>CM060904.1:1255888071-1260888071 GCA_030737815.1 Allium fistulosum
ATGGACACTTTCTTTAACAACCCTAAATTTAAATTTAATCAAAGAAATTAATTAAAAGGCCAAGGCAGGCTAAATAAGGGAAGTAAGGGGAAAATAAATTAATGGAAAAAGCGTATAAGTGCCCAATCTCAAATTATTGTGGGACAATAAACATTACTTTTTTCTATTCATTCATTTCATCATACTCAAAATAAAATAAGAGCTAGAAAAGAACTTTAATGGTAGCAGTTTAAAGAGGGAAAAGAGAAAGAAGATAAGGAAAACACAAGCAAAGAGGGTTAAGAAGACTAAAGCAAGACATCTTAAAGATCTAGGTGAGTAATAGTTAAACTATCTATATCAATCCCTGATGTATGGTCTCGATTTAGGTTTGAATGTTTTTAAGTATGATAGGTTCATATAAACAAACATAAAGGTTTAATGAATGTTTTAGGTGAAGAGTGGATAAACATGGGATGTCTAGATGAGTTTCTACCACTTTGGTAATCTCGAAATACAATGGAAATTTTATATGATGTTAGAATCATGATTTTAGAGATGGGTTTTTAATTTGAGAAATTCCTTAAGCCTATATGATTTTATTTTTAAGGTGTGTAACTAGAAAATATGTAAGGAAAAGACCTTAAAAGTTCAAATGAAGGTTAAAGTATATTCGCGAATTTTTTAGGAATTCAGTAATATTTTCTATAAGGAAAATAAACTAATAAGTGCTAAGTAATGCGCTGAGGCAAGTGAGAACTGCAGGGACGTAAGAAAATAACATTATATGGGAAAATATATCAATAGGTGTTGGGAAATAGGGAAACCAGATCCAAATTTGCTGAAAAGAAAGAAAAAGACACTACAAATAACATAAAGTAAAATAGGGACGAATAAGATAATGATACATGTAAAGACGTTGTCATAGATGTCAAGATTTGTTTGAACGGCGTTGGGCCAGCGAATCTACATCTATAAGTAAGAACTACATGCAACATGAAAGGGTCGTGCTGCACCATAATTGGGAAGGGAACACTTAATAAGAAAGGTGGGAAGCACTCAATGTTGGGGCAGGGTGGTACTGCGCTAAGAAAAATAGTAAATGAAACCCAATAAAAGATAAATACATGGGACTTGGGGAGAGGCTAGGTCAGTATGGGGAAGGGATCCTATGCTAGAAATAAGGTTGGAAGGGATATTGATGTTGGGTGGGGACGCTCACTCGAATGCACACTTTGGGAAGGTGAGGAGAGACATTCAACTTCCAAGGACTGCAGGGCAGTTCCATGGATTAAACAAATATTTAAGTGGATGCACATCTTAGGAAGGTGGGGAGAGGCATTCACAAATGCACACTTGGGAAAGGTAAAGAAAGGAATTCAACTATGCGAGGCACAATATTAAATCATTAAAGTGGAATGAATAAGAACTACATGGGGCACAATATTGAATCGTTAAAGAAGGATAAATAAGAACTGTGTGGGTGTAGTATTGAGAAGCTAACAAAGAATAAGTGAGACCTGCTCGGGGCATAGTACTTAACAGTTAAAGAAGAATAAGAATGACTAATATGGGACATGGTATTAAACAAATAATGAATGAGTAAGAAACTACGTGGGGCGCAGTATTGAGTAGTGGTAAAGTGTTACCTTAGATTAAAGAATAATATAAAATGAACCAAGTGGGGTTTGCGCAGGGGGCGCAGTTGTAAAGTATTATAATAAATCGAAGGGATGAACCAAAATGGGAATTGAGTGGGGACTGAGTCGGGGGTGTAGTAGTAAATAGGGACCGCTTAGGGAAGCATAAGATTCAGATGTAGATAAGAACCAATTACGTCAGTACTTTAAATGTTCCACTCTTGATGTTTGAATAGTGAGGGGAAAACCCAATCTGTGCAGTAAGGTTGGTCTCACTATACCATTGTTTTGGGTAAGTATTATTCACACCAGACTTTATGTCTGATCCATATTTTTATTACTTTTTCCTTATAAACTCATGGGTGCTCATTTGTGTAGGCTAAGTTTATAGGATTAGACAGTTTTAAAATAAGAGCCGCAGTATGAAGATCGAAGACAGAGCAGGAAGCTTGGTAGATAATAAAGATTTTGGTTCCGATGTACTAAGGAGTTCAGGCTGCATCATCACATGTGAGCATGACTCTTTACTATGTTATTTTTTATTTTATTTGACCCCTACGTAGGTACGTTATTAGGATTAATTTTGACAGAAGTATATGTAAAGAATGCTAAAGCAAATTTTGATGTAATGAAAAATATTTAGCTACTCTATTTACTTTATCTATGTTTAAATAATATACTGAACTCACTTACGTTGCTCGAAGATAATTTCAGTGATGATTGCAGCATCATCGACATTCATCTTTGAGTCTCGAAGTGGGGGGTGATACACTTTCCTAATGAGCTTCAACATGGTCATCATCCATTACACTCTACTAACGAGCTCTGGTAAGGTCACCACCTTCCAACTAATAGGTTAAGGATATGCCTAGGTGCAATTATGTAATTTGTTACATATATTAACCCGATAACCAATCTTCTACATCATAAATGTGTTTGATTTCTATAATATACTTTGTTACATTATGATATAATTAATTAAGTAAATAATTTAAATTATATTAAATAGAAAATCCTTAAATGATATGTTATGTAGTAGTAATTAGAATGTCCTATAATTATGAGAATTTATTATTTTAAATAACATATTATTTCAAATATTCCTTGTCAAAATATTTTGAGAAAGGATATCAATTCATCTGTTGAGAGTTAAGCACGTAACACTCTCCAAATGTTGAGCAGTGTACTCGTGGCTATTAATTACACTATGGGGTTACGTACTGACAGGAGATCTCAGAGTGACGATGTTACATGGTTCCCTCAACTTAAGAATACTACGGAACTTCAATGGGGATACTCCACTTTGATTATATTAAATCATGGCATGACGGCCCATCGAGCGACTATAGCTAGATCTGATAGCTGGATCCGAGTTGAAGCATTGGAAGTGAAACCCTATTCAATAGAGAATTCGTTTCCTTAGTTATAAAATGTAAAGACCCGCAAATCCGTCTTCCGAAAACTCGACACCGATACGTCCACTGTACCAAATTGTCGAATAATCGAATGGCGGAAACGCGAAACTTTAGGGTTAAAAGAAGAGGTAGAAGGAAAGATAGAAGAAAGAGAAAGAAGAACAACACAGAAAGCACAGAACAGAAACTATATCGGAATCTCACATATCGCAGCGGAACAATATATAATAGATAAATCAATAATCTTTAAAACAAAAGACTATATCAGTTCATACATACATCAATCATCAGAGTTTACAACAATGGACAGTTATATAACCTGTCCCATACAGAATACACAGCGGAATAAATAACAAGTACGATAGTACGCTTCGCCATCCAGCTCATCTCCAAAGCTCCAGAATATCCAGAATATCCTGATAAAATAACTCTAGGCTGCCCGTGTGGAAAATTATGGGCACCCAGAGTTTAGAAAGGGAACAATAAACTCCAGGTCAGTCATGGTGACTGGTGTGAGATCGTAAGACAGTTATTTTCGCAAAGAAAATAAAACAACTTCGCAATGCTTTTGGAAAATGAAACTACCATAAGGCCTCCCACCACACACACAATGCAAACGCAGAATTGGAGGAGATTTCTCCTTATGATAGTCAAAAATGCTTACTACGCAAATCAATTGATATTATTATTAATGTCTAGTGTGGAAAACATTTCGAAAGTATAATATCAATCTTAGCCAACATACAACAATTATTGTATGTCTACTATAGCTACTATGTTCAGTAGTAGGTTACCGCCACATTCCATAGCAGGTAATACAATTAAAAACCGTACGGGGTTCGTATTGTTTCTTTGGATTTCCAACAAATGATCAGGCTAAGGAACTTCCTTACCGAAATAGAAACGCCTCTGGAAAGACGCCCCGGATCCTAACCGGATCTCCGCAAACAAAAGGCCGACGCTACCTCACGCTCTAACCGAGCTGTAACTAGGTAACTAACACACGAGCTACGCCATCCCCCGATCGTTACCGACCTTTATCCGAGGATCCTCAATCGAAAAGCAACAGCCGCAAAATATAATCCACATAGATAAAATATCTGGGCTCCATACCATGATATCACCTTTTATCCAGAAGGAAATGGCATACCCTAGGGGCGCTACCCCTACAAACCTTTGCCGCAACATTCCCGTTTCGACCATTACCGGGTTGTGAGGCTCGACGAAGTCTCGTCCATAAAATAACGCTTTTTCACAAAGCCACGCTTCTTCACAAAGCCACGCTTTGATCCACAAATGATCATCAGCACTTCGTGTGCCACATTACCAATTTGGGAATGTATCACTAGTAACCATCAACTACATAACCTCTGAGCTCGTACGTCTCAGAGAAGGGTGTTAAGCTAAGAGAATAAATTCTCCGCCACCAACAGAAATGTATTTGATAGAAACCAGCTTTACATCTCAAAGTGTAATGTCAGACACACATCCATACAAGTCCGTTCCGGGATCGAACGGAACCGAAGGCACTTCCAAAGAAGCCCTTGCAATCCGGATATTCACTAATCACGTCCGGACTTCCCATCACAAAAAGAGTGATATAAATCTCTATACCGGAGCAACTCGGTGCAGAGACATTCGACAGGTTGTCCTTTCATTTTCATAAATATCCGGTCTTCACACCGGTCTTCAAATGCAATCCATTCACGACGTATCATTATTCGGAATGGGTTATATGACACAAAGGTCCTCTCCCGGCTTAACCGAATAATGAGCGTTTGTTTTAAAAACAAATCAAGTGTCATTTCAAAGACAAATATTGATAGTTGGTTCTTTAACTATCAATAACATTCATAACAAACATCCAATTCAAATAATTTTTCCCAAATTATTAAATTTCAAATCTTTTCACAAGATATACATATTTCCACACTTCACATTTGAAAATCAATTTCAAATCGTATTTCACACTTCACATTTGAAAATTCAATTTCAAATCACATTTCATACTTCACGTTTGAAAATTAATTTCAAATCATATTATGGTTCATTTAAACCAATTTGATAAATCCTTATCGATTTATTTCAAATTTACATTTCAAATTTGTAAATTTATTTCCACACTTCGTCACTTTGAAAATCCGATTTCAAACCATATTTTCCACACTTCTAAAAATAAATCAATATTTATTTTTAAAACAAATTTCCCTTTCCTTTACAACTTCTATTCGGAATTTACATTCCTAAAAATCCACTTTTACACGATTTTCAAATCGTTTTCCAAATATTCATTTTTCAACCCCGAATCAACTTTAAAAATTGATTTCTCCATTTTATTTCAAATCCCAAATCAAATTTCAAATTGATTTCTGAATTTACTTCAACACCGAATCACATTTCAAATTGATTTTAACTTTTAATCCCAATTACCAAATCATTTTACAAATCGATTCCCAAATTTATTTTTCAACACAAGAATCAATTTTTCATTCAACATTAAATAAGTTTTCATATCGATTCCTCAAGATTTATTTTAAATACCCAATCAATTATCAATTTGATTTCAAACAAATTTATTTCCTTTAAAATAAATTCTTTTATTTTTCCCAAACCATCTAAAATTCAATTTTTAATTTCAGAAATCCAATTTCATTTATTTCTGGTATCCAACGATACCAAAAATACATTCGGCTAAATTTTAGCTCTCAATACATTCAATCACATATATAATCATATGCAGATTATAAATAATCAATCAAACAACATATGAAATAAATTCAAATGTTTTGAGGAATCCTATTGGATCCCTCCAACCTGTTTCCCTGCATCCACAGATGTTAGCACAATACCAATTCCACTTCGAGGTGGAATATCGCGGTATATGGGTTTTATAAAATATCATCCGCTTACTAACGGCGCAATAGGGTCTCATCCGCTATACGAGGCGGGAAATCAATCAATCCAATATATACATATGCCAATATGTATATATTGCTATATATATAGATATATCCTATTATATCTAATACACATCCAAACAGCAAACAAACAATAACTGAAAATTCCACTTTCAATTTGAGTGAGAAGATCTCACCTTAGCTTTAATTTGCAATCCATTTTCATTCTCGGCTCGTTCCCATATTTTCGACCTTGTATAAACAATTTTATACAATCGATTAATATTCGAAATAATCGAATAATAAATTTTCATTTGGTAATTTTTAATTATTCAATGGTTTTGTTTTAAACCAATTTCTATTTAACAAAACATTTTCTTTTCTTTTCCTTTGAAACCCTTACTTATAAAATAAATTTATATAAATTCGAAAATCAACTTTACAAAATCTTTCAACCGTTTTAAACTCCTATACCCCCTTTTTTTTTTCATAAACTTCTGCATATAGATTTTTTTTTCAAACTTTGCTAACATAAACTTTACCAAAATTCCTATTTTTAACTTTACTGTTTTGCTCTTTTACTGTAAATCAAAAGTTCAATCTATTTATGTGTATATATATATATATATTTCCAGTTTTAAACATGATACAAACAGTATATAGCTTAATTATCGAACATAAACCTTTATTAACAAATCTGCATGAAAAATCAGAGATAGCGTATACCTGCTCTCGAATTCGAACTCAGACTATCCCTTGTCTCGAGATCGCAGCCACCACATAAATATCGTGACCCCGAGCTCGAGCTTCACCCTCACCAACATCGAAGCAAACCTTAGCTGCTTCCCTAAATCGAACGCCATCAATCGCTCGCGAACGATTAGCAGCCGTGACCCACAAACGTGAAGACCACGATCATCAATAACCATCCTGCCGAAGACCATGTGACTGCCGTGATTGCCAACGTCGAACCCAAACCAAATCGCGACCACAACCACACACTTGCCTCCAGTCGCGTGTACGAAACCCTAGCCTAAACTTCGATCGCCTGCTGCCGACCAATTGTAGCTCGAACGCGCGCGAGCGAACCCTAACGAGATCGCGGTTCCAAATCGCGAGCTTCCTTTTGTTTTGTTTTTTTTTTCTTAAGAAATCGAGCAGATTCGATTTTTTTTTGTCAAACTGAAGTGGAGAGAAGGAAATTAGAAGGAGGGGATCGATTTTTTAAATAGTTGATATTCTCGTTTGTTTTTTTTTTACTAAAGAAGATGCGGCCATTTTTATTCTGAACGAGATTTTTCTTTTCAAATGTTTGAACAGAAGGAAAGGATAAGGATCACGTGAAGAAAAATCCTTTGCGTACAGATCACGCCTTGCTACAGTGGTAGCGAAATGAAAGAAGAACAGCTGATGGGAAATAATATCAGCTGATGTACACCACATTGACCAGTCAAACCATTGTATAAGTTATTTAAATTCAATTTAAACGATACAATTCAAAACTGAACAAAACAGTATAAAATTCAATTCCGAAGCTCCCATTATCTTCAATATTATCAATATGAATTTTACAATCCTTTGAAATATTTTTAATCAGCTTTAAACTGAAGATTCAAATTTTTACCCAGTTTCAAAAATTAAATTCAATAATTTAATCGCCAAATTCATTCTGATAATTTGAAATTCCAAATAAACTATCATTCGAATATTTAAACTCAATTAAATATTCACTTTTCAAATGTCAAAAATTCAGGGTCGTTACAATCTTCCCTCCTTAAAAGAATTTCGTCCCGAAATTACAAGTTAGGAAAAATGGTCCTTAACTTGTCTACTATTTTTTTTCACAATCCAACAGTTTTATCAATTTTATCAAAACAAATCTTTCTACTAAAGATTCGTTATTAATTCAACTAACTTTTCAACTTCAATTACAGGTTTCAAACAACCTTGTTTAACTTCTCAATTCAAATTCGAGTTTAAATCCAGATTTTAAACTTTCAAAATCTCTCAAAAAATTTCTAACACTCGAAATTTTCGAAAAATTTCGCCAGCGTCTCCTTTGCGCGGCTAATACGGCACGACTACAAAACGTCCCTACGGACTCTCAGATCTCAAAAGAAAACAAAACGCCAAGTGGCAAAATCAGAAACTCATCAAATTTCATATTGAAATTCAAATACGTACCTTTTTGTCGAGCAATTCAAGTTTATTTTTGAAATCAAAATTCCAATTCCTGTATACACCTGTATATATCCTACTAGCCATAATATCTAGTTACAATATTCAAACCATTTTGCAAATTCCATTACACAATTTTCAATGTATGCTTCTTATACATTTTTACTTCACTATTGAAGTTACATATCTATTTTCATTCAATTTTGCATTTCCAATTTCATTTGAATTTACTTTACTATTTCAATTCAATTTGAATTCATTTTATCTTCAGATTTTTCATTCAGATTTTCATTCAGCTTTTACTTGAATTCGATTCATCTTCTAATTTTGAATATTGGGTTCCATTTACCTTTATCTCAATTTCCAATTTGGAATCACTTAAAAAAAATCCTTTTAAAATGGATATGGAAAGCACGTTCCCCCATGGATCACAGTTACTCGGCGGTTTCGCTACTATCCTAGTAGAATCGCTCGTAATCTGTAGATTTCTCATCTCTTAAATTTCGCCATGGTTGTTGCCATAGATCGTAGTTCACACGGCGGTTGCGCCACTATCTCAGTGGAATCGCTTGTAACCATAGGCATCTCGCCCCTCGAATTTCGCTGTGGCATACGTCGTGATCAATCAATATGATCCCATCACGATCAAACGGATACTCATGCTGAGTTCCAACACCTTCACAATTTTTTTTCAATGGAAGGTACTTTTTCATATCCTTAGTTTGGAAAACATATATCATATATGTATAGTACTTCATTTCCAATTGATTCCATTCAATTTTAATTGGCATTTCATATTCACATTCACCAACTTAGAATATTTTCAATATCAAATTTACTTAAGAATTTCACACTTATTTCTTAAGTTCAATACAAGTATTTTCCATACTTTTGATATTAATTTTCAATTATCACTTATATTTAAACTGGATTACCAATTCCATATAAATCCAATCAATATTTCATTTATAATTATTGAATTCAATTCGTTTCGAACCTTATTCATTTGGTCAATCTTCAATTAGCTTCACTTACTAATTTTAGTTTAATACATCACTTCGTTTTCCACAAATCAAATTCAATTCCACTTCTATTCACTTACAAATTCAAAATGAATTTTAACATTCAATTTCATTTTCTTGCACTTGCAGTTGCAAATTTATTTATTCATTCACAAATTCATTCATTTTCAATTTGAATCTCATTCCAATTAGATTTCAAATATTTTATAAGTTATCAAACTTATTTACATTCCATTAATGAATTTATTTCAAATATTCTTTCTGAAATTGTATTTCAATTTGTAAATTACCTTTACAATTCACATTTCCAAATCTCATTTGTATATGGATTATTTCCTTATCTTTCAATTCATATTTATAAATTTCATTTGTTAAATGAATTTATCTCCAAATCTTTGGTTATTATTTGAATTTCTTATTCAATTCCATATATCAATGATAATACTTCAATATTATCTCTTCCTAACAACCAAGCATCAATATACAATAATAATTCATAGAAAATCATTTCTTTTCTATACAAAAATAGTTTTGGGCAAAATTATTTCATTCACCCTATTTAAAACAATACTGTGTCGGTTTATCTTGTTTAAGAGTTTAGAAACCCCTATCGATTACAGTTGGCCACCCTGCATCGACCAGAATCTATAAACAATCAACCGATAAGTCAACACAATACAAAATAAATTTTGTATTCACTAACAAATACGCGCTCATATCTATTATTACACTCACACTCATTCTAGAGTACTACTGACTCTATCTCTAATGAGTAACACCCAACAGAGCAGGGTTGTCGCTTAACCGGATGCTCTGATACCACTTGTAAAGACCCGCAAATCCGTCTTCCGAAAACTCGACACCGATACGTCCACTGTACCAAATTGTCGAATAATCGAATGGCGGAAACGCGAAACTTTAGGGTTAAAAGAAGAGGTAGAAGGAAAGATAGAAGAAAGAGAAAGAAGAACAACACAGAAAGCACAGAACATAAACTATATCAGAATCTCACATATCGCAGCGGAACAATATATAATAGATAAATCAATAATCTTTAAAACAAAAGACTATATCAGTTCATACATACATCAATCATCAGAGTTTACAACAATGGACAGTTATATAACCTGTCCCATACAGAATACACAGCGGAATAAATAACAAGTACGATAGTACGCTTCGCCATCCAGCTCATCTCCAAAGCTCCAGAATATCCAGAATATCCTGATAAAATAACTCTAGGCTGCCCGTGTGGAAAATTATGGGCACCCAGAGTTTAGAAAGGGAACAATAAACTCCAGGTCAGTCATGGTGACTGGTGTGAGATCGTAAAACAGTTATTTTTGCAAAGAAAATAAAACAACTTCGCAATGCTTTTGGAAAATGAAACTACCATAAGGCCTCCCACCACACACACAATGCAAACGCAGAATTGGAGGAGATTTCTCCTTATGATAGTCAAAAATGCTTACTACGCAAATCAATTGATATTATTATTAATGTCTAGTGTGGAAAACATTTCGAAAGTATAATATCAATCTTAGCCAACATACAACAATTGTTGTATGTCTACTATAGCTACTATGTTCAGTAGTAGGTTACCGCCACATTCCATAGCAGGTAATACAATTAAAAACCGTACGGGGTTCGTATTGTTTCTTTGGATTTCCAACAAATGATCAGGCTAAGGAACTTCCTTACCGAAATAGAAACGCCTCTGGAAAGACTTCCCGGATCCTAACCGGATCTCCGCAAACAAAAGGCCGACGCTACCTCACGCTCTAACCGAGCTGTAACTAGGTAACTAACACACGAGCTACGCCATCCCCCGATCGTTACCGACCTTTATCCGAGGATCCTCAATCGAAAAGCAACAGCCGCAAAATATAATCCACATAGGTAAAATATCTGGGCTCCATACCATGATATCACCTTTTATCCAGAAGGAAATGGCATACCCTAGGGGCGCTACCCCTACAAACCTTTGCCGCAACATTCCCGTTTCGACCATTACCGGGTTGTGAGGCTCGACGAAGTCTCGTCCATAAAATAACGCTTTTTCACAAAGCCACGCTTCTTCACAAAGCCACGCTTTGATCCACAAATGATCATCAGCACTTCGTGTGCCACATTACCAATTTGGGAATGTATCACTAGTAACCATCAACTACATAACCTCTGAGCTCGTACGTCTCAGAGAAGGGTGTTAAGCTAAGAGAATAAATTCTCCGCCACCAACAGAAATGTATTTAATAGAAACCAGCTTTACATCTCAAAGTGTAATGTCAGACACACATCCATACAAGTCCGTTCCGGGATCGAACGGAACCGAAGGCACTTCCAAAGAAGCCCTTGCAATCCGGATATTCACTAATCACGTCCGGACTTCCCATCACAAAAAGAGTGATATAAATCTCTATACCGGAGCAACTCGGTGCAGAGACATTCGACAGGTTGTCCTTTCATTTTCATAAATATCCGGTCTTCACACCGGTCTTCAAATGCAATCCATTCACGACGTATCATTATTCGGAATGGGTTATATGACACAAAGGTCCTCTCCCGGCTTAACCGAATAATGAGCGTTTGTTTTAAAAACAAATCAAGTGTCATTTCAAAGACAAATATTGATAGTTGGTTCTTTAACTATCAATAACATTCATAACAAACATCCAATTCAAATAATTTTTCCCAAATTATTAAATTTCAAATCTTTTCACAAGATATACATATTTCCACACTTCACATTTGAAAATCAATTTCAAATCGTATTTCACACTTCACATTTGAAAATTCAATTTCAAATCACATTTCATACTTCACGTTTGAAAATTAATTTCAAATCATATTATGGTTCATTTAAACCAATTTGATAAATCCTTATCGATTTATTTCAAATTTACATTTCAAATTTGTAAATTTATTTCCACACTTCGTCACTTTGAAAATCCGATTTCAAACCATATTTTCCACACTTCTAAAAATAAATCAATATTTATTTTTAAAACAAATTTCCCTTTCCTTTACAACTTCTATTCGGAATTTACATTCCTAAAAATCCACTTTTACACGATTTTCAAATCGTTTTCCAAATATTCATTTTTCAACCCCGAATCAACTTTAAAAATTGATTTCTCCATTTTATTTCAAATCCCAAATCAAATTTCAAATTGATTTCTGAATTTACTTCAACACCGAATCACATTTCAAATTGATTTTAACTTTTAATCCCAATTACCAAATCATTTTACAAATCGATTCCCAAATTTATTTTTCAACACAAGAATCAATTTTTCATTCAACATTAAATAAGTTTTCATATCGATTCCTCAAGATTTATTTTAAATACCCAATCAATTATCAATTTGATTTCAAACAAATTTATTTCCTTTAAAATAAATTCTTTTATTTTTCCCAAACCATCTAAAATTCAATTTTTAATTTCAGAAATCCAATTTCATTTATTTCTGGTATCCAACGATACCAAAAATACATTCGGCTAAATTTTAGCTCTCAATACATTCAATCACAGATATAATCATATGCAGATTATAAATAATCAATCAAACAACATATGAAATAAATTCAAATGTTTTGAGGAATCCTGTTGGATCCCTCCAACCTGTTTCCCTGCATCCACAGATGTTAGCACAATACCAATTCCACTTCGAGGTGGAATATCGCGGTATATGGGTTTTATAAAATATCATCCGCTTACTAACGGCGCAATAGGGTCTCATCCGCTATACGAGGCGGGAAATCAATCAATCCAATATATACATATGCCAATATGTATATATTGCTATATATATAGATATATCCTATTATATCTAATACACATCCAAACAGCAAACAAACAATAACTGAAAATTCCACTTTCAATTTGAGTGAGAAGATCTCACCTTAGCTTTAATTTGCAATCCATTTTCATTCTCGGCTCGTTCCCATATTTTCGACCTTGTATAAACAATTTTATACAATCGATTAATATTCGAAATAATCGAATAATAAATTTTCATTTGGTAATTTTTAATTATTCAATGGTTTTGTTTTAAACCAATTTCTATTTAACAAAACATTTTCTTTTCTTTTCCTTTGAAACCCTTACTTATAAAATAAATTTATATAAATTCGAAAATCAACTTTACAAAATCTTTCAACCGTTTTAAACTCCTATACCCCCTTTTTTTTTCATAAACTTCTGCATATAGATTTTTTTTTCAAACTTTGCTAACATAAACTTTACCAAAATTCCTATTTTTAACTTTACTGTTTTGCTCTTTTACTGTAAATCAAAAGTTCAATCTATTTATGTGTATATATATATATATATATTTCCAGTTTTAAACATGATACAAACAGTATATAGCTTAATTATCGAACATAAACCTTTATTAACAAATCTGCATGAAAAATCAGAGATAGCGTATACCTGCTCTCGAATTCGAACTCAGACTATCCCTTGTCTCGAGATCGCAGCCACCACATAAATATCGTGACCCCGAGCTCGAGCTTCACCCTCACCAACATCGAAGCAAACCTTAGCTGCTTCCCTAAATCGAACGCCATCAATCGCTCGCGAACGATTAGCAGCCGTGACCCACAAACGTGAAGACCACGATCATCAATAACCATCCTGCCGAAGACCATGTGACTGCCGTGATTGCCAACGTCGAACCCAAACCAAATCGCGACCACAACCACACACTTGCCTCCAGTCGCGTGTACGAAACCCTAGCCTAAACTTCGATCGCCTGCTGCCGACCAATTGTAGCTCGAACGCGCGCGAGCGAACCCTAACGAGATCGCGGTTCCAAATCGCGAGCTTCCTTTTGTTTTGTTTTTTTTTCTTAAGAAATCGAGCAGATTCGATTTTTTTTTGTCAAACTGAAGTGGAGAGAAGGAAATTAGAAGGAGGGGATCGATTTTTTAAATAGTTGATATTCTCGTTTGTTTTTTTTTTACTAAAGAAGATGCGGCCATTTTTATTCTGAACGAGATTTTTCTTTTCAAATGTTTGAACAGAAGGAAAGGATAAGGATCACGTGAAGAAAAATCCTTTGCGTACAGATCACGCCTTGCTACAGTGGTAGCGAAATGAAAGAAGAACAGCTGATGGGAAATAATATCAGCTGATGTACACCACATTGACTAGTCAAACCATTGTATAAGTTATTTAAATTCAATTTAAACGATACAATTCAAAACTGAACAAAACAGTATAAAATTCAATTCCGAAGCTCCCATTATCTTCAATATTATCAATATGAATTTTACTATCCTTTGAAATATTTTTAATCAGCTTTAAACTGAAGATTCAAATTTTTACCCAGTTTCAAAAATTAAATTCAATAATTTAATCGCCAAATTCATTCTGATAATTTGAAATTCCAAATAAACTATCATTCGAATATTTAAACTCAATTAAATATTCACTTTTCAAATGTCAAAAATTCAGGGTCGTTACATAAAAGGTTGGTATCATGGTAAACTATAGTCAACTCAAAGTTAAAACCTCTAGTTATAACAATATAGTAAATAATAAATTTTATTATTAAACCATAGATTTTGTGTTTAGACTACTAGGCTGATTGTGGATGATATTGGAATTTTGACCAAAACCAAATTCCATAAGTCCTAAAGTAATATAGTTTTGACAAAAAGAATAGGTGTAAATGATCATTGCTACAGGATACTGTTTAAAATAGTAAAATTGGATTTTACCAAAAAGATGTATAAGCGATAAATTCATCCAAACTGTCACACTACAAGCTAAGGTAACGTATGAACATTAATATTCAAATTGTTCGATATTAATCGCTGATTGAATTTACAACTTTAAGTCGCACAACCGTAATGATAAATCCTTCGAAAAACCATACGATTTAATAAATTTATAAAATGTTGTAAATTAATTAATATTTGAGAAATATTAATTATGATATAGTTTATTTGATGTATTGGAGTTGTTTTTAATTATTCGAATGCATTTATAAAATTTATATTTACACATAAGGATACACAATATTGGTGCAATTTTAAATGAGTTTAAATATAGGTTAATTACATAAATGGATTTATGAAAAATTATGTTATTCGATGTGCAGTAATTTCGGCTATAACATGTAAAGAGAGAGGAGTGGAGAGGTAGAGAAAGTTATGGGAATTGATTAAAGAAGTTTTAATTAAAAGAAGAAGCAATTTTTTATTCCTCCAATTAAAACAAATCCATTAATTCATTTCCTATAGAATTCATTTTTATTCACCCTTCTCTTCTTTCTTCCTAAATTTTCATGGTAAAAAATCAAAATAACATTTCCAAAATTTTATCAAATCCAAATCAAATGCAAACATCAAATACAATAAAATAAGCGGTTTATCCTATTCTTACAAAGCTAGGTGTGGATCTTGCAAAATCGAGGAGAAATCTTCATTCAAGGCATGCATTTTAGCTACATCATAAGGCAATAATCCAATCTTATTTTGAATATATGTTACATCATATTAGTATAGTCTAGATCATATATCTTACACATCTCTTTTGATTATATGTTACATCATGCTTGTATAGTTTAGATTTCATATCATATACAATGAATTTATATGTGCATATGTTGTTCAATTTATTGCTTACTATTATTTTTAAATCAATGTTTAATAATAGTAAAAATTCAGATTTAAAACTAATTTTAATTATAATTTTGTAACATATTACATATTCAAATATTAGTTACTTGAAATCATTTATGAAATCAAATATAAGTTTCATGTATATATGTTACTTTCAAAATATAAAATACGTTTAGTTATTATTTACATATGTTTATATGTATTATTTCAACTCAAATATTATAAGAGGACCTTTGTATAAAATTATAAATCTAATTTTGGATTCTTCCTAACTCCAAGCTAATTTTCAAATCGTTAATTTCAAAATTAATAACATATAAAGTTATAATTTTTACATATACATATATATATATATATATATCTGTGTGTGTGCGCATGTTATTTTGAATTTAAAATATAGTTTGTTATTATTTATATATGTGTGTGTACACATTATTTCAATTAAAAAAATTTAAAGGACTTTTGTTTAATATCATAAATCTAATGTTTAATCCTTCCTAAGTCAAAATTGGATTTCAAAATGTTGATTTAAAATTTCAAAATACATAATTCATAATTTATTTTAATATGTATAAAGGTTGAAGTGTTCAAATGTTGATAGTGCTCCAAATAGGTGTAGGAGTAACAATACACACTAACTCAAGACACCCATATGGCAAGAACTAAAGTATTGCAAGAAAAAAAACTAAAAAATCTACTTAAAATATTCATTAACTTTCATATTAATAGTTAAGTAAAATTCTAACATCTTCATTTATGGCCTCTTGAAATGAGTTGATTTCCATTTCCCAAGCAAACCCCTTCTGCCTTTTATGTCGATTCACCAATGTATCGGGGACTGTGTGATCAGATCTAGTGCGGACTAACTCTATTGCTGGCTACTCTATCTTGCTCCATGCTGGTGTGTCCCGCTAGTCGAAAAGTAGTAGTATTTTCTCCACCTCTTTTTGGTCTTTCGATCAAAAGTGCTTCTGTTTCACTAGATTCGAAACATCTTAGGTTATTAATTATATTCTAATTTGGTACAACATGCAAACACCTTTGAAAAATCGGTTGTTTCTTTCGTTTCAAATGTGCCAAATACTCACTATCAACACTATACTTATTTTAGCTACTGTATACTTGTTAATTAAACTTGTTGATGTAGCCTTTGAAAATACCTCGTCAATGACGTTATTCGCTATTTGGATTTGTAGTTTAGAATTTACCGCTTTCTATATTTATGTTGAGTAGTTGCAATTGAAAAATATATGATTTCTATTTTCCTCTTGTTGTTAACATAGTTTACATGTGAGTTCCACTATGCTATTCCATCGCACAAGTCTGTCCATTGTATTGAGCTTGTTTAATTTAGCTAGGAGTACACAAACTGACATTTTTGGTGCAGTCAGAGATGGATGCCAAAATTTAATACAGTGGGGACAAAAGATCAAATTTTGATTTTCAAGCTCATGCTTAATGTTAAAAAATATATAGATGTAAGAATTTGATATATATATATATGATAGAGTTAGGGGTATGCCCTAGGGGCAATTATGTAATTTATTCGAAATAAAAGGTGTTTTCTTTTTGTTATATTCTTGATATAACGTGTTATATATTAATTAGTTAAGTTAGTTAAATGTATATCTAATAGAAAATCCATAAATGGTATGTTTTGTGATAATAGTTACAACGTGTTGTAACCGTAAGTAATTTATCACAATATAAACAAATATACCATTTTAAATATTCCTTGCTAAGATGTATCGAGACTTGATATCGATATATCCATTGAGACTATAGTACGTAACGCTCTCCAAATGTTAGGCAGTGTATTACTCATGCTGCTAGGGGCATCAAGGGGTTACATACTAATAGTTATTAGACAACTATAGAATGACTCACTCGATAGATTTCTATTGGATAATATAACTAAGGTTGAATAGGAAATATCGATGTGATTAATTTACACAATTCTCTCGACTTGAGAATATTGTTGATCTTCAAAATGAAAGCTCCAATTTGGTTATAGTAAAATTGTGGCACAACATCCATCAAATGACTATAGTTGGGTCGAGTGTAAGCATTGAAAGTGAAACACTATTCAGGAGAGGATTCGTCTCTTCAGTTAGTATCACGGGTAACTAAAATCAACTCAAAGTCAAAGTCTCTGATTAGAGCATTTCGGTTAATAATAATTGTTATTATTAAACCAAGGACTTTGGGTTTGGACTATTAAAGTTGAATGGATGATATTGGAATTTTGACCATTACCAAATTCCATAGGTCCAAAGTGATATAGTTTTGACAAAGAGAATTGATATAAATAACCGCTTAAGTGTTTGTGAAATTTGATTTTACCGAAAAGAATTATAAGCGATGAATTCAGCCAAAATGTCACACCACTAACTAAGGTGACGTGTGAACATTGATATTTGAATTGTTCGATATTAACCGCTAACTAACTTCATACCTTTGGGTCGCACAACCACATTTGTGATTTCTCCGATAACCACACGATTCAATTAATTTGTAAAATGTTATAAATTGATTAAATTAATTAATATTTATGAAATTAATTACAATTAATTTATTTGATGTTTTTAATGGTGTTGGCAATTATTTAAATGCATATATAAAAGTTATATATGCATATATCGATATACAATATCAATATAATTTTAAATAAGGTTTAATAGTAAAATAATTACATAAAAGTTTTTTTCTTATTTAGATAATTTAAACATTAAGAATGTGCTTGGATCGGCCATATAATGGTGAGAGGAGAAAATCAATTAATTGAATTGATTGAAATTTAATAAGGAATTAAAGAAGGTAGTTCTGATAAAAGAATGGAAAATGTTCTTTTAATTCTATTAAAATAAAATCTCCTCATTTTGATTTCTTTTAACATAACATAACTTTTCTTCCTGTTCTCCATCATTCATTCACGGTTGAAACTTCTTCCAAAAAAATAAATATCAAAACAAATTAAAATCAACATCAAATTAAATTAAAGAAAGCTAGTTCATCCTTATTTTGTAAGGTGGGATGTTGATTTATTTGAAATCTAAGGAGAAGGCTTAAATCAAAGTGTGATGAAAGGCAAGGTTTATTGGGTAAGTTTATAATTCATTCTTGATGTTTAAAATAAATCCTTTACATATATGTAAATTGTAGCCACTTATTAAAATCAATTTTAAAATTATTCTATGTATTGTGATTGAATGTGAGTTCTTTTTATGTATGGTTTTGAATGTTCATGATTTAATTGGATTTGAAATAATCAATTGTTGTGGAATTGATTTGTCGAATTCTTTTATAACTGCTTAATAGTTTGTATAATCAAATAATTTATGTTTTATTTCATTTGAAATTCTCTTTTGTTATCCTATTGTATGTTGTTGTATATCATCTTTGTTTTAATAAATTACTCTTGTTGTCTCACTGTAACACCCCTAATTTTTGATAACATTATTCAAGAGATTTAATTAGATAAATTAAATAGAATAATGATAACAAGGGGATTGAGATTTGAATAAAACTATAAGAAGGCTGTGCTTAATTTACCTTAAATGGGCTTAAAATGGCTATTAAAATTATTAATTAAAACATGGGCATATTAGTAAATACAGCCGCACCTTATTATTCACAACCATACATTTTTATTTACCCATTCACGTTCATTTTTTCAAAAACTCAAAAACGCAAATTTAACCTAAGAAGAGCCGGCCATTAACAAGGAAGTAGAGAAAGAGAAATTCAATCAAGCTAGGGGATTAATTTCAAATCAGATCTCAAAGCTCTTATCATATTTAAGGTGAATAATAATAATTCCATCTTTATTTTGTTTTTATAATCATATGTTTTTGGATTTAAGATTAAATTCATTTTTATGATGTGTTGGATGATGATATGATCGAATTATTATATGTTTGATTTAAACCAATTCATTTACATTTGAATTTGCACGGTTTTTGGTCAAAATTGATTGTCATTGATTCTAGAATGCCATGGAAAAATTTATATGTTATGTAAATCATGATTTTAGAGATGAGTTTCAATTTTTGTAATTTTCCAAGCTATGGAAGATTTACTACGAATTTCTAAAGGAAAATGTGACGCCCCACCTCTATACTCACACTAGCCAAGAACACTACTGGGTAATGCCGTTGACTAGCATAAAGAATAAGGCTATTGAGGAGAGAACATCTGTGTAATTGCTTTGTGCGAGTACCGATATGCCAGATAAAATGACTTGCAATTCATTTCAAGAGGGAATCCGACATATCAGATACAAACTCAAAGCTACTACACAGTGGCTATGTGAGCTTCGGAAACAAATATATAAATAAGCATAACACAAATCAGTCACAGATATTCATATCACAAAGGCGGAATCAGATATGAATATATCACATAAAAGTGTACATCAAAGTAGTGGTCATACAAGATCCACTACATCACAAAAGAATAGGTACAAGTGCTAGACCAAAGAATACATATACATCAAGGAGTCTCTATCTCAAATGTATAATAACAAAAACTACTAGGCTAAAGTAGTTAGCCAAAAGTCAGGTGACAGACCCTGATAAAAAGTCAAGCAGAAGCACCTGAAATACCTCGGTCTGACCCGAGTATTATTTAAGAAGAAAATAATAAACGGATCAGTCTAGCTATAAATATCATATAAAATGAGGTAGGATAAGAGATATGACAAAAACTTATGATAACATTAATGTCATACTGTGACAAGTATACATCAGATAACAACAAAAGTCATACAATATATCAAATCTACTCAAACACTAAAAAGAATGTCATATTTTTTAAATTATTCACCAAAACACAAATATTGATAGAGCTTATCAATGCAAACCACGAAAATGGGTGAAACACAAATTCTAGAAATCAACAACCAGAAATCCAGAAAACACAAAGGGGGAAGGCCTATCACAAACGAGAGCATGAAAACTCCCCAACACGTGTATCAAAAATGGAACGTTATTCCATGGTCGCTAACCATAGAGCCGGTGCCACGACGTAGTACAGCGAAACGCCCGCGGAACCTGAAACTCAAATAATCCGGAACAACGACGCAGTATAGCATTACGCCCGATGAACCTGAAACTCCAATAAGCCAGAACAACGACGTAGTACAATGTTACGCCCGATGATCCGAACTCCAATAAGCCGGAACAACGACGCAGTACAGCGTTACTCCCGATGAACCGAACTCCAATAAACCGGAACAACGACGTAGTACAGCGTTACGCCCGATTAGCCGAACTCCATAAAGCCCATAGGTCGCTAGCCTATAAAAATGAGACGAAGCTCCATAAATTGGGGTACAGTCCCCCATGTGGACAAAGAGACATCGCAAATCGCTAGTCTAAACCATAAAATGATCACCATTGATCAATAAGAAGTGTTATTAACACTAAGTTAGTAAATATATGAGTTTAGCTACATGTCCCATAACCACTAGCTTAACTTAAATATTTATGAACAGATTGTAGATTTCCATTCGAAAATTGCCACGAGAGTTCAATCGAACAAGTCCAAGAATTAACCGACGAAGTAAACGCAAGCGTTTCATACCACTTGTTTTGCTAAGCCTTTAATTAGATTTCTCATACGAATGAGGTAAAGGTTTGTATATACTAATAGATTGGAAAATGGTTTTAAAAATAAGCTTTATATTTAAAAGTAGTGTTGAAATCGTTTTTGTGAAAGAGTTTGAGTATTTACTACTACTATAGAAACCTTTGTATTTTAAAGTGACAAATCACAAAAATGATTGTAAAAACAATCAATCACCAAAAATTCACATACGACAATGTGAATTAAATCCATAAAAATCGATATCAAATGGATATTCCTAAAAATCCAAAGAAAGAAGTCATCAAAGTCGATAATAAGTGATAACAACTAACCGGATCGACAAAAATCGATTAAAATTGGAAATCCACTCAAAAACAGCCAAAGTAGGCAAAATGAACAGTTCCAGACGCCTCGTAGGTGTTTCCAGACGTCTGGCCCTAGGTTCTGGAAAAATATATGCTTTTTCTCCTTTCTCTTTTTAATTCCAGAACCATTTTAGACGTTTGGATTTTTCATCCAGACGTTTGGATTTTTGTTCCAGACGTTTGGATTTTAGCTCTGCCCTTTTTTTATTTCCAGAACCCTTTCAGACGTCTGAATTCCAGACGTCTGAAATTTCCTGGGAGGCAGAAATCATCTTAGCCCAAAGAGGGCAAATCCAAACCGGAATGCGATCGAATGAGCGATGGTTGCTAAAGATTTATGCCAAGCGACAACCCAGCCCTATAGGCTCTTCGATACACCACAAATAACATGTCCAAACATCCATAATAGGATTTTCATAAAATTGGACTCCATAACCAAAATTGGAAAATTCACGAATTCAAACCAAAGCAAATGAACACGAAATAGATGTTAGGAATTCATACCTAACAACAATGAAAGCTATAGACGTAGATGTGAGTTAAAGAACTCACCTTTAAACCCAAAAACAACGAACGAGAAGCTCTAAAACAAAGGAAAGTCCAATTCCTCTTCAACTTCAACTCAAGAAGCTCCAATCTAAGCTAATAAGCAAATATTTCCTAAATTAGGGTTTAGGAATTTCTGAAATTGAAGAGAGATTGAGATGGAGAAGATGAAGATGATGCTTACCTAAGCTTCTCTTTGATTTTAGAGCAAGAACTTGAATTTCCTAATAAAACTAGTGTTTTGGAATTCTAATTTCCAATCTTTTCTCCCATTTTTCTCTTGAGCTTGAGTGTTAGGAAATGAGGAATGAAATGAATGAAGAGGAGTTGAATTATAGTGTTTGATAAAGGAGTTGGGTTCTCTTATTGGGTTGTGGGCTGAAACCCAAACCCAAAGTCCCAAATGAAAAGATCAAAATTCTAATCAACTCCAAACATATCGATGTTTATACTCAAAGAAGTTGTAAATGCCATTTTGGACTCAATGGAACTGGTCTCGAGTCCCAATTCGACTGTTTACAAAAAGTAACATTTCGGACCTTTATCCGATTAACGATGCTATATTTAAATATATAATCGTGAAATATGCGGGTTGTTACAGACTCCCTTCCTTAAAGAAATTGCGTCCTCGCAATAATTAAGAGGAAAATAAAAAGTAACAACCATACAAAGGCATAACAACACAAAAGAAGAAATTTCAAAATGATAAGTTCATCATAAGGAGCACAATAGAATGTGTTCGCTCGATGAATTCTCAGGATTTCCAAGAGCAATCCTTAGGATTTGAGGATGATAAGCGGTGCTAAAAGAGAAGGATGAGCCTCAAGGCTACATAAAACAAGAGATGAACATGAATCAGATTCACGATCTCGAATCTCACAAGTGGAAAAAGTCTCGAGATCACTCCATTCGGATATCATCATGGAAACAATCGCTTGTTGCTTTCGGCTAAGGGCATCGGCAATACGATTTCCCTTTCCGGAAGTATAGAAAATATAAAGATCATAAGATGCAAGGAATTCGAGCCAACGTGGTTGACATAAATTAAGTTTCTTTTGAGAAAATAAATACTTCAAAGATTTATAATCGGTGTAGAGAACTAATTTCTCTCCCGAAAGGTAATAACGCCAAATTCTAAGGGCGAAAATAATGGCCGCGGGCTCTAGATCATGAGTGGCATATCTAGTCTCGACAGGCTTTAATATTATAGAAGCATAAGTGATAGCACGTTCCCTTTTGCAAGAGAACGACACCCAAACCAATACGACTAGCATCGGTACAAATAGTGAAGTCTTGGTTCTCTTCGGGAATCACAAGAATAGAAGCATTAGAAAGGAGTTCTTCTAAATGATCCTCTTTCCCGAAAATCTAAGACATTCAAAATTATAATTAACTTTATATATTTTTCTTTTTTAGAAAAATTAACTTATTATAATAATTTACTGTGTCTGACTGTCTCATCATAGCGTTTAGGAGATTCCTATCGATAACGTTGATCAAGCGCATTGATCAGAATTCTTAAAGCACTCAATGGGCTAAACAACACCAAATCATCTTCTATATGATAAACATGTCTCTTAAAAATTTTACAAATATTCTTTGCTCGTTTAAGAACAAAATCCAATTATACTTACAAATATCTTATTAAAAAGATTTGCAAATTTTAAATTGTTGTTTTCATCTATAATCAATGAATACAAGGATGGTCTAATCGAGATATTCGCAGAATACTCGATTCGTAAAATGGATGAAATAAGCTGGAAGGTTCGTCAAACCGAATGACATAACGAACCACTCATAAGAATCATAACGAGTGCGGAATGCTGTAAGTGGAATGCTACCCTCCGCAACTCAAAGATGAAAACCGATGGCAAGGTCGAGCTGAAAAGACCTTAGCACCACGCAATAGATTGCGTAGGTGATAATCCTAAGACAAGCTCAAATATACCGAAAAATTCACAAACTACTTGAATGAGAGAAATAACATTCTCCTCATCATGTAGGTTTAAAGAATAAAATGATGCCATCGAATTTGGAAATCAAAATCATTAAGAACAATAGAAATCTGCTTAACAGATTGAGAATGTCAAAGATGGATAGTCCGCCCGGGACATAGGATATGGGCTTCATATGATTAAGCCAATCCTTTCCCAAAAATCAATTCTGAAGCCTACGCAACGCATAACATGCAAATCGGTTCGGAAAGAATAATCACATAAAATAATCTCGACATCTTTACAAAGCAAACTGAGTGTTGTGGATCCACCAACCAGATTCACAATTTTCAGTGAAGTCATTAAGTCCATAATATTTAAAGAAAAAGAATCAACAAGTTCTTTTGATATAAAATAATGAGATGAACCCGTATCAAAAAGAACTCAAATAGGATAATCACAAAACAAATTAATGTCATCAAGGATAGAAAGAGAATTACCTTGGCCAAGAGAAGTGTTACTAGGGGCTTGCACAACATTCAACTCTCCCTCTCTCCTACTTTGGAGTATGGGACATGTAGATATAAGATGGCCCGAACTTTTGCAATAACGACAAAAAAGGGGTTTCGGACACTCATTTGCATAGTGGTCCGTAGAACCACAATTATAGCATTGTCCACAACTAGAGATAGGAGTCTTTGCTACCGAAGTTTCTTGCTTCCCTTTCTTGTTGGGATTGGGCCTTTGAACTTAATAGGCCTCTTCATGTTATTGTTGAAGTTCTGTTTGGCACCCACAATTTCAACATCACTTTCTTTATCGGCCTCTTCAAGTCGAAGAGCGATATCTACAAGCTGATCGAAAGAAACTTCTAGTTTCAGAAGTAAAGGCTTTTTGAGGTTCTTATTCAACCCATAGATGAACCTCAGATTTTTCTTCAATGGGGTATTAATATACTCGACCCAATATTTAGAGAGAGATTCAAAAGATGCGACATAATCTGCCACAGAAGATTCACCTTGAACAAGGTCAATAAAACGTCGGGCTAAAGTTACTTTTTCAGCCTCCGGCACAAACTTCAATTCGAATCTTTCCCGGAATTGCTCCCAAGTAAGATCCGCTTCGATAATCTCAGAATCCAAAAGCTCATACCATTCTAATGCTCTCTCCCGGAGCATGCTAGAAGCCACTTGGACTCGATGAATATCCACAAGATTCATGTGAGAAAAGATGCGATCGCACGATCAAAGCCAAGCTTGGATTTCTATAACGCTTTCGGAACCCTTGAATGGTCTTCCACCGAAAGCGGTATAATCTCTGCACAAGCATGCAAACTCGGATTTAGGATGAGTTTGCTCTGGAATGAGTCCGACAGCTTGAGCATTCTTCAAAAGATTTAAAAGCTGCTGGGCAGACATAAATACTCCATCCCGAGGAGTAGCACTGGATTGACCGGCCCTGGGATGGCCAGGTCTAACCATTTCTCTTCTTTAAGAAAGAAAGAAAGAAGAGGAAAAATGTTATTCTCGGAATGAATATCAAACAAACTTGATTGATAAAACAAGGCATCATAAAAAGAAATAGGATAGAACGGTACAAAGACTCGAATTAAATTCTATGGCACGATTCCTAAGAAAAACTTAGGACAATGATACTCGCTAGATTATTCAACATTGTTTCGAAGTTTGGCTTTGATACCAAGCTGTGACGCCCCACCTCTATACTCACACTAGCCAAGAACACTACTGGGAAATGCCGTCGACTAGCACGAAGAATAAGGCTGTTGAGGAGCGACCATCTGTGTAATTGCTTTGTGCGAGTATCGATATGCCAGATAAAATGACTTGCATTTCATTTCAAGAGGGAATCCGACATATCAAATACAAACTCAAAGCTACTACACAGTGACCATGTGAGCTTCGGAAACAATTATAGAAATAAGCATAACACAAATCAGTCACATATATTCATATCACAAAGGCGGAATCAGATATGAATATATCACATAAAAGTGTACATCAAAGTAGTGGTCATACAAGATCCACTACATCACAAAAGTATAGGTACAAGTGCTAGACCAAAGAATATGTATACATCAAGGAGTCTCTATCTCAAATGTATAATAACAAAAACTACTAAGCTAAAGTAGTTAGCCAAAAGTCAGGTGACAGACCCTGATAAGAAGTCAAGCAGAAGCACCTGAAATACCTCGGTCTGACCCGAGTATTCTTTAAGAAGAAAATAATAAACGAATCAGTCTAGCTATAAATATCATATAAAATGA
Source organism: Allium fistulosum (assembly GCA_030737815.1). Classification (NCBI taxonomy): domain Eukaryota; kingdom Viridiplantae; phylum Streptophyta; class Magnoliopsida; order Asparagales; family Amaryllidaceae; genus Allium; species Allium fistulosum. Next base: position 1,255,914,548 of record CM060904.1, read on the forward strand.
GGTAGGATAAGAGATATGATAGAAACGTATGATAACAATAATGCCATATTGTGGCAAGTATACATCAGATAACAACAAAAATCATACAATATCTCAAATCTACTCAAACACTAAAAAGAATATCATATTCTTTAAATTATTCACTAAATAGAGCTTATCAATGCAAACCACGAAAATTGGTGAAACACAAATTCTAGAAATCAACAACCAGAAATCCAGAAAACACAAAGGGGGAAGGCCTATCACAAACGAGAGCATGGAAATTCCCCAACACGTGTATCACAAATGGAACGCTATTCCATGGTCGCTAACCATAGAACCGGTGCCACGACGTAGTACAGTGAAACGCCCGAGGAACCTGAAACTCAAATAATCCGGAACAACGACGCAGTACAACATTACGCCTGATGAACCTGAAACTCCAATAAGCTAGAACAACGACGTAGTACAGCGTTACGCCCGATGAGCCGAACTCTAATAAGCCGGAACAACGACGTAGTACAGCGTTACGCCCGATGAACCGAACTCCAATAAACCGGAACAACGACGTAGTACAGCGTTACGCCCGATTAGCCGAACTCCATAAAGCCCATAGGTCGCTAGCCTATAAAAATGAGATGAAGCTCCATAAATCGGGGTACAGTCCCCCACGTGGACAAAGAGACATCGCAAATCGCTAGTCTAAACCATAAAATGATTACCATTGATCAATAAGAAGTGTTAATTACACTAAGCTAGTAAATATATGAGTTTAGCTTCATGTCCCATAACCACTAGCTTAACTTAAATTTTTACGAACAGATTGTAGATTTCCACTCGAAAATTGTCACGAGAGTTCAATCGAACAAGTCCAAGAATTAACCGATGAAGTAAACGCAAGCGTTTCATACCACTTGTTTTGCTAAGCCGTTTAATTAGATTTCTCATACGAATGAGGTAAAGGTGTGTATATACTAATAGATTGGAAAACGGTTTTAAAAACGAGCTTTATATTTAAAAGTAGTGTTGAAATCGTTTTTGTGAAAGAGTTTGAGTATTTACTACTAATATAGAAACCTTTGTATTTTAAAGTGACAAATCACAAAAATGATTGTAAAAACAATCAATCACCAAAAATTCACATACGACAATGTGAATTAAATCCATAATAATCGATATCAAATGGATATTCCCAAAAATCCAAAGAAAGAAGTCATCAAAGTCGATGATAAGTGATAACAACTAACCGGATCGAAAAAAATCGATTAAAATTGGAAATCCACTTAAAAACAGCCAAAGCAGGCAAAATAAACAGTTCCGGACGTCTGGTAGGTGTTTCCAGACGTCTGGCCCTAGGTTCTGGAAAAATATATGCTTTTTCTCCTTTCTCTTTTTAATTCCAAAACCATTTCAGACGTCTGGATTTTTCTTCCAGATGTCTGGATTCTGTTCCAAACGTTTGGAGTTTTGTTCCACACGTTTGGATTTTAGCTCTGCCCTTTTTTTATTTCCAGAACCCTTTCAGACGTCTGAATTCCAGACGTCTGAAATTTCCTGGGAGGCAGAAATCATCCTAGCCCAAAGAGGGCAAATCCAAACCGGAATGCGATCGAACGAGCAATGGTTTCTAAGGATTTATGCCAAGCGACAACCCAGCCCTATAGGCTCTTCGATACACCACAAATAACGTGTCCAAACATCCATAATAGGATTTTCATAAAATTGGACTCCATAACCAAAATTGGAAAATTCATGAAACCAATTCAAACCAAAGCAAATGAACACGAAATAGATGCTAGGAATTCATACCTAACAACAATGAAAGCTATAAACGTAGATGTGGGTTAAAGAACTCACCTTTAAACCCAAAAACAACGAATGAGAAGCTCTAAAACAAAGGAAAGGCCAATTCCTCTTCAACTTCAACTCAAGAAGCTCTCTAAGCTAATAAGCAAATATTTCCTAAGTTAGGGTTTAGGAATTTTTGAAATTGAAGAGAGATTGAGATGGAGAAGATGAAGAGGATGCTTACCTAAGCTTCTCTTTGATTTTAGAGCAAGAACTTGAATTTCCTAATAAAACTAGGGTTTTGGAATTCTAATTTCCAATCTTTTCCCCCATTTTTCTCTTGAGCTTGAGTGTTAGGAAATGAGGAATGAAATGAATGAAGAGGAGTTGAATTAGAGTGTTTGATAAAGGAGTTGGGTTCTCTTATTGGGTTAGTGGGCTGAAACCCAAACCCAAAGTCCCAAATGAAAACATCAAAATTCTAATCAACTCCAAATATATCGATGTTTATACTCAAAGAAGTTTTAAATGCCATTTTGGACTCAATGGAACTGGTCTCGAGTCCCAATTCGACTGTTTACAAAAAGTAACATTTCGGACCTTTATCCGATTAACGATGCTATATTTAAATATATAATCGTGAAATATGTGCGTTGTTACAGAAAATATGATAATATTGAGTTTAAATTAAATTTCGATTATTTCAGAAAGAAACTGGGTCTGAAATTTTAATTAGATAACATGATGAAACTGAATGTCTATGATTTTTGGAGATTTTTCCTAATTGATTTTCTAAGGAAAATAAATTATTTTAAAAGAATGACTTATTTGCTATAGTAGTTTTGCTTAATGGAAGGGATTAACGTTAATTTTTTCCTTTGATTTAGATCTGATAAATGCGGTAGTTATTTTGTAAAGTATTTGAAAAGTTTTAAGGCAACCAATCAGGTGTTTACAAATAGGCAGGTTAGTTATAAAGCAATTACTAAACTTAGCATTAATTCAGCATTTTAAATAAAAAGTTGGTTCCGCCTCTTTTGGAAGTGGCCTTCGACCCAATGCTTTCGCTTCGACTCAGTCGAAACCAACCCTGCCGAAACCCACCTAGTTGAAACCAATACACAAGGTATCACTTAGATGATACGTAGTGGATTGGAGGAAAGGCGGAAGCCGAGGTGTCGAAAGCAATCCTCCCGATGGGGGTCGAAACCTTAGTTTTGTTTTCAAATGTTAAGTGCCTGATTTGTGTTACCTAAAGATTTTGACGTAGTCGAAACCTATGTTTTCGAAAGGGGTTTTTCTATATAGCTTTCTAAGTAGGTTTCCATATCATGTTTTAAGTAGAAGCTTTCGAATGGGTTCCTTTGTTTTTATATAGTGCTTTCGAAAGAGGTGGTTCTGACCTGGTCGAAACCCAACCGCTATTCTTTTACCTTTTGGATGTATTGCAGCCATCAATGCTTTCAAAGGGTTCTCTTTGCTTTAAACTTAAACTAAGTCACTTCCTAAATGCTTTCGAAAAGGTTCAGGGGTTTCGAAGGCAATGGTGTCGAAAAGAGGTTTCGATGCTATCCTTCAAAGTTTTACTCCAAGGCTTTGAGCTTTCGAATAGATGGTTCTGACACCATCAATTTTTTCCCAAAAATATTTAATTAAAGGTTTCGAAACAGATACTTTCATTTATAACCACTTTGACCCAAAAGATGTTCTTAAAGAGTAAAACCCAATGTTTTCAAAAGGGGTACTTTCATTGGTTTTGAAGCTATATTTCTAAAGATTATTTAGCAATGTTTTGACACATTCGAAAGGTATGATTTGGTTTCGAAAGGATTGATTTATAGAGCTTCGAAAGGTATGTATTAGAGTTTTGAAAAGAGGGTTTTTTTTATTCCGAAGGAAGTCATCCAGTGGTTTCGAAAGTGATGCTTAAGATTTCTAAACAAATAACCCATTCTCATTTTAAAGGAAAAACCGTGGCATAAATAAAGATTTTTGGGAGTATTATTTTGTTGTTATGATTGCTTCTTCATATATTCATTCACATTGTAATTAACCTATAACGGTACTTTGGGAAAGGGCAAAGTAACCAGCTAGGTTGACCCAGTAGTGAATATAACTCAAGAAATGTTAAAATCTTAATTAAAGATAGTGGCAGAGGCCAATAGGTTCATGGTAAGCCCATGAAAACTGTGTAAAAAAAAAGATATTGGCAGGGGCCAATAGGTTCATAGCCAGCCCATGAAAACTATGATTTGATATTGGCAGGGGCCAATAGGTTTGTAGTTAGCCCATGAAAACTATATCCGGATTAAGATATTAACAGTTAGTCAATATGTTCCTAGTCAGCCCATGAAAACTAGGATAAGAAATAAAGATATTTGAGTTACCAATAGGTTCTTAGTAATCCCATGAAAACTATGAAATTAGACAGGTAGTCCATATGTATTAAACAGGTTAATAGTAACCCTAAAAACTATAATTGAGAAAGATAGTCAGAATGAATGGGGATGGGAATCCAGGATTAACTTACTTGTTTGCATATCATCATATTATTTTGAATTGTTTAACCATTGTGGATGCAGGAGCATAATATATGGTTTTATAAAGGTTTTAAGATACTAGTGAGGGGAAAACCTGTTCCGCTAAGCGGCGTGGTCTCACTAGATATCTAAATAGTTTGAGATGGTAGATTATTATTCATACCAGGTTTTATGTATGACTTGAGTTTTTGTTTTCGCCTTAAACTCTCGGGTACTCAATTGATTTTGAGTAGTTTGAGATTTAGGGTTTTCAGGTGTTCTTTTAGATGAATAAAGCTTCTGGTGACGTGTAGGAGGCATGCTAGCTACTTAGAGTTCTTTTTTATTTCCGCCGTGTTTGGTTGTAACGGCAAACTTGTTTCATTTCCTCTTATATACTCTGATCACCCAAGGGGGCTCTTCATATGTCGCTCTTAGCGTATTTTTTAATAAGTATATTTTGTCTGAATGTGGTTTGCGCACTGGGATTATGTAATGAATTTGAAATATTTTGAAATGGAATGTGGACTTTGTTTGCTATTTTAAATTTTTTCCATATTCTTGTGTTTCTGTGTATCAATGCATCTAACATTGTCGTATTTGGTCGCTGAGGATTAATAACTATGGATGACTGCAGCATCCGTAGCCGTTAGTTTTGGTCCTCCAAGTAGAGGGATGTTGCAAGTTGGTATCATAGCATAGGTTTATGAAACTTTAAAAGAAACTTAAACCTAAAAGATCTTTCAAATATAATCCTATGAATCAAATAAAAAGATTGGGGTTTGGGCTAACGCTATAGTAACATGCTTGTATTTGATATATAGTTATATATATAAGTACGTATTCCACGCTCTCATAGATCGTTCTTCTGTATCTTACTAAGGCTCGTATGCAGATTTACGAGAAATGACATATGGAAGCAGGAAACGGAAGAGGACATCTCGGTGGAGGAAGCACCACAACTAATGGAAATACTCAACCCACCACCAAAAGGAACCCGAGTCGACCGACTAATTCTAATAATCAAAATACTGATGCCAATGTGGGTGCTGGAAATCTACCAGTAGATATGTGGGCGATGTATCAGTTCCTCATCAATATAATGCAAGTAGGAGCTACTGCCGAAATTGCTGGAAATGTTGGAGGAGCTAATCCTATAGCTCCAGTTGGGAATAATTATGCTAGGTTGAGCTGGGACTACATCAGTCTCGGTGGAAAGCCATTCATGGGGACGGAGGATGCTATTGAAGTTGAGAATTGGTTGTTTCATTGTGAGCGTATATTTGCTGATTTGGGTTTAGATGATGCGCAAAACAGAAGGTTGGCCTCTAGAAAGTTGCAAGGGTCAGCGCTTCACTGGTGGAATAGTGTTATTATCGGACTTTTGGCAGAACAGTTGACTTGGGCTGAGTTTAGAAGGAGATTTGAGCAAAAGTTTGTGTCAGAGTTTGCTAAGTCAGAACTGCTGAGGAAGTTTATGGATCTGGAGCAGGGGGAGATGTCGGTTGTGGAGTATGCCACTAAGTTTGAGGAGTTGTTACGTTATGGACATAATACTATAGACACCGTCATCAGAAGGAACAAGAAGTTCATTAGGGGATTGAGGCCCGAAATTGCTAGGGTGACCCTGCCACATCTCTGCGATCCTAGTAATTTGGTTGTAGAGATGGCCATTCGCCACGAGGAGATGCTTGCTAGTTGTGCTAGAGATAAGGCAGTGGAAATTCAGGGTTCTTAGGGGAAGAAGAGAAAGTTCTTTAAGAAGAAGGGAGCCCAGAAGGGAGAGACTGCCAAGAAGGCGAAGGCTGAGTTAGTATGCTTTAAGTGTGACAAGAAGGGTCATTATGCGAATGAGTGTCGGTCAGGAAATGGGAAGAAGGCTGCAAATAAGAAGAATGTGAAGTGCTTCAACTGTGATCAAGTTGGGCATTATAAGAATTAGTGTCCAGAGCCAGTTAGGGAGGACAAAGGAAAGGTTTTTGCTATTGGACCATAGGCCTACTACAGCAGATAAAGGAAAGAATGTGATGGAAGGTACGCTTTTGATTCATAATATACTAGTTAGGGTTCGTTTTGATACCGGTGCATCACATTCATTTATATCTCAGTGTTGGGTTGATAGCACTACACCAGAATCCTCATTTCGCAACGGCCTTAAGCCGTTGCAAAATACTTTCGCAACGGCTATGAGCCGTTGCGAAATGGGCAGTGGTAAAAATTTCGCAACGACTCAGGTCCGTTGCTAAATATACTTTTGCAATGGCTAAAGGCCGTTGCAGAATCTTATTTAGCAACGGCTCATAGCCGTTCCGGATTTTATTTCGCAACGGCTTTAAGCCATTGTTAAATGTAGACGTATAACTATTTTTTAACTATTAGCAACGGCTTTAATCTGTTGCTAATTACTAATTTTTTTTAAAGAAAAAAAATCGAAATTTCTTCTCTGCACCAGTGACAGTCATTTCATTATCATAATTAATACAAAAATTTGCAAATTTAACACTATCACAAAAGAAAGATTATTAAACCAAATATTTTTCATACATTCAACACAAAAACCAAACATAACAAATGTTTGAATTATAATGTTCAACATTAACACATACCACTATATAGTACAATAGCGGAATCATTACATAATACTACATTGCAATCTTATGTTTAACCTGCCTTGGTTGATTAGTCTTATGTCGCACAAATACAAATTATGAGTTCTCGCACAAATACAAATACAAATATTAACTATGTTTAACCTGCCTTGGTTGATTAGTCTTAGTTAAATTGCATACTCTGATAATTAATCATATTGCTCCCTTCTTATAACCTGTCATTTAAGGAAACATGTTGGAGTCAATGAAATGGTACAATATAAACAAAAATTGGTAATGAATTATACACACATATTCAATGAATGACTTTAAGTTTCCTATTGAAGTAGCGGTGATAACTAAAAATGACAAAATTTCTATGGTATGTTTTCAATACCACTGTATGTATTTTCAAGTACCCTGATTTGTGCTACAAGGTAAAACGGTAGTGTGCATTGCAAATAGAGCCAAGGATTCTCAAGTCTATAAGAAAATTATAATGAAATACCCTACTAGTCAAAAATTACTGTTATTACCTATGGTTTGCAGTCGCGCGCATGATCTGAATGTCCTTGTCTTTTGTTCATGAATATAATTGCTCCCACAGCAGATCAAGTAGGAAAAAAAGGTAAATTCCTATGTACCGTAGTCAGGCAACCAACTGAGAAATTATAAAATAGATAAAGATGTTTTAAAATATACTATACAACTCATAGTGAAAGTCAGAGATGAAAAAAGAGTTGAGCAAGAAAGCACGGTAGTATACAAAATGATATATGGCCTAAAAATTTGATAGGACAGCCGACTACGTCTCCATGCATTTAATAAACAAATAGGTATTTGGTTCTATGGAAGATGGCAATTAGTCACACAAGAGTTAATAAAATTTAACGAAGTGCAGATAATCTATGTGCAAAAGAAACAAACAAAGCATCATGTACTTTTTCCAAATAGTTGAGGTGAAATAGTTAAGCAAACAATTGAATGTATAGCACGCTAGCAGTATTAATTATGACCATGACATATTATGAGGTAGAAGCACAGTTGACACTATTATGGAACAATCTGGTATTAAACCTCTTAAGCTTACTTTAAAGCAGCATGTATTTGATGGTTAATATCTGATATTATATGTAGTTAACTTGCGTTTGATGCAGGCAAAAGCTGGGGCTGGCTCTGCAACTTTGTCAATGGTAAATATAACGTCAGAAGCTTTTTTTATTTTCAAGAAAGTTGTTTCAGCTTTAACATAATGATGGTATTGATGCAGGCATATGCTGCTGCAAAATTTGCAGACTCGTGCTTGAGAGGACTTCGCGGCGATGCTGACATTATAGAATGTTCATTTGTTTCATCTCAGGTGCTGTAAAATTACTTTTAACTTATATTTGTTCATTCTCACTTCTTACTATGTATTAAGTCCAATATCACAGCACGCAAATCCTGAGTTAATTTCTACACTTCACTTAGTCTTTTACCATGGGTGAAGATAAAGCTTCAGCTATAAGTGCATACAGCCTATTCAAAATAAGCCCATTCATCAACCAAGATAAAAGCAAAAAAAAAGTCACGTTTTTTTGAGAGAATGGTGGTCAAAATTCTGGAAGCTACATAAATTGTGTATCTAGTATTTTTAACTCAGAAATCACATACAGGCATACAAAATAAAGTTGCCAAAAAGTAAGAGTAAACCATTTTTCATGTTTTATAACATCGCTTCATTTCTAGATGACTATTTGACATAGACGATACAAACAAAAATTATGGGTTGAAGCCGCCGAACACATTATAAAATCTGATTAAAGAAAATTGGAAGGTTTTACAACAGATGCTTCTCATGATTAACAAATAAACTAATCTTATTCAAAGCTAAGAAACACAAGGGATACTTGATATGATATTTGTTAGGGCATATGTAGACAACAAAATCCAGATGATGGTTAAAAAAAGACCAAGCTAAGAGCCTAAATAAATGTCTTGAGATTCTATGTCCAGAGGCGGCCCGAGCAACATTGTTGCCCCAGTTGAGTTCGAAAAAAATACCCTTAAAAAATCAGTCAATGTAATACAAGATGATTTCTTCTTCAATGCAATACAAACCATATTTAGTTTGGTTCCCTATCTGGTTTGCTTTTTAGACAGTATTAACTAGTATGACCACACGACGATGAGACAACCAACCGTTCATTGTATAATTTAAAAAGAATATTTAATATGCTTTTTCATTAATTTAATTCAAATAATGTATACCTGCTCCTGCATCTAAAGATATCGAATTGAACTCTTTGGATGACACACATAACCACTGATTCCAACATCATCAAAGGTCATAGCAAGAGGATGATTTTGTTTGGCTGTGGGCTCATCTGGTAATAGTATATTGTCCACAATCAACTTCTCATGTGTAGGAGGTACAGGTTTTCCATGTATTATGGATGCCGTCGAATCTCTGCATACAAAACCTGTTGCAATGACTTCTAGATCAAAGTTCAACACTTCACATTTTTGATTTTCCTGAACATGCGAAATAAGCGGGTTAGCAGCATCGTCATTATTCGACATTCTTCCAACACTTTCATGATGTATCCCACCACTTCCTCTTTCGTTGGAAGCAATGTCTGGCATCTGTTTCACATATCCTTTTAATATGTCGACCAATGTGTTCAATGTCCCCTTCACATTCTCCAAAGAACCCTCCACCTTCTCCATCCTTGTTTCCAATCTACTTGACTCTTGTTTACTCCTTCTGAGTTGTTTACGTGGAATAATAGATGCTTTAACTTGTGTCTTTGGTATTATAGTTCCAACACTTCGAGTCTGGCCCCTTTTATCTTTGCCGAACGTTTGTGACAAGATGTCTTCATCCAATGGCATATCTTGTTCCTTGTCGTCATTGATTAATGTTTCCCTTGCTTCTGCAATTTTACCCTAAAATATGATAATACTTGAGATATTTAATTTCGTGCATATAAGTTATAGGCCGATAAACCATGTAAACATATATGTCATAACAGTAAATGATTTTTAATTTATCATCTAAAACAATATATTGTTTAACTTACAAAGTACGAAGAATTTGAATCCGAAATGGTGCCATCCTTTTTTGTATGAGTTTTCTCCCACACTTCACGACGTATGATTTATTTTCCTAGATTTTCAATTGCCTGCAACCGAAACATCGATTATCAAACCAACCGATTCTTATTCGAAGAGTTTATTTCCTACCGATACAATCTCATTCAACGAATTCGTAAAATGCAACGAAATAACAAAAAATTAAAACTGTACCATTTTATGTTCTACTATGGCGTGACTTGTATGACCACTGTGATGAGTATAATTGTATTGTGATCTATTTTTTTTGCCCAGCTCTATTCTTTCGCGTGCGCCGGGTTTTGCTTCATTTTTCAAGAATCCGTCCCAATCTTCTACGCTAACTTTTGGCGGACAGTTTTTCCTTCTAGCTTCATCATTATCAAATTTGTCGTAGTACCCTGTCCTCAAATCACTTTTGTATCTTCTAAATGATTCGCACATTTTTTTAAAATACAACTCTTTTGTATCCGACTCTAGCTCATAAAATGTCTGTATATATTGAAGATAAAAAATACGTTAAAAAGAAAATACAAGAAAATACACAGATCATTAGTGCATGTCACCTGTAAGTTATGCAATTTTATTAGACAATACAAGTTTGTAATTTAGTTATAAGAGATAAAACTTCATGGACGTCAAAGCTATAGGTTAACGTGAAAAATTTAAGAAAATATAACCACTGGGTGAGATAATAAATGTAAATACACAAGCATTGATCATTAGTGCATGTCACTTGTAAGTTATAATACTTCTCCTTCATCTTCAAACATCTTACCCATTTCACATATTAATGAAAAGAAAATTTCAACTTGAATCAAATTTTACAGCCAGTGATTTTATTTGGTTAATTAACATAACCGAGTAACCATGTCGCCGCTCTGGTATACTGTCAATCAATCTATTAACTAATCAACTTCCCACCTATCTTCATATAGAACAAAAAAATGAGTTGTGCCATTTGTGCTTTTCAACAGGTTAACAGTGGAAAAAAAAGAGAATGACTTACCCGCAATTCAGCCCAAACGTCATCTTTACATTTGTTGGGTACTTTATCCCAACTTTCATATGATATCGGCACATGCATTCGTACCAATTTACCAAGTCTACTGCCTATTTTCCTAGCATTATCAGAAACTGGAACACCATATGCATTTGTCTCAACTTTCTCGGGTTGTGAAGATGACGAATTCGCGACTGAATGGATCGACGTTTCTGCAGCTTCTGACATTGTTGCTGCAAGTATTCAGAAATAAACATATATGAGTTCACAGCATAATTGTACTCTGCACATAATTGTACATCATAATTGTACTTGCAAAATAGTTGTATGAGTGAAACCTGCAGAAAAAGCACAACTTTTTTACAGGTTGTCTAATAAAAGCAAGCAAGGATATTTGATTGTTATCGATTAAAAATTTATATGGTTACGAATAAAGCTGGTAAGTGTAACTGAAGCAACAAAAGCAACTATTGATCAATAACAAACGTAGTTTAGGTGTAATAAATTTGACACATAATCATTATTATCTAAAAATGAAGAAAAACCGGGTATGTCGCTCCAAATTCCATATGGTAAAAGACGTATTGAAAATTGATCAATCAGATTTCATGAATTTAGAATAGTAATTAAATAGTGATAAATGAAAAATTCTAAATTCATAATCAAAAAATTCTAAATTCATCCACATTTGAAATTCAACTCGATTAAATTAAGAAATACATCTTATATTAACATATGCATTTGGTAAGATCTTCTAATTTTTTGTTATCTTCAAAGGCTGATTGATAGACGGTAGGAAACTCAAGATCATCCACGATTGTAGTCAACTGCTTAGGTGAGTGTAATACCACAAACCATCCGCTATTTTTTAAATCTTTTGAGTAGAACACTTGACTCGCTTCTGACGCAAGAATAAATGGCTTATCATTCATCCTAACTTTGGTCTTCAATTTCCCTAAATTAACTGTAATCAAGTTTGAAATAGGATCAATCTTGCAACCATTGACCTTGTCTTCGACTTTTACCCAATCACAATAAAAAACCGTTTGTTTGAAGTCTATATAATCCAACTCAATTATCTCCTGAATAACTCCATAATACAGTGTTTCAGCTTCTGCATAATTTTTATCTTTCCCACTGGCTCTAAATTTTGTGATTGCTCTCATACATACACCGCTGTCTTGTGTTACCATCCGCTCTTCGTATTTTTTCAGGGAAAATGTAAACCCATTTACTTGGTACTTCATATAATTGCCTGCCTTGAACTTCGGCCCATTCATAAGGCGCCAAAGAGTTGAATCAACATCGTTTGTTTTTACTAACTACAAAAATAAAATATGTGAAAAGTTTGATTAATAAGGTGTATGATACCTTTAAGTACGCGTGAAATATTAAATAAGCTTTAATATATACCTCGCCACATAACCATAGAGTAAAACTTTGACAATCTTCCACGGATGAAACCATAGAGCAAACTCATCATCCTCGTCTAAGAAAGCCTCACGAGTATTGTTTGCACAAAAAATGGGCAAACACCTCCAAGTCGTATGATTTAGTCGATTTTCTGTTGTTCTTAGTGATTTGGATACTTTATGCAAATATGTAAAAAGCAGGGACTAAACTGTAAAAGACACATATGTTTATAGTGGTTCGGCCAGAATGTGCCTACGTCCACTTTATATTTTATTCTCCTTTATTGTTCAGATTACAAGTACAAAGCTTCGATTACAAGTGTATGAAAGTTGTTTGAAAGTTCTGTTCGTTCTTGAGCTCTCCAACTTGTCCCCCATTATTGTACCCTTACCCCTCTATTTATAAAGTGAGGCTGGGGCTAGGGGTCTTGGATGTATATAGCTGTTAGTGGGCCTGGGATGTTGTGATCTGGCCTGGCAATGTTGGTTCGGTAACGCCTTCTTCATCTTGGTCCGGTAGTGCCTTGGTCCGGTGGCATCTTGGTCCGGTGGTGAGTGGAGTTGAGATCTGGTCTGGTAGCATGCTTCTGGTTTGTTTGTTGAGGTCTGGACTTGTAGTAGAGGATTGGTTCGGTAGTGTTTACCTTGGCTCGGCTAGGCTTTGGAAATGAGTTGGTTCGGTCTTCCATGGTTGTGAATCCGGTTCGGCAGTGGTACGGGTACCGAATAAAACTTGGACGGAATGGGTGAACCTGGACGAGACTGGTGCTTCTTGGTGTCGAGATCTTCTGGGTGAAAATACACCCAACATTTGCCCCCCAAAGTGGGGCATATGCCTGCATATGTCGCGCTTTGTTTTAGATCAGTCCTCCTTCTTGCCTGTCTTCTGACTTGCCGTGATTCCTATGTTTATGACTTCAGTTTGGACACTCTCATTCGGCCCAAACGCCGAACTGGTTGGTCTAGTTACCCTACGTTTGCCTATAAGTATAGGCCTCACACCTCCGTCATTCCTCACCGTTTGAGATAGCCGAACTAAACATTCGTCTGCCGGATCGACCTTGTCTCCGAACCAGATTTGACTGCCGAACCAGGTGAGGCTTTCCTCTGCCGAATGAATTTTATGCTTGGACTACCGAATGAACTGCGGGAGTGGGTGTGCCGAATGGACCTTTAGACTCGAACTACCGAATGAACTGAGGGAGTGTGAGTGCCGAATGGACTCTTAGACTCGAACTTCCGAATGAAACCTTTATGTTTATGAATGAGATTCCCGACTGTAGGTATCTGTTTATTTATATCTCTATATTCCTTGCTTTAATAATATGTTTTCTTGTGTCGCAGACAATGTCTCATAAAGTAGAAACTCATTCTGACAAGAAGAAATCCATGGACAAAGGAGAGTCCCCCATATTGCCCCCAGTTCAGGCAGAACCAGAACGACATAGACCAACCCCGATATTGTTAGTAGACGGGTACGGTCCTCAAGAGCTCTTGAACTCACCGCCTGACTGCTTTCCCAGCTCCCTCAAAGAGGAGCAGCTTGACGTTATATCTAGATCTTTTGGGATTGACAGAGCGCATATGATGCTGCCGGGAAAAGGAGTGATGCTGTATGACCCCCCGGAAGGGTATTTTGCTTACAGCAGGTATCACTGCATGTGCGGAGCCATCCCTTCGATCAATGCTTGGATAGCTAGCTTCATCACATACTTGAAGGTGGCTCCTTTCCAGCTTCAACCCAACTCCTATGCCATCTTGGTGAGCTTGTTCGTTATCTTCCAGAGAAAATACGGGCGTCCCCCTTCTAACCGGGAGATCCGGTACCTGTACAACTTGAGAGGCTACAAGAAGGGGTCTCCATATATTAGCTTAGAATCGGCCGTGTCCTTCAAGCTAGTCCTAGACTTATATTCAAAATTTAGCATGATCAAGAAGGAATGGTTCTTTGTCAGAGATGACTCTGTTTCTTGTCGCCGCTTCACCTCTGGCTGTAAGTTGAATCTTATTTATAAGTCCCATTCTGACTGCAATGCCCCTTCTTATGTGCTTTGTTTCTTGCTAGCGACAAGTGGCTTTGCGGTTGTAGAGGACGAACGTTTGGTTCAAATGGCTGAGGAAATAGAGGCCATTCCGGAAAATGAGAGGGCAGCTTCTTATTTGATTAGGAATGCTACTCTTCTGGGGCTCAACTTGATTCTGCCACGCCAGTCTGTGTTCAAGCAAAGAGACACAGCTGAGGAGAAGGCTGTTAAAGCTAAAGGAGGGGCTACGGCGAGGAGCAGCAAAAGGAAACCCTTCTCGAATCATCCAGTTGTCGGGGGGAAGAAACTCAAGAAGTCCGATGGACCCTCTCCCAGCACATGTCCAGACATCCCGGAGGAGGAAGATGTGGAGGAGGAAAGAGGTGAGGATGAGAGAGGTGAGGATGAGGGGGAGAGCGGAAGAGGTGGAGAAGGTGATGGTGATGGTCATAGCGGTGGTGGTGGCGACGGACAAAGTGGTGATGACACTGGGGCTTTGTCTTCTAAGCAAGCAGGTGTGATCCAGGAGTGGATAGACGATGCTTTCCGCCTAGCTTTTGAGGGGTTGGAGGAAGGTCCGGCCTCAGTAGAGAAGTCCAAGAAAGCCGACAAAGCCGAGACCGGCGCTGGTTCATCTTCCAAGAGCGCTTCGGCTGAGGCAACTCCTACGACTCAAGGTAAATTTTTGACTCCTGCAGACTTCATTTATGATAAGGATTTAGGAACATTTTATGGCCAGCTCTCATCCTGGAATGAGATCCAGGACATATTGCAGTATCCTACTCCTCCCCAGGGTTTGTATAACAAAGCATCTCTTTACTCTTCTTAACTTGATACATTTCTTGAATTATAGTTCAACGTATGCTTGTAACACTTGGTTCTTATTTCAGAAGCGGGTAAAGCGGCCAAGGCATCATATGTTCGGCACCGTCTTGAACAATACAAACTTCTCAGGGCTTCTATTAAACCAAAGCCTCCGACTAACCACCCTGGAGATGTAGTTAGCTACCGCCCTCTTCTTGGAATTATCGAAAAGGATGTTCAAAGGAGGAAGAGGAGTCGTTCCTTATTTGAATCCTTGCCTGGCCCTCAGTCCCCAACTCAGCTTCCTCGGGATACCACGGAGGAGAATACTGAATTTATACCTTCTCCGCACCCGTCTGAAAATCCTACCGTTACCCGGATAGGTCGTCCTGACTTGGCTCGTAATCTGTTTGCAGGTCATCCGGATCTGGATCCGGGTTCTCGCGATATTACCTTTGATGAGGCTACCGGTGAGTACTTTCTTCCCCGTAATCCTATGGTAAGAGTGCTAGATGAAGCTAAGTCTCTGGACCTTGATTTGCTTACCACTCGGGTTGTAACTTTAGGGGACGAAGCTAAGGCAAATATTGATCGGGTTGCTGGGGAAACCAGAAAGCTGATGGGACATCATGCCCGACTGGTCAAGGCTAGGGAAGAAATTGGGAGTGCTAACATTCGACTGCGTTTAATGGTTTCCGACCAGGCCAAACAACTTGCTGATCAAGCCATCCAGATCTCTCAACATGAGATCACATCTAGGCAATTAAAGAAGACCATGGAAGAGGCCAGCAGGGCAGAGATGCGAAAAATGGAGGCCGTTTGTAAGGAACAGATTGATATGGCTATTGCCACGGTAGATGAGGTTCGGAAAGCGGATCTCGAGCGGGTGCAGGAGTTGTCCGGGAAACTTGAGGCTGCGGAGCTTGCTCAAACCAAGCTGAAGGAGAAGATGGAGGCGATGAGAAAAACCTTCCAGGCTGACTGCTCGCGATACCAATCGGAGAGGGATGCCACCATTGTAAAGCTGCTGGCGTCTGAGGACCGAATAAGGGAGTTCGAGGAGAATGAGGGGATAATGGATGAGATGCTCCAAGATATGTACTTTCGCACTTGGAAACAGGGCAACTTATCTTGGATGGATGATTACCCCTGAGTCATGGCCAGGATTTATCTCAGGGCCCGGAGGAGGCTAAGTCTGATGCAGATAAGGAGGGTGGCGTGGCCTTTAGAATGGATGTGGTTACGGCTCAATTCACCAAGGAGGAGAAGGTGGCGGTGAAAGAGGGTATGCGGCTGCTTGCTGCTGAGGAGGTTGGTGTGCAGTTGGAGGATGAGGATCAAGGAGCAGATGCTGGTAAGTCTTCTCTTTTAGCTTTTGTAACCTGACTGCTTATCGCTTATTTAATGGATTCTTCCTCTGAATTGGACATGCAAGACCTCCGAGGTACCTACTTCCTCCGGCCAGCATGCTGAGAGTTCCGATCCCGTGGCTAAGTAGATCTTGGAGGGCCGTCAGGATAGAGGTGAAGCTCCGATGCAGCTGACTCCTTGACTTGACCTGGATGTCTTTTTGGTTTGTTTGACATTGCTGTTTACGCTAGCTCTAAAACATTAATGTAACTCTTAGGCTGTAATTGTGTTATTGGCAACAAATGACTTTATTCTTAGCCTGTAATTTTTAACTTAAGCTGATTCTGTCGTATTTAACTGTCTTAATTATTTTGATGTGTTGCATAAAAAATACAGATGTGCACATGCCTGTGATTTTATCGTGTTTGATGCCAATTTCTTGCTTAAGATATAATTTCATACCTTGCAAAGTTAATGTGATGTGCGAATAAATTATAGTTATGTATTTATTTACAAGAGAAGAAAGTACCGCCCTTCATGTCTTAGTTGTAGATGGTAGCTTTGAATGTCTTATATGACTGAGTATGGAATGTAGTTGATTGACCTGTCATCCCATTGTGAGTTCTTATCCCCATCGGTGAGCGTCTCCTACTTTGTGTCCTGTACTTTAGGGATCGTTATAGAGGATAGGAGGAAAGTTTTTAAATAAGATAGAAATATAAGAAAAAGTAAAACTTCCAATCACGGAAGGCCTGCGATGTGCTTAAGTTCGAGGCAAACAGGTTTTGTAGTCACTTTCCCTAGCTGTGGGTCTTGGAGACATTTGTCACCCATCTTATGCTTCCGCGGGGAGTTTATCTTTTTTACCACAGCCGTACTTAAGACACTCAGAGCCGAGATCGCGCACAGTAACTACCCGAGCCATTATGGCCCATAATCGTGGGTATTATTCGATTTACCGTGGCCGGCTAGCGTGGGTGCCGATCGTCAACCGTGAACTACCCCTGGCTGGCCACACCTTATGTTGGGGCTTAAAGTAGGTTCACGGTTGTCGGCGAGCCGAACGCCGTAATGAGCTGCCTAGGCTATGGTCGGCCTACTCGGTGGCTTATAATCGGCTCATTACAGTTGGCTTTAAGGGCCGATCGCGAGCAATGAGTTAACCCGCAGCAGAGGGATGCTGGAGTAAAAGTGTCTTATTGGTGAGGGCATAGATTCACATAGTACCTGTTAGGTCTTGTCCAGGTGAAGTCGCGCCGTGATGTGTCTTGAATGGAAATGCCATTACACAGGATTTCGTTCAACAGAAAAGGATAAGGTTAACAAGCAGCCAAAATATAAAGGAACAAGTTAAAAAGAGACAAGTTTCTAAAGTGGTTCGGCACGAAAATGCCTACGTTCACTGATTCTCTTTGTTAATTCACTTCATATGGGAAGTACAAGTTAAGAAAAGTATCGACGAAGGTGTTGGATATTCCATGCCCTCTGGAACACCTCTCCGCCCACTGTTGACAAAATATAAGCTCCGTTGTGGAGATCTTTATAAATTACATATGGTCCGTCCCAGATTGGATCTAGCACTCCGGGGCGCGGGAAGATTCGCTTGAGGACAAGATCTCCTTTTTGTAAGCTACGATGCTTGACTTTGGAGTTGTATTGCGTTGCCACTTTTTGCTTGTGAGCTGCTGCTTTGAGGGTTGCATCATTTCTTCTTTCCTCAATTAGATCCAAAGACATGTGAAGGAGTTCCTCGTTCTCTTCTGGGTTATAGTGGATCCTACGGTGGGAAGGCACTATAGTTTCAACTGGGAGCATGGCCTCCGATCCGTATGCCAAAGAGAAAGGAGTATGCCCCGTTGATGTTCTGAAAGATGTGCGATAGGCCCAAAGTGCCGTCGGAAGTTCATCCACCCAAGCGCCTTTTGACTTTTCAAGTTTCTTTTTGATTAGAGTTTTGAGAATTTTGTTGACAGCTTCGACTTGTCCGTTTGCCTAAGGATAAGCTACAGATGAGAAGCTTTTGTGAATTCCGTGCTCTTGGCACCAGTTGGCGAACTCCTCGCTGTCAAACTGAAGTCCATTGTCCGATATGATTTTAAGTGGGACCCCGTACCTGCATAGAACATTTTTGATCAAGAAGTTAATAACTTTTGCTGAAGATACTTTATTTAGGGGTTCTGCTTCCACCCATTTGGTGAAATAGTCGACAGCCACTATAGCATATTTGGCTCCGCCTCGACCCATTGGCAGTTCGCCAATCAGGTCAATTCCCCATACTGCAAAGGGCCAAGGGCTGGTCATTTGAGTAATCTCAGTTGTTGGTAGCCGTGGAATCTTAGAAAATTTCCGACATCTGTCGCATTTCTTGACGAAATCTAAGGCATCTTTGCTTAAGGTGGGCCAGTAATATCCATATCGGAGTATCTTTTTTGCCAGAGTCTGCCCTCCAGTGTGATCTCTGTAGCTTTCTTGATGGATGTTGGATAAGATTTCCTTTGCTTCCCTTCCAGCGACACACCTTAATAAGGGGTTAGAGAAGCCGCGCCGATAAAGGGTGCCTTCTTGTATTGTGTAGCGGGAAGCTCCCCTCAATATTTTCTTGACTTCGTTACACTTTTCGGGCAGTGTGCCGTCTCGTAAGTATTTTTGGATGGGAGTCATCCAAGTTTCCTCTTCGACTGCAACTATCAGATTCACCTGCTCGAAACTCGGGGTCAGTTGCTTTGAGATGGCCACTGCTCCGGAAATAGTGTCGTCTCTCATGCTAGCTTTCTTTGCCAATTCGTCGGCCTCTTGGTTCTCTTCCCGAGGGATGTGTTTGATTAAATCGTGATCCAATTGATTTTGAAGCGGCTTGGTCTTCTTTAGATATGCTACGAGTCGTTCTTCTCGAACCTGAAATTCTTCTAGTATCTGATTTACAATAAGCTGAGAATCACTATGAAGACATAAGGAATTGGCTCCAATCTCTAAGGCAAGTTCTAATCCAGCTATCACTGCTTCATACTCTGCATCGTTGTTGGTGGCAGCGAATTCCAACTTTAGAGCATAGCATAGCTTATTTCCCCTGGGTGTGATTATTACCACACCTGCCCCCGAGCCTTGTTCGTTTGACGCTCCATCCACAAAGAGATTCCACTTGATGTCTTCTGCTATTTCCGATTGCTCCTTACCTTCGTTGGTAGTGAATTCGGCGATGAAATCGGCCATGGCTTGTCCCTTGATGGCGGTGCGAGGATGGTAGGTGATATCATATTGACTTAGCTCAATGCACCATTTAAGTAGTCGCCCAGAAGTGTCGGGACGATGGAGTACCTGCCTTAGTGGTTGATCGGTCAGAACTCTGATGGAATGAGATTGGAAATAGTGACGCAGTTTCCGTGATGTGATTAGAAAACAGTATTAGTTCCTCAAGTTTAGGATATCTGGCTTCCGCCCCTGTAAATCTATTGCTTACAAAGTATACTGGCCGCTGCGTGCGTTTGTCTTCTCTTACCAAGGCGGGGCTTAGAGCATGAGATGACACAGCAAGGTATAGGTATAGCTCTTCGCCTTTGTTCGGAGTTGAGAGTACTGGTGGTCTCTGGAGGTGTTCTATTAAGTTAAGGAAAGCTGTTAAGCATTCGTTAGTCCATTCGAACTTCCCCTTGTCTTTCTTTAGAGCTTCGAAGAAGGGGATGCATTTGTCAGTTGCTTTAGAGATGAATCTGCTCAGGGCGGCCACCTTCCCATTTAGGCTTTGCATTTCTTTTCGGGTAGAAGGTATCCTGATATCTTTCAGAGCTCGGACTTGTTCAGGGTTTGCTTCAATTCCTCTGGCATGGACGATGAATCCCAGGAACTTTCCTGATGATACTCCGAAGGAGCACTTTAGAGGATTCAGCTTCATTCCATATTGGCGAAGTACTTGAAACATCTCGCCCAGGTGGCTTACGTGATCGTCGGCTTTCCTTGACTTTACCAGCATGTCATCCACATAAACTTCCATAGTTTGTCCTATTAGCCCCGCAAACATCTTGTTGACGAGGCGCTGATAGGTGGCTCCTGCGTTTTTAAGTCCAAAAGGCATTACTTTGTAGCAGTACAATCCCCGGTCAGTGATGAAACTAGTGTGGTCTTGATCGGGAGCATGCATAGGAATTTGGTTATATCCTGAGTATGCGTCCATAAAAGATAAGAGTTCGTGCCCGGCTGTGCTGTCCACAAGCTGATCGATTCGGGGAAGTGAGAAGCAATCCTTCGGGCAGGCGTCATTCAAGTTGGAGAAGTCAATGCATGTTCGCCACTTCCCATTAGCCTTCTTTACTAGTACCGGATTAGCGATCCACTCTGGGTAGATGACTTCTCATATGAAGTCATTGGCAAGTAGGTTTTTTACTTCTTCATCGAGGGTTGCTGATCGTTCTGCCCCTATACTTCTCTTTTTCTGTTTTACTGGCGCCTTGGTAGGATCGATGTTTAGTACGTGGCATGCTATGTCAGGGGAGATTCCAGTCATGTCAGCGTGTGACCATGAAAATACATCCAAGTTGTGGCGGAGAAAATCAATGAGTTGTTCCTTCAATTCTGCTTTTAGTTGGGACCCGACTTTCAATAGTCTACTCGAGTCATGTTTGTCCACAAATACAAATTCCATAGCCTCTACAGGCTCGGCGGTGGCCTCCTCCTCTTTGTCCCTGGGGTCTAATTCATTAAAAGGGTCACTGGTACATCGAAGAGGAGGGGCTTTCTTTAGTTGCTATGCTTCCAAACTTTTCGTGCAGAGGGCAGTCTCTGCACTCTTCCCTATATCCTTCCTGCGGTTATTGCGGAGTTCAGTTACATAGCAATCTCGAGCGATGTCCTGGTCTCCCTCTACTTCCCCTATTCCATTGTCCATTGGGAATTTCATCTTCAGGCACCATGGGGCCAGGACAATTTGGAAGTCAGACAAGGCTGGTCTTCCTAAGAAGGCGTTGTAGGCCGAGTGGTTTTCTATCAACACAAATGTTTGTTTCCGCACAACAGAGCGGGGATGACTTCCAATTTCAACAAAGAGGTCCAGTCGCCCGAGGGGCATCTTCGCATTTCCAGTGAAACCGTGTAGTGGTTTATTGCAGGGAGAAACATCCTTTATCGACAGCTTCATTTTGTCGAAGGCATGCTTGAATAGGATATTCACTGAGCTTCCAGTGTCTACTAGAATTCGGAAAACTTCGGCTGGACCGAGCTGGGTAGAGATAACCATGGGATCCGTGTGAGGGTACTGCCTTCCCTCCAGGTCATGCCTACTGAATGTGATGTCATCATTCTCTATCCGCTTTGGGTGGCGTTCTTCTATAATAGAATTAACGCATTCTTCATCGTTTCTAAGTGACTTCCCGTACCTTTCCATCTCTGCCCAGCTTCCGTCGGCGATGTGTGGTCCTCCCAAGATGGTATGGACCACTATCTTCTCTTGACTGGAGCCGCTGGTGTTGCGATTTCCTCTACCTATTTCTGGGGAGGGTAGCCTTGGGTTCTCATTGGCAGGAACTGGAGTCCTGTTCTGACCTTTTACATAGCGTTCTAGTCTCCTTCTTCTGATGTGTTCTTCAATCAAGTCCCGGAGATGATGGCATTCATTGGTATCATGCCTATGGGATTCGTGGAAGCGGCAGAATTTTCCAGACTTAATTGTGTTATCTGATTCCTTCTTGTGCGGGGGGCGTTTGTATTTAACTTCGTCTTGAGTGGCCAGGAAGATGTTTTCGATCGTTTCATTCAAAGGGGTGTAAGCGTCAAATCTCGGTCCTGGCCGATATAGACGCTTTTCTCCCTTCTTGCCCCCAGCATTGTCTCTAGAGTCATTTCTTCGAACGTCCTTTGCTACAGCGGACGTGTTACCGTGAGCTGCCTTATTTTGTTGCCCTGACTGCCCCTTAGTGGCAGCGTCTTCAAGTCTCATATATTTCCTAGTTTCATGGAAGAAATCGGGTAAAGTAGCTGGTTTTCTTTTGTCAATCTTCTAGCAAATTTAGTATCCGGATGCACCCCACTACAGAGGGCCATTAAGATAAGCTTCTCATCGGCATCTTGGACTGCGGCCGCTGCAGCATTGAATCGGGTTAGATATTGCTGCACTTTCTCTCCAGGTTTCTATTTGATACTAGATAAGGAATAAGCGTCCTTGGGTTGCTCCACATGAATGCGGAACTGGCTGATGAACTTTTCTTTCAACATCTCCCATGAGCTGATGGATCCTTGGGGTAGATGGCAGAACCAGGAGGTAGCTAGATCTGCTAAGAATAGTGGAAAGCATTTGCACAGTACTCCCTCTGTTGCCCCGCTCATGAGCATATGCTGTGTGTATCTCTGTAAGTGTACAACTGGGTCAGAGGTTCCCTTGTAAGGTTCCATTGTTGGCATTTTCCATTCTCGGGGGGTGATGGCAATTTCGATATTGCGGGCAAAAGGGCTGGTTACCCTAGCGCCTATCCCTCGGTCTCTTTGATCCCGTTGGACGCACTCTCTAAACAAGCGTTCCATCTTTCATCAGAATTTGGAGCAGATAAAAATGAGTTCGGTTCTTCTCTGTGGGATTGATTCCGTCCAGATGACCTGTAGGGATGGTATCGTCTATTATTCCTAATATTTTCCAGTGGCTGTCTTTGGTCTTCTGGGAGCATGCTAGGGTCAGCTACAGCTGGCCCTTGCCTTGATCTTCCCCTGCTGGGTTCCGATCTAAGCACTTCCTTGGGTCCAACTTCGGGCTGGACTCTAGCTCGGCCCCGTTCATTGGCGTTTCCGTGGTTAGGCAACATGACAGGCTCGGCTACAGTTGACCTCCGCCTGGTACCTCTCCCATTGGGTTCGGTTCCAAGCATTTCCTCGGGTCGGTGTTCGGACTGAGTTCGGTCTCGGCTCCTACCACGGCCGCTTCTGTCGTTAGCTTCTTCGAAGAAGGAAGATCTTTGTTGCCTCTGAGATCCTCCAGACTGGGACTCACCCCATGATTCAGTGTTGAGGTTGGACTCTTCAGCATCCCTTAAGCGTGACATGAGTTGGTCCACCAAGGCTTCCTGCTTGGATGTGAAGCGGTTAGTCACTTCAGCCACAACCCTGTCTAGATCTGCCCTAGTAATTGCTGTCGACTGTTCCGTGGCAGGAGTTGTCGGATTTGTCTAACCTCCATTCGGTACTGCTGTTGGAATGGGATGATTTACTTGATCTGTGACCACTGGATCTGGAATACTGCTAGTTGCGATGTTTTTTCCTTTGTTAACATATTTCTTCTGCTTGGGAGGCATGTCTTCCAAGCAATGAGCGATGCTGTTAGGAAGAAGGTTAAGTGGGAAAAGCTGAAGTCTTGAGTTCAGCCCTCTCAATGAAAGCACCAAAAATGTTTGCACAAAAAATGGGCAAACACCTCCAAGTCGTATGATTTAGTCGATTTTCTGTTGTTCTTAGTGATTTGGATACTTTATGCAAATATGTAAAAAGCAGGGACTAAACTATAAAAGACACACAGGTTTATAGTGGTTCGGCCAAAATGTGCCTACGTCCACTTTATATTTTATTCTCCTTTATTGTTCAGATTACAAGTATAAAGCTTCGATCACAAGTGTATGAAAGTTGTTTGAAAGTTCTGTTCGTTCTTGAGCTCTCCAACTTGTCCTCCATTATTGTACCCTTACCCCTCTATTTATAGAGTGAGGCTGGGGGTAGGGGTCTCGGATGTATATAGCTGTTAGTGGGCCTGGGCTGATGTGATCTGGCCTGGCAATGTTTGTTCGGTAACGCCTTCTTCATCTTGGTTCGGTAGTGCCTTGGTCCGGTGGCATCTTGGTCCGGTGGTGAGTGGAGTTGAGATCTGGTCCGGTAGCATGCTTTTGGTTTGTTTGTTGAGGTTTGGACCGGTAGTAGAGGATTGGTTCGGTAGTGTTTACCTTGGCTCGGCTAGGCTTTGGAAATGAGTTGGTTTGGTCTTCCATGGTTGTGAATCCGGTTCGGCAGTGGTACGGGTATCGAATAAAACTTGGACGGAACGGGTGAACCTGGACGAGACTGGTGCTTCTTGGTCTCGAGATCTTCTGGGTGAAAATACACCCAACAAGTATGTTTATGTGTGCCATCGCCTCCTTGTGGCATATACTCCATGCAGTAAAGACTAGCTTCCTGTACGATATATCCTTCTTCAATACATCCTTCAATATATCTTTTGTTGCGGACGTATCCTTTATATGTTTTCATCAACATATGAATATAAATCAATTACAAATAACTAGTACCTATTTAAATCGAATGATGATGAACAAAACTGAGATTAGTAAATTACCGTTCAAAAGGATACATCCACCTATATCTAACAGGACCGTATATCAATGCTTCATCGGCTAAATGAACCATAAGGTGGATGCTGATGTCAAAAAAAGCAGGTGGAAAATATTTTTCAAACATACAAATTGCTTCTACCAAACTAGCCTTTGCTTTTAAAAGACGTTCTCTGTTCATCACCTTTGAGCATAAAATGTTAAAAAATAGACTTATACAATGTATAACATTATGTAGATCCTTATGTTGTGGATAAGAATGCTGAAGCAATACCGGAAGTAATTGCTGCATTATGACGTAGTAATCATGAGACTTCATATTTGTTAGTTTAGGAGGATTGATGTTCACATTGTTATTGAAGTTGGAAGAGAATTTGCTAGGCACTTTTAGGCTTTTCAAAATGGTGCAAAATCGTAGCCTTTCGTCTTTGCTCAAGTTGAAAGTTGCATCTGGTATGATTACTTTATTTCTTTCAGGATCTTCACTCACCTACAATTTTTGTTTTATACCCATGTTTTTCAAATCCTTACGTGCATTGATGCCGTCTTTTGACTTGTCTTTATGACCCATAATTGTGCTAATGAGATGCTCAGTGACATTCTTCTCTGTATGCATAACAACAATATTATGTCGGACCAAATTTGCTTTCCAATATGGCAAATCAAAGAGGATGGACCTTCTATACCATGCAGGAACATTCTCAACTTCGTCTTCATCGGTTTTCTTTTTTCGTTTTTGACCGATTTCTATTTTGTCTTTACCAACTTTCATCTTGATATTAGCTACCTTCTCTTCAACTTGATAACAGTCAATGGCCGTGGATGACAACGATATTCTTGTTTGTTATCAAAGTTTGTTTTTTCGTCTCGAAACTTATGTTTGAAAGGAAGAAATCTTCGATGTCCCATGTAACACATCTTCTTACTTGCACGAAGATAGTAATAACAAGTGTCTTCCCCACATGTAGGACATGCCAAATAGCCATGAGTTGTGCATCCCGATAAAGTCCCAAGTGCAGGATGATCATGAATTGCCCACAACAACCTTGCTCTCAATGTAAACTCAGAATTATTAAATGAGTCAAATGCAGCGACTCCTTCCCATAACAGTTGTAACTCGTCTATCAATGGTTGCAAATAAACATCAATATCCTTTCCTGGTTGTTTTGGTCTAGAAATCAACAATGTCAACATTGAAAACTCTCTTTTCATGCACATGGATGGAGGAAGATTATACGGTACTATAACTACTGGCCAACAACTGTAACAGTTACTTAGAGATGCATGTGGATTGAAACCATCTGTTGCTAATCCAAGCGTGACATTTCGTGATTCAACAGCAAATGTTTTGTCAAAAGAATCTGCAGCTCGCCATTGAGAAGTATCACATGGGTGACGCATTACGTCTGAATTAGACTTGGTACGACCATGCCAAGTCATAGCATCTGCTATCCATGGTATAGTATACAACCTCCTCAGCCTAGGAATTAGAGGGAAATGTCTCAACGTCTTTTGAGGTACTTTGGCAGCTCTTTTCTCTTCGTTGAATGTTGTTTTATATCTTGATTGTTTGCAAACTGGACAAAAAACTCTATTTGCATCATCCTTCCAATACAAAATGCAGTCATTAATGCACACATCATAAGTTTTGTAATCCATACCAACTTGCTTAATCATCTTCTTCATGTCGTGATACTTTGTTGGCAGTGTGATACCTTCAGGAAGTAATTCCTTTATGAATTCTAGGAGTGCAGTCACACCATTGTCGGAAAAGCCATACTGGGTTTTCAAGTTATTCAGCTTGACGACGAAATACAATTTTGTTATCCCTTTTGGACATGAAGGATACAATGGCTCTTTTGCATTATCAAAAAGTGATTTATACTTCTTGCTTTGATTGGCATGCCAATCAACATCAACCGTAGGCGAATCCTCAATATTATCTGGCAACAAACTTGTAGGTTGAAATTGATGAAATCTATCGGCATCATTGACCAGATCTTCCATCCTAGGAAGTTCAGAGTCATCGGTACTTATGGCTTGACTAACAGGTTGTTTTTTGTTCATTGCTGACTCTTCCCCATGAAAATGCCAAACAGTATATGATTGGACAATTCCCAATCTAAGCAGATGAAAATGAATTTCATCTAATTTAATTTTCATTTTCATATTTTTGCACTATGTGCAAGGACAAGAATAGATTTCCTTATTGCCACCATTTTCTACAACAAAATCAATAAACTTCTGCACTCCTTCCATATATCGTGGGGTTCTTTGATCGGCTTCTTTCATCCACTCTTTATCTATAATTAAAGACATATTGATCTGCGAACCAAAATATATACAACATTTTATAAACTTGAAAGTACGAGCAACTTAAAGAATAATTACATGCACAAACCTTACTATTATTTGCTCAAAAAGTTCAACAATATATAATTTAGGAAAGAGGATAATGGATGCAAATAAGTAGTCTATCCAAATTGAAATATATTTGCTGTGGAACATAGACGATATAACCCAAACATTTCTTTTTGCGGATTTATACTTAAATTCTGCCAGTTAATATAAATAAGAATGACAATATATTGGCTATGGAATGATCATTTGTTTATGTGCTTGTTGCTTTTCTATTTTGCATTTGCATTTCTATTTAACAAAAACTACATAATTTCGTTTCAAAAACAAAAAAATATACCATTTCAATTTTCTATATTACGATTTTCTGTTTGTTACCACCTTCCCTGAGTGCAAAGTGCACAGTGCATAAACATTCACTTCTAACTCTCCTAAACTACTTCTCTGCCACTTGCTTGCCATCAACCTCCAAACCACCTAACCTCTGCTCCTCCCATCACACATTCTCCATCAACACGGACTGCCAACCACTATTCATCAGCCTGCACATAACTACACCTCCACCAAAGATTGCTACATCAACATCACCGACAAACAACCATTGTTGCCATTCCATCACATCCCCACCTTTGTTTATTACAACTTAACCACAAACCATACAAACTTCACAATCCAAACCATATAGAACTTCACTAACCAGTCCCCTACAACAATTCCCTCCCTCTGTCTCAACATACAATTGTGCATATAACTGTGCACAATGCACATCCACTTTACTTCTCACTATTTCATTCACCACTGCATACCCACTGTGAACCATTGTCTTACAACAAATTGCCATTGCTACCACATCCCCCCCTCCTACAACATACAAAACTGCCACTGCCCTATAATACTTCAAGCAACTCCATAGCAATTAACAGTCATCATCACAACACTTCAACAAATTACGTCCAACTACTACTATACACACTACCTTTTCACTGCATAACTTCTTTATTGTACATTTACCACTGCATACTTCAAAACCACATTATTGCCATTAACTTCTTCCACTGCTAACCCATTCATCCATTACTTCACATTTCGCATTGCACTGCCACCCTATACATCAATATCACCTCCAACATCCCCTTTGCTTGTCAACACCGCTCCTCTGCTCCACTTCCTTCTATCTACTGCTATTGCCCTACCATATCACATATCTACAACTATTGCCAACTGCTGTTACCCTACCAGTCACAACCAACCTCACTTCCTCGATCACATTTCCAAATATACCTCTGTATGTCTAATCTCTCTTCTTGTAGGAACCTGACATAATCAAGAACTCACAGATCACTTCAGCTTTAAAACCAAATTGAAGTAGGCCTCCGAAACATATAACTATTATTATTTTTTCAAGTTTTCTACTGTATACATACATCTACAAGTATGCATAGATTTTCAGTATATATGTGAGAAGATGTGTGTATGTGTATAAATTCACATGCTTGTGCAGCAGGTACCAATCCAGAAGAGACCGATAACACATATAAATCAATCAACGCTGGTTAAAGCTAAGTAGTACCAAAACGTATTTGGATATTCACCTAAAATTGTACGCGAAGAACATGAATCTACTTATCGGATAACTCAATATGATCCCTATTCGCCTAGACTTGAGTCTGCGCACCTGTGATTGGCATAGTATTAGGTTTGTTTTTCAATCAGCTGTAATGATGCATACTAATATAGCAAAATGAACATCTGTAATGTAAACAGTAATATCTGTAATGAAACAACTGCAAATCCCTTAAAATATTTATTTTCAATAAAATTTTGTATTTCTAGTGAACTATTTGAGTTGTGACAAAATTGTGAACTAGGCTTGTTGGAGATCGCATTTTGTTCGTTTCACCCCATTTATATGATCCATCTTCCCTATTGGATAAATGAGCGTGGGGAATCATTATTCACAGTACACAAACATCTTTCTTGGACAAATGTGTAAATCACTAATTGTAGTTATTAGTTAATGACAAGCTCTAATTCTCTTTGCCCCTTTTGCATGTCTCTACGTGCCACATAAATCTCAATAACTCCTTTTGTATCATCATCCGTTAATAAATTTGGTAGATCTAACTGATTTATCAGTTTGTTGTGATAGAGCTAAGATTTCTCGAATCTCCATTGACAAATAATCAATGCAGTGTGTTTGGGTGTGCATATAAGTATGTGGTCATATAAGCTCAAATATACTGTCTTCACACCCGGGAATAATGCAGATTTAGAATAAATTATCTACCAACTGCTATATTAATTCTACCAAGCAATAACAACAATTCAATGATTGTTTGAGATTCTCTTGAAACGCGTCTGGTTTGAGGTACAATTTGCGTGTACTTGTAATATACTCCTACATTGCATGAACTATGAATGATTGTGATACCAAGTGATGTATTTTAGATATATTTCTTGACATTATTCCCTTTTGTTCTGGTTATAATCAGAATATGTAGCGATCATATGGCGTTGTGATAATGGTATTGATTAAGAAGACTCATGCCATATGTTAGTTTTAAACAACTGATATATATACATATAAGTACATCTATGACCTATAAAATTATACTGCTCTAAGAACTTTCTTCTCTCTATCCATTACAGGCTCATCAATTTCTCATCATTTAAATATAATACAATGATCCACTCAAAAATATCATATGCATTCACCATGAAGAAAATTCACT
This sequence comes from Allium fistulosum, assembly GCA_030737815.1. NCBI lineage: Eukaryota > Viridiplantae > Streptophyta > Magnoliopsida > Asparagales > Amaryllidaceae > Allium > Allium fistulosum. Next base: position 1,255,944,489 of record CM060904.1, read on the forward strand.
TCATGTTTCAAAAGGAAGACTTAACTAAAGTCCAATAAATTATCTAATAAGCAAAGTTGTATGATTAAAATGGCTGAGAAATTTAGTGAAAAAAAATGCTGTCCTGCCGGGCAAATTAAAAGTTTTCCAACATACACTACGAAGGACATTATGAATATACGTCAGTAAGGTACACAGTACGAAATTTTTGCTTGATGCAAATTATGAATATTTAAGATCTTCTTCGCCTTTTCTGTAGAAGAGATTTGGTATAACCATGCCCTTGTGGCATATGCTCTCGTTCATTGATCTACTTGCAACTCAGTTGCAAGACCTTCCAATATTCTATTCAGTTTTTATCATTTTATACTTTGATTGAATCAAGTCATCAACTGAATATTTGTCACTACATTAGGAAAGATAATTATTTTAGCTGATTAAGATTAAATATGCATAGTAATGAGCAATCAATATATTATTGGTACAAATTCATAGCTCAAGTGAAAAAAATGAAGAGAATCCTCAGTTTCACTATTATTCTTAATTTCTAATACCATACATGAATGGATATATTTTGCAGCTTATATGAACACACAGATAAGCAAACCCATGTATACTGCATCCATTATTTGTTAATGGTACCATCCTTCTTTTGCGTTAACTAATACTACATATAGTATTGACTAAAAATTTAATATAAGAACCAAATCCTAATTTGTTCATAAGATAATAATTCTAAACAGTTAAAACTATGGTCAAAATATTCCAGCGAGAAATAGATTGTTAATCCATTAACATTCTAGAACAAATTTTTTTATTCCCTACTTTTGTTACATTCGTATGTCACTTTGCAGCATCCATACTTTTTCTATGTTTTCATGTTAATAATGGATTGAAGCAGCGAGTTACGGTTAAATATTGAAAAAATAAACTTATTACCAGAAAACAAATAAGCTGCAATTGAAAATTTTATTTTAACACAAATCGAATTTTTTTTCTTGATTTTTACCTTTTGTACAAAGACAGAAAGATATCATAATTGATACTTTATTGTATCAAACTTTATGTTTTATTTTACAGTTGTATATACAAAACATTCCCAAACCCTTCCAATCCGGTGCACATAACAAACCAGACAACATGTAAATTAGTAATGGACATATAAGTAACACAGTAATGAACAAATTCAAACGTATTTTAAAAGAGTTGTATTTATTCTACAGCACTTACTTTAAAATGGGTCGTGCTTACTTTGCAATTATTCTACTCCACTTACTTTGCAATGCTTCAACCTTAAAATCAAAATAAATAAAAAATACCCTGTTATTAATCAACGGTTGCAGTAAATTTAATTTATAAATCAAAATTAAATAAACACAAATTTTAGTAACTACAAGGGACTAAATGAACAAAATACCTTCTAAATATCCTTATTACGCTTTTTGGTAAGCTAAAGTTTGTGCTAAATTCACAAGGCAACAGGCGCGACTTTGATTCCAGCACTAGGGTTTAGTATTGGGAAGGAGGAAGGTAGCGATGAAGAGAAGTGGAAAGAACGTGGAGCTAGGGTTTTGTGGGATTTGGGGAAATCGCCCTGTTGCCAGAAGAAATTAGGAAGGAGCGGGAGCAAAAAAAATTAAAGGGTACGGGGCGTGTTGTTTTGAGGGTGTGCTATTATTGTATAGAAGACCACGTACGGTTTGCAGGCCCTAACCCATTCTAATATAGCAACGGCTCAAAGCCTTTGCCAAAGTGTTCGCAACGGATCAAAGCCGTTGGAATATTGCAACGGCCTAAGTCCGTTGTGAATTTGCCGCACTATGGTGTTGCGAAATTGCTTATATGGTGTAGTGTAGGTTATGCTTGGAACCCACCTACCTTGTAACTTCCTTAAGGGTTGCGAATCCAATAGGAGGGTATGCAACTCTAGGGTTGAGATGTGACCAATTAGAACTTGATCTTTTAGGTCATAAGTTTGCATGCAGTTTGTATGTTATTGATTTCGTATATTTTGGAATCATTTTAGGTATGGATTGGTTGGGTAGGTATGAGGCTAGAATATTTTGCCAGGATAGGGAGATATCATTGTGACACCCTGATAGCAATAACCGAGTAATATTCTCAGTGGAGAATTCTGACTGGAGTGTTAGTACTTTGCTTAGTGCTATGGAGATAGGAGATGAGTTAAGTCAGGTTCGAGTAGCAAGAGAGTTTGCAGATGTCTTTGAGCTAGTCACAGGACTACCACCGAAACGAGCAGTTGAGTTTCGTATAGATCTTATGCCCGGAACTGAACCTGTGAGTAGACCACCTAGCAGGATGACACCGACTGAGATGAAGGAATTGAAGGTGCAGCTAGTGGATCTAGAAGGAAGGAATTTTATTAGGCCAAGCAGTTCACCTTGGGGAGCGGGCGCATTGTTCGTGAAGAAACCAGATGGGTCGTTGAGAATGTGTATCGACTATCGTAAGTTGAACGAAAGGACGATTAAGAATAAGTATCCTTTGCCAAGAATATACGATATGTTTGATCAGTTGAGTGGAGACAAAGTGTTTTCCTAGTGGATTTGGCGATAGGTTTCCATCAGTTAAGAATGGCATAGGAAATATTCCTTTGACAACATTTCGGACTAGGTATGGTTCGTATGAGTGGTTAGTAATGCCATTTGGATTGACGAATGCACCTACTTTCTTCATGGATTTGATGAACTGAGTTTTCCGAGAGAACTTGGATAGGTTTGTGCTAGTGTTTATAGATGACATTTTAGTATACTCTAAGGATGAGAGAGCATGAATTTCATCTTAGAGTGGTACTTGAGACGCTGTGGCAGAATCAGCTAAAGGCGAAGTTTACCAAGTGTCATTTTTGAAAGAAAGAGGTTAAGTTTCTTGGTCACGTGGTTTTAGAGAAAGACTTGTCAGTCGATCCAGATAAGAGCGAAGATGTGAATAATTGGAAGAGACCAAAGACGGTGACTGAGATTAGAAGTTTCCTCAGACTTGTTGGCTACTACTGGAGATTCATCAAGGATTTCTCACGGATAGCAGCACCTTTGACTAAGCTAACCAGGAAGGAGGTGAAGTTTGTCTGGTCCGACAAATGTGAGGAAGCATTCCTTAAGTTAAAGCATTTGTTGACCAATGTACCTGTTTTAGTAGTTCCAGACGAAAACCAGGGGTTGGTGGTGTATACTGTTGCATGTGGAACTGGATTGGGAGTTGTGTTGATGCAGAAGGGTAAAGTTATTGCCTACGCTTCATGATAGCTTAGATCGCATGAAGTAAGATATCCTACTCATGATTTGGAGTTGGCCGCGGTGATCTTTGCATTGAAGATTTGGAGACATTATCTCTTAGGGGAGAGGTTTGAGCTTTATACCGATAATAAGTCTTTAAAGTATTTATTCTCTTAGAAGGAGTTGAATATGAGACAACAGAGGTGGTTGGAGTTTTGGCTGCTTATGATTTTGGAATAGAGTATACACCAGGGAAAGGTAATAAGGTAGCGGATGCTCTTAGCAGAAGACAGCAGAATGTGGTGTTAGTTATGTTGGCGGAGTGGAAGGATTTAGAAGCTTTGGCCAGTTGTGGTGTGCAGTTAAGGTCAACTGCTAGTTCCAATCAGATTACCACCATGTTGTCCTATTTAGAAGTTCGACCAGTGCTGATTGAGAGGATTGCTTCTAAGCAGAAAGAGGATCCAATATTAGCCGAGAAGATTAGAAGGCTTGATATTGGAGACAAGATCGATGATCTAAAGGATTTTAGCCTTGATCAGAGAGGATGGTTGAGAAAGAAGGGACGATTGTGTGTTCCCAATGTTGGGGACTTGAGGAAGGAAGTTCTTAGAGAATATCGGTCCAAATTTACGATTCATCCTGGAGGGACCAAGATGCATTAAGATATAGAAAGGAGCTTCTATTGGGAAGGTATGAAGAGGGATGTTGGCTTGTGGGTTAGGCAGTGTGCAAACTGTCAACAAGTGAAACCTGAACATCAGAAGCCGAGTGGGTTGCTTTAGCCTTTAGAGATTCCAGTTTGGAAATGGGAATCGATATCTATGGATTTTATAGACGGGTTGCCAAGGTCAAATAGGGAAAATGAAAGTATATGGGTCATAGTGGACAGATTGACCAAGAGTTCTCATTTCATTCCAGTAAGGTCAACCAGAACGGCACATGTTTTAGCTAAGTTGTTCATAAAGAACATACTTAGACTACATGGGGTTCCTAGTAGTATACTCAGTGACAGATATGCTTTGTTCACTAGTGAATTCTGGAAGAGTCTACAGGAAGTGTTGGGTACCAAGCTTATTATGAGTACTATATATCACCCTCAGGCAGACGGGCAGACGGAGAGAGTCAACAAGGTACTCGAGGATCTATTGAGAGCTTGTGTATTAGACTTTGGTGGATCTTGGGAAGATCACCTACATTTGGTTGAGTTTTCCTATAATAATAGTTATCAGACTAGTATAGGAATGGTGCCTTTTGAAGCTTTGTACGGAAGGCCATGCAAATCGCCAACATGTTGGTTGGAGACCGGAGATAGATTGGTCTTAGGACCGGATTTGGTTAGAGAGGCGTCAGAGAAGATTGAGTTGATTCGAGAACGGATGAAGGAAGCTCAGTCCAGACAAAAGAGTTATGCAGATAAGAGGCGTAAAGACTTATCTCAGTTGAAGATAAGGTTTTCATTAAGGTGCCATCGATGAAGTGTGTGGTACGATTTGGAAAATCAGTGAAGTTAGCCCTGTGATATGTTGGACCATTCAAGATTATAGAGAGGATTGGGAAGCTCGCATATAGAGTGGAGTTGCCGTGCAGTATGGAAGGTGTCCATAATGTTTTTCACGTGTCTCATCTTCGCGAGTATATGCATGATCTAGAGACTACTATTTCTCCGACAGGGTTGGAAGACTTGATAGTAGAGCCTAATTTGACTTTTGTTAGACAACCAGTTCGGCTTGTAGCGAGAGATGAGAAAAGATTAAGGAACAAGATAGTCAGGTTGGTGAAAGTTCAGTGGAGCGACAACAAGAAGGACTGTACTTGGGAGGCAGAAGACATGATTAGAGATACTTATCCTGATCTGCTTTAAGGGTATGTCTATATTAGATTTATATAGATAGTTTCTAGTCAGATAGGCTAGTATGGATGTTAGGAGTTGTTACATATGATTGCTATGTTTAGTATTTAGTCCTTACTGAATTTCGAGGACGAAATTCTTTAAGGGAGGAGCCTGTAACACCCCTAATTTTTGATAACATTATTCAAGAGATTAAATTAGATAAATTAAATAGAATAATGATGATAAGGGGATTGAGATTTGAATAAAACTATAAGAAGACCGTGCTTAATTTACCTTAAATGGGCTTAAAATGGCTTTTAAAATTATTAATTAAAACATGGGCATATTAGTAAATACAGCTGCACCTTATTATTCACGACCATACATTTTTATTTACCCATTCACGTTCATTTTTTCAAAAACTCAAAAACGCAAATTTAACCTAAGAAGAGCCGGCCATTAACAAGGAAGAAGAGAAAGAGAAATTCAATCGAGCTAGGGGATTAATTTCAAATCAGATCTCAAAGCTCTTATCATATTTATGGTGAATAATAATAATTCCATCTCTATTTTGTTTTTATGATCATATGTTTTCGGATTTAAGATTAAATTTGCTTTTATGATGTGTTGCATGATGGTATGATCGAATTATTATGTGTTTGATTTAAACCAATTCATTTACATATGAATTTGCACGGTTTTTGGTTAAAACCAATTGTGATTGATTCTAAAATGCCATGGAAAAAATTATATGTTATGTAAATCATGATTTTTGTAATTTTCCATGCTATGGAAGATTTACTATGAATTTCTAAAGGAAAATATGGAAATACTGGGTTTAAATTATATTTCGATTATTTCAGAAAGAAATTAGGTCTGAAATTTTAATACGTTAGATAACATGATGAAACTGAATTTCTATGATTTTTGGGGATTTTTCTAATTGATTTGCTAGGGAAAATAAATTATTTTAAAAGGACTTATTTGCTATACTGGTTTTGCTTAATAGAAGGGCTTAAATGTTAATTTTTTACTTTGATTTAGATCTGATAAATGCGACAGTTATTTTGTAAAGTATTTGAAAAGTTTTAAGGCAACCAATCAGGTGTTTACAAATAGGCAGGTTAGTTATAAAGCAATTACTAAACTTAGCATTAATTTAGCTTTTTAAATAAAAAGTTTGTTCCGCCTCTTTTGGAAGTGGCCTTCGACCCAATGATTTCACTTTGACTCAGTCGAAACCAACCCCGTCGAAACCCACCTAGTCGAAACCAATACACAAGTTATCACTTAGATGATACGTAGTGGATTGGAGGAAAGGCGGAAGCCGGGGTGTCGAAAGCAATACTTCCGATGGGGGTCGAAACCTTAGTTCTATTTTCAAATGTTAAGTGCCTACTTTGTGTTACCTAAAGATTTTAACGTAGTCGAAACCTATGTTTTTGAAAGGGGTTTTTCTATATATCTTTCTAAGTAGGTTTCCATATCATGTTTTAAGTAGGAGCTTTTGAATGGGTTCCTTTGTTTTTATATAATGCTTCCGAAAGAGGTGGTTCCGACCTGGTCGAAACCCAACCGCTATTATTTTACCTTTTGGATGTATTGCAGCCATCAATGCTTTCAAAGGGTTCTCTTTGCTTTAAACTTAAGCTAAGTCACTTCCTAAACGCTTTTGAAAGGGTTCAGGGGTTTCAAAGGCAATGGTGTTGAAAAGGGGTTTCGTTGCTATCCTTCAAAGTTTTACTCCAAGGTTTTGAGTTTTCGAATAGATGGTTCCGACACCATCAATTTTTCCCCAAAAATATTTTATAAAAGGTTTCGAAAGAGATACTTTCGTGTGTAACCACTTTGACCCAAAAGATGTTCTTAAAGAGTAAAACCCAATGTTTTCGAAAGGGGTACTTTCATTGGTTTCGAAGCTATATTTCTAAAGATCATTTAGCAATGTTTTGACACATTCGAAAGGTGTGGTTTGGTTTCAAAAGGATTGATTTATAGAGCTTCTAAAGGTATGTACTTAGAGTTTTGAAAAGAGGGGTTTTATGCTTTCGAAGGAAGTAATCCAGTGGTTTCGAAAGTGATGTTTAAGATTTCTAAATAAATAATCCATTCTCATTTTAAAGGAAAAAACATGGCATAAATAAAGATTTTTGAGAGTATTATTTTGTTGTTATGATTGCTTCTTCATATATTAGTTCACATTGTAATTAACCCATAACAGTAGTTTGGGGAAGGGCAGAGTAACCAGCTAGGTTGACCCAGTAGTGAATATAACTCAAGAAATGTTAAAATCCTAATTAAAGATATTGGCAGGGGCCAATAGGTTCACAGTAAGCCCATGAAAACTGTGTAAAGAAAAAGATATTGGCAGAGGCCAATAGGTTCATAGCTAGCCCATGAAAACTATGATTTGATATTGGTAGGGGCCAATAGGTTTGTAGTTAGCCCATGAAAACTATATCCGGATTAAGGTATTGACAGCTAGTAAATAGGTTCCTAGTCAGCCCATGAAAACTAGGATAAGAAATAAAGATATTGGAGTTACCAATAGGTTCTTAATAATCCCATGAAAACTATTATATCAGACAGGTAGTCCATATGTATTAAACAGGTTAATAGTAACCCTAAAAACTATAATTGAGACAGATAGTCAGAATGAATGGGGATGGGAATCCAGGATTAACTTACTTGTTTGCATATCATCATTTTATTTTGAATTGTTTAACCATTGTGGATGCAGGAGCACTGTATATGGTTTTATAAAGGTTTTACGATACCAGTGAGGGGTAAATCTGTTCTGCTAAGTGGCGTGGTCTCACTAGATATCTAAATGTTTTGAGATGGTATATTATTATTCATACCAAACTTTATGTCTAACTCGAAGTTTTTGTTTTCCCCTTAAACTCTCGGGTACTCAATTTATTTTGAGTAGTTTGAGGTTTTTGGTTTTCAGGTGTTCTTTTAGACGACTAAAGCTTCCGGTGACGTGCAAGAGGCATGCTAGCTACTTAGAGTTCTTTTATTTCTGCTGTGTTTGGTTGTAAAGGCAAACTTGTTTCATTTCCTTATTATATACTCTGATCACCCAAAGGGGCATCTTCATATGTCGCTCTTGGCGTATTCTGTAATAAGTATATTTTGTCGAAACATGGTTTGCGCACTGGGATTATGTAATGAATTTGAAATATTTTGAAATGGAATGTAGACTTTGTTTGCTATTTTAATTTTTATTCCATATTTTTGTGTTTCTGTATATCAATGCATCTAACATTGCCGTATTTGGTCACTGAGGATTAATAACTATGGATGACCGCAACATCCGTAGCCGTTAGTTTTGGGCCTCCAATTAGGGGGATGTTACACACACTCATTCCTTTTTAATCGTGGATCAAATTTTAATAGATTGAATTATAAAACTGTGTGTGTACATATATCACACGTGTTTGTGTGTGTGTATAAATTAATCAAGTCTACTTCATACCTTGAAATTATAAACTAATGTTAAACTAAATTTCACTTGGTTGATTTGTTTTCAGTTAATTCAGTTTCATGTTTAAAAATTAAATTTCAGTTCATTACATATATGTTTATACCTAATTATAAACTTATGTTTTAGATCCAATATATCATTAAGGTCAATAGATTAATTAGGTTTGAAATTTCACAATGTATTAAATTGATTGGTTAATTTGTGATTGAAAAAAAAGATAAAGTAGAATTACACTACTTGATTATTTCCCTTTATCATTTAGATTTGATTAGATTTAATTGCATCATAAATTACCTTTACATCTTCACTCTTTCTACTCTTACATTAATTGTCTCTTTATGTGAATTATTTTTGCACCTTTTTATATATGTAAATTTAAAATACAAATGGCAACAAAGATTATATATATGTCTATATGTGTCTAAACTATATATATGTGGTACTGTCAATGTGTGTGTATAAATCATATACATATATTGTAGTATACTCAAACATATGTATATACTTAGGCATTTATATTTTCGATATGCATGCGAGAATGTAACATGTATATGTAAATAGATATAAATATATATTATATATAATACACACACACAATAGATATAAATCCCAATATCTATATGCGTATGTGTGTATTTATACACGTGTTTATATTAGTTCATTTATGTTGTCATATATTTGAATGTTTATTGATGCATTCCTAATAAAACGTTTAATTGAAATGTTAACATTTTTATTTAACAAATTAGTAATCCAATCAGAGAGAGAGAGTGAAATAAAAGGTTTTTGTCTCTCTAATTAATGTTGTTTTTCCCCTTAATTAATTGCACAAGTATTAGAGAATGAAACAAAAGGTTTCCTTCTTAAAATTAATTTCATTAAGTAACTACTACATACAAAGGTGTATTTGATACACCTAGTCATAAATATAACACCAAAACAAAACTTTATTTACAAATAAAATAAAATAAAGATTTTATTTAAAAGAAAATTTAGATAAGATCTAAATGAATTTAGATTTTATAGGCCCAACAAAGATCCAATAAAGAAAATTTTGAAATTTATCCTTTAACTCCACTATGGACTAGTCCGGTTCCAACAATGATATCGGAGCCTAATAGCCTATGCAGTCTAAAATTGATCATATTAGAGGTAACTAGTTAAGCTTGCCCACTTAGTACAGTATCTAAAAAGGTAATTCTAGGATTGGAATTCGGTAATCAAGTAGCCTGTTGTAACGACCCAGTATTTTGGACCATTCAAATCGACAATAAATCCACACATGCCGGACTTGAATAATTCAAAACAATGGATTGTAAATAAAATTTGGCGAAACTCGGCATATACAATAAATAAAATAATTACAGATCACAAACACAGAGTAGTATAACAAAAATGCAGTGGAAACAAAAGGATAATAGTTCATGAAGCTACTATATATATAACAGAGTTAGACAAGATACAACAGAAGTCTTGAATACAATAGATGTCTCAATACAATAATCAAATACAAGATCTGAATACATCACTGGAATCAACTGAATAATTGAAAGCAGGATCGATAGATAGCTGGGTCTCCAAGCGAAGCTCCAACTCCAAAGGTGAGTCTCAAATGCTGTATCACTCAGTCTGACCCGAGCGTAAAGCAAAACACACAACACTCGAGTCAGGATTAACATTCTTATATTCAATAAATCCAACTCAAGTGAAATATCAACTGAAATACAAGTAACTTAAAGGATGTTTGGGATAACCATCCTCTAAGGGTCCGTTAAACTATTTACTATGTAGTAATATACGCTATATACAGTAGTGTCTAATTAGTAAAGTATAATCATATATAAAATAGCGTTAAGGGGATGGAAAACCTTAACGCGGTCGGATCTTAAAATCATAATCGTAGTAAAGCTCGATATGGTAGGTGACACGGCACAACTAGGCAATGCCAGGGTAGATATACCAATTATGCACACGGACTGATGGATACGCATAACAGCCACTACCGTTCCACCTCGAACAACACTCCCAAATCGGAGGATGGCCATCTAGTCAAATCACAAGTAAGAGTATAATATCGAAGAAATGTGTCCGAGAAGAGGTGCTACCTCACTGGTCCGAGATCGCTCCTGTTTTAGCCACCTTATGCCAACTCACGGGAGTTGGGTCCACGTAACATACCTTAAGAACGTCGCCACCATCCTAATTCATTTTGGAATCTCCACCGCGTACACGGTTGTCAAAGTGGTTTTCGGTATCGACAAAGAGTATGTCCATATCCGATCCCGGTCTCTTTAACAACCAATCGTTATTATAACACCGTGGTCATTTACAAATATATACTTTTTTTAAAAACACATTTTTTTTTGCCATTTCAAAACATATCCTTTACTTCGAAATAGTATATACTTTAAACCAAAATATTATTACTATTTCAAACCCAAATTATCAATGTATTCTTTCCATTTCAAAACCCAATTCAATAATATATCATTTCCATTTCCAAAACAATTCAATAATATCTCATTTAAATAAAACCAAATAGTTTATAAAGTAAAGTATCAATAGTTTTAAATATAATTTAAAATTTCCTTATAAAATAAGATAGTTCTTCAAATTTCACAAATCGATTCAAATTAACTCGAATTCCAAAAATTTAATTTAATCAAATCTCAAATCATCAGTTTCAACTTGATTCAGCTTCTAAATAAACCATTTCAAAATATCAATTTCAAATACATATCTGAACCATAAAATAAGCCATTTTCAATTTTAAAATATTTCAAAGCTTTAAATATTCAACATTTCAAAACTAAATTCGATAAATTTATATACATATCAAATTCACTTTACAATTATTTATTTTTGAAATATTAACTTAACATTTCCATAACATTTGAATACAATTTCAATTTACAATTTAAATAAACAAAATATCTCATTTAAATATTTATACGTTTGAAATATCCATTTAAGTCACCTTTTCAAATTTCAAGTTGTAAATCACTTCTTTAAATTTCAAATTCAATACATTTCAAATCAAACTTATTTAAGTATAATTCTTAAATAAATATAATTTCAATCAATTTCAAATCATTATAAATTCTATATTTGAAAATATAGATATTAAATAAATACTTAAACATATTATTTATCAACTTTATTAAATCAACTTTAATAAATCTTTAAAATCAATATTTATCAAAACCATATATTTCTTTTCAAAACCATAGAAATCATTTTCAAAACGTTTATATATAGACCAACGGTGCTTGTATATAATTTTCTATCCTATGGTCAAGTGATACAGATATTTATCATTTCAATCCGCAATTTAAAATATATTTACGGGTATATATCTTTTCAACCCGCAATCCCAAATTCAATTCAATGAAAATCGCTTGGGTTTATCATTTCAACCCATAACGATTTTCTCCTATTCTATAGATCATTCGGGTATGTATCATTTCAACCCATAGTGATTCTATACTAATAGGGAACTTGCAGAGTGATAACATATATGATAATAAAATAACAACAGCAACAGGCATATATCAACAATATAAATAACAGATAATGGTGTCAGATGTCACAGGTGAACAGATACAGATAATGACATATATATATAACAATGTAAATAACTAACAACAGCATATTTCAATTGACATTTCAATTGAAATCAAATTTAATACATATAAGAACATTAATCGTGAGTGATTGCTCACCTTTCGAAGCTAGAGATGAAGGAGAATGATAAGAGTTACAGATCCAAGCACGAATTTCAAAGCAAAACAAGACTGGTACGAAATTTGACGGATAAAGCTGATAACAGAAATAGACGAATCAAATCAGAACTGGATCGATGATGATAAATGGTATAAGTGAACTCATATATAACTATATATATAAAATCATATTACACATTCAAACACATATAAAAATCTATATAATATATATAAAAGAAACGATATTAAGTTTAAACATACACATATCCAAATAAAAAATCTATATGTATTAAAAATCAAGGTACAGCTACTATGTGAAATACTATGGAACATATGCATATGACTTTACATATTATTATTGTTATAACATATTCATATTACCAGCAAAATCAAAATAAGTACAGGTTTTATAAACTTACATGAGCATAAAATATACAACTCGACAGAACATAATATACCTATATACAAACAACAGACATAAATAAAACTTTACATATTATACTAAATATAATTTATAACAAATCCTATCATATAGCATAATATATATATATATATTGTAAAATACTATATAGCATCAAATATATTATACACACTATAAGAACAATCAGTACACATCATACGCTAAGATATATGCAGATAGTATAATCTAGCTTGTAAGTTAAAGTTAATATATCAAATATATAATATAGTACAATATAATAGAATAATTGTGAAATAGTAAAATAAGGTATACATATAGAACTGCAAAAGAAGGAGGCCGTGCTCTCCATACATAAGTGCGAAATTCCTCTTTACAGTAACTATATAGTATAGTATATTATATATGAACAGAGTTTATAATTACAGGCAATGCATACAAAATATATATATACTTATGAAAACAGAGTATATGTAATACTAAAACTAACATTTTTATTCAACAGGCTTTATATATAAATTATCATGCTATGAATACATATATCTTACAAATCAGTATACATAAATATATACTCATACAGATTAAAACCAATATTATAACTTATAATATATATATATATATATAGGTGCAAACCAAACCATATCACTTGTATAAAACATATATATCACTTACGTATATTCTGAAATCTGATATTTTGATAACTCTTATAAACAATGTTTATATAGACACACATATTAGATTTAAATCCAATATTATAAAGATCCCTATAGCTTATATACTTTTATATAGCAGGCCTGGTTTTCAAACAAATGAACCAATTTACAAATAACCAAGACAGACTTAAAATATAAGCTGTATGAAAATAAATCAATGCACTTGCCTTAAGCGAGAGAAGGCCAGACAAACGGAGCCGCATGGAACCAGGGGAATCAGCTACACGTGGGTGATTAGGTTGGTGCACTCGGCTTAGCAGGGAGGCGGTAAGCAGGGTGAGGTGGCACGGCTGAAACTGCCAGACATGGAGTGGATTGGTGAGGAGATGGGTAGCGGTTGGTGGTGATGCTGCGTCGAATAGTAGGCGATGAAGCTTGGGGTTAGGGTGCAGGCGGTGGCAAGGCTGGCCATGGGAAGTGAGTGGGCAGGCGGTGAAGCAAGGCTCGGGTTAGGTTCAAGGATGGGAGACCGAGCAGCTCGGCGTGGTGGTGGGTCCGGCGAAGGCGGGTGTTCGGTTCGAGGAGGAATGGCGGAAGTTGGATGCGTGGTGATGGTGTGAGGTGACAAATGGCGAAAGGCTTGGAGATAAAGGAGAGAGGACGAGCAAAAGGAAGGGGTGATGACGTGGAGGCTGATCTAGAGAGAAAAGAGGGGAGCTGCCATGGGCTGGCGGGTCTATGGATTTCGGTGAGGGTGGCGGTGCTTGGAAGCGGCTATAGGGGAAGACTTGGCCGTTGAGTGATGAAGGCTAAACTATATATACTTGCTTTTCCTTTTGTTAATGAACAGAAAAAAGAAATTGGCAGAGAGAAAGCAAAGTGATGAAGAGTTTTGCAAAAGAAAACGAGAGGAAGGAGAAGTGACAGCCATGTAGAATTGAAGAAGAGGAAAGCACGAATGAAGAGTATGAAGTTATAAAGGCTAATAAAAGATGAACCGTTCAAAATGAATAACGTATACAAATTTACACGTTGATTTTCAAAATGGTCATGGGATGGCAACTGTCACCTTGGATGGGGCTGAAAATTATTAAATCAATTGATTGATACGCGTTTGAAATTTGAAACGCAAAAGAAATCAAACGGTCACGGATTCGGTGTCGATACGGTTACCGGTTTCGTGGATTCCGCTGTGTACCGGACTTCAAAACACAAAAATAAATATACCGCAGAGATCAGCACGACGAGACGATCAAAACGGTATACAGATACCAGTGGTACGATCATTTGATCAAAAGTCGATAATCGGTACTGAAAATGCTGCTATTTTGCCAGAATTAAGATAAACGGAGCAACAGAAGTCCAAATTTTTGAAAAATGAAAGATGACATCTGACTTAGAAGAAGATTTAGAAATTTTCTATAGAAAAATATTCAGGTTTTGAAATAAATTTATTATCATCAATTTTAACTGATATAAATTGGAATAAAATTTCACTAAAAAATAAACTTCCAAATTTTCTGATGAAAATTTACCAGTCGCAATGTTAAGTCAGATGCATTTCAAATATCAAATTTAAATTTCAAAATTTTATTGTTTAAAATTTCACAAAAATTCAATTAATTAAATAAATAAAACTACTGAAATTTATGGGTCGTTACACTCTCCCCCACTCAAAACTTTTCGTCCCCGAAAAGGGAGGAAGTAGGAGAATGGAAACAACCAGAAAGAAAAATAGATTTTGAAATACAAAATAAACAGTCAATTTAAAACCATATAAATTTCAATTTAAATTAATTAATACCCAATAATTGATTTCAATCCATTTGATTTCACTTAAGTTGAATCAATCTTAACTATATCTAAATTGATTATCTTATTATCCAATTATCTTAAATAAACAATTTCTAAAATCATAAATTTGAATAGTCATTTATTATAATTATATTTTATTCAACAAATTTAATTCTTTTCTATTCCAAATTATTATTAGGTTTATTTCACTTAATATATCTTATCACATATATTTAAACCATATAAATTACTTTAAACCTTATAAATTTTGATTTAAATTAATTTATATTCAATAATTGCTTTTAAATTCAAGGTATTTCCATAAGTTGATCAAATTTCAATTTATTAATTCCTTCAAAACAATTTATTTGTCTCATCTATTATTTAATTAACTTATTATTCTGCTTATCACTATTAACATCTTTATAATAAAATTTATGTGTATAACATTTATTATAACACTCAAATCTTTCCTTATAAAGTCATTTTATATTGTATATTATCCAATTACATTTTTAACTTCTGAAAATTTTAGGTAAGTTATGTTGAGATGTAATTGAGTATTATACAAATAAAATTTTCCAATTTAACTATTCCAATTTAAATATTTATTCAAGAATTTAAGATTTAAATTTCCGATTTCAATTTAAACCATTTAGATATAAGTATATATACTGTATATATCAAATTAAATATATGATCATATACCAATATATATATATATATATATATTATAAATCAAGTCATACTTCGGAAATTCAAATCAAATTAATTTTCCAAAACAAAAATGTAGCAAAGCTACAAAATGGTCTCTCCACTTCGAAACTCGAAAATGAATGTCGATGATGCGGCCGCCATCACCGAAATTATTTTCCAGCGACAAAGAGAGGAGCACTGATTTCAACATTTAAAATTCTTTGAAAACCCTTTTTATTCGAAAATACTTTAAATAATATACATTTTAAGACATTAAAACAAAGTTTGAAATCACCAGAAATTTAATTCTTAAATTCTCAATTTAAATTCATTTCAATTCCAAATAAATTTATAAATAATAGTCATTTTGCAATAGTCAATGACTTACAAAACAATAAAATGATAATCAAATATTATCATTTTCAACAACCAAATTATTTAACTTTTAATTCCAGAAAATTTTTCTTATATATTTATAATATAATCATACAAATTTATTTCATTTATCAAATTTGAAAATTATATTATGTCAGTTTGCTCTGTTCAAGTGTTTTGGGATTCCTATCGATAGCGTTGATCAGACGAATCGATCAAAAATCCAAACCAACATCAACAACTCAAACAACACACTATAAACATAAACTATTTTATATTAATTACAAATACACTCCCTCACACAATGATTCCAGAATTGGATTCCAACACAAGGATAGAGATCCAAATATAGAGGGACTCTAATCAAAGAGAATTCTAATCTAACATAGATAGGCTCGAAACGAAGGTTAGATGATTGCATTTCAAACAGGAAGATGGATAAAGTTGTATAAATCGCGGGCAACCTTAACCGGGTCAACCGTGGCTTCATAGATAAGATCGATGTAGAATTCTGAAGCGAATCGACATTCGATTACCAGAGGTAGAATTCGGGTATAGCATAGGATAGCAGCATCGTAAACCGAGGATACAGAAATCTCCGGTGAATCAATACCGATTGTAAAGGAGTTTCACCCCAGTACAATTATTCGAAGATTGGCGAGACCGCCGATTTATTATAGAGATCATTCGAAGTGGAGTTATGGGATACTCCCGAATCAAAAGACACGAATAGGGGAGACACAAATGGACTTTGGAACCGAAGTGAACATTCCAAAATTCAAAGAAACCGAGTCAAAGAAGAAGGAATTCAAGCTCGAACAAAAGTGATTCTGTAATTGAATTTTACTCTATATGCTGAGTTTTGCCTAAAACCAGAGCTCTGTTACCACATGTAACGACCCAGTATTTTGGACCATTCAAATCGACAATAAATCCACACATGCCGGACTTGAATAATTCAAAACAATGGATTGTAAATAAAATTTGGCGAAACTCGGCATATACAATAAATAAAATAATTACAGATCACAGACACAGAGTAATATAACAAAAATGCAGTGGAAACAAAAGGATAGTAGTTCATGAAGCTACTATATATATATAACAGAGTTAGACAATATACAACAGAAGTCTTGAATACAATAGATGTCTCAATACAATAATCAAATACAAGATTTGAATACATCACTGGAATCAACTGAATAACTGAAAGCAGGATCGATAGATAGCTGGGTCTCCAAGCGAAGCTCCAACTCCAAAGGTGAGTCTCAAATGCTGTATCACTCAGTCTGACCCGAGCGTAAAGCAAAACACACAACACTCGAGTCAGGATTAACATTCTTATATTCAATAAATCCAACTCAAGTGAAATATCAACTGAAATACAAGTAACTTAAAGGATGTTTGGGATAACCATCCTCTAAGGGTCCGTTAAACTATTTACTATGTAGTAATATACGCTATATACAGTAGTGTCTAATTAGTAAAGTATAATCATATAGAAAATAGCGTTAAGGGGATGGAGAACCTTAACGCGGTCGGATCTTAAAATCATAATCGTAGTAACGCTCGATATGGTAGGTGACACGGCACAACTAGGCAATGCCAGGGTAGATATACCAATTACGCACACGGACTGATGGATACGCATAGCAGCCACTACCGTTCCACCTCGAACAACACTCCCAAATCGGAGGATGGCCATCTAGTCAAATCACAAGTAAGAGTATAATATCGAAGAAATGTGTCCGAGAAGAGGTGCTACCTCACTGGTCCGAGATCGCTCCTGTTTTAGCCACCTTATGCCAACTCACGGGAGTTGGGTCCACGTAACATACCTTAAGAACGTCGCCACCATCCTACTTCATTCTGGAATCTCCACCGCGTACACGGTTGTCAAAGTGGTTTTCGGTATCGACAGAGAGTATGTCCATATCCGATCCCGGTCTCTTTAACAACCAATCGTTATTATAACACCGTGGTCATTTACAAATATATACTTTTTTTAAAAACACAATTTTTTTTTGCCATTTCAAAACATATCCTTTACTTCAAAATAGTATATACTTTAAACCAAAATATTATTACTATTTCAAATCCAAATTATCAATGTATTCTTTCCATTTAAAAACCCAATTCAATAATATATCATTTCCATTTCCAAAACAATTCAATAATATCTCATTTAAATAAAACCAAATAGTTTATAAAGTAAAGTATCAATAGTTTTAAATATAATTTAAAATTTCCTTATAAAATAAGATAGTTCTTCAAATTTCACAAATCGGTTCAAATTAACTCGAATTCCAAAAATTTAATTTAATCAAATCTCAAATCATCAGTTTCAACTCGATTCAGCTTCTAAATAAACCATTTCAAAATATCGATTTCAAATACATATCTGAACCATAAAATAAGCCATTTTCAATTTTAAAATATTTCAAAGCTTTAAATATTCAACATTTCAAAACTAAATTCGATAAATTTATATACATATCAAATTCACTTTACAATTATTTAGTTTTGAAATATTAACTTAACATTTCCATAACATTTGAATACAATTTCAATTTACAATTTAAATAAACAAAATATCTCATTTAAATATTTATACGTTTGAAATATCCATTTAAGTCACCTTTTCAAATTTCAAGTTGTAAATCACTTCTTTAAATTTCAAATTCTATACATTTCAAATCAAACTTATTTAAGTATAATTCTTAAATAAATATAATTTCAATCAATTTCAAATCATTATAAATTCTATATTTGAAAATATAGATATTAAATAAATACTTAAACATATTATTTATCAACTTTATTAAATCAACTTTAATAAATCTTTAAAATCAATATTTATCAAAACCATATATTTCTTTTCAAAACCATAGAAATCATTTTCAAAACGTTTATATATAGACCAACGGTGCCTGTATATAATTTTCTATCCTATGGTCAAGTGATACGGATATTTATCATTTCAATCCGCAATTTAAAATATATTTATGGGTATATATCTTTTCAACCCGCAATCCCAAATTCAATTCAATGAAAATCGCTTGGGTTTATCATTTCAACCCATAACGATTTTCTCCTATTCTATAGATCGTTCGGGTATGTATCATTTCAACCCATAGTGATTCTATACTAATAGGGAACTTGCAGAGTGATAACATATATGATAATAAAATAACAACAGCAACAGGCATATATCAACAATATAAATAACAGATAATGGTGTCAGATGTCACAAGTAAACAGATACAGATAATGACATATATATATAACAATGTAAATAACTAACAACAGCATATTTCAATTGACATTTCAATTGAAATCAAATTTAATACATATAAGAACATTAATCGTGAGTGATTGCTCACCTTTCGAGGCTACAGATGAAGGAGAATGATAAGAGTTACAGATCCAAGCGCGAATTTCAAAGCAAAACAAGACTGGTACGAAATTTGACGGATAAAGCTGATAACAGAAATAGACGAATCAAATCAGAACTGGATCGATGATGATAAATGGTATAAGTGAACTCATATATAACTATATATATAAAATCATATTACACATTCAAACACATATAAAAATCTATATAATATATATAAAAGAAACGATATTAAGTTTAAACATATATACACATATTCAAATAAAAAATCTATATGTATTAAAAATCAAGGTACAGCTACTATGTGAAATACTATGGAACATATGCATATGACTTTACATATTATTATTGTTATAACAGGTACAGTTGGGATGGAGAGAGTGAATGGTCACTTCTACTTCATAAATAAACATCGAAGATGAGAATTCTAATAATAATGAGTGATACTTAACATTGGAATAAGAACTATGATTTTTATTCTGAAATGTATTGTCGTATAAAAAATTATTTTCTATGATATTTATTTCTTTAAGTTCAAGTTATTTAATCAAAAAGCTCTCCACTGTAAATTAGTTATAGTATATGAAATAAATTGTCTATGTTAAGTGAATAATGGACCTTCGAATTCAGTATGCTATTAGTAATGGCAGAAATAGTAGGAGCATGCCATATAACACTTATTGATTACATCAGGTTACGAAAAATGTTTTCATAAAACATATTGAACATTACTTGTGAAATAATGATTATTTTTTAGTGTCGATGGAAAAATAGACATAGGTATATTTCAATGTGAATATTATGAATATTCATTAAGAAATAAAAGTATAATGTGGTATTTGTTTTCATAACAAAAGTGATGCAATGCAAAATACAGAAGTATCTAAAATTATTTACAATTGCTTTGGAATTATAGACTAAGCCATAGTTTTGAGAAATTTTTATTATATGATCGTGAATCATATGATACTGGTTAATTATATCTCAAACAATTAATGGCTATGCACTAATTTTATGGGAGCATCATAAGAGTTGATAAACTATTCGGTTTGATACATATAGATGTATATAATCGTAAGTCTATTGATACAAAAACGGTTCCTTGTACTTTGTCATATTCAATGATGAATTATCATAAACATGGACATGCGTATATGATATGCATGTATATGTCTATGATAAGCTCATAGAATATAATATAAAAGCAAATGATATAACATGTGATAGAAATAATTTGATTTGATCGAACATGTTAGTATATTGGAAAGAGTTCCGAATGTACCTGAATGAATAAAGGTTCAATCTCAAAGGTCACTCATCCCTACAATATACAATGATGTATTGATAAGTATTAATCGAACTTTTTTGGACAAAGCATGATTAATGATGAGTGATGTTGAGTTAAAATCTTTTATAAGGTGTGCACTTAAGAGTAGTACCCAAAGGTTAAAATTAATATTGTCTAAAGAGTAGTTTACAAAACCATACAATATAAGGATTTATAAGAAACTCCTACATATCCTAGGCTAAGAAGTTGACATGCTATGCAAATCAAAAAACTGCACGCATAATTGTATGTAAGGGATCTTGTATGAATCGTCCCTAGAAAGTTTTGGGAAATATATTCATTAGATGAATAATTTATGCTGTGAACATAGATATATCGTGAACTAATGCAAAATCAGTTTTGTATAAAGCAATTCATAAAATGTTTATGAATGCCTGTTCTATTGCACTGAGAAATAATTGTTATTTCAAGAAATACTAATTTCATAACGAAGGAATTTCTTTAAGAAATTATCGGTATAGAATGAATTTGGATACGATCAGTTTTGTACATTAAAGCAATTCATAAAATGGACCGAACCTAAATGTACACAACACATTAGAACATGTACCGAGTATTCTTGTACATTAAAGTGAAACTGTGAGTTTTTGTCAATGTCAAGAATAAATAATCCTCGGTTGTTTAATTAGACCATCAAGGGCATTGACCCTATGATATGGTACGATGCGTACGTAGATACAAAATAGATTCTAGGTACATTATCAAAATGTGATTTTGATAGTTGTACCTGGAGGGATATGATCCATTGGCCGCAAATGTGTCTTTAAGAAAAAGACAAATGTGGTTGGAATATAGTGAGCCACATAGATAAAAATAACATCGTTAATTTCAATTGTTGAAATTAGCATAACAAATTCATCATTCAATGTACTCAAGTTGGTTTGGATTTTGCTCACAAAATTCTCGCCTATTATGATTTTATTTTTTGGTATACATGTGTTGAAGCAAAAAAGTTCTAAATATAGATTATAACGACCTGGAATTTCGGACACTTCGCAATTAAATATCTGAATTATTTAAATATTTGAATCTTGGATTAAATGTTATTAAAATAATATAGTAATCTTGTTAATCCCTTTTTAATCATAAATAATAAGGGTAAACTTGTTTTGGAAACATGTTTACAAAAATATATTCTTCGAAGAAAAATCGATAATGTGACCGAAAATCGGTTTATCGGTAAACAGCTTTTCAATCGATATAAGTTGTTCGAACTGTTGTACACTTGTATAATGATCAAATGAATATATTAGAAACTAATTAACACACACACACACACACCCCTCGTCATAAAGCTTGGAAGGTTCTAGAATGTTATAATGGATAAGAGATGTTATCTTGAGAAGGATATAAGTGTAATTAGCATAAAGGAGAAGTGATGGGAGGTAAGGCTTCCATTGGGGAGGCGGGGGTGAATGCAAGTATAAAGAAGACGATTATCATAATATAAAAATAAGGGCACACCCTTAGGAATTAATCTTAAATTTATACACCAAAAACCAAGCTTCTTTAATGGCTTCTTCATTTTCTTCTTCTCTAAATGTTCCAATGAAAATAATTGTAAATCAAATCCAAATACTCTTAAACTTGGAATGAAGCCTTGGTGAAATATTAGAACACCTTCCACCATGTCAAAATTGAAGAAGCAAAGCCGTGCTTCTCATGGTGGGATAGGCTATGAGCATTATTGAGGAAGGATGAAGGAAAATGCAAGAGAAAGCAAGGAGAAAGAGGAGGGAAAGGTGGTTGCGAGGATGGGGTTTGACTTGGGTTCTTGGATCCCGGTTGTTAATGAAATTAAAGGTGAGTTAATACCTTACTTTGAATGGAAAATATAACTATATATGTTGTGTTTGATTGTGATTAAGTTGTTTGAATTGTTGTTGACATATGTTAAAACATTGGTTTGAATTCTTGCTTTGAAAGTAAGTGATACATATGATCCATATGTATGGACTTGGAATGGACTTGAATAGATTTGTATGACTTGTGGAAAGACCTTGGAACAAATCACATAGGTTATAGATGGACTTTGGTTTAGATTGGACTCGGATTTGAAAGTGCATTTATAGCGATAGTCGTTATAGATGCAGTTAGGAATTGTCTAGTATTTGACGATTTCTATGTAACTTTGTAAAGAGATCCTTAGGGGTTTCTCACCATATTTATAATGTTATATATATATATATATATGTGTGTGTGTGTGTGTGTGTGTTTGTTGTTATTAAAAGTTTGGATAGTAAAAAGTTAAGTAACATCTCGAAAATGGCTAAAACTTCACTTGTGCAAAACTGTCACGTTTAGACTTAATTTTTGGACTTTAAAGGTTTGAAAAGATATTTAAATTCATATATTTTGTTTCATTCTTTTACAAGGGTTTACTAGCTATTATTTGATTATTTTAAAAGTGGTTTGAGATCTTTATGAATATTTAGGAATTAGTTATGAATTTTTAAAGGAGACATATTTTGTTAAAATATACAGAAAACATGTTCTTTTCAAGGCTTTTATAAACTTGTTATTTTCAAGTAACATTTTGAGTAAATATTTTAAAACATATTATAAGTATTACAAAGTATTTTAAAATCATTTTTAAGTATATATAGTTTTTATAATATGTTGACTATTTTATATCTTATGGAATAAAATATCTTTTGACTTGTTTATTTAAATATCAAGTTTTACAAATAAATTACTATGTTTATTTATCATTTTAAAAAGGGTTTTTAAAGTATAAACAAGAGGTTTAGAAAGGGGTTAGAATTGCTGAATGGCCAAATGATTAATTGTTTGATAACTTATTTGAAAAGTAATAGACTATGCTTAACACTAGAAGCCGACGAAGTAGGCTTATCTATTTGTGAGAGTTAAGATTGATGTCGAGTAGGGACAGAGTGATAGAGCTCTAACCTACTGGTTTTCCTCTTAGCTAAGGAATAGTTAAGTCGGAAAATGTCAAAAAAAGTGTTAATCGTGTTGATTTCTTAATTGTTTATTGAAATCATTAATACTATACTTAATACTAAAGCCGACGAGGTAGACTTATCAATTTGTGAGATTAAAGAATGAAGCGCCTAGGCAAGGCTTTGATGCAACCGGTGCTCTAACTTACCTAGCTTTACTCTTGAACGAGGAATGGTGAAGTTGGAATGTCGAAAATGAGTTAAGCATATGAATCGTAATTTCTATAAGCAATCGTCTTTAGAACTTGATAATTAACTAGTCAAAAGCTGAACTTGACCGAATATGAACTTAGATCTTTAAAATAAATGTTTTCAAAGATAGAAACAAGTATAATAATGGTTTTGGGTTTGTTGTGACAATGTTTTAATAACATTCGTCTTTAACCCTTTTTGATTATACTCAGGAATGTAAATGGATCTTTAAAAGAATGATTTATAGATAAGCATAAGTGAAATGGTCTTGGGTTTGTTGTAACAATGTTTAAGTAACATTAGTCTTAAACCTTTTTGAATGCATTTATGTAAGAACTTAGACCCTTAAAACGGATACTTTGAAGGAAATTATAAGTATGGAATCTTTTGAAAAAAAAATAGAAAAAGTAGAAATTTATTAGATAAAAGAAGTTTACTAATAAAGGAGTTTTTAATTAATAAAAGGATTAATTAAATAAAAGGGATTAGGTGTTGCTTAAGTAGCTTAACCAAACTTTGTATGGCTTGATCGTGTTTTGTATGACTTGATAGTGTTTTGTATGTTCATTTGTTATGGAAAGTATACTAGACTTGGTTTCCGTTTACAAACATCTAACTTGTACCAAATAGTCGATTAGTTGACTATCAAAATTGACCAAATATAATTGTAGAAATATCTAATAGAAGCATGGAAATTATATTGTACAGTTATGTTCAATGATGCTATACTGTATGTATAAACTCATTGCGTTCTTCTAGGAAAAATGATAAGACTGTCTGCTTAAACGGTTAGGAAGTGATCTTCGCTCTTATGTATTGTCTGTTTATTTCCAAAAGAACCTAGGTTGAGTTTACTAGGAATTCATCAATTGATTTTGGAGAGTCCAGTAAGTGGGAAGAGTGTACCTATATGAGATGAATCGAACCCACAAACACTTCAAAACCATATAGGCGATCCATGTTCTAGAAACAGTTGTGAAGTGTACTGTTATAGAGTTGAACTGTCTATCCTAAAGTTAAGTCCATGGGAAAGGTCAGCTTTAACATTTCGAACGTTACTATCATGTCAGACTATCTATCTTGAGTACTCCAAGAGAGAGGACAACGTTAGCATTCGTCAGAGGACTTATGGAGGGAACCTATGTGGAGGTTTGAGATCTGTTCGAGATGCTCGATTCCATGTAGTAATTCGTGATCTATTCGAGATGAAGGAATCCAATAGGGGATTCGTTGCTGCTCCAGTGAACAAGACTCGTCTAAAAGACGCCGAACGTAGTCTCGATATTGAAAATGACTAAAACAAGAGTAAGATGCACAATCTTAGGTTTAGCTTACCCATGAGGGTATATCAACTTCATATCTAGATTATGCTTATTGATATGTTGCGCACGAGAGTTGTTGCTACTTGGTGCCACGTAGCATGTGTTTACCTTAGAGTATATCCTATCTAGAGATATACGATGCTCGAAAGGAAGTTTTTGATCCTTTTCAGGGAGATCCACTTCAGTTTACTGAGACCGTCTCCATGGAAAACAATCCGTATACGAAGGTGCCTTAGCGGTATTGATTGTATACCTATTATTGTTATAGCATTCACACAATAGCTATTTGATATGATTTATGTGCTACACACTAGACATTATCTGTAACGATCCATAACATTTTAATGGTTTTATTAACGTATTTAATTGAATT
Organism: Allium fistulosum; assembly: GCA_030737815.1. Taxonomy (NCBI): domain Eukaryota; kingdom Viridiplantae; phylum Streptophyta; class Magnoliopsida; order Asparagales; family Amaryllidaceae; genus Allium; species Allium fistulosum. Next base: position 1,255,970,281 of record CM060904.1, read on the forward strand.
TTTGAGAAATTTTAAATAATAATATTTTGAGATATTCCAACTGTAACGACCCGATAATTTCAACCATTTGCATCCGCACATGTCAGACTTGAATTGCTCAAAATATCATATTGTTAATTTAAAATTTTGCAAAACTCAGCATATATAGTAAATAGTTCAATCACAGAATCACAGACACAGAGTAATACAATAATATGCAGCGGAATAAATAAATAGTAGTTCATGAAGCTACTATATAAACATCAGAGTTAGAAAGAAAATACAACAGAATATCTCAAAATATTATTATTTAAAATTTCTCAAAAATTCAATTAAATACGTTAATAAAACCATTAAAATTATTAAAATTTTACGGGTCGTTACATTATCTATCGTATCACTATATGTTAAACTTAACGAATGGTTGGTTTCTTTGAGAAGAAAACCGTTATGGGAATCCATACGGTCTCAATGGTTATTGTTACTTGTTACATAATTCTTGAGTTTCTCATGCTGGTTTACCAGACTAATCCGGGTGTTTTTTCTTATACTACTCGGGTCAGCCCCGTGTATGTTTCCAGATTTAGCTTTGGACTTTTGGAATTTATGGAGATGAGCTGGATGATTACCTACCGTATGTATTTATTTCCGCTGCATTACTATTATATCATTAGCATTTGTGAGGACAGGTTGTTATAACTGTCCAGGCTAATTACAATAACTCTGAAAAACTTTGTATCTTAGAATGACATTTTATACTATATGTTGATATTATACATTACCATTCCGTTGTGAGAATCTGATGTTGTGTTCTCCCCTTTCTGGTTCTATTTCTTTGTTCTTCACCCTAAGAATTGGTTTTTCCGGCACTTGAGTGTTCAGCTCATAAATACCGTGGATGTATTCAACATTCAAGGGTCAAAAAGTTAAATCGTTACATAGATTTAGACTAAACTGTTTGCACATAACAACCAAAGAGTCTCGAAGTCAGTGGAAGCGATATGGGTTTTTAGGTTTTTCGGATACGATCTGAGAATAGATATAAAAGTATCATTTAAAAAAGTATCAAAATTGAACAAGTGTATTGATAGAAAATAAAATAGTTTAATTATCCGTCAAAATGAAAAGGAAGCGTGTATTCATAATAAAGAACGTTTAAAAGGTATATAGACATTTCTAAGCTATAAGTAAATAACACATTGCTGATTGTTAATGATGTACTTATGTTAAAATCGACTTTAGTTGTTTTAATACCCGACATTGGATTTATAAATTGTAACGACCCATAAATTCTAACTGTTTTAATATCGTAATTAGTTGAAATTTTGTGAAATTTTAAACGATAAAATTTTGAAATATAAATTTGATATTGGAATGCGTCTAGTTAAACATAGCAACTGGTAAATTTTCGTCCGAAAATATGAAAGTTTATTTCGCGTGTAAATTTACTTCAATTTAATCAGTTAAAAAGCGATGAAAATAAAATGTTTTCGGAACCTAAATATTTTTACATAGAAAAATTCTAAACCATCTTCTGAGCAAACATCATTTTTCATTTTTCAAAATTCGGACTTCTTTAGCTCCGTCGATCTTATTTTTTTGCATTTTTCTTACATTTTTCGATAGTTGAAAATTCGAATTTTTTTTATTTCAATCGTACCACTGATATCCGTAAAATTTTCAGCGTATTTCATGCAGTTATTTTTCATATTTATTTTCATATTTTATTTTTTTGGGTCTAGAATTTGATTTTGTTTTGCTTGTTTACTTTAGTGGGCTTATAGGCTAGAAGCTAAAAGTCACGTGAATGGAAGTTTGGGAAAAGGAATAGCCGTTCATTGAATTAAAGTGCATGTTCATTACCCATGCATTCATTAAATTTTTGACTGTTGCTTTTCCCATGATTCCATTTACTTGCTGTGGTTCGTATTCATTTTTCTCCCTATTATTCATTTCTGTGCTTTCGTCCCGGTAGCCCATCGTTTTCCTTTCGTACCGTTTCAAAATATATACAATATAATATAGTAGTTGATATATATTTGTCTATGCCCATTATTATTTTTTTCTATCCAACTTGACCTGCTCTTTCACCATTTCATGCTTTTGCCTCCACCTAGCTTTTATAAAAATGAAATGCCAGAATCTCCTTCACCCACGTTTTCTCCCCTCCTCTCCCCAGTTGCTCACGCGCATAGCCTCTCCTCCCTTGCATTTTTCCCACGTCGTGACCTTCCAACTCCTCCGCGCCCACAAAACTTCCCCAAGCAACTTCTGCTCTCTACATCACTGTCAACCCGCCTCTTCATCGATCCATCACTACATACCAAACATGCCACCCTCAACCGAGCAACCATCAGTTGCCTTCTCACCATAACCAAGCTTCCCTTGTTCGCTCGTGCCACCACTGACACCCACCACCATGCGAGATAGCAACCCCTCCCAGTCACCAAGGCCGAAGGCCACTGCATCAGCAACCATCTCGGTAGTCCTCCATGCTAGGCCAAAGGCTCAGCCTTGCTCACGTCCAGATCGGTTCCCTTCCTCCTCTGTGAAATTTTAGGTGTGTGTATATATATATATTAATATATAATAGTTTATATAAATCTGTTTATATATGTAAATGTTTGAAATTATATATATTGATAGTTTGTAAGCTTGAAGTACATATGTTGGTTACAGGATATCGAAATATATAAAGTGATAGTTTATATTTGAGTTTGACTTGAATTTATATATGGTTAAATGAGTAGGTCTACAGTAGCCTCCTGATATATATATTGTTAGTTATATAAATTTGCAAACAAAAGTATTACATATAGATTTGATTTCTAAGTCTGGGAATGTTGATATATATGTACGTACGGTCAATATAAGTTTTATATGTAATATACAAATGTATGTTATATATATATATATATATTTATATACTTAAATTGTTATGTATATGCGTGAGTGGAGGATATATTATATATACATATTTATATAGATTTCGCATGTTGCTGTATTTATATATTTGGTACATACGTATGTTATGTAGGAGTTGGGGGCTGCTGCATATTTTCATACACGTTAATTTATAATATTATATAAGTAAGGTTATATATGAGTTTAGTTTATATTATTATATAATATATTTGTTTATATAAAAAAACCGATGTTATATATTGATATATAGTTATAATGCGCCTGTAAGTATGGAAGTAAAATACGCGGTAATGCAGATATATATATTCTATATAAGTATATTCGTTAGCTTATATAAAAATTCAAATGGGTTTGTAACAATTTCAGTTTAATGGTATATGGGTATATATGCGTACAATAATATTGATTTGTAAGCATTTTTATCATGATGGGACAGTTCATTCATATATAGTTTTATATATACATCATCATATGGCTGAGTGTATAATTTTAAGTGTTTTATGTATAGATATGTTTGTTTTATTCTATGTGTTTAATTAAAACAATGATTTTAATTATATATATATATATATATATTATAATATTTTTTTAAATGTATTGATTTTAAAAATTTATTATTATTATATATATAAGTTTAACTTTAATATTTGAGTTAGTTTAAAACGATGTATTTTGAAATACTTTTTTTTATTTAACATTTATATATGCATATATAAGATCATTTATACCGGTTTCCTCCATCTAGCCAGTTCTGATTGGATTTCGTAAATTTCTTATCTATCAGCTTGTCCGTCGAGTCTGTATCCATCTAGCTTTGATTTGGAATTCGTGTTTGGATTCGCAACTCATCCCATTCTCGTTCATCTCTAGCCTTGGAAGGTGAGCAATCACTCATGATTAATGTTCTTTTATTTATTAAATTTGATTTCAATTGAAACGACAATTGAAATATGCCGCTGTTAGTTATTTACACTATTAAATATATGCTATTACATGTATCAGTTCACCTGTGACATCTGACACCTTTATCTGTTAATTATTTATGCGATGATAATACAGTTTGGTCGAAAATTGATTGATTGTTGATGTTTATATTAGACGTTAAATTGCTAATGTTAAAATGATAAATAGTATGCAATTGAATTTGATATAGGATAGTTAAATTTGTATAATATGACCCCTTTAAATGTTTAAATAAATTGACACGTAGAAATAGTGTTGCCTACACCTTGAACCATTTAATGTATGTTGTATAAATTGATATAGTATGAAATTGAATAGTGGATATCAAGTGAAAAACCGTATAAATATTTGTGTAATAATCTTTAATCTACATGAAATGATAGTGTAGATTCTAGAAATGATTATATTAATTTGCACAAACAACAATGTGAATTAATACGATTATTTCGGGATTATTTGAATTGATTATTGGATTGATATTGGGTGTTGTTATTTCTTGTTTATTTACTTTGACACCATCCCAGTTATCACACTGCAAGTTCCCTTTGCTATGCTTTGATTTTGAATTGAATTGGAATCGGGTTGAAATGATAAATACCCAAATTAAACTTTGACCTAGGATAGAGAATTAAATAAAACCCGATTGGTCAATAATTTGATTTAAAAATAAAAGAAGATTTTATTTGAATAAATAATATGGTTTTGAAACGAAGTTGGAAATTGAATTTTAATAAAATTTAAATGTGAATATTTAATAATCTGAAACAAAATATTAATAAAGTAGTTGTTGAAAGAATGTTGTTTTAAAATTTATTATTTAATAATTAAATTTGGAATTATTAATAATTAAGTTTGAAATTAGTTAATAATTAAAGTTTTGAAATTATTTAATAATTAAATAAGATTGAATTATTTAATAATTAAATTGAATTGAATTCTTTATTAAGTGAAATTGAACTTCTTGAATAAGTGAAATTAAGTTTCTTTATTAATTGAGTTTTGCAATTATAACTAAGTAAATAAATAAGTGAACTTGAATTTCTTTAACAAGAAATAAAATGTGATTTATTGAAATTAATGTAAGACTTGAAATGTAAAGAATTTGATTTGATGAATTTAATTTAATTCAAAATTGTAAGTTTTGATTTAATGATGTTGAACTTAAGTAATTGATTTAATGAATTGGAAATTAAATAAAAATTGTTTTGAATGACAAATTTACTTAATGAATACTGAATAAAATCGATCAATGAAGTTAAATTGATTTGAAGGTTAAATTAAATTAATTTAAATGATTTGGAATGAAACTTATTTACAAACTTGAATCAATATTTGAATTATTTTAAATAGAAATTGGAATTGAATTAGAAGATTTCGAAATGGTAATTTGGATGTTTTGAAACGTAAATTTTTGGAAATTGGTTTTGAAAGACAAATGAAATGTTGATTTACAAATTTTAATTGAGATTGAAATTGATTTGGTTTTGAAATGAATAAATGACCAATCGGTGTAATAATCAGGAAAGTTATTAAAGAGACCGGAATCGGTTAGGGACATACTCTCTGTCTAAACCGAAAACCACTTTAATAACTATACGCGGAGTGTGATCCAGAATGAAGTGGTTGGAATGATGTACGTGATGACTGAAGAAAGAGAACGATAATGGATAGCCTTGACACTTGTGTCAAATTGGAAATGACTAAAACAGGAGCCGTGCCGGGCCAAATGGGGGCTAGCTACCTCGAGCGAACACACTTCTTCGAAACTACTTATTACTTGTTGTCGATTGGTGCACCCTTGATTTTGGGAGTGTTGTTTTGCGGTGTTGCAGTTGCTGCGGCGATGCGTTCTCACCAGTCCGGATCAGGAAAACGGTAGTTTCACTACCTTGGGTATTGCCTCATGTGCCTTGTCATACTTGTATCCCTATACGCGACCACTACGATTTGTTTTGTGTTATACCTATGGAGTACTCCCTGATAGCCCACTAGTTTACGGTGGAGTTTACAGTGCTGTATAGACTATAACACTTATATAAAATGTGTTAAGGGGGATAATGGTAACGCCTTAACACTATTTTGATACTTTATATTACTGATAGGCATTATCTATTTACCATACACTACTACATAGTAGATAGTTTAACGGATCCTTAAAGGATGGTTATTCCAAACATCCTTTGAGTTACTTGTATTTCAATTGCTATTTCACTTGAGTTGGATTTATTGATATACGAATGTTAATCCTGACTCGAGTGTTTTGTGTTTTGCTTTACGCTCGGGTCAGACTGAGTGTACCAGTATTCGAGACTCACCTTTGGAGTTAGAGCTTCGCTTGGAGATCCAGCTATCTATCCAGCTTTCAGATATCCAGTTGATTCTAGTGATTGTATTCTGATATTGTATTTGATTATTGTATTCGAAACATCTGTTGTACCTTATTTAACTCTGATATGTATATAGTAGCTTCATGAACTACTATCTTTTATTTCCGCTGCATTCATTACTCTGTGTTTGTGATCTGTGATTATTTATTTACTGTATATGTTCAGTTTTGCCAAATTTAAATTAACAATTCGGTATTTTGAATTATTCAAGTCCGACATGTGCGGATGCGAATGGTCCAAAATAGCGGGTCGTTACATAAATGATGTCTTTTATAATAAGTATAAAAGATATTGGGAATGTCCTAAACAATATGCAAGGATACCTTATTAAAATGTTTAACATGGAACATGTAAGATGATTCCTTATACTTTGAATATAGGAAATATCATACATGCAATGTTGTTTACGATATCATGATTTGTTTATGTATTTGTTACATAAAGCAAATATCAAATCAAAATTGATATCCCTAAATGGTTGTTTGAGGTGTTCTTATGTATTTATGAAATGCTAGAGAATTTTTAATAGAAACAATGAAATCCTTATAAAGAAATGGAATATCGAGCTAAGCCAATTCGATATCACTTAACTCCCTTGAAGAGCTATATAGGGACAGACATTAGTGGACTTTATAGCTGAATTCACTACACCAGACGACTCTCCGAAGAGTAGTGGAGAACCAACCAACCAATAGAAAATGTACACAGATGGAACATCCGACGATCGGTGTTCTGGCACCAGAGTCGTGTTAGTGACTCCTGAAAGAACAATCAATCTACTACACCTTGAAACTCGACTTCCCTGCAATAAATAATGATGCTGAGTATGACGCCTTGATCGCTGGGCTTAAAGTTGCCAGAGAACTAGGAGTGAAAACTTTACAAATCTTTTGTGATTCCTGGTTAGTAGTATGCCAAGTCAAGGGAGAATATTAGGCTAGGGGGCATCGACTTGCTCCTTATCTCAGACGGGTCCGAGAGCTACTGGCCGACTTCGAGTATTACACATTACACACATCCCTAGAGATACAAAATGAGAAAGGCGACTCAATGGCCAAGCTGGCCAGTTCCGAGAATGCACGGCAAATAGACTTTGTCCTGATTAAAGTACTAGATGCTCCAATCATCGACAATATGGAGATTGGTTGGGTTCTAGAGGCTGACCCAGGAAAGGAGTCATGGGTGACTTCTATCAAAGGTTATCTGCAACGAGGGATCCTTCCCGGATGGAAAAATGAAAAACGACAGATCTTCCATAAAGCTTCATGCTACATCATCCAAGAAGGGGTCATGTATAAAAAAGGTTTCCCCATTCCCCTGCTTTAGTGTATCGCCCATGAAGAAATAAAACGAGTCTCGAGAGAAATCCATGAAGGAGAATGCGATGATCACACCGGGGGGCAAATCCTGACAAAGAAAATACTCTGCTATGGGTATTACTAGCCAACTATAAAACAAGATGCAGCTGATCAAGCTAGACAATGCGACGAGTGCTAGATGTTTGCAAAATATTTTGAGAGCTCCGCCGATGGAAGTTACACGAATGGTCAGTACATGGCCGTTTTCCACTTGGGGCATTGATATTATCGGTTCCATACCGATCTCTAAAGATGGAGCGAACTACGCCATCGTAGCAGTGGATTACTTCACCAAATGGCCTAAAGCTGAACCTTCAGCCACGATCACGATGAAAAAAGTAATCAACTTCATTGTCCATAGCATCATCTATCGTTTTGGATTTCCATGAACCATTATAACTTATAATGGAACCCAATTCGATAGCACTGAATTCAAAGACTTCTGCCATCGGCATCATATTGAAAATAGATTTGCGGCAGTTGCTCACCCTCAAGCAAACGGACAAGTTGAAGCTATGAATAGAATCATAAAGTCCATTCTGAAGAAACATTTAGAAAAGGCTAGAGGCAAGTGGGTGGATAAACTCCTAACAGCATTATGGGCTTACAGACCCACCCATAAGTTCGCGACCAGCCACACTCCATTCGCCCTTGCTTACGGCTTTGAGGCCGTCATCCCTGTAGAACTTGAAATTCCTTCCCATCGAGTGACTTATTACGACCCCTATTTCATTATATAAAAATATATGAACAAGGAATTGCAACCCAATTGCAATTAAACTATAAGGAATTGATGATGACTCATGAGCGTACAAATGCATCCGGGAGCCAATGATAAGAACGTGTGCCTGAACGTACACGTGTATATTCCAGAAATTCGATTTCTTGAAACCGATAGAAATTGAATTTTCACCTAGAGTTATTAGGGTAAAGACTGGATCAGATAGCCAAAGCTTACTAACCTCATAGGACCGGACACAAATATCAACTGATGGAGTAGAATCCTGAATTTATACTATTGGAAATCGACCAAGCGTCATAACAATCAAAGATGGATACAACACTTTGGGAAGATAAACCAATGGAAGGGTGATGACCATTCAATAAACTGGATGGAATCCTTTACAACGATTCAAGCCTATGCCTTTTCAAAGCATGTCATGTTTGAACAAGACATACCTTGGGGTTTACTGTTATCCCGCCTTTTGGCAATGCCGTGATACCGTTGATTTGGTTAAGAACGGTTGGTTACTAGCTTTGAGAATCAGCTATATATAGTATTATGGACATTGCTCTAACAGATTTGGACCAGGTCCTAATCAAGGTGTAATCAATATGAAGCAACAAAGAAGGCCCTGTGAGGCTACCTTACAAATTTCAAGCCAATCGAAGTTAGTACGCTCGAGTTATGGGCAAATGAAGAATTTTTATGGATCAATCTAGAACAATCCACGAAACAGCGTAAATCGACGAAGATCGATCAATATCTCAAAATTTACAAAGCTAGTGCACTTGAAACTTTCAGAGCATCAATATATTGAAGAGTGGAAGCCCACAAAAATGATCGCATGACAAAAATCCCAAATCTGAGGCCAATTGTTATTGGAATGATCGTACGAATCACCAAAATGATTCATATTCAATGAAGGTTGGATGATATCTCACAAACGATACATCGGAATTGCACAAAATTTGGAGATAAAGTAAATTACATCATGAAGAGCCTACATTATCGGCTGCATAATAGAACTCAAGAAAAACATAAAATGATACCAATCATTATTGGACGATCAGCATAATGATCGGTCTTCTACAAAGAATGTGCGATAGCTCAAAAACTATAGCTCAGAATGACACCTTATGTTAGGAGCAAGGCGTGGAGGCATATGGGAGCACCCACAAACGATCGCATATTGATTGGAGCCAAAAATAATGATCGTCCCTGATCGTTATTTTTGTAGAATTTAGCCCACTGATCGTTCTGGTGGGCCCCTACGGATCTAGAGATTCTTCTGGAGAATTTTTAGCCCGATCCATGCACATCTTCCCCTATAAATACAGCTACCGTTCTCTATAAAGAGGATCCTTCTTTCTATTGCCTAGGCTATGTCATTTTTATTCTTCACTCTTATACTAATGGATCCCAGCCGATCCAAACATTTTTGTAATCATAATCTAGTGCAAGATCAATAAAAATATGAGGTGGACGTAGGCCAAGATTCTCGAACCACTATAAAAATCTGTGTGTTTATTTATTTCTCTACTCAGTTTTAATTTCATTCATTATTTAATCTTTGAGATTTTATTGGGTGTTGATGCCCATTTTTGGCATAAACAATAAGCCTCTTCTTGAGAAGTTTCTTGATTGTTTTATTTGCCCTTTCCACTTGATCATTTGCTTAAGGGTGAGCCACCGAATTGAAGCATTTGATTATGCCATTTTTCTCACATAGGTTGGTGAATTCCTTACTTTCAAACTGTGCACCATTATCAAAGATTATCTTATGAGGTATGCGAAATCTACATATCATGCCCCCTTTAGATATTGGAAGTGGTCCTATCAGGTCAATGCCTCATATGTCAAAAGACCAAAGCATGGTCATAAGGGTAGGTTCATGCATGGAAATCTTAGGATACTAGTGAATCTTTGGCATATGTCACATATACAAACAAATTCTTGTGCGTCATATAGTGCGGTTGGCCAATAATAATAATGCCTTAATATTTTTTTAGCTAGTTTCACTCCTCTTGAGTGATCTCTACAATATTTCTCATGAACTTCCCTTATGACTCTGACTCCCTCTTCTTTAGTGACACATCTAAAATAGATGGTTGAGTATCCCCTTTGGCAAAGTATTCCAACAATGAATGTGAAGTAGGGGGCTTCATATCTAATTTTCCTTGCTACATTCATGTTTATTCATAACGTCCCCTCTAGCAAGAAATGCTTGACTGAGGTCATCCAAGTCTCTTCATTATCTTGTTGGGCTGATGACATAGTTTGGTTATCCTGAGTTGTATCTGGCTCGATCTGGTTTGTCGCAATATGATCTTTGGCACATTAGACTCGCTTTAGAACTAAGATTTGAGCTGCCTTTGAAATGGTAGGTTGAACCAAAAGTCCTATAGGAACTACCATCATTTCTTGTGTAACCTTAGCGCTTGCAAGCTTGGCTAAATGGTCTGGAGAATAATTTTCTTCTCTGATAATTTTCTTTATATCAAACTATTCAAATTAAGCCAATAGTCCTTTGGACAGCTCTATATACTTGGCTAAGGTAGGTTCTTTGGTCTGGTAACTTTCCTGCACTTGATGTACAATAAGTTGGGAATTAATATGAAATTAATATATGATACCTTTATTACTTACACCATTTAAAGCCCAATAATGAGCATTTCGTATTTGGATACATCATTCACTACTTTGAATCCAAGTTGAACTGCATCATATAGTTTTTGTCACTCTAGAGTAATAAATACATACCTGATACCCACCCTATGTTCATTTGATGCTCCATCCACCTATAATTTCCAAAACCATGAAAGTTCTATCACTTCGTCGATTTGTTTCTCCGCTCATGTAGTGCACTCCGCTATGAAGTCGACTAAGTCTTGACCTTTGATCGCATTCGGTCGGCAATAGAATATGTCATATCAGTAGAGTTCGATAGCCTATTTCAAAAAATGGCTTGACATCTTTGGTCTTTGCTGTATTTGCTTCAGCGGTCTATCCGTTATCACTTTAATATGATGCACTTTGAAGTAGGGATGCATTTTCTTGCCGTGAGCAATACGTTGTAGGCTAATTTTTGAATCAGGGAGCAATTCAACTCTACCCCAAATAGATGTTTGCTTATGAAGTATATTGGCCTTTACACTCCTGCATCTTCATGGACTGTAGCTGCTCTCGTAGCTTGATTAATTATAGCAAAATGTACTAATAGAATCTCATCTAGGATTGGTTTCAATAGTATAGATGGACCAACCAAGTGATCCTTCAATGTTTGGAATATAGCTTTGCATTCTTCTGTTCATTCGGAGTTTTGGCCTTTCTTGACTTAATCGACGAACGAGATACATTTGTCGGTAGCTTTAGAAATGAACTTGCTCATGACAACCACTTTTCCATTCAAGCTTATGACATCTTTAGGTTTTTCTAGGATCTTCATTTTATGATGGTGTCAATATTCTCGTGGTTTGCCTCTATTCCTCTTGCACTTACTATGTAACCATGGAATTTTCTTGTATAAATGGCAAAGCTACACTTCAGAGGGTTCATTTTCATTATATACTATCTTGGTGTTGCAAAGGTCTCTTCAAGATCCTGCACATGGTTAGATGCCACTTTTGACTTTACAAGCATATTAGCGACATAGATTTTGACATTCTTCCCAATTTGATCTGAAAACATCATATTGACCAGCCTTTGGTATGTTTCTCTTGCATTCTTTAGCCCAAACAGTGTTGCCTTGTAGCAGTATAACCCCTTGTCTGTAATGAAGATTGTGTGTTCTTGATCTGGTTTGAGCATAACTATCTGATTGCAACCCGAATAAGCATCTATGAATGTAAGCAGCTCGTAGCCACTTGTTGCGTTGACTAGCAGGTTAATTCTAGGTAGGGGAAAATTATCCTTGGGGAAAGAATTTTTGAGGTTGGTAAAGTTTATGCAGGTTCTCCACTTTTCATTGGGCTTCTATACCAAGGATGGATCTGCTATTCACTTCAGGTAATATACTTCCTTGATGAAACCATTCTCCCTCAGCTTCTTGACTTCCTCATGCAAACCATTATATCTTTCTTGATCTAAGGTGCACTACTTTTGTCTTACATGAAGTGCATCTGGGTCAATGTTAAGAGCATGATAGATGATAGCTGGATCAATCCCAACCATACCTGAATTGTAACATCCCGTAATTTTATCATTTTGATTTTGAGTATTTAACTAATTTTAAATATTTAAATAATTGGTTTTTAAAGTTTAATAAATTGAATTCAAATACATGGGTTATTTAAATATAATTGAATTGTGAATTAAATATTCAAACGAACTTAATAGCTCTATTAATAAATAATAATGGTGAACTCATTTTGTAAATTTATTTACAATAATAAATAGTTCGTAAAAATAACAAGAAAATCAATTGTTAATAAAACGACTTCAATTTTTATGACATATCTTTATTTTAATTTATGGGATTTGTCCATAATTTTTAATTGGGAAAATATTTAATTTTCATTTGGCATATATTTCGGCAAACGATGGTATTTTTAATCTGCTATTTTATTGTTGATTTGTAACCGTGTCGCATTTTGATGCACGGTCGTATTTTTATTTTTGTCGTTCGCGGTTCGTACATGAATGAATATTGTGTAGCGGAATATCGCCAAACCTTCTTTCCAAAACTTTTTAAATGTCAAATCAAAATAAAAGTATTCAACTAATCTTAATGGTGATGTGATGTTGGCTTGGAAATTTTGGTTTACTTAAGAATTTTGGTTTACTTGAGAATTTTGGTTTACTTGTATTTGATGTAAGGTAAATTGGTGTGTCTATAAAATCAAAATAAATTCAACACTTAGACTTATCTTCCCCTTTCACATTTCATTTTCCTTTTTTCTTTATTTAATAGTTCACAGTAAAACAAAAATTTGCGTTTCCTTCTAAAATCCAAATCATGGGATATAAGCCACTAAAAATCATGAAACTCCATTCGTTGAACTCGTATAGGAGAGGGCTTCGATTTAATATAGTCGTTGTTGTGTGCGATGGAGGTCGGGTTAGTGGCCATGCAAGGCAGTCGAACTAGGGTTTAGGTTCGACTTTGATTCGGTCAAAGATAGGTGATGGCGTTAGTCCCAATGGGTTTCTCATCGTGTGGAGCAGCCATGGTCGAATTTTGGTTGACTTCGATGGTCAGTTAGGCATCGTGACATTTTGGAGCCGCATGTGTTCTAGTCCAGGTCGCATTTAGTGTAGGCGTTCGAGCTTGAGGTGATAGTGTCGGGGAGGAAGCTCTAGTGAAGAGAGATCATTGGGGTTGACAGTGTAAGGTTTCATCAAGAAATGAGGTAGGAATCGAAGATTGAAGTTCACGACCATGTGTATCAACGTGTGAGTGTACATGTAGAGGGAGATGGGGAAGAAGAATTAAGGTGGGGTGATTAACTAAGTTAATTTATTGATATAATTATCTCCAAACTTATAAAATCAATAACTCTTCAATACGAGGCCGGAATTAGATGCGGTCTTTTGCATTGGACTCGTATTGTCGTTATCTATGCATTGGAATTGGATTTGTCAAATTTGGAGCTAGTTGAATTTCAAACTAAAATCGAACGTCGTTCGATTTTAGATCGAACCGGAACGTAAAAGTGTCAACTGGAATTTCGATGAGTTTACCCACCTCTAAATAAACTATATGATATCCGTGTTACTATAGATTATTGTTGAGTGCTTGGATGGTAGTTATTATTGGTTGTTTGAATTGTTTGGATTCCCACTTTGGAAAGAGGATGACACATTATATGATTTACAGGGAACCCATATAACTATATATTATTGATTGATCCCGCTTGATAGCGGATGGCGTAAATAACCATTTTGTTGCAGGAAACAAAAAAGAAGTCGGAGTGTTTTCATAGCAAATAGATTACTACGAAACACTTTGAAGTGCATATATATGCGATTTAGGGGGGACTTTTGTAGAGATCCCTAAGAGGTTCCCGCCAGTATTGATTTATATATATATTCTTATATTGCTTATATTGATGTTTGGTTGAAATATTTGTGACATACTTTTCGATTTGTGTAAGTGTCGTTATAGCAGTTATCGCTACACCGTCATTTATGAAATATCATCTCCTTAAACCGTTGTGTGTGTTGAACTTGTGCTTGTATTTTTACAAAATAAATGCTTGGTCGCGGTTTTGCACTTTGAAAGCTATTTAAACTATATTTTCAAATATTTTGAGAATTTTGAAAATAAAGGATTAGTATTGATTAAAATTTATAAGAGAAGTTATAAATTTGATTAATTATCTTTTGCGATAATTAAAATTGTTTCAATTTATAAAAAGATTGTAAAATTGATTTATTATCTTTCAGGATAATTAACATTGTTTTAAATCTATAACTGATTATAGATTTGATTAATTATCTTTCAGGATAATTAATGTTGTTTTACATTTATAAAAAGATTATAGATTTGATTTATTATCTTTCAAGATAATTAGTGTGGTTTTAAAATTTGTAAAAAGATTGTAAATTTGATTTATTATCTTTTTAGATATTTAATGTTGTTTAAAATATATAAAAAGATTATAATTTGATTTATGATAGGATGATTAATGTGGTTTAAAATTTATAAAAAGATTATAAATCTGATTTTTTATCTTTCTAGATATTTAATGTTGTTTGAAATATATAAAAAAGATTATAATTTGATTTATGATCTTTTGGGATAGTTAATGTGGTTTTAAAATTTATAAAAGAATTATATCGATCATCTTTCAGGATGATTAACATTGTTTAAAATTAATAAAAGTATTTAAATTTATTTATTATCTTTCAGGATAATAAATGCCGTTTTAAATTTATAAATGATAGTTTATAATATGGAATCTTTAAAAGAAATGTTTAAAAATAAAGCTAGGTGTAAATTGTTTTGGGGTATATAGTAAATAATGTTTTCAATGACATTCTTTTTTAACCCTTCTTTTTAATGCACTTAGAAATATAATTTGCTATTTAGCAGAATATCTTTAAAGAGTGTGTTTTAAAGTATTTTATAAATATTTGTGATGTGAAAATCAAGCACAAGTGAGTATCAAATGTTTTGAAAGCTTGATTCATTTATTAGTGGCAAGTGTATGTGATTTAATTCCCATATACAATAATTCGTTTGTTTTCGATAGTTGGTTTCTTAACTATCGATTTCAATATCCTTTTTTGTGTTTCGTTGATTCAAGACGATTTGTTTTCTCATTTGGAACATTTAAACACTTGCTATTTTTGAAGTTAAGAATGTTGTCATGGCAAGATAGATAGTAACACTGCCCTAGCTTGTCCGGCTTTATTATTTTCCCCGAGGTAGCACTAGTTTGTTTCCAATAGTTGATTTACCGACTATCGATTTTAATATCCATCTTTGTGCTTCATCAATCTAGGATTATTTGTTGCTCATTTTGAGATTGGAATTCAACACCCTGGATAACTAAAACCAAATAGCGAGTGGGAGCCAAGCCATGTGGGTCATACCCATTGGGGTATATTCACATTTATTTAGAGATTTGTTTGTAACATGCATGCGGTGATGTGAGTACATTTGGATGCCTACATTAAGTCGTACGGGTTCCAGCTAGGAAGTTCTTGAGAGTGTTGTGTGTTTGGCATGGGCTCTCAAGTATATTTTATCTAGAAGTATACTTTCGGCGTAGAGGGATGCACCCTCCTAGTCATATTGGATAAAACTCATTCTCCTCGTTTTAATTTGAATCTTGGAGTTTATTCATTCTTAATTGCATCGAGAAGTGCTATGTGCCCTTCTTCATGTTTAATTATTTTTATCCATTCTTTAAGTCTGGATTTTGTACATTCTTCAATTATGGGGTTTTTCCTTACTTGTGTCCATCCTTTATGTTTGGATTTGTGTATGTTGTTTGTCCATTCTCTTATGTATGGGTGTTGTTCTTGTATAGTGAAACTCCATTCCGTGTTTTGCGATGTGGTCCTACTAATTATTTTATGTTTACCATATCCCTTGAGTTTTTTCATGCTGGTTTTTCAGACTAAACTAGGTGTTATTTTATTATAATGATCGGGTCAGACCAAGTATTTTCCAGTTTGGCATTGGTGTTATGGAGCTCTTGGAGAAGAGCTGGATGTTCACATATCGTAGTATTTTATTTTTTGTTGTATTATATTGTATACCTATCAACAATTGTAAGGTCAGGAAATTATAACTGTCCAGCTGATGAGATTTGTTTTTAACTCTGATGTACATTGTATCTTGGAGTGACAACTTATACTGTATTTGTTGTATTATATATTATCATTTCAACTGTGAGATTCTATTTCCCCTATTGTTCTTTTTATTTCACCCTAACAATCTGCATTTTTGGTAATTGGATGGGTTGGCATTTGAATACCATGGATGCATTAAGTGCCGACTTTCAATGGTCAAAATGGCAAGTTGTTACATTAATGCATCCAGGAAAATACACTAGAGGATCTCTTCAAGAAACTCATCAATTCAGAATGAAGTTCATCAATTATATTCTTTCCAATCTTCACCACTTTCATAGGGTCTAAGGGGACTAACCGAGCATAGGTCTTTTTCCTTCATTCCTAGCCTAGGATCCACTTCATCCTCTACCTAGTTCGGTTTAGACGAAGTAGTGCTTCCCTTGCATTATGCAATATCATAAAAATATTATGCATATGCTGAATAATATTTGACTTTCCCTACCATGTAGATAGTCTCTTTTTTTCTCTGCAAAAACTATGGTCGTAGGTTGACTTGTTTCAGTATCTGGCTTGGCACTAATTATTGGTACAATTTGTTGAATTAGCTTATTACTTATTACATTATCTTTGTCATAAGAATTAGGGGTGACAGCGGCATAATTTTGAATAATTTTATTTTTAGGATTACATTGTATAGTTTTCTAGCTAAAAATTGTTGCACCTTTACATTAATCCCTCTTGTTGGGGTATAAAATTTCATAAGAAAATCCTTTCGAGAAATAACTCACCCTAGGTCTATCAGCGCGGGCCTTCCCAAAAAAAACATTGTATGGATAGTGCTGGTCTATGATTAGAAAGCTTGCGTAAAAGGACTTGTGTAATGGTGCAGCTCCAACTATGAAAAGAAGTTCAAACAACCTTATGGGTATTTTTGCAGTATTATAAAGCCATATATTAGTTTTGGACTAGGCTTCAACACTTCAGCAGGATGCTTCATTATGTCCTAAGCTAATTTCAAGATGGCATTCACCGAACTTCCTAATTCTACAAAGACTTTCTTTATAGTGCAATTTGAACGGTTACCACCATTGGGTCTTGATGCGGGAAAGTGACTCCAGCCGATTCCGTAGAAGTATAGGTGGTGTATGGGGGTAGGCTTCTACTTAATGTGATACATAGTCCAATGCTCAGATTGAGATTCATGTACATATATTTCATATACTTTTTTGCTCTTTTATGCAAGATGAGGTCCTCCATAAATAGAAGTGATAACGGTACTAGGATTTATGTGGATTTGGTGATTGGCTTTGTGTTGGGGTTTCTACACTGTCTTTTTGGAAGATATCCAAGTAGCTCTTCTGAATTAGGCTTTCAATCTCATTTTTTAGGTGGCAACATTTGCTGCTGTAATGGTCGTTCACCCTGTGAAAATGATAATAAACACAACCTTTGTTCTATTATGGCCTCTTACCCTTGTTGGGGACATTGTATGCTAACTCAGTTCCCGTCATCTCATAAATCTTACCAGGAGTGTGTGTGAAGGGGTTTTTGGGGGTGAAGTTAAACTCTCTTTGTCTTTTAGTGGGTGGGTTGCTGTAGTTCTTTTCCCTCGCTTTCTTCCATTCTAATTTTAGGTAGTTCTATCTAGTGGTAGTCCCTTAGCTCCTTAGCTTCTTCAGTCCATATATACCTACTACCTATTTCATAGAAAGCATTCATGCTCCTATACAGCCTTTTACAGTTCTTATTCTACATATCCATATTTTTATATCCCAGAATGAGCTGCCATAAGCAGAGCCTCCTCATTAGTGACTCTAATTCTCATTGCCTCTTATTTGAAGAAGTTAATGAAGTTATGCAGGCTTTCATTGTCCCTTTGCCTGATGTAAGACATTATGTTAGGGTTTAGAGAATCTTCTCTCCCTGCATTGAATTATATACAAAAATCGACTGAAAGCTGTACCTACGAGTGGGTCTCCCCAGGTAAATATCTCATGAATGATTTGGATGTTGCTCCAGCGAGGTATATTGGGAATGACATGTAGTGGGATAATCTTCCCACCTTTAATATGTCCATGTAGTACTTTAATATGCACAAAAGGTCATTCGGGTTAGATGGTCTATTGTATTTTTCAATAGCAGGGGTTCTGAAGCAATTAGGAAACTTTGATTTGATGATAGCTTCCCCGAATGGGGAGGAACTTTCCTCTCTCCTCCCACCTTTGTTATTTGCTGACATAATTCCCTAACTGATCTATAAGAGCTTTGAGTTCTCATATTTCCTCACCTTTGGCACTTATTAGTCATGACCCACTATTGCAAACCGAGGTAGCCACATCATTGTCTTGTGTAGCATAAGCACCACACTTTCCATGCAACAATGGGTTAATATTAGCTGGCTTGGTTTTCATGTTAGGGTTGATATGGGCTTTATTTTGGATCTTACCCCCTAAGCCCATTTAACTAACCTCATTGTTCTCATTATAAGATTGTTTTGTTTGTTCACCCCTTACGTAGTTTACGCTATGAGGGAATATTGGCGGTGAGTTACGGAGCTATTTGAGTTGGTTGGTTTGAGTGAAGGATATTGGGCTACCATTTTCTCAATCCTTGTCATTTTATCATTGAACTGGGTTGTAAATGCATTGAGGGCCTCAAGAATGGGGTCAGTCATGACCTTTAGATGTGTGGCCATTGTTTTGGAGGAGGAGGTATGATGTTTGTTTCCAGTGTTAACTGCTAAATGATCAATTTCCTATCGGGGAGGGGTAGTGGAATATGTAATTTGCATTTTTGGATTAAAGAAGTTATGGTTGTCAAGGATACGGAATTTGTTTAAGAAAAAAATTGTTGGGTTCTCGACCCTTCTTCTTGCACCAAACTATTATTGAGATTTTTATTCTCACCACACTATCTTAGTTTTGAAGTAGTTACGGTGCTAAGTCTTTCATAATTATGAATTAGCAAATGTAATAAAATTGCATTAAAAGAGAATTAATTATGTTGGTTTAGCTTACACAATTAGGCAGGTGCAATTCAACTATTTATTAAAATGTCAACCTCAATTGTACTATCAATCCAATCAAATCCAGATAGAATCCAACACAAAAAACAAGGTAATAAATTCAGGTTAAATAAAAACATAAAGATTTATGTTATTCGGATGTTAAATAATCCTAGATCTACGGGTCAATTTTTTTCTCCTTCCACTCTTTCTTAGTACAAACATGTTGGAGTTTAATGGCAGAAAGCACAACATTTTAGTATATAATTCAGGGAGAATAAAAAATATATCCCATGTCATTGCTATAGTACTTCCTTTTTATAGCAAATATGATATCACACAGATTACTAACATCATAATATCGTGCTCCTACTTCACCGTTAGATTTAGCCACATGTCACTCATCCATAAGCCTTGTTTAACATTCGCAAATTTCTAATGTGGATATAAGAGGATTAGATAAGAGAAATTTATTTGATAAGAAGATTTGACTTCTTATGGCAACTTTGAATTTTAAAATACTATGCTCAAAGATGTGGTGGTTAGTTAGTCATTGAGTGGTTGGATTTAGCACAAAATGCATGCTTTTGAGGTAAACTTGCTTTATGCACATTTGACTTTGGAATGTTAGGTGCACATCTATACAAAAGTGCGGTTAATACATTTTGTTCCATGTTGCAGTTGGGATATGTTGTCATAGCTTGCTAGACTATCAATAAAACTTATATAGAAGAAAACCAGACACCTTATAGAGATGCTGTGTGATGCAGCGCATACCTCACGAGCGACCTACCTATGTCGCGGAACCCTAGATCGCGAGGAAGAAGACACTCCAGAATTCCTTTGGTCGCGAGCGACCTACCTATGTCGCGAAACCCTAAATCGCGAGGAAGAAGATGCTCTAGAATTCCTTAGGTCGCGAGCGACCTACCTTAAGTCACGAAGCCTTGCTCCATAATCCCTATGTCGCGAGTTTCCTTAGGTCGCTGATTGCTATGTCGCAAGCTTCGTTAGGTCGCGAGTTTCCTTATGTCGTTGATTGCTTCTAGCCTAGGTTGCGAGCATTTCCTTATGTCGCTGAAATCCAATTAAGTCACGAACGAGCTTCTTTAAGTCGCTGAAGATTACTAGGTCGCTGTTTTCTGATGCCTTGTTTCTTAAGTCGCTATGCCGCATTTTTTTTAGGTCACCGATTGCTATATTGCTTTTCTTATGTCATATATTGTTAAGTCATGTTATGTTGTAACTCGTTTGTTTGTTAAGTCGTTTGTACTGTTTGTGATGTATTTTTCTTAAGTCGTGTGAAGGGTTGTAACGTGTGTTAAGTTGTAAGCTCCTATAAATAGCGGGTGAGTTGTATCATTTAAAGGAGTTGAATATTGAATAAAATTTGGTTTGTGCTTTGTGCCACCATTAAAATTGGAAGTTGAGTGTTTTCTCCTTTCTCCATCTTCGGATATTCGAGTGCGCTCGAATCAACGAACTTGAAGTTGATTCACGAAATCTTGTGCGCGAGATCAACGTCGAAGAATCGTAGATCTTCTAACGCGGTATCGTGCGCGATCAACGTGTTGAAGATGGCTAGAATCCGGTATCTCGAGAGATCAACGAATTTGGGCACGTGGGTATCTTCAATTCATCGATTCATCTTGTTTCATCGATTCGTTTTCTGCGAATTCATCAATTCGTGAGTTGTGTGATCCTGTAGGCTGCGTCATTTCGTATCAGAGCTAGAAGCGAGCTTGTTCAAGTTTGTGCGAGATTTGTTCAAGTCGTGAGCTAGGAGTTTGTGCGTAGATTCTGCATCATTGAATGTTGCGCTAGTTGAAGTGTGTGTTTGGATTTGTTGAAAATTTGACAATGCCTCCAAGAAGAGTTAATCGTCATCAGAATGTTGCAGATGTGTATCGAAGAGAAGATGCTGAACAAATGGAGCAACGAATTAGTGATAAATTCAATGAGAAGTTTGATGAGGGAATTGGTAGATTGGAAAGGCTCATGATGGATATGAATCAAACTCGACAAAGAGCATCGCCAGGTTCAAATCAAGGTGGACATAGAATTTCGCCGTCAAATTCTGAGAGGAGAAGAATGTCACCAACATCAAATCGGGAAAGAAGAGAACCGTCAGTTTCGGGAGAAAGTGACGTGCGTGGTAGCAGAAATGTTGATGGTCAGAATCAACATCGACATACGTTAGATTTGGAGGAATCCAGTGATGGTGGTAGTAGCTCTTGTCGAAACCATGGCCAAAGGCGAAATCGAAATAGAGATTCTGAAGATGATCGTCGATGGGAGTCGGGGATGAAAACAGAGATTCCAGATTTCAAAGGGGGAATGCTAACGGAAGAGTTTCTGGATTGGTTATCAAATGTTGAAGAAATTTTTGACTTCAAGGAAGTACCCGAGCATCGTAGAGTTAATTTGGTTGCTACACGATTAAGGGGAAGAGCTATGGCATGGTGGCAACAAACTAAACTTACACGGGAAAGAATGGGAAAGTCAAAGATTGTTTCATGGGAAAAGATGAAGAAGTTGATGAAGGCTACTTTCTTGTCTTATAATTATCAGTCTCTTATGTATCAGCGCTTACAGAATTTGAGACAAGGGACAAAGTCGGTAAATGATTATGCAGATGAGTTTTATCAACTGATTGCTAGAAACGATATCTTGGAAACGGAGGAACAGTTGACATCCAGATTTGTTGGAGGATTGAGAATGCAAATTCAGGATATGGTAAATATGTTTGATTCGAGATCCATTGCTGAAGCACACCAGAAGGCTCTAGCTTGGGAGAAGCAAGGTAGAAGAGGAGGTGGTGCGTTTACAAGTTCGAGCAATCAGGTGAAGGGGGCTAGTAGCAATATTAATGTTTCCAAGGCTGTTAGTAAACTGGTTGTCAATGAAGCTGCTAAGACCAAGGTCAACAACAATTTCAAGTGTTATAACTGTCAGGAGTTTGGTCATAAGAGCAATGAATGCCCGAAGCCTAAGAAGCGAGCGATGGTTGCTGAGGTTGAGGATGAGGATGCAGAAGTAGAATGTTCCAATTCACCACAGGTTGAGGAGGAAGAAGAATTATTGACGGGAGACGAGGGATATTCTTTAATGGTGAGTTGATCTTGCTTGACGCCAAAGCAGGAAGAGGAGACTAGTTGTTGAGGAGTAATATTTTTCAGTCGACATGCACTATTTTGGGAAAAGTTTGTAAGTTTGTTATCGATGCAGGGAGTTGTGATAACATCATCTCTACAGAAGCTGTAAAGAAGTTGGCGTTAAAGACAGAGAAGCATCCCAAACCTTACAAATTGGTTTGGCTGAGGAAAGGTGGGGAAGTGAAGGTTGGTCGAAGAGCTTGTGTAACTTTTTCCATCGAAAAGAAGTATAAGGATGAAATTTGGTGTGACATGGTGGATATGGATGTATGTCATTTGTTGTTAGGAAGACCGTGGCAGTTAGATAGAGCCGTGCAACACGATGGTAGGACTAACTGCTATAGTTTCATGTTCGATGGCACTAGAATCACTTTAGTTCCTAAAAGGCGACAACAAAGTGAAAGCAAGTTGGAGGAAATCGAGGAACTAAAGACTCTGTTATCTTTGAAGGAATTTGTCAAAGAAGTAGAAGATAACCCTGAAGTATTTCTGTTGATTGGACATGAAAGTAGTGAAGCGGTTGAAATTCCTGAGGAAGTTAAGCCAGTGTTGAAGGAATTTGAAGATGTGTTTCCTGAAGAATTACCAAAAGAGTTACCACCATTGAGAGACATACAACACCAGATTGATCTTGTTCCAGGAGCTGTGTTACCACATAGACCACATTATAGAATGAGTCCAAAGGAGCACGAAGAGTTGAGAAGGCAGGTGGAAGAGTTACTTGAACAAGGGCGCATACAAGAAAGTTTAAGTCCTTGTGCAGTACCAGCCTTGTTAGTGCCAAAGAAGGATGGAACTTGGAGAATGTGTACAGATAGTCGAGCACTAAACAAGATTACGGTGAGGTACAGATTCCCGATGCCAAGATTGGACGACTTGTTAGATCAGTTGAGTGGAGCTGCTATCTTTTCAAAGATTGATCTGAAGAGTGGGTATCATCAGATTCGAATTCGACCAGGGGATGAATGGAAGACAACCTTCAAGACACGGGAGGGGTTGTATGAATGGCTGGTCATGCCATTTGGTCTTTCGAATGCACCTAGTACTTTTATGCGAGTGATGAATCAGATCTTTCGACCGTTTATTGGAAAGTTCATGGTGGTATACTTTGATGATATATTGATATACAGTGGAAGCACAGAAGAGCATCTACAACATTTGCGGGAAGTGTTGATGATACTTCGTCAGGAGCAATTTTACGTAGCAACAAAGAAGTGCATGTTCATGACGCACAGTGTTTTGTTCTTGGGGTATGTATTATCCAAGGAAGGTATCCAGGTGGATCAAAGTAAAGTTGAAGCAATCAAGGATTGGCCACAACTCAGGACTGTAACTGAAGTGAGAAGTTTCCATGGTTTAGAATCATTCTACCGAAGGTTTATTCCACATTTCAGTAGTGTGATGGCACCAGTGACAGATTGTATGAAAGGAAAGCAGTTTGTGTGGACTGAAGAGGCTGATTTTGCTTTCCAACAGATCAAGACACTCTTGACTACAACACCGATTCTTAGATACCCGGACTTTCAGTTGCTCTTTGAGCTAGATACTGATGCGTCTAAGGTTGGAATTGGTGGAGTGTTAAGTCAAAAGGGTTGTCCAATTACTTATTTTAGCAAGAAACTTTCTGGAGCCAAGACAAGATACCGTACCTATGACTTGGAGTTCTATGCTATTGTCCAAGCCATAAAGCATTGGAGACACTATTTGTTTCATAAAGAGTTTGTGTTGTATACTGACCATGAAGCATTGAAACATTTGTAGGGACATGATAAGATTGCAGCCAGGCATGCTTCATGGATCGCATACTTGCAACAGTTTACATTAGTTGTAAAGCATAAGTCGGGAGTTACAAATCATGTGGCAGAAGCATTGAGTAGAAGAAATCATTTGTTGACTACGATGAGAGTTGAAGTGACGGGGTTTGATGTATTTCCAGATTTGTTTGTTGAGGATCCTTACTTTTCCAAGATTGTAGATGAAGTCGAGAAAGGGAGGACGGATGAGTATGTGTTGGTAGAAGGTTTTCTATTTAAGGGAAATCGGTTGTGTATACCAGAGTGCAGTTTGCGAATGAAGATTGTGAAGGAATTGCATGAAGAAGGTCATGTGGGAAGAGATCGTACCTTGCAGTTGATTTCTCAATCATATTTTTGGCCTTCCATGTGGAAAGAAGTTGAAAGATTTGTGCAGAGATGTCACATATGTCAAGTTTCCAAAGGGATAACTACGAATGCAGGATTGTATATGCCATTGCCCGTGCCTACTAGACCATGGGTTGATGTTAGCATGGATTTCGTTTTGGGTTTGCCAAGAACTCAACGAGGGAATGATTCTATATATGTTGTGGTGGATAGATTTTCGAAGATGGCACATTTCATAGCTTGTAAGAAGACCGCCGATGCAGTCCGTGTTGCTCAATTGTTCTTTAAAGAGGTTTATCGACTACATGGGCTACCTGAGTCTATTGTTTCTGACCGGGATACTCGATTTCTAAGTCATTTTTGGTTGAATCTGTTGAAGATGGTTGGGACTAAGCTGAATTTAGTAGCGCCAATCATCCACAAACGGATGGGCAAACGGAAGTGGTGAATAGATCTTTGGGAAACTTGTTGAGATGTCTTGTGAAGGATAATTTGAAGAGCTGGGATGTGAAATTGTGTCAGGCAGAATTCGCACATAATCATGCCGTTAATCGAAGTACTGGATTCAGTCCATTTCAAGTGGTATATTCAGCAATTCCGAAGGGACCATTGGATTTGTCGACAGTTCCACTTCAGAAAGGGGTTATTAAACGAGCTTGTGATTTCATGAATGAGTTGCAGGAGTGTCATAGGATTGTTCATGAACGATTGCTTAAGTCAAATGAGAAGTATAAGCAATTTGCAGATAAGTAGCGAAGGAGTGTGGACTTCAAAGAGGGTGATTTTGTTTATGCAGTATTGATGAAAGATCGTTTTCCAGTTGGAACTTACAACAAGTTGAAAGCTCAAAAGATTGGTCCAGTGGAAATCTTGAAGAAGATCAATGATAATGCGTATCAGTTAAGGTTGTCGGAAAAAGTTCATACTTCTGATGTTTTCAATGTCAAACACTTAATTCCGTATTATGGGGAAAAGCTTGTCGAAGTAGAGGAGAGCGTGAATTCGAGGTCGAATTCTTTCCAACATGGGGAGGATGATGCAGCGCATACCTCGCGAGCGACCTACCTTTGTCGCGGAACCCTAGATCGCGAGGAAGAAGACGCTCCAGAATTCCTTAGGTCGCGAGTGACCTACCTATGTCGCGAAACCCTAAATCGCTAGGAAGAAGATGCTCCAGAATTCCTTAGGTCGCGAGCGACCTACCTTAAGTCGCGAAGCCTTGCTCCAGAATCCCTATGTCGTGAGTTTCCTTAGGTTGCTGATTGCTATGTCGCGAGCTTCGTTAGGTCGTGAGTTTCCTTATGTCGTTGATTGCTTCCAGCCTCGGTCGCGAGCATTTCCTTATGTCGCTGAAATCCAGTTAGGTCACGAACGAGCTTCTTTAAGTCGCTGAAGATTACTAGGTCGCTGTTTTCTGATGCCTTGTTTCTTAAGTCGCTATGCCGCATTTTTTTAGGTCGCCGATTGCTATATCGCTTTTCTTATGTCGTATATTGTTAAGTCGTGTTATGTTGTAACCCGTTTGTTTGTTAAGTCGTTTGTACTGTTTGTGATGTATTTTTCTTAAGTCGTGTGAAGGGTTGTAACGTGTGTTGAGTTGTAAGCTCCTATAAATAGCGGGCGAGTTGTATCATTTAAAGGAGTTGAATATTGAATAAAATTTGGTTTGTGCTTTGTGCCACCATTAAAATTGGAAGTTGAGTGTTATCTCCTTTCTCCATCTTCGGATATTCGAGTGCGCTCGAATCAACGAACTTGAAGCCGATTCACGGAATCTCGTGCGCGAGATCAACGTCGAAGAATCGCAGATCTTCTAACGCGGTATCATGCACGATCAACGTGTTGAAGATAGCTAGAATCCGGTATCTCGAGAGATCAACGAATTTGGGCACTTGGGTATCTTTAATTCATCGATTCATCTTGTTTCATCGATTCGTTTTCCGCGAATTCATCAATTCATGAGTTGTGTGATCCTGTAGGCTGCGTCACTGTGTCTCTGGTTTTATTGATAGTGGTGATGACATTTGGCTAGGTCGTGGCGGCAAACATCTTTGCGTCCCGTAAAGTATTGACGCAACTTATCTAATTTATGAGGTGGAGCATGTTCTTTTCAGTCCATGCTAGCTTTCGATCATGAGTCATGGCCTGTGTTCATTTGTTACATATGATACTTGTGACTAAGCTGCTTTTGAAGGATAGATCACGAGTTATTATGCCCAATTGCTATTTTGACTAAGGTCGCAAAGTTTGTCTAAGAAAATTAGCTTTTTAATGGTGATGCAAACTAGCTCGAACAAGATAGCGTAGTTTGGCTTTATAATAACAAAGCGGTTTGGCTCAAACATGGTAATGTAGTCTTGTTCATGGGTTCTTTTGTGGCTTTGTTGGTATGTTTTTGGGAAATGCTGACCTTCTATTAGTGATGGTTTAGTTTGCTTTGTTGGGAAGTGTTGTTCTTTATTATCTCTTAGATGTGAACTTAGTAGCATCGATTATTATGTATAAATTTGCAGGCTATGCAGTTTTGGTCATGGTTTTTTGTGTTGGACATTGTGTATTGTATTATGGGTCATACAAACTCCCTTTTTGCCATAGGCTGTATATTGATTTTGTTTGTTTGAACCTGCACTCGACATATTATAAGACTAAAAAAATGGGTGTAACAAATGGTATTTTGTTATCATAATAAAAGCGATGCATTATCTACCGAAAATTCAGATGTATCTAATTTTTCTTAATTATTTTGGCACTGTAGCCTAAGCCAAATTTTTGAGAAATAGTTTATAATTATTGTAACAACCAGGGATTTTAAAATCTTTTAATCATCGTCAAAATGACGATCAAACCGGTTGCAGATTGTTATTGGAATTTAAATCAAGTGAAATTCTCTTAAATTCTTAAAATAGTTAGGTGGGCTTTAAAACTTAGTATCGGCCCGCAATTTCAATTGATTATTTTGCCGTGATTATCAAAGGCAAACCGATCCCCTTGCTCTCATATCCTTATTTTTTCGAAACCCTATAACATACGACACAAATGGCGGCCCCGTCCTTCAAAAATTAGGGCATGCTCAAATTGCTTCGTTCGTCTCCCAAAAGGATTTGGGCTCCTGGCGATTTCGTTCGTTCGCCTCCGAGATGCCACGACGTCAACTCCGCCAGATCGCTCGCGGCAATCTCTTCGAAGAAGGTGAGTGCTCGCAACTCACTTCTAATTCAAACTGGGTTATGGCAGTTCGATTTTCGTTTGCTGTTGGGATCTCTGATTTGGCTCGACTCTTTGATACTTGCGACATTATTCTTGGTTGAACTGCATACTGTTTTGTTATATGATTTCGTGTTGGTCGTTTTCGTCCCATCACTGTTTTGAGTTGATTTCGATAACTTTGATCTCGCCTCTGTGGTCTCGGCTGTTGCCTTGTTTTGTTCGTTCGTACCAAATTATTTTATCTCGGCCACTTTTGCTTGATTTTGTTAAAACACGGCAGTGGTTTCGAACTTGTGATTTTTTGGTTATTAACTTGCGACTCGATTTGGTTGTTCCGTGAAACTCTATTTGTATTCGTGGCCAGTGAAAATCTTTGACCTTGGCACTGATTTGTTTATTCACGGTTTCAGCTTGGATTTGGTATCACTGACTTTGGGCATTTAATGATTGGGAAATTGCAGTTGTCTTGTTGTAACTGTAGTTTCATTGTAATTTTGATACTTATTCGATAACTGTATTGGCCTGGGGTTTGTTCGAACTTGTTTCTGGGTGTCTTCGACATTGGTTTAGATATTGAACTGTACTTCATTTGATACTCGGCTTCGATCATATTTGAATGTTGGTAGCACTGGTTTTGATACTTCACTTTCCAGTTTTCACCCTTGTTCATGTAGATGTTTACACTACTACAATTATATTCACCGCTTCTGGTCGAGCTTACGCTGTCCAGTTACATGTTGTAAGTGTACATTTTGATTTTTGTCGGGACTTATTAGCATACAGGTGTACTGTTTGAGTTATGTGAAGTTGTAGCCTTAGTACATTGTTCATGACATTAGCTTGCATTAGCTTGTTTCACAATCACATGCATGCAGTCAGGTGTACACGCCTGTGACCATCATGTAGCTGCATTGGGTAGTACTTCACTGTGTTCATGTAGACTGTTTGCCATGTACAACTTATTTATGTCACTTCACTATCTACTTGGTATACCTGTCTTTGTTTACTGTTGCTTGTTTCGTTATGGGGTAGCTTGGTTCACTGGAACATCCCACTATTGCATTTGATATGGTCCAGTTTACATATAATACTTGCCTGACCCTGGCATATGTTCTCTGATACATTTCGAGTCATGTTGGAAATTGCTGGTAGTTACAGCTTGTACTTTGAACACTAGTGTGTATTTTGCCTTGTTTCTGGTTGAGTTCATTGACGAGTTGTTTCATAGGTGCATCCACTCCTAAGTGTTCTTATATATTTTACTACCCTTGTCTGGGGTAGTGCAGCAGTTTGCTATTTCACTGTGCCTTGCTTTGTGACATCTTGAACTTGTTTCACTTGTTGCCTCTGGTTGTTTTGTAGTGGCGAGGCAGTACACGCGTGCGTGTACTGCAGCCCTAGCAGGAGTGGCAGATTTATATTGACATTTCAATTATTTAAATTGATCTGGATTGCTGATTTGTTGTTTAACACTATTTCGTGTTATATTTGCCGTTATCCGATTCTTTTATTGAGGAGTCGGATATACGTGATTCCTGTGACTGTCATCTATTTGAGATTATTATTGCTTCTATGCACTAATAACTGAGTTTGAATTAGACTGACCCGTGTATTATTTTCTTTTGAATGTAATACTCGGGTCAGACCCGAGTTATTTCAGGTTGTAGATTTCCTTCTTTGAGTTGCTGTTTGGGATTTGAAGACTTTTCACATCTTCTGAAGTTGTCAGTGTCATTTTGTAGTAGTCGTGTCATTGTATAGAACGATATGTATTCATGTATATTAGTCGATAATGTACTTGTATATATAACTTCTAGAGTCGGCAGTTGTAGTTGTATCATATGTATCGTGTCAACTATATTGTAACTGACATCGGTTATATATATATGAGATTTTTGTTAATCTGTGTTCCGCATTTATATTATCTGTGTTATTATTATATCTAATGTCCTAAACTATTATGAACTATCGTAGTTTGTTTTATACTGATAATTGGATATGTCGATGGGAGTAAATAAATAATAGATGAAAAATAAAAAGTATATACCACTCCTACCGAGATAACCCATATTAGTGTAAGGCCAATTACGGATGGTCGCTCCTATCCAGCCTTATTCTTCGTAATAATAGACAGTATTTCTTTTAATACTCTTTGTTATTATGAGCATAGAGGTGGGGCGTCACAGTTGGTATCAGAGCTTGGGGTTTATGGACATAATATAAAACATAACTTAGATGGAACATATGTTACAACTATTGGTCGACGGTTTAATTGTATTCTGAGTCAAAACTAAAGTTTTGAAATTTGGATGAAATTTTTAAATATCCTTATTTAAAAATAAAAGTAAATTTGTGTTCTGATGATTTAATTGATTTGAGTACTATTTATCAGAGTGCGCAGCGGAAACAGTGAAACTGTCTTCGCTGAGTACAACTGATAATCTTTTGATTTAAAAAAATCAAAACACGAAATTGATATGTGATTTTTGTTGAGATTTTTGGCTGGTTTCTTTTGAGCTAATCATATATTGATTAGATTTTTGGCTGTTTTGAATTATTCTCGTTGAAGAGATATTTGAATGATTTCTTTTTATTATATTGTAATGAACGTGCAAAATTTGAGTTGCACGTCATTGCATTTATTTTACGTTGAACCGATGCTTGGTTATGATACGTATTTTGTTGCCGTTATTTTTATAACGGACTTTTTACACCAATGCTGAATTTTTGAGGCACGGTGTTTTGTTGACAATTTTAATGAATGAAAATTCACTGATGTCACATTTTGATGTGAATTCTTTTGATGAGATATTTGATGTTTTAAAATTACTGTCGCTTTGACTTCAGTAACAGCCAAATTTTTAAAAGTGGATTTTCAAGCGGTTATTCCGCAATACTGATGTGTAACCGTTTTTACGGTATTTTGAGAAGTACAATTTCCTTATCGAAATTGTTACTGATTTGCTGTTTTAATCACGTGATTGGAAAATCGTTTTTAAAATGAAAATTGTTTTATAAATTTTTAACAGTTTGCGTTTTCAAAAGAATGAGGAAGCGACTTAAACGATTCAGCAAAATCGAGGATTATGACCCCTTTCTTTTACTGTTTCGCTTAACTCCGGACTTGTTCAGTTGAGAATGTGGATTGTTATTTTTATGAAATAAATAAAATTGTTTTCAGAAATTTTACAGTTTGCGCTTTCAAAAGAATGAGGAAGTGATTTAAACGTTTCAGCAAAATCGAGGACTATGACCCCTTTCTTTTACTGATTCGCTTAATTCCGGACTTGTCCGTTTGAGAATGTAAAGTGTATGTTTACAAAATACACAATTTTGCACTTTCAAGGAAACGATGAAGAGATTTAAACGATTTAGCAAAAGTGCGGAGTATGGAACCACACTTTTACTATTTCGGTTAATTCCGGACTCGTTAATTGAAACATTTTGATGCTTTCGTGTGCTTTCGAGCCACTATGAGGACCTTCGGGTCATTTGTTGGGCTTTCGGGCCACTCTGCGGACCTTCGGGTCATTTGTTGGGCTTTCGGGCCACTCTGCGGACCTTCGGGTCAAATACCAGTACTAGACCTTCGGGTCACTCTGCGGACCTTCGGGTCAATCTGATGGGCGCCAAAATTATGTTGAGTACTTGGTAGGCTTCGGCCACTCTAAGATGCACGTGCGGCGAATTAAAAAACTCGCCATCTGATGGGATCGATCCAAGCTTTTATGTTGATTTTCTAGTCTTCTTAATTGATTTCTAGATATTTGTTGCTTCCAATTATCTGCAGGTAATTGGATATTTGTTGATATGAGTTCTGATTATCGTTTTTGATAATCAGATATTTGTTGTTTCTAATTATCGCTTGTGATAATTAGATATTTGTTGATATGAGTTCTGATTATCGTTTTTGATAATCAGATATTTGTTGTTTCTAATTATCGCTTGTGATAATTAGATATTTGTTGATATGAGTTCTGATTATCGTTTTTGATAATCAGATATTTGTTGTTTCTAATTATCGCTTGTGATAATTAGATATTTGTTGATATGAGTTCTGATTATCGTTTTTGATAATCAGATATTTGTTGTTTCTAATTATCGCTTGTGATAATTAGATATTTGTTGATATGAGTTCTGATTATCGTTTTCGATAATCGGATATTTGTTGCTTTTAATTATCGCTTGAGATAATTAAATATTTGATGATTTGAGATTTAATTATCGTCTTTGATAATTAAATATTTGTTGATTTTAGATTTAATTATCGCTGTTAGATAATTAAATAATTGCTGATTCGAGATTTAATTATCGTCTTTGATAATTAAATATTTGCTGATTTGAGATTTAATTATCGTCTTTGATAATTAAATATTTGTTGATTTTAAATTTAATTATCGCTGTTAGATAATTAAATATTTGCTGATTCGAGATTTAATTATCGTCTTTGATAATTAAATATTTTCTGATTCGAGATTTAATTATCATCTTTGATAATTAAATATTTGTTGATTTTAAATTTAATTATCGCTGTTAGATAATTAAATATTTGCTGATTCGAGATTTAATTATCGTCTTTGATAATTAAATATTTGCTGATTTGAGATTTAATTATCGTCTTTGATAATTAAATATTTGTTGATTTTAAATTTAATTATCGCTGTTAGATAATTAAATATTTGCTGATTCGAGATTTAATTATCGTCTTTGATAATTAAATATTTGATGATTTGAGATTTAATTATCGTTTTTGATAATTAAATAATTGCTGTTTTGAGATTTAATTATCGCTTGAGATAATTAAATATTTATTGATTGGGATTTAATTATCGTCTGAGATAATTAAATAGTTGTTGATTTAAAAATTTAATTATCGCCTGAGATTATTAAATATTTGCTGATTTGAAATCTAATTATCGCTTTAGATAATTAAATATTGGTTGATTTGAAATTTGATTATCGCTTGTGATAATCGAATAATTGTTGATTTGAGAAATTTGATTATCGTTTTGATAGTCGAATATTTGTTGAATTTTAAATTTGATTATCGCTTGTGATAATCGAATATTTGTTGATTTGAGAAATTTGATTATCGTTTTTGATGATTGAATATTTGCGATTTTGGAGATTTGAGCTTCGTCTTTTTCTCTGGTGATTCAGGTGAGTAATTTGATTTACTCACATTCAATTCGTGCTCTGTATGGGATTTCTGCTATGTTTTTCCTTCTCTTTTAGTTGCTGGAACCCGATTGTTCTTACTTTTGTTAGTCGTCTGATTTTGATCCCTGATTCCCACGATGTTGATTCTTTTGATTTGAAGCAGTCGAACCTTTTGATTTCCTATCTAATACTTCCCCGCTGACACTTGCTTTGCTTATACAATCGACATTGCCATGCTCTTTTGGTTGTTACCTTTTATCCATTTATTCACTATGATTGCGTGGACGCAATTTTTATAAGGAGGGGAGTTTGTAACAACCAGGGATTTTAAAATCTTTTAATCATCGTCAAAATGACGATCAAACCGGTTGCAGATTGTTATTGGAATTTAAATCAAGTGAAATTCTCTTAAATTCTTAAAATAGTTAGGTGGGCTTTAAAACTTAGTATCGGCCCGCAATTTCAATTGATTATTTTGCCGTGATTATCAAAGGCAAACCGATCCCCTTGCTCTCATATCCTTATTTTTTCGAAACCCTATAACATACGACACAAATGGCGGCCCCGTCCTTCAAAAATTAGGGCATGCTCAAATTGCTTCGTTCGTCTCCCAAAAGGATTTGGGCTCCTGGAGATTTCGTTCGTTCGCCTCCGAGATGCCACGACGTCAACTCCGCCAGATCGCTCGCGGCAATCTCTTCGAAGAAGGTGAGTGCTCGCAACTCACTTCTAATTCAAACTGGGTTATGGCAGTTCGATTTTCGTTTGTTGTTGGGATCTCTGATTTGGCTCGACTCTTTGATACTTGCGACATTATTCTTGGTTGAACTGCATACTGTTTTGTTATATGATTTCGTGTTGGTCGTTTTCGTCCCATCACTGTTTTGAGTTGATTTCGATAACTTTGATCTCGCCTCTGTGGTCTCGGCTGTTGCCTTGTTTTGTTCGTTCGTACCAAATTATTTTATCTCGGCCACTTTTGCTTGATTTTGTTAAAACACGGCAGTGGTTTCGAACTTGTGATTTTCTGGTTATTAACTTGCGACTCGATTTGGTTGTTCCGTGAAACTCTATTTGTATTCGTGGCCAGTGAAAATCTTTGACCTTGGCACTGATTTGTTTATTCACGGTTTCAGCTTGGATTTGGTATCACTGACTTTGGGCATTTAATGATTGGGAAATTGCAGTTGTCTTGTTGTAACTGTAGTTTCATTGTAATTTTGATACTTATTCGATAACTGTATTGGCCTGGGGTTTGTTCGAACTTGTTTCTGGGTGTCTTCGACATTGGTTTAGATATTGAACTGTACTTCATTTGATACTCGGCTTCGATCATATTTGAATGTTGGTAGCACTGGTTTTGATACTTCACTTTCCAGTTTTCACCCTTGTTCATGTAGATGTTTACACTACTACAATTATATTCACCGCTTCTGGTCGAGCTTACGCTGTCCAGTTACATGTTGTAAGTGTACATTTTGATTTTTGTCGGGACTTATTAGCATACAGGTGTACTGTTTGAGTTATGTGAAGTTGTAGCCTTAGTACATTGTTCATGACATTAGCTTGCATTAGCTTGTTTCACAATCACATGCATGCAGTCAGGTGTACACGCCTGTGACCATCATGTAGCTGCATTGGGTAGTACTTCACTGTGTTCATGTAGACTGTTTGCCATGTACAACTTATTTATGTCACTTCACTATCTACTTGGTATACCTGTCTTTGTTTACTGTTGCTTGTTTCGTTATGGGGTAGCTTGGTTCACTAGAACATCCCACTATTGCATTTGATATGGTCCAGTTTACATATAATACTTGCCTGACCCTGGCATATGTTCTCTGATACATTTCGAGTCATGTTGGAAATTGCTGGTAGTTACAGCTTGTACTTTGAACACTAGTGTGTATTTTGCCTTGTTTCTGGTTGAGTTCATTGACGAGTTGTTTCATAGGTGCATCCACTCCTAAGTGTTCTTATATATTTTACTACCCTTGTCTGGGGTAGTGCAGCAGTTTGCTATTTCACTGTGCCTTGCTTTGTGACATCTTGAACTTGTTTCACTTGTTGCCTCTGGTTGTTTTGTAGTGGCGAGGCAGTACACGCGTGCGTGTACTGCAGCCCTAGCAGGAGTGGCAGATTTATATTGACATTTCAATTATTTAAATTGATCTGGATTGCTGATTTGTTTTTTAACACTATTTCGTGTTATATTTGCCGTTATCCGATTCTTTTATTGAGGAGTCGGATATACGTGATTCCTGTGACTGTCATCTATTTGAGATTATTATTTCTTCTATGCACTAATAACTGAGTTTGAATTAGACTGACCCGTGTATTATTTTCTTTTGAATGTAATACTCGGGTCAGACCCGAGTTATTTCAGGTTGTAGATTTCCTTCTTTGAGTTGTTGTTTGGGATTTGAAGACTTTTCACATCTTCTGAAGTTGTCAGTGTCATTTTGTAGTAGTCGTGTCATTGTATAGAACGATATGTATTCATGTATATTAGTCGATAATGTACTTGTATATATAACTTCTAGAGTCGGCAGTTGTAGTTATATCATATGTATCGTGTCAACTATATTGTAACTGACATCGGTTATATATATATGAGATTTTTGTTAATCTGTGTTCCGCATTTATATTATCTGTGTTATTATTATATCTAATGTCCTAAACTATTATGAACTATCGTAGTTTGTTTTATACTGATAATTGGATATGTCGATGGGAGTAAATAAATAATAGATGAAAAATAAAAAGTATATACCACTCCTACCGAGATAACCCATATTAGTGTAAGGCCAATTACGGATGGTCGCTCCTATCCAGCCTTATTCTTCGTAATAATAGACAGTATTTCTTTTAATACTCTTTGTTATTATGAGCATAGAGGTGGGGCGTCACAATTATATTATTATGAATCATATGGTATTGGTGAATTGTACTATGATGACCGTCCTACACCACCGACATCCAATATAACTGAATAGTGCATTACTGCGGTGCTCGGCTAATGTATGACGATTGTCAAGGGAAGAAAAGATATAAAACATCATAGAACCTATCGTATATCTCATAGCGCATCGAATAAAATATAATGGTCATCACAGATATAAAACATGAGATATAGTAACAACTAAATGAACCAAATATCAGTGCACGGATCCATAGAGTTATACAACATAGTAATAGAGTTTATACAAATGGAAATAAACTCAAACAAAATGGTCTCAATAGTAAAGCAACCCCTATCCAGGCTCCACAGTGTTGCAAAGCAAAATAAGCAATCGTATATCTATATATAATACGAGAAAGCTCCACACAACCGGTCCACTGCATAGCCATCGCGTATCATCTTAACATGCTATATAGTCTACTCATTTAAGAGAACCTGAGATGATAAAAAGCAAAACATAAAACCTCGAGTCAAACAATAATATGTGGTGAGCAATAAATGAATCTCAAAATACTATAAGAGTCTATATAGTAAGGAATAAGGTACGAAGCATACCTAACATGTCCCTACATCCAAAGAGTTAGCACATAACATCATAATATGCTACTCTACAAACACCATCTGCATATAAAAAACCTAGTATACCATCAAACGTTTAGTTATTTGTCTCCTGGACTACCTACTTCATGTGACATTCCTAGAGTGTTAGACAATAGGGAAGCAATCATAACAAACATAGCATCCATCAAGCAATCCTCATTATCACTCAATGTGCTTAAATATAAGACAACTCGTATGTCACGACCATAAGCGCGAGACTCAATCAAATCTCGGTTCCATGGTGCTCAATCCATGCCACTTTGCAAGGCCAGGAAATAGACCCACATCCATAAGGTCTAGAGCAATCCATAGTCACAAGATTTGGACACACTCATAAACCAGGTGGGTGTCCCCACGTACCCCCTCCACATGAGTACATAGGAAACCTTTAGTGTCTACGAACCCTTCGCACACGCCTTTATAATGGAACATAGTCATAATCCCATTCTACTCATATCATAGAGAAACACAGTCATAATTCCACTCACGAGCTCAACTTTTTGAACCCTCCCTTTGGATCATCACTTAGACTCTAGTCATTGAGCTAGTATCATAGGAACACTTCTAAATGTACCCATCAGTCATAGAACCAACATTCCAAAGTTCCGAAGCCAACACATTGAAGCATCCAACCTTGCTTCTTCCTTCATCGCGCTCCCACACAACAACCGAACATCACGAACGAACACCTTCAGCACGACTTACATGGACCCTTCAATATCCCTCAGAAGTTTGGCCTATATTGGCCAAAGCAATTCAAGTTGGTACCAACAAAAAGTGGTTGGTACCAATTTTATTATTTAGCCAATTTTGGAAAAGTTTCTACACCTCGATCTCTTTCATCCTTTTGAGTACTTGAAGTCCCCCCCTTTCCATATTTCAAGCTCCCAAGTCCCCATAGTAATTCCATTGCCTGAAAAAGAGTTCTATACCAACTTCTATACTTAACCAAATTTCCACTTCTAAGCTTGTGGACCACTTTCTACCTTTAATTCGAAGTTTCCAATGAAGTTTTATGGTCTAAGTCCCCAAGCCTTGCTCCCTCACCGACTAAATCTCAACTCCTTCTACTGAATAGAAAACAGCTCGGCATCGACATCTACTAAAGCACCCAAACCAACTCCAAACAAGATGCGACCAAAATCTTAGGCTCCTCCCCTCCTCCAGAGACCCTCCTATGAGTTTCATCCAATTTTGAGCATTTCTACCTTTGTTTTGCCCAAATCGACGACCAATTCCTAAGTAATCTAAATGCACTAGCAAACGATATCAAAACAAGATAAGAAATAGCAGCCATCATCCATATACATTCATTGAACATCTCAAATCAATCTAAACATGATAACACATAAGGTGTAGCCTAGATCTAGTTTTGTACCAATA
The DNA here is from genome assembly GCA_030737815.1 of Allium fistulosum. Lineage (NCBI taxonomy): Eukaryota > Viridiplantae > Streptophyta > Magnoliopsida > Asparagales > Amaryllidaceae > Allium > Allium fistulosum. The sequence continues at coordinate 1,256,008,473 of CM060904.1, forward strand.
TGACAATATGATCAAAAAGGATTGTAAAACATATAAATCCACTTTTAATCTCTTTAAATTCAACCAAAAACATTTTCAAATGTTGAATTAAATTTTAAAATCATTTTAACATAAAATTCATACCAAAAACATCATTTTAAACTATATGGATCAGCATATAATACTGTGAGATCAAGAATCACTCACCTATACCTAAATACCACTTTAGATGCCTAAATGTGATATAAACAGCCAACCGCATGAATTTCCAAGCACCAAGATGATAGAGCTACAATCCCCTTCTCTATTACCCTTCTAACGATGGATTTGGCTAATATTATGAAGGAAAAGGTGAGCTTTTCGATGAAATTAGTGTTAATGGAGGTTTGAAATTGTTTTGGGAAAGTAGGAAATGATATAATTCCATCCCATCGTAGTTAGGTATAGTTCTCAAAATTCGTTAGTAGGCCTAAGTATGGGCTTAGGTTAATTTCCCATAATCAGTCCAAAATTAAATAGAATTTAAAATGGTCATATCTCCTAAACAGTAAGTCCGTTTTTCTATTATGACAATTCTATGAAAAGAGAAACTTCTGGGCTAATTTCGATACCTCAAGTTGATCTGGTGCAACTATCATGCTTGAATCGTGCAAACTTTCGCAAATAAAGGACGTGGAATACATTGTGCACGCTCGCCATCTTCTGAGGTAAGTCAACCCTATATGCATGATTCCTAATCGTCTCTACTATTGGAAAAGGACCTATGAATCTCGGTGCTAACTTCCCCTTACTACTGAATCAAATAACATTCTTAAATGGAGAAATCTTCACGAACACCATATCGTCGACAGAGAGCTCTAAATCTCAACATCTCTTATCAGCGTAGCTCTTCTGCCTATCCTAAGCAGCTTTCATTCGTTTCCAAATGATCTTAATCTTCTCTGATGTCTCTCTAATCATATATGGTCCAAGTATTAGTTTTTTGCCGGCTTCCCACCAATATGAAAGAGCGTTACACGGTCGACCACACAATGCTTTGTGCGGTTCCATGTCAATACTAGACTGATAGCTATTGTTGTATGCAAACTCTACCAAGCACAGATAATCGTCCCACAAGCCTCTAAAATCGAGAATGCGAGCTTGCAACAGATCCTCTATATAAGATTTAGTCTCTCGGTTTGCATATCCGTTTGCTGGTGATAAGATGTACCGAGCGGTAGCTCCATCCCCAATGCTTGTAAGCTCTTCCAAAACCCATTAGTCAATAAAGGGTCTTGGTCAATTACAATACTCTTTGGCACACCATGGAATCGTACTACTCATTTTACATATGACTCGACCAATTTTGATGTCGTTCTACTAGACTTGACGGGTATGAATCGAGCACTCTTTGTCAGCCTATCGACTATGACCCACATGCTATTGTATCCTTCCTCTAGTCCTCGGAAATCCATTGATGAAATCCGTCGAAACTTGTTCCCACTTCCACTTAGGAACTTTGAGTGGTTGCATCAACCCACTCGGCTTCTTCTGCTTTGCCTTCACTAATTAGTAGTTCATACACTTCGAGATGAATATCCTGGTATCCTTCTTCTTCCCTTCCCAATAATAAATTTACTTCATATCATGGTACACATTATTACCGTCGGGATGTATAGTCAACTGAGAATGATGGCACTCTCGTAGCATCTCATCTCGTAGTCCATCAACATCAGGAACAAACTATCTCCTGTCCTTATGGAGCCACTATCTCAATCGAGTTCGTATTGCTTCTTTCCTTAGACTCCACTCCTTCTATTTTCGCCTTGATCTCAATAATCTTACATCTCACCTCTGATCAATACTAATTCGCTCAATCGAAGCAGGTCCGATAGTCAAACTTGCCAACATCTTTGGCTCTAACTCACAATGAGCTTTGAAGTTATAGCCAACAATATGCTCTAACTGCTTCCACTCTAAGAACATCACTCCCAAACTGGCATGTATTCCACTTAATGCATCAGTGACTGCTTTCCCTTTATCGAGCTTATAGGTAATGCTAAAGCCCTAGGAGGCCAAGAATTCCAACCACCATTATTGGTGAAGGTTGAGATCCTTCTGGGAGAAAAGGTACTTCAATGACTTATGGTTTCCAAATAGCTCAAACCTCTCTCCTAATAGGTAGTGCCTCCAAATCTTTAAAGCATACACCATCGCCACCAATTCCAAATCATGAGTCAGATACTTCTTCTTGTGCGGTTTCAGCGCTGACTATTGTAGGCGGCAACCTTACCTCTATTCATTAGTACCACACCCAATCTGGTACCACAAGCATCGGATCGTCATCTCCTTATTCCCGCTTGGAATAGTCAACATTAGTGAACTCATCAACTTCTCCTTCAAACTCACAAATGTGTGCTCGCACTTCATATTCCAAACAAAAGTCTAATTCTTCTTCGTCAAATTTGTTAACGACGCTACTGCCTTCGAGAAGTCATTGATAAAACGTCTATAGTATCCCGCCAATCCTAGGAAACTTCTCACATCAGTAGCATTCTTGGGTTGGTTCCAATCATGAACCGTTACCGCCTCTGCAGGATCAACCGTACTACCCTACCTAGAGATGACAAGATCCAAGAATCTCACTTCCGTCCTACAGAAGTGACACTTCAAAAACTTCGCTTTTAACTTGTGCTTCTGTAACACCCCTAATTTTAAATAACATTCTTCAGGAGATTTAATAGATAAACTAAATAGAATAATGTAAAGGTTAAGTGGTTAACAGATTGAGATTTGTAAAATCATAAGGTAGTCGTGCCTCAATGAATAAGCAAATGAAAATTAAAGATAATAAGATAAGGGCAAAATAGAATAGGTTATATTCTTATACCCTAAACCCTTAACCCACTCTCATTTGCAACATTCATGAATTAAAACTAAACCAAAGCAAGGCCGGCCACCATTAGAAGATAACAAGGAGAAGATAAGCAAGATTTCAAGAAGGAAGCTTAATCAAATTAGTTCTAGAGCAAATCTCAACCTCTTTAACATAATCTAAAGGTGAATAATAGATGACATCTCATTTTTATAGTTTTTCAGTTTCTAGATAAGACCCGTGTTATTTTGCAAATGATTTTGCCATGTTTTGATTGTTTAAATGGACATACATGCTTGTTGATGATTTAGGTGATTTCATATAGATTTTATGATAAGATTTGATTTGGAAAACCTATTAGACGAATCCAAATGACTTGCATTTTTTTGATAAGGTCAGAAATATTATTTTAGGGATGGGTTTCAAGTTTCATAATTTTCTGAATTATTGTGGATTTATTATTAATTTTCTAGTCAAGAAAATGGTATATTAGGTTTAAAATTAATTACCGCTATTATATCTTAGCTTTGGGTCAGAAATTTAAATATGTTAGAAAACATATTAAAAGTGATTTATGGGAATTTTTGGAGAATTTTCCTAAGTGTTTTATTAATTATATAAAATTATTTAAGGTATGAGACTTAAATGTTTTATATGTTTAAAATAGGAGAAGGGGCAGTTTGCTAAATGTTTTAAATTATAAAATGCTGAATTCGGTAGCACTTTTAGAAAAGATTTTCGGAAAAGAAATTGGAAACTAATTATATGATGACGAATAAGAAACTTAGTTAGAAAGATATTACTTTATAAAGAAAGAAAAAAGTTTTTGTAAAGGTTTGCTGTTTCGCCACTATCGGCAGCTACCTTTCGACTTCATACCACTGCCTCAACCATAGTCGAAACTAATGCACATGGTATCAATGCCTTGGTACGTAGTGGATTGGAGTTAGGCGAATGGTATAAGGTCGAAACGTGCTTTCGAAGGGGTCGAGACCTTGTTTTGCTTTCAAAAGAAAATTCGATTGCTTTGCTTTCCAAAGATTGGTTTCGAAAGGGTTTTAATATGGCTTTCGACAGAGGTTTCCACCTTTTTTTAAACAAGCTTTTGACAGTGTCGAAACACTCGTTGCCTCATTCTACCTTTCGACCTAGTTGAGGTCACTTTGCCTTTAAACATTGGTTTCGAAAGGGTGCTTTCGCTTTTAAACAAGAAGCCGCTTCTCCATGCTTTCGAAAGGGTTGGTGTCAAAACCACCTACTTGCTGTTACTTAGGAAATTTCTTTCAAAAGTGTTGCTTTCGACCTAGTTATTTTAAGACCCTTTTTTCTATTGAAAGATAAACCCATAGGTTTCGAATGGAATGGTTTCGAAACTATGTTCCACAAGCTTTTACTTGAACCCAATGCTTTCGAAAGGTTTGTTTATAGTAAAGGACTTTAATGCTTTCGGAAGGTTTAAACTAGGGTTTCGAAGGAGAGGTTCCCCAATGATTTTGAATGGTACTTACAGTATTTTAAATGGAAGATTTCCAATGCTTTCGAAAGGAAAGTTCAAAGTGTTTTGAAAAGAGGATGTCTAAGGTTTATAAAGGTTTCAAAGGGATACCTTTAATGATTTCGCATTGTTAAAGTTTGCTAACCTGTATGTTCAATTAAGTTGATGCACATGAAATAACAATGTGAAAAAATGAGATAGTGTATTACTATATAAACAATACAAGAAGTTGGATATCATTTGAATACAAATGCATTTCTCAAAGTACAAACAAACAAAATATAGTGTTCAATTCATAAATTATATTTGCAAGTACTGAACTCAAATGCTGACACAAGTTTAGTTCAAGGAAGCAAGTACAAAGTGATGTGTAGTCAAGCTAGGCTACTAAAAGTATGTATAGGCTAAGAAATAGTTGAGTTTCATAGAGAAGGATAAAATATTAAAGCATGTTGTCCATGCCATTTTCGAAAATTTATAGCTGCCTAGGTCATGCATTTTAATTTAATACATCAGTACATGTCCTTCATTTGTACTTTGCTTTCACACAACAAAGCACTCTTGCCTTGAATTTTCGAAAATGGCCTGGACAACATGCTTTAATATTTTATCCTTCTCTATGAAACTCAACTATTTCTTAGCCTGTACATGCTTTTAGTAGCCTAGCTTGACTACACATCACTTTGTACTTGCTTCCTTGAACTAAACTTGTGTCAGCATTTGAGTTCAGTACTTGCAAATATAATTTATGAATTGAACACTATATTTTGTTTGTTTGTACTTTGAGAAAAGCATTTGTATTCAAATGATATCCAACTTCTTGTATTGTTTATAGAAGGGTTATTATAAAGGTTTCGAAAGGAATGTTTTGGCCTTTCGGCCTGGTGTTTCAAGGTATAGTAGTTAATATATTTTGAAAGGGGCACTTTCAATGGTTTCGAAAGGGTTGTTCAAAGATTTTAAACAAAGGTTTTGAATGGTTTACCTTGGCTTTATGGCGTAAGATCTTTTAAGTTAAAAAGGATTTTAACTTACTTTGGAGGGATAGATAACCCTCAATATATTTCATCAACATTGTTTTGGGTAAAGTATATATAACATGGCAAAGAGATTTGAGTAAAGTAAAGAGTATATTTTCCTTGTTTAAGTATGATTTAAAGGGTTAAATCAATTTGCAAGAAATGTTTTCAAGGAAAATTCTGATGGGATAGTTGACCCTAAGTAAATGACTTAGATATTAGAATACCTGGTGGGACTGGTATAAGGTCGCGCCCTATACTTTAGCTAGTATCCCCAGCTAATATAAGTCCAAAATTCCAGTGTGTAGGGCTTTGTCACAAGTAAGACTAAAATGATGTTACACACGGAAAGGAATATACAAAGAAAGATAGATTATTGGTGAGCCCGCAAAACCATTAGAATCACTTGACCCTGGGAGAAGTAAGTTAGGGATAGACCATCCAGAAGTGTGTCTAACAGAAGTTAGATTATTTTTTATTTCTAGTAGGCCCGAGTCAGCCAAAGGTTAGTAGTTAGCCAAACAAAACCATATTGTTTAGACAGATAGTCCATTTATTACCTGATATATATGCATATATGATATTTCTATGATTGCTTTAATCAGTTTGATTGTAGGATTTTTGTTTGCAAAAGATATGTTTTGAAAAGAGATATCAGTGAGGGGAAACCCATTCCGCTAAGCGGCGTGGTCTCACTTAATATCAAATAACCGAGATGTATAGTATTATTCACACCAGGCTTTATGTCTGACTTGAAGTTTATGTTTTTCCCCTTTAGACCCTTGGGTGCTCAAAATTAATTTGAGTAGATTGAGAGTTAAGGTTTTACAGGTTTAATAGGTGGACGAATAAAGCTTCCGAAGATGTGCAGGAGGCAAAGTTAGCTATTTAGGAGTTGTTATTTTATTTTCGCTGTGATGTATTAAGACTACTATGTCTGTTGAGTACTATGATAATCCAAGAGGGCATCTTCATATGTCGCTCTTGGCGTATTTGTAATAATTATATTTGATCAAAACCTAGGAATCGTTTTGGGATTATGTATTTGAATATGAAATATTGATCATGAAAATTGTTTTAAATCTGTGTTGATTTTATTTCATATTCATATACTTCTGATATTATGGATACCATTAACATTACCGTATTTTGCTATCGAAAGTTAATACTATGGATGACTGCAACATCTGTAGTGCTTAGCTTCGGTCCTCAAGATAGGGGATGTTACAACTTGGTATCAAAGCATAGGTTTATGAAAAATCTTAAAAGATTTTCAAACTTAAAATGATTTTTGAAAACATAATCCTAAAGAATTATAGAAAAGACTAGGGTATGGGATAGCGCTATAGTAACGTACTTGTGTTTGCTATATATAAGTATATGCTATATCTCTATTCTCTCATCTCTCTTAGGCTATTCTTCCGTATCTTACAAAGACTCGAATGCAGATTTAACGGATGTAAGATATGGATGCTAGAAGAGTTAACCTGGATGGAGGAAGCACCACAACTAATAAAAATGCCAGACCAAACACTAGAAGGAATCTGGGTCGGGCACAAGCTGCAAATGTGGGTCTTGAAGTCCCGCAAGTTGATATGGGAGCTATGTATCAGTTCTTTGTTAACGTGGTGCAAGCAGGAGCTGCTGCAGGATTAGTTGGAGGAAATCAGGAAGCTTTAGTGATCAATAACTATGCTGTGCTGAGTAGGGATTATGCCAGGCTGGGAGGAAAGCCGTTCATTGGGACTGAAGATGTCATTAAAGTGGAGAATTGGTTACTTCATTGCGAGAGAATATTTGCTAATTTGTGGCTCAATGATGAGCAGAAGAGGAGGCTTGCTTCTAGATAGTTACAAGGAGCAACACTGTACTAGTGTTACGGTCCGAGTCAAGGTGAAGACTATGACATGGGCTGAGTTTAGGAGGAGGTTTGAAGAAAGATTTATGTCGGAGATTGCTAAGTCTACGCTAGGAAGTTTGTTGAATTGGAGTAGGGAGATATGACAGTGCTTGAGTATGCAACCATATTTGTAGAGCTATCAAGATATGGGTATGCTACGGTTGATACTATTATTAAGAGGAATGAGAAGTTCATTCATGGGTTGAAGCCTGAACTTGCTAAGGCCACCTTGTCGCACATTAGGGATCCGTGTGATGTAGTTGTTGAAATGGCTCTGAGGCAGGAAGAGATGCTAGCTTTTCTAGAAGGTAACAAGATAGGTGGAGCTCAAGGAGGACAAACCCAGAAGAGGAAGTTTTTCCACAAGAAGGAAGCTCAGACGAGTGGAGCTGCCAAGAAGGGAAAGAAGGAGGTTATCTGCCATAAATGTGACAAGAAAGGGCATTTGGCAAATGAACGTCGCTCGGGAGATGGAAAGAAGGTGATCGGAAAGAAGAATATCAAATACTTCAACTGCGATCAAATAGGACATTATAAGAACCAGTGCAAGGAGCCAGCCAAAGATGGAAAAGGCAAAGTGTTTGCATTGGAACCAGCTACCTCGAGACCAATAGTAGAAGAGAAAGGAAAAGCTGTATTGGGAGATACACTTTTGATTCATGGTATGTTAGTTAGAGTTCTATTTGATACCGGAGCATCGCATTCTTTTATATCTCGTTGTTTGGTAGATAAGCTTAACCTATAACCCTCATATTCAGTTACTTCCTTAAGGGTTGCAAATCTGGTAGGAGGTTATGCGACTCTTAGGATGAGATGTGACCACTTAGAGTTTGAATTGTTAGGTCATGTGTTTGCTTGCAGTTTACATGTATTTGATTTCGTAGGGTTTCGAATTATTTTGGGTATGGATTAGTTAAGTAAATACGATGCTAGGATATTTTGCCATGATAGGAAAATATCACTTAGACACCCTGACTATAGTGATTGGATAGTATACTCCATAGAAAACCCTAGTTGTGCGGTTAATACTTTATTGGGTTTGTGGAGGCAGAAGACGAGTTGAATCAAGTTTTCGTTGTTAGGGAATTCACAGATGTATTTGAACCTGTAGTAGGACTACCACCGAAATGAGCGATTGAGTTTCAGGCAGATTTAGTACCCGGAGCAGAACCGGTGAGTAGACCGCCAAGTAGAATGACACCTACCAAGATGAAGGAGTTGAAGGTGCAGTTGATGTATTTGGAAGGAAAGAGTTTTATCAGACTAAGAAGTTCGCCTTGGGGAGCAGCCGTAGTGTTTGTAAAGGAGCCGGACGGATCATTAAGGTTATGTATCAATTATCGAAAGTTGAACGAGAAGATGATAAATAATCGATATCCATTACCTAGAATTGATGTTTTGTTCTACCAATTGAGTGGAGCCAAAGTATTTTCCCAGTTGGATTTGGCGACAGGATTCCATCAGCTTAGAGTGGCAGAGGATAGTATTCCTTTTATGGCGTTTTGGACTAGATATGGATCATACGAATGGTTAGTGATGTCGTTTGGATTGACTAATGCACCGGCATTCTATGTAGATTTGATGAATCGAATTTTCTGAGAGCACTTGGATAGGTTCGTGTTGGTATTCATAGATGACATTTTGATATACTCTAAGGATGAAAAAGAGCATGAAGTTTATCTTAGAGTGGTGCTTGAGACGCTGAGATAGCATCAGTTGAAAGCGAAATTTTCGAAGTGTCATTTTTGGAAGAGAGAAGTGAGTTTCTTGGTCATGTAGTCTTGGAAAGAGGGTTATCTGTAGATTCGGCTAAGATCGAGGCGGTGAGTAATTGGAAGAGACCCAAGACAGTGACTGAGATAAAGAGTTTTCTTGGATTAGATGATTACTATCAAAGATTCATTAAGGATTTTTCGCGGGTAGCGTCACCGATGACTAAGTTAACTTGGAAAGATGTGAAATTCGTCTTGACTGATAAGTGCGAGGACGCATTCCAAGAGCTGAAACACTAATTGACGAATGCACCTGTGTTAGTTGTTTCGGAAAGGAATCAGGACTTAGTGGTGTATATGGATGCATGTGGAATAGGGTTAGGAGCTATGTTAATGCAAAGAGGAAAAGTGATTGCCTACGCTTCTCGACGGCTCAAACCGCATGAGATTAGGTACCCAACTCACGATTTGGAATTGGCTGCAGTGATTTTTGGATTGAAGGTGTAGAGACATTACCTATTAGGAGAAAGATTCGAGTTATATACGGATTATAAGTCTCTAAGGTATTTATTCTCTCAGAATGGTTAGAGTTTTTAGCCGTTTATGACTTTGATATTGGGTATACAATGGGAAAGGGAAATAAGGTTGCAGATGCACTTAACAGAAAACATCAGAATGCTGGATTGGCAATGACAGCTGAGTGGAAAGATTTAGAAGCGTTGAATGCATGCAGGGTACAATGGAGATCTAAGAGTAGTTCTAGTATAGAAACTGCTATGTTATCTTGTTTAGAAGTTCGACCGGTGATGATCGAAATTATTGCTTCTAAGCAAGGAGAGGATCCAGTATTAGCCAAGTGGATCAGGATTAAGAAATGGAACAGAGTGCGATGACTTGAAAGAATTTAGTCTTGACCAGGATGGGTGGTTGAGAAAGAAAGGAAGACTATGTGTTCCAAATGTGGGAAACATTAGGAAGGAGGTTCTAGAAGATTGTCATCGATCGAAGTTCACTATTCATCCGGGGGGAACTAAGATGTATCAGGATATGAAAAGAAGTTTCTTCTAGGAAGGTATGAAGAGAGATGTAGGCTTATGGATGAAACAATGTTTGAACTGTCAACAGGTAACAGTCGAACATCAGAAACCAAGTGGATTACTTCAGCCTTTAGATGTTCCCGTAAGGAAATGAGATTCTGTAATGAACGGGAGATTTTCGACCTCGAAAATCGACATCAATACGTTCACTGTATGAAATGCCGAGCAGTCGATTGCCGAAAATACCAGTTCATTAGGGGTGAAGAAGAAGAAAGAGGTAGAAGAAGAAATAGAAACAGCGACACATAATCTCACAATCGCAGCGGAACAAAATATAATATATAATAACAAATTTCATACAAAAGAATCTATAACAGTTTATATACTTACAATCATCAGAGTGCATCAATCAATGCATAAATCTGGACAGTTATAAAAATCTGTCCTCACACAGCGAAAGTAAACAAGTACGAGATATACGTCAGAAATCCTCCAGCTCATCTCCCGAGCTCCATAGCATCCTAACTTGATTCTGTAATACTCGGTCTGACCCGAGCAATATAATAAAACAACACCCGAGTCAGTCTGGAAAACCAGCGTGAGAAAACACACTCAATTTGAATTATTAGAGTTGTCAGAATCCTTTGGAAAACAAAGGTATCTCGTAAGACCGCGTCACACATAAACACGATGGGTTTTAACCTTACGATAACCAAAACATTTTTATAGAAAATCCAGAGATATTATAACAGTGTCTAAATACAAATACTTGTTCAAATAGCCGAAATTGTTACATTAATTAAATTCCAGCATACTAGGCTTTACAAACAAAACCGTAAGCTCGTATTGGAGAATGGATTCCAACTGAATGACTAGGCACTGGGGTACTACCTGTCACGGTACCTGTCTAGATCAGCGTACCGAGGACCACTCCACGATCCCCTGCTACACAAGACCGACTACCCCTTAAACTGGATAGCCCGAATAAGATTACCCCGCGGTTGGGATCAGCAACCGCACCACACAGCCGAATAAAAGAAAGGGACTCTAGATAGGGGTAACCTTACCCTACTTGGGTGCAACCCACTTAGCCTTGCTGCATCTCCCCTGATTTTTAGTCATTCCCGGTTGATGAGGCTCGAGGCTAAGCGTTACCTTTTTAGAAATATTAATTTAGAATGCTCATTGTCCTCCAATGACAATGTGCTGATAGCATTCATCCATACAGGTCGTCCTGGGTCTGGACAAGCCGAATCACCGTCTTCATCATCTTCACGGTAATCATTCGTTACGTTCAAACCAGATCGAAGTGGTTTTCGGATAATTAAATCTGATCCCGGTCTCTTCAAACGATTAACGAAATGGGCCAATATTGATGGTCGGTTATTTAACTATCAAATTAAACATCCATAAGCAATCATCTGGCCTTAATATAAAATTTTCCAAGATATTTACTCCCAAAATATCTTGAAGGATATATAAATTCCTCCCAACATTTGAAAACAATTTTCCAAATACTCAAATCCGTAACAGGATCCTCCCAACATTTCAACACTTAGAAATATTTCAAACTTCCTATTTTTCTATACTTAGGAAAATATTACCTGTCTTATTTTCCAAAATCCTTTCAATAGTTACATTTTCAGAGAATTATCCCGTGACTTATTCCAAAAATCTCCGGAATTCCAATTTAAATTTCCTCTCCTTAAAACATATTCTTTATAAACCCCTTTTCCGAATCTTGAGAGAACTTATAAAATAAAAATTTTAATCACTTCAACTCTAATATATATATAAAATAAGTATTTTAAAGAAAAATAATTTATTTTTAACACATGTTCGAATAATTATTTAAAATATCGAAACCACTTTTAAAAACACCAGTAACTCATTTTTAGTTAAATAAATAAATTTTCAAAGCTGATTTCAAAGGTTAGAATTTTCTAAAAATAAATACTTCATATTTAAGAATCGACTTACAAGTATTTCAATCTCAACTAGTATAAAATCCAATAGTTTTAGAATAATAAAATTTTCCTTTTTAAAACAAATTCACTCCTTAAAATTTAAATTATACTTTTAAAATTTCAAAAACCAATTTACTTTATAGCATCCTCTCAATTTCACAACATATCGAGTCATTGTCGAATTCCTAACCATTCTCATTTCAAAAATAGAATCTATTACTTTTTTTTTCTCTCAACCCTGTTTCCATATTCCAATATAAATTCACCCTATGAATTTATATTCCAATTATCACCTGATATCGAATTTCCTTATTTATAAATATCGTTATCAATTCTATAACCCCTTTGGTTTTACTTGTTTATAAAAACAAATCTTATTTATGAAAACCCGTTATATAAATTTATTTCTTATAAACTCCATTAATACTTCCAATCTATTTTCAATATTGATTTTGACTCCTTTTTATATATTTCCAGAATATCATTTATAAATTCTCTATCATTTTAAAAGTCTCCATTTGTTTATCCGAAATAGTTAGGTATAGCCAAATCAATTATATTCTTTTCTAATTCATTTTCCCTAAAATAACTCCAATTCCAATATATATATAATATATTTCATTATCAAATTCTCTTCAATTCCATAAATTTTAAAATATATTTATAGTTTTAAAATTTATCAAAATTCAGGCCAGTGCTACAATAGCATCCAATAATTTCAATCACTGCAATAATCTATACTAGATTATTCTACACAATTCATATATCACCATATATGAAAAATAAACAATATATTTGAGGAATCCAGTTGGATCCCTCCAACCTGTTTCCCTACATCCACAGATGTTAATACAACATATAAAAATACCAATCCCACTTCGAGGGGGATATCGCGGTATATAGGGTCATCCGCTATTATGGGGGGCGCATAGGGTCTCATCCGCTATAATATGCGGGAATATCACTCCAAATACTAGCATATATATACCACTATATATATTTACATTCAACAGATGATAATTTTATAAATTCAACTAGCATCCAAAAATTTGTTTTATCTATTTAAAATGAATCTAGTAATCTGAAAGAGTGAGAAATTTTCTCATCTTTGATTTTAAATTTGCTGAACATCCAGATTTCAATTTCCCAAAATTCCAGCTGACCCCAAAAAAATCCCAAACTAATTTCCAGCTTGATGTTTCGCAGCCACAAACCAAATACGATGCTTCATTTGTTTTGTACCTCGTATTAACATTTTATTTTTATGGATTCTGTAAGCTTCAATTTATCAAAACAATCAACTGACTAATTTACTTAATTTGACCAACTAATTATAAATGTTAATTACCTCAAAATATAAATCTCAGAATTCAACTGGACAGCCATCGCGTCGCACTCCTCCCTCTGGATGCCACTGCATCCCTCACTCATGCCTTAGCTATGAAAATACGCCTCGGCCCTGAACCCACCATCGCCGACTATCCCTTGTAGCCAACCCATCATTGCTCGACCGCTGTAGTGCCACCGCGGCCTCGGTTCCTACTCCCCAATAGAACAACATCGCGTCCTCACCACCAACACCCAGCGCCGCGCCCTATCGCCTGCCATCGCGCTCGCCTTCCCACCTTGTCGATCGCAAATCCCCACTTCCCAATCCCTTGGCTCCACTCGAGTTCACGAAGTTCACCGCGATTAGAAATCGCACCCAACATCTTTCTGCCATTTTTTTTTGTACGAAAAGATTTTGAGTCTGGAAGAAGAAAAATGAGGGCGGTTATTTATTTATTTTTCATTTGAAAGATCTATTGATTTCGAACTGAAGGAGATAAGCTTCCTTCGTTCCTTCGATTTGGATTTCATTTAGTTTTTTTTGAAGATAGAAGAAAATGAGAGGGAGGCCAACTTAATGCTTCGATCCGTGATTTTATACGAGAATGCAGCGCGATTTGTTTTCCTTTTTTTTTCTTTTTTTTTTCACTTTCTTTTTCTCCGAGACGATGGCTGCGTGATTTAAAAGAAAAGAGGGGGAAAAGATAGGAAGAGTGTGATATCCCGGGGTTTTGGGCAATTTAAATTTAATAATCTGTATTGATAATTTAACCCTCAGAGTTAACGACAATAACCCTTGCTCTGATACCAATCAATACAGATTATTAAATTTAAATTGCCCAAAACCCCGGGATATCACAAAGAGTGTTTAAATAAGTTAGCTACAGTGATTTGAAGAGAGGCGAGAAAGTTCTGATGCGAAATGAATTTGACCAGTCAACATATTATATATATATATATATATATATATATATATATATATATATATATATATTCCCAATCGTCTCGATTTACGTAGCTTAAAATCGCGAACCCCTATCGAGGCGTGCCGCTAGGCGTTTATAATGTTATACCCCTATTTTAATCGCAATGGAAAAAGTTTCGAGTCCTAATTCGATCGTATGGAAAAGATAGCTTTTTAAACCTAATTTATTATATTAAATTTTCGTATAAATCTCAGCGCGTTTAAATACCGTTCGATCAAACGATAACTCCAAATACTACGAAACTTGAAATCTGATAATATTACATTATTACGGATCCAATGGAACTAGTTTCGTCGAATTTCGAGACTGTGCCTCGAAAGGCTATTTTTAAATGTCAATTTAAACAAGCTATTTTTAAAATTGAATAAATCACTTTTAAATTCAATTTAAAAGGTTTTATTATCTCCAATATTATAAATGTAACTTTTACAAGCCCTTAAATTATTTTTATCGAGCTTAAAACTCAAGATACAATAATTTATCCAATATTCAATTATAAAATTCAATAATTAAATTATCAAATAAACCGCTATATTTTAAATTCTGAATCTATTTTATAATTAAACCCAAAATTTTCATATTCAAAATCAATCTATAAATTCAAATTCAATATTTAAACCCATTTAAATATTCCAAATCAAACGACAAAAAATCCGAGTCGTTGCAGATTCATCTCAATGGATTTTATAGACGGGTTGCCAAGGTCAATTAGAGGAAATGAAAGTATATGGGTTATAGTGGACAGGTTGACCAAGAGTGCCCATTCATTCCAGTTAAGTCAACCAGGACGACACCTGTTTTGGCTAAGTTATTCATAAAGAATATAGTTAGACTTCACAGAATTCCTAGTAGTATAGTAAGCGATAGAGATTCCTTATTCACTAGCGAGTTTTGGAAGGGTCTACATGATACTTTAGGTACCAAGCTCAAGATGAGTACCACTTACCATCTGCAGACATATGGGCAAACAGAAAGAGTTAACAAAGTCTTAGAGGATTTTTTGCAAGCTTGTGTGTTAGATTTTGGGGGATCAGGGGAAGACCATCTACACTAAGTCGAGTTTTCGTATAACAACATTTATCAGACTAGCATAGGGAAAATCTCTAGTTTGTTGGTTAGAGACCGGGGATAGGTTAGTTCTTGGTCCAAATTTGGTTAGAGAAGCTGCAGAAAAGATTGAGTTAATTCGAATCAGAATGAAGGAAGCTCGGTCTATGCAGAATAGCTATGTTGATAAGCGACGAAAAGACTTAGAGTTCTCAATTGGGGATCATGTTTTCATCAAGGTATCACCAATGAAAGGTGTTATCAGATTCGGGAAATAGGGAAAGTTGGCTCCAAGATCCGTTGCAATTCCTATTGTAGAAAGGATCGGGAAACTCGCATATAGAGTAGAGTTACCGAACAGTTTCGCAGGAGACTACGATACTTTCCATGTTTCTCATCTAAGGAAGTTTATTCGAGATCCAGAAACTACTACTGCACCAACTGTGTTAGATGAATTAGTAGTGGAGCCGAATTTGACTGTAGTTAGGAAGCCACTTCGTACAATCACAAGAGATGAGAAGAAACTAAGGAATAAGACAGTCATATTAGTTGTCCAGTGGAATGACGACTAGAGAGTAGGATTAGAGATGCTTATCCTGACTTGTTTCATGGTATGTTTTACCTTTATGGTTGATTGTTATGAGTACCTTATCGTAATTTCTAGGAGGAAATTCTTTAAGGAGGGGAGTCGGTAACACCCCTAATTTTAAATAATATTATTCAGGAGATTTAATTAGATAAACTAAATAGAATAATGCAAATGTTAAGTGGTTAAGAGATTGAGATTTGTAAAACCATAAGGTAGTCGTGCCTTAATGAATAAGCAAATGAAAATTAAAGATAATAAGATAAGGGCAAAATAGGAATAGGTTATATTATTATACCCTAAACCCTTAACCCACTCTCATTTGCAACATTCACCAATTAAAACTAAACCAAAGCAAGGCCGGCCACCATTAGAAGTTAACAAGGAGAAGATAAGCAAGATTTCAAAAAGGAAGCTTCATCAAATTAGTTCTAGAGAAAATCTCAACCTCTTTAACACAAGCTAAAGGTGAATAATATATTACATCCCATTCTTATAGTTTCAGTTTGTAGATAAGACCCGTGTTATTTTGAAAATTATTTTGCCATGTTTTGATTGTTTAAATGGACATATATGCCTATTGATGATTTAGGTTATTTCATATAGATTTTATGATAAGATTTGATTTGGAAAACCTATTAGATGACATCAAATGACTTGCGTTTTTGTGATAAAGTCAAAAATATTATTTTAGAGATGGGTTTCAAGGCTCATAATTTTCTGAACTATTGTGGATTTATTACCAATTTTCTAGTAAAGAAAATGGTATATTGGGTTTAAAATTAAGTACGGCTATTATATGTTAGCTTTGGGTCAGAAATTTAAATATGTTAGAAAACATATTAAAAGTGATTTATAGGAATTTTTGGAGAATTTTCCTAAGTGTTTTATTAATTATATAAAATTATTTAAGGTATGAGACTTAAATGTTTTATATGTTTAAAATAGGAGAAGGGGCAATTTGCCAAATGTTTTAAATTATAAAATGCTGAATTCGGCAGCACTTTTAGAAAAGATTTTCAGAAAAGAAATTGGAAACTAATTATATGATGACGAATAAGAAACTTAGTTAGAAAGATATTACTTTATAAAGAAAGAAAAAAGTTTTTGTAAAGGTTTGTTGTTTCGCCACTATCGGCAGCTACCTTTCGACTTCATACCACTGCCTCAACCATAGTCGAAACCAATGCACATGGTATCAATGCCTTGGTACGTAGTGGATTGGAGTTAGGCGAATGGTATAAGGTCGAAACGTGCTTTCGAAGGGGTCGAGACCTTGTTTTGCTTTCAAAAGAAAATTCGATTGCTTTGCTTTCCAAAGATTGGTTTTGAAAGGGTTTTAATATGGCTTTCGACAGAGGTTGCTGCCTTTTTTTAAACAAGCTTTCGACAATGTCTAAACACTCGTTGCCGCATTCCACCTTTCGACACAGTTGAGGCCGCTTTGTCGTTAAACATTGGTTTTGAAAGGGTGCTTTCGCTTTTAAGCAAGAAGCCGCTTCTCCATGCTTTCGAAAGGGTTGGTGTCGAAACCACCTACTTTCTGTTACTTAGGAAATTGCTTTCGAAAGTGTTGCTTTCGACTTAGTTATTTTAAGACCCTTTTTTCTATTGAAAGATAAACCCATAGGTTTCAAATGGAATGGTTTTAAATGGTTTCGAAACTATGTTTCACAAGCTCTTACTTATACCCAATGGTTTTGAAAGGTTTGTTTATAGTAAAGGACTTTAATGCTTTCGAAAGGTTTAAACTAAGGTTTCGAAAGGGAGGTTCCCCAATGGTATCGAAAGGTACTTATAGTATTTTAAATGGAAGGTTTCCAATGCTTTCGAAAGGCAAGTTTAAAGAGTTTTGAAAAAAGGATGTCTAAGGTTTATAAAGGTTTCGAAGGGATACCTTCAATGATTTCGAAAGGTTATTATAAAGGTTTCGAAAGGAATGTTTTGGTCTTTCGGCCTAGTGTTTCAAGGTATAGTAGTTAATATATTTTGAAAGTGGTACTTTCAATGGTTTCGAAAGGGTTGTTTAAAGTTTTTAAACAAAGGTTTCAAATAGTTTACCTTGGCTTTATGGCCTAAGATCTTTTAAGTTAAAAAGGATTTTAACTTACTTTGGAGGGATAGATAACCCTCGATATATTTCATCAACGTTGTTTTGGGTAAAGTATATATAACATAGCAAAGAGATTTGATTAAAGGAAAGAGTGTATTTTCCTTGTTTAAGTATGATTTAAAGGTTAAATCAATATGCAAGAAATATTTTCAAGGAAAATTTTAATGGGATAGTTGACCCTAAGTAAATGACTCAAACATTAGAATACCATATGGGACTAGTATAGGGTCGCGCCCTATACTTTAACTAGTAGCCCCAGCTAATATAAGTCCAAAATTTCAGTGTGTAAGGCTTTGTCACAGGTAAGACTAAAATGACGTTACACACAGAAAGGAATATACAGAGAAAGATAGGTTATTTATGAGCCCACAAAACCATTAGGATCAGTTGACCCTGGGAGAAGCAAGTTAGGGATAGACCGTCTAGAAGTGTGTCTAACAGAATTTAGATTATTTGTTATGTCTGGTAGGGCCGAGCCAGCCAAAGGTTAGTAGTTAGCCAAACAAAACTATATTGTTCGGACAAATAGTCCATTTATTACCTTAATTATATGCATATATGATATTACAATGATTGCTTTAATCAGTTTGATTGCAGGATTTTGGTTTGCAAAAGATATATTTTGAAAAGAGATATTAGTGAGGGGAAACCTGTTCCGCTAAGCGGCGTGGTCTCACTTAATATAAAATAACCAAGATGTATAGTATTATTCATACCAGGCTTTATGTCTGACTCAATTTTATGTTTTTCCCCTTAAACTCTCGGGTGATCAAAATTAATTTGAGTAGATTGAGAGTTAAGGTTTTATAGGTTTAGTAGGTGGATGAATAAAGCTTCCGAAGACATGTAGGAGGCAAAGTTAGCTATTTAGAAGTTGTTATTTTATTTCCGTTGTGATTTATTAAGACTACTATGTTTGTTGAGTACTCTGATCATACAAGGGGGCATCTTCATATGTCGCTCTTGGCATATTTGTAATAATTATATTTGATCAAAAGCTGGGAATCGTTTTGGGATCATGTATCTGAATATAAAATATTGATTTGAAATGTAATTAGAAAATTTATTTTAAATTTGTGTTAATTTTATTTCATATGCTTCTGATATTATGGATACCATTAACATTATTGTATTTTGTCACCGGAAGTTAATACTATGGATGACTGCAGCCTCTGTAGCGCTTAGCTTCGGGCATCAAGATATGGGATGTTACAGCTTCCTCAATACTTCAAGCACAATCCTCAAGTGCATATTGTGTTCCTCCTCCATTCTAGAATAGACCAGAATTTCATCCATGGACACAAGCACGAACTTGTTCAGCTGATCCCTAAAGACATGGTTCATGAGATCAACAAAGAATGTCGAAGAATTGTCAGCTCGAATGGCATAACCAACCACTCATTAAAACCAGAGGACATACGAAACACTATGATTGGCACACTCTCCTTCGCTATTCTCAGCTGGTGATCTCATCCTAAGATCCAACTGAGAGAACACCTTCAACCATGGAGCCAATTGAACAAGTCATCAATAAGAGGCAACGAATACTTGTTTTTCCTTATCACCTTGTTAAGCTTATAGTAATCTAAACAACCTTAGAGAGCCATCTGCCTTAATGACGAATACTATAGGTATGCCCCACTCAAATATACTCCTACGAATGAACCCTCGCTTCAATAGGCCATTCACTTGCACCTCCAACTCCTTTTGCTCCGTTAGTGCCATACACCTCAAAGGCATAATTATCGGCGTAACATCCTTCACTAAGTATATGCAGAACTCAATCTCTAAGAGTGGAGGTAATCCGGTCACCTCCTCAAATATATCTGGATACTATCTAATGATAGGCATAGATGGTGACTCATCACACGGGACCTCAAGTGAATATAGAAAGTTAACCATAACCCCATCATCTAGCAGACAACCAATCACTATCGTCCGCCCCTCCATTTCCCCAATCGTCACCAATAACTTCTCACAATCTACCCCTACCACATACTTCCTTAGCCAGTCCCTCCCTAAGATAATCTCAAACCCAACAAAATTCAAATTAAAACAATCAAAAACAAAAGAGCATCCATGACTCGATAAGACCAAATAATGACAAACCATACAGAGACTAGTGGGGCCTCCAATAGGATTCATCACAATCAAAGATTGGTCAACAATTTCAAGTTTCAATCCTAACTTATCTATTAGATCAATATATATGAAGGAATGTGAAACCCCGGTATCAAAAAAACACATGTAGGAACATTATAAATGGAAAACATACCTTGAATAATGATGCTCTTCCCCTTCTCCTTTGCCGATCGACCAATTAATGAAGTCGAGACAGCGTCCAAAGCGTATGTCTTCACCACTTGTTTCTACTTCACTGGTTAAGGACAATTCTTTTGAATATGCCCCATCTTGTTACAGTTGTAGCATTTCCTTCCTTCAACCTTACAGTATTCGATAAGGTGACCCTTCTCCCCACAGCTGTAGCAAGTTTGCTCCCACTTGCCCTTCTTGTGGCTACCCTTGCCCAGGAGCAGCTTCCTCTTCCATTCCACTTCTTCTTCCCTCCACTACCTTGCTGCCTTTTGGCTCTTCCTTAGAAACAGTAGTTGATTTGGACTTGGGTTACAAACTCTCCTAGCGAAGAGCTTTCTCGACAAGTCTCTCAAATGGCTCATCGATGTGACTCACTAACTTATCCCCTAAGTAATCATCCAAACCCATAAGAAACTTCTCATTCTTTCTCAATGGAGTGTCGATAAAAGACATCCCATATTTTGACAAGGCAGCGAACTCAGCAACATACTCGCACACAGACAAGTCTGCAAACTTCCTGAATAGAACCGACTTCCAAGTAGCCGAAATAAACTTCTCCTCGAACCTAGTTTTAAACTGGTCCTAAGTAAACTAATCCGAGAGTAGCAACTCTAATAGCATTCCACTGGTTCATGTCTCTCCACTGAAGCTAATGGGAATCCAATCCCTTCTTCATCACATCATCCAATTCGAGGTCATCAAAAATTCTTTCGCAGATGCCTAACCAGTCCTGCACTTCCATTGCCGATTTCATTCCTTGAAATGGTTTTCCATCAAGACTAGAAAAATCCTTATTCAGCTTAGCGAAATTGACTCTGGGCAGCTTCACTTGAGCACCACCAACAACAACATTCAGAGTGGCTGCTTGGGGATCGTATTGAACATCAACTACATGTTAGGGTTAGCAGCCCCAAACCCGCTCCTTCCTCGACTCCAAAGACGGAGTTCCTCACAGTGTTTCTTGTATATCAGCTCATTCTTGACTGTAACAAGAATGATTAGTCTTTCAAAAAGAAAGCTGCATCTATAGTATTCGTGTGTGCATGCGACTTATATACTATATATACTACTATATAGTCTTGAAAATCAAAATATATAAGAAGTATGCTCTCTCATTTATATATATATACTCTTGATCCAGTGTAGTATGATAACTCCTTCCTTTTTTCTATCGAATCACAGTACCAACTCAAGTTAAACGTGTAACCTAAGCTCTGGTACTAAAAGTGATGACCACCCTACACAACCGACATCCAATATAATTAAATAGTGCACTGCTGCGATGCCCTGCCAATGTAGGATGATTTTCAAGGGTTGAAAAGAAATAAAACACCAAAGACCCTATCATATATCTTATAGCGCATCGGATAAAATATAATAGTCACCATAGATATAAAACAATAAAGAAAGTAATAACAAAGTGAACCAAATATCAAAGCATGGATCCGTAAAGTTATACAACATAGTAAAAGAATTTATACAAATGGAAATTAACTCAAATTAAATGGTCTCAATAATAAAGAAAACACTGTCTAGGCTCCATAGTGTTGCACAGTGGAATAAACAATAACATATCCATATAATACGAGAAAGCTCCGTCCAGCTCATCCTTTGCGTAGCCACTGCATATCACCTAGACTTACTATTTAGTCTACTCATTTAAGAGTACCTAAGATAATAAGAAGCAAAGAATAAAACCTTGAGTCAGACAACAATATGATGTGAGAAATAAATGGATGTCAAAATACTATACGAGTCAATATAGTAAGGAACAAGTTATAAGAACCATATATGACCTATCCTTGCATTCAAAAAGTTAGCATATAACATCATAATATGCTACTCTACTAACACCGTCAGCTTACAAATAACCTAGTACACTATCGAATGTCTAGGCATCAGTATTGATCTCCTGGGCTACCTACTTCATATGAAGTTCCTAGAGTGACAGATAATAGGGAAGCAACCATAGCATATATAACATCCATCAAACAATCCTCACTATCACTTAATGTGCTTAGATATAAGACAACTCGTATGGCATGAATATAAGCCGAAGACTTAATCAAATCTCGGTTCCATGGTGCTCAATCCATGCCACTTCTAAGACTAGGAAATCGACCTACAATAATAAGGTCCAAGCAATCCACAGTCATAAGATCTAGACGCAGCCATAATCAAGGTGGGCATCCCCACGTACCCCTTCTACATGAGCACAGAGGAAACCTCCAAGTGTCTACGATCCATTCACACACGCCTTCATAATGAAACACAGTCATTATCCCATTCTACTCATATCCATAGTGGAACACAATCATAATTCCACTCACAAGCTGTCCTTATTGAACCTCCCTTTTGGATCATCACTTCGACTCCAATCATTGAGCCAATATCATCGGAACACTTCAAGATGTCCCCATCAGTCATAGAACCAACACTCTAAAGTTCCAAAGCTTACACATCAAAGTATCCAACCTTGCTTCCTCCTTCATCATGCTGCCATACCACAAGCGAACGTCAAAGAAACGAATAAACATCTTCAATATGACCTACAGGGACCCTTCAACATCCCCTAAAAGTTTGGCCTACACTGCAGTACTGACCAAAAGTTGTCGGTACCAATCTCATTACTTAGCCAATTTTGGCAAAATGTCTACACCTCGATTTCTTCCATCCTTCTAAGTCCTTGAAGTCCCCCCTTCTCCATTCATCAAGCTCCCAAGTCCCTAGAACTACTCCACTTCTAGGAAAAGTGCTTGGTACCAACCAAAAGAGGTCGGTAACAACTTCTATATTTAACCAAATTTCCACATCTAAGCTTTTGGACTACAATCTACCTTCAACCCAAAGTTTTCCCTTCTGTAGTTAACCCAAAAAATGGATCAACATCTAGAAATTAGATGAATGCATAAGTTCTTTTATAATAGATGTAAAAGCAGCGAAAATCCCAGATCATGCAAGTAAGAATAGCTGAAAAATTAAAGAACACACAAGAATTTTTGTAGTGGTTCAGCGTGATCTCCGACCCAGTCCACTTTAATTTTGTATTAGTTGTTTTCTCTCTGGATTATAACTAGTTATCTTAGATCTGACTATGATCAAGTGGATCTCAGATTTACAATAGAGTTTCTATGTTCTTTGTGAGTTACTAGTACTAAGAATTTGCTGATTTAAGTCCTAGAACATCAAATAGTTGTTTCCTAAGTGACTCTAATGGAGGAGAGGTCAGATGTGAAGAAGTAGCAGAGTCTCTAGAGTCAAAGAATCCAGATCCTATTTTGGTTGCAGGTAGGCTTGTATTTATAAAGGAAACAATTGTGTTGGGCCATAAATCCACCTGGAGAAGAGTCTAGACATTGGCCCGAAGTCATGTGCCAAATTGCAGAATCTCTTGAGTTAACTAAACATGTTGGAACCTACTTAAACATGTTGTACCTACATGTTTCCTTAGTTTGAATCACTTCGAATCTTCTTACATACTTCTTCTTACTTCATTTTAATGTGTCCCATGTGTTTCCATCGATCATTGCTTGTTCAAAACAAGTCGGTGCTTATTATTGTCCAAAACAGCTTGGTACCAACCTATTTGCTCAAATAGCTCGATACCAATCTATTTCCTTAGCTCAAAATAGCTTGTACTCTTTTTTAACATTCTTCTAATTCCATGTTGAGGTGTCCCAAAAAGTCGCAACATCTACCGAGTTGTCAAAACAAGCCGACACCTATTTGTTGTCCAAAAACAAGTCGGTACCCACTTGTTTCCGTAGTGTATTTTTGGTTGAAACCTTCCTAATATATTTCCTTATTTCATCCAGCAGTGCTTGTCAATTTACAGGTCATTTCGTCCTTTTTGAATATTTTAAGTTCAATTGAATTCCGCTTTGGCTCAAAAGCGGGTTAACATTTACCCCCTAAAAGTACGCCTTTCGAATTTAAGGTGTGCTTTGCTCAAGAAAAAATTCCAGTAATTAGTCTTTGATAGTTAAGCTCTCCGACTATCTGCTGATCTTAACCTTGGTGAATGTAACAAACCATATTTTAGTGGGCCTAAATTTCAACAAGAATCGAAATCCAAGTCCATCAAAGCACATATCGTTGGATTTGGTACCTGCAAATAAGCATAAGCATTATCAGAGATCGATAAAAATCTAAACTCACCATGGAAACAATAATAGGATATAAATACTGACTATAGCTACTACCTTAGAATTAATGGTATTCCTTGAATATCAGATTTCCACATCAGCATCGAGCATGAGAGAAAAGAGGACTTCTCCAACAACAAATCATATCCAGCTCCAGAGATCTATTCCTCTAAATCTATCCAGTGGGTTGTAATGAGGAAGGGGTCATAACAACGTTCCGATGACTGGAAAATCTATAGAGTGTCCATAACATAAATTTAAACCGATTGGTTTTCATTTAATTGTTATGTCTACTACTTTAAGGTTAACCAAATTAACCTAATATTGCATACACGATATTTCTACCTAGCACAATTCATCTACCTACCCTTCCTAAGGTATAAAATACCGACATAAGTCTATCAGCCACTTAATACTTCCAAATATGAAGCGGGCTCCTAGCATCGTCATCGTTGGTCTATTGGTCCTAGCTACAGATACCTTTGACCACTATTTATGGCTTTATAGTATATAATATTCATACTACTAATGCATCTATTGTCATTAAAGTCCTAGCTATGTAAGAGATAGTGCCCAAGCCACTTAATACCTTATTAATAAGGACTAAGTAGACCCTTGACCATTTAATACCTATATTCTAGGTAGGCCTTTGTCATTTAATACCTAACCTCAAGGTGGACTCCTCACTATTACTATATAGCTGGCATTGCTTGGAATTTCACTGGGACACTTAATACTTCTTTATGGGAGAGAGGCGGATCCTAAATTAGTCACTTAATACCTCAAACCCAAAACGGACCCGTCTCGAGATATCCACTACCGCACCTAACCGTTAATTCGGAGCATTTAATACTTTTTAATTAGGAAAGTGGCTGGACCTTAAACAACCACTTAATACCTCTAATTCCTAAGTAGATCCTAGTTTATATAACTGTTTTCCATGGGTCCTATGATTGGTGATGTCCCACATCAGTATTAACTGTACACAACTGCTGGTAGCCACTGAGTAAAGGGAAGACTTCCGTTGTGTCACTTTATTGACCTCACATCTAATCATCTAATCCCAATAAATTATCCTATGGGTCCTATGGTTAAAGATATCTCGTACCAATAGGAAGTATACATAACTGGTGGTAGCCCTAAAGTGAAGGGAAGACTTCTGCTGTGTAACTCTACTGACCTCGCATCCCAACCTATTAAATTCAATTTACTATTTTAAGCTTTACTAATTTCAACCATATTACCCTAGGCTTTATTATTACTAAGCTTATCATCCTAATTTGGATATTGGACTTAGCCTACTAATATCCTTTTATTTATTTAAGGCTAAATAATTTACCTTAAATATTCAACTACCCATAAATCCCCTTTATTTACTCCTTTCATAAATGTCAATTTGTCCACGATAAAAGAATATCATCCTAATGGACATTTCCTAAGACATTTTTTTTACTAATTTCCAATTAGTAACCTTTTATAACTATTCCATAGTTATTTATCTAATCTTCCATATTTATTAGTCCCATAAATCCATTTGACACTATTAATTGTAACTCCTAAATCTATTCCTCATTTGTTACCCATTAATTGGAGTTACAACCTTTCCAAACTTTCCTTTCTAATTCCTATTCGTAAATCAACGTTATTACTATGTATAACTAATATCCTAGCGAGTATTACACATAAATCGTCATATTTATTAGCGCATATAAATACATATACATACGTATTTCTATCAAATATATTCTAGTCACAAATCTTTAACTAGAATATTTTTTCCATATTTAATTTGCTAAAATTACATTTCTTAGGAAGATTCTCCATTATGATTTCCATAATTTGTTTAAAACAAAAGATCAAGAGTAAAAGGAAATATTTGTCTCGTTTGAAATTACAAGGAATGATTATTTTCTTTTCATTGGAATAGACAATGTAAATTACGGAGAATAAATCTGTACTTTACACATCTCTTCCTTTTCATTTTTATAAATTCCTTATTGAATCAAACGTTGCATTTTCTATGCAATTTGGAATTACAAACAAATTTATAAAAATTAAACGGACGTTCTTCCTACAATTAAACTATGGAAAATCTCCAATTCAACATAATTATGGTATTAATCAAAATCATACTAATAATCTACAACCCAATTTTGGATCTGGAATAAATTTCATATCTAATCAATATTCATATCAATAACTTTTGGGACTGATTTCCAAATCTGGATGTAATAATAATTCCTATCAGATCCCCTAAGAATATGTAGGCGATGTTTATTACATCCAAATTTTAGCCTACAACTCACTTATATTCGTGTAGGCACAAAATCAAATGTATGCCAATAGAATAGATTCAAAATCATAAACGATATATAAATTTTCTACTTACCTTCTAAAAATATTTCAACTCTCCAGATCTGAAGTAAAACCTTTGATTCAACTCCACTTCCTTCTTATTCCAAGAAATATGTATAAAAAAGTGCATATATATATATATTAAAATTATAGATCTGAGAAGAGATTTGGGATTGAAGGGAATATAAATATAATTACAGATATATATATATAGCCTCATTATTGCATAGTGTTGATTCAGTTCTCTTCTTCTCTTATTTGATTTTTATTATTCTCCAATTTGTGTGTATATAAATATGTATATATATATATAAATATTCTATTTTATAATTTAGAAAATAGTGGAGAAGAGAAAATGGCAGAGCTTCGCTGCTGCTTTCAGAAAAATATGAGAAGAGAAGAGAGGGTTAGGCCTGAATTTATAGGCACTCAAATCAGCCATAGCCGTTAGATTTAATTATATAAAATCCGAGTCGTTTGGCCAAGACAAACCCTAGCCACCACTACTAGGACCGATTGACCGCTCCCTCTATAGGGGTCGACCGCTCCATGTTGATCTGCCCAATAAAAGAGGTCGACCGGTGGGTCTCGGTATTTATATATAAACATTAATTTTCTAATCTAATTATTTCCATTTCGAATTCATTTTTCGTTTGTAACTTTTTCATTTGGACTCCGATCGCAAAACTCCAAATATAAAAGGTGCTCAGAATTTTGCCACGAATGCAATGGAGTAAGTTTGATGGTCAAATTCCATCATTTGCACAAATTCCGTTTTTAGAGCCTAATTAACTAATTAAATAACTAACGCCAAATTTACGAGGTATTACATTCTTTTCCCCTTAAAAGAATTTCTTCCCTGAAATTATACCAATGACCAAGTCATGGTTCTAGATCGCAATTATCCTAAACCACACAACCAATTTGTGTACAAATAATTTTGCAACCAACGTGCGTAACTTCATAGTGGATCATAACATAGAAACATGTATGCAGAATGATTCTAAATCGGACCCTCCTATATGAATGCTTTTCCTTTTGAAAACAGTTTTTAAAATATGGTGCAAACAACCTATATATACACTGGCAGTTCTATATGTATGCAGATTTAGAAAATTCTTTTCACCAAAAATCCTCATACTCCTACGAATAGAAGTATGGTGCAACCAATTTCTTCCAACCAAAAATCTAACGCGTCAAAATCTCACTTCCTAAATGTCACTCTTATACCAGAAAAAGGAATTTAAGTGGAGAATTATACATTCTTACCACACTAAAAGTCAACCATTTTCCATTGTGCAGTGGAAATTTCCTCGTTGCCTCGGATTTACTCCAAATTTTCTATGCACAGAACGCATAAGGAGGCTTGTTTCCATGCTCTAAAACAAAATTAAGTCCAAAAATAGACTTGTGCGCGTAGTCGAAAAGGTGTGGAAATAGAAATTCCAAGAATAAAACAGTTTTTCCCTTGTTATCGCTTTCATTTCATTGTATCATCGATCCTAATGCACTGCTAACTTCACATTTCTAATCTATTTTCCTTCCCTACGCTTAGCATGTGGCCATCAAAATCAAAAACTTCATTAAAACCCTTTTCTCTTTTCAAATTTGTATGCCGGTTGAAAAATAAATTTCCAAAATATATAGACACAAATTTTCCCTTGAAATCAAATTTGGGCAAGAATTTTAAAATTTATTTGAGCACAAAAAATAATTAAAAAAAATAAAACTGCTTTTTTTCAATCGAAACTTCCTAAATCAAGAGAAACTTTTAAAAATATTTTCCTTCCAAATTTTTTTGATAATTCAAGCCAGATTTTTAGCGTTAATTGAAAGTCGGTTATGCACTAAACGCATAAGCTCAATTCTAACAGTCAACAACTAAACTTAACCCATAAAACTTAAAGACATTTTTATTAGAAAAATGTCATTATACTCAGTTATTCAAAAATTTTAGCTTTTAAGTAACAGGAACAATGACCCATGATTGCTAAAATAATTTTATCTTGTCCTTCTCTTGCTAAAATTTCTATCGATTCAAAACTTTCAGTCTCACATTGCATTTTACTGTTAGTTAAGTGTCTTTATGGGATCTTCATATTTATACTGTTTCTTCCAAACATACATATAAGATTGATTCATATATTTGGAAATAACAACACAGTTAATAAATAGAAATACATCTCATAACATCATGCGCGTCTTAAAAAGAGACAACTAATAGTTACAACCCAACAACGTAAAACCGAAAGAACAAATGAAGGAAGGGAAAGATAAAACAACACACTACAGAACCTAAAACATCACCTATAGACTATGGGATGGTCCCGATCTTCGACGGGAACTTGAGCTATTGTCGTGGCCTCAAAAAGGGTAAAGCATAGTGGCTAAGCATCCAATCTCATGACTCTGGCGTTGTAGCTCAGTCCTCATCTATCGTTGGTCGGCACATATACTCTGAAGCTCAATCTGGACCTACCGAATGGCGTCTAGCTCGAGACTTTGATATCCCTCAACGCCCTATCCTTGCTTAGCCTCCTACTGCGGCTGCTGCTCTGTTGCTATCTCGACTACTACGGTTGGTAGAAAAATAATTCCCATCTTCCTAAGGGAGGCTCTATCGATGGCAGGTGGGACCTTCGTCTGGGCAGTCTCCTCACCAAGGTTCACCCCGTATTGCTTGAAGATGAGAGTGAATAGGCGATAGTATGGAAAATAACACTTTAGGATGCCAACTCCTTGATCTTAAAATTTAATCATAAGAGTACATGCCCAATTGACGGCTACACCACCCATAATTGCATAGGTGGCCTTCCTCACCCAAGGATAAATCTGATCATAGCTTCCCGTCTTAAGAATGATGTTGTGCTGAGTAATGCACACAACAAGACAAGCAGTCAAATGCAGATTGTCCGTCCTCCAAACACCGACACCTTAAGAAAAGATCCACTGAAAGATCTCTACGTTGGTTATCTCAATATCAATCAAATCCATGCCATCCGCGGAAATCTTTAAAATATCGCCAATGTCGTCATAAGACATCTCAATCCTGACTCCTTTAACCTCTAATTGAATGAAATTGTTGTCTTCATCGAAATTCGACGCCAAATGAGCGTCAAAAGGAGGAATGCAGCATGGGTAGCAATCTCGCTCAAAAGTCTTGAAGCGTAGGATCAGTGCAAGTCCAACCCCTTTAAAAATCTCTTTTAGCTCAAAAGCAGTGAAGTTTCCAAATTTCACTAGTCGCCACTGAAGTAAATTGAAAATGACAAAGCAGAGGAAGGTGGAGATCTTCTGATCATTCTGGTCGAATTACCTGATCTCTTGAGGAGTGACACCAGGGTGGCACAAGGAGGAACTAGTAGTATTGGGAGGTGCTATGGGTCAATAAGTGGGGAAGTAGGGTTTAGATCTAGAGTGGAGGTGTGGCAAGATCTAAAGCGCGAAAACTAGTGCAAGGGGAAGGCGAGGCTGCTACTCATTAGGGAGGGGAAGAAATGGCATCGCCTGGAGGTGGAATGGAGGAAGTGGGAGCTAATTTGGAGGAGGAGAAGGTGGTGATTTGGGTTCGACTGAAGTGGAGTAGGGGGAGCACGAATGTGGTTGGAAGAGAATTGTTTGCGAATTTATAGTTGTGTTCCAGGTTCGGGTTTGGCAAAAACCCATTGACCAATCGACTGCTCTTGGGCTACCAGTCGACCGCTAGGTGGTCGACCACTCTACGGCGTTTTTACGCAGGTTGAATCTTGACCCTATACAGGTTGGGTTAAATAGATAAAAAAATAATAATAACGATAATTGTTTCGCTCCATCTTCTTCGATAATACACGATCAGAAAAATCACTACCCTCTTCTTGACAGTGCCCAAGCTACTGTCTAGCTTTTCAAACCATTCCTCCGCTATACTACAGTACTTCTGACTTATACCGCTTCAAAAATCAACAATTCCAAAAGCCCAAAAATATTCCAACTAATATTTCCTGCCTACTTCGCATGGAAATATTTCTTCCAATAGCTGATGGGTACAACAACACTTCTAACTTCATACCCCAATAAAATTAAATGTAATTTCTATTTTGTCCATCCCATAAAAAGAGAAAACTTTTAAAAACTTTGATTTATATCAACAAGAAAATCAGTGGGCTAAATATTCACCCTTTGCACTCATTTCCAAATCAGAAAATATTTTCATGCCAAAAATCAAAATCAAACCTTTATTGATATATATATATATATATACACACACATATAAATATTTAAGGATTTCAAACTTACCTTTTTATAAATCAAAATTTCTTAGCAGGACCAACTTAGTGGTATACATGCTTCTTCAAAACTAAAATTTCAAAACTTCACAAAATTCTAAAATAAATCCGCGGGGGAAAGAAATCCTTCGAAAACCCTTTTTCCAAAATCTAAGGCATTTCCAAAAATACTTTATCAAGATTCTCTCATAGGTTTTGACTAAGGTATTGACCTTAATTCTTTAAATAAAAATCTGATTTGCCATCTAAAAGTGGTTGGTGGACATTCCCTTGCCAAAATATGTTTTTGAACGTTTTCGACATACGTAATTCTATTTCCCACTTATCTCGAATAATTGTGTATCTTCAACTACAAGTCTTTATCAAGATCCAAAAGCCACAAGGTAGCTAGTATCTAAACCATCAAGTCGAACACCATCCAGTCTCCAGGATACTACCATATGTCGTACTCATGCTCTTCTCCATCAATTCCATACACATCACCAATACTCTTTGGGGTTAATTAGGAGTCGGCATAAAAATATTAACTCTAAGATATTTCCAACCCATAGTTGCTTTGCCCATTCCTTCGGAATGGAATTACAACTACTTCTAAAGTCGAGATTCTTAGAATTTAGCGTAAAAATAATAATAGATAGGAAAGTACGAATACATTCTCTCAATTTATCCTAATTCCTCTGATCAACTAACTTAGGCTCTAATACCAAATGCAACTACCCTGTACTATAGTAGGCATAAATTTTGACAAGAATCGAAACTCAAATCCATCAAAGCACAGATCAATGGATTTGGTACCTGCAAATAAGGTTGAGCATTATCAGAGACTGATAAAAAATCCAAAATCACAGTGGAAACAATAATAGGATATAAATACTGACTATGGCTACTACCTTGGAATTAATAGTATTCCTTGGATATCAGATTGCCACATCAGCATCAAGCATGAGAGAAAAGAGGACTTCTCCAACAACCAATCACGTCCAGCTCCAGTGACCTATTCCTCTAAATCTATCATATGGATTGTAATGAGGAGGGGGTCAGAACAACCTTCAGTTGACTAGAAAATCGATGCAGTGTCCATAACATAAATTTATACCAATTAGCATCCATTTAATTGTTACGTCTACTATTTTAAGGTTAACCAAATTAACCTTATATTGCACACACGATATTCCTACCTAGCACAATTCATTTACCTACCTTTCCCAAGGTATAAAATACTGACATAAGTCTGTCAACCACTTAATACTTCCAAATATGAAGCGGGCTTCTAGCATCGTCATCGTTGGTCTATTGGTCCTAGCTATAGAGACTTATGATTGGTGATGGCCCAGATCAGTAATAAGTGTACACAACTGCTGGTTGCTTCTGAGTTAAGCGCAGACTTCCGTTATGTCATTTTACTGACCTTGCATCCCAATCTTCTAAGCCCAATAAATTATCCTATGGGCCATATGGTTAAAGATCTCTCACATCAACTAGAAGTATATACAACTGTTGGTAGCCCCAAACCGAAGGGCAGACTTCTATTGTGTAACTTTACTATTCTTGCATCCTAACCTACTAAGTCCAATTAACTATTTTAAGCTTTACTAATTTAAGCCATATTACCCTAGGATTTATTATTACTAAGCTTATCATCCTAATTTGGATATTGGACTTCGCTTACTAATCTCCTTTTATTTATTTAAGGCTAAATAATTTACCTTAAATATTCAACTACCCATAAATCCTCTTTATTTATTCCTTTCATAAATGTCAATTTGTCTATGATAAAAGAATATCATCCTAACGGACATTTCCTAAGACATTTATGTATATTTACTAATTTCCAATTAGTAACCTTTTATAACTATTTTGTAGTTATTAATCCAATCTTCCATATTTATCGGTCCCATAAATCTACTTGTCCATGTTAATTGTGATTCCTAAATCCATTCCTCATTTATTACCCATTAATTCGAGTTACAACCTTTCCAAACTTTCCTTTTGAATTACTATATGCAATTCAACGTTATTATTGCGTATAACTAATATCCTACGAAAGCTTACACATAAATTGTCTTAGCGCGTATAAATACCTAATTCTACCAAAATATTCTAGTCACAAATCTTTAACTAGAATATTGTTTTCCATTTTTAATTTGCTGAAAATACATTTCTTAGGAAGATTCTCCATTATGATTTGCATAAATTAGTTAAAATAAAAGACCAAGAATAAAAGGAAAGATTTGCCTCGTTTGAACTTACAAGGAATGATTATTTTCTTTTTATTGGAATAGACGGTATAAACTACAGAGAATAAATCTATACTTTACACATCTCTTCCTTTTCATTTACATATATCCCTTGTTAAATCAAATGCTGCATTTTCTATGCAATTTGTAAACACGAACAAATTTATAAAAATCAAACGGATGTTCATCCCACAAATTAAACTACAGAAAATCTCTAATTCAACATAATTAAGGTAATAATCAAAATCATATTAATAATCTACAACCCAATTTTAGATCATGAATAAACTTTATATGTTATCAATATTCATATCTATAACTTTTGGGACTTATTTCCAAATCAGGATGTAACAATAATTCCTATTGGATTTCATAAGAGCGTGTAGGCGATGTTTATTACATTCAAATTTTATCCTACAACTCACATATATTCATTTAGGCATAAAATCAAACGTATGCTAACAGAATAGATTCAAAATCATAAACAATGTATAAATTTCCCACTCACCTTCCAAAAGCGTTCTGAATCTCCAGATCTGAAGTAAAACCTTTGATTCAACACCATTCTTTCTTATTCTAAGAAATATGTATAAATAAGGTATATACATATATTTGAATTATAGATCTGAGAAGAGATTTGGGTTGAAGGGAAATATATATATATATATATATGTATATGTATATGTATATGTATGTATGTATGTATATGTATATGTGTGTGTGTATATAACCTCGTTATCGCGTAGTGTTGATTTGCTTCTCTTTTCTTATTTGAACTATTCTTTTCCAATTTGTATATATAAAATATAAATATTATATTTTATATTTTAGAAAATAGTGGCGAAGATAAAATGGCAGAGCTTCTCTGGTGCTTTTAGAAAAATATGAGAAAATAATAGAGGGTTAGGCCTAAATTTATAAGCCCTTGAATCAACCATAGCCATTAGATTTAATTATATAAAATATGGGCCGTTTGGCTAAGGCAAACCCTAGCCGCTACTACTAAGACCGGTCGGCTGCTCCCTCTAGAGGGGTCAATCGCTCCATGTCAATCTACCTAATAAAGGGGGTCAACCAGTGTGTCCTGGCATTTATATATAAACATTAGTTTTCCTAGTCTAATTATTGTCATTTCGAATTCGTTTTTCGCCCTTAACTTCTTCGTTTGGACTCCGATCACAAAACTCCAAATATGAAAGTTGCTCAGAATTTTGCCATGAATGCAATGGTGCTAGTTTCGTGGTCAAATTCCATTGTTTGCACAAATATCTTGTTTGGAGCCTAATTAACTAATTACTAATTAAACAACTAATGCCAAATTTACGGGCTGTTATAGTGAATCATCTAGTTTCTTTAGATTCTCTAGCAAGTCAGAAGTCGCTCCAGACTCGGTTTATCTAAGAACTCCAGCTCTTGCTTAAGTATTCCTTGTACAACATTATCATTTCGATTTCATTAAGAGTTATTACATCACATATCAAAATCGTCACATGTTCATTTGAGATTTTATCTATTTTATTCTAATTACAAGGAGTTCGAGCCCTTTTATCAAATCTGCATCTATTTTAGGGTTGGATCTCCCTGTATCGTCTTATATTCATTTTAATACACGATCTCTCTAGATCAATTTATATTTAGTTTAATGTGCAATCTCTCCGTATTGTTTAATGTTTAAGTTAAGGGGGTAATCTCTCCGAATCATTTATCACCCAACCTAGGGTTTCGATATCTCTGGATCCTTGTTGGGTCTGCTTGCTCTTTAGCAAAGGAACTCAACGACCAAGCAAGCCCATCCACTCAATCTACGATGTGGGGACTTACTTTTCATACAAGCACATCTACTCGCTCTACGGCAAGGAAGCTTGCACCCTGCACTCCGGTCTCGTCTTTTCGGATGAGACTTTAAAGTGATCACTATCATACAAGTATATCTGCTCGCTCTTCAATGATGGACTTGCACCCAACACTCTGCTCGCTTTTTATGGACAGGACTTAAAGTGATCAATGTTTGCACAAAAAATGGACAAACACCTCCAAGTCGTATGGTTTACTTGATTTTATGTTGTTCGTAGTGATTTGGTTGATTTATGCAAATATATGAAAAGCATGGACTAAACTGTAAAAGACACGCAGATTTATAGTGGTTCGGCCAGAATGTGCCTACGTCCACTTTATATGTTATTCTCCTTTTTCTATTCAAATTACAAGTACAAAGCTTTGATACAAGTATATGAAAGTTGTTTGAAAGTTCTATTCGTGCTTGAGCTCTCAAACTTGTCCCCATTGCTGTACCCCTGCCCCTCTATTTATAGAGTGAGGCTGGGGGTAGGGGTCTTGGATGCATATAGCTGCTGGTGGGCCTAGGCTGATACAATCTGGCCTGGCAAAGTTGGTCCGAAACGTCTTGGTCTGGTGGGATTTGGTCCGGTGGAACTTGGTCCGGTGATGGTTTTGATCCGGTGGGACATTGGTTCAGTAATAGGTGGAGCGGTAGAGGCTGGTTCGGTGAGGGCTGGTTCGGTGGATGGAGTGGAAGGAGTTGGTTCGGTGGATGGAGGGGAAGGAGTTGGTTCGGTGGATGGAGTGGAAGGAGTTGGTTCGGTGGATGAAGTGGAAGGAGTTGGTTCGGCGGTCTTCTTCCTTGCTTCTTGGTTCGGCAGTGGATGAGGTAGCTGGTTCGGTGATGAGAGGGGAGTGGAGTTGGGTTTAATTCGATGGTCTTGGTCCGGTGGGACTTCGTCCAACATTTGCCCCCCAAAGTGGGGCACATGCCAGCATGCGTCTCGCTTTGTTTTAGTTCGTTCGGTTTCAACTGCCGAACCGGTTGGTTCGGTCGCCCATGTTCGCCTATAAGTAGGAGCCTCATGCCCCTGTTATTTCGTACTAGCTGAACCAAAGCCTTTGCTTTTGCCGAATCAAACGAGCACCGATCCATACTTCAACAGCAAGACCAGGTGAGGCCCTCTTCTGCTGGATGAACTTTCGATTTGCCTAACCGAATGGACTTGGGGATTTCGAGTGCCGAGTAACCTTGAACTGCCGAATGACTTTGTAACCTTGAATCTGCCGAAAGACTTTGTAACCCTGAACTACCGAATGACTTTGTAACCCTGAACTGCCGAATGACTTTGTAACCTTGAATCTGCCGAATGACTTTGATACCGAAT
Organism: Allium fistulosum; assembly: GCA_030737815.1. Classification (NCBI taxonomy): domain Eukaryota; kingdom Viridiplantae; phylum Streptophyta; class Magnoliopsida; order Asparagales; family Amaryllidaceae; genus Allium; species Allium fistulosum. The sequence continues at coordinate 1,256,044,982 of CM060904.1, forward strand.
GAACCTGAAAAACTTGCTTGTTTTATATTTCTACATCCCTTGTTCTAACAACGTGCCTTTTTTGTGTTTGCAGATAATGTCTCATAAAGTTGAAACCTGATCAGAGAAGAAGAAATCTACGGACAGAAGAGAATCTCCCGTCGTGCCCCCAGTCCAGCTGAATCTAGAACGACATGGGCCCACCCCAAGATCGCTAGTGGATGGGTACGGTCCTCAAGAGCTTCTGAACTCACCTCCTGATTGCTTCCCTAGCTCCCTTAAAGACAAGCAGCTTGATGTCATTTCTCGCTCTTTCGGGATTGACAGAGCGCGTATGATGTTGCCGGGGGAAGGAATGCTGCCATATAATCCCCCCGAAGGATACTTTGCTTACAGTAGGTACCATTGCATGTGCGGGGCCATTCCCCTGATCAATGCCTGGATACTCAGCTTCATCACCTACTTGAAGGTGGCTCCATTTCAGCTTCAGCCTAACTCCTACGCCATCCTTGTGAGCCTGTTTGTCATTTTTCAGAGGAGATACGGGCGTCCTCCCTCCAACCGGGAGATCCGGTATTTGTACAATTTGAGAGGCTATAAGAAGGGGTCTCCATACATTAGCCTGGAATCAGCCATATCTTTCAAGCCAGTCCTGGACTTATATTCGAAGTTCAGCATGTTCAAGAAAGAATGGTTTTTCGTTAAGGATGACTCTGTTTCCATCCGTCGCTTCACCTCAGGCTGTAAGTCGAAGTTTATTTATGATTTCTGTTTTGACTGCAATGCTTCTTCTCATGTGTTTTTATTCCTTGCTAGCGACAGGTGGCTTTGCGGTCGTGGAGAATGATCGCCTGGTTCAGACGGCAGTGGAAATAGAAGCCATTACGGGAAGGGATATGTCGGCTTCTTACTTGATCAGGAATGCTACACTTCTGGGGCACAACCTGATCCTTCCACATCAGTCCGTGGTTAAGCAGAGAGACACGGCGGAGGAGAGAGCTGCCAAAGCTACAGGAGGGGCCACGGCGAAAAGCAGCAAAAGGAGACCCTTCTCGACGCATCCAGTTGTTGGGGGAAAGAAACTCAAGAAGTCCGATGGACCCTCTCCCAGCACACATCCGGATGTTCAGGAGGAGGAAAAAGTGGAGGGGGGAAAAGGCGAGGACGAAGGGGGCGAGGCGGAGAGTGGAAGCGGTGGAGAAGGTGATGGTGATCATCACGGCGATGATGGTGGCGAAGAACAGGGCGGTGATGGCACCGAGGCTTTGCCTCCTGGGCAGGCGGGCGTGATCCAAGAGTGGACGGATGATGCTCTCTGCCAAGCCTTTGAAGAGTTGGAGGAAACGGAGAAGTCCAAGAAAGCTGATAAGGTTGGGACCGGCGTCGATTTATCTTCCGGGAGTGCTTCTACTGAGGCAACTTCTGCGGTTCAAGGTGAATTTCTCTCTATTCTTTTTAATTCTCGAATGATGGCTCAATGCATGCTGGTGACACTTGATTTTTATTCCAGGAGCGGGCAAAACGGCCAAGACCTCAGATCTTCGGCACAGGCTTGAACAATACAAACTCCTCAAAGCTTCCGCCAAACCGAAGCCTCCTACTAACCGTCCTGGAGACATAGTCGGCTATCGTCCTCTTCTTGGAGTTATTGAAGAAGATATACAAAAGAGAAAGAGGAGTCGATATACGCTTGAACCTCTTCCTGGCCCTCCGGCCCCACTCCAGCCTATTCATGATATTGAGGAGGAGGACACCGAGTTTATACCTTCCCCACATCTGTCTGAGAATCCAACTGTCACCCCGATCGATCACCCTGGCTTAGTTCGCAATCCGTTTGCGGGTCATCCGGACCTGGACCCGGCTTCTCATGACATCTCCTTTGATGAGGTTACTGGTGAGCATCTTCTCCCTCGCAATCCTATGGTACGGGTGCTTGACGAAGCTAAGTCCCTAGACCTTGATTTGCTTACTACCCGGGTTGTGACTCTGGGGGATGAGGCTAAGGCAAATATTGACCGGGTTGCTGAGGAGACCAGGAAATTGATGGGGCACCACGCCCGACTGGTCAAGGCTGGGGAAGAGATAGGGAGCGCCAACATTCGTCTACGGTTGATCTAAACAACTTGCCGACCAAGCCATCCAAATCTATCAGCATGAGGCCGCATCCAGACAATTGAGGAAGAATATGGAAGAGGCCAGTAGGGCAGAGTTGCGGAAGATGGAGGCCGCCTGTAAGGAGCGGATTGGCATGGCCATTGCCACGGTGGATGAGGTTCGGCAAGCGGACCTCGAGCGGGTAGAGGAACTATCGGGGAGACTTGAATCCGCGGAGCTTGCTCAGGCCAAGTTGAAGGAGGAGATGGAGGCGATGAGGAGGTCCCTTCAGGCTGACCGTTTATGGTATCGATCGAAGAGGGATGCTGTCGTTGCAAAGCTGCGGGCTTCTGAGGTCCGAATGAGGGAGTTTGAGGAGAACGAGGGGATGATGGATGAGATGCTCCAGGATATGTACTTCCATACTTGGAGGCAGGGTAACTTGTCCTAGATGGATGATTACCCCCGGGTTATGGCTAGGATCTATCTCAGGGCTCTAGAGGAGGCCAAAGCTGAGGCGGATAAAGAGGGTGGCATGGCCTTCAGGATGGATGTGGTTACTTCCCAGTTTACCAAGGAGGAGAAGGTGGCGGTGAAGGAGGGCATGCGGTTGCTTGCAGCCGAGGAGGCAGGTGTGCAAGTAGAGGATGATGATCAAGATGATCAAGGAACATATGCTGGTAAGTCTTCCTTTCTAGTCTTTCCGTTAACTTTGTTGCTTATCATTAATGAATTCTTTCTTTGACCGGACAGGTGGGCAACAGGACAAGGATAGAACTCCGACGCAGCCGACTTCTTGATTTGACCTGGATATCTTTTTGTGAACTTGACATTGTTGTGTATGTTAGTCTCAGAACAATAACGTAACTCTTAGGCTGTAATTATGCTACTTGTAATAAACAACATTATTCTTGACGTGTAATTTTTTAACTTAAGCTGATTCTGTCGTTTTTGAATGTTTTTGCTATTTTGACATGTTGTATGAGAAATGTAGCTATGCATATGCTTGTAATTCAATTGTGTTTGATGTCAAGTTCTTACTTAAAACATAATTTCATGTCTTGCAATGTTAGTGTGATGTGTAAATTAATTATAGCCACGTGTTTATACATGAAAGAGGAAAATACCGCCCTTCATATTTTACTTGTAGATGGCAGCTTTGAATGTCTTGTGTGTCTGAGTATGGAATGTGGTCCAGTGTCTTGTTGTGAGTACCCACTTCCATTAGCGAATGTCTCCTATTCCGTGTCCTGTACTTTAGGGATTGTTACAGAGGATAGGAGAAAAGTCTTTTAAATAAAATTGAAATATGATAAATAGTAAAACTTCCAATCACGGAAGGCCTTCGATGTGCTTAAGTTCGTGGCAAACGGGTTTTGTAGTCACTTTCCCTAGCTGTGGGTCTTGGAGACATTTGTCACCCATCTTACGCCTCCGTGGGGAGTTAATCTTTTCTTACCACGGCCGTACTTAAGACACATCGGAGCCGAGATCGCGCACAGTAACTACCCGGGCCATTATGGCCCGTAATCATGGGTATTATTCGATTTACTGTGGCCGGCTAGCATGGGTGCCGATCGTCAACCGTGAACTACCCTTGGCTGGCCACACCTTATGTTGGGGCTTAAAGTAGGTTCACAGTTACCGGCGAGCCGAACGCCGTAATGAGCTGCCTTGGCTATAGTCGGCCTTCTCGGTGGCTTATAATCGGCTCATTACAGTTGGCTTTAAGGGCCGTCGCGAGCAATGAGTTAACCCGCAGCAGAGGGATGCCGGAGCAAAAGTGTCTCATTGGCGAGGGCATAGATTCGCATAGTACCTGTTAGGTCTTGTCCAAGTGAAGTCGTGCTGCGGAGTGCCTTGAATGGAAATGCTATATGCACAGGATTTTGTTCAATAGAAAAGGATAAAGTTAACAAGCAGCCAAGATATAAAGGAACAAGTTAAAAAAGAGACAAGATTTTTTAAAGTGGTTCGGCATGAAAATGCCTACGTCCACTGATTCTCTTTGTTAATTCACTTCATATGGGCAGTACAAGTTAAGAAAAGTATCGACGGAGGTGTTGGATGTTCCATGCCCTCTGGAACACCTCTCCGTCCACTGTTGACAAAATATAAGCTCCATTGTGGAGATCTTTATGAATTACATATGGTCCATCCCAAATTGGATCTAGTGCTCCGGGGCGAGGGAAGATTTGCTTGAGGACAAGATCTCCTTCTTGTAAGGTACGACGCTTGACTTTGGAGTTGTATTGTGCTGCCACTTTTTGCTTGTGGGCTGCTGCTTTAAGGGTTGCATCATTCCTTCTCTCCTCAATTAGATCCAAAGACATGTGAAGGAGTTCTTCGTTCTCTTCTGGGTTATAGTGGATCCTACGGTGGGAAGGCACGATGGTTTCAACTGGGAGCATAGCCTCTGATCCGTATGCCAAAGAGAAAGGAGTATGCCCCATTGATGTTCTGAAAGATGTGCGATAGGCCCACAGTGCCGTAGGGAGTTCATCCACCCAAGCGCCTTTTGACTTTTCGAGTTTCTTTTTTATTAGAGTTTTCAGAATTTTGTTGACGGCTTCGACTTATCTGTTTGCCTGGGGATAAGCCACGGATGAGAAGATTTTGTGAATTCCGTGCTCTTGGCACCAGTTGGCGAACTCCTCGCTGTCAAACTGAAGTCCATTGTCCGATATAATTTTGAATGGGACTCCGTACCTGCATAGAACATTTTTGATCAAGAAGTTAATAACTTTCGCTGAAGATACTTTATTTAGGGGTTCTGCCTCCACCCATTTGGTGAAGTAGTCGACTGCCACTATAGCATATTTGGCCCCGCCTCGGCCCATTGGCAGTTCGCCGATCAAGTCGATTCCCCATACTGCAAAGGGCCAAGGGCTGGTCATTTGAGTAATCTCAGTTGTTGGTAGCCGCGGAATCTTAGCAAACTTCTGGCATCTGTCACATTTTCTGACGAAATCTATGGCATCCTTGCTTAAGGTGGGCCAGAAATATCCATATCGGAGTATCTTTTTTTCCAAAGTCTGCCCTCCAGTGTGATCCCCGCAGCTTCCTTGATGAATGTTGGATAAGATTTCCTTGGCTTCCCTTCCAGCGACACACCTCAATAAGGGGTTAGAGAAGCCGCGCCGATAGAGGGTGCCCTCTTGTATTGTGTAGCGGGAAGCTTTCCTCAAGATTTTCTTGACTTCGTTACGCCCGTTGGGCAGTGTGCCACTTTGTAAGTAGTTTCGGATGGGAGTCATCCAAGTTGCTTCTTCGGTTGCAGCTATCAGATTTATTTGCTCAAAACTTGGGGTCAGTTGCTTTGAGATGGCTACTGCTCCGGAAATAGAGCCGTCTCTCATGCTAGCTTGCTTCGCCAATTCGTCGGCCTCTTGGTTCTCTTCCCGAGGGATGTGTTTGACTAAGTAGTGGTCCAATCGACTGAGAAGTAACTTGGTCTTCTTTAAATATGTTATGAGTCGTTCTTCTCAAGCCTGGAATTCTCCTAGTATTTGATTAACAATAAGTTGAGAATCGCTATGAAGACACAAAGAATTGGCTCCGATTTCTAAGGCAAGTTCTAATCCAGCTATCACCTCTTCATACTCTGCATCGTTGTTGGTGGCAGCGAATTCCAACCTTATAGCATAGTGCAGCTTATTTCCCCTGGGAGTGATTATTACCACACTTGCCCCCGAGCCTTGTTCGTTTGATGCACCATCCACAAAGAGGTTCCACTTGATGTCTTCTGCTATTTCTGATTGCTCCTTACCTTTGTTGGTAGTGAATTCGGCAATGAAATCGGCCATGGCTTGCCCCTTGATGGTGGTGCGAGGATGGTAGGTAATATCATATTGACTTAGTTTAATGCACCATTTAAGTAGTCGCCCAGAAGTGTCAGGACGATGGAGTACCTGCCTCAGCGGTTGATCGATCAGAACTCTGATGGAATGGGATTGAAAATAGTGTCACAGTTTTCGTGATGCGATTAGCAGACAGTATGCTAGCTTCTCAAGTTTAGGATATCTGACTTCTGCCCCTGTAAACCTCTTACTTACAAAGTATACTGGCCGCTGCATGCGGTTGTCTTCTCTTACCAAAGCAGCGCTTAGAGCATGATATGATACAGCAAGGTATAGGTATAACTCTTCGCCTTCGTTTGGAGTCGAGAGTACCGGCGGTTTCTGGAGGTGTTCGATTAAGTTAAGGAAAGCGGTTAAGCATTCGTCAGTCCATTCAAACTTTCCTTTGTCTTTCTTTAGAGCTTCGAAGAAGGGGACGCACTTGTCCGTTGCTTTGGAGATGAATCGGCTCAGGGCGGCCACTTTCCCATTCAGGCTTTGCATTCCCTTTCGAGTGGAAGGTATTTTGATATCTTTTAGAGCTCGGACTTATTCAGGGTTAGCTTCAATCCCTCTAGCATGGACGATGAATCCCAAGAACTTTCCTGATGATACTCCGAAGGAGCATTTTAGAGGATTAAGTTTCATTCCATACTGGCGAAGTACTTGAAACATCTCGCCCAGGTGGCTTACGTGATCGTCGGCTTTCCTTGACTTTACCAGCATGTCATCTACATACACTTCCATAGTTTGTCCTATTAGCCCTGCAAACATCTTATTGATGAGGCGCTGGTAGGTGGCTCCTGCGTTTTTAAGTCCGAAAGGCATTACCTTGTAGCAGTACAAACCCCGGTCAGTGATGAAACTAGTGTGGTCTTGATCGGGAGCATGCATAGGAATTTGGTTATATCCTGAGTATGCGTCCATAAAGGATAAGAGTTCGTGCCCGGCTTTGCTATCTACAAGTTGATCGATTCGGGGAAGTGGGAAGCAATCCTTCGGGCAGGCATCATTTAAGTTGGAGAAGTCAATGCATGTTCGCCACTTCCCATTAGCCTTCTTTACCAGTACCGGGTTGGCGATCCACTCTGGGTAGATGGCTTCTCGTATGAAGTCATTGGCAAGTAGATTCTTTACTTCTTCATCGAGGGCTGCTGATCCTTCTGCCCCCATACTTCTCTTTCTTTGTTTTACGGGCGCCTTGGTAGGATCAATGTTTAGTACGTGGCATGCTATGTCAGGTGAGATTCCGGTCATGTCAGCATGTGACTATGCAAATACATCCAAGTTGTGGCGGAGAAAGTCAATGAGTTGTTCCTTCAACCCTGCTTTTAGTTGGAACCCGATTTTCAATATTCTACTCGAGTCATGTTTGTCTACAGATACAAATTCCATAGCCTCTGCAGGCTCAGCGGTGGCCTCCTCCTCTTTGTCCCTGGGGTCTAATTCATTGAAAAGGGTCGCTGGTATATCGAAGAGGAGGGGCTTTCTTTAGTTGCTATGCTTCCAAAATTTTTGTGCAGAGGGCAACCTCTACACTCTTCCCTTTATCCTTCCTGTGGTTGTTGCGAAGTTCAGTTACATAGTATTCTCGAGCAACGTCCTGGTCTCCCTCTACTTCCCCTACTCCATTGTCCGTTGGAAATTTCATCTTTAGGCACCATGGGGCCAGGACGATTTGGAAGTCAGACAAGGCTGGCCTTCCTAAGAAGGCGTTGTAGGTCGAGTGGTTTTCTATCAGCACAAATGTCTGTTTCCGCACAACGGAGCGGGGATGACTTCCAATTTCAACAAAGAGGTCCAGTTGCCCGAGGGGCATCTTCGCATCTCCAATGAAACCATGTAGTGGTTTATTGCAGGGAGAAACGTCCTTTATTGATAGTTTCATTTTTTCGAATGCATGCTTGAATAAGATATTTACTGAGCTTCCAGTGTCCACTAGAATTCAAAAAACTTCGGCTGGACCGAGCCGGGCAGAGATAACCATGGGATCCATGTGAGGGTACTGCCTTCCCTCTAGGTCACGCCTACTGAATGTGATGTCTTCACTCTCTTTCCGCTTTGGGTGGCGTTCTCCTATAACAGAATTAACACAGTCTTCATTATTTCTAAGCGACTTTCCATATCTTTCCATCTCTACCCAGCTTCTGTCGGCGATGTGCGGTCCTCCCGAGATGGTATGGACCACTATCTTCTCTTGACTGGAGCCGCTAGTGCTGCGATTTCCTCTGCCTATCTCTGGTGAGGGTAGCCTTGGGTTCTCATTGGCAAGAGCTGGAGTCCTGTTTTGACCTTTTACATAGTGTTCTAGTCTCTTCCTTCTGATGTGTTCTTCAATCAAGTCCCGGAGATGATGGCATTCATTGGTATCATGCCCGTGAGATTCGTGGAAGCGGCAGAACTTTCCAGATTTCTACGCGTTATCTGATTCCTTCTTGTATGGTGGGCGTTTGTATCTAACTTCGTCTTGGGTGGCAAGGAAGATGTTTTTGATGGTCTCATTCAAAGGAGTGTAAGTGTCGAATCTCGGTCCTGGCCGATATAGGCGTTTTTCTCCCTTCTTGCCCCCATCATTGTCTCTAGAATCATTTCTTCGAACATCCTTCGCTGCAGCGGGCGTGTTGCCGTGAGCTGCCTTATTTTGCTGCCCTGACTGCCCCTCAGTGGCAGCGTCTTCAAGCCTCATATATTTCCCGGCTTCATGGAAGAAATCGGATAAAGTAGCTGGTTTTTCTTTTGTCAATCTTCTAGCAAATTTAGTATCCGGATGCACACCACTACAGAGGGCAATTAGGATAAGCTTCTCATCGGCATCTTGGACTGCGGCCGCTGCGGCATTGAATTGGGTTAGGTATTGCTGCAGCTTCTCTCCATGTTTCTGTTTGATACTGGATAAGGAATAAGCGTCCTTGGGTTGTTCCACATGAATGCGGAACTGGCTGATAAACTTTTCTTTCAGCATCTCCCACGAGCTGATGGATCCTTGGGGTAAATGACAGAACCAGGAGGTAGCTAGATCTGCTAAGAATAGCGGAAAAAATTTGCACAACACTCCTTCTGTTGCTCCACTCATGAGCATATGCTGTGTGTATCTCTGTAAGTGTACAACGGGGTCGGAGGTTCCTTTGTAAGGTTCCATTGTTGGCATTTTCCATTCTCGGGGGGTGATGGCGATTTCGATATTGCGAGCGAAGGGGCTGGTTACTCTAGCGCCTATGCCTCGATCTCTTTGATCCCGTTGGACGCACTCTCTGAACAAGCGTGCCATCCTTTCATCAGAATTTGGAGCAGATAGAAATGAGTCCGGCTCTGCTCTGTGGGGTTGATTCCGTCCAGATGACCTGTAGGGATGGTATCGTCTATCATTCCTGACATTTTCCAGTGGCTGTCTTTGGTCTTCTAGGAGCATGCTAGGGTCAGCTACAGTTGGCCCTTGCCTTGATCTTCCTCTGCTGGGTTCTGATCTAAGCGCTTCCTCGGGTCCAACTTCGGGCTGAACTCTAGCTCGGCCCCGGTCATTGGTGTTTCTATGGTTAGGCAGTATGACAGGCTCGGCTACAGTTGACCTCTGCCCAGTACCTCTCCCGTTGGGTTCGGTTCCAAGCGTTTCCTCAGGTCTAACTTCGGGCTGAGCTCGGTCTCGACTCCTACCATAGCCGCTTCTGTCGTTAACTCCTTCGAAGAAGGAAGACCTTTGCTGTCTCCGAGATCCTCCAGATTGGGACTCACCCCATGATTCAGTGTTGCGGTTGGACTCTTTAGCATCCCTTAAGCGTGAAATGAGATGGTCCACCAAGGCTTCCTGCTGGGATGTGAAGCGGTTAGTCACTTCAGCCACAACCCTGTCTAGATCTGCCCTAGTAATTGCTGCCGGCTGTTCTGAGGCAGGGGTTGTCGGATTGGCCTGACCTTCATTTGGTACTACTGCTAGAAGGGGACGATTTACTTGGTCTATGGCCACTGGATCTGGAAGACTGCTGATTGCGATGTTTTTTCCTTTGTTAACATCTTTCTTCTGCTTGGGAGGCATGTTTTCCAAGCAATGAACGACGCTGTTAGGAAGAAGGTTAAATGGAAGAAGCTGAAGCTTCGAGCTTTCAGCTCTCAGTGAAAGCACCAAAAATGTTTGCACAAAAAATGGACAAACACCTCCAAGTCGTATGGTTTACTTGATTTTATGTTGTTCGTAGTGATTTGGGTGATTTATGCAAATATATGAAAATCAGGGACTAAACTGTAAAAGACACGCAGATTTATAGTGGTTCGGCCAGAATGTGCCTACGTCCACTTTATATGTTATTCTCCTTTTTCTATTCAAATTACAAGTACAAAGCTTTGATACAAGTATATGAAAGTTGTTTGAAAGTTCTATCCGTGCTTGAGCTCTCAAACTTGTCCCCATTGCTGTACCCCTGCCCCTCTATTTATAGAGTGAGGCTGGGGGTAGGGGTCTTGGATGTATATAGTTGCTGGTGGGCCTGGGCTGATACAATCTGGCCTGGCAAAGTTGGTCCGGAACGCCTTGGTCTGGTGGGATTTGGTCCGGTGGAACTTGGTCCGGTGATGGTTTTGATCCGGTGGGACATTGGTTCGGTAATAGGTGGAGCGGTAGAGGCTGGTTCAGTGAGGGCTGGTTCGGTGGATGGAGTGGAAGGAGTTGGTTCGGCGGTCTTCTTCCTTGCTTCTTGGTTCAGTAGTGGATGAGGTAGCTGGTTCGGTGATGAGAGGGGAGTGGAGTTGGGTTTAATTCGGTGGTCTTGGTCCGATGGGACTTCGTCCAATAATCAATATTAGTCATCACATTCAATATGGATTTTTCAGAAGTCAAATAAGAGGAAATCCTAAGTGTTCATCCTAGACATCCGACTTAGAGCATGCCTAGAGACCAATCTAGGTTTCGTACACGTGTAAGCGGTCCGAGGTTATTATTGTCCTAAATAGTCATCTCAGGCATCCAACTCAGAGCATGCTTAGGGACCGTTTGGGATCCTGTACATGTGTAACTGGCCTGAGGTTATGTTGCATCATTTATCTAAAGTCAGGGTAAAGGAATCGAACCTGACCCCAACCTATCCCGATGATGGGGTTGTCATCCCGTGGAAGTCTCTGACCCATAACTTCATTCTACCCCTCCCCCCATTCTAATGGTGAGCTTTTAGTTCCAACTCCCGCTGTTATGCATTCTTATTCCAATTTTCCACTCTGGCTCCAGCGTTGCCCATTCCAAGCATTAAAGCTCATCGTAGATCCAAACCGATCGTGCCTTTGAGTCGTAAGGGCATTATTTTAGTTTGCTTTGCTCTATCTTCAAATGCTCCCGTATTGGTTTTTAGTTTTTTATTTTGAGTTCCAGGCTTCCAGCTGCTTCGGATGTTCATTGTTGATCCATCATTCTGAAAAATCCCTCCAGCATTTCCTGTTGTCAGAACAGTATTCAATCTTGCATTTCTTTCATCATTCTCTCCATCTCTTTTCTGATCACATAGATGGATTGATGAGAATTTGAGAACACCTCCCGCTTGCCCCTAGGCTATCGTTGACTTCCTCCAGCCTTAGATATAGTGTTAAGGCTCTTCATCTTCTCCAAATCTCATATTCAAGCTTCAAGTTTTTAGATCTAGCTTTGTTCACAGTTAAAGCACCAAAATGTTAACCCAAAAAATTGATCAACACCCAGAAATCAGATGAAAGCACTAGTTCTTTTATAATAGATGTAAAAGCAACAAAAATCCCAGATCAAACAAGTAAGAATAGCAGAAAAAGTAAAGATAATGGCCATATCTCCTAAACGGTAAGTCCATTTTTCTACTATAACCACTCTACGGAAAGATAAACCACATGCCCGATCTAATGAAAGCAGTTTCAGACCCTAATTCTTCTCCTATCAATAGTTATATAACTTACAATAATTTTTAGGTCCAAACTATTTGATAAAAAATTCCAAGTATGGAAAATGTCCTTGGTAGTCATTTCCTAAATTTTTAGAGGCATACAACCTCATATGAATTAAATACTAATATTTTACGATCCTCCAATACATAAAATACGGGTCAATACATGTATCCCAAATGATTTTTACAAATGCATCCATTTAGAGGGAGTGATAAAAGAGTTAATGAACTCTTTGAACCGGTACATATAGATGTACACAACCTAAAGTCTAATGATACCAAAACCGATCCACCAGTAGTACATCTTTAATAAGTTTAGAATTTAAAACGAAAATGGAAAATGTAACATACAAATGAAATAAAACACGTTTATTTGATCGAATAAGTGAGTATATTGGAAAGGGTTCCAAAAGTTCCTAAAAATGAAAAAGATCAATCTCATAATCGCTCATCCTTATGATATATAATGATGTATTGATAAAGAGTAATCAGACTTTGTTGGACAAAGTATGGTTAATAGTGAGTGAAGTTGAGTTAAACTCTTTCTATAAGGATATGTACATAAGAGTAAGTATGTATATTAAATATAGGTTCATCTAAAGCATAGTTTGTGGAATCATATAAGATATGAGTTGGTAAGAAGCCCTAATATTAAACAGTTAAGATGTGTGTTTGTCTAATCTATGTTATGAAAATAAGTCTCATAGTCTTAAAACTGAATTAGTTTTTATGTAAGAATAAAAGATAATTCATAAAATATTTATGAAAGCCTATTATGTTGTATCGTATTGAGAGAATTTTTTTTTCAAGAAACGCTACCTTCGTAGTGGAGGAATTTCTTTCATAAATTAGTGGTAGTACAAGGGACTCAGATACGATCCAAAGACTCTAACATAAAAACTGATTACATATGATGAAATAAAATTAACCAAGCGTAAAGCAAACATGAATCATTAGAACGTCTAAAGGGATTCATACAAATTTGAGAGAACTATCAGTTTCTTATCAATGTTAAGAAAAAGGATTATTAGTGATAACAATCTCCTTGATTGTCAATAACCCGTAAAGAGTATAAACTTCACCGTATGGCACGATGCTTTAATCCAGAATATATTCCAAATACATCATCAAAATATGATTTTGATAACTGTACCCGAAGGGATATGGTCCATCGGTTGTACGTATGTCTTCAAAAAGAAGACCAATGTAGTTGGAGTGTGGTAAGCCACATTAATGAGAACAACATCATAAAATTCAATTGTTGAAATTAACGTAATAGATTGATCATTCAACATGCTTAATTTAATTTGAATATAACTCACAAAATTATCGCCCAGCGTAATTTTTTGGGATTTTTATGCTGAAATAAAATTTTAAATAATGATTTAGAATAGACTATTTGCACATAACAACCAACGTGTCTCGAAAATAGTGAGAATGACAAATAAGTTTGTGAGTTAACAGATATGATCCAAGAAACGATAAGGTAGTATCGTACGACACGCGTCAGAGTTAAGAAAATATTTGGATAATGAAATCAAATAGTTTGATTTTCGAGCAAAATGCAAAGGAAGCACATGCTGTAAGAAAGAATATTAAAGAGGTACTAAAATATTTCTAAAACTACAAGTAAGGATGTTGGGATTGTTCCGAACGATATATATAGACACCATATTAAAATGTTTAATTTGGAGCATATGAGATGGATTCCTTCTGCATAGGCAATAATATTTATCATATATGCTATGTTGTCAACTATATCACTATTCGCTTATGTAATTGTTGCATTATGCAAGTATCAAATCTGAATTAGTACAACTAAATGATAGTAATAAGTATTGACGAGTATCTGCGAAATACTAAAATTTTCAATCGAAATAACAAACTCTGAATGAAGGAGTATTCAGACTCAAACTTCTTATGTGACATAGAATATAGTATATCATTCCTAAATACATAATGAACCTTAATTAAGGGTCTTTGAGTCGGAAATGTTCCAAATGAGTATGATGGCTGATTTAGCCGCAAAGCTAAGTACATCACCTTGAATAGCGCTGTAGTGGAAGTGGTACACATTTTAAATACACAAATCAATAACAGAGCTAGGATGATTCCAAATGTTGAGAATTCTATGATATTTTTTACAAAATAATGCCACGTTACAGAAACTAGGGCTCATAAGAAGTCTAGACACATGCTTCGAAAGTTCCGTGTGATAAAGATAGTATATTGTTTGCGCCAAAATTGGTCACAAACACCCAATTATCGATGAAAGCATCCGTTTACAATCACAGATCACAGATAGCAAATATGTAGAGAAAATAAATGTGAAGAACACTCAAAAAACAAAAAGGAAAGCAGTAGAAAGACAAGATTTATAGTGGTTCGGCGTTTTAGCCTACGTCCATTTTGAAGGATTTTCCGTTTTATTGATGGTTCTCGCTGGTTACAATGAGTTACAATAGTAGAAGTGAAGTACAAAGATAATCTCGGCAGAGTCTGAACGTAGGAGAGCCAAAAAGATCCCTTTTCTGTAAGTCCTGGGCTGCTATTTATAGGTGCAGGCTGCAAAAATCTCGTCCAGATCTCGGAAGACCTCTTCTCTCACGTGGGTGGGCCCACACGATCGATCCTACGCCATTTGCACTCGGTCTGTGATCGATATGAACGAACTTCGTATTGATCAATACTTCGTCCAATCGAGTCAAGATCGATCATGAACATTCCTAAGGATGCACTTAAGCTTCTGTGAAAATTTGGTAGCATTTGGACTTATAGATTTTGAGTTATGATCGATGCAAGTTTGAATTTATTAAAGGCTGCTGAATTCGCATCGGTCCTCTTCGCGTCGCTCTGTTCGTATCGATCTGTGCACGTGCCTACAAGTTGTCTTGGCGCTAACTTTTTGGATTGATCCACTTTTTATGCCGAGTGACCGAGTCAACCATTTTTACGTGTTCTCTTTGTATCGATCATTTGAGGCTCTGTTCGTATCGATGCTCACAGGTCACTTCGTATCGATGGCTAGGTGCCACTTCGTATCGATAACTCGAGGACATTTCGTATCGATAGAAGATATTACTTCGTATCGATCGTTCGGTGGTTCATTCGTATCGATCGATTGATACGAACTGTGCAATTGGAATCGATACGAATTGACTCCAATTGATGGATACAAAGCCGAGTAAATGTGATGGATACGAAGTAGAACCAGGCCAAGTGGATACGAAGCAGAGCGTACGTAATGGATACGAATCGATAGGTGCTTGATGGATACGAAACTGATCGATGTGAAATGATGAATGCGAGTGAGTTGATTTCCTTGGTTTGCATCGATCATATCTTGAGCATACGAACTCCGATTGACTCGAAATTTGTAACGTTGGCTTTCATGGCTTTGCTTGTCATGTCATACCAATTGTAGCTCGATCTGGACTTGGCCAAAATTTACCGGTATCCATAGCGAACCTGTATATAGCTGGCATTGGAAGAGAACTGTCTTTAGTTTCCAGTCGATCTCTTGGTGTCACGGCCTTGCCAAAGGTGGGATAATAGTGATCATGCTTATTATCTATGAAAATCCAGCGTTGATCATTGTGCAGTCGATTGGGTTAAATCCGCCTGTATGTGGCCTTGCCTAAAGGCGGGTTAACATATATCAACGATGGAGAAATATTGATCGATAGGGTAGACATTAATACAATATAGCAGATCCATTCACTAAGGGGCTTGCTCGATAAGTTCTGAACTGATGGGAGGAATGGGATTATGATTCCATAATTGGCTCCAAGTGCAATTGGGAACTGAAAGAGTTGGTGGTATGCCCTAAGACCAATTATGTAATTGTTACATACACCTCACTCTTAGCTAATCTTATTCGTAATAACGGAGTTTATTTTCTTTTATATACTTTGTTATATTGTGATGTAAATAATTAAGTAATTAATTAAAAGTAAAAAGCAATAAAATTATTAAATAAAATATTATGTGATGGTAGTTACAAAGTTGCAACCAGAAGCAATTAATCACAATATGAAATAATATTTTTGTTTAAATATTCATTGTCAAGATGTTTCGAGGAATGATATAGTTACATCTATTAGGACTAGAGTGCAATATGCTCCCCAAATGTTGGGTAGTTTATTACTCATGGCTGTGGGGGCGCTAAGGGGTTATATGTTTATAGTTATTGGATAACTATGGAATGAATCATCCGAGAGTTTCATGTTAGTTAATAAAAACTGCATCAAACAGGAAATCTAAGGGTGACGATGTTACATAGTTCCCTCGACTTGAGAATATCGTGGAACTTTAATATGAATACTCCACTTTGATTATAGTTAAATCATGGCTTGGCAATCCACCAAGTGACTACAGTTGGTTTTGAGTTGAAGTTTTGGAAGTGAAACACTATCCAATAGTGAGTTCGTCTTCTCGGTTATGTGATTAGTATCATGGTCAACTTTAGTCAAGTCTAAGTCAAAATATCTAGCAAGAATGGTATGGTTAATAATAAATGCTATTATCGGACTTTATTTATGGGTTAAATAGGTTGAATAAGGATGTTATTGGAATTTTGACCAAAACCAAGTTCCATAAATCCAAAAGTGATATAGTATTGACGAAGAGAATATGCATAAATAATCATTACTAAAAGGTACTGAAAAGGTATGTAAGCAACGAGTTTGGGAATACGGTCACACCACTAGCTAAGGTGATGTGTGAACATTAATATTTGAATTGTTCAATATTAGTCACTAACTGAATTCACAATGATTCACACAACTGTATCTGCGAATTCTTCAAAATACCACAAGACATAATCAATTTATAAAATATTATAAATTAATTATAAATTAATTAAATTAATCAACATTTAATAAAAATTGATTATTGTTTAATTTATTTGATGTTTTTGGAGTTTTTTGGAATATTTGATGCATGTATAAAAGTTATATCCATGCTATTGATATACGATATTGGTGTAGCTTTAAACGAGTTTAAGTAAAAGATAATTGCTTAAAGAGATTTTATGGAAATTGTACGCCATATAATGGCATCTTAGGCCAAACATATCATGTGAAGATATAGGGGTTAATTGAGAGAAATTTTGTTATTAATTAGGGATATTTCAATTAAAAGAAAGGGAAATATTTCATTCTTTCAATTTAAACAAATCCACTAATTTTATTTTCATTCATTCAATCTTCTCTCCTCCTTTCTCATGCTATGGCTAAAAATAATTTACATTTTTCTAGCATAAAATGAACTCCAAATCAAATGAAAACATCAAATAAAATCTAAGCTAGGTGGTTCATCCTTCTATTGGATAGTTGGGTTTTCTCCTTTTATTGCAAAGTTAGGTATGAATTTACTTAGTATCTAAGGAAAAATCTCAAATCAAGGCATACAAAGGGCAAGGCTTTTCAAGTTCAATTCTTCTATTTATTTTATTTATTCTTGATGTTTAAACCCGACCAAATTCACATATATGTGTATATAGGCTGCTACTTATAAATGTAATCTAAAATCCCTTATGTGTTATTACTTTATTATAAAGTCAATCTTGTGTTTGAGTTATTTTGTGTATTCAAATAGGTCTGAAATTATTAGTTAATGTAGATTTGATTTGCTATAAAATTTACATTTTTATCATTATTTAATTATTAATTATTTGATTAAAATAAGTTGTATCCTTATTTCGTTTTATGTATTGATTTTATTTATTGGATCTGAAATAATTGGCAATGTAGATCTGAATTGTTGTAATAGAATTTACATTTGTTTTCACTATTTAATTTAGTTGTATATATGTATTTAATATTTAATTACTTAAATTGTGTATGGATACGTTCATATGACTCTTCTTCATGTTATCCAAAATTGTAAACCAACATCAAGTTAAATTTTGGTTAGTTAATTTTGGCTTTGCAAACTAATATATATATATAATGATTTATTGTTTAATTAAATATGTGTATTTGAATTATGAATTTTAAATTATAGTATACACATATGTGCGTATGTATATATGTATTGTTCTAAATTAATCATGATTATTGAAGTCACACACACACACATATATATATGTATATAAATATATTAAATTATGATAATACTATTTTAAAATTTGTTTACATGTTGAATGTGTATTTTCGGATCTATAATTTTAAAGTTGGATATTTTGTTGTGATTAAGCATGGACATTTTCATATGATATTGAATTTATTATTAGTTAGCATTTGTAAAAGGGGAAATCTAAAATATTACCTTACACTATTTCCTTTTTAGTTCTGATTAATTAGATTTACTTCGCAAATGATTCCAACAATGCCTACTTCTTTGGCACCATAGGCTTAATATGGTCAATTGGTGCCGATTGGCCCGATCGTCGATCGAACTCCTTTGAACTTTAGAGTTTTACTTAACCCTCTAAGGAGAGCTTCTACTGTCATTTCTGCTAAAGTTCTGCACAATATTTGTTTACAGCATGGTATTCTAGATGATGATATGCGTTTTCCACTGAAAAATGAGTTTGCACACATGCCACCTCCAGGGTACACTGCCTTCCATCGGTACATGTATTATTGGAAGTTATTTAATACCAACTAATATTATATTATATTTTATAGTAAATTTTTATTATATTATATTTTGTGTAAAGAATATATTTTTACTTTTGGTAGTGTTTAATTGATTTATATTTCTCTGAATAAACGGTTTAGTGATACCGTTTGGTATGGGACTTTCGGTAACACTTTTTCGGTTATTCATCGGACTTGTCATATAGAGATATCTAGTGTGGATCGAGTTTAGTTTATGAGCTTTGAATAGTTATTCAAATAACATGCGGTGGTATGGGATGCCGTTATGTTATTTGGTTGATTATTCTGTGTATGTAAATGTCATTTGGACAGGGATTTACACATATGTGTGTGTGTGTGTAAGATGATGCTCACTGCGGTGAGTATAGTACAGTCATGTGTTAACTAATAGTGGAATCGTGTGTTGGCATAAGATTAGATCTCTAGTACTTCATAGTTGTGTGTCGACTTATAAATACACACACACACACAACCATGTGTCGGTCTACGTCTACAACTATGTAATTTATAGGATGGGGATATTATATGTTATCCATATTGTCCATCTCCCTTTATTTTTAGGAGTGAATCAGATTGGCCAAAATTCACCCTTGCAGCCTGATTGCGATGGCCGTGCCTTGGATCCGTGAAACTTTTTTCTATTTAAGGCTGTGCATGTATCAGTATATGCATTGGTCGTTGTGACAGAAAGACCAGTAGTCAGTTACCATAGGGGCAAGTGTCGGAAGTCATGACCGAAGAGGCTACGTGTAGATGAGCCTATGGTGGATCATTGTTACAATACTGGAGAGAGAGGCAATGGTAACCAATGACAGTAGGAGTCGTGCTGGTTGGGCACATGTGTCGTGTTCGCCAGTTGCATGTATAGTCTTCGAGAGCAAGTGTGTTTGTTAGTCTCCCATCTAGTTCCAGTACATTCATTTGTTGTGGATTAGCATATATTTTTCACCATCCAATGAGTTGGCCATACTAGAGAATGTGTGTCTAAAGTGTAGTCAGTCCCCATTATATCCATACTCTTGATGGTTTGGTATCTTAGAGATAGCCTTTATGTATTATTTATGGTTTGGATTGTGATTATTTATCTTTATGATTTATATGATATGAGATTGTGTTTGGATGATTTGATAGGCTATCCCACATTTATTTCTACCTAATATGATATTCTCATTCTATTATGGATGTTCCCTTGTTATTATGTTATTTGACATTATAAATAAACAGAGTCTGACCCCTGTGTTCTTGTTAATACTCGGGTCAGTCCGAGAGACTTTTAGTGCAGGTACTTAGGGTTGATTGAGCATAGTATGGACTTATGGGAGGCTAGTAGGAGTTATAGGATGATACATTCCCTATACATTTTTTTAACCTCATGATTGTGTCTATTATGTAATAGTTGATATATAATTTATTAGGCTAGAGACTTTCCTTTTGTAGCCCATGGACTTATGCATTGTACTATGTGATATGTATGATATTTTATTTGCTTTGTTTTGACTCTGTGTTCTGTAATTGATATTTCTTATTTGTGACTGTGTATTGTTCATCCTGGAGGCATACATATTTATTACTTTGTACCGAGACCGAGTACGAATATGGTAAGTAATATTGGTATTTGACACACATACCGGTGTTGGTCCTAAAGAATATTCACGTATGTGCGCCATATCACTTCATTCTCCTTATTACTCGACAATATCACTTAGTAATACTCTTGGGTAATATAGGTATAAAAGGAGGGGGATTACAATGGTCATCTTAGAACGATGGGACACTGCTAACATCATGTAAATCATTTCCTTAATGAGAGGAATAGACAACCTACCATCTCTCTTCAGCCATCCTCTTGAATCAATAGAATAATGATCCAAATGTCTCGAATGCCCTCCTCTATTTAGCTTCTCAAAAATATCCAATAACTCTGTATCTGTGCAGTTAATGCCCCGCTATTACCCCGCTATAACCTTGCTATATCTCATAGCGGATTTTTACCGCTACAATTTTTCCATATAGCCCCAAATATAGCCTTTCCGCTTTAAGCCCCGCTATTTCCGCTATATCCCGTTATTCCCGCTATATTCTGCTATTTCCGCTATATCTTCATTAAAAGAAATGAATTGAAAAATGACATTTATACAGCATAAAAATTATGAAATTAATTTATTTAACTGAATTTTCAATATATTTTCAGAAATGAAAATACTCTAATATTCTACTGAATTCAATTATGCTATGTAATAGTTTTACGTTTATTTACAGTATATTCGCACAAGTTTTTAATTAAAATTATTTATGTATTAATTATAATTCAATTGAATGTTAATTTTTCATTTAATTACCATTTATATATTCGTAAAAACATTAAGTACGAGTTTTACAAGATATTTTAAAGTCATCCGCTATATCCCACTGTATCCTCGCTGTATCCCCGCTATGACTTTTTGCACCGCCACCGCATTGAATCTGCCAAGCGCTTTAACTGCACAGCTCTGTATCTTGCCCCTGACATGAACTAATACGGTCCATAAGTGAAGGCTAAACATCCAAAGCTAATAACAATAATTGTGTGATGTCCATTGTAGGTCAAAAATCAAATGTAAAAATAAACTCGAAATGCTTCCATTGCAAGAAATAGGGCTTAACATCGCATGCTTCCAACTTAAGGCATCGGGTACAATATTACCCTTACCCGAAGTAAAAGAGATACTGAAGTCATACAAAGCCAAGAACTTCATCCACCTATGCTGCCTCAAACTTAAATCCTTTTGAGAGAATAAATACTTTAGAGATTTATGATCCATAAATAGCTCAAATCGCTCCCTCAAAAGATAATGCCTCCATGACTTGAGGTGAAAAACAACGGATTCCAACTCAAGATCACGAGTTGGATGGTTTTTCTTATGAACTTTCAACTGTCGACTGGCATAAAAAACAACTCTACCCTTCTTCATCAGCACAACGCCAAATCCTATACCACAAGCATCAGTATATATTGCGAATGCCTTCATACCATCAGGGAATACCAAAATAGGTGCACTAGTCAATAACTCCTTTAGCTTTATAAAAGCATCCTCACATTTTGAGTTCTACGAGAAAACTGGATTCTTCTTGGTAAGGTGGACCAATGGTGCAGAAATCTCAGCGAAGTCCTTAATGAACTTCCTATAGTAGCCGGCTAAACCAAGAAAACTTCTGACCTCTGCAGCATTCTTAGGTACGTTCGAATCCTATATTGCAGCAACTTTACTAGGATTGACCGCTAGTCCATGCTCTGGACAACATATCCTAGAAAGTGAACCTCCTTGCGCCAAAAGTAACATTTGGAAAAAATTTCTTTTAGATTATGCATATGAAGAGTGTCAAGCACTTCTTCCTAATGCAACTTGTGCTCTTCCTTGCTTTTCGAATAGACAAGTATGTCAATAACAAATACCACTACGGAGTTATTCAGCAATCCTCTAAAGACTCAACATGATTAGTCCAAATTGCATAACTAACCACTCATAGAGTCTGTGGGTATGCAAAAAGCGGTTTTTTGAATAATATCCTTAGTTACACGTATATGATGGAACTCGGTAGTGAAATCAAGCTGAGAGAATACCTTTGCTCCAACTAGTTGATCAAAGAGATCGTCTATACATGGTAGTAGATAATGCTTCTACTTTGCCATTTCATTTAGCTGTCAATAATCGATGCAAATCCTTAAGGAGCTATCTACTTTAGTAGCAAAGACAACTAGTGCTCCCCACTCTGAGATACTCCTTCGAATGAAGCCCTTCTTCAATAATTCGTTCGTTTAATTATTTAGCTTGTGCCTGTCTTTAGGAGCCATATGCCTAAGAGGTAAGCCAATGGATCTAGCATTCACCTCAAGATAGATTTGAAATTCGATCTCCTTATGGGGTAGACCGGAAACTTTTCTAAAGACATCTGGGTAATCTCAGACTATAGGTACTGAAGCCAACTCATCTGTGACAGGTCAAGGAAATATAGGAAACTCAACATAACGAAACTCTTGAGATCCCAGTAAACCTCTAGGCCATGTCCTTTGCAAGTACTCAAGCGAACCACCTTCCAATCACAATCTTGTACCGCTCCATACATAGTTATCCAGTCCATCCCCGAAATTAACCCAAACCCATAAAATCCCAAAACATAAGCATCACAATCGAATTCGACACCAAAAATATACAATTTCAAACCCCTACAAATCATGGAAAAATAAATCGATCCTCCAGGGTTCAATACTACAGTGGGGCCTGCTACTATACTTGTCTCTAAATGTAAGTTGCCTACTTGAAACAAATCAATGTGATGCACAGGTGTCAAATAGAGTGTAAATTAGAGAGAGTTAACACACCTTCGATAACGACCTTCTCTCCTTTATCCACAACAGGAGCTGTACTCGAGCGAGGAACAACATCTAGTGCATATGTTGGAACCACTTGGGTAAAAGTCTTGGACACGGTCGGATACTCCCTCATTGAGTGACCAAGCTGATTGCAGTTGTAACACTGTCTTTTCCAAGTACGCCTTGCATTTCCTAGCAAAATGTCCTTTGAAACCGCACTTCCTAAATCTGAGCTCTTCCATCTTTATCTTGCCTAGAGTTCCTATTCCACCCTTGCACTAACCCAAAAAACTGGGCTTCCTCCTGCCTTCTTGGGCTCATCCTTAGCTTCATCTTGGAAACAGTATTTAGAAAAGCCATCTCCACCAATCCCTCATAAGTAGCTCCCGTCAGAATGTGGCTAAGGGCCAAATCTTGAAGAAGTTGCTACAGCCTCTTCGCGAACTTCAAAGCCTTTTTATGCGAGGTATTTATCAATCCAAACCGAACCTAGCTAGCTTATTGAATCGGTTCACATATTCTTTCATCGTCATATCTCCATGCTGCAGATGTATGAATTTCTCCAACTGCACTCCTTGCTCTGCTATAGAAAGAAATTTAGCCTCAAAACTCTTTTAAAACCACACTAAGATATCTCTTCTTCATTGGTCTCTACCACCACAACATCCCACCAATTTAGAGCTTCCCCATGCAAGTGCCAAGAAGCCAACTTCATTCCAGTAGCATCATCCAGCCCCAACAAACCAAAAATCCTTCCATGCCTTTGAGTCCATAAAAGATTCAGTTCCCACATAAGGCTTTCCTCCTAACTCAAAAAGTCCTTTTATAGCTTAGTGAAATCCACAACCGGTGGGTTGACTGGCACTGCTCCCCACACTGGTACTACGGGTCATCCATTGGTGTTAAGTTCGGCTTGGCCTCTTACTTGTAGATAGCGATGGAACCATATTAGGACATTCACATCCAGAATCTCAACTACTTCGCTCGTACCATTTCTAGCTTAATTGGACATTCTCACTATTTATGATTAGGAATTATTAGCAGCTTTCCTCAAATAGTATTAAGCCTTACTGGAATTTAGTGAGTGTACTAGTGTTATACTTATATCGGTATATATAATAACTTTGAAAACTTTGAAAATATACAAATACATTCTCTCGGTACCACCTAATCATTAAGGAAATTTTAATCTAAGCTCCGTTACCAGCTGTAACAACTCGTAGAATAACCATAGTCCATACGATAAATGACATATCAAGTCTTTAAATGTAAGTATAACATAAGTCTGATAAATGGCAATAGGTCCAAATGATAGATAAAACTCTCAAACAACACCATACTAATAATATATCTAATAGATAAAATGAGAACTTAGAGAGAGGTTGAAATAGATAAATCACCATCAATGTGTCGCCTTCTCCACACACCTGGCCAAATCAACTCACTTACTACCCTATCTTTCTGTAATAGGTAATAAGAGAGAAGATGGATGGGGTCAGACAAAGTTTGGTGAATGAATTATATCGCTAATGGTATGGTGTAAACAAGTGATTGAAGTTCAGTTATATCCTACACCTAGGGTGTTCCTTCGTGTGTTATATATATAAGGATCTAGTTATTTTACAGTTTCAAGTTGACTATTCTAGATGTCCAATTATAGCTCATGAAAGTTCCACTCACATATGGAGCATAATGAAATAGGGAAATTCCTAGAGGCATCTCTATTCAACTGTGCGCACTCCTGAATAACTAAGAAGTGGGAACAAGTTAACCCGACCTATACCTGGTTCTGGTTCAATCTAGCCTATTGCTTCAGCTTAGACGTCTGATCCTGCTAGTCAGACGTCTGACTATGTGCCAATTAAAAAAACAAGTTCCAAGCGATCGGACTTTTGGAACTTTAACTCAAACTTCTGACTTTATCCTAGACGTCTGGTTGGATATTCAAATGTGTGGATCAGTTATAATTTACAATGTCTATTTTTTTTGTTTTCGAACTCCACACGTTCAGCCGTCTTGACCTTCGGCTCAGATGTTTGATCTTCATCTCAGGCGTGTGAATCGTGCTTTATTTATATGGTTTTCTGTCGGATTTGTATTTAATCGTCTTTAGTTCAACTCAAACATCTGACCAACTAATTGGGACGTCTAACTTGGGTTTTCCACATTTTTAAGTTTTATTATTCTTGTATATTTCGCTTGTCTCTCCGATTAGAGCATGGGTTTTAGCATTTATCTTTATCAAAGCTTCTGATACAATTTCTACTATTAGTCGTCCAACTTCAAATGATTTATTCTAACATTTACCAGTGATTTTTTTGGTAAATTATGTATATATATTCAAGGTGTTATATATGTATTCTCAAATTGATTATTATATAATTTTCAGTGCAAATTGAATTGGATCTAATTAAATTACTAGATATATGTTTGTAATATAGAAGATTCAAAATCTTTATAAGTTAAGATCTATAAGGTTAGAGAAAATCTACTTTTCATCTATCTATTCAATAATTTAGATTTATCGTCTTCTAAGATTTTTCCTAATTTATTTCAATTCAAAAGATCATAATAAATGATAGATTCAAGAAGAGAAATCATATTTGTATTGCTAAAAGCTATATAATTGAAATTCAACTACTTATTTACATCATACTCATTTCGTAGATAGAATCCGCTCACCTTTTAGCTTTCCACCTTCTCTTTAGATTTGTATCCACTGCTCCTTTCCTCCAGCTTTGTTTGCTGAATCCTTCTTTCTCTAATTCCTTCTCTATTTTTATTTGATTTACTTTTTATTTTGTTTGAACTTGGAATTTATTTTTTTGAGGAAGAAGGAGAGAAAGAAGAGATGTTTAGGAGGTGGATGTTAGGGTTTTTGAATGAGAAGAGTGGAGGCTTAGGCCTTTATTTATAGTTGAGAATTGGGGTTTATAGTCTAGTTTTCGAAATCAATAATTATGAAATTGCCACTCGCTACATTTTCCACTAATTTCACTTTGTTTTATCAAATTTAGCAAGTTATATATGATTTCTGGTTGTAAACGACATTCCAGATATAATGTAATAAGCCCCAAGGCCTAATTCTAACATCTGTAATAAAATTATTATTTTGTCCTTTTTGTAAAATTACATTATTTCTTTTATTCGTATTTTAATTTATTATTAAAATTTTTGGGGTTTTACAGGTCACTTTAAAGTCCTTTGTTCTTTCTGATAACATATATCAAATATGTGATTTATTTTGGCTAAAGATTTTGACTTTAAGTTGATTACCAATTACAGTGATATTAACCTTATATAACAAAGGAGACAAATCCTCTCTTGGATAGTGTTGCACTTCAAGCAGTTCAACGTACACCCAACTATAGTTAAAACACAGTCGCCATGTCTTGTGCTTGATCATAATCATAGTTTGATTACTTAAGATCGATAGTACACTCAAGTCTAAAGACTACTGTATGTCGTTAACCTAAGATCTTCTGTTTAACTTAGTTATATTAACCTATAGAAGCTCTCATTGAGTTATTCTATGATTGTTCCAAACAACCACGTGTACGTAACCCTTGGTGCCCCTAACGGTCATGAGTAAATCACTGTCAATCATATGGAGAGCGTTACATTAGTTTCAACAGACTTATTGATATCCTTTTCTCGATGCTTCTTGACCGAGAACATTTAAAAGTAAACATTTATTTATTATTTATATATATTTATTGATTTAATGCTAATTTTTACGAACACGTTCGTAACCACAATTTATAAAATACTTCTTCTAAGGATTTCTACCTATTTAAGTTTAATGGATTTAATTCGTTACTTATATCACTATATAACATATACATATATACATACATACATACATACATATATGTATATATATATATAAGAAAAATAAACCAGATGCATACATCATTTCGAACAAGACTCTTTTATAAGAGTTAAGTTAGTAAGAAATTACATTATTGCCCTTATAACAGACCCTTAACTCTATCACATTAGTTTTGCAAGTGAATAGATTTCCCTTTCTCAAATCACCTTCAGTAGGAACCTTTGAGGACAATATTTATTTGTATCTGAAAAATTCAATACTTACAATTATGAATTCATTCGTAAATGCAATCAGTTAAATACTTATACCTAGGGATTTCATACTGCATATATTATTGTAATCATCAAAATTCAGTTTATATGTATAATATATGCATACATAATTAAAACAGAAACCAGACAAACATACTTTCATTTAAGATTCATACATAAGATTTAAGTCTATAATTATATAACCAAAATACATAATTACCCCTTGGGCATACCCTAAACTCTATCATATACTACAAGTGTGTGAAGATTGTTTAGATATATTTACCTTCTTACATGGATGATATATTAATAGCTTCTAAGGACGTTGGTGAAATCAACCGACTTAAGGCAAGCATGAAAGTGGAATTTAAGATGAGAAATATTGGTGAAGCAAGGAAGATTTTAAAGATGGAAATCTTCGGAAATCCAATGCTCAAGATTCGAGATTGACTCGAGAGGAGTATATCCAAAAAATGATTACTCGGATCAGCATGGATAGAGTAAAGTCATATCTACGCCCATGCCTTTTCATGTAAATATTCCATAAAAACTCTCCAATCTCAGAGAAAGATAAAGTCAATAAAGGTACCATATTTGATTGTAGTCAGTATCTTGATGTATGCCATGGTATGTACTAGATCATACATTGGACATGCAGTTAGAACAGTTAGTCGATATATGGTTGATCCAAGCAAGGCTTAATAGGAAGTAATTCGGGTGACTTAGAGGCTATGCAGTTAAAGCGCTTAGCGGTTGCATATCGGTGGAGGTGCAAAAAGTTATAATGGGGATAAAGCGAGGATATAACAGAAAATATCGGAGGTGCAAAAAGCTTCACTAAATATGAAACCAAATATTAAAAGTTAATTTATTCTCGTTATCACATCATTTGCATAGTAAAAAGAAATATTATTTAATCTTATACAACAAAACTGAAGAATATCATAATTTTTGAAATCTAGGTTTTGTTACTACAATAGACTTTTAACTTATATTGAGCACTTATTCCTTAAAATTAGGACTTTACCATAACTTTGTTGATTCGGTTCAAAAGAGAACTAGTCAAATCAACCTTTTTTATATTATTGTTGCTAAAACGGGTGCTAAGAATCCTCCATTTAGCGAGTTTAGTGGAAAATAGTGGGGCTTAAAG
This sequence comes from Allium fistulosum, assembly GCA_030737815.1. Lineage (NCBI taxonomy): Eukaryota > Viridiplantae > Streptophyta > Magnoliopsida > Asparagales > Amaryllidaceae > Allium > Allium fistulosum. The sequence continues at coordinate 1,256,072,977 of CM060904.1, forward strand.
CAGATTTACTGTTTTGTAGCGCTATACTGAAAAAGCATGGAGATCGAAGTGCGCTAGGCGCTATAGCAAGGATTTTGCAGTGCTTTAGCACGACTTTAACTGCACAACTTAGAGGTGCCTTTAAAGAACTCTAAAATTTGGAGCCTATATTTGGCGGCAATGGTTAGCAGCTGCAGTTTGGTTAGTTGATGAGATCTAGAGTATGCAGGAAACAGAGATCGTAGGAGGTCAACCTCTGTATATGTGTTTGCTTTTAGAGGTACAACTAATAGTTGGAAAGTAAGGTTGCAGACGTTGGTTTTCTTATCTAGTATAAATGTTGTAACGACCCAAAATTTTCGTTATTGGATTTTAAATGTTTAATTAATTTTAAATATTTAAAATAATTGAATTTTGGAATTTAATAATTTATAATTCAAATATAGGGAATAATTAAATATTTGAATTGTGAATTAAATGTTAATTAAATGGATTTAATAACTCCTTTTAATTAATAAATAATATTGGTGAATTCAATTTGTAAATTTATTTACAAATGTAAATAGACCGGATAAATATCGATAATTAAATGTTTAAATATGAGAAATTAGCCTTTCGGGGCATAGTCTCGAATTTTGACGACATTAGTTTCATTAGATCCGTAATAGTAAATTATATTATGCTGTCGAATTTCGTGGCAATCCGACGTATCATTTGGTCGTGTGAGATCAAAATGCGTTGAAATTAATATCGGAAATTTAATATAATAACTGGGTCTAAAAACCTATCTTCTGCATACGATCGAATTAGATCTCGAAAAAAGTTCCATTGCATTCAGAATAGGGGTATAACATATAGAATGCCAAGCGAAACTCCCCGTTTGGAGTTCGAGATTTTTGGGTATGTTTTGTGGAATATTTTGAAATTAAAATAATATAGATATATTTATATTCAGTCATACCCATGGCCATACCCCCCACACAGCAAACCATACCCATGCCCATGCCCTTATGTGCAGGCCCATCCCTCTTCTCCTCTATTTAACATTGTCTACAAAATAGGAAATGGGTTTCCTCTTTGAAAATAAAAGTTTAAAAATTAAACACTAAATATATACTCCTCTAAAAATCGTAATTCATTATTCGTTAGCCTCATATAGCCATAAGCTTCAACCCCATACCCTTGATGGAGCTCGCGGCTGTGTTTTGGTGGTGGCCGTTTTAGGGGCAGTAGCTAGGGTTTGGGTTTCATTGAGGAGGTGATGGAATTTGGGCATTTGGAGGTTATAATGGGAGTTATCATCGAATATTGCACCAAGGGTCGAAGTTTGGCGGCCTCCGATCGTGTTTAGGGTGGTCCGATGCTTTTGGGACAACGATGTGACCTGTCAGGTCGCGTTTGGCAGGAGTGGGTTGAAGGCATTTTTGTGGTAGTAGTTAGGTCGAGTTCGGCATGGGAAGTCCGTCGATGAAGGCGGATTCGAGTTCAGCGGAGCGTGGCTCCGTATCACCTCTTTGTCGTGCATGTTTTTGTTCGGTTTGAGTATCATGTGCATGTTCATTTTAATCGGGGAAGAAGAAGGATGATAGGAGGGTCGGATTCGAATGCCATTTTTTGCATTGGACTCGTGTCGTTGAGATCTTTGCGTTGGAATTGGTTTGGATGGATTTGGAGCAAGTGAAAATTTAGGCTAAAATCGGACGACCGTGTAGTTTTAATCCAAAACCGGGACGTTTCGGCGAAAACGACAATGTGAGTTTAACTCACATTAAATTTTATTATACCATATCAGTGATGTTATAAACATTTATTGATTGCTTGGATGTTAATTAATTATTTGATTGATTGTTTGGTTGAATTTCCGATTGGAAAATAAATGACATATTAATTTGATCGTTACAAACCCATATGATTATCAATATATTATCCATAACCATTATTTTGCAGGAAAAATCTGTAGAGAGACCCAAAGAAGGTTTCTCGCCCATAAATTATTTATTTACATCCATATGTTGTTATTGATGGTTAATTGAAATTAATATCTGATATTCCATTTAATAGTTTAAATGTCATTATAGCAATTTTCGCTATACCATCGTTTATTAAATTTCACCCCAAAACCCTGTCGTATGAACTTGAGCTTGTATTTCCACTAAACAAAATGTTAAAATTTATTTATCATTTTGATTAATGATAATTTAAAATAATTAATCATTTTAACTAATGATTTTGAGATTTATTAACCAATTTAATAAATGATGATTTTAAAATTGGTTTATCTTTAGATTTAATTAATCATTTTTGCTAATGATGTTTTATACTTAATTAATCATTTTAACTTAATGATTATTTGAGTTTAATTATTTATTTTAATTAATGATAATGGAGTTTAATTAATTTATTTAACTTAATTAATTATTTTAATTAATGATAATTAAAATTTCTAATCATTTTACTTAATGATATTTAAAAGTAATTAATCATTTTAAATAATGATATTTGAATTTTATTAATCATTTTAATTAATGATTGTTTTAAAATTTAATTAATTATTTTAACTAATGATATTTGGAATTTAGTTAATTCATTTTAACTAATAATCTTTTTATAATTAAATAAATCATTTTAACAAATGATATTTTGAATTAATCATTTTGAGTAATGAAGTTTGAAATTAATTAATCCAATTAATTTATGATATTTTTAGACTTAATTAATTGTTTAATTAATGGAATTTAGAATTACTTATCATTTTATTAAATGATGTTTGAAATGACTTATTCGTTTTAACTAATGATTATTTATGTTAATTAATCTTTGTAATTAATGATATTTAAAGTTAATTAATCGGTTTAATAAAAGTGATTTAAGTAAATTATCTAATATAATAAAATTTCTTTAATTAACTGATTTAAAAGCTAATAAACCGATTTAATAAATATTTTAAGGTTAATTTACCAATATTATATAAGTTATTGAAAATAATTATCTATTTTATTATAGATAATGGATTTGTTTATTTAAAGGAGATTTTTAATGCGATTAATTATCTTTCGGGGTAATTAATATTGTTTTAAAGTTATAAAAAGGAATTGGAACTCGATTATTGGGATGTTAAGTTGGATAATATTCTGGATGTTCGGTCTGACGTTGGTTTAGGCCTTCGGGGTTGTGCACTTGGAAAGATTATTCTCTTAACGTTTCAACAATCATGAATTAATTCTAAAAGTGTTTTATTAATATGGAAATATGGAAATCAAGCACAAGTTCAGTTTTAAAGAAAAAGGTTAAAGTTCGATTTCGATTATAGAACAATAGTTCTGTAATCAATATCGCTTATATGGAAAGGATCTAGTCATGCATTTAACGCTAAATGTTGAGGCTTGGACTCGTTTCTATCTCAAAGGTTAAAAATGTCGTCAAGGTGATGCCTAGAGGTAACACTACCTCAACTTGCACGGCTTCATTTTCAACCGAGAGAAAAGACTTGTCTAGAATCAACGGGTAGTGGTATCTCAACTATCTGTTACTACAGCTACTTTATTAATGTCATTCTAAGAGGATTTATTGCTTCATTGAGCACTGATTATCCTTTGCCCAAAATGACTAAACCAGAGCGCGTGGTTTTTGGGGGCCAAGTTATGTGAGGTTGCTCCCATTAGGATATTCACATCTCATCTAGAGTTTTGTGTACCGTCACATGAAAAACGATTGAGGGTTTTTAAATGTGAAATATTCGGATTCTCGGTAAGGTCTATCCAGGTTCGTCTTGGAGTTCCTAGTGTTTTAAGTATATTACTAGAGGTATACTTCTTTTAAGGGGGATGCATCATCCTTGTCATTGGTTGGAAATTTTCTTTTCCTTATTTGATTTGTATCCCTGAATCTGTTTTAGCTTTAAATTGCCACGAGTAGAGCCAAATCCTCACCACGGCATTTAAATATTGATTTAGTCCATTCTATCAAGTTGGACTGTTACCTTATTCTGTCCATTCTAACAAGTTGGATGGTTACTTTATTTAGTCTATTCTATCAAGTTGGAATGTTTTCTTGTTCTATCCATTCTGTCTAGTTTGGATTTTACTTGGTTTATTTTAATTCTTCCATGTCTGGTTTAATATTATTTATGCTCATTCATATTTGGATTTATTTTCCTTATATTTATTTCTGCACTTGCCTATATAGATGTTATTCTTATAAGGTAAAAACATGTTCTGTGTTAGCGGCATGGTTTCATAGAACTTTTATATGTTTCCCCATGATTTAAGTTATCTCACGCTGGTATTCCCAGACTGATCCAGGTGTTATTATATTATAATGCTTGGGTCAGACTGAGTATTTTTCCCAGGATGCCTTTGAAGTTTTGGAGATCGGAGGGGAGCTTAAGATTCACCCATCGTAGTGTTTTAATTTTCCATTGTATTATATAATATACCTATCGGCATTTGTAAGGTCAGGATTTTATAACTGTCCAGTTGATAAGGTTTGTTTCTAACTCTGATATACTCTATATGTTTGGAGTGATAGTTTCTACTATCCTTGTTATATTATATGGTGTCGATTCCGCTGTGAGTTTTTGTTTTTCCCTGTTTTCTGTTATTTTCTTTTATTTTACCCTAACAATCTGCGCTTTTGTCGATTGGATGCGCGACATTGGAACACAGTGGTAGCGTTCGGTGTCGACTTTCGATGGTCAAAAAGGCGGGTCGTTACAGCATGGTATCAGAGCCCAAGGTTAGACGAGAACCTTGGCTTTGGTAGGGTTTGGCTCATTAGAGATAGGGTAAGCGAAACCCTAGAATGAGTTTGAGTGTATTATATATACGAGAGTGTATTTTTTAATGTTATAAAAACGTATTATGTTAATTGGTCTATTGAGTTTTTATGAATTCTGGTCGAGATGTGGGACGCCCCGGTATCGATAGGGGTTTCTAAACACTTGACCAAGGCCAACGGACATGGTATTAAATTTTTTGAAAATTTGGCAAATTAAATATTTTGCCTAAGATAATATTTCATATATATAAAGGAATAATTTTCAAAACTCTATATAGTTATATATTGTGTTTGTTTAAATGTGTAATATGTATTTATTGTCACTATTATTTGTTCGGTTATGCTTAACTTAAACAAGAAGCATTAACTGTTGTTTATTAGTCTTTAATTTGTGTTCGGTTTCTTTAAGAGCATTTATAGTTTTGATTTAAAACAAACCCTTTGTGAATTAATTTTCACAATTTGACTATAAAGGTGTTCGGAGAAAATGTTAGCTTGAAAATTCACCTTTCAATAATGATGGGTTAAGAAGTAAACTTTATAAAAAGCTGTTAATATAATCTAAATAGTGGAATAAGATATTTAGAGAATAAATATTAAAGATAATTCTATTATAATAAAGAAGGATTATTGTAATATGAAATGATTTTTATATAGAAATTTTATATGAATTTAGTTTGTAAAATATGTTTAAAAAGGATTTTTTTGGAGTTTTTGAAAATAATTTCCAAGGAATTTTTGAGAAACAACAGTACTTTTGAAAGTATTTAAAAATAGAAAATATATTGAAAAGTAAAATTTGAAATCGAATGCATTTTCTTTTGGATAATTAGGAGGAAATTATTTCGATTAGTTTTGTGGTAATCTGAATAATCTTCTAAGTGACGATCAGATGTTTGCGTAGGTGAACGTTGTGGAATACTTAGTAAATTATTCTCATTATCATTGTGCGATCAAAATGAGTTCAAATCCGAATAAACCCAAAGTGAGTTTTAATAAATAAATTGTTTGAAGTTATTATATATAAAAATATACGTAGTATGCTTTCGAAGATAAGTTTTGAAATTAAAACTGGGTATCTAATCTTTAAGTTCCCTTAAACGGGAATTGTTTTCCAAACAAAAAGTATTTGTAATAAGAGATTGTTTTGATAAATAAGATTTTTCCCTTAGAGAAGATATGAGATAAGATAAGGGATAATTTAACACAGGTTTAAATAGGGTTAAATTAAATAAGAAGGTTTTGATAGACATTGTTTTTATTAAAATCATATATTTGTTTAAAACATCTAGGTAGTGTAAACTACATGTTGTTGGGTCAACCCATTATATTATTCGTTTTAACACTCTAAGTTAAAAGGGTTAATAGATTGACTCGATTTTGAGAAACCATAATTTGATTTGATCTCCACCTAGATCTTAGAAAAAGTTAAAATAAAATTTGTATGAACTCTTAGGATATAGAAGAGTATTATACAAGTAAATAAAGTGGAATAAGTTATTATTAAATATTTTACAAAGAAACGACTTTATAAAATATTTTAAACCTTGGGTGTGAATTTATGAAATAATTCATAAATAATTTTAATATTGAATAAAATACTAAGTGAAAATATAAGTGGTTTAAAAAAAATGAATTTTAATATAATTAAGGAACTAATAAAATTTAGAGTATAACTTTCCATTTTGTCCAAGTTAGTTTGGATAATCTTCTAAGCAATAACCAAAGGCTAATGAGCAAAATAGTATGCTAAGAAAATTACCTATATTTTTAGACAATTAAGAAAGTTTTGAACCTAAGTTAAAATTTGTTGTTAGTTATTTGACATTTTGGAACAATGTTAAGTGATAAGTTTTTCCTTACGGAAGTTGATTGACTGTTAGTATTAGTTTATTCCTTCATGGAATTTGATTGATTTGATTTGATTAAATTGAATTGATTGGTTGTGTGATTTCATATACCAATGTGTACAAAAGTTTAAATTTATAAACAAAGGATTTTAAATTGTTATTATTAGGGCCTAAATCCCAGTGATTTTGAAAAAGGAGATTTTTGAAGATTTTGGGAAGGAAAAGATATTTATTCACTCTAGTTGATGTTTTTGGAGGAATCGAAATACCACTGGACGCTCCATGTTATTTTGATTCTAGAGTTTCACCATCATTTATTTGGAGGGATCCCCTCCTTGTCATTTTGATTTTAATTTTTGGTTTTTCTCATCTAAGAAATTTGAAAAATAAAATTTTGAATTGAAAAAACCGAGTATTTAGATCTAAATTTGTCATTTGAAAATTATTGGATGCATAGCATATATTATAGGATATCCTCCTATTTGCCGCATGTGATTGAGATATGGTTGTTGGTTGCATGTAGATTTATATCATGCTAGTTTTGGCATGTAGAGTTACATCACATTGCTTTTGTCAGGCTGATTTTATTTTAGATTTTGTAAGTACAGGTACGCAAGAGAGCCATTTGATTCTTGTGCACCTGTATTTACCTAGAAGATAATAAATTACTTGCCAAAATATAAATTAAACGTAAAAAGGTAGGTAATAAAATTTGAAAATTTGGTTTAGTTGATGATTTTATGCCCCAGGGGTATGTGAGGCCACCTGGCTTTTGTTTTCTTTGATTGGTTTGGTGCCCATAGAGGAGATTTGTAGTTGTACCGATAGAGCTGCACAAAGGAAACGCTAGCGAAATTTTTCGAAAATTCAAGAGTTAGAAATATTTTAAGAATTTTGGAAATTTTTTGATAACTAAAATTGATTTTCTGAGTTATATCTTGGAATAAATGAACAGAAGCGAATTAGTTGGTATAGGTGAATGATTTTAAAAGACCTGGAAATGTTAAAATCTATTCCAGCTAATTGGTTTTGAAAATAAGTTTAATAACTCATTTTAATTAATAGTTTTAAACTTAAGGGTTTGGAACATTTTCTTCCTTAGGAATTTTGGGGACGAAATTCATTTAAAGGGGGGGTGTAATGCCCCAAAATTTTGAGGAAAATGATTTTTAATAAAATGATTCAGTTTAAAAACATTTGGATCAAATATTGATGGAATTTTAAATTAAATGATGTGCAGAGATATGTGTGCACATGTACACTGGAAATAGCACAAGGAAGAGATTTAAAAATTTCTGAAATATATATATATATATATATAAGAAAGTAAATTCCTTATTTAAAGCATTGGATTGTAATTTAAGCATAAGTTAAAAATGAAGTATATGCTTAAATGTATTTTCTGTGAAACAAGGGGAGATTAAATAAATAAATATTTTTACACATGTATATTCTGTGAGCAGAAAAATGTCAAAGCTAAGCAAAAGAGTAACATTAAATAGGTATAAAGCATAAAACAAGTATGTATGTTATGTATAGGCAGAAATAGAAAGAATGGGGATTTCCAAAAATGAGCAAATGAATAAATATAGTCACACACTTTTAACATGACTTGAGTGAGTGGCCATTTTCTGAAAAAGTAAAGAAAAGAAAATGCAGCCTTTAATTGGTTAATATGGCCGGGGGTAATTAGGGATAAAAATGAGAAAATGCAAACTATGCATGATGCCAGCCAGGACAGAAATGGAATTTTGTCTTGAGAAAAACCCTAGTAAAAATATGCTTATAAATAAGTAGTTATGGCCAGAGAAATTGTTTTACCCGAGCTACTTATAGTAGGAAAGGAAGAAAAACATTTTAAAGGAAGAGAAAATATACTCAGGGATTTTCTGGATCAATAAGAAGAAATATTTAGGTGAGTAATCTCACTAGATTCATGGCATTAAGACCTGATATGAGGCAGCCAAGTTCTTATGTTGCTATTGATGTTTTCTGATTTTTTTGTTAATCACTGTTATATTAATGTTGTTGAATGGATTTTATTTTCTTGAGCTGATATAATGTTTATTATGGATGCTCTTTGGATGAATTCCTTTGATCTGTTTGAATGGTTGCTATGGATGTGCATACTACTATTTACTACATTTTGAAAAAAAAACTAAGGCAACAATACCTTAAAATCAAGGAAGGAATACTCACTACTGATGGGGATCTATGGCAGGAAATTATTCTTTAAAAAATAAATAAATAAATATATTATGAGCTGCATTATATTTTATATAAGTGCTGAGGCTTAAGAAAAGAAAGAGTAAGGGATGCAATAGAAATTTCTGTGTGCTGATTCCCTCATGAAATAACAAAATTCACAAGATAAAAATTGTGATTCAGCTAGATCTTGAATCTAGTTCAATCACAGTTACTTGTAAATCATAATAACATAGCATGCCATGGCTCCACACTCAGTTGTAGTTGTTCTTTTGTATGATTTGAAGTTAAGACATCTTATAGCAATATTTATGAAATGATTATCTGTTTGTTTTGAACAGTTTACTTGTAAGATATAAGGAGGTGTTTTTTTTATACACTATGACATGTCCACACAGCTATCTGATGATAGGATTTTAACCAACACTACTAGTAAATATACTAGGGTTATGAGCCAAGAAGGCTGCTGGAATGCTTGTCATATTTGAAGTATGCAAGTTGGCACATGGTTTGTTTAAGCCCTGAGATCTTTGTGCAATGATGTGAATTAGTTCATTGCAATGTGTCCCTGTGATTCCTTACTAGCAGATGAGGCTAGGGATTTAAATTAATGAAAACAACCTGTAAATGAAAAAAAATAGGAAAATGAGTATTTCCTAGGTTGGGTGGAATGGAACCCTGGTTATTCCATTGAATATACACACTGTAGATTGATATTCATGATTGAATAAATAAATTTGTGTGAATAAATGATAGATAAAGATATCATTCTTGTATCAAAGTGTATGTAACATAATAAAGCAGTGGATTAAAGAAATTACATGCATACAAAATAAGTATTAAGGCTCATCACCCAAAGCTTAATGTTTTGAATATTTTGATATTGCTCATACCAGATCTTAGATCTGACCCTTGTTTGCTCATGGCATATGGGGGTGTCTCATTTTAAAAATGAGGCAGCCACTCATGCTCTTTCAGGGAATGCAGGCACTAAGTAGAAAATGAAGTTATGGCTATTGTGGAGGAGTGAATGAACATGCTAGCTAGTTTCAATAAGAGCTTAAAATGATTATATCTGCATGTATTCAGGAAAAATTATGTTTCTAAGATTTCCAGTCATGTAATGAATATTCTATGGTTAGTGATCAAGCTGCTCTTATGTTCTGTAAAGTGTTAGATTAAATCAGTTGTTCTGTCAAAATTGTTGTGTGTTAAGGTTTGATTTGTTGTTGAAGTAGTGTCTGGAACATGAACAAGTAAAATATGCTCAAGTGTTAGCCATGAAAACCTGGTAAAGAAATATATAGGTATGTGAGAAATTGCTTAGCATAAATTATATTATGTATTAGTCAACCTTGAGTCATTTTAAAACACTGAGTTTTGGAGTATACCTTTAAGTATCTAATGGTTTTTCCTCTGAAATATGTCTACAAATGGTTCAAATCTACTTTCTAAATTGTTTTGGAAAAAGTAATTGTATGGGAAGGCTACAGGTATGATGCAAATGACTGGCATTTCAATTGCCATGATCAGGTACCTGGCATGACACAAGGCACATGAGTTAACCAGCTTCAAATGAGTGAAGTTTTGGTTGATTATGTCTGGTTGTGTTTTGTTAGTAAAAAAATGCCTTTCAAAATCCTTAAGTCATTGTTTTACCATAACCAATTTTTCAAAGTCATAACAGATATGCAATCTGGACAGGTTTGCACAAACAAACCTGGAATTATTCTTATGAATGTTTGTAAGTTCAAATTCTTGACATAGCAAATCTTATGCAAATACACAACTCACTATTTGTCATGTGGGCTAAGATTAAGGCAAACAAGTCACATAGATTGAATCTTAAATAAGAAAGTTTTTAGAAAATACATAAGTGGAAAATGATAAGTGAATATATCATTTCTGGCCTTAGCCAAACATCAATACCTTTGATCCATGATCTGAAATAAAAATCTCAAGAATCTTGAGATTTAACTATCAAGGTAAATTGATATTAAAAACTATCAAATAGAATGAGCAAGTTCATATAAATTAAATACGCATAGGATTTACTAACTTATTACAAATATTCAAAAGTATATAGTAATTAACTTTAGGCAGAATTGCTAAAATCCAAATCAAACAGAATGCTCTTGTATAACAAATAAAAATAAAGTATATACTCTGAATTTAAACAAGAGGAACACATACATCTTCATATGTATGTGTATATTATTAGAAATACACTGATATATTTATATTGGTAATGAGTTTGAATCCTGGTTTGAATTGTTTGAAAGAAAATGACTCTGATAATTCAAAGGAAATTTAAATCAAACTTAAAAGTGCAAATGAATATATGTGGACATTCAAATACATATAAATTAAATGTGTATATGCATGTACACATATTATATCTATGGAAAAAAAAATCCCTATGAAATTAAGGTAGAAATAGGAGGGTCATTTCAGGGGGGGAATGCAACGACCCAAAATTTTGGTTATTTGATTTTAAATGTTTAATTAATTTTAAAAATTTAAAATAATTGAATTTTGGAATTTAATAATTTATAATTCAAATATAGGGAATAATTAAATATTTGAATTCTGAATTAAATGTTAATTAAATGGATTTAATAACTTCTTTTAATTAATAAATAATATTGGTGAATTCAATTTTTAAATTTATTTACAAATGTAAATAAACCGGATAAATATCGATAATTAAGTATTTAAATCGGTGAAATTAGCCTTCTGGGGTACAGTCTCAGATTTCAACGAAACAAGTTTCATTGGATTCGTAATAGTAAATTATACCACCCCGTCGAATTTCGTGGTAATCCATTGTATCGTTTGGTCGTGCGAGATCGAAACGCGTTGAAATTAATATCAGAAATTTAATATAATAACTAGGTCTAAAAACCTATCTTCTACATATGATTGAAATAGGTCTCGAAACAAATTCCATTGCGTTCGGAATAGGCGTATAACATATAGAATGCCAGGCAGCACACCTTGTTTGGAGTTCGAGATTTTCAGGTATGTTTTGTGGAATATTTTAAAATTAAAATAATACAGATGCATTTATATTCAGCCATAACCATGGCCATACCCGCCACATTTCAAACCATACCCATGCCCTTATTTGCAGGCCCATCCCTTTTCTCCTCTATTTAATATTGTCTGTAAAATAGGAAATGGGTTCCCACTTTGAAAATAAAAGTTTAAAATTAAAAACTAAATATATACTCCTCTAAAAATCGTAATTCTTGATTCGTGAGCCTCGTATAGCCATAAGCTTCAACCCCATACCCCTGATGGAGCTTGCGGTTGTGTTCTAGTGGTGTCCGTTTTAGGGGCAGTAGCTAGGATTTGTGAGGTGATGGAATATGGGCATTTGGAGGTTGTAATGGGATTTATCATTGAAAATCGCATCTCGGGTCGAAGTTTGGCGGCCTCCGATCGTGTATAGGGTGGTCCAATGCTTTTTGGACATCGATGTGACCTGTCAAGTCACGTTTGGTAGGAGTGGGTCAGAGGGATTTTTGTGGTGGTAGTTAGGTCGAGTTAGATGAGAGAAGTCCATCGGTGAAGGCGGATTCGAGTTTAGCGAAGCATAGCTCCGTATCACCTCTTTGCCGTGCACGTTTTTGTTGGGTTTGAGTATCCTGTGCACGTTCATTTTGATCAGGGAAGTAGAAGGATGATATGAGGGTCGGATTCGAACGCCATTTTTTCGTTGGACTCGTGCCGTCGAGATCTTCACGTGGAAATGGTTTGGATGGATTTGGAGCAAATGAAAATTTAGGCTAAAATCGGACAACCGTTCGGTTTTAGTCCAAAACCGGGACGTTTCGGCGAAAGCAAAAATCAATGTGAGTTTAACTCATATTAAATTTTATTACATCACATCAATGATGTTATAAATGCTTATTGATTGCTTGGATGTTAATTAATTGTTTGATTGATTGTTTGGTTGAATTTCTGACTGGAAAATGGATGATATATTAATTTGATCGTTAGAAACCCATATGATTATCTATATATTATACATAACCATTGTTTTGCAGGAAAAATCTGTAGACAGACCCAAAGGGGGTTTCTCGCTCATAAATATTTATTTACATCCATATGCTGTTATTGATGGTTAATTGAAATTAATTTCTGATATTCCATTTAATAGTTTAAATATCGTTATAGCAATTTTCGCTATACCGTTTATTAAATTTATCCCCAAAACCTTGTCGTATGAACTTGAGCTTATATTTCAGCTGAACAAAATGTTAAAATTTATTTATCATTTTGATTAATGATAATTTAAAATAATTAATCATTTTAACTAATGATTTTGAGATTTATTAACCAATTTAATAAACGATGATTTTAAAATTTGTTTATCTTTAGATTTAATTAATCATTTTTGCTAATGATGTTTTATGCTTAATTAATCGTTTAAAAAAATGATCATTTGAGTTTAATTAATTATTTTAGTTAATGATAATGGAGTTTAATTAATTTATTGAACTTAATTATTATTTTAATTAACGATAATTGAAATTTATAATCATTTTACTTAATGATATTTAAAAGTAATTAATCATTTTAAATAATGATATTTGAATTTTATTAATCATTTTAATTAATGATTGTTTTAAAATTTAGTTAATTGTTTTAACTAATTATATTTGGAATTTAGTTAATTCATTTTAATTAATAATGTTTTTATAATTAAATAATTCATTTTAACAAATGATGTTTTGAATTAATCGTTTTGACTAATGGAGTTTGAATTTAATTAATCCAATTAATTTATGATATTTTTGAACTTAATTAATTTTTTAATTTATGGAATTTAGAATTACTTATCATTTTAATAAATGATGTTTGAAATGACTTATTCGTTTTAACTAATGATTATTTGTGTTTAAATAATCTTTATAATTAATGATATTTAAAGTTAATTAATCGATTTAATAAAAGTGATTTAAGTAAATTATCTAATATAATAAAATTGCTTTAATTAGCCGATTTAAAAGTTAATAAACTGATTTAATAAAGATTTTATGGTTAATTAAACAATGTTATATAAGTGATTGGAAAAAATTGTCTATTTTATTATAGATAATGGATTTGTTTATTTAAAGGAGATTTTTAATGTGATTAATTATCTTTCGGGATAATTAATATTGTTTTAAAGCTACAAAAAGGAATTGGAACTCGATTATTGGGATGTTAAGTTGGATAATTTTCTGGGTGTTCGGTCTGATGTTGGTTTAGGCCTTCGGGGTCGCGCACTTGGAAAGATTATTCTCATAACGTGTAACAACCCGCATATTTATCGATTTTATATTTAAATATTTTATTTAAATATTTTATCGTTAATCGGATTTTGGTCCGAAAAGCTACTTTTTGCAAACGGTCAATTAGGACTCGAGACCACCCCCATTGAGTTCAAAATGATGTTTGCGATCTTTTTGAGTATAAACTTCGATATGTTTGGAGTTAGTGGAATTTTGTCACTTTTTCGCATAGGGCTTTGGTTTGGGCTGAACCACTTACTAACTCAGTCCCAACCCATCTCCTCTTCATCACTTCCTTCTTTATAAATTCCTAACAACAAAGCTTCATTAAAAATGGTGGAGGGAATGGTAAATTAAAACTCCAAAGCCCTAGTCTTCATTGCTAATCCAACATCTACTCCAAATTCAAGAGAAGACATTGATTCAAGCTTGTTATTGTTCTTGCTTTGCTTTCAAGCTTCATCTCCATCAATTTCCGTGAAAAAGGTGAGATTTTTATCTCACATTCTTGTCTATAACTATCTTGGATTATTGGGAATGAGTTCCTATCACTTTAGCATGTACATTTGCATTTGGTTTGGACTGGATTGGCGAAAGACTCCAATTTTTAGTGTTTTTGGTGAATTCCTGGGTTTAGGTCGCTCTGCCTCGAAGAGTCTCGGCCTGCATATTTTCGTAAACCCCTTAGGTCGTTCGCATGAGTTAGGTTGTTCGGCAGATGGCTTGTTCCACACTAGGTCGTTCAAGGCTTAGGTCGTTTGCATTCCTAGGTCGCTAGCCCTTGGTCGCACCTCCATTAGGTCACGCGATAATCTTAGGTCGCGTACCCCTTAGGTCGCGTACCCCTTGGGTCGCACCACCTAGGTCTCATGCCCACTCCTTCAGGTCGCTCGACCTGTATTCTCTTTAGGTCGCTCGACCTGTCTTCTCTTTAGGTCGCTCGGCTCTTTTCCTTAAGTCGTTGCACCATGCTCTCTGTTAGGTCGCATGACCTCAGTTCCGTTAGGTCGCATGACCTCGGTTCTGTTAGGTCGCATGACCTCAGTTCAATTAGGTCGCATGACCTCGATTCCACTAGGTCGCTCGGCATGTTTGTGCTCAGGTCGTTCTACCTTATGGTCGTTCGACCTGTTTCCACGTTAGGTCGCTCGACCCTTTTGCTTAGCTCGACCGAGTTAGGTCGTTCACCCCCTTTAGCTCGTGGCACCGTGTTAGGTCGCGCCATCTTAGGTCGCGCCTACTTCCTGTGTTTAATTTTGGTTATGTCGCATGGGTATTTCTACTTTGATGGATTTGGAAGTGATTTCCTTGGATTTCATTCACGTCTTCGAACGTGAATTTTTGTGACTTGTTGATTCTACAATCAATTTCTGTGATTTACCATTTTAAAATCATAAAGGTTTTAATACTGGTAGTAAATACCAAAACTCTTTCATCAAAACGATTTCAACTCTATTTTATTACAAAGCTCTTTTCCTAAATCGTTTTCCAATCTATTAGTATATACAAGCCTTTACTTCACTCGGATGAGAAATCGAATTAAACGGCTTAGTAAAACAAGTGGTATGAAACGCTTGCGTTTGCTTCGTTGGTTAACTCTTGGACTTGTTCGATTGAACCTTTTGTGACAATTTTCTAGTGAAGATCTACAGTTTGTTTGTAAATATTTAAGTTAAGCTAGTGGTTATGGGACATGAAGCTAAACTCATATATTTACTAGCTTAGTGTAATTGACACTTCTTGATGATCATTGACGATCATTTTCGTGATTTAGACTAGCAATGTGTGATGTCTCTTTGATTCGGTTCATCGGATGTTACGCTGTACGACGTCGTTGTTCCGTTTTATCGTGATTTGGTTCATCGGACGTTACGTTGTACGACGTCGTTGTTCCATTTTACTATGTGTTGGTTCATCGGATGTTACGTTGTACGACATCGTTGTTCTTTTTTTTATCGTGTGTTGGTTCATCGGACGTTACGCTGTACGACGTCGTTGTTCCATTTTCCTATGTGTTGGTTCATCGGATGTTACGCTGTACGACGTCGTTGTTCCTATTTATTGTGTCTCTGGATCATCGGACGTTACGCTGTACGACGTCGTTGCTCCGAATTATGTGATTTTTGGATCTCTTGTGTTGGTTTCTGGAATTTGTGCTTCACCAATTTTCGTGATTTTCTTTGATAAGTTTTATCAATTTTTGTGCATTGGTGAGTTTGTGTGTCATTGACTTGTTATGAATACAAGTTTAGGGTATGATACCCTATTTTATCTTTGAGAAGATTCTTTTGATATTGATTAATCTCTTGTTGATTTTCAATTACATACTTATAGTAGTATGCCATTATGGGTATTATATGTTCATGCCATATCTTTTATTCTATACCATATCATCTGATATTTATAGCTAGACAGATTCGTTTATTATTTTCTTATAAATAATACTCGGGTCAGACCGAGATGTTACAGGTGCTTCTGCTTGACTTCTCTTCTGGGATTACCCTGACTTTTTGGCTAACTACTTAGATTAGTAGTTTTTGGATGTATACATTTGAGATATAGACTCTATGATGTATACCTAGCTTGTAGCTGTTCTTTTGTATTATCGTGGATCTTTCAGACCACTACTCTGATGTACACTTTCATGTGTTATATATATATATTCATATCTTTTTCCACCTTTGTGATATGGATGTCTGTGACTGATTTGTGTTATGTTTATTTCTATATTTGTTTCCGAAGATTATATATAGCCACTGTGTGATAGCTTTGAGTTTGTATTGGTGGGTCGGATTTCCTCTATACTATCTGACATATCGGTGCTCGTATAAAGAAATTACACGGATGGTCGCTCCTCAACAACCTTATTCTCTGTGCTAGTTGACAGAATTACTCCGTAGTGTTCTTGGCTAGCATGGGTATAGAGGTGGGACGTCACAGCTTGGTATCAGAGCCAAACTTCGGAACAATGTAGAATAATCTAGCAAGGATCATTGTCCTAAGTCTTTCTTAGGAATCGTGCCATAGGATTTGATTCGGGTCTTCGTACCGTTGTATCCTATTTCATTTTTATGGTTCCTTGTTATATCAATCAAGTTTGTTTGATATTCATTCTGAGATTAACCTTTTTCTCTTTTCTTTCTTTCTTAAAGAAAAGAAATGGTTAGACCTGGCCGTCCCAGCGCCGGTCAATCTAGTGCTACTCCTCAGGAGGGAGTATTCATGTCTGCCCAGCAGCTTCTAGATCTTGTTAAGAATGCTCAAGCAGCCGGACCCATTCCAGAGCCTACTCATCCTAGATCTGGTTTTGCATGCTTGTGCAGAGACTATACCGATTTGGGTGGAAGGCCATTCAAGGGATCCGAGAGTGTTATAGAAATTCAGGCTTGGCTCAAATCATGCGATCGTATCTTTTCTCGCATGAACCTTATTGATCTACATCGAGTCTAGGTGGCTTCTAGCATACTCCAAGAAAGAGCATTGGATTGGTATGAGCTTTTAATTTCTGAAATCGTTGAAGCGGATCTTACTTGGGAGCAATTCCGAGAAAGATTCGAATTGAAATTTGTGCCGAAAGCTGAAAAAGTAACTTTAGCCCGGCGCTTCATAGACCTTGTTCAAGGTGAATCTTCTGTGACAGATTATGTCGCATCTTTCGAATCTCTTTCTAAATACGGGGCTGAGTATATTAATACTCCGATGAAGAAAAATCAGAGGTTCGTCTATGGGTTGAATAAGAACCTCAAGAAGCCATTACTTCTGAAACTAGAAGTTTCATTTGATCAGCTTATTGACATCGCTCTTCATCTTGAGGAGGCCGATAGAGAAAGCGATATTGAAGTTGTGCGTGCCAAACAGAACTTCAACGACAACATGAAAAGGCCTATTATATTCAAAGGCCCCAAACCCATCAAGAAAGGGAAGCAACAAACTCCGGTAGCAAAGACTCCTACCTCTAGTCGTGGACGATGCTACAATTGTGGTTCCACATACCACTATGCAAGGGAGTGCCCGAAACCTCTCTTTTGCCATTATTGCAAAAGTTCGGGCCATCTTATATCTACATGTCCCATACTCCGAAGCCGGAGAGAGGGAGAGTTGAATGTCATGCAAGCCCCTAGCAACTCTTCTCTTAGTCAAGGTATCTATTCTATCCTTGATGACCTTTATTTTGTGATTATCTTATTCGAGTTCTTTTTGATATTGATTTCATCTCATTATTTTATATCAAAAGAACTTGTTGATTCCTTTTCTTTAAACATTTTTGGGCTTGTTGACTTCTTTGAGGATTGCGAATCCGGATTGGTGGATCCGCAACACTCAATTTGTTTGTTTTTTTTATTGATGTCGAAATTATTTTATGTGATTTTTCTTTCCGAGCCGATTTTTACTTATGCTTCGGAATTGACTTTTGTAAGGATTGGCTTAATTATTATGAAGTCATATCCTTTGTCCCGTGTGGACTATTCACCTTCGACATTTTCAATATGTTAACGAGGTCGCGAGTTCGATACCCGTCTGTCCTACTCCCCTCAAGGTGCGGAGGTGGGTTCCCAAAAAACCGATAACATGGTTGGGAACATCAAACCTCTGTGCTGGGGCTGGCTTAAATCCCTCCTAGGGTTGGCGGACTCACTAGGTAGGGGCTCTTCCCTTCGGGGTTGAGTTTAAAGAAAAAATATGTTAAGCAGATTTTTGTTTTTCTTTTGTGATTTTGATTCCAATTTGATGGCATCATTTTATTCTTTAAGCTCACATGATGAGGAAAGTGTCATTTCTCTCATTCATGTAGTTTGAGAATTTTCCGGTATTTTTGAGTTTGTCTTAGGATTATCACCTAAGCAATCTTTTGTGTGGCGTTAAGGTTTTTTTAGCTCGACCTTGCCATCGATTTTCATTTGCTACGAGTTGTGGGAGTTAGCATTCCATTTACCGCATTCCCCACTCGTTATGAAACTTATGAATGACTTATTATGTCATTCAGTTTGTCCAGCTTATTTCATCCATTTTATGAATCGAGTATTATACGATCTTGATGACTCCATTTTTGTATATATTGATTTTGGATGAAAACGGCAATTTAAACTTTTGCAAATCTTTTTCATAAGATTTATTTATAAGTACAATTTGATTTTTGCTCCTAAACGAGCAAAGAATATTCTTAAAGGTTTTTAAGAAACATTTGTCATATAGAAGATGATTTTGTGATTGTATTGCCCATTGAGTGCTTTAAGAATTCTGGTCGATGCGCTTGATCAATGTTATCGATAGGAATTTCCTAAACACTTTGATGAGACAATCAGACACAGTAAATTGACTTGTAAAATAAAAGTTTTTCTTTTTCTTTTTTTCTTTTTCTTTTCTGAAAAGATTATTACATAAAGATAAATGTAATTTTGAAAGTTTTAGATTTTTGGGAAAGAAGATTATTAAAAAGAAATTCTTTCTTTTCGATACTCTTATTCTTGTGATTCCCAAAGGGAACCAAGACTTTATCTTTTGTACCAATGCTAATCGTATTGGTTTGGATGTCGTTCTCTTGCAAAAGAGAACGTGCTATCTCTTGTGTCTCTTGTGCTTCTAAATCATTAATGCCTATTGAGACTAGATATGCCACTCATGATCTAGTGCTCGTGGCTATCGATTTTGCTTTTAAAATTTTGGCATCATTATTTTTGGGTGAGAAATTTGTTCTCCACCCTGATCATAAATCTTTGAAATATTTATTTTCTCATAAGGAACTTAATATTGGATCGAGTTCCTTGCATCTTACGATCTTGATATTCTTTGTATATTCCCAAAAAGGGGGAATCGTGTTGCCAATGCACTTTGTTGTAAACAACAAGTGGTTGTTTCTTTGATGATGTCCAAATGGAATGATCATCTTTCCAACATCGGACGTTTCGATATACTTCATTTTGTTGAGTTTCATCCCATTCCCTTTATGGACTAGCGTCCGATGTTCTTTTAAGGTGTTCGGTTCATCGGATGTACCGTTATTGTACTACATCGATGTCCCGGCTTTTCGGTTCACTTGGACGTACCATTTTTGTACTACGTCGGTGTTCCAAATTATTCGAGATTCTCGTTTCTCGGGCGTACCGTTTTTGTACTACGCCGTTGCTCCGGCTCAATTTTCTGCTATTCTTGACGTTTTCCACGTCTTTTAACTATGGAAATGCTTTTAGGTTTCCAATTTATATTCTTGAGCCGGGTGTTATAGTGGGGATTGAAGTTTCACCAGATTTGACTTTTGAGCAACATTCTATTCGCATCATTGCTTCGGAGGTTGAGCGCCTTCGAAAATAAAGATGTTCTCTTTGTGTGAGTTCTATGGTTCTCAAATCCCAAGGATTTCTCTTGGGGAATCTAGAGAATTCATCGAGCGAACACATCCGGACTTACTTTCTCATGCTCTTTGAGGTGAACTTCTTATTTCAAATTTCTTTTGTGTTAATATGCTTTTATGGTTGTTACTTTTTATTTCCACCTTATATATTGCGAGGACGCAATTTCTTTAAGGAGGGGAGTCTGTAACAACCCGCATATTTATCGATTTTATATTTAAATATTTTATCGTTAATCGGATTTTGGTCCGAAAAGCTACTTTTTGCAAATGGTCAAATTAGGACTCGAGACCACCCCCATTGAGTTCAAAATGACGTTTGCGATCTTTTTGAGTATAAACTTCGATATGTTTGGAGTTAGTGGAATTTTTTCACTTTTTCGCATAGGGCTTTGGTTTTGGCTGAATCACTTACTAACTCAGTCCCAACCCATCTCCTCTTCATCACTTCCTTCTTCATAAATTCCTAACAACAAAGCTTCATTAAAAATGGTGGAGGGAATGGGAAATTAAAACTCCAAAGCCCTAGTCTTCATTGCTAATCCAACATCTACTCCAAATTCAAGAGAAGACATTGATTCAAGCTTGTTATTGTTCTTACTTTGCTTTCAAGCTTCATCTCCATCAATTTCCGTGAAAAAGGTGAGATTTTTATCTCACATTCTTGTCTATAACTATCTTGGATTGTTGGGAATGAGTTTCTATCACTTCAGCATGTACATTTGCATTTGGTTTGGACTGGATTGGCGAAAGACTCCAATTTTTAGTGTTTTTGGTGAATTCCTGGGTTTAGGTCGCTCTGCCTCGATGAGTCACGGCCTGCATATTTTCGTTAACCCCTTAGGTCGTTTGCATGAGTTAGGTCGTTCGGCAGATGGCTTGTTCCACACTAGGTCGTTCGCATGAGTTAGGTCGTTAGGCAGATGGCTTGTTCCACACTAGGTCGTTCGCATGAGTTAGGTTGTTTGGCAGATGGCTTGTTCCACACTAGGTCAATCAAGGCTTAAGTCGTTTGCATTCCTAGGTCGCTAGCCCTTGGTCGCACCACCATTAGGTCGCGCGATAATCTTAGGTCGCATACCCCTTAGGTCGCGTACCCCTTGGGTCGCACCACCTAGGTCTCATGCCCACTCCTTCAGGTCGCTCGACCTGTCTTCTCTTTAGGTCGCTCGGCTCTTTTCCTTAAGTCGTTGCACCATTCTCTCTGTTAGGTCGCATGACCTCAGTTCCGTTAGGTCGCATGACCTCAGTTCCGTTAGGTCGCATGACCTCGGTTCTGTTAGGTCGCATGACCTCAATTCAATTAGGTCGCATGACCTCGATTCCACTAGGTCGCTCGGCATGTTTGTGCTCAGGTCGTTCTACCTTATGGTCGTTCGACCTGTTTCCACGTTAGGTCGCTCGACCCTTTTGCTTAGCTCGACCGAGTTAGGTCGTTCACCCCCTTTAGCTCGTGGCACCGTGTTAGGTCGCGCCATCTTAGGTCGCGCCTACTTCCTGTGTTTAATTTTGGTTATGTCGCATGGGTATTTCTACTTTGATGGATTTGGAAGTGATTTCCTTGGATTTCATTCACGTCTTCGAACGTGAATTTTTGTGACTTGTTGATTCTACAATCAATTTCTGTGATTTACCATTTTAAAAGCATAAAGGTTTTAATACTGGTAGTAAATACCAAAACTCTTTCATCAAAACGATTTCAACTCTATTTTATTACAAAGCTCTTTTCCTAAACCGTTTTCCAATCTATTAGTATATACAAGCCTTTACTTCACTCGGATGAGAAATCGAATTAAACGGCTTAGTAAAACAAGTGGTATGAAACGCTTGCGTTTGCTTCGTTGGTTAACTCTTGGACTTGTTCGATTGAACCTTTTGTGACAATTTTCTAGTGAAGATATACAACTTGTTTGTAAATATTTAAGTTAAGCTAGTGGTTATGGGACATGAAGCTAAACTCATATATTTACTAGCTTAGTGTAATTGACACTTCTTGATGATCATTGACGATCATTTTCGTGATTTAGACTAGCAATGTGCGATTTCTCTTTGATTCGGTTCATCGGATGTTACGCTGTACGACGTCGTTGTTCCGTTTTATCGTGATTTGGTTCATCGGACGTTACGTTGTACGACGTCGTTGTTCCATTTTACTATGTGTTGGTTCATCGGATGTTACGTTGTACGACATCGTTGTTCTTTTTTTTATCGTGTGTTGGTTCATCGGACGTTACGCTGTACGACGTCGTTGTTCCATTTTCCTATGTGTTGGTTCATCGGATGTTACGCTGTACAACGTCGTTGTTCCTATTTATTGTGTCTCTGGATCATCGGACGTTACGCTGTACGACGTCGTTGCTCCGAATTATGTGATTTTTGGATCTCTTGTGTTGGTTTCTGGAATTTGTGCTTCACCAATTTTCGTGATTTTCTTTGATAAGTTTTATCAATTTTTGTGCATTGGTGAGTTTGTGTGTCATTGACTTGTTATGAATACAAGTTTAGGGTATGATACCCTATTTTATCTTTGAGAAGATTCTTTTGATATTGATTAATCTCTTGTTGATTTTCAATTACATACTTATAGTAGTATGCCATTATGGGTATTATATGTTCATGCCATATCTTTTATTCTATACCATATCATCTGATATTTATAGCTAGACTGATCCGTTTATTATTTTCTTATAAATAATACTCGGGTCAGACCGAGATGTTACAGGTGCTTCTGCTTGACTTCTCTTCTGGGATTACCCTGACTTTTTGGCTAACTACTTAGATTAGTAGTTTTTGGATGTACGCATTTGAGATATAGACTCTATGATGTATACCTAGCTTGTAGCTGTTCTTTTGTATTATCGTGGATCTTTCAGACCACTACTCTGATGTACACTTTCATGTGTTATATATATATATATATTCATATCTTTTTCCACCTTTGTGATATGGATGTCTGTGACTGATTTGTGTTATGTATATTTCTATATTTGTTTTCAAAGATTATATATAGCCATTGTGTGATAGCTTTGAGTTTGTATTGGTGGGTCGGATTTCCTCTATACTATCTGACATATCGGTGCTCGTACAAAGAAATTACACGGATGGTCGCTCCTCAACAGCCTTATTCTCTGTGCTAGTTGACAGAATTACTCCGTAGTGTTCTTGGCTAGCATGGGTATAGAGGTGGGACGTCACAGCTTGGTATCAGAGCCAAACTTCGGAACAATGTAGAATAATCTAGCAAGGATCATTGTCCTAAGTCTTTCTTAGGAATCGTGCCATAGGATTTGATTCGGGTCTTCGTACCGTTGTATCCTATTTCATTTTTATGGTTCCATGTTATATCAATCAAGTTTGTTTGATATTCATTCTAAGATTAACCTTTTTCTCTTTTCTTTCTTTCTTAAAGAAAAGAAATGGTTAGACCTGATCGTCCCAGCGCCGGTCAATCTAGTGCTACTTCTTAGGAGGGAGTATTCATGTCTGCCCAGCAGCTTCTAGATCTTGTTAAGAATGCCCAAGCAGCCGGACCCATTCCAGAGCCTACCCATCCTAGATCTGGTTTTGCACGCTTGTGCAGAGACTATACCGATTTGGGTGGAAGGCCATTCAAGGGATCCGAGAGTGTTATAGAAATTCAGGCTTGGCTCAAATCATGCGATCGCATCTTTTCTCGCATGAACCTTATTGATCTACATCGAGTCTAGGTGGCTTCTAGCATACTCCAAGAAAGAGCATTGGATTGGTATGAGCTTTTAATTTCTGAAATCGTTGAAGCGGATCTTACTTGGGAGCAATTTCAGGAAAGATTTGAATTGAAATTTGTGCCGAAAGCTGAAAAAGTAACTTTAGCCCGGCGCTTCATAGACCTTGTTCAAGGTGAATCTTCTGTGACAGACTATGTCGCATCTTTCGAATCTCTTTCTAAATACGGGGCTGAGTATATTAATACTCCGATGAAGAAAAATCAGAGGTTCGTCTATGGGTTGAATAAGAACCTCAAGAAGCCATTACTTCTGAAACTAGAAGTTTCATTTGATCAGCTTATTGACATCGCTCTTCGTCTTGAGGAGGCCGATAGAGAAAGCGATATTGAAGTTGTGCGTGCCAAACAGAACTTCAACGACAACATGAAAAGGCCTATTATATTCAAAGGCCCCAAACCCATCAAGAAAGGGAAGCAACAAACTCCGGTAGCAAAGACTCCTACCTCTAGTCGTGGACGATGCTACAATTGTGGTTCCACAGACCACTATGCAAGGGAGTGCCCGAAACCTCTCTTTTGCCGTTATTGCAAAAGTTCGGGCCATCTTATATCTACATGTCCCATACTCCGAAGCCGGAGAGAGGGAGAGTTGAATGTCATGCAAGCCCCTAGCAACTCTTCTCTTAGTCAAGGTATCTATTCTATCCTTGATGACCTTTATTTTGTGATTATCTTATTCGAGTTCTTTTTGATATTGGTTTCATCTCATTATTTTATATCAAAAGAACTTGTTGATTCCTTTTCTTTAAACATTTTTGGGCTTGTTGACTTCTTTGAGGATTGCGAATCCAAATTGGTGGATCCGCAACACTCAATTTGTTTGTTTTTTTATTAATGTCGAAATTATTTTATGTGATTTTTCTTTCCGAGCCGATTTTTACTTATGCTTCGGAATTGACTTTTGTAAGGATTGGCTTAATTATTATGAAGTCATATCCTTTGTCCCGTGTGGACTATTCACCTTCGACATTTTCAATATGTTAACGAGGTCGCGAGTTCGATACCCGTCTGTCCTACTCCCCTCAAGGCGCGGAGGTGGGTTCCCAAAAAACCGATAACATGGTTGGGAACATCAAACCTCTATGCTGGGGCTGGCTTAAATCCCTCCTAGGGTTGGCGGACTCACTAGGTAGGGGCTCTTCCCTTCGGGGTTGAGTTTAAAGAAAAAATACGTTAAGCAGATTTCTGTTTTTCTTTTGTGATTTTGATTCCAATTTGATGGCATCATTTTATTCTTTAAGCTCACATGATGAGGAAAGTGTCATTTCTCTCATTCATGTAGTTTGAGAATTTTCCGGTATTTTTGAGTTTGTCTTAGGATTATCACCTAAGCAATCTTTTGTGTGGCGTTAAGGTCTTTTTAGCTCGACCTTGCCACCGATTTTCATTTGCTACGAGTTGCGGGAGTTAGCATTCCATTTACCGCATTCCCCACTCGTTATGAAACTTATGAATGACTTATTATGTCATTCAGTTTGTCCAGCTTATTTCATCCATTTTATGAATGAAGTATTATACGATCTTGATGACTCCATTTTTGTATATATTGATTTTGGATAAAAACGGCAATTTAAACTTTTGCAAATCTTTTTCATAAGATTTATTTATAAGTACAATTTGATGTTTGCTCCTAAACGAGCAAAGAATATTCTTAAAGGTTTTTAAGAAACATTTTTCATATAGAAGATGATTTTGTGATTGTATTGCCCATTGAGTGCTTTAAGAATTCTGGTCGATGTGCTTGATCAACGTTATCGATAGGAATTTCCTAAACACTTTGATGAGACAATCAGACACGGTAAATTGACTTGTAAAATAAAAGTTTTTCTTTTTCTTTTTTTCTTTTTCTTTTCTGAAAAGATTATTACATAAAGATAAATGTAATTTTGAAAGTTTTAAATTTTCGGGAAAGAAGATTATTAAAAAGAAATTCTTTCTTTTCGATACTCTTATTCTTGTGATTCCCAAAGGGAACCAAGACTTTATCTTTTGTACCAATGCTAATCGTATTGGTTTGGATGTCGTTCTCTTGCAAAAGAGAACGTGCTATCTCTTGTGTCTCTTGTGCTTCTAAATCATTAATGCCTATTGAGACTAGATATGCCACTCATGATCTAGTGCTCGTGGCTATCGATTTTGCTTTTAAAATTTTGGCATCATTATTTTTGGGTGAGAAATTTGTTCTCCACCCTGATCATAAATCTTTGAAATATTTATTTTCTCATAAGGAACTTAATATTGGATCGAGTTCCTTGCATCTTATGATCTTGATATTCTTTGTATATTCCCAAAAAGGGGGAATCGTGTTGCCAATGCACTTTGTTGTAAACAACAAGTGGTTGTTTCTTTGATGATGTCCAAATGGAATGATCATCTTTCCAACATCGGACGTTTCGATATACTTCGTTTTATTGAGTTTCATCCCATTCCCTTTATGGACTAGCGTCCGATGTTCTTTTATGGTGTTCGGTTCATCGGATGTACCGTTATTGTAATACATCGATGTCCCGGCTTTTTGGTTCACTTGGACGTACCATTTTTGTACTACGTCGGTGTTCCAAATTATTCGAGATTCTCGTTTCTCGGGCGTACCGTTTTTGTACTACGCCGTTGCTCCGGCTCAATTTTCTGCTATTCTTGACGTTTTCCACGTCTTTTAACTATGGAAATGCTTTTAGGTTTCCAATTTATATTCTTGAGCCGGGTGTTATAGTGGGGATTGAAGTTTCACCAGATTTGACTTTTGAGCAACATTCTATTCGCATCATTGCTTTGGAGGTTGAGCACCTTCGAAAATAAAGATGTTCTCTTTGTGTGAGTTCTATGGTTCTCAAATCCCAAGGATTTCTCTTGGGGAATCTAGAGAATTCATCGAGCGAACACATCCGAACTTACTTTCTCATGCTCTTTGAGGTGAACTTCTTATTTCAAATTTCTTTTGTGTTAATATGTTTTTATGGTTGTTACTTTTTATTTCCACCTTATATATTGCGAGGACGCAATTTCTTTAAGGAGGGGAGTCTGTAACAACCCGCATATTTATCGATTTTATATTTAAATATTTTATTTAAATATTTTATCGTTAATCGGATTTTGGTCCGAAAAGCTACTTTTTGCAAATGGTCAAATTAGGACTCGAGACCACCCCCATTGAGTTCAAAATGACATTTGCGATCTTTTTGAGTATAAACTTCGATATGTTTGGAGTTAGTGGAATTTTGTCACTTTTTCGCATAGGGCTTTGGTTTGGGCTGAACCACTTACTAACTCAGTCCCAACCCATCTCCTCTTCATCACTTCCTTCTTCATAAATTCCTAACAACAAATCTTTATTAAAAATGGTGGAGGGAATGGGAAATTAAAACTCCAAAGCCCTAGTCTTCATTGCTAATCCAACATCTACTCCAAATTCAAGAGAAGACATTGATTCAAGCTTGTTATTGTTCTTGCTTTGCTTTCAAGCTTCATCTCCATCAATTTCCATGAAAAAGGTGAGATTTTTATCTCACATTCTTGTCTATAACTATCTTGGATTGTTGGGAATGAGTTCCTATCACTTTAGCATGTACATTTGCATTTGGTTTGGACTGGATTGGCGAAAGACTCCAATTTTTAGTGTTTTTGGTGAATTCCTAGGTTTAGGTCGCTCTGCCTCGATGAGTCTCGGCCTGCATATTTTCGTAAACCCCTTAGGTCGTTCGCATGAGTTAGGTCGTTCGGCAGATGGCTTGTTCCACACTAGGTCATTCGCATGAGTTAGGTCGTTCGGCAGATGGCTTGTTCCACACTAGGTCGTTCGCATGAGTTAGGTCATTCGGCAGATGGCTTGTTCCACACTAGGTCGTTCAAGGCTTAGGTCGCTTGCATTCCTAGGTCGCTAGCCTTTGGTCGCATCTCCATTAGGTCACGCGATAATCTTAGGTCGCGTACCCCTTAGGTCGCGTACCCCTTGGGTCGCACCACCTAGATCTCATGCCCACTCCTTCAGGTCGCTCGACCTGTATTCTCTTTAGGTCGCTCGACCTGTCTTCTCTTTAGGTCGCTCGGCTCTTTTCCTTAAGTCGTTGCACCATGCTCTCCGTTAGGTCGCATGACCTTAGTTCCGTTAGGTCGCATGACCTCAGTTCTGTTAGGTCGCATGACCTCAGTTCAATTAGGTCGCATGACCTCGATTCCACTAGGTCGCTCGACCTGTTGTTGCTTAGGTCGTTCTACCTTAGGGTCGTTCGACCTGTTTCCACGTTAGGTCACTCGACCCTTTTGCTTAGCTCGACCGAGTTAGGTCGTTCACCCCCTTTAGCTCGTGGCACCGTGTTAGGTCGCGCCATCTTAGGTCGCGCCTACTTCCTGTGTTTAATTTTGGTTATGTCGCATGGGTATTTCTACTTTGATGGATTTGGAAGTGATTTCCTTGGATTTCATTCACGTCTTCGAATGTGAATTTTTGTGACTTGTTGATTCTACAATCAATTTATGTGATTTACCATTTTAAAAGCATAAAGGTTTTAATACTGGTAGTAAATACCAAAACTCTTTCATCAAAACGATTTCAACTCTATTTTATTACAAAGCTATTTTCCTAAACCGTTTTCCAATCTATTAGTATATACAAGCCTTTACTTCACTCGGATGAGAAATCGAATTAAACGCCTTAGTAAAACAAGTGGTATGAAACGCTTGCGTTTGCTTCGTTGGTTAACTCTTGGACTTGTTCGATTGAACCTTTTGTGACAATTTTCTAGTGAAGATCTACAGTTTGTTTGTAAATATTTAAGTTAAGCTAGTGGTTATGGGACATGAAGCTAAACTCATATATTTACTAGCTTAGTGTAATTGACACTTCTTGATGATCATTGACGATCATTTTCGTGATTTAGACTAGCAATGTGCGATGTCTCTTTGATTCGGTTCATCGGATGTTACGCTGTACGACGTCGTTGTTCCGTTTTATCGTGATTTGGTTCATCGGACGTTACGTTGTACGACGTCGTTGTTCCATTTTACTATGTTTTGGTTCATCGGATGTTACGTTGTACGACATCGTTGTTCTTTTTTTTATCGTGTGTTGGTTCATCGGACGTTACGCTGTACGACGTCGTTGTTCCATTTTCCTATGTGTTGGTTCATCGGATGTTACGCTGTACGACGTCGTTGTTCCTATTTATTGTGTCTCTGGATCATCGGACGTTACGCTGTACGACGTCGTTGCTCCGAATTATGTGATTTTTGGATCTCTTGTGTTGGTTTCTGGAATTTGTGCTTCACCAATTTTCGTGATTTTCTTTGATAAGTTTTATCAAATTTTGTGCATTGGTGAGTTTGTGTGTCATTGACTTGTTATGAATACAAGTTTAGGGTATGATACCCCATTTTATCTTTGAGAAGATTCTTTTGATATTGATTAATCTCTTGTTGATTTTCAATTACATACTTATAGTAGTATGCCATTATGGGTATTATATGTTCATGCCATATCTTTTATTCTATACCATATCATTTGATATTTATAGCTAGACTGATCCGTTTATTATTTTCTTATAAATAATACTCGGGTCAGACCGAGATGTTACAGGTGCTTCTGCTTGACTTCTCTTCTGGGATTACCCTGACTTTTTGGCTAACTACTTAGATTAGTAGTTTTTGGATGTACGCATTTGAGATATAGACTCTATGATGTATACCTAGCTTGTAGCTGTTCTTTTGTATTATCGTGGATCTTTCAGACCACTACTCTGATGTACACTTTCATGTGTTATATATATATATTCATATCTTTTTCCACCTTTGTGATATGGATGTCTGTGACTGATTTGTGTTATGTTTATTTCTATATTTGTTTTCGAAGATTATATATAGCCACTGTGTGATAGCTTTGAGTTTGTATTGGTGGGTCGGATTTCCTCTATACTATCTGACATATCGGTGCTCGTACAAAGAAATTACACGGATGGTCGCTCCTCAACAGCCTTATTCTCTGTGCTAGTTGACAGAATTACTCCGTAGTGTTCTTGGCTAGCATGGGTATAGAGGTGGGACGTCACAGCTTGGTATCAGAGCCAAACTTCGGAACAATGTAGAATAATCTAGCAAGGATCATTGTCCTAAGTCTTTCTTAGGAATCGTGCCATAGGATTTGATTCGGGACTTCGTACCGTTGTATCCTGTTTCATTTTTATGGTTCCTTGTTATATCAATCAAGTTTGTTTGATATTCATTCTAAGATTAACCTTTTTCTCTTTTCTTTCTTTCTTAAAGAAAAGAAATGGTTAGACCTGGTCGTCCCAGCGCCGGTCAATCTAGTGCTACTCCTTAGGAGGGAGTATTCATGTCTGCCCAGCAGCTTCTAGATCTTGTTAAGAATGCCCAAGCAGCCGGACCCATTCCAGA
The DNA here is from genome assembly GCA_030737815.1 of Allium fistulosum. Lineage (NCBI taxonomy): Eukaryota > Viridiplantae > Streptophyta > Magnoliopsida > Asparagales > Amaryllidaceae > Allium > Allium fistulosum. The sequence continues at coordinate 1,256,103,568 of CM060904.1, forward strand.
GCCTACCCATCCTAGATCTGGTTTTGCACGCTTGTGCAGAGACTATACCGATTTGGGTGGAAGGCCATTCAAGGGATCCGAGAGTGTTATAGAAATTCAGGCTTGGCTCAAATCATGCGATCGCATCTTTTCTCGCATGAACCTTATTGATCTACATCGAGTCTAGGTGGCTTCTAGCATACTCCAAGAAAGAGCATTGGATTGGTATGAGCTTTTAATTTCTGAAATCGTTGAAGCGGATCTTACTTGGGAGCAATTCCGGGAAAGATTCGAATTGAAATTTGTGCCGAAAGCTGAAAAAGTAACTTTAGCCTGGCGCTTCATAGACCTTGTTCAAGGTGAATCTTCTGTGACAGACTATGTCGCATCTTTCGAATCTCTTTCTAAATACGGGGTTGAGTATATTAATACTCCGATGAAGAAAAATCAGAGGTTCGTCTATGGGTTGAATAAGAACCTCAAGAAGCCATTACTTCTGAAACTAGAAGTTTCATTTGATCAGCTTATTGACATCGCTCTTCATCTTGAGGAGGCCGATAGAGAAAGCGATATTGAAGTTGTGCGTGCCAAACAGAACTTCAACGACAACATGAAAAGGCCTATTATATTCAAAGGCCCCAAACCCATCAAGAAAGGGAAGCAACAAACTCCGGTAGCAAAGACTCCTACCTGTAGTCGTGGACGATGCTACAATCGTGGTTCCACATACCACTATGCAAGGGAGTGCCCGAAACCTCTCTTTTGCCGTTATTGCAAAAGTTCGGGCCATCTTATATCTACATGTCCAATACTCCAAAGCCGGAGAGAGGGAGAGTTGAATGTCATGCAAGCCCCTAGCAACTCTTCTCTTAGTCAAGGTATCTATTCTATCCTTGATGACCTTTATTTTGTGATTATCTTATTCGAGTTCTTTTTGATATTGGTTTCATCTCATTATTTTATATCAAAAGAACTTGTTGATTCCTTTTCTTTAAACATTTTTGGGCTTGTTGACTTCTTTGAGGATTGCGAATCCGGATTGGTGGATACGCAACACTCAATTTGTTTGTTTTTTTATTGATGTCGAAATTATTTTATGTGATTTTACTTTCCGAGCCGATTTTTACTTATGCTTCGGAATTGACTTTTGTAAGGATTGGCTTAATTATTATGAAGTCATATCCTTTGTCCCGTGTGGACTATTCACCTTCGACATTTTCAATATGTTAACGAGGTCGCGAGTTCGATACCCGTCTGTCCTACTCCCCTCAAGGCGCTGAGGTGGGTTCCCAAAAAACCGATAACATGGTTGGGAACATCAAACCTCTGTGCTGGGGCTGGCTTAAATCCCTCCTAGGGTTGGCGGACTCACTAGGTAGGGGCTCTTCCCTTCGGGGTTGAGTTTAAAGAAAAAATATGTTAAGCAGATTTCTGTTTTTCTTTTGTGATTTTGATTCCAATTTGATGGCATCATTTTATTCTTTAAGCTCACATGATGAGGAAAGTGTCATTTCTCTCATTCATGTAGTTTGAGAATTTTCTGGTATTTTTGAGTTTGTCTTAGGATTATCACCTAAGCAATCTTTTGTGTGGCGTTAAGGTCTTTTTAGCTCAACGTTGCCACCGATTTTCATTTGCTACGAGTTGCGGGAGTTAGCATTCCATTTACCGCATTCCCCACTCGTTATGAAACTTATGAATGACTTATTATGTCATTCAGTTTGTCCAGCTTATTTCATCCATTTTATGAATCGAGTATTATACGATCTTGATGACTCCATTTTTGTATATATTGATTTTGGATAAAAACGGCAATTTAAACTTTTGCAAATCTTTTTCATAAGATTTATTTATAAGTACAATTTGATTTTTGCTCCTAAACGAGCAAAGAATATTCTTAAAGGTTTTTAAGAAACATTTGTCATATAGAAGATGATTTTGTGATTGTATTGCCCATTGAGTGCTTTAAGAATTCTGGTCGATGCGCTTGATCAACGTTATCGATAGGAATTTCCTAAACACTTTGATGAGACAATCAGACACAGTAAAATGACTTGTAAAATAAAAGTTTTTTTTCTTTTTTTCTTTTTCTTTTTTGAAAAGATTATTACATAAAGATAAATGTAATTTTGAAAGTTTTAGATTTTCGGGAAAGAAGATTATTAAAAAGAAATTCTTTCTTTTCGATACTCTTATTCTTGTGATTCCCAAAGGGAACCAAGACTTTATCTTTTGTACCAATGCTAATCGTATTGGTTTGGATGTCGTTCTCTTGCAAAAGAGAACGTGCTATCTCTTGTGTCTCTTGTGCTTCTAAATCATTAATGCCTATTGAGACTAGATATGCCACTCATGATCTAGTGCTCGTGGCTATCGATTTTGCTTTTAAAATTTTGGCATCATTATTTTTGGGTGAGAAATTTGTTCTCCACCCTGATCATAAATCTTTGAAATATTTATTTTCTCATAAGGAACTTAATATTGGATCGAGTTCCTTGCATCTTATGATCTTGATATTCTTTGTATATTCCCAAAAAGGGGGAATCGTGTTGCCAATGCACTTTGTTGTAAACAACAAGTGGTTGTTTCTTTGATGATGTCCAAATGGAATGATCATCTTTCCAACATCGGACGTTTCGATATACTTCGTTTTATTGAGTTTCATCCCATTCCCTTTATGGACTAGCGTCCGATGTTCTTTTATGGTGTTCGGTTCATCGGATGTACCGTTATTGTAATACATCGATGTCCCGGCTTTTCGGTTCACTTGGACGTACCATTTTTGTACTACGTCGGTGTTCCAAATTATTCGAGATTCTCGTTTCTCGGGCGTACCGTTTTTGTACTACGCCGTTGCTCCGGCTCAATTTTCTGCTATTCTTGACGTTTTCCACGTCTTTTAACTATGGAAATGCTTTTAGGTTTCCAATTTATATTCTTGAGCCGGGTGCTATAGTGGGGATTGAAGTTTCACCAGATTTGACTTTTGAGCAACATTCTATTCGCATCATTGCTTTGGAGGTTGAGCGCCTTCGAAAATAAAGATGTTCTCTTTGTGTGAGTTCTATGGTTCTCAAATCCCAAGGATTTCTCTTGGGGAATCTAGAGAATTCATCGAGCGAACACATCCGGACTTACTTTCTCATGCTCTTTGAGGTGAACTTCTTATTTCAAATTTCTTTTGTGTTAATATGCTTTTATGGTTGTAACTTTTTATTTCCACCTTATTTATTGCTAATCCAACATCTACTCCAAATTCAAGAGAAGACATTGATTCAAGCTTGTTATTGTTCTTACTTTGCTTTCAAGCTTCATCTCCATCAATTTCCATGAAAAAGGTGAGATTTTTATCTCACATTCTTGTCTATAACTATCTTGGATTGTTGGGAATGAGTTCCTATCACTTTAGCATGTACATTTGCATTTGGTTTGGACTGGATTGGCGAAAGACTCCAATTTTTAGTGTTTTTGGTGAATTCCTGGGTTTAGGTCGCTCTGCCTCGATGAGTCACGGCCTACATATTTTTGTTAACCCCTTAGGTCGTTTGCATGAGTTAGGTCGTTCGGCAGATGGCTTGTTCCACACTAGGTCGTTCGCATGAGTTAGGTCGTTCGGCAGATGGCTTGTTCCACACTAGGTCGTTCGCATGAGTTAGGTCGTTAGGCAGATGGCTTGTTCCACACTAGGTCGTTCGCATGAGTTAGGTTGTTTGGCAGATGGCTTGTTCCACACTAGCTCGTTCAAGGCTTAAGTCGTTTGCATTCCTAGGTCGCTAGCCCTTGGTCGCACCACCATTAGGTCGCGCGATAATCTTAGGTCGCATACCCCTTAGGTCGCGTACCCCTTGGGTCGCACCACCTAGGTCTCATGCCCACTCCTTCAGGTCGCTCGACCTATCTTCTCTTTAGGTCGCTCGGCTCTTTTCCTTAAGTCGTTGCACCATGCTCTCCGTTAGGTCGCATGACCTCAGTTCCGTTAGGTCGCATGACCTCAGTTCCGTTAGGTCGCATGACCTCAGTTCTGTTAGGTCGCATGACCTCAATTCAATTAGGTCGCATGACCTCGATTCCACTAGGTCGCTCGGCATGTTTGTGCTTAGGTCGTTCTACCTTAGGGTCGTTCGACCTGTTTCCACGTTAGGTCGCTCGACCCTTTTGCTTAGCTCGACCGAGTTAGGTCATTCACCCCCTTTAGCTCGTGGCACCGTGTTAGGTCGCGCCATCTTAGGTCGCGCCTACTTCCTGTGTTTAATTTTGGTTATGTCGCATGGGTATTTCTACTTTGATGGATTTGGAAGTGATTTCCTTGGATTTCATTCACGTCTTCGAAAGTGAATTTTTGTGACTTGTTGATTCTACAATCAATTTATGTGATTTACCATTTTAAAAGCATAAAGGTTTTAATACTGGTAGTAAATACCAAAAATCTTTCATCAAAACGATTTCAACTCTATTTTATTACAAAGCTATTTTCCTAAACCGTTTTCCAATCTATTAGTATATACAAGCCTTTACTTCACTCGGATGAGAAATCGAATTAAACGGCTTAGTAAAACAAGTGGTATGAAATGCTTCCGTTTTCTTCGTCGGTTGACTCTTGGACCTGTTCGATTGAACCTTTTGTGATAATTTTCTAGTGAAGGTCTACAGTTTGTTCATAAATATTTAAGTTAAGCTAGTGGTTATGGGACATGAAGCTAAACTCATATATTTACTAGCTTAGTGTAATTGACACTTCTTGATGATCATTGACGATCATTTTCATGATTTAGACTAGCAATGTGCGATGTCTGTTTGATTCGGTTCATCGGACGTTACGCTGTACGACGCCGTTGTTCCATTTTACTATGTGTTGGTTCATCGGATGTTACGTTGTACGACATCGTTGTTCTTTTTTATCATGTGTTGGTTCATTGGATGTTACGCTGTACGACGTCGTTGTTCCATTTTCCTATGTGTTGGTTCATCGGATGTTATGCTGTACGACGTCGTTGTTCCTATTTATTGTGTCTCTGGATCATCGGACGTTACGCTGTACGACGTTGTTGCTCTGAATTATGTTATTTCCGGATCTCTTGTGTTGGTTTCTGGAATTTGTGCTTCACTAATTTTCGTGATTTTCTTTGATAAGTTTTATCAATTTTTGTGCATTGGTGGGTTTGTGTGTCATTGACTGTTATGAATACAAGTTTAGGGTATGATATCCCATTTTATCTTTGAGAAGATTCTTGTGATATTGATTAATCTCTTGTTGATTTTCAAGTACATACTTATCGTAGTATGCCATTATGGGTATTATATGTTCATGCCATATCTTTTATTCTATACCATATCATCTGATATTTATAGCTAGACTGATCCGTTTATTATTTTCTTATAAATAATACTCGGGTCAGACCGAGATGTTACAGGTGCTTCGGCTTGACTTCTCTTCTGGGATTACCTTGACTTTTTGGCTAACTACTTAGATTAGTAGTTTTTGGATGTATACATTTGAGATATAGACTCTATGATGTATACTTATTCTTTTGTGTAGCTTGTAGTTGTTCTTTTGTATTATCGTGGATCTTTCAGACCACTACTCTGATGTACACTTTCATGTGTTATATATATATATATATATATATTTGTATCTTTTTCCGCCTTTGTGATATGGATGTCTGTGATTGATTTGTGTTATGTTTTTTTCTATATTTGTTTCCGAAGATTATATATAGCCACTGTGTGATAGCTTTGAGTTTGTATTGGTGGGTCGGATTTCCTCTATACTATCTGACATATCGGTGCTCGCACAAAGAAATTACACGGATGGTTGCTCCTCAACAGCCTTATTCTCCGTGCTAGTTGACAGCATTAATCCGTAGTGTTCTTGGCTAGCATGGGTATAGAGGTGGGGCGTCACATAACGTTTCAACAATCAGGAACTAATTCTAAAAGTGTTTTATTAATATGGAAATATGGAAATCAAGCACAAGTTCAGTTTTAAAGAAAAAGGTTAAAGTTCGGTTTTGGTTATAGAACAATAGTTCTGTAATCAATATCGCTTATATGGAAAGGATCTAATCATGCATTTAACGCTAAATGTTGAGGCTTGGACTCGTTTCTATCTCGAAGGTTAAAAATGTCGTCAAGGTGATGCCTAGAGGTAACACTACCTCAACTTGCCCGGCTTCATTTTCAACCGAGAGATAAAACTTGTCTGGAATCAACGAGTAGTGGTAAATATATGAAATTTAATTCCCATATACGATCATTTTATATCCTCAATAGTTGGTATCTCAGCTATCGGTTACTTCAGCTACTTTATTAACGTCATTCTAAGACGATTTATTACTCCGTTGAGCGTTGATTATCCTTTGCCCGAAATGACTAAACCAAAGCGCGTCGTTTTTAGGGACCAAGTTATGTGGGGTTGCTCCCAATAGGATATTTTCACATCTCATCTATATTTTTGTGTACCGTCACGCGAAAAATGGTTGAGAGTTTTTAGATGTGAAATATTCAGATTCTCGATAAGGTCTGGCAGGGTCCGGCTTGGAGTTCCCGGCGTTTTAAGTATATTACTGAGGTATACTTCTTTTAAAGGGGATGCACCCTCCTTGTGATTTGTTAGAAATTTTTCTTTCCTTATTTGATTTGTATCCTTGAACCTGTTTTAGCTTTAATTGCCATGAGTAGAGCTAACTCCTCACAACGGCATTAAAATATTGATTTAGTCCATTCTATCAAGTTGGACTGTTACCTTATTCTGTCCATTCTATCAAGTTGGACGGTTACTTTAATTAGCCTATTCTATCAAGTTGGACTGTTTCTTTGTTCTATCCATTCTGTCCAGTTTGGATTTTACTCGGTTTATTTCCATTCTTTCAAGTCTGATTTAATATTATTTATGCTCATTCATATTTGGATTTTTTTTCCTGACATTTATTTCTGCTCTTGCCTGTATGGATGTTATTCTTGTGAGGTAAAAACCCGTTCCTCGTTAGCGGCATTGTCTCACAGATCTTTTTTATATTTCCCCATTATTTAAGTTATCTCACGTTGGTATTCCCGGACTGATCCGGGTGTTATTATATTATAATGCTCGGGTCATACCGAGTATTTTTTCCACGATGTCTTTGAAGTTTTGGAGATCGTAGAGGGGAGCTGAAGATCACCCATCGTAGTTTTTTAATTTTCCGCTGTATTATATAGTATACCTATCAGCATTTGTAAGGTTAGAATTTTATAACTGCCCTGTTGATAAGGTTTGTTTTTAACTCTGATATACTCTGTATGTTTGGAGTGACAGTTTCTACTGTCCTTGTTATATTATATGTTTTCGATTCTGCTGTGAGATTTTGATTTTCTATGTTCTCTGTTCTTTTCTTTTATTTTACCCTAACAATATGCCCTTTTGTCGATTGGATGCGCGATATTGGAACACAGTGGTAGCGTTCAGTGTCGACTTTCGATGGTCAAAAAGCCGGTCGTTACAAATGTAGAGTTGATTATATGCGATTGAGGTAGCTAAGGAAGCACTATATTTGAGGAGATTACTGTATGATATTGGTTTTGTTGAAGATAATGTGTTGGTAAATTGCGATAACCAAGGCGTAATCCATTTGGCTCAAATTTTGGCATTCAGCTTAAGAGCTAAACATACAAAAGTGATAGAGTCATTTCTTGTAGTGATGTATGATGAAAAGTTTGCTTCTTAAGAAGATTCATGGTAAGGATAGTGTAGCAAGTATGTTTACTAAGTCTGTTCCTGTTGCAAAGTTCAAGCATTGCTTGAACATGATTCATTTATTCAATTTCTAGTCACATAGTGTAACACTTTTAGGGGAGAGTGATTGTTGGAGATTCAGTACCCTTTATTTAATTAGATAATTGATATGTATGTGATATACTTCTTTGGTTTGAGATTGGTTTTGAATGGGTAATTTTAACACTTCGTTGGTGACGAACCAGGCCAGTTTAAAGTAGGTGAAACAGGTAAATTTTAATTATTTTATTATTTTGGATTTACTAAGCCTATGAAATCTAAATGGTCTATTAGATCTAATATAATATAGTCTAAAATAAAATCTTATATTAATTAATTTGTTTAGAAAGGAATTTTAATTCAATTTAAATTAAATGTATATTATAATGAGCATATCAAATACACTAATATGTGTATAGTGCAAGTGCAACATATAAATAGTGTATATGGTTAATGTGTGTGTTTATAGGTGCAAGGTTTACACCGTGATTCACACTACAACGAACACATTTGCCATTTATATATGCATTTTTGTTTATAGTTTTAGTTTGTAAGAAAATAATATAGACACACACACACATAGAGACATACACACACATAATTTACTTACACTTATACATAATATGTTATAAAATATATTCAACTAATTGACAAAAGTTTAGTTATATGTGTAGTTGGCAAATAATGAGTTTAAGTAGGTATTTATGAAGAGGAAAAGTGTAAGACTTTTCTCCTTCCTTTACTCATTTACTCAATGCCATTTAAAATAAATTTGAACAATTAAACCTTTATACATATTAAAATAAATTATGACAAGTTTTATGCATTTTTGAATTTAAAATTAACATTTTGAAATCTATTTTTTACGTAGGAAGGATTCAACATTAGGTTTATGATTTTAAACAAAAGTCTTTTAAAATATTTTGAATTGAAATAATATATATGCACATACATATATATAAATAATAATAAACTATATTTTAAATTCAAAATAACACACACACATATATACACACACACACACACACGTGTGTGTCTGTGTGTAGAACTTATAACTTTATATGTTTTAAAATCTAAAATCAAAAATTTGAAAACTTACTTTGATTTAGACGGAATCCAAAATTAGATTTATAATTTTATACAAAAGTACTCTTATAAATTTTGAGTTGAAATAATATATATAAACATATGTAAATAATAACCAAATGTACCGTATATTTTGAAAATAACATACATACATAAAACTTATATTCAATTTTATAAAATGATTTTAAGTAACTAATATATGTAGTTCACTTATATTTGTATATGTAATATTCTACAAAATTATTTCAAATAATTAAAACTAGTTTTAAATCCAAATTTTTTATTATTGTTAAACATTAATTTTAAAAAATATAGTAAACAATAGATTGGACCGAATATGCATATATAAATTCCTTGTATAAGATATGGAATTTAAACTATATGAACATGGTGTAATATATAAGAAAAAGAGATGTATAATATATGATATCTAAACTATACTAACATGATGTAATATATAATCAAAATGAGATTGGATGATTACCTTATGATGTAGCCTAAAATTCACATCTTTAATGAAGATTTCTTCTTAAATCTCCAAGATCCACACCTAGCTTTATAAGAGAAGGATGAACCACTTATTTTATTGTATTTAATGTTTGCTTTTGATTTAGAGTTGACAAAATTTTGGAAATGTTCGTTTGAGATTCTACCATGGATGGTTAGGAGGAGGGAAGAGAAAAGTGAATGCCTTTAGGTAGTGGATTTTTTTTAATCAAAGAAATGAAACATTTTCCATTCTTTTAATTTAAACTTCCTTAACCAATTTGCCTAATTTTCTCTATCTCTCTCTCTCTCCCTCCACTCCTCTTACTTCACATTGTATGTCCAAAATTACCTGTCATCAAATGACATAAAATTTCCATAAATCCATATGTAATTATCTATTATCTGAACCCGTTTAAAATTACACTAATATCGTATATCGATGCATGTAAATATAATATTTATAAATACATTCAAATAATTATAAACAACTCCCAAACTTCAAATAAATTAAAGAATAATTAATATTTCCCAAATATTAATTAATTAATTTAATTCATGATCTTTTATAAATTAATTAAATACGTGATTTTTCAAAAAAATTCATCATTAGGATTATGTGACTCAAAAGTGAAAATTTAATTAATGCTTAATATTGAACGATTCAAATACTAATGTTACACGTCACCTTAGCTAGTGGTGTGACAGTTTAACCGAGTTTATCACTTACCTTATTTTTCGATAAAATCTAATTTTACTAGTTTAAGCGGTACTCTATAACAACGATCATTTATACTAATTCTCTTTACCAAAACTATATCACTTTAGAACTTATGGAATTTGGTTTTGGTGAAAAATCCAGATCGTTCACAACCAACTCGGTTAGTCCAAACACAAAATTCTTGGTTCAGCAATAGCATTTATTATTAATCGTACTACTCTGGCTAGAGATTTTGACTTTGAGTTGACTACGGTTGACCGTGATACTAACCTCTTATAACTAAGGAGATGAATTCTCTATTAAATTTTATTTCACTTCCAATGCTTCTACTTAGATGCAACTGTAGTCGCTTGATATATCGCCATGACATGATTTAACTATAAGCAGTTTTGATATAATGTAATAGTAATTTACACAAAAAGAAAAATAGTAGAATTTTTCAAAATTTGAAATTAGGCTTTGTACCTATCCTACTGCGTTTGGAATGCCATTTACAATCAGAAAACATATATAACTTACTGAATTTGGTTAAACAGGGTAGAAACTAGAATAAGCCTAACCTAGTGGCATTTTTGTATTATATCGATTACGAAATTTCTGCCTAAATATTATTATTTTTAGCTTATAAATAGATCCTGAACCCTATTTCTGTTGGTTCAAAATATTTGCCTCCACATATAGAACCTTAATCCCCAAATTAATTCCAAATCCACTAAATCAAATCCAAATTAAACAAATTTATATATAAAATGGATGGCACAGAAAGAGCTATGTAAATAAATGAATGTTATTGAGAAATTTGGAGTTTTGAAGGTGAGGAATTTCTGAATAGTGAAGAGGAAAGAGAATTCATATCAAATCGGAGAGGATGCATAATGAGTCGATGATAAGACATAGTAATTCACCTCTTACGGTCATAAACTAAAAATTTGGTGATGAAATTGTAATTAAAAAGTGACTTTTATATACCTAATTAGGATATAGTATACCATGGCTAGAAGATTAAAAAGTGGATTTTTACTGATTGTAATTAACAAAGTCAATCGCTCTTTAATTAAAAAGTGCACAATGCAAAGTTGTTTTGAGTAAAACACACACACACACACACAGATATATATATATATATATTATAGTTCTAGATGACATGAATCCACTAGCGATGTTCCTTCATCGATTAGATGTATGGATTGATCATAAAATGAATCAGAAGTTTGACGAACATGGACCATCCATTTTGATCCAACGGTGAAATAGTGATGATACGACGATCGGGAAGCATGGCTTTGTAGAGAAGAATAGATCATCTTGTCAGAGGTTGATTGGTCAGAAGGTGTTAGAGTTTACCAGATCTTGTGCTTAAAGTTCAACGATGGCGATGGTTATATGTGCGCCGGAGATAAGGCTGCCGATGTCTTCGGGTGGCGCACAACGTGTTGGATTGAAGAACGAGGCTACTTCACAACGGTGGCGTCAATTAAAGATGGATGAAGGTTAGGTTCTGCATAGTGAAGCCGAGTTTACTATAGCACGCTTGCATATGGAAGTAATATAATTAATTAATTAATATTTAAAATTTGGTCAAAATAGTCAAATAATACCCATCTTTAATCGCTTGTATCTCTGACATACGACCTTTGTTTCACGCGCGGTTCACGATATCAGGATCATGGCAAGACGAGAATTGTTTTCGTATGTTAAATGGTGGGGTGACGACAAGTTTTGAGCTTGATCCCAATAGTATCGCAGACCGTTAGGCAAATGACTAGCTTGGACTTGACCTCAATAGTCACATTCGATTTACATGACGGTGAGTTGAGACTTCAAGCTCAATAATGTCATGTATAGGCCACATGAGTTGAAAATTTGAGCTTAATATTGTGGTATATGGTAGGCATCATGCGCACTTCAGTTGGGCCAATACGTCTAGCAATGATGAGTTGGGACTTTGAGCCCAATAGTGTCATAGTTTGTAGTACATGAGTTAGGACTTTGAGCAAAATATTGTACATATGATTTGGCAATAGCGGCCAGAGACACGAAGTTCTTTAGTAGTTAGTTGCATACGATTTGGCAATAGCGGTTGAGATATGCAGATTTTCAATAGCGAGTCACATACGATTTAGCGATATCAGCCTGATACATATATTTCCTTAGTAGCAAGTTGCATACACTTTTGGCATGCAGTTGGGACTTTAGGCTCAATCGTGTACATATGATTAGGCTAGGATAGATTTAAGTGAGACCTTAGCATATGCTATCAATAGAGTATTATATTGTGTTTAACTAACTTGTTGGGTATTGGTGACACAGGTTAAGGTATGGTTTTCAAGTATATGTGTAGTTGATAAGCTTCTTAGTATTATACACTTATATGACGTGTTTCACTCACCAGATGTATGATCCCATCTATCATTTTAATCTTTTTAATTATACTCTGATAGACCGGTAGAGGAAACTAATGTGGAGGCATGAATTTATTTATTATAGCTATCTACTATTTATTGTATATTAGTTATTCCAAGACATTAGATATTTTTCATTAACGGTATAAAATATGTTGTAGTTGGGGTATATTTGATCTTACATTGTTTTATTTGTCTAGTGTTATTTTATAGATTACTATATTTTATTCCTTTTGTTATGAGTTTCAGAAAGTGTAAAATATTATAGATAGCTATGTGATCTATTTTATGTATTTTTACCTTAAAACGACCCATCATTTGCATGTTCCATGATGTCATCATCTTTTTGTGCGCTAATCAGGGAGTCATAGATGGTGGGTTATTTCAAGTATCCACATTGAAGTTCCATGGTATTCTCAAGTCAAAGGAACTGTGTAACATCATCACTTCGATATCTCCTATTTGGACTTAGTTAAAATTAACCAACAGGAAACTCTCGAGTAAGTCATTCCGTGGTTATTCAATAACTATCGGTAACCCCTTATTCCCTATTAGCCATAAGTAATACACTACCCAACATTTGGAGAGCGTTATGGATGAAACGATATCCTTTCTTGAAATACCTTGACTATGAGTATATAAAATAATATGTTATTTTAATGTGATAAATGTCTCATGATTACAACACATTATAATTACTATCACATAATACATCATTTAAGGATTTTCTATTTAATATACTTCAAAATTATTAATTATATCATAATATAACAAAGTATATTATAAAATCAAATACATTTATTATGAGCAAAATTTGGTTATCGAGTTAGGCATGTGTAACAAATTACATGATTTCCCTTGGGGATACCCTTAACTCTATCAATCTCTCATTTGCACTTGGGGGTAAATTATGGAATCTTGTTCCAACTCCTTCTATCAGTTTTCTCAAAAACAAATTTGATCAGTCCCTCAGTAAATGCGTATGCTATATTGTTTTAATTATTTACTTTGTCAATTAACTCACTTTGATGCTGATATACTTCTTTATCATGTGGAACCCTTCGGGCTATGTTGTCGACTTCTAATGAGCTATAGGTTCTTTTATGAACTATGTCGCAACATTATTATCATATAATAGTGTCATGATGTTCTCAACATTTGGATTCACCCCTCAGTTTAAATTTATGCATTTATTTATACTTCTTTTATTGCGGTGTTAGTAAATGCGATGTACTTAGCCTTTGGTTGAATCAGACACTACTTATTGTTTGAAACATTTCCAACTTAAAGTTCTTAACATAAGCTTGAACATGAATAGGACTGACATATTATACTTGATATCAGTTATGAAGTTTGAGTTCGTGCATTCCTCCATAAGGAGTTTGTTATTTCAATAAACAATTCTCTAGTATTTCGCAAATACTCAGGAACACTCTAAACTATCATTTAGCAATCTTAATTTGGATATAATACTTGCCAATATATCAAATCATAAGCAAAATGTGATACTGTAGATAGTATAACATGTATGATTATTCATATTGCTAATGCATAAGAAATTCATCTTACATGCTCCATATTAAATATTTTAATACAGTGTCTATGTAAATCATTTTGGGACAATCCCAACATCCTTTTATATTGATTATATAGGATGTCAGTTTCAAATTCAATATTGAGAATTAAACATGGGTATGTCATTAACAATCATAAGTTTGTTTTTTACTTATAATTTTTAGAAATATTTTAGTACCATTATAGTTCTTTCTTACAGATACACTCTTCCTCTGCATTTTGACTGAAATTTAAAATGTTAAATTTTTGTGTCAAAATATTTTCTCATCTCTGATGCTTGTTGAACGATACTTTTGTATCAGTTCTTAGATGTCATCCAATAACCCACAAACTCAGAATTATCTCCGCTGACTTTGAGACACTTTGGTTATCAAGTGTAAAAAACATATTCTAAATCATTATTTAGAATTATTATTTCAACATACATATACCAAAACTCAAAATCATATAGAGCGATGATTTTGCAAGTAAAATATGAATTAACTTAGTGCATTAAATGACGAATCTGTTACATTAATTTCAACAATTGACATTTACGATGCTATTCTATAAACGTAGCTTACCATATTTCAACTGCATTCGTCTTCTTCTTAGAGACACTTTTGTGGCTGATGGATCATATCTCTTTGGTTACAACTATCAAAATTATATTTTGATAATATACTTGGAATCCATTTTGGATTTGCACATTATGCCATAAGGTAAGGTCAATACTCTTAATGAATTATTAACAACCGAGGAAATTCTTTTCTTGACATCGATAAGAGAATCATATTTCTCTTTAATGTGCAAGAGCTCTAATTAGACATTCTAATTAGTTGGCATGGTCCATTTTATTTCATCCTTTGTAATCAGTTTTATATTTGGATCGTATCCAAATCCATTTTACTACCAATAATTTCTAAAAAACTTCCTTCGTTATGAAGTTGGCATTTCTTGAAACAACAATTGTTTCTCAATGCAACGAAATAGGTACTCATAAACATTTTATGAACTGCCTTTATGTACACTAGTATAAACGCACACACTTGTGCACGTCTAATCATGTAGGGAAATAATTTTATTATAATAAAATTGTTTTTATTATGTGCACTTCAAGGGCAAAAGTCTTGGTGGTCACATGCCCCTTTATTTCAAGTAGTCTTATTGGTGATGAAGGTGTAAATCCATAATGAGATTCAGTTGGTGGGTGATCAGGAAGGGGATGTTGGTGGAGGTTGCAAATCAATGATGTGATTCCATTGATGGATTGTGAAGAATGGATGCTAGCTAGGATATTTTAGGAATTTAAAAAGGATGAGGTGGAAATTCTATTGATTGTGTTTACATTATTAACAGCGGAGATGTATAAGACTGGTTTAGTTTTTAGTTTACGATGCTTATGTTCATAGCATAGATTGGTCAATCAATACTGATCTGTCCTAAACTTCTGTAAGTGGTCCAAATAAGATCCCTTATAACCAAATATTACGTGTGGCTTCTTGACTCTCATAACCTGTCAAATCCTCGGTCTAGGATATGTAAGGGTTTCTTATCAACTCTTATCTTGTATGATCTCATAAACTGTCACGTCTCGAAATTTTCGACTTTCGAAAATTCGACATCGATACTCACTTTATCGACTGCCGAGCAATCGAGTGCCGGAAACTCCAATAGTGAGGGTTTTAAAAGGAAAGAAAAAGTAAGAAGAAGAAGAAAAGATAGAAGAAAGAGAGAAGAAGAACAACAAGAAGAAGAAAGAAGAACAACAGAACAACATCAGAATCTCACATATCGCAGCGGAACAATATATAATAGATAAATGAATAATCTTTAAAACAAAGAACTATATCATTTTATACATACATCAATCATCAGAGTCAATATACAACAATGGACAGTTATATAACTTGTCCTCATACAGAATATACAGCGGAATAAATACTATCAGATACAAATACTACGTCTCGTCCTCCAGCTTATCTCCAAGCTCCAGAATATCCTGGTAACATAACTCTAGGCTGCCCGTGTGGAAATTGGTGGGCACCCAGAGTTTAGAAGGGAACAATAAACTCCGAGTCAGTCATGGTGACTGGTGTGAGATCGTAAAACAGTTATTCTTTAAAATAAATAGCAGAGAATTTTAAAGTCAATTCGCAATGCTTTTGGAAAATGAAACTACCATAAGACCTCCCACCACACACACAATGCAAACGCAGAATTGGAGGAGATTTCTTCTTATGATAGTCAAAGATGCTTACTACGCAAAAATCAAATTCTTTTGGATATTATTATTAGTGCATAGTGTAGAAAACATTTCGAAAGTATAATATAAATCTTAGCCAACATACGACCAGTATCGTATGCCTACTATAGCTACCATCTAAACAGTGGTGACCACCGTACGTAAATGGCAGGTTCTACAACTAATACCGTACAAAGTTCGTATTGGAGTTTGGATTTCCAACAAATGGTCAGGCTAAGGAACTTCCTATCCACAATGGGTACGTCCCTGGAATAGACGACCCGAGAACCTAACCGGATCTCTGCCAACACAAGGCCGGGTTACCTCTGCAAAAATAGGTAACTACTGACACGCGTATGCCATCCCCCGATCGTCACCGATCTTCCCGAGGATCCCCGATTCGCAACAAACCACATAGATAATAATAATGCAGTAACCACAGAGGTTAAGTATCTGGGCTCCATACCATGATACCACCTTTATCCAGAAGGAATGACATACACTAAGGGGCGCTACTCCCTAGAACCTTGCCGCATTCTTCCTGTTTCGACCATTTCCGGGGTGTGAGGCTCGACGAAGTCTCGTCCACAAAGCTACGCTTTCTTAAAAAGCCCTGCTTCGGGTCAAACAAAATGATCAACCTATGATCACAAAGATATAAGATCAAACAAATGATCATATCGCAAATGATCAAACACTGATCATTTCACAGCAACACTCAGTATGCCACGTTACCAAATTGGGATATATCGCTGATAAATTTCAACTACATAACCTCTGAGCTCGTACGTCTCAGAGAAGGGTGTTAAGCTAAGAGAATAAATTCTCCGCCACCAACAGAAATGTATTTGAAAGAAATCAGCTTTATATCTCAAATTGTAACGTCAGACACACAATCCATATAAGTCTGTTCCGGGATCGAACATAACCGAAGGCACTTCTCACGAAGCCCTTGCATTTCCGGATAATTTTCTAATCACGTCCGGACTTCCCGTCACTAAGGGTGATAAAACCTCTAAACCGGAGATCAGCCGATGTAGAGTAACTCGACGGTAATCCTTCCGTTTTCAAAAATATCCGGTCTTCAACACCGGTCTTCGAATGCAATTCATAACGACGTGTCACATATTCGGAATGGGTTATACGACCCCATGGTCCTTTCCCGGCTAACCCGAATAGTGAGCGATTATTAAAAAACAAAGTGTGGCATTCAAATTCATCCAATTCACAACAAATACCATTCAAGGTAATTATTGATAGTCGGTTATTTAACTATCAATAAAGATGCGCAACATCATCAGATTCCGAAAAATTTTCCAAATTATTTCATCTTTCAAAATATCTTTAGTAGATATATTATTTCCATACTTCAATCATTTGAAAACAATTTCAAATCAACTTCCACATTTCAATTTATCTTTAAAAGATAAAATCTCAAAACAGTTCATTTCATATTGGAAAAGCATTTCCATACTTATTAAATAATAAGTATTTCACAATCATTTATTTTCAACATTTGAAGATATTCGATATACTTAAATCAAAATTAAGTATATATTTCATCCTTTTAAGGAAACCGTTTTCTATAACAACATTTATTTGAGTCAAAACGAATGTTGCGTAAAACATCGTTACGACGACTCGAAATCAATAGTATAGGGATTCGGAATTAAGATAGGTATATATAAATCCCAATACTATATAAAACATTTTTTTTTTTCGAAAATCATTTACTATAACAACAGTGTTATAGTCCATATTTTCCTTATTTTTCGAAAACGTCTATTTCAACAATAAAATGTTGAAGTCTATGCTTCCGATTCATAATACATTTTAAAACATCTTTAAAAATGTTTAACTTCATTTTTAATATCACTTCTTCAAAAATAAATCCATTTTTATTTAATAATATATTCACTGTCCAAAATCGTGAATATAATTCACTTAACCCAATTTCAATCATTTCTACACATTTTTATCTCAATAAAAAATTCGCTATCCAAAATCGCGAATATACCTTCTTTAAAAATCTTCTATATTTAATTTCTCAAATTCAACTGATTTTGAATTTATAAACACGTTTATAAATTCTATTCCTATTTTAGTAACAACTCGACTTATACATCTTCTTTTTATCAACTTCTATATTTTACTTATCAGAATAAGTGATTTCGGATTTATAAACAACTTTTATAAATTTTTAATTCTATTTATAAAAACTTCAATACCAAATCAATTTCAATATTGACTTCTAATTTTATTTATCACTACTAAGTGAATTCCTTATTTTTCTCAAATTATTCAATATTCGGTTATAAAATGGATTCTTCAAATTGAAATCATTTTACATTGATTTCACAACTTATTTCAATTTACCAATTAAATTTCTAATAGGATTTCCAACTTATCTTCTCTTAAATAAATTCCTTTTTAAGAAAATAAATTTCAATCGTTTCTTTCAATCTATTTTAAAAATCCAAATTTTAAATTAAATTCTTCAATTTAAAATCACTATTTTACGAAATCCATTTATTTAACATTTTCACTTTATTCTGGAATTTATTCAATACGATTATAAAAATTTACTTTTTATACTTTAAAAACTCCTTTCTTCAAAATTTCTTCAATTTCAAAAATTGATTCACTTAGAAATTTTCTACTTGAATTTCAAAAATTCAATTTAGTTTATCTTTGGAATCCAATGATGTCAAAACATCCATTCAGCTAAATTTTAGCTTTCAAACAATTTCCAGATATCAATATGATTAATAGCATCACTATAATCATTCACAGATTCATATCACAATAGAAATAAATTCAATCAATGTGAGGGGTCCAGTTGGATCCCTCCAACCTGTTTCCCTGCATCCAAAGATGTTAGCACAATACCAATTCCGCTCCAGTACGGAATTATCGCGGTATATGGGTTTTATAAAAATCCGCTTACTAACGGCGCAATAGGGTCTCATCCGCTATACGAGGCGGGAAATCATCAATCCAATATATACATATGCCAATATGTATATATTGCTATATATAGATATATATCCTACTATATCTAATATCACATCCACATAGCAATCAATAAATAACTGAAAAATTCCACTTTTCAATTCTTGAGTGAGAAGATCTCACCTTAGCCTTTATTTTGCAACCCAATCCAATTCTTCTTTCGTTTTCTCAACTTTAACCTTGTATAAATAATTTATACAATCTATTAATATTTGAATCAATCAAATAACAATTTTCAGTTTTGATTGTTTAAATTAACTAACCTTTCCTTTAATAATTTAACTAAAATTTTACATTCAACTAAATTTAATATATCAACCTTTGGTAATTTCAATTATTCAATGCTTTTATTTCAACCCAATTCCTTTTACTAAATTTGCTTAACTAGAAATTTATTTTAAAACTAATTTCTCCTTGAACAAAATATCTTAAATTCCGTTCTTACATTTTCCTTTCCAGACTTATATTTTCCCAAAATCCTGTCGGTATATATACATGTTATTAAATTAAAAAACATAATTATTTTATACTTTACTGTATAAAATTCTTACTCTATATCTACACACATGAATTTATAAAATAAACTTTACCTTTTTATATATATATTGAAAACAAAATCTTTCATTACTGTTAACAGATTTCCTTCTATATTATCCAACTTAAATAAATTTTCTTTTCTGTAAATAAAATCTTACTTATAACTATTTATATTTATACTAGTATATAAATTAATTAAAATTCGAATAAAATACAAGAATAAAATTTACCTCACTGCTCGATCGATTTCGAGATGACCAAGCCTTCATTACCGGGCTTGACCACCACCTGAGCTCCATCGCTGCTCAGACTCGCGACAACCCACGATGCCGGAATCGCCACCACGAACCCCATCGCGACACAAAGTCGAACTCGTTGCTGTCGCCGCCGAGCCCATCACCACTTCGCCCCGAGACGCCATCGCACGCTGCCCTCGTTGCTTCGCGTGCCCAGATTCCAGTTGCCACGATAACACGTCGAAGCCCCAACAGCGACGACCTCACCGCCTGCCACGAGATACCCCAAATCCCTATTCGAACGCGCGCGCTCGATGCACTTCTCGATCCACCATCGCGACACCCTGCTTCACATCGCTGCCGCGATGTCTTCCTCCCCCGGTCGCGTGCTCGATTCGCGATGCCTCCTTCGCCTGTGGCCCACGCTGCCGCGTGCGTGACTACCCTCCAGATCGAACGCAATTAAGAACGAGGCAATCGATCCCCTTTTCTTCGTGCTCGAATCGATTTTGGTTTTGGTCGAGAAGGTTTGTGTATGAACTGAAAAACGATAAAGGGAGGCGCGATTTTGAAAACTAGCGTTGAATTTGATTTTACAAACGAAGAGAAGGAGTTCGGCCATTTTTCGTTTTAACTTTTGTTTTTATTTCAACTGAGAAGAGGAGCGTGATTTAAAATTAGAAGGAGGGAGGCAGAAGACATGGATTGCACGATTATCTTTCGTGATTCTCGGCGTGATACCAGGCGTGTTCAACGGAAGATAACGTGTTGAGGTTTGACTAAATTTAAATTTAAATTGGAATCGATTAAATTTCAATGCGTTTACACGCCGTATGCTCTCATATCAGCTCCGAAAAATACGAAATTGGAAATCCGGTAATAATTCGATATTACGGACCCAATGGAACTGGTTTCGTCGAATTCCGAGACGGTGTGAAAATTGACTATTTTTAAATATCGATTCGAACGATATAATTTCAAAACTGAACAAATCAATTTTAAATTCGGTTCTGAAGCTTCTATTATCCCCAGTATTATCAATACGAATTTTAAAACCTTTTGAAATATTTTTCTTTAGCTTTAAATTGAAGATTCAAATTTTAATTCAACATTCAACAGATTAAATTTTAAAGTTTATTCGTAAAAATTCAGAGTTATATCGGGATTCAAATTAAATCATCGTTCAAATATTTAAAATCAATTAAATATTCTCAATTTAATTTGGTCAAAATTCCGGGTCGTTACAGACTTCCCCCCTTAAAAGAATTTCGTCCTCGAAATTACAAGTTAGAGAAAAAGGTCCTTAACTCGTCTACTATTTTTCACAATCTAATGGTTTTATCAATTTATCACAACAAATCTTCTACTAAAGATTCATTATTAATTCAACTAAATTTCCAACTTCAATTCTAAGTTTCCAAACAACATTGTTTACTTCAAAATTCAAATTTGAGTTTAAATTCAAATTTTAAACTTTCAAAATTTCTCAAAAATTTTCTAACACTCGAAATTTTCGAAAAATTTCGCCATAACCTCCTTTGCGCGGCTAATACGGCACGACTACAAAACGTCCCTACGGACTCTCAGATTTCAAAAAGAAAAAGAAAAAGCCAAGCGGCTAGTCCAGAAATCATCAAAAACTCATATTATAATTCAAATACTTACCTTTTGTCGAGCAATTCAAATTATCTTTGAAATCAAATCCAATTCCTTTATACCTGTATATCTACTAGCCATAATATCTAGTTACAACATTCAAACCATTTTGCAAATCTTTTATTACAAACTTCTAATATCAACTCCTTATACCATTTCTAGTTTACTATTGAAGTTATATCCATTATCATTCAATTTCACATTTCACATTCATTTGAATTTAATTTACACTTTCAATCTAATTTAGATTCAGTTGACTTCTGAATATTGAATTTCATCAATTATCTTTAGTTCACTTCAAACTAATCTTAAAGCTTCATTTTATTTCACACAATTCAAATTTGTTTCAACATTCAGTTTCAATTTTTTTTTCACTTACAATTGTAAATTCCATTCATTTGAAATTTATTTCTTCTTACTTGAATTTATTTGCAATTCCGAACCATTCTTTTATTTAGTTCACAATTCAAGTCTCAATTTATCTAATTCAACTTCATAATATTTCATAGATATTTTCATATGGTATTCCAGAATCTTACCAACATTTCAAAATCATTTGAAAACAATTCAAATTATCCTTTGAATTTCCAAAACAAAACCCAAATTTTCAAACAACTTTCATTTAAAACAATTTAGCAGCAATTCCTCTTTTGGAAACCCGAAAATGAACATTGATAATGCTGCAGTCATTACCGAAGTTATTTTCCAGCAACCGAAAAGAGTTTAGAGCTTTTCATTCCTTCAGAATACTTTTCAAAACCTTTGAAATTCATTTTCAAATCAAAAAGATTTAAACTTCCAAATCCCCAAAAATTTTCAAATTCTTTTCTTTTTTTTTTAAACATTTCCAAAAACTTCTCTGGAATCCCGTTTTAAATTATAAATCACATTTATAATTTATATTCTTTAAATTTCATTCGTATATGAATTTATTTCTTAACTTTGGAGTTACAATTTCAATTTCTTACTTAATTCCAATGGGAATAATTTAATATTATTACTTCTAGCAACCATGCAACCATATACTATAGTACTTCATAGAAAAACATTTCTTTTCTATACAAAAATAGTTTGGGCAAAATTATCTCATTTACCCTATTTAAAACAATATTGTGCCGAACTGTTCTATTCAAGTGTTTAGAAACCCCTTCGATACAGTTTTGCAAGACTGTGCCGACGAAGGTTCATATGCCACTCAATAAACCAATCATCACAATACAAAACAATTTTATATTAACTAACAAATACGCGCTCATATCTATTATTACACTCAAACTCATTCTAGAGTACTACTGACTCTATCTCTAATGAGTAACACCCAACAGAGCAGGGTTGTCGCTTAACCATATGCTCTGATACCACGCTGTCACGTCTCGAAATTTTCGACTTTCGAAAATTCGACATCGATACTCACTTTATCGACTGCCAAGCAATCGAGTGCCGGAAACTCCAATAGTGAGGGTTTTAAAAGGAAAGAAAAAGTAAGAAGAAGAAGAAAAGATAGAAGAAAGAGAGAAGAAGAACAACAAGAAGAAGAAAGAAGAACAACAGAACAACATCAGAATCTCACATATCGCAGCGGAACAATATATAATAGATAAATGAATAATCTTTAAAACAAAGAACTATATCATTTTATACATACATCAATCATCAGAGTCAATATACAACAATGGACAGTTATATAACTTGTCCTCATACAGAATATACAGCGGAATAAATACTATCAGATACAAATACTACGTCTCGTCCTCCAGCTTATCTCCAAGCTCCAGAATATCCTGGTAACATAACTCTAGGCTGCCCGTGTGGAAATTGGTGGGCACCCAGAGTTTAGAAGGGAACAATAAACTCCGAGTCAGTCATGGTGACTGGTGTGAGATCGTAAAACAGTTATTCTTTAAAATAAATAGCAGAGAATTTTAAAGTCAATTCGCAATGCTTTTGGAAAATGAAACTACCATAAGACCTCCCACCACACACACAATGCAAACGCAGAATTGGAGGAGATTTCTTCTTATGATAGTCAAAGATGCTTACTACGCAAAAATCAAATTCTTTTGGATATTATTATTAGTGCATAGTGTAGAAAACATTTCGAAAGTATAATATAAATCTTAGCCAACATACGACCAGTATCGTATGCCTACTATAGCTACCATCTAAACAGTGGTGACCACCGTACGTAAATGGCAGGTTCTACAACTAATACCGTACAAAGTTCGTATTGGAGTTTGGATTTCCAACAAATGGTCAGGCTAAGGAACTTTCTATCCACGATGGGTACGTCCCTGGAATAGACGACCCGAGAACCTAACCGGATCTCTGCCAACACAAGGCCGGGTTACCTCTGCAAAAATAGGTAACTACTGACACGCGTATGCCATCCCCCGATCGTCACCGATCTTCCCGAGGATCCCCGATTCGCAACAAACCACATAGATAATAATAATGCAGTAACCACAGAGGTTAAGTATCTGGGCTCCATACCATGATACCACCTTTATCCAGAAGGAATGACATACACTAAGGGGCGCTACTCCCTAGAACCTTGCCGCATTCTTCCTGTTTCGACCATTTCCGGGGTGTGAGGCTCGACGAAGTCTCGTCCACAAAGCTACGCTTTCTTAAAAAGCCCTGCTTCGGGTCAAACAAAATGATCAACCTATGATCACAAAGATATAAGATCAAACAAATGATCATATCGCAAATGATCAAACACTGATCATTTCACAGCAACACTCAGTATGCCACGTTACCAAATTGGGATATATCGCTGATAAATTTCAACTACATAACCTCTGAGCTCGTACGTCTCAGAGAAGGGTGTTAAGCTAAGAGAATAAATTCTCCGCCACCAACAGAAATGTATTTGAAAGAAATCAGCTTTATATCTCAAATTGTAACGTCAGACACACAATCCATATAAGTCTGTTCCGGGATCGAACATAACCGAAGGCACTTCTCACGAAGCCCTTGCATTTCCGGATAATTTTCTAATCACGTCCGGACTTCCCGTCACTAAGGGTGATAAAACCTCTAAACCGAAGATCAGCCGATGTAGAGTAACTCGACGGTAATCCTTCCGTTTTCAAAAATATCCGGTCTTCAACACCGGTCTTCGAATGCAATTCATAACGACGTGTCACATATTCGGAATGGGTTATACGACCCCATGGTCCTTTCCCGGCTAACCCGAATAGTGAGCGATTATTCAAAAACAAAGTGTGGCATTCAAATTCATCCAATTCACAACAAATACCATTCAAGGTAATTATTGATAGTCGGTTATTTAACTATCAATAAAGATGCGCAACATCATCAGATTCCGAAAAATTTTCCAAATTATTTCATCTTTCAAAATATCTTTAGTAGATATATTATTTCCACACTTCAATCATTTGAAAACAATTTCAAATCAACTTCCACATTTCAATTTATCTTTAAAAGATAAAATCTCAAAACAGTTCATTTCATATTGGAAAAGCATTTCCATACTTATTAAATAATAAGTATTTCACAATCATTTATTTTCAACATTTGAAGATATTCGATATACTTAAATCAAAATTAAGTATATATTTCATCCTTTTAAGGAAACCGTTTTCTATAACAACATTTATTTGAGTCAAAACGAATGTTGCGTAAAACATCGTTACGACGACTCGAAATCAATAGTATAGGGATTCGGAATTAAGATAGGTATATATAAATCCCAATACTATATAAAACATTTTTTTTTTTCGAAAATCATTTACTATAACAACAGTGTTATAGTCCATATTTTCCTTATTTTTCGAAAACGTCTATTTCAACAATAAAATGTTGAAGTCTATGCTTCCGATTCATAATACATTTTAAAACATCTTTAAAAATGTTTAACTTCATTTTTAATATCACTTCTTCAAAAATAAATCCATTTTTATTTAATAATATATTCACTGTCCAAAATCGTGAATATAATTCACTTAACCCAATTTCAATCATTTCTACACATTTTTATCTCAATAAAAAATTCGCTATCCAAAATCGCGAATATACCTTCTTTAAAAATCTTCTATATTTAATTTCTCAAATTCAACTGATTTTGAATTTATAAACACGTTTATAAATTCTATTCCTATTTTAGTAACAACTCGACTTATACATCTTCTTTTTATCAACTTCTATATTTTACTTATCAGAATAAGTGATTTCGGATTTATAAACAACTTTTATAAATTTTTAATTCTATTTATAAAAACTTCAATACCAAATCAATTTCAATATTGACTTCTAATTTTATTTATCACTACTAAGTGAATTCCTTATTTTTCTCAAATTATTCAATATTCGGTTATAAAATGGATTCTTCAAATTGAAATCATTTTACATTGATTTCACAACTTATTTCAATTTACCAATTAAATTTCTAATAGGATTTCCAACTTATCTTCTCTTAAATAAATTCCTTTTTAAGAAAATAAATTTCAATCGTTTCTTTCAATCTATTTTAAAAATCCAAATTTTAAATTAAATTCTTCAATTTAAAATCACTATTTTACGAAATCCATTTATTTAACATTTTCACTTTATTCTGGAATTTATTCAATACGATTATAAAAATTTACTTTTTATACTTTAAAAACTCCTTTCTTCAAAATTTCTTCAATTTCAAAAATTGATTCACTTAGAAATTTTCTACTTGAATTTCAAAAATTCAATTTAGTTTATCTTTGGAATCCAATGATGTCAAAACATCCATTCAGCTAAATTTTAGCTTTCAAACAATTTCCAGATATCAATATGATTAATAGCATCACTATAATCATTCACAGATTCATATCACAATAGAAATAAATTCAATCAATGTGAGGGGTCCAGTTGGATCCCTCCAACCTGTTTCCCTGCATCCAAAGATGTTAGCACAATACCAATTCCGCTCCAGTACGGAATTATCGCGGTATATGGGTTTTATAAAAATCCGCTTACTAACGGCGCAATAGGGTCTCATCCGCTATACGAGGCGGGAAATCATCAATCCAATATATACATATGCCAATATGTATATATTGCTATATATAGATATATATCCTACTATATCTAATATCACATCCACATAGCAATCAATAAATAACTGAAAAATTCCACTTTTCAATTCTTGAGTGAGAAGATCTCACCTTAGCCTTTATTTTGCAACCCAATCCAATTCTTCTTTCGTTTTCTCAACTTTAACCTTGTATAAATAATTTATACAATCTATTAATATTTGAATCAATCAAATAACAATTTTCAGTTTTGATTGTTTAAATTAACTAACCTTTCCTTTAATAATTTAACTAAAATTTTACATTCAACTAAATTTAATATATCAACCTTTGGTAATTTCAATTATTCAATGCTTTTATTTCAACCCAATTCCTTTTACTAAATTTGCTTAACTAGAAATTTATTTTAAAACTAATTTCTCCTTGAACAAAATATCTTAAATTCCGTTCTTACATTTTCCTTTCCAGACTTATATTTTCCCAAAATCCTGTCGGTATATATACATGTTATTAAATTAAAAAACATAATTATTTTATACTTTACTGTATAAAATTCTTACTCTATATCTACACACATGAATTTATAAAATAAACTTTACCTTTTTATATATATATTGAAAACAAAATCTTTCATTACTGTTAACAGATTTCCTTCTATATTATCCAACTTAAATAAATTTTCTTTTCTGTAAATAAAATCTTACTTATAACTATTTATATTTATACTAGTATATAAATTAATTAAAATTCGAATAAAATACAAGAATAAAATTTACCTCACTGCTCGATCGATTTCGAGATGACCAAGCCTTCATTACCGGGCTTGACCACCACCTGAGCTCCATCGCTGCTCAGACTCGCGACAACCCACGATGCCGGAATCGCCACCACGAACCCCATCGCGACACAAAGTCGAACTCGTTGCTGTCGCCGCCGAGCCCATCACCACTTCGCCCCGAGACGCCATCGCACGCTGCCCTCGTTGCTTCGCGTGCCCAGATTCCAGTTGCCACGATAACACGTCGAAGCCCCAACAGCGACGACCTCACCGCCTGCCACGAGATACCCCAAATCCCTATTCGAACGCGCGCGCTCGATGCACTTCTCGATCCACCATCGCGACACCCTGCTTCACATCGCTGCCGCGATGTCTTCCTCCCCCGGTCGCGTGCTCGAATCGCGATGCCTCCTTCGCCTGTGGCCCACGCTGCCGCGTGCGCGACTACCCTCCAGATCGAACGCAATTAAGAACGAGGCAATCGATCCCCTTTTCTTCGTGCTCGAATCGATTTTGGTTTTGGTCGAGAAGGTTTGTGTATGAACTGAAAAACGATAAAGGGAGGCGCGATTTTGAAAACTAGCGTTGAATTTGATTTTACAAACGAAGAGAAGGAGTTCGGCCATTTTTCGTTTTAACTTTTGTTTTTATTTCAACTGAGAAGAGGAGCGTGATTTAAAATTAGAAGGAGGGAGGCAGAAGACATGGATTGCACGATTATCTTTCGTGATTCTCGGCATGATACCAGGCGTGTTCAACGGAAGATAACGTGTTGAGGTTTGACTAAATTTAAATTTAAATTTAAATTGGAATCGATTAAATTTCAATGCGTTTACACGCCGTATGCTCTCATATCAGCTCCGAAAAATACGAAATTGGAAATCCGGTAATAATTCGATATTACGGACCCAATGGAACTGGTTTCGTCGAATTCCGAGACGGTGTGAAAATTGACTATTTTTAAATATCGATTCGAACGATATAATTTCAAAACTGAACAAATCAATTTTAAATTCGGTTCTGAAGCTTCTATTATCCCCAGTATTATCAATACGAATTTTAAAACCTTTCGAAATATTTTT
This sequence comes from Allium fistulosum, assembly GCA_030737815.1. Taxonomy (NCBI): domain Eukaryota; kingdom Viridiplantae; phylum Streptophyta; class Magnoliopsida; order Asparagales; family Amaryllidaceae; genus Allium; species Allium fistulosum. The sequence continues at coordinate 1,256,132,116 of CM060904.1, forward strand.
CTTTAGCTTTAAATTGAAGATTCAAATTTTAATTCAACATTCAACAGATTAAATTTTAAAGTTTATTCGTAAAAATTCAGAGTTATATCGGGATTCAAATTAAATCATTGTTCAAATATTTAAAATCAATTAAATATTCTCAATTTAATTTGGTCAAAATTCCGGGTCGTTACATAAACTATGCTTCAGATGAAATTAAATTCAAGTTATGTACTTATTCTTTAGTATATGTCCTTCGAGAAAGAATTTAAATGAACTTCACTCATCATTAATATGCTTTGTCCAACAAAGTCCGATTACTTCTTATTGATACATTAATTATGTATTATATGAAGGGGTGACTTTTGAGGTTGAATCGTATTCGTTTTAGGTACATTCGGAATTGTTTTCCAATATGCTAACCTGTTCAATCAAATCGAATCATTGTGTTATCTTTTGCATGTTATGTTTTACTTTCGTCTTACATTCTATGAATTATCATAGACATACTACTTAGATATCAAATACACATGTTCATGTATGTGATAACTCATCAGTGAATTTAAAAGATTACTCGGAACCATTTTTGTATCATTGGAGCTATGATTGAATACATCCATGTGTATCAATGCGAGAGTTCACCAACTCTTTTGTCGCTCCCATTGAATGAGTGCTTTGCCCTTAATTGTTTGAGATACGATCACTAGCACCATATGATTCATAATTATATGACAAAAAATTATTTTTCAAAGATATGGCTTGATCCACAACTAAAAAATAGTGCTTTAGATACTTCTGTATTATGTAGTTAATGCAACAAATACCATGATTATTTATTTATTTAATAATGAATATTCATAACAAAATAAAACTATATATACAGACACACATCTAAATTTTCATTCAGTGCTGGAAACATTTATTATTTTGCAAATAATATTTGGTATATGTATGAGAACAATTTTTCATATCTTGATGCATCCATTTAAAAGTGTCATATGGTATGTTCCCTCAATTTCTACCATTATATAATATCGTATGGAATATAAATTTCCATTCAACTACTTAGTATTGGCTATTTATTTCTTTTATTGTAATTAGTTTACAATCGAGAGTTTTCGATCAAATATCCTAAACTCATAGAAATAACCTTTATAAAAAACAATTTTCTACATTTAAACATAATTAGTATAGAAATCTCATTTCTCATTGCATATTAAGTATTTTTTATGTTTGTTCATAAAGCAGTGGTGATCATTCACTCTCTTTATCCTAAGCGTTCCTAAGTTACATCCACTCTCATACATTCACTTTTCTTTCCAAAACATTGAACTATTCAAAGTGAATTGTTACTATAAGATCACATTGAATTCTTTACAAAAATGTGCTCGGTCATCCTTAACATTTAAGGATATCGAATAAATTGCACTTTATGCAAATTGATCAAACATACATTTCAATGATTGAATTCCTGGGTACATCCTGTAGCTCTTGGTTTAGTGCTACATCTAACACAATATGATCCTTACTGTAATCAATCATATTGAATACACCAACTTGCACTATTGTTTAATTTCTTACTTCAAACGAACTAATTTCATCGAACTTTCATCCGTTATGAATCATGAGTATTCACCTAATAACATTAATATGTTATCGAATATGGATCAAATATCTATATCTTGTATTTATTTAGAGTTCAAAACTCATAAAAGACAATACGCAGTTTTAGACAAATGAACTCTTAAGTGACAAAGGTATGAATGTATATAGTAGTTGTATTATTTGGTCTTGCATGGGCCTTGAAGTGACAATATGCCAAAAGATTTATTGGTAAGTGTATATTTATGTTTCTTTTGCAATATTGATTCAGTTTATTTGTATATTTTAGTTAATAAATATTTTATCAATTTATACTAGTTGCACAAATTTATTGATTTAGATTATTTTTAACTTTACATAGCATATGTCTTACAATTTTAGAAAGGTTAAATGTTATCATTTCATTTTTCTAATAAGGTCCTATTAGATTTTTATGTTTTTCAAAGCCCTAAAAAACATAAAAATCTTTTGATTCCTTTAGTGGGTGTTAGGACTCGCTTGCCTTGGGATTCTAACCTTGAGAATGACCAACAAATCATAGGCCCACAAGTGGTGGACATCACTTTATCGATTGTATGATATACAACTCATAACCCATGGTCTTTGTCCTTATCTCATCTCGACCTTAAGGAAGATTAACAAACTGAGAGAGATTATTCACTTGTAACCACCATTTCGTGACGGCTTAAGTATAATGCTCGTACCTTGAGAAGATCAACAAATATGAGCATGTATTTTACCTCGTCTAGTCAATACATTAATAGTACTGCACATAATATATCTAGCTTGAGGGAGATCAGCAATTAAAGAGTATACAAATAATTTATTAATATATAAATGCTAGAGGATAAATTATATATTACAGATTCATAATCCGTAATATATATATATATATATATATATATATCCGAGTGATATAGATTCAACGAACAATGTATTTCTTTTGAGTATCCTCACAATTTAAGTGCTGGACACATCTGAAATCATGGTATATATACAAGACACATATACTTGTTCCTTAAATCTAAGTTGGATATCTTATAGTTCCACTTAAGGTTATACATTCGTACTATATAAATTCATTTAATACTGTTTATAACTTAATTACCTTATATAATATTCTTATGTATATTATTAAATAAATCATATTTACTTAATTTTATTTTTTATTAATTAAATCATATTTAATTAGTTAAATTTCAATAATTTTATATTACTCACCTTAAACTATTTAAGATATTTAATTAACTATAACATTTATAGTTTGTTTATGTGTACGTACTAATTATATATATATATATACACACACACATTTTGATAATTAACTTTTAATTAATTTTGTTAAATTGAACAATTTAATTAAATAATTTTAATTAATTTCAAAGTTTAATTCAATTTATCAAAATAATTTTAAAATAAATAAATAACTACAACAATTATAGTTATACACATATATCAATATATATGTTTTAACCAATTAATTTTTAACTAACTTTTTATTTAATTTGATTAATCATATTAGATAAATTTTAATTTTTTAATTTCATAGTTAATCGTTTAATTTCTCAAAACAATTTTGAAAAAATTGAATAGATTTTGTAACTTTTATAAAAATTTACTTTTGCATTTTAAACTTAACATTTAAATTTAAAATATCTTTTAAGTTATCAAATCTAGATTTAAAAATTAGCCCATGACCAAAAGCAATTTGTGCTTTTACCATTAGGGATAGACTTTGGGCTTACGTTATCCTTCAAGCCAAGCTAATAGTCAGGTAGGACATAGTACTTGATTATCCAAACCCAACCTTAGACCTAACCTTTTTAGACACCATAGTAAATATGTAGGCTTTAATAAGTTAGATATAATATTTCTAATTAGACTGTTGATTGACACTTTTCTATGGGATTTGAAAAGCACAAATTAAACATAATACTGCAAGCGCACAGGTGTGTAGTATGCAGGTCGAACACATGGAGGAAAATTAAATTCTATTGTTTATGTAATTTCGTGGGCGAGTTAGACGAATTTGGAGGTGATTTCTAAACTACAAAAAATGCAGAAAAATAGACAAGTAAAGAAATATTGATTTAAACTCCAATCCTTTTCTCACTGAAGGATCCAACTATTTGTCATGGAAGAGTTGTTGAGAGTTAAATCAGAACTCCTTCACAAGTCTAAACAATGGAAAAACAGAAAAAACAGAAAAACAAAAAATAAAATTAGGATAGCCACTAAAACTAATTAACGGTCTATCACTAATGAAAAAGGAAGAAAAACTTAGATAATTGTGTCTAACAAAACTAATTGATAGAAGCCATAATTATCTAAGTGTAAATAAAAAAACAGAAAATAGAAGAAGAAGAGCTTACACTAGAAATTATGAGATATGAGATATCTTTTACAATGAATACACCTAGGTATTTATAGAGTACAAGTTGTTTCCCATCAAAAATTTACAAGATATGTTGCCATAAGAATGAATATCTTCTCTTTGATCACGTGAATGTAAATATTCATGAGAGATAGCTTATCTTCAGATCTTTGACATGTGGCATGATTGGTGATTGAGATTTGAGGATGATTTGTTGATGTGAATCAAATCCATGATAAATTGGCATAGTCATCTGAATGTGATTGCTTGATTTAATTGGAAGATTTTGATTGATTGTGATTTGATTGGAAGAAGATTCGTGATTGATTGGGAGATTGTTGATTTGTATGTATATAATCAATCACAAGTATATTCATATGTATATGTATATCTTCTAAAAAATTCTACATTTTCATATGCAAAAATAATGTGCTTTCCAGGATTTGAACTCAATTCCTTCTGCCATTTAGGAGATGCCTTAACCACTTAGCTACAATTTCTTTTGTTCAATCTTTTCAGAGTAGCTGGTATAATCCAATGCAGATCTACCTTTTTCTTCTCTTTTGCTCCATTTAATGTGACGAACGGAGATTTTCGACCCTCGAAAATCGACATTTATGCGTTCACTGTATAGAATCCCGAGCAATCGAGTGCCGAAAATACCAGATCATTAGGGGTTAAGAAGAAAAGAGATAGAAGAAGAAATAGAAATAACAACAATACAGAATCTCACAATCACAGCGGAACAAAATATAATATATATAATAACAGATTTTTATATAAAGAAAACTGTAACTATTAATATACATACAAATTATCAAAGTACAACCATCAACAAATCAATCTGGACAGTTATAATAACTTGTCCTCACAAGTGCTGAATACACAGCCTACAATACATAGTGGAATATAATCAAGTACATGTAATACGTCTCTGTCTTCCAGCTCGTCTCCTGAGCTTCATAGCATCTTAACCTGAATCTGTAATACTCAGTCTGACCCGAGAATTACAATAAAGTAACACCCGAGTCAGTTTGGAAAACCAGCGTGAGTAAACACACTTAAGTTATCAAATCCTTTGAAAAAAACAAAGGTATTCTGTAAGACCGCGTCACGCATACACACGATGGGTTTTTCCCTTTTGATAACCAAAACATTTTTATAGAAAATCCAATGATATTATAATAGTGTCTAAATACAAATACTTATTAAAATAGTCGAAATTGTTAAATTAATCAAATTCCAGCATACTGGGTTCTACAATCAACATCGTAAAGGTTCGTGGTGGATATTGGGTCGAAGTGGTTTCGGAAAATGCAGATATTCGATCTTGGTCTCATCGAATCCAACGATAATTTTAAAGGATACATCATTTAAATAACAATTTCACAACCAGGGTGTCAATATTCACTTATGGAAATTCATTCCATATGTTTATTTTATCACGACCAGTCCATCGAAAATAATTCGCTTGTAATCATTCCATTTTTCCGAAATCGGGATAGCGATCAGTACGAGTCGATTTACTTCCAATTAAACGTGTCAACATTTTATTCTATCTACTTTAATTTGTTTGGCTACTTAACGACACAGACGATTGATAATTTAAATCTATGTCCAAAAACAATACCAGTCAAACATAGATCATTAACTTGGTCAACAATTTATCATTGATGTTAAATCAATTTATAATTCAGAACTGAACTGGCTCCAATTAACTGAGTCAAACTATATTTTTCATCCCGATTACTTGTTAATTAAAGAAATTAAATAATATAATTTATTCTAAATAATTTAAAATAAACAGTTCATTAAAATATATCAATTAATTTACCTATATTTAATCACCTAAGAATTTTCTTATTCGTTTTCTTTCAATTGTTTAAATCATTAAATTTCATACTTGTAGAAAACTCAACGATATTGGTTCAGATGAAGATAATGGACGATAAGATCACAACACAACAAACTGCACGTCGTTTAGGCTTAAAATAAAGAAGAAACAGGGCTTTGAAAATTTATAGACATTTACATAAATAAATAAATATTTTTTTCTTTAAATCCAAAACCCCAGCCCACTTTTCAAACTTGGCCCAACAACAAACTCCAGCCCAAACTTCTTCCCCTCCTTTCTTTCCCCTGCTCTTTCCTTCCCTCTTTTTTTTCTTTCATTTGAAGCAAGGAAATAAAGTTTAAAAAAAAATATAAACTTCTATATAAAAGAAATTATTTAATTTCCCTTTGAGAGAAAACCCAACCCAAACCAATGAAGACCGGCCCATCTCCCCCTTCCTTTTCCCTTCCAGTTTCTCTTCTCTCCTTTTCTATTCGAAAACACCCCTGTACACGAATATGTGCACGAACGCATACACATGTACACGACCTACCATCGCCCATTCTTGCCGCCGACATCCCACATTAACCACCGTCCGCCTCCACACCTTCCCTACCTACCTGGAACCTACGACAACTCCCTCATTCAAAAATTCGAACCAAAACCCAAAAACCTGGAACCACCATTGAAAGACGCAATCATCTCGCCTCAGCCACCCCTGCCGCCATCCATCACCAAAACTTTGTCTCAAACATCGTCGTCATCCCCTCCACCCATTCCCCCCTATGCGCACGTCCCTATACCTCCCTCGTTGTCGCCCAAAGCCCCAAACTCGAAACCCAAATAAAATCACACTAAACCCTACCTCGACCTCGACCTCGACCAGCCAATCCACTCAATGAAAAAATGTCGCACCATTTTTCTCGAATGCCGCATCATCCCATCCTCCTACAGGGCCAACGCCTTGATCCGAAAACAACTTCGGGGCCTTAATTTGACGATATACCCAATTCTGGTCATCTTCCAATTTCTCCTTCCACATGCCACTATAAATCCATAAACAACTCCTAAAAATCCTATTTTTCAATAACGATTTCAACCATATAACCTTTTTATTAAATTATGATATTTGATTTTCGGCTATAATGAACCTCTTACTGTTAAATGGGTTTTTCTCTCTCTCTGCTTGATCAAAATGAATGAAATAAATTTTTAAAGGTTCTATACTTAAAAACAAATAACCTTTGTTTTGAAATCAAGATTTAAAACTGAATGGATCATGAGCTATTTATTTTTGAACTTAAGTCTTCACTGTTTTTATCAAGAAAAGCATGTATAGAAAGATGTTTTAGGAAGAAGAGTAGTGACTTTGATGTGCGGGTGAAATTTTGTTCATGCCTAAACATATGTACATACACACATTTACATATCAACACATATACACCGGCACACATTAATAGTTCATCCAACAACAACAGTTACCACATAAATGCAATAACCAGTAAGGAAAAATGAAATGTTTTACTTACTGTTTAAAAATTTATGAACTGCTGCTTATCTTTTCCCTTCTAAACCTTGAACGCTAGTTTTGCTTTTGATTTAATGGCAGATCTTTTTTTTCATATGCGTGAACAAGTAAACGAAGGTGGCTATGAATATATATATATATATATATATATATGAAAATGAAAGGGAACAGTACACTATAGGGTGGCTGAAGTTTTGTGTACAAGTAGGGTGGCTGCCTATCTATGAATATTTACTGATTTGATTTCTTGTGTGGGCTGAGGTGATTTTATGGTATGATTTGATTTGATTTATTTTATGGCTTGATTTAATGTTTTGTGTGTGATTGGATTTATTATGTTTTAGTGGGCTTGATTTTTATGTTGCCATCATGAAGCTTCCAAGTATATGTATATAACTTACATGTATATGTATATATATAGACTTACATATACACTATTTTTACTATATGTATATATTTACCTATTCACTATTATATATATACATATATATTTACATAATTACATATTCACATATACATTACCCATATATACATATTTACTTATACAATATATACCTTTACTTATATATATTTGAAATTTTTCATAATGGAGCTTGTATATATTGGTATATAGATATATAGATATTTTATCATAAGTATTGAGATGGTGAAGTTTACATACATACATATATATTAATTAATTTTACTTATTCAGAAATTTACATTTTAAAATTTAATATGGTTGAATCAATATGTAGATTCAGATATTTCAATTATCAGAAAATTTAACTATTTGACTTATAAAAATTAATATTCTAATAATTAATATTAGTTAATTATCCCAATATCAAATGGCTAAAAATCTGAGTCGTTACATTTAACATGAAGGCTCCTTAAATCTGTATTTCTGTAGAAACACTCAAAAATACTCAGTGTAACATTTGTTTATATACAACAAAGGTAAGATATGAGTGCAAAAATAAACACTTTTACATGTCAATCAAATACCCCCATACTTATCTTTAACTCGTCCTCGAGTAAAACAAAAATAAAAACTAAACTAGGTAGGTCACACTTTCGTAGGAATCACGATTGCATTGAGCGTATGGAACAAGCCTTTAAACCTCTAGGTGTCCTTAGTTGGATGAGTGGTGTCTCGTGAGGATTTTCAGCGGATACTACCCACAAAATCCAAATGCTATATGTGATGATTCTAATGCAGTTACATGAATGCTACGAACATATACAAAAGACAACATGACTTATTTCAGAATAGTTGCAACACAGTAATATATACAAGTCTAAGTCATTTTCTAGAAATTTTTGTTCCTCAATTGGTCACAATTTTCCAACATAATTCAAGATTCCATACGTTAAACTCTATTTTGGCTAGTTGGTTCGGTTGACAACATAGTGCAGCCGTGAAATAGATCCTTTATTTGCTTGTCACAGTTTGCAAAGTGGTATTGTTATTTCCATTTGTATAACTAGTCAAATCGATAAAGTCAAGAAGATGTTTGGGTTTCAATTGCTTACTCACTCTTTATTTGCAAAAATAAAAATCTATACACCTAACTTAAAAGCCAAGGTATACCACCCATACACTGCCTCGCGGCTTACGTTAGAGTCAGGATAGAGCTTGGCGGATTGTGCAGACCGACGCTGACTATGTCAACAAGGTGTCGGTAATCCTTAGGTGTCCAACTCATAAAATGAGACCAAGGTATACCACCCATGCATTGCCTCGCGGGCTTATATTAGAGTTGGGAAAGAGCTTGGCGGGTTTGCACACCAACGCTAGATGTACTAGCAATGTTGGATACCCTTGGAATTTTATTATTATGTTTTTTTTGAAGAGAGAGTTATGAAAAATCATCTTAGCACTTATTAACTTTACTGGAAAAAAAACAAGTGTCAACGCAAGTACTTTAAAGCAACCACTTTTTAAACAAAGACTGCAATTTAGAATAGATTTCATAACCATCACCCATGAGTCTCCCTATATACTAGTTACACTATTATCGTTTGTAATTCAACTTTTCATTACGTTTTCGATTTGATATTAATGATTCACAAAATTTTCCATCCCATGAATAAAACTATTTAACTTACTATGTCGTGACTATTTAAAATAAATCAAAGTTTGGGAAATGAGATGAAAATTTAAAAAAATTGAGGTGAATAAAAAAATGATGTATTTTTTTGAAGAACGAAAAAAATGAATGAAAAAGATGAAATTGAATGCAGACCCTCCCCTACACTTAGTTAAGACAGTGTTCGCGCTGTAAAAATGTTTCCTAAATTTGAATGAGAGTGCCCAATGATGGATGAGGTGTAAAATGATTTGTAAAATGAAATGCAATTTAAGAACTAAATGCGGACATGGATCATATATAAAATGTGATTTGTGCAAATGATGAACGAATTGTGATGAACGACTACATCTTTCTCCCCACACTTGTTTTTAGCACTATTTTTAGAGTTTGCACTGAAGTGAAGAATAGACTCAATGAATGGGTTGTTGTTATGCTTAGATTTAAAATCAGGTGTGTCCCATAGTAAAACTCTACCTATAATGATTTTATCAACACAAAGGATCATGTGTTCCAAATATTTGTCATTATATTCTCATACATTTGTGTGACTAAGCATGATTTCATTCAAAACACTAGAGTTTGTATGTTCATCATCAATCATCGGTTTTGTTTGTAATTCAAAACTCAAGTCTAGTGGTGAAGTGTGTGAATCAAGCATGTTGATTAACTCAGAAATATATTCGTATTCAACAAAGTCAGAGTTAAAATGGTTTAAGCATGCATTCCATGCTTTAGTAGTATCACTAAACTTATCGTTTCCAACCATTTGAACCATGTTGATTTCTTCTAAGTTTGAAAAGTTTAAGCGAAAATGGTTTTTACTTCAAAATAGTATAAAAAAATACTAAATCGTACTCTATTAGTTTACTGACTCAATTAGAAGGGGAAGAGGGTCTTATGGTCGTTCACTTATAGTATAACAAACTAAGGGATATGGATCAATGTTTTATGGGTAGTATGCAACCTCTTTTGCTAATAGTTCAATAAATTGAACTACTATATATCTGTGATCTAACTATTCGAGACAGTCAATTTAATAAAATACAATTTTTCAATTTTTATTATTTTGAAATTCAATTACAAATTCGCATCCAATTTAGCAAAGAACAATTAAAATTGCAAATAAAAAAAATTGTACAAGCATCGCCGGTTTGCAATTTGCAGCAACCTGTTTTTACAAGAAATTTTTCACAAAAGCATAGTGCCTGTAGAGAAAGGAAATACTTACAAAATTAAGCTTGACGTCCAATGTTGCTTGATAGTGCCAAAAACTTGATAGCATTGGAGTGTTTGTTGGTTGGATTGGCGATCATAACGTTTTGATGTTGTTTAATGTAGGTGACGGTCAATAGACGGTGTTTGAAGAAAAGAATGTTTTATGTAAAAGGAAAAATCAGAAGTAGAAAATTTGCTTTTTTTGTAATCTTGCTATAGAGATGGAATTGATTTACCAAATCTAATAATCAAAAAACTTTTATAAATATGAAAAAAATAAAAAAAAGTTGCAAAATAGAAATAAGCATAAAAAAGGATTTTTTTTGTTGTAATAAAAATACTACGAGATGTGTTTTTTTGTTGCAGTATAAACAAACACTGCAAAAATAAACAATGTAAAAAGAAAGAAAGTTTTTTTAGTAGGAGTAACAAAGGAAGGGGAATTGTAAAAATAAGAAACATGCAAAAGGAAATTAAAAAAAATGCAGATTTTTTTGTTGCAGTTAAAACACTGAAATATATGTAGCCTAAAATAGGTAAAGGGAAAAAAAGAAAGAAAAAAAAATGTGAAGAGAGTTTGTAAACTAAAAGGAGGAAAAAAAAAGAAGAGATTGTGTAATCTAAAAGAAAGGAAATAATTACCAAATCTGTAAACATATTGATAATGATTTATTTCTTTTTTTCATCCTTCTCTTAATTAGATACACAAAAACAAAAACAAAAACAAAAACTAACTTGAATCAAAAATTAATTAAACAATAAAATTTAATAATTTCCTCCTCGGCAACGGCGCTAAAAACTTGATTGACACTTTTCTATGGGATTAGAAAAGCACAATTTAAAAATAATACTGCAAGCGCACAAGTGTGTAGTATGCATGTCGAACACAGGGAGGAAAATTAAATTCTATTCTTTATGTAATTTCGTGGACGAGTTAGACAAATTTAAAGGTGATTTCTAAACTACAAAAAATGCAGAAAAATAGACAAGTGAAGAAATATTGATTTAAACTCCAATCCTTTTCTCACAGAAGGATCCAAATATTTGTCACGGAAGAGTTGTTGAGAGTTAAATCAAAATTCCTTCACAAGTTCTAAACAATGAAAAAATAGAAAAAATAGAAAAATAAACAAAAATTCAGATAAACAAAAAATAAAATTATGATAGCCGCTAAAACTAATTAACGGTCTATCACTAATGAAAAAGGAAGAAAAACTTAGATAATTATGTCTAACAAAACTAATTGATAGAAGCCACAATTATCTAAGTGTAAATAAAAAAACAAAAAATAGAAGAAGAATAGCTTTATTCTACACTAGAAATTATGAGATATGAGATATCTTTTACAATGAATACACCTGGGTATTTATAGAGTACAAGTTGTTTCTCATCAAAAATTTACAAAATATGTTGCCATAAAAATGAATATCTTCTCTTTTATCATGTGAATATTAATATTCATGAGAGATAGCTTGTCTTTAGATCTTTGACATGTGACATGATGGGTGATTGAGATTTGAGGATGATTTTTTGATGTGAATCAAATCCATGATAAATTGGCATAGTCATTTGAATGTGATTGCTTGATTTGATTGGAAGATTTTGATTGATTTTGATTTGATTGGAAGAAGTTTTGTGATTGATTAGGAAATTGTTGATTTGTATGTATATATTCGATCACAAGTATGTTCAAATGTATATGTATATCTTCTCAAAAATCCTCCATTTTCATATGCAAAAATAACATGCTTTTCAGGATTCAAACTCAACTCCTTCCACCATTTAGGAGATGCCGTAACCACTCAGCTACAACTTCTTTTGTTCAATCTTTTCAGAGTAGCTGGTATAATCCAATGCAAATCTCTTTTTTTCTTCTCTTTTGCTTCATTTGACATTAAGGCTCCTCAAATTTGTATATCTGTAGAAACACTCAAAAATACCCAGTGTAACAATTATTTATATATAACAAAGGTAAGATATAAGCGCAAAAAATATACACTTTTACATGTCAATCAACTGTATAGACCGTTGGATTTTGATACCATTAAAAGAATCAGACCAGTCAGAAGCGGATGAAATGGGTAGATTTCAATTTTTTCCTATTGTGGATCTATTGGGCTTATAAAGTCTAAAGTGTTTATTAGATCCAATCTAGTATAGTTTAAAATAAAATTTTATTTAATTTAATTTTGTCAAAAATGAGTTTAAATTTAATATAAATTAAATGCATATTATAATGAGCATATCAAATACACTCATATATGTGTATAGTGCAAATGCAACATATAAGCAGTGTAATGGTCAATGTGTACATTTATATGTGTTAGGATTTACACTGCAACGGACACATTATCCCTTTATATATATACCTTTGTTTTCCATAATTTTAATTTTAAAACATATAAAATAATATACACATACACATACACATAGTTTACTTATACTTATGTTATAAAATATTTATTAACTGATTGACAATAGTTTACTTATATGATGGTATGACAACTAATGTGTTTAAGTAAAAGATGAAGGACTTTTCTCCTTACATTACTCATCATTCAATGTCATTTCAAATCAACTTTTGAACACTTAGAACTTTATACATACTAAAATTAATCATGAAGAACATATTTTGATTATAAACAATATTTTACAAATTCTTGTCTAAAAAAACCAGGGTTTTAGGAATGGCAGCTAGGACTCCTCCCTCACCACCAAACCTCGATCCTTCTTCTTCTAATTTAGAAGATCACCACTCTTAGCGTCATCCGGACTAGCCACCGGATGATTGGTTTACAGCAATAAGACTTGCACATGAAAGGAAGTAATAACAAGTTACATGTTATGGAGCCAAGAAGCTTGATTTCTCTGTGCAAGGTAGACAAAACCCAAGAGCTAAAAGGATACACATGGATAGCGGTAAGGAATTCCCAAGCCTAGATGCAAATTATAGGAGGAACTCGATAGAAATGGCGGCAGCCAATGTAGATAAATCGGTAGAGGCTAAAATACCAAAGATTTGGAATCAAATCATCGTACAATTAGAAGCTTCTTCTTACACTCTGATCTCGCATTACTCCCCTTATGATTTTAATAGCCTAAGACGTGCAAAGATGAATAATCAAATTATTGAAACAATGAGGGAAAATTGGAAAAATGCAATTGCATTATATGTTATGGAGCATGAGCCCTACTACCACTACTTTAAATCATACATAACTAGGGTTTCGAAACCAAATGGTGAACTCTAGATTTTTTCTTAAGATAATGGTTTCTACCTAATTAAGTTTGATAAATAGGAAGACCGTGATAAAGTTTTCACCAATGGACTTTATTTTTATGATAAACTCTTAGTCGTTATGAAGAAATGGAAATATGGTATGAAACTCTATAAGGAATTTCTATAGTCGATTCCAATTTCCATTCGATTACCAGGTGGATATAGATTTTTGGATAGAAGAGGCTATTGGTGGAATCACTTCTATTTTTGGTAAACCAATGAAATTGGATCAGGTCACTAAGGGCATGATTCACATCTCATTTGCACGTGTCCTAGTTGAAGTTGATGCTAACTTTTTGTTCTTTACCCAAGTGCCAATTCTAGGCGTTGTAGACAATTCAACTTGGCAAAAAGTGGAATATGAATGGTATCCCCTAAATGCGATAATTGTAATTAAAATGCTCACTCGGAGTCTAAATGCAACATAAAAAGAACGTGGATTCCAAAACAAAGCAATATAGTTGATAATGAGCGTAACGCAATGCAAGTTGATGAGGAGGAAACCCAACATAATGCAACGTTACAAAATCAGAATGCTTCAAGTCAAGACCAACCAAATAACAAACGTAGCTCTGATAATAATAGGCAGATCAACACCAGACCGCAGTAGCCACAAAAAATATAGTTCGGCCCCATTATACAATAGTTAAAAGAAAAAACTCTACAAAATGGTCAAACAGTACGGTAATGGTAATGTTACAACAAAGGATAAAAATTAAAATTGGCAACTTGTTCAGCCCGAAATCTATAACAGCAAGAACCGAAGGCCAAAATGCAACATTGTCAACAGCCACTGACATGGCTAAAACGGAGCAGGATGATGAAACTATGTGTGGTATTAATTGAGCTTGATATACATAGGGATGCAAGCATGAATGACAACTTGTCAAATGCAGAAATTAACCTAATTGCTACAGATATAAATATAGAAATGATGGACGAACATGAACATCAAAGTTTACCAGTTGTTGATCACCCAAGATAGAGAATGTCGAGAAGAGCTAGCCAAGATGAATCTCCATTTGAGTTCAAAGGCACATAACCACAAGACATCATCGATAATCCCAACTGGAATAACATTGCAACAAGTTAAAAACAAAGGTTAAACATCAAATAGGTCAAAAATGTCTAGTAGGCCCACTCCATCGCTTGACCAGAGGAGTGATCCCTCCCACTCAACTTAATGTCAATGCTATTTTGGAATGATAGAAGGATAAATGCATCCCCAAAGCAACTAGATATCAATAGTTATATAGACTAAAAAATTCCTTTGTATGTTTGTTAGAGAATAAATTTCCCTATCAGAAAATTCCAGAAGTTGCTAATTAGATTATTTTATTTGTAACGTCAGAAAAGTGATACGAAATTGTTATATAGTAACAGCAGAAAAGTATTACTAAATTTTTAGACAACGTCAGAAAAGCGTTACGAAACTGTATACACAAATTGTTAACAGTAACGTTACAAAAGTGTTATGAAACTGTTACAATTATGTTGCAAATTGCAACAACAACAAACTATCATAGGCATGTCGCAAAAATGTTACGAGTAGAACTGTGCAGTTAACAATTAAAGCAATAAATAACATACCGATTGTATTGTCCGAGTCCAGTGTTTGTGCCTCTAATATGCCTCGGGCTCGGGCACAGGCACAGATACAGACGCGGGTGTGCGGGGTGGTGGGTTGCACCACCCTTCATGGCTTGTGTCTCTCTTTATCTATATGATTGTCATAGTGTCCACATCTTAGTATATAAACACAAGTACTTTATTTTATTCTAAGATGTGAGAATATTCAATTTCCAAGGCAATTAATGCCTACTCATTTCCCAATACAACTCATTCATTTCTAACAAATTAAACAGGGATGGGATATGATCATTATAGTGATCAAAATCATAATGGGAGAATTTTAATTTTATGGGATATAAGATAGTAGAGCAATTCCATTATCTAGAAAAGTGACCAGTACTTTGCATGTAAATTAACACAAGCCGGGGCGAACTAAAGCTATTATGTACGAATGTTTATGCACACAACACAACTAAGGAAAGAAAGGCTGGTTGGGATCACATCAGATTTCAAGCATCTTGAATAAAAGGCCCAAGGATTCTAGCAGGGGATTTCAATGCTATGCTATACAAAAATGAAAGAATAAATGGAGAAACATCGAACATATCCTTCGACTATATTTTTTGAATGAGTTATGAACTCTAACAATTTTGAAACTAATTTCATTGGTAATTTTTCTACGTGAAGGGTAAGAATGGATTATAACATTCACAATAAAATTTGATCAACTCTTTGTAAATTCAGAATGCTATAATAACTACTCCAACTTTAATGTTCACTTTGATAACCATTCCACAATTGTCACACCCTGATTATTTTTGAAATGAGTTTTAATAAGGCTTTGTTTAAACAAAAGGGCTTTAGATATGATAACTCGTGGAGTAGACAGGCAAGCTATATGGAAGTAATTGATTGGAGCTTCCACAACCAATATTTCGAAAATAATCTTTTAATTTCTTGCAGAAGATGAAGTCAATCAAACTTGCTTTAAAGTCTTGGCAGAGATCAAAAAGTGATTTCAACACACAATGCAACAAACAAAGACACTAAATGACCTACTGTATAAGTAACTAATTCAGAACCCTTTAGATGAAAATATTTTGGACTCCTATAGGGATGGAGTTCAAAATCTAAACAATTTGCGACAGATGAAAGCTGTTCAAAATTTACAACGGAACAAGTTCAGGTGGCTAACCTAAGGAGACAAATCAATAAAAAATTTCACTCCAAATTTGCAGAATTCACTCTAGGTATTAAAAGTTACAGTTGATTAATCATGAAGGTAATACTTCTGAATCCACTGAAAAAATCTCTAAAGAAGCTATTACTTTCTTTTTCAAACTCTTTAGTGGAGAGCCTCCTACTTGCAACTTTTCAGAAATTAATACCAGAAGGATAATTACCAAAAATGTAGGAAAGGAAATGGATAAACCTTTTGACATAGATGAACTTAGAAAAGCTATTTTTCAAATAGACATACGGTGGCCGAGGCCTAGATGGTTTCATCGTTGAATTTTTTAAATCCCATTGGGATTTTACAAAAGAGGAGTTGCTAGAAACCATGAATGAGATCTACATTCCGTAATAATAATTAAGGAAATAAAGCACACATTTATTTGCTTAATTCAGAAGAAACAGAATCCACAAACCATAATAGAATATAAACCAATATCTTTATGCAATGTGTTACACAAAATATTGGCCAATTTGCTTGGAAGAATAGGCTTATTGAATGACCTCATCTCACCAAAGAAAAATGCATTCATTCCTTAGGGAAACATTACTGAAAACTCACTACTAGCACATAAATTGGCTAGAGGTTTTAATAAAAAGGCATCCAATAATTTATGTGTTAAGATTGACTTAAACAAGGCTTATGACAAAATCAATAGGGAATTTATCATTCACATGATGAAAGCTGTGGGATTCTCTCCTCGATTTTATAATATTATTTACATTTGTGTTCCCACCACATCATTTTCTATTATGATCAATGGATTCCCACGAGATTATTTTCAAAGCAACAGAGGACTAACGCTGGGATAACCCTTGTCTCCATACCTATTCTTTATTGCAATGGAATATCTAACCATTTTACTCAGTTTAGAATATATTAAAAGAAATATTGCTCCTATTTATGTAGTTGATCCAATCTTAACACACCTTTTACATGAAGATGACATATTACATGTGTTAATAGTTTTATTCAATACATAAGGTCGTGAAAAAGATTAAACAAACCATTGGATTAAGAATAAGCGAGAAAAAAATACAAAATATGTTTTGGCAAAGGGGTGGTAAACGAAGAAATTATAACAAACATTTTAATATCCAAAAGGAGAATCTATCAATTATTTACCTATGAATCCCACTATCAACAAATAAACTCAAATCAAGAGATTTTGGACCTTTAATAGACAAAATCAACAAAAAATTCAATAATTCGAGTAGTAGATTTTTAAACATATGAGGTAGATTAGAACTTATAAAATCAGTAATATATCCAACTGTTGAATTTTGGATGCACTTCTTTCAAAACCCTGTAAATATTATGCAAAAGATTAACTCATTATGTGCTAATTTCCTTTAGCGAAATAAAGCACACAATATGAGTTGGTACGATATATACAAAAAAAAATTTGAAGGGGGTTAAGGCTCACAAAATTGGAAGAGGTATTTCATGCAAACACTCATGAACTATTATGGAAAATTTTATTTCAGGACTGTTTATGGGCCAAATGGATCAGAAATAGGTACTGTGAAAATAAAAATTTTCTAGATCATTTTTATCGATAATAATGCTTCATCCACATGGAAAATGCTCCTAAAAGCTAGATAACCTAGCAAGGGACATATCACAAATAAAATTGTTGATTGCTAAGATACCCACCTATGGTTTGATCCTTGAATAAACAGTCTATCCTTAGTGGACAAACTAGGGTGGAATGCAATGTCACTAATAGGAGGCCACAACAAGAGGGTTTTGCATTTCCACACTCAAGGAGAGTGGAGACTGAACTCAACTTGTTTGCCTCTATATATTCAAAGTGAAATACAATAAATCAAAATTGAAACAAATCGAACAAAGGACTACTAGAGATGGATCCCTAATGCCTCAGGGAAGTTTTCAATAAAATCAACATGGTACGTAGTGATAACTAGAGCTATTGAATTGGAATGGTGCAAAATGATGTGGAACTCTTCTACTGCACCCAACAATAGACCTAGCTTAGGCCTAGTGGGGGCTACCACCTCCACTTAATTTTTTTTTAATTTAAACAATAAATTAAATAAATTTTATTACTTCTTGTATCCTACCAAATAAAATGTTAATTAAAAGAATATAATAAAATTAATTTCTCATTGAGTTTGTTGTTTGGCTTCTCTTTCTATAAGATCTAATGTAATTGCTTGGACATATATTGTATGTCATACTTGAAGTAACTCTATCATTTTAGTTGTTTATTGGTTTACAATATTACATTTAGGTATTTTTATTTAATTTCTTTGGTTCTAATGGCTAAATATACAAATGGTTAACATTTTATAGATAAGTAATTTTTTTACCATATAGTTTTTCATACTAATGGGTCTTTGTCAAAATGTAACCAACATAGAAAGTAATGATTAACTTTATACACCATTTTATGAGACAAAATAATAAATATCTTTGTTGGAACGAGGCCAGCACGCAGCGGAGTTAAGGGTAAATTAAAAAAAAACTTTTGGATCTTTAGCATGCCTATGTAGTCTAAATTCGTTTAGAAATTTTCTAAATTTTCTTTTTAAAAAAATGTTCATCTCATTATAATTATTTAAAATTAGTTTGATTTAAATTTCAATTGTTTATGTTATTATTTTTACTTATTTGATGGGCACATCAAATGCGCTCATGTGGGAATGTGCAAGTGTTAGATATAGAATGTGTGCATAGAAAATGCAAAAAAATTAGGTGTTGGGATCTACACCATAACGGTAACATATCCCCTCCATATATACCTTTATTATCCAAAGAATAAAAAAAGTTTTTCTTTTAAAATATGCATGTGTGTGTGTGTGTATGTAAATATATGTGTATGAAAGATATAGAAGGCAATCAAAATTGGCTTTAATTAAAAAGGTAGTTCAATGATCATTGCATTACTTTCAAAGCTAATTTTGTAAACTTCACATACACACATATTCACATACATACTATACTTATATGTGCTTTTTCTCTTTTTTCCTTTTGGGAATAATGTATGAAATTTAAATTCAATTAATTTACATGTAAACAATACTCAAAATATTTCAAAAAAATTATAGAAAATCCTTCAATCCAGAACTTGGTAACATGTAATATGATCCATTAGTATAATGATTTCAAAATAAATTTCAAACAATGTTTTATAATTTGAAGGGATTAGACGAATTAGGCATATATCAATTCATGGTAATTTGTTCTTAATCTAAATTACATGTATACATAATGATCAAACAAAAGAGAATATAATAGAATCTATTATTTATATTATTAGCATCACATGGGTAATAGATAAAAAGGAAATTAAATTTAACATGATGACAAATAAATGATTCAAAAGTAAAACTCTGGTAATCATACATAACCAAAAAAACATACAAAGAGAAGAAATAGAAGATATGGAGAATTACAGACATGTGAACATTATAATTTACATATAAATAAAACAAAATTACCTTTCATACAAAGCTTAGAGAATACACCTTGAACGAAGAAGAATTCCTAAATTCTACAAATCAATCTGCAATTTTCTAGAGACAACGACATTTTCTCTTTTGTTTTGTTTGAAATTTGATTTGAAATTTTTAGAACCTCATTCCCATGGAAATTTTAACCTCAAGAAGAGAAGATAAGAATAAGAAAGTCCAAAAATGACAGAGAGAAAATTCTATTAACGGAGGAAATAAATGTGGCATTCAATATATGCTCATTCTCTCCATTTAATAAGATTTTCTTTTCATTTCAAAAAAAAGACCCTGCTTATTCCTGAAAATAAGGCCGACCATTACATGGGCTATTTAGGCTCCAAAACATTACAAAACCAATTATTATTATTCCTATTTAAATCCAATTTAAATTTCATATCGATATCGTACACCGATACGCATGCTAATAACTGTTTATATGCATTTATTAAATACTAATGGAAATCCAAAAAATCAAAAAAAGAATTTTAAAAATTAATATTTCATAAATATTAATTTATTTAACTTCTTTAAATCCCTTTTTAGTATTTATTCTGTTTAAACCAAATTTAAACATTCTACCAATATCGTATAATGATACGTGCGTTTATAACTTTTATTTACACACTTTGCTAAATACTAATGGAATTTAAATAAATTAAATAAAATTTAATAATTAATATTTCATAAATATTAATTATTGTAATTAATTTTCAACTATTAAAAGTCAATTAAATCGTGTGGTTCATTTGGGGTCTTTATCATTTGGATTATGTGACTCACAGTTGTGAATTCAGTTAGAGATTAATATTAAGCAATTCAAATATTAATGTTCGCATGTTACCTTAACTAGTGGTGTGATATTTTGGCTGAATTTATTTCTTACACATCTTTTGGTAAAATTCAATTTTATTTATTTTAAGCGTCACCCACAAGTGACAATTAATTACACCAATTCTCTTCGTCAAAACTATATCGCTTTGGACTTATGGAATTTTGGTTAACAAGATTCAAATTTCATTAAATAACAAATTAGAAGGCAAAATGATGAATGATTGTTTTGTGGTTTCCAAACATTTCTAAAAAAGAATCATGTTAAGTGGTAATATTGACTAAGTAATGTCTATCATCAATATTTTGGAAAAAAACAAAGGATATGACAATAATATATATATATATATATATATATATTATTGTCATATCGCATATTTTTTTCAGAATATTGATGATATACATTACTAGGTTAATATTACCACTATACTGCTGTAGTAGATTTAAAGGGTAAATTTCAAAAAAATTCCTTTATTAGATCATTATTGAGCCTATAAAATCTAAATTCATTTAGATCTTATCTAAATTTTCCTTTAAATAAAATCCTTATTTTATTTAAAAAAAAATTTGGTGTTATATTTATGAAGGAATGTATCAAATACACCCGTGTATGTTGCATAGGAATGGCAATGGGGCGGGTTTTTAGCGCCCCATATCCGTCCCGGATTTTTTAGACCTCACCCCAGACCCGCCCCGTAGACCCGGTGCAGGTTTGGAATTTTGCCCCGTACCCGGGACCCGTACGGGTTAGGTAGACCCACCCCAAGACCCGATGAGTCTCTATGTATTAATTCAAAATTGTGTACCAACGTAGATATCTTTATTTGTTTATACTAGAGTATCACCAAATAATACATGAAATACAAATAATAATGTGTCTAAGGGAAGTTAATAAAAATGATGTCTACAATAACAATTCAGAAAATATATACATATGTTATTGTATAATTATCAATGATGCAACCTAATGCTTTAATTTTTTCTATAGATTATTGATTGGAACATTTTAATATCCATGCTAGAATCACTTATATCTAAGAAGATTAATAAATCATTATAGTAATAAAGCAATTTCATGAGATGTTAGTAGTGCGGGTCGGGTTAGGGCGGGTCAGCCAAGCCCCGATCCGACCCTAGACCCAGAGCACTCAAAAACGGATCACGGGTCTACCCGTCCGAATGACCCAATGGGGCGGGTCTGGATGGGCCAAAATAGGGGCGGGTCGACCGGGTTTGGACCTTAGACCCGCCCCATTGTCATTTCTAATGTTGCAGTTACTTAATGAAATTAATTTTAAGAAGGAAACCTTTTGTTTCCATCTCTAATGCTTTTGCAATTAATTAAGGGAATAAGCATCATTAGTTGGAGAGAGAGAGAGAAACCTTTCGTTTCTCCCTCTTTGATTGGATTGATAATTTGTTAAATAAAGATGTTAACATTTCAATTAAATGTTCTATTAGGAATGCATCAAAAAGATTTAAATATATAACAACATAAATGAATTAATATAAACATGTGTGTGTGTGTAGAGATCCAGATATTGGGATTTATATCTATTATATATGTGTGTGTATACTTACGTATACATTTTACTTGCATGCATATTGAAACTATAAATGCATAATTATATACATACGTTTGAGTATACTACAATATATGTATATGGCTTGTATACACATGCTAATAGTACCACTTATATATAGTTTAGACATATATATACATATAGATAATATTTGTTGACACTTATATTTTACATTTACATACATACATACACACACACACACACATATATAAAGGTATGAAAATAATTCACATAAAGAGACAATTAATGTAAGAGTAACTTAGAAGAGTGAAGATGGAAAGGTAATTTATGATGCAATTAAATCTAATCAAATCTATGTGAAAATGGGAAATAATCAAGTAGTGTAATTCTACTTTATCTTTTATTTTTCAATCACCAATTAAAGAATTAATTTAATACCATATGAGATTTCAAACTAATTAATTTATTAACCTTAATGATATAAATGGATCTAAAACATTAGCATATATTTAGGTGTAAACATACATGTAATGAATTGAAATTTAATTTTGAAATATGAAACTAAATTAATTGGAAACAAATCAACCAACTGAAATATAGTTTAACATTAGTTTACAATTTCAAGGTATGAAATAGACTTGATTAATTAATACACACACACGTGATACATACACACACGGTTTTATAATTCAGTCTATTAAAATTTGAACCATGATTAAAAACGAATAAGTGTGACAAAAAGAATAATTTATTAAAATAAAGATGATATACAACAACATACGATAAATTACAAAATAGGATTTGTTTTAGATCTCAAATGAAATAAAACATAAATAAGTAGACAAATTATTAAGCAATTATAAAAGGATTCAACAAATCAATTTCACAATAATTAATTATTTCAGATCCAATTACATCATCAACAATCAAAACCATATACAAAAAGAATTCGCAATCATTCATAATACGCATAATAATTTTATAATTGATTTTAATAAGCAGCTGCAGTTTACATATATGTAAAATATTTATTTTTAACATCATGAGTGAATTATAAACTTACCTGGTAAACCTTGCCCTTCATCACACCTTGATTTATGGCTTCTCCTTAGGTTTCAAATAAATCAGCATCCCACCTTGTAAGAGAAGGATGAACCACCTTTCTTTAATTTAATTTGATGTTGATTTGAATTTGTTTTTATGTTTCTTTTGGAAGAAATTTCAGCCATGAAGGAATGACAGAGAAGAGGAAGAAAAGTTATGTTCTGTTAAAGAAATCGAAATGAGGAGATTTTGTTTTAATAGAGTTAAAAGAACCTTTCCCATTCTCTTATCAATATCGTTTACCAATACACGCGCTTATACTTGTTATATATGCACTTTATTAGGTACTAATAGAAATCAAAAAAATCAAATAAGAAATTTTTAACAGTTAATATTTCACAAATATTAATTAATTTAATTTATTTAAATTCCTTTTAGTATTTATTTTGTTTAAATCAAATTTAAACATTCTACCAATATTGTATATCAATACGCGTGTTTATAACTTTTATTTATTTTGCTAAATAGTAATGGCATTAGAATAAATAAAATAAAATTTAATGATTAATATTTCATAAATATTAATTAATTTAGTTAATTTTCAACTATTAAAAATTAATCAAATCATGCGATTCATTTGAAATCTTCATGATTTTGGTTGTATGAATCATATGTGTAAATTTAGTCAGCAATTAATATTGAACAATTCAAATATTAACGTTTTCACACCACCTCAGCTAGATGGTGTGACATTTTGGTTGAATTTATCGCTTAAACATATTTTGGTAAAATCCAATTTTATTTATTATAAGCATTACCCACTAGTGACAATTATTTACACCAATTATTTTCGTTGAAACTATATCACTTTGGACTTATGGAATTTGGTAGTGGTCAAAATTCCAATATCGTCCATATTCAACTTTATATTCCAAACACAAAGTCCTTGGTTCAATAATAACAATTATTATTAACCGAACTACTTTGATCAGAGATTTTGACTTTGAGTTAACTTCAGTTGACTGTAATACTAACCCTATAAAACCGAGGAGATGAATCCTCTCTTGAATAATGTTTCACATCCAATACTTCCACTCGACCTAACTATAGTCGTTCGATAGACGTCGTGCAATGATTTAACTACAACCAAAGTGGAGCTTTCATATTGAAGATCAATGGTATTCTTAAGTCAAGAGAACTATGTAAATTAGTCACTTTGATATTTTCTATTTTATCTTAGTTATATTAACCAATAAAAACTATCAAGTGAATCATTCCATGATTTCTCGATAGCTACCAGTATGTAACCCCTTGATGTCCTTTGCATCCATAAGTATACACTGCCTAACCTTTGGAGAGCGTTACGTACTCTAGTCCCAACAAATGCATCGATGTCCAGTCTCAATACATTATGATTAGGAATATTTAAAATAATGTGTTTATCATATTGTGATATAATACTCATGGTTACAACTATTTATAACTGATATCACAAACACTTCATTTATGGACTTTCAGACACCTATACTTAAATTAACTAACTAATTATCTATAACATTTTACAGCATGTATATAACAGAAAGGAAACAGAGAAACACCTTTTTTTCAAACAAGATTGGTTATCGAGTTAGATTTATGTAACAAGTTACATAATTGCCTTAGGGCATGTCCCTAAATATATCAATCTCCCACTTATACTTAGGATTAATTATGAAATCTTATCCCAACTTCTCAAATCGATTTATTCAAAACTAATCAGGTCAGTCCCTCAGTAAACGAGTTTGCTATTATGTTTTAATTATCCACTATGCCAATCAACTCTCTTCGACGTCGATAAACTACCTTTATCATGTTGAATAATTCAGAGTGTGTCTCTCGACCTCTAGTAAGCTCTAAGTTCTGTTACAAACTATATCACAACATTATTATCATATAACAATGTTATAGAATTCTCAACATTTGGAATCACCCTCAGCTCAATTATAAATTTATGCATTTATTACGTATATACATTGCTTTTATTGTAGTGTTATTCAAGGTTATGTACTTGGCCTTTTATTGAATCATCCACAATCTCTCATTTGAAACATTTCCAACTTAAGGCTTCTTAACCAAGCTTTAAACATGAATTTTATATTGACATATCATACTCAATATCACATATGAAGTCTGAATTTGAATACTCCTTGATAAGGAGTTCATTGTTTCTATAAACAATTCTCCTAAACACACGAGAATACTCCAAACTACCATATAGTGACCTTAATTTGGATGTGATATTTGCTTCATGTATCAAACACATAAACAAATCACGATATCATTGACAACATAACATGTATGATAATTTCTATTGCCAATGCATAAGGAATCCATCTTACATGTTTCTTATTAAACATTTTAATAAGGTTTTTCTGCATATTGTTCGGGACATTCCCATTATCCTTTATACTCACTATAAAAGACACCATTTGCAAATCCAATGTCGAGTATTAAAACTACAAAAAGCTAATTTTAACATAAGTACATTGTTAACAATCAACAACGTGTTGTTTTTCTTATGTTTAGAGATATCATTGTACCTTCAATGTTCTTTCTTATGGACGCACACTTCCTTTGCATTTTAACCAAAAAAAATAGATATTTCTATCAAAATACTTGTTTTGATGCTTTTTGAATGATACTTTTGTATCGGTTCTTGGATATATCCAAAAACACAAATTCAATATTGCTTCCACTAACTTCAAGGCACTTTGGTTATTACATGCAAACAGTCTAGTCTAAATTTTAATTTAGAATTTTCTGGTCCAACACATATGTACCAAAATATAAAGTCATATAAGGTGATCATTTTATAGGTAGAATCTGAATCAACTTGAGCACATTGAATGGAGAATATGTTATGCTAATTTCAACAATTGAAATTCATGATTTTATTCTTATCAATATGGCTCACCATATTACAACTACATTTTCCTTTCTCTTGAAGACAGATTTGCGGCTTATGGATCATATCCCTTTGGGTCCATCTATCAAAATCATATTTTGATAATGTACTTTGAATCTATTTTGAATTAGCACACCGTACCATATTATAGAGTCAATACTCTTAATGGTTTAACTAAACAACCAAGGATTATTTATTCTTGACATTGATAAGAATTTCATAGTTTCTTCTTCAATGTGCAAGAATAATTATTAAACACTCTAATTATATACATTCATTTATGTTTGGTTAATTTCATTTCATCCCTTGTAATCAGTTTTATCCTTAGATCATATCCAAATCCATTTTAGTACTAATAATTTCTTAAAGAAATTTATTTGCTATGAAGTTGATATTTCTTGAAACAATGATTGTTTCTTAGTATAATAGAATGGATATTCATAAACAATTTATGAATTTCCATACATAAAATCGATTTGGTATTAGTTCACCATATTTATGTTCATAACATAAATCAATCATCTAATGACTATCATCCCCAAACTCCTTTGGGGCGATTCATGCAAGCTTTCTTATGTACAAATATTATGTGCGGTCCTTAGACTCACATAACCTACCAACTCCTTGGTCTAGGACATGATGGGGTTTCTTTTAAATCCATATCTTGTACGACTTTGTAAACTATTCTTCAAATGATATTAATTGTAACTTCTGTAATACTATAACGACCCGTAATTTAATCACTTTGAATATGAATATTTGATATGCATATATATATAATTAATTAACGAATTTTATAACTTATATAGACCTCTTTTAAGTTGTAACTAGTGATAGTGAAGTTTTTTTAAATTTTGGTTTACAAATAGTTAGTTCGGAGAAAAATCGAAAATGTGATCGAAAATCGTTTTTCGACTATTGATTGTCTAAAAGTTATCGGAACATTTTATGTACATTAGTGTGTATACACACACACATGTATGAATAACATATGCTTCAGTTAAGGAAGTGATTTGAGTTAAATAAGTTTAAATTTATACTTATTTAATAATGTGAGTTTTGAATTTTCTTTCATAATTTAAAATGAAAATAGTAATAAAGATAATACATCAAGTACATGATTTAAGAGATGGAGTGATGGTGATTTGAGGGTGAGGATGGGTGGCGTGTGCAAGGGGGAAGGTGGAGGGTGATGTGGCATCATGTTATGAAGGTTAATGGCCAAGGGTAATTTAGTAATTTCTTATATTTCATTTTATATAGAAACAAATTTACTTTTTTCCATTTCTTACTTTTTTTCACTTCCTACATTTTTAAGTTCTTATCTCCATCTTTATCAAGCTTCCCTCTTTCTTTTCATGGCTTCTCTAAAAAATTTAAGTTAAAAATCTTTTCTTTTCCATTTTAAATCCTTAAAACTTAGTTAATAACACTTCCTCTCTTCTCTTCATCTCCTATCTTCCAAAAAAAGTCCAAACCCAATTTTTTTATAAAGGCCATGCCTCCTCAAGCTAAGCTGAGCTCTCCATCATCTAGGCCAAGCCTATTTAGCCTTCTTAAGGTCCTAAAAATCAAGTTTTTAAAAGAAAAGGCTACGTTCGAGTGTCACTACAAAAGTTGTAGTAGTTTGGTTTGAATCCCTGTTGATTTTCGTAAGTAAATCTCACTTTTAAAAACCAAGATTTAAACTTTATTATTTGTGATAATAATATTTGTTAGTTTCTTATGTTTATAAGTGTTTGAGAGTAATGTTGTTTGGTTTGATTCTTGCTTGAAGCAGATGGCATATTTGATGATTTGTTGATGACTTGAAATGTAGTCGAATTGCTTATAAAACATTTACAAGTGATAATCTTTCCTTGATTTATGGATGTCATTTACATTTTTTTATGTATGTATGTGCTTATGTATAAGAATGGTTGTATGTTGATTGGAAAGTTAACACATTTGAATTGATTTACGTTTCAACATCGATATCCCGTGTTCTTTTAAAACTAGTTTACTTTTTCGATTTCTAAATGAAAGGAAAGGATTTGAAATGGTATTTCGAATTACAAAACAAGTTCAAAATTTATGATCCATATAGTGATAATCACTATTGATGCAGTTTGTAAATCGATAATTTTTATGTAAATTAAAAGTAGTTTCTACTTAAATATTTTTGAAAAATCTTTCAAAATGTAATATAAGTATTAAAAAAAGTTTAAATATTAAAATATTTATAAAAATTATTTAATTATTTAAATAAAAGGTTTTAAATATTTTAAAGGTTATTTAATTATTTAAATAAAAGGTTTTATTTTTTTAAGATTATTTAATTATTTAAATAAAAGGTTTTATATATTTTAAACATTATTTAATTATTTAAATAAAAGGTTTTAAATATTTTAAAGATTATTTAAATAAAAAGTTTTATTTTTTAAAATATTTAGTTATTTAAATGAATTTTTTTAATTTTTAAATCGCTTTTTTGCAAAAGTCAGTTTTGTTTAAGTGCAATTATTTTTTAAGGATGTTTTAAATACAAGGGGTTTCTTTGTCTATGTCATTAAGTTTAATAGGATAAGTAGTGCTAAAACGTTGACATGTTTTATGAAAAGTAAGTCATCTTGTATTTAGCACCAATAACCAATGAGTAGACTTTCCTCTATCTGTGAGATCTAGAACCAGATTTTCTAAGCGAGGGATAGAGAAGTTAAAATGTCGGAAACATGATAAGTATAAGAGAGTTAATTTCGATAAATGGGTCATGATTAATTATATATATGGAAGATACTTCATTGTATACTTAACACCAAATTCTGAGGTCTGGAAACTAGTATTTATCTCGAGAAGTAAGAATGTACATCGAGGCAAGGATAGTTTTTCTAACTTGTCCGACTTCATTTTTAATTAAGAGATAGTACTATTTGAAATCAGAAAGTGGTGGTAAGTATAGAATATCTTATTTTTCATATACAAATCTATACTTACACCCAAATAGTGGATTTGTCCACTATCGATAACTTAACTAGTTTTAATATTATCGAATGTTGGTTTAAATAGACTAGGATCGAATAAGCATAAGTTATCTGAAAACTACTTTGAACCAACGTAAGCATTTGAATTGGAATCATCTCGAAGATGATGGAATCGAAGATGAAGATCTATGAAATGCAATGGCTACTTGCTACTAATCCTAAGGGTGATTCCAAAAGGGTGTAGTAAAAGTAGTGCCTTTGGTTTGTTCATATCTTGAACAACTTGAATGGATGAATGCTAACATTGCATTGTTGTCTGGAGGGTAATGTTAGCATTCCAAGTGGGTTTTGCTATGTAAAGTAAATCACAGCCACGGGCCTCATAACCCAAGAATGACTAAAACTGGGCGATGTAGTAGGGTTATGTGGGTCGCACCCATTAGGGTATGATCATCCCTGATCTAGATTGATATTATTCCTTTTGATGTATGCTTCGAGCCCGGTACGGTTATTGATCGCAACCGAGGGTGATCATATTCATAACTATCCAGGAAGGGGTAAGCCGGTTCTGTGTTGGTAGGGGTGCAATATGTTTTTGTGACCTCGGTACATTTTTCTAGAGGTGTACTATGACAAGCGGTACCTAGGGTCATTGATGGAATCCATTCTCCAATAGGTGTCGTACGGACTTAGCTATGTCCAAATATGTTGAAACGTAAGATGCAAGCACTTCAGCTATGTTATATATTTATTTTAAACCCAAACATTATTATAATATCACTGGATTTTCTATTTGAAATGTTTTGGTTATTGTAAGGTAAAATTCCATCCGTGTTTACGTGCGGCGTGGTCTTACGAAATATCTTTATTTTTAAAAGGGTTTTATAAGTATAACACTTCATTTGTTTTCAGTTTACTCATACTGGACCCATGTTTGACCTAGAGTTTTTTTCTTTCCCTAAAACTCTTAGGTACTCAAATTTGTGTGAGCAACCAAGTAGTCCAGGTTCTTACGGATGCATTTTGGAGGAGCATGGAGCAAGTGGCTTCGACGTTATCTAGTTATCATTTATTTCCACTGTGTATATATTATGTATCAACATTATGGGGGTAGGCAGTTATAACTGTCCTTGGCTGAAGTTAGTACCTTTTGTAACTCTAATGTTTCATTTTGGAACTGAACATATGTACTATCTTATGTTCTATTTTATATGATTTCCTTGCTTTCTGAGATTTTATGTTTCTTTCTTCTTATCTTTTGCTTTTCTTCGACCCCCAACGTCCTATATTTCGACAACCTAGATGATCGACGCATGAATACCATGGATGTATTAAGGGTCATCTTAGGAGTAAGAAAGGCAGATCGTTTCACATGTTATCAGAGCTTAGGTTGAGCGAACACCTAGGCCTTGGTTGTGGTTAACTCATTAGAGATAGGGTTAGTAATACCCTAGAATGAGTTTAGTCTATGAGAGTGCAGATTTTTAATTATTATTCATATATATATATATATATATATTCTCAAATTATCTTGATCATCTTAATATGTTGATTTGACCCTTTTTCCTAAGATAATATCGTCTAAGTATTCTAAAGTTATCTAACTATATCGAGGTAGTAAGAATGAGTAATTGAGCATGATGGGGTAGAGGAGCTAGTAGCACTACGACAACCAACGGTCGAGCTCTGTATGTTGGAAGAGTTGGAATAGTTTAAGAGGCAACACCGGTGCAGTCCCGTGCGAACTTCACAGCCTTGTGCAAAGACTATACTAATCTAGGAAGAAAGTCGCTTAAGGGCAAGGAATTCATTATTGAAGTCCAAGCTTGGCTTTGTTCTTACGAGAAGATTTTCGAGGGGCTGGATATTTCAGATGAGTAGAAGTGTTTCTTAACATATTGGCAGTTGCAAGATAGAGCTACATCATGGTGGGACTCAGTTACAGTGAACGTTTCGAAGAATGATTTTTCTTAGGCTAGATTTAAGAAGGTGTTCGAAGATCAGTACATGCCCGCTGCAGGAAAGACCCATATGTATAGGACTTTCTTGGATCTCAAGTAAGGAGATTTGTCAATAGCTGAATATCAAACCAAGTTTAATGGGCTATCGTGATTTAGTCTAGGATTGATTGATACCCCTCTAAAGAAAAATGAGATATTTGTGATTGAAATGAAGGAAGGGTTTAAGAGAAGATGACTGCCTATCTAAAGGGATCTTTTATGGATATAGTTGGTATGGCATTGAGATATGAAGTTCTTGAGAAGAAGAAGCCGGCAGCAGCACCTAGCAGTAATAACAGCAACCCGAACAAGAAAAAGTTTAATCATCAAGGAAAGAAGCTATGGGGAGGAAAGTTAGTGGAGGGACCCAGGAAGACCATCATAAGGATTATATGTAACGACCCGTACTTTTAGCTATTTAAATTTTTTAATTTTAATGTGATTATTGAATACAAATGGTTAAAAATAAATTTTTTAATGATTTATTAATATAGTTATTGAATATGAACTTGAATAAATTTTGAAATAGTTAATTTCGAAGATTTTTGCGATAACAAGTATTGAAATAAATTCTACGTATTGACCATGTTTAAAATCGATAGTGAAATTGAATGATGGAAATTGAATGATTGTAAAATGGAATAGTTGTTCTATAATTTGAATTCATTTTAAAAGTTAAATCTTATAAGTTCAATAACTTATATTCCAAAAGATAGTGATTTATTGAATAATCAAAATTATTTTAATTTAATATTGCAATTATTTAAATAATTGAGTTCTGAATTAAATATGAATGAAAATGATTCCAAAAGTTGATTTAGACGTTATTTAAATATGAATGAAGATTGTCAACACCAAAAAATTGAATTTAAGTGATTAATTTAAAATTTGGAAATTTCTGGTTTTAATTGACGAGTAAAAATAGTCATTTTGCCACTGTCTCAGATTTCGACGAAACCAGTTTCATCGGATCCATAATAGTGAATTATTGTAGGATTTCAAGTTTCGTAGCGTTCCGACCTGTCGTTTGGCCGTGCGTGTTAGAAACGCGTAGAATTTAATTTCAGAATTCGATTAAAATTAATTGATTTGAAAAACTATCTTCCACATACGATCGAATTAGGCCTCGAAACTTATTCCATTATTTTCATAATAGGGGTAAAATATTATAAACACTAAGTGGCATGCCTCGATTGGAGTTCATCCAAAATTTCACGTGAATAGTCGAAATAATATTAAAATATTATAGCTATACGTATATATACGCGTATATCCTCACAGTTAAACCAAGCGACTCCATCTTCTTTCTAATGGCCAAAATTAACATAGTTTCCACCCTCGATTCCTTCCAATCCATCGACTTTTAGCGAAAACTTTCAAATAGGAAATGGAAGAGCACGTCGAGCTCTTGCTTTTCAACGGTCACGATTGATTTTGGCGCAGCGTAGAGAGAGAGAATGGGCCGCTTTCGTCACTGTTTTTTTAGGGTTGCGTGGCCGATAGAGAGCACCGAACTCGAGGGGATTAGAGGTGTGGTGGTGTTGGAGGACGAGATTTCGATTGGTGATGGTGGATCGATCTCTGGTGATCTCGTGGGTAGAGTGGCATGAGCTTGGTCGACGCGTATGGGTTCATGCGTTTTCACCTAGGAGCGAACGAAGGAAGAAGGAGGAAGCAACGGTCGGCCAGATCTTGATTGGAATGAAAACCAACGACCAGATTTACTTAGGTTTGAAAATGAAAAGGAAATTGAAAATTAATTATATTATAAATTATGAAATCTTAAAAAGTGTATATCGTTTTCATACGTTGTTAGAATTGGATGAAACAAACAATGACGAAATTATGGCGACGAGTACTATGTTCAGGGACTGATTTGGAGTTGATTAGAGCTAACTAAATTTTAGGTTAAATCGAACATCGTTCGATTTGATTTAAAATTGAAAACTCAAGGTGAGTGTTTTTAACGCTCATGACGTACTATAATATTTTTATGTTCGTTAAAATTGAATCGTGAAGTTATCTAATTTTATTGACTGTTATTTGAAAATGAAAATTGACATGTGAATTGACTGTAGTTATTAAAATTTATAGTTAAATTTGAAACTGGAATTTAATTGCCAGTAAATTACCTGATATTGATAACTATGAAATGGTTGTGAATTATTGGCTGATTTGGATGTTGATTATGATGGATGCTATTGATTGATGTTTTGGATGATTTGGATGTTTATTTATTTTGATATATCCCGCTATCACCCTGTAAATCATTTACAGTATATATTTCGGACACCGGATTGTTTAAATTAAATGATTTTAAATTTTTTGTTTTGAAGTTATTAAAATGATTTGATTTTAAGAAATAAAATTTCGAATTTATGGAAATCGGATATTAGTTCGAACTTAAGCTTAAATTGTGGAATTGAAATGCGTTGAACAAAATTGTTTAAAAATGAAATTTGAGATTTCAAAGTTATAATTGAAATATGATCCGAGTTTCAGAAATTGATTTGTGTTAAAAAGACTTGGATTTTATTCGAACTTTGAAATATTGCTAAGTAAATGTAATTTAAATCGATATTTCAAAATTGAGCTCGGTATTGAATTATTTCAAAGATTTGAATCTTAAATTTAACATTGAAGTTAAATTTGATATAAATGATTTAAATCGGTATTTTGAAACTGAACTTGGAATTGATATAAATTGAATTGGTTTAAAATTAGTATTGAAATGAAATTTAAACCATTGACTCGAATTGTTGGATCAAATTTGAAGTTAAAAATGAAAGTCGATATTGAAATTGATTTGAATGGGAATTGGGATCGAAGTTAATCCGAATTGGAATCGGAATGGAATCGATTAAATTGAAAGCGAAATTGAATTGTTTTGAATTGGAAATTTTGGAATTGGATCGGTTTGACTTTAAACTATTTCAAAATAAATTGTTTAGTAATATAAACTATTTTAAAAACCTACTTTTAGATTCAAATTACTTCGATTTTCCAAACTATTTTACTATACACTATTTTAATACTCAAACTACTTTATATTAAACTATTTTAACTGTTTAACTATTTTAAAACTATTTAAACTAATTTCTAAAATTTAATCTAGTCAGAGTGGGAATTGTTTTATTTAAATGATGGATTTAAACACGAATTGGGTTAAAGGGAAGTTATAATCTAAATTGAAATTCGAATCAAATTTTGAAGTGAGATCGATCTATCGAACTGAATTGACATTTTGAAGTAAAATATAATCGTGAAGTAAATACGATATGTCGAAATGAATTTGATTTTGAAGCGAATATGATATTTTGATAACAAGTATGAATCGATTTTCGAAATGTAAAATTACCAACCGGTGTGTAAAACGACGTTTGGTTGTTAAAGAAACCAGAGCCTCTTATTGGCATACTCTCTGTCAATATTGGAACCACTTAAACAACTGTGTACATGGAGCGATGATCCAGAATGAAGTGGTTGGATTTGGTGTACATTTGCTGGATTTGAAGAAAGAGAACGATGATGGATTAGCCTGGCACTTGTGCCAATTTGAAATGACTAAAACAGGAGCCGTACCGGCCAAGCGGGCTAGCTAGCCCGAGCGGACATCCACTCTTCGATTTTCTTGGAATCGGTCCATATTATTACTCTTATTGTTGGTTTCGATTGGTGCACCTCAATTTTTGGGATAACCTCCCCTTGACTCGATATGGGATGGATGTACGCGGTGGGCGATCATGGCTATGATGCGTTACCACCAGCCAGGAGGGGTAAACTGGTAGTATCCTACCTTGGGCATTGCCTCACGTGCCTTGTCATACTTTTATCCTTATATGAGACCCCTACGATTTTGGTTTAGTGTTGTCGTATCACAACGCATTATTGACTACAGACGTGCTACTGGTGGTGTTAAATGAAAACTGTACGACAATGCTTAAAAACGCGTTAAGGGGGATCAATGTAAAGCCTTAACGCTAAGAAAAATATTTATTTTACTAATTAGACATTCTATATGTAGCGTATTCTACTATATATAATATTTTGATGGATCCTTAAGAGATGGAAAACCCCGTGAGTTATTGCACGCACGTTATACATTGGATAGAAGATGTGAAATCCCGTAAACATCTCTGATGCTATTATATTCATGTTATGTGATATTGATTTGACTCACATAAGGATATTTTAGTCCTGACTCGAGTATTTTGTCTTTTCATTACGCTCGGGTCAGCCTTGAGTTTTTCAGCTTATCGAAGATTATTCTCTAGAGGATGAAGATGAAGATTTGATATACTATTATTACTATTATTATTCTTGCATCATGTTGTCTGCTGCACTATCTATTAATCCCTGTTGTATATATAAATCTGATAAATGTTTTATAAATTATAATCAAATGTATAGTAATCAGTTTCATGAACTATTTATTGGATTATTATATTTTGTCATTCCGCTGCGAGATTCTGTGTTTGTTTTCTTCTTCTTTTCTTACTTTTCTTAATTTAACCCCATTGATTACCTATGTTCCGGATTGTTTGAGTTGGACATGTGTGGATTATTGTCAATTTAAATCTTCTGAAATGTGGGTCATCACATTATATTTGTAATTTCTGTAATCATATGAGGCTATATTGCAAGATTCTATAAGAATTCCGAAGCTCAGAAGCAGTAGGCAGGACCTATTTATCTGATAGTTCTGAAGACACTCTGCTTTAATTGTCACCAACCGAAGCCTATGATGAGGGATTGTCCATTGATACAGAAGGATTAGAAAGTCAAAGTTTATGCTATTAATGAGGAACCATCAACCTCAAGGGATGTGAAAAGGAAAGGATTTTTTGAAGGTACATTATAAGTTAATGATATTTTAGTTCGAGTATTGTTTGATACTGGGGCTTCTTATAGTTTTATTTCTAAAGAATTGGTAGATAGATTGCAACTTCCCCAAGCATTGTAGAAACCCCTATTTGTATGTATAACCCCATAGGTGGTGCTACTAATATGTACATGATTTGTGAAGATATACAAATCACTTACCTTACCCATTATTTTCATGTGATCTGTTTGTTATTGATTTTAATGGATTTGATATTTTACTTGGTATGGATTAGCTGTGGAGAATGATGGTGTCTTAAATTATGTTGGGAAGTCGGTATTTTTAAAAGCCAAATTTGGGAGATTTACAGTGTTGTGTGATGAGCCTAGCAAGCGAATGAGTAGTTTCTTATATGTAATAGATTCGCCCCTAAACGAGATAGAGTCAATAGTAAGTTTCAAGAATTCCCTAATGCTTTTGAAGAAGTTAACAGTCTACCTCCACATCGAGTGACTAAGTTTCGTATTAACTTAATTCCTGATTAGAACCTATTATTCAACCTATTCGTAAGATGGCTCCAAGAGAGAAGTAGGAGTTAAGGAATCATACAGATGATTTATTAAGTAAGGGACTGATTAGGTAAAGTCACTCAAGTTGGGGAGTAGCTGTAGTTTTTGTTGCAAAGTTGGATGGTTTCCTAAGACTTTTTATGGATTACCGAGAGTTAATAAGCAGAAAATTTAGAATAAGTATCCCTTACCCCGTATAGGCGACAAGTTTGACCAACTTCATGCTGCTTGAGTATTTTGTCAAATGAATCTTGCTACAAGATTTCACCAATTAAGAATAACAGAGGATAGTATACCTTTAACAGCATTTGGAGGACCAAATTGTTTCTTCGAGTGGTTGGTTATGCCTTTTGAGCTAACCAATGCACCCACTTATTTTATGGATCTTATAAATCGAGTTTTTAGAGATGTGCTTAATAAATTTATGTTGGTCTTTATAGATGATATCCTTATTTACTCTAAGACCGAGAAGGAACACAAACACCATTTGGAAGTGGTGTTGAAAACATTAAGGAAATACATCTTAAAAGCAAAATTTTCTAAGTGTCATTTTTGGCAATCAAAAGTAAGGTTCCTCGAACATGTTGTGTCAGGGAATGGTATTTCGGTTGATCTAGAAAAGGTAGTGGTTGTTCAAGGTTAGAAGACATGGCAGACTCCACCGGAGGTCAGAAGCTTCTTAGGCTTAGCATGATATTATAGGAGACTCATCCAAGACTTCTCCAAGATCGCCTCGCACCTAACCAAGTTGAAAAATAAACATGAGAAGTTTATTTAGACTCAAGTGTGAAGAAGAATTCCTTAAGTTCAAGAAGAGGTTGGCCAACGCTCCAGTTTGAACTATTTCAGATGGTGGTGAAGGGTTGAAGGTGTATACAGATGCTTATGGGATAGGTTAGGGTGCAGTTTTGATGCAGCACAGAAGCACTATTGCTTATGCTAGTAGACAGCTGAAGCCTCATGAGTGAAATTATGCAACACATAATTTGGAGTAATTAACTGTTGTGTTTGCATTAAAGATGTGGAGGCATTATTTGTTAGGTGAAAAGTTCAAGCTCTTCATGAATCACAAGTCCTTGAAGTATCTTTACACGCAGAAGGATTTGAATATGAGGCAACAGAATTGGTTGGAATTTCTAGCGGCATATGACTTGGATATTTTGTATTTGCGAGGAAAAGCCAACGTGGTAGTATATGCTTTGAGTAGGAATGCATTTTTGGCTCTTTTGGAAGTTACTCCGACTCTATTTGAAAGGATACAAGCAAGCAAAGTGAAGATAGTCATATTTTAGAGTTTATGTAAGAAGTTTAAGAAGGACGATGTTCGAATTTTGAGACAAATAGCCGTGGAATTTTGCGAATGAATGGAAGGCTTTGTGTTCCATATGTTGATGGTCTTAGGCAAGAAGTTTTGACGAAATGCCATAAATCTAAGTTTAGTATCCACATTGGAGTTAATAAGATGTATCGGGATATGAAGCGAGTATTTTGGTGGACAGGAATGAAGAGGGATATTTCAATTTTTGTTAGTAGATGCGTGATTTCCAGCAAATCAATGGTGATTATCAAAGGGCTGCTGGATTATTACAACCACTACAGATTCCAAATTGGAAATGGGAGTAAGTATTAATGGATTTTATTAAAGGTTTGCCCAGATCAAGGAAAAGTAATGAAGGTGTTTGGTTCATAGTGGATCGACTAACTAATAGCGCTCTTTTTATTCCAGTAAAGCCGACTTGGACTGCAACAACTTTGGTAGAGGTTTATATGAGAGAGATTGTATGATTGCATGGAGTTCCAGTTAGCATTGTAAGTGATCGGGATCCAATCTTTACCAGTTAATTTGGGGAAGCATTACAAGTAGCTTTGGGAACAAAGCTAAGTTTAAGCACATCATATCATCGTCAAATGAATGGGCAAACAGAGAGGGTGAACCGAGTCTTGGAAGCTCTTTTGAGAGCATGTATCTTCGATTTTGCAGGATCCTGGAAGGATCATCTTCACTTTGTGGAATTCTCATATAATAACAATTATCAAGTAAGCATTGGCATGGAACTTTATGAAGCTCTTTATGGACGGCTATGTAAATCACCATGTTGGGTAGAAACTGGAGATTGGATAGTACTTGGTCCTGATATGATTTAGGAGGCTACAGAGAAGGTAGTTGTGAATAAAAGAAAGATGGAAGAAGCGTAGGATGGACAGGAAAGCTATGTCGGTCGAAGGCATAGGGATTTGGAATTTTCAGTTGAAGACTTTGTGTGAAGATCTCTTCGATTTGAGGATTTATTCAATTTGAAAGAGCAGGGAAGTTGGCGCCAAGATATGTTAGACCTTTTCAAATTCTTAAGAGGATTGGGTCGCTTTCCTATCGAGTTGGTAGCCAGAAAGATTATCGAAAGTCCATAATATTTTTCATGTATCACATTTGAGGAAGCATGTGCATGATCCATCTCTTATTATTGAACCATCTGTTTAAGAAGATTAGGAGGTAGAACCGAATTTAATCATGGTAAGACATCTGGTTCACATTATTGATCAAGATGTGTAATGATCGCGTATTAAGGTCGTGGGATTAGTTAAAGTTTATTGGAGTGAAGATTCCTAAGACAGGGCTTGGGGGACTAAAGATAGCATGTGTAACGTTCTTCCTTCCTTACACCTAAAGACGACACTTAATACATCATCGATATTCGTGTGCCGATCATTTAAGTGCCCGAAAGACATGTCATTTAGGGCGAAGAAAGAAAAAGAAAGAACAAAATCTCACATCGTGATGAGAAATATATTATATACACAAGATCTTTACAAAGAGAAAGCATCGTTACTATATATACAACGTTAGAGTACACTAATTGATTATCAGCGTGAACAGTTATAACAGCCTGTCCTTACAATTCCTGATAATTACAGACACGAACAAAACAAATAGAACAATGGAAGAATATAAGGTACGTGAATACATCTTGGGGAATCTTGTCCATCTCCTGAAAGCTCCAAAGTGTCCAGCTAAATCTAGAAAAGTATACTTGGCTGACTCGAGCATTATAAGAAAATAACACTCATATCAGCCTGGCAAACCAACGTGAGAAAACTCAATCCAATCATATTGATTTCTATATTTATATAAGCCCTCTCAAAATAAAAGTTATCTCGTAAGACCACGCCACATATAAACACGGACTAGTTTTTACCTTATGATAACTAAACCAACTTTATATAAAATCTAGTGATATTATAATAATGTCTATGGTTTAAAATAAATATTAAACCATAGCCGAAAGTGTTATATTAATTAAATTCCAGCATACTAGTTTCTACAATTAAAATCGTAATGGCACGTATTGGAGAATGGATTCCAACAAATGGCAAGGTAAGGGACTACCTTTTGAAAATGGTACCTCTAGATAAAATGTACCTGAGGATGAAAACCTTTCGACTTCTGCTAACACAAAACCAGCCTACCCCTTATTGGATAGTACCAAATAAGTCATCATCCTGGTTGTTCCCAACTGACGCAGCGGATATTTCAAAACAAGGTAGATCGTTGAATGTAGCAATCGGTGGATTGGAAGATGCTGAAATGCCCAAATTCGTTGATCCGAAGATACCGAATTCTAGCTATCCTGAACTCGTTGATCGCGCACGATACCGGGTTCGAAGATCTTCAATTCTTCAAGCGTTGATCAAGCGCACTTGATTCCGCGAATCGGCTTCTACAATCGTTGAATCGAGCGCACTCGATTATCCGAAAGAGGAGATAGGAGATTACACTCAACTACCAATTTGGAATGAAAGCACAAAGCAATCAAAGAGAATTTTATTCAATATTCAACAACCTTTACAAAATGACCATACACGCCTATTTATAGGCTACAACTCAACACAGCAGAAAAGTTTCAAAATATTACAAGTACTTAGGTTGAAAACGACCTACGACCTTGAATGTTGCGACCTAGTACAGACGCGTCCTAACAAACAGGTTA
Organism: Allium fistulosum; assembly: GCA_030737815.1. NCBI lineage: Eukaryota > Viridiplantae > Streptophyta > Magnoliopsida > Asparagales > Amaryllidaceae > Allium > Allium fistulosum. Next base: position 1,256,172,982 of record CM060904.1, read on the forward strand.
AAAGAGAAACGACTCACTTAGGTCGGTAACGACCTAATTACATTATTCCACGACTTAACAAATGAACACATCTGATAAAGCGGCAAAACAATCTACGGCTACAATCTTCCGTGACTTAAGATCATACAGCATTCCAGATCGGCGAGTTAGGGAAATCAATGGCATCCAGAGCTTTGCGACCTAAGAATGAATGGCATCCCTTCGTTTGCGACCTAACAGAAGCGGCTTCAGAGATTCTTCGCGACCTAAGTCTCCACGACCTAAGACTTTGCGACCTAAGCCTTCGCGACCTAAGACTTTGCGACCTAAACCTTCGCGACCTAAGACTTTGCGACCTAAACCTTCGCGACCTAACTTAGCTCGTTCCGTTTCCTTGCGACTTAACATAGGTCGTAACTCGTTAGGTCGTATCACTTTTCTCTTCAGATCGTTAGGTCGTTGGTGCGACTTAAAGGATTCGTTAGGTCGTTCGCGACCTAATACTTCAGCTCCCTGCCAATCTTCACATACTGCTAACTCGTTAGTCTCTTCGTTAGCTCGTAGTACTTCGCTAGGTCGTTGCCGGTCTTTAGTAGGTCGTTGATACGACCTAAAGGTCTTGTTAGGTCGTTCGCGACCTAGCCCTTTACCAGTTTGTGCTTCAACACTCAGTAACAACTTAGAGGTTTTGTTAGGTTGCATGCGACCTAACTCTTCTTCCTTCTGAGCATCCTTCTGGGCTGCATCATCCTTCCCAGGTTGAGAAAAATTCGACCTCGAATTTGTACTCTCTTCCTCCATAACAAATTCATCTCCATGATACGGTATGATATGCTTAACATTGAATACGTCTGACGTGTACACATCATCTGGCAGCTTCAGTTTATAAGCATTTTCATTGATTTTCTTTAAAATTTCAACTGGGCCAATCTTTCGTGCTTTCAATTTATTATACGTTCCCACCGGAAAACGATCTTTCGTCAATACTGCATAAACCAAATCTCCTTCATTAAACTCAACATTTCGTCGTTTCAAATCTGCAGACTGTTTATACTTCTCATTTGCTTTCTCTAATCGTTCTTGAACGATTTTATGACACTCTGTCAGCCCCTCGACAAAATCAGCGGCTTTCTTAATTGTCCCCTTTGAATGTGGTATCGCAGTTAAATCCAACGGTCCTTTCGGTAAGCTCGAATAAACAATCTGGAATGGACTGAACCCCGTACTTCGATTCACAGCATGATTATGGGCAAATTCTGCCTGACATAACTTCACATCCCAACTCTTCAGATTATCTTGAACAAGACACCTCAACAAGTTCCCCAATGATCTGTTTACAACCTCGGTCTGTCCATCCGTTTGCGGGTGATAAGCACTACTAAATTTCAGCTTCGTTCCCACCAGTTTCCACAAACTCAACCAAAAATGACTCAGAAATCGAGTATCTCTATCCGACACAACAGATTCTGGCAATCCATGTAGTCGATAGATCTCCTTGAAAAACAACTGAGCAACATGAACCGCATCTGCCGTCTTCTTACAAGCAATAAAATGTGCCATTTTTGAAAATCTGTCAACCACCACATAAATGGAATCATTACCACGTTGCGTTCTTGGCAACCCCAACACAAAGTCCATACTGATATCCACCCATGGTTTTACAGGTACGGGTAACGGCATATATAAACCAGCATTAGTTGCAGTTCCTTTCGAAATTTGACAAATATGACAACGCTCAACAAACCTCTCTACTTCTTTCCTCATTGATGGCCAAAAGTAGGATTGTGAAATCAACTGTAAGGTACGGTCTCTTCCAACATGTCCCTCTTCGTGTAATTCTTTGATAATCTTCATTCTCAGACTACCCTCCGGAATGCACAATCGACTTCCTTTAAAAAGAAAACCATCTACCATCAAAAACTCATCCGTCTTTCCCTCCTTAACTTTATCAACAAACTTCATGAAGTAAGGATCTTCAACAAATAATTCTGGCAACATTTCAAACCCCGTCACTTCAACGTTCAGCGTAGTCAACAAATGACTCCTCCTACTCAAAGCATCAGCCACTCGATTTGTCACCCTTGACTTGTGTTTCACAACAAAAGTAAACTGTTGCAGATATGCAATCCACGATGCATGTCTCGCTGAAATCTTGTCTTGCCCTTGCAAATGCTTCAATGCTTCATGATCAGTATACAGAACAAACTCTTTCTGAAACAGATAGTGTCTCCAGTGCTTAATAGATTGTACAACAGCATAGAACTCCACATCATACGTACTGTATCGCATCTTCGCTCCTGACAACTTCTCACTGAAATAGGCAATTGGACGCCCCTTCTGGCTCAACACCCCTCCAATCCCAACCTTGGATGCATCAGTATGTAGTTCAAACACCAACTGAAAATCAGGTAGCACTAGAATTGGTGCAGACGTCAGCAATTCCTTGATTTTTCCAAAAGCAATCCCTGCTTCCTCTGACCATGAAAACTGTTTGCCTTTCATACAATCTGTAACAGGCGCCATCACACTACTAAAATGTGGGATAAACCTTCGATAAAATGAAGCCAACCCATGAAAACTACGAACTTCCGTTATCATCTTGGGCTGCGGCCAATTTCTGATCGCCTCAACTTTACTTTGGTCAACCTGTATTCCTTTTTCTGAAACAACATACCCCAGAAATAAAACACTATGCGTCATGAACACGCATTTCTTCGTTGCAGCATAAAACTGTTCTTGTCGTAATACCATCAGCACTTCTCTAAGATGATTCAAATGTTCCTCTGGACTCCCACTGTAAATAAGAATATCATCGAAATATACCACCACAAATTTCCCAATGAATGGTCTAAAAATCTGATTCATCACCCTCATGAAAGTACTTGGTGCATTTGATAAACCAAACGGCATGACCAACCACTCGTATAGACCCTCTCTGGTTTTAAAAGCAGTCTTCCACTCATCTCCTGGTCTGATACGAATTTGATGATATCCACTCTTCAAATCAATCTTCGAAAAGATAGTAGCTCCACTTATTTGATCCAACAAGTCATCCAACCTCGGCATTGGAAATCTATATCTCACAGTAATCTTATTCAATGCTCGACTGTCAGTGCACATTCTCCATGTCCCATCCTTCTTGGGTACCAATAAAGCTGGTACAGCACAAGGACTCAGACTCTCCTGTACACGCCCCTGTTCAAGCAATTCCTCTACTTGCCTCCGCAACTCTTCATGTTCCTTCGGGCTCATTCGATAATGTGGTCTGTGTGGCAATACAGCACCGGGAACAAGATCTATCTGATGTTGTATATCCCTCAACGGTGGCAACTCCGTTGGTAACTCCTCTGGAAATACATCGTCAAATTCTTTCAGAACTGGTTTAACTTCTTCTGGGATTTCAACCTCTTCACTGCTTTCTCGTCCAATCAACAAGAATACTTCCGGCTCTTCTTCAACTTCTTTAACAAACTCCTTCAAAGTCAATAAAGTTTTCAGCTCTTCGATTTCTTCTGACTTACTTTCTTCTTGTGATCTCTTCTTCGGGACTAAGATAATCTTCGTGCCTTTAAACATAAAACTGTAGCTATTGGTCCGACCGTCATGTTGTACTGCTCGATCATACTGCCATGGTCTTCCCAATAATAAGTGGCAAACATCCATCTCTACTACATCACACCATATTTCATCTTTGTATTTCTTCCCAATAGAGAATGGTACACGAACTCGTCTATCCACTTTCACTTCTCCTCCTTTTCTCATCCATGCTAACTTGTATGGACTCGGATGTTTCTCTGTCTTCAATTTCAACTTTGTCACAGCTTCGGTTGAAATAATATTATCACAGCTTCCTGCGTCGATCACAAACTTACACACCTTCCCCAGAATAGTACATGTTGACTGAAAGATATTACTCCTCAACCAACTAGCTTCCTCCTGCTTTGGTGTTAAACACGATCTCCTCAGCATTAGGTTACAACCTCCGTCCCCTGACGCAATATCCTGCTCATCCTCCTCAGCTGGATTAGAACAATCTCCATCAACATCCTCATCGTCAACTTCTGCAATCATAGTTCTCTTCTTTGGCTTTGGACACTCACTGCTTTTATGACCCAATTCCTGACAATTGTAACATTTGAAACCATTGTTAGCCTTTGTCTTCTCAACCTCCTTCACCACTGGTCTACTGATAGGTTTAGAAACATTAGAACTTCCTCCAACACCCTTCGCTTGATTGTTAGAATTAGTAAACACACCACCTCCTCGTCTCCCTTGTTTTTCCCAAGCCAACGCTTTCTGATGTGCTTCCGCTACAGATCTTGGATCGAACATATTGACCATATCCTGAATCTGCATTCTCAATCCCCCAATGAATCTAGATGTCAGCTGCTCTTCCGTTTCCATAATATCATTCCTTGCAATGAGTTGGTAAAATTCATCAGCATAGTCGTTAACTGTCTTCGTGCCCTGCCTCAAGTTTTGCAAACGTTGATACATCAAAGATTGATAATTGTATGGTAAGAACGTTGCTTTCATCAATTTCTTCATCTTCTCCCAAGATTCAACTTTTGATTTTCCCATTCGTTCACGTGTAAGCTTGGTTTGCTGCCACCATGCCAAAGCTCTACCCCTCAGCCTCGTAGCAACCAACTTCACTCTACGATGTTCTGGTACTTCTTTGAAGTCAAAAATCTCCTCAACATTAGCTACCCAATCTAGAAACTCCTCCGCTTGCATACCACCTTTGAATTCAGGAATTTCTGTCTTCATCCCCGACTCCCACTTGTGATCATATTCAGAATAGTTTCTTCCTTGACCTCTTCCTTGAACACTACCACCATCATATTCCTCGTCAAAATCAGATGCATAACGATGTCGATTCTGACCACCAACATCTCTACTACCATTACGCCTTCCACCTTCATCCCTTCTATCAACATTCCTCCGTTCACGATCATTCACGCTCCTCCCACGCCCCTGATCGTTTTCAACACTTCGGTCTCGATTGGAATGTGGCGAGACTCTACTACCTCCATGATTAGATTCTGGTGAAACCCTTCTCCGATTTTGATTCATCTCCGTCATAAGCCTCTCTAACCGGCCAATTCCTTCATTAAGCTTCTCACTAAAATTCTCATTGATTCTTTGCTCCATCTCATCAGCCTCTTCTCTTCGATATAAAGCTTCTACGTTTTGATGGCGATTAGCTCTTCTTGGCGGCATACTTGAAAATTTCACAAACACTTCAACACTTCAAATTCAAACACTTTCCGGATTTTGATCCAAAATGAAACGGATCGAAAACTTCCACTTTGTAGCAAATCGCGATGAACACGATGGACAAAGTTTCGGCCTTCAATTCAAATTTTGATCAAACAACTTCGAACAATGATGAATCTTCTTCCTCTCGGCCACGGCTTTACACTTCAAGCACTCGGCTTCTCCTCAAACTTCAAATTCTTCAAATGATTAGGCTCCAAGTCTCGATCTAGCTATGATTGGCTAGAACAAGCTCTGATACCAAAACTGACGCAGCGGATATTTCAAAACAAGGTAGATCGTTGAATGTAGCAATCGGTGGATTGGAAGATGCTGAAATGCCCAAATTCGTTGATCCGAAGATACCGAATTCTAGCTATCCTGAACTCGTTGATCGCGCACGATACCGGGTTCGAAGATCTTCAATTCTTCAAGCGTTGATCAAGCGCACTTGATTCCGCGAATCGGCTTCTACAATCGTTGAATCGAGCGCACTCGGTTATCCGAAAGAGGAGATAGGAGATTACACTCAACTACCAATTTGGAATGAAAGCACAAAGCAATCAAAGAGAATTTTATTCAATATTCAACAACCTTTACAAAATGACCATACACGCCTATTTATAGGCTACAACTCAACACAGTAGAAAAGTTTCAAAATATTACAAGTACTTAGGTTGAAAACGACCTACGACCTTGAATGTTGCGACCTAGTACAGACGCGTCCTAACAAACAGGTTAAAAGACAAACGACTCACTTAGGTCGGTAACGACCTAATTACATTATTCCACGACTTAACAAATGAACACATCTGATAAAGCGGCAAAACAATCTACGGCTACAATCTTCCGTGACTTAAGATCATACAGCATTCCAGATCGGCGAGTTAGGGAAATCAATGGCATCCAGAGCTTTGCGACCTAAGAATGAACGGCATCCCTTCGTTTGCGACCTAACAGAAGCGGCTTCAGAGATTCTTCGCGACCTAAGTCTCCATGACCTAAGACTTTGCGACCTAAGCCTTCGCGACCTAAGACTTTGCGACCTAAACCTTCGCGACCTAAGACTTTGCGACCTAAACCTTCGCGACCTAACTTAGCTCGTTCCGTTTCCTTGCGACTTAACATAGGTCGTAACTCGTTAGGTCGTATCACTTTTCTCTTCAGATCGTTAGGTCGTTGGTGCGACTTAAAGGATTCGTTAGGTCGTTCGCGACCTAATACTTCAGCTCCCTGCCAATCTTCACATACTGCTAACTCGTTAGTCTCTTCGTTAGCTCGTAGTACTTCGCTAGGTCGTTGCCGGTCTTCAGTAGGTCGTTGATACGACCTAAAGGTCTTGTTAGGTCGTTCGCGACCTAGCCCTTTACCAGTTTGTGCTTCAACACTCAGTAACGACTTAGAGGTTTTGTTAGGTTGCATGCGACCTAACTCTTCTTCCTTCTGAGCATCCTTCTGGGCTGCATCACCAACCTTTATAGAGAGCTCTCATGCACAACCAAATCCATAATATGGTAATCTAGAAATGTGATGACACACCCTAATGGGAGCAACCCACATAGCCCTACTACATCTACCCTATTTTATCCATTACCGGAGTGTGAGGCTTAAGGTAACGACTTACCTTCTTTAAGCAATTCCCACTTGGAATGCTAGCACTATCCTCTAGGCAAAAACCAAATGCCAGCATTCATCCATACAAGTTCATTCTGGGTCTGAACGAAACCAAAGGTACTACCTCTACTATAACCATTTTGGAATCATCCTCAAGATTAGTAGCAAGTAGCCATTGCACTTCAAAGAGCTCCGTCTTAGATCATCCTAAAGATGTCTTCCACTCATACGCATATGTTGGTTCGAAGTGGTTTTCGGATAATATATCTGATCCCAGTCTCTCCGAACCAACAACTTATAATTTCTATTTGACTCGTTCCCTGTTCTTTTGGAAGTAAGAGGATTACACTAAAGTCCTAAAAGGATCTCTAATATATCCCTTAAAGCTAGAGACGTTTCACCGAATGAGTTCTCCATAGGGAACTCAAACTATATGAACACGTGAAGCTTTTATTTATTTCCTAAGCCAAAATTGGTCAAGATTTAACAGTCGGTTATTTAACTATCAAATACACGAACAACGACAATTCAAAGATTTAACTACTAATAGCAACCCCTAAGCTTTAAATAAATATTTCATTTATTTAAATCTCTTTTCCAAAAATATTTATCATAATATTCATATACTTATCTTATTGGCATAAGTATATTCACAAAACATTATGAAAGATTTCTTACTTCAAAATCATATTAAAAAGACCGCAACAAAATTTATTTAAATTGGAGATAAGGATAACCTCAAACACCATTCCTTCGGTGTTAAGTGTGGAACGAATGTCCATACAATCAAACTTAAGAAGTCCAGTTAAAGGAAATCCAATTTCAAATTCTTTTAAAATTTCTTTAATAAATCCTTTTAATAAATCTCTTTCACTTATGAAAATCTCCTTTACTAAAATTCCAAATTCGTTTATAAAACTCTTTATAGATCTCCAAGTTTATTAATATTAATCTTTTATAAATATCTAAATTATTTATAAAACTCTTTTACGAATATCCAAAATCATTTAAAAACATTATAGATATCTAAAAATCATTTATAAAACTCATTCCAAATTTCAAGATCTCTACCAATTTATAAAACTCCTTTTATAAACTATAACAAACTTCTTTAATAAACCTTAATCAATAAAGTTCCTTTGATAAACAAATCAATGATTTAAAACACTTTTAAATAACAAGTTATTATTTAAAACATCCTTCATTTAATTTACTTTAAACCACATCAACAAAATAACGATTGTAAGCCATCATTTATAAAATATTAAATTAACTTCATACACCTTTATTAAAATCATTGCTTAATTATCCTTTAAATATCATATTTAAAATGGACTAAACTTTAAACCATTATCATAAAGGGTAAAATGAAATATTTGACCTCACAAATTTGGGAAGAGACTTAGCATCCATAATGGTTCTTATTTAATTCAGTTTAACCTTCCAAGTTAGGACATAGGTATTTACATAACAAGTAGACATGTAAAAGGGATTAACAAACAACAACCAATCAACATATAGTTAAATGTCCAAGTTATTATAATAGCAAACAGGGATTTGTTCTACTAAACACATGTCCAAGTTAATATAATAGCAGAATGGGTTTTTGTTTTGCCTAAACACATATCCATATAATATATTTGGTGAATGATGGGATAATTGTGATTTATTCTACCAAACAAATGTCAAATATAACTTAATTAGCATAATGTTGATTTTTTCTAGCTGATATTATTGGGTTTCGTATTCATTTAAAGTTACTTTAAGGTAATCGATATCCCTTGGATTTAAATCATTCTTTAAAAGTAAAAGAGAGTTGCTTTAAAACAAAACTGATCTTTGGAAATAAAGTGTTTAAAAGCTTTAAAACTTTTATTTAATAATTAAATAACTTTTAAACTCTTTATTTGATAATGATTAAACCTTTAATTAATAATTAAAAAATTACTAACTTTTAAATAAATAATTAAATAATAATTAACCTTTAAATAAATGGCTAAATAACATTTAAGTTTTAAATAAATAATTAAACCATAATTAATCGCTATTTAATACTTAAATAATAATTTAAACCTTCATTAATTGAGTCTTAATTAAATCTATTTAATTAGTAATTAATTAATAATTAACCTTTTATAATAAATAAATAATTATTAATATTAAATAAATAATTAAATAAAAATTTAATACTTAATTAACTTATTTCTTAATTAGTCATTAGTTAAAACTATCTTAAATAATTTAATTATAATCAACTTACTTAATTAATACCTAATCACTAATCACTTAGCTTAATTACTAATTAACTACTAATTATCCTTGATTAATTAATTATTAACTCATACTTAATTAAGTAATTAGTGATCATCTTTTGTACTTAATCAATGATTTGAAAATGGTTTGCAAAAACATTTCAAAGAAAATTCTCTAAATTTATAAACGTTTAATTTTTCCGAACTACATCCATAGCGATTATCGCTATGGATGCCATAACTTAGAATTAGTTTCTAAGTTAACTTTTCTAACTTTAACTCTTAAAACTTTACTTACTTTATAACCAAAAGTAAAAGGTTTAAAAACTAAACAAAGTTAGAAACTTTGAAACCTTTTTAGAAATTTAAAACTAGTAAACAAAATTTAGTTTCCAAGGATCTCAAATCACTTTAACAGTTAAGAGCAAACTTTTAGCATATACAACACAATGTACATCACCAAAATTTTTTTTACATGCTATTACCTAAGCAATGTCACAACTTTCCATCCATACACACATTTTAAACTTTGATTCCTAAGTCGAACTAAACCTCACATCCAAGCATATATGTATACATACTAATCAACATCAATATCCAACCAATCAAGCAATGATTTTAACAACAAAGTATTTATCATAATTAAAGTTAGAAACTTTAAATAAAATAGTGAGCTTCACTCACCAAAATATTATCAAATCGTGTTGAACTTCCCTTAAAACTTTAGATCGACCCTAGATCTTGAGTTTACTTTTGGAAAAATGGAGTTTTGAGGCCTTAAGTGGCAAAGGTGGTTCGGCTATGCAAGGGAAGTGCTCGGCCTAGGGTGCTTGAGGGTGAATATAGTCTTACCTTGGCAAGGAGTGCAGTAATAGAAGGAAGGTGTTTAAGCAAGGTTTTCATGAATTAAAAGTAATAAAGTTAGGATTTTTAAACTTTGGAAAATAAGTGAGAAGCAATTAAAGAGGTTTTCAAAGCTTGGAAAGAAGGAACACTTTTGGAAATGAGAAATAAGGATGAAATTGAGAAAGAAAAAATAAAAAAATTTGGTTTTATATAAAATGGACTTAGTAGATTACCAAATTGCCCCTTAAGTACACTACCCTCCTTAAACCCTTGCCACATCATCACCATGTCCCCTCCACCCTTGAAATTCACGAAAATCTTGTCCTTCCTTCACTAGCATGAGCCAACATGCATTTATACACTTTGTAACTAATGTTTCTTAGGTGTCATTTCATGTTTCTTAACATATTTTACAACATTTAATTATATTTTTAAATTTGAAATAATGTCACATCTCTTATATATATGCTTAAGTGTATATATAAATACAAAACATATCCTAACTTATTTTATAAATGTATGTGTATGTTTATACTAAAGTGTACATAACATTTTCGACAACTTCTAGCCGACGAAAAGTCGAAAAGTCAAAAATTCAGAAAACGATTTCCCTACATGTTTTCGATTTTTGTTCGAAATCAATATTTTTTAAACAAATTTGAAAAACTATTTCACCACCACTAATTATTATTTGAAAAGGTTTTATTTTAAATTATAAAACCTATTATTTGAATATTTAAAATTAATTAAATATTCACAAATTAAAGTAGAGAAATTCTGGTTCCTTAAACTCTTCCTACGAAATTTTACCATAGCCTTAAATCCAAAAATACTTAACACTACTGATCAGTTTGTATGATGTGAATAGATCATTCCTATGAAATATATGATTTGATCACCCACTCGAATACATAGCTTTACTTCTGAACTATTATCGCTCACCCGACTTCCAAGTGCGGACCCCGATCAGACTTATTAATTAGAACCTCCATTCTTCTTACATAGCCGTATACTATGGTATAAACTTTTGGTTCCTCATTAAGAACTCTCACCAAGTGTTCATCATTAAGAATCGAGTAATAGATCCTTATTCAGAATAGTGTGTAACACCTCAAGTCATGTACTCGAATCTTGGATCGAGAATTACATGAGAAGGGAAAATGATCTATGTACAACCTACATACTCATCTAAAGGTTCTTACTCGCCAACTACATTTACCCTTCCAAAAATATTTATGAAAACATTTCCCAAAATTTCAGCTTAGGTTCAACATTTTTAAATGATACAACTTATTTATGAAGCCTTTTCATAAAATTATTTTAATATATTAACTTGTATAATACTCTCCTACATCCTAAGAGTATATACAAAACATCAGATTTTTAGATCTAATTCATCTTTTAACTATTCATATGTAGGACCAAAATAATTTTATGTCTTAAAACTGAGTCGATCAATAAAACTTCTTCACCCATTTGGTATGGTAAGTAGCTAAGAAGAGTAGGATGCTGGTATCCAAACTCCATCCTAGAGTCTACTTTTTCTTTGATACTTCCTAGATGTTAAATTAAGTTTTTTACTTCCTAGATGTTAAAATCAAATAAATTTTACCCAAGTAGGCACAATAACATCAAATAATTTTTCACTTCCTAGATGTTAAAATCAAAAGACACGGTTTAATAAAACAAAGTTTATTAAACCTCCCTACTAAATTTTCACCCAAGTAAAAACTTCGTTTATTAACCCACTCCTTAATCATAATACTTTATTATTTTGAAAACTTAGGAGCCAAATACCGGGGTTTTATTGAAGACCTTTTTGAAATGATACTTTATTTTTAACCTATAGAAAATATACATATAGCCTGAGTAACTCAAAAATGATATCAAAGAACTGGGTACTACTAAATAGTATCATATATCCCTTTACCAAGAAGGGTAATACTCAAGAGAAGTGTTTACCATCCGAACACATCTCCTGCCCATTTTTAGTCACTTTCGAGTCATTCAAACGAGTTAATTATAAAATACTTCTTCTTTTCGAATCCCTTTTGAAACAATATTATATATATTTCCAGCTAAATAGTTTTCAACAAAATATTTATCATCCACTTATCCTAGATTCATTCGGATTCAAACTCATTTCGATCGTATAATGACAAAGAGAATAATTACTAAGTTCATTCGCCTAAGCAAACATCCAAATGTCACTTAGAAGATTATTCAGATCATCACAAAACAGATCGAGACTCATTCCCTGAACTGTCTAAAGAAAAATCTTATTCTCAAATTCCCTTTCAAAATATTTATACTTTAAAATATTTTCTAGAAAAAATACTACTACTTTTCCAAGAATCATTTGAAAACTTTATCAAAGCCACCAGGATTTAAATTATCTGAAAATCCATCTTGTTTTAAAAAATATATTTTATAATCCTGATTTATAAAATTAACCTTTTATAAAATCATCCGATATATTTCTTTTTAATAAACATCTTTATATTAAAACTCAATTTTAACCTAACATATCATCAAATGCCTTATAGTCAAACTATGAAACTTAATTCACAAGGTGTTCGTTTAAGTGTTTCCCCAAGTTTCTACCTACCCAACCTATGTTTTAAAAAGAAAGATTACAGATAAATCTATAACCATAGCAAATGCTCAATACTGGGAGAGAATGACTAATCAATAATAATTAATAATAATTGAATATTACTGTTCTAACAACCAATCACACCAAAATATAATTATATTAATTTATGAAAATAATTCTTTTCATATATAAAATGATTCTAGGTAAAATTATTTCATTTACCCAATTTCAAAACAATACTGCGTCAGTTTGCCTAATTTAAATGTTTAGGAACCCCTACCGATACAGTTGTACCTTCTATACTGACTAGAATTCATAAACCACTCACAGATAAATCAACACAATATAAAACATTTTTATAGCACTAACAAATATGCACTCTATATATATACTCAAACTCATTCTAGGATATTACTAATCCTATCTCTAATGAGTTACTCATTCTAGGGCATTACTAACCCTAGCTATAATGAGTTTACCCTCACCAAGGCCTAGATGTTTGCTCAACCTAAGCTTTGATACCATGTTGTAATATTCTACTTTCCTTACACCTGAAGTCGACACTTAATACATCATCGGTATTTATGTGTCTATCATTTAAGTGTCTGAAAGACAGGTCATTTGGGGTGAAGAAAGAAGAAGACAGAATAGAATCTCACATCATAATGAGAAATATATAACATACACAAGATCTTTAAAAAGTAAAAGCATCTTTATTATATACACAACATCAGAGTGCACTAACCTATTATCAGCCTGGACTGTTATAACAGCCTGTCCTTACAATTGCTGATAAATATAGACAAGAATAGAACAAACAGAACATCGGAAGAATATAAGGTATGTGAATACATCTTGGAGAAACTAGCTCGTCTCGTGAAAGCTCCAAAGTGTCCAGCTAAATCTTGAAAAGTATGCTCGAGCTGACCTAAGCATTATAAGAAAATAACGCCCGGATCAGTCTGGTAAACCAGCGTGAGAAAACTCAATCCGATCATGTTGATTTCTATATCTATGAAAACCCTTTCAAAATAAAAGGTATCTCATAAGACCACGCCAAACATAAACACGGATGGAATTTTTCCTTATGATAACCAAACGAACTTTATATAACTCTATTGTTATTATAATAATGTCTATGGTTTAAAATAAATATGGAATCATAGCTGAAATTGTTACATTAATTAAATTCTAGCATACTAGGCTCTATAATCAAAACCGTAAAGGAACATATTGGAGAATGGATTCCAACTAATGGAAAGGTAAGGAACTACCTTTCAAAAATGGTACAACTCTAGATAAAATGTACCTAAGGACAAAAACCTTTGACCTCTGCCAACACAAAACCGATCTACCGCTTACTGGATAGTACCGAATATTTCATCACCCCATTTGTTCCCAACCTTTATAGAGAGCTCTCATGCACAACCGAATCCATAATATGATAATCTAGATAGATAATGACACACCCTAATGCGAGTGACCCACATAATCCTACTGCATCTACCATATTTTAGTTATTACCAGGTGTGAGGCTTGAGGTAACGATTTACCTTCTTTAAGCAATTCCCATGGAATGCTAACACTACCCTCCAAGTGAAATGCAATGCCAGCATTAATCCATACAAGTTCGTTCTGGGACTAAACAAAACCAAAGTTGATACCTCTACTACATCCATTTTTGAATCACCCTCAGAATTAGTAGCAAGTAGCCCTTGCACTTCAAAGAGCTCCATCTTAGATCATCCTCAAGACGTCTTCCACTTGAATGCATATATTGGTTCGAACTGGTTTTCGAATAATATATCCGATCCTGATCTCTCCGAACCACAACCGATAATTTCTGGTTGGCTCATTCTTGGTTCTTTTGGAAGTAAGCGGACAATACTAGAGTCCCAAAGGGATATCTGATATATCCCTTAAGGCTTGAGACGTTTCACCGAATGAATTCTCCTGAGGGAACTCAAACTGTATGAACACATGAAACTCTTATTTACTTCCAAAGTCAAAATTGGCCAAGATTTGATAGTTGGTTATTTAACTATCAAATACACGAACAACAACAATTCAGAGATTTAATTACCCATAGCAACCCTTAAGCCTCAAAATAAATCTTTCATTCATTTGAATCTCTTTTCCAAAAATATTTATCATAATATTCATATACTTATCTTACTGGCATAAGTATATTCACAAAACATTGTGAAAGATTTCTTACTTCAAAATCATATTAAAAGGATCGCAACAAAAGTTATTTAAATTAGAGAAAGGATAACCTCAAACACTATTCCTTCGATGTTAAGTGTGGAACGAATGTCCATACCATCAAAATTAAGAAGATCAGTTAAAGTAAATCCAAACTCAAATTATTTTATAAATTTCTTCAATAAATCCTTTTAATAAACCTCTTTCGTTAATGAAAATCTCCTTTACTAAAATTCCAAATCCATTTATAAAACTCTTTATAAATCTCCAAGTTTATTTATAAAACTCTTTTATAAATATCTAAAATCATTTATAAAACTCTTTTACGAATATTCAAAATCATTTAAAAACTTCATTTACAATAAACCAATAATCATTTATAAAACTCTTTCCAAATTTCAAGATCTCATCCAATTTATAAAACTCCTTTTATAAACTAAAATAAACCTCTTTAATAAACTTTGATCAATAAAGTTCCTTTGATAAACAAATCAATTATTTAAAACACTTTTAAATAACAAGTTATTGTTTGAAACATCCTTCATTTAATTTACCTTTAAACCACATCAAAAAAATAACAATTGTAAGCCATCAATTATAAAATATTAAATTAACTTCAAACACCTTTAATAAAATCATTGCTTAATTATCCTTTAAATATCATATTTAAAATGAACTAAACTTTAAACCATTATCATAAAGGGTAAAATGGAATATTTGACCTCACAAATTTGGAAAGAGGCTTAACCTCCATAATGGTTCTTATTTAATTTAGTTTAACCTTCAAAGTTAGGACATGGGTATTTATATAACAAGCAGATATGTAAAAAGGATTAACAAATAACAACCAATCAACATATAGTCAAATGTCCAAGTTATAATAGCAGATGGGGACTTGTTCTACTAAACACATGTCTAAGTTAATATAATAGCAGAATGGGTTTTTATTTTGCCTAAACACATATCCATATAATATATTTGGTGAATTATGGCAGAACTGTGATTTATTCTACCAAACAAATGTCAAATATAACTTAATTAGCAGAATGGAGATTTATTCTTCTAAATAGATATCATTGGATTTCGTATTCATTTGAAGTTACTTTAAGATAATTGACTTTCCTTGGATTTAAAATATTATTTAAAAGTGAGTTGCTTTAAAACAAAACCCATCTTTAGAAATAAAGCGGTTTAAAACTTTTATTTAATAATTAAATAAATTTTAAACCCTTCATTTGTTAATAATTAAACTTGTAATTAATAATTAAAAAATTATTAACTTTTAAATAAATAATTAAATAATAATTAACCTTTAAATAAATAATTAAATAACAGTTAATTTTTAAATAAATAATTAAACCATAATTAATCGTTATTTAATACTTAAATAATAATTTAACCCTTCATCAAATAACAATTTAAATCTTAATTTAATTTATTTTAATTAGTAATTAATTAATAATTAAACCCTTTCATAATAAGTAACTAATTAATAATTAATCTTAAATAAATAATTAAATAAAAATTTAATACTTAATCAATTCATTTCTTAATTAGTCATTAATTAAAACTCTCTTAAATAAATTAATTATAATTAACTTACTTAATTAATACCTAATTACTTAACTTAATTAATAATTAACTACTAATTATCCTTAATAAATAAATAAATTATTAACTCATACTTAATTAATTAATTAGTGATTACCTTTTATACTTAATTAATGATTTTAAAATGGTTTGCAAAAATATTTCAAAGAAAATACTTTAAATTTATAACATTTAATTTTCCTGAACTGCATCCATAGTGGGATGCCATAACTTAGAATTAGTTTCTAAGTCAATTTTTCTAGCATTAATCTTAAAACTTTACTTATTTTATAACCAAATGTAAAAGGTTTGAAAACTAAATAAAGTTAGAAACTTTGAAATCTTTTTAGAAATTTAAAACTAATAAACAAAATTTAGTTTCTAATGATCTCAAATTGCTTTAACATGTCAATAGCTAACTTTTAACATATACAACAAAATATACATCACCACAATAAAACTTACATGCTATTACCTAAGAAAGGTCATAACTTTCCATCCATACACACATTTCAAACTTTGATTCCTAAGTCAAATTAAATCTCACATCCAAGCATACACACACACACACACAACCACACACACTAATCAACATCAATATTTAACCAATCAAGCAATGATTTTAACAACAAAGTATGCATCATAATTAAAGTTAGAAACATCAAACAAAATAGTGGGCTTTACTCACCAAAACTTAGCCAATTCATGCCGAACTTCCCTTAAAACTTTAGATCGACCTTAGATCTTGAGTTTACTTTTGGAAAAATGGATTTTTTAGGCCTTAAGTGACAAAGGTGGCTCGGCCATTGTAAGGGAAGTGCTGGGCCTAGGGTGCTTGAGGTTGGATATGGTCTTATTTTGGTAAGGAGGAGTGTAGAAATAGAAGGAAGGTGTTTAAACCAGGTTTCCATGAATTAAAAGTAAAAAAGTTAGGATTTTGAACTTTGGAAAATAAGAGAGAAGCCATTAAAGAGGTTTTCAAAGGTTGGAAAGAAGGAACACTTTTTGAAATGAGAAATAAGGATGAAACTGAGAAAGTGAAAATAAGGAAATTTGGTTTCATATAAAATAGACTTAGTAGATTACTAAATTGCCCCTTAAGTACACTACCCTCCTCAAACCCTTGCCACATCATCACCATGTCCCTACCACCTTTGAAATTCATGAAAATCTTGTCCTCCCATCACTACCATGAGCCAACATGCATTTATACACTTTGTACCTAATGTTTCTTAGGGGTCATTTCATGTTTCTTAACATATTTTACAACATTTAATTATATTTTTAAATTTGAAATAATGTCACATCTCTTATATATATGCTTAAGTGTATATATAAATACAAAACATATCCTAACTTATTTTATAAATGTATGTGTATGTTTATAATAAAGTGTACACAACGTTTCCAACAACTTTTAGCGGACGGAAAGTCGAAAATTCAAGAGATGAATTTTAGTTACATTTCGGATTTGTCTTCGAACTCGATATTTTTGTAAACAAATTTGGAGAACTATTTCACCATCATTAATTATTACTTAAAATATTTTTATTTTAAATTTTAAAATCTATTATTTGAATATTTAAATTAGTTAAATATTCACAAACTAAAGCGGTAAAATTCCAAGTCGTTACAGCATGAGAGAGGCTTACCCCGAGTTGATGATAGATTAGTAATTTGCTTATTACATGGATAGTGTACTTACCATTTATGGTGTAGATGCTTAGTATGTCTCTTTTGTATGTGTTTCATCATATATAATATATATCCTTTTTGAGTTATCTTTTTGTGTGTTAATTTCGAGATAAATTTTTTTAAGAGCGGAGAATGTAATGACTCGTAATTTAATTACTTTGAATATGAATCTTTGATATATATATTTTTTGTAATTAATTAGTCAATTTTATAACTTAAATAGACCTCTTTTAAGTTATAACTAGTAATGGTGAAGTTTTTTTAAATTTTGATTTACAAAAATAGTTAGTTTGGAGAAAATAAAAAATGTGATCGAAAATCGTCTTTCGGATTTTCGACTTTTCATCATCTAAAAGTTATTGAAACATGTTGTGTACACCAAAGAGTGTATACACACACACACACACATATATATATAAATAGCATATGCTTTGGTTAAGGAAGTGGTTAGAGTTAAATAAGTTTAAATTTATACTTAAGTAAATAAAGTGAGTTTTGACTTTTCTTTTATAATTTAAAAAGAAAATAGTACTAAAGATAATACATCAAGTACATGATTTAAGAGATGGAGTGATGGTGATTTTAGGAAGGGGGGTGGCTGGGATGTGCAAGGAGGAAGGTGGAGGGTTATGTGGCATCATGTTATGGAGGTTAATGGCCAAATGTAATATGGTAATTTCCTATATTTTATTTAATATAAAAACAACTTTACTTTTTTCATTTCTTACTTTATTTCACTTTCTACATTTTCAAGTTCTTATCTCCTTCTTTATCAAGCTTCCATCTTTCTTTCTATGGCTTTTCTAAAGGTTTCAAGTTAAAAATCTTTTCTTTTCCATTTTAAATCCTTAAAACATACTTCCTCTCTTCTCTTCATTTCTTATCTTACAAACAAAGTCCAAAAACCCTTTTCCTTATCAAGGCCATGCCTCCTCAAGCTAGGCCGAGCCTTCCACCACTTAGGCCGAGTCTATTTAGCCTCCTTATGCTCCTAAAAATCAAGTTTTTAAAAGAAAAACTAAGTGCGGGCGTCGATGTAAAATTTATGGTAGTTTGGTTTGAATCCGTGTTGATTTTGGTGAGTAAATCTCACTTTTACAAACCAAGATTTAAAATTTATTATTTTTGATAATAATATTTGCTAGTTGCTTATGTTTATAAGTGTTTGAGAGTAATGTTGTTTGGTTTGGTTCCCACTTGAAGCGGATGACATAAATGATGATTTGTTGACGACTTGAAGTGTAGTCAAAGTGCTTAAATAAAATTTACAAGTGATAATCTTTCCTTGCTTTATGGATGTTATTTACATTTGTATATGTATGTATGTGCTTATGTATATGAATGGTTGTATATTGATTGGAAAGTTAACACACTTGAATTGGCTTATGTTTCGACATCGAGATCTTGTATTCTTTTAAAACTAGTTTACCTCCTTGTTTTCCATAAATGTTTTAAAGGATTTTCCAAACTTTACCTTTTTGTCTCAAATATTTATACAAAATTTATAAAGTGGTTTAATTTTGTAGGCAAAATAAAATATTATTATTTTGCACAAGCAAGATGGTTTTATAGTAGCCATACCATTATATAATTAAATTATAGGTTTAAGGCAAAATGCCTCAACAACTAATAGAAAAACTAAACCAGCTTATAGTACAGGAGTTAGGAAAAAAACCTAAGCTACAAACAATACCACGCGGGGTGCATACATGTTCAAGCTGCTTAGGGCAGTCACAACACCACGCAGGGTGCATATAACAAACTAGTGCATACTCTACCCTAACTCACACAATGGATGCATCTATGACCATTTTCCATGACATGTTGTGAGCGAAGAACTTGAAACACAGAGATAGATACCAAAAACAAAACATCACTAACACAGCATCCTATGCATAACTTAAGGTTTAAATTCAAGGAAAATACCATAATCTGGCAAAGTCTTGCCTCCAAGCTGACATAATCAAAATTCCACATGGCTACATCCACAGCAAAATGCAAGCTAGATTCCCATAGGAGATAGCATGACAAACTCCCAATAACCACCGAGTTGATAGAACCATGTCATCGAAAGATGAAAGAACAGATAGCCAGGCCTTAACTCTAACTCGAACCACCACGAACAAGCCAATTCCAAAGCCAAGACTGCTAGGAAGATAACCCTATATGAACCTCTTAAACAACCTAAATCGAACACCAACCAAGTCAAGTAGATCTCGATCAAAAAGCCAACACCAAAATTCAAAGTGATATCAGCAAAGCAGGATGAAGCAAAAGGAGTAGGTTAACTTCGCTATTAAGGGTCAACAAGAGGTCAAAGAAGTCATGGTAGAAAACAATGACAGAGAAGGGGAGGCAAAGAGGCTCGGGAATGAAAGTAGCAGACGAAGCAGAAGAGATAAGGTACCTGAAAACCGACCAAAACGAAGAGAGGCAAGGTCAATTATCAAGAAAGGTGCTCCCTAAAAAGCACGAGTCGATAGCCAAACATGGTCATCAGATCTATAATAGAGACGCGTAGTGGTCGTTTCGTTGTCCAAACTACAAACACCAAATAATGACAACTCCACTGTATAAGCACAAAAGGAGAAATAGATTAATGATTTCAATTCTGGGACAAATGAAAGGCGGACGACATGAAATAAGGAAAATGAAAAATTAGTGTGAATAGCGACAATAATAGGGAAAGCTAGGTTATGGCAATGGAAGAGACAAATTGATTGTAGAGAGGAGAGTAATGAGAACAACGCATAATTGAAAGATGAAAGAGGCGGCTAGCTAGTCCCCATTAATGCCCCAATGGAAGGTTTCCCTTATTTTATTAACAATTTTAAAAGTTATGGTCCATAAAGTCGCTATGGATGTAGTTTGTAAATCAACAATTTCTATGTAAAATAAAAAGAGTTTCAACTTAGATATTTTTGAAAAGTCTTTTAAGATATAATATAAGTATTGAAAAGGAAGTTTAAATATTAAAAATATTTTTAAAGATTATTTATTTATTTAAACAAAAGTTTTCAAATATTTCTAAAGATTATTTAATTATTTAAATAAAAGGTTTTAAATATTTTAAAGATTATTTAATTATTTAAATAAAAGGTTTATTTTTTTAATATTATTTAATTATTTAAATAAAATGTTTTAAATATTTTTAAGATTACTTAATCATTTAAATAAAAGATTTTATTTTTTTAAAGATTATTTAATTATTTAACTAAAAAATTTATTTTTCAAATGAATTAATTATTTAATTAAAAAAATTTAATTTTTACATCGCTTTATTTCCAAAAGTCGGTTTTGGTTAAGAGCAATTATTTTTTTAAGTATGTTTTAAATATAAAGGATTTCTTTGTCTGTGCCATTAAGTAGCTAATAAATTTGATAAGTAGTGCTAAAACATTGACACGTTTTATAGAAAGTAAGTCATCTTGTATTTAGCACTAAAAGCCGATGAATAGACTTTCCTCTATTTGTGAGATCTAAAATTAGATTTTCTAGGCAAGCTATAGAGAAGTAGAAATGCAGAAACGTGATAATTATAAGAAAGTTATTTTAATAAATCGGTCATGATTAATCAAATATATGGAAAATACTTCATTGTATACTTAACACCAAATTCCAAGGTGTCGAAACTCATCTCTATCCTGAGAAATAAGAACATACGTCGAGGCAAGGATAGATTTTCTAACTTGTCCGACTTCATTGTTAATCAAGGGATAGTACTGTTTGAAATCAGAAAGTGGCAATAAGTAAAGAATGTCTTATTTTTCATATACAGATCTATACTTACACCTAGATAGCGGATTTGTTCACTATCGATAATTTGACCAGTTTTAAAATCATTGAATATTGGTTCGAAGAGACCAAGATCGAATAAGCATGAGTTATCCGAAAATCACTTCGAACCAACATAAGCATTCAAATTGGAAACATTTTAAAGATGATGGAATTGAAGATGAAGATATTTGAAGTGCAAGGGCTACTTGGTACTAATCTTGAGGGTGATTCTAGAAAGGATGTAGTAGAAGCAGTGCCTTTGGTTTGTTCATATCCTGAACAACTTGTATGAATGAATGCTAACATTGCATTGTTGCCTGGAGGGCAATGTTAGCATTCCAAGTGGGATTTGCGATATAAAAGGTAAATCGTAGCCTAGAGCCTCATAACCTGAGAATAACTAAAACATAGGTGATGCGGCATGGCTATGTGGGTCGCACCCATTAGGGTATGATCATCCCTGATCTACATCGATATTATTCCTTTTGATCTATGCTTTGGGCCCAATACAGTTGCTGATCGCAACTGGTGGATGATCATATTCGGTACTATCCAGGAAGGGGTAGGCCAGTTCTTATTGAAATAAAACTATGTCTATTCTTTAGTCCGAAGAACGGATATTATTTCATAGATAATGTAATATACGTTTTACGACAATAATTTTTGTTACTTGGTGTAATCAATAAGTGCTATGTAGTAAGCTCCCACTATTTCCGCCATTTCTATAATAGCGTAATACGGAGGTCCATCATCCACTTAATATAGACTATTTATTTCACATACTGTAACTAGTTTATAGTAGCGAGTATTTTGACCAATTATTTTGAGCTTAAAGGAATAAAGATTATAGAAAATAATTTTCTATATGAAATACATTTCAGAATAGAAATCATATTTCTTATTCCAATGTTAAGCATCGACTATTATTTTACAGTTTTCATTTCTGATGTTTCTTTATGAAGCAGAAGTGACAATTCACACTCTTCATCCTATTTGCACCTAAAATCAAGTCTGCTCTTGTCCATTCATTTTCCTTTATAAATGGTTGAACCATTCAAAAAAAGCCTTACTACAATATCATAATGAACTCTTACAAAAGTGCATTCGATCATCCTTAATATTTAAGGAAATTAATTATGTTGCACTTTACGTAAACTGATCAACACTGATAGTCCAGAAATCAAATTTTTAGATCCTTTTCATATTTTTGGTCTAATGTTATATTTCATAGAACATGATCTTTATTGTAATCAATCATATTGATTGCTCGATCTTGTAGTGCGCTTTATTCGCTTATTTCGAACGAACTAATTTCATCGAAGTATCACACATTACGAATTATGACCGTTCACTACATAACACTTATATGTAATGGCATATGGATTAAATATTCATAGTCTTGTATCGATTTAATGTTCAAAACTCATAGTATGCAATATACGGTCTGACCATATAAATGCGTAAGTAATAAGTGATCAAATCACGAACGTATTTAGTAGTTGTAAAATTAGGCGCTTTCAAAGGTATTGAAACATTTACATGCAAGAAGAATTTATTAACAAGTATATATTATATTTCTATTATCAATCTTCAGTTCAGTTCATTTGTATATTTTAACTGATAAACTTTTACAATCACATTAAAAGCACAAATTTATCAATGTAGAATATTATAACATATATAACTTATGTTCTTACAATATTAGAAATGTTAAATGTTATCATTTGATTTTTCTAATAAGGGTCCCACTAGTTTTTTACGTTTTGCCATACCCTAAGTCGAAACATAGAAGTATTTCGACTTTACTAATAGGTGTTAGGACTTATACGTCTTGGAATTTTGATCTTGACGAAAGCTCAAGAAATCATACTCCCACATATAATGGATAACTCCCTATCAATTGTATCATATACAACTCCTAACCGTGGTACCTTGTCCTAGTCTTATTTTTACCTTAAGGAAAGCTCAACAAGTAAAAGAGATTATCACTTGTACCCACCATTTTGCGATGGCCTATGTATACTATATACACCTTGAGGAACGCTTAATAAATATGTATAAGTATCTTACTTCGTCTGGTCTATACATTAAAAATACTACACATAACATCTCTTGCTTGAGGAAAGCTGAACAATTAGAGAGTATGCAAATAATTTACTAATGTACAAATGGTAGAGGATAACCTTATGTTAAAGATTCATAATCTTCAATATATTTACAGAGTGGTATTGACTTATGGAATAATGTGTTAGGAATTGAAGATAGTGGTTTTGATGACAACAACCTTTGTAACTTATTTTATTATAACTTATATACTAACACTATTGTCTAGATATATATGAATGTTATTGTGCAGGATATATATAAGGCATGTACTGATTATTGAAGACTGTACAGTATAAAGATCAAGAATGAAGAAATCAAGTTTGAAGACTCATGAGTATCAAGATCAAGATTTCAAGATAAGTGTATAGTTTTGTTAAAACTTCATAATAGCATGGAAATCTTCATTCCAAATTTCATTTTGGATGGAACCCATTTCTACCTTCTTAGTGGCTTACAAACCCACGATAAGTAGCTTACAAACCTACGACAATTGGCTTACAAACCTACGAACATCCTGGTTTTGTACAAGTTCTCGAGTCTTGATGTGATGAGATATTCTGCAGGAAGAAGCTTGCAAAACTACTTCAAAATGGTTTTTCAAAATGATTTTCAAAACTGCTTTTCAAAATGTTTTAGCCTTAAAAATTATCTTTTCAAATGATTTTCAAAAAGACATTTTAGCCTTAAAATATTCTTTCTTTTTGTTTTTAAATAAACTCTTGTTTTAAACTTCGTTTGTTTTTAAAACTATCTTCTGATTTTTAAACATTCTTTTATAATATATATACTTGAGGTTTTAAATCAAATTTATATATACATTCTAAAAATATTTTTTTCTACTCTTCTTTATTTTAAAACATAGGAAAATTAGTTTATTTTACTCTAGAATCATTTCATCTTGTTTTCCTTTCAATACCATTTTCAAAACAAATTTTACATTGTTTTTAACTAAGGTATGTCGACATCATGGGATACCTCATGTCGACATGGTGGCCGTTAAATTCAAAAGTTTCAATTTTCAAAAGAAGTTTCTATTCGTTTAAATCTTTTCACGAATGGTTATGACCATCACTGGTCTATAAATAGCCTTCACAAACGAATTTTTTAACTAACTATTTTCTTCACTCCTTCTTCTCCACAAATCCATATTCTAAAAAATTTCATATTTTTAAGATCGTGCCGAAATTCTGCCGAATTCTCAAGTGAATCAAATTAGAATCTCATTCTTGTTTGATTCTCTGCCCTCTCTCGAAGATCAAAGTGCTATTCAGAGTTATAGGATCAATTTGTAATCAAAAGTTTGTCGAGTCTCTCTATAAGGTGTGGTTGTGCCTGGAAATCAATTGGGTGATCTTGTGTCCCGTAAATCAAGAGAGTTTGCCCCGGACTCGAAGACATGAGGGTACCTCAAGGCCTTTAGAAATTGAGGATTGTAATCTCGACATTGGTATAATAAAAATCTGTATGAGGTGTTTGCCTTGGTGCAGGACTGGACGTAGTGTAACTTCGAACTAGTATAAAATCCGGTGTGTTCTTTCCTTTTAGTGCTTTTTATTTACTTTCTGCATCTGTGTTTGATTCTGTGATTGTTCTGTGATTAAGTTCTGCATTTATTTATATCATAAATTTTAAATTAGTCCATATAAGTCTTAGAATCCATTAAACACTATTCACCATCCCCTCTAGTTTTAAATTAGCCTTAAGATCCTTAATCTGCACTCCCTTTCAATTGGTATTAGAGCATAGGTTTTCATGGTTTTTATAATCTGAAACTTGAAAAGTTAAAAATAGCATTTTAAAGAAATTTTGTTAATACTAGTTTGAATTTATGCATTTCATCAAAGTATCATAAGTCTGCATATAGTTTTTATGAAAAATCAAGTTATCTACCGAATTGGTTTGTTATGCAGGAAGAGATATGTTACATGGCTTTTGAAGAATCAACAACCAATGGACAAACTGTGCAAATTGAGAAAGCTAAATGGATACTTGATAGTGGCTGTTCAAGGCATATGACTGGAAATCCCGAGATACTCAATGACATTATATATCAAGATGGTGGATTGGTCAACTTTGGAGATAACTCAAAAGGATATGTGATTGGCATCAGCAATGTCGGTAATTCTAAAACTCCTCTTCTTTGTAACGACTCGCTATTTTGGACCACTCAAATCGACAATAATCCACACATGTCAGACTTGAATAATTCAAAATAACAGATTGTAATAAGAATTTGGCAAAACTCAGAATATACAGTAAATAAATCAATCATAGAATCACAAACACAGAGTAATACAATAATACGCAGCGGAATAGATAAAATAGTAGTTCATGAAGCTACTATATAAACATCAGGATTAGAAATAAAATACAACAGAATATCTCAAATGCAGTGAAGTCTCCAGTACAACAGATGACTTCTCTGAACAAATCAACTAGAAGAGCTGAAAGCTGAGGCGATAGTTGGATCTCCAAAGGAAGCTCCCAACTCCAAGGGTGAGTCTCAAATGCTGTATCACTCGGTCTGACCCGAGAATAAAGCAAAACACAAAACACTCGAGTCAGGATTAACATTCTTATATCAATAAATCCAACTCAAGTGAAATATCAACTGAAATACAAGTAACTTAAAGGATGTTTGGGATAACCATCCTCTAAGGATCTGTAGAACTATCTACAATGTAGAAATATATACTACAACATCGTGGTCATTTCAAATTAATCTATAATTCAAAACCAAAAATTCACTTTTATTTCAAATATATCTATTTTTCAAATAGTATATCTATATTAAATAATTTATAAAGTAAAGTATTTATAATTTCCTCAGGTCTCACAAATCGATTCAAATCAACTCAAATTCCAAATTCCAATTCAATCTAAATTTTTTTCATTTTAATTCAATTCAGTTTCTAAATAACAAATTCAAATTATATTGATTTCAAATGCAGATCTGAATCACAAAATAAACCATTTAAATTCCAATATATTTCAAAGCTTTAATATTCAACAATTTCAAAGTTAAATTTAACAGTTTCATATAGCTCTTGATTTAACTTCATTTATTATTTAATCAGGGAATATTCACTTAATAAATTCAATATTTTTTAACTAGCTTAAATTACATTTTTACTAAATATTTCCTTAGATTTATTTAAACAAGAAATATTTATTAAATTACTTAAATCAAACCCAAGTTATAAATGATATCTTAAATCTCAATTTCAATAAGTTTCAAATCGGTTTTATTAAATAAATTATCTTCCCAACCTTAACTTATTCAAATTATTACTAAAATCTATTTTGAAACATAAATTTAAACACTTAAACATATTATATGTTTTAGATCAATCTTAATTAAATTAAATATTATTATTAAATCTATATATATCATTACCCTTTATATATAATAATTTAAGAATCAACATTCATTAAATCCATATATTTCTTTCCAAAACCATAGAATTTATTTCCAAAATATTTATATATGGACCAACGGTGTTTGTATATAATTTTCTATCCTATGGTCAAGTGATACAGATATTTATCATTTCAATCCGTAATTTAAATATATACGGGTAGATATCATTTCGACCCATAATCCCAAATTCAATTCAATGAAAATCGCTTGGGTTTATCATTTCAACCCATAACGATTTTCTCCTATTCTACAGATCGTTCGGGTATGTATCATTTCAACCCATAGTGAAATCTATACTAATAGGGAACTTGCAGAGTGATAACAGATATGATAATAAAATAACAATCAGTAACAGGCAGGCATATATCATCAGTGATAAGTAACAAATAAGGGTGTCAGATGTCACAAGTGAATAGATACAGATAATGGCATATAAATATAGCAAAATAAATAACAGATAATGGTGTTAGATGTCACAGGTGAACAGATACAAATAATGGCATATATATAGCAATATATATAACTAACAGCAGCATATTTAAATTGACGTTTCAATTGAAATCAAATTTAATAAATAAAAGAACGTTAATCGTGAGTGATTGCTCACCTTTCGAGGCTAGATAGATTGGACGATGAAATTGAGTTACGGAATGCAAGCACGACTTCCAAATCAAAGCTAGATTGGCACGAATCAACGATCAAATCTGATAAATAGGAATAGACGAATTCAAATCAGAACTGGATCGATGAAGATGATTGATATAAGTGGACTTATATATATATAACTATACCTAACTATATATATATATATATTAAATTCTAGATTCAAACATATATTAAATTAAATATATATGTAAATTCAAAATCCATTGTTTTAAATTAAAACTCAAATATCAAAGTCAAACATATATATATATATAATAAATTTTGAATCAATACACTAGACTTAACAGTTTAACATATATATATATATATAGACACACACACAACATATAAAATTTCCGTCGACAAATTCGAAGTGACCAACATCCGACTTGCTGTTACGTGTATATGCATGTGTTGTAAATAACGAAGACCGGTTTAGATATAGAGCACATACACGTTTTTTTTTCAAGCCGAAGCCTATATAGACCTACCTACAATATATTGACACAGCACGCAACCCCTTTACTATTTTAATTTTACTAACAGCCAAACTTTATTCATGCAAGCAAAACCAAATCATTATTCACACAACATCAAATCTATGTGACCGATATATGTAGTTGTTTTGTTTTATAATATATATTTTTCTAAATGCAAGACGCATGCATATATAAAATGAATTTCATTCTGTCAAGGTTCCCTAATACAAACTATTCATCAACTAATATGTTGCTGTACGTTTTAGTTTATACAATACTATAACTAACAGCCTATACATATACTAACCCAAAATATAAACTCTGAATTATATATATTAACAATATACATTACTAACGTATTATGATGACCCAAAAAAAACTAACATATAAAACTATACTATATATACACCTTTTAAAACCATAACATAAAACTGCAACCCATACTTTGTAATACTAGTTATATGTTATATATTATCATATACAACAAAGCTTAAACTGAATATACATTTACACTTAAGCACTCAAAGAAATAAAAACCCCAGCAACTATATATAATACTACCATAAAATAGATATATACATATATCAAATTAAAGCTCAGTATACTTAAATATATATATATAAATTATAAACCTATAAATATATAGGATACCTTAAAATACATATATATATCTCTAGCAAAGAACATCGGCCGGGAGAAGAGGAGGACAGCGGAGAGAACTGGAGACAAGCGGAGTGGCGGGGTTCTGGCGATGGGTGGTTCGGGTTGCTCGGCCACTTCGGTCAGGGGAGGCTGGGTAGGTGGCTGCCTATTGGAAGGCTCGGCTTGGTATTTGGTGAAGGCTGTCGCCGTGGAAATGGAGGGCAGCTGGTGGGAAGAGGCATGGGGAATGAAGTGGTTGTCACCGATCGAAGGCAGGCTGGGCGTGTGGCCTTTGGTACACGTGGGCAATGGTGTGCAGGCTCAGGGGTAGGCGGTGGACAATGGAGTGGCGGAGGGTGGCCAGAGTTCGACGGCGTGAATGGGTGAGGAGATGCACGAGAGCGGAAGGGATGGGGAGCGGACATATTAGAATTTTGGAAGGGGAAACCTGGAGAGGGGATGAGCGAAAATTTTGGAAGCAATCAGTAAAGAAGAGGAATAGAAGAAAAATGTGAGAAATGAAAATGAGAAAAGTCAGGTGAAATAAATAGAAATGAACTTGCATTTTCAAAATGAACGTAAGCAAACCAATCAACTCAAAAGAAAATTTGAATAGGAACGGTTGTCCATTGATTCAGCGAAATTAATTAAAGCAATTAATTATGGTTTGGAGAGCACGTTAGAAATTTGAACTGAAGGAAGGAGTAAAGTCAGAAATTATGGTACCGTTACAACGAACCGTTTATCACTTCCGTCGCGTACCGGACCTTAAAATACAGAGATAGATATACCATTGAGATCAGCACAACGAGAGGATCAAAACGGTATATAGATATTAGTGGTACGATCATCCGACCAAAAGTCGATAATCGGTACCGAAAATGCTGCTATTTCGTACGGGAAAATCCAAACGGAGCTAGAAACGTCCGAATTTCGCGAAACGAATTTCACAGTCTGATTCAGAATGCTCTGAATAAATTTTCTCCTGTTGACATATTTTGGTTTCGGAAAACTTTTAAATTCACTGTTATTAATCGGTTTAAATTGAAATAAAATTTCACAATAAAATAAACTTCAATATTATCTGATGAAAATTTACCAATTGCTATGTTTTTAAATACGCATTCCAAATATAAAAAAATTATTTCAAAATTCAATTATTTAAAATTTCACAAAATTCAGTTAAATACGTTATTAAAACCAATCAAAATTTATGGGTCGTTACACTCTCCCCCACTTAAAACTTTTCGTCCCCGAAAAGGAAGGAGGTAAGAGAATAGAAACAACCAGACAGAAAAGATAGATTAAAAGACAAGGATAAACAATTAATTTAAACTATATAAATTTTACTTGAAATATTCATTTGAAAACTTCATTTGCAATTCAATTATCTTTAATACTTTAATACCTTTCAAAACCCATTTGTAAAATTTCTTGCTTCCTTATAAATAACATTTATGTGTTTAAGTAACACCTTTATAAATATATGAAAATTATTTGAAAGCAATTATTTACATTATTACTTATTTTTACAAAGAAGCTATTTGGAAACATTAAATCCATAATTTATAAATTTATAAATTTCATTTCAAGAAACTTTTCAAATATGATTAATAAATCAATAATCATTTACTTTAAATATGTTTTATTTAATTAATAACTTCTAAAATATTTATAACACTAAAATTTTCTATTAAACCATGTAGTATATAGATAACAATATTTAAGAAGGATATAGTCAACAAGGAAAAGAAGGAGGATTTGGAAAAGCAGAATATAGGTGAATAAATAAAGCTGAGCAGATAAGGTAGATTCAAAAGAATAGTATCGGGCATGAATAGTTAATTCAAACCATTAGAATTTTAATTTCAAATATTAATACAAAATTTCTTTGTTGGAAATACTTTTATAATAAATTATTTTTATAACGAAACAAATTTCATTTCGAAAATACTTTTATAACTCGATGTTTCAACAAGTTTATCCTCGTTCCTGTAGACTCTGGCAGTGCATTGATCAGGCGCAAAGCTAGAATTCTCCAGGTACTTAGTAGACCTGTTTCAACACCTAGTGAAAATACTGGAAAACTTTTAAAAACAGATATGGAAAGTACAATCCAAACAAAAAAACAAACAAACCTTTGTCTAACCATGGTTCGCAGATACACAATGGTTACGCCTGGTTCCCCCAGGAAACAATCCATATCCGTAAACTTTCTCAGCCCTGCGAGTTACGCCATGATGACTAGTAGAATGCAGGATACACAATGGTTACGCCTGGATCCCCCAGGAAATAATCTGTACCCCCAGGCAAGACTCAGCCAAGCAGTTGCGCTACTATTTGCGACCTACACAGATTGCAGGATACACAATGGTTACGCCTAGATCCCCCAGGAAACAATCCGTACCCCTAGGCAAGACTCAGCCAGGCAGTTGCGCTATGCAGTCACGCTCGTAAGACCATGGGTAACGCCATGGAATTTGAAGGACACTCGAGTATCATATCCGGAAAACCAAAAATCAGAGAGAATAATATCGATAGAATGAATCCAAGATGTGGCCACAAATCGGATATCAAGCAGAAGGCACTTTCCATATCTTTACTTCGAAAATATGTATCATATAGTACCTTTTCAAATCACTTTCAAATATCGTACTTATATAAAATCCATTATATATAAGATTTAATTTTCAAATCAAATACTTTTCCAAAATCAAAATTATATCAAATCACACTTATATAGACTTTAATTATATAAGATTTTCACTTTTCAAATTGAGTACCCTTTTCAAATCCATAGTTTTCGAATCAATTTCATACTCAAACAAATCAATTTTATATAAGTTCGACAACTCCCAAATCAAGTTTTTAGTAATGCAAGGTTCTCAATTTCAATTTGTTTCAATATCAATGTATTTTTTCAAAATCATATACGCTTTCACCAAATTATTCTTCCAAATCAAATATCTTCAGTTCCAAAGTTTCCAAAATAATAAATTTAGGAAATAAATCTAAATTTCTAAATCAATATAATTAAGTCAAACAATTCATTTCCAAAATCAATGGTTTTCAAAATCATCTTATATTTACATAAGGTTCATCTTATATAAGGATCAAATTTTACAAAATAAATTTCGCTGTATGAAGAGCCATATGGGATTGAATATCTTTGCTTTTATGGGTTATATATCTTTGTAATTTAAACTGGAAATTTTTCTTTTAGTAAGTAAAGATATTCTAACCCGACAACTTTCAATTTCAGCGTCACAATATATCAATGATATTAGAATATAAGATGTACATACGTCATCATTTCACAAAATCACATTTGATCGCTCGCTCGATCACACAAGTTCGCTTTCGAACTAGTATTGTCCATTCGACTTCCCTAATGCGGATTTCGATATGGTTTCTGGACCAGAAGCCATCAGTCTCCTTGCATAGCCATATACTACGATAGAGAATTCAAGAATCAAGCCCAAAATCCATATCAAATATTCGCCATTAAGAATCGAATAAAAATCCTAACACGAAATGATGTAATTTACCTCGAACTTGTGTACTCAAACCTGGATCAAATTAATTATGCAAGTAAAACATCATACGTACAACTTATATATTTATTCCAACTTGTTAAATATATAGTTTCATAAAGATGTTACTAAGTTAAAACATTTAAACTAAAGTTTATTCAAAATATTTTGAAGACCAAATTCTTTTCAAAACATTTCAAATATAAATTTCATATTAGAAAAAATTAAAATTGCCTTATTCATTTACTTAACAAAACAGTTTCAACTTATTTAACCATATTGCTACATACTTTAACATGCATACCAAACTTATATATTTTATACTTTTCAAAATTCTTAGCTTTGAAAAGTTAACCTTGATTTGGAAGTGCCCGAACCTTCAAAATAGTTGAAGAAATCATTTTAAAATTCAAGAGTTGGGAATCAGCAACAAATCAGTAAATCAATTTTAATGGATAGGGTTATATCAAATCCAAAACTCGAGGAATGAACACCGGCTTACTTCAAATCATTTCAAATATATATATACATATATCTTTCGAATATCAAATCATACTTCAAAATTTTGAAATCAAAATTGGTTTCGCAAAATCACTCGCGTAGCAATGCTACTAAAGGGGCCTCTCCCCCACTATGAAACTCGAAAATCAATGTCGATGATGCGTGCACTCATCACCGAAATTATTTTCCAGCGACATAAGTGAGTTCTGGACTTCTATTTTCTCAAACTTCTTTTGAAATTTCTTCGAAACTCATTAAAATCATTTGAAACATTTCTTATTCGAAAAAAATACCATTAAATCATATTATTATATATTTCAAAATCTTAAAACCAATTTCAAAACACCGGGGTTCAATCCTCGAATTTAAAATTTAAAATCCTTCAGTTATAAATCATATTTCTTATATAGTTTTTTCAAAATTACAAATCCTTTCGAAACCTCAAATTCTTATTTTAAAAGGGTTTAAAAATCTTTATCGAAAACATTTGACTTTTATATATATAATATAATCATACTTATAAAAATTTCGATATATAAAACAATTTCCAAAATACGAATAAACCCGATTTTTCAAAAGGATGATTCAAGAATGGATTTCAAAACAAAGATAGATATTCAAATTAGAGGTACTCTAATCAAATTGGATTCTGATTCGAAGATAAGTTCGAATGAAAATGAGATAATCAATTGCAAAACAAATAAGGGATATACTTATATAAATCGCGGGCGACCTTAACCGGTCAGCCGTGATTTCAAAATAAGATCAGTGTAGAATTCTGAGGCAAATCGACATTCGATCACCAGAGATAGAATTCGACATAACAAGAGATAGCAGCATCTAAACCGAGGGATATATAAATCTCCGGTGAATCAATGCCAATTGTAAAGGAGTTTCACCCCTTTACAAAACATTCAAAGATCGGCGGGATCGCCTATTCTTATAGAGATTATTCGAAGTGGAGTTATGGGATACTCCAGAATCAAAAGAATACCAATAGAGAGAGACAAGAATGAATTTTGGAACCGTAGGGAACGTTCCAAAGTTCAAAGGAAATCGAGTCAAAAGGAAGAGATTAAACTCAAACGAAAGTGATTCTGTAAATAAATTTACAATATATGCTAAGTTTTGCCTAGAGCCAAAGCTCTGATACCAACTGTAACGACCCGCTATTTTGGACCACTCAAATCGACAATAATCCACACATGTCTGACTTGAATAATTCAAAATAACAGATTGTAATAAGAATTTGGCAAAACTCAGAATATACAGTAAATAAATCAATCACAGAATCACAGATACAGAGTAATACAATAATACGGAGTGGAATAGATAAAATAGTAGTTCATGAAGCTACTATATAAACATCAGGATTAGAAATAAAATACAACAGAATATCTCAAATGCAGTGAAGTCTCCAGTACAACAGATGACTTCTCTTAACAAATCAACTAGAAGAGCTGAAAGCTGAGGCGATAGTTGGATCTCCAAAGGAAGCTCCCAACTCCAAGGGTGAGTCTCAAATGCTGTATCACTCGGTCTGACCCGAGCATAAAGCAAAAAAAAAACACTCGAGTCAGGATTAACATTCTTATATCAATAAATCCAACTCAAGTGAAATATCAACTGAAATACAAGTAACTTAAAGGATGTTTGGGATAACCATCCTCTAAGGATCTGTAGAACTATCTACAATGTAGAAATATATACTACAACATCGTGGTCATTTCAAATTAATCTATAATTCAAAACCAAAAATTCACTTTTATTTCAAATATATCTATTTTTCCAAATAGTATATCTATATTAAATAATTTATAAAGTAAAGTATTTATAATTTCCTCAGGTCTCACAAATCGATTCAAATCAACTCAAATTCCAAATTCCAATTCAATCTAAATTTTTTCATTTTAATTCAATTCAGTTTCTAAATAAAAAATTCAAATTATATTGATTTCAAATGCAGATCTGAATCACAAAATAAACCATTTAAATTCCAATATATTTCAAAGCTTTAATATTCAATAATTTCAAAGTTAAATTTGACAGTTTCATATAGCTCTTGATTTAACTTCATTTATTATTTAATCAGGGAATATTCACTTAATAAATTCAATATTTTTTAACTAGCTTAAATTACATTTTTACTAAATATTTCCTTAGATTTATTTAAACAAGAAATATTTATTAAATTACTTAAATCAAACCCAAGTTATAAATGATATCTTAAATCTCAATTTCAATAAGTTTCAAATCGGTTTAATTAAATAAATTATCTTCCCAACCTTAACTTATTCAAATTATTACTAAAATCTATTTTGAAACATAAATTTAAACACTTAAACATATTATATGTTTTAGATCAATCTTAATTAAATTAAATATTATTATTAAATCTATATATATCATTACCCTTTATATATAATAATTTAAGAATCAACATTCATTAAATCCATATATTTCTTTCCAAAACCATAGAATTTATTTCCAAAATATTTATATATGGACCAACGGTGTCTGTATATAATTTTCTATCCTATGGTCAAGTGATACGGATATTTATCATTTCAATCCATAATTTAAATATATACGGGTAGATATCATTTCGACCCATAATCCCAAATTCAATTCAATGAAAATCGCTTGGGTTTATCATTTCAACCCATAACGATTTTCTCCTATTCTACAGATCGTTCGGGTATGTATCATTTCAACCCATAGTGAAATCTATACTAATAGGGAACTTGCAGAGTGATAATAGATATGATAATAAAATAACAATTAGTAAGAGGTAGGCATATATCATCAGTGATAAGTAACAAATAAGGGTGTCAGATGTCACAAGTGAATAGATACAGATAATGGCATATAAATATAGCAAAATAAATAACAGATAATGGTGTTAGATGTTTCAAGTGAACAGATACAAATAATGGTATATATATAGCAATATATATAACTAACAGCAGCATATTTAAATTGACGTTTCAATTAAAATCAAATTTAATAAATAAAAGAACGTTAATCGTGAGTGATTGCTCACCTTTCAAGGCTAGATAGATTGGACGATGAAATTGAGTTACGGAATGCAAGCACGACTTCCAAATCAAAGCTAGATTGGCACGAATCAACGATCAAATCTGATAAATAAGAATAGACGAATTCAAATCAGAACTGGATCGATGAAGATGATTGATATAAGTGGACTTATATATATAACTATACCTAACTATATATATATATATATATATATTAAATTCTAGATTCAAACATATATTAAATTAAGTATATATGTAAATTCAAAATCCATTGTTTTAAATTAAAACTCAAATATCAAAGTCAAACATACATATATATATATATATATAATAAATTTTGAATCAATACACTAGACTAAACAGTTGAACACACATATATATATATATATATAGACACACACACAACATATAAAATTTCCGTCGACAAATTCGAAGTGACCAACATCCGACTTGCTGTTACGTGTATATGCATGTGTTGTAAATAACGAAGACCGGTTTAGATATAGAGCACATACACGTTTTTATTTTCAAGCCGAAGCCTATATAGACCTACCTACAATATATTGACACAGCACGCAACCCCTTTACTATTTTAATTTTACTAACAGCCAAACTTTATTCATGCAAGCAAAACCAAATCATTATTCACACTACAGCAAATCTATGTGACTGATATATGTAGTTGTTTTGTTTTATAATATATATTTTTCTAAACGCAAGACGCGTGCATATATAAAATGAATTTCATTCTGTCAAGGTTCCCTAATACAAACTATTCATCAACTAATTTGTTGCTGTACGTTTTAGTTTATATAGTATTATAATTAACATCCTATACATATACTAACCCAAAATATAAACTCTGAATTATATATATTATCAATATACATTACTAACGTATTATGATGACCCAAAAAAAACTAACATATAAAACTATACTATATATACACCTTTTAAAACCATAACATAAAACTGCAACCCATACTTTGTAATACTAGTTATATTTTATATATTATCATATACAACAAAGCTTAAACTGAATATACATTTACACTTAAGCACTCAAAGAAATAAAAACCCCAACAACTATATATAATACTACCATAAAATAGATATATACATATATCAAATTAAAGCTCAGTATACTTAAATATATATATAAATTATAAACCTATAAATATATAGGATACCTTAAAATACATATGTATATCTCTAGCAAAGAACATCGGCCGGAAGAAGAGGACGACGGCGGAGAGAACTGGAGACAAGCGGAGTGGCGGGGTTCTGGCGATGGGTGGTTCGGGTTGCTCGGCCACTTCGGTCAGTGGAGGCTGGGTAGGTGGCTGCCTATTGGAAGGCTCGGCTTGGTATTTGGTGAAGGCTGTCGCCGTGGAAATGGAGGGCAGCTGGTGGGAAGAGGCATGGGGAATGAAGTGGTTGTCACCGATCGGAGGCAGGCTGGGCGTGTGGCCTTTGGTACACGTGGGCAATGGTGTGCAGGCTCAGGGGTAGGCGGTGGACAATGGAGTGGCGGAGGGTGGCCAGAGTTCGACGGCGTGAATGGGTGAGGAGATGCACGAGAGCGGAAGGGATGGGGAGCGGACAGATTAGAATTTTGGAAGGGGAAACCTGGAGAGGGGATGAGCGAAAATTTTGGAAGCAATCAGTAAAGAAGAGGAATAGAAGAAAAATGTGAGAAATGAAAATGAGAAAAGTCAGGTGAAATAAATAGAAATGAACTTGCATTTTCAAAATGAACGTAAGCAAACCAATCAGCTCAAAAGAAAATTTGAATAGGAACGGTTGTCCATTGATTCAGCGAAATTAATTAAAGCAATTAATTATGGTTTGGAGAGCACGTTAGAAATTTGAACTGAAGGAAGGAGTAAAGTCAGAAATTATGGTACCCTTACAACGAACCGTTTATCACTTCCGTCGCATACCGGACCTTAAAATACAGAGATAGATATACCATTGAGATCAGCACAACGAGAGGATCAAAACGGTATAAAGATATTAGTGGTACGATCATCCGACCAAAAGTCGATAATCGGTACCGAAAATGCTGCTATTTCGTACGGGAAAATCCAAACGGAGCTAGAAACGTCCGAATTTCGCGAAACGAATTTCGCAGTCTAATTCAAAATGCTCTGAATAAATTTTCTCCTGTTGACATATTTTGGTTTCGGAAAACTTTTAAATTCACTGTTATCAACCGGTTTAAATTGAAATAAAATTTCACAATAAAATAAACTTCAATATTATCTGATGAAAATTTACCAATTGCTATGTTTTTAAATACGTATTCCAAATAAAAAAAATTATTTCAAAATTCAATTATTTAAAATTTCACAAAATTCAGTTAAATACGTTATTAAAACCAATCAAAATTTATGGGTCGTTACATTATTTCTGATGTTTTGCTAGTTAGGAATTTAAAACATAATCTGCTTAGTATAAGTCAACTATGTGATAAAGATTTTAAAATTAAATTTGGAAAAGATAAGTGTCACATCGAAGATAATAAGTCAAATATTATCTTTGAAGGAATTAGGAAGAAAAACATTTACATCCTTAGTATGAAAGTTTCAAATGATAACTTATGTCTTTTGGCTAATACAAGTGACCCTTGGATTTGGCATAAAAGATTTGGTCATTTAAATTTCAAACTATTATCTAGGTTATCAAAACATGACTTAGTTAGAGGTCTTCCCAAGTTAAACTTTAAAGTAGATAGTATATGTGATGCTTGCCAATTAGGAAAACTTAAGAAAAGTTCATTTAAATTAAAAGATATGATTTCTACTTCTAAACCTCTAGAATTACTTCATTTAGATTTATTTGGTCCATCTCAAGTTCAATCAATTAATCATAATAAAAATGTTTTTGTAATTGTAGATGATTATTCTAGATATACTTGGAAAATTTTTCTTAAACTTAAAAGTGATGCTTTTGAATTATTTAAGAATTTTGCTAAAAGAATTCAAAATCAACTTTCTTTAAAATAAAAACTATTCAAGAGCACATACACGGTGGAGAAGTTGAAAATGAAATTTTTGAGAATTTCTGTAATAAAAAAGGAATTACTCATAATTTCTCTTTTCCAAGAACTCCACAACCAAACGGAGTGGTAGAACGTAAGAATAGAACGATTCAAGAGTGTGCTAGAATAATGCTTTCTGATAGTAACTTACCTAAAAACTTTTGGGCTGAAGCAGTCGCTACAGCTTGTTATATATTAAATAGGATTTTAATTAGACCATTAACTAATAAAACACCATATGAATTACTTTACAATAAGAAACCCATAGTAGCTTATTTTAAAGTTTTTGGTAGTAAGTGTTCTATTCTTAATACAAAAGATAATTTAGATAAATTTGAACCTAAATCCGACAAAGGTATCTTTATTGGATATTGTAATAGAAGTAAAGCATTTAGAGTTTATAATTTAAGAACTAACACTATTGAAGAAACAATGCATGTATCTTTTGATGAAAATTTTAAAGATACTGTACAAATAAAAGATGAAGAAGATTTTATAACTTTAAATAATGAAACTAATGAAACTAATTGTGAAATCATTCAACCTAATAAAAGAATTAGGCTATTAAAATATCATCCTGTAGAAAATATACTAGGAAATATTGAATCTATAGTTTAAACAAGAAATCAACTAAATAGTATGAGTAATGTAGCTTTTATATCAACTATTGAACCTAAAAATCCAAAGGAAGCATCATCTGATGATTCATGGATTCTTGCTATGCAAGAAGGATTGAATCAGTTCACCAGCAATGATGTTTGGGAACTTATTCCTAGACTTGAGGATAAAAGTATAATTGGAACAAAATGGGTTTATAAAAATAAAATGAATGAACTTGGTGAGGTCGTGAGAGATAAAGCTCGTTTAGTCGTGCAAGGTTATTGTCAAGAAGAAGGAATTGATTATGACGAAACCTTTGCACCCGTAGCAAGACTAGAAGCTATCAGGATTCTACTTGCTTTCGCAAACTACAATAATTTCAAATTATATCAAATGGATGTTAAAAGTGCTTTTTTAAATGGTTTTGTTAAAGAAGATGTTTATGTTGAACAACCTCCACTTTTTGAAGGTAATAAATTTCCAAATCATGTATATAAATTAAAGAAAGCTTTATATGGTCTGAAACAAGCTCCTAGAGCCTGGTATGAAAGACTAAGATCTTATTTACTACAACCTAGTTTTGAAATTGGTAAAATAGATACAACTCTTTTTATTAAAAGAAACAAAAATGATATTCAAATAGTACAAATATATGTAGATGATATAATATTTGAGTCAACTAATAACATAATGAATAAAGAATTCTCAGAGATAATGACTAAAGAATATGAAATGAGTCATATGGGAGAACTAAGTTTCTTCTTAGGACTTCAAATCAAACAATTAGATAAAGGAATTTTCATTAGTCAAGAAAAATATGCTAAGGATTTAATTAATAAATTTGGATTGACCACTTCTAGTGGGAAACCAACTCCAATGACAACTAATGTAGCTTTAAGTAAAGAAGATAAATCAAAAGATGTTGATCAAAAATTATATAGGGGAATGATTGGTTCGTTGCTTTATATAACAGCAAGTCGTCCTGACATCATGCATAGTGTCTGTCTCTGTGCAAGGTACCAATCTCAACCTAAAGAAACTCACTTAAAAGCTATTAAAAGAATTTTAAGATATGTAAAACATACTTTAGATTATGGTTTATTTTACCCTAAAAATGATGTATTTGATTTACTTTCATATTGTGATGCCGATTACGCTGGTTGTAAATCAGACCGAAAAAGTACAAGTGGAACTTGTCACTTTCTAGGACATTAATTCCCTGGTTTCCTGGTTTAGTAAGAAGCAA
Source organism: Allium fistulosum (assembly GCA_030737815.1). Classification (NCBI taxonomy): domain Eukaryota; kingdom Viridiplantae; phylum Streptophyta; class Magnoliopsida; order Asparagales; family Amaryllidaceae; genus Allium; species Allium fistulosum. The sequence goes on from CM060904.1 coordinate 1,256,214,049, forward strand.
AACACTGTATCCTTGTCAACAACTGAAGCAGAATATATATCTGCTGCTTTGGCTTATTCTCAAGTTATATATATGCAACAAACTTTAAAAGATTTTGGATTAACTATAACTAAATCACCAATTTATTATGATAATACTAGTGCAATAAACCTATCTAAAAATCCAACTCATCATACTAGAACAAAACATATTGATATTAGACATCATTTTCTTAGAGATAATATGTGACGCCCCACCTCTATACTCACGCTAGCCAAGAACACTACGGTGTAATGCTGTCAACTAGCCCAGAGAATAAGGCTGTAGAGGAGCGACCAACCATGTAATTTCTTTGTGCGAGCACCGATATGTCAGATAGTATAACATGTATTTCATATGAGGAGGAAATCCGACATACCGATACAAACTCAAAGCTATCACACAGTGGCTATATATAATCTTCGGAAACAAATATAGAAATAAACATAACACAAATCAGTCACAGACAATTCATATCACAAAGGTGGAATAAGATATGAATATTACACCTAAAAGTGTATATCAGAGTAGTGGTCAAATAAGATCCACAATAACACAAAAGAATAGATACAAGTGCTAGACAAAAGATTAGGATACAACATGGAGTCTAAATCTCAAATGTGTACAACCAAAAACTACTAAACTAAAGTAGTTAGCCAAAAGTCAGATGATGGTTCCAGATAGGAAGTCAAGAAGAAGCACCTGTAAAATCTCAGTCTGCCCCGAGTATTATTTAAGAAGAAAATAATAAACGGATCAGTCTAGCTATAATTATCAGATAAAATGAGATAGAATATGAGATATGATAATAAAACGTATGATAACAAAAAGATGTCATACTATGATAGGTATACATTAGAAAACCCACAAAAGTCATACAATATCTCAAGAATCTCAATTCAACAGAAAAGAACGTCATATTCTTAATTTAATTCACCAAGCCACAAATAAAGACATACATATCAATGCCCATCGTAAATGCTGGTGAAACATAAATTCCAGAAATCAATATCCAGAAATCACAAAAGTTAATGACACACAAATTCTAGATATCATCAACAAGAAATCCAGAAAGCACAAGAAAGAGGATGGCCAATTAATCCTATAAAAATGAGCCGGAGCTCCTCCTGACAGGGTATAGTCCCCCATTGTGGACTTTGAGCCGAAGCTCCTCCTGATGAGCCGAAGCTCCTCCTGATAGGGTATAGTCCCCCATTGCGGACTTTGAGCCGAAGCTCCTCCTGATGAGCCGAAGCTCATTAAAACGAGGAACAATCCTCCACGTGGACAAAGAGACATCGCGCATTGCTAGTCTAAACCATAAAATGATCATCATCGATCATCAAGAAGTGTCGATTACACTAAGCTAGTAAATATAAGAGTTTAGCTTCATGTCCCATAACCACTTGCTTAACTCAAATATTTACGAACAGATTGTAGATCTGCACTAGAAAATTGTCACAAGAGTTTCAATATGTGTGAATCGAAATCACACCAATGAGGTATAGACTAACCTTGAAGATAAAGAGATATGTGTGAATCGAAATCACACAAATGGTGTCTAGTCTAACCTCGCAAACAAAGAGACATCGCTCAATCACTAGTCTAAATCACAAAAATGATCGTCATGATCATTAGGAAGTGTCAATTACACTATGCTAGTAAATATATGAGTTTAGCTTCATGTCCCATAACCACTAGCTTAACTTAAATATTTACGAACAAACTGTAGATCTCCACTAGGAAATTGTCACAAAAAGGGTTCAATCGAATAAGTCCAAGAGCTAACCGACGAAGTGAACGCAAGTGTTTCATACCACTCGTTTTACTAAGTCGTTTATGTCAATTTCTCATCCGAGTGAAGTAAAGGCTTGTATATACTAGTTGATTGGAAATCGGTTTGAGAAAACGAACTTTTGATATTTAAAATAGTGTTGAAATCGCTTTGATGAAAGAGTTTTGATAATTACTACTAGTATTGAAACCTTCATATCTTTAAAATGACAAGTCACAAAACGATTGTTGAAACAAATCGAATCACATCAATTCACGTTCAAAGACGTGAGTAAAGTCCAAAGAAATCAATCCCAAAACCATCATAGTAGAAATTATGATGAATGTTTTTCAGATAAGATCCCCTCTGAAGGCATTCAGACGTCTGGGGAAAAGTCCAGACGTCTGGATTTAGTTTCTGGGAATATCCCAGAAAACCAACCGGACGTCTGAAAACATAAATCAGACGTCTGACATCTTTTCAGACGTCTGGAACAATAGTTCAGACGTCTGAAATTAGTCACTGCCCTTTTTATTTTTCTACCGTATGTTATTTTTCACCAGGAGGCAAAACCAGACGTCTGGCATTGACCTCCAGACGTCTGAACACCCAATCTGGGCAGAAATTTACCTAGGCCAAGATGGCCAAAACGTTATCGGAAGCGATCGAGCAAGCAATGACAACTAAGGATTTACGTCTAGCGACAACCCGGCCTTAAAGGCTGTTCGATACACTCCGAATATCAATGTCCAAATGTCCATAGAAGGATTTTCATAAAATTAGACCAAAACACCAAAATTGAAGAATTCGCAAAACCAATTCAAATCACAACAAGTGAACACGAAATAGATGATAGGAATTGATACCTAACAACAAAGATAGATATAGACAAAGATGTGAGATAAAAATCTCACCTTTTACACAAAAACAATGAAGAGGAAGCTACAGAGCAAGGCAAGGACAATCACTCTTCAATTCCAACTCAACAAGCTTGAATCTAAGCTTAAAAGAGAATTATTTCCTAAAGTTAGGTTTAGGAATTTCTGAGATTAAAAGGAGAAAGAGTTGAAGAAGAAGAAGAGGATGCTTACCAATAGCTTCTCTTTGAATTTGGAGCAAGAATCTGGATTTTGCAAATGAACTAGGGCTTGGAATTTCTAATTCCCTTTCCTTTCCACCATTTTCAGTAGAAGCTTGAGTTTGAGGAATGAAAATGAGTGAATGGAAGGAGATGGGCTGAGCTAGGGTATTAGTTAAGCTAGTGGGCTGAACCCAAACCCAAAACCCAATAGTAAAAGTAGCGAAATTCGACTAACTCCAAACATATCGAAGTTTATACTCAAAAAGGTCGCAAACGTCATTTCGAACTCAATGGAAGTGCTCTCGAGTCCTAATTCGACTGTTTGCAAAAAGTAGCTTTTCAGACTAAAATCCGACTAACGATGAAATATTTAAATAAAATATTTAAATATATAATCGATAAATATGCGGGTTGTTACATAATATAAGTAAAGAAGTCATAACTCTTGAATATATTAATACTGAAAAACAAATTGCTGATATATTAACCAAACCATTAAATGAACAAAACTTTACTAAATTTAGAAGCGAATTAGGTATATGTTCATTAACTGAAATATAAATTATAAATAATACAAGTATAGTTAATATTAAATATAAATAAAAATTTCTAAAAAAAAATTATACTGGCCATGTCGACATGACCCATCCCCCTATGTCGACATACAGGCCAAGATTTTCAAATTTAAATTTTCCTCTAAAATTAGTTATTTGGTTATATATTTATATATTTCGACTTTTACTCCTTTTCTTTGTAATAAACTTCTAAAACAGTAAATTAATGGCTTCCTCTTCTAATAATGAACCTTCTTCACCCACTTCTCCTCATTCTGGCCCTTTTCAACGTTCCACACACGTACGAGACATCAAATTACAAGAGAAGATGAAAGATTTGCTTCAAATGATGATAGAAATTCAAGTAAGTTAACTGCGAATGGCTAGAGAACAAGATAGGCAAGGCAGAATCCTTAGGAATTTACAAAAATTCCTTATGGATAACCATGCCAATCCCATTATCAATGGAGAATCATCACAAGCCATGGATTCTGAATGTAACGACCCGTATTTTTACGGATCGAAACATCGTAAAACAGTTGACATTTGGTCGCATTGTTGATAAGTCGTCCAGAGTCTAAGTCTTAGGTCGTATGAGAGTTTGGAGCGACCTAAGGAATTTGGCGAGTTAAGGGGTAGACGACTTAGTGAAGTCGAGCGACCTAAGGATTGGAACGACCTAAGAAGTTAGGTCGTGTAATAGTTAGGTCGTATAGAAGATAGGTCGTGTGCTGGCTTAGGTCGTGGGGTAGGTTAGATCGAGTGAGCGACCTAGGAGATTGGAGCGACCTAAGAGAGTTAGCAACCTATAAGAGTTGGCGACCTAAGGTTTGAGCGACTTAAGGGTTTGCAGCGACCTAGGAGAGCTGGTAGTTAGCGACCTATAGGAGTTAGCGACCTATAGGAGTTAGCGACCTAAGGGTTAGTAACCTTCAGTATTTAGCGACCTAGTGGTGAGCGACCTAGTGGTGAGCGAGTTAGCGTAGTTAGGTCGTTAGACGACCTAAGGAGTTAGGTCGTATCCTGGCTAAGTTAGTTAGATCGCGCGTGTGTGTTAGGTCGTAGAAGCGATCTGTGTTAGGTCGCTAGCTGCATCATTTGTTAGGTCGTAGGTCGCGGATGCGCGTAGGTCGTTGGATCTGTTAGGTCGTATGGATGTGCATTCGTTAGGTCGCGAGGAAGCGCATCTGGGTTAGGTCGTAGGTCGCATGGATGTGCTTTCGTTAGGTCGTAGGTCGCATGAATGCGCTGATCTGCTAAGTGTTAGGTCGTAGGTCGTAGAGGCTTTGGTTGTTAGGTCGTGGGGTTTTTAGGTCGTGGGTTTTTAGGTCGTGGACGACCTAACTCCGAGCGAACGACCTAAGGAGAATTCTGCCTATAAATACATGGGTTTGCCTCACTTTTTGGGATCCGGATTTTGAAGCGACGAAGTGCTATCATTTTGAGAGCTCGACTTCTACACTTCTTCACTTCTTTTCTCCACTCTAATCTTGTGATTCCTTCCATCCAAATCGAAGATCGAATTGAAGATTCAAGAGCTTAGGTTGAAGATCTACATCCATCAAAGTGAGATTTCATCGTTTGAAGCGGATTTGTGATAGATCGAGTTAGATCCTTCACTGTCCAGATCTAAAGTGTGTTGCTTTTGGGGTGTTTAGGTGATTTGGTGAGTGGTGATTATCTCTCACACGGATCCAAAGGAGTATATCAGATCGTTGGTTTGATTTAGTGTTAAAGTAGTGATTTTCATGCATCTTTGTAAACTTAAGTATAGATCCATTGTTCATGATGATTTGACATCCATTTTACTACATGTTAACCTATGCAAGTTCATTCATCAAGATTATAGAGATATTGCTCATGTTTTCATGCTTGTTAGACTTTAGACTCTTTATTTACGAAATTTCCATTATTGTTATAATTGTTCATTAGATCATATTTGAATGCTTGATTACTTGGATTAATGTTTGACTTGATTGATTGCTATGAATTAGATGATTGATGATTTGATTTAGACCGAAGATGATTCAAAAGCTAAAGGAAAGGCTCTTGAATTAGAAAAGCTGCTTGTGGCATATGTGGCGGATGAGGAAGCTCATATGGATAGATTTGATGATGATGTTTAGATGAGGCTTTGCTATGATGATGATGAGGCGAAGCATGATATGAGATAGCCTTGGTCTAATCCAGACGGGATCATTCCAAGCAGATTGATAACTCGGTGAAATGGTTCGAGTTTGAGGATAATGGTTTGCTCGAGAGGCGCTTGAGCTAGTATGGAAATAGTCATCAAGGAGGATGACTAGAAGGCTGAGATCTCATCGTTGTTGAAGGTTCTAGCATGCTCAAAGCAAGAGTACGTTGGGCAGATTCGATAGTCCCTGAAGGCTACTGATTGGTAGTCAAGTACTCTGGGCAGATTCGATAGTCCTAGGCACGGGTCACGACGACGTGCAGAGTTATGTCTAGAACCGGGGTTTCCATTAGCCCTTGACGGACGAATGAAATAATGAGCCGGTCATTCAATTAACGATGATATCGAAGCAATGATAACAGTGATAGCCAGAGTCATGGATGTTTGGTTGTATCATCATTCGGTCTCAAGAGCGGTATTTTCTGGGTGCTTATCTGATCTTGGTTTAGGCCTTGGGGGTTTGTGCTTGGAAAACATCGCCCTTGACTCGAGTGATAATTGCTTTACTTTAAATTATATGTTTTGCTATGTTTGCTTCTGCTTAGTGTGTGTCTGGGGGCTATCACTGTAGAAAGAGGTGGAGTGGGAGGGTTGTATTCCTATTCCTTTTCCTTTATGCTCTTTTGGTATGTTGTTAGTTAATTTACCGCTCACTAAGACTGTTGTCTGACTCAAGGCTTTATGTTTTAACTCTTATTGCCTTGGGCTGTTCGTCCATTTTGGGACGGGCAGACTAGGTAGCAGGTGACAGGTGCTGTTCTTGCTTTCCACGATGCTGATGTCGAAGACGAGCTGGAGGATTGCATATTACCTTCTTACTATATGTACTCGGTGTTCCGCTGCTTGTATATTCTCTGAGTGTTATGTAGTGAGGCTTGATGTATTGACTGTTCAGATGTTTGTATTCAACTATTATGAAGTTTTATTGATGAGATTCTATTCTATGAAGCTTCACTATATATATATTCTATTGTATTTTGTCCATGCGCTGTGAGTAATACGATAGATTCTGTTGTTTAAATTTACCCTGGCAATCGTCCATGGCTGCCTGGCACACTTTACAGCGCACTATCTTTAGGTTCGGTGCAGGGGTCATGGGCGGTCGTCACATTTGGTATCAGAGCTTTGGTTAATCGATTTTACCCAACGCTCGCTGACATAACTATGTATGAGAGACGTAATTGTATTTTGATGGATGATTACTATATATAATATAGTAGCTTAGGAAGGTTTGAGTCTTTTATGCAGTTGTTTCTTAAGGTGTGCTAATCATTCCTTTTTATAGATATTAAGGATGAGTCGAAGAGGGAGACCAGCTGCTAGGGAAGGCCGTGCTACTGAAGGGGCTGCTGATTATGTAGCTATGTTCGAAGCTATGATGACTTCGATCATGAGAAGGGTACCAGTTCCGGGGACAGCAGTTGATGTTGGAGTTCAAGTCCAAACTCCAAAACCAGTGGATTTTGCTAAGTTGTGTAAAGACTATACTGCTCTTGGAGGGAAGGTTTTCTTGGGAATGGAGCCAACCATTGAAGTCCAGAGGTGGATAGATGCTTGTAGAAGGATCTTTAGTGATTTGGGAATTGAGGATGCGACTAAGAGGAAGTTAGCATCAAGACAGCTTCAAGGGAGAGCTTCTGATTGGTGGAACTCTATCACCATTGATACTCAGGAGGAAGAAATCACTTGGGAGCAATTCCAAACCAGATTTGAAGCTAAGTTCATTTCTACGGCTCAGAAGTCTGTTTTGTTCAAGAAGTTTGTGGAGCTCAAGCAAGGTGGAAGACCAGTTCTTGAGTATGTTTCTGAGTTTGAAGCTTTGTCCAAGTATGCCCGGTCGTATATTGAATCTTCGTATCAGAAGAATGAGAAGTTTGTGACAGGCTTGGACAGTTATATTGGGAGGCAGTTGGTGGATCATTTGGACGATCCATTTGAGAAGCTTGTGGAGAAAGCTCTCAGGCACGAGAATCTGTTTCCTAAAGAGGGATCTGTTGTTGCTGTGACCAAGAAAGAGTTTAAACCACAGCAGGGTGGAAACAAGAAGAGGAAGCAGCAGCAGCAGAAGGGTAAGGATGGCCAGAAAAAGCCGAAGGGCGAAGTGACCTGCTTCAATTGTTAGCAGAAGGGCCATTTCTCTAGAAATTGCAAGAATCCGAAGGTGCCGATGAAGAGCCACAACTGTGACAAGCTGGGGCTTGTTAAGAGGAATTGTCCAGAACCGCGGAAGGACAAGCAGATTGTGCAAGCTTATGCTTTGGGAGTTGTTCCATCATCTTCGAAAGCTCCTACCGCTGAAGAGAAAGGAAAGAGTGTGGTGGTTCAGGGTACTCTTTTCATTGTGGTGTTCCAGTTAGAGTTTTATTTGATACTGGGGCGTCGCATTCTTTTGTTTGTAATGAACTTGTAGGCCGGTTGGGTTTAGAACCGGATATTGTTGATAGGCCATTGGTTGTGACTAATCCAGTTGGGGGTTCGTCTTGTTTGTGTATGCTATGCCGTGGTCTGATTGTATCGAGTCATGGTTGCTCTTTTGTTTGTGATTGCTTTGTTCTGAACTTTGCGGGGTTCGGAATTATTTTGGGTATGGACTGGCTTAGGAAGTATGCGGCAAAGGTTGATTGTGAAAGGTTGGAGGTGACAGTCAAGAATGTGGAGGGGCGAAAGGTTGTGATATGATGTAAGCATGAAGAAGGCGTCTTCATGAGCTTCATGTATTCGCTGGTTTTTCCACGGGATGGACTGTCATCGATGCCAATCGCTAATGGATTTGAGGATGTCTTTGACGGGGTCAAAGGGTTACCACCGCATAGAGAGATCGAGTTTCGTATAGATCTAGTTGAAGGAGCCAGACCTGTTGTGATGCCTCTTAGGCGGATGGCGCCTAGGGAACAGCAAGAGTTGAGGGTGCAGGTTGATGATCTTTTGCAGAAAGGTATCATTCGGCGTAGTGTGTCCGAATGGGGTGCACCAGTTGTGTTCGCAACCAAAGCAGATGGATCGTTAAGGTTGTGTGTAGATTATCGTGAGCTGAATAAGGTGACTAAGAAGAACAAGTATCCATTGCCGAGAATAGATGACTTGTTTGATCAGCTTCACGAAGCTAAGGTGTTTTCTCAGATGGATTTGGCTACGGGATTTCACCAGTTGAGAGTGGCTAAGGATAGTGTGCCGAAGACTGCTTTTAGGACACCATCCGGTTTCTTTGAGTGGCTGGTAATGCCGTTTGGATTGACTAATGCACCAGCATATTTTGTGGATCTTATGAATAGAGTGTTCAGAGATCAGTTGAGCAAGTTCGTGCTAGTGTTCGTGGATGATATTCTGATTTATTCCAGAACTAAAGAAGAGCACAAGACGCACTTGCGTATTGTTTTGGAAATCTTACGGAAACATCAGCTGAAGGCTAAGTTTTCGAAGTGTCACTTCTGGAAGAGCGAAGTGAGGTTCTTAGGCCATATTATTTCTGGAAATGGAATAGCGGTTGATCCTGCTAAGGTGGCAGCAATCCAGGATTGGGTTAGACCTAAGAATACATCTGATGTGAGAAGTTTTCTTGGATTAGCAGGATATTATCATCGATTTATCAAAGACTTTTCCAAGGTGGCTGCACCATTGACAGGATTGACAAAAAAGAACCAAGTATTCAGATGGGATGCTAAGTGTGAGCAAGCTTTCGGAATCCTGAAAAAGCGACTGACAAGTGCTCCTGTTTTGACTATTCCAAGTGGGAATGATGAGATGGTGGTTTACACCGATGCATGTGGTACTGGACTTGGAGCAGTGCTGATGCAGAAAGGTAAAGTTGTTGCGTATGCAAGTCGAAAACTGAAGCCGCATGAAAGGAATTATCCGACTCATGATTTGGAGTTAGCGGCGATTGTTTTTGCTCTGAAGATGTGGAGACATTATCTATTGGGAGTTCGATTCGAGTTGTTTACAGATCATAAGTCGTTGAAGTATCTTTTCTCCCAAAAGGATTTGAATCTTTGGCAGCAACGTTGGCTAGAGTTTTTGGCATCATATGATTTTGGTATAGCTTATACTCCGGGAAAGGGTAACACAGTGGCAGATGCGTTAAGTCGAAGACATGCAGGATTGGGAGCCATGTTTTCAAAATGGAAGAATCTCGAGTATTTAGCTGGATTTGACTTCAGGCCTAGATGTGAATTGGAACCTGAGATGTTGGCAAACTTATCAATAAGACCGACTCTTGTGGAAAGGATTGGCGAGAGCCAAAAGCGAGACGATAAGCTTGTCAAGATTATCCGTGATTTGGAATCTGGATTGGACCCAAAAAAGGATAAAGGATTCGAGGTCGATCAAGAAGGTTGGCTTCGGAAACAAGGACGACTAGTTGTTCCCAATATAGATGAATTGAGAAGTGAAGTTCTGAAGGAAAGTCATCACTCGAAGCTGACAATTCATCTAGGTGGAAATAAGATGTATCGGGATATGAAGAGAACCTATTACTGGGAAGGTATGAAGAAGGATGTTGGAAATTTTATTTCCAAATGTATGAACTACCAGTTGGTAAAAGCCGAACAGAAGAAGCCAAGTGGATTGCTTCAGCCATTAAAAGTTCCTACATGGAAGTGGGAACAAATATCGATGGATTTTATTGATGGACTACCTAGAACAAGAACGGGAAATGAGGGAATTTGGGTCATCGTAGATCGTCTGACTAAGAGTGCAAGATTCATTCCTGTTCGATCAACTAGGACTGCATCAAAGTTGGCTGAGTTGTATGCTAAGTGGATAGTTCGATTCCATGGTATTCCGAAGAGTATAGTGAGCGATCGAGACCCATTGTTCACTAGTGGATTTTAGAAGAGCTTCCAGGAAGTTTTGGGAACCGAGTTGTGTTTGAGTACAGCTTATCACCCTCAAACAGATGGTCAGACCGAGAGAGTCAACCGAGTTTTGGAAGATCTCCTCAGAGCTTGTGTTTTAGATTTTGGAGGATCATGGGAAGATCACCTTCATTTGGTGGAATTTTCATATAATAGCAGTTACCGGTCAAGCATTGGTATGGCACCGTATGAGGCATTGTATGGAAGACCGTGTAACTCTCCGACATGTTGGTTAGAGACCGGAGAAAAACTGATACTTGGGCCAGAGATGATTCAACAGACTTCGGATTACATAGAGATCATTCGGCAACGAATGAAAGCAGCCCAAGACCGTCAGAAAAGTTATGCCGATAAGCGTCGTAAGGATTTGGAATTCGACGTAGGTGATATGGTTTTTGTGAAGATTTCTCCTCTGAAGAATGTTATTCGATTCGGGAAGAAAGGAAAATTGACTCCGAGATTTGTTGGACCATTCCCAATCACCGAGCGAATTGGAAAGCTTGCCTATAGATTGGAGTTACCAGAAAAGATGTCGGGTGTGCACAATGTTTTTCATGTATCATATCTACGGAAGTATGTGCACGACTCGAATACAATGATTTCTGCTGATAGCTGTGAAGATTTCGAAGTTGATCCAGTCGATAGGAGACCTCGTAAGCCGCTTCGTGTTGTGGAAACCGACACGAAACAACTTAGGAGGAAGATTGTTAAGTTGCTCAAGATACAATGGAGTGATGATGATAACGACTGTACATGGGAGGTGGAAGAGAGGATGAAAGCAGCTCATCCTGAACTCTTCAAGGTATGGCCCTAAGGTGTCGTGTCATCTAACGACATTGTAACTTGTTCTAAGTTTTAGAATTCTTCATGCTAAGCTAGAATTGGATGCATGGTTTGTTGATTGCTATGGATGGTAGACATGCAGAATAGTCTTTGATTGCTCTGTTTGTTTGGAATTTCGGGGGCGAAATTCCTAAAGGGGGAAGAATGTAACGACCCGTATTTTTACGGATCGAAACATCGTAAAACAGTTGACATTTGGTCGCATTGTTGATAAGTCGTCCAGAGTCTAAGTCTTAGGTCGTATGAGAGTCTGGAGCAACCTAAGGAAGTTGGCGAGTTAAGGGGTAGACGACTTAGTGAAGTGGAGCGACCTAAGGATTGGAATGACCTAAGAAGTTAGGTCGTGTAATAGTTAGGTCGTATAGAAGATAGGTCGTGTGCTGGCTTAGGTCGTGGGGTAGGTTAGGTCGAGTGAGCGACCTAGGAGATTGGAGCGACCTAAGAGAGTTAGCAACCTATAAGAGTTGGCGACCTAAGGTTTGAGCGACTTAAGGGTTTGTAGCGACCTAGGAGAGCTGGTAGTTAGCGACCTATAGGAGTTAGCGACCTATAGGAGTTAGAGACCTAAGGGTTAGTAACCTTCAGTATTTAGCGACCTAGTGGTGAGCGACCTAGTGGTGAGCGACCTAGTGGTGAGCGACCTAGTGGTGAGCGACCTAGTGGTGAGCGAGTTATAGTGGTGAGCGAGTTAGCGTAGTTAGGTCGTTAGACGACCTAAGGAGTTAGGTCGTATCTTGGATAAGTTAGTTAGATCGCGTGTGTGTGTTAGGTCGCAGGTGTGTTAGGTCGTAGAAGTGATCTGTGTTAGGTTGCTAGCTGAATCATTTGTTAGGTCGTAGGTCGCGGATGCGCATAGGTCGTTGGATCTGTTAGGTCGTATGGATGCGCATTCGTTAGGTCGCGAGGAAGCGCATCTGGGTTAGGTCGTAGGTCGCATGGATGTGCATTCGTTAGGTCGTAGGTCGCATGAATGCGCTGATCTGCTAAGTGTTAGGTCGTAGGTCATAGAGGCTTTGGTTGTTAGGTCGTGGGGTTTTTAGGTCGCGGGTTTTTAGGTCGTGGACGACCTAACTCCGAGCGAACGACCTAAGGAGAATTCTGCCTATAAATACATGGGTTTGCCTCACTTTTTGGGATCCGGCTTTTGAAGCGACGAAGTGCTGTCATTTTGAGAGTTCGACTTCTACACTTCTTCACTTCTTTTCTCCACTCTAATCTTGTGATTCCTTCCATCCAAATCGAAGATCGAATTGAAGATTCAAGAGCTTAGGTTGAAGATCTACATCCATCAAAGTGAGATTTCATCGTTTGAAGCGGATTTGTGATAGATCGAGTTAGATCCTTCGCTGTCCAGATCTGAAGTGTGTTGCTTTTGGGGTGTATAGGTGATTTGGTGAGTGGTGATTATCTCTCACACAGATCCAAAGGAGTATATCGGATCGTTGGTTTGATTTGGTGTTAAAGTAGTGATTTTCATGCATCTTTGTAAACCTAAGTATAGATCCATTGTTCATGATGATTTGACATCCATTTTACTACATGTTAACCTATGCAAGTTCATTCATCAAGATTATAGAGATATTGCTCATGTTTTCATGCTTGTTAGACTTTAGACTCTTTATTTACGAAATTGCCATTATTGTTATAATTGTTCATTAGATCATATTTGAATGCTTGATTACTTGGATTAATGTTTGACTTGATTGATTGCTATGAATTAGATGATTGATGATTTGATTTAGACCGAAGATGATTCAAAAGCTAAGGGAAAGGCTCTTGAATTGGAAAAGCTGCTTGTGGCATATGTGGCGGATAAGGAAGCTCATATGGATAGATTTGATGATGATGTTGAGATGAGGCTTTGCTATGATGATGATGAGGCGAAGCATGATATGAGATAGCCTTGGTCTAATCCAGACGGGATCATTCCAAGCAGATTGATAACTCGGTGAAATGGTTCGAGTTTGAGGATAATGGTTTGCTCGAGAGGCGCTTGAGCTAGTATGGAAATAGTCGTCAAGGAGGATGACTAGAAGGCTGAGATCTCATCGTTGTTGAAGGTTCTAGCATGTTCAAAGCAAGAGTACGTTGGGCAGATTCGATAGTCCTTGAAGGCTACTGATTGGTAGTCAAGTACTCTGGGCAGATTCGATAGTCCTAGGCACGGGTCACGACGACGTGCGAAGTTATGTCTAGAACCGGGGTTTCCATTAGCCCTTGACGGACGAATGAAATAATGAGCCGGTCATTAAATTAACGATGATATCGAAGCAATGATAACAGTGATAGCCGGAGTCATGGATGTTTGGTTGTATCGTCAATCGGTCTCAAGAGCGGTATTTTCTGGGTGCTTATCTGATCTTGGTTTAGGCCTTGGGGGTTTGTGCTTGGAAAATATCGCCCTTGACTCGAGTGATAATTGCTTTACTTTAAATTGTATGTTTTGCTATGTTTGCTTCTGCTTAGTGTGTGTCTGGGGGCTATCACTGTAGAAAGAGGTGGAGTGGGAGGGTTGTATTCCTATTCCTTTTCCTTTATGCTATTTTGGTATGTTGTTAGTTAATTTACCGCTCACTAAGACTGTTGTCTGACTCAAGGCTTTATGTTTTAACTCTTATTTCCTTGGGCTGTTCGTCCATTTTGGGACGGGCAGACTAGGTAGCAGGTGACAGGTGCTGTTCTTGCTTTCCACGATGCTGATGTCGAAGACGAGCTGGAGGATTGCATATTACCTTCTTACTATATGTACTCGGTGTTCCGCTGCTTGTATATTCTCTGAGTGTTATGTAGTGAGGCTTGATGTATTGACTGTTCAGATGTTTGTATTCAACTATTATGAAGTTTTATTGATGAGATTCTATTCTGTGAAGCTTCACTATATATATATTCTATTCTATTTTGTCCATGCGCTGTGAGTAATACGATAGATTCTGTTGTTTAAATTTACCCTGGCAATCGTCCATGGCTGCCTGGCACACTTTACAGCGCACTATCTCTAGGTTCGGTGCAGGGGTCATGGGCGGTCGTCACATTGAAGAAGAAGAGCCTCTAGAAGAACCACAAGTGGATCAAGAAGAAGAACATCCTCTGCCGAATCCGGATGTTCATATGGACGAAGACGATGGCGTGATTTGCGTAGGAGATGTCTTTTTTTACGCTAATGGGAACTTGGTCGAACAACGGGGAAACTTTTGTCTCCACTATCCAAATTGTTCGGTCCATAAATCACCAATAGTTAAATGTCCTCGTTAAGCGTTTTTCGTTTTTCTCTTTCTTGATTGTATATTGGTTTGTTAATTTGTATATAAGTGTTATCTTAATTAATGTTCTTCTAAAAACAATCTTTGGTGTATAAAATCTTGAATTCCATTTAACTTAGGATGCTATATTTCACTCATACATAGTTATTATTCCTATGTCATATGTTTGTTTATCTCATTTTTTATTAAGTTCAAGGTTTATAGGTTATTTTTGTAGATGACAAAGGGGGAGAAGTTATATAAAATAGTAGGCTTGGAGTAAGGGGGAGTTGTTGGTGTAAGGGGGAGTTATGGTATGATCGAAGTGGTAAGTATATTTTATAAGGTTGTCATCATCAAAAAGGGGGAGATTGTTAGGAACTGGAGATAGTGGTTTTGATGACAACAACCTTTGTAACTTATTTATATACTAACACTATTGTCTAGATATATATGAATGTCATTATGCAGGATATATATAAGGCATATACTGATTATTGAAGACTGTACAGTATAAAGATCAGGAATGAAGAAATCAAGTTTGAAGGCTCATGAGTATCAAGATCAAGATTTCAAGATAAGTGTCTAGTTTTGTTAAAACTTCATAATAGCATGGAAATCTTTATTCCATATTTCATTTGGGATGGAACCCATTTCTACCTTCTTAGTGGCTTACAAACCCACGACAAGTAGCTTACAAACTACGACAAGTGGCTTACAAACCCACAAACATCCTGGTTTTGTACAAGTTCTCGAGTCCTGATGTGATGAGATATTCTGCAGGAAGAAGCTTGCAAAACTACTTCAAAATGGTTTTTCAAAATGATTTTCAAAACTGCTTTTCAAAATGTTTTAGCCTTAAAAATTATCTTTTCAAATGATTTTCAAAAAGACGTTTTAGCCTTAAAATATTCTTTGTTTTTGTTTTAAAATAAATTTTTGTTTTAAACTTCGTTTGTTTTTAAAACTATCTTCTGATTTTTAAATATTCTTTTATAATATATATACTTGAGATTTAAAATCAAATTTATATATACATTCTAAAAATATATTTTTCTACTCTTCTTTATTTTAAAACATAGGAAAATTAGTTTATTTTACTCTAGAATCATTTCATCTTGTTTTCCTTTCAATACCATTTTCAAAACAAATTTTACATTTTTTTTAACTAAGGGATGTCGACATCATGGGATAACTCATGTCGACATGGTGGCCGTTAAATTCAAAAGTTTCAATTTTCAAAAGAAGTGTCTATTCGTTTAAATCTCTTCACGAATGGTTATGACCATTACTGGTCTATAAATAACCTTCACAAACGAATTTTTTAACTAACTATTTTCTTATTTTCTTAACTCCTTCTTCTCCACAAATCCATATTCTAAAATTTTCATATTTTTAAGATCGTGCTGAAATTCTGCCGAATTCTCAAGTGAATCAAATTAGAATCTCATTCTTGTTTGATTCTCTGCCCTCTCTCAAAGATCAATGTAACGACCCACTATTTTGGACCATTCAAATCGACAATAATCCACACATGTCAGACTTGAATAACACAAAATAACAGATTGTAATAAAATTTAGAGCAAATAAAATCATTCACAGAATCACAGACACAGAAATATCAGAATAACTCGCAGCGGAATTTAAAAAATACCATAGTGGTTCATGAAGCCACTAAATACATAGTCTCAAATCAAATACAAAATACATAGTCTGAAACCCAATACAGTTCTGAACAAGCACAATAGAAATCCCAAATACACAAGTCTCTAAAACAAAAGCTGAAATAAGGCAACTGAAACTGAAATAGGAAGATAACTAGATAAGCAGAATCTCCAGTGATTCCGAGCTCCAGAAAGGTGAATCCAAAGCTGTGAATACTCAGGCTGACCCGAGCGTAAAATAAAACATAACACTCGAGTCAGGATATACATACTTATACAGTGTAAATCAACTCAAGTGAACTGTAGTAAAGGTACAAGTAACTTAGAAGATGCTTGGGACCGCCCATCCTCTAAGGATCCGTTAAACTATCTACTATGTAGTAATATTCGCTATTATAATAGTGTCTACATAAGTAAAGTATAATCATATCGGAAAATAGCGTTAAGGGGATGGAGAACCTTAACGGTCGGATCTTAAAAATCATAATCGTACTAAAGCTCGATATGGTAGGTGACACGGCACAACTAGGCAATGCCAGGGTAGATATACCAATTACGCACACGGACTGATGGATACGCATAGCAGCCACTACCGTTCCACCTCGAACAACATTCCCAAATCGGAGGATGGCCATCTAGTCAAATCAGTAAGAGTATAATATCGAAGGAATGTGTCCGAGAAGAGGTGCTACCTCACTGGTCCGAGATCGCTCCTGTTTTAGCCACCTTATGCCAACTCACGGGAGTTGGGTCCACGTAATACCTTAAGGACGTCGCCACCATCCTACTTCGTTCTGGAATCTCCACCGCGTACACGGTTGTCAAAGTGGTTTTCGGTATCGACAGAGAGTATGTCCATATCCGATCCCGGTCTCTTTGCCAACCAATCGTTATTATAACCCGTGGTTATAGATTTAAAACAATTTATCAAATATACTTCGAATTAAAATCATTTAAAAACGAAGACATTATTCCTTTAAAAAATATTATATTTCCAAAATCTAACCCTTCAGAGTTCACATATTCACTTAAACAAAAGCATTAAAATTTTCAGCTTCCACGGCATTTAAAAGTGTGGCGGTAAGTTATATTCGAAAACAATTTTATTTCAACAAAACAAAATTTATAATTGTTATATTAGTTCAGTTTACACAAAATCATATTTCAGTCTACTGCAGTCCTTAACAAGTGCTGCAGTAGCTTTTCATTAGTTCAAGTTAAATTTTAGTTTCTGCTACAACAGCACTTACCAAGTACTATCATAGCTTTAGTTCATTTTAGTCTTTTAGTTCATTTATAAAAACCACGACACTTAAAAAGTGCTACAGATTCTACCTAGTTAAAACTTATAAAATCATACAATAAAAATGTTCATTTCAATCCTTTAACAAATTTTATTCCAAATAAATTTTACAAGTTAAAACCAACTTACCAATTTGCTTATTACATTCATTTCAACACTTAAGCTTAAACTTCACTTTTCCACAAATTTAAAACTAAATTTTCAATTTCAATTAAATTAACTTAAGTTTCCATCTTTCCCTTTTTCTTTTTTCCAAAATTTTAAAAATTAAGTTTCGCTTTAAAATCAATATTCCTCCACTTATTTATATTTATCACATAGAAAATCATTTCTATTTTAAATAAATCATTTAAAAATTCGGTTTAAATCAAATTAAATATTATTACAATTTTTAAATTATCTAAAAATATTCATAAAATACATAAAAATAACCACGGGTCTGTATAATATTTTCTAGCCTAATTCAAGTGATACGGATACTATATCATTTCAATCCGTAATTTACAAAGAAAAATCCGGGTTTTATCATTTCAAACCCGCAATCCCAAGTAAATAAAATTTAATTGAAAATCGCTCAGGCCTATCATTTCAGCCCATAACGACCTTCCCTTATTCTAAAGTCCGTTCGGGTATGTATCATTTCAACCCATAGTGATTCTATTCTACAGGGAACTTGCAGTGTGATTTAACAGAACAGAATAACAGTAAAATAAGAACAGAACATAACAGATGATACGATATGCAGTTTTAACAATTAACATCAACTATAAATAAATCACAGGTAGTTATAACATCATTATTTTATTTATTTATTTCTACACATTCAGTTGCGGTCGTTTCACAATTATATAAGTATGAATATTCGTGTGAGATTTACTCACCTCTGCGGAGCTGGAGATCCGAAGAAAAGAGAAATACGATGTAAATCGAAAGCACGCGAATAGCACGATCAGTCGTTAGCGGATGCGCCAACTGGATTCAAACCAAAAACACAATAAATAACCAACTCTAAGATTTCAAGAATAACGAACTTTCAAATGAAGCAACAACCGGAAAAAAAACAAGTTGAAAAATTTAAAACACTAGCACGACCACTTTTGAAATACCGATTAAAACTTTTAAAATCGCAACGTGACAAAACAAATATTTTTTTCTGTTTTCAAAACAAGGTTTAGTATATTTTTTTTTTTAAACTTCGAAATAAAGCTCTGGAAACCCAATTCAAAATATGTTAGAGGAAACAACACGTGACCAACTTGCCCATTTCTTTTCTCACAATCTATCACAGCAACTTCAAAAGAATTCCCACTGTTAACAAAGCAATCGTTTCTAAATTTACAAATGAAATGTCTGTGACGTGGCGTTCGATTGGCAGGGCTGGGGTAGGAGTGTGGCTGGAGGCGGTCTGGCGTGCGTCAGTGGGTTCGGTAGGGAGAGTCTCGACCTGGGGTCGATGGAGGGCTGACGGTGGAGACATGGTGGTTCTCGGCGAGGTCAGGTAGGGTGCGTGGGATTCGTGGTGGTATGGTGGCTTGGAGGCGACTGGGCCATGGTGGATCTCGTGGTGGTGGGCAGTGGGGTCGGTGACGACTGGGTTGTCACGTGGTGGTGACGTGGAGGTGGTTCTGGCCTCGTGGTGGATGGGTGGAGTTCGGGGTAGGTTGGTCTGATCTCGGCCTGGGGTTGCCTGGTCTCGACCTGGAGGCGAATGGGCAGGCTCGGTCTGGTGGGGTGCGTGGGGTTTCGTGGTGGTCTGGTGGCGACTGGCCATGGTGGATCTGGGCTGTGAACGACATGGGTAGGGCTGACTGGTCTCGTGGTATTGGAGGCATGGGTGTCTGGCCTGGGTTCGTGGTGGTTGTCTCGGCATAGGTTGTAGGCAACGTGGTCTAGCATAGGTTGGGTCGGAAATTTATGGGGTAGGAGCATGGAAAGAGACGTGGGGACTAGTATGGGGTAGGCAACAAATCTGGAGGAAGGGACATGGGATTATATGGTGAATGTGAGGAGCATGAGGTGGCAGGAAATATGAACAAGCAAGGCACGACAATAGAGTAATCAGAACAACAAAATGAAAAGAAGAAAAAAAATTACAGAGGCAAGCGGCCATTACCTGGAAGATGGACACGCAAAAGAGAAAATGGAGCTGAAAGAAAACTGCAGTTTGGAAATAAGTTTGAACGAGGAATAATAAACGTGACTCAGAAGGCAAGATATAAAGGTTTGAACGGTAGAAAGATTTAGGCAATAAATTTTATTAAAGTGGAGTAACGAACGGAAGGCCAAAGGGAAAGAAAAATCTTCCACGTGCACGATTTAATGCAATATTTTTGGGCAAGAGTTTGAATTCCTCAAAATAGAATATACGGCTGAAACTTGTAAAGCCACGCATATAAAAATCAAATGGACAAAGGAAAAAGGCAAGAGGAATTATAAATGAAATGCCCAAAGTAACGTACAACTTTATTTGCTTCTTTCATAAAAAAAAATGATAACGTTTCTTTCAAAAAAACGTAACTTTAAAAATCAAAATTTAAAATAGCTAAAATCATCGTTAAATTTTTTTTATTCTAATGTAAAGTTAAGAACGGACAAAAAGTGACTAAATGTAACGTTTTGAATTTTCGTTTTATACGAATTTCTACAATTTATATTTAAATTAATATTCCAAAATGTTTTTTTTTTAAATTAAAATTTTGCTTTAAAATTTATCGGACTGTTACACTCTCCCCCACTCAAAGCTTTTCGTCCTCGAAAAGGAACGAAGAAGGAAAACAAAGAAAGATAAGATAGAATAGTAAAGTACCTGAAATAAACAATTCCGGATTCGAAGCACGAATGCTCTCCTCCGTCTCCCAGGTGCAATCCCGTTCATCAGTGCTCCACTGCACTTTGACCAGGTTGACAGATTTTCTTCTTAGCTGCTTCGTACCTCGATCGACGATACGAAGTGGCTTCCTCTCAACAGTCAGATTTGGCTCAATATCCAAACTATCAAGAGCAGAAGGCTGAATAATAAGAGATGGATCATGCAGATAGCGACGAAGGTGAGATACATGAAAGACGTTGTGAATTCCAGAAAATTTCTTGGGTAAATCCAGACGATAAGCAAGAGAACCAATTCTTTCCAAGATGCGGAAAGGACCAACAAATCTAGGAGATAGCTTTCCTCTACGACCAAAACGAATAACATTCCTTAAGGGGGAGACCTTAAGGAAAACCAAATCACCAACTGCAAACTCTAAACTCCGTCTTCGACGATCGGCGTACTTTTTCTGTCTATCCTGAGCAATCCTCATCTTCCTCTTAATCTCTTCAACTCTCTCTGAAGCTTCCAAAACCATCTCAGGACCAAGAACCAAACGATTACCAGATTCAATCCAACAAGAAGGAGATCTACAAGGTCGTCCGTAAAGAGCAGAAAATGGAGAAGTCTCAATACTGGCCTGATAACTATTGTTATAAGTGAATTCGACAAGATGGAGATGATCTTCCCAAGATCCTCCATAATCGAGCACACAAGCACGAAGAAGATCTTCTAAAATCTGATTCACCCTTTCCGTTTGACCGTCGGTCTGTGGATGGTAAGCAGTGCTCAGATTTAGATGAGTACCCAAAGAATCCTGAAAGGCTTTCCAAAATCTACTAGTAAAGATAGGATCACGATCACAAACGATACTGAGAGGAACACCATGGAGACGAACAATCTCCCTCATGTAAATCTCAGATAAACTAGAAGCTGAACGGGTAGACTTGACCGGAATGAAATGAGCTGATTTGGTCAATCTATCCACAATAACCCAGATACTCTCGTTACCCTTCCTACTCCTCGGTAAACCATCAATGAAATCCATAGAAACTTGTTCCCACTTCCAATTGGGAATCTCAAGAGGCTGCAATAAACCAGGGGTCTTCTGATGATCTGCCTTGACTTGCTGACAAGTCGCACACCTATTGACGAAAATGGAAATATCTCGCTTCATACCTTTCCACCAATATAACTTCTTCATATCCTGATACATCTTGGTTACGCCTGGATGAATAGAAAGTCTGGACTGATGATTCTCCCGAAGTAACTCCTGTCTCAATCCATCAACATTCGGGACACAAATCCTATTATTAATCCTCAATACACCCTTATCGTCAATCTGAGCTCCATTACCATCAAGACTACTACCTCCCACTCTACTTCGAACATTCCCCTTAATCAATCTAAGCATCTGATCCTCATCCTGTCTAGCCATAATACGATCCACAAGAGGCGAAGAAACAACAATCTGACACAACAAAGCTTTCTTCCTACTCAAAGCATCTGCCACTACATTTGCTTTTCCCGGTGTATAGTTGATGTCGAGGTCATAAGAAGCAAGGAACTCCAACCACCTAACTTGTCTCTGATTCAAATCTTTCTGAGAGAAAATATACCTCAAAGACTGATGATCAGTGAAAAGCTCGAACTTGGTACCCAACAGATGATGTCTCCAAAGCTTCAAAGCGAAAACAACTGCAAGCAACTCTAGATCATGGGCAGCATAATTTACTTCATGAGTATTCAACTGTCTACTAGCATAAGCAATCACTCTACCATCCTGCATCAGAACAGCTCCCAAACCTTCTCTACAAGCATCAGTGTATACCGTTAATCCCTCATCTCCATTTGGAACGGTAAGAACAGGTGCGGAAGTAAGCTTGTCTTTTAAATCATTGAATGCGGCTTCACACTTACTACTCCAAATAAACTTAGCATTCTTCCGAGTTAAAGTAGTGAGAGGTGCAGCAATCCGAGCGAAATTCTCAATGAATCTCCGGTAATAACCGGTGAGGCCCAGAAAACTACGGATATCAGTAGGAGTCTTAGGAGTTTCCCAATCCTGTACAGAATAGGGAAAAAGAAGGATAATAGGAAAGATAGAGTAAATTGAAATGAAACAATGAAAGAGAAAGAAAGGAGAACTTACATTGATCGCAGCGATCTTGACTGGATCAACTGAAACTCCATTACTAGAAACAATATGCCCAAGAAATCGGACTTCATCCTTCCAGAAATGGCATTTGGAAAATTTAGCTTTTAACTGATGCTTTCGAAGAGTCTCAAGGACAGATTTCAAATGTGACTCATGTTCTTTTTCAGACTTAGAGAAAATGAGGATATCATCCACAAAGACTAGAACAAATTTATTAAGCACATCACGGAATACACGATTCATCAAGTCAACAAAGAAAGCAGGAGCATTAGTCAAACCAAAAGGCATGACTAACCATTCGAAAAATCCATTTTCAGTACGGAAAGCAGTCTTAGGAATACTTTCCTCAGCAACTCTGAGTTGGTGAAAACCTGTGGCAAGATCAAGCTGAGAGAAAACAGTAGCACCATAAAGCTGATCGAACATGTCATTGATGCGAGGCATTGGATATCTATTTTTCATAGTGAGTTTGTTCAACTCCCTATAATCAACACACATCCGAAGAGAACCATCGGACTTGGTGACGAAAACCACCGCAGCTCCCCATTCAGAAAAACTAGGTCTGATCAGACCCTTGGAAGATAGGTCTTCAATTTGTTTCCTTAACTCAACCTTCTCGCGGGGTGCCATTCTTCTAGGAGGAAGAACTATAGGTCGAGCTCCAGGAATGAGATCAATGCGGAAATCAATTTCCCGCTTGGGAGGTAAAGCAGTAACTTCACCAAATACATCCGGGTAGTGATTAACTACACGGGTCGACTGAAGATCATCAATAGAAGCATCAAGAGAAAAGATAAAGCTACCAGCATAATCATGAGGCATACAGCCTTGAATAAACAAAGAATTTCCTCGATCATCCTTAAGAGAAACAATTCGGGATTTGCACGAGATACGGGCATCGTGTCTATCAAGCCAATCACTTCCAAGCAGCAAATCAAAAGCATCGAAACCAAGGATATAGAAATCGCCACTAAAACTATGATCGGAATGGAGGAGTTTCACATGTTTACAAATCTTATTAAGATTTGCAGGACCACCAATAGGATTAGAAACACATAAAGGAACAGAAGCATACTCAGGGGAAAGGAGATGTTCAAACTTATTACACAGGTCATCAGAAATAAAACTATGTGAAGCACCAGTATCAAATAAAACACGAACTGGATGATGAAATAAAGTAAAGGTGCCTTGAAGAGTACCTTGACTATCGCTAGGAGCAGGAGTAGGTGCGGGAGCAGGTGATGAAGCAGATGTGACAGCAAATACGCCAGATGGCTTTCCCTTCTGATATAAAGGACAGTCCTTCCTAAAATGACCCGGCTGGAGACAAACATGACAAAGATCGTTCCTGGTAACCTGGGGTGGAGGAATAGCAGCACTGGACGGATTAGGGCAACTATTGGCATAGTGTCCCTTTTGGTCACATTTGAAGCAAGTAATGGAGGAAAGATCAATAGGGTGTCTCTGAGAAGGAGCAGATGCTGAAGATCCCAAGCCCGCATGTTTGTTCCAATTCTTCTTCTGCTGGTGGAAGTTGGGCTTTCTCTTCTTGGAATTTGCAGAGGAAGATTGTGAGACATGAGTACCAGAAGTAGCAGGACCCTTGGAAGTAGGGTTCTCATAGCGGATAGCCATATCCATGAGCTCAGTAAATGTGCCATGAACATGTGAAATAAGGCGATCGTAGAACTCTGGGCGAGCTCCAGAAATGAACTTCTCATTCTTCTTTAGCTGAGTGTCGATAAGACCAGGACCGAATTTGGAAAGTTCATTGAACTTCCGTTCATACTCTGAGAAGGACATGGTACCCTGCTTGAGGTCCATGAATTCACGGTAAAGCTGAGATTTTCCGGCTTCGGGCATCCATTTTGCCACAAAAGCCTCCCTGGAAAGAAGATACAGAAACTGAATTTAAGATGAATTCGAAAAGAAAGGAAATGGGGAAAAATTCAAGTTAACTCAAAGGATACCTGAACTGCTCCCACGAAAGATCACCTTCATTAGTGTGAGTCGTAACAGACTCCCACCAATCTAGGGCTGACTCTTGCAGCTGCCATGCTGCTAACTGACGCTTCTGGGCATCAGTGATCTCTAAACCAGTAAAGATTCTTTCCAAACTTCTTAGACATTGCTGGGCTTCGATGATACTTTCTGAACCGGTGAACTTAGTGCCACCGAGCTGAGAGAATTCCTTGCAAAGGACTGTAAACTTAACGGGTGCAACAGGTGGAGGAACTGGGGCAATACCACGACCCCTACCTCTAGCATTTCCACGATTCATCCTGGAAATATCAAGAATAAATTTAGGACAAGGTACAGAGAAGACAAAGATAAGTTAAGATAAATACGATAAAGTCACTTGGGTGAATATCCTAACAACAAAATTCCTAACAAGGTAGATACAGAAAGAAGGAAGTTTAGAAAATTTCTTCTTAAAACAAGAAAACTTTATATCAAAATAATCTTTGAAAAATCATTTGAAAAATCATTTAAAATCATTTTATACTTTGAAAATACGTTCACTCACAAGGAAATGATTCTGAGTTTGATTTTTACTCATTCTAGGGTATTTCTACCCTATCTCTAATGAGTTTTTGCTCCATAGGCTAAGGTTTGCCTAAACCTGGCTCTGATACCAAATGTAACGACCCACTATTTTGGACCATTCAAATCGACAATAATCCACACATGTCAGACTTGAATAACACAAAATAACAGATTGTAATAAAAGTTAGAGCAAATAAAATCATTCACAGAATCACAGACACAGAAATATCAGAATAACTCGCAGCGGAATTTAAAAAATACCATAGTGGTTCATGAAGCCACTAAATACATAGTCTCAAATCAAATACAAAATACATAGTCTGAAACCCAATACAGTTCTGAACAAGCACAATAGAAATCCCAAATACACAAGTCTCTAAAACAAAAGCTGAAATAAGGCAACTGAAACTGAAATAGGAAGATAACTAGATAAGCAGAATCTCCAGTGATTCCGAGCTCCAGAAAGGTGAATCCAAAGCTGTGAATACTCAGGCTGACCCGAGCGTAAAATAAAACATAACACTCGAGTCAGGATATACATACTTATACAGTGTAAATCAATTCAAGTGAACTGTAGTAAAGGTACAAGTAACTTAGAAGATGCTTGGGACCGCCCATCCTCTAAGGATCCGTTAAACTATCTACTATGTAGTAATATTCGCTATTATAATAGTGTCTACATAAGTAAAGTATAATCATATCGGAAAATAGCGTTAAGGGGATGGAGAACCTTAACGCGGTCGGATCTTAAAAATCATAATCGTACTAAAGCTCGATATGGTAGGTGACACGGCACAACTAGGCAATGCCAGGGTAGATATACCAATTACGCACACGGACTGATGGATACGCATAGCAGCCACTACCGTTCCACCTCGAACAACATTCCCAAATCGGAGGATGGCCATCTAGTCAAATCAGTAAGAGTATAATATCGAAGGAATGTGTCCGAGAAGAGGTGCTACCTCACTGGTCCGAGATCGCTCCTGTTTTAGCCACCTTATGCCAACTCACGGGAGTTGGGTCCACGTAATACCTTAAGGACGTCGCCACCATCCTACTTCGTTCTGGAATCTCCACCGCGTACACGGTTGTCAAAGTGGTTTTCGGTATCGACAGAGAGTATGTCCATATCCGATCCCGGTCTCTTTGCCAACCAATCGTTATTATAACCCGTGGTTATAGATTTAAAACAATTTATCAAATATACTTCGAATTAAAATCATTTAAAAACGAAGACATTATTCCTTTAAAAAATATTATATTGCCAAAATCTAACCCTTCAGAGTTCACATATTCACTTAAACAAAAGCATTAAAATTTTCAGCTTCCACGGCATTTAAAAGTGTGGCGGTAAGTTATATTCGAAAACAATTTTATTTCAACAAAACAAAATTTATAATTGTTATATTAGTTCAGTTTACACAAAATCATATTTCAGTCTACTGCAGTCCTTAACAAGTGCTGCAGTAGCTTTTCATTAGTTCAAGTTAAATTTTAGTTTCTACTACAACAGCACTTACCAAGTACTATCATAGCTTTAGTTCATTTTAGTCTTTTAGTTCATTTATAAAAACCACGACACTTAAAAAGTGCTACAGATTCTACCTAGTTAAAACTTATAAAATCATACAATAAAAATGTTCATTTCAATCCTTTAACAAATTTTATTCCAAAGAAATTTTACAAGTTAAAACCAACTTACCAATTTGCTTATTACATTCATTTCAACACTTAAGCTTAAACTTCACTTTTCCACAAATTTAAAACTAAATTTTCAATTTCAATTAAATTAACTTAAGTTTCCATCTTTCCCTTTTTCTTTTTTCCAAAATTTTAAAAATTAAGTTTCGCTTTAAAATCAATATTCCTCCACTTATTTATATTTATCACATAGAAAATCATTTCTATTTTAAATAAATCATTTAAAAATTCGGTTTAAATCAAATTAAATATTATTACAATTTTTAAATTATCTAAAAATATTCATAAAATACATAAAAATAACCACGGGTCTGTATAATATTTTCTAGCCTAATTCAAGTGATACGGATACTATATCATTTCAATCCGTAATTTACAAAGAAAAATCCGGGTTTTATCATTTCAAACCCGCAATCCCAAGTAAATAAAATTTAATTGAAAATCGCTCAGGCCTATCATTTCAGCCCATAACGACCTTCCCTTATTCTAAAGTCCGTTCGGGTATGTATCATTTCAACCCATAGTGATTCTATTCTACAGGGAACTTGCAGTGTGATTTAACAGAACAGAATAACAGTAAAATAAGAACAGAACATAACAGATGATACGATATGCAGTTTTAACAATTAACATCAACTATAAATAAATCACAGGTAGTTATAACATCATTATTTTATTTATTTATTTCTACACATTCAGTTGCGGTCGTTTCACAATTATATAAGTATGAATATTCGTGTGAGATTTACTCACCTCTGCGGAGCTGGAGATCCGAAGAAAAGAGAAATACGATGTAAATCGAAAGCACGCGAATAGCACGATCAGTCGTTAGCGGATGCGCCAACTGGATTCAAACCAAAAACACAATAAATAACCAACTCTAAGATTTCAAGAATAACGAACTTTCAAATGAAGCAACAACCGGAAAAAAAAACAAGTTGAAAAATTTAAAACACTAGCACGACCACTTTTGAAATACCGATTAAAACTTTTAAAATCGCAACGTGACAAAACAAATATTTTTTTCTGTTTTCAAAACAAGGTTTAGTATATTTTTTTTTAAACTTCGAAATAAAGCTCTGGAAACCCAATTCAAAATATGTTAGAGGAAACAACACGTGACCAACTTGCCCATTTCTTTTCTCACAATCTATCACAGCAACTTCAAAAGAATTCCCACTGTTAACAAAGCAATCGTTTCTAAATTTACAAATGAAATGTCTGTGACGTGGCGTTCGATTGGCAGGGCTGGGGTAGGAGTGTGGCTGGAGGCGGTCTGGCGTGCGTCAGTGGGTTCGGTAGGGAGAGTCTCGACCTGGGGTCGATGGAGGGCTGACGGTGGAGACATGGTGGTTCTCGGCGAGGTCAGGTAGGGTGCGTGGGATTCGTGGTGGTATGGTGGCTTGGAGGCGACTGGGCCATGGTGGATCTCGTGGTGGTGGGCAGTAGGGTCGGTGACGACTGGGTTGTCACGTGGTGGTGACGTGGAGGTGGTTCTGGCCTCTTGGTGGATGGGTGGAGTTCGGGGTAGGCTGGTCTGATCTCAGCCTGGGGTTGCCTGGTCTCGACCTGGAGGCGAATGGGCAGGCTCGGTCTGGTGGGGTGCGTGGGGTTTCGTGGTGGTCTGGTGGCGACTGGCCATGGTGGATCTGGGCTGTGAACGGCATGGGTAGGGCTGACTGGTCTCATGGTATTGGAGGCATGGGTGTCTGGCCTGGGTTCGTGGTGGTTGTCTCGGCATAGGTTGTAGGCAACGTGGTCTAGCATAGGTTGGGTCGGAAATTTATGGGGTAGGAGCATGGAAAGAGACGTGGGGACTAGTATGGGGTAGGCAACAAATCTGGAGGAAGGGACATGGGATTATATGGTGAATGTGAGGAGCATGAGGTGGCAGGAAATATGAACAAGCAAGGCACGGCAATAGAGTAATCAGAACAACAAAATGAAAAGAAGAAAAAAAT
Source organism: Allium fistulosum (assembly GCA_030737815.1). Taxonomy (NCBI): domain Eukaryota; kingdom Viridiplantae; phylum Streptophyta; class Magnoliopsida; order Asparagales; family Amaryllidaceae; genus Allium; species Allium fistulosum. Next base: position 1,256,242,748 of record CM060904.1, read on the forward strand.
TTACAGAGGCAAGCAGCCATTACCTGGAAGATGGACACGCAAAAGAGAAAATGGAGCTGAAAGAAAACTGCAGTTTGGAAATAAGTTTGAACGAGGAATAATAAACGTGACTCAGAAGGCAAGATATAAAGGTTTGAACGGTAGAAAGATTTAGGCAATAAATTTTATTAAAGTGGAGTAACGAACGGAAGGCCAAAGGGAAAGAAAAATCTTCCACGTGCACGATTTAATGCAATATTTTTGGGCAAGAGTTTGAATTCCTCAAAATAGAATATACGGCTGAAACTTGTAAAGCCACGCATATAAAAATCAAATGGACAAAGGAAAAAGGCAAGAGGAATTATAAATGAAATGCCCAAAGTAACGTACAACTTTATTTGCTTCTTTCATAAAAAAAAATGATAACGGTTTCTTTCAAAAAAACGTAACTTTAAAAATCAAAATTTAAAATAGCTAAAATCATCGTTAAAATTTTTTTATTCTAATGTAAAGTTAAGAACGGACAAAAAGTGACTAAATGTAACGTTTTGAATTTTCGTTTTATACGAATTTCTACAATTTATATTTAAATTAATATTCCAAAATGTTTTTTTTTTAAATTAAAATTTTGCTTTAAAATTTATCGGACTGTTACAATCAAAGTGCTATTCAGAGTTATAGGATCAATTTGTAATTAAAAGTTTATCGAGTCTCTCTATAAGGTGTGGTTGTGCCTGGAAATCAATTGGGTGATCTTGTGTCCTGTAAATCAAGAGAGTTTTCCCCAGACTCGAAGATAGGAGGGTACCTCAAGGCCTTTAGAAATTGAGGATTGTAATCTCGACATTGGTATAATAAAAATCTGTACGAGGTGTTTGCCTTGGTGCAGGACTGGACGTAGGGTAACTCCGAACCAGTATAAAATACGGTGTGTTCTTTCCTTTTACTGCTTTTTATTTACTTTCTGCATCTGTGTTTGATTCTGTGATTGTTCTATGATTAAGTTCTGCATTTGTTTATATCATAATTTTTAAATTAGTCCATATAAGTCTTAGAATCCATTAAACACTATTCACCCCCCTCTAGTGTTAAATTAGCCTTAAGATCCTTAATCCGCACTCCCTTTCATAATGTATTTCTAATGAAATACCATCGTGATTCAAGTGTCGGACACATCGGGAATCGCGGTATACATACATTTACATATGTATTTATTCCTTAAGTCTATTTACACTACAACAAAAGGACCCTATTACAACTGTCATAATTTGTCGGTTGTAATAGAGGTTTTTTACAACTCTTTCTTTCATAAAGTTGTAATAAACTTACTTTCAACAACTCTTCTTTTTTGCCAGTTGTAATAGATACCTATTACAACCTTTCTTTTTTGCCAGTTGTAATAGATGTTTATTTTTAACAACTCTTCTTTTCTGTCAGTTGTAATAGATCCCTGTTACAACATTTTTTTGCAAGTTATAATAGATGTCTATTTTTTACAACTCTTCTTTTTTGTCAGTTGTAATATATGCCTATTACAACCATTTTTGCTAGTTGTAATAGATGCATATTTTTAACAACTCTTTTTTTCACTTGTAATAGGTGTCGATTACAACTTTTTGTTTACCAGTTGTAATAATTAGTTAATAATTATAATTAAACATTAATACTTAATAATTAATTAGAAAATTAATAATAAATAATAATTACTAATATATAATAATAATTAATTTAAAATATGAAGTAATTAATATTCAATATAATTAATAATTAATAATTATTAAATAAATAATAATTAATAAATTAGAATTATTTTTTATTAATTAATAATTAATAATTAAGAAATAACAATTAATATTAATTAATTGGAAACAGTTTTTTTTTGTTTTCCCAATTTTGGACCAAATTTAAAAGCCTGAAAACCCAAAACTTGATCGCAAAGCGAACGCATTCAGTCCCTTATTCCTCTTTCGTGGCCGCGAAATCTGAAATTATCTGAGGAGCAAAATCGCCTTCTTCTTTAGCTTTTATCCCAAAATCAGGTAAAATCAATTTTTATTTCTTACTTATCTCGTTTGCTTCTAACTAATGGTACCTAGGGTTAAGCGCGAATGATTTGATGATCCATTTGATTTATTTTTGTGTACTAGGGTTTCGCTTGATGATTGATGAATTTATCCACCATTGAATATCTAATATGCTCTTAAGGGTCAAAGCAATATTTTACTATCGGGTATTGTACTCATGTCTATTCTCATTTTTGTCTAGCAGTAATCTTTCTAAGTTCAAAACAAATTATGGAAAGATAAGAAGCATATTTCCATTTTATTTACATCGAATGCTTGTTATATTTGATAGGAAGAGTATGAAATAGTTTACACTTTGAAACCTACACTATTTGATATCTAAAAGGGTTTAATATGTATAATTATATTATGTTTTTTAATTTTTTTTCTAGATCTACTTAACATAGAGCAATATAACAAGTTCTTTATTTCAGATGTGGCAAACTTCAGAAAATAATACTTACTAAACTATCATGATATCGTGTTATTATTTCAAAATTAGAGTAACATCTATGGTCTATAACTCCCAAAGTGAATCAAAGTTTTATTTTCAGCTATAAGCAAGCATGGCATATGGGTCAGCATTGCAAAACATGTGAGAAAAACTATAAAGAAATAAAACAAAACAAATTAATGTCAAGCCCATATAAGAGGAGAGAAACAAAAAAATACGACTCATGGGTAGAAGGAAGAATATGAAAGGAAGCAAGCTCCAGTCCATGCTGAAAGTTTTAAAACTTTTAGAACTTTTAAAAGTATAAAAGCAAAAAATAATTAAGCTTAAGTTTTACTTATCAGTGCTATTTAAATGATAAAGATTCGGGTGCTCCTTAATAGTGTATTAGAAGCTTTAGGTTTGAGGACTAGATTTATGGATTTTAATCAATAAGTCTAACCATTGAAGCTAAAAGTGGCAACGTCCATGCTCTTTTGATGGAAATATGCATATGTGCACGTAAGTTTGATACTCTGTGGTTCTACAGAAAAGGATGACAACCACATATCTAATATTGTCACTATGGTGTTGTAATTTTTCTTTTTTATCATTACACATGCACGCTGTTTTGGTTATTACCATTTACACAAGTAACATCGTTCATTGCAAAATATAAAACTATAAAGAGCCAACTCAACAATGAAACCAGTTAGACATAAATTTTTAAGCCGTAGCTAAATTCTCAATGAGAGAGCAATGACACATAATTTGCTGCTTTCTCATTAATAACAATCATTCTAACTAGAACAAATATCCATGATTTTCTGGTCTTTTTATTTCCTTTATAGAAGTGATTTTCTTGTTAACATGTCTTTGGTTTTCAGACCTTTTAGTTACTTTCAATTTCTCCCCTTATAAACTAGAAAAAAAATTCTTTCTAATTGACTTCTGATGATTATGTTCCCAATTGAAAGTGTTTGCATACTGTTATTTGAATGTATACTAAAATAGGATGAAATTTTGCTTATACATTAGATGATATTCTCTGTTTTATCTTATATAACTTTTAACAATTATAATTCATATAATTGCAAGGATACATAAATTATCGAGACAAATTATAAAGCATATTATGACAATTCTTGGATTTTACTTTATATTTTATACGATAGTAAATGCACTAAAAGGTCAGTTTGTAACCATTATTTTGTTTGACAAATACATATACTGATACATATAACTATAGGACTGTTACCATGTATATTATGATTATGTGACATACAATATTTACTCTGTGTGTGTGCATGAGTATGCATATATGGTTCAAAACTATTATTTTATTTTTTATAAAGATTGCTCGCTGTTTGAGTACTTCCCACTTTCAGGTTACTCTTAAACACTTCCTTTGTAGCACAGTTGTTGTGTAATGTTTCTCAATCCTTGTAGTGTTTAACCTACAATAAAATGCAGGCTAAAATGAAATTGTCATAGATGAGCCTGAATGAAAAATAATAACGTGAGTACATATCAACATCGTCATGTGTCATAATAAGGGTTTCCTTATGAAGTTTGCCTCATGCAAGTCTGGGAATTTGAGTAATTGTAATATTTCAATGGAACATCTCAAGAGAATGACTTGCACAGTTTTTTGCAGTTGAAATAGTTTGAGTTCCTTATTTCAAACGAGTTTCAGAAGAAAAAAAGAATTACTTAAACTTGAACTATCATTCTTACTTTTGCTTCATTCAAAGTGAATAGCATAAAATAATTTTATAATAAGGATGTTGAACGATGGCATGCGTTATATCAACATTTAAACGCGGTTTAATTTGGGACACAACATTCCATTATGCTCTACTTGGTGTTTTGAGTTATAAAATGGAAAAATTGGTTGAATTGAATTATTAAAACACTATTATGGTTGTGGGTTTGGTGGAGCAAAGCAAAGGTTATCATACAGATTGATATGATTGTAGTATTGCATGTTTTCACTGACATTTCAGCAATTTGATAAGTGTTTCTGTAACGACCCGGAATTTTCAAACCCGAAAATCCAGATAGTTAGGAAAAGAAGAAAGAGATAGAAGAAGAAGAAACAGAAACATAGCACGGATTCTCACAAAACGCAGCAGATCAAAATATAATATCAAACAATAACATATTACGAAAGAATACCTGTATCTGTCAATTATATTTTTTTTACACCAGGGTTACACTCATACACAAACACTGGACATATACAAATCGCATGTCTCAGATAAACAGAAATATATCACAGCGGAAACACTCCATACGTTCCTGCCATCCAGCTCGCCTCCTGAGCTCCAAAACGTCCTTACCTGAAAATCTGTAATACTCGGTCTGACCCGAGCATTACATCAAAGTAACACCCGAGTCAGGCTGGAAACTAGCGTGAGTAAACTCATCTAACATGAAATACCAAGCTATAACACATGTGAACACCAGGGTAACTCGTACCTTTACGAGTTCTTATAGTCAAACGTTTATCACACAACAGTTTCAGGTTAAATGTCCATGATACTCAATTCATTCCATTCCAGCCTGTTTAGTTTTACATATCCACTTATAAAAACTTAGATTACTAATCGAAGTGGGTTCGGGTATTGCTGATACCCGATCCCTGTCCCTTCGAATTCAGTGTCACTTCAAAACAAAACCCTTTTTATAATTCAAATTTAAACACAAGATGTCACACTTTACACGACAATTCACTATTGATTGTTAATCCAAATATCACAGTACAACCTCACATCTCATATCACAGTTCATAAGTTATCGGATAAGGTTGATTCAAAACGCCGTTTTAAATGTCCAAGTTGGTTTAAAGGATTTAAACAATTTAGTTATTCAGAACATTTCAAATAGATGGTTCATACTAATATAGATAGATAATCCATATTATCTAATTCAACCATATATCACAAACATCACATATCACATATCAGAGATATCTCATTCAAATCATCCAATATCATTTATCATCCAATATCATCAAATTATCCATAAACAAATTTGATCCATTCTTAATTAATTTAATTTATCTCTAATTAAATTAATTTCTAACTTAATCACTTGGATTATCTTTAGTTCAGCTTACTTATCGTTTAATTAATTACAAATTAATTAATTAATCATCTCTTAATTATCTACCTTAATTAATCATCCTTGATTAATTATTCTTTAATTACATTAAGTATTCAAACCTTAATTATTGATTAATTATCCTTTAATTATTAATTAATCTTTTAATTATTTTTAACTACTTAATTAATTAGTCCTTAATAATCAATTTATTAATCTTAAATCATTAAATCTTAATTATCCTTAAGATAAAACATTATCCTTATTAATGACTTAATTATCATAAATCATATTTAAAACATTTAACTTTAAAACTTAACTTACTCATTAAATCATTTAATCTAAGATTTAAATAACTTAAAAATTTAACCTAACAAAATCAAGTTAAACAAACTTTAAACATTTACTTTAACATTTAAATCTTGGAAAGATTCGTTTAAACATGTTTAAATCATATTGCTTGGAAATCTAATCTTTTTAAATCTCTAAATTTGTTTAAAGAATTTTGTTTCTATACAACTTCATATCAGGTTACAACATTTATTATGAAATCCATCCAAACACTTTAACTTGATTTAAAATATACTCAAGCTTCAACCCAAAATCTGGAAATCAGTTATCAAACAAAACCCGAGCAAAACTACATGAAACCCGAAGATTTCAACCAAAAACACCGAGCTTCTTCCTGCTTCGAGAAAAATTCAAGCCTACCCGAGCTTAAACCCAAGCACCCCTCTTCTTCTCCAAACCAACTTCCTAGATGCACGAAAACGTGCACGTTCACGTGTACAACTGAACGCCGAAGCTCCGACCAACTTCGCCGATGTCGAAAGGTCACCGATCATCTCCAGAGTTGCCACGAACACTCAGATCCATCAATACGCTTCAGAATCGAAAAAGAGCCACCCAGCATCCTACTGAAACCCAACATCGATGACGAAAACACCTCGCCATGCCGATCTAGTCCATCAGAGCCAACGCCGATGAACACACACCATCGCCAGAGTCCCCTGCCTCAACTCCCCCTTATGCGATTGAGCCCTATCCTCTCACGTCACCATATGAACTCGAGAATCAATGTTATTTAAATCGGGTACTTAAACCCTATTTCATCGCCGACTAACTAAATCGAAGATCTAAAAATTCATTCGTTATTTTTTTGATAATCTCCAACCGTTAAACTTCCTTCAGCCATGAACACAACAACTCTACCTCAAAGAACATTTTCCGTTTATCTCTCAAATTCTCATCACCCATGATTTTAAAATTTTTAATATCTATATTAAAAATCATGATTTCTTAACGCGAATCCAATTATACAATCAAAATTTAAAAATTTAACAATTAAGATTTTGACCTGAGTTGATTTTACTGAAAACTTTCATTTTCCAGTAAAAATATCTTACTGATATATTTATAAATATTTTTAGAACTTAGATTTGGATTGTATAACAAATTTTATTAAGATCCTAAAGCCTAAAATAAATTTGAGAAGGAGGTTTTGCTTTATGAACAGCGTTTGGAAGCCTGTAATCAAACAGAGGCCAGCATAGCCTATAATCAAACATGCACACCTAAATTTATATGCATACAAGTATATTCACATTTATACCAGAAATTTTCACAGCAGCATACTTGCAAGATTCAATCAGATTTTAAGCTTTAACAAAGTAGTTTGCTCACCTTTCCCTTTTGAACAGAGCATTATGCTTTCTGAAAAAACTGCTAGCTTGTTGTTGCACTTCCTATTTACTTGAGCTGTTTGATTTCTTTTGTTTGATTCTTTAGTTTGTAATTGTAGTATATATTTCATTTTCTTATCTTATTCGAATGACTGAAATAGAAGAAGACAGTAGAGGTACATATAAGAGAAGAGATAGGCTGCATTGGTGTACACAGCAAGCTTCTTTTTATTTATATGTATTTACCATTTGCATTTCTTTGGTCTGAAGTTTTGTGACCTGTTTTGATTATTTACTGATTTGATCTTTCCTTTTTCATGATTTGAAATGCATTTATGGGGTTGCCCCCTTGTGTACATACATGTATTTTCATATGAATTTGATATATGTATGTATATCATTTTGTAAGCATGTATATATATATATATATAGTTATGTATTTTATCCACAAGTGTTGTTGTTATTGTATATATATATATACTTGCATTTCCACTATTTAAGAAATATATACTTTCATTTGTATTTGTCATCTTATACACATATATTTCGTACACATTGCTTACTTACTATACATTTTTACTTACATATGTATTTGTTATTATATAGATAAATACATCACTACACCAGAAAAGACTTTTGGTAGCGTTGAAAAAACGCTACCATAACTTATGGTAGCGTTTTAGAGAACGCTGCTATACGACATGCAACTAAAAGTCTAAAACTTTTTGTTGCGGTGTAGTAAACGCTACCAAAAGTCACTTTTAAATGCAACTATAGGTATTTTCTGTAGGATTTAAAAAACGCTACCAAAAGTCACTTTTAAATGCAGCTATAGGTTTTTTCTGTAGGGTTAAAAAAACGCTACCATAAGTCTTCATTTTTTGATTGCATTTTTTGTTTATATGCTTTTTTTAATTTTCAGTAGCGTTTTTAAAATGCAACTGTATAATTTTTATATTAGTTTACAATTTTTGGTAGCATATTTTAAATGCTACTATTTACGGTTGATGGTTTATACCATTTCCAGCAATCACTTATATACTATTCATATTAAAACGAACGATCAATCGCATAAACAATTAAATCACATAATTAGCATATACAAACAATTAAAGAGATATTTATCCATTAGATACAGTAAATCCATATACGAGGTTTTTGTTTTCCACAACGAAACTCGCCTGGTTAGCAACTTTCATTGACAATGAACATCAATTGTATATGCTGACAATGACCATTTGGTATATTTACTATATATAGCTTATGTTGTTTTCTTCTTCAGTTTGTATCCAAAACTCCATCATGTCATAACTCTTGTTTATATCATAAAAAAAAGGTAGGTGCCGAATGAAGGACAAGACTCAAACAATACCATTTTTGTAAAACCAAGGCAGGCAGGAATGTGAACACCCATACGTATCTAAGTGAATTGGCCGGATCTGCCGTAGACAAAAAAATTGCCTGCAATTTAACAAAAAAGAACAATGAGTATCGATGAGGCATCATGAACATACCACCAGACGGTACTAGATCACTAGTTAACCTGCAAACAACAAAGAAGTGATAATCTAGACAAATTAAGTGAACACTTACAAGTTATGTTATTACACACACACATCCAAGTGAATCAACAAGATCTACAGAAGACAGAATATTTGACTGCAATATAACAAAAAAGAACAATGAGAATCAATGAGGCATCATGAACATACCACCAGAAAGTACCCAATCACTTGTTAACCTTAAAACAACTAAGAAGTGGTAATCTAGAAAAATTAAGTGAACACTTATAAGTTATGACACACACACACATCCATGCTCTACTTGGAAATTTATCGCACTCGCTAAAATAAGTGAAACGAACTCAAACGTTATGACACACACACACACACATCCATGCTCTACTTGGAAATTTATCGCACTCGCTAAAATAAGCGAAACGAACTCAAAGAAGGTATTTGGTGTAGTTTATAGGTTCATTTATGAAAAAATGCAAATCCAAAGCTAATAAGTGCATCATTCAAGAGAATACCTTCTTTATTAATATAGTAGCCTCTTGATAGTTGGTCTTATATAGGTGGTAAACTTCTGCTAACATGGTTTATGACCTACAATATAAGGCTTGATCATGGAGTTACCCATTGAACAACTACCAAATGGGTAAGAACATCTTTACAGAGCAAATATGCCAGTATCGTAAGATGCTTGACCTATTCCATTTGGTTTATTTGTAGTTGTCCAATGTGAAACCGTGTCTCTAACTTTTTTGAAACACACATCTGCATAATACTGATATACGCAGTTCAAAGCCTGATTACCAAGGGTAGCTAGTATGAAATTAATTAGTGTGACACCATCATTTAAAATCAGACCAAGAAACCATATGCACATAGAAGAAGAAAAAACATCCGTGCGGCTTTCCCAAGGGATGTTTTCTGTTTACATTCCTATCTTTTAGAGTGAGTATATTCGCTTGTATTGGATACCCCTATTGTTGTTTCGCTGTTTATGTTATTTAATTTGATAAAATTTTCATCATGGCTTAAAAGCAGGAATTTAATTTTAAATAAGAACCAAATGATATAAAGATATCACATTGTACAAACGAATGCTGATAATTGATATCAATGCTTCTAGAAAGTCTAAAATTAGACGGTTAATAAGGCTAATCTACAAACAACAAACAATTTAAAAAAAAATTATGTATTACATTAGAATAATTATAAAGAAATTTTTATTCAAGTTAAGTTTTGATTTGCTGCATTTCTAACAAACTGCAAATGAATAATAATAGTAACTATAATTTGGTTGATGTAAAAATTAGTCAGCAAATATTCACTAAAAAATTCAAAAATCCAATCCTTAGCTAATAGTGCCATTTTCATTAACATTCTCTGCAAAATACCAAATTCAATTCGAGTGGAATGGAATTCATTTGATCATTAGTGTCATAAAGATATATAAATATGTAACCATAATCAAAATATAAATCTTCACAGACTATAAGTTTTAGTTACCTTAATAGTAACTTAGATCAATGAAAATAAACTAAACCCGGAAAACTGGATATCAAAGTCTCATACGGGCATAATAGCAACATAAACTCGCTCCTTAATTATTATTTTGTCATTATTAAGTTAACTATAACCTAATTTCTCACTCAACAACCCAAACAACAGATATAACAAATTACGAAATATAATTTGTTGTAATTTACACCAGATCTACTTAGAGTAGTTTAAAATAAACAGATCTGATGCTAAAACTACCAGCAAAAATAGTATACCTTGCAAACAGTCACAATTCTTGGCCTCTTTCCTAACAACATCCAAAACTGAATCAATTAATTATGCTCCTTCTGTATAATGACCCTTCGCCTAATTATTACCCGCTCCACTTTGCCCGAAAACAAAGTTATCGGGTCTGAAAGTCTGTCCATACGGTCTCGATCTAATTGCGTCCATAGTACCAGGCTCCGGATCCATCAAGACAGCGCATGGCACGTACATGCTTAAGCCTGCTTCATTGTAGTAAACGTTGATTCTTTCAAGCTGCAGATCTGAGTCGCCGTTGTATTTCCCAGTTGAATCGATTCCATGCTCGACGCACACCACTTCCCAGAACTTAGCTCCGATCTGGTTCCCGCATTGGCCAACTTTAATTTTGTTTTGAGGGACAAATCTGGGATAGTAGATACTGTTTTTAATTAACTGATAGGGTTTTTGGTAAAATACGGGTAGTGGATTGGGAAGGAGGGAAAAGGGAAAAAATTTTAAGTACTGTCCCGCCAATTGAAAACAAAAAAAGAGAATGGAGAAAGATTTTTTTACGGGCCGCTTTAATTTTGTTGTTTCCTGAATCAACTAGCGGCGACCGTTTTAAATTTTTATTCCATAAAACTGTGGTTGCATTTGGATAACCTTTTGGTTGCACTTAGATAACAAACGCTACTAATAAGTGCAACTAAAAATGCTTTTTCTTGTAGTGCATGTATATGTTTACATTCCTTTGTTCCAAATTCTTTTCTTTTTTTATGTATATATAACTTTCACCTGTACATTTTTATATACACATACATATGCTTAGGCATATTTTATCATTACATATATTTATAGGTATTTTACCCAAATTGAAATGGTGGAGTTTATTATTTATTTCCTATGAGATTCGTCATATCCAGAGATTTATAATCCAATATTTAATATAGTTTTTAAACCAATTTATGCATGTCTCGATATAAATTATCAGAATTTTATTTGTTCGACTTATAAAATCAGTATTTTCAATGATTTAATTCAGTTAATTACCAATTAACACACGCTAAAAATTCGGGTCGTCACATTCCTCCCCCTTTGAATCTTTTCGTCCTCGAAAAGGAACGAAACCATAATTTATGAAAATGCTTAAAATCAGATAAATAATTTTTTTTTCATTTTCAAAACACTTTTTAATATCTATATAATATTACTAAAATAGTTTTATAAAGAATACTTTTCATAACTCGATGTCTCAACAAGTCCATCCTCATTCTCATAGAAATTCGGTCATACGTTGATCAGACGCAGGACTGAAAATCTATAAGTACTTGGTAAACCCGTTTCCAACATCCAATGAAAATACTTTGGAAAATAATTTTATTGAAATATAGAAAACAGTTTTTGAAAATAGAGTGAATATCTTTGGTGAGAATGCTCTGGAAATCATCACCCCCATCCATGGTCGTAGTTACATCCTGGGTTACGTTGCCATCGCAGAAAAATCCATGTAACTGTAGGCACTCCGCGCCCCTCGATTACGCCATGGAACCCACAACAGATCACAGTTACATTCCAGGGTTACGTTGCAATCACAGCAAAAGTCCATGTAACTGTAGGCATCAGCGCCCTCGATTTTCGCTGTCAAAAATGAAACTTCTCCACTCCCATATAGGTCGCAGTCTACGGATGTAAAATCAAACGCAGACTGTTGGCTCTCAGCAGCACACATGACTTTCGCTATGTTACCATAGTGTCGCAGTCTACCGATATAAAATCAAACGTAGACTATTGGCTCTCAGCGGCACACACGACTTTCGCTGTGGTCTGCAGTAGATCGTAGTGACATCGAGTTACACTGTCGTCACAGCATAACCCAAATGCCTCTGTAGGCATCAGCGCCCTCGACTTTCGCTACCCAATAATCCTCAGGAACTAGTTTTGTCCCGACTCCTCACATGATCAACTTTAGAACCCCCACTTAGGGCTCAAGGCAGTACCACCCTGTGGCACTCCTGAGAAGTTCATTCAAGGGAGCGCCTTTTTCCCCAGAGCCACTTCAAAACACTTTATACTATACACATATAGTATTTTCCAAATCTTACACCAAGTATGAATCTCATATAAACCTCCTTTCTCAAAATCGATTATCCCAATATCGATAATTCACAAACTAGGCTTTCCAAGTTCCAAATTTGATTTTCCTCAAAAATCAAAAGCCTTTCCAAATCCATAGGTTCCAAAACCTTTTCTCAAAATCATTCTCATAAGATCCTTTACATATATATATACATATATATATATATAACTTTAAAAATCTTTGGATCACTTCAAACTTGTATAAATTCCCTTTCTATACTTCCAATACTTTCAAAAACCCTTTTCTTCTGGCAAAAGATTCAACAAGGGGAGTTTTATCATATATATAACAAAGATACGTAACTTTGTTTATTCCAAATCAAATATTCAAATTTGATTATTCTTTTATAAAGTTATTAACCACATTACTTTTCTTCATAAAGTGAACCTTTAATCATAGAAATTTCCAATTTCCATTTTACCTCATCATATATTCCACAAAATATACTTTTCATTTCAAAGACCATTTACGGTTCTTATCCATAAATTTTCAATGCCAATTTCATTCAAACCCGTACGATGTACCCATACCATCCGTACGCAATATCAATCTGATCGCTCACTCGATCACCAAATTTCACTTCCGAACTAGTATTGTCCACCCGACTTCCTATTGCGGACTCAGATCTGGTTTCTTGATCAGAAACCGTCATTCTCCTTGCATAGTCACAACTATGATAGAGAATATCCAGAACCAGTCAACAATCCATATCTATGTTTGCCGTCGAAAATCGAGCGAAAAATCCCAACTCGGATTGATAATACTATCTCGAAATTCTTTGCTCGAATCTGGATCAAATCACTATGCGAATAGAATAATATACGTACATCCTACGTATTTATCTTCATTGATTATCAGTTAAATCAATTTCCTTTCTATTCATCCTTACTTTGATTTTATTCACTTATTCACATTTGCCTTAATCCCCATTTGGATTATCACTTCAATTCTTATCTCAGTTGGGTATTTAATCAACAATAGTTTGAACTCCGACCAGTTTATATTTAGAAAATAGCTTGAAAAAATTTAAAAATAGATAAGTAGTTGAAAAATAATTATTAGTTTCTAAAATAGCTATAAAATAATTACGTAATTGTAAATAGTTGAAAAATAGTAATTATTTATAAAACAATTGAAAAACAGTAATTAGTTTATAAATCAGTTGTAAAATTGTTAAATAGTTCCAAAAGTAATTGTAAACCAGCTTATAATTGTTTTAGGTTTAAAAAGAAAAGTTGTATAGTAAATAGTTTGGAAAAATAGATTTATATTAAAACAATTTATTTTGAAAATAGTCCAGAGTCAAACTGTTCGATTCCCCATCAATTTACTTTAAATTTCCACTTCCATTTAAATTGACTCACCTCTAATTTGAATAACTTCAATTTCAAATCATTTCAATTTCTATATGAATTAATCCCAATTCCCATTTGAATTTGAACTCATTCAATCTTCAATTTTATTTCGAATTAATCCAATTCAAATTTTCCATTTGAATTTTATACTTATCCATCTTCAATTCTAATTAATTCAAACTAAATTCAATTTGAACTAATGAAATCTGAATCTCAACTTTAAACTATCTCGAATTATATAAATTCGAGTTAAATTTTCAAATATTGATTTAACCCCTTAAATCAAATTAACCTTTATTTTTAAATCAATAATCCAAATCTTTAAACAATTTAATTCTGAGTCCAATTCTCAAAATTTTAATTTTAATTATCTTTACTTAACTTATTTCAAAGTTCAAATAAGAGTTCAAAACAATTTTAATTTACAAATTCAATTATTCAAATTTTCAGTTCAAAGTAATTCCATATTCTTAATTTCAAATTAAAGTTTAATTTCCCTTTTATCACAATGATGGATATATTACCATAATCCATTTCTTCATTCATTTAAACAAATCCAATTCACAATTTAAAGATTATTAATAACAATAGGATGACATCATCCAATTTATTCTAAAACATCCATCCATTTCCAATTTCCAGATCTCATACCCATTTTGATATCACACAAACTCCCAATTCAAATTAACCATTAAACTTCCCAAGTTAGATTCCAATTTCATATTGAAATTTCCAATTCAGTTTGCTTGTTAACTTATTTAACTTTCCCCAAAGTTAAATTCAATTTACTTAATCCAGCCAACCTTACCCAATTTGGATTCCCATTTCAAATTTTAAATTTCACATTAATAATCTTATAAGTTCAAAAACTTACCACCTTGGGTTTCAGATCTCATTCCCAATTTAAAATTCAACATTTAGAGTTTATTTCAAACTATTTTTGATATTATGTATATTCCTCATATATACATATTATTTCCTTTATACACTAAGTTATCCTTAAATTTTAAATCACCTTTGGTTTTTAATTCAAAACAAATTCCTTTAAATTTTCTAACAACACTTGCTTGCAACAAGTCCTTTTTATTCAAATAATACTTATTTATTATTTCTTTTAACACTTTGAAACAATTTTCAATTTCTGGACCTAGATTCAAAACTTCCCAATTTAGATCATTTTTCAATTCTAACTTATAAGTCATACTTCCCTAAATGTTTTACTTCCCTAAAACATTTCATTTTGCTTACTTATTAATACACATTTTATTATTAAACACAACAATCATTTATAATAATAACTAATTCATTATTATCTTAGTTTGAACTCTTCCCCAACTTCAAGATTTAAATTTCAGTTTGAATCCATTTCAAACTTATCTTTATTTAATTTCAATTTGGTTGTATTTCTATTACCTCTTAATTTAATTCCAATAATTTAACAACCAGTTACCTTCACATTTATTGGTTAAGGAATATTGCTTTATATATATCAAAATATATTCTTATATAAAATCATTTAAAATCTTTATATAAGAAAATAACAAGTACGCTCTCACATATATATATATATATATATATATATATGCTCAACTCATCCTAGGGTACCGCTGACCCTATCCTTGATGAGTAAACCCACCAGAGCCGCACTTAACCTTTCAGCTCTGATACCAAATGTAACGACCCGGAATTTTCAAACCCGAAAATCCAGATAGTTAGGAAAAGAAGAAAGAGATAGAAGAAGAAGAAACAGAAACACAGCACTGATTCTCACAAAACGCAGCGGATCAAAATATAATATCAAATAATAACATATTACAAAAGAATACCTGTATCTGTCAATTATGTTTTTTTTACATCGGGGTTACACTCATACACAAACACTGGACATATACAAATCGCATGTCTTAGATAAACAGAAATATATCGCAGCGGAAACACTCCATACGTTCCTGCCATCCAGCTCGCCTCCTGAGCTCCAAAACGTCCTTACCTGAAAATCTGTAATACTCGGTCTGACCCGAGCATTACATCAAAGTAACACCTGAGTCAGGCTCGAAACCAACGTGAGTAAACTCATCTAACATGAAATACCAAGCTATAACACATGTGAACACCAGGATAACTCGTACCTTTACGATTTCTTATAGTCAAATGTTTATCACACAATAGTTTCAGGTTAAATGTCCATGATACTCAATTCATTCCATTCCAGCCTGTTTAGTTTTACATATCCACTTATAAAAACTTAGATTACTAATCGAAGTGGGTTCGGGTATTGCTGATACCCGATCCCTGTCCCTTCGAATTCAACGTCACTCCAAAACTAAACCCTTTTTACAATTCAAATTTAAACACAAGACGTCACACTTTACACGGCAATTCACTATTGATAGTTAATCGAAATATTACAGTACAACCTCACATCTCATATCACAGTTCATAAGTTATCAGATAAGGTTGATTCAAAACGCCATTTTAAATGTCCAAGTTGGTTTAAAGGATTTAAACAATTTAGTTATTCAGAACATTTCAAATAGATGGTTCATACCAATACAGATAGATAATCCATATTATCTAATTCAACCATATACCACAAACAACACATATCATATATCAGAGATATCTCATTCAAATCATCCAATATCATTTATCATCCAATATCATCAAATTATCCATAAACAAATTTGATCCATTCTTAATTAATTTAATTTATCTCTAATTAAATTAATTTCTAACTTAATCACTTGGATTATCTTTAGTCCAGCTTACTTATCATTTAATTAATTACAAATTAATTAATTAATCATCTCTTAATCATCTACCTTAATTAATCATCCTTGATTAATTATTCTTTAATTACATTAAGTAATCAAACCTTAATTATTGATTAATTATCCTTTAATTATTAATTAATCTTTTAATTATTTTTAACTACTTAATTAATTAGTCCTTAATTATCAATTTATTAATCTTACATCATTAAATCTTAATTATCCTTAAGATAAAACATTATCCTTATTAATGACTTAATTATCATAAATCATATTTAAAAAATTTAACTTTAAAACTCAACTTAATCATTAAATCATTTAATCTAAGATTTAAATAACTTAAAAATTTAACCTAACAAAATCAAGTTAAACAAACTTTAAACATTTACTTTAACATTTAAATCTTGGAAAGATTCGTTTAAACATGTTTAAATCATATTGCTTGGAAATCTAATATTTTTAAATCTCTAAATTTGTTTAAAGAATTTTGTTTCTATACAACTTCATATCAGGTTACAACATTTATTATGAAATCCATCCAAACACTTTAACTTGATTTAAAACATACTCAAGCTTCAACCCAAAATCTGGAAATCAGTTATCAAACAAAACCCGAGTAAAACTACATGAAACCCGAAGATTTCAACCAAAAACACCGAGCTTCTTCCTGCTTCGAGAAAAATTCTAGCCTACCCGAGCTTAAACCCAAGCACCCCTCTTCTTCTCCAAACCAACTTCCCAAATGCATGAAAACGTGCACGTTCACGTGTACAATTGAACGCCGAAGCTCCGACCAACTTCGCCGATGTCGAAAGGTCACCGATCATCTCCAGAGTTGCCACGAACACTCAGATCCATCAATACGCTTCAGAATCGAAAAAGAGCCACCCAGCATCCTACTGAAACCCAACATCGATGACGAAAACACCTCGCCACGCCGATCTAGTCCACCAGAGCCAACGCCAATGAACACACACCATCGCTAGAGTCCCCTGCCTCAACTCCCCCTTATGCGATTAAGCCCTATTCTCTCACGTCACCATATGAACTCGAGAATCAACGTTATTTAAATCGGGTACTTAAACTCTATTTCATCGTCGACTAACTAAATCGAAGATCTAAAAATTCATTCGTTATATTTTTGATAATCTCCAACCCTTAAACTTCCTTCAGCTACGAACACGACAACTCTACCTCCACATATCGTCCAGAATCGACTAAAGAACATTTTCCATATATCTCTCAAATTCTCATCACCCATGATTTTAAAATTTTTAATATCTATAATAAAAATCATGATTTCTTAACGCAAATCCAATTATACAATCAAAATTTAAAAATTTAACAATCAAGATTTTGACCTGAGTTGATTTTACTGAAAACTTTCATTTTCCAGTAAAAATATCTTACTGACATATTTATAAATATTTTTAGAACTTAGATTTGGATTGTATAACAAATTTTATTAAGATCCTAAAGCCTAAAATAAATTTGAGAAGGAGGTTTTGCTTTATGAACATAGTTTGGAAGCCTGTAATCAAACATAGGCCAGCATAGCCTGTAATCAAACATGCACACCTAAATTTATATACATACAAGTATATTCACATTTATACTAGAAATTTTCACAGCAGCATACTTGCAAGATTCAATTAGATTTTAAGCTTTAACAAAGTAGTTTGCTCACCTTTCCCTTTTGAACAGAGCAATATGCTTTCTGAAAAAAACTGCTAGCTTGTTGTTGCACTTCCTATTTACTTGAGCTGTTTGATTTCTTTTGTTTGATTATTTAGTTTGTAATGGCAGTATATATTTCATTTTCTTATCTTATTCGAATGACTGAAATAAAAGAAGACAGTAGAGGTACATATGAGAGAAGAGATAGGCTGCATTGGTGTACACAGCAAGCTTCTTTTTATTTATATGTATTTACCTTTTGCATTTCTTTGGTCTGAAGTTTTGTGACCTGTTTTGGTTATTTACTGATTTGACCTTTCCTTTTTCATGATTTGAAATGCATTTATGGGGTTGCCCCCTTGTGTACATACATGTATTTTCATATGAATTTGATATATGTATGTATATCCTTTTGTAAGCATGTATATATATAGTTATGTATTTTATCCACAAGTGTTGTTGTTATTGTATATATATATATATATATATATATATATACTTGCATTTCCACTATTTAAGAAATATATACTTTCAATTGTATTTCTCGTCTTATACATATATATTTCATATACATTGTTACTTACTATACATTTTTACTTACATATGTAGTTGTTATTATATAGATAAATACATGTATATGTTTACATTCCTTTGTTCCAAATTCTTTTTTTTATGTATATAAAACTTTCACCTGTACATTTTTATATACACATACATATGCTTAGGCATATTTTATCATTACATATATTTATAGGTATTTTACCCAAATTTAAATGGTGGAGTTTATTATTTATTTCTTATGAGATTCGTCATATCCAGAGATTTATAATCCAATATCTAATATAGTTTTTAAACCAATTTATGTATGTCCCGATATAAATTATCAGAATTTTATTTGTTCGACTTATAAAATCAGTATTTTTAATGATTTAATTCAGTTAATTACCAATTAACACATGCTAAAAATTCGGGTCGTCACAGTTTCTTTGTCAATCAATAACACGGTTACTTTTACTTGTTTCAACAGATTAATTATTGCTTGGTGACAGATGCATATTTCAACTCTAAAAAGTAAACAAGTACTTCTTTGAGATTTTAGTTTTGAGACATCAATGTTAGCGGCAGGGTCTGCAATAAAAGTTCCTGCTTGTTTCTCTTTAAACTAAAGAGAGAATAAATAGATCACTTTGATATAGTTCACTGTAATCGGCAAATAGATCTCTTTAAAATCAATTTGTAGCAGGACATGAGTTAACATTTTGATATAGTTCATATACCAGTAGTAATTATCATTTTGTGATCTTTGTCAATTTATGATTTTCCTTGGTTCATGACATTTTTTGCTAGTCGCATTCATTATTTCATCTCACTTATATATTTTACAGCCAAATTCTACACAAACTTGAAATTGGCATTTTTGTTTTGGAATCTCGTTGTTGATTTTCAGTTTAAAAACCATTTTTCAAAATAGTAGAACCAAATATATTTTCCAAAATATTAAAAACATTAAAAATGAAAAACTAAAAATGGACTTCAAAAACTAAAAGCTAAAAATGAAAACAAATAGGGCCTAAAAATTTCAAGGCGTGCCACCCTTTTCCTTATTATTAGTTGCAACAGTCTATATATCTGGTTAGTAATTGTTTATGTTATTTTTTACATTGTTTTACCCTTGTTACAAACTATTTGTGTACAAAGTTGTCAATTAGACAGTGTGAACCCTCGACTAATATTGAGCAAAGAGAACGTACTTGTGGGTTTGAACGAAAATACACGTATACAAAGTGATGATAACTAAGGAAAATAAGAGAGAAAATCTTCAGGCTGCTATTGACTTATACGATGACTATCTCAATCACATGACAATCGGTTATTGAATAAATAAATAGCAGGGGCTATATCGATCAGTCAAACCTTTTTATATACACATATTACATCAATATGTAATTGCAGGGTTGCCCCCAATGCAAAACTAGGTTTAAGAGACTTAAAGGTAGCGTTTATTTTGCTTGTCCACTAGCAATGTTTTGTCTTCCTTCTCAAATTTAGAAAGTTGAAGAAAAACTGATTTTTTAGGGTGTCCAAGAGTCGAGGGTGATGAGGAGGAGGATGGAGTTGATGACATTGAAAATGAGTTCAGTTTTGTTGGAAGAGATAACTGAGATACGCAGTATGGAGCTGATTCTATGTTCCATGGTCATATGAGATTTGGACGAGGAGGAGATGCTGATATGTCAAATGGAGCTGGTAGTCGATCTCAAGTCCTTTTGCTTACTAATGGTGAAATGGTACATGCATTATGATCTATGATGTTTGAACTTGTTCTAAATTTGTTAATGATGTTGTCATTTTGGGAGGAGATATAGTTTATTTACACATAGTATGGGCAACTAATTGAACTTTTATGTATGTGTATTAGATGTGCCACATAGAAGTACTAACTTGACTGAATTTTTCTTATTGAAAGCCATTTATATCGTTTTGCGTTGTGACTTGCACTGTGCTAATTGTTAAAAAGTGAGTTAATTACTTTGTTTGTTCGACAGTGTTGCTTATAATTATGTATTTCTAGTCAATTGGATAAACATAATACTAATCAGTCGATCTTTTCTACTTTTAGTTTTGAGCTTCTCACCATTCACAAAACCTAAACCATCAATAGATGTAAAGGGTTGACCAACGTATTTAAAGTTTAATCTTAACTTACTTGATTTCAAGTCGTTCATCTTTTACCTCTATCACCCCCATGTAATTGTAATGCTTATGAATGAAACATTGTTGATGTAATCCAAACTTCATGTTTATATATATGTTTATTCAATACATTTATATCAATCATTATTATATGTATCACCCACACAGAGTCACAAACTTGTGAATGGATGGTTAGACTAATTCTATATGACAATATGATTGTAAATGTACATTGTTTTTACAGGCCGATGACATTCCACCTAAACAACATGCTTGTGTCGTGATATAGCCCTACTGTTGCAGTTTTAGAGACTGCTGCTGTTGGCTGCTGGCTATAGCCTCTTTCGGAGGTTGCTAAAGTTTTGGATGTTGCATTTACAATTTTGGAGTGCAAGGTTCAGATGTTGTCTATAGCCGCTATGGAGTAGTGCAAACTTCAGATGTATTACAATTTGATTGAATATCACAATGATTACAACTACATTGACTTGGTTATTTGGTTTGTTTGATATATTAGTTTTGTAGATAATAATTAATAATGTAATGTTTGAATTGCTTATATTGTTATTTTTATCATATCATTTATGATTATCTGTTTCTTGCTATACTTGAACAATGTGTGTATAAAGTAATTTTTTTATTTTGCATTTTTTTCACCACAATTGTCAATCATAGTTGTAAGAAAGTTTTTTACAATTTCCAATAGTGGTTGTAAAAATTCTTCTACAACTGCCAATGGCAGTTGTAAAAAATCTTATACAACTGCCAACTGTCGGTTGTAAAAAAAGCTTTTACAATTGCCAATAGCAGTTGTAAAAAAATCTTTTACAATTGCTTTAGCTAGTTGTAAAAGGTTATTTACAACTGCCAAAAATAGTTGTAAAAAGTTAGGACTCTATTACAACTCTGGATATAACGACTAGCTGTCGTCTATTTTAATAGACGTATTACAACTGTTTTTGACAGTTGTAATAGGGTATTTTTGTTGTAGTGTTAGAGTTTCTATAATGTTCCACCTTTTGTTTATACATTCACATTATATAAGTTTCATTATCATATAACTTTTATATTTTAATTGGCTTATATGTAATCTTATGTATAACATTATATTAATTAAATCATATTTAATTAATTAACTCTTTAATTAATTTTATATTATTATTCCAACATAACTTTTATATTGGACATGTATACTATAACCTTTATAGTATATGCTATAACCTTTATAGTAATACATATATATGTGTATATATATATGTATGTATGTATATCTTTAATTTAATTAATTAACCTTTAATTAATTTATTTAATCAAACACTTCTAATTAAATTACATTAATTTCAAAAGTCATTTTATATATACATACATGTATACTTATAACCTCTTAAACATTTAAAGATAATATAACACATATCAATATATATAATACATGCACATATATATATATATAATTAACTTATTTAATTAATTTATTTTACTAATCTTATTAATAAAATATTTTTCGAAATTAATGTTGAAATTTTAAATTTTCAAACACTTTGAAAATTTTATTATCTTTTCAAACATTTTGAAAATTTATTTTATATTATAATTTTTATAATAAACTTGTTTCATTCTAAATTTAACTTTTAAATTTAAAATCTTTACTTTAATTTTCAAAACAATTTGGAAAATTAGCCTAAAGCCCAATTCAAATTGGGCCTTTCCTTTAGGGGCAACCTTTGGGCTCACTTCACCTTTCAGGCCAGGCTGGTAACCAAGTAGGACAAGATACTTGATTATCCATTTCCAATCCTAGACATTACCTTTCTAGACACTGTACTAAGTGAGTAAGCTTGATTAGTTGGTCCTAAGATGACTAATTTCGACCGCATAAACTATTGGGTTATGATACCATCGTTGGAACCGAGCCTACCCGTAGCAAAGATAAAGGGTAAATTTAAAAAAAATCTTTTTGGATCTTTATTAGGCCTATGTAGTCTATATTCATTTAGAACTTTTCTAAATTTTCATTTAAATAAAATGTTCATATTATTATAATTATTTAATATTAGTTTGATTTAATTTTAAATTGTTTATGTTATCATTTTTTATTTATTTGATGGGTGCACCTAATGCACTCATGTGTGAATGTGTAAGTGTTGCACATAGAATATGTGCATAACAAATGTGAACGTTTTAGGTATTGGGATTTACACCACAACGGTCACATATCTTCTCCATATATGCCTTTGTTGTTCAAAGAAGAAAACTTTTTTTTAAATGTGCGGATGTATATAGATGTAAATGCATATGTAAGAAAGATATAGAAGGCAATCTAAAATTGGCTTTAATTAAAAAGGGAGTTTAAACATCATTACAATACTTTTAAAGCTAATTTTGTAAACTTTAAAAAAATTATACAAACGTACACATTCACATACATATATTTGTATGTAAACTATTTGCACTAAAAGTGGCATAGACACCCAATAAAGTAATAAATATGAAAATATCAAGAAAAAGCAAGAAATAGAAAAGAAGAACACACAATTTTTATAGTGGTTCGACAATTACTCTGGCCTACATCCTTTTAAACTTCGGTATTCAATTTATGTAACCTTTACAAACTATGATTTTATGGATCGGTATTCTATGGAATGGTGGAGATCCAACATGGTTCTATGGAAAAGTCCAGAACTTTAGAAAAGAAGAAGAGAAAAAAGTTCCATTTCAAGTGCAATCCACCTCCATTTATAGGCAATAATCACCAGATAATCTCTGAAAATTACTCCACACGTCCACCGCATCATGCATGTTCTTCTACAATAATCTCATAGTCAACTGATCCAAGACTTCATGGATCGGTACCGATCAATGGCTCATGGATCGGTATCGAGCTAACTTAGAGTTGGACCTATGGAATTTGAGTATTTACTTAGGGCTCGACCTGAAAATTTTCTAAGATTTTGGTGCTTGAGTCTTCCTTGGCCTGCTTGGAGTCTGACCTAAGATTTTTATGTTTCTGACCCGAGTTTCATGGATTATGTGACAACTCGCACTTCCCGACACACCGATCCAAAGCTCAATGTGGCTTTCCGCTTTGCGTCGTGCTGAGAAATACGAGCTGTTGGGTTTTCCTTTAACATCACAGGGACTAATAAAAGCAGATATAATCTAAGATATATTGTACTTTCAGAACTCATAATGGAAGGAATAAAACATATAACACAGAAAAATGTCCATCTAAGAAAATATCCAAATCATGGTCTCAGGATATCAGTGCGTTGTCCAATACAAAGTACATAGAAAATATCCTCTAAGTCCGGTAAAAGGAATAAAATGTACTGATAATATAAAATAGTACATGGAGAGAAAATTTGATAAAAAGTAGTCTTCAAAGATAAGCTTGACTCTCCAAGTATCTAGAATGGGCTAATCACCTACTGCCTCATCCACTTATAGTGAGGAAAAAGAAGGAAAGAGAATGGGTTAGACGAAAGTCTGGTGAATGAGTACAAGTTTTATATGTGATGATCATATGTAGTTAACTTCAAAGCTATTTTAAATGACATAGGGTGTGCTACAAGTGCCCGTGCCTAAGGTCCATTACCTAGGGGTTCTTTTCTAACACAAGGGTCCAACTACTGATCAAACCTCACACTAATGATCGGCCATCGTTCCTAGAGTCATCCAATAAGAAAATACCATCTGTGGGCGGCTGTAGGAACTTCTCTCCCATAAAGCTATAACCATCACTATGTCTGGAGAGGGAGAACCATCAAACGCAAACTCGCAAAGTGACTCATAATAAGCACCCATGTTCATCTCTCGATCGTAGTAGCAAAATGCCTCTTATCGTACCGCGCCGACGTCTACCTGTACCATGTCGTGCTAGAACCATGCGTATAAGGACTCCCATTAGTACCGGGCTCCTTTCTACTCTATAGCCACTTTTCATGCTGCGGCGAGCCTGACTATACTTTAGAATCCACCGTTAACACCAGGCTCACTCGCCTGATGTCTCCATCAATGCTGCATGTCCCCTACGGAACACCCTCTGAGTATTTATGAAATACATCACCCTAGTCAACTCTTAACTCCTATTTGGGAATTAACTGTTAACTAAACCACGATGACCTATTATCCTTTGATACAGAACTGACTTCCCTACTGCCCATAGCATGTGTATTTAGCCCAAAATAGGTTCAAACGATCAATTTCCCATTTATATAATTTTTACGAAATTATATAATTTATATTCTTTAACTTGATCCTTTGGCCGAGGTTTAAACTTGCAATTTACGTTGTAAATGGTCGACCGCTGGACCTAATCAGTCGACCACTACCGGTCAACCGTTAGGGTTCCAAGGTCGACCGATCACGTACTAAAATTAGGGTTTCTTGAAATTTTTAACTGTCGATCATTATATTGTCTAATTCATGTCATTTGCACTTTTGGTGAACCTTTTTTACTAAATGACCAGTCCATGTTTCAATTTGCAATTCAATTCGGGGTTTACTAATTTGGGTTTACTAATTTAACTGTAAAGAGGTGTATACTTCAATATCAAGTCAACAGTTTACTGTGATTCTTATTCTAAGGTTATATGTTTCAATTTAGGGTATATACATGTTCAAATTTCATTTCTAACATTTTAAATCGATTAAAATAGTCTAAACCTAACTATAGTAGTCATCTTATTAAAGTTATTCCCACTCACCTGAAGCCTAAGCTCTTCCTATCCACTTTTTCCTGAGAATCGCTCCTCCATGTGTTATCTGCACTTGCTCTGCCTTCATTCAAACGCTTTTGTTCTTCTAGGCGATTTTACTTGGTTTTTTTAAAGAACTTTTAGAGTGAGAGAAGAGGATAAATTTTGGCACAGTTTGGTTACTGTAAAGAGTTGTGTGAGAATTTGGGTTAGATTAAACTAGAAATTATTGGGGTTGGAATTAGTTTAGACCATAAGATCTAGGTTTAGTGAATACTTTTTGAAATCGGGTTTACTCATCAACGTGCATCCAAAGCAATCAATTTGGTTTTTTTAAACATGTCACCGAAAATTCAAAACACATGATTATACAGGGTTCACGGTCGACCGCTACCATTCCTAGGTTGACCTCTACCGGTCAACCATCGAGCCTTATGGGTCGACGCTGTTCCAATCTTAAATTGTGTAAAAAAACATTTTAATTTTTTTTTTCTTTCTATTTTCCACTTATTACAATGTTTGTAACTTCTCCATAATAATTCCAATTAGAAGTGTTATATATAAAAATCATCCAGAAAATAGCTATGAACACAATGATGCAAGTTTCGTAGTCAAATTTGTATGTCTATAAAAAAATTCTTTTTACTCCTTTCTTTGTTTTAATTTAATTTTCTTATTAAATTTCTCATCAAATTTTCGAGGTGTTTCATTCCCCCCAAAAAGTATTTCTCCTTGAAATCTCAAAGGATGGAAAAATATAACTCATACACAGTAATCAATAGTTACAATCATTTACTCATCCATCATCCATGAGCAATCATTGTTCTTAGAAATTTTCTATGCATTACGTACTTATATATGCAACATGAAATGCATGTAAATCTATACTAATGCAAAAGAGTAGTCTCTTGATCCAGTCGAACTCCTGTCATGCAAATTCTTATGCCATGCATCCAAATGTATGCAACATCCTAAGTAAATATACATGCAATTCTATAGTATGTGCAACCATACAACACATATGCAACATCAATATGCATAACTTACACTAACACAATAATAATCAAGAGATAACATGCTATCAAGTGTGAGTGTGTGTATATCTAGAGAATGTACTATCCTAAATGTGCAAAAGAGAACAATTCAAACAAAACATCAAAATACATCCATTAGCATCCATCATCCATAACATGTCCTACTGACATGTTTACAACCAATCCTATCATCCAATGGTAGCTACCTAAAGGTTATACCACTTAAGTCCTACATATAAATAATCTATAATTATAGGAATTCAAGTATAAGACGCATCGGGGTGGGTAGCTTGGATCTTCTCCTCGGGCTCCCATGTACTCTCTGTTGGATCGTCTCCCCATTAGACTTTAACAAGTCTGATCTCCTTGTTATGGAGTCACTTCGTGCCATGCTAAAAAATATGAGTGAGTGCACGGCGAATGAGTGACTCTTAATTTATCTCAACCTCCTCTAACTGACTCAGCTCGAATACAGTAGCTGTATCATGTAAGCACTTTCGCAAGTATGACACATGGAAAACATCATGTACCCCTGCCAACTTCTCTGGAATCTCTACTCTATATGCCAACTTTCCAACTCTAGCCACTATCAAGAAGGTTCATACAAATCTCGATGCTAGCTTCCTCGACCTACCAAATCTCATCACATGCCTAAGGTGTGAAACCTTCACGAATACCATGACTTCTAGTACAAACTCTAGTTCCGTACGCCTCCTGTCAGCATAGGATTTCTATCTATCCTGAGCAGTCTTCATTCTTCTATGGATCGGATCCACCTTCTCCGATGTCTACCTTACCATGTTCGGCCTAAGAATAATCTTACCCATCATATCCTACCAACATGACGGTAATCTATAAGGTTTACCATATAACGCCTCGAAAGGTCTCATCCCAATGCTAACTTGATAACTGCTATTGTAGGTAAACTCCACCAATGGAAAATGATCCTCCCTAGAGCCTCCAATGTCTATAATGCACACCCATAGCATGTCATCCAAAACCCGATTCACTCTTTCCTTTGTCCATCAGTCTGCGAATGATATGTAGTGCTCAAGCTCAACTCAGTCCCTAATGCATATTATAGACTCCTCCAGAACTCACTAGTAAAAAGCGGTTCTTGGTTGCTAACTATACTAATAGGAACTCCATGTAACCTAATGATCCCTCTCACGTATAGAGCTGCTAATGATGTTGTCGTCCTCGTGCTCCTCACTAGTATGAAATGAGCGCACTTGGTCAAATGATCGACTATGACCCAAATGCTCTCATTCCCTCTCCTACACCTTAGTAGACCATCTATAAAGTCCATGGAAATACTCTCCCACTTCCACTGAGGAATGTCCAATGGCTGCAATAATCCTTCCGGCTTATTCTGCTCTACCTTCACCTTTTGGCAAGTTATACATCTAGCTACGTACTCTGTACTTGCTTCTTTATTCTGATCCAATAGAAGACTCCCTTAATGTCGTGATACATCTTGTCACCACTGGGATGAATGGTTATCCTAGAATGGTAAGACTCAACTAATACCTAATCTACCAAATCCATACTACAAGGAACACAAAGCCTATCATCCCTCCATAACCATCCTCTCGAGTTAATGGCATAACGCCTCAAATGACTCAATAATTTTCCTCTACCAATCCTCTCTATAATGTTTACTAGCTTCTTGTTCTCCTTTTTCCTAAATCGAATACGCTCCATTAATGTAGGATGTACATCTAAAGCTGCTAGTAATCCCGAGGTAATATCTAATGATGGTCAGAAATCAAAGATAGAAATGTACTCCAAATGTCTCCACTCTAAAAACAAGGGACTTGTCACTACATGTTGTCTTCTCAACGCATCTGCCACTACGTTACCCTTGCCCAGGGTATAAGATATATCAAAGTCATATGATGCTAAGAACTCTATCCACCTTTGCTACCTCAAATTCAAGTCCTTTTGAGAGAACAAGTGCTTCATGGACTGTGATCTATATATAGCTAAACTCGCTCTCCTAAAAGGTAATGCCTCAATGACTGAAGAGCAAAGACAATAGCTGCCCACTCAAGATCATAGGTATGGTAGTTTCTCTCATAGGTCTTCAGCTACCTACTCACATGACTCACCACCATTCCTTCCTGCATCAAAACCACGCCTAAACCCATACCACAGGCATCGATATAAACTGTAAATGGCTTTGTCCTATCTAGTATTAACGAAACTAGTGCACTAGTCAATGCCTCCTTCAACTTGATAAAAGCATCTTCACATTTTGTATCGCATGAGAAAACTAGACTCTTCTTAGTAGGACGGGTCAGTGGGGTAGAGATCTTCGCAAAGTCCTTAATGAACTTCCAATAGTAGCCTGCCAACTAAGGAAACTCTTCACTTCCATGGCATTCTTCGACACATGACAACCTTGAAATGCTGCTACTTTACTAAAATCTACCGCTAATCTACTTTCTGAGATGATGGGTCCCAAAAAGCGTACCTCCTCTCTCCAAAAGTGGCACTTCGAAAACTTCGCCTTAAGCTTATAAGCATGGAGTGTACTGAGCACTTCCTCCAAATGCAACGTGTACTCCTCACCCCTCGAGTATACAAGAATATCATTCATAAATACTACGATGAATTTGTTAAGCAATCCCCTAAATACACGGCTCATCAAATCAGCAAAGTAGACACGTACATTGATCAATCCGAAGGGCATGACTAACCACTTATGTAATCCGTCAGGCGCACAGAACGTTTTTTGAATACTGTCCTTGGCTATACACAACTGATGGAATCTGGTAGCCACATCAAGCTATGAGAATACCTTGGCTCCAACTTAATGATCAAAGAGATCATCCATACAGGGCAATGGATAATGATTCTTCTTTTTCAGTTTATTTAGCTCCTTATAATCAACGCAGAGTCTTAGAGAACCATCCACCTTAGTGGCAAAGATGATTGATGCTCTCCACATAGAAATGCTCCTCCTGATAAAACCCTTCTCCAATAACTCATTAACATGCTTGTTCAACTTGCATCTTTCCTTTGGAGCCATATGCCATAGTGGTAAGGTGACGGGTCTTGCATTCTCAACAAGATAGATCCTAAACTTGATCTCTCCATGGGATGCAAGATCGGTAACCTCAACAAAAACATCTGGAAAATCTCTAACTACAGGCATTGCACTAAGCTCGTCATGTGATAGGTATAATGAATATAGGTAGCTCAACATAACAAATCCTCGGGGATCACAATAAACCTCCAAGCTACGTCCATTACACATGCTCAATCTAACACCTTCCCATCATAGTCTAAAATAGCAGCATATATAGATATCCAATCATGCCTAATATCAACCCAAACCCAGAAAATCCCAATACAAAGGCATCGCAATCAAACTCGACCCCTAAGGTAAACAACTTCAAACCCTTACATAACACAAACAAATAGGCTGATCCTCCTACGGGGTTTGACATAGCTATTGGGTCCATGACCATACTAATGTGTAAGTGTAAGTCATCAACAAGTCTACTAGAAATGAAAGAATATGAAGCCCTAGTGTCAAATAATGTGCGAATGGATAAACCAGAAAGAGTCAACACACCTTCGATCACCACTTTCTTACCCTTTTCCACCACTGGCTGTGCACTCAAGCTAGGGACTGCATCTAGTGCATAAGCCGGAACCACCTGAGTAGAAGTCTGAGTAGATGCTCTCGGTGATGCTATTCAAGCTCACTTCAAATGCCCATACTGATTGCAATTATAACACTTTATCTTTGAGAAATCCATCCTACACTCCTTAGCAAAGAGCCCCGCTTTGCAACACTTATTACACTTCATAACCTTCTTCTGAATTTTCCCCATTAGTCCAAATCTGCCCTTCTTCTTATTCTTCTGGTGCCCTTTCTCTCCATCCTTCTGAGCGTCCTCTTTCGCTTTCTCCTTGGAGATAGTGTAACAACCTACATCCCAGTGGGCCTGAATTTTCGCTGAATCGGAAACCCACGTCCACTAAGATACGGATCGTCGATTTGGTATCTTGCAAATAAAATAATAATTACATATTAGAGTACTATTGATATAACTTATAGCGGAATAGTAAAGTATAATAAATCATATAGTTACCGACCAAGGTTGACACTTCCAAAATCTAGTGTCCTTGTCAGTGCCGAGCATGCATCAGGAAACCTATCCTTCCACCGTCACCGCCTTGCACCAGTACATGTCGCTCTAGAGTTATCTTGTGGGTTGTAATAAGGAGGGGGTCAGAATAATATTTTGGTGACTAGTAGATTACACACTTTGCACATAACACTAGTTTATACCGATTGTTTTCCATTACATGTTATGTCTTTTATTTTCCTTAGTCGTCTCGACTCCACGTTCGCGTACGATATGCCCCATCTATCTGAGGTAGACTATAACATAAGTATGTATATATAAGTACCATAGTCATCCTTTGGACCAAGATACTGTCCCCACTAGTATCCGTAATTTGGCACTGGCGGGCATCATCATCAATGTCTAGGCCAAACTGCCCACGTACAAAGTAGAACCTCCCGTTAGTGCCTAACAACGTTGTTTAGCCGTATTCTATCTCAACTTAGGGATTTACTAACTTGTATGCTTTCTATTATGGACTTAGCTCCATGGACTTGAAAGAACTCTTCTATGGGTTAACTAGCCTTTCCCTAACAAACAAACTAGCAAACAACTATGGCCGTGTATTACCTAACGTGGCCAACCCTAGTAGGAGGCGTAGCCCATTAGGTGTAACCCTATATTTTCCATTTTGACTACTCTGGACCGATGATGCACTCAACCTCTATAGCTCCAACTCCTGATTTGATGCCATACATGCTGACACATCATATAGGGGCTCACCGTCCTATTTAGATTGCCTACACAATCAAGGCATACCCCCTTTCCTATTTTTGAAGCAGACTCCACTTTCTATTAGGGTATTCCTTTATATATATGCAAGTGCATACTCTCCATGTGTCCTATAGTTGTATATGTCCTACATCAGTATAATGTATACATAACTGCTGGTAGCCCTTTGTTATAATAAATGGCCTTTCCAACCCTGAATGTTTACAACAATACATCCACATTATTCTTGTGCCGAACACCCAAGTGCTGAAAAGACAAAACATAGGGTAAAATAAAAGGAAAAAAGAACAGATCTAGACAAAAAACATAATATCAGGGTCACACATGCAAAATGATAACATATAATATCTTGCAAAGATCTTTACCAAAAGAAAACTTTAATATACATAAATCAATCATAGTAAACTAACATATCATCAATCTAGACAGTTATAACAGTCTGTTCTCACAAATGCTATGGGTATAAAACAAGTAATGCAGTGGAAAATAAATACGTAAATATGCATGAAGGCATCCAGCTCGTCTCCTGAAGCTCCAAAGTGTCAATCGCTGAATCTGGAAATATACTCGAGCTGACCCGAGCATTATAAAAGATTAACACACAGATCGGTCTAGTAAACTAGCATGAGAAACTCAAATCATATGGTTTTCATATTTATAAAACCCTTCAAAAATAAAGGTATCACGTAAGACCATGCCACAAATAAACACAGATGGGTTTTGACCTTACGCTAACCAAACCATTCCTATTAGAAAATCCATTGATATTATAATAATGTCTAAGGTATGAAATATTAGCAATCAAGTAGCTGTGATGCATGTAAGTGTACATCACAATAGTTTTAGGTATTTCTATCTTTAAAATTTCATTAATAAAGATCTAAGTATTTCCCAAAATCAGTTAATCATATTTCACCACTTTACAATATTATTTAAGGGTTCAAAAACAAATGTTACTAAAATGTTATCTACAACAAACCGAAATCACTTCACTTAATCGTTATTTTAAAAACCTCTTTTAAAGATCTAATTACTTTTTCAAAAGTATAATTAAATGGGTTAAAACAAATGTTGTCCAAACATCGTTACTATAAATCCAAAATCACTTTATACTTGCCATTAACTTTGAAACATTCATTTAAAGCTCTAAGCACAACTTCACGTATTAAAAAAGGTAACATGCCTTTTTAATCAATTTTACAAAACCATCCACTGTTACAAAAGTGTTATAATCCAAAAACTCCTTTATATTTCTCTAACAAAATGCTAATTTTTTTCTTCCAAACTTCTAAATATACAAAGAAAAACCTTTAAAAAGATATATATACACATACACACACCTCAATTTATATATAAAACTAAGATATTTAATCAAATACTATAAACAATTTGAAATATATTATAATATAAAAGCCTTTTATTTCTTAAATATAATCCTAACTAATTTTCTAAAAACTATATATACTATAAACCATTCTTTAATATACTTATAAAATGGTTTAAAACATTTACTCAAAATATTATTGAAATTATCTATTTTATAATTTTATTTAAAAACCATAAAAACAAGTTTTATAATTTAAAACAATTTATTAAAAATTCATAAAGAATTTCAGCAATATATTAAGCCTTGATATTTTTTTGGAAATAAGTGCGTTTAAAATACTTATTAAAAATACGAAGAAGCCCTATGATGTCTTCCAAAGTGAATTTTAAAATCGTCGAACACAGAGCGATTTCAAAGTGCTTCCGTAGTAACTTTTTTGTTTTTAACGACCATAATTTCCATTCCCAAATTTCACAAATGTCCAAACCAATTCCTCTATGTCAAACACATCAAAATGTATGTAGGGAATAACCAAATATATATATTTTTTCACAATATATCACAATTTTACCAGTTTAACATTGTTAAATACCAGGGATTTCAATGTGCGTTTATAGCGACTATATTGCTCCAAACATTCACAACAAAATTTCCAACTTTATCAAACATAATATCAAACACGTAAACATGTTCGGGCCATGATACATGTTTTAAAGGTTATAAGAGAGGTTATACTATATAATAATGTTGTCACTTGTTCTACAAAACAAGGAGGGGTCCAAAAGTAATAACTTGCACTTTTATCAATTTTAATTTATATTTTTCACAACAAAATTATATATACAACAATATACAATCAACTAATGAGTAAACTAACCCAAGACTAAACCAATTCTAGACACAGATAATCTCGATACGAGTGCAACGACGAAGATGGCGTCTCGATTGGACCTCGTATGCACAAGATATTGATTTTATGTAAGAATTCAATTAAAACTTTAATTAATTGAGCTAATTATTTAATTAAATTTCAAATTACCCTCCTCATCTTCTTCTCCGGTGCACATTGATACCTCTGAACCCATACATGCCGTGCACGACAACTAGTCACACGGAGCTCCGGTGGACTAAATCGAACGTCATCTGCGCCAACAGATTACTCTTTGCAAGCTCGACGCGATGGGCCCAAAAATGCCAAGCTCAGCTCCACCATATTGATTGCAACCGTTTTGCCATAATTTGACCATCCAAGGTTGCAATTTTCCTCACCATGCCGAAGCACCAACGACATATGCCAAATCACTCCTCGTACCAACACGAGCTTAACTGCGCCATCTAATTCCCCTCCGGCGTCCCCTAGCTAATCGTGGAACCAACTCCAGTCAATGAAAAAGCAATGTCGCAAATCACCAAATGAAACCGTACCCCTCCAAATCTTCCCAAACGTCCGCTTTGCCAGAGAAACCCATCGCCACCATCGACAAACCCTATCTCCACATTTAGCATCCACAAAAGTTGACCCTAGTTTCTACCATGGCAAGTTGAGCACCGTCAACCCTCACCACACCCAAATCCACACATATGGAATTAAAGCCCTCTCTCACACAAAGCCAACGAATCCGCTCTCGTCGAATTTCGTTGATCCTAGCTTACAAAAAAAATTGAAGAAGAAGGGAAAGAGTGGCGGCTACTCATTTTTGTTTACAGAAAATGTAGAAAGGAAGAAAGATGAGAAGTTCTAAATTAGGTTAAGTGATGGGGTCATTTATAACGAAAATAAGTAATATATTTAATTTTCTTTTTTTAATCGTCGGACATTTCGTGCTCGCATGACGACGTAAGATGCCCAATTGCCACGAAACTCATCGACATTCAATAACTCATTATTACGGATCCAACGACATTGACTTTGCCAAAATCCGAGACGGTACCTCGGAATGATAATTTCACTCGTTAATTAAAAAGAATTACTATTAAAACAATTCTATGCACTTTAATTATAAATTAAAGTTTTACCATTGTCAATTATCATTTAAAAATAATTTAAATAAGCTTTCAAAATCATTTTTATTCACATTAAATCCACTATTTAAATATTTGAATAATTTTGATATTTAAATATAAAGCGTTAACAATTCTGGGTCTTACATTCTTTCCCCTTTAGAATATTTCGTCCTCGAAATACCGACACAAGCAACAAAAGCAATAATCACACATCAATACCTAATGGTATTACAATCACTAGCAACCAGAGAATAAAAAACAACAATAGTACACAGTACTGCAATCACTAGCAACCAAAGCTGTAACGACCCGCCATTTTTGGACCATTCGCGTCCATTATAAGTGTATAGGTAGACACTCATGCCGGAGTTGAATTGCTCAAAATACCGCATTGTTAATTTAAATTTGGCAAAACTGAACATATACAGTAAATAGATATAATCACAGATCACAGACACAGAGTAATAAGTGCAGCGGAATTAAAAAGAGATAGTAGTTCATGAAGCTACTATATGAATATATAAATACATCAGAGTTTACAACAGAAGAGAAATACGATACATCAGAGTTAAACTAGATACAACGGAAGAGTAACAGATACAAATCAGAATACATCACTGGAATCATCGAATATCTGAAAGCTGGATAGATAGCTGGATCTCCAAGCGAAGCTCCAACTCCAAAGGTGAGTCTCGAAAGCTGAACTACTCAGTCTGACCCGAGCGTAAGGAAAAACACAAAACACTCGAGTCAGGATTAACATTCTTATATTAATAAATCCAACTCAAGTGAAATAGCAATTGAAATACAAGTAACTCAAAGGATGTTTGGAATAACCATCCTCTAAGGATCCGTTAAACTATCTACTAGGTAGTAATGTACGCTAAGTAGATAATGTCTATCAGTAATATAAGAAGATATCAAAATAGCGTTAAGTCATGGCCCATTCCACCCTTAACACATTTTTATTCCCACAAGCATATACAAGACCGTAGTTTCCCCAAAACCGGAAGTCACCAGAGGGCAATCCATATACTCAAGGTACAAATCAAAGTCGTAGTGGTCGCGCATAAATGGAATACAAGTATGACAAGGCACATGAGGCTATACCCAAGGTAGTGATACTACCGTTCGCCTGATCCGGGCTGGTGAGAACGCAACGCCGCAGCGCCCGCAACACCGTGAGACAACACTCCCAAAATCAAGGGTGCACCAATCGACAACAAGTATAAGTAGTTCGAAGAAGTGTGTCCACTTGAGGTATCAATCCTCCATTGGCCCGGCACAGCTCCTGTTTTAGTCATTTCCAATTTGACACAAGTGTCAAGGCTACCATTATCGTTCACTTTCTTCAGTCATCACGTACATCATTCCAACCACTTCATTCTGGATCATCACTTCGCGTATAGTTATTAAAGTGGTTTCCGGTTTAGATAGAGAGTATATCCATAACCGAATTCCGGTCTCTTTAATAACTTTCGTAATTATTACACCGATTGGTCATTAAATATATTTCAAAACCAAATCAATTTCAATTTCAATTCGTAAATCAATCATTTCGTTTGTCTTTCTAAATCAATTTCCATAATTTCCGTTTCAAAAACTTCCAAATTACCATTTCAAAATCTTATAGTTCAATTTCAATCTTTATTTAAACAATTCAAATATCAATTTAAATTCGTATATAAGATTCATTCCGAAAATATTTAAATTAATTTAATTTAACATTTAAATCAATTTAAATTCATTTATCAATTTCATTCAATATCGTTAAATTAATTTATCATTCAAAACAATTTCTATTAAACTTCCAATTCATTAAATCCATTATTTAAATTCAACTTCATTATATCAAAACTTACAAATTTAATTAAATTAAATTCATCAAATCAAATTCTTTAAATTTCAAGTCTTACATTAATTTCAATAAATCTCATTTTATTTCTTATTAAAGAAATTCAATTTCACTTATTTACTTTCTTAAATAATTTTTCCAAAACTTACTTAATAAAGAAATTCAATTTCAATTATTTACGAAATAAACTTCACTTATTCAAAGGTTCAATTTCTCTTATCAAAGAATTCAATTCAATTTAATCATTAAATAATTCAATCTTATTTAATTATTAAATAATTCATAACCTAATTGTTAAATAATTTCAAAGTTTAATAATTTTGAACTTAATTACAATTTCAAACTTAATTATTAAATCATTCCAAAGTTTAATAATTTCAAACTTAATTCAATAATTTCTCAAATTAAACAACATTCTTTCATCAATTACATTGTTAATATTTTGTTTCAGATTATTTTATATTAACATTTTCCTTTCATTAAAAATCAATTTCAACTTCATTTCAAAACCATATTATTTATTTAAATAAAATCTTCAATTTTATTTTCAAATCAAATTATTTGACCAATCGGGTTTTATTTAATTCTCTATATCCAAGGTCAAAGTTCAATTTGGGTATTTATCATTTCAACCCGATTCCAATTCAATTCAAAATCAAAACATAGCAAAGGGAACTTGCAGTGTGATAACAGGGATGGTGTCAAAGCAAATAAACAAGCAATAACACAATCAATATCAATCCAATAATCAATTCAAATAATCCCGAAATAACCGTATTAATTCGCATTGTTATTTGTACGAATTAATATAATTATTTCTAGAATCTACACTATCATTTCATGTAGATTAAAGATTATTACATTACGGTTTTCACTTGTCATCTATTTACAATTTCATACATCATCAGTTTAAACAACATACAATTGATGGTTCAAGGTGTAGTTAACAATCCTACGTGTCAATAAATTTAACAGTTAAAGGGGTCATATTATACAAATGTCAGTTAATCAAATTTAACATTTAATTATCCTATATCAAGTTCAATTTCATACTGTTTATCATTTTAACATTAACAATTTAACGTCCAATATAAACATCAACAATCAATCAATTAACAACCAAACTGGATTATCATTGCATATATAACAGATAATGGTGTCAGATGTCACAGGTGAACTGATACAGGTAATAACAGTGTAAATATCTAACAGTAGCATATTTCAATTGTCGTTTCAATTGAAATCAAATTTAATAAATAAAAGAACGTTAATCGTGAGTGAGTGCTCACCTTTCGAGGCTAGAGATGATTCGACACAAGGGCTGAGCTACGAATCCAAGCATGAATTTCAAAGCAAAGTAGATCGGCACGAATTTTGATGAACAAGCTGATACGAGAATTGATGAAGCAATTTAGAATCAGTCGATATAAATTTATATTGAACATATTTTCCAAATCGTTTCTTACTTACAATTTTCCAAATAAAACGAAATATTTATGTGTATGTAAAACATATTAAAACCATACCATTTGAACTTATCCTATTATAATATGATAATATATATAGTTTAAAAACTAATATAACAATTTGTACCGTCACATTTATAACCAAATATTTACGTGAGTAACTGATATAGGTAACATACATGTATAACTCAAAGGTGGGTATAGAATATAAAATAAAATACTACATCTATATACCGTATAGTTTAAAAACCGATCCTTACATCAATATTCCAAAACATACGCGCACTGGAATATGCAATATAAACAAATTATAAAATATCTTTATATATTATAGTTTTTTTCACAAAGTAACTTCAGTTGCTGGTTTTAAACAATATAACGTTGCCACGAGAATAAACAACAAGTTTGAACATATATTGTAACCGATATATATACATACATCTATAAACTTCAAAAACAGTACCTTTAATATATATCTATTGGAACTGACCAATGTGGCAACACTTTATAACATATATATACAATAGGTAATAGCCGGGCACGTTTGGGTAAAATACTCGGTAAGGTGACAAGATTTTAGACTTCAGACAAAATATAAACTATATGTATATATATATATATATACTGTAACATTCATATAATATGAGTAAATTTAAAACCAGACCGATGTATACTTAAAATCAATATCCAACTATACATTTAATAGGTTATATAAGCTACTGAATCAAATATACATGTCAGGCACCTAATACTATAACCAGCATGCATATATACAAATATATACATAAGCCTTCATACATGCTTACTATACCTTTTGAACATAAAATTAAAAGTGTCTAAATTTATCAAAATATAAATGCACAGTCTCCATGCGAAATACAAATATATTCTATATAAACTGTAATATAAACCTTTATATATTGTAACTACATATACGAAAATAAGATGAAACTACTATATATATAATAACAACTTATGCAGACTATATATATCACAATATATTAATGAAAACATATAACGTATATACTAATATATATATAAAGGAATGCCTGAAAATATATGTATAACAAATCGTTCTATGACTTAGTTGCGGCAATGATTTGAAAAGGAAACCCAAAAATACGATATTATTATAAAAATATATACAATACTATATATATAAACAACAGCCTTTACTATATAAATGTACAAATGAACAGGCTTGTATATCTAAGTGCAAATAACAACTCATATACTGATATATTTATATATATGCTAACATACGGCACACGTACAAAATAAATCAATCAAAAATGAAAACAACTTATAAATATGCTAGCTTACAACTAGCGTATGTACTACTTATACACTATAATACTGTAATAACAAATGTAAATAAACAAACTACACTGAGGTAAACTATCACATAATAAACTAACATATATAACATATATATACCTACGAGCTACGGCTTCAAGCGAGGAGATGCATGCGAAGGGGTTAGGCGGAGCGGGTAGGCCGGTCATAGAGGGGAGGAGGTCAGAGGGAAGTGGGAAAAGGAAGACGCGGTCGGAGTTGGCAAAGGTGGATCTGGGCATGACGGAGGTGGAAACTAGCTTGGGGTCGGAGCTGCTATTGTTGGTGGTGGCAGGTGCTTGTGGTCGCGGCTGCCACTTTGTTGGGAGAGGACGAGGTCAGGTCGGGATTGAAGGGGAGGAGCATTTTCATTTGTTGAGGAGGTTTGGTTTGTTGTGTTTGCGGATCAGGGAAGCAAGCTTGCGTGTGTTAGAGGCTAGGTCACGGCAAGGGGTTAGGCTGCTATGGGCGAGGGTCGGTTGTGATGAGAGGAGATGGATGGCCGGAGGAAACAAGCGGAGGGCTGATGAAGAGATGCATGAGGGTGGGAGGCTTGGATGGGTTACGTGACCTTGGTAATGAGGCCAGTGGGTTTGGGGAGAGAACATGAAATGTGGAAGTTTGGTTTCATTAAATGGAATATGGGTGAAAGTAATTGGAACCGATACAATGA
The DNA here is from genome assembly GCA_030737815.1 of Allium fistulosum. Taxonomy (NCBI): domain Eukaryota; kingdom Viridiplantae; phylum Streptophyta; class Magnoliopsida; order Asparagales; family Amaryllidaceae; genus Allium; species Allium fistulosum. The sequence goes on from CM060904.1 coordinate 1,256,283,163, forward strand.
ACAGGCAACAGGTGGAACGAAAGTAGTTAATTAAACTAGTGAAACCAAACGTCAAAAATTCTCTCCAACGCTAACCCCCAGCTGCCAACTAACCAATTTTATTACCAGCTGAGATTAGTAAAAGCAAGTGTCTAATGAGTTAGACGGTGGAATACGAAAGGTACGGGAAGATAAAAGATTGAATGCGGAACCGATACAAAGTCGTTTCATAAATTTCGCCATTTTCCGAACTCCGAAAACATACAAACAAATATACCGGCGAGACCAGCACGATGAGACGATCACAATGGTATACAGATATCAGTGGTACGATCATCCGATAAAAATCGATATCGGTACCAGAATACTGCTATTTTTCAGAAAATAAGAACGACGGAGCAATAGATGTCCAAATTTGGAAAAATGACAAACTGACATCTTGCTCAGAAGATGGTTTAGAATTTTTCTATGTAAAAATATTTAGGTTTCGGAAACATTTTATTTTCATTACTTTTTAACTGATTAAATTGAAGTGAATTTACGCGCGAAATAAACTTTCGTATTTTCGGACGAAAATTTACCAGTTGCTATGTTTAACTAGACGTATTCCAAATATTAAATTTTTATTTCAAAATTTTATCGTTTAAAATTTCACAAAATTTCAACTAATTACGTTATTAAAACGGTTGAAATTTACGGGCCGTTACATTCTCCCCCACTCAAAACTTTTCGTCCCCGAAAAGGAACGAGGTAGGAGAAAAGAAACAACCAGAAAAAAACAGATTGAAATACAAAATAACAATTAATTTAAACCATATAAATTTAAATTTAAATTAATTTATATTCAATAATTGATTTAATCCATTTAATTTCACTAAAATCAATCTCAACTATTTCTAAATTCATTATCTTATTATCCAATTATCCTCAAATTTTCAATTTCTAAAACCATAAATTTGAATAGCTTTTACTAAAATCATATTTTTTCAACAATTTTAAATTCTTCTTTATTCCAAATTATTGTTAAATTTATTCTTCTTGATATATCTAATCACATATATTTAATCCATATAAATTTGAATTAAACCATAAAAGTTTCGATTTAAATTAATTTACAACTATTAATTTCTTTTAAATTCAAGGTATTCTCATATGTTGATCAAATTTCAATTTATTAATTCTTTCAAAACAAATTTATTTCATTATTAACTGAGTTTTATTTATTATCATATCTAACTCAATTAACATCTTTATAATCAAAATTCAGTGTATAACATTTATTATAAACACTCAAATTTTATTTATAAATTCAATTCATCTTATATATTATCCAATTACATATTCAACTTCTGAATGATTTAGGTAAGTTGTATTAGAATGCAGTTGAACAATATACAAATAAATTTTCCCAACTCAATAATTCAAGTTAAATATTTATTCCAAATTTTGGTTTTATTTATAATTTAAAATCATCCTTTTAAAAAAATTTAAGAATTAGATTTCCGATTAACTTTAAACAATTTAGAGTTATATATAATATATTTATCACATCAAATTAAATTTTAAAATAAGATACCTACATATATATATAAATCAAATTATACTGAAGAAATTTAAAACAAAATATTTTTCAACACAAAACCGTAGCAAAGCTACAGAATGGTTTCTCCACTTCGAAACTTGAAAATGAAAGTCGATGATGCGGCCGCCATCACCGAAATTATTTTCCAGCGACAAAGAGAAGAGCACTGATTTCAACAAATTAAAATTCTTTGGAAACGATTTCTATTCGGAAATACTTTCAATAATATACTTTAAAGTTTTTTTTTTTTTTTTTTAACACCAAAGTTCGAAATCACCGGAAACTAAATTCTCAATTTCTGAATTAAATTCATTTCAAATTCCAAATCAATTTATGAACCATAATTATAAATTCATTTAGAATAATAATTGATAATCAAATATTATCATTTTAAACAACCAATTTAATTAACTTATTAAATTCCAGAAAATCTTACTTATATTTTTACAATATAATCAAACAAATTTGAAAACAATATTGTGTCAGTTTGCTCTGCTCAAGTGTTTTGGAAATCCTATCGATAGCGTTGATCAGACGAATCGATCGAAAACCCAAATCAACATCAGCAACTCAAACAACACAATATATAAAACATTTTTAATATAAATTTACAAATACACTTCCTCGCTCGACGATACAAGAATGGATTCAAAGCAAGGATAGAGATTCAAATTTGATGGACTCAACTCAAAGAGAATTCAGATTCGAAGACAAATTCGAAAGAAAAGATAAGATGATTCAATAACAGAATCGGGAGATGGGTAAGTTTATTTAATTCACGGGCAACCTTAACCGGGTTGTACGTAACTTCAAGAATAAAATCGATGCTGAATTCCGAGGTAAATCAACACTTGATCTCAAGAGATGGAATTCAGGTATAGCAGGGAATAGATAGCATCGTAAACCGAGGATACAGAAATCTCCGATAAATCAATGCCTATTGTAAAGGAGTTTCACCCCTTTACAAATCATTCGAAGATTGTCGAGATCGCCGATCTATTATAGATATCATTCAAAATGGAGTTATGGGGTGCTCCAGAATTGAAAGAAGACGAATAGTGAGGGACACGAATGAATTTTTGGAACCGCAAGGAACGTTCCAAAATTCAAAGGAATTGAGTCAAAGGAAGAGATTGAGACTCGAATGAGAGTGATTCTGTAAATACATTTACCCTATATATTAAGTTTTGCCTAGAGCTACCAAAGCTCTGATACCAACTGTAACGACCCGCCATTTTTGGACCATTCGCGTCCATTATAAGTGTATAGGTAGACACTCATGCCGGAGTTGAATTGCTCAAAATACCGCATTGTTAATTTAAATTTGGCAAAACTGAACATATACAGTAAATAGATATAATCACAGATCACAGACACAGAGTAATAAGTGCAGCGGAATTAAAAAGAGATAGTAGTTCATGAAGCTACTATATGAATATATAAATACATCAGAGTTTACAACAGAAGAGAAATACGATACATCAGAGTTAAAATAGATACAACGGAAGAGTAACAGATACAAATCAGAATACATCACTGGAATCATCGAATATCTGAAAGCTGGATAGATAGCTGGATCTCCAAGCGAAGCTCCAACTCCAAAGGTGAGTCTCGAAAGCTGAACTACTCAGTCTGACCCGAGCGTAAGGCAAAACACAAAACACTCGAGTCAGGATTAACATTCTTATATTAATAAATCCAACTCAAGTGAAATAGCAATTGAAATACAAGTAACTCAAAGGATGTTTGGAATAACCATCCTCTAAGGATCCGTTAAACTATCTACTAGGTAGTAATGTACGCTAAGTAGATAATGTCTATCAGTAATATAAGAAGATATCAAAATAGCGTTAAGTCATGGCCCATTCCACCCTTAACACATTTTTATTCCCACAAGCATATACAAGACCGTAGTTTCCCCAAAACCGGAAGTCACCAGAGGGCAATCCATATACTCAAGGTACAAATCAAAGTCGTAGTGGTCGCGCATAAATGGAATACAAGTATGACAAGGCACATGAGGCTATACCCAAGGTAGTGATACTACCGTTCGCCTGATCCGGGCTGGTGAGAACGCAACGCCGCAGCGCCCGCAACACCGTGAGACAACACTCCCAAAATCAAGGGTGCACCAATCGACAACAAGTATAAGTAGTTCGAAGAAGTGTGTCCACTTGAGGTATCAATCCTCCATTGGCCCGGCACAGCTCCTGTTTTAGTCATTTCCAATTTGACACAAGTGTCAAGGCTACCATTATCGTTCACTTTCTTCAGTCATCACGTACATCATTCCAACCACTTCATTCTGGATCATCACTTCGCGTATAGTTATTAAAGTGGTTTCCGGTTTAGATAGAGAGTATATCCATAACCGAATTCCGGTCTCTTTAATAACTTTCGTAATTATTACACCGATTGGTCATTAAATATATTTCAAAACCAAATCAATTTCAATTTCAATTCGTAAATCAATCATTTCGTTTGTCTTTCTAAATCAATTTCCATAATTTCTGTTTCAAAAACTTCCAAATTACCATTTCAAAATCTTATAGTTCAATTTCAATCTTTATTTAAACAATTCAAATATCAATTTAAATTCGTATATAAGATTCATTCCGAAAATATTTAAATTAATTTAATTTAACATTTAAATCAATTTAAATTCATTTATCAATTTCATTCAATATCGTTAAATTAATTTATCATTCAAAACAATTTCTATTAAACTTCCAATTCATTAAATCCATTATTTAAATTCAACTTCATTATATCAAAACTTACAAATTTAATTAAATTAAATTCATCAAATCAAATTCTTTAAATTTCAAGTCTTACATTAATTTCAATAAATCTCATTTTATTTCTTATTAAAGAAATTCAATTTCACTTATTTACTTTCTTAAATAATTTTTCCAAAACTTACTTAATAAAGAAATTCAATTTCAATTATTTACGAAATAAACTTCACTTATTCAAAGGTTCAATTTCTCTTATCAAAGAATTCAATTCAATTTAATCATTAAATAATTCAATCTTATTTAATTATTAAATAATTCATAACCTAATTGTTAAATAATTTCAAAGTTTAATAATTTTGAACTTAATTACAATTTCAAACTTAATTATTAAATCATTCCAAAGTTTAATAATTTCAAACTTAATTCAATAATTTCTCAAATTAAACAACATTCTTTCATCAATTACATTGTTAATATTTTGTTTCAGATTATTTTATATTAACATTTTCCTTTCATTAAAAATCAATTTCAACTTCATTTCAAAACCATATTATTTATTTAAATAAAATCTTCAATTTTATTTTCAAATCAAATTATTTGACCAATCGGGTTTTATTTAATTCTCTATATCCAAGGTCAAAGTTCAATTTGGGTATTTATCATTTCAACCCGATTCCAATTCAATTCAAAATCAAAACATAGCAAAGGGAACTTGCAGTGTGATAACAGGGATGGTGTCAAAGCAAATAAACAAGCAATAACACAATCAATATCAATCCAATAATCAATTCAAATAATCCCGAAATAACCGTATTAATTCGCATTGTTATTTGTACGAATTAATATAATTATTTCTAGAATCTACACTATCATTTCATGTAGATTAAAGATTATTACATTACGGTTTTCACTTGTCATCTATTTACAATTTCATACATCATCAGTTTAAACAACATACAATTGATGGTTCAAGGTGTAGTTAACAATCCTACGTGTCAATAAATTTAACAGTTAAAGGGGTCATATTATACAAATGTCAGTTAATCAAATTTAACATTTAATTATCCTATATCAAGTTCAATTTCATACTGTTTATCATTTTAACATTAACAATTTAACGTCCAATATAAACATCAACAATCAATCAATTAACAACCAAACTGGATTATCATTGCATATATAACAGATAATGGTGTCAGATGTCACAGGTGAACTGATACAGGTAATAACAGTGTAAATATCTAATAGTAGCATATTTCAATTGTCGTTTCAATTGAAATCAAATTTAATAAATAAAAGAACGTTAATCGTGAGTGAGTGCTCACCTTTCGAGGCTAGAGATGATTCGACACAAGGGATGAGCTACGAATCCAAGCATGAATTTCAAAGCAAAGTAGATCGGCACGAATTTTGATGAACAAGCTGATACGAGAATTGATGAAGCAATTTAGAATCAGTCGATATAAATTTATATTGAACATATTTTCCAAATCGTTTCTTACTTACAATTTTCCAAATAAAACGAAATATTTATGTGTATGTAAAACATATTAAAACCATACCATTTGAACTTATCCTATTATAATATGATAATATATATAGTTTAAAAACTAATATAACAATTTGTACCGTCACATTTATAACCAAATATTTACGTGAGTAACTGATATAGGTAACATACATGTATAACTCAAAGGTGGGTATAGAATATAAAATAAAATACTACATCTATATACCGTATAGTTTAAAAACCGATCCTTACATCAATATTCCAAAACATACGCGCACTGGAATATGCAATATAAACAAATTATAAAATATCTTTATATATTATAGTTTTTTTCACAAAGTAACTTCAGTTGCTGGTTTTAAACAATATAACGTTGCCACGAGAATAAACAACAAGTTTGAACATATATTGTAACCGATATATATACATACATCTATAAACTTCAAAAACAGTACCTTTAATATATATCTATTGGAACTGACCAATGTGGCAACACTTTATAACATATATATACAACAGGTAATAGCCGGGCACGTTTGGGTAAAATACTCGGTAAGGTGACAAGATTTTAGACTTCAGACAAAATATAAACTATATGTATATATATATATATACTGTAACATTCATATAATATGAGTAAATTTAAAACCAGACCGATGTATACTTAAAATCAATATCCAACTATACATTTAATAGGTTATATAAGCTACTGAATCAAATATACATGTCAGGCACCTAATACTATAACCAGCATGCATATATACAAATATATACATAAGCCTTCATACATGCTTACTATACCTTTTGAACATAAAATTAAAAGTGTCTAAATTTATCAAAATATAAATGCACAGTCTCCATGCGAAATACAAATATATTCTATATAAACTGTAATATAAACCTTTATATATTGTAACTACATATACGAAAATAAGATGAAACTACTATATATATAATAACAACTTATGCAGACTATATATATCACAATATATTAATGAAAACATATAACGTATATACTAATATATATATAAAGGAATGCCTGAAAATATATGTATAACAAATCGTTCTATGACTTAGTTGCGGCAATGATTTGAAAAGGAAACCCAAAAATACGATATTATTATAAAAATATATACAATACTATATATATAAACAACAGCCTTTACTATATAAATGTACAAATGAACAGGCTTGTATATCTAAGTGCAAATAACAACTCATATACTGATATATTTATATATATGCTAACATACGGCACACGTACAAAATAAATCAATCAAAAATGAAAACAACTTATAAATATGCTAGCTTACAACTAGCGTATGTACTACTTATACACTATAATACTGTAATAACAAATGTAAATAAACAAACTACACTGAGGTAAACTATCACATAATAAACTAACATATATAACATATATATACCTACGAGCTACGGCTTCAAGCGAGGAGATGCATGCGAAGGGGTTAGGCGGAGCGGGTAGGCCGGTCATAGAGGGGAGGAGGTCAGAGGGAAGTGGGAAAAGGAAGACGCGGTCGGAGTTGGCAAAGGTGGATCTGGGCATGACGGAGGTGGAAACTAGCTTGGGGTCGGAGCTGCTATTGTTGGTGGTGGCAGGTGCTTGTGGTCGCGGCTGCCACTTTGTTGGGAGAGGACGAGGTCAGGTCGGGATTGAAGGGGAGGAGCATTTTCGTTTGTTGAGGAGGTTTGGTTTGTTGTGTTTGCGGATCAGGGAAGCAAGCTTGCGTGTGTTAGAGGCTAGGTCACGGCAAGGGGTTAGGCTGCTATGGGCGAGGGTCGGTTGTGATGAGAGGAGATGGATGGCCGGAGGAAACAAGCGGAGGGCTGATGAAGAGATGCATGAGGGTGGGAGGCTTGGATGGGTTACGTGACCTTGGTAATGAGGCCAGTGGGTTTGGGGAGAGAACATGAAATGTGGAAGTTTGGTTTCATTAAATGGAATATGGGTGAAAGTAATTGGAACCGATACAATGAACAGGCAACAGGTGGAACGAAAGTAGTTAATTAAACTAGTGAAACCAAACGTCAAAAATTCTCTCCAACGCTAACCCCCAGCTGCCAACTAACCAATTTTATTACCAGCTGAGATTAGTAAAAGCAAGTGTCTAATGAGTTAGACGGTGGAATACGAAAGGTACGGGAAGATAAAAGATTGAATGCGGAACCGATACAAAGTCGTTTCATAAATTTCGCCATTTTCCGAACTCCGAAAACATACAAACAAATATACCGGCGAGACCAGCACGATGAGACGATCACAATGGTATACAGATATCAGTGGTACGATCATCCGATAAAAATCGATATCGGTACCAGAATACTGCTATTTTTCAGAAAATAAGAACGACGGAGCAATAGATGTCCAAATTTGGAAAAATGACAAACTGACATCTTGCTCAGAAGATGGTTTAGAATTTTTCTATGTAAAAATATTTAGGTTTCGGAAACATTTTATTTTCATTACTTTTTAACTGATTAAATTGAAGTGAATTTACGCGCGAAATAAACTTTCGTATTTTCGGACGAAAATTTACCAGTTGCTATGTTTAACTAGACGTATTCCAAATATTAAATTTTTATTTCAAAATTTTATCGTTTAAAATTTCACAAAATTTCAACTAATTACGTTATTAAAACGGTTGAAATTTACGGGCCGTTACATTCTCCCCCACTCAAAACTTTTCGTCCCCGAAAAGGAACGAGGTAGGAGAAAAGAAACAACCAGAAAAAAACAGATTGAAATACAAAATAACAATTAATTTAAACCATATAAATTTAAATTTAAATTAATTTATATTCAATAATTGATTTAATCCATTTAATTTCACTAAAATCAATCTCAACTATTTCTAAATTCATTATCTTATTATCCAATTATCCTCAAATTTTCAATTTCTAAAACCATAAATTTGAATAGCTTTTACTAAAATCATATTTTTTCAACAATTTTAAATTCTTCTTTATTCCAAATTATTGTTAAATTTATTCTTCTTGATATATCTAATCACATATATTTAATCCATATAAATTTGAATTAAACCATAAAAGTTTCGATTTAAATTAATTTACAACTATTAATTTCTTTTAAATTCAAGGTATTCTCATATGTTGATCAAATTTCAATTTATTAATTCTTTCAAAACAAATTTATTTCATTATTAACTGAGTTTTATTTATTATCATATCTAACTCAATTAACATCTTTATAATCAAAATTCAGTGTATAACATTTATTATAAACACTCAAATTTTATTTATAAATTCAATTCATCTTATATATTATCCAATTACATATTCAACTTCTGAATGATTTAGGTAAGTTGTATTAGAATGCAGTTGAACAATATACAAATAAATTTTCCCAACTCAATAATTCAAGTTAAATATTTATTCCAAATTTTGGTTTTATTTATAATTTAAAATCATCCTTTTAAAAAAATTTAAGAATTAGATTTCCGATTAACTTTAAACAATTTAGAGTTATATATAATATATTTATCACATCAAATTAAATTTTAAAATAAGATACCTACATATATATATAAATCAAATTATACTGAAGAAATTTAAAACAAAATATTTTTCAACACAAAACCGTAGCAAAGCTACAGAATGGTTTCTCCACTTCGAAACTTGAAAATGAAAGTCGATGATGCGGCCGCCATCACCGAAATTATTTTCCAGCGACAAAGAGAAGAGCACTGATTTCAACAAATTAAAATTCTTTGGAAACGATTTCTATTCGGAAATACTTTCAATAATATACTTTAAAGTTTTTTTTTTTTTTTTTTTAACACCAAAGTTCGAAATCACCGGAAACTAAATTCTCAATTTCTGAATTAAATTCATTTCAAATTCCAAATCAATTTATGAACCATAATTATAAATTCATTTAGAATAATAATTGATAATCAAATATTATCATTTTAAACAACCAATTTAATTAACTTATTAAATTCCAGAAAATCTTACTTATATTTTTACAATATAATCAAACAAATTTGAAAACAATATTGTGTCAGTTTGCTCTGCTCAAGTGTTTTGGAAATCCTATCGATAGCGTTGATCAGACGAATCGATCGAAAACCCAAATCAACATCAGCAACTCAAACAACACAATATATAAAACATTTTTAATATAAATTTACAAATACACTTCCTCGCTCGACGATACAAGAATGGATTCAAAGCAAGGATAGAGATTCAAATTTGATGGACTCAACTCAAAGAGAATTCAGATTCGAAGACAAATTCGAAAGAAAAGATAAGATGATTCAATAACAGAATCGGGAGATGGGTAAGTTTATTTAATTCACGGGCAACCTTAACCGGGTTGTACGTAACTTCAAGAATAAAATCGATGCTGAATTCCGAGGTAAATCAACACTTGATCTCAAGAGATGGAATTCAGGTATAGCAGGGAATAGATAGCATCGTAAACCGAGGATACAGAAATCTCCGATAAATCAATGCCTATTGTAAAGGAGTTTCACCCCTTTACAAATCATTCGAAGATTGTCGAGATCGCCGATCTATTATAGATATCATTCAAAATGGAGTTATGGGGTGCTCCAGAATTGAAAGAAGACGAATAGTGAGGGACACGAATGAATTTTTGGAACCGCAAGGAACGTTCCAAAATTCAAAGGAATTGAGTCAAAGGAAGAGATTGAGACTCGAATGAGAGTGATTCTGTAAATACATTTACCCTATATATTAAGTTTTGCCTAGAGCTACCAAAGCTCTGATACCAACTGTAACGACCCGCCATTTTTGGACCATTCGCGTCCATTATAAGTGTATAGGTAGACACTCATGCCGGAGTTGAATTGCTCAAAATACCGCATTGTTAATTTAAATTTGGCAAAACTGAACATATACAGTAAATAGATATAATCACAGATCACAGACACAGAGTAATAAGTGCAGCGGAATTAAAAAGAGATAGTAGTTCATGAAGCTACTATATGAATATATAAATACATCAGAGTTTACAACAGAAGAGAAATACGATACATCAGAGTTAAACTAGATACAACGGAAGAGTAACAGATACAAATCAGAATACATCACTGGAATCATCGAATATCTGAAAGCTGGATAGATAGCTGGATCTCCAAGCGAAGCTCCAACTCCAAAGGTGAGTCTCGAAAGCTGAACTACTCAGTCTGACCCGAGCGTAAGGCAAAACACAAAACACTCGAGTCAGGATTAACATTCTTATATTAATAAATCCAACTCAAGTGAAATAGCAATTGAAATACAAGTAACTCAAAGGATGTTTGGAATAACCATCCTCTAAGGATCCGTTAAACTATCTACTAGGTAGTAATGTACGCTAAGTAGATAATGTCTATCAGTAATATAAGAAGATATCAAAATAGCGTTAAGTCATGGCCCATTCCACCCTTAACACATTTTTATTCCCACAAGCATATACAAGACCGTAGTTTCCCCAAAACCGGAAGTCACCAGAGGGCAATCCATATACTCAAGGTACAAATCAAAGTCGTAGTGGTCGCGCATAAATGGAATACAAGTATGACAAGGCACATGAGGCTATACCCAAGGTAGTGATACTACCGTTCGCCTGATCCGGGCTGGTGAGAACGCAACGCCGCAGCGCCCGCAACACCGTGAGACAACACTCCCAAAATCAAGGGTGCACCAATCGACAACAAGTATAAGTAGTTCGAAGAAGTGTGTCCACTTGAGGTATCAATCCTCCATTGGCCCGGCACAGCTCCTGTTTTAGTCATTTCCAATTTGACACAAGTGTCAAGGCTACCATTATCGTTCACTTTCTTCAGTCATCACGTACATCATTCCAACCACTTCATTCTGGATCATCACTTCGCGTATAGTTATTAAAGTGGTTTCCGGTTTAGATAGAGAGTATATCCATAACCGAATTCCGGTCTCTTTAATAACTTTCGTAATTATTACACCGATTGGTCATTAAATATATTTCAAAACCAAATCAATTTCAATTTCAATTCGTAAATCAATCATTTCGTTTGTCTTTCTAAATCAATTTCCATAATTTCCGTTTCAAAAACTTCCAAATTACCATTTCAAAATCTTATAGTTCAATTTCAATCTTTATTTAAACAATTCAAATATCAATTTAAATTCGTATATAAGATTCATTCCGAAAATATTTAAATTAATTTAATTTAACATTTAAATCAATTTAAATTCATTTATCAATTTCATTCAATATCGTTAAATTAATTTATCATTCAAAACAATTTCTATTAAACTTCCAATTCATTAAATCCATTATTTAAATTCAACTTCATTATATCAAAACTTACAAATTTAATTAAATTAAATTCATCAAATCAAATTCTTTAAATTTCAAGTCTTACATTAATTTCAATAAATCTCATTTTATTTCTTATTAAAGAAATTCAATTTCACTTATTTACTTTCTTAAATAATTTTTCCAAAACTTACTTAATAAAGAAATTCAATTTCAATTATTTACGAAATAAACTTCACTTATTCAAAGGTTCAATTTCTCTTATCAAAGAATTCAATTCAATTTAATCATTAAATAATTCAATCTTATTTAATTATTAAATAATTCATAACCTAATTGTTAAATAATTTCAAAGTTTAATAATTTTGAACTTAATTACAATTTCAAACTTAATTATTAAATCATTCCAAAGTTTAATAATTTCAAACTTAATTCAATAATTTCTCAAATTAAACAACATTCTTTCATCAATTACATTGTTAATATTTTGTTTCAGATTATTTTATATTAACATTTTCCTTTCATTAAAAATCAATTTCAACTTCATTTCAAAACCATATTATTTATTTAAATAAAATCTTCAATTTTATTTTCAAATCAAATTATTTGACCAATCGGGTTTTATTTAATTCTCTATATCCAAGGTCAAAGTTCAATTTGGGTATTTATCATTTCAACCCGATTCCAATTCAATTCAAAATCAAAACATAGCAAAGGGAACTTGCAGTGTGATAACAGGGATGGTGTCAAAGCAAATAAACAAGCAATAACACAATCAATATCAATCCAATAATCAATTCAAATAATCCTGAAATAACCGTATTAATTCGCATTGTTATTTGTACGAATTAATATAATTATTTCTAGAATCTACACTATCATTTCATGTAGATTAAAGATTATTACATTACGGTTTTCACTTGTCATCTATTTACAATTTCATACATCATCAGTTTAAACAACATACAATTGATGGTTCAAGGTGTAGTTAACAATCCTACGTGTCAATAAATTTAACAGTTAAAGGGGTCATATTATACAAATGTCAGTTAATCAAATTTAACATTTAATTATCCTATATCAAGTTCAATTTCATACTGTTTATCATTTTAACATTAACAATTTAACGTCCAATATAAACATCAACAATCAATCAATTAACAACCAAACTGGATTATCATTGCATATATAACAGATAATGGTGTCAGATGTCACAGGTGAACTGATACAGGTAATAACAGTGTAAATATCTAACAGTAGCATATTTCAATTGTCGTTTCAATTGAAATCAAATTTAATAAATAAAAGAACGTTAATCGTGAGTGAGTGCTCACCTTTCGAGGCTAGAGATGATTCGACACAAGGGATGAGCTACGAATCCAAGCATGAATTTCAAAGCAAAGTAGATCGGCACGAATTTTGATGAACAAGCTGATACGAGAATTGATGAAGCAATTTAGAATCAGTCGATATAAATTTATATTGAACATATTTTCCAAATCGTTTCTTACTTACAATTTTCCAAATAAAACGAAATATTTATGTGTATGTAAAACATATTAAAACCATACCATTTGAACTTATCCTATTATAATATGATAATATATATAGTTTAAAAACTAATATAACAATTTGTACCGTCACATTTATAACCAAATATTTACGTGAGTAACTGATATAGGTAACATACATGTATAACTCAAAGGTGGGTATAGAATATAAAATAAAATACTACATCTATATACCGTATAGTTTAAAAACCGATCCTTACATCAATATTCCAAAACATACGCGCACTGGAATATGCAATATAAACAAATTATAAAATATCTTTATATATTATAGTTTTTTTCACAAAGTAACTTCAGTTGCTGGTTTTAAACAATATAACGTTGCCACGAGAATAAACAACAAGTTTGAACATATATTGTAACCGATATATATACATACATCTATAAACTTCAAAAACAGTACCTTTAATATATATCTATTGGAACTGACCAATGTGGCAACACTTTATAACATATATATACAACAGGTAATAGCCGGGCACGTTTGGGTAAAATACTCGGTAAGGTGACAAGATTTTAGACTTCAGACAAAATATAAACTATATGTATATATATATATATATACTGTAACATTCATATAATATGAGTAAATTTAAAACCAGACCGATGTATACTTAAAATCAATATCCAACTATACATTTAACAGGTTATATAAGCTACTGAATCAAATATACATGTCAGGCACCTAATACTATAACCAGCATGCATATATACAAATATATACATAAGCCTTCATACATGCTTACTATACCTTTTGAACATAAAATTAAAAGTGTCTAAATTTATCAAAATATAAATGCACAGTCTCCATGCGAAATACAAATATATTCTATATAAACTGTAATATAAACCTTTATATATTGTAACTACATATACGAAAATAAGATGAAACTACTATATATATAATAACAACTTATGCAGACTATATATATCACAATATATTAATGAAAACATATAACGTATATACTAATATATATATAAAGGAATGCCTGAAAATATATGTATAACAAATCGTTCTATGACTTAGTTGCGGCAATGATTTGAAAAGGAAACCCAAAAATACGATATTATTATAAAAATATATACAATACTATATATATAAACAACAGCCTTTACTATATAAATGTACAAATGAACAGGCTTGTATATCTAAGTGCAAATAACAACTCATATACTGATATATTTATATATATGCTAACATACGGCACACGTACAAAATAAATCAATCAAAAATGAAAACAACTTATAAATATGCTAGCTTACAACTAGCGTATGTACTACTTATACACTATAATACTGTAATAACAAATGTAAATAAACAAACTACACTGAGGTAAACTATCACATAATAAACTAACATATATAACATATATATACCTACGAGCTACGGCTTCAAGCGAGGAGATGCATGCGAAGGGGTTAGGCGGAGCGGGTAGGCCGGTCATAGAGGGGAGGAGGTCAGAGGGAAGTGGGAAAAGGAAGACGCGGTCGGAGTTGGCAAAGGTGGATCTGGGCATGACGGAGGTGGAAACTAGCTTGGGGTCGGAGCTGCTATTGTTGGTGGTGGCAGGTGCTTGTGGTCGCGGCTGCCACTTTGTTGGGAGAGGACGAGGTCAGGTCGGGATTGAAGGGGAGGAGCATTTTCGTTTGTTGAGGAGGTTTGGTTTGTTGTGTTTGCGGATCAGGGAAGCAAGCTTGCGTGTGTTAGAGGCTAGGTCACGGCAAGGGGTTAGGCTGCTATGGGCGAGGGTCGGTTGTGATGAGAGGAGATGGATGGCCGGAGGAAACAAGCGGAGGGCTGATGAAGAGATGCATGAGGGTGGGAGGCTTGGATGGGTTACGTGACCTTGGTAATGAGGCCAGTGGGTTTGGGGAGAGAACATGAAATGTGGAAGTTTGGTTTCATTAAATGGAATATGGGTGAAAGTAATTGGAACCGATACAATGAACAGGCAATAGGTGGAACGAAAGTAGTTAATTAAACTAGTGAAACCAAACGTCAAAAATTCTCTCCAACGCTAACCCCCAGCTGCCAACTAACCAATTTTATTACCAGCTGAGATTAGTAAAAGCAAGTGTCTAATGAGTTAGACGGTGGAATACGAAAGGTACGGGAAGATAAAAGATTGAATGCGGAACCGATACAAAGTCGTTTCATAAATTTCGCCATTTTCCGAACTCCGAAAACATACAAACAAATATACCGGCGAGACCAGCACGATGAGACGATCACAATGGTATACAGATATCAGTGGTACGATCATCCGATAAAAATCGATATCGGTACCAGAATACTGCTATTTTTCAGAAAATAAGAACGACGGAGCAATAGATGTCCAAATTTGGAAAAATGACAAACTGACATCTTGCTCAGAAGATGGTTTAGAATTTTTCTATGTAAAAATATTTAGGTTTCGGAAACATTTTATTTTCATTACTTTTTAACTGATTAAATTGAAGTGAATTTACGCGCGAAATAAACTTTCGTATTTTCGGACGAAAATTTACCAGTTGCTATGTTTAACTAGACGTATTCCAAATATTAAATTTTTATTTCAAAATTTTATCGTTTAAAATTTCACAAAATTTCAACTAATTACGTTATTAAAACGGTTGAAATTTACGGGCCGTTACATTCATGGTTTGCCCAGGTTCAGAAACCTCCTCATCGCAGAAGGATGACAAACAATCCACAAAGCGTTACCTTACGCTTAATAGTCTCATGTTATTACTTAATCGATCACTCATGCTACCTCAAAACAACTCGAAGAGTCATCCCCAAACTCTCCACAAGCCAAAAAACATAGCATACAAATATACTAAAGCATGTACAAAAATATACATATATCATTCGTACACAATATCAAATCTGATCTCTAACTCGATCGCATAAATTTCACTTTCCAACTAGTATAGATCACTTGACCTCTCTAGTGCGAACTTCGATCATGTTCCTTGATAAGAAACCTCCATTCTTCTTACATGGCCATATACTATAATAGAAAACTTTAGGATCATATCAAGAATCCTTATCAAGTGTTCGTTGTTAAGAATTGATTGAAAAATCCTAACTCGGACCGATGTGAATCACCACAAAATCATATTCGCCAATCCTGGATCAAGAACTATCATGCGAATAAAATGGTCTACGTACAACTTACGTACTCTATTCCAATTGGTTTCTTAACTACACCAATTGCTTTTTATTTTAATTCACATTCATTTTCCATGTAGAACTTACTCAATATTATAATCATTTCAAAAAGCCCTAACTTCATTTTAAAACTTTTTAAGTTTTAAGTTAATATTGTATATCACTCCACTACATCCTAGGAGTATATACAAAAACTTCCATTTCATTTTACATAACAATTATGTTCAACAAATTTAAAACTTGTTTAAACTCTACTATCTTTAAATTTAAGGGTTATAAAATCTTAACTTTTATAATTTCACAAAACCACTTAGTTTTAACTTCTTATATCAATTCGTAATTTTCCTTCTGTCCAAAATCGCCCAAATTCCATTTCATTTCATTAATTGAAAATTACTAATCAACGGATCAAACAAGATGCACAACCAAACTACCCTAATGTATAGGATGCATGCGTCTATAATATATCGTAACTGAAAACTTAAGAACTAAACACCGGGTTTCATTTTAAATCATTTTGAAATAATAATATATACTTATAACCGTTGTACATCAAATCATACTTTCGGTATTTAAATCAAAATATGTTTTACCAAAACAACTATAAAGTAAAACTACTATTGTAGCATTTCCCTCTTTCGAACTCGAAAATGAACGTCGATGATGTTGCAGTCGTCATCGGAATTATTTTCCAATAACGGAAGTGAGTTCAGTACTTCTAAATCAGGCTTTTGAGACTTAACCTAAATTATTTTCAAAACTGTATCAAATACTTTGTAAATGTTACTAAGTACCATGATATCAATTTCATAAACAAATTTTCCAAATGTTTACTTTCAAATAATACTAGTATTATTTTCCAAAACCTTAGAAAATCAATTTCAAAAACACTGAGATTTAAGTTCTCAAATTCTTAGTTTAAATCCTTTTTATTTATAAACCATACTTATATAAAGTTACTTTATTATATAAAATCATATCACAAATATTTATTTTTAAAATATCTGATCATTCTCTAAGACTATAATAAACAACTTTTATTAAAATTAAATTTTAACCACTACATTACCATCGAATGCTTTATGGTCAAACTACGAAACTTAATTCACAAGGTGTTCGTTTCAATGTTTCCACAGTTACTATCTACCCAGCCCATGCAGTGAAATGGTAAAACTGCTCATAAACTGGTCGAGCACAACTAATGAAACAATAAATGATAATAATTGAATATTATCATTTCCTAATAAACATACACATCATAAATAATTATGTCAATTCTTTTTGAAAATTATTCTTCTATATATAAGATATAATCCAAGGAAAATTATTTCATTTACCAATTTCAAAAACAATACTATATCGATTTTCCTTGTTCAAGTGTTAAGAGATCCCTATCAATAATGTTTGAAACACGTATTGATAGAATGCATAAAGCACTCAATAGACCAATCAAAACGATACAAAACATTTTATAACAATAACAAATACGCACTCTCATATGTATAATACACTTGACTCATTCTAGGGTGTTACTAACCCTATCTCTAATGAGTTATATCCCATCAAAGCCAAGGTTCTCGCTTAACCTTTAGCTCTGATACCAAACAAATGGCCTTTTCTACCTCGAATGTAGATACTAATACATCCATAGTATTCTCATGCCAAGCACCCAAGTGCCAAAAAGACAGAATGTAGCATAAAATAAAAATAAAAAAGAACAGAACAAGACAATAGAAGAACACAATATCAGAGTCTCAGATGCGGAACAATAACATATAATATCTCAAAAAGATCTTTACCAAAAGAAGACTTTAATATACGTACATCAATCACAGTAAACTAACTTATCATTAGCTTGGACAGTTATAACAGCCTGTCCTCACAAATGCTGATGGATACAAAACAACTAATGCAGCAGAAAATAAATACGTGAATATGCCTAAAGGCATCCAGCTCATCTCTTGAAGCTCCAAAGTGTCCACCGCTAAATCTGGAGATATACTCGGGCTGACCCAAGCATTATAAAAGTATAACACCTGGATCGATCTGGTAAACTAGTGTGAGTAACTCAAATCATATGGATTTTTACATTTATAAAACCCTTCAAAAATAAAGGTCTCTCGTATGACCACGCTACAACTAAACAGGGATGGGTTTTTACCTTACGATACCGAACCAGTCCTATTAGAAAATCCAGTGATAATATAATAACGTCTAAGGTGTTAAATATCGTGTAACAGCTCGCCTTTTTGATCCTTAAAAGTCGACACTAATACATCCATAGTATTCACATACCGAACATCCAAGTACCAGAAAGACAAATTAATAGGGTAAAAGAAAGAATAGACAAGATAGAATCTCACAACGTAACGAGTAATTTATAATATACCAATGATCTTTACAAAAAGAAAACTTTATATATGTACATTAATCAGAGTAATAATCTATAATCAGCCTGGACAATTATAATAACATATCCTTACAAATGCTGGTAAATACAACAAGAACAAAGAGTAGAAGATAAAATAAAATATGGGAGTACGTCTAGGAAGCATCCAGCTCGTCTTCTAAAGTTCCAAAGTGTTCAACTAAATCTAGAAAATATGCTCGGGCTGACCCAAGCATTGTAGGAAAATAATGCCTGGACCAGTCTGGTAAACTAGTGTGAGAAACATAGATCAAATGGATTTTTAACTTTATAAAACCTTTCAAAATAAAGGTATCTCGTAATACCATACTGCACATAAACATGAACGCGTTTTTACCTTACAATAACCAAACCAATTTATAGGAAATCTTGTATGATATTATATTAATGACCAGGGTTTAAAATAAATATTAATCATAGCCAAAATAGTTACATTAATTACGTTCCAACATAATAGGTATATAACTAAATCCATAAAGGGGCGTATTGGAGATTGGATTCCAACATGGTAAGGTAAGATACTACCTTCTGTAAAGTACACCTTTAGATCAAATATATCCGAGGTCGAACCTATCAACCCTTACGAACACAGAGTCGACCTGCCCCTTTAAAATGACCAACCAGATTACATCATCCCTCGGGCACCAAGCTGCAAACATTTCCCTACGGTTGCCCCACGTGCACACCAAATATGAAATTCTGTCTTGATCAAGGAATGATGCTCCTAATGGTAGTTAACCACATAGCTCTGCGACAATCCTTTATTTTAGCCATTACCGGGTTATGAGATTTGTAAGGTTATGCTTTTATCTTTTCCTCCTAACAATTCCCACTTGGAACGCTAACATTGCTCTCCAGGTAACAATGCAATTCTAGCATTCATCCGTACAAGTAGTTTAGGATATAAACAAACCGAATGAACTACTTCTACTACGTCCATTTTGAAATCAACCTCAGGATTAGTAGCAAATAGCCCTTGCATATCAAAGAAATCCATCTTTGATTTCATTATTTCGAACCAGTCTCGAACCTCTTCCGAAGCGTAGAACACGCATAAGATTTTGGAGTGGTTACGGTTTCGAATCATCTCATACAAGTACACTCCCCCAATTACCGGTCACTCCAAAGCCATCGTTCCGACAAACTCTACTCTGGTTCTTTTAGAAATAATCAGACAATACATAAGAATGGAGATCACCTTCTAGCTATTTAAGTGGACGTATTTCCTTATCATTTGTCTTAGGAGAACATAACGAGATTTATACCTTAAGTATATGTAACGACCCGTAAATTTCAACTGTTTTAATAACGTAATTAGTTGAAATTTTATGAAATTTTAAACGATAAAATTTTGAAATAAAAATTTAATATTTGGAATACGTCTAGTTAAACATAGCGACTGGTAAATTTTCGTCCGAAAATATGAAAGTTTATTTCGCGCGTAAATTCACTTCAATTTAATCAGTTAAAAAGCGATGAAAATAAAATGTTTCCGAAACCTAAATATTTTTACATAGAAAAATTCTAAACCATCTTCTGAGCAAGATGTCAGTTTGTTGTTTTTCCAAATTCGGACATCTTTGGCTCCGTCGATCTTATTTTTCAGCGTTTTTCTTGCATTTTCCGTTTGTAGAAAATTCAAATTTTTATAATTCAATCATACCACTGAAATCTTTATACCATTTTGATCATCTCGATGTGCCGATCTCCGCAGTATATTCGTTCTTGTGTTTTGAAGTCCGATTCATATCGGAATCTGTGGAATGGATGACTGTATCGGTATCTATTTAGTCTATTTGTTTTCTGGTGACCTTCCACCTATCCCTCGGTTGAAGACAAATAGTCTGCCGCCTTTTATTATTCCAAAAATTTGCGGCCTTTGACCTCTGCTTCCCAATGTTTAATTTATGGTATTAATATTAACCAATTTGTCTGTTCATTAGCTTTGGGAAAGAAGAAAATGAAACCAATATTACTTTCGGTTGTTATCTTCCAGATCTGAAACATTTCCCCTTCCATCCCACTTTCTTCCTTCTTTACCTCTCTCCCACTCGTGTTTCATTTCCACCATCCCACTTCCTTTAACCGCAACCATCTCAACAACTTTCTCCGCCATCTCAACTCCGCCCAGAAACCCATTTCCGTCCACGTCGCCTGCCCTTTCCCCGACCGTGTCAGCCTACCACCAGCCCAAGCGAGCTGCTCGACCACCATCAGCGACAACAGCCAACCTCCGCCTCTTCCACCCGAGATCACCCTCCCATTTCCACGCGCGAACCGAGCCCACTACCACCGAACCACCCATCACCATACCTCCATCTCCGCGGCCAACGCCTTACGCGACACCTCCCCTCTTCCTGCCGACAGCCCACCACCTTCCGGCTAGCCACGTTCCGGCCTTAGCAGTTCTTCTTCCCACCTATGCTTGCTCCTTCCCCGATCCAAACCTCTGCCGTACTTCCTCCTCGTACTGGCCAGCAGCCGCCTGAAGCCATCACGGACGAGCACGCTGCCCCTTCACCAACATCGGCCTTGTGCCTTCTCC
This sequence comes from Allium fistulosum, assembly GCA_030737815.1. Taxonomy (NCBI): domain Eukaryota; kingdom Viridiplantae; phylum Streptophyta; class Magnoliopsida; order Asparagales; family Amaryllidaceae; genus Allium; species Allium fistulosum. The sequence continues at coordinate 1,256,304,959 of CM060904.1, forward strand.
CCTGCTTCAGCCGAGTCTACCACCTACAGCATCCACGGGCCCACTTCTCTGCCCACACAGCCCCTCACCATGCTTCTCCGGCAGCCCACACCTAGCAGCCCGCCCTGATGCTCGCTCACAACCACCCATCCAGCAGCATGTGAGTCAGGTGCGAATATATGTAGAGTATTATATATGTTATACGAGTGTATTTGTTCATATATTATGATATAATACATCGGTTTCAAAATTTTAGCAGAGTATATATTTATACAAATTACGTTTGTTAAAAATCTTGATGTGTTATGTTTGTAAAATATGTTGGGTTGTATAATCAGTTTATTTGCAATTAGTTAGCATGTCTCATTTGTTATTTTGATACATAGTTTACATTGTTATGAATATAACATTTTACAATTGTCTATTTTTTTTAAAGTTACATGTTATAATAAGTTAATTTGATTTTTATACGTTTAAGTATATATATAACGTAAGTCAGTTTACCTTGTCTTGCATACAAGTTATATATAGGTGTGTATTATACTATAGGGTAATGTCTGCATGGGTTAGTTATAATATTTATATAGTATAAATATACTCACAGTATACAATAGTTACAGCTTTTAATTTTGTATGTATATAACAGTGATTTCATATATATTTTAAATACTATACATATGGGTTTTAAGATATAGTAGTTATAAAGTCAAGTCGGCATAGTTGTTTATACATATTTAGATTTGCAATACACACTTTTGTCTGTATATTATAGTGTGAAGTGATATCTTTTGCGATTTCAAAGTATATGTTTATATATTGAGTATTGATTCAGAAAAGTGTATATATGTATATATTTTGATGATTGTTTTTTTATCTACCATCAGGATTTATGTTGTTCAAATAAGTGTGTAAGTATATAGGAATCTGGTTTATATATATATAGATGTTATTTTATATTACAGTTAGATTGGTAATTTGAAAATAAATATGTATGTTTTAATTTAGTATGTGTTTAAAATTTAGAATATGGTTTATAAAAATAAAAAATAAAAAAAAATAGTTATATATAGTTATTTACAAGTTTACTTATACCATTTATCGGCATCAATCCAGTTCTGACTTAATTTCGTCAATTCCTATTTATCAGTCTTGTTCGTCCAATTCGCGTTCAATTTTGCTTCGCTTTGGAATTCGTGCTTGGATTCGTAACTCTTTCCGTCGTTGATTCATCTCTAACCTCGAAAGGTGAGCACTCACTCACGATTAACGTTCTTTTATTTATTAAATCTGATTTCAATTGAAACGACAATTGAAATATGCTGCTGTTAGTTATTTACACTGTTATATATGCTATTACCTGTATCTGTTCACCTATGACATCTGACACCATTATCTGTTAATTGTTTATGCGTTGATAATACAGTTTGGCTAGTAATTGATTGATGGTTGAAGTTTATATCGGACATTAAAATTGTTAATGTTAAAGTGATAAATAATATGTAGTTGAATTTGATATAGGATAGTTAAATCAATTGACACGTAGGACTTGATTAATTACACCTTGAAGTATTGAATGTATGTTGTTAAATTGATGATGTATGAAATTGAAATTGAATGACAAGTGAAAAACCGTAATGTAATAATCTTTAATCTACATGAAATGATAGTGTAGATTCTAGAAATAATTATATTAATTCGTACAAACAACAATGCGAATTAATATGATTATTTCGGGATTATTGATTTGATTTTTGGATTGATATTGGTTGTTGTTATTGCTTGTTTATTTACTTTGACACCATCCTAGCTATCACACTACAAGTTCCCTTTGTTATGCTTTGATTTTTGAATTGAATTGGAATCGGGTTGAAATGATAAATACCCAAATTGAACTTTGACCTAGGATAGAGAATTAAATAAAATCCGATTGGTCAATAATTTGATTTAAAAATAAACAAAAAATTTATTTGAATAAATAATATGGTTTTGAAATGAAGTTGAAATTTGAATTTTTATGAAAGGAAAATGTTAATATTTAATAATCTGAAACAAAATATTAACAATGTAATTGATGAAAGAATGTTGTTTAATTTGAGAAATGATTGAATTAAGTTTGAAATGATTTAATAATTAAGTTTGAAATTATAATTAAGTTTGAAATTATTAAACTTTGAAATTATTTAATAATTAAGTTTTGAATTATTTAATAATTAAATAAGATTGAATTATTTAATGATTAAATTAAATTGAATTTTTGAATAAGTGAATTTTACTTCGTAATAATTGAAATTGAGTTTCTTTATTAATTAAGTTTGGAAAATCACTTAAGTAAGTAAATAAGTGAAATTGAATTTCTTTAACAAGAAATAAAATGTGATTTATTGAAATTAATGTAAGACTTGAAATTTAAAGAATTCGATTTGATGAATTTAATTTAATTCAATTTGTAAGTTTTGATATAAGGAAATTGAATTTAAACAATGGATTTAATGAATTTGAAATTTAATAGAAATTGTTTTGAATGGCAAATTTACTTAATGAATATTGAATGCAATCGATAAATGAAGTTAAATTGATTTGAATGTTAAATTAAATTTATTTAAATGATTTCGGAATGAAACTTATATGAACTTGAATCAATATTTGAATTGTTTTAAATAGAAATTGAAATTGAATTATAAGATTTTGAAATGGTAAATTGAAGTTTTGAAACGTAAATTATGGAAATTGGTTTAGAAAGACAAATGAATGTTGATTTGCAAATTCAAATTGAAATTGAATTTGATTTGGTTTTGAAATTTATTAAACGACCAATCGGTGTAATAATTACGAAAGTTATTAAAGAGACCGGAATCGGTTATGGACATACTCTCTGTCTAAACCGAAAACCACTTTAATAACTATACGTGGAGTTGTGATCCAGAACGAAGTGGTTAGAATGATGTACGTGATGACTGAAGAAAGAGAACGATAATGGATAGCCTTGACACTTGTGTCAAATTGGAAATGACTAAAACAGGAGCCGTGCCGGGCCAATGGAGGTCAGCTACCTCAAGTGAACACACTTCTTCGAACTACTCATTACTTGTTGTCGATTGGTGCACCCTTGATTTTGGGAGTGTTGTTTCACGGTGTTGCGGGCGCTGCGGCGTTGCGTTCTCACCAGTCCGGATCAGGCAAACGGTAGTATCACTACCTTGGGTATTGCCTCATGTGCCTTGTCATACTTGTATTCCCTATTCGCGACCACTACGAATTTGTTTTGTACCTTTAGTATATGGATTGCCCTCTAGTGACTTCCGGTTTTGGGGAAACTACGGTCTTGTATATGCTCTTGGGAATAAAAATGTGTTAAGGGTGGAATGGGCCATGACTTAACACTATTTTGATATCTTTATATTACTGATAGACATTATCTACTTATCGTACACTACTACATAGTAGATAGTTTAACGGATCCTTAAAGGATGGTTATTCCAAACATCCTTTGAGTTACTTGTATTTCAATTGCTATTTCACTTGAGTTGGGTTTATTATATAAGAATGTTAATCCTGACTCGAGTGTTTTGTGTTTTACTTTATGCTCGGGTCAGACTGAGTGTACCAGTATTCGAGACTCACCTTTGAAGTTGGAGCTTGCTTGAAGATCCAGCCATCTATTCTGCTTTCAGTATTTGATGATTCCAGTGATGTTTTCTGATTTGTATCTGATGTATCGTATTACTCTTCCGTTGTATCTGGTTTAACTCTGATGTAACTTATACATTTATATAGTAGCTTCATGAACTACTATCTCTTTTATTTCCGCTGCATTTATTACTCTGTGTCTGTGATCTGTGATTATTTATTTACTGTATATGTTCAGTTTTGCCAAATTTAAATTAACAACGCGGTATTTTGAGCAATTCAATTCCGGCATGAGTGTCTACCTATACACTTATAATGGATGCGAATGGTCCAAAATATCGGGTAGTTACAGTATAGCTTCATTAAAGAAAACTATGTCATATAACTCCCGTGTTTCTTCTGCATATTTTCAGAGTTATATTTTGGGCTAAGATTTGATAGTCGGTTATAAAATCCCTTATATTAATTTATAAAACTTCTTTTATAAATCTCTAAAATGACATATAAAATCCCTTCTATTTATAAAACTCGTACTGTTTATAAACTTGTTTATAAATCTCCCTTTATAAAGTCCTTTAAACAAATCTTTTTATAAAATCCTTTATAAAAGTCCTTTTATTAATCCAAAACCCATTGTTATAAATCTTATATGTATACTTAACACAAATCTTCATTATCTTTTAAAATATCACTTATAAATCATGTCTTTTATTTTATAAATTACCATTATAATTCTCTCCTTTAGTTATATAGTACCATTTATAAATCTCTCTTTCAAAATATCATTTACAAATCTCCTTTACAAAATATCATTTATAAATCTCCTTTAATAATTTCCTTTTTATTAAGCAAAATTCCTTATATAACTCTATTTATTTAATCACCTTTAATAAACCAGTTTATTAACTCAAATACAATTAATTAAATCAATTAATTAACCTTTAAACATCGTTAATCACATCAATTAATTAAATTTAAATACCATTAATTAAATAATTTATTGACTTAAAATATCATTAATAAAATAATTAATCTCCTTTTAAACATTATTAATAAAATAATAGATTAACTTTAAAACATCATCAATAATATAATTTGTTAACTTTAAAACATCATTAATAAAATAATTAATTAACTTAAACAATATTAATAAAATAATTAATTAACTTTAAAACATCTTTAATTAAAAAAATTAATTAATTAACTTTTCAAATTCAAAAAGAGGCATAGTGATCGCTATGGTACATAAAAAGCTACCATTTGTTTTCATGTCTAAAAATGTTTCAACATTTTACATATGTCAACGTCATATTTAATATGGCCAGGCTATCAAGCTTCTGGCACTCAACAAATTAACAAATCAATAGTTATCTCAACATTTATCCAATATTAATTAATCTACATAATAATTAATTTCACAAATTGTTTTTACTTGGCAAGCACAAAACGGGGATTTATTCTACTCAATAGATGTCCACAATAATCTATTTCATTTAATTTAACATAATGGTGTCTTATTTGGCTAAATAGGTATCACCAATAAGGTATAATTAATTCAATGATGTTATTATTTAAAATTACGAAATTAAATACAAACACAATTATTCAATCATAAATTTATACTTCATCAAAACTATCAACAAGTTATACCATGATATTATACTCGTCAACACGAGTCCAACACAAAAATCCGCAGGTTAATCAGATTTCATATTAGTGAGATATGTCATTTTAATATCAACACATTTAATTTTATAAATAAATAAACAAATAATTAAGCATGCTTCTCACCCGACAAACGAAACGGCCCGGCCCACCAAGCTAACAGACCCGACATGCCTCCATATCTCCTTCTTCCCTAAACAAAAATCCCCTTCCCTCAATTTCCAATGCACCAACGTGAACGCATGCACGTTGCACCGCCAGGCGCCAACCTCGCTATCAACCACCGATCTACGATCTACAACCACCAACATGCTTCTCTTTGCAAACCAAACTCAACCATACCATCCATGACACCCAAGCTCCCATTAATCAAAACGCGACCTATAGGTCACGGTTACTACAACGGAAATGACGTACTAGGCAAGAAACCACCGAGCTCCACCTACTTCGGCCGCAAGCTGCCTTATCCCACCACAAACTCGATGCTTCCCTCTGAATCGCCTAACTCTGCCTCAAGCCTCACCAAAAGCTAACCCTAGATTGATCCACTAATGCCCAATACTGTCACTCTACCGAAACCGATGTCGCACGCCATAAAGCTCATGCCAAATCGAAGATCAAGGCCATACGAGTCCAAAGAAATAAACTTTAAAAAAAATTATGAACGTATAAATTGATTTTAAATTTTTGAATGTTTTTTGTGTTTATTTGTTTACTGGACTTAGTTTTTGAAAAAATAGAGAAATAGGAAAATAATGAAAATGGTTAAATGGATTTATCTCATTTTAACTAAAACCAAATGTTTTACTTACAATTCAAGTAAACTAAATTTATGCTCAAAGGCGACCATTCTATAAAAACAAATCGCCATTGACTAGTTAAAAAGATTAGAAATTTTTGATTTGATTTAAAAAAATTTAAAAATAGGATTTTCATGGTATTCCGCTACACAATATTTCGTTCATGTACGGACCGCGAATGACAGAAATAAAAATACGATCGTGCACCAAAATGCAGAACGATCATAAATCGACAAGAAAATAAATATACTACTTTATTCTTTGAAATTCCAAAAATGCCATCATTTGCCGAAAAATCATCAAATGGTAATTTAAATATTTTTCAAACTAAAATTTATGGGAAAATCCTATAAATTCGTTTAAGAATAAGTTATTAAAAATCAAGTCTTTCTTATTACAATTTGAATTTCTTATTATTTACTAAATCCAAATCAAATTTGAATATTTAAATAAATTAAATATTCTCATTTGAAACATTAAAAAATTTGGTTCGTTACATATCAGTAATCAAGTATATGTGATGCATGTGAGTCTACATCACAACAGTAGTAGGTACACAATCAAAACTGTTAAGGCGCATTCGCTAATCATGTATAATTCCATGGAGGTGCCCTCACTACTTTGAGAATGATCCTCCTACGCAAGGATCAAAGGTATCCTTCCGAAGCATCGTACATCCCAAGTTGATGCATTATAGGAAATACATAGTTGGCCACCAAGTTGAGTGCACCACTCACTGCATGCATAACTATAGGTATCTCTAGGGTAGAGTCGCCTATACCATTGGGTTAGTTAAACCTCTGGTTTATGCATCTTATCTCTGGTTTAGTCATATCCGCTACTGAGGCTACATCCGGCATTCCAACACATGGTCACCACTCGAACAGATCTTAGAACCACACATTGATTCTCATACCTCAACAGGTCTTGGAATTAGACATGGATTCCTACATCTCGAAATAGATTATGAACCTCTACATGGGTTCGAGCATCTCAAATGGATCTTGAATCTCCACATAGATTCCAGTATCTCGAAGCAATCACGAACCTCTTCTAAAGCATAGAACACGTATATGGTATTGCAGTGGATACAGTTTCGAATAATCTCATATAAGTACACTCCTCCACTCACCGGGTGCTCCAAGAGCCAATCGATCGATTTTTGATAAACTTAACTTTAGTTCGTTTAGAAATAAAAAACAGCACATAAGAGCGAAGATCACCTTCTAACCATTTAAGCAGACGGATTTTCTTATCATTTGTCCTAGAAGAGCAAAACGAGTTTATATGTACAGTACATCATCATCGAAGATAACTATACTGTATAATTCTCGTGTTTCTTCTATATACTTCTAGAGTTATATTTGGTCAATTTCAACAATAATGAGAATGATAACATAAGGGAAGGTAAGTCCCATTTGCTTTACATATAGAAGTAATTACACAAATATGATTAACACACACATGCACAATCAAGTCATATAAACGACTTCTAATCCCCTTTTTAATTAATTATCCTTTATTAATTAAAACTTTCTTTTTCTACTTGTATGTATATTTAAAATACCTTTACAACGATATATACAAGTATTCTCCAATTCCCTATTCATTTGTACTCTATTCAATGCTTCAAAAAGTATACTTATCTCAATGGTATAAGTATATTCACAAATCATTGACAAGATTTACTTATTTTAAAATAAAATAAAAGAGGTTAAAACAAATGTTTCTCACAAATTATTATTATAAACCTCTTCTCTCTTTTATACTTTAAAACTTGTACTTTTCTATCTTTCCTAAAAGAGTCCATACTCGTATTTATCTTTAAATTTTCATTATTAAAGATCTAAGTATTTCCCAAAATAAGTTAACAATATTTCACCACTTTAGATTGTTATTTAAGAGTTCAAAAACAAATGTTACTAAAACATTGCTTACAACAAACCTAAATCACTTCACTTAATCGTTAACTTTAAAACTCTCTTTTAAAGATCTAATTACTTTTCAAAAGTATGATTAATTGGGTTAAAACAAATTTTGTCCAAACATCGTTACTATAAACCCAAATCGTTTTTATACTTACTATTAACTTTGAAACATTCATTTAAAGCTCTAAGCACATCTTCACTTATTAAACAAGGTAATATACCTTTTTAATCAATTTTACAAAACCATCCATTATAACAAAAGTGTTATAATCCAAAAACTCCTTTATATTTCTCTTATAAAACACTAAACTTCTTTTTCAAACTTCTAAATACACAAAGAAAATCCTTTAAATATATACACACACACACACATACATGTATGCTAATATATTTATAAAACTAATATATTTAATAAAATACTATAAACAATTTGAAAGATATCATAATATAAAAGCCTTTTATTTCTTAAATATAATCTTTACCAATTTTATAAAAACTATATATACTATAAACCAATCTTTAATATACTTATAATATGGCTTAAAACACTTACACAAAATATTATTTAAATTATCTATTTTATAATTTTATTTAAAAACCATAAAAACAAGTTTTATAATTTAAAATAATTTATTAAAATCCATAATTATCAACAATATATTAAACTTTGATGTTTTCCAAAAATAAGCACATTTATAGTACTTATTAAAAATTCGAAGAAGCCCTAGGAGGTCTTTCAAAGTTAACTTTCAAATCGTATAACACAAAGCGATTCCAAAGTACATCCATAGCGACTTTTTCGCTTTTTACTACCATAATTTCCATTCCCAAATTCCAAAAATGTCCATACTAATTCCTCTATGGCAAACACACCAAAACATATGTAGGGAATAGCCAAATTTATAAATATATTTCCACAATATATCATAGTTTTACCGATTTAACAATTGTTAAATACTAGGGATTTCAAAGTGCGTTTATAGCGACTATATCGCTCCAAACATTCATAACACAATTTCAAACTTTATCAAACACAATATCAAACATGTAAACAAGTCCGGACAATAATAGAGGGTTATAAGAGAGGTTGTACTATATAATAATGTTGCCACTTGTTGTACAAAACAAGGAGGGGTCCAAAAGTAATAACTTGCATTTTTATCAATCCAAATTCGGGGGTCAGAGAGTTTCATAAAACGTTCTTGGTGGAAAAAAATGTGAGTGAAAGATCCCACTGTAATTTATATTTTTCATAACAAAATTATATACACCACAATATACAGTCAACTGGTGAGTAAACTCACCCAAGCCCAAACCAATTTAGATAATCTCGATATGAGTGCAACGGCGAAGATGGCATCTCGATTGGACCGCGTATGCACAAGATATTGATTTTATATAAGAATTAGATTAAAACATTAATTAATTAAGCTAATAATTTAATTAACTTTCAAATTACACTCCTCGGTGCACACTGATACTCCTGAACCCATACATGCCGTGCATGAAAACTAGTGACATGGAGCTTCGGTCGACGAAATCGAATGCTGTCTACACTAACGGATTTCTCTTCGTGAGCTCGATGCAATGGACCCAAACATGTCAAGTGCGGACCCACCGCATTGATCACGACCGCTTTGCCCTAATTTGACCATCCTAGGTCACGATTTGCCTCGACATGCTGAAGCACCAACGACCTATGCCAAAACACTCCCCGCACCACCATGAGCTCAATTGTGCCATTTATTTCCCCTTCGGCATCGCCTGTCAAATAGCAGCACCAACTCCAGTAAATGACAAAGCAATGTCAAAAATCACCAAATGAAGTTGCACCCCTCCAAACTCTTTCCACATAACCGCCTTCGCTAGAGATACCCATCGCCACCATCGACAAATCCTATCTCTACCTCTAGCATCTACAAAAGTTAACCCTAGTTTCGACCATGGCAAGTCGAGCACTGTCAACCCTCACCAACCCCAAATCCACACATATGGAATTAAAGCCCTCTCTCATACAAAGCCAATAGATCCTCTCTCGTCGAATTACATTGATCCTAGCTCACGAAACAATTAGAATAAGAAGGGGAAGAATGGTGGCTACTCATTTTTGTTTACAAAAAATGAAGAAAATAAGAAAGAGGAGAAGTGATAAACTTGGTTTAGTGATGGTGTTATTTATATGAAAATAAACAATATATTTAATTTTTTAATCGTCAAACGTTACGAGCTCACACGACCACATAAGACTCCCGATAGCTACGAAACTGTCGGTGTACAGCAACTCACTATTCTGGATCCAATGACTAGTTTCGTCAAAATCCGAGACAATGTCCCAAAATGATAATTTCACTTGTTAATTAGAAAGAATTATTATTAAAACAAGTTTAATCACTTTGATTATAAATTAAAGTTACCAATATCAATTATCATTAAAAAAGAATTTAAATAAGATTTCTAAATCATTTTTATTCACATTAAATCCATGATTTAAATATTTAAATAATTATTTAAATATAAAGTGTTAAAAATTCCGGGTCGTTACACTTGCGATGGGCAGACTTATATTATGTAACACTACTGACCTCGCATTTCAACCCATTCTAAAGACTATGTTATTCTTATTTACTAAGTTATTTACATACATATATATTTCACGCCCATCATAACGTATATTTGAATATATGTTCATTTAATTATTACTTTTCTTTACTTTCAATCATTGTTATTTAATAAATCTTACATATCTTACTTTTGATTTATTCTTGTCATTTACTATCATTTGTTATCCATTTCTAATTTATTGACTTTAAGTGTCATTTATTATTTCCCTTTCGTTTAACATTATTAGAAGAAATCCCTTAGTTCCTTTTTAACTAATAACTCTCTTTAATTGCCTATTTGGACTTATAACTTCCTATTTATTTACTTGTATCTTCTTTGTTTACAGTTTATTTTCTACACCATCTTAGATTACGTATTTTAAGTTTCCCATTTAAATTGTTGTTGTTATTCCTACTTGCATTACTTTAGTTATACTAAAGGATTTTTATACCTTAATACATTGGAATAACTTCTTTCCTCAAAGGAAATTGTTAACACTATAATTCTATATAAATTACTTAAAAGATGACTTGTGTTATGTGTCAAATAACAAGGAATATCTTTTATTTCTTTCTATTGGAATAGACAGTACAAAATACAGTGATTCCCTTATATTGTACATCTCTTCCTTTTTGTTTACATTCCTTGTTATTTCAACCAAAACACTTTTATTTAAATTTTTAGACAATTTATAGAAATTCACTTTCTTACACAATTCATTCCAATGTATTAAATTATTTTCTAATCCCAATTAATTTATTGTTAATGTTAATTTATGCTTAACAATCTATATGAACTAACCAAATCTAAAATCCCATTATGATTGCATTAACAAGTTATGCGATGACCTGCCTCCTCGACCCTCAAAAATCGACACTAATACATCCTTGGTATTTACGTGCCGCAAATCCAAGTGCTAGAGAGGCAGATTATCATGGAGTAAAAATAAAATAAAGACAAAACATAATCTTACACGAATGTAATAACATATATTATTTTCAATATATATATATATATATCTTTATAGTGGAAATTTTAAATACATTTATCAGAGTCTATCTTATAAATCAGCCTAGACAGTTATAAATCTTTGTCCTTATAAATGTTGTATACAATCAGTAAACTAATGCAATGGAAATGGAAATGGAGAACTATTTACAGGAACATCTTTAGCTCCAAACTTCAAGCTCCATCACAATGCTCCAAGTTAAACCTGACTACTTGGCTACTCGAAAAAAAATAAGACACCTAGAGTTTAAGGGAAAAGAAAATAAACTCTGGGTCAGTCATGAGACCGTGTGAGAAACTCAAAATATGGATATTTGAAAACAAAGGGTATCTCATAAGACCACGCCACATATAAACACGGAATGGGTTTTTTACCTTTTGATAACCAAAATCTTTACTACACAAAATATGATAATATTATTTTTAATGACATGCTTTTTGAAAACACTTTTCAAGTAAACTTATATAATTTTAGCCGAAATTGACACATTGATTAAATTCCAGCATAATAGGTTCTAAAATCAAGTCCGAAGGCACTTATTGGAGAATGCATTTCTATACAATAGCAGGTAAGGAACTACCTTCTGTATAGTACATATCTTGAGGGATGTACTAAGGATCAACACCTTTGAACAATCTGCACCTGGCAAGACCGGCGTACCTACACACTCATCTAGTGGTGGATAGAACCAAATATGACATACCCAGTCGTTTCGGACCTATTCGAGAGCTCTCATAGCATACCCGAAATATAGAGGGTAATCTAGAAAGGTGTTGACATACCATAATTCTTGTGAACCATACATCCTTACAGCATGCCTTATTTAAGCCATTTCCGGGTGATGAGGTCCGAGGTAACGATTACTGTAACAACCCAAAATTTAAGCTATAACAATTAATTAACGAATTAATTAAATAATAAAATAAGTTTGTAAAATTATCAGAATTGAGCCACGGGAGTTGCACCATTGTGTCCTTGGTAATTTTCTGGTCAATTTCCATATATAGATTGTCAAAATCCGAGCTATAACGAAGAAGATATGAATTAAACTAGAATTTAGAAAATAGAATATAGATATATATAAGGTCAGGTCGACCCTAGGGTCGACCATCCCCATCCCTGGGTCGACCTATAGGTCGACCCCCACCATACATAGGTCGACCCGGCGGTTGACCCGCCTATTCATTCGGACGAGCTTTCGTCTAGATAAAAAGATGATGTGTTTTCCTATTTTTATTTGATCTTGTGCGTTCATGCTTCCATCTAACGGTTCCCAGCGAGCCTATGACGTGGTTGCACCAAATTTAATCTTCAAATCCAACGGTTTGAGATCCCCAAGTAACCCTATAAATACACCCCTAGGCATAGATTTTTTTCTCATTCAGATTTTCTCCTATTCGGGTTCATTGCCAGAGAGGCTGGACCCTAGAAATAAAAAATTTCTAAGGAGAGAATATTTTTGAAAAAAAATATTTACGCTCTAGGAGAGGATCAAGGAAGACCCAGGACTAGAGCTGAGGACCACAGATGAGTGTTTAAGTAATTATTTTAGATTTTTATGTAATTTAAAATAATAGAGTTCTCGATAGTTGTAGTTTTTCTGTAATTTTGAGACGATTTTTATATAAGTTGTTTACAGTTAATTTTTAAAGTTCTTTTCAGTCTATTTTATTCAGCTATTTTTATTTAGCTATTTTATACGTTTATTTACTGATTTACATTTTATTTACATCCATTTTACGTTAGAATTTAGCCTGTAAATGTTAGTTTCTTTTTATTCCTTTTTACGCGAATAAAATAATAAAAAGAGAATAATTCGCTAATATGGACTAAAATATAAGAACACTAAATTTACAAAAATTGGATGTAAAATAAGAAGAACTGTAATAAAAAGAAAATAGACTGAAATAGGCAAATTTGAGACATTTGCAAGCAAGTTTATAATTAGTAGTTATAACTAAAAGGACAGAATAGAAAAACAATTATAACATAGGTTATAATTAAATAGAAAGAACAGAAAGAGGCTTATTTTAAAACTTAGAGTTAAGTTAATTAGCAAATATAGCAGAGATAAAAGAAGAGGATTATTTTAAGACTTAGAATAAGTTAATAAGCAAATAGAGCAGAATTACAAAAGATGCTTTTTTTAAAGACTTGCACTAAGTTAATAAGCAAAGATAGAAGTAGGGCCCGTACCGGCAACATTCCCCTTCAGTCAGGAACTGATGGTCTCACAATAGATTAGGTGAGGCTGGGACATGCTTATGCTTATTAGGGTAGATAATTGGTCAATAAATAGAAGCTCAAATCAGGGGATTTGGGCATGGGGTGCAACTAGATTTTGTTTGTTAGGACCCGTACCGGCAGCATTCCCTTTTTAGACTAGGACTGATGGTCTCACAAACACTTAGGTGAGGCTGGGTAGGACCCTGTCAGACAAGGACTGATGGTCTCACAACAGATCAGGTGAGGCTGGGCATGCTTATGCTGAAGTAGGTAGATAAGAGGTCAAAAGAGGGAGCAACAGATAGTGCAAACTGGCGGTGACCGAGCGTGCGGCATAGAAGTAGGGAGATAAGTCGCTATTGAGTACCAAAGTGTTAAACAAGTATCTTTTTGCTGTGGGACATTCGTCCATACAAGTTTACCAAGAACATGACAAACCAAAGGAACTCTGGTACAACATCCTGTCGGGAATTACCCCTAGGATTTGTAGCAAGCAGCCCTTGCATCGAAGATCAAATAAAGATACTACTGCCACATATAAATGATATGAGAAATTTTCCCCGAGGGTCAATGACAAGCAACTCTACATTCCATCTTCTAATTTATTATCATTCCATGTCTTCTCTTTGAATGCGCAAATTGGTTCAAAGTGGTTTTCGGTAGGAATCATCCAAATCCGATCCTGGTTCCTTCGAACCAACCTTCAATAAAAAGATTTTAAGTTTGAGGGTGACTATCATTTCATTTATTAATATCTTTTCTCACATAAAATATCTCTTTTAGAGATATAAATCTTTAAATCATATTCTTTTCCAATATATACAGAATCATTAAACCTCTCTTTAACTTTGGAAATACCAAATTAAAATTATTTCTCATAAACCACATTGTAAAACCATATTGAGTAAAAAGGGTCGATATAAACTATACTAATTCTACTCAATATCAATTTCCGTATTCGACCTTTACTATCCATCGAATAATGGTGAAATCGCCTTTTAAATTCCCACGGATAGCATGGGCTCCCTCCTCGGAATTTAATACCAAGCATAAGAAGATTATTTCTATACAATCCAAGTTGTATTAAATTTGGAAAAATTAAATCTTTTATACTTGCCTCGTTTTCGACATTTCAACCTTATCTATTCCCCACTCAGGAAAGAGGCATGGTGAGCCAGGGCAGTGGTTGCTCTTGAACATCTCCTTAGTTTAAGCACCTCACATCCATACCCCACGAATAGAAAAATCCAGTCTACTCATTGGCTTTTAGAACCAAGATTAAATCACTTAATTATAACAGCTTTTCTTTAAATCATTTATTTAAACTCTTTTAAATAGATTATAAAACCTCCACATTATCTTTATAATACTTAATTATTTATTTAAAAATATTTATAAAATTTATGGGAAAGAATACTTAAGTTTAAAACCATATTTTAAAAGTTATTAAAAACTACTGCAAAAAGTGCCACGAACAGTGATTTTAAGGCATATTTGATCAAAACAACTTCTCGATAATTTGGAAATTAATTTTTATAACTCAAATCTCTTTTAAAATATTTTAATATATTTATAGAATTTATTTCATATTTTTAAAGAATTAAAAATATCAATTTTAAAGAAGTTATCGCTTTGATTTCCGAACTGCCAAAGCGCGACTATTTTGAAAACTTGATTTGCTCATTTTTTAAAATCTACTAAACGAAATCTCAATCTTTTTCTTTCATTTAAAAACTATCATTATAAAACTTTGGAAAATTCTTATTACAAAGAATTCCGACTCTGAATCCATCGTGTAAATGGATTTAACTTTCTACGGTGCGAAATTGCGAACTACCGTTACGCAACACGCCTATTTTTGACTCAACTTTCATAACTTGCCCAAACTTCACCAAATTGGGTTTTAGTGTTTATAAAACATTTATAAACCATTTTAAAGAGGTTTAACAATCTCATATACACCATTTCATTTATTAAAGGAAAGTGATTTCCTTTGTGATATTCGACGTGTATAAAACGTGAATCATTTACACATCCAAACAAACATATTATCATACCCAACATGGTTCACAATCATCACAACCAAGCATAACCAAATATATATATCATCCAATATATCATAATGTGAATAGAGTTTCTCACCTTCATTTGTTTCTAACTTTACAAAAATGTGCTATAGCTTCACTACGATTGAATCAAAGCCTATGGAATTAAGCCATGGACCTTTGGATGAGCTCAGCCTAAGCTTGCAAGTGGAGATGGGCTCGGCCTTGGGTGGTAGGAGGTGGTGGCCATTAGTTTAGAGAGAGGAGAGGAGTGGATTTGAGCTTGTTTTGGTGGATTCTAATGTATATCTACTTATATGAATTTATTTTCTTTTTGCTAATTTTCCTTCATAATTTTCCTAAGTAGAGAAGCCATTAAAGAGAAGTATAGAGGTGAATAAGCTTAGGAATTTATGAACAAATTAACTGAAGATGGAGGGTGGTATTTATAGGAAAAAATGTGAACTAAAATATCATGATATTTATGTGCATATACATCACCATTTCATCACCACCACATCCTCCTCCTCCATTATTATGCACGGCCGAACACCCCTCCCATGTGTGTAGCCATGTGTGTAGCCATGTGCGTGAGTAAATGTGTGTTAGAGTGAAGTGAAGTTTGATTTTTAAGTGTGAAAATATCTTAGATCTTTTGTAATATATATAAGTGTATATGTATATTTGCATGTATATATGTGTTCATGTATATGTTATGATCCACATGTATATGTTATATATATGCACAAGACATATAAATAAGGTTGCAACAACCTTGAAAAACTTCCGTTCGTTAAACCGTTGAAAGTCGGAAAGCCGATTCCCAGTCACATTTTCACTTATAAATTCAGTTACATATGACTGTAAACAAAATTCGATCTAATTTCCCATCATTATTAATTAATTAAAATGATCTCATTTGAATTATAGAACCATATGAATTAATATTAAACAATTGTTTACGGAAAGTGCTATTATATCGATAAAGCGATATAAATTTTCTTATATTTTCAAATCAAGTATATATCTTTATAAAACTATTATAAATAATTTACTATCACCATATAACTAATTTAAAAGAATTATTATCCTTTAAAAACGATTATTTTAATAATTATAATAACTATTAAATCATTACATCTAAATTTAAATTCGTAAATCCATTATTAAATATGATGCCATTATTGATGATGTCATAAGCACATTTTATTTCAAAAAAATAAAATAAATAATTTTATTTTATATTATTGTTTAAATAGATAAATAAGTGTATGTATCCAGCTCCGTGCATGATTTCTGATAATTATAAGGCTGTTTATTGATAAAACGATTTTCGACCATTTTATCGATATTACTTCAAAGTTTATATTTTTGTAAATATTTATTCAAAATAAGATTACCATCATTGTTGTTCAAAACATCGTAATCTATGTTTTAAAATGTTTATATTTGAATATTTAAAAATAAATATAATTTATCAAATTGATAAATTTACGGGTCGTTACAAGTTATTTACAAATCTAGGGACTATTTATACCCCTAACTTTCCAAATCCAAACGTATACAATATCTATCAAGTTTAGGGTTTTCCATAACATATAGGCATATTCTCCATAATCATTACGCATATACAATTAAATATCCAAATCGTGATTTATCTCAATTCTTTACGTGTACAAAATTTAATATCCAATTCGTGATTAACGATATAAATCCAATATTATTACAAAATATTTAGTTTCCAACTCACCTTGCTTTAGCTTCCCAATTCTCCAGATCTAGACCCATTTCCTTTTATTTGACTCCCTTTTACTTTAAATCCAAAATATAAAATGAGTACACACCTATTAGAATTACAGATTTGGAGAAAGGGTTGAATTTAAATTAGATTTGAGTTTGATTCATGAGTTACCTTTGTTTCTATGTTCTGAATCGATCTTATTCTTATCTTCTCTTATTTTCTGTTTTTCTCTGCTTATATATATATAATAGTTTTACTGCTTTTAGAATTTGGAGGAGAAGAGAAAATGGTGAGGTTTCAATACGTAGTAAGTTTTCTAAATAAATTAGGGTTAGGCTAGCTGTTAATTTACAGGAGTTAAAGATTAATTTGGAGCGTTAGATTTAGCCTAGGAAATCTTTAATTTCATCTTGGACGCGCCTCAATTAATTCATGCGCAAGTAAAATATTATAGTCCATCATGTTCGTTTTTCCGTTGTTTAAAAATCACGATTTAACACTTGCAAAGGTCGACTGCTACCGGTCGACCTGGGTGCATCAGTGGTCGACCTATTGTTTGGTTCAACGTTAATTAATTAGCGTGCGTTGATTTGGTTAATTTCATTCCTTTTTTAATTGATTGCATTACTTATTTCCCTTAACATTAGTAATTAACGTTAACTAACTTTTATTATCATAATTACATATAATTATTTCTGATTCTAAAGTTTCAAACGTTAATAATTTTTCATTTAAACTCTGATCGGGAAACATTATATATGAAAATTGATCAGAAAATCGCCACGAACCCAATGGTGTAAGTTTCAAAGAAAATTCTAACGTTTATAAAAATTCCACTTTCAAAGTTATTGTTTATTAGTTAAATTCTATTTAAATTAATTATCATAAAAATTGCGGGGTGTTACATTCTCCCCCTTAAAAGAATCACGTCTCCGAAATTCCTCAAGGATTGAACAACGTAACACAACGTACAACCATTCTAAACTAACTAATCAATTTGTGCACAAACAATTTTATAACCAAGTGTACAGATGAATGGTGTGTCACAAAACATATGGTAGTATGTAGAATAATTCTAATCAGCGCCTCTTATATGAATGCATTCTTTTAAATCAATTTCGAAAATATGGTGCAAACATCCTAAATATACTGGTAGTTTTATATGCATGCAATCTTTGAAAATCAAAAATTTGTTTTTACATCCAAATTTTCCCATATTTCTACGGATATAAATATAGTTCAACCAATTTTTCATCCAATTCCTACCATCCAATATTCTAGCACGCCATTGCTAACATCCAAATTTAGAAAAATCTAGTTTTCTAAACTTATATTCTTATGTCGAAAAAGGGTCTAGATGGAAAATTTCATATTTCCATCCTTCTCTTATGTACCCATTTTCCACTGTACCTTGGAACCTTCTCTTTTGCTCCTAATTCTCTTCCATTTTTTCCAAGTATAGTTTTCAAAGTTAATTTTTTCTTCTTAAATTTTTAAACAAGGTTTAATTCAAAAATCAACCTTTTGTTCTCCTATCGACAAGGTATATAGAAAAAGATTCCATAGCTTAAACAACTTCCTCGTCACTAACCGTATTTTATTTTATTGCCACTTCTGCTGCACAGTAAAATCCATACTAAGCAACCTATCAATTATTTTCCCATGTCAAGTATGTGGCATTTCTAAAATTTGATTCCTTTCTTTTCTACCCAAAAATATTTTTATATTACTTTTTAAAAATATCGGTAATTTTTTTAGATTTTAAGTATTTTCATCACAAAATTTTCAAAAATTTTCACTAAAGTTTTTTATTTTTCAAAACCAAGAATTTTGAACAAAAAATTCTCGAAAGTTACATACTATATATTTTTTTCAAAATAATTTATGACACATCACATAAAATCAGTGTTTAGTTAACAGTCTAACGTCCATAGTGGACTTCACCTAATTTCACGGTAAATTTTAAGTTTCAAAACTTTAATTTTATTTATAATAGAAATTATCACACAAGTTCATTTATAAATTTTAGCTTTTAAGATACAGGGACATTGACTTATGGCTTTGCAACAAAATTTTCCCATCCTTCGCTTGCCAAAATTTATCTTCCTAAAACTTTAAGGCTTTTGGGACTTAACTTTTACTTTCCTTTTAGTAGCTAATTAAATAAATTCACTTAATTTATTTTATACTTTCAACCTTTTACTATTTTCTTTTCTTTTGCATTAGTTAAGTATCTTTATTGAAATTTCCTTATTTTATTGTTTTTCCAACAATATCGCGGCCCACTCAGTAAACACATAAACATGAATATTTCTATAAACATCGTGCGCACTTTTACATAATAGAAATAACTAATGCTTACAAATCAACTAAAAGAAAAACAACTGCTAGAAGAAAATACAACTACTACTAGCTACTAACTACTACTGCTTATGGACCTTTCTAACGTGTCATCATTCTCCAAACCATATATCTTAACTTTCCTTCATGGATTCTAATGAATAAGGTCCATCTATAGCTTCCATTACCATAACCAATTATGGAACAAATTGTGCATCCTCCCACACTGCAGTGGGTAAGAAATACAAACTATGCACCCTTTGAATAACTCACTGGCCATTGGCATGGCGGAATAACTTCTCTCACCCTCTGTTTTGTATTCATCGACTTTGAGTCTACAAATGTTCTCTATGTGTGTTTGCCAACTCATTACTTCCTTTTAATCTAAATCTTGGTATTTACTCTCTTTATCCTTGACACTTCATACGAGCATACCCTAAAACTCATAGAAGCGTACTTTAATACTAATTATCATTCCTTTGCGGGTTCTTTTTATGGCTTACACACATGTCTAACAAAACATTCCTAAGTTCTCACCAGTATTCCTTACACTTTACGGGGATTCCTTATTTCTACTCTATAAGTAGTCATCGCTATCTTCTTCACAGCCTTATCTTTTACCCCTGTCTTACCTACATAGTCATCCCTATCTACTCCATATTTAAAATTTTGGTTTGGTTTTCGTAAATTTTCTTCAAAAATTAAAACTTAAATTTTTTTGGAGTATTAATACCAAAACTCTTATCTTTAAAAGTACAACTTAGAACGTTTTTTGGAAATTCAAAAATAACATAGTGTCTTAACTTTTAAAATCATAATTAAAATTTTAAAATTTCTTTTCCTTTAAAAGGTCTTTTTAACCTTTACTTCTTAAAAATTAGGATTTTTAAGTCGAACAGTTTCTTAAATTTTTCTTTTAAAAACTCTGTTGTTAGACCAAACCACTTCTTTTCAAAAATGCACGTTATTGTGTTTCTAAGCATATTTTATAATTATAAACAAAATAAAAAGCAGAGTAGATAAGAACAACTCTCACTCTATCATTTTCTTAAGACACATACTATTTCCACTTCCAATCCTTGGCAGGGTCTCTAATATCATGTGAGGCGGACTTTTAAAAGATACTTGCAATAAATGCGCATAATAATGAGAAATGTCCATTTTTCTTTGTTTTGCCATTAATTTCCTATATTGCTTCTAATTAGATAATTATCATTATTTTTAATATAATCTCCTAATATTATTTCTAATTACTAACATTATTTTCTATAAATTCCTAGTATTTTTTTGTTTATATTTTATAATGCAATTTCTATTCAACCTTCCTCTACCTAACTGCCCTTATTCCAGTTGCTTATTGTCTTCTTAGTTGAACCATTGTAGTGCATTCGCCTATTGCTTTCTTTTTGGGTTCTAATCTTCTTTCCCGTTCTTTTTACCTCATTTCAAACTTGTACCACTTCCTATTGTCCACCCTTAAAAAAAGTTTTCCAACTTAAAAATTTTTCATCTTAGAAAAATCAACGAGCTACATACGCTCTACTATTTTTTTAAAAGAATTAACCTTTTTATTTAATACAACATAGTTATTTATATTTTTCTGAAAATTTTACATTTAATTACTCCTCAAAAGTAAGGTTTCTCAATTTTAAATAAACACTTTGAAAATCATTTCAAATATATCATTTATATATTTTCTCTAACTTTTACATTAAAATCATTTCAACTTTTATATTAAATTCTTTCGTATGGGGTCGGACTCAGAGTGGATTCTATTTGTCCCTTCTTTCGGACTTTTCCTCAACTTGTTGACTTATATTCTTTCAAATACTAAAAATCTGGTTATTATCCTGGAGTGACTACTTCACACCATCCATTGATAACTCAACTGCTTCAGGATATCAACATATGGACTCTTATTTTCCCCTTATCTGGACCTTCTATACATCATCAATCGACATCATACGTGGATTTACAATCATTGGGCTATTAGGAGCCCAACTAGGGAGTCACGTACTATCCAGCTTTAAGGACCTTCTATATACTGCATTCATGCTCTTTTTAAGTCAACGCCTTTAGATACAACCTATTTTCCATAGGGTAATTGAGGTAGGTGTATATCTTCAACTTCTTCCATTATTCCAACTCATAATCAACTTATTTGTATTTCAGTGTATGGTTACTACTACTTTATAATCGAAATTTATAGGATTTGGTGTGTAATATATTTATATTTATAGGCAAAATACAAATATGTTCATTCAATATTTCCAAAATTTTCAAGGTTGACTAATCTAAGCTCTGATACCAAATGTAACAATCTGCACCCCAGTGGGCCCGAATTTTTGCTAAATCGAAAACCCATGTCCACCAAGATAGGGGTCGTTGGTTTGGTATCTTGCAAATAAACAAATAATTACATATCGAAGCACCATCGATATAACTCACAGTGGAATAGTGAAGTACAATAAACCATATGGCTACTAACCAAAGTTGACACTTCCAAAATCTTGTGTCCTTATTAGTGTCTAACATGCATTAGGAAACCCGTCCTTCCACTGCTCCCGCCTTGTACAAGTACATGTCCCTCTAAAGCTATCACGTCGGTTGTAATAAGGAGGGGGTCAGAACAACGTTCTAGTGACTGGTAAATTATACACTTTGCACATAACACTAGTTTATGCCGACTGCTTTCCATTACATGTTATGTCTTTTATTTTACTTAATCGTCTCGACTCCATGTTCGCGTATGGTATGCCCCATCTACCCAAGGTAGACTACAACTACTTACGTGTATGTGTATATAAGTTCCACAGTCCCCCATTGGACCATGATACAATCCCCACTAGTATCTACAATTTTACATCGTCGGGATTCATCATCAATGTCTAGGCCAAATTGGCCGCGTACAAAGTCGAACCTTCTGTTAGTGCCTAAAAACGGTGTCACAAAAGTTTAGCCGTATTCTATCTCGCCTTGGGGATTTACTAACTTGTCTGCTTCCTATCGTGGACTCAGCTCCACGGACTACCTTATTTGTTTTTGAAAGAACTCTTCTACGGGTTAACTAGCCTCGTCCTAACAAACAAAGTAGCAAACAATCATGGTCGTGTATTACCTAACGTGGCATACCCTAGTAGGAGGCATAGCCCATTAGGTGTAACCCATCTTTCCCGCTTTGACTGCTCTGGACTGATGACACACTCAACCTATGTAGCTCCTACTCTTGATTTGGTTCCATACCTGCTGACATAACATTGATCTACTCACCATCCTATTTAGATTACCTAATGCAATCAAGGCAATATCCCCCTTTCCTATTTTTGAAGTAGACTCCGGTTTCTATTAGGGTCCTCCTTTATGTATATTAAAGCGTATACCCTCCAAGGGTCCTACGGTTGGATATGCCCCACATCGATAAAATATGTACACAACTGCTGGTTGCCCCTTGCGGTTAGTAGACTTCAATTATGTATTCACTACCGACCTCGCATTCAACCTATTCTAATGACTATGTCATTCTTATTTACAAAGTTATTTACATACATAAATATATTTCAGGCCCTTCATAATGTATATTTGAATATACATTGGTTTAGTTATTACTTTTCTTTACTTTCAATCATTGTTATTCAATTAATCTTACATAACTTACTTTTAATTTATTCTTGTCATTTACTATCATTTGTTATATATTTCTAGTTTATTGACTTTAAGTGTCGTTTATTATTACCCTTTTGTTTAACATTATTGGATGAAATCTCATATTTCCTTTTTAACTACTATCTCTCTTTAATTGCCTATTTAGACTTATTACTTCCTATTTGTTTAATGGTGTCTTATTTGTTTACTATTTGTTTTCTACACCATCTTAGATTACATACTTTAAGTTTCCCATTTAAATTGTTGTTATTATTCCTACTTACATTACTTTAGTTATACTTAAGGATTTTTATAACTTAATACATTGGAATTACTTCTTTCCTAAAAGAAATTGTTAACATTATAATTCTATATAAATTACTTAAAAGAGGATTTGTATTATGTGTGAAATAACAAGGAAGTATCTTTTATTTCTTTTTATTGGAATATGAGTACAAAATACAGTGATTCTCTTATATACATCTTTTCTTTTTTGTTTACATTCCTTATTATTTCAACCAAAACACTTTTATTTGTATTTTTAGACAATTTACAGAAATTCACATTGTTACATAAGTCATTCCAATATATTAAAATATTTTCTAAACCCCTTCTAATTTATAGTTAATTCTAAGTTATGTTTAACGGTCTATATAAACTAACCAAATCTGAAATCCTAATATGATTGCATTAACAATTTATTTACAAATGAAGAGACTATTTATACCCCTAACTTTCCGAATCCAAACTATATAATATCTATCAAGTTTAGGGTTTTCCATAACATATAGGCATATTTTCCATAATCATTTTGCGTATACAACTTAATATCCAAATCATGACTTATCTCAGTTCTTTCTGCGTACAAAATTAAATATCCAATTCATGATTTATATCTAGGTATAAATTAAATAGATCTACAATAATATAAATCTAATATTTTCAAAAAAATAATATGTGATTTCCCACTCACCTTGCACTAGCTTTCCAATTCTCCAAATCTAAACCCATTCCCTTTTTATTTGACTCCCTTTTTCTTTAAATCCAAAATATAAAAAGGATATACACCTATTAAAATTATAGATATGGAGAGAGGATTGAATTAAATTTATATTTGAGTCTGATTCACGGTTTACCTTTGTTTCCGTGTTCTGAATCGATTATATTCTTCTCTTATTCCTTGCTTTCTCTACTTATATATATATATAATATAATAGTTTTACTACTTTTAGAATTTGGAGGAGAAGAGAAAATAGTATAGTTTCAGCATGAAGTAAGTTTTCTAAATAAATTAGAGTTAGGTTAGATGTTAATTTATAGGGGTTAGGGATTGATTTGGAGCGTTAGATTGAGCCTAGAAAATCTTTAATTTCATCTTAGACACTCCTCAATTACTTCGTGCGCAAGTAAAATATTACAGCCCATCACGTTCGTTCTTCCATTATTTAAAAATCACGATTTAACACTTGCAACGGTCGATCACTTATGGCTTACGGTCGACTGCTACCGATCGATCTGGGTGCATCAGTGGTCGACCTATTTTTTATTTCAACGTTAATTAATTAACATGCATTGATTTGGTTAATTTCATCCCTTTTTTAATTGATTACGTTATTTATTTCCATTAACATTTATTTTTCCATATTTTATTTAATGTTAATATCTCTTAACATCTAAGTTTCCATTAACATTATCAATAATATTAATTAACTTTTATTACCATAATTACATATATAATTATTTTCGATTCAAAAAATTCAAACATTAATAACTTTTTCGTTTGAACTCCAATCGAAAAATATTAAACATGAAAATTGATTAGAAAATTGACAAGAACCGAATGGTATAAGTTTCATAGCCAAATTCTGACGTTTATAAAAATTCTATTTTCAATGTAATTGTTTATTAATTAATTTCTATTTAAATTAATTGTCGTAAAAATTATAGAGTGTTATAGATGGTATTGAGTAAACCATCTCCACTAGATCCTCATAAGTAGCGCCAATAAGAATGTGACATAAAGCTAAATGTTGGAGAGGTTGGTTTGGCCCTTTAGCAAACTTAAGAGCCTTCTTGTGTGGTGTGTCAATCAACCTCATACCGAATCTAGTTAACTCGTTGAACTGGTTGACATAATCCTTAATAGACAGATTTTCTTACTTTAAGTGGATAAACTTCTCTAACCGAACGCCTTCCTCTACCTTAGAGATAAACTTCATCTCAAATGTCCTACGAAACTCCTCCTAAGAAATATCTCCTCCATCGGTCTTAGACTCAACAACCTTCCACCAGCTCAGTGCCTCACTCTGTAACTGGCATGTAGCAAACTGCCTTCTCGTCTCATCAGTCAAACCCACAAAGCCAAAGATCTGCTCATAAGCCCGGATCCATGTCCTTGAATCCACATAAGACTCTGTCCCCATATATGGTTTACCCCCTAGACTAGCAAAACCTTGCACAGCTTAGCAATATATATAGCGATAGGCGGGTGGGTATGAACCGCACTTATTGCTCTCTCTGTGGACTCTTTAGTGGGATTTACCTCGACATGTCCCCTCGCTTGAAGGTACCGGCGGAACCATATCAAGATGTTCACACCCGGGACCTAGGCTACATCATCGGAGACTAAACCTATGGAATAACTCATCTTCTATCTATTAATTTTAAGAATACCATTATCATCTTCCACAGATAGCATAAATACGATAAAGAGATAAGAGATAACATAGGCACTAATGAGAATTAGCATAGGCACGAATAAGAGAGATTTTGATATACGAAATTTTTTGAAAACTTTTTGAAATATTTTATCTTTACTTATATATATATATATTGTTTGCACCAAAAATTAGCACAAACAACCAATAGAAATTTATAGAGAACTAAATGAAGAATAATCAATGAAAACAGAGGAGACAAGCAACTAAATAATAGAATATAAACAATAACGAGAAGACAATGATTTATAGTGCTTCGGCGTTGAAAGCCTACGTCCACTTTGGAGAAATAAATTTATTAAACTCTTAAATTGTTGAGTACGGGAGGATTGATTGGAGTAAAATCCTTGGTTATAAAGAATTGCAGAGTAACAAGCAGTGTTAAGATCTCCCAAATGAACAATCAAGCCTATATTTATAGGGGAAGACGGCGAAATATCTTCCTGAAATTTTGGCTATAAAGTCTACAGATCCAAAAGAGGTCATGATAACGATCGCAGGTCCCAAATCCTTGAGAATAACGATCGAATGATCGTTATATTGGCTTGCTTTGGCATACGATCGATATGGTGGGCACCACTCTTTATCCCAAAGTTTCATCTGTACTTGACTTGTAGATTTTGAGATATCAATCGTTTCCCATAGCGTTGAACTATAATATCGATTCAGTACGATCCATATTAGGCATATATGGATCTTACCCGATCCAATTTCAGCATATGGTGTATTTTTATATTTTATCGTTCTATTGAATCCGTCTCTGCTTTCGCTCCAATACTACTTCATATTATTTTTATGCCTGATCTTTCGGCTTTTTTTATTGTTAATCTAATTAGTCGACCCTGATGACAGTCGATTTTAACTTGCCTAATCGGTTTGAATATAGACGGACCAAAAGGCTAGATAATGCTTGTCCCCCAAAGTACGTCTTGTTTTAACATGACGTGCTTTGAATCGATGCAAGTTAGAGTCATTGAAAATGAATTCATTCAGCTTTCTGAATAGTTATCAACCCTTCGATGAATCGCTTTCCTTGAAGAGTCATATCTTTTTCTGCTTGACGTGACGATTGAATGATTTTCGACAATATAAATTCTGAATTGTTATTTACTAGTTAATAGTTGTCCCCAGTTCCATTGATCCAATGGACCTCGGTCACCTAATCCAGTTCTATCTCTGATAACTCTATGTGAG
Organism: Allium fistulosum; assembly: GCA_030737815.1. Lineage (NCBI taxonomy): Eukaryota > Viridiplantae > Streptophyta > Magnoliopsida > Asparagales > Amaryllidaceae > Allium > Allium fistulosum. The sequence goes on from CM060904.1 coordinate 1,256,332,473, forward strand.
AATTTAATTTCTGTTGATTTCAAGAAATCGAATTTTTAGGATGCACACGTGTACGTTCATTTACACGTTCTTGTCGTTGGCTTCTAGATGCATTCATACGTTGGTAGGTTGTTGCCAATTTGGTGGAATGTGATTCAATCATTTGCGTTTTTCTCCTTTTTTAATGAAATGGATCGGCATGAATCCATCAAATAAATGGATCGTACTTGATCCATTTCTAGTATGGATCGGGCCAAATCCTTTTGCGATTGATTCGAGTCCTATCGTTGTTCCTCCTCTCTCTCTTTCTTTTTTTATTTATGGATGGTCGACATTAATCCATCATAGAACGATCTCGCTCGATCGTTACCCGGTTTGGCCATATGAACAAACTATAGGTTTTGAAGAACAAATCGATGTAAAGCTATCATAAAACAATCATATCTGATTGTTTATCAGTTGGGCTTCCATTGAACTGCAAACTTCAATGGTTCGTATCACATCCTTCATATATATACTCGTGTAATTAGACCAGTTTTTCCACTTTATTTCATTTTCTAATCGTTCCTACCCAAACCAAAAAAGAAAAGAAAATTCCATTTTCCTCCTCTCCTTCAACATCGATCCACCGAACCTCCGATCCAATCCCATACTCATTTTGCAACCATCTCCACAGGTCGACCTGAGCCCTTGCTATGCCAACCATCACTGCTGCCATCTCCTACTGATTTTGCTTCACACTCAAATCTAAATCTCCACTGCTTTCCCACTTTGATACATAGGTAGGTTTGATTTTCCTCTTACTTGTTAGGATTTAGTGACGATATAATGGAATCTCTTTCTAGCTTGCATAATCCAAGTCATGGCAGTTCAATTAGTTAGAGCGAAGGAGGGAGATTATTTTAGCTAATCATTTCTAGCGAGGTGGATGTGGCGAAGTTGCTAGCATAGGGGAATGAAATGGAGTTTGACCGATCGTTATAATGGATTGGTATTTTGAAATATGAAGAGAATTTGGACCAGTTGTTATTTATTAGGGTTGTTGGTCGGTCGATTTTGGATCGGTGCTTTGAGTTTCGAATTGGAGTGAAGTATGGACCGGAGTCGAAGGTTGGAGAACTTCGGTCATGAAATAGTTGCACAGAAATGATAGGTCGTGGGCATTGGGATCGATCGGTCAAACATTATTTTGGATCGGTTGTTGGTTTAACTTGGATAAACATGCTTAAAATCCTCAAATTTCAATCTAAACTTCATGATGAGCTTTGGCCTTGAATACTTGAATGGTCATACATGAATTGCATATGAAATGAACTACATATTAGATGTATATGACAATCAAACCATGGAACGAACTTGACTAATTCCCTGCATATTTACGTTTGTTACGAATGCCTTAGATAAAATTTTGAAGCTCATCCATTTTTAAACATACGAATCGAACTTCAACATGCCAATAACTGATCTCGAATGCTAGACCAAACCCTTCGCCATTGACGTAGAAAATCGGTTGAGACGGTTAACAATGACAATCACTCTGATTTAAACCCCGGAATCTCTTTATAATCATAGCCTTTAATTCTGAATTGTTTTTATTACATCGCACGACACTACACCACTCTACACTAGCACACACTTTGTATAGGGAAACATGTTATTTTTTCTAATGATGACTATCTACTGAGTTTAATAGTCATGGGTTCCAAATGCTAGGGGCGTTTAGCTGTTATGTCCTCTGAATAGATTTCACTACACAATAGTACGAGTGACAAATCGAGCTCCGCAACTGCTTCCGATGAATTTTCCCCCGGTCGTTAAGCAGAACAACTGGAAATTTCATGTCCATCATTCGACCTCTTCTCTGTCATTCCCATTCTTCCAGTAGAAGTGATAGACCCTGCCCTGACACTCTAGAAGATGTTATATTTTTGGAATATCTGGATGATTCTATGGCTTTGAAGATTAATGAAGCCTCTCTTCATAGAATCTATGCCAAACACGGGACTCCATTTAATGATGTGCGAGTCTCGACTCAGGATGATAGAGCTCATATGCCCCTATGAAGGGTTCACTGCATGCAACAAGTTCATGTGTTGGGTAGGATGCATCCCACCCTTTAACTCATTCATCCGAGAAATGTTACATCATGTGAGGTTAGCACTGGCACAACTACATCCAAATAGCAATGCCGTGCTTAAATATACCCACATGGCATTTATGGAGTTTTTGTTTTGCCCTCCAACTCCTGAAGACATTCAATTTCTTTTCACCTTCAAGAGTCGAAAGGGAAGCCATTCGTTCACATTCCTTGATTCAGCCAAGAAGTGCCAGATCCTGACTGGTACATGGAACAAGCTGAGTGCCTTCAAAAGCGAGAGGTTCTATATTCGCTGCCCAACCAGCTTTTCCAAACGGTGGTTAGAAGGATGTAAGTGTTACTCCTGACTTAATTTCTTGAGTGCTTGTATCCAGGTCATATCCTAAACTAAGCAAATTCTCTAGTTTGTGTAGGTTCTTATCCACGAAACTGATGAGAAACAATATTCAGATGTGGTCTCGACACTAAAAAGGGTTCCATCAAAAGGTAGAGACATTGAGAATATCCTTAGTGACAAACATCTCATTACCTACGGATTGATGGAAGAGGGTCATAGAATAGCGCTACTGATCACCACTAGAGTTACAGTGGCTGAGCAGCGGTATGCAGATGGTAATGAAGGCCAATCAAGCAATCCTATCGTGCCCCCGGTTGAGGGAGCCCAGGAAGCTACTGATAAAGATGCAGCGGGAGATAGGGGTGACGACCTCGGCGGCGATGACGCGGGTTCTAGTTTCAAGGCCACGGCTAGATCTACGCAAACCTCAGAGCCCCCTACTCTTGAAAGAAGAAAAAGAAAGAAGCTTGTTTGCAGGTTCCCTAAGAGCTGCCTCTTTAAATAGTCCAAGCTATCCATCGACTCTCAAGCTATTCCGGATCAGTCTGCTTCTCAACCTTCATAACACTTAGACGAAACATTTGAGGCATTATCTGATCTTCTGATACCGGATGGCACTGATGCCTTTCATTTCACTGACATGAGTATCGACGGATCAGAATCTCCTTCCAGATCTGGGCTGGAATCCTTCCTACCACTAGTGGAGAGGTTACTTGTGATGCCCTACCTCTATACTCACACTAGCCAAGGACATTACGGGGTAATGCCGTCGACTAGCATGAAGAATAAGACTGTTGAGGAGCGACCATCTGTGTAATTGCTTTGTGCGAGTACCGATATGTCAGATAAAATAACTTGCATTTCATTTCAAGAGGAAATCCGACATATCAAATACAAACTCAAAGCTACTACACAGTGGCTATGTGGGCTTCAGAAACAAATATAGAAATAAGCATAACACAAATCAGTCACAGATTTTCATATCACTAAGGCGGAAACAGATATGAATACAACACATAGAAGTGTACATCAAAGTACTGGTCATGCAAGATCCACTACATCCCAAAAGAATAAGTATACATCAAGGAGTCTCTATCTCAAATGTATAAAAGCAAAAACTACTAAACTAAAGTAGTAAGCCAAAAGTTAGAAGCTAGTCCCTGCTAAGAAGTCAAGTGAAAGCACCTGAAATGCCTCGGTCTGTCCCGAGTATTATTTAAGAAGAAAAATAATAAACGGACCAGTCTAAGTATAAATATCATATAAGCTAAGATAGAATAAGAGATACGACAAAAATATATGATAACAATAATGTCATACTGTGACAAGTATATATTTGATAACAATGAAAATCATACAATATCTCAAATCTCCTCAAATATCAAAAAAAAGAATATCACATTCTTTAGCTTATTCACCAAACCTCAAATATTGACAAAACATATCAATGCAAATCACAAAAATTGATGAAATACAAATTCCAGAAATCAATAATTAGAAATCTAGAAAACACAAAGGGGGAGGCCTATCACAAATGGGAGCATGAAAACTCACCAACACGTGTATCACAAATGAGATGCTATCCCATAAAAATACGGGGTACAGTCCCCCACGCGGACGAATGAGCCGAACATCGATGCACCCTAAAAGATACGCCTCATGCACAGAATCTGTCGTGGTACAGTCCCCCATGCGGACGAATGAGCCGAACATCGACGCACCCTAAAAGATACGCCTCATGCACAGACTCTGTCGTGGTACAGTCCCCCACGCGGACGAATGAGCCGAACATCGACGCACCCTAAAAGATACGCCTCATGCACAGAATCTGTCGTGGTACAGTCCCCCATGCGGACGAATGAGCCGAACATCGACGCACCCTAAAAGATACGCCTCATGCGCAGACTCTGTCGTGGTACAGTCCCCCACGCGGACGAATGAGCCGAACATCGACGCACCCTAAAAGATACGCCTCATGCACAGACTCTGTCATGGTACAGTCCTCCACACGGACGAATGAGCCGAACATCGATGCACCCTAAAAGATACGCCTCATGCATAGACTCTGTCGTGGTACAGTCCCCCACGTGGACGAATGAGCCGAATGCTCCTCGAACGGTCAAAAGACCATGGGTCGCTACCCCACCAAATTGAGCCGAAGCTCCATGGAATAAGTATAAATTACACCAAGCTAGTAAATAAATGAGTTTAACTTCATGTCCCATAACCACCGGCTTAACTTAAATATTCACGAACAAATTGTAGATTTCCACTCGAAATACAAAATGATCATCATTGATCAAAAAGAAGTGTAAATTACACTAAGCTAGTAAATAAATGAGTTTAGCTTCATGTCTCATAACCACTGGCTTAACTTAAATATTTACAAAAAAAATTGTAGATTTCCACTCGAAGATTGTCACGAGATTTCAATTGAACAAGTCTAAGAATTAACCGACAAAGTAAACGCAAGCATTTCATACCACTTGTTTTGCTAAGCCGTTTAATTAGATTTCTCATACGAATGAGGTAAAGGTTTGTATATACTAATAGATTGGAAAATGGTTTTAAAACGAGCTTTGTATTTAAAAGTAATGTTGAAATCATTTTTGTGAAAGAGTTTGAGTATTTACTACTAGTATAGAAACCTTTGTATTTAAAAGTGACAAATCACAAAAATGATTGTAAAAACAATCTATCACTAAAAATCCACATTCGACGACGTGAATTCAAACCAGAAAAATCGATATCAAATCCCAATCAAATGGATATTCCCAAAAATCCATAAATGAAGTCATCAAAGTCGATAATAATTGACAACAACTAATCGGATCAACAAAAATCGATAAAAATTGGAAATCCACTCAAAAATAGTCAAAATAGGCAAAACTGCACAGAACCGGACGTCTGAATTTTTCAACCAGACGTCTGGGTTTCCTTCCAAACGTCTGGATTTTCTTCCAGACGTCTGGATTTTGTCTCTGCCTTTGTTATTTTTCCAGGGACCCCTTCCAAACGTTTGGATTTTTCAACCAGACGTCGGGATTTCCTTCCAGACGTCTGGATTTTCTTCCAGACGTCTGGATTTTCCTGCTAGGCAAAAATCAGCCTAGCCCAAAAAGGGCAAAAATCCAAACCGGAGGCGATCGATCGAGCGATGGAGGCTAGGGAATTATGCCAAGCGACAACCCAGCCTTATAGGCTCTTCGATACACCCGAAACAACATGTCCAAACGTCCAAGATAAGATCTTTAAAGATTTTGACTTCAAAACACCAAAATTGGAAAATTAACCAAATCAATTCAAATCAAAAGCAAATGAACATGAAATAGATGTTAGGAATTCATACCTAACAACAATGAAAGCTATAGACATAGATGTGAGTTCAAGAACTCGCTTTTAAACCCAAAACAACAAGTGAGAAGCTTTAAAACAAAGGAAAGGTCAACCACTCTTCAACTTCAACTCTAGAAGCTACAATCTAAGATCATAAGCAAATATTTCCTAAGTTAGGTTATAGGAAATTTTTGAAATTGGAGAGAGATTGAGATGGAGAAGATGAAGAGGATGCTTACCTAAGCTTCTCTTTGATTTATAACTTGAATTTGAATTCCTAAGAGAAACTAGGGCTTAGGAATTTTAATTTCCTCTTCCCGCCATTCTTTCTAGGGCTTGAGAGTGTTTGGAAATGTTATGAATGAATGAAGAGGAGTGGAGTGGGAGTTGTTATTGTAGAGGAGTTGGGGTTACATTGTTAGGTTAGTGGGCTGAAACCCAAAGCCCAATAGAAAATAGCAAAATTCTGCTCAACTCCAAACATATCGATGTTTATACTCAAAAAGGTCGCAAACGCCATTTTGGACTCAATGGAAGTGGTCTCGAGTCCGGATTCGACCGTTTACGAAAAGTCACATTTTGGACTTTTAAATTCAACCAACGATGCTATATTTAAATAAAACATTTAAATATACAATCGTAAAATATGCGGGTTGTTACATTACTCCTGCTAGTAAAGCTTCAATAACTAGTCCGTTAGGAAGACATTAGGACACTCACGTTCGCACGTCCTTCACAATATTGCATTGCACTTATTCCAAGTCCTTCAATGCTTAGAATAGATTCGTTCTTTGTCTTTCTTTGCAGAATCAATGATGAGAAAGAAGCATATTTTTCAGTCTCTACAAGAGATATCACGCTAGAATCCTGGTTCTTGTTCAAGCTTGTATCGCCAAGGTAGTGGTCATGAATATGATCTTAGCTATCGCTCCTATTAGGATCGGGATTACCAGAATAAAGGTGACAAAGACAGGCCTTCTCGTGACAAATATGTTCATATCTAGATCTCCTCCCCTTAAAGATTTTGAAAGGCAACAAGATCGTCGTGACGACGTTCTTCCTATTGACACCTCTCATAGTCCCCATCCGACTTTGATCCCTTCATAGTCCATTGTTCTATCTCATCCACAATGACCTAGTGATCGTCGGCATCATGATGTTCACCAACAGAGGTTGGGCAAAGAAACCGCTGACACCCAAGTTGTAACCGAAGCTCAACAAGCCGATGTCGCCACTCGCATGGCCTAACTTAAGTCAGACTTTCCAAATGTATGTCTTGATGGATTTTTCCTTGTACCTAATCTTAAGAAAGTTCTTGAAAAAGTCCAAAAAATGCCTATTGATTGTGTTACCGATATCCACAAGCAGTATAATGAGTGGATGTGAGCGGTGGAGAGGATTTCCAAAGTGTCTTAGGAGTGAGGGGCAGAGATTGAGAAACTGAAACGCCTAAAAGCCTAGGACAAGCGGATCATCGAATCTCTAACCAATGAGTTATAATCTTTAAGGAGCTCATAGGCAAAAGCCGAGAGAAAAACAGAAACAGTCATTAAGGCACTTGAAGATGAGAAAGCCAGGCACTTGGCCGAAGTTGAAGCGCTTCATCATCGAAATCATAAACTGGTGCTAGAAAGGGACGCGACCCAAAGAAGCGCAGCTGAATATAAAACTAAATTCGAGCGCGAATCCAAAGACAAAGAAGAAGCGAGAAAATCGGTTAGGATGCTTGTGAGGAATTGGTTACCGTCAGGCTTGAAAGGAACACGGGTGTCGAAAAGGCTAAAGACATTGATGCTCTCGTTAAGCGAGAAGTGGAAGCTGCGAAAGAAAAAATTAGGGAGGTGATCATGGAGTAATTAGATCCACTACTTATTCTTTACAAGCCAATGTCCTGAAGTACAGAAACTTGGAGTGGCTCCGGGGTGACTACCCTTATCATCTTGTACGCGCTTGGGAGCATCTTATTTAGGAGGCGAAAGAGGCTCTTGGCACTGAACAAATCGATTTGATAAGGCTGGAAGGTGAAATTATATTAGGTGATGAACCCAAAGTTCTACATGAAACCCAGCTTATACTCCAAAAAGAGCATGCCAAAACTCCTCAACATGAAGTAGGTGAAGGTTCTAGGTCCATATCACACAGTGTCGGAGATGATCAGAATCCGATGACCTAAGCTATTCCTAGCACCACTGTGGATCCTTCTATCGAGCTCGGTTACAATTCGAAGAAGCCGCATATGGGTACATCAGATGGGCTCCCCCGATTATAGAAGGAGTTTCCGTTGGCACTTTGACTCACGTGGGAGATTAATCTAGAGTAGGTATTTCCTTAAACCCACCTATACTCCAAAAAGCTAGAGTGTTCCCAATCGATATATCTAATCTTTTTACTTATATTTCCTTAGCTTTAGATCCGCTGGCTGCAATTCCACCTCTTCCTAAAGAATCTCAACCAGGACATCAAGTGCCAATGATGGAGTCCATTACTATCACGGCTTCGGCAGCAACCAAAAATGTCCCAAAAGAGGAAACTTTTATGATCGACGAGCACCTGGTGGATGCTTTACTGAGGGAAGAAAGCGATCTGCATCAAGAAATACCCGCTGATGATGACGTTGTGATTATTGGAGCTTCCTAATCCTTATCAGGCCCCTCTATCCAAGAAATGGCACAGAAACTTGAAGCATACATTGCCCTTGAGGCGAAAATCAAGCAGGAGAAAATGGAGATCATTCCCCCTCCTACCTCCATTATTTTTCCTAGAGAAATTGTGGAGGCCTCCACTCCTCAGCCAGAATATGCTCAAGATGCACCTACTGGGTGAAACCAGTCTACTCCAACTAAAGGCCAATGAAGCGGGAAAAGTGGGGAGAAGAGGAGTGGAGAAAGCACAAGTGAAATCTCTCATGATTCTAAGAAGAAGAAAATGAAGCGGAGCAAGAAGTGATTCTTCGCATACACTCATGCCCCAAAATCTTTTGGATTTTTGTTAGCCAAATTTGTATGGGATCGGCCCACTTTTTTTATTCTTTTACTATAAATACTTGTACTTGACTTTCCGAGCCTACGTAAATAAAATTCTTTTACTTTTGTCAAACTCTTGTATGAATTTTGTTAAGTAGTTGACCTATTACCTTTTCAATCAATGTACTTGTAATTCATTTGCTCATTAATTTGGACAATCATCCATTAATCTTTATTCAAGGCCTCCATATGGTCGTAGCCTTCAATTGTATCTAACACAGGGCTCGAGCCCTAGTGTTACGCTGTTGGATTCAGCAGTTTGAGTGATTATACTCCTGCCCCCAGTCTCGGGTTAATGGAGTTAGATAGTGGATGGTCGAACTCTATCCTTAGCGAGTTTATACTCCTCATATCAGTTTTAGGTTAGAGTTTATGGTGTAGTGAGTGGTCGAACCACAATCATCTTCTTGTTTATACTCATATCCACACTCTGGGGATAAGAGTTAGTTGGTGGGTGATCAGATCGCACCTAATTCATGTTTATACTCCAGTCCACACTCTGGGGACTTAGAGTTATTTAGAAAAATAGTCGGACCATACTTTTCTTAATTGATTGACTTCCCTCTCAAGTTCAAGGTTTAACTTAGCGAGCGATTGATCGTATCACAATCGCTTTTGATTCATGTCTGTCCTATCATTCGGTAGGATTAACTTGGTCATTGGATGGTCGATTCACATCCATTCCTCATTAGGTATTCCGTTCATCGGGTTATGAGTGAGAATCATCAAACGAAAGGTCGGACCATTCTCATTTTGTTTAGTTCAATCGTGAACTTATGTAATCGCCTAGCTCCAAACTCTGGGAACCTGCTCGGACATGTCAATATTAGTTAGTCAGGTATCATAACTAATATGTAATGCTACCGTGATCGTAGATATGAAGGAAATTTCAAACTTTATTTGCCAAATGGAAAGCAATGACATAATTTGTCTTATTACATATCTGGAAAATCAAATGCTAAAGCAAGTTTGGAAATTGAATACAACTGAATGAAAAAGAATAACCAAGTGAAATAACGTCGTAAATGCTCGTTATTACACGCCCTTGGGAGTGTGATGCCATCAACAGTCGCTAGCTTGAAAGTTCCCTCTCCAAGCCTTTGTTCAATGACATATAGTCCTTCCCAAGTAGGATTCATGTGTGATGGGGTAGGAAAAATCCGTTTCAATATGAGATCGCCGATTTCAAAGGTTCTAGGTCGCACTTTAGTGTTATAGTGTCGGGCGACTGGGTGTCGATATGCAGCTGCCCTTAAATTAGCTTGTTCGCGCTTCTCATCTACAAAGTCTAGTGACTCTAAAAGTATATCTCTATTCATTTTGGGATCGTAGTAGGTTACTCAAAGAGAAGGGACTTCGAGTTCAATAGGAATGACGACTTTGAAGCCGTATGCAAGGGCGAATGGAGTATGGCCAATCGCGAACTTGTGTGTGGTTCTATAAGCCCATAATGCTGTTGGGAGTTCATCCACCCACTTGCCTCTAGCCTTTTCCAAATGCTTCTTCAGAATGGGCTTTATGATTTTGTTCACAAGTTCAACTTTTCCATTTGCTTGAGGGTGAGAAACTGCTACAAATCTCTTCTCAATATGATGTCGACGGCGAAGTCTTTGAATTCAGCGTTGTCAAATTGGGTTCCATTGTCAGTCACAATGGTTCATGGAAGACCAAACGACAGATAATGTTCCGAACAATGAAGTTGATTACTTTCTTTGTTGTGATCATGGCTAAAGGTTCTACTTCGGTCCATTTGGTGAAGTAATCAACTGCTACAATGGCGTAGTTTGCACCACCTTTTAAGATCGATAAGGAACCGATAGTATCATTACCCCATATGGAAAACAGCCATGGACTGACCATTTGTGTGATCTCCATTGGTGGAGCTCTCGGAACTTTTTCATATATCTGGCACTTATCGCATCGCTTGGCATAATTAACAGTATCTCATTGATAGTCGGCCAACAATACCCATAACATAGTATTTTATTTGCTAGGGTTTGCCCCCAGTGTGACCACCACATTCCCCTTCATGAACTTCCTTTAGGACTTGTTTTATTTCATCGTGAGCGATACACCGGAGCAAGGGAATGGAAAAACCTTTTCTATATATGACTCCTTCCTGAATGATATATCGTGAAGCTTTGCAGAGGACTTGCCGCCTTTCATTCCTCCATTCGGGAAGGACTCCTTGTAGTAAATAGCCTTTAATTGGAGTCATCCACGACTCCTTCTCAGGCTCCGTCTCTAGTACCTAGTCGATTTTCATCTGGTTTATGCTTAAAGCGTCTAGTACTTTGACTGGGACCAAGCCCATTTGTTATGCATCCCCAGTGCTAGCAAACTTTGCCAATGAGTTTGCTTCTTTGTTTAGATCCCGAGGAATGTGCGTGATGTCATAATACTCAAAGCCAGTCAATAGCTCTTGGACTCGGATAAGGTACGAAGCGAGTCGTTTTCCCATAGCCCGGTAGACTTTGTATACCACAAACTGGGAATTGCAAAATATTTCAAGAGATTCTCTTCCCAATTCTCTGGCAAGTTTGAGTCCAGCAACCAAAGCTTCATACTCAGCTTCGTTGTTCGTTGCAGGGAATTCAAGCTTCAAAGCATAGAAAATGACCGATCTTCCGGAGTTACTGGCTTTATTCTGACTCTAGAACAATGATCATTGGATGCTCCACCAGTGTACATTTTCCACCGAACGGTTGGGACTCCACCGCTCTCTGGGAGATCATCCTATGTAGTGAATTCTGCTATAAAGTCCGTCGGTGCCTAGCCCTGGATGGCTCTTCAAGGGAGATAATTGATATCAAATTGGCTCAGTTTGATGTTGCACTTGAGTAACCTTCCAGACGTCTTAGGTTGCTGCAGGACCTATCGTAACGGCTGATCGGTGTAAATGTTGATGGAATAAGCCTGAAAATAGGGGCGGAGCTTTCACAAAGCAAACAACAAGAAATACGCCAATTTCTCTGTCTTCGGGTAGTTCCTTTCTACTTCTGTTAATCGCTTGCTGTTATCCCGCCTTTTGGCAAGGCCGTGACACCAAGGAATTGAGTAGTAACCAATGATGGTCCATCCTAGAGGACGATTATACACAAGCTCACTATGGATATCGACGAATTTTGTCCAAGTCCGGATCAAGCTAAAATTGATATAACACGGCAAGCGAAGCTATGAGAGTCAACGTTCCAAATTTTAGGTCAATCCGAGTTCGTACGCTCAAGTTACGAACGATGCAAAGTTGAGTAAAAACAGCCTTCTCCGACTCGCTCCAGTTCGAATCCATCAGGAGTGCACACTTCGACTAGCTCCGCTTCGAGCCTGCTTCGACTCGCTCCGCTTCGCCTCCATCAGATGCCTTATTCGACTCGCTCAATTCGCATCCCTCAGGAAAGCATACTTCAACTCGCTCCGTTTGCCTACTTCGGCTCGCACCGTTTGCCTACTTCGACTCGCTCTGTTTGCCTACTTCGACTCGCTCCGTTTTCCTACTTCGAATCGCTCCGTTTGCCTACTTCAACTCGCTCCGCCTCCTCCACATCGACTCCAACACAAAATCACTCTTCGACTCGCTCCTCTACGACTCCATCAGAGAAGCACGCTCTGACTCGATCTACTTCACATCCACATAACAGAGCATGGCAATCGAGGTGAACGAAAGCATAGTCATCAATACGAACGAAGGGACTCGCATCGATACGAACTGGGTTGATTCGTAACCGAGTCGAATAGAGCGAGTCGAACCAAACAGCCTACCGAGAATTCCAATTCGTATCGATCATATCTAATAATGTACAAGTCCAAATGCTGTGAAATTTTCACAGAAGACTACGTGCATGCTAAAGAATGTCCACGCCAAATTTCAACTCCATTGGATGAAATCTTGATCGATACGAAATCTGTTCATATCGATCACGGATCGAACCGAAACTTCACGGGCTTGGGCGCGTGGGCCTGGTCACGTGCCAGAGAGGGTCTCCCGAGATCTGAGCGGAATATCAGCCTCCTACACCTATAAATAAACCCCCAAAGCCAACAGAAAAGGGGTTCTTCTTCTCTTTCCTTGAGATCTCCAACATCCAGACTCTGCCGGATCCAAATCTGAACTCCATTGCTGCTGCTACCAACGAATTTCACTGCTGCAAATCATTGTTATTCGCTGTAACTTGCTGAAATCAATTGTAAACATCAAAGAAACATCAATAAAGCAATCAACTTCAAAGTGGACGTAGGCAAAATCGCCAAACCACTATAAATCCTTGTGCCTCTGTCTATCTCTTTCCGTTTTATGTTTATTATTCTTCACTTTTTATCCTCTACATTACTTAGATCTGTGATCTGTGATTATATACTGCTGATTTGTGTTCATACACTGGTGCTTTCACGACATTTGGGGTTTGTGACCAATTTTGGCGCAAACACTTTGGTGCTTTCACTGAGAAGAACTAGCACCCGCTATACCAAATTTAAAAGCTTGTAGAATTCAGATCTATAAGAGCTATGACAAGGCAATCAAATAGAAGACAAAGGCCAGAGAAAAGTCAGCATGAAGGAAGTCAAGAGGCTTCTTCAGGTGCAAATCAGACATCAATCTTCATCACCAGGAATGAGATGGAACAATGATGAAAAGACGAGAGGAAATGATCCAGAATTTGCTTCTTTAGATTGGGCAGCTTGGAGCGCAAAATCAAGGAGCAACCAGAGTTCAGAACGGAGCAGGACCACTGGCACAGCGCCAGAACTAGGGGGCAATAACCTAGAGCATGTTGGCCCAATGCCGGGCGGAGTACCAGGCGGAACTACGCAACGTGACATTGATAGAGAAATGAATGCTCAGTCAGGAGAACAGATTCTAGGAATCTCCCGTGAACTTGGGGGGCAAATTGGAAACAACGGACAAGGACTAGAACTTGGAGATAATGACAGATTGGCGGAGATGGTCAGACGAGCCATGAGAGGCGGACTAGTTAATAGAGATCTGGAGGATTTGAATAGGAGTCCCTTTGCTCCTACAATCAGGCAAGCTAGGAATCCACCAGAATTCAAACTACCATCAGTGGAAATGTACGATGGAAGGACGGATCCTGCAGTCCATCTGACGAGGTATATGAGGCACATGGAAGTGCTGGGGGCATCATAGGAAGTCATGGCCTGGTGCTTTCCATTGTATCTGACAGACATCGCAGCACTATGGTTTAGACAGCTGGAGAGCGGTTCCATTGGAACATGGACCGATTTGACCGAAAGGTTCATGAGGCAGTTCAGGGTTCACATTTCAAGACCCAAGAATGTGATGAGTTTGGAAGCACTGAAGCAAAGAACCAGGAAGTCTTTAAGGAACTTTCTAACACGATTCAACGCAGCGGCAGCATCAGTGGATCGACCCGATCCATCCATGGTTTTGATGGCAGCTGTATCTGGCATAGCTGATGGCACAGAATTCAAGAATTCATTGACAAGGGATCCACCTATGGATCTGGGAGAATTTTATCACGAGGCTGAAGGATTATTACGATTAGAGGATGCAAACGCTGAAAGAGAGGAAGGAGAAGGAACCGAGGTTTATCCAGTCAAGGGTGAAAATCCCCCTAGAACAGATTCAGGGACTGGTAAAGGGAAATGAAAGGTTAAGGATAATAATGATGGACCAACACGACCACGGAAGGAACCAAGATTCACCTCATATACGGAGTTGAATGAGACTTTAGAGCGAATCTACCAGGACACCAGGGGGCAGATTCCTTATCGAAAGCCAATGAGAAGAGATCCGACCAACAATGAAAGAAGGTCAGACAAGTACTGCTTGTTCCACGAGCTGAATGGTCATAACACGAATGACTGCAGACACTTGAAGGATGAGGTTAAGGGACATATCCGGAATGGTATGCTATCACAGTATGTAAGAAGGGGAACAACAATGGTGGAACGGGAGCAGCCACCACCTGCACCTACTGGGGACGGCTCAGGATCGAGGCGTCAGCTTGTCATCAATTGATTGAGATAATGACGAATGAGTAGCAAACTCCACACCAACACGATTAAGTCTTTTTACACATGTACAGGACTGCGAACGATCCTCAGGCATGCTCTAATACGACTACTGATCGAAATGGTGTAGGTGTTTGCACTTTGACGTCCCTTGTTTTACTTTTATTTTCCATTTCTGATGTTGAACTCGATTTCGTTGAACATTTCTGTGAAAAAACTCATTTTAAACAAAAGTATGCCATTTGTGATGCCATGGCGGCTAAGCCACCTACACATGTAAGGGATCGCGAACGGTCCTCAGGCATGCTCTGAGACGGCGATAAACCGCTACCACAAACAACTCAGAAACTCACTCGAACATGAAATCTGACATTGATAATACTAAGTCCCCCCCGGGGCACACACAATTTGCCTCGAACGGCACCCAACCACGAACGGTCACAAATCGCCTCGAATGGCACCCAACCGCGAACGGTCATAATTCGCCTCGAACGGCACTCGACCATGAACGGTCACAAATCGCTTCGAACGGCACCCGACCGCGAACGGTCACAAATCGCCTTGAACGGCATCCGATCGCGAACGATCACAAATCGCCTCGAAAGGCACCCCGACCACGAAAGGTCACCATTTGCCGCAAACGGCAACCGACCGCGAACGGTCATGTGTCACCTCGAATGACATACGATCCCGAACGATCGTCATTCGTGGTCAAATAAAACTATCAATTCCTTTGCAGGTCATCAACAGGACATGAACATCCAGCTTATGGCATTACAAAACACACCTTCTTATCACAAGGCATGTTTTGGGGGGCAAATGTTATCCCGCCTTTTGGCAAGGCCGTGACACCAAGGAATTAACTAGTAACCAATGATGGTCCATCCTAGAGAACGATTATACACAGGCTCACTATGGATATCGACGAATTTTGTCCAAGTCCGGATCAAGCTAAAATTGATATGAAACGGCAAGCGAAGCTATGAGAGTCAACGTTCCAAATTTGAGGTCAATCTGAGTTCGTATGCTCAAGTTACGAACGATGCAAAGTTGAGTAAAAACAGCCTTCCCCGACTCGCTCCAGTTCGAATCCATCAGGAGTGTACACTTCGACTAGCTCCGCTTCGAGCCTGCTTCGACTCGCTCCGCTTCGCCTCCATCAGATACCTTATTCGACTCGCTCAGTTCACATCCCTCAGGAAAGCATACTTCGACTCGCTCCGCTTGCCTACTTCGACTCGCTCCGTTTGCCTACTTCGGCTCGCTCCATTTGCCTACTTCGACTCGCTCCGTTTGCCTACTTCGGCTCGCTCCGCCTTCTCCGCATCGACTCCAACACAGAATCACTCTTCGACTCGCTCCTCTACGACTCCATCAGAGAACCACGCTCCGACTCGATCTACTTCACATCCACATAACAAAGCATGGCAATCGAGGCGAACGAAAGCATAGTCATCGATACGAACGAAGGGACTCGCATCGATACGAACTGGGCTGATTCGTAACCGAGTCGAACAGAGCGAGTCGAACCAAACAGCCTACCGAGAATTCCAATTTGTATCGATCATATCTCCTAATCTACAAGTCCAAATGCTATGAAATTTTCACAGAAGACTACGTGCATGCTAAAGAATGTCCATGCCAAATTTCGACTCCATTGGATGAAATCTTGATCGATACGAAATCTGTTCGTATCGATCACGGATCGGACCGAAACTTCACGGGCTTGGGCGCGCGGGCCTGGTCACGTGCCAGAGAGGGTCTCCCGAGATCTGAGTGGAATATCAGCCTCCTACACCTATAAATAGACCCCCAAAGCCAACAGAAAAGGGGTTTTTCTTCTCTTTCCTTGAGATCTCCAACGTCCAGACTATGTCGGATCCAGATCTGAACTCCATTGCTGCTGCTACCAACGAATTTCACTGCTACAAATCATTTTTATTCGCTGTAACTTGCTAAAATCAATTGTAAACATCAAAGAAACATCAATAAAGCAATCAACTTCAAAGTGGACATAGGCAAGATCGCCGAACCACTATAAATCCTTGTGTCTCTGTCTATCTCTTTCCGTTTTAAGTTTATTATTCTTTACTTTTTATCCTCTACAATACTTAGATCTGTGATCTATGATTATATACTACTGATTTGTGTTCATACACTGGTGCTTTCATGACATTTGGGGTTTGTGACCAATTTTGGCGCAAACACTTGCTAACATAAGAGACCGATCTCTGGATTCGGTTCTCCCAAAGCTGCGCGGCATTTATAGCATGTACTGACACGGCCAAGTACATATACAAGTCTTCGTGATCTACTGACTTTGACAAGATGGGAGGCCTCTCTTGGTGGTTCACCAAAGCTTGGAATGCGTTTTCACAATCTCACATCCATTCAAAGTTCCTTTTCCCTCTCCTAATCAAATCGAAGAACGGAATGCATTTACCAATGGCTCTAAAAATAAACTGACTTAGGGACGGCAACCTTCCCATTTAAACTCTATAATTGTTTGATGGTCTTTGGTGCTTGGATGTTGTGAATTGCTCGAATCTTCTTGGGATTGGCTTCAATTCCACGGGAATTGACGATGAAACCCAAGAACTTTCCTGATGCAACGCCAAAAGAACATTTCAAAGGATTGATCTTCATTTTGTAATACCAAAGGATATCAAACATCTCTACTGAGTCTCTAATGTGATTGCTTTGTCATCGTGATTTTACGAGCATATCATCCACGTATACCTCCATCATTTTTCCAATATGATATTTAAACATTCAGTTGACCAACCACTGATAAGTTGCTCCAGCATTTTTCAATCCATAAGAAATTTGCACATAGCAATACAATCCAACGTCGGTAATGAAGCTGGTGTGCTCCTAATTAAGAATGTGCATCGGCATTTGATTATATATGAAGTACACATCAATGAAAGATATCAACTCATGCATGCGGTTGAATCCACCAGCTGGTCAATTCTTGGAAGGGGAAACCTGTCTTCGAGCATGCTTTTTTTAAATCTAAATAGTTAACGTATGTCTGCCACTTCCCATTTGCCATTCTTACAAGTAGGATTGGATATCCATTTAGAGTAGAGGGCATCGCAAATAAACCCATTGATTTTGAGTCTATCCACCTCCTCTTTAAGGGCGGCAGATCTCTTCGGATCCATGCCACGCCTTTTCTGTTTCACCAGGACATGACTTGGGTCGATGCCGATCCTTGAGAATAACGATCGGTGTCGATCGTTATATTGGCTTGCTTTGGCATGCGATCGATATTGTGGGCTCCACTCTTCAATATATTGATGCTCCTAAAGTTTCATCTATATTTGACTTGTAAATTTCAAGATATCGATCGTTTTCCATGGCGTTGAATATAATATCGATTCGGTAAGATCTATATTAAGCGAATATGGATCATACCTGATCCATTTTCAGCATATGGTGTATTTTCAGACTTTTAATGTTCTATTAAATTCGTCTTCTTCTTTCACTCCACCACTGCTTTATATTATCATCCATGCCTGATCTTTGGGCTTTGTTTTTATTAATCTGACTTGTTGACCCTAATGACAGTCAATTTTAACTTGCCTAATCAGTTCGAATATAGCCAAGCCAAAAGGCTGAATAACATATATATATATATATGTGTGTGTGTATATGTATATATACACACTTTAAAAAAAGTCCACTTTCAAAACTTTTGGAGACTATTTTGAAAAATCTTTTTTTGAAAACCAATTTTTTCAAAAACTTTTCCAACACGTTCTCTCAGTACGATCTTAATCCCTAAGGAACTTTAAATCTATGCTCTAATGCTAACTATGACAACCTACACCTCCCGACGCACCAATCCAAAGCTCATGTGGCTTTCGGCCTCCCGTCGTGCCAAGAAATGCGGGCTGTTGGGTTTTTCCTTTAACATCACAGAGACTAATAAAAGAAAATATAATCTAATATATATTATACTTTCATAACTCACAGCGGAAAGAATAAAACTTATAACAAATAAAAATGTCCATCTCAGAAAATATCCAAATCACAGTCTTAGGAAATCAATACAAGGTCCAATACAGAGTATATAGAAAATATCCTCTAAATCTGGTAAAAGGAATAAAATGTACTGATAAGATAGAATAATACATGGAGAGAACATATGATAAAAAGTTATCTCCAAAGATAAGCTTGCTGCACTATCCACCCATGGTGGGGAAAAAGAAGGAAAGAGAATGGGTCAAACGAAAGTCTAGTGAATGAGTACAAGTATAATATATTGCAATCATGTGCAGTTAACTTCAAAGCCATTTTAAATGACATTGGGTGTGCTATAAGTGTCTGTGAATTCCTAAGGTCCATCACCTAAGGGTTCTTACAACCACGAGGGTCGAAATATTGATCGAACCTCACACTAACAATTGGCCAATGTTCTTAGAGATATCTATAAGAAAATACCGCCTATTGGCTACTGCAGGAACTACTCTCCCATAAACTTATAACCATCACTACGCTTGGAGAGGGAGAACCCGAAATGCAAACTCGCAAAATGACTCATCGTAAGCACCCATGTTCATCTCTCGAATTGTGGCAAAATGCCTCTTATCGTACTGCGCCGACATCTACCTGTACCACATTGTGCCAGAACCCTGCGTACAAGGACTCTCATTAGTACTGGGCTCCTTTCTACTATATACCTCTTATTGTGCTATGTCGGGCCTAACTGTCCTTTAGAATCCCCAGTTAGCACTGGGCTCAATCACTTGTTGTCTCCATCATGTTGTGTGTCCACTATGGAACACCCCTTGAGTGTTTGCAAAACACATCGCCCTAGCCAACTCTTAATTCTTATTTGGGTATTAAATGTTAACCAAACCACAATGACCTATTGTCCTTTGATAGGGAACTGACTTCCTACTGTTTATAGCATGTGTAATTAGCCCAAAATAGGATCAAATAATCAATTTTCTATATATATATATATATTTTACGAAACTATATAATTTATATTCTTTAACTTGGGCCTTAGGTCGAGGTTCAAATTGCAATTTACGTTACGAACGGTCAACCGGTGGACCTAACCGGTCGACCGCAATGCTTCCAGAATCTACCGGTAGCATAATAAAATTAGGGTTTCCTGAAATTTTTAACTGTTGGTCATTATGTTGTTTAATTCATGTCGTTAGAATTTTTTGGTGAACCTCATTTACTAGATGACCGGTTCTTCTTTCAATTTGAAATTCAATGTGTGATTTACTGATTTAGGGTTTGCAAATTTAATTGTAAACAGGTGTATACATCAATATCAAGTCAACGGTTTACTGTGATTATTATTCTAAGATTATAGATTTCAATTTAGGGATTTTACATGTTCAAATTGCATTTCTAACATCTTAAATCAATTAGAGTAGTCTAAACCTAACTGTAGTAATCATCTTATTAAAGTTGTTCACACTCACCTCAAGCCTAAGCTTTCCCTATCCACTTTTGCCTGTCCTCCGTGTGTTATCTCTGCTTGATCCATCATGATTCAAATGCTTGTGTTCTTCTAGGTTGATTTTACTTGGTTTTTTGAGAATTTTAGAGTGAGAGAGGATGATAAATTTTGGCAGAGTTTGATTAATGTAAAGAGTTGTGTGAGAATCAGGGTTAGATTAAACTAAAATTTATAGGGGTTGGAATTAGTTTAGACCGTTATATCTAGGTTAGTAATTTTTTCTGAAATTAGGTTTGCTCATCAACAAAGTGCTTGCTAAGCAATCGATCTGGTCCATTTAAACACGTCACTGGAAATTCAAAATGCATGATTTTATAAGACTCATGGTCGACAGCTACACTTCCTAGGTCGACTGCTACCGGTCAACCATCGACGTTCATGGGTCAACTCCAATGTTAAATTGTGTAATTTTTCTATTTTTAGTTTTTATTCTATTTTCCATTTATTCCAATGCACATAACTTCTCTGTACTAACTCTGAGTACGAAGTGCTATATATGAATGCAGTGGTGCAAGTTTCGTAGCCAAATTCGAAAGTCTACAAAAATTTACTTTTTAGTCCTTGTTTTATTTTAATTTAATTTTCTTATTAAATTTCTCGTTAAATTTTCAGGGTGTTACAGATTGGTATCGATATATGGTCATGGTTCAGTATCGAATGATCGCACTTGGGGTTTTTACATGGCTTGCTTTGGGTCTTGCTTAGAGTTTTTACAAAGTTATAGCGCTTTGAGTTTTTTCTCTTCTACTACAAGTCCGACCTAAGGATTTTGTGGGTTTTGCTCAAAGTCAACTTGAATTTCCAAAATTCCAACTTTTTGCACATTATTTTATATATTTTTTTTTCTTGCCTTTTTATGATGTTTCCCAAGTCCTTAGGTCATTTCTTCACCGTTTGTTCATTTGGTTCGATCGCTTATGTCTGTTCAAAGACAATAACAACTTTGACTGTAACACTTGTCCCCCCAAAGCATGCCTTATGAATGGAAGGTGTGCTTTGCTCAAGAAAAAAAAAGTTGATGAATCACTAGTAGTTGAATTTTCTGGCTATTAACTGATCAAACTGTGGTGAATCGTCCAATTCCTTTGGATTTAACTGTAAATCAAAGGTCATTCCAGACTGCTATAGCTAATGGCTTGAGTCTTTGCTAGAGCATTAGTCACAAATCATCATTCTTTCGTGTTTTCTCAGAATATATTGCATATGGTAAACCAAAATCATCATGTGTTCATCCAGGAGTAAGAAATCATATATCAAAATCAATTTTATCCCGTGTTTGCCCGGGATTTTACTATCATAAGTTGAGCATGTATTTGGTAATCAAAGATCAATAATTGTGTAAGTTCATTGCCACCAGTTGGAGAATTATTTATAAATCGTCTAGTATCGCCTAGTATTCCATTATAAGAATGCTTAATCCAATCGATGCAATGACTTTCATCAGTCCTTTGGTAATCATAAGTTATTAATCAGGGTAGTGTATTACCACCGATCTGAGCATCATCTATAAATCATCTGAAATCGCTCGGCATCCCATTATTAACGAGTCCGACCGAATCGAGGTAACGATGTAATCTGATATTTTCTATCAAATCATTTCAAAATTAGGTGGCTTTCAAATCCATTCTTCGGATCACATTATCAATAGCCAGATTAGCTTCGGATCTCTTCGGGTGGTGTAATCAATGACCAGTTCAATTCATAATCACTTCAGATCGTTTTTTAATCCTCAGTCTCTCCAGATCGGTAGTTTGATCCTCGATCTCTCTAGATTGGTAGTTCGACCCTCGTTCTTTTTGGATAGCTCAATCATCGATCTTTCTGGATTGGTGGTTCAATCCTTGACCTCTCTGGATTATTAGTTCAATTCTTGATCTCTCTTGATCTGTTGTTTAATCCTCGATCTCTCCAAATTGGTAGTTCAATCCTCAATCTCTCACGATCGTTAGTTTAATCCTCAATCTCTCTAGATCGTTAGTTCATGTTGAGTCCAATCCGCTCGCTTTCCGATGAGGGACCAATGACCGAGCAACTCCAACTGCTCACTCTCCAATGAGGAGACTCACTATCCCATACAAGTTCAGTCCACTTGCTCTCCAACAAGTGCACTTGCACCTTACAGTTCATCACCCCGTCTCTTAAGTCGAGATAACCGCGTTCAATTAGATCATAAATTAGTTTCAAGGAGTAACCAATCTTCGTTGGTGTCTTGTAATAAATATCAGTTATCACATTCGAGTGATTTCTGGTTTCAAATATTTATCAAGCAATCATGAGGTTTAAATCAAATGCATCAATCAAACATCCATAACATCTAACACTATCGAGGATCATTTTCAAATTTCCAACTCAAAGCATGCCTTAGGACTGATTGAGATCCCGTACATGTGTAAGTGGTCTAATAGCAATATTGCATTATTCATTCAAAATAAAAAGTAAAGTAAGGGAATCGAACCTGACTCCCGCTTATCCTGATTATGGTATGGTTATTCTCGGCCAAATTCCATGGCTGCATCCAGATATAATCATCATGGATGGTGGTCACTTATGCGACACTACTACAATTTGTGCTTTGGTAATCTAATTTTCAACATATCATTATGAGTAATTGCTTCGAACCTACTCTTTGACTTAATTCTCTGTCATGCCCCCTCCCACATCTGTTCCCACGGGGCTTTCCAACTTTAATTCCTGTTGTTATGCATTTGCACTCTGATCTGCGCTCCGCAGCTTAATTATTCCTCAAATGCACTCCATCTCACTTGGATTCCAAGTCAGATCCATCATGCCCCCGAGATTTCTTGGATCGGTACCGACTTGTGCTTAGGGATCGGTATCAAGTTGTAACGCCTCCTTGGGGGTTTCTCCACTTTGTTCTATTCTATTCCCAGGTGCGTTTGTTCTGGCTTCTGGTTCTAGTCTGCAGCAACTCCATCATCATCAGTTGTCCCATTCTTTTGAAGAATCATTTCTGTATTTCTATCATCGTTCTCTTCATTTAATCTCTGGTTATGTAGATCGATTGGGGTTTGATTCTAAGGACACCTCCTAACTGCACTCGTGCTCTTATTGACTTCTTTTGATCATAGATCTGGTGTTAAGCCTCTTCATCTTCTCCAAATTCACATTTCAAGTCATTAAATCTGAGTTCTCTCAGTGAAAGCACCAAAATGTTTACACCTAATGTAGTACAAACACCCAATAAAGTAATAAATATGGAAATTATCAAGAAAAAGCAAGAAACAAAAAATAAGAACATATAAAGTGGTTCGACAAGTACTTCGACCTACGTCCACATAAACTTTGTTAATCGATTCCTTTAAATTTTACAGATTGTGATTTTATGGATCAGTACTCTATGGATCGGTGGAGATCCAACAAGATTCCATGGCGAAATCTAGAAATTTTTAAAAAAAAAAGAAGAGAAAAAATGTCCATTTTCAAGTGCACACCGCCTCTATTTATAATCGAAAATCATTGAGATAATCTTCGAAAATTGCTCCACAGGTCCACTATGTCATGCACGTTCTTCCATAAAAATCTCGGGATTAACCGATCCAAGATTTCATGGATTGGTACCGATTCATGGCTCATGGATTGGTACCGAGCTGACTTGGAGTTGGATCCGACGAATTTGACTATTTGCTTAGGGTTCGACCTAAAGATTTCATGAGATTTTAATGCTTGAGTTTTCCTTGGTTTGTTTGGAGTCTAACATAAGATTTGTGTGTGTCTGACGCAAGTTTCATGGATTGGTACTAATCCATGGTCATGGTTTGGTACCGAATGGTCGCGCTTAGGGTTTTTGCATAGGTTGCATAGGGTTTTGTTTGGAGTTTTCCCAAGGCTGTTGTGCTTTGAGTTTTTTCTCTTTTGCTTCGAGTTTGACCGAGGATTTTGTGGGTTTTGCTCCGAGTCAACTTGAATTTCCAAATTTCCAACTTTTTGCTCATTTTTTATTATTTCCTTTTTCTTGCCTTTCTATAATGTTTCATAAGTCCTTGGGTCATTTCTTTGTCGTTTGTTCATTTGATTCGATTGTTTAAGTCTGTTCGTAGGCTGGGCAAATTCGATCGTAACATATACAAATTAAATTAATATTTTGGAACAAAATAAAAAAAATTATACTTAACTAATCTGTAATTCAAAACCTTATTTTCAAAATAAATAGCTTGCCATATGTCTAAATATAAAATTAAGAAACAAATCAAGGGAAATATAAAGGTTTCCTTTTTTCCCTTTTGGGAACAACATATGAAATTTAAATTTAACTAATTTACATGTAAACAATACTCAAAATATTTCAAAATATTTATAAAACATCCTTCAATCCATAACTTGGCAATAGATAATATGATCCATTAATATAATGATTCTAAAATTTTATTCAAACAATGTTTTTTGAATTAAAAGGATTAGATTAATTAAGCATATATGAATTCATGACGATCAGATTTGGATCTACATTACATGTATACATAATGATCAAACAAAGGAGAACAAAAGAGAATCTATGATTGATATTATTAATATCACATAGCTAATAGATAAAAAGGAAATCAAATTCAACATGATGAAAAAATAAATGATTCAAAAGTAGAACTTTGATAATCAAACATAATCCAAAAACATAAAAGGAGAAGAAATATAAGATGTGGAGAATTATAGGCATGTGAACATGATAGTTTACATATAAATAAAACAAAATTACCTTTTATAATGAAGACTAGATAATACACCTTGAATGAAGAAGAATTTCTAAATTTTACAAATCGATCTTTAAAGCTACAATTTTCTAGAGACAACCACTTTTTTCTCTTTTGTTTTTTGTGAAATTTTTAGAACCTTATCCCCTGGAAATTTTGACCTTGAGAGGAGAAGATAAGAATGGGAGAGTCTAAAAAGGACAAGGAGAAAATTTTATTAAAGGATGAAATAAATGTGGCATTCAATATATACTCATTCCTCTCCTTTTAATAAGAATTTCTTTTCACTTCAAAACAAAAGATCCCTCTTATCCCTAAAAGTAAGGCCGACCATTACATGGGCTATTTAGGCTCAAAAACATTTCAAAAACCAATTACTATTATTCTCATTTAAATCCAATTTAAATTTCCTATCAATATTGTATACCGATGCGCATGCTTATAACTGTTACATACGCACTTAATTAAATACTAATGGAAATCAAAAAAATCAAATAAGAAATTTTTAACAATAAATATTTCAGAAATAAATTCATTTAACTAATTTAAATCCTTTTTTAGTATTTATTCTATATAAATCAAATTTAAACATTCTACCGATATCGTATAACGATACGTGCATTTATAACTTTCATTTGTGCACTTTGCTAAATACTAATGACATTCAAATAAATAAAATAAAATTTAATAATTAATATTTCATAAATATTAATTATTGTAATGAATTTTCAACTATCAAAAATCTATTAAAACGTGTGGTTCATTCAGGATCTTCATCATTTTAATTATGTGACTCGTTGGTGTAAATTCAGTTAAAGATTAATAATAAGCAATTCAAATATTAACGTTTACATGTCACCTTAGCTAGTGGTGTGATATTTGGTTGAATTTAGTACTTACACGCCTTTTGGTAAAATCCAATTTTATTTATTATAATTGTTACCCATAAGTGACAATTAATTGCAACAATTCTCTTTGTCAAAACTATATCATTTTGGACTTATGAAATTTGGTATGTCAAAATTTCAATATTGTCCATATTCAACTTTATAGTCCAAACATAAAGTAATTGGTTCAATAATAATAATAATAATTAACTGAACTACCATGGCCAGAGATTTTGACTTTGAGTAGACTTCAGCTGACCGTGATACTAACCCCATATAAATGAGGAAACGATTCCTCTCTTAAGTAGTATTTCACTTTTAATACTTCCACTCGACCCAACTATAGTTGTTTGATGGAATCTGTGCCACGATTTAACTGTAATCAAAGTGGAGCTTTCATATTGAAGATGAACAATATTTTCAAGTCAAGGGAACTGTGTGGATTAGTCACTTAGATATTTTATGTTTGACCTTAGTTATATTAACCAATAGAAAGCTATCAAGTGAGTCATTCCATAGTTATCCAATAACCATCAGTACATAACCCCTTGGTCCCCAGCAGCCATAAGTAATACACTTTCCAACATTTGGAGAGCGTTACGCACTCTAGTCTTAACAGATGCATTAATGTACAGTCTTAATACATCTTAACTAGGAATATTTAAATGACATACTTATCATATTGTGATATGATGCTCAGGTTACAACTATTTGTAACTGTTATCACAAATACTTCATTTATGGACTTTTCGACATATATACTTAAATAACTTGTCAATTATTTACGTCATTTTATAACAAGTACATAACAAAAAGGAAATGCCTTTTATTTCGAACAAGATTAGTTATTGAGTTAGATTTATGTAGCAAATTACATAATTGCCACTAGGGCATGCCCCTAACTCTATCGATCTTTCCCAAAAGTTGCTTTATTTATTTAAAGTGTCAAGTTGATTGTTTGAATTCCATTTATTTAAAGAAAAGTTAAGTTATATTATTATAGAGCATAGTAATAATTAGGTTGACAAAATTCAAATTTCATTAAACGACCAATTAGAAGGCAAAATGATGAATGGTTGTTTTGTGGTTTCTAAATATTTTCAAAGAGAATCATGTTAAGTGTTAATATTAACTAAGTAATGTCTATCATCAATATTTTGGAAAAACATATATGGTATGACAATAATACATACATACATACATACATATATATATATAATTATTATATATATGATTGTCATATCACATATTTATTCCAATGTATTTATAATAGACATTACTTGGTTAATTTATCACTATATTAGTGGAACTGGGCCAGCCCGAGTAGAGTTAAAGGGTAAATTTTGAAAAAATTCCTTTATCAGATCCATGTTGGGCTTATGAAATCTAAATTCATTTAGATCTTATCTAAATTTACTTTAAATAAAACCTTTATATTATTTTGTTTGTAAATAAAATTTTGTTTTGGTATTATATTTATGAATGAGTATATCAAATACACCCGTGTATGTAGCAGCTACTTAATGAAATTAATTTTAAAAGGAAACCTTTTGTTTCCTTCTCTAATGCATTTGCAGTTAATTAAGGGAATAAACATCATTAATTGTAGAGAGAGAGAAACCTTTCTTTTCTCTCTCTTTGATTGGATTGATAATTTGTTAAATAAAAATGTTAACATTTCAATGAAATGTTTTATTAGGAATGCATCAAAAAAGATTCAAATATATGACAACAGAAATGATCTAATGTAAACATGTGTGTGTGTACATCTAGATATTGGAATTTATATCTATTCTGTGTCATATACTTACATATACATTTTTCATTCTCGCATGCATATCAAGAATATAAATGCCAAAGTATATACATACGTTTGAGTATACTACAATATATGTATATGGCTTATATGCACATACTGACAATACTACATATATATAGTTTATATTTTACATACGTATATATACATAAAGGTATGAAAATAATTCACATAAAGAGACAATTAATGTAACAGTAACTTAGAAGAGTGAAGATGGAACCGTAATTTATCACCATTTATATTTTACATATATATATATATATATATATATATAAAGGTATGAAAATAATTCACATAAAGAGACAATTAATGGAAGAGTAACTTAGAAGAGTGAAGATGGTACCGTAATTTATGATGCAATTAAATCTAATAAAATCTAAGTGAAAATGGGAAATAATCTAGTAGTGTGATTCTACTTTATCTTTTTTTTCAATCACCAATTAAACAATTAATTTCACACCATGTGAGATTTCAAACCTAATTAATTTATTGACCCTAATGATATAATTGGATATAAAACATAAGTTTATATTTAGCTATAAACATATATGTAATGAACTAAAATATAATTTTGAAACATGAAACTGAATTAATTGGAAACAAATCAACCATGTGGAATATAGTTTAAAATTAGTTTATAATTTCAAGGTGTGAAAAAGGCTTGATTAATTTATACACACATACGTGACACACACACACTCTTATAATTCAATCTATTAAAATTTGATCCATAATTAAAAAGGAATGCGTATGACAACAAGAGTAATTTACTAAAACAAAGATGACATATAATAACATACAATAGGGTAACAAAAAAGGATTTGTTCAGATCTCAAATGAAATAAAACATAAATAATTTGATTAGACAAATTATTAAGCAATTATAAAAGGATTCAACAAATCAATTCCATAACAACTAATTATCTCATATCCAATTAAATCATCAACAATCAAAACCATACACAATAAGAACTCACAGTCAATAATAATACATTGAATAATTTTAAAATTAATTTTAAAAGTGGCTACAGTTTACATATATGTAAAAGATTTATTTTAAACATCATGAATGAATTATAAACTTACATTATAAACCTTGCTCTTTATCACACCTTGATTTGTGGCTTCTCCATAGATTTCAAATAAGTCAACATCCCATCTTGCAAGAGAAGGATGAACCACTTTTCTTTAATTTATATTTGGTGTTGATTTTAATTTGTTTTTATGTTTCTTTTGGATGAAGTTTCAGCTATGAATAAATGACAGAGAAGACAAAAAAAGTTATCTTCTATTAAAGAAATCAAAACAAGGAGATTTTGTTTTAATAGAATTAGAAGAACCTTTCCCACTCTTTTATTGAAACTACCTTCTTTAATTCCTTTTAAAATTTCAATAATTCAATTAATTAATTTCATCCTCTCACCATTATATGGTTGGTCCAAGAACATTCTTAATGTGCAAATTTTCCAAATAAGAATAAAAACTTTCATGCAATTATTTTTTATTTAAACCTTGTTTAAAATTATGCTAATATTGTATATCGATATATGCAAATATAACTTTTATATATGCATTTAAATAATTGCCAACAACATTCAAAACATCAAATAAATTAACATAATTAATATTTCATAAATGTTAATTAATTTAATCAATTTATAACATTTTACAAATTAATTAAATCGTGCGGTTTTTTGCAATGGGTTGTGCGAATCATAGATGTGAATTCAGTTGGCAATTAAAATTGAACAATTCAAATATCAACGTTCATACGTCACCTTAACTAGTGTTGTGACAGTTTGGTTGAATTCATCGCTTAGAGATCTTTTTGGCAAAATCAAATTTCACAAACACTTAAGCGGTACCTTTTAGTGATAATTATTTACACCAATTCTCTTCATCAAAACTATATCACTTTGGACTTATGGAATTTGGTAATGGTCAAAATTTCAATATCGTCCATGTTCAACTTTAATAGTCCAAACCCAAAGTCCTTAGTTTAATAATAAAAATTATTATTAATCAAAATGCTCTGACCAAAGACTTTGACTTTGACTTGACTTTAGTTGACCATGATACTAACCTCATATAACTAAGGAGACGAATCCGCTCTTGATTAGTGTTCCACTTCCAATGCTTCTTGTAATGAACTGGAATTTCGGACACTTCATATGAATTATTTAAATATTTTAATCTTGAATTTAATATGATTCAATTGATTTAATAACCTTGTTAACCCCCTTTTTAAACGTTAATTAATGATAATAAATTTGTTTTCAAAATTTGTTTACAAAAATAAATAGTTCGAATAGATATCGATAATGTGATTGAAAATCGTTTTTTCGATAAACGGTCTTGAAACGCATGAAATTATCATCCTGGGGCACTATCTCGGATTTCGATGAAACTAATTCCATTGAAACCATAATAATAAGGTAATGTGTGCCGATGAGTTTCGTAGCGATCCATCGTCCGGTGTGATTATATATGAGCTCAAAACTCATTACGATATAAAAGAGAAATTAAAAATATAATATATTTTTGATTATATAAACTATTATAAATAACCACCCATACTTCTCTTCCTCTCTCAGAACACCTCCCTCTCTCTTTTCTTTTCCTTTTACTATAAATAAAATACATAACTGCTACCCTTCAATCAATTAAACTAGGTGTTGTAGTTAATGAAAGTCGATGAGAGTGGATCGTGAGGGCTTCGATTCGAGGTAGGTGATAGTTGGTGCGGTAGAACTTGGAGATGGCCGACAGTTTGGTTACGTACTAGGGTTGCGATTTGAAGGAGCTTCAGGTGGCGATTAGCTAAGGAGAAGGTGGCATGGTGTTTCTCTTGAGGAGGCGGGTAGGTGGTGGTAGTTTTGGGTGGCATGGTGCTCTATAGTAGAGTGCAAGATTTCTTGGTTTTTCTTGGTTGAGGGGAACATAAGCAGGTTTATTTTCAAAGAACATGATCGACCTTTTGGTGATAGGTGCACGACATAGAGATCGCGGAGGGTGACGTAATGGCGAGGCATTAGTGAAGAGTGACGCATTGGCGAAGGGTTTTAAATTATAAAACATGCTTTTTATGGGTTTTAAATAAATTATATGATAAATATATTTAAGTAATATTTATATAAATGTTTTAAACCATAATTTAAGTGTTTTTAAAGTATTTTTAAATATATATATATATATATTTCTTAGAAAATTGGTTAAATATTTTATTAAAGCGAGTATAAGCTTATGTAATATAATATCTTTTTAAATTATTTTTATTATTAAATATTTTATCTTATAAATAAATTAATATACATATAAATATATACATCATCATAAAAGAGTTTATAGTAAATATATATAAGTTTTTAAAAATTAACTTAAGTATTTATAAATGTAGTAAAGGAAGTTTGAATTTTAGCACTTAAGTTGAAATAAAATATTTTGAGAAGTTAAATTTAAATTGTATCATCTCAATTAATAAGTAGATATGCTTTAACCTTTAAAATGGATATCTTAAAGTTAATGATAAGTTTAAAAATGATTTTGGGTTATAGTAAACATTGTTTTAGTAACATTTGATTTTAACCCTTAGTATTAATTATACTTAGAAAAATAATTAGATATTTAATAATAAATATTTTTAAAGATAACTATAAGTAAATAGTTTTGGGTTTGTAGTGACAAATGTTTAAGTAAAAATTGTCTTTAACCCTTGTAAGTGTAATTAAATCTTTAAAAGCAAGTTTTAAAGAAAATGATTAAGTGTGAAATGTTTTGGGTTTCTAGAAAACAATTTTTTAGTAACATTTGTTTCTAAACCCTTGAATTATATTTTAAAGTGGAAAAATATTATAAATATAATTAGATATTTAATAATGGAATTCAATAATAATAAGTATAAAATCTTTTGAAATAAAGATAGAAAAGTTATATGTTTAATTTATAAATGAAAAGGGGTTTATAGTAACAATGTTTTAGTAACATTTTTTAACCTCTTTGATTATATTTTAAAGTAAGTAAATCTTTTTAATGATTTGTAAATATACTTATACCACTTGAGATAAGTATATGACTACTTTTGAGGTATATAAAAGAGTATAAATGAATAGTAAATATGTGAATAGTAAATACGTGAATAATAAAAATGTAAATAGTAAAAAATACAACTATATATCTTTTATAAAGGGAAATTAAATCTATATTCAAGTTTAACAAGTTAAGTTTTAATTACTAAGAAGTTTAATTAAATGAGAGAAGACTTAATCAATAAATGAGTTTAATTAATAAAGGTGTTTAATTAAAAGAAGTTTTAATTAAAGGAAGAAGTTTTAAACTAAAGGAAGAAGCTTTAAACTAAAGGAAGAAGTTTTTATTAAATGATGAAATTTTAATTAATGAAGAAATTTTATTAGATAAGAAGTTTTACTAATAAAAGAGGTTTTAATTAATAAAGGATTAATTAAATAAAAATGGGATTATAAGTCGTTTATGTGACTTGATCGTGCTTTATGTGTTTTAATCATGATTTGTGTGTCTACTTGTTTATGGAAAGTATTTAGTCGTGTACTTAACACGAAAGCCAACAAAGTAGATTTGTTTCAATCTTTGAGAGTTAAGAATGATGATTCGAGTAGCGTGTAGAAGCAATAGTGCTCTAAACTAACCAGACTTCACTCTTGGTCGAGGGATAGCGGAATTTGAGAAGGTTGGAAACATGATAAGTATACGAGACATAGTTTCCATATGCGATCATTCTCATTGTTGTTGAAATTATACCAAAATTACTTAGGAAATATCTAAAAGGGACAAGGGATGATGTTATACCCTATGTATAAATTGATCTTGCACTCTAGGACAAATGATAAGGAAATCGATCCGGATAGGAGAGGATCTCCAAACTTATGTATTGTCTTTTTATTTCTAAAAGAATCGGGGTTGAGTTAACTGAAAATCTATTGATTGGTTTTGGTGCATCTGATAAGCGGGAAAGTGTACTTATATGAGATGACTCGAAACCGTAACCACTTCAAAACCATATACGTTATCTATGCTTTGGAAGAGGTTCGTAATGTTAGAATCTATGTGGAGATTCGAGATCTGATTGAGATGCTTGAACCCATGTAGAAGTTCGTGATCTGTTCAGGATGTGGGAATCCATGTGTGGTTCCGTGATCTATTGAGATATGGGAATCCATGTGTGGTTCCAAGATCTGTTCGAGTTATTGTTCGTTTGTTGAGATGTTAAAAGTGACTTTACAATCAGTAATGAAAAAACTGGAGATAGGAGGCATAGCCAGTAAGGTTGGCAAAACCATAAGGTGCAGGAGACTCCATTCTAGAGATACTTATGTATATGCATGCGGGAGTGATGCACTCGTTCTTAGCAGGCCAGTTAGGTTTTTCCTAGGGTACATTCACTAGAGATTTATGCTGCTCGGAAGGATGTCTCTGATCCTTATGCAGGAGTTTGGAGTTGGCTTTGATCCGAGGAGATCTCCATGGAAATCCTACACAATTAGTGGACGTGCCTTAGCGATTTTGATTGTATATTACTGTTGTGGTGTACACACATGCAGCATAGCTATTTGTTAATTACATTCTTCACCCTAGCATTATCTATTATATAAAAATATGCACTTATTAAATGGTTTGTCTCTTTTGAGGGGATAATCATTATGATGGTCTCAAAAGGTGCTATTGTATGTTGTGCACATATTCCGTGAGTTAATTACACAAGACTTATGTCGGACACATGGCTTTAGTTTTCCCTAAATTCCTTGTGTGCTCTTTTAAGTAGTCTGAGAAAGGCAGGTTTTTGTTAATTTCATTGAGCTCTTTGAGAGGAGATGTATGTTTACCTACCGTAGTATTGTTATTTCCCCTGCATTACTTATGTATACATATCAGCAATTGTAAGGACATGATCTTATAACTGTCCAAGCTGATGATAGTACTCTGATTAGTAACTATGAGATGTTACGTATATTAGAGTGGCTCTGTGTATTATCTTTTGATATTATATGTCAGCATTCCACATATGAGATTCTGATGTTTTTATTCTCCTCTTTCTTGTTCCTTTTCTTTTTCTTTACCCTAATGTTCTATCTTTCCAGCACTTAGGTGATCGACACGTTAATACCATGGGTGTATTAGGGTCGACATTCGAGGGTTGAAAAGGCATCAGTTACACTTCCACTTGACCCAACTACAGTCGTTCGATAGATGTCATGCCATGATTTTACTATAATCAAAGTAGAGCTTCCACATTGAACTTCAATAATATTCTCAAGTTGAGAGGACTCTGTAAATTAGTTACATTGATATTTTTTGTATGAACTTAGTTATAATAGCGAATAGAAAACTATCGAGCGAGTCTATAGTTATCCAATAACTATCAGTACCTAACCCCTCGGTGCCCCCAACAACATGAGTAATACAATGCCCAACATTTGGAGAGCGTTACATACTTTAGTCTCAATGAATACATCGATATCCAGTCTCGACACATCTTGATAAGGAATATTTAAAATGGTATATTTATTTTCATTGTGATAAATTACTCATGGTTACAACACTTTGTAACTTTTATCACAAAACATACCATTTACGGGTTTTCTATTAAATATACTTTTAATTAATTTAATTAATTAATATATAACACATTATATCAAGTATATAATAGAAAGAAAAATATTTTATTTCAAACAAGATTGGTTATCAAATTAGATGTATATAATAAACTACATAATTGCCCCTAGGGCATACCCCTAACTCTATTAATCTCCCACTTGCACTACGAGTCAATTATGGAATCTCATTCCAATTTCTCTAATCGATTTTCTCAAAACCAATTGAGTCATTCCCTCGGTGAATAGGTATGCTTATTTCAATTTTCTACTTTGTTAGTCAACTCTCCACGATGTTGATAAACTACCTTTATCATGTGGAACAATTCAGAGTGTGTCTCCCGACATCTAGTGAGCTCTAATTCTGTTATGAACCATATCGTGACATTGTTATCATATAACGATGTTATAGAATTCTCAACATTTGGAATCATCTCAGCTCGGTTATAGGTTTATGCATTTACATTTATATACATTACTTTCATTAAGGCGCTATTCAAGGCGACATACTAAGCCTTATCATTGGATCAGCTGCATTCTTTTATCTGGAACATTTCCAACTTAAAGATTCTTAACTTGAATTTATTATTGACGTATTATACTCAATATCACTTATGAAGTTTGAGTCTGAACCTTCCAGATGTCTCAGGCAACTATAGGACCGTCGTAACGGCTCGTTGGTGTAAACGTTGATGGGGTGAGTCTGGAATTAAAGGCAAAGCTTTTATGACGCAATGAACGGGAAGTACACAAGCTTTTCCAGCTTCGGGTAGTTTCTCTCAGTACCCATCAATTGCTTGCTAACATAATATACCCACCAGAATTCAAATTACCAGAATTGGAGACATATGATGAAATGTCAGACCCTGCAGTTCATTAGACGAGGTACATCCGGCACATGGTGGTGCTGGGGCATTTGAGGAAGTCATGGGATGGTGGTTCCCCTTATATCTTATGGGTTTAGTAGCACAATGGTTTAGCAAGCTGAAAAACGGTTTCATTAGTACATGGGCTGAGTTGGTGAACGGAATTGTGAAGCAATTTCGGGTCCATATCATGACCCAAGAATATAATAACGTTGGCAAGCATGAAGCAGAGGGCTAGAGAGACCCTCAGGATTTTTCTTAAAAGATTCAATGCAGCGGCAGCTGCGGTGAATAAACCCGATCCTTTAACGGATTTGATGGTAGCAGTTTCAGAAATCGCCGCAAAGACTGATTTTAAAATGTCTTTGGAACGAGATCCATCGACGGATCTCACGGAATTTTATCATGAGGCTGAAAGGTTTATGCGGCAGGAGGACACTGAAGTTGATAAGGAAGAGGTTAATGCTGTGGATGGCGGAGGACTATCCAAAATAGGATCCAGCATGGATAAATGAAAACGAAATACAAATGATAACTTTGAAGGATCAAAGTGACAAAGGAGAGAATCAAGATTCACCCCTTACACAGATTTAAATGAGACCCTGGAGCCGGTTTATTTGGATACTAAGGAATAAATCCCCCAGTGGAGGCCGACAAGGAGAGAGCCTACAAAAAATAAAAGAAAACTAGGAAAATACTGCTTATTCCATGAGCTGGATGGGTACAATACGAATACCTGCAGGCATTTGCGGGGTCT
Organism: Allium fistulosum; assembly: GCA_030737815.1. NCBI lineage: Eukaryota > Viridiplantae > Streptophyta > Magnoliopsida > Asparagales > Amaryllidaceae > Allium > Allium fistulosum. The sequence continues at coordinate 1,256,368,383 of CM060904.1, forward strand.
GATAAAGGAACATGCCAGGGATGACCGGTGCGACGGTGTGTTAGAAATCAAACTACGCTGATAGAATGGGAGCAGCTATCAACTGTAGCAAATAGGTATGGCCTAGGATTAGGGGCAAGGATGGTCATCTCTTGATCAGATGGAAGTGAATCAGGTTCGATTCTCGCACTATATTTCCTTTTCTTCAACAAGTAATGCAATAATATTTCCTAGACTCTTACTCGTGTATTGGATCCCGAACGGTCCTTAGGCATGCTTTAAGCTGGATGCTAGGTAGTAACGCCCGGAGAGGCAACTACCTTGACATTAGACTTTGTGTTTTTATGTCTAAACTTGATTTTATTAGATGAACCTTTGACTATAAAACCCACTTAAATGTGAAAACTCACATTGATGGCTTTAAGTCTCGTTCGGAAAGACGGGACCGGAGTGCAAGAAGTAAGTCCTCCCACCGAAGAGTGAGCGGATGTGCTTGCCTGTCAACGGATCCCCTAGATGTAGAGCGAGAGGATTGGGCTTGGAAAAGGCCTCAAATGGCCATCAGCCTCGAACGGCTACGAATTTAAATATCGGTCTTGAACGACCATCATCCTCCTCAAACGGTTATCAGTCTCGAACGACCATCATCCGCCTCGAATGGCTATCGATCCCAAATGACCACCATCTACCTCGAACAGCTATGTTGATTTGAATGGTCACCTGCCTCGAATGACTATCAGTCCCGAATGACCACCGTCGGCCTCGAATGGCTATATCAACCTCGAACGGTCACCCGCCTCGAATGACTTTATCGGTCTCAAACGGCCATCATCCGCCTCAGATGTTTGTCGGTCTCGAAAGACCACAAATTTGATTACCAACCTTGAATGGCTATAGATTAATATTAAACTTGAATGGTCATGAATTTAAAAACGATCCGGAGGGACCGAACGTGAAGATGAAAACAAAGTTGATTTTGATAAAAAAGGATTCGAATGCCTTATAATTGAAATAGGATTGGTAAGTTTCGGATGAACATGGGATGATTTTGGATATGTAATAACTCTGAATGAAATCAGAGAGATAATGATGTAAATCCCGGATGAACACGGGATGGTCTTGATATGTGATGTAATGACCCCGAATGAAATTGAAATTATGATGATGTATAGATTACACTTAGACTAGTCTAGAGTTTCAGGCTATAACAAGTCTGGAACGATCCATGATTAACAAAAGATTCTGAAGGAATTAGATGATTCATCAAGATTGAAGCAGCCGAAGAGCTCAACCATCAAAGATTGGCATCACAATTGTTCTTAAACAAAGCACACCTTCCATTCGCAAGGCATGCTTTGGGGGGCAAGTGTTATCCCGCCTTTTGACCAAACAGTATTCAGACAGATTAGACGGATCGAACTGGGAGTTATTAAGGTAGGAAGCCCAAAGAGGTAGCCCAAGAGTCCAGAAACCAAATGTATATAGAATTGTAGGACAAAAGTCAAAACAACTCGAGACAACACAACTATGTGATCCCCTACGTTGGGGATCGGTACCGACTCCTACTTAGGGATCGGTACCGACTCCCAAAAAAAATTGGGGTGGACTCCATCTTTTACCTACATGTCTATCTTGATACCAAGGCCCTGTTTCTAAAGTTTTTTTGTTGTTTCAACACAAATCTCTATCGATCTCCATGAACTCTGGAATTGGAAACTTTGTTCTTCCACAACTCCATCATTTGGACTCTGAAACAAGCTATTATTGATGCAAACAACTATGGAATCAAGAAGCTAACAACAAGACGTTCTGAGGTGAAGATTCGAAGATAATAAATATAACCAACTTAGGGATCAGTACTAAATCCCACCTAGGGATCGGCACCGACTCCTGGTTAATGATGACATGGAGCTTGCTTTTTGGGGGCGAATTAGTCTAAATCATGGATAACAGCTTGGAGATATTTCTAAGTGAGATTTTAGCTTCCTAACTCTATAATTAGAAGGGTAGGGGTTCATTTTTCATGATCTTTTGGCTCTACCTCTATTGTACTCTATATTATTGTAATTCAGAAAATCTAAGCGTGGAAGTTGTACGAGTCCTAAGAACTTCCACCCCAAGTTAGAAATAAGCAATAAAATCATTAAGTGGACGTAGGCCAGAGTTTGCCGAACCACTATAAAACTTTGTGTGTTCTTTTCTTACCTATTTTACTTTACTTTCTTCACTTTTATTCTCCACTATATTACTTCTGGGTGTTTAGGCCATTTTTGGTTCAAACAACAATATTGATGTGTTAGCTATAAAAAATACAAAAGCATTTAATATGTTTAACAATTAATTTCGTAATTAGGGACTAAGTTGTGTCTTTGAGAAATATTTCTTTAATCATATGATTATGAATCACATGGTATTTGTGAATTGTATCTCAAATGATTGAGGGCAAAACACACATTCAGTGGGAGCAATAAAAGAGTTAAATACCTCTTTAGATTGATACATATAGATGTATACAATCCAAGGTCTAATCATATTAAAAGCGGATCTAATTAAGTCGTAAATTCAATGATTAATTATCTAAGATATGAACATATGTATTTGATACACAAGATAGATATCTATGATAATTTCATATAATATAAATTGGAAGTAGAAAACAAAATGCTCAAAGGAAATAAAATAGTTCGATTTGATAGAATAAATGAGTATATTGAAAATGAGTTTCTATAGTACCTAAAAAGCGAATAAGATTCAATCTCAAAATCTCTCCTTCTTGTTCTACATGATGATGTATTAGTAAGAACTAATCAGACTTTATAGGATAAAGTGCTATTGATAATGAGCGAAGTTGAGTTGCTTCTTCCTATAAGGATATGTACTATAAGTACATCTCTTAATTTTAGTTTCATCTAAAGGTAAAATATGCAAATTCATATAAGATATGAACTAGGAAGGAACCCTAATCTTAAACAGTTTAAGCTATGTGGTTTTACAATTTACGTTATGAAGTTACGAATGTAAGTTTTATAAACTTAAAACAAGATCTACTTTGTGTGAGTGTAAAGGTAGTTCATAAAATGTTTTGAACACCTATTTTACCCCATTGGGAAACAAATCGTTGTTTCTAAGACATACCACCTTCGTGCCTAGGGAATTTATTTCTAAAGAAATTAGTGGTAGTGCAACACACTTGAGTAGGATCCGAGAATCAAACGTAGCAATAGATTATATAATGAAGTAAATTTAACTAAGCCTAAGACGAACACAATTATATTATAATGTCTAATAAGAATTCTCATATATTGAAGAGAAACTATGGGTTTCTTATCAGTTGTCAAGAAAATAAACTATTTGGAATAATAATATCCTCGGTTCTCAACTTGACATGGAGAGTATAGACCCTACCATATGGCGTGATGCTTTAAAACTGAAATAGATTTCAAGTACATTAACAAAATATGATGTTGGTAGTTTTACCCAAAAGGATGTGATCCATCGTCTGCACCTCGGACTTCTAGAAGAGGATCGATGTGATTGGAATTGTATAAAGCAACATTCAAAGGAAATAATTTCAAATATTGAAATTAGTGAAGTAATTTCACTAGTCAACACCCTTAAGTCCATTTGGATTCTACACACAATTATCACACAATTAGATTTTGAGTTTTGGCATATTACCATTGAAACGAAACTTCTAAATAATGATTCAACAGAGGTTGTTTTCATGTAACCGCAAAAACAAAATCGGTGAGAGCGGTAACATGTTTGTAGGTTTATAGATATGATCCAAGAGTCAATACGACAATGCGTCCAACAAACATATGGGTGGAGAGAATACTTCGGTAGAGATATAAAATAGTTTGATTTTATGTCAAAATACAGAGGAAGTGTGTGTCTTTAAGAAAGAAAATTAAAAGGTACTAAATTATTTCTAATACTATAAGTAAATAACATACCACTGTTTATTAATAATATACCCATGTTAAATCATTTTAGTATTGTTGTTTGATTCTCGATGAAGGATTTAATAGTGACATCTTTTGTACTTGATATAATAGGATATTGAAATTGTCCCAATCTATATACACAAACACCATATTAAAATGTTTAACATGGAACATATGATATAGATTTCTTATGCATTGGTAATAGAGATCAGCATGTATGTTATGTTCTGTGTTTTAAGCACTAGGGATCATCATGTATGGAACATATGATATAGATTACTTAGTGTATTAAGCAATATCAAATCTGAGGTAAAATCCTTAAATGGTAGTTAAGAGTGTTCTCGAGTATTTATGAAATATCAGAGTATTGTTTATAGAAACAACGAACTCCTTAAGAAGGAGTGCTCAGACTAGAATTTCATAAGTGGTGGTGAATATAGTAAGCCAATCATAAATTCTTGTTCAACCTTAATGAAGGAGCCTGACGCAGCGGATTAATCAACACAAATGTAGATCGATGAATGTAGTAATCGGTGGATTGGAAGATACTGAAATGCCCAAATTCGTTGATCCGAAGATGCCGAATTCTAGCTATCTCTGACACGTTGATCGCGCACGATACTGTGAGGAGAGATCTTCAATTCTTCGAGCGTTGATCAAGCGCACTTGATTCCGCGAATCGGCTTCTGCAATCGTTGAATCGAGCGCACTCGATTATCCGAAAGAGGAGATAGGAGATTACACTCAACTACCAATTTGAATGAAAGCACAAAGCTAACAAAAGAGAATTTTATTCAAAAATCAACAAAACTTTACAAATGACTCACACGGCCTATTTATAGGCTACAACTCACGCAGTACAAAAATATTCACAACTCCTAAGTCGGCTCCGACTTATAACCCCTTTCCGACCTACGACTTAAGACTCCTTCCGACCTACGACTCAGAAGCACACGACTTACAAGCTACAGACGACTTAAAAACAAATGCGACTCAACATACATGTATATTACAAACGACGCACGACTTATAAAAGTTGCGACCTACGACTTACAAAATACAGACTTATTACAACACTTAGGTCGTAGACGACCTAACTACTCACGACATAAGACCCATATGCCTTACGACTCAACAAACAACGGCAGGGATTAACTCGCAGAAGAATCAACGGCAGCAAGCTTCAGCGACTTAAAAACATGCGGCATCCCAGATCAACGACTTAAGGAAATCAATGGCAGAGATTAACTTGGCAGAAGGATCAACGGTCTTCAGGCTTTGGCGACATAAGATGGTACGACTTAACTGAGTCGTAACTCGGTGCCGACTTATCATCTGCCTTAAGTCGTATCTGACTTAACTCTTGTGCATTCTTCATTCGAGCTACTCCTCCTGTATCCTTCTTGTTGAGTCGTTGAAGACTTATCTCCTCGCCTTCGTTAAGTCGTAGACGACTCATGCGACTCATGTCTGTTTCCTTAAGTCGGTCACGACTTAGGCCTTCTCCCCAGTTGAGTCGGTCCCGACTCATGCCTGTTTCTATAAGTCGGTTACGACTTATATTTCCCTCGTTAGCTTTAACTTGTGTTGCTCCTGTAGCTTTAGGTCGTAACCCAGCACTCTTTCTTATCTCGTTAGGTCGGCTGCGATCTTCACTAAGTCGTTGGAACGACTTAAAACCTTCGATAGGTCGGTTGCGACCTACAACTTCAACTTTCCACCATCTCTCACCAAATCTTAACTCGTTAGCTTCCTTGTTAGGTCGGTCTCGACTTATCCACATGTTAGGTCGTACACGACCTATGACTTCTCCATTCTGGGCTGCATCATCCTCCCCAGGTTGAGAAAAATTCGTCCTCGAATTTGTACTTTCTGCATCCACAACAAACTCGTCTCCATGATATGGTACGAGATGTTTAACATTGAATACGTCAGACGTATACACATCATCTGGCAACTTCAATTTATAAGCATTTTCATTGATTCTCTTTAAAATTTCCACTGGACCAATCTTTCGTGCTTTCAATTTATTGTACGTTCCCACCGGAAAACGATCTTTTGTTAACACTGCATAAACCAAATCACCTTCATGAAATTCAACACTCCTTCGCTTCAAATCTGCAGATCGTTTGTATTTCTCATTTGCCTTTTCCAATCGTTCTTGAACGATTCGATGACACTCCGTCAACCCTTCAACAAAATCAACAGCTTTCTTAACTGTCCCCTTCGAGTGTGGTATTACCGTTAAGTCCAACGGTCCCTTTGGAAAATTTGAATATACAATCTGGAATGGACTGAACCCCGTACTATGATTTACCGCATGATTATGAGCAAATTCTGCTTGGCATAACTTCACATCCCAACTTTTCAGATTGTCTTGCACAAGACACCTCAACAAATTTCCCAATGATCTGTTCACAACCTCGGTCTGTCCATCCGTTTGCGGATGATAAGCGCTGCTAAAATTCAACTTCGTTCCCACCATTTTCCACAAACTCAACCAAAAGTGACTCACAAATCGAGTATCTCTATCCGACACAATAGATTCTGGCAATCCATGAAGTCGATATATCTCCTTGAAAAACAATTGAGCAACATGAATAGCATCCGCCGTCTTCTTACAAGCAATAAAATGTGCCATTTTTGAAAATCTATCAACCACCACATAAATGGAATCGTTACCACGCTGTGTCCTCGGCAATCCCAACACAAAGTCCATACTCACATCAACCCATGGTTTAATTGGTACAGTTAACGGCATATATAACCCAGCATTAGTCGTAGTTCCTTTCGAAACCTGACAGATATGACATCGTTCCACAAACCTCTCCACCTCTTTCCTCATCGATGGCCAAAAGTAAGATTGCGAAATTAATTGCAATGTACGGTCTCTCCCAACATGTCCTTCTTCATGTAGTTCTTTTACAATCTTCATTCTCAAACTACAATCAGATATGCACAATCGATTTCCCTTGAACAGAAAACCGTCCACCATCATAAAATCATCCGTCTTTCCCTCCTTGACTTTATCAACAAACTTTGCAAAGTAAGGATCATCGACAAATAATTCTGGCAACACATCGAACCCTGTTACCTCAACTTTCAGTGTAGTCAACAAATGACTCCTTCTACTCAAAGCATCAGCCACACGATTCGTCACTCCTGACTTGTGTTTAACAACAAAAGTAAATTGTTGTAGATATGCAATCCACGATGCATGTCTCACTGAAATCTTATCTTGTCCTTGTAAATGCTTCAACGCCTCATGATCAGTGTAAAGAACAAACTCCTTCTGAAATAGATAGTGTGTCCAGTGTTTAATAGATTGCACAACAGCATAAAATTCAACATCTTATGTACTGTATCTCATCTTTGCTCCTGATAACTTCTCGCTAAAGTATGTGATTGGACGTCCCCTCTGACTCAATACTCCTCCAATCCCAACCTTGGATGCATCAGTGTGTAGCTCAAACAACAACTGAAAATCTGGTAATGCAAGAATTGGTGCAGACGTCAGCAACTCCTTGATCTTCCCAAAAGCATCCCCTGCTTCCTCCGACCATGAAAACTGTTTACCCTTCATACAATCTGTAACCGGCGCCATCACACTACTAAAGTGTGGAATAAACCTCCGATAAAATGAAGCCAACCCGTGAAAACTATGAACTTTCGTTATCGTCTTGGGTTGCGGCCAATCTCTGATAGCTTCGACTTTACTTTGGTCAACCTGTATTCCTTCTTCCGACACAACATACCCCAGAAACAAAACACTATGCATCATGAACACGCATTTCTTCGTTGCAGCATAAAATTGTTCTTGTCGCGGTACCATTAACACTTCTCTCAGATGATTCAAATGTTCCTCTGGACTCCCACTGTAAATCATAATATCATCGAAATACACCACCACAAACTTCCCAATGAATGGTCTAAAAATCTGATTCATCACCCTCATGAAAGTACTTGGTGCATTTGATAAGCCAAATGGCATAACCAACCATTCGTATAGACCCTCCCTGGTTTTAAAAGCAGTCTTCCACTCATCACCTGGTCTGATACGAATTTGATGATATCCGCTCTTCAAATCAATCTTCGAAAAGATAGTAGCTCCGCTTATTTGATCTAGCAAGTCATCCAACCTTGGCATCGGGAATCTATATCTCACAGTAATCTTACTCAATGCTCTACTATCGGTGCACATCCTCCATGTCCCATCCTTCTTGGGTACCAATAAAGCTGGTACAGCACAAGGACCCAGACTCTCCTGCACACGCCCCTGTTCAAGCAGTTCTTCCACTTGCCTCCTCAATTCTTCATGTTCCTTCGGACTCATTCGATAGTGTGGTCTATGTGGCAACACAGCACCTGGAGCAAGATCTATCTGATGTTGTATATCCCTCAACGATGGCAACTCCGTTAGTAACTCCTCTGGAAATACATCCTCAAATTCTTTCAAAACTGGCTTTGCTTCTTCTGGTATTTCAACCTCTTCACTGCTTTCTCGCCCAATCAACAAAAACACTTCAGGCTCCTCCTCTACTTCCTTCACAAACTCCTTCAGAGATAACAAAGTTTTCAGCTCTTCAATCTCTTCTGACTTACTTTCTCCTTGTGATCTTTTCTTTGGAACTAAGATAATCTTCGTACTTTCAAACATAAAACTGTAGCTATTGGTCCGACCGTCATGCTGTACTGCTCGATCATACTGCCATGGTCTTCCCAATAATAAGTGACAAACATCCATCTCTACTACATCACACCAGATCTCGTCTTTGTATTTCTTCCCAATAGAGAATGGAACACGAACTCGTCTATCCACTTTTACTTCTCCTCCTTTTCTCAACCATGCTAACTTATATGGATTAGGATGCTTCTCTGTCTTTAACTTCAACTTTGTCACAGCCTCGGTTGAAATGATATTGTCACAGCTTCCTGCGTCTATCACAAACTTGCACACCTTTCCCAATATAGTACATGTTGACTGAAAGATATTACTCCTCAACCAACTAGCTTCTTCCTGCTTCGGTGTCAAACACGATCTCCTCAGCATTAGATTACAACCTTCATCTCCTGACGCAATATCCTGTTCATCCTCAACTGGACTAGAATATTCTCCATCACCATCCTCATCTTCAAGTTCAGCAATCATAGTTCGTTTCTTCGGCTTTGGACACTCATTGCTTTTATGACCCAATTCCTGACAATTGTAACATTTGAAACCATTGTTAACCTTTGCCTTCTCAGCCTCCTTCACCACCGGTCTACTGATAGGTTTAGAAACATTAGAACTCCCACTAACACCCTTCACTTAATTGTTGGAATTAGTAGACACACCTCCTCCTCGTCTACCCTGCTTCTCCCAAGCCAACGCTTTCTGATGTGCTTCCGTTACAGATCTAGGATCAAACATGTTAACCATATCCTGAATCTGCATTCGCAACCCCCCAACAAATCTGGCTGTCAATTGTTCTTCTGTCTCCATAATATCATCCTGACAATCAGTTAATAGAATTCATCGGCATGGTCGTTAACAGACTTCGTTCCTTGTCTCAAGTTTTGCAAACGTTGATACATCAAAGATTGATAATTGTAAGGTAAGAACGTTGCTTTCATCAATTTCTTCATCTTCTCCCAAGATTCAACTTTTGACTTCCCCATTCGTTCACGTGTAAGTTTGGTTTGCTGCCACCACGCCAAAGCTCTACCCCTCAACCTTGTAGCAACCAACTTCACTCTACGATGTTCTGGAACTTCTTTGAAGTCAAAAATCTCTTCAACATTAGCCACCCAATCTAGAAACTCCTCTGCTTGCATACCACCTTTGAATTTAGGAATTTCAGTCTTCATCCCCGACTCCCACTTGTGATCATACTCAGAGTGATTTCTTCCTTGTCCTCGAACACTACCACCATCATACTCCTCTTCAAAATTAGATGTATATCGTTGTCTATTCTGACCACCAACATCTCTGCTACCATCACGTCTTTGATCATTGTCAACACTTCTTTCTCGATTGGATTGTGGTGAGACTCTACTTCCTCCATGGTTAGATTCAGGTGAAACCCTTCTCCGATTTTGATTCATCTCTAACATCATCTTCTCTAATCGTCCAATTCCTTCGTTAAGTTTTTCACTAAAGTTTTCATTGATTCTTTGCTCCATCTCATCAGCTTCTTCTCTTCGATACAAAGCTTCTACGTTTTGGTGATGATTAGCTCTTCTTGGCGGCATTCTTGAAATCTTCACTAACACTTCAAATTCAAACACAATTCGAACTTTGATCCAAGATGAAATGGATCGAAAACTCTCAATTTGTTGTAACTTCGCAATGAACACGATGAACACAATTTCTCCAAATCACAAATCTGATCTTCAAACTTCAATTCAAATGCGAACAACTTCAACTACTTCAGCCTTAACTTGATTTCTTCAAATTCTTCAAATGATGTACGACCCAATTCTTCAAACTCTCGGCCGTGTTCAAATCTTCACTTCAAACTTCAAATTCTCGGCTCCAAGACTCGATTTAGCTATGATTGGCTAAAACAAGCTTTGATACCAAAACTGACGCAGCGGATTAATCAACACAAATGTAGATCGATGAATGTAGTAATCGGTGGATTGGAAGATACTGAAATGCCCAAATTCGTTGATCTGAAGATGCCGAATTCTAGCTATCTCTGACACGTTGATCGCGCACGATACCGTGAGGAGAGATCTTCAATTCTTCGAGCGTTGATCAAGCGCACTTGATTCCGCGAATCGGCTTCTGCAATCGTTGAATCGAGCACACTCGATTATCCGAAAGAGGAGATAGGAGATTACACTCAACTACCAATTTGAATGAAAGCATAAAGCTAACAAAAGAGAATTTTATTCAAAAATCAACAAAACTTTACAAATGACTCACACGGCCTATTTATAGGCTAAAACTCACGTAGTACAAAAATATTCACAACTCCTAAGTCGGCTCCGACTTATAACCCCTTTCCGACCTACAACTTAAGACTCCTTCCGACCTACGACTCAGAAGCACATGACTTACAAGCTACAGACGACTTAAAAACAAATGCGACTCAACATACATGTATATTACAAACGACTCACGACTTATAAAAGTTGCGACCTACGACTTACAAAATACAGACTTATTACAACACTTAGGTCGTAGACGACCTAACTACTCACGACATAAGACCCATATGCCTTACAACTCAACAAACAACGGCAGGGATTAACTCGCAGAAGAATCAACGGCAGCAAGCTTCAGCGACTTAAAAACATGCGGCATCCCAGATCAACGACTTAAGGAAATCAATGGCAGAGATTAACTCGGCAGAAGGATCAACGGTCTTCAGGCTTTGGCGACATAAGATGATACGACTTAACTGAGTCGTAACTCGGTGCCGACTTATCATCTGCCTTAATTCGTATCTGACTTAACTCTTGTGCATTCTTCATTCGAGCTGCTCCTCCTGTATCCTTCTTGTTGAGTCGTTGAAGACTTATCTCCTCGCCTTCGTTAAGTCGTAGACGACTCATGTGACTCATGTCTGTTTCCTTAAGTCGGTCACGACTTAGGCCTTCTCCCCAGTTGAGTCGGTCCCGACTCATGCCTGTTTCTATAAGTCGGTTACGACTTATATTTCCCTCGTTAGCTTTAACTTGTGTTGCTCCTGTAGCTTTAGGTCGTAACCCAGCACTCTTTCTTATCTCGTTAGGTCGGCTGCGATCTTCACTAAGTCGTTGGAACGACTTAAAACCTTCGATAGGTCGGTTGCGACCTACAACTTCAACTTTCCACCATCTCTCACCAAATCTTAACTCGTTAGCTTCCTTGTTAGGTCGGTCTCGACTTATCCACATGTTAGGTCGTACACGACCTATGACTTCTCCATTCTGGGCTGCATTAGAGCCTTAGGGTGGATATGTTCCAAACAAGAGGTTGTGGCAAAATCAACTATAAAGGCTAATGCACCACCTTGAATATCGCAGCAATGAAAGCATTATATATGCATAAATTTATAAGAGAGGTAAGGCCGTAGGGGTGGTTCACACTATTAAAATCCAAAAACATATTGTGATTTCAATAATGCAATGCAAACTAATTGTGATAAGAAATCGAGTTATGTTCTCCATAAAAAATACATGATAAAAGAGTTTATCAGTAATGGGGAAGCGTAATCAAAAAGTAGATAAAAAATATTAATGTCACAGATCCATTAAGTAACACTACACCAAAAAAACAGATTTGGTAGCATTCAGAAAACGCTAGCATAACTTATAGTAGCGTTTTAGAGAATGTCGTTTTACAACGTGTAACTAAAAATCCAGGACTTTTTGTTGCGTTTTAATAAACATTCCCAAAAAGCAACATATTGCAGCGTTCTATAAACGCATCTAAATTTTTTTTATCGCAGCACTGCATAAATGCAACAAAAAGTACTGTTGATGCTATAACAAAATATTATAGTAGCGTATTCATAAACGCCCCATATATATTTTGTAGCGTTTTTTGTCTGCCACCATATTATTTTGTAGCATTTATTTTGCTACATATTCTTTTCTACAGGTTTATTAAAAGCCGCTAAAAATTATTGATTTTCTGTGCAGATTTCTCTCGCTATGGTAACTCGTTCAGTGTCCACTACATTTTGTTCACAACATATATTATATAGTAATAATTAACATATTTCAATATGAAACCAACAATCAATGTGTAATTATCATATTAAAACAACCGAAAATTACATTAATCACATAATGAAATATGATATACAAACAATTCAATATAAAATATTTTAAACAAAATAACCACATTCGCATAAAATCTATAACCGTACATAAAGAAATTTATATAGCCAGTGTTAACAAAATGTTATAATATAGATGACGATTAAAGGCAAGTACCAATTCATTGCTGCAGCTGACCATTTCTTCGATAAAGCTTATGTATCTGTAGACTAGTATAATAATCAACAATGAGAACTTATACAAAAATCTTATAAATAAGAAATATGGTACATAACTAGTTTAAAATGCATTATATAATATTGATGCTAATTAAATGAACCAAGCAAAGACTTTCAATCTGTGTTTACACAAGGGAATTTAATGATTAACCAGCAAGAATGTGTTACAATTTGAAAAACAATCGAAATCTAACTTGTAGACGATTTAAAAAATAGTCGAAATCTAACTAGTGCAGTACCAAAATAAAATATAAGCAGCCCAAAATTATATATTCACCATACGGAAGAGGACTTCAAAATTTAGATGAATACAATTCTAGCATCAAAGAATGAATATCATTTTTAATGGAAACCATACCATGATATGAGATTCAAACATAAGATCAGCAAAAGAAAGTCAATATCCAAAACTTGTACCAATTTGTTGTACCAACAAAATGAGAAACACACATAAATTTATCCACAAGTAAAGATAATGAATAATTAAGAAAAATAGAGACTACCAAATAGTTCATATTGATACTAGGAGCTCATATCTCCTCATGTTACAAACGTATAAGAGGCAATAAATCAAATAATTTGTAAACATACCTCCTCCAAGTTAATAAACATGATAGCCCACAACCATACATACAGGGCCGGCTTGACTGCTTGGGTTGCCCTAGGAAGCTTGAAGTCTAAGCGTGAAACGGGGAAAAAAATTACATGAAACAAGAATCAAACTAAGGACCTCTGCATCAACTAACATATTCTCCACCACCTGACCAAGTAACATTTATTAAACAAGATAACATAGTAGTTAAGTTATCACTATACATCTATTTAACATTCCCCCCCCCCCACCTTGCTGCCCCCGTCCAGGGAGTTGCCCTAGGCCATCGCCTGGTCAGCCTAGCCCTAAAACTGGCCCTGCATACATATTGGAGCCTTGACCAGTGAAAAAGTTCATTTTGCTTTGATCATATGCTTGAATCTATCTAACAGAACAATGAACTTGGTATCATTTGGTCATGTAAAAATAGACAAGGAAAAACATTAGTTTATGACAAATGAAATATCAGGCTTCCTAAATCATGAGGTGATTTGGTTTTTCTTTAAAATAAAAGTTTTTTTGTTGTGATATAAAGAAAATCAAAATCACCAAACATAACTGGTGTGGGTGCAGTACCAAAATAAGTATGGCTACATAGACTGCAGTCAATTCTTTTGAAAAAAGATATTAACATGAAAGAAATACACACTAACAAAAAATATATAAATTTTTTGAAACCAATTCAAATTAGGTATTACCTGTATCCCCTTTCATTATCATACCAAGTTATCATTCAAGCAATTCCAGCCTTGGCATAAAAAATGCTTGACCTTCATTATATAAAATAAAATAAAAATTAAATAAAAAAATCACGAATTCCGTATTAAAAATTATACTAGTAAATATACATGATGTCACCGATAAAGTCGGTAGACACCAAATCCTCTTCCATAATATGCCCTTCAGATTAGTCTCTGACTCCTCTCTATGAATTTGACAAGATCATCAAACGAAAAATCCTATTTTGGTATATGAATGCAATTAACAAGTGTTAAGGTATGCTAATATTGTGACTTACTTGATAGCAGCCTTGATCTGATGATAAGTAGTAGCCTTCTCCAATCTAACAGTAAGATCAACAATACAAACATCCACAGTAGGTACTCTGAATGACACACCAGTAAGCTTTCCATTCAATAAGGTAAAAATTGCATGACATTACAGCAAATGCTTATAAGAACAAGTTATATTTGATCTCAACAGGAAAAGAAGCTGCATCCAAAGCAGAAGAGCTTGGAATAAGCAAAGGAGAAAAAAATTTACAGTTTTCATAATTAATGTGAATGGCTGATGAATTATCATTTGGATTAGGAAATGCTAGATTTTAGGTAAGCAAATACCTTCCTTATGGACCTATAGACCAAGTCATTCTTTATCATCTACGACGTGCTGAAGACAACAGAGGGTTATTGTCTGCATCAACTCTTAAATAGTCTTGATAGGGAGTTGATAAGGTAAACACAATTTTTGTTTATTGTAGAGAAATATTTTAGTCATGACTGATTTTTTTTCTTTCTTTCTCATCTTCACAAACTTATGTTATAATAGGAAGGAACTAAAGATGAGGATGAGTACTGTTGTTGGGAAGGTGTGAAGAATTTTTTTGCATATTGATATGTTGTACATAATTTTGTTAGATGTAAATAGTCATGGAAATAATAGTTTAATGGAAGTTCATATCCTTTGTCACTGTATTTGTTATTTCTCTTTTGTTGTATTCCGTCTTGTTTTTTATTGTAGATTTCAAAATATTATCCATGTGATATGTAAAAAGGCTGTATTAACAGTTTATAACAACTTAGTTTATGGGGTTATATTAATGGTCCTTCGTTGAATCAATCTCCTGAAGCAATTGTTACTCTCCTTAAACATTGCAAATATAAAGTCATTTCTACAAACATTGTTAAGTTTTCCATAAAGAAAAATAAAGAACAACCAACCAAAAGCAATAAAAATAAATAATATTACCCCACTGAAAAATTAAATACAAAACGTAGTATTTGTTAGAATTCTCAAAAATAGTGAATGACATATATCCCACATTGCCAAAAATAAGTCCATTTTCTTGTTTGTATAGTGTACTCTCAATCCCTATATTGGCCCTTAGGGTCAGGTAATTTTATACGAGGGGGGGGGACCTATATGGCCATAGACTAACACGAGCGCGGCCGCCCGTCCGACCGACCGAACCGCTGCGGGTCCAATGAGATTGGGCGGTGTCATATATTTTTGCTACCTAAAAAATGGACTGATTTTTTTGAGAAAAATGTGTGATCCTCTTAAAAAGAGGAGAGCACACATGCACATATATATAACACCAGAACTAGTGGAGCTGCCAACAAGCCTGGCAGATAGCCAAAAAAACACCCATACAAAAAAAACTCTCCCAAAAGACTAAAAACTAAAGACACAACAACAACTAATGACAGAAACGACTCCACAATAAGAGCAACCTACAACAACACCACTAAACCAGCCACGATAACCGGAAACACCTCTACGAAAAGAGCAGACTACAACATCTCCACCGCATCAACAAACCTCCAACCCAACAACCGATCTCAAGCAATAGACCTAGACATCTTGAGTTTCAATCTAGGACTTCTTCTAATGATAACCTCTGGATTACACCTACAAATTTTATTACGCACTTTTGGAATAGGAGTAGAAACACAAGCATGAATAGAAGATCTTCTACGAGATGCCCAGCAGCAGTACACTATAAATCTGAAAGGACTAACATAAAAGTAAATGATCTTGTTTGAGTCACAAGTCATATCCCCAAAAGAACACAGCCTCCCTAAGATAAATTCCAACCCCAACCATTCCTGAAACCTTCTCACCCTGTTAATCACAATACTCCACGATTTCAACTTCTTGGTCATCAACAAAGACCCACTAAATGCTACAACATCACACAAACCCTTCTCAGAGTCAACATGAGTCAAAATAGAACTCATACCTGAGCCTGGATTCGTAACACCACTTATGTCACTCGATCTAGATAACTCACCCATTGATGGAATCTGATGGTTACGAATCCTAGCTCTACGATGAACACATCCACTAAACACTGCTGTTTTCATGCACTTTCCTCTCTGCGATGAAGCGGAAGTAGGAATAGGACTGGTGTTCTCCAACCTCTTAAGCTCCAGACATTTTTCATATTTGATCTCGCATACTATTCCAACTAATACATCATGACTATCTTCTGGAGTGAGGCCTGAGACAACATTCGATACAAACCTAGATGAAGCATCTACCCTCCCAGATCTCTCTTCAGTTGACTCAGTCGCGCTCGAATTATCAATATTCCCCATAACTGAAACTACATCATCAATAACATCTACTCCTTCACATGAGTTATTATAAACAGACTTAACTATTGCAAACATGGAAATAGTCTTTAATATAGTTAAGTCTGTTTATAAAAAGACTATTTCCATGTTTGCAATTGTTGATAATTAAAAATCAGTCCATTCAGGCCCATTGTAATAGATGCCCTATACAACGTCCTTTTTACAACGGGCGATGATAGCCCGTTGTAATAGAATGCTATTACAACGGTCCTTTCAAGCCCGTTGTAATACATGTCAATTTTACAACGTTCACGAAATGCCCGTTGTAATAGATGACAATTTTACAAAGGTCACAAAATGCCCGTTGTAAGAGGTGCCAAGTTTACAACGATCATAATGGCCGGCCCCCTTTTTCTTTTATATCTTCGGCCCGTTTCTCTTTTATTTGCTCCGTTCCTTTTTTTGTGAAAATGGAGGTCGTTCCTCGTTCGTTCGTTCCTCAATCCAGATTTAGGGTTTTGCTAAATTGAAGCGCCGCTTGATATTGTTTGATTGTAGACTTCGATGTTCTTTGATTTGGCTTGCTGATTGTTGCTTGTGGCAGCTTCAATTTGTCGAGCGTGTATGCTTCATATAAATTGGTATGTGATGTTTCTTTGATTTTAATTACGCTCGACTTTGATTCGAGTTGTTGATTTGATTTATTGTTCGTTTGTTTTGCTCGAACTCGAATGCATTTCACGGCCGATGATGTTAGGGTTTTTATAGGATTCGATTTCCTATATTTTCGTTCGTATAAATTTGTTTGAATTCGTCACTGCTATGCTCTGGCCATTTGATTTTGTTTGATTGCTTGAGATTTTTCTGACTTTGTCAATTTTGTTTATTTGTGACTTGATTCCCATGGCTTGTGATTTCTGACTTTTGCTTGGCCACCACGGTGTTGAATTCTCTATTGACATCATTTGATTCTTGTTTGAAATCACCTACGACCTTATTTTCGGTTTGAACTTTATGTTATGACTTCGGCTATTTTTGAAATCCCTTGCGACAATATTTTTGGTTTGACACTGCTGTTCCATGACTTCGTGTGGTATGTTCGTGGTCTTGACATCTGATGCATTGTGGTACGAGCACTTGAATTTGCACACTGCCATGATTCGTGTGTACATGCTGTCACCTTGACATCTGGTTTGGATATGTTCGAACTCTGATGCATTCCATTTTCACTATTGGTTGGTCTGGTCATTCATGTATAAGTCTGGTATAGATTGATAATCTGCTTCGTCGACTTGTATTTGCACTATTCAATTTGAGTATACTTGATGAAGCTTTATTGCTATCGAACTTCATGTTTCTTGTTGGTCTGGTCTGGAGCATTTGTGGCCAATGGTTCATGTTGTAGCTTTGTTTGAACATGTACACGGCTGTTGCATTGCTCCATCATTGATTGTGGTTTTGTGCCATACATATTGCACTCTCTGTTGCATATTCATGTTAGCATTGGCTTTCATGTTCATATGTTACTGTCTATGTACATTTGCATCCTCATGTATCTGATATGACTACATGTCGACTTGTCATATATATTGTGTTGTAGCCCCGAGCTTTGTGTAAGTTCACATGTCTGTTGCATCGTCTTGATGTTGCCAATTTAGTCTGGTTTGCTTATGAACTGGTTCATGCTATGTGTACTTGTCTCTGACTGAGCTCTTTTCTCTGATTCACACATGGTTGGTCTTTGAGCATTTCTTTTATGGCTGTTCTGGCCATTTTTGTGTCTGAGATGATTTACTTTCGTGTGCCTGGTCTCTCTGGTCTTTGACTTGTGAACTGCCTTTGTTGGTTTAGTGGTGCACTTGCTTTGAGCTTGAGTTGTTTTCATGTGTATGACTTAACTTTGGTCGAGACTTGATTTTTGAGTTTTGACCATCTGCACCTGTGTTGATTCCAGCTTAAAAGCTCGGGTTTGACCTTGTGCTCGTGTCGTGACATTATTTTTATTTCACTTGAGTTGAACCCGACTTTTAATTTGGGTTTGACCTTGTGCTCACCTGTCGCTGTCGATTTATCAAGTGTATATCGGTGTGCACGGCCTTGTGGCATATACAGTGATACACTGTGTATGTCATAAGCTATTCGTGTATGATGAATTCAAAATTAAATGATGATGAACAACCCAAATAACTGACTATGTTGAAACCTCAACTATATGCATATCCATTTTACCATGATGCAGGATGTGCTGCTCTTGAATTATCAAGAAAATAAATTAACCAGGGCAAGCTTTGCATCTTTTCTCAAAAGTAAGTTAGTTATTTTTATTTATTAGTTTTTGTAATATATTCTATGGGTTAAATGAATATTGTCTTTGATTTGGTTAGCTAAGGGACTGGTGTTGGAATTATTGATGCCATGATGTATGAAACAATGAATATAAGAAGTAATGGTCTTCAGGTTAGAAACATAACATACATATTAGAAGTGCTAAGCTAAAAAAGCAATTGACCTAATGACTGCTTTGAAAACTCCTTTGCAAACTAATGTTTGAATCATTGGTCTCAAAGTAAATTAATAGGAATAATATGTTTAGCTCTAACAAATGTCCCGAATAGATGACATAATTCTTAATGCCCTTTTTTCTTTGCAGGATTTTCATTACAACTGCCCATTAACTAGAGTATTGGTTTGGAGGCTATGTTTGTAATACATTGGTTAGCCTCTTTATACTAACTATGAGCTTGTAGCCTAACCAGAACTGTTCCGGTTAAGGTCCTTGATGGCTTAGATAGACTGATGTCAGAGGTGGAGGATGCACAACAACAGACTTCTTTGAGGTAACTTCCTTAATTGTTTACGATACATGCAATGATTGTGTTTGTAAATAAAAGTAATTGTGAAATGCATATTTATCAGTTTCACACATCTTTCGAAAATAGCTCTGTAATTTTTTGGATATTGCAGTTGAATTTGAAGCACAACGCAGTTTTGTAGCCGTTTAACTTAGAATATATGTACGTATGTAATTTACATTATCGTTGTATGTATTGCAAGACATAGCAGAAGCAAAGGAATATTTGAAGAAAAAAGGTGTTATGTGGGTTTTGATTAACTAAAATATTATGGTTCAAGGTTTGTTTCAATGTCGTTCAGTCTAAATTTTAAATCTTGTGTTATTATTTGTATGTACTACGTGTTATGTTAGTTTAGGGTTGTATTCGATGTTTTGTAACTATGTAAAATTTTATGAATGATGTGAATAGATAAATCCTTTTGTTATTTTGAAATATGAATTTCTTTCGCTATTTTTAGTAAATATGAATAAATATGGTTGTCATTAGTATAATAATTTTGTTTCCATTCAAATTAGTTTAAAATTTACACGTGCATTGTAGTAGTTTTATTTTCTTTCTCATTTGAAATTTTTTAACAATGGGCAAAAACAGTTGCAAAAGACTCTTTTGCAACGGGCAAAAATGGTTGTAAAAGGCTTGCAACGAGCAAAAATAGTTGTAAAAGACTTTTTTGCAACGGGCAAAAATCATTGTAAAAAACCCCTATTGCAAAGGGCAATAACCGTTGTAAAATCCATCAACTCTATTACAACATCGCATAATACAACGGGCCTAGGCCCGTTGCGAAACCCCTATTACAATGGGCATTGCCCATTGTAAAAGGGGTATTTTGTTGTAGTGGAAAGACGAGCCATTAACGGTAGAAGAAAAAGAAAGATAAGAATAACTCGACAATCACAGAATCTCACCACGAATCAAAACAACATATAATTGATAACATAGGATATTACATAGTCACTGCCATAATATTACATCAGAGTTTAATGATTCAAGCTCCAACATGGGACAGTTATAACTGCATGCCGCTACAAAATACATAGATCGTAAATACAAACATACACGGTGGAAATAGAAATAATTAACTAATGGTGAAGCCACCTGCTCTAGCTCCTCCAAAATGCTTCCGTGAGAAACCTAAATCACTTAGCTACTCATACAAATTTGAGTACCCAAGAGTTTAGGAAAAAGAAAATAAACTCCGGGTCAGACATTGGTCCGGAATGAGTAAACTCAAAACAAATTAATTTTTTACTACAAAAACACTTTAAAAATCAAAGGTATCTTGTAAAACCATGCCACACATATATAGGGACAGATTTTTACCTTACGATATCTAAAACACTTTTATAAAACTTTTAGTAATACTATCATAATGTCTAGGTTTTCCAAGTAAAATAGAACATAGCTGAAATGCTTGCATCTCACGTTTTAATATATTTGAGTACAACTAAGTCCGTACGGCATTTATTGAAGAATGGATTACATACAATGACTAGGCTACTAGGGTACCACTCGTCATAGTACACCTCTAGATTTGTGTACCGAGGTCCAACTTATCGACCTCTGCTAACACAAGACCAGCCTACCCTTTGCTAGATAGTACCGAATATGATCACCCCTCAATTGGGATCAACAATCGTACGGAAGCATACATGAGTGATCATACCCTAATGGGAGCGACCCACCTAGCCTTGCTGCATCTCCCTTTTTTTAGTCATTCACGGATGATGAGGCCTAAGGCTACATCTTTACCTTTTTACATATAGCACTTCCCTTTTGGAAAGCTAACATTGTCTTTCAGATTTTGACACAATGTCAGCATTCATCCATATAAGTCGTTCAGGAGATGAACGAACCGAAGGCACTATTTCCACTACATCTATTTTGGAATCACCGTTAGGGTTAGTAGTAAATAACCCTTGCACTTCAAAGTCTTCATCTTGGACCTTGACTTCAGTATTTCCAATTTGAACGCTTACGTTGGTTCGAAATGGTTTTTGGATAACAACTGCTATCCCATTCTGATCCCTCCGAACCAAGGTTCGATAATTTAAAGGGTCAAGTCGTTTATAGTGGACCATTCCACTATCAGGATGTAAAGATTTACATATGAACATACGTTCCATATGCTTAATTTATCACGACCCGCTAATCGAAATTAACTTCCTTGTATTCATCACGTTCTAGTAGTGTGGTACTTGTGATAAGTACAAGTCGACTTACTTCCAATAAAACGTGTCAATGTTTTATTACAACTACTTTAATTCATTTGGCTACTTAATAGCATGGACAAGAGATCCTTTAATTTTAAAAATAATTTACTTTAGTAAGAAATTTGGTTTAAAATAAATAACTAGTAGACTTTTAATAAACCTTAATTAAATCAAATTAATCAAATTTAAACCTTAATTAATTAAAAAAATTATTTATATTTAAACTTTAATTAAATAACATTCATTTAAAATTAAACCCTAATGAAGTAATAATTAAGTGAATAATTAACCTTTAATTAAATAATAATTAACTCTAATTAAGCAATCAATTAAAATAAATAAACTTGATTAAGTAAAAATATTAACCATCTTTTATCTTAATTAACCATTGCTTAAAAAATAACTTAATTATAAACAATTGACTTAGCTAATAAATCCTTAAACTCTAATTACTTAACCTAATTACTTACTTAATTAATTAAATAATATATACCCTAATTAATAAATTAAATAAATAAATTATTAAATTAATAAAACTTAAGCTTTTGACTTACTTAATTTGTTTGAAAAGATTTTTCAAAAAAAATCCAAAAGAAAACACTTTGAAGTTTGAAATCGTGAATTTTCCCGAACTGCATCTGTAGCGACTATCGCTATGAGCCCAGTTCGCTATAATTGATTTCTAGGTGGAAATCCCACTTTAACTCTAGCTATGACATATTTGAAAACTTAACTGAAAAGTTTGAAAAAAAAACTTAAAACAAAGGATATAAACTTGGAAAACCTTTTCAAAAGCCAAAACTAAAAAACAAGATTTTCTTTTTTTTTCCATCGGATCTCAAGTCCTTTTGCGACTATTTAAAGTGTTAGTTTCATAACCATTCCATCACATACTTGGTTTTTTTTCACAAACAATACTACCATCATATCATAAACCAACATCACATATCCATATCCAAACATATAAACATATTATCCAAATCACAAATCAACACCAACTACCAACTTGCAATCATATATCATCCAAACAACATGATATTTGAACACGACAAATACTATATTTTTACAACATATAGTTCAATAAAATCAAATTATTTTAATTTCCAAAAATAATAGTTTTACTCACTGAAACTTTACCAACTCAAGGCGAACTTTTGCTAAAACTTGAATATGAGCCAGAACATGGCAAAATGAAGACTTCAAGGCCAAAACACCCTAGATTTGGGCTCATCCTGGGTTATGTTTAGCTCGGCCATGCATGTCTTGGGTGGTTGTGTGCTTGTACTTTGGAAGAGAAGTGTTATAATGTATGTGGAAGTGGTTTAGTGGACTAAAGGGGAGATTTTTTAGTAAAAAGGAGTGATTTTTCTTACTTTATAAATTATGAAGAGAAGCCATGGAAACTTTCTCAAACTTTTAAGAATTTTAAAATGAAGATGGAGATTGTAAAATGAAAATTATGAAAGGGACGTGTTATATATAGGCTTAGGAATTTTGTTAAAATACATAAAGTGATTAGAATTAAATATACACACATGCATGCACTCCATACCCTCCCCCCATAATCCGCCCTCTCCTTGTACTCCCTCCCCCCTCCCATGCAACTATTTAAGTCATGTTCTCATGTCCCGTGTATTGAGAAAAATATTTTTATATGTTAATATATATACTTTTTATTAATAAAATCTCCTTTTATCTTATATATATATAGTTTAAATGAGAATATATGTATATATATATATATGCATGTATGCATGTATTCATTTGGCTAAATTAGTTTGTAATGTGTGTATATGTGTCTACAATAGTGCTATGAATTTTTAGATAACTTTTAAGCAATGAAAAATCAAGATTTCGGAAAATAAATTCCAGCCATATTTTTTATTTTTCTATGAACTATATATATTGGTAAACAAATTTTGAAAATGATTTTATCATCACTAGAAAATATTTAAAATAGGTTTATTTTTTAATAAAAATCATTTATTTATTATTTAAAAATGTATTTTAAATATCCATTTATTTAGCGATTAAAATTTTGGTCGTTACATTAGTTGTTTGCTAGATCACCAATTTATCCTATGATATTTCCTAATGATAATATAATTTCACTAACAATATCCAACTGAAATTAGCATCAATTTCAGAATTTAGTTCAAATTATTAGAGATGTGACAAATGAAATCCATTAGACATTATATATTTGCACTGAAATATCAATAGTCTGAAAAAGAAAATTTATAAAAATAAATCATAATAAGAATGGTATCAAAATGAGATGGTCTACTGATGAATATTAATCAATAAATCATGTGATGAAAATTACCTCCCTAGTCCCAATGAATGCAACAAGCTAACCACTAAAGGATGATCCACATACTACAAGACATTAAATCTTGGAAAAAATACAAAAATGATTTATTTATCCTACATTTAAGACAATATCAGATATTTCTCTCTATTCTCCTTTTTACTCCTACCAGCTAAGGACATTGTAGAAGTACATAATGGTGTTACCATTATAAAATAACTATTGATATCCATGAATTATCTTAATCCAACTAACAACTGAAACTAAAATGGATTACTGAGTTGTGCATGGGAAGTGGTTTAGAAATAAATACTATATTAACTAGTTAAAATTCCAACTCACCCACAGAAGCAATAGATTGAGGCGTGATGATAGGATGAGGCATAACGATTGGTTGAGGCAAGTCGAGAGCTTGAAGTGCAACCACGGGTTGAGATCAAGACGCGATTTGATGTCGACTATGAGTTTTGATTTTATCGTTTAAGAATGAAAATTACTATTTTAAGTTTCAGATCCAAAAGGAAATTTTCAAGTTTTTCCTTTATTCTTTGAGGAAAAGACGCTTGATAAAATTGGTCAAGTAATAAGCGGGTGAGAAAGAAAATTGAGCGGTCGAAGAAAATTTTTTATCAAAACTTTAAATAGTTATTCGCGGGAAGACTCAGTAGCAGCATTTATTTGTTAATTTTTTTTTCTTATTACTAGTAGTAGCATTTAATCTTGAAACGCTACTAAATAATACAACTAACAACAAGTTTTCTTATAGTGTCGGTCCCTTCTAAGTCTAATTTCAATAAACTGATAGAGGGTATGGACACAAGGCACTATAATTAGCCCAAGTGCAAGTGGAAGATTGATAGATCTAAGGGTATGCCTTTGGGGCAGTTATGTAATTTATTATGTAATTTAACGCTTATAAAAAAATCTTGTTCGTAATAATCTATGCATCATTTATTTTTCTTTTATATATGTTGCTATATAGTGATACTAATAATGAATTAAATACATTAAACATATATAAGTAGAAAATTCTTAGGAGACATATTTTATCGACCAGTTACAAATGTGTTCATAACCTTAAGTAACGAATCAATACACACACATACACTTATTCATTAACTGTTCTTGCTCATGGTTTATCGAGAAAAAGATATCAATATGTCTATTAAAACTAGTGTACCTAAAGCTCTCCATATGATAGATAGTGATTTAATCATGATTGTTGGGGGAACTAAGGGGTTCCATACTTGTGGTTAGTTGAAAAATATCATGAAACGACTCAATGAGAGTCTTCTATAGATAACTAAGTCAAAATAGAAGATCTTAGGATAGCGACATATAGTAGTCATCAGACTTGAGGGTTCGGTCCTGAGTAACTACTTTGATTATAGTAAATGTAACGACCCGTAAATTTCAACTGTTTTAATAACGTAATTAGTTGAAATTTTGTGAAATTTTAAACGATAAAATTTTGAAATAAAAATTTTATATTTGGAATACGTCTAGTTAAACATAGCAACTGGTAAATTTTCGTCCGAAAATATGAAAGTTTATTTCGCGCGTAAATTCACTTTAATTTAATCAGTTAAAAAGCGATGAAAATATAATGTTTCCGAAACTAAAATATTTTTATATAGAAAAATTTTAAACCATCTTCTGAGCAAGATGTCAGTTCGTCGTTTTTCCAAATTCAGACATCTTTGGCTTCGTCGATCTTATTTTTCAGCGTTTTTCTTGCATTTTTCCGCTATTAGAAAATTCGAATTTTTATAATTCAATCATACCACGGATATCTGTATACCGTTTTGATCGTCTCGTCGTACTGATTTCCGTAGTATATTCAATTGTTAATTTCGGAGTCCGAAAGATGGCGAAATTTACGGAAGCGATTTCCGTATCGGTTCCGCAGTTTGGCTTTTGCTTTCCGTGACCATTCAATTTTCCACCATATTAACCCAACGGCCTTCAGCTACCAGTAATTATTATTTACAGCTTTTGAACTTTCTATTCCCAATGTTTGAGTTGAAATTCCGGTTATCTCGGATGCTTGCTCTTCCCTTCATATTCGGTTCTGAGAAAAAATATATTTGTGCCTTCGTTTCTGAACTGTTCACGTCTCCATTTTTATTTCCTTTTCATTCCAAAAACTGTTTAAACAAAACCCCTCACTTGCTCATAACCATTTGCCTTCATCTCTCTTCTAACCTACAACTTCTCATCCTCCCTGCTTATTTCCATGGCCACACAATGAAGCCTACTACCATCCAGCCCAACACCCACCCCATGGCCGAGCTGCTGCACCTTAAACCCGAACCCAAAGCCACCATAAACCGACACCGTCGTTCTCCCCTCCGACCCACACAACAAACTTTCACCGCCGATCATCACCACGTGGCCCTCCGCGGCCATCACTTCCAGCTCCGCCACGTCCTCTACCATCTCGCCTCCGTTCTCCATGGCTTCGACACCCCAGCCTCTCCTGCCTTCTCGGCTACTGCTCAACCCAGGCACCACTCACGGAAAGCCCAACCGAGCTTCCATCCTCCCGTCCAACGCCGGCAAACCACCAGCCTTCCACTACTCACCATTCCGTTCATCTGATCACTCCTCCCACCTCTGTTCCATTTCTTGCTCCTCTCACTTCTGGTTCGCGCGTCCTTCTATTGCTTTGTGCTGAGGTATATATATGTTGTTATTTATAATATTATATATGTTATTTTTGTTTAGCTTATATGTATATAGTGATGTTCAGGTTGTATATACAAATTAAGTGTGGGTTCAACTGTATAGTTATTGGTGATTTGTTTTTTTGTATGATAATATGTACATATTTTTAAAGTTTTGTTTATATGTTTTATATAAACTGTTGTACAGTAGTGTACCTTGTTGAAGCAGTTTTATATATATATATATATATATTATTATACAACGTTTGGATAAAATGTTTTGTATATGTTAGTGTATATAAGCTTGTTGCCATATAGAGTTGCATAGATATGCTACAGTATTAATATATTATGCTTATGAACATTATGGTATATAGAATATGTTCTATTTGTATGTTAATATTTTAGCCGCATGCATATATATTACATACAACTGTTATAGTCTGGAGTATGAATAGAATATGTGAACTTGTATTTGATAAGTTATACAGTATATAAAATATTAGGCAAGCTATATGAGTTGGGTATATATTTTTTTACTGAGTTTTCTTATATATAGTCCACACGTTTAAAGCATAGGTAGATATTTTAGTTTGAAAAGGTAAATTTCATATATGTTGACTTCTAGATATTTGTGTAAGTTATATGTATTCGTTTTGTTTGTATCTATGAGTTATAGTGTGACAGGGTGTGAATGTTTAAGTTATGTAAAAAAATAAATAAAATAAAATTCGTTGTCATATATATATATAGAGGTTATATTTGTATTTTATTTTTTTGAAATATGTATATTTATATAATAACGTTACACTTACATTAATATTAATAGTTGGAAAGTATACATATATGTAATTATTCCAAATATTATTATGTTTGTTTTATTATATGTGTTTATTTAAATAGTGATTTTGAAATACATATATATATTTAAAATGTATTTAAAATTTGAATATGAATTTATATATATTATTATATATAAGTTTGCTTATACCATTTATCTTCATCGACCCAATTCTGATTTGATTTCGTCTATTCCTTGTTATCAGCTTTGATCATCGTATTCGTGCTTGGATTCGTAACTGATCAAATTTCAGTGTCCGTATTTGTGTGTGTATCCGTGTTATCTCCTGTTCTCTAGCCTCGAAAGGTGAGCACCCACTCACGATTAACGTTCTTTTATTTATTAAATCTGATTTCAATTGAAACGACAATTGAAATATGCTGCTGTTAGATATTTACACTGTTATTACCTGTATCAGTTCACCTGTGACATCTGACACCATTATCTGTTATATATGCAATGATAATCCAGTTTGGTTGTTAATTGATTGATTGTTGATGTTTATATTGGACGTTAAATTGTTAATGTTAAACTGATAAATAGTATGTAATTGAAATGGATATAGGATAGTTAAATGTTAAATTTGATTAAATGACATTGTATAATATGACCCTTTCAAATGTTAAATTTATTGACACGTAGGATTTGTTTAATTACATTTTGAACCACTGAATGTATGTTGTTAAATTGATGATGTATGAAATTGTAAATAGATGACAAGTGAAAAACCGAAATGTAATAATCTTTAATCTACATGAAATGATAGTGTAGATTCTAGAGATAATTATATTAATTCGTACAAATAACAATGCGAATTAATACGGTTATTTCGGGATTATTTAATTGATTATTGGATTGTTATTGTTTGTTGTTATTGCTTGTTTATTTACTTTGACACCATCCCAGTTATCACACTGCAAGTTCCCTTCGTTATGTTTTGATTTTGAATTGAATTGGAATCGGGTTGAAATGATAAATACCCAAAATTGAATTTTGACCTAGGATAGAAAATTAAATAAAACCCGATTGGTCAAATAATTTGATTTAAAAATAAAACGAAGATTTTATTTGAATAAGTAATATGGTTTTGAAATGAAATTAAAATTTGAAATTTTAATGAAAGGAAAATGTTAATATTTTATAATCTGAGACAAAAATATTAACGATGTAATTGATGAAAGAATTTTGTTTAATTTGAGAAATGATTGGATTAAGTT
Organism: Allium fistulosum; assembly: GCA_030737815.1. Classification (NCBI taxonomy): domain Eukaryota; kingdom Viridiplantae; phylum Streptophyta; class Magnoliopsida; order Asparagales; family Amaryllidaceae; genus Allium; species Allium fistulosum. Next base: position 1,256,397,275 of record CM060904.1, read on the forward strand.
TGAAATTATAATTAAGTTTGAAATTATTAAGCTTTGAAATGATTTAATAATTAAGTTTGAAATTATAATTAAGTTTGAAATTATTAAACTTTGAAATTATTTAATAATTAAGTTTTGAATTATTTAATAATTAAATAAGATTGAATTATTTAATGATTAAATTGATTTGAATTCTTTAATAAGTGAAATTGAATTTTTGAATAAGTGAATTTACTTCGTAAATAATTGAAATTGAGTTTCTTTATTAATTTAGTTTTGCAAAATTATTTAAGTAAGTAAATAAGTGAAATGGAATTTCTTTAACAAGAAATGAAAATGTGATTTTTGGTGTCACGACCCGGCTTTCTATGCCCAGAAAGACGTATCGTGAATTAAGAAAGAAAGGGATAGAAGAAGAAAAGAAAGAAAAGAAGAAAGAACAACAACATCAGAAACTCACAGCGGAACGAATGAAATATAATATATCATATAAAATATTACATAGTATCATATACATCAGAGTTACACAACTTATACAACATATATTAGACAGTTATAAACATCTGTCTAATTCATACAACTCAAGTATCACAGATACAGACACAACATATACACAGCGGAATCATCATATATCTATACGGTGAAGCTTCCTGCTCCAAATCTCCTCCAGAATTCGTCAAAGCTAACCTGAATCCCTCGACTACTCAATACAATATTGAGTACCCAAGAGTTTAATAAAACAGAAAATAAACACTTGGGTCAGACATGGGTCTGGTGTGAGTAAACGGGTTAAACTTGCTTAACTTCAAAACCCTTTTGAAAACAAAGGTATCACGTAAGACTTCCCACACATAAACATGGAAAAGTTTTTACCTTACGCTAACCAAAACATTTGATAGGAAATCCGATTGTATTATAATAGGGTCTAGGGTTTTCAAGTAAAATACAGAAATAGCTGAAATGCTTACATCTCACATTCCAACATAGTTGGGCACAACTAATACGTACGGCACTTATTGGAGTTTGGATTCCATACAATGGCAGGGCTACTGGGGTACCGCCCGTCACAGTACGTGGCCTAGATCACCGTACCGAGGAGTACGCCCGCTCCCCTGCAACACAAAGCCGGAACCATCCCTTACTGGATAATCCCGAACAAGATAATCCCATAGTTGGCGCGACCAACCACACACTAAGCCGAATAAAAGAAAAGGGACCTCTAGACAGGGATCTATCTTGCTCTCAGTGGGTGCTACCCACGAAGCCTTGTTGCACCTCCCCTGTTTTAGCCATTCCCGGTTGATGAGGCTTGAGGTTACGATTACCTTTAATCAGAACATATCACTTAGAATGCTCATCGTCCGCCTGACGATGTGCTGAAAGCATTCAATCCATATAAGTTCGTTCCGGGTTCGAACGAAACCGAAGGCATTATCTCGTTACACTCGTTTTGGAATCACCCTCAGAGTTAACGACAATAACCCTTGCACTCTGAATCTTCATCTTCACTTGAGATTCACGACCTATCGTAAATTTGGATCGATGTGGTATTCGGATCTCCAGACCTGGAATACCGGTATACGGAAACCCGATCCCGGTCTCATCGAAATCCAAAACGTATCTTTTAAGGCCAAGTTGTTTAAAGGTTTAAACATTTAAACTTATTCAGGATGATATAAATAGATAGATAAATCACATTATCACAATTGATAATTCATATCAACATTCATCTCACAAAGCAGCATATATCATATATATATCAGAGATATTCAAATCATCCAATATCAACCAATCACCCAATATCAAACATCCAGTATTAATCAATTATCTAAACAGAATTGATTAACTCTAATCAATTTAATTAACCTTTAACTAAATTAATTACTATCCTTTAATTACTTGGATTACCTTAATCCTGCTTACTAGCATTAATTAATTACAAATTAATTAATAAATCATCTCTTAATGATCTTCCCTAATTAATCTTCCTTGATTAATTATACTTTAATTACATTCAAGTAATTATTCTTAACCATATACATTAATTAACCTTTAATTACTATCATTAATTACAATAATTAATGAACCTTCATTAATTAATTAACTATAATTAATTATATTAATCCTTAATTAATTACAATTAATTAATCATACTTAAATTAATTGCTTTTATTAATCAACCTTGATTAATTAATAATCCTCTAATTACTTCATTAATTAATTACCTTCTAGTTAATTAAATAATTAATCTTTAATTAACTACATTCCTTAATTAACCTTAATTAATTATAAACAGTAATTAACCATCTTTTAATTACTTAACCTTAATTAATTTCTTCTTAATTAATTATATTAACCTTGATTAATTAATCTAATTAATTAATCTTTAATTACTTCATTAAGTAATTATTAATCAATTTAAATTTAACAAATAATCCTTAATTAATTACTTTATTAATTAATTACTTTTAATTAATTACACTTAGTAATTAATCTTAAATTAAAAACAATTATTTAATCACATTAATTAATTAACTAAAATAATTAAGTAATTAACTCTTAATTACTTACATAAGTAATTATCTTCTAATTACTTCATTTAAATGATCTCGATTACTTTCTTAATTAATTACTTAACAAATAATTAATTCCATCATTTAATAATTCTTAATTAATTACTACATAATTAATTAACTCAAAAACAATTTATATTAATTAATTCCTTAATTAATAACATCATGTGATTATTCATTAATCACTTCCACTTTAATTACTTCCATGAGTAATTCCTCTAATTACTTCCACTTTAATTTCTCTTTTCTTAATTACAAGGAATAATATTTAAGTTTTATAAATTTGTTTACCTTCATAAGCTCGTTTATAGTTTAAGGTCTAATTTCTTTTATTCAACTCAATTTCACTTTGCAACATTTTCTTTAATTCTACAGTACAAAACATTATAGAACTAACTAAACAAACAACCTATAATATTCGAGATAACTCAGCAATTTAAACTTACGCAGCGAAACCCAAATCAAACTCAAGATAAACCCAGAAACTACTCGCGCCTATCCCAAAGCAAACCCAGCGACTCCCTGTACCCAAACCCGAGTCAATCCCTCTAAAACCCCGAGTTGTCTTCGAGTCCTCGCGACATCACCTACTCCGAGTCTTCCACGCGATAATCACGAGAGCGTCCCGAGTTTCCCCTTCGTCTTCCCCAACGAAAACGTCCAGACACCCAACGTGCACACGTGCACGTGGTGCACTTGCACCATCGCCTCCGACCACCAACGTTCATCGCGACCATCCCCATCAGTCCCATAAACCCACGCGAGCATGAATTCAAACCCACATCGATCAAATAACACGCGAGTTAAAATTTCGATCACTGATCGAAAAACTGAACGCACATTCGACCACAAACCAACCAATCGCCGACAATCATGACGCCTGGAACCCATGGCTCTCCTACCAGAGCAACGCCGCATCTCCACACCTCTATCCCCCATCTCGCGATCGCTTCCGGTCCCCTTCCCATGCCGTAAACGTCACGACATTCAAACCGAAACCAAACTAGCTAAAACCCTAAATCGTTCGAATTCGAACAATTCAAACATTTGAAAAATTCGATTGTATTTTTCCCATGATCACAATCAATCAACCCTCCTCCATACCAAAAATCGTTCAACTCCAACATGCGGATCACCACTAATCGCCGATCAACCCAAATTCGAACAAACCCAAATTACGTTCGAATTTCCAAACTAAAATTTTTGATATGCATGCCTAAATTCATGATTTTCCAGTACGATTTCATATATATAATTCAACTTAGAATTTAGAGCAATTGATTTTTAACTTATATTTTAATTTCACTGTATTTTCTTCAATTCGAGGGAAATTTCAAATTATAAAATCCTAGAATTATTTTTAGATGATAATTTACATGATTACAAACAACCTTCATTTACAAATCAAAGTCCAGTTCGTATTCAAAATCAAGATATTGAAATTTTTCTCAGATTTGAAAACTGTTTATAAACACAGTAACAATCCTTTACTCTACAGGAAATTCAAAGCATTCAATTCAACATGCATTCAATTTAAAACAAATATTGCATATAACATTGTTATATCATCACAAAATCACGAAGAAATCTAAGATCAACTGTTTTTAAAATAATTTACTCACCTTTAAGTTAAAGAAGCAGAGAACAACAGAGCAGTGTTTTCCAGGCTTTTAAATTTTGATTTTGCTTGCTGTTGAAATCCCTTGCATGTTGTTTAATGTTGGAACTGAAACTGATGTTGATTCTTGTTTGATATTAATTTCTCCTCAGGTTGATCTTTGAAACAGTTGTTTGATTTACTTGTTGAGTTGCTAGCTTGCTTGATCTCAGGTTGAAGATGAAATCAGGCTATTTTATTTTCTTTGTTTCCAGTTTTTTAGTTTATTAGAAAAGAGGAGAAAGAGTTTTGAAAGTGTTTTGAACTGAGAAAATGTTTTGAACGAAAAAAATAGAAGCCAGGTTTCTCTACAACTACATTTTATTTATAAATGTTAAATTCTTAAAGAAAACAAGATAATGCCACTTGTTATATTACTAATTAGACAAATGTTCATTGCATAAGTCCCTTAATTTACAAGTGTTAAAACAAGCAAAATTATGTTTAAAACCTTATTATAAAAGAAATTATATTTTAAAACCTTATTTACAAAAGTATTTATGTTTTCTTAATATGTAATTATGGATTTATATAAATTCATTTACTTGTTTACAAACTATTTAATTTAAGAGATATTTTAAAAAGAAAGTTTATTTAAAACCATATATACACACTTATAACCATTTTAATTTGAGCATTTTAAAAGAAGACAAAACAAAGCTTGTTTAAATTCACAATTCATACATATATATTTATCAATAGATTTAATTAAATTTCAAACAATCCAAATTATAACATATATCTATATATATATTACAATTTGAAAAATTCATCTTTTATTTAAACAAAAGATTTCTATTCACAATATATATAGCAAAATATACATTATAAATAGATTAAAACTTTATTAATTTTAATAATAAAATCTTATCAATATTGCAAGATTCAATATTTATTAACTTTTAAAAGATTAAATTATCAATTTAAATTAGAATTATAAGGGAAGATTATCAATCCAATTAAATTATTAATACAGATTATTAAATTTAAATTGCCCAAAAACCCGGGATATCACATTCCCCCCCCCTTAAAATAATTTCGTCCCCGAAATTAAAAGCAAAGTTAATTTAATAATCCAACAAATATTTTAATTTCAAACACAAACCTATCATCCAATTTCTAACAACCAAAGCAACCAATCAAACAATCTAATCTAACTAACTATTCTGATATAAATCAGAATAGACTTCATAATACTATCTCGAGTTTCCCCGAGTATAAATCACTGGGAGACTCTCTCTACAGAAACTAAACAAACAACACCACTATGATCCAGAGCTCCTCTCTTCTCTAGATCTACAAATATGAACAGAATATCAGACCACACTCAAGTCCAGCTCAACTTCCAAATCCATCTGAACTGCAGATTCCACAACTTGCGATGAATCATACACGTACTCCCTCAGATATACGTGAAATAAAATGAATTCCAGTTATCCAAACTGGCCATTCATTCCTGTAGATCAAAGAACTACTCCTCTCAAGAACACAAGAAAATTCAAAATATTTCGGAGCTAGCTTTCCAGACTTACCAAATCTTATAGCTCTTTAATCGGAGAAAAACTTAAACAATTTCCAATTTCCAACTCCGAATTCCAAACTCTGACTCATATCTGCATAGCTCACCAGACGATCCCGAGCTACCTCATCTCTTCCTGATCAGCTCAACCTTTGCTGATGCTTTTTGAAACAATTATGAACCAAGCACAAAATGATCTTCAAATCTGCTGAAATCCACAAACTCTTCTCCACAAGAAATAGAAGACTGAACTTCCTTCTCCCAGATTCCAGAAAATTCTATACCCACTTAGAAATTCACATAAACTTCTTGTAGAAATCTGAGGTTACTTCCTTTCTTGCACAGCTACTATCTTTGCTTTCGCTGCACAACTCTGATTTTGAAATAGATGAGAATGTCGATGAACTTGAGCACAAACTAGATCCACAAACAAGCGGAAACATTGGTTATCTTAAAGACATAACCAACTTCTCAAAGAATAGACGAGTCCTCGGTCAAGGGTACTGTCTTCAGCTATCCTTAGCTAGAGGAAACTCAAAATTAGAAACAAAAGAGAAAACACAGATACTTCATAAAATTCTAAGATGCTTCACCAATCCTTCTCTAGGAAGGAATCGATATAAACTAAATCTTTACCTACGGGCAAACCTTTGACCTCCTTGATAACTTTTACTTCCTCTTGAGATGTCTCAATTTCATACAAAAGATTACTCAAGATGAACTCTCAAAATAATCGCAATTCACTTTTGCGATCCTACCTAGTTCGGATTCCAAAGAAACTGTTCTCTCTTTACTAATTAAAACAGCCTTAAACTTTTCCGAACAAGGTTAACCCTTCAAGAAAAACTTCACCATCTACTCGGACTGCTGATAGAAGAACCATAAAGATTCCGGAACCATCGAAGAAACGAGCCGTACTGCTGCTTCCAAACTCTATCTCTGGAACACTGCTAAGCCAAAGACCTCCTCGTCGGCACACCGAACACTTCGAGCTGCACTGCTACCACAGTTAACCAAAAGCTTCTAATCCAAAGGCTCCTCGAACTAAAACCATCAACTAATCTCACAACGGACTTCCGAGATGGCAGACATCCCAAAAGAAACTCGGGCTCCAAACCAAACGCCAACAACTTACTCTTCTTAAGGGAACAATGAGACCATGTCCGAAGAACAACTAATCGACCTTAGTCCCATACTTCAAAATAGACAAAACTCTCTTACTTGATATCAGAGAATTCCTATACAGTCGAGTCTTTCCTGCGGTAGACATCAACTGTTCCTCCAATACCTTCTTAATCTTGTTCCAAAAGAAAATCTCCTTCGGGAACATCCATAGATACTGCGTCTTATCACACAACTGCTCCTTCCTGAAGTCGCCAAGCTACCATCACTCGCTTATGTTCTCCGACAGATCCAACTCTACCCATCCAAACTTCAAAGATGAACTCCGAACCTTAACAGGTTTTCTTCAGAGATCGATGAAATCCTACACCACAACACAGCTTTACTCGAGACGGTATTGGGTTTACAGTCTCGATATATACTTCCAACCTCAAACATTCAAACTCCAACTATTGGTAATTGTGTTACACACACTACCACCTTATCTACCTTTATAACTTATATTGGAAAACCCGAACAGGTAACCCAATAAATAGGTAGAAATACATAAATATATATTTAAAATGATATTTTTTTTTTATAGAAATTATTTCTGGGTAAAATTATTCTACCTCTTTAAAATAATATTGTGTCCGTTGGCCTGGTTCAAGTGTTTAGAGATCCCTATCAATAACGTTAGCTACTCGTATTGACCAGAATCCATATACCACTCAACCGATCAATTAACACAATATAAAACCATTTTTATATAACTAACAATTACGCGCTCTCAAGATAGACACCACTTCAGAGCCTAGGTATTCACTCAACCTAATGCTCTGATACCATATGTCACGACCCGGCTTTCTATGCCCAGAAAGACGTATCGTGAATTAAGAAAGAAAGGGATAGAAGAAGAAAAGAAAGAAAAGAAGAAAGAACAACAACATCAGAAACTCACAGCGGAACGAATGAAATATAATATATCATATAAAATATTACATAGTATCATATACATCAGAGTTACACAACTTATACAACATATATTAGACAGTTATAAACATCTGTCTAATTCATACAACTCAAGTATCACAGATACAGACACAACATATACACAGCGGAATCATCATATATCTATACGGTGAAGCCTCCTGCTCCAAATCTCCTCCAGAATTCGTCAAAGCTAACCTGAATCCCTCGACTACTCAATACAATATTGAGTACCCAAGAGTTTAATAAAACAGAAAATAAACACTTGGGTCAGACATGGGTCTGGTGTGAGTAAACGGGTTAAACTTGCTTAACTTCAAAACCCTTTTGAAAACAAAGGTATCACGTAAGACTTCCCACACATAAACATGGAAAAGTTTTTACCTTACGCTAACCAAAACATTTGATAGGAAATCCGATTGTATTATAATAGGGTCTAGGGTTTTCAAGTAAAATACAGAAATAGCTGAAATGCTTACATCTCACATTCCAACATAGTTGGGCACAACTAATACGTACGGCACTTATTGGAGTTTGGATTCCATACAATGGCAGGGCTACTGGGGTACCGCCCGTCACAGTACGTGGCCTAGATCACCGTACCGAGGAGTACGCCCGCTCCCCTGCAACACAAAGCCGGAACCATCCCTTACTGGATAATCCCGAACAAGATAATCCCATAGTTGGCGCGACCAACCACACACTAAGCCGAATAAAAGAAAAGGGACCTCTAGACAGGGATCTATCTTGCTCTCAGTGGGTGCTACCCACGAAGCCTTGCTGCACCTCCCCTGTTTTAGCCATTCCCGGTTGATGAGGCTTGAGGTTACGATTACCTTTAATCAGAACATATCACTTAGAATGCTCATCGTCCGCCTGACGATGTGCTGAAAGCATTCAATCCATATAAGTTCGTTCCGGGTTCGAACGAAACCGAAGGCATTATCTCGTTACACTCGTTTTGGAATCACCCTCAGAGTTAACGACAATAACCCTTGCACTCTGAATCTTCATCTTCACTTGAGATTCACGACCTATCGTAAATTTGGATCGATGTGGTATTCGGATCTCCAGACCTGGAATACCGGTATACGGAAACCCGATCCCGGTCTCATCGAAATCCAAAACGTATCTTTTAAGGCCAAGTTGTTTAAAGGTTTAAACATTTAAACTTATTCAGGATGATATAAATAGATAGATAAATCACATTATCACAATTGATAATTCATATCAACATTCATCTCACAAAGCAGCATATATCATATATATATCAGAGATATTCAAATCATCCAATATCAACCAATCACCCAATATCAAACATCCAGTATTAATCAATTATCTAAACAGAATTGATTAACTCTAATCAATTTAATTAACCTTTAATTAAATTAATTACTATCCTTTAATTACTTGGATTACCTTAATCCTGCTTACTAGCATTAATTAATTACAAATTAATTAATAAATCATCTCTTAATGATCTTCCCTAATTAATCTTCCTTGATTAATTATACTTTAATTACATTCAAGTAATTATTCTTAACCATATACATTAATTAACCTTTAATTACTATCATTAATTACAATAATTAATGAACCTTCATTAATTAATTAACTATAATTAATTATATTAATCCTTAATTAATTACAATTAATTAATCATACTTAAATTAATTGCTTTTATTAATCAACCTTGATTAATTAATAATCCTCTAATTACTTCATTAATTAATTACCTTCTAGTTAATTAAATAATTAATCTTTAATTAACTACATTCCTTAATTAACCTTAATTAATTATAAACAGTAATTAACCATCTTTTAATTACTTAACCTTAATTAATTTCTTCTTAATTAATTATATTAACCTTGATTAATTAATCTAATTAATTAATCTTTAATTACTTCATTAAGTAATTATTAATCAATTTAAATTTAACAAATAATCCTTAATTAATTACTTTATTAATTAATTACTTTTAATTAATTACACTTAGTAATTAATCTTAAATTAAAAACAATTATTTAATCACATTAATTAATTAACTAAAATAATTAAGTAATTAACTCTTAATTACTTACATAAGTAATTATCTTCTAATTACTTCATTTAAATGATCTCGATTACTTTCTTAATTAATTACTTAACAAATAATTAATTCCATCATTTAATAATTCTTAATTAATTACTACATAATTAATTAACTCAAAAACAATTTATATTAATTAATTCCTTAATTAATAACATCATGTGATTATTCATTAATCACTTCCACTTTAATTACTTCCATGAGTAATTCCTCTAATTACTTCCACTTTAATTTCTCTTTTCTTAATTACAAGGAATAATATTTAAGTTTTATAAATTTGTTTACCTTCATAAGCTCGTTTATAGTTTAAGGTCTAATTTCTTTTATTCAACTCAATTTCACTTTGCAACATTTTCTTTAATTCTACAGTACAAACATTATAGAACTAACTAAACAAACAACCTATAATATTCGAGATAACTCAGCAATTTAAACTTACGCAGCGAAACCCAAATCAAACTCAAGATAAACCCAGAAACTACTCGCGCCTATCCCAAAGCAAACCCAGCGACTCCCTGTACCCAAACCCGAGTCAATCCCTCTAAAACCCCGAGTTGTCTTCGAGTCCTCGCGACATCACCTACTCCGAGTCTTCCACGCGATAATCACGAGAGCGTCCCGAGTTTCCCCTTCGTCTTCCCCAACGAAAACGTCCAGACACCCAACGTGCACACGTGCACGTGGTGCACTTGCACCATCGCCTCCGACCACCAACGTTCATCGCGACCATCCCCATCAGTCCCATAAACCCACGCGAGCATGAATTCAAACCCACATCGATCAAATAACACGCGAGTTAAAATTTCGATCACTGATCGAAAAACTGAACGCACATTCGACCACAAACCAACCAATCGCCGACAATCATGACGCCTGGAACCCATGGCTCTCCTACCAGAGCAACGCCGCATCTCCACACCTCTATCCCCCATCTCGCGATCGCTTCCGGTCCCCTTCCCATGCCGTAAACGTCACGACATTCAAACCGAAACCAAACTAGCTAAAACCCTAAATCGTTCGAATTCGAACAATTCAAACATTTGAAAAATTCGATTGTATTTTTCCCATGATCACAATCAATCAACCCTCCTCCATACCAAAAATCGTTCAACTCCAACATGCGGATCACCACTAATCGCCGATCAACCCAAATTCGAACAAACCCAAATTACGTTCGAATTTCCAAACTAAAATTTTTGATATGCATGCCTAAATTCATGATTTTCCAGTACGATTTCATATATATAATTCAACTTAGAATTTAGAGCAATTGATTTTTAACTTATATTTTAATTTCACTGTATTTTCTTCAATTCGAGGGAAATTTCAAATTATAAAATCCTAGAATTATTTTTAGATGATAATTTACATGATTACAAACAACCTTCATTTACAAATCAAAGTCCAGTTCGTATTCAAAATCAAGATATTGAAATTTTTCTCAGATTTGAAAACTGTTTATAAACACAGTAACAATCCTTTACTCTACAGGAAATTCAAAGCATTCAATTCAACATGCATTCAATTTAAAACAAATATTGCATATAACATTGTTATATCATCACAAAATCACGAAGAAATCTAAGATCAACTGTTTTTAAAATAATTTACTCACCTTTAAGTTAAAGAAGCAGAGAACAACAGAGCAGTGTTTTCCAGGCTTTTAAATTTTGATTTTGCTTGCTGTTGAAATCCCTTGCATGTTGTTTAATGTTGGAACTGAAACTGATGTTGATTCTTGTTTGATATTAATTTCTCCTCAGGTTGATCTTTGAAACAGTTGTTTGATTTACTTGTTGAGTTGCTAGCTTGCTTGATCTCAGGTTGAAGATGAAATCAGGCTATTTTATTTTCTTTGTTTCCAGTTTTTTAGTTTATTAGAAAAGAGGAGAAAGAGTTTTGAAAGTGTTTTGAACTGAGAAAATGTTTTGAACGAAAAAAATAGAAGCCAGGTTTCTCTACAACTACATTTTATTTATAAATGTTAAATTCTTAAAGAAAACAAGATAATGCCACTTGTTATATTACTAATTAGACAAATGTTCATTGCATAAGTCCCTTAATTTACAAGTGTTAAAACAAGCAAAATTATGTTTAAAACCTTATTATAAAAGAAATTATATTTTAAAACCTTATTTACAAAAGTATTTATGTTTTCTTAATATGTAATTATGGATTTATATAAATTCATTTACTTGTTTACAAACTATTTAATTTAAGAGATATTTTAAAAAGAAAGTTTATTTAAAACCATATATACACACTTATAACCATTTTAATTTGAGCATTTTAAAAGAAGACAAAACAAAGCATGTTTAAATTCACAATTCATACATATATATTTATCAATAGATTTAATTAAATTTCAAACAATCCAAATTATAACATATATCTATATATATATTACAATTTGAAAAATTCATCTTTTATTTAAACAAAAGATTTCTATTCACAATATATATAGCAAAATATACATTATAAATAGATTAAAACTTTATTAATTTTAACAATAAAATCTTATCAATATTGCCAGATTCAATATTTATTAACTTTTAAAAGATTAAATTATCAATTTAAATTAGAATTATAAGGGAAGATTATCAATCCAATTAAATTATTAATACAGATTATTAAATTTAAATTGCCCAAAAACCCGGGATATCACATTTGGAATCAATGTAAGACTTGTAATTGAAAGAATTGATTTGACAAATTTAATTTAATTCAAAAGTGTAAGTTGATTTAATGAAGTTGAACTTAAGAAATTGATTTAATGAATTGGAAATTTAATGGAAATTGTTTTGAATGGCATAGTAACTTAACGAATATTGAATGAAATCGATAAATGAAGTTAAATTGATTTGAATGTTAAATTAAATTAAATGATTTTGGAATGAAACTTGTATTCGAACTTGAATCAATATTTGAATTGTTTTAAATAGAAATTGAAATTGAATTATAAGATTTTGAAATGATAATTTGGAAGTTTTGAAGCGTAAAGTATGGAGATTGGTTTTTGAAAGACAAGCGAAATGTTGATTTATAAACTCTGATTGAAATTGAAATTGATTTGGTTTTTGAAATATATAAATGACCAATCGGTGTAATAATTACGAAAGTTATTAAAGAGACCGGAATTGGTGATGGATATACTCTCTATCTAAACCGAAACCACTTTAATAACTATACGCGGAGTGATGATCCAGAATGAAGTGGTTGGAATGATGTACGTGATGACTGAAGAAAGAGAACGATAATGGATAGCCTTGACACTTGTGTCAAATTGGAAATGACTAAAACAGGAGCTGTGCCGGGCCAATGGAGGATTTGCTACCTCAAGTGGACACACTTCTTCGAACTACTTATTACTTGTTGTCGATTGGTGCACCCTTGATTTTGGGAGTGTTGTTTCACGGTGTTGTGGGCGCTGCGGCGTTGCGTTCTCACCAGTCCGAATCAGGCGAACGGTAGTATCACTACCTTGGGTATTGCCTCATGTGCCTTGTCATACTTGTATTCCATTTATATGCGACCACTACGATTTTGATTTGTACCTTTAGTATATGGATTGCCCTCTGGTGACTTCCGGTTTTGGGGAAACTACGGTCTTGTATATGCTTTTGGGAATAAAAATGTGGTAAGGGTGGAATGGGCCATGACTTAACACTATTTTGATATCTTTTTATATTACTGATATACATTATCTACTTAGCGTATATTACTACATAGTAGATAGTTTAACGGATCCTTAAAGGATGGTTATTCCAAACATCCTTTGAGTTACTTGTATTTCGATTGCTATTTCACTTGAGTTGGATTTATTAATATAAGAATGTTAATCCTGACTCGAGTGTTTTGTATTTTTCTTTACGCTCGGGTCAGACTGAGTGTACCAGTATTCGAGACTCACCTTTGAAGTTGGAGCTTTGCTTGAAGATCCAGCCATCTATTCTGCTTTCAGTATTCGATGATTCCAGTGACGTATTCTGATTTGTATCTGATGTATCGTATTACTCTTCTGTTGTAAACTCTGATGTATTTCATATATTCATATAGTAGCTTCATGAACTACTATCTCTTTTATTTCCGCTGCACTTATTACTCTGTGTCTGTGATCTGTGATTATTTATTTACTGTATATGTTCAGTTTTGCCAAATTTAAATTAACAACGCGGTATTTTGAGCAATTCAACTCCGGCATGAGTGTCTACCTATACACTTATAATGGATGCGAATGGTCCAAAATTCTGGGTCGTTACAGTTGGTATCAGAGCTTTGGTAGCTCTAGGCAAAACTCAACATATAGGGTAAATGTATTTACAGAATCACTCTCATTCGAGTTTCAATCTCTTCCTTTAATTTGATTCCTTTGAATTTTGGAACGTTCCCCTCGGTTCTGAAATTCATTCGTGTCCATCACTATTCGTCTTCTTTCAATCATGGAGCACCCCATAACTCCATTCTGAATGTTATCTATAATAGATCGGCGGTCTCGCAAATCTTAGAATGATTCGTAAAGGAGTAAACTCCTTTATAATAGGCATCGATTTACCGGAGATTCCTGTACCCTCGGTTTACGATGCTATCTATTACCTGCTATACCTGAATTCCATCTCTTGAGATCGAGTGTTGATTTACCTCGGAATCCAGCAATGATCTTATTCTTGAAGTCACGGTCGACCCAGTTAAGGTTGCCCGCGATTTATATAAATTTATCAATCTTCCTACTTGTTATTAAATCATCATATCTTTGTTTCGAACTTATCTTCGAATCAAAATTCTCTTTGATTGGAGTCCATCAAATTTGAATCTCTATTCTTGTTTGAAATCCATTCTTGTATCGTCAAGCGAGGAAGTGTATTTGTAAATTTATATTTTAAAATGTTGTTTTCAAATTTGGAAAAAATAAAATAAAGTTTATATGATTTTACAATATATATAAGTATGAAATTTTCTTTAACCAGACTGTAATAAATTAATTGTTGGAGTGATAATATTTAATTATCATTTATTGTTTTGTAAACAATTGACTATTGCAATATAAATAATTGAAGTTATAAACTTGGCTATAATGAAAATTTGAAATCTGAAATGTATTTAAATCAAGAATTTGAGAATTTAAATTTTTGGGTGATTTCAATTTGGTTTTTTTAGTTTTAAAGTGTATAGTATTTAAAATATTTTCAACTAGAAATCGTTTTCAAAGAATTTCAAAATGTTGAAATCAGTGCTCTTCTCTTTGTCGCTGGAAAATAATTTCGGTGATGGCGGCCGCATCATCGACATTCATTTTCGAGTTTCGAAATGGAGAGACTATTCTGTAGCTTTGCTACGGTTTTGTTTTGAAAAAAAAATATTTTGATTTGAATTTCTTCAGTATAATTCGATTTATATATATAATATATTTATATCTAATTTTAAACTTGAATAATTGAATTGGGAAAATTTTATTTGTATATTGTTCAACTGCATTCTAATACAACTTACCTAAATCATTCAGAAGTTGAATATGAAATTGGATAATATATAAGATAAATTGAATTTATAAATAAAATTTGAGTGTTTATAATAAATGTTATACATTAAATTTTGATTATAAAGACGTCAATTGAGTTAGATAGGATAATAAGTAAACTCAGTTAATAATGAAATAAATTGTTTTGAAAGAATTAATAAATTTGTTTTGAAAGAATTAATAATTGAAATTTGATCAACATATGAAAATACCTAGAGTTTAAAAGAAATTAATAAATATAAAGTAATTTAAATCGAAACTTTTATGGTTTAAATATTTATATGGTTTAAATATAGGTGATTAGATATATTAAGTAGAATAAATTTAACAATAATTTGGAATAAAGAAGAATTTAAATTGTTGAAATAAAAATGATTATAATAAAAGACTATTCAAATTTATGGTTTAGAAATTGTAAATTGAAGAAAATGGGATAATAAGATAATAAATTTAGAAATAGTTGAGATTGATTTTAGTGAAATCAAATGGATTAAATCAATTATTGAATAACAATCAATTTAAATTTGAATTTATATGGTTTAAATTAATTATTATTTTGTATTTCAAATCTGTCTTCTTCCCGATTGTTTCTATTCTCCTACCTCGTTCCTTTTCGGGGACGAAAAGTTTTGAGTGGGGGAGAGTGTAACGACCCGTAAATTTCAACTGTTTTAATAACGTAATTAGTTGAAATTTTGTGAAATTTTAAACGATAAAATTTTGAAATAAAAATTTTATATTTGGAATACGTCTAGTTAAACATAGCAACTGGTAAATTTTCGTCCGAAAATATGAAAGTTTATTTCGCGCGTAAATTCACTTTAATTTAATCAGTTAAAAAGCGATGAAAATATAATGTTTCCGAAACCAAAATATTTTTATATAGAAAAATTTTAAACCATTTTCTGAGCAAGATGTCAGTTCGTCGTTTTTCCAAATACAGACATCTTTGGCTCCGTCGATCTTATTTTTCAGCGTTTTTCTTGCATTTTTCCGCTATTAGAAAATTCGAATTTTTATAATTCAATCATACCACGGATATCTGTATACCGTTTTGATCGTCTCGTCGTACTGATTTCCGTAGTATATTCAATTGTTAATTTCGGAGTCCGAAAGACGGCGAAATTTACGGAAGCGATTTCCGTATCGGTTCCGCAGTTTGGCTTTTGCTTTCCGTGACCATTCAATTTTCCACCATATTAACCCAACGGCCTTCAGCTACCAGTAATTATTATTTACAGCTTTTGAACTTTCTATTCCCAATGTTTGAGTTGAAATTCCGGTTATCTCGGATGCTTGCTCTTCCCTTCATATTCGGTTCTGAGAAAAAATATATTTGTGCCTTCGTTTCTGAACTGTTCACGTCTCCATTTTTATTTCCTTTTCATTCCCAAAACTATTTAAACAAAACCCCTCACCTGCTCATAACCATTTGCCTTCATCTCTCTTCTAACCTACAACTTCTCATCCTCCCTGCTTATTTCCATGGCCACACAATGAAGCCTACTACCATCCAGCCCAACACCCACCCCATGGCCGAGCTGCTGCACCTTAAACCCGAACCCAAAGCCACCATAAACCGACACCGTCGTTCTCCCCTCCGACCCACACAACAAACTTTCACCGCCGATCATCACCACGTGGCCCTCCGCGGCCATCACTTCCAGCTCCGCCACGTCCTCTGCCATCTCGCCTCCGTTCTCCCTGGCTTCGACACCCCAGCCTCTCCTGCCTTCTCGGCTACTGCTCAACCCAGGCACCACTCACGGAAAGCCCAACCGAGCTTCCATCCTCCCGTCCAACGCCGGCAAACCACCAGCCTTCCACTACTCACCATTTCGTTCATCTGATCACTCCTCCCGCCTCTGTTCCATTTCTTGCTCCTCTCACTTCTGGTTCGCGCGTCCTTCTATTGCTTTGTGCTGAGGTATATATATGTTGTTATTTATAATATTATATATGTTATTTTTGTTTAGCTTATATGTATATAGTGATGTTCAGGTTGTATATACAAATTAAGTGTGGGTTCAACTGTATAGTTATTGGTGATTTGTTTTTTTGTATGATAATATGTACATATTTTTAAAGTTTTGTTTATATGTTTTATATAAACTGTTGTACAGTAGTGTACCTTGTTGAAGCAGTTTTATATATATATATATATTATTATACAACGTTTGGATAAAATGTTTTGTATATGTTAGTGTATATAAGCTTGTTGCCATATAGAGTTGAATAGATATGCTACAGTATTAATATATTATGCTTATGAACATTATGGTATATAGAATATGTTCTATTTGTATGTTAATATTTTAGCCGCATGCATATATATTGCATACAACTGTTATAGTCTGGAGTATGAATAGAATATGTGAACTTGTATTTGATAAGTTATACAGTATATAAAATATTAGGCAAGCTATACGAGTTGGGTATATATTTTTTTACTGAGTTTTCTTATATATAGTCCACACGTTTAAAGCATATGTAGATATTTTAGTTTGAAAAGGTAAATTTCATATATGTTGACTTCTAGATATTTGTGTAAGTTATATGTATTCGTTTTGTTTGTATCTATGAGTTATCGTGTGACAGGGTGTGAATGTTTAAGTTATGTAAAAAAATAAATAAAATAAAATTCGTTGTCATATATATATATAGAGAGGTTATATTTGTATTTTTTTTTTTTGAAATATGTATATTTATATAATAACGTTACACTTACATTAATATTAATAGTTGGAAAGTATACATATATGTAATTATTCCAAATATTATTATGTTTGTTTTATTATATGTGTTTATTTAAATAGTGATTTTGAAATACATATATATATTTAAAATGTATTTAAAATTTGAATATGAATTTATATATATTATTATATATAAGTTTGCTTATACCATTTATCTTCATCGACCCAATTCTGATTTGATTTCGTCTATTCCTTGTTATCAGCTTTGATCATCGTTGTAACGACCCTGAATTTTGAACAATTTAAATTGAAAATATTTAATTAATTTTAAATATTTGAATGATGATTTGACTTGAATTTCAAATTATCAGAAGGAATTGGCGATTAAATTTTTGAATTTAATCTATTGAAAGTTGAATAAAATTTGAATCTTCAATTTTAAGCCGGTTAAAAATAATTTAAAGGCTTAGAAAATTCATATTGATAATACTGGAGATAATAGAAGCTTCAGAATTGAATTTGAAAGCGATTTGTTCAATTTTGAAATTGTATCGTTTGAATTGAATTTAAAAATAGCCTTCCGAGGGACAGTCTCGGAATTTGACGAAACCAGTTCCATTGGGTCCGTAATATTAAATTATTACCGGATTTCAAATTTTGTATTTATCAGAGTTGTTTTGTGAATATACGGCGTATAAACGCGTATAAAATTTAATTGAATTCAATTTGAATTTCTGTAACAACTGGGGTTTTACCCAAAATTATAATCATCAATAAACGATTAAAGTTGACAGGTATTTGCTGTTTATTGTTGAAATTTTTATAACGATAAAATCTTCGTAAATTAACGATTTAATATCGATTGTTAATTTCTGTTTGAATTTGGAAATTGTAAATTGATTGAAATTCTTTTATTTAAATTTTTATTTGTACGAATGAATATATATATATAGTTTAGATTTTAACAACAAAATTAAACAAAAACAAAATTTGATTTAAAAAGAAAAAAATAATAAAGAAAAAAAAATATCAAACACCATACCTTTAGTACCAAGAGAATCACGTCCAACCCATACCCGTTTCCCTTACCCCCTCTCTGCTAAAACACGTCGCACCCCCTTCCCTCTTCAGATCGATCAGAAAGAAGAAAAAAAAAACGAAGAAAATGAAAATGGCGACTAACGCGAATTAGGGTTTCGTTCAATTTTCTTCGGCTTCGCTCGTCTTCAACTAGGGCTTCGTCTTCCGTTCTCCTTCGCTCGCGACCTCGTCGAACAAAGGTGAGTAGCCCTCACATCTAATTCAACTCCATACTTCGATTGTTGATTTCATTGGTGTTGGTTTTGAACTATTCATTCTCCTTTGTTATCACTGTCTTGATTTGGGTTTCTGGCAAGACATTGATTTAAATTTCCTGTGGCTATTTATTTGTTTGAAGTTGTCAGTTCGACTGAGGACGTGATTTCTATCTTCTGAGTGTTTTGGTTGGCATCGGCAGTAGAATTTGATTTTCTTCTATGCCTTCTTACTTGAAATCCTTTTTCTATTGGCTTTGATAATTTTGATTCAATACAGTTTTGAATTTTCTTGAGATGGAATTCGACTTGTTCGAATTCGTTCACTGTGACATCGTGACATTTGCTTAGTGCATTTCTCCCTTGCATGCTTTGTCACTTAAGTTTTGTGCATTTTGTTGTTGTCTGGACACTCGCATTTTGACCTGCAGTGTTCACGTGATCTTGTTCATGCTGTACATTTGCTTGTTGAGTTTGTTAGTTGTGTAACTTGCATTTTATGTTGGGATTTGGTCTGCATCCCTTTGTTTATTGGTAGCTGGTCTCGACTCCAGTCTGGTTCATGTAATTGTTCACTAGCTTATTGTATGGTCTACATTGCATATTGGCATGTATACAGTTGTGAAACTTCGATTGTGTGATGTTGCATTACTAGTGTTATCATTTTCGTCTTGGCCTTGATGTTCTCTGGTCTGCATATATAAGGGTTGAAGGTGTATATCAGTATATAGGGAAAACATAAACCTTGTTCATCATTTCCAGGTTTTAAAACCTTTTCTAAAACCCAAAATTTGCTTGTTTTCCAGTTGCACTCCTTTGACTTCATTGCATATTTTTGCAGTTGCCATTCCCTTCACTTGTACATGTTCATTTAACTTGTTTATCTTGCTATTGTATCATTTACTGGTTCACTTGATTTCATGGTTCACCACTAAGACTGCTGTTTCACGACTTCGTTATACACTGTTGAACTACATATTAAGGTCCAATGGAAACATAAATATGTATATGCGATGTTTTGAAGCCGCAGTCTTCTCGAACCTGTTTGCAATTGTTGTTCCACATTACTTGCAGTTGTTCTCTCGGCTGCATATTTACTAGTTCATGTGCATGTGTATATTTATGCTTCATTTTACTTCTGAAGTTACTTGAACTCTAGTCTGCGATCTTTGACCCGAGTGTATCTCATTTGCATTTACACTTGTACCATTCACTGTATCACTTCTGCCTAGTCTCTGACCACTTGGATTGTCATCTTGATTTCTGGCATATATATTTTGCTTCATCTAAGTTGAATTTTGAATTGATTTTCCTGTTCTGGTGCATTCCTTATCTGGTTTGCATATTCCCTAAACTGATTTCTTGATGCTTTTGGGTTTTGCCCTCGTATACTTGAACTGTATACATGAGTTCATGGTTGTTATACCCTTCATTTTTTGTAAATTGCAGTCCATTCAGTTTTGGGGTCTTTGATTCTCAAGTGATTCATGTTGACTTGGGTTTGCATTCTTCCATATTTCAGTTGCAAGTGCATTTAGTTATTTGCACTTGATTTTGTTGGCTTGGTCACTGTGATGTTGCATTGCAGTTTTGCTTTGATATGTTGGTCTTCTTTATTCCAGTAGCATTGGTTCATGTTCATTTGGTATAATTTGAGGTCTGTAGTCTTTATATTGTCACTATAATGTATCTTCAACCTGATGGCACTTGCTTTGATTCGATATAATAGTTGTCACTCCTGTGTTCGACATAGTCTTTGTAGAGTAGTTTGTTTTCCAGTGTAGTCTTGTTGTTGTTGAGTTTCTTCATCCATACTTTGATGGGTATTGTTTCATTTAGTATTGACTTGTATGTGTGTACATATATACATGCATACATGTACAATTGTACTTGTTTCGGTTGTGAAATCATTCGAACTAGTCGGCAGTAGTTTTTTTTTTGTCGCTACTATTTATATGTGGTCTTCATGAAATTGTCATTTGGGTTATTGTGGTTATGCTTGCATAATACCACTGTCTCGTGCATTCCTATTGTTTTGGTGCCTTCATTGCTGTCGTATCCTTTCCTTTGACAACTGTTTGTTCACCGATTCGCAATGTGCGTTTGACTGTTCATTGACCTTGAGTTGAACCTATCTTGGGTTTGACCTTGTTTTGATTTGTTAGTTGTGCTTTTGGTTGGTGCACACGAGTTGGCGAGGCAGTGCACGCGTACGCGTGCACTGCAGCCACCCAAACTCGACAGTTTTTGAATTGATATTTCTTTGCTCGTGATGCATTGATTTTTATACCATATTGGCGAGGCCGTACACGCGTGCGTGTACGGCAGCCAATCGAACTCTGATGGTTTTAAAGTGACAACTTCAATTATCTTAAATTGATTTAGTCGATTTGATAAATTGTTTATTTATCTCTGTTGATGATTTAAATCTGCTGATTCTTGTTAAACACTGTTAAGTGTTATGTCGACCGTTATCCGATTTCTTTGTTTAAAGGATCGGATAGACAGAGAATTTCGTTGACTGTCGTCTATTTAAATTATTATTGCCTCTATGCACTAATAAACTGGTTTGAATTAGACTGACCTGTGTATTATTTTCTTTTGAATATAATACTCGGGTCAGACCGAGTATTTTTACAGCTTGAAGATTTTCGAGCAGCGAAGTTAGAGAGAGAGTAAAGAATCACTTTAGTTTTCAGAAGAAAATTGTATTTTAAGATATTCCGCTGTATCAGTATTAAAATTGTATAAACTCTGATGTATATAAAAAGATTTATAGTATTGAAAAAAAGATTCATTTGTTTTTAATTCAGTGTTATTATTCTGTGTTTCTGTGGCTGATTCTGTTTAAACCTTATAAACTAAATAACAATTCGTCTTTTTGAACGTTTTTAGTTGGTTTAATTACCGACTGGAGGCGGTCAAAAGGGGGAATGTTACAATCGTATTCGTGCTTGGATTCGTAACTGATCAAATTTCAGTGTCCGTATTTGTGTGTGTATCCGTGTTATCTCCTATTCTCTAGCCTCGAAAGGTGAGCACCCACTCACGATTAACGTTCTTTTATTTATTAAATCTGATTTCAATTGAAACGACAATTGAAATATGCTGCTGTTAGATATTTACACTGTTATTACCTGTATTAGTTCACCTGTGACATCTGACACCATTATCTATTATATATGCAATGATAATCCAGTTTGGTTGTTAATTGATTGATTGTTGATGTTTATATTGGACGTTAAATTGTTAATGTTAAACTGATAAATAGTATGTAATTGAAATGGATATTAGTTAAATGTTAAATTTGATTAAATGACATTGTATAATATGACCCTTTCAAATGTTAAATTTATTGACACGTAGGATTTGTTTAATTACATTTTGAACCACTGAATGTATGTTGTTAAATTGATGATGTATGAAATTGTAAATAGATGACAAGTGAAAAACCGAAATGTAATAATCTTTAATCTACATGAAATGATAGTGTAGATTCTAGAGATAATTATATTAATTCGTACAAATAACAATGCGAATTAATACGGTTATTTCGGGATTATTTAATTGATTATTGGATTGTTATTGTTTGTTGTTATTGCTTGTTTATTTACTTTGACACCATCCCAGTTATCACACTGCAAGTTCCCTTCGTTATGTTTTGATTTTGAATTGAATTGGAATCGGGTTGAAATGATAAATACCCAAAATTGAATTTTGACCTAGGATAGAAAATTAAATAAAACCCGATTGGTCAAATAATTTGATTTAAAAATAAAACGAAGATTTTATTTGAATAAGTAATATGGTTTTGAAATGAAATTAAAATTTGAAATTTTAATGAAAGGAAAATGTTAATATTTTATAATCTGAGACAAAAATATTAACGATGTAATTGATGAAAGAATTTTGTTTAATTTGAGAAATGATTGGATTAAGTTTGAAATTATAATTAAGTTTGAAATTATTAAGCTTTGAAATGATTTAATAATTAAGTTTGAAATTATAATTAAGTTTGAAATTATTAAACTTTGAAATTATTTAATAATTAAGTTTTGAATTATTTAATAATTAAATAAGATTGAATTATTTAATGATTAAATTGATTTGAATTCTTTAATAAGTGAAATTGAATTTTTGAATAAGTGAATTTACTTCGTAAATAATTGAAATTGAGTTTCTTTATTAATTTAGTTTTGCAAAATTATTTAAGTAAGTAAATAAGTGAAATGGAATTTCTTTAACAAGAAATGAAAATGTGATTTTTGGAATCAATGTAAGACTTGTAATTGAAAGAATTGATTTGACAAATTTAATTTAATTCAAAAGTGTAAGTTGATTTAATGAAGTTGAACTTAAGAAATTGATTTAATGAATTGGAAATTTAATGGAAATTGTTTTGAATGGCATAGTAACTTAACGAATATTGAATGAAATCGATAAATGAAGTTAAATTGATTTGAATGTTAAATTAAATTAAATGATTTTGGAATGAAACTTGTATTCGAACTTGAATCAATATTTGAATTGTTTTAAATAGAAATTGAAATTGAATTATAAGATTTTGAAATGATAATTTGGAAGTTTTGAAACGTAAAGTATGGAAATTGGTTTTTGAAAGACAAGCGAAATGTTGATTTATAAACTCTGATTGAAATTGAAATTGATTTGGTTTTTGAAATATATAAATGACCAATCGGTGTAATAATTACGAAAGTTATTAAAGAGACCGGAATCGGTGATGGATATACTCTCTATCTAAACCGAAACCACTTTAATAACTATACGCGGAGTGATGATCCAGAATGAAGTGGTTGGAATGATGTACGTGATGACTGAAGAAAGAGAACGATAATGGATAGCCTTGACACTTGTGTCAAATTGGAAATGACTAAAACAGGAGCTGTGCCGGGCCAATGGAGGATTTGCTACCTCAAGTGGACACACTTCTTCGAACTACTTATTACTTGTTGTCGATTGGTGCACCCTTGATTTTGGGAGTGTTGTTTCACGGTGTTGCGGGCGCTGCGGCGTTGCGTTCTCACCAGTCCGAATCAGGCGAACGGTAGTATCACTACCTTGGGTATTGCCTCATGTGCCTTGTCATACTTGTATTCCATTTATACGCGACCACTACGATTTTGATTTGTACCTTTAGTTTATGGATTGCCCTCTGGTGACTTCCGGTTTTGGGGAAACTACGGTCTTATATATGCTTTTGGGAATAAAAATGTGGTAAGGGTGGAATGGGCCATGACTTAACACTATTTTGATATCTTTTTATATTACTGATAGACATTATCTACTTAGCGTATATTACTACATAGTAGATAGTTTAACGGATCCTTAAAGGATGGTTATTCCAAACATCCTTTGAGTTACTTGTATTTCGATTGCTATTTCACTTGAGTTGGATTTATTAATATAAGAATGTTAATACTGACTCGAGTGTTTTGTATTTTTCTTTACGCTCGGGTCAGACTGAGTGTACCAGTATTCGAGACTCACCTTTGAAGTTGGAGCTTTGCTTGAAGATCCAGCCATCTATTCTGCTTTCAGTATTCGATGATTCCAGTGACGTATTCTGATTTGTATCTGATGTATCGTATTACTCTTCTGTTGTAAACTCTGATGTATTTCATATATTCATATAGTAGCTTCATGAACTACTATCTCTTTTATTTCCGCTGCACTTATTACTCTGTGTCTGTGATCTGTGATTATTTATTTACTGTATATGTTCAGTTTTGCCAAATTTAAATTAACAACGCGGTATTTTGAGCAATTCAACTCCGGCATGAGTGTCTACCTATACACTTATAATGGATGCGAATGGTCCAAAATTCTGGGTCGTTACAGTAAAGAACATGGCATGGCGCCTATATTACAACCATATTTTCGTACACGTTGAACTACTTGAAGTGAAATACTACCTAAGAGAGGATTCGAATTCTTCATTATAAAGGTCAATATCATCATAATTGATAGCCGATTTCAAGTCAAAATCTTTGACCAAAATAAATCGATTAATCGATAAATGTTATCGGATTGAATCAGGAACTTTAAAGTGACTTACGTAGTTAAATACGGAAATAAATAAATTTTTTGACCTTAGATCAAAATCAAGGTATCTAGGTGATACAGTAATGATGAAAATAATACATGTATAATCGTTAGTATGTGAGCTTATTTTAGGTCAGAAATTAGATTTTTCCAAAATGGTCTCTATGCACTGAACTTTGCCCAATAATTTTCTTTAGCAAATTCCATGTAGGCTTCAGTATTTAAATTTTTTAAACATTGGCTGAAGACCTATTTCACACTAGAGGGTCAACACAACCACGTTGTTATTATTTTCGTATTTGACCAGTAGGAAAATTAATTTAAAAATGTTACAAGTTAATAATAAATTAATATAAATGTTATATTAATATTTTATGACATTTTGATTGTTTATTTAAAGCTTAAAATCGGTTAGAACAATTTGTAAAGGTTATATGACATTTTAATCGATTAGGATCTTAAATTAAATCAATTAAACAATAATCAAATATGAGTCAACCAGGTATTTGACCATGCTTGGTCTAAGCCTAGGTTGTCCATATATTTTCAAAGGGGGAGACTTGTTTTAATCTTCAATGGCTAGAGGAAAAGAGGGTGGAAAAGGTGCTAACCCATAGCTATAAATAGTATAGCCTACACAACATTTTTTATATATTTTCCATTAACTCTATAGTTTCCATTACTACCATTGGTGAAGCCTTTCTTTCAACCTTGCAAATTGAGGTCGAAGAGGACAACATGAAGCTCCAAGAGTGTGTTTCATCCAACAACGTATTGGGCTCTCGATAAGACATCAACAACGAACGGTATAGTTTCTATAAATGATATTCTATATACAAATATGTGTAAATAAACTTATGCAAATCATGTTGTCCCCTTTATATTATTTCAGCCATAAATAATGTTTAAAAAAATTATTTTCATATATACATATATAGACACATACACATTAAAATTAATATTACATTAACTATTTATATATTATATATAAATATATATATCATAAAATGATTTTGATCAAAATAATGATCTGTATATATGAATGTATGTATGTATGTATGTATGTGTATGTATATCAATTTTATCTTAAAACTATGTTCGGGTTTTATTTAAAAAAAATTCTCCGTTATGTTTCATTTCTTTCTAATACACACAAACACATACGTACACACACAATTTAATATTTTCATATGGAAATGATAATTATAATAATAATATATTAATATTTGGATCTAAAATTAAAAAAACATTTTTTTAAACCAAGTCATAAATGATTTTATATTGAAATTCATCCCTTTTACATCGCTACCAATGCACCTCATCCAATATAATGTACCTAACAATATTCATGTTATTGTTATAGAAACTTAGAAGAACCAAAAGAAACATAGTAAAAGATTTATTAGAACTTCACATTGCAAATGGTGCTATCGTAGCAGCGGTGGTAGTGGGAGAGTACCATGAAACACATGTTATCAAACATATCTAAATTTTAATTACCGTTATGTGAACAAAATATTTATGAAATAGTTTTCATTTCATATTTGACAAAATATGGATATAGCTATACTTTAATGAGAATGTTATGAATGTTCATCTTAGAGTAAAACTACTTTGGTATAATTGAATAATGACATTTGAGATCTAAATAATGATGTGTTAACTGTTGAAAATACGAAAGAATCTAAATAAATGCCAGTTGCTTTTGGCATTATAGATTAGACTATATTCTTGAGGTACGCTTGTATAATTTGAGGAATGAATATTATCTCCTTCATATGATTTTGAATTGTATAATCTTTGTAAATTGTGTCATAAAAAGGATGGACAATCATCCATTCAATGAGAGTGATAAAAGAGTTGTTAAACACTTGGGACTAATATATATAGATATATGAATTCGAATTTCTACGAGTACTAAAAGCAGATCAAATTACTTCATCATATTTAACGGGATTATATAAGATATGGATATGTGTATCTAATGAAACACAAATTAGAGGCCTATGAGGAATTCATAAAAGATAAGGTCAAAGTAGAAAACATAACATGCAAAAGAGTAAATACTTCTATCAGATCAAAAAGGTGATTATCTTAGATATGACTCTAAGAGTACCTAAAAGAGATTGTAGATCACTTTTGAGTCACTCTTCTCGTGCTTTGCAACACAACTATGTTTCAACTGGGAGAAATTGAACCTTATTGGACATGGTGTGATTTACGATTAGAATCTTCTTTTAGGAAGATTGGTGTAGATGGAAGAGTATAAACTCATAGAACAAGGTTGCTGAGAAAGATGGTTTCGTCAGATTCAAAATGTTCACTATGACAAACATTTTCGTAGATCGTCATGCTTAAGTCCTTTTCGATTATACTTGCAATAGTCGCATACTATGACAATGATGTTTAATTCACAAGCCAAGTGTAGAAAACAACTTTCAAGCATCATAATTAAGAAAATCTAGATTATTAAAGCATTTATTTTGCATTAAGGAAATATTACTCAACTAAACACAAAGATGAAGGTTTCCCAGAGCGCTCTTAGCTCTTGCTTTCCTAAAGCTGCTTGTTTTTTCTTCTTCTTCTTCTTCATTTAGTTTTCGCCTGAGAGTATAGGGATGTCATTCATTTTATTTTTAAGCTTTTCTTTTGTTTAAATGAATGAGAAATAATAGGATGTGCAAAAGAAAGAGAATGGGATATGCATATAACTTCATGGGCTTCGGCCGACATGGAGGCCCATTTAGAAAAAACCGCTTTGCACACATTTATTCATCTTATTCTCAATTCAATAAACATGAACTAATTATTTCCCTTATAATTAATTATTCTCGCCTTAACATTAGTATCTCAGTCTATATTAATTGATTGCCTCAACAACTTATTAATCACATTTAATTAATATCTTCGACATGATTCAAAGGCTATAAAATATAGTCATTACAAAGGTGATAAAAATGCTCACAAAGGTTGATAAAAAATCCTTTTAAAATATTCATATATTTTTACCTACACTCAATATCTTTGTAGGACCCATAGAGGAGGGTTAAGAAGAGATTAATGCGTTGGTTAACAGCAAAAAAATTTCCTAGTAATTAACAAGCCGTCATAGTCGAAGTGTATCTTTTAGGAAAGCCCAAGTAGAGGTCTTCCTAAAATCAAATGAGTTTGGCCTAAAAACACCATAAAATGTATATCTCCAAAAAAAATATTTAGAGGTGTTAGGATTGAATCCTATCGGTGTTAATCAGCCAAAATAAAAATGCATACAAGTATAAAAGTATTTACACACCTAACCCAATACTGTGCACTATATTGCTTACCACCGATATAAATAAAGCGCTTTCAAAATATCTCTACCTGATTATTGAACATATTCTATAGTACCTTAATTTGCAACTACTTCATAGTAGAACCTCTCCACACACCAACATACCCAAACACTAATATATGTAAACTATACAGAGTTGCCTAAAGAATATAGAATGTATCAGAGATAAAATACAACATTATAAAATTTGAAATAAATAACTTTTTATATTATTATATTTTGAATTTGAAATGACAGTCATCTTCGCTATTATGTATCAAGTACAAGATTTATAAGTTTAAGTTAGTAAACTCTGGAACTAAAATGAAATTTTCAAAGGCAATTCAAATTGGGATCATCAAATGTAAAACTTCTTTTGACTTGAAATAGTTATCGCACAAAGCTCTTACACATGATTAAAGATTTATGGATGCACATAAAGGAATTTACATAATTTCACCATTATATAGTTGCAACTCATATATAGTACAATGATTGAATTTTAAGTTCTATGTTAAAAATTAAAAATTAGCAAAATAATCAACCGTAAAAATTTTAAGAGAGTTAATTTTCAAGCCAATAAATAGTAAATGCTTTTTAGTTTAAAAAAAGTATGAATAATAAATATTAAAAAACATATTTAATGATATTAAGACTATAAAAAATAAGCTGAAAACATATGGACAACTATTGATGCAGCCAAAGAAGCGAATTCGACGATGTAAATCGAATCCATCCAGGATCTCACATGATTAGCGGAAATAATCGGTGAATCGACGATAAATCGGTGAATTTAAGAATACCCAAATGCCCAAATCCGTTGATCACGAAGATACCGGATTCTAGTAATCTTCGACACGTTGATCGCGCACGATGCCGTGAGAGAAGATCTACAATTCTTCGAACATTGATCAAGCGCACTTGATTCTATGAATTGGCTTCAACAATCGTTGATTCGAGCGCACTCGAATGCCGAAGGTGGAGATAGGAGATAACACTCAACTACCAATTTTAATGGAGGCAAGAAGCACAAACCAAATTTTTATTCAAAATCAACTAACTTTACAATGACACAACACTCCCCTATTTATAGGGAAAGTACAACTCAACACACGTTACAACACTTCACACGACTTAAGAAAAATACATCACAAATAGTACAAACGACTTACAAAACAAACGACATAAGAAAGTAACGACCTAAACAATGCACTAGTTACAACATACGACTTAACAAAACCAGGCAACGATCTAAGGAAATCTTCAGCGGAAGTAATCAACGACCTAAAAAGCTTCGCGACTTAAAGCATGAGCGACCTAAGAATCAGTGACATAAATCTTTAGCTCGTTCGCGACCTAAGAAAGCACATGACATAAGAAACTGAGCGACATAACAAGCTTCGCGACCTAAACTGGAGCGCGCGACCTACCGAAAGAATTCGTGACATAGGGTTTTTGTTGTTCGCGATCTAGGCTCCGCGACCTATGGCCTTGCGACCTAGGGAAGGTGACATATGGATCTGTTTGCTTGCGACTTAGGGTATCGCGATTCACTTCAACGACTTGGTTATGTCGTTCGCGACTTAAGGAGGTGGAGGAGGAGCGACCTAGGCTGGAGCGGCGGCACGACTTACGGAAGCGACTTAAGGTAATTCTATCTTGCGTTGCATCATCCTCCCCTGGTTGAAAAGAATTCGACCCCGAATTCACACTTTCCTCTTCTTCGACAAGCTTCTCCCTATAATACGAAATTAATTGTTTGATATTGAAAACGTCAGACGTATGGATATGATCCGGCAATCTCAACTAATAAGCATTCTCATTAATCTTCTTTACGATTTCCAAAGGACCAATCTTCCTAGTAGCTAGTTTGTTGTAAGTACCAACAGGAAATCGATCCTTGGTCAATACTGCATATACAAAATCTCCTTCTTTGAAGTCAATCTGTCGTCGTTTAATATCTGCGGATTGCTTATATTTCTCATTCGCCTTAAGCAATCGTTCCTGCACAACCTTGTGACACTCTTGCAATTCATTCACAAAATCACTAGCCCGTTTGATCACTCCTTTCTGCTGCGGAACTACAAATAAATCCAACGGTCCTTTAGGAATTGTTGAGTACACAACCTGAAATGGACTGAACCCAGTGCTACGATTAACTGCATGGTTGTGTTCAAATTCAGCTTGACATAACTTCGACTCCCAACTCTTCAAATTGTCATCCACGAGGCATCGCAATAGATTACCTAGGGATCTGTTTACAACTTCAGTCTGTCCATCCGTCTGTGGATGATAAGCTCTACTGAATTTCAGCTTAGTCCCGACAATTCTCCATAGACTCTTCCAAAAATGACTCAGAAAACGAGTGTCTCTATCTGATATAATAGATTCAAGCAACCCATGAAGATGATAGATCTCTCTGAAGTATAATTGTGCAACATTAACTGCATCTGCCGTCTTCTTGCATGCGATAAAATGTACCATTTTTGAAAACTGGTCAACCACCACATAGATAGAATCATTGCCACGTTGCATTCTCGGTAATCCTAACACAAAATCCATGCTAACATCCACCCATGGTTTAGTCGGCACAGGCAACGGCATATACAACCTTGCATTTGTCGCTGTCCCCTTTGAAACCTGATAAATATGACACCTCTGAACAAAATTTTCAACTTCCTTCCTCATTGACGGCCAAAAATAAGATTTTACAATCAACTGTAAAGTACGAGCATGGCCCACGTGTCCTTTCTCATGCAATTCTTTGATAATCTTCATTCGTAAACTGCAATCTGGAATACACAACGGATTTCCTTTGAACAGAAAACCATCAACCAACATATATCCATCCATTTCTCCCTATTTGATTTTATCTAGGATTTCGGAAAAATATGAATCTGAAATAAGCAATTCTGGAAGTAAGTCAAAACCCATCACTTCCACTCGCATGGTAGTGAGTAAATGATTCATCCGACTCAATGCATCGGCAACGCGATTAGTTACCCCTGGTTTGTGCTTTACAACAAAAGTAAACTGCTGCAGATACGTGACCCATGAAGCGTGTCTAGCTGAAATTTTGTCCTGCCCTTGCAAATGTTTCAAAGCTTCATGATCCGTAAAGAACAAACTCCTTCTGAAACAGATAATGCCTCCAATGCTTCACAGCTTGAACAATTGCATAAAACTCCACGTCATAAGTGCTATATCTCAACTTGGCTCCACACAACTTCTCACTGAAATAAGCAATTGGTCTTCCATTCTGACTCAATACTCCACCAATCCCAACCTTCGAAGCATCAGTGTGTAACTCGAAAAATATCTGAAAATCCGGCAGTACCAGAATGGGTGTTGTCGTCAAAAGTGTCTTGATCTTCTCAAAAGCTAACTCTGCTTCCTCTGTCCACACGAACTTCTTTCCTTTCATGCAATCGGTTACAGGTGCCATCACACTGCTAAAATGTGGAATGAATCTTCGATAAAAAGATACCAACCCATGAAAACTCCTCACTTCAGTAATTGTCTTGGGTTGTGGCCAACTCCTGACAGCTTCTACTTTGCTTTCATCTACTTGAATACCTTCCTTCGACAGAACATATCCCAGAAACAAAACACTGTACGTCATAAACACGCACTTCTCGCAAATGCTGGATATGCTCTTCCATACTCCCACTATAGATCAAAATATCGTCAAAGTAAACTACTACGAACTTCCCAATAAATGGTCTGAAAATCTGGTTCATCACTCTCATAAAAGTACTAGGAGCATTTGACAAGCCAAACAGCATAACCAGCCATTCGTATAGACCTTCCCTAGTTTTAAAGGCAGTCTTCCACTCATCACCCGGTCTAATACGAATCTGATGGTATCCACTCTTCAAGTCAATCTTTGAGAATACAACAGCCCTACTCAACTGATCAATCAAATCATCGAACCTCGGCATAGGAAACCTATATCTCACAGTGATCTTGTTTAGAGCCCGACTATCCGTACACATCCGCCAGGTCCCATCCTTCTTCGGTACCAATAAGGTTGGCACTGCACAAGGACTCAAGCTCTCCTGAACACGCCCTTGTTCTAACAACTCCTCCACCTGCCTTCTTAGTTCCTCATGCTCCTTAGGACTCATCCTGTAATGTGGCCTGTGAGGTAATGCCGCCCCTGGCACAAGATCAATCTGAGGCTGAATATCTCTCAACGGTGGTAACTCCTTTGGCAACTCTTCAGAAAACACATCTCTGAATTCTTCCAACACTAGCTTTACTTCCTCTAGAACTTCAACAGATTCGGTAGCTTCATGTCCAATCAACAAGAACACCTCTGGACTCTCCTCAACTTCTTCAACAAACTCCTTCAAAGTCAACAAAGTCTTCAGCTCCTCAATCTCTTCTGACTTGCTCTCTCCTTGCTGTCTCTTCTTCGGAACTAAAATGATCTTAGTACCCTCAATCATAAAGCTGTAGCTATTGGTTCGACCATCATGCTGCACTGCTCGGTCATACTGCCATGGTCTTCCCAAAAGCAAGTGACAAACATCCATCTCCACCACATCACACCAGATCTCATCTTTATACTTCTTCCCAATAGAAAATGGAACATGAACTCGCATGTCCACCTTCACCTCTCCTCCTTTCCTTAACCACGCTAACTTGTAAGGATTTGGATGCTTCTCCATCTTCAACTTCAACTTTCTCACAGCTTCGGTAGAAATGATATTGTCACAACTTCCCGCGTCAATCACAAATTTACACACCTTCCCCAGTATAGTGCATGTCGACTGAAAGATATTACTCCTCAACCAACTAGCCTCCTCTTCCTGCTTCGGTGTCAAACATGATCTCCTCAACATTAGATTACATCCTTCATCTCCCGACGCGATATCATGTTCATCCTCCTTAACTGGACTAGAATAACCTTCATCAACATCCTCACCTTCCACTTCAGCAATCATAGCTCGCCTCTTCGGTTTCGGGCATTCATTACTCTTGTGACCCACTTCTTGGCAATTATAACACTTGAAACTGTTGTTGACCTTCGCCTTCGCAACTTCATTCACAACTGTTTTACTGACATCTTTAGAAACATTGGAACTCCCACTAGCACCCTTGCTTTGAGTATTGGAACTTGGAAACACACCACCTCCTCGTCTTCCCTGCTACTCCCAAGCCAACACCTTCTGGTGCGCTTCAGCCACAGATCTAGGGTCAAACATATTTACCATATCCTGGATCTGGATCCTCAACCCTCCAACAAACCTAGCAGTCAATTGTTCCTCTGTCTCCATAATGTCATTTCGAGCAATCAGTTGATAAAACTCATCAGCATAATCATTAACAGTCTTCATCCCTTGCCTCAGATTCTGCAACCTCTGATACATGAGTGACTGATAATTGTAAGGCAAGAATGTAGCCTTCATCATCTTCTTCATCTTCTCCCAAGCAACAATCTTCGACTTCCCCATCCGTTCTCGTGTAAGTTTGGTTTGCTGCCACCACGCCATAGCTCTCCCTCTCAGCCTAGTAGCAACCAACTTCACTCGACGATCTTCCGGAACCTCCTTGAAATCAAAGATCTCTTCAACATTAGATAACCAATCTAGAAATTCTTCAGCTTGCATACCACCCTTAAACTCTGGAATTTCAATTTTCATTTCGGACTTCCATTTGTGATCATACTCTGAATGATTTCTTCCTTGGCTTCGATTTCGACCATGAACACTACCACCATCAAACTCCTCATCAAAATCTGATGTATATCGATGTCGATCATGACCACCAACATCTCTACCACCACCATTTCTACCACCAACATCCCTTCGATCTACATTCCTCCGATCACGATCATCCACATCTCTCCGATTTCGATCATCAACATTCCTATCACGATCAACATTTCTATGATCATGATCTTCTCTTCTCTCCCGATATGAATGTGGTGAAACTCTATTTCCCCCATGGTTCGATTCAGGTGAAACCCTTCTTCTACTTTGATTCATTTCAAGCATCATTCTCTCTAATCGACCAATTCCCTCATCAAACTTCTCATTGAATCTATCACTAATTCGTTGCTCCATTTGTTCAGCATCTTCTCTTCGATACACATCTGCAACATTCTGATGACGATTAACTCTTCTTGGAGGCATTGTCAAATCTTTAACAAATCCAAACACAAACTTCAAATCTCGAAACTTCACACCCAACGAACTTGGAAAAGTTCGTCTCCTCGCTCTGATACCAAATGATGCAGCCAAAGAAGCGAATTCGACGATGTAAATCGAATCCGTCCAGGATCTCACACGATTAGCGGAAATAATCGATGAATCGACGATAAATCGGTGAATTTAAGAATACCCAAATGTCCAAATCCGTTGATCACAAAGATACCAGATTCTAGCAATCTTCGACACGATTGTGCACGATGCCATGAGAGAAGATCTACAATTCTTCGAACGTTGATCAAGCGCACTTGATTCCGTGAATTGGCTTCAACAATCGTTGATTCGAGCGCATTCGAATGCCGAAGGTGGAGATAGGAGGTAACACTCAACTACCAATTTTAATGGAGGCAAGAAGCACAAACCAAATTTTTATTCAAAATCAACTAACTTTACAATGACACAACACTCCCCTGTTTATAGGGAAAGTACAACTCAACACACGTTACAACACTTCACACGACTTAAGAAAAATACATCACAAATAGTACAAACGACTTACAAAACAAACGACATAAGAAAGTAACGACCTAAACAATGCACTAGTTACAACATACGACTTAACAAAACCAGGCAGCGACCTAAGGAAATCTTCAGCGGAAGTAATCAATGACCTAAAAAGCTTCGCGACTTAAAGCCCGAGCGACCTAATAATCAGCGACTTAAATCTTCAGCTCGTTCGCGACCTAAGAAAGCACGCGACATAAGAAACTGAGCGACATAACAAGCTTCGTGACCTAAACTGGAGCGCGCGACCTACCAGACGAATTCACGACATAGGGTTTCTGTTGTTCGCGATCTAGGCTCCGCGACCTATGGCCTTGCGACCTAGGGAAGGCGACATATGGATCTGTTTTCTTGCGACTTAGGGTATCGCGATTCACTTCAACGACTTGGTTATGTCGTTCGCGACTTAAGGAGGTGGAGGAAGAGCGACCTAGGCTGGAGCGGCGGCACGACTTACGGAAGTGACTTAAGGTAATTCTATCTTGCGCTGCATCATCTATATAGCTTTTGTATGAGTTAGAATATGACCCACTACCTTAGTAAATGAAATTAAGAGGTATGTAGATCAAGATTAGTATTTAGAATAAGAGCAAATAAAATTGTATAAATAACCATACTCAATCATTCTTACGATTACCATCTACAATAGTAATACTGATGGTAAATGTTAAAGATTTGATAACTGGGTAAATCATGCCGATGAAGTTGTTGGAACTGGGCCAACATGCAACATGGTAAATGTGTAAATTTAAAAAAAAATTATTCCATTTGGTTCTTATTGGGTCTATGAAGATGAATTTGTTTAGATCTTTTCTAAAACTATTTAAAATAAATTCAATATTTTATTTTATTTGTAATAAAGTTTTATTATATTAATATTGAGTTTAATATATTGTATAATATGTGTATCATATACACATATGTGTGTACGTGCACGTGCAACATAAAAGATGTATATGGCTTAACATGTCCTTGTATAGATATTGGGATATGCAGACATATTTGCCCCTTCATATACATATGCGCCATATAATACGTAAGTATATATACATTATATGCATATATATGTGTGTGTGTTATAAAATGATACTCGGAAAATATACATAAGTTTATGTAAATATATTTATTTGTGTATATATGTATGTATGTATAAATAGTTAGTATTATAATATGTACTGATTGTAAATTTAATATAAATAACTAAAAATTCAAATTCAAATTTAAAAGTCAAATTCTAAATCTTAGATCTAAATATTTATATAAATTATCTAGAAGTTCAAATTTAAATTAGTATATTAATTTTAAATAAATATATTATATATATGTATTTTGAAACTTATAAAAAATATTATACACACACATCTCATACATATGCATATTAAATTAATATTAATAATTATATATATATATTTATGTTTTGATGTAAATAAATAACTAATATATATACATACACACACACGTTCAGTCAGAAAAAACAATTTTTTTAAACTTGTGGTTTTAAAAAAGTTGGTTTTTTTAATTTTGATTTCCATATGGAACTCATCCAGTAATAAAAAAATTGAATATTTATTAAAGCAAAAACCTAAAGAAAATATTATCAGATATATACATACATACATATTACAAATATATATATATATATATATATATATATTATAAGGTTAGATTTTATATTTGAAATTATTGCATAAAATATGTGTATATATATACACGGTTAAATTTTTTGAACATATTAGTTATATATATGGCTAAATTTATATGTATATTTTATGTATAATATTAATATATACATGTATTTTAAAGTCAAACTAGTTTTAAATATCGTTAAATGTTTTAAATTAATTCTAAAACTCAAAATATGCATAATTTTTTTATATTATTGTCGAATGATATTTATACAATTTATTTTAACTCATATATATAGACATATTCATCTATGTTGATGACATAAGCATATATGAATTCGTGATAATATACACATAGATAATAGCAATATGATAAGATGATAAATAATATATATATATAATATAAATTGGATTAATACCTGCTCCAAAGCCTAGATGAAACACCTTGAGATATTAAATCTAATCACTCCTTGAATTAGTATCTGAACCTTCAGAAAGAGCAATAAAACAGAAAGCAGCAACCATCGGTCTTCGAATTATTTAATTTGTCTATTAACAAGCTTGAACATGAGGAGGTGGACTGGAGTAGGGGTCAACCAAATCAGGTCTTCAGAGGAGGAAAAAAAAGTCAAGTAAACTGGGGGTTAGAGATGAACAAATAGGCAAGATCCTAAGGAGTGAAAAGGGGATCTAGATCCACCTTTTTTTCTTACCAAATCACCTCCTTTTGAATCAAAACTCCACCCTATAACTCCTTAATGTGGCCGACCACCCTAGGCTCCTATATGGGTCTCAAAACCGCTTCAAGCCCGATCAATAAAAATGCATTTAAATCTAATTCAAATGCACACTGATATCGTATATCAATGCGTGTGTTTATAACTAGTATTACATATTATTTAATATTGATCTACATAAACTAAATAAAATTTTATAATTAATATTTCATAAATATTAATTTGTAACAATTATAATTAATTAAATCAGGTGGTAATGGGATTATTCAACAAATCTGTTGTGTGGCTCTTAGGTGTAAATTTGGTTATCGATTAATATCGAACAGTTTAAATATTACAGCAAACACGTAACTTAGCAGTGGTGTGACAATATAGCCAAATTTATTGCTTATATACCTTCAATAAAATTCAATTTTACTTTATTTAAGCGTTACCTAGTAGTAATAATTATTTACACCAAATCTCTTCGTAAAAACTATATCACATTAGGACTTATGGAATTTGGTAATGGTCAAAATGCTAATATCGTCCATATTCAACTTTATAGTCCAAATACAAATTCCTTTGTTCAATAATGTACCAACCCAGAATTTTATCGCTTTGTTTGTGAATATTTAACTAATTTTAAATATTTAAATAATTGATTTTAATAGCTACATAACTCCTTTTATAAATAAATAATAACGGTAACTTGTTATAGAAAAATATTTATAAAAATAAATAGCTTAAATAAATATCGACAACGAGACTAAAAATTATTTCTTGATAAACGGTCTCGAAACGTGTGAAATTATCATTCTAGAGCATTGCCTTGGATTTTGATGAAACTAGAGCCATTGGAACCGGAATAATAAAGTGATGTATGCCGACGAGTATCGTGGCAATCAGACATGTTGTGTGATTATTCGAGCTCGAAACGTAAAACGATTAAAAGGAGAAAAATAAAATATAATATAATTTTATTATATAAACAACTTGCCTCTCTCAATGTAACGACCACACCACTATACCCATATTATTATAGAACATTATAAATAATGTCTTCTAATAGTATAGAGAATACGGCTTGTTAAGGGGGACCAAATGTAGATTATCACTTTAAACTAACACTGGCACGTCATACTTGCCATTTCTCTAAATCTCTAAAATAAAATTTGACGTGTACAGTCTTAGTTCAAAGTAATAAATACATCAATTTATCAGAATCAGAACAGTATATCATATAAAATAGTAATCACAAATCACAGTGGAATAATAAACCTTAAATACATATACAAATTATGAGTCTACAAAATAAATACTAGACCTACATAATATACATTTGATACAAATTTCTACCTCAATTATACATCTCATATACATACACAAAATCCTAAATGAGATAAACTAAAAGTCAAAAATGGTTTATATTCCTACTAGCCTAACCATGCAAAGGTCTACTTATCCTGTAACTTGAAATGTCTCGACCCGACCCGAGTATTATAAAATAAATAGGCCAGACTATCTCTAGATATCCAAAAGTGAGAACAAGATATATCCCAAGAATATATGACATATAAGTAAATATAGGTGGCATATATATAACGAGTTACAGAAATAATTTAACACAAAATCTGTCACAAGTCATAAGAATACTAAAATCCAAAAAAATGAATAAATCACAAAACCCAGAATAAATCTTGAGATACAGAAATTCACGAAACACAGAATAGTCACAAAACCCAGAATTCCAAAAAATAATAATATCTCAACATCCAAGGGAACAAAAGATCAACCGATCGTGGAACACAAAATCTCGACAGATCATAAGGATCGGGGAATATGGAATCTCGACCGATCACAAGGATCGCGGAAAACAAACAAAACCTCATATCTCGACCGATCATAAGGATCGTGGAAAACCAAGTCTCGACCGATCCTGAGGATCGAAGAAAAATCCATTAGTATACTTCTTAAGGATCTATTGGCCTCGCCGAACACCAAAAGAGAGTAAATTCTAAAGTGCAAAATACTATCACTTTTAGTAATCACAAGAACCTAACCAAAACGTTCTATGTCGTTTGGTGAAATCCAAGTATTTACTATAAGCTAGTAAATCTCACTCATTATGGATACCACTGGAAAACTTGAACTATATTCTCTTAAGGATCTATAAGCCCCATGCCAAATACTAAAAGAGAACACAACCCTAACGTGTTAAATACTTTCCCAAAGACATTCACAAGAATTTAATCAAGGCATACCATACTACTCGGTGAAACTCAAGTATTCGCTAAAAGTAAATACCACTCAAACATTCTATTTAATGAGTTATACCATATTCGATGAAGCATTACTTGAAAGCATTTAAACCAATCAATAACACTAAGTCGATTATTAGTATTCTCAAATTATAGAATTAAGGTTCTCAAACATTTTATTTTTAAAATCTTCTCCACATCCAAAACTCACACAAATTGCCAAAATAGTTTTAAATAGCCAAAGGTTAAGTTTTATAAAATCCAATAAGGATTTATAGTTTGAAAACAGATAATATCATTTTACCATGTAGGAAGATTTCCAAAATACTTTATGTATAAATTTATTTTCAAACTTCTTATTTAAAAACCCATAAACTTATTTACTTCACAACTGTATATGTACACCCTTTGATAAAATAAACCATAATTCCACTTTTAATATCAAAATACTTTTTATATATTTAGTTATTCCAAATACTTATTTAAAATGGAATTCATAATTCACAAATCATTTTCCAAACCCACTTATATAAGTAACCATTTATTTATCAAACCATGAATGCTCATATCCAAAATCATATTGATATTCAAATATTTGTTTAGAATCAACTTAGGTTTATAATTCCAAAACCATTCCTCAAAATCCATAACCATTTCTACTAATAATACTAATATACAATTACTACTTATTAAAATCATTTATAAAAGGAATTAGACTAATTTGGAAACAAGTTTGAGATTTGTAAATTTAAATAAACTCTCTTTTGTAAAATTACTTATATACAAATCATATATTTATATTTATAAAATAGATAGATATAAGTTTATAAAAGTCCATTGAATCAAGTAATTCAAAAGTCTATAAAAACACAAGAGAATTCACTACTACAAGAATCTGAATTCATCACAGGACCATAGAAATAAATTGATCCACGGAGTTCAACTCTATATCATCTTAAGGAGGAATCAAAAGTCCAGAAACTACAGAAAACAAGAAAGCAAAAGGAAAATAAAAGAAAACATGCAAACATGCTCAAATTTACATAGGAGAATGCCTGAAACTATCAGACCGGTGGACGCTACCAGTAGATCGGTTATCGTGTCTAGAGCCTGAAAGCTCCAGGCATCGTCTTTGACGACGATTATAGTCGATTCCGGCCACTTAAACTTGATTTCGGCAGCATAAAATTACACAATCAAGCCTACGACTAGCATGCATCTATAAATCATCAAAATTTGCTATAGAAGATTCATAACAAGCATTAACAGTTTAACGTCTGACAGGGTTATCTCCGTTTAAGATAGACGCAATAGACAATCAAACAATCACAAATCATCCAAAATCAAACTAACTAGTTCAGCATACAATTCATATATTTTTAGGGATAGATTTTGTGAGTGATTAACTCGCCTTATTGTTAACCCAAAAAATGGTTCCACGCCCTGGGTTGAGCATGAAAGCACTAGCCTTGTTCTTACGGAGCAATAATATAGAAATAGATGTAAAAAGAGCAGAAGTAGTAAAGGACAAGAAGATTTTTATAGTGGTCCGGCTGTTAATGAAGCCTACGTCCACTTTATAATTTTTTATTAATTGACTATTGTTACAAGTTGAATCGAATTACAATATGATTGAATCTCCTAAGTTAGATCAAGTCACCAGTGCAAGAGTTCATTGGAGAATCATAATGAACCCCTAGATGACTGTTGTGAGGGAGGAGAAGAGTGAAGAATAATTCTTGTAGAGCTCTAGCAACCATTTCAGAAGATTTCTTTTTATGTTGTAGGTTGGATTGTATTTATAGGAGTTGGAGAGCTATTAGGCTAGGCCGCATTGCCAGGAGCTTGCATTTGAAGGTATGAAGATTCTCCCAAAGTTTCATAGTGAGATGACCTAATATGATGGATCGCTAGTGATCCATGCAATTAGGTTATTTTGAGCTCTTTTCTATTGGATCTTGTTCATTGCCTTATGTAGGTACTTTCCATACAATTTCATGACTAGATGCCTTGTTTTGATGATGATTCATGTACAAGTTGCATTGAACTATTACTGGAATCAGATGAATGCCCACTTCTCGAACTAGCTTGCTTGGAATATCATGAATCTTGGCAGACAGCCCTAGAAAACATATTAGATCATGATGCAAGAAGAATGATTGTCCCATAAGCAATATTCATGGATCGTTAGCAATCCATGGGTGATGGATCGCTAACGATCCATCCCTTTAAGCTATTTTTGTTTTTTATCTCTTAAGCCTTTCTTGGTTCCTTCTCCTGGTTCTTTTGGTTGATTCTTGATATATTTTATCCTACCGTAGATGTTCTAGTTCCCTTTGAATTACACTAGGTTAAAAACCCGATTAACATCTGCCCCATAGAGTAAGCCTTCGTTGGAAACAAGGTGTGCTCTGGATGTAACTGCTTTTGAGTTCCCATTTCATTAATTTCAATTGATCCTGTTGAGGCCATCTTGCGAATTTGGCTTTGGCTATCTAGCCATCTATTGAGTTCTGATGTGAATTGCCATTGCTGGTAATAATGAATCAATTTTGGTCCCATAATTTTCCAGATGATTGCAAATAACACGTGGATCATGCTTGGCGAGTTTGGAGAAAATTGGTTGCAATTTGATAGATCGCTTGCGATCCATGCAATTAGGTTATTTTCAGCTCTTTCAATTGGACCTTCTTCCTTGCCTTATGTGGGTACTCTCCATACAATTTCATGACTAGATGCCTTGTTTTGATGATGATTCATGTACAGGTTGCATTAAACTATTACTGGAATAAGATGAATGCCTACTTCTCAAACTAGCTTGCTTGGAAAATCATGAAACTTGGCAGACAACCCTAGAAAACATATTAGATCATGATGTAAGAAGAATGATTGTCCCATGAGTGATATTCATGGATCCTTAGCGATCCATGGGTGTTGGACCGCTAGCGATCCATCCCCTTAAGTTATTTTTGTTTTTTGTCTCTTGAGCCTTTCTTGGTTCCTTCTCCAGGTTCTTTTGGTTTATTCTTGAGTTGTTCGTCTTACCATAGATGTTCTAGTTCCCTTTGAATTACAGTGGGTTAAAAACCCGGTTAACACTTATATCCTTTGCTTCATAGCTAAAACAACCAATTACAACAGCTTCTTCCTTAATTCAACAAAAACCCTAAAGCAGTAATTACCCAAAACATACAACAAGTTACAACTATGATCAAAAATCGAATTTGTTGGTTCCAAAAGCTAAAGTAGAGTAAAAAGAAGCTACCTTGATTTTATCTGATTTTTCTTGATTTTATTTCTATTTTAAAACCACAAATTTGAAAGAGGAATTGAAAACCCTAGCTTGCTTCTGTTTTGATTTTTAGATATTGAAAAGTGAACGTACTGTAATTGAAAAATGAGAAGAAGCTTTCTCCTTTACTAATTTTATTTGGTGCTTAGTTTTAAATTTGCAACCCAATGAGGATTAATTTACCATTTTGATTTAATTACTTATTAATAGGTTCTCAAATCAAAAGGATTAAGTAACCAAACCATAATCGATGAACAAAATGACATCCTAAATTATTTTTACAAAGAATAACATTTTTTAACTAATGAAATTCTTATATTATCAAATTTTAAAGAAAAATCCAACTTCTCTTTTATTTTAAAAATAAAAGGCTCAAATCAATTACACATTCAAATCAACTCTAATTTCCAATTATCATCAAACAAAACTCTAACATTCTAATTTCTTCATGGCTACTCTTCATCAACAAATGCAACTTTTAATCCCTATAAATTGCAAAGAATTTCAAAGTCTTATAATCATTTCAATTTTCTTAATGCTTGCTATTTATACTCAAAAGCTTTCTACGCACAAGAACTCTATTTGATCATTTATATATTCAAGTTTATTCTTGTTTAACCAAACAAACTTCCTTTCTTCATGAAATACACAACATACCACAAAGGAGAATATTATAAGAAGAGTGTACTCTAAAGACTTATCGGTGTTATTAAAAGAGCATAATCAGTCAAATATTTCTTTATTATTGAAGTCATGTTCGGTTGCTCAGGCGGTTAAAAGTCCTACTCTGTTGCATAGGCGGTTGAAGTCCTATTTGGTTGCTCGGGCAGTGTAATACCTATTCTTCCGGGTTAAGAGAGGGTTGATAGTTGAATTCCAGATGGAGTCTGACGTAGAACGTGAAAGTTCAAACTAGTATAAAAATTCCAGGTGTTATTTACTT
Source organism: Allium fistulosum (assembly GCA_030737815.1). Lineage (NCBI taxonomy): Eukaryota > Viridiplantae > Streptophyta > Magnoliopsida > Asparagales > Amaryllidaceae > Allium > Allium fistulosum. The sequence continues at coordinate 1,256,441,619 of CM060904.1, forward strand.
TATCGCTTTAATTTTATACTTACATTCCGCACAAGTAGATGGATTGTTTAATATTCCATATTATACGATCCATAGTTACTTGGTATCAGAGCGAGGTCATTATATAACCATAACACAGTTATTTGATATTCAAATAATATGGAAAATAACACTAGCATAAGTTTTATTGAAGGTCGACTCCATTGCACGACCACCACTGTTTAATGGATTAATTATTGGTCAACTAGAATGAGAATTTATATGCAAGCAAATGGATATGGTACTTGGAATATCACTCAGAATGAATACACTGTACCTACTACACCATATGCATAATGGTCTAACACACAAAAATTAGATGCTACTGCTAATACTAAATCCATGAATATGCTGTTTTGTTCATTAGAAAAAAATGAGTTTAATAGAGTTAGTACGTGTAATTCGGCATATGAAATTTGGCGTACACTTAAAGTTACACATAAAGGTACTAACAAAGTTAAACAAAGCAAGATTTCTATGCTTAAGAACCAGTTCCAGAACTTTAGAATGAAGAAAGATGAAACTATAAAAGAAATGTATTCTAGGTTTCAAGATATATATCATTCACTTTTGGCATTAGAAGAAAAATACACAGATTTTGATATCGTTTCAAAAATTCTCAACTCTTTAACAGATGAATGAGAACGAAAAGTCTTAGCAATTGAAGAAGCTAATGACATTTCAACTATAAAACCAGAAGAGTTGATAGGAAATCTAATGTCATATGAAGTAAATTTACATGCAAAAAGAGCTCAGGCACAAGACAAAAAGTCAATAGCGTTACAGGCAAAAAAGGAAGAATCATATTCGAACAAAGATGATATGGCATTTATAGCTAAAAATTTCAAAAAGTTTTTGAAATTTAGAAAAAGCAATAAATTTGGAAATAACAAGAACACCAACAAACCATCAGCTTCAAATCTCGAATGCTATGAATGTCACAAAAAGGGTCACATAAAAAATGACTGTCCTGATCATAAGAAAGGCAGGTACAAAAATAAAAGGGACAAATAAAAGAAGAAGCAAGCATCCTCTGTTACATGGGATGATTCAGAATCATCTTCCTCATCAGACGGTGATAGTGATAGTGACACAGAACATGCCAATGTATGCTTTATGGCTACAAATGATGATGTAAGTGATCTTTCTTTTGATGATTTAGTTGATATAAACTCAGAACTATTAGATACACTAAAGATTATCAAAAGAAAATATAAAGATACACTTGGAAAGTTAAATAGAATTGAAATTAAAGTAGATATGTTAAAAGATAAGAAGAAAATTTTAGAAGAAGAACTTGTGATTGCTCAAGAATCTTGTTCTAGTACTACCTCCCAGCTTACGATGCTAAGTAGGGAAATAGAAACTCAAAAAGAAAAGAATGATATCCTTTTATCTAAAAATCACGAACTAAAATCTACTGTTAAAATATTAGAATTAGATATTTCTAGTCTTAAAACAAAATTAGAGAATATTACCAATAACATTTCTAATTTTAGTAAAGGAAGAGAAAATCTTTCTAGAATTATAGAAAATTCACAAGCTACTTCAAATAAAAGGGAATTAGGATATAATATGACGACAAAAATTCCTAAAAATAATAGTTCTTTATATATAATCTTTAAAACGAAAGATAATACTTTTATAAAACCTATTTTAAAAGGTTTTAATCATCCAAAATCTATTAAGATTTGGGTTCCAAAAACAAATAATTATCTGATTAGAAATAAGTATATAAAATCTTTTATAGATACAGTTCATAAAAGTGAAATTTTTACTTATAATGGAAATTCTAAACCCTCTTGGGTTTGGCTTCCTAAGACTCAACTCTTAGAACCCTAACAAAAATGAACATCATTTCTGTATTTTTTGCACGTACAAATTAAGAAAAGAGGAAAGTGGATACTTGATAGTGGTTGCTCAAAACACATGACAGGAAACAAAGACATGCTTACAAACATTATCTACTCAGATGGAGTATCTGCCACATTTGGAGATAATTCCAAAGGATATATCATCGGCAAAGGCGATGTGAGCAATGACGGTACATCTAACTTACCTCTTATTACAAATGTTTTACTAGTTAAAAATTTAAAACATAATTTGCTTAGTATAAGCCAAATATGCGATAAAGGTTTTAATATATCTTTTTCAGAAAATAAATGTAATATATCTGATCAAAATAAAATCTTATCTTTAAAGGAACTAGAGAACGTAATATTTATATCTTAAATATGAAAGTTAATCATAACACAAATATGTGTCTAATAGTCAAAGAAAATGATCCATGGTTATGGCACAAAAGATTTTGTCATATAAATTTCAAAGCAATAAGCAAATTATCTAAAAATAATTTAGTAAAAGGTTTACCAAAAATGAATTTTTAAAGTAAACGGCATTTGTGATGCTTGTCGGTTAGGAAAATTAACTAAATCTTCTTTTAAATCAAAGAAAATTATTTCTATATTACAACCACTTGAGTTATTACATTTAGATCTTTTTGGACCAACTCAAGTTCAATCTATAAATCATAATAAATATGTTTTTGTAATTGTAGATGATTTTTCGAGATCCACTTGGACAATATTTATGAAAAATAAAAGTGATACTTTTGACAATTTTAAAAACATTGCTAAGAGAATTCAAAATATTAAAAATATAAAAATTAAAAACATTAGAAGCGATCATGGTGGTGAATTCGATAATGATATTTTTGAAAAATATTGTAATCGGAAAGGAATTTTTCACAATTTTTCATTTCCTAGAACTCCACAACAAAACGGAGTTGTAGAAAGGGAAAACGGAACACTTCAAGAATGCGCTAGAACCTTATTAAATGGAAGCACTCTACCTAAACATTTTTGGGCAGAAGCTATAGCAACTACTTGTTTGTTTTAAATCGAGTCCATCAACGAAACATACTCCATATGAACTTTTTAATGGAAGAAAACCTAACATATCATATTTTAAAAAATTTGGTTCAAAATGTTTTCTATTAAATACAAAAGACCAACTTGGTAAATTTGATCCTAAATCCGATAAAGGAATATTCAGAGGATACTCGAAATGAAGTAAGGCATATAGAATTTGTAATAAAAGAAGTAAAGTAATCGAAGAAACACTTCATTTGTCTTTCGATGAAAATTTCAAAATTAATAATAAAAATGAAGATGAAGATATAATTTCAAAATCAAATATCACAGAAGGTGATATTGAAAATATTGAAAATAATACTGAAATTGAAAACAAAACTTACCTAATGAAAATGAGATTCAATCTCCACCGAGATTACTAAGAAATCACCCAATTTAAAACAACATTGGAGAAATAAATTCTAACGTAAGAACATGAAACCAATTAAATCAAATGGGTCATGTAGCTTTCCTATCGAACATTAAACCAAAAAATTCTAAAGAAGCCTCAACTAATGATTACTGGATTATAGCTATGCAAGGAGAGTTAAATCGATTTGAACGAAATGAAGTTTGGGACTTAGTTCCTAGACCTACTAATCAAACAGTCATCGGTACTAAGTGGGTTTACGGAAATAAAGCGGTGAGCAAGGGAATATTATTCGAAACAAAGCTAGATTAGTCGCTCAAGGCTACAATCAAGAAGAAGGAATAGACTATCAAGAAACGTTTCCTCTTGTAGCCCAGCTAGAAGCAATACGTATTTTATTAGCTTTTGCGTGTTATCATAACTTTAAACTATATCAAATGGATGTAAAATTGCTTTTCTAAACGGATTTATAAAGAAAATGTGTATGTAGAACAACCACCTCTATTTACACATGAAAAATTTCCAGACCATGTTTATAAATTAAAGAAAGTTTTATACGGTTAAAAACAAGCACCTCATGGTTGGTATGATCGTTTTAAAAGTTATCTTATAAATTCTGGTTTTAAAATTGGAAAAGTATATCAAACTCTGTTTATAAAACAAGATAAAAAAGATATTTTAATAATACAAGTTTATGTTAATGACATCATTTTTGGTTCTACAAACGAAAAATTATGCCAAGAATTTTCGAATATTATGACAAAAGAATTTGAAATGTCTCATATGGGAGAACTTTTAGATTTTCTTGGGTTACAAATCAAACAATTAAATAATGGTATTTTATTAATCAAGAAAAATATTGTAATAATCTAATAAATCATTTTGGTATGGAAAATACTTCTGCTAAACCGACACCTATGAGTACTACGATACATCTCGATAAAGATGGAAATGGAAAAAGTATTGAAAAAAAATTATATCGAAGTATGATTGGATCTTTACTTTACTTAACTGCTAGTCGACCTGATATAATGATGAGTGTTTACTTATGTGCACGATTTCAAGCAAATCCCAAAGAATCACATTTGCGAGCAGTAAAACGAATTTTACGTTACTTAAGCAAAACTAAAAACTACAGCCCCTTTTACCCTAAAGAATATCCTTTTGAGTTAGTATCATATAGTGATGCTGACTGTAACGACCCAATATTTTGGACCATTCAAATCGACAATAAAACCACACATGTCGGACTTGAATAATTCAAAACAATAAATTGTAAATAAATTTGGAGCAAATAAAATCAATCACAGAATCATAGAAACAAAATATTAAAATAACTCGCAGCGGAAATAAAAATACATAGTAGTTCATGAAGCTACTACAATACATAGTCTCAAAATAGATACATTATACCAGAGTCTGAAAGCAAATACAACTGGAAATCCAAATACATAAGTTCACTAATACATAAGCAAAGGCTGAATGGAAATAACTGAAATAGAAATAGATAGACAACAAGATAGATAGATAAGCCTCCATCAAATCTCTAGCTCCAAAGATGAATCCAAAGTTGTGATACTCAGGCTGACCTGTGCGTAAAGCAAAACACAAAACACTCGAGTCAGGACATACATACTTATAAAATGTAAATCAACTCAAGTGAACTGTAATAGAAATGCTCAAGTAACTTAAAGGATGCTTGGGATCACCCATCCTTTAAGGATCCATTAAACTATCTATTATGCAGTAATATACGCTGTTATAATAATGTCTAAAGTAAAGTAAACTATTTAAAAATAGCATTAAGGCTTTACATTTTCCACCTTAACACATTTTTAGGTATGCCAATAGTCTATACAGTACTGTAATACTCCGTAAACTGGAACTACCAGAGGATACTCCATAGGTACGACACAAATCAAACTCGTAGTAAAGTTCGCTAGGGTAGGTGACATGGCACAACTAGGCAATGCCATGGTAGATATACCAATTACACTTCCAGGCCGGTGGTAACGCAGAGCCGCAGCAATCACCCACCTCGAGCCACACTCCCGAATCAAGGGGTGCACCCAATCAATCACAAAGTAATAGAATAGTATACGATGGAATGTGTCCGATGAGCTACCTCATTAGCCCGTCGATTGCTCCTGTTTTAGCCACCTTATGCTAACTCACGGGAGTTAGGTCCACGTTTATACCTCAAAATAGAATCGTCGCCACCATCCTACTTCATTCTGGAATCTCCACCACGTACACAGTTGTTAAAGTGGTTTTCGGTATCGACAGAGAGTATGTCCATATCTGATCTCGGTCTCTTCAACAACCAATTGTTTTTATAACCCGTGGTTATAAATTTCAAAATGGTTTATATTTCAAATCAAAACATTTTCATTTTAAACCATTTAAATTCGATGACATTATTCTTTCAAAACATTATTTATTTTCCAAAGTTGTAACACTTCCAAATTTATTCAATTAATTATAACACTTCAAAAATGTAATGTTTAGAAATCATAACACTTTCCAAAATGTAATATTTAGAAATCATAACACTTTTAAAATGTGATATTTTGGAAACCATAGCACTTTAAAAATGTGACCCATATATAGTAGCATTTCGAAAATGTTACCTTTTTAGAAAATAGTAGCATTTTTAAAACATAACCTTGAAAACCATAGCATTTTAGAAATGCTGCAAATTCTATTATATTATCTACTATAACATATTTAAAACATCATATCTTATATTTTTACCATAGTTATTATATAAGATCTATTTTACTTTTCAAACTTATTTATTTGGATATTAATTAAACTATGATTTTAGTTAAATAAAATTTATCACCAAAATATCCAATTGAAACTGTATTTTCTCACATTAAGTTAAAAATACATTTTTAAACCATTTATTAACTTATAAAGCTTTAACTTATAGAAAAATCAATATATATATATATTATCATTTAAATCAAATTTTTAAGTTAAAATTTCATAATTTAAAAATTCCAAATACTTAAAATTTTCCAGAAAATATTTATATTTCAAAATTAACCACGGGTCTGTAAAATATTTTCTAACCTAGGTCAAGTAATACAGATATATATCATTTCAATCCGAAATATAAAATCTCGGGTTTGATCATTTCAAACCCACAATCCCAAGTCAAATAAAAATCGCTCGAGCCTATCATTTCAGCTCATAACGACTTTTCCCTATTCTAAAGTCTGTTCGGGTATGTATCATTTCAACCCATAGTGAGGGAACTTATAGTGTGAGAAACAGAAATATAAAATAAACAGTATAGCTTAGCATTTAATGTCAGGTGATGAAACAGGTATATCATCAGGTTATAACATCATATAATATCATATCACAGGCATATGTGAAACTACTATCAACATGGCATATTACTATTACAATTCACAAGTTATTGATTCACTAGTTTATAAGTACGAAGTCGAGAGTGATAAACTCACCTTCTAAAGCTAGAGACGACAATTCAAAGCACATAATCAAACTCCGAAAAGCACGACAAAGCACGAACTAGATTTGAGTGGATGCAGAGCCAAGATTCAATACAAAACATATATAAGTAGATATTTATGCAAAGAATTTAACAAAACGATGTAAAAATGGGCTAGAATGACCTAGTGGGCTTGGCCACTACACAAATGGACTTGACCATCATCAAACAAGGCTCGGTCACTTTGGTTTTGAAGTAAGAATGCTCGGCCAAGGCAAGAAAAGAGGCACGGCTAGGGGTATGTGAAGAGATGGCATGCCAAAAGTCATGTGGAAGGCAAAGAATCAATGGTCATGATGGCTTTAGGTTCGGCCCTTAGGCTAATGTGCTCGGCCATGGTGTTTGGGCTTGATCAAGTGGTCAGGTCACAAATCTTTGCACAGCTTGGAGATGGAGGATTGGTCACGGCAAGGGGTTGGAAGGTGATGGCCGAAGCATGTAGAGGAGGAGAGGTGATCATGTAGTGCTCGGCTAGGGTTTCTATGGCAATTTGGTGATGGGTTTTGGATCATGGAAGGTCATGGCAACAAGGGGATGGTGGAGATGGGGTGATAGCCGAACATAGGTGATGGTGTGGAGGAGGTGTGGTCGGCTATAGGGAGGAGCATGGTGGTCGAACTATGTTTGAGATGAATCCAAAAAGAAAAGAAAAATGAAAAAGAGGAAGAGGAGATAAGACTTACTGTAAAAAGTTTTGTCAGGAAGAAACAAATTAGAAAGAGGAGAAGAGAGGCAAAGTTTTGTACGGCTATGCAAATTAGAAAGACACCATTTCAACTTGAATAGGCAAACGCATGTCCATTAGGAAATTCAAGCCCAAAAAAAAGCCCAGTTCAAAAACAAGCTCAAAAACTCAAACAAAAATCAAAGCCCAAACCAAGATAACATAGAAAATAAAATATAAAAAAATAGAGAATAGAGATACTAAAAATATTTATGTGTAAAACGCTGAAATTTAACAGATTTAAAAAGTATAAAACAGAATTTGACGAAACGAAAAGTAGAACGAATATCAGAATCAAATTCAGCTTAAAAGAAAAGGATTGGAAATTTAAAATTCAAATTTAAAAATTTCAACTGAAAATCAAAGTTTGACCAAAGTTGACCAAAATATAAAATTTTCAGAAAATCATTATTTTATTATATTTGGAAAATTAATTATAAACAAAATCCAAAAATACATTATAAAATTCCAAATTTTCAATTTTTAAATGATTTAAAATCAAAGTTTCAAATAAATTCAATTAAAATATTTGTTAAAATTACGGGTTGTTACACTCTCCCCTACTCAAAGCTTTTCGTCCACGAAAAGGAACGAGACACAAAAAACAAAGAAAGAGAGAATAAGATAGAATAACGAATAGTACCTGAAACGAACAATTCCGGATTCGAAGCATGCACGCTCTCCTCCGTCTCCCAGGTACAATCCCGATCATCAGTACTCCACTGCACTTTGACCAGGTTGACAGATTTCCTTCTCAGCTACTTCATACCTCTATCGACAATACAAAGTGGCTTCCTCTCGATAGTAAGGTTTGGCTCAATATCCAAACTCTCTAGAGCAGAAGGCTGGACAATAAGAGATGGATCATGAAGATACCGACGAAGATGCGAAACATGGAATACATTATGCACTCCAGAAAACTTCTCGGGCAAATCCAGACGATAAGCCAAAGAACCAATCCTCTCTAAGATGCGGAAAGGACCAATGAACCTAGGAGCAAGATTCCCTCTCCGACCAAACCGAACCACATTCCTTAAGGGAGAGACCTTAAGGAAAACCAGATCACCAACAGCAAACTCCAAACTCCTCCTACGCCGATCACCGTACTTCTTCTGCCTATCCTGAGCACTCCTCATCTTCCTCTTAATCTCCTCAATTCTCTCAGAAGCCTCCAGAATCATATCAGGACCAAGAACTAAACGATTACCAGATTCAATCCAGCAAGATGGAGATCTGCAAGGTAGTCCGTAAAGAGCAGCAAACGGAGACATTGCAATACTAGCCTGAATTCAAAAGATGGAATGAGATAGATAAAAGATTAAGATAAGATTTAGATAGAAGATTTGAGATTATACCTGATAACTATTGTTATAGGTGAATTCAACAAGATGGAGATGATCTTCCCAAGATCCTCCATAATCAAGAACACAAGCACGAAGAAGATCCTCCAGAATCTGATTCACTCTTTTCGTTTGACCGTCGATCTGCGGATGGTAAGCATTGCTCAGATTCAGATGAGTACCCAAAGATTCCTGAAAAGCTTTCCAAAACTGGCTGGTAAAGATGGGATCTCTATCACAAACAATACTGACAGGAACACCATGAAGACAGACAATCTCCCTCATATAAATCTCAGCTAAACTCGAAGCAGAACGGGTAGACTTGACCAGAATGAAATGAACTGACTTGGTCAATCTGTCCACAATAACCCAAATACTCTCATTACCCTTCCTAGTCCTTGGTAATCCATCAATAAAATCCATAGAAACCTGTTCCCATTTCCAATTGGGAACCTCAAGGGGCTGCAACAAACCAGGGGTCTTCTGATTATCGGCCTTGACTTGCTGACAAGTCGCACATCTACTAACAAAAATGGAGATATCACACTTCATACCCTTCCACCAATACAACTTCCTCATATCCTGATACATCTTCATCACTCGTGGATGAATAGAAATTCTGTATCGATGATTTTCTCGAAGTAACACTTGCCTCAATCCATCGACATTCGGGACACAAATCCGATTATTAATCCTCAAAATCCCTCTATCATCGATTTGAGCTCCACTACCATCAAGACTACTACCACCAACCCTACTACAAACATTCTCCTTCATAAGCCTAAGCATCTATCCTCATCCTTCTTAGCAATGATACAATCCAAAAGAGGAGAAGAAACAACAAGCTGACACAACATCGCCTTCTTCGTACTCAAAGCATCGGCCACAACATTAGCTTTCCCAGGGTATAGTTGATGTCGAGGTCATAAGAAGCAAGGAACTCTAGCCACCTAACTTGTCTCTGATTCAAATCCTTTTTGGAGAAAATATATCTCAAAGACTGATGATCATTAAAAAGCTCAAACTTAGTTCCCAAAAGATGATGCCTCCAAAGCTTCAAAGCAAAAACCACGGCAAGCAATTCCAAATCATGAGCAGCATAATTGGCTTCATGGGTCTTCAACTGATGACTGGCATAAGCAATGACCTTCCCATCCTACATCAGAATAGCTCCCAAACCTTCATGACTAGCATCAGTGTATACTGTTAACTCCTCATTTCCATTTGGAACGGTAAGAACTGGTGCAGAAGTAAGCTTGCTCTATAACTCATTGAATGCAGCTTCACACTTATCATTCCATATAAACTTAGCATTCTTTCGAGTCAAAGCAGTGAGAGGTGCAGCAATCCGAGCAAAATTCTCAATGAATCTCCAATAATAACCGCCAAGGCCTAGAAAACTACGAATATCAGATGGAGTCCTAGGAATTTCCCAATCCTGAAATAGAATAGGGAAAAATAAGAAATAAAAAGAAAGGTAGAAAAATTGGATTACAAAAGAAAGATGAGAAAAGGTAGACTTACATTGATCGCAGCGATCTTGACTGGATCAACCGAAACTCCATTACTAGAAACAATATGTCCAAGAAATCGGACTTCATCTTTCCAGAAATGGCATTTAGAGAATTTAGCTTTCAATTGGTGACTCCTAAGAGTCTCCAGAACAGAATTCAAATGGACCTTATGCTCCTCCTCTGACTTAGAGAAGACAAGAATATCATCGATGAAGACTAGAAAAAACTTGTTAAGAACATCACGAAAAACATGATTCATCATATCAACAAAGAAAGCTGGGGCATTAGTCAAACCAAAAGGCATAACTAACCATTCATAGAAACCATTCTCAGTACGGAAAGTAGTCTTGGGAATACTTTCCTCAGCAACTCTGAGCTAGTGGAAACCTATGGCAAAATCAAGCTGAGAGAAAATAGTAGCTCCATAAAGCTGATCGAACATATCATTGATACGAGGCATAGGATATCTGTTTTTCATAGTGAGCTTGTTCAGCTCCCTATAATCAACACACATCCTCAAAGAACCATCGGACTTAATGACGAAAACCACTGCGGAATGACTAGGTCTGATCAGACCCTTGGAGAACAAGTCCTCAATTTTTTTCCTCAACTCAACCTTCTCGCGGGGTGCCATTCTTCTGGGAGGAAGAACTACAAGTCGAGCTCCAGGAATAAGATCAATACGGAAATCAATTTCCCGCTTAGGAACTAAAGAAGAGACTTCACCAAATACATCGAGATAGAGTTTAACCACATGAGTTGAATTAAGATCACCAGGAGAAGAATCCAGAGGGAAAATAAAACTGCGAGCAAAATCCTGAGGCATACAGCACTGAATCACCAAAGGGTTACCCCGATCATCAACAAGAGAAACAGTTCGGGTTTTACAAGAGATAACGGCTTCATGCCTCTTCAGCCAATCACCTCCCAGTAACATATCAAAAGCATCAAAACCCAGAACATAGAAATCACCAGAAAATCGATGGCCAGAATAGAAGAGTTTCACTTGGTTACAAACCCTACTAAGGTTCGCGGGACCCCCAATAGGATTAGTAACACACAAAGGTACAGCAGCAAACTTGGGTGAAAGAAGATGTTCAAACTTATCACAAAGATACACAAAAATAAAACTATGTGAAGCTCCAGTATCAAATAAAACACGAACGGGAAAATTAAACAGGGAAAAGGTGCCCTGGAGAGTACCTTGGGTATCACTAGGAGCAGGTGGAGCATGAGTGGAAGAAGTCATAGCAAAGACTCCAGATGTCTTGTCCTTCTTATACAAGGGGCAATCCTTCTTGAAATGGCCAGGCTGCAGACAGACATGACAGAGGTTGTTCCTGGTATCCTGAGGTAGAGGAACAGCAGCACCAACTGAAGTAGGGCAACTATTGGCATAGTGACCCTTCTGATCGCACTTGAAGAAAGTGATGGAAGATAGGTCGATAGGATGCTTCCGAGGAGTAGATCCTAAACTAGAATGGAAATCCTAATCAAAGAATTCTAAATAAACAAGGTGGATTCGAAAGGAATGAAGTTAAGAAAATGAGATTTTAAAACAAGAAAATTTTATATCCAAAATAATCTTTTAAAATCCTTTAAAATCATTTGAAAATCATTTTATACTTAAAAATACGTTCTCTCACAAAGAAATGATTCTAAGATTGATTTCACTCATTCTAGGGTATTTCTACCCTATCTCTAATGAGTTTTGCTCCATAGGCTAAGGTTTGCCTAAAACCAAAGCTCTGATACCAAATGTAACGACCCACTATTTTGGACCATTCAAATCGACAATAAAACCACACATGTCGGACTTGACTAATTCAAAACAATAAATTGTAAATAAATTTGGAGCAAATAAAATCAATCACAGAATCACAGACACGGAATATCAGAATAACTCGCAGCGGAAATAAAAATACATAGTAGTTCATGAAGCTACTACAATACATAGTCTCAAAACAGGTACATAATACCAGAGTCTGAAAGCAAATACAACTGGAAATCCAAATACATAAGTTCACTAATACATAAGCAAAGGCTAAATGGAAATGACCGAAATAGAAATAGATAGACAACTAGATAGATAGATATCCAGCAAATCTCTAGCTCCAAAGATGAATCCAAAGCTGTGATACTCAGGCTGACCCGAGCGTAAAGCAAAACACAAAACATTCGAGTCAGGACATACATACTTATGAAATGTAAATCAACTCAAGTGAACTGTAATAGAAATGCTCAAGTAACTTAAAGGATGTTTGGGATCGCCCATCCTTTAAGGATCCGTTAAACTATCTACTATGCAGTAATATATGCTATTATAATAATGTCTAAAGTAAAGTAAACTATTAAAAATAGCGTTAAGGCTTTACATTTTCCACCTTAACATATTTTTAGGTATGCCAATAGTTTATACAGTACTGTAATACTCCATAAACTGGAGCTACCAGAGGATACTCTATAGGTACAACACAAATCAAACTCGTAGTAAAGCACGCTAGGGTAGGTGACACGGCACAACTAGGCAATGCCAGGATAGATATACCAATTACACTTCCAGGCCTGTGGTAACGCAGAGCCGTAACAATCACCCACCTCGAGCTACACTCCCGAATCAAGGGGTTCACCCAATCAATCACAAAGTAATAGAATGGTATACGATGGAATGTGTCTGATAAGAGGAGCTACCTTATTAGCCCGTCGATTGCTCCTGATTTAGCCACCTTATGCTAACTCACGGGAGTTAGGTCCACGTTTATAATTCAAAATAGAACCGTCGCCACCAACCTACTTCATTCTGGAATCTCCACCGCGTACACAATTGTTAAAGTGGTTTTCGGTATCGACAGAGAGTATGTCCATACCGATCCCGGTCTCTTCAACAACCAATCGTTATTATAACCCGTGGTTATAAATTTCAAAATGGTTTATATTTCAAATCAAAACATATTCATTTTAAACCATTTAAATTCGATGACATTATTCTTTTAAAACATTATTTATTTTCCAAAGTTGTAACACTTCCAAATTTAGTCAATTAATTATAACACTTCAAAAATGTAGTGTTTAGAAATCATAACACTTTCCAAAATGTAGTATTTAGAAATCATAACACTTTTAAAATGTGATATTTTGGAAACCATAGCACTTTAACAATGTGACCCTTATATAGTAACATTTCGAAAATGTTACCTTTTTAGAAAATAGTAGCATTTTTAAAACATAACCTTGAAAACCATAGCATTTTAGAAATGCTGCAAATTCTATTATATTATCTACTGTAACATATTTAAAACATCATATCTTATATTTTTACCATAGTTATTATATAAGATCTATTTTACTTTTCAAACTTATTTATTTGGATATTAATTAAACTATGATTTTAGTTAAATAAAATTTATCACCAAAACATCCAATTGAAACTGTATTTTCTCACATTAAGTTAAAAATACATTTTAAAACCATTTATTAACTTATAAAGCTTTAACTTATAGAAAAATCAATATATAGATATATATTTTATCATTTAAATCAAATTTTTAAGTTAAAATTTCATAATTTAAAAATTCCAAATACTTAAAATTTTCCAAAAAATATTTATATTTCAAAATTAACCACGGGTCTGCATAATATTTTCTAACCTAGGTCAAGTGATACGGATATATATCATTTCAATCAGAAATATAAAATCCCGGGTTTGATCATTTCCAACCCGCAATCCCAAGTCAAATAAAAATCGCTCGAGCCTATCATTTCAGCTCCTAACGACTTTTCCCTATTCTAAAGTCCGTTCGGGTATGTATCATTTCAACCCATAGTGAGGGAACTTGCAGTGTGAGAAACAAAAATATAAAATAAACAGTATAGCATAGCATATCATGTCAGGTGATGAAACATGTATAGCATCAGGTTATAACATCATATAATATCATATCATAGGCATATGTGAAACTACTATCAACATGGCATATTACTATTACAATTCACAAGTTATCGATTCACTAGTTTATAAGTACGAAGTCGAGAGTGATAAACTCACCTTCTAAAGCTAGAGACGACAATTCAAAATACAGAATCAAACTCTGAAATGCATGAAAAAGCACGAAGTAGATTTGAGTGGATGAAGAGCCAAGATTCAAATCTTGTAAACAAACAAATACAAAACATATATAAGTAGATATTTATGCAAAGAATTTAACAAAACAATGTAAAAATGGGCTAGAATGACCTAGTGGGCTCGGCCACTACACAAATGGACTTGACCATTATCAAACAAGGCTCGGCCACTTTGGTTTTGAAGCAAGCATGCTCAGCCAAGGCAAGTAAAGAGGCACGGATAGGGGTCTGTGAAGAGATGGCATGCCAAAAGTCATGTGGAAGGCAAAGAGTCAATGGTCATGATGGCTTTGGGTTCGGCCCTTAGGGTAATGTGCTCGGCCATGGTGTTTGGGCTTGATCAAGTAGTCAGGTCACATCACTTTGCACGGCTTGAGATGGAGGATTGGTCACGGCAAGGGGTTAAAAGGTGATGGCCGAAGCATGTAGAGGAGGAGAGGTGATCATGTAGTGCTCGGCTAGGGTTTTTATGGCAATTTGGTGATGGGTTTAGGATCATGGAAGGTCACGGCAACAAGGGGATGATGGAGATGGGGTGATAGCCGAACATAGGTGATGGTGTGGAGGAGGTGTGGTCGGCTATAGGGAGGAGCATGGTGGCCGAACTATGTTTGAGATGAAGTCAAAAGGAAAAGAAAAATGAAAAAGGGGAAGAGGAGATAAGACTTACTGTAAAAAGTTTTGTATGGAAGAAACAATGAGAAAGAGGAGAAGAGAGGCAAAGTTTTGTATGACTATGCAAATTAGAAAGACACCATTTCAACTTGAATAGGCAAAGACATGTCCATTAGGAAATTCAAGCCCAAAACAAAGCCCAGTTCAAAAACAAGCTCAAAAATCAAAGCCCAAACCAAGATAAAATAGAAAAAAATAGAGAATAGAAATACTAAAAATATTTGCGTGTAAAACGCTGAAATTTAACAGATTTAAAAAGTATAAAACATAATTTGACGAAACGAAAAGCAGAACGAATATCAGAATCAAATTCAGCTTAGAAGAAAAGGATTGGAAATTTAAAATTCAAATTTAAAAATTTCAACTGAAAGTCAAAGTTTGACCAAAGTTGACCAAAATATAAAATTTTCAGAAAATCATTATTTTATTATATTTGGAAAAATAATTATAAAAAAAATCCAAAAATACATTATAAAATTCCAAATTTTCAATTTTTAAATGATTTAAAATCAAAGTTTCAAATAAATTCAATTAAAATATTTTTTAAAATTACGGGTTGTTACATTGACTTTGGAGGATGTCAAACGGATTGAAAAAGTACAAGTGGTACATATCATATCATTGGACAATCTTTAGTATCATGGTTTAGTAAGAAACAAAATTGTGTTTCACTTTCGACGTATGAAGCATAATACATTTCTGCTACTTTGGCATGTGCTCAAGTAATATATATGCAACAAACACTTCAAGATTTTGATATAAATTTATCTAAATCAACAATTTATTGTGATAATACAAGTGCTATAAATTTATCAAAAAATCCAATAAATCACTCAAGAACTAAACATATTGACATCTGACATCATTTTCTTCATGACAACATACAAAAAAGTAATATCTCTCTTGATTTTGTATCATTATAAAATCAAGTTGCAAACATATTTACTAAACCTTTAAATGAATATATTTTTTTAAAATTAAGACTTGAACTTGGAATTATGTCGTTACATGATTTGTAATTTGATAATAAAGTGTAAATAAAAAGTTATAAAATAAATAAAAATATAATAATAAAATTGGACAAAAATTGGAGCTGATGACACTCGAACTCTGCACTCATGGGAGATAGACATATGACTTTCTGATGTTCTATTTATTATTTACATTAACATCTTTCCTCCTTTCTATTTTATATACGGTACTAATTATATTATATTTTTTACCTTAGAAACTCATAACTATTTATAACATAAAGATACTAAAAAGATTGGCTAGAGTTTAAAGAATAATATTAACCAGAAAATTTCAAACTTCAGAAATAGCAAATAAAATTAATACACACACACACACATGAAGAGGATATTTTAAATTCATATAAAACAAACAAGCATCCACTTCATCTTATAAAATGTCGTCGCAAGAAAATTCCGACCTCTCATCAATTGTATCCAGCACTCCAACTTCGGATTCGTCTAATAAATCTACTCATGTATATGTTTCGGTAAAGATTACTCCATCTCCTAATCACCATACCAGATATACACCAAATGGCAAAAGAGCTAGAAGAAACTTAGAATTTGGATCACCTTCTACCAAGGAGAAAATCGATGATATTCATCACTACCAACATGAAACTTTAAGTATACAATGTGAGATGTATTATGAGCAAAAACACCATGAAAGATGTAAAAAATTTCTTGATCGATTTGCTCTAAAATTCTATGGAACTACTACTAAACAAAGTGTGCACAATCCATCTCCTCAATAGCCTCATGTATCTCCAAATTCTTGGGATCAAGGTGCTCTTATTCAACATAATACTTAGTCTCCTATTAATCCATTACGAGATGACACCAAAGTTGAACCAAGATAGTTCGAAATTTCCTCTTCAGATGAATCCAAGACTTCTGAAAAATAAAGTTTATGTTTTCATAAATTTATGTTCATGAAATTGGTGTTGTAATTTGGAAATATAACATGTTTATTGAAATAAAATTATATTTTTTAACATGAGAATAAAGCTCCTAAACAAATATATATACACATGGCATTCATTGTTGACCAAAATAGAAATGACTGAAATAGGATAACCAACAAAAATTTAACAGATTCGGCCAACGGAATCTAAGGATTCAGACGACTGAATATTCAGATATATAAATAAAAATCTCAGAATTCAGCCGACTGAACCCATCCATTCAGCCGACTGAATCATACAATTTTTCAAATGTTTTCTTACGGGTTCAATCATACCAATTTTAAGCCGACTGCCAAAATCAATTCAGCCGGCTGGTTCAACATTTTTTTGTTTTTTATAGAAACGCACATTTTGCAAAGCAAGAAACCAATCTAAACTCCTTATTATCATCTACCCATTCATTCGCCCTCTACCCATCTATTCACTCTTCAGAAGCAAAAGAAAAAAACCCCAAATCCACTAAATCCAAAAGTCAATTTCTCTTCTCTTTCAAAACAAAAATGCCACCAAGATCGAAAAGAACAAGAGAATCGTCTGTTGGTCCATCCTGTGTAGTTAAAGCGCTCGACAGATTCAAAGCGGTGGAGGTGCAAAAAGTCATAGCGGGGATACAGCAAGGATATAGCGGATGGCTCTAATATAGCATATAAAACTCATACTTAATGTTTTTACAAATATATAAATGGTAATTAAATGAAAAATTATCATTCAATTGAATTATAATTAATACATAAATAATTTTAAATAAAAACATGTGCGAATGTACTTTAAATAAACGTAAAACTGTTATATAACATAATTGAATTTAGTAGAATATTAGAGTATTTTCATTTCTGAAAATATATTAAAAATTAAATCAAATAAATTAGTTTCATAATTTTTATAATGTATAAATGCAATTTTTCAATTCATTTTATTAAAGAAGATATAGCGAAAATAGCGGAATATAGCGGGAATAACGGGATATAGCGGAAATAGCGGGGCTTAAAGCGGAATGGCTATATTTTGGGGCTATATGGAAAAATCGTAGTGGTAGAAATCCGCTGTGAGATATAGCGGGTTATAGCGGGGTAATAGCGGGGCATTAACTACAGAGGGTCCATCTCAGAGCCAAATATGATCATGGCTCCACAATGATACGGCTGTCAATAGATTCAATAGCATGAAGAATTCCAAGCTTTTTGAGGGTGCATTTATGAAATTTCCAGATTTTAATGGGTATGCTATTAGAGAATTGGCAAAAGCGCATAGTTTCAGTTCTCTTATTGGGTATGACGCTAATAATGTTAAAATTTATCCTCTATTGATCAAGTTTTTTATGCTAATATGAATCTAGACCATCATAATCCTCAAAACAAAGACGATTGTATTTGGACTTTGGTCTATGGCATTAAAATTTACTTACCTCTACAAAGATTAGGACATATTTTAAGATGTCCATCCGATGGTTTAGACATTGAAATGGTTTATGTTAATGTGTATAAACGTGACGAAGTGTCACATAGATATTTGTTCGATGATTTAACTGAACTAAAATCAAGTGCTTTACGTCTTAAAGCAAGAATTATTCATCGCGCGCTCATACGTTCTCTTCAACCGCGTACCGAAAGCTATGAAAAGGTTTATAAACGTGACTTCCAAGCCCTCTATCCTATTTATTCCTCTCATAGAGTTAACTGGGGCAAAATTATATTGGATGAATTTCTTAGTGTCAATTATAGAAGAAGCTACAATACCATTCATCATGGAGCTTATATAATGCGAATACTATAAAATTTGGAGTTCCTTTGCCCGATTCCGACTTCACGACAATAGGTGAGCTTAACTCCAAAACCTTAGTCTCATGGGTCTTCCTAGCACTACAAGAAAAGTCACTTTTGATGGCATAACATGATTGCATTTTAACATGCATTGCAATTATTAGTTATTTGAAAAAAGTAAAGAAGGTTTAAAACGCTGTCAACCGTAAGGCAGTGAAAATTTTGTTCCTTCCCACTAACAAATTCTTTCCCTCCCACCGCTTAACACTTAAGAAAAAAAAATTGTTCTCCCACGCTATTGCTTTATCAAAACTTAGGCAAAGAAGTTCATTCCCTCTCAAATCTAAACAAAACTCACTGAACCCTAAAATTATCCTAATTCCTTTTCTATTCGAAGACATCTATAATATAATTATCACATTTGTTGCTGACCTAATTAAATCTTATAGGAAACATAATCGCCCCTCGCACGATCTTTGTTAATTGCACTGAGAAGAAGAATATGCGACTTCACAAATTCGATGTTAGGTAAGTATATAATATAATTTATTGTCTTCTGATTTTTTTTAGAATGTTTAGGTCTGCAAGCCTCAACACTATCTTGTGATGTGATTTATAACATAATCACTTGAGTTTGGCTTTTATTATCATTGATCTGGGAAGATATCTATTTTAATCTAAGTTTGTAGTATTTTTATTGAACTAAATCATTTAAGATTGGGTTAAGAAGAGTTTTTAGCAATTTAATTTTAATCATTTAGATGTTCATAGTGCATGATTGCCTACATATTTGAGTATATAAGTTGTAAGATATCCAGGGCGATGAAGGTACATATGTGTATGTTAAGTATCGCTGAGCCTGGAGCTCAATTTCATTCACCAATGATGTAATATACTGCTCTTTGTTTTAATGCCCATGTATTAATTTATTTCTGTTGCTACTACCTGGTTCAGTCATAACAACTTTTAATTTAGTCTGTATATTTGGTTATTATATATAGGTAGATTTTGAGTATTATATATGGAGAATAAATGCATTTCGTTGATAAGTAAAGAGTCAAATGGGCATCACCAAACATAAAAGTTATCTAGGGATCTTCTACAAATCTAGACTAGGCATACAAAACTAGTGGCTAAATTCACTTCGTAGAAAACACACAGACTATGAGCAAGCTTCAGCAAGTTCTATCATGTTCAATATATGTCTTATAGTCTCATTTATTGTTTGTAGCACAAACAAATAATAAACAGAGAAACAAACAGTCCTTTCCTCTCATGCCTTTGCACATACACCTTGTATTTAGGTAAGATTTGGTGCATATTATAATAAGAAGAAGAAAAAGGAAACATGAGTGAATTTGTGATTGTACACTGACCTTTCAACCTAGACAATTCAATGTTCCTTTGTCGAGGTTTCTAACTTTTATATCCTATCAAGCAGAAAGTCTTTTTTTATATAAATTATGTTCATTTGAGTTTTTAGACTCAATGTCTACACCTTGTATCATCTAATGCATGACTAGTTTAGTTATATACATGTTTAGCCTCTGTATAATTGCTATTTTAATTCATCTTTGAATCAAGTCACATATACATGATGAAATGTGATGCATAATATGATGAGCAGCGAGGAGTCATAGTCTGGCTCACTGCAAAGTTTGAATTATGTATGTATTGCATTAGTATTTCTGTAGTATATATAGTCTGACCATGTCAGCATTGTAATATTATCCTTTTGATAAAATAATTGGGTTTGTACATGAGTAAATGCAGTGACATTATTAGCAGAGTAGGGTAGGGTAGGTGACTAGATAGATTTGCCAAGCTACAGTTAGAAGTGGTCATAATGGTGACATAATAGGATATTAAGTGACATTGACAAATAAACTAAGCAATTAAGAAACACATTTTTGAGTAACCCTCCTCACTTGAGAAGAATTCTCTGTCTTGCACATTTTAGTCAATCTTTGAGTTCAATGGATGTAGTAAAAAAACCTGTATCCAGGCTATAACTCAAGGTTTCTATTTTCTATGGTATTAGATAGGGAATGCTAATGAAGCACGAGTAGTATACCTTTACCCAAGCTGGTACATGGCTTGTGTAACCTGTAGTAGAATCTATGGCATTATAATTCTTTGGTTTTCCATTAATAAAATATTCTTTGCACAACCAGACTTTGTATTGCTAGTCATACCTGTGAACAAAAATAAAACGTAACTTTATAAAGAGTTATGTTTATTTACTAGCATTACAGGATCACCACTTATCATCTTTTTTGTACTAGTTCTCTAAATAATAAATAAGGTCATATATTATGGCTTAAGAATAAGAAAATATCCAAGGATTTGTTGGGCTGTCAAATAAAAAGATTAATGGATAGTATGCGGTTACAAGCAGGTTGTGGTGAATATTATCTGACATCCACTTATATCTCTGATCATATCCCAGGCTCAGTATCTGGCATGCTACACAAGGAACTAACTGAACAATATTCAGCTTTTGAATGGCACTACCACATGCATGGGATTTTGTTGAGAATCCCCTCTTTTATAAAATCATAAAGTATAAATAAATTCATCTCTATTTAACTGATTTCTCAATAAAGTTAGATTATATCATTAAATATATAATTCTATTAAAATGATAAATCATTTATCTTTCTCCATAAAACAGTGAAATCATCTGCATAATAACCTTATTTTTACCCACGCAATAGTTCAAAGAATATAAATGCTTCTATATAAAACGACAAATGACTAATCTTATTATATAACTTTTATCTTTTTTATTAACAATATACAAAATGAAAAATAAAAAAATGATGAAAGCTTATTGTTTTGCACTGATTTTATACATCATTAAATATTTTAAAAAATAAACATTGATCTTTTAGTAACAAAATTGAGTTTAAAATATGGATGATAAAATTATTTAGCTTTTTGTAAGAAAGCTAAATTAAATCATATTTAATAAGAAATTTTTGTTCTAGGCGAATTAAGCTTGTAAATTTGCATTACTAAATTTCCTTTCTAGTTTTGACATAAAACCAAAAGCTGGCAAATGATTCTTTAGTAGATGAAGAGATAAAGAAAGTTCTTTGTTTATATCATTAACTTGTATATTTCTATTATGCTGACTCGAACAAACCTCCATTTCAGATTCAAAGACATCTGGAAACATTTGAAAGAACACTGCCAAGTGGACTTCATCCAATAGGGGAGGTGCAGGATATGCAGATGGAATTGTTAGTGCTGCTGGCGTGTACTGCGGCTTTGCTATCATCAAATCTCCTCAACTAAATTGCAGGTACGGCACAAAGCAAAATATATGACTTTGTTAAATAGATTTAGTTAGTTCAACT
Organism: Allium fistulosum; assembly: GCA_030737815.1. Lineage (NCBI taxonomy): Eukaryota > Viridiplantae > Streptophyta > Magnoliopsida > Asparagales > Amaryllidaceae > Allium > Allium fistulosum. The sequence continues at coordinate 1,256,463,917 of CM060904.1, forward strand.
AAATTGCAATGTGTCGTACCTGCAATATGCACAAAGAAAAATAGATTTTGTTAAATACTAGTTAATTAAGTTTTATAAGAACTAACTAAATTTATAAAATAATGTAATGCACTTAATCAAACCATAGTAGAAATTTAGTCGTCCATACGCGTCCCGAAAGTCAACTGTTTCCTGGGGATTTGACCAGGCAACTAGTACTCGGCAATAAGTGCTCGGCATCAGAGAGTGACCGGCATCAAGGAGTGTTCGGCGAAGCACTTGCCATCCAGGAGTGTTCGGCGAAGCAACTGACATCCATGAGTACTCGGCGTAGTACTCGGCATCCATAGTGTCCGGCGTCCAAGAGTGTTCGGCAAAGTACACGGCATCCATAGTGTCCAGCGTCCAGTAATGTTCGGCGAAGTGCTCAGCAGTGTTCGGCGTCAACTGGCACCCAACGTCAACCAATGCTCGGCATACAAGACTGCTCGGTATCAAGACTGCTCGGCATCAAGACTGCTCGGCATCAATACTGCTCGGCATCAAGACTGCTCGGCATCAAGACTGCGCGGCATACGAGACTGCTCGGCACACGAAAGCAATCTACATCAAGGGGAACTCGGCAGTATCTGTGGTTCGGCGAACAGGAGTACTCGGCATGACACCCGGTAACATCAGAAGTACTCGGCACAAGAGCACTCGGCGTCTAGAGGAGCGTTCGGCTTCGACTGACTAACATCCTGCACTCCCCAAACATCAACCACATCGTTCGGCATAGAAGGGACTGTTCGGCATCATAGCGCTCGGCACATCTGGTTCGGCATATAGTGATCGCTGTACTCGGGCTGGAGCGTTCGGCCATCAGCCCACTTGGGAAGTTCAGCCCATCTTTGTCTATAAATAGAGGGGCAGGGTCACAGTGAAGAGGATCCTTTTTTGGAGAGAAAACACCGGGGAGACTCTGCCATTTTCAAGACTCATCTTCTCTACTTAACAACTTCATTCAAGCATTTGATTCACGAATTATATTTGTAATCAACTATAAAGAAGATCAATAAAGTTCAACCTCAAAGTGGACGTAGGCAATTACGCTGAACCACTATAAATTTGGTGTTCTTACTTTCTGTATTTAGATTAGCACTGTCTTCTCTGTTTAATTTGATTTCATCACTTATATCTCTTCACAATCTTCTTCTACGAGGTTAGTGACCAATTTTGGTGCTAACACTTTGGTGCTTTCACTGAGAATTGAATTCTCAGACCTCAAGGATCTGATTTGAAGCTACTGGATTGAACTAATCCCCCAAAGAAGATCCGACTCACTGATAGGACATCCGTTGATTCTACTCAGAGTTCATACCAATAACTCTACAATGGCAAGACCGCGTACCAGGTCAGCTTCTCACAATGCGGATGCCCACGAGACTGCTAGCGTGCAACAAGCAGGGCCTAGCAATCAACCAGCAATTCCAAATACAGGAGTTGCCACTCAGGACCAAACTCCAGTTGTCACCAGAATAGAGTTCAACGACTTGATGAGAGAGCTCAGGGAAAGTAGGAGACAACTAGGAGAGCAGATGCAAGCCAATGCCAACCTGATGGCACAACTTACTCAACAGCAGCAACAGAATGCTGGGGGCAATCCCGCTGCTTACTCCTCATCTGACAGCTCGACTTCATCTGATGAACCTCCCAGGCGCAAACGCCGCAAGACTGATGCTGCGCGAGCAGATGCTGCTGTTCGAACAGCTGGAGACCGCGACCAAGCAAGAGCTGGAAGCTTCAGGACCGGGATACAGATGGAAGATAGAGGCCCAGATCATCAAAATGCTAACGATGTCGAACCTCAAGATGCACGATTGGCAGATCGCCAAGAGAGGAGGCATCAGCATGGACAGGCGCGTAGAACAGACTCCAACCTTCCGCCTTCCATACAGACACCAGATCTGACAGCTATGATCAGGCAGTTGATGAAGGAAAATCAGGGGTTATCGAATGATGATTGGGGAGTGTCAAGAAGTCATACTCCGTTCACGGATGTTGTGTTGCAAGCGGCGTACCCCAGGAAGTTTAGTATGCCTACTATTCCTGCATATGAAGGAAAGACTGACCCTAGACAACATGTCATGAGGTACGAGTGGATGATGGATTCAGCCAGAGCGAATGATGCCACCAAGTGTAGGTGTTTTCCGATTACTCTATCTGGGATCGCCACTATGTGGTTCACCCGACTTCCTCCGCGATCCGTATCAAATTTCGAGGAGTTGGCAAAGATGTTTATTGAGCAGTTCAGGATACACACTACGCGCCCAAAGGACGTGATGTCTCTGTCAAGTGTAATCCAAAATCTTGGCAAATCGTTGAAGGAATATTTGCAAAGATTCCACGTGGCAGCAACTGAAGTCAGTAATCCCAATGACCATGCAATTCTGATGGCTGTAATGAGAGGTGTGGATCCAGACTCTGAGTTTGGAGACTGGCTGGCAGGAAAACCTCCAGCTACGCTAGAGCGTTTCTACTCTAGGGCACACCAGTTCATAAGAAGAGAGGAAGCTAGGTGGGTACGACGAGATAAGGCGCCAGGGCCTGTCCAAGAGTCAATAAAGAGCAACATCGCTGTGAAGCAATCGGGAGACAGCTCGGGAAAGGTCCAAGTCAACGTCCAGAACAAACCTGGGCAACCCAAGGAGTCCGGAGGAAGGAGTCAAGGGAAAAGAAAAGAAGCAGGAAAGTGGAAGTCGAGAATTCCAAGCTACAGCGAGTACACTCCGCTAAACACCCCACTTGAAAACATTTACCTATCCACTTGCAATACTTTTCAGTACCGAAAACCAAGTCCAAAAGAATCAACTGAAGAACAGAAGCGGACCGGGAAATATTGTCGCTTCCATGAGACTTATGGACACAATACGGAAGAATGTAGACACTTGCACGACGCTATCGAGAAGTTGATCAGGCAGAAGAAATTGCAGGAATTTGTGAAGGATCCACAAGAAGGAGGACAGGGAATGCCCAACCCAGGTCGTGCACCAGCTCCACGTCATCCCGAGGAGCCTGCCCGGACCGTTGGTAGACTGGTCATATATACGATTATCGGTGGGCCTCACCCCGCGGATAAGAATTGGCAGGAGATGGAGCGATATGCAAGTTCCTTGAAGCATGCAGATTTTGAGTGTTGTTCGAACATGGAGGACGGAGCCCCTGCTAAGCAGCAGCGCGTAATGACGGACGATATTGTGTTCAGAAGCAGAGACGCTGATCAGGTAGAGGCTCCAACCATCGACCCCATGGTCATATCTGCAACGATCGGACCAGCATACGTAAAAAGAATTCTGATTGATTCTGGGAGTTCAGTCAACATCATCTTCAAGAAGGCCTACGATCAAATGAAGCTAGAAACAAAAGACTTGAAACCATCCAAAGCTCGTATCCACGGCTTTAACGGCGCTTCAACTGATGCAGTGGGATATGTCGAGTTACCAGTTGAACTGGGACAAGGCGAGCGTCGGAGAGTGCGAATTCTACCCTTTGTAGTGTTGGATGTGGACTCTCCGTATAACGTTTTCTTGGGCCGGCCGGCCCTGGCGGAGTTTAGGGCAGCGTTAGCCCCATGGTGTTTAACTTTGAAGTTCCCGACTGACAAAGGAGTAGGCGTTGTTCACGGCGATCAAGTAGCTGGTCGTTCCTGTTATGTGGCCGAGCTCCGAGAGGCCCACCGGAGGGAGAAAGGAAAGGTTGCGGACAATCCCGTCCGCATCCTCAATGCGGATAATTGACAAGTAGTGCCCGAGCCCTGGCTCGGGCATAGTTCTTGGATCTACGGAGATATAGATCCGAGAGACGACGATGAGAAACCCAGGGAAGAGAAGGCGGCACCGGCTGAATTAACAGTTGACATTTCAGTTAGCCGTGACGACCCTTCGCGAATACTGAAGATCGGATCACAGCTAGGCCCCGCAATGACTGAAGACCTTAGCGACTTCCTCCGGGCAAACCTTGATGTTTTCGCCTGGACGCATTCTGATATGTGTGGGATTTCTCCCGCCATCACGAGTCATATGTTGAACATAGACCCGAAATACGTCCCAGTCAAGCAAAAAAGGAGAGGAATGGATCCGGAGAGATCCACCGCTCTTGGAGAGGAGGTGGACAAACTCAAAGAAAATGGGTTCGTCCGCGACGCCCTCTACCCGGAATGGGTCTCCAACCCCGTGCTAGTAAAGAAGGCGAATGGGAAATGGAGGACTTGCGTAGATTATTCCGACTTGAACAAAGCATGCCCTAAGGATAGTTTCCCGTTGCCTAGGATCGATCAGTTGGTCGATTCCACCGCAGGACACGAGTTACTGTCATTCATGGATGCGTACTCAGATACAACCAAATCCCAATGCATATTCCGGACCAAGAACACACCAGCTTCGTTACAAATGTCGGGCTGTATTGCTATGTAGTGATGCCCTTTGGATTGAAGAATGCTGGAGCAACTTACCAACGTCTGGTGAATCGAATGTTTAAGGACCAGCTGGGTAGAACCATAGAAATCTATGTGGATGACATGCTCGTGAAGTCACGACGGTCAAACGACCACATTCAAGACTTGGCTGAAATGTTCGACATACTCAGGTTTTACGGCATGAAGATCAACCCGTTGAAGTGTTCTTTCGGTGTTGCATCAGGGAAGTTTTTGGGATTCATCGTCAACGCTAGGGGAATCGAAGCCAACCCAGAAAAGATCCAAGCTATTCGAGATGTACAGGCGCCCAGGACTATAAAGCAGGTACAGAGCTTGAACGGAAAAGTAGCTGCGCTGAGTCGATTTATATCCAAGGCAACTGACAAGTGCATCCCGTTCTTTGACATAATAAAGAAAGGAAAGAGAAATTTTGAATGGACGTCTAGCTGTGAGGAAGCATTCCGGAATCTGGTAAGGCATCTGGAGAGCCCACCAATGCTATCTAAACCAGTTGACCATGAGATGCTGTACGTTTACTTGGCTATATCCCCTCAAGCGATAAGCGCAGCTTTGGTTCGTGAGGAGGATCGAGTCCAGAAGCCGGTGTATTATGTTAGCAAGCGTTTAACGGGGGCAGAGAGGAATTACCCTAAAATCGAGAAATTGGCTTATTGCTTGGTGATTGCATCACGCAAGCTGCGCCCATACTTTCAAGCGCATTCAATCGGTGTTTATACCGATCAACCCCTGAGGCAGGTACTCCAACGACCGGAAACTTCTAGAAGATTGCTAAAATGGAACATCGAGTTGAGCCAATTCGATTTCGCGTACTTACCACGGAGAGCCATCCGAGGGCAAGCGTTAGCAGACTTCATCGCTGAATTTACCATACCCATCAAACCGGACGATCACGACATCATTCCCCCCGTTCGATGGAAATTATACACTGACGGTGCATCAAACGACCGTTGCTCCGGCGCGGGCGTAGTTCTTGTAACTCCGGAAAACCGATCGATCTGTTATGCCCTGAAGCTCGATTTCCCGGCTACAAATAACGAAGCCGAATATGAAGCACTGATCGCTGGCTTGAAACTCATCAGGGAACTTGGGATCAAATCAGTCGAAATCTTTTGTGACTCGCAGTTGGTGGTTTACCAAGTACGAGGAGACTACCAAGCAAAGGGACGGAAGCTTGCTCCGTACCTCATTCAGGTCCAAGAACTACTATCAAGTCTTGAGCGTTATGACATCTCACATATCCCGCGCGAACAGAACAAAGAAGCCGACTTATTGGCCAAGTTCGCAAGTACCGACGATCCGCAACAAATGGGATTGTATCCCGTCGAAGTCTTGCATGCCCCGAGCATAGACGAAATGAAAGTCGATCGCGTGTTGGGAACAGAAATCGAGAAGGAATCGTGGATAACCCCATTCAAACTGTACCTAACGACCGGGGCCTTACCAGGAAAAAGAAGCGAAAGACGGCAGGTCCTTCGAAAGGCCGCGCGATACATAATACAGGATGGATCAATGTATCGAAAAGGATTCTCAGTCCCATTATTTCGGTGCATCGCTCATGATGAAACAAAGCGAGTCTTGAGAGAAGTTCACGAAGGGGAATGCGGCGACCATACTGGGGGGCAAACGCTAGCAAAGAAGATCCTCCGCTATGGATATTACTGGCCCACCGTAAACCGGGATGCCGCGGACTACGCAAGAAAATGCGACAAGTGTCAAAGATATGCAAAAATCCCGAGGGCTCCATCAACGGAACTCACACAAATGATCAGCCCCTGGCCATTTGCGATCTGGGGAATCGACATAATCGGCTCTTTGCCTTTATCTAAAGGTGGTGCGAAATATGCAATAGTTGCAGTCGACTATTTAACGAAATGGGCTGAGGCAGAACCTTTGGCCACTATCACCTCTAAGAAGGTCATTAACTTCGTTGTACGAAACATTATATGCCGCTTTGGCCTTCCACGCACCATCATTACAGACAACGGAACGCAATTCGAAAGTAGAGAGTTCAAAGAGTTCTGTTTAAAGTACGGCATCGAGAAAAAGTTTGCCGCCGTTGCACACCCAAAAGCTAACGAACAAGTCGAGGCCGTTAACAAAATAATCAAGTCCATACTAAAGAAGCGTCTGGAGAAGGTTGGAGGCAAGTGGGTAGATGAACTCCCGACAGCATTATGGGCGTATAGAACTACCCACAAGTCCGCGACCGGCCACACTCCGTTCGACTTGGCATACAGCTCTGAAGCCGTTATACCCGTGGAACTTGAAGTTCCATCGCACCGAGTGACATACTATGATCCCAAGACGAACCAAAACCTCTTGCTGGAATCACTGGACTGCATCGACGAAAAGCGTGAAGAAGCTGAATTAAGGGCGGCGGCGCACAGGCATCGAGTCAAGCGTTACTACGACGGCAGAGTCCGCCCAAGAATCTTTGATGTGGGTGATCTCGTTCTAAAACGAGTCTTCCCGGTACCATCACGCATGAATCCCAGCTGGGAAGGTCCATACGCCATTGAACGGAAGCTTGGAGAAGGAACATTCAAGCTAGCGACCGTTGATGGCGCGACACTCCCCCGAGCATGGAACAGTGAACATTTGCGGCACTATTACATTTAGCATGTTTTCCTTTCTTGTTGTAGGCACTGTTATTTCCTGCATGTTTCCATTCAATAATGACTTAGTTTCCTTGTGAAAGTTGTAATCAAGCAATTCAGTTGATTTTCGTTAATAAAGGCTTGAAGCCATATTTTCTATGAAGTTTCTATATCTCTTAATTGGATGATAAATTACGTTATCATTCACGACATGCAGACTCGTACGAACGATTTCAAATCTCCGAATCCCTAGAGTGCGGAGCGGAGTACTCTAAGTCCCCAGAGCGCGGACTAGAGTATAAACGATTTCCAATCTCCGAATCCCCAGAGTGCGGAGCGGAGTACTCTAAGTCCCCAGAGCGCGGACTAGAGTATAAACGATTCCAAGTCTCCGAATCCCCAGAGTGCGGAACGGAGTACTCTAAGTCCCCAGAGCGCGGACTAGAGTATAAACGACTTCAAATCTCCGAATCCCCAGAGCGTGGATCGGAGTACTCTAAGTCCCCAGAGCGCGGACTAGAGTATAAACGATTCCAAGTCTCCAAATCCCCAGAGTGCGGAACGGAGTACTCTAAGTCCCCAGAGCGCGGACTAGAGTATAAACGACTTCAAATCTCCGAATCCCCAGAGCGTGGATCGGAGTACTCTAAGTCCCCAGAGCACGGACTAGAGTATAAACGACTCAAATCTCTGAATCTCCAGAGCGCGGACTAGAGTATAAACGATTCCAAGTCTCCGAATCCCCAGAGTGCGGAACGGAGTACTCTAAGTCCCCAGAGCGCGGACTAGAGTATAAAACGACTCCAAATCTCCGAATCCCCAGAGCGCTGATCGGAGTACTCTAAGTCCCCAGAGCGCGGACTAGAATATAAACGATTCCAAGTCTCCGAATCCCCAGAGTGCGGAACGGAGTACTCTAAGTCCCCAGAGCGCGGACTAGAGTATAAAACGACTTCAAATCTCCGAATCCCCAGAGTGCGGAGCGGAGTACTCTAAGTCCCCAGAGCGCGGACTAGAGTATAAACGACTTCAAATCTCTGAATCCCCAGAGCGTGGATCGGAGTACTCTAAGTCCCCAGAGCGCGGACTATAGTATAAACGATTCCAAGTCTCCGAATCCCCAGAGTGCGGAACGGAGTACTCTAAGTCCCCAGAGCGTGGACTAGAGTATAATCAATCCCAAATCTCCGAGTTCCCGGAGCACAGAGTCGGAGAGAGTCCAAGTACTCGAGAACGGACCGGGAGATAATGCAACTCTTGAGAACTTGAGTTATGGCTACAATTAGTCAACAAACCAAAGAAAGACAAGAGAATAATTCAAGCAATAAAGAAACTAAAATTTTATTCGATAAGTCCAAAATGGGGATACATGATCACTCCTACAAAATTCAGACCTCTCTATACAAACTGCAAGTTGTGAAAGATAAAAGCAATTACAAGACTTAAGCAAAAAACTCGTTGAACGAGTGTATCGATTATTTCTTCGACTTCTTCTTTTTGTCTTCCTTTAATGTTTCCGACGACTCCTCTCCCTCACGCTTTTTCTTGGACTTTTTGCTTGCTAGAGAAACGGAGTCAGGAGCAGGAGGCGGAACATCTAGTGGTTTGGACCTGCCCAGGAGAATGATTTTCAAAGGTCTGTTCCGCGGGTCAGTGAGTTCCAGTATTTCAGACTCGACTTTGACTTTGACTTTTCTCTTCTCCTCGTCGGCAAGACGGTCCTTCATGCTCATCTCTGAAGTATGCTCAGAGGCGCCAATGATTTTAATTTCATCGCTTCCTTCGACAGGAGACGAAGTATCAAGTTTGTCATCATCAAGCGCCCCGATCACTTGGGCGTCGGGACCGGGAGTTACCCCTGCGTGAGCAACGTCGCTTGTTTTCTCTGCTTCCTCCTTGGCGTCATCGCTCCTCGGAGTTGACTCAGCGTCAGAACAACCTGCATGAAAATATAAGAAATGGGCATTAGAACGAATAACCATTGCTGAAAAATGACGGGATCTCTTCAACTTCTAGAGAAAGAAGAATTTCCTACCAGGATCCGGTTGGCTATTGGTGGCGCGTGGGGTTTCACCCTCCAGGATAGGTGACAGCACATGAACGCCAAGCCCGGGATCTTCGGGATCATAACTGGCATGCTGCTCGAATGGATCAAGCGTCGGCCGACCGGCCGATTGGGCAGCATAAGGAGCGGCGATGTGAGGAGTAGTAGTGTCGGCCTCTGACGAGCCGGCTTCGTCGTTCTTCTCTTTCGAAGGGGAAGAGCCTTTGCTATAAAGTGCCAATGCTGCGGATAAGTCCGATGGCTCATTCCCCCTCAAGAACTCCTTCACCAATGCATCCTCGTCGACCTCTTCGGAGCCTGACTCGACCTTCCTGATCTTTATCAGAGTTTCCCATGCCTCAGCCAGGGATTCGGGGATGCCATCGCCCAAGAATGTTAAGTCACGGTGCATAAGGACGCAGGCTCCGTACTCGGCGATCAACGGGTCAAACATACTTTTGACCTCTTCCCTGCCGGCCTCTGCGGCCGCCTCAAGGCGAGAATCAAGCTCCTCCACAGCCATTCTTTTGCCCTCCTCATGGGCCTCATCCTTCATTTTCTCGACCCCGGCAAGTTCTTCGTCGAGCTTTGTCTTCAGGAGTCGGGTAGCAACAATCTCATCACAATATCGCTGTGATTCTTCCTGAGCAGCTATTTTGTCTTCTTTCTCCTTGGAGAGTTGTTCTTTCAGCTCTTTGACTTGAGTAGCGAGCGCGTCCCTTTCTTTTTGGACAGAGTCTTTTTCTAGGGCAAGGGCGCCGCTGCGCTGGACTGCTTCGTCAAGCTCCTTTTTGTGAGCCACCTCTAAGCGAGTAACTGCCTCAGCAGTATCTTTTGCACCTTGTTCAGCGGCTTCTAGCTTTGACTTATACGAAGCGAGCTCTTCGTCTTGGAGTTTGATGATTTTCTTATCGCTGTCAGCCTCCAGATTCAGACGGTCAATCTCGTGTTGACGCTCAACGGATACTTCCGAGATCTTCTCCACCAAGTGCACGAATGCGTCATGTTGAACATAGACGTCGTTGTTGCAGGCAATGGCACTTTGCTTCACGTGCCCAGGAATGTGATGGATGGCTGGGAGGAATTTCAAGCTGTCGAAACAGATTTTCGGAAACTTGGCCTTAAGGTCGACCATCTTTTCCGCAACAGTTGGGTCCACTGCAGGAGTAGGAGGAGGAGGCCTTGAGAATTCCGTTCTTTTACGTTGCTCTCGAACTTGCCTCGTACTCGATGAACTGGAATGTTGTTCTCGAGCAGCATCAGACTGATAACCCTTCTGCAAAGACTTCTCTTTATCCGGCTCAGTTGGGTGAGGAAGATCGCGGGACTGGGAAGATTGAGAGTGTGCTTTCTTGCGGTGAGACGACTCGCGAGGACGATTGTCCCTATCTTCATAATCACCTCGGTCCCTGCGTCTACATGAACCAGAATCTCGTCCAGAGTGATGGAATATAGAAGACCCCTGAAGGCGATCAAGTCCGTGAGAGCGGCCCATATCACCTGCAAAGAATGGAGATAACAACGAGTTAAGGAGAATTCACAAATTAAAAAGACTTGAAGTATATTATGGAATGTGCATGTGCGTGTGTGTCCTAGTGTTCCCCCCGACGGACCCGTTCGTTTATCTTTGCTAATCGGAGTGTTGTCTCCTTGAGCCGGGAGTTGAACTCCTACATTGCCTCTAGCGGGCGAAGAGAATTTGAGAGCTTCAGGATCATCGAACCCGTAATTAAGTAAATCATCGGGGATGGACAGGTTGGACAGACCCCTCAGAGAACTTTCCAGATGCTGTGAGGAAGCCTCTTTCTCAGGCGAAATAAGTGTGACTTTTGAGGTGCCACCAACTTTCTCCTTTTGAACCGTATACTTCAACTTCTTCTTTCCCTTCGAAGGGGAGGATGATGTCTCAATATCCTGAACTTCGATTGCCGGATTCCAAGCGAGACCCACATTCTCGCCCTGAGTCTCGGGAGCATCATCCTCTCTACGCTCGCTTTCTCTGTGCGTATCGGGAGCGCGGCGCGTCGACGATCCGGCAAGTTTTTTCCCTTTACCGGACGGAGGTTTGGGAATGGTAACACCTTCTGGAAGGCTGATCCGACGACCAGGGGCTAGCAAGCCAAACCCCGACAGCGATTCATTTGAGATGATAGTCCGGATGTCTCGATCCTCAGCAGGAAGAGCTCTAATGGCTTCAACAGCCTCAGAATATCCTCGGCCTTCCGGACGCGGGTTGATACCTGAAAAGATGAAATGAAGAGTTAGGAAAAGCATGACTCCAATTAAATACGAATAACGATTCAGTAGAGAGACTTACTGCCTTCAACCCATCTCCTAGCGAAACCAGAAGGGCAGCGCACATAGAACCATTCCTGTTTGTACAGGGCGAATTTGCTACAGGCCCCTGTCAAGATCTGGCACTTGTGGTATGGCTCGAGGAACATAAAGGAAGGGCTATCTTTCCGTCTCTTGAACATATAAATGTATCGGATATCACCGGGGGTTGGAGGTCTGGAGAAGACGGCCATGAAAAGTAAGTAAGTCCCATATAGAAACGCATGACCGTTCGGGTGCAGTTGCGATGGAGCCATGTCTATGTACTGCAGAACGTCCCGGAGAAATAAGTTGAAGGGAGGCACGCTGCCCATCCAACACATGAACTTGTTGCAGGTAGTGTACCCGACTGGGGGCAGATGAGGGCGATCGTGTCTCGAAGGGACTAACACGTCGGCGAAAGGAATCCCGTGAATAGAGCATATCCGCCTCAGAGCAGCTTTGTTGATCTTCGAAGCTTGAGAATCGATCGGATTGTCTAGTAAGATGGTTGCCTCCAGAGCGTCAGGCGCCAAGTTATGAGCGAGAGAAATTGACAGGTTAGAAGAATCAGCGGCTCCTTGCCTTGCTGACGGCCCAGGCCTGTCAGATATGGTGGCCGAACTAGATTTTCTCGACATCCCGAATAAATAATGAACCTGGCTAAATGCTTGAGAAAGCTATACTTAAAAAACGTTGAACGTTAGAATTAGCAACACGATTTTTTCCCCCCGTGTGGTGTGTGAACTAGTGCAAGCAATTGTGTACAGGCAATAAGAATCTAAAGGTTTTAAAGATATAATAATTAGCTTCGAATCATCGCCTTCAAAGACCGTCATCGCTGACCGTCTCAAAAAGCTCGCCTTGAGGTGATTACAGTTCCAGATTCAGAAAGCATATGATTTATAAAGTGACCGTCCCAAGTGTAGTTTGACGCTTATGTTGTTCGACATGTATGTGTTTGTTCGGCATTTGAATGTTGTTCGGCATTGACATTGTTCAACCTAAGTTCTGTTCAGCATGTATGTGTTTGTTCGGCATTAAGACTGTTCGACCTAAGTTCCGTTCGACATGTATGTGTTTGTTCGGCATTTGAATGTTGTTCGGCATTGGAATTGTTCGGTCTAGGTTCTGTTCGGCAATAGTATTGTTCGGCCTCAATACTGTTCGGCATCTAAGAATGTTCGGCTTGGGTTTTGGTCAGCTAAGTTTTTGTTCGGCTGAGTTATCGTTCGGCATTTTTGTTTAAGTGTTCGTCTTTAGTTCGTTCGGCTAAGTTGTTGTTCGGCTGAGTTATCGTTCGGCTAAGTTGTTGTTCGGCTGAGTTATCGTTCGGCTAAGTGGTTGTTCGGCTGAGTAATCGTTCGGCATTTTTGTAAGTGTTCGTCTTTAGTCCCTTCGGCTAAGTTGTTGTTCGGCGCTCTAACGAGTATTCAGCCTCATTAAGATGAGATACTATTCGCTATCATTCGGCGCACGACAACGTACGCCGAACCATAACTATGCCATCCAACACCCTTACCACCTCCAACGTTTCCCTTGTTCCTTCATTTTTGACTGTGGTTCGACGCGATGGAGCTAAATACAATAGCCACATATTTGCAAACACCTCAAATCCTTCCTCCTCGCCTCACATTATCATTCGGCAAGGGGGACAACCTACTCGAAAGCTTTCTACAGAACACACTTGACTCATTTGAAACGTATTCAAGTTATACGAGGAGCGGTACCTAGATTGCAGTTAGGAGTCTAAGAAGGAGTGTTCAAGTTGTAAATCTGTTCGACTGGAGAAGGTTTGAAATCTTGGAAGAATGATGGAAATGAAAAAGTAAAGTAAAAGGGACGGGGAGGACCAGGTTATATAGAGGGAGGTAGAAGTCGAAGAGGCTATACCTGGTTGAGCCGGTCAATACCGGAGTGTTCGGCATCGTGGCGGAGAGACGTTCGGCATGCTAGGTACGTTCGGCTTCGAACGTATCGTTCGGCATCCCAACCTCGTTCGTCTCGCACCACCTTCGCTAGCGTTCTCGAGAAGGTACCTCCGAGGTAGATTGTACCAGATTCAAAGCGCATCACGTTCGGCCACGCAATACACTTTGGGTGGCAAGTGTTTCCTGGGGATTTGACCAGGCAACTAGTACTCGGCAATAATTGCTCGGCATCAGAGAGTGACCGGCATCAAGGAGTGTTCGGCGAAGCACTTGCCATCCAGGAGTGTTCGTCGAAGCAACTGACATCCATGAGTACTCGGCGTAGTACTCGGCATCCATAGTGTCCGGCGTCCAGGAGTGTTCGGCAAAGTACACGGCATCCATAGTGTCCGGCGTCCAGTAATGTTCGGCGAAGTGCTCAGCAGTGTTCGGCGTCAACTGGCACCCAACGTCAACCAATGCTCGGCATACAAGACTGCTCGGCATCAAGACTGCTCGGCATCAAGACTGCTCGGCATCAATACTGCTCGGCATCAAGACTGCTCGGCATCAAGACTGCTCGGCATCAAGACTGCACGGCATACGAGACTGCTCGGCACACGAAAGCAATCGACATCAAGGGGAACTCGGCAGTATCTGTGGTTCGGCGAACAGGAGTACTCGGCATGACACCCGGTAACATCAGAAGTACTCGGCACAAGAGCACTCGGCGTCTAGAGGAGCGTTCGGCTTCGACTGACTAACATCCTGCACTCCCCAAACATCAACCACATCGTTCGGCATAGAAGGGACTGTTCGGCATCATAGCGCTCAGCACATCTGGTTCGGCATACAGTGATCGCTGTACTCGGGCTGGAGCGTTCGGCCATCAGCCCACTTGGGAAGTTCAGCCCATCTTTGTCTATAAATAGAGGGGCAGGGTCACAGTGAAGAGGATCCTTTTTTGGAGAGAAAACACCGGGGAGACTCTGCCATTTTCAAGACTCATCTTCTCTACTTAACAACTTCATTCAAGCATTTGATTCACGAATTGTATTTGTAATCAACTATAAAGAAGATCAATAAAGTTCAACCTCAAAGTGGACGTAGGCAATTACGCTGAACCACTATAAATTTGGTGTTCTTACTTTCTGTATTTAGATTAGCACTGTCTTCTCTGTTTAATTTGATTTCATCACTTATATCTCTTCACAATCTTCTTCTACGAGGTTAGTGACCAATTTTGGTGCTAACATCAATAAATCATTAGCTTTCAAGAATGGGTCGCCAATCATAATCAAGGAATTCTGCAACCTCGAGACACGAATATTGCCTCCTCTTCTCAAGACCCTCAACAAGAAGAAGAGGATGACAAAATTCATGAACTACATTAATGTGCCTCCTTAGCAAGCTCTTGTCACGTTATCCCGGAATCAAAGCAAACTCAATCGATGTTTAGCTAATGTTGAGAAAAACGTTTCTAAGACAAACAAGAAGCTAAAATCCATAAAAGGATTTTTGAATAAAATTTGGAAAAAGGTTTCTTATTCCGGATCCACTTCAACGAGTATTCTTGAAAATCCAGCACCATTTACTTGGACAACCTTGGAGGAAGAAAGAGAGGAAGAAGAAGAAGGTAGCGAAGATTGATTTGGTATGCTTTTCATAATTATCTAAACCCTATTCTTTTTATGACTACTTTGTTTTAAGCACAAATTTATGTACTATTTGTTGTGCTCCTATGATGTTTAATTCGTTACAATATGTTTTATGATTATTTTGTGTGGTTAGGACATGTTTCTATCTTGAAACTTTGTGATGTTTATATTTTCTTCAGTCATTACTATCATTTTCTATGTGTAATATCTTTATGCAATACTTGTCAGTGTCTATGTGAAATGTTTGCCTATTTTATTTCTCATATCAATTTTTTCCTTTTTGTCGATGACAAAGGGGGAGAATAAGATTGATAGGGGGAGTTCTAGTCAGAGGGAGAAAAATTACTCTATATATTTAAAACTTACATAGTTGTCATCATCAAAAAGGGGGAGAATGTTAGAATCTAGAACTTTGATGTTTTGATTGTGACAACTATATAAGTAAATATTATATGAACTAATCAAGTTTGCAGGAGAAGAAAATCAAAAACATATGAAGACTTCAGATTCCAGAATGTTGCTACAATGTTTTTGTTAGGCATAGAGTCTGAGTCTGGATGTGGATAAATGTTAAAATCTCTCTGAAGTGGTATACACGTACATTTAGAACAAAATTTGGCAAATCAAGAAAACTACATAAAAACATTGCATTCAGCTGGCTGAATGATCCCTTTCAACCGACTGAAAACATTCAAAAATAAATAAGAACATTCAGCCAGCTGACTTACAACATTCAGACAGCTGAATGATATCAATTTTGTGCTATTTCTTTGCTGTTTTCATTTTCAATCGATTCAGCTGGCTAAAACGTTTAGTTTAGACGGCTGAATATCTATAACGGCTGGTTTTGAAAAGGTTCTTCTCTTTCATGAACATAAACAACTCCTAATTCAGGAGTAGCTTCCATATCTATTCATGGCTACTCTTCATGAACAAATGCAACTTTTAATCCTTATAAATTGCAAAGAATTTCAACGTCTTATAATCAATTCAATTTTCTTAATTCTTGCTATTTATACTCAAAAGCTTTCTATGCACAAGAACTCTATTTGATCATTTATATATTCAAGTTTATTCTTGTTTAATCAAAGAAACTTCCTTTCTTCATGAACTACATGACATACCACAAAGGAGAAGATATAAGAAGGGTGTACTCTAAAGACTAATCAGTGCTATTAAAAGAGCATAATCAGTCGGGTATTTCTTTATTATTGAAGTCCTGTTCGGTTTCTTAGGTGGTTAAAAGTTCTACTATGTTGCTTAGGCGGTTGAAGTCCTGTTTGGTTGCTCAGGTGGTGCAATACATATTCCTTCGGGTTAAGAGAAGGTTGGTAGTTTAATTCCAGAAGGAGTCTGAGACTGGATGTAGAACGTGAAAGTTCGAACCAGTATAAAAGTTCCTGGTGTTATTTACTTTATCGCTTTAATTTTATACTTACATTCCACACAAGTAAATATATTGTTTAATATTCCATATTATAGATCCATAGTTACTTTCAATATCAACATTGCCTCGCCATGCTTTTTTACTTCTTACAATTTCTTTGATGGCTAAAATATCATTTTAAATTATTTTAAACCCATTTATTTTCCAAATTTCCAAATTAATTATTTCTCGTGTCAAATTGTTTCGTTCAATGTTTAGGAACTCCTATCGATAACATGGCGTCCAACATATCGATCAGAATCCTTAAACAATTTCCAAACAAGTCAACACAATAAATAATTACAAGTTTTCCTTAGTTATTATCACTAGCATCCATGCATCCAATATAAATAAATACAACCAAGCAATCAATTCCTAACAGCCAATCAACCAAAACTAAATAATCGCCTACAGCGAAACAATTCTATCTCTAAAATTCCTCTGTGCAACTCTAATCACTCATGAATTATTTAAATTTTTAAACTCATTTACTCAAATTTCTCAATTCTCTATCGAAAGAAAATTGTTTGCTTTAAATTAATTCATTCCAATTTATCTCTTTAAAATTTAAAATTAATTTCCCAACAATCCAAAAATAAATTTCCAAACTATAAAAGATTTTAACACATCACTTTCCAAAATTTTAGTGTCCTAAATTCCAACTTAACTAATTAAAATTTTAAATCAAAGTACATCCCAAATGGTTATCCCAATAATCATTTTATATTCCTATCCATATATAGATAATTAATGAAATTATCTATCACACATCCCAAGGGACAGGACTCTAGTCATCTAGGCCTCAAATCTATGATATTATATGCTATAATGTTCTGACTCAGCTCTGATACTAACTGTAATGACCCCACCGCTATACTTATATTACTAGAGAACGTTATAAATAATGTCTTCCAATAATACGGAGAATACGGCTTGTTAAGGGAGACCAAATGTGAAGATCACCTTAAACTAACATTAACTTGTCATACTTACCATTTCTCTAAATCTCTAAAATAAATTTGACGTGTACAATCTCAGTTCAAAGTAATAAACACATCAGTTTCTCAGAATCGGAACAGTGTATCATATAAAATAGTAAACACAGATCACAGAGGAATAATAAACCTTAAATACATATACAAATTATGAGTCTACCAAATAAAATACTAGACCCACATAATATACATTTGATAAAAATTTATATCTCAATTATACATCTCATATACATACACAAAATTCTAAATGAGATAAACTAAAAGTCAAAAATGGTTTATCTCCCTACTAGCCTAACCATCCAAAGTTCTACATGTCCTGTAATCTGAAAAGTCTCGACCTGATCCGAGTATTATAAAATAAACAGGTCAAACTATCTCTCAATATCAAAAAGTGATAACAAGATATAACACAAGAATATATGACATATAAGTAAATACAGATGTCATATATATAACAAGTCATGGAAATAATTTAACATAGAATCCATCTTAGGTCATAATAATACTAAAATCCAAAACAATGAATAAATCACAAAACCCAAAATAAATCTCGAGATACTCACGAAACACGGAATAGTCACAAAACCTAGAATTCCAGAAAATAATAATATTCAACATTCAGGAAAACAAAATCTCGACCAATTGTGGAACATAAAATCTCGACCGATCATAAGTACCAAGGAACACAGAATCTCGACCGATCATAAGGATCGAAGAAAACAAATCAAATCTTATATCTCGACCGATCACAACGATCATGGAAAACCAAGTCTCGACCGATCCCTAGGATCGGGGAAAAATCCATAAGTATACTTCTTAAGGAACTATCGACCTCACTGAACACCAAAAGAGAGTAAACTCTAAAGTGCCAAATACTATCACCTTTAGTAATCACAAGAACTTAACCAAAACGTCTCATACCGTTCGGTGAAATCCAAGTATTTACTATAAACTAGTAAATCTCACTCATTACGGATACCATTGGAAAACCTAAACTATATTCACTTAGGGATCTATTAGCCCTATGCCGAACTCCAAAAGATAATGCAACCCTAAAGTGTTAAATACTTTCCCAAAGGCAATCATAAGAATTTAACCAAGGCATCCCATACTACCCGGTGAAACTCAAGTATTCGCTAATGGTTTAGTAAATTCCACTCAAACTTTCTATTCAGTGAGTTGTACCATATTCAACGAAGTGTTACTTTAAAGCATTTAAACCAATAGATTATACTAAGTCGATATTAGTATTCCCAAATTATATAACTAAGGTTTTCAAAACATTTTATTTTTAAGATCTTCTCCACATCCAAAAGTCATAGAAAATTGCCAAAATTGTATTTAAATAGCCAAAGGCTAAGTTTTATAAAATCTAACAAGGATTTGTAGTTTGAAAACAGATAATATCATTTTACCATGTAGGAAATGATTTCCAAAATACTTTATATAAATTTATTTTCAAACTTCTTATTTAAAAACCCATAAACTCATTTACTTCACAACTATATATATATATATACCCTTTGATAAAATAAACCATAATTCCACTTTTAATATCAAATACTTTATATATATAGTTATTCCATATTCTTATTTAAAATGGAATCCACAATTCACAAATCATTTTCCATAGCCACTTATATAAGTAACCATTTATTTATAAAACCATGAATGCTTATATTCAAAATCATATTGATATTCAAATATTAGTTTACAATCAACTTAGGTTTATAATTCCAAAACCATTTCTCAAAATCCATAACCATTTCTACTAATAATACTATATATATAATTACTACATATTAAAATCATTTATAAAAGGAATTAAACTAATTTGGATTTGAGATTTTTAAATTTAAATAAACTCTCTTATAAAATTACTTATATACAAATCATATGTTTATATTTATAAAATAGATAGATATAAGTTTATAAAAGCCCAAGCCTTTGAACCAAAGTATTTTAAAGTCCATAAAACACAAAAGAATTCACTACTACAAAAATCCGAATTCATCACAAGACCATAGCAATAAATTGATCCATAGAGTTTAACTCTATATCATCTCAAGGAGGAATCAAAAGTCCTGAAACTATAGAAAAAAAGAAAGCATACGGAACCAGAAGAAAAACAGAAGGAAACATGAAAACATGCTCAAATTTACATAGGAGAAAGCCTGAAACTATCTGGAGCCTGAACGCTCGATCGTTAGCGATCGACCGGTGGAAGCTACCGGTCAATCGATTATCGTGTTTGAAGCCTAAACGCTCCAGGCACCGTCTCTGATGATGATTATAGCCGATTCTGGTCACTTAAACTTGATTCCCGACAACATAACAATTACACAATTAAGCCTACTAGAATGCATCTACAAATCATCAAAATTTTCTATATAAGATTAACAACAAGCATTTATAGTTTAAGGTCTGGCGGGGTTTCTTATCTCTGTTTATAGTAGATGCAACAGACAATCAAACAATCACAAATCATCCAAAATCAAACAAACTATTTCAGCATACAATTCATATATTTTTAGAGATAGATCTTGTGAGTGATTAACTCACCTTATATTCTTTGCTTCATACCTTGAACAACCAATTATAGCAACTTCTTCTTTAATTCAACAAAAACCCTAAAGCAGTAATTACCTAAAACATACAACAAGTTACAACTATGATCAAAAATCTAATTTGTTGGTTCCAAAAGCTAAAATAGAGTAAGAAGAAGCTACCTTAATTTTATCTGATTTTTCCTTGATTTTATTTCTATTTTAAAACCACAAATTTAAAACAACCCTAGCTTGCTTTTATTTTGATTTTTTGATGTTGAAAACGTGAACGTACTATAATTGAAAAGTGAGAAGAAGCTTTCTCATTTACTAATTTTATTTGGGCCTTGGTTTTAAATTTGCAACCCAATAAGGATTAATTTTCCATTTTGATTTAATTACTTATTAATAGGTTCTCAAATCGAAAAGATTAAGTAATCAAACCATAATCAATGAACAAAATGACTTCCTAAATTATTTTAACAATGAACAACATTTTTATAACTAATTAAATTCTTATATTATCAAATTTTGAAGAAAAATCCAAATTCTCTTTTATTTTAAAAATAAAGGATTCAAATCAATTACATATTCAAATCAAACTCTAATTTCCAATTATCATTAAACAAAACTCTAAAATTCTAACTTCTCCATTTCACAAATTTTTAGAATTAGTCATTCTAAAACAAATTATCTTTTATTAAGAAACTACAAATTCCGAACAATTGATTTAAATTATCCAAATTAAATCATTATTTATTTTATTTTAATTAACTCAAAATCAGGGTTGTTACACTCAGTCTTCTCTAACACTTCTCTTCCTCTCTTCTTTATTTCCTTTTCCTGTAACCATCATAAAACACAACCGCCATTTAAATTTGATTAAACCGAGAGCTATGGGCAACAAGGCGAGCTTGCGTTGGATCCATTGGGATCATGATGAGGAAATCTTCGATTTGATGTAGGCGAAAGTGGGTGTGGAGACGTTGAGTCATAATCGACTGTTAATGGCCGAACTAGGGTTTACACTAGTCGGAGATTTAGGCAATGATAGGCGAAGGCGAGGGTGGATCTGGCTTCTCGAGCGAAGGCGAGTCGAAGGTGGTAGCTTGTGGGCATACGGCTGTAAATGGTGGAATGCAACATTGTCCTTGTCGTTGGTGACCTTACAAGTCATGATCAACATAGGCGAACCGAGCTTGAAGATGTCGGGTCCATGGCGGAGCATTTTCAAAGTGGAGTTCATTAGAGGAAACGACGCCTGATTTCGTGGTGTATAGGTGGAGATAGGGAAGAGAGATGGTGCAACAATGGTGGGTTGTGCATGTTTGTGCGTGTACAAGAAGAAGATTAGGAATTGGGGAAGAATAATTAGTTGAGTAATTAAAGTAAATTAAGTAATTAAGCCAATTAATTATTTTTAATCAATCTGTATTCTTATAAAATAAATATCTTCTACATACGAGATCCAATCGAGACATCGTCATTGTCGTTGCACTCATAGTGAGATTTTCTACGACATAGTTTGGCTTGGGGCTTAGGTGAGTTTACTCACCATTTAATTTGAATTTGTTGTGTTGAAAATATAAATTGTTAAATAGTGAACAATGCAAGTTATCTCTTTTGGACCCCTCCTTGCTTTGGAAAGCAAGCGACAACATTATATGTAGTATAATCTTTCTAATAAACTCTCTAAAACATGTATCGTGGCCCAAAATTGTTGTATACTTGTTTGATATTGTGTTGTGAATGTTAGAAACAAAATACTTGCTATAAACGCACTACGAAATCCCTTATATTTAACAATTGTTTAATTGGTTAAATTGTGAATATATATATATACATATATATGGTTGTCTCTACACATGTCTTGGTGTGTTTGACATAAAGGAATTGGTTTGGAAAATTATAGAAATCGTGAATGGAAGTTGTGAAAATTAATAGTAGAAAGGTTGTTATGGATGCACATTGAAAATGCCTTGTTTTCAATGAGTTATAAAGTTAACTTTGGAAGACATTCTAGGACTTCATTGTAGTTTTAATAAATACTATTAGTGTACTTATTACAGGAAAATTTCAAGGTTTAAATTTATATTTAAATGATTATTTATGGACTTTCAATGCAAAGTGTTTTAAATTATAAAATAAATGTTTTAAGCAATATTTGAAATAAATGTTTTAAACCATAGTATAAGTATTTTTAAAATATTTTAAAGTATATTTTAAATAAATAAAGTTTTTAGAAAATTAGTTAATGATTCTATTTAAGTAATAAAAGGCTTTTATATTATAATATCTTTCAAATTGTTTATAGTATTTTATTAAATATCTTAGTTTATAAATAAATTAATATATGCATGTGTGTGTATATATACATACATACATACATATATATATATATATATCTTTTTAAAGTATTTTTTATATTTAGAAGTGGGGAGAAAGAAGTTAACTATTTTTGTAAAGAATATAAAGAAGTTTTTGGATTATAACACTTATGTTACAATAAATGGGTTTGTAAGTTAATTTAAAAGGTATAATAATTTATTTAATAAGTATAGATGCACTTAACCTTTAAATAAAATTGTTTTAAAGATAATGATAAATATGAAATGATTTTGGGTTTATAGTGAACGATGTTTCAATCGCATTGATTTTTAAGCCTTATTAATCATAGGAGGGGTATAATTGGATCTTTTAAGAGAACATTTTGAAGATAATTATAAATGAAATATTTTGGGGTTTGTTGTGACAATATTTAAGTAACACTTCTCTTAAACCCATATAAAAGTTATCTTTGAAAGAGAGTTTTAAAGAATATGGTTAAGTGTGATGTGTTTTCGACTTGTGGTAAACAATGTTTTCGTAACATTTTTTTTAAACCCTTGAATTATATTTTGAAGTGAAAAAATATTATTAAATGATTTATACATAGATCTTTAATATGGAATTTTAAAGATAATAACAAGTATGGATCTTTTGGAATAATGATAGAAAATATGTGTTTAAAAATATAAAAGAGTGAAGGGGTTTATAGTAACAATGTTTTATTAACGCTCATTTTTAACCTCTTTGATTATATTTTATAGAAAGTAAACTAAGTAATTTATGAATATATTTATACCATTGAGAGAAGTATATGAATACTTTTTGAAGTATTGGAAAAAGTAAATGAATAATGAAATGATAGAATACAAGTATATATCATTTATAAAGAGAAAC
Organism: Allium fistulosum; assembly: GCA_030737815.1. Lineage (NCBI taxonomy): Eukaryota > Viridiplantae > Streptophyta > Magnoliopsida > Asparagales > Amaryllidaceae > Allium > Allium fistulosum. The sequence continues at coordinate 1,256,487,081 of CM060904.1, forward strand.
TGAATATATACACACACACACACAAGTATATATCTTTTATAAAGAGAAATTAAATATATATATATATATATATACACACAATTATATAAAAGAGGTTTTAATTAATAAATGAGTAATTAATAAATGAAGTTTTGATTAATGGAAGAGGTTTTATTAGATAAAAAGGAGTTTTACCAATAAAAGGGTTTTAATTAATAAAGGATAAATTAATTATAAAGGGATTAAAAGTCATTTATGTGACTTGATCGTGCTTTGTATGAATTAATGTTGCTTGTGTGCTTAATCGTCCTTATTTCCCATATGAAATTAATTCTCTGATTTGATTGTTTGTTTTTTGATAGCTAAATAACCAACTATCAAATCTTGGCAAGTATATGAAAGCTTCACGTGTTTATACGGTTTGGGATTTCCTCGGGAGAACTCATTCCGGTAAAATGTATCTCGCTTTAAGGGCGTATATTCGAGATCCCCTTGGGACGCTTATATCGTGTGCTTACTTCTAAATGAACCGGGATTGAGTCAGCCGGAACCTATTGACAGTTGGTTCGGAGAGACGAGATCAGATAAACATGAGTTATCCGAAAACCACATCGAACGGGCATAAGTGTTCGACTGGCGATATCTTAAAGATGATGGAATCGAAGGTGAAGTTCTTTGAAGTGCAAGGGTTACCTGCTACTAATCCTGAGGGTGATTCTCAAAGGGATGTAGTAGAAGTGGTGTCTTCGGTTTGTTCAGTCCTAGAACAACTTGTATGGTGAGTGTTGGCATTGCATTGTTGCATGGAGGGAAGTGTTAGCATTCCAAGTGGGATTTGCTAAAACGTAGCATCAACCCTCACACCCGGTAATTACTAAAACAAGAGTTATGTCGTAGGGCTATGTGGGTCGCTCCTATTAGGGTATGGTCATCGCCTGATCTAGATTGGTATTTATGGATTTATGTATGCTTCAAGCTCGGTACGGTTTGTCACGTTGGCAGTTGAGAAATGATCTTATTTAGTACTATCCAGGAAGGGGTAGGCCGATCCTGATTTGCAGAGATGCAATGTTTATAGCTTCGGTACATTTTCTGTAGAGGTGTATTGTACGGAAGGTAGTCCCTTACCTTATCATTGTATGACGACCCACCTTTTCGACCCTTAAAAGTCGACACTAATACATCCACGGTATTCATATGCCGAGCATCCAAGTGCCGGAAAGACAAATTGTTGGGGGAAATGAAAGAAAACACAGAACAGAATCTCATATCTAATGAGTAATATATAATATACAACAAATATTTACAAAAGAAAACTGTTATATACATACATCAAATCAGGGTACACTAATCTATTATCAGCTTGGACATTTATAAAAACTTGTCCTCGTAAATGCTAATAAATATAAATAACCAATGCAGCAAAAATAAAAAAATATACATGAATGTGTCTTGGAGACATCCAGCTCATCTCCTGAAGCTCCAAAGCATCAAAAACTAGATCTAAAAAATATGCTCGGTCTGACCAGAGCATTATAAGAAAATAATGTCTGGATCAGTTTGGTAAACCAGCATGAGAAACACACTTCGAATAGATTTAAATGTTATAAAACCTTTCAAAATAAAGATATCTCGTAAAACCACATCGCACCTAAACATGGACGGATTTTTACCTTACGATAACCAAACCAGTTCATAGAAAATCTTGTGATATTATAATAATGTCTAGGGTTTAAAATAAATATTAAATCATAGACGAAATTTTTACATTAATTAAATTCCAGCATAATAGGTATGCAACTAAATCCAAAAGGCACTTATTGGAGAATGGATTCCATACAATGACAAGGCACCGGGGTACCGCCTGCCATGGTACACCTTTAGAAAAATGTACCGAGGACCTTACATGGATCCCTTGCCAACACAAGACCGACCTACCACTTACTGGATAAAACCGAATATTTTATCACCTCGGTTGCTTTGCAACCTTTATCGAGAGCACTCATGCACACCCAAATCCATATATATATAAGGGTGACGACAATACCCTAATAGGTGCGACCCACATAGCCCTGCTGCATATCCTATGTTTTTATCATTTTTGACTGTTGAGGCTAGAGGCTACGTTTTAGCAAATCCCACTTGGAATGCTAACACTACTCTCCAGGTAACAATGCAATGCTAGCATTCATCCATACAAGTTGTTCAGGATATGAACAAACAAAGACACTACTTCTACTACATCCATTTTGGGGTCACCCTTAGGATTAGTAGTAAGTAGCCCTTGCACTTCAAAGAGCTCCATCTTCGATTATCTTTAAGATGTCCTAATTCGAAATGCTTGTGCCGGTTTGAAATGGTTTTTGGATAATATATCTTATCCCGGTCTCTCCGAACCGACAACGATAGTATTAAAACGGGCCAACATTTGATTGTCGGTTATTTAACTATCAAATAACAAGTAATTCAACCAGATATTTAACCAATCATGGTGAAGCACAAAGCAACCACTAAGCCTCTTTAATTAATATTTGCATTAATTAAAACCACTTTATAAATACTTGTATCAAAATACTTTTACAAAGATATATTCACAAAGACTCCCCTACTTTTTTCAATACTTGAAAATATTTGATATACTTATCTTAACTGTATAAGTTTATTCACAAAACATTTCACTTTCAAAACTTAGGAAAACTTTTCCATATACTTATATCAACAATATAAGTATATTCACAAACACTACATTTCAATACTTAGAAAATGTACTCAAATACTTATCTCGTCGGTATAAGTATATTCACAAACCTTAAGAAAGATTTCTTTTCCAAAATCACACTTAATTGGGTTAAAACAAATGTCCTTTAAAATATGGTAACAATAAACCCAAACACTTTCATTTTGGTGTAAGTAAATAGATCGTATGGAAATTAGACCAAATGTACTTACCACCACTTCCCAATTTCAACAGTATTATCCCTTGATTAACAATGAGATCGGACAAGTTAGAAAATTACCCTTGCCTTGACACACATTCTTACTTCTCAAGATAGAGACGACTTTCTATACCTCGGAATTTGGTGTTAAGTATGAAAAGAAAATTTCCATACCATCGTAATTTAAAATGGTTATTTATGGAAATCGGGTCTCATTCTTCTTATAAATCCCTTTTATAACATACCTTTATAAAACTCCTTTTATAAAATATTATTTATAAATTCCTTTATAAATATCTATAACATAATTATAGCCTCCTTTTATAAATTTCTAAACTTATTTAATAAACTCCTTTATAAACATCCTTTTTACTATTTTTAAAACTCTTTATAAAAGCATCTTTTATAAGATATTATTTATAAACCCATTTCATAAATTTTGAAATTTATTTGCAACTCTTTTCATAAAAACTCCTTCATTTATAAACTCCTTTTATAAATTTTTAAATATAATTGCAAAACTCGTTTTATAAAACAAAACTTCAAATATAAAACCAAATTATAAATATAATTATAAAACTCATATCCTTTCCACAACACGATCATTCCATGTATACAATAAACTTAAATGGGATTAGTTATTCCAATTTATCAAGATGATATTGATTTCCTTTTTATAGGATATAATTTATAAAACCATTCTTTTATTTATAAAACACTATTTATAAAACTATCTTCCACTTATAAAATAATATTTATAAATCTATCCATTTTTACAACATTTTATATAAACAATTCATAAATATTTATTTCAAATATTTCTATCCTCTTTTAAAAAAACGGATTCCCTTTAAAATAAAGGATAAACCCTTATTTATCTTTAAAACAAACACTCATTTTTATAATAACTTTTTTATAAAAATAGATACTTTCCAAAATAAACTTAAAAAATTTACTTAGTTATATTAGAAAAATAATAAAAGAAGTTGTAATGAATTAGAGAAATTCAAAAACTCATTTTATGTAAAGAATCAACTTTTCGACCCTCAAATGTCGACACTAATATATCCACAGTATTCATGTGCGGAGCATCCAAGAGTCGAAAAGGCGAAAAGTTAGGGTAAAATAAAAAGAAAAGAAAATAGAACGGGAAAGAAGAGAACACAACATCAGAATCTCACTACGGAACGATAATATATCATATCAGAGTAACAGTATAAAGGGTTACTCCGATACAGAAATTTTGGAGTTATAAAACCTAAGTACTATCATCAACCTGGACAGTTATAACAACATGTCCTCAAAAATGCTGATATGTACAATATAGTAATGCAGCGAAATAATAATACTAGGTAGGTGAAACATCCAGCTCGTCTTCTCGAGCTCCAATGAACATCAACGAAAACCTGCCTTTCTCAAACCACTGGGAAGAGCATGTGGGGAATTTATGAAAACAAAAACCAAGCATTAGACATAAGTCTGGTATGAGAGACTCAAGAAATATGCAGTCAACATATAACAGTACTTTTGAGATTGCATGAATGCCATAACAATTATCCCCTCAAAAGAACCACCATCTAATAGGTACATAAGGTGATATAATAGATAATGTCAAGAGTGTAGAATATAAATATTATAACGTAGCTGGTATGGTTACTTTGGTTACATTCAATAGCATATTATGAGTACAATCAAAACCCGATAAGGAACGTTCACATATTGGATTTTCCACGGTGATCCCTTTGGTCAAGCCGAAATCGATCCACTCCATGCACAAGGATCAAAAGTCACCTTCCGAGCGTCGTATATCTCTAGATAAAATATACCGTAAGGAAAACACAAAGGCTCATGCCCGAACATAAACAAGAACCATATGGTACCAAATATCATCAACTCCCGCGCATAACATCGATAAGCATACTCTAGGTCTGGAGTTAACAATATCCTATCATGGGTTAGCAAAACCCCAGATTGTGCAGCCTACTCTTCCTTTAGCCATTTTCAAAATTGAGGTCACTTTCGGCATCATTCACTTGAGTCTTCATCACTCAGACAAAGCACGAATCACCAATTGGATTCCAACATCTCGAACAGATCTCGAAACCACACATGGATTCCCATATCTCAACAGTTACACATGGATTCTCAAATCCTGAATAGATCACAAAGAACTACATGTGTTCGAGCATCTTAAACAGATCTCAAATCTCCATATAGATTCCCGCATCTCAAACAGATCCACTTCCAAGAGAAAGAACACGTATCTCAACCTTGAAGTGGTTTTCGATAAGTAAAACAGTTACCGATCCCAGTCTCTCCAAGACTGAATGGACAAATTTGGTCATTCAATGATAATGAGAATGATTGCATATGAAAACCAAGTCTCGTATACTTATAACATTTCCAATATTTTTATCTCATACTATCCCTCGATCAAGAGTAAAGCCGGTAGGTTAGAGCTCTATTGTTCATATCCCTACACGAACATCAGTCTTAATTCCCATAGACAGACAAGCCTACTTCATTGGCTTTTAATGCTAAGTATATGACTAAATGTTTTCCATAAACGAGGAAACAAACAAAGCACGATCAAGTCATACAAAGCACAATTAAGTCATATAAGTGACTTCTAATCTCTTTTTCGTTTAATTAATCTATTATTAATTAAAATTACTTTTATTAATAAAACTTCTTTTATCTAGTAAAACATCATTTATGAATTTCTGCTATTCATATGTACTCATTTCAATACTTCAAAAAGTATTCATATACTTATCTCAAGTGGTATAATTATATTCATAATTCATTAACAAGATTTCTTTCTTTAAACCTTTTATTTTTCTATCTTTTTCCAAAAGACTACATACTTATATTTTCTTTTAAAATATCCATTTTAAAGACCTAAGTACTTTCACAAAACCATTCAAAAAGGTTTAAGACAAATGTTATTTAAACATTGTCACTACAAACCCAAAACCATTTCACTTATGCTTATCTTTAAAACATTCTTTTAAAAATCTATTTACATTCACAAGTATAATAAAAAAGGGTTAAAGACGAATATTATTAATATATTGTCATAACGAACCCAAAATCATTTCACTAATGCTTATCTTTAAAACATTCTTTTAAGGATTTATTTACATTTATAAGTATAATCAAAAACGGTTAAAGAAGAATGTTATTAACACATTGTCATAACAAACCCAAAACCATTTCATATTTGTATCATCTTTAAAAACATTCTTTTAAAGATCTAAGTTAATAATATTTGGTTAAGTTTGATAGTCGACTAATCGGTTATCTAGTTAAAACAATTGTTTATACAAATCAATGTTTGTACACTTAACTCATTTTCTAAATTTCAACTTAACTATTCCTCGTTAAAGAAAAACCAGGTAAGTTAGAGCACTGGTTGCATCAAAACCTTCCCAAGATGCTTCATTCTTGAATCTTACAAATAAACAAGCACACTCATCGGTTTTAGTTTTAAATATAGTATTAATGATTTCCATAAATAAGTAACAAACAACATGATTAAACAGTTTCCGACTTCCTGACTTAATTATTCCTCATTCAAGAGGGAAGCCCAGTAGGTTAGAGCTTTATTGCTCCGTCCCTATCGACATCAATCTGAACTCCCAAAATGTAACGACCCACCTTTTTGGATGGTTTAAATCGACAATAAACCACACATGTCTAACTCAAATCATTCAAAAGGGAGGATTGTTAATGGGGTAAGTAAGAAAATAAGAGAAAAGAAGGAAAAATAAAACACAGAATCTCACAACGGAATGACAAAATATAATAATCAAATAAACAGTTCATGAAGCTGTTTTATAATATACATTTGATTACATAATTTTTACAACAATCAGAGTATAAACAATGACATACCAATAATGATGCAGTGGAAAATTACTAATAATATAATACACCAAACTCCGTCTTCGTCCTCCAGAAATAAAGTCTTCAACACTGAAATGCTCAGGTTGAACCAAGCGTAATGAAAAGACAAAACACTCGAGTCAGAACTAAAAGATCTTATGTAAGTTAAATCAACAGGAAATAAATATGAGTGTAAAAGCTTCAGAGATGTTTACGGGATTTTACATCTCCTGTCCAGTGTATAACGTGCGTGCAATAACTTAAGAGATGTTTTGGGATTTTCCATCTCCTAAGGATCTGTTAAACTATCTATATGTAGTAATATACACTATATATATAATGTCTATCAGTAAAGTAAAGGATTAAAATAGCGTTAAGGCGTTACCCATATCCCCCTTGGCACATTTTTATAGGCATCGTAGTCTATACAGTACTGTAAACTCCACCGTAAACAGGTGGGCTATCAGGGAGCACTCCATAGGTACGACACAAACCAAAATCGTAGTGGGCTCGATAAGGCATATGACAAGGCACGCGAGGCAATGCCCAGGGTAGGATTCCACCGTTTTGCATTCCTGGACTGGTGGTAACATATAGCAGCTACTACCGCCCACCTCGAAACACACTCCCATAGTCAAATCAAGGGTGGCCACCAATCAATCACAAACTAACATATATGGTATTGAAGAAGCGTGTCTGGTAGGAGGAGCGACCTCACTTGGCCTGGGTTAGCTCCTGTTTTAGTCATATCAAGCTGACCCGAAGGTCAGAGCTACGTTCTTACCTCGTACCAGTAGTGTTCGCCAAACCATCCTACTTCGTTCTGGATTCTCCACCACGTGCATAGTTGTTAAAGTGGTTTCGGAATTGGAAGAGAGTATGACAAATATCCGACCCCGGTCTCTTTAACAAGCAAACGCTTATTTCACACCGTGGTCATTTTATAAAACATTTTTAATAATAAATTCAGAAAACAATTTATACCTTCATATCAAGATGTCCATATACTTATTCCAAAAGTATAAATATATTCATAAATACCGAGGAAGATTTCTTTCAATCAATTTCAAAAATAATTTATAAATCTCACTTAAACCATTTATAAACTATTTATATGCTTTAAAACCATTTACAAAGCTATTTATAAATTCCAAAAACAGTTTACAACTCTTCCCCTTTTCATAAACCTCTATGAAAATTCCTTTAAAATGTTTCCAAATCCCTTTATACAAGTTCTTTTATAAAACCCTTTATAAAATCCTTTAAACCTTTATAACTCCTTTATAAAACCATTATAAAATCCTTTATAAAAATCTTTTATAAAAATCCTTTTATAAAATCCATTATAAAATCTCTTACAAACTTTTATAAATTCCTTACAAAACCTTTTACAAAATTCTAAAATCTTTTACAGAAATCTTTTATCTATTAAAGTTATTATAAAAGTATATATTTATTATCTTAAGTCAAAACTATATTTATTATATTAAATTAAATTTAAAATATATATTAAACTATATTAAATATTTTATTGCATTAAATTTTAAACTATTTAAAATATATATTTAAAACTAAATAAAACTATAAGTTAAAATCTCAAATTTACATTTAAAATCATATATTAACCTATAATTTGAAGCTTTAAAACATATAAAATAAATTATTTTCCAAATATAAATTTTTAAATAAAATCATTAAATTAAATTTATAAATCAAATTTATAAATCAAACATACTTTACCATTTAGAAAATAATTTAAAACCGACCAGCGGTGTCCATATATAATTTTCTACCCTATGGTCAAGTGATAGGGTATGTATCATTTCAACCCAAAATAGTTAAATTTCCCGGGTATATATCATTTTAACCCGTATCCCGAATCAATAATTTCCAAATCAATAAAATCGCTTGGGTATGTATCATTTCAACCCATAACGATTTTCCCTAATCTATAAGATCATTCGGGTATGTATCATTTCAACCCATAGTGATTTTCCTAACAACAAACTAAGGGAACTTGCAGTGTGATAACAACATAAACATAACATCCAATCATCCAAAATGTCAACAAATAAACATCCATCACAATCAACATCCAAATCAGTCAATAAATCACAACAATTAACTAGTTATCAATATCAGGTATTTAACTATCATTTAATTTCAATATTAATTTAAATGGCAATTTAATTCAAATTAAATTTAAATGACAATTTAAATTACCAAACATCAATCAATAAAATTCTTATCAATTCATATATTTAATTCAACTAACATAAGAAGGTTTAGTATTTGTGAGTGGGTTAAATCACTCACCTTTGATTTATCGTCGATTTAAAATCCAAATAAAGCCAAAAATTTGAACAGTCTTCAAAACCAACCAAAACAGTTCCATGTTGTCCGAAATTTTGAAAAGATCGCAATGGGAGAAACTACGTCCAAATCCGAATTCGTATGAAAAAGTTATGAACGTTTGAAGTTCGAAATTTTAATTTAAATTAAACATAGGGGCAATATTGTAATTCTCGTTACCTTGCCAAACCCTAGCACGCTCAACATCAAGCTCGTTCACGACTACAGCCGCCAATGACCAATGTCCAAATGCTACTGATCCACACGCCTTCAACCACATCCAAGCACGCCGCCATCACCCACAGGCCATGCCACGCTATCCCCAGCCTCGCGGCCAACTCCGGTCCCCCTTTCCTGCTCCACCGCCGTCGCCATAATTTGCTTGATTCTGGCAAAATCTAGCACTTCTGAGATGAACGAACCGTATGGATGAACTCCCCTCAACTTCCTCTACGCCGCGCTACCCTCTGATCGCCGTATAATCGACGATCCACCGTTGAAAACAAAACCCTAGTTTCTACAGCCAAGACTTCTTCATTGATTTTGGGCCAAAACGAACCTCGATTGCAAAAATGAATTGCATAAGTAGACTACACTCGTCGAGGGCTTTCTAATGATATATAATTTGTTATGGTTTGAGGAGTTTGAATTTTGGAGTTCGATTTGAAACTGAAATTAGGGTTTTGGAAAGACAGCCATTGGAGAAGGAACCGATGAGAATAAAAGTACGTACAGAAATCAGAAATAAAAGCTGCTAGGGTTTCAGAAATTATCTATTTATATAGACAGAGATGGATAAGAACGAATGGACAGATCAAGGTAGGTTTTTATTTACTTTTTGCGTTCTAAGCTCTTTTAACTGTATTGGATATAAGTCTGACTTATTAATGAATATTGCATTTGTTTTCCTGCCATAGTTAGCTATGTATAGTTCAAGGTGTGATACATAAATTATTATTTTCAACTACATAAATCTAATTTGCAAATCCTATCTTCTCAGTATATTTTTGAAACCATATGCTATCAACCTTTGGATTAATGGGCATTGTGGATTAATTTTATTGACTGCTATGTGTTTATTCTCAAATGTTATCTTGATTTATTTTGGAAGTTGGAGATATGATACAGATTTAAAAGGTTCAACCATATTTATCACCCCATCTCACGTTTCTGTTAAGTCAAATGAGTTAGGACCTCCTTTATTGGTATGCATGGTTAATGGACTTGGCTATTTATTTCAATCAATAGCCGCAATCTTATTTTTTTCATGCAGAAACAACAGAAGAATAGAACTGATATCTGGAGTACCCAATTGTCCAACAATTTAAATTCAACATGATTTCCTCGACATAATCACTTATACAATTAGTAGTTAGGTTTCTTAATTTTGGTATATTTACTGACCATTTATACTCAGTAACCATGTAAATTATATGTTTCTGCTATTTTTTCTCATGAGCTGATTTCATTCAACAATTAATTCCCCTTTCAACTTATTAACTTAATTTCATGTAGTTGCTTGGTTTTCTATCATATGTCTATGCAATTTTGTGCCAATGATCTGGCTTCGTTGAAAAATGAACTATTCTTTTGGTTTAGTATCTTAACTTTATGTTGTAAACCAGTTTTACGCACAAAATTGCAAAATAAATATCTGTATCATATTTGGGAAATTGATTTGATTCCATTACATATTGCTTCCCATATTATCTTAGTAGTAAGTATTATTTTTTAATTTTCTATATGTGGTAACCTTTCTGCGCACAGACTTCATAAATCATATGGCAATACCATTGATGTTTCTATGATTTGATTTAAACTATGGACAATACTACATGCTATGGGCAATACTGCATGTATGATGAACCAAAGTTAACTTATCACCCATATCAATTTATTACCAATCCTAACAATGCATTCCATGTTTTTCATTGTTCAATTTTTTGATTAACTATTTGGTTCAAAATTTGCCCACTGGATTTGCCATTTCAGCTTTCATTAAATCAAGCTAAGTACTCATAGCATTGTCCATGCATGCCATTGTTCCTGTGAATAGTGAATATTGACACTTTTTAAACTAGATATTGAATTTTTTTCTAATCTTTTGTTAATAAACTCATCTTTATATGACCTGTGTAGTAAAGATGTTTAAATGACCTTGGTTCCTATCTATAAGGTAGTTCATAGTCTCTAGGTTATAACTTGACGAATTGACATTATAGGTCATATGCAGATAAAGGAAGCTTCATGCTTTTGTGGTAACTCATGTTAACCAGTTGAATGTCTTGTTTGGCAATTTGTATTATTTCCATATAAATGTGTAATATTATATATATATATATATATATATATATATATATATATATATCTTAAATGCATTTTTGATGTCATTGTTGTTTTATTGAATAGGTAACAATGCAAGATATAGATGATACATTTCAACCTCTATTGAAAATTTGTATGATCAAAGGAAACATTGCAAGTGTGATGCATTCTTATAACAAAGTCAGTGGAAAACATGTGATGATCCTGATTTACTTGTTGGGACTATCCGAGGAGACTTGAAACTTAATAGGTAGTTTACTTCTTCAATGGGTCATTTATATTATGATTTTGTCAGATTTACCAAATGATTCTGAGTTGTAAGTTTAGGGTTTTATTGTTTCAGCCCTCCCTTCTTTTTTTCCTACAAATTATATTTACATGTTCTATCATTTGCATTATTCCTTTGTTGAGTCTGATAGTAGTTTTTTACCTCGTAAAATCATCAAAGGCTTATTCATTCTGCAATACAATGATTTTGTAAATTTGTGCCAATTTACTTTATTTAATACTAATATATCCTTAAGTATTGCTGGCTATCATTTTACTTTTAGTCAAAATATTTGTTTTGGGTTTATTTGGACTTCAATTATCTTCTGTTACAAAGGACATGCATGTTGTTTATACTTTATAGTATGTTTTCACCTCACGTCAAATAAATATTGGATGTGAATGAATTTACATATGCAGTATATGGATGGTGTACATGTGATGTGCACATGCTGACATACCATGAATGTAAGTTTTTTAAACATATCTCTTAAGTTTTAGACGAGATAATTGAAGATTCAAACAAGGATGCAATTAGATTCAAAGTTGAGATACTAAGATACTGACAAGAATAAATAACATTCAAAGCAATCAATATTACTGTAGCATTAAACAAAACTAATAGTTTAAAGTGTATCATGTCTGATTCAGATAAGAAGAAATTGGATTGGAATGCTATTGCTCGTATTCGAGGATGGGTACCTGATCTTTGCTCATATTTGAGAACAAGACCACCTACAAAAAATGTTTTTGGGTAAGGTCGTCTTCAACTGTTGTTTCTTAAACTTCAAATGCACATCAATCCAATAGATGTAATCCTTTTAACAAATCAAACCATAAAAGTATTTTATCTTGCAACATAGATTTTCACCAAATATTCTAAAGAATCAGGATCCATCGATATTAGTCTTTTGACATAGGTGGATTCAATAAGTAACAGGTGTATGAGAGAACAGTACTTGCTAAGCTTGCTTAAACATAAATTAAACATCTTATTGGTTTATGTTATTAGTTTGGATTTAGAGGATATTTATATTTAATTTGGTAGCATTATGCCAACTAAAATTTGCTTGATATAAAATTAACACGAACTTGAATCATGTGACGTTGAGAATGCTATTGTACATGATTCTATATAGCTACATATAACATGAAATAAAGTTATCCAAAACTAGGAAATTTAATCTGTACTGATATCAACTGTATGGTACCTCATCTTTTTATATTGATCAACATGGATGAGTTCTATGCAGGAGTTTATACGGGGGTTAAGGCGGGAGCAAGGACCATAGATATGACCAACTTCATGAGTTATTCCTATTTTGGTTGTGGGTTTGATGTTCTATTTTTATAACGTACATTGTATGCTGTTTGAATTAGATGAAACAACTACGTTGAAGTTATGTAGCAACTTTATTTTATTTTTTGTTGGACATGATGTGTTTTAAATACATTTTGTAACAAGTTTATGGTAATTTGACCATTATATGCATTCTACATTAATGTTTTCAATGAGATATATAGTTATAATTTTTGCATGTGGTTATATAATATATTTAATGTTTTTTGTTGTTGATGTTCGGTTTTATTAGATTTTATTATGATATGTGAGGTAGATGAATATGAATACAATAGGATCATATTGAATTTTGGTGAACAGTGGCGTAAGGAAGGCGTATGGAACTTGTAAGAAAAATCCAATTTTTGCACTTGTAAAAAGAAGAAGGCTAGGCGTAGGGAATGTGTATGGATGAAGGCGTATGGAATGTGACGTAGGGATTGCGTATAGATTTGGCATAGGGATTGCGTATGGAATTGGCGTAGGTAATGCGTATGGAAGTTGGCGTAGGGAATGCGTATGGAATGTGGCGTAGGTAACGCGTATGGAATTTGGCGTAGCGAATGCGTATGGAATGTGGCGTAGGTAAGGTGTAGGGAATGCGGCGTAGGGAATGCGTAGGAAATCGGCGTAAGGAAACCGTAGGGAATTTTTGCGACGCACTGTTTTCCAACTTCTTTTTTGGCGTGGGGGTGGCGTAGGGAAATTTGCTTTCTTACGCCGTCCCTACTCCAAATTGGCGTAGGGAATCCAGAATTCTTTTGTAGTGAGTCCACTGTAAACTGGGGGCTATCAGGGAGCACTCCATAGGTATGACACAAACCAAAATCGTAGTGGGCTCGATAAGAGATATGATAAGGCACGCGAGGCAATGCCCAGTGTAGGATTCTACCATTTTGCATGCCCGGACTGGTGGTAACGCATAGCAGCTACTACCGCCTACCTCAAAACACTCCCATAATCAAATCGAGGGTGGCCACCAATCAATCACAAAGTAACAAATATGGTATCGAAGAAGCGTGTCTGATAGGAGGAGCGACCTCACTTGGCCCGGGATAGCTCCTGTTTTAGTCATATCAAGCTGACCCGAAGGTCAGGGCTACATTCTTACCTCATACCAGTAGCGTTCGCCAAACCATCCTACTTCGTTCTGGATTCTCCATCATGTGCACAGTTGTTAAAGTGGTTTCGGAATTGGCAGAGAGTATGACAATATCCGACCCTAGTCTCTTTAACAACCAAATGCTTATTTCACATCGTGGTCATTTTATAAAACATTTTTAATAATAAATCCAGAAAACAGTTTATACCTTCATATCAAGATATCCATATACTTATCCCAAAAGTATAAATATATTCATAAATACGGAGGAAGATTTCTTTCAATCAATTTCAAAAATAATTTATAAATCTCTCTTAAACCATTTATAAACTATTTATACGCTTTAAAACCATTTATAAAGCTATTTATAAATTCCAAAAACAGTTTAAAACTCTTCCCTTTTTCATAAACCTCTATGCAAATTCCTTTGAAACGTTTCCTTCCCTTTATACAAGTTCTTTTATAAAACCCTTTATAAAATCTTTTAAACCTTTATAACTCCTGTATAAAACCATTATAAAATCCTTTATAAAAATCTTTTATAAAAATCCGTTTATAAAATCCATTGTAAATTCTCTTACAAACTTTTATAAATTTCTTACAAAACCTTTTACAAAATTCTGAAATCTTTTACAAAAATCTTCTATCTATTAAAGCTATTATAAAAGTCTATATTTATTATCTTAAATCAAAACTATATTTATTATATCAAATTAATTTAAAATATATATATTAAAAATATATTAAATATTTTATTCAATTAAATTTTAAACTATTTAAAATATATATTTAAAACTAAATAAAATTATAAGTTAAAATCTTAAATTTACATTTAAAATCATATATTAACCTATAATTTGAAGCTTTAAAGCATATAAAATAAATTATTTTTCAAATATAAATTTATATATAAAATCATTAAATTAAATTTAAGAATCAAATTTAAAAATCAAACATACTTTACCATTTGGAAAATAATATAAAACTGACCAACGGTATCCGTAAATAATTTTCTACCCTATGGTCAAGTGATTGGGTATGTACCATTTCAACCCAAAATAGTTCGATTTCGAGTATATACCATTTCAACCCGTATCCCGAATCAATAATTTCCAAATCAATAAAATCGCTTGGGTATGTATCATTTCAACCCATAACGATTTTCCCTGATCTATAAGATCATTCGGGTATGTATCATTTCAACCCACAGTGATTTTCCTAACAACAAACTAAGGGAACTTACAGTGTGATAACAACATAAACATAACATCCAATCATCCAAAATGTCAACAAATAAACATCCATCACAATCAACATCCAAATCAGTCAATAAATCACAACAATTAACTGGTTATCAATATCAGGTATTTAACTATCAATTTAATTTAAATATTAATTTAAATGGCAATTTAATTCAAAATAAATTCAACTGACAATTTAAATTACCAAACAGAAATTAATAAAATTCTTATCAATTCATAAATTTAATTCAACTAACATAAGAAGTTTTCGTATTTGTGAGTGAGTTAAATCACTCACCTTTGCTTTATCGTCGATTTAAAATCCAAATAAAGCCCAAAATTTGAACAATCTCCAAAACCAACCAAACTAGTTTCATATTATATGAAATTTCGATACGGTCGCAACGGGAGAAACCGCGTCCAAATCTGACTTCGTATGCAAAAGTTATGAACGTTAGAAGTTTGAAATTAAAATTAAAATTAAATTGAATATAGGGGCAATATTGTAATTCTCGTTGTTTGCACCAGAATTGGTCGCTAACACCCTAGAGTTGATTTGTGTAGAGAGATAAATGAAGAAAGTAAATAGAAACAGAGGAACAACACGGTATAATGCAAAAATAACAGTAAAAACGAGAACAACAGAATTATAGTGGTTCGGCGTAACTGCCTACGTCCACTTTGAATGTAATCTTTATTACTTTCTCAACTATTTTAATACAGATACAATCCACAATGAACGGCTTGAATTCAGTTTAGAACAAAAAGGAAATGAGTACAAAAAATGGCAGAGTCTCCTCTTAGTTCTCGGAAAAGATCCCCCAAAATGGAGCCCTGCCCCGCTATTTATAGATGGAGATAACCTAGCTTCTCTGAGCTTGAATCTCTCTCTAGTCATTCAGGCCCATCACCAAGAGAGTTCGGCTCATTATTGACAAGTTAGGGAAGCCGACCTGGGAACGCCGATCCCTCAAAGTCGACCCGGTGTTTTCCTGTGTGTTGACTTGAAGCAGTCCTAACTCTGGCTCGAAGCATTCCAGACCATGACTCGAAGCAACTCACTCTCTTTCCTATGCCAAACCATTACTCCTTTCCATCATGCCGACCCCTCGAGTTAATGGGATGCCGACCAAAAATAGCCGACCTGGTTGCATCATGCTGAATCCTGGTAATAGCCGACCCATTGCTTTGCCGAACTGACTCGATCATCGGATGCCGATCCCCTGAAGCAAAAGGATATGCCGACCCCAAGTTCCCTTGCCGACCCGAAGTCGGGCAAGCAATGACCCAGAGTATGCCGATCCGGGGCACCTACCAAGCTAATGTAAATATACCGATCCCACTCAATGTCGACCCGGGGAATTGCCATCTCTAACCCGAAGCTATGCCGACCCTTTTAAGTACCAACTTGATCCAAATGCACCGACCCAAAGTGACGGACCCCTTCGAGTGCCAACCTGACTTGAACACACCAACCCAAAGTGACCGACCCCTATGCTTCATGCTGATCCGAAATAACTGACCCCTAGCCATTCTCCACTGCCAATCCCTTTTCCACACCGAACCCCCACAATTATGCCGGCCTAATGCCAAACGATCCCTAGGCTCCAAGTAACACCGACCCACTCGTATGCCGACCCCTAGTAGCTAATTTACACTGACTTGAAGTCGATAATGAGACGACTAGAAGTAAACGCCCTTGTGACTCAAAGTAAACTCCTCCATGACCCAAAGTAGATCAATTCTTGACCCTACTCCCATCAACGTTCACTATAGCTTCTACAACTACCGCTTTGTAGCCGGGCCAAGGTATCGGGTAACATTTGCCCCCCAAAGTGCGTCTTATGAATAACATGATGCGCTTTGAATCAGCGAGTAATCCCTGTTCCCAGAGGCTAGCTCATTCAAATCGATAACTGATCATTGCTTCCCATTAACCTTCAAAGAAGCTCTGTGTCGTCCGAACTTACCAGCTTTGCCTTAAGGAAGCCCTGGAGTCCCTTGTTCAACTTTTCAAAAGTCGACTGTATACAACCTTTCAGAGGCTGGGAAAATGAAGAATTTCCCAAGCTTATGTCTTTTCCTCATTCAAGCCATGTTTCACCTTTTTCATTGTTATCTACTTATTCATTAGTACTATTATTTTTTATTTATTTTATCATATTATTTTACTGATTTTTACTATTATTATTATTATTTTAAATAAGGAGAGGAGGGGGTCGGCATATGAATGCTGACCCCTCAATGGTTATATGTGGGTTGGGGTCGGCATTATAGAATGGCCGACCCCTTGGAATACGACTGGGTCTCCAGGAGAAGACCGGTTTGTATTCCACCCAACATATAAATGCTTGGCTCCAACACTCTCCCTCTCCTACTTTCCTTTATCTGACTTATTTCTTTAGCTTTTCTCAAAACCAACATATCTTCCCCCCATCGACTTGCCATTATTTCTCAACAGCTCGCCTTCTCAATCAAGATCCTCCACCGCCCCGCAACTCCAAAGCTTGATATCCATATGCCTTGCTCGAAACTAGTTCATAGGCATGAATTTTTGTTCTCTCCCAATTGCCAAACTTTGTCTTCTGATCCCATCTAAGCCTTAAGGCTTCGTAGGCATGTGTAGCTTCCTCATTGAGAGGAAGAAGAGATAACCAGAGAGAGAGAGAAAAAAAAAGTAGGCGTGGGTTGGAGCTGGCCTGATAGAATTTAGCAGAAGGGATATAGGAAAAAGGGGTCGGTATATGGTTAGGGGGTGTGGTTCGAGTGTAAGTCTAAGGAGAGAATTCGGCACATAGTTCTAAGGAGAGAGGTCAGTATAATAGTCTAAGGAGAGGTCGGTACATTTCGTAGGGAGAATCGGGTCGGTGAGTTCTTGAAGGAAGTCCGGTTTTGCATAAAGGAGCGGTCGGCATGTCTTTGAGAGGAGGATTGGGTCGGTATATTTTGAAGAGTTGAGGGATCGGTATTTTTATGGAACAAAATCGGGTCGGTAGTTTTTGCGAGTGAGCGATCGGGTCGGTATGTCTTTGAGAGGAGGGTTCGGTGATAGAGTCAAGGCACATGGGTCGGCGTTGGGAGGCTAGGATCGGCACCGACAACTAAAAACACTCCAATTTGCTTAATATGAATATTATGACCTCATATCTCTACGCCCAAGCATAAACTGATGAATAATGACATGCCTCTTCACACATAAGCTTATGGACATAACTTGAATCAAAAAATCCATAGTTCTAATAGCACAATTTAAATGCTAAACTGGCATAATGATTTCAAGTAATGGACTCCACAATTTAAAATGTCAACGCCTGATCTGGTCTCTCGATGCCGACCATCTTCTACGCTGCCTGGGACGATCAACGATGACTGTCTCTAGGACATAAGATCGAAACTTCATCCTTTTACTCTCGTTTCTTCAATCTTAAGCTTTTTGCACTTATGTTAGAATCGCCAAACTAGTTCACACACAGCACGGGGGAATATATTATTATTACTTCTAATATCGATTATCTCTCAAGTATAGCTTAAATAGGTATTTATTCACATCAAGCATCTTCCTGCAATGTCTTTTAAATCAGATAAGAAATCAAGTTCCGCCACGCCAACCGACAAGCACTACGCCATAGATGACCTTCTGCAACATTTTTGCAAGGTGTTGCCAGCTAAAATGTTGCGATAGATATAAAATTTTGGTCCTACTGCAACGTTGTATTTATGGTGTTACCTTAGCCATAAAAATGTGTTGCTCTAGCTAAAAAAGTGTAACACGATGCAACATTTTTATATAGTGTTGCTATAGATGTATTCAAATTAAAAAATTAATAAAATTAGCAGTCCGCGTGAATACGATCCAACGTTCTACATTTAATCTGATTGTTAAACTGGATCACCGCTACAATTTGCCCCAAATTTTTGTTTTCCCTCTTTACCTTTCATATCATTTTCGTTCTCACCCCCAATTTCCAAATCCCTAATTTCCAAATCATATTTTCGTTTCTTTTTTTTTCTTCCAAAAACAAAATCTCGTCCTTTTTTCAAAGTTTGGTAGTGATCTCAGACAAGCTTCGTTCCCATTTCGTTCTCACCTCCAATTTCACTGCTGTTTGCCTACATGTCGAGCGTCGTTTGCTTTGTTGCCGAGATCTGGAAATGTCTGTTTGGGTTGTCGGAATGGGTAACCGGCGATTGTGATTAGGTGATTAGGCGATTTGGTGATTTGGCAACCTGAAGTCGAATTTGGCAACTGAAATAGTTTGTTGGTGAGGCAATTAGAGGATGGAGGCTGGTGGTTTAGAAGTATGTGTGGGTTTGGGTGAAGATTTGGAACTGTGAGATTTTAGTTGGCAGTGGCAGCGGCAGCGGGTTGGTAATGAGGTTTGGTGAGTGTTTTGGCATAGGTTAAGGGCTGTAGGGGATGTAAGTTACAGCAGTTTGGGGAGTGGATGGTGGCAGTGTAGAGGTTCGTGTTGTCGAAGTCCGTGAGCTCATTCAGAAGCTTTCTCGTGATTCCAATTCAGAAGGGTAATGTATTACTTATTAACACGCAACCTGTTCGATGAAATGTCAATTTTTATTTATCATGGTTTCAGGTCTTTTACCAAGGCAGAGCTAAAAGCAAGGTTATTTCAGTTTTCACTGAACAATTTGCTAAGAATGATGGCTGGAAAAAGGTCGGATGATTCAAAAGAAGCCATGAAAGAGTTGCAAAAGTCAATCGAGGAGGTGTTCAAATTCGCATGAGGTGTTCATTTGTGCATCATTTTACGTCGTTTCAAAGAAGGCTCAATCTTCCGAAATCGGATGAATCGGGCGGTGCCCGGACCACCGCCGGCGCTACGCCCGGACCCGCCTCTCGGCTCGCCTTCGGCTCGGCACTCGGCTCGTCATATATTTGTTCGTGTTGGTGTCTGTATAAATTGAAACTGCATATGTAATGAGTGAACTGAGTGATGTAGTGAGGAATATCTGTATATGTGAATATCAGTGTTATATATCATTGAATTGTAAAATAGTGGAGTCAGGAATTTGTACTATTTCAAGTGTTGAAATAAAATATTTATTTAAATAAATTACTGTTTAAATATCAAATTCTGTGCAATAGCATTTTATTAAATAAATATTTATTTTTATTAAAAAATCAAATATGCTCTATATTGTGGGCCCCACAAATTCAGAAAGTTAATATCTATAGCAACATTTTGGAATGTTGCTACAGATACCTATGGGTGTTGCCATAGACCCAAATAGGGTTCTATTGCAACAATATTACTTATGTTGCCTTAGATAGTCAAAATGTTGCCTTTGAGGTCTAAGGCAACGGCAAAAATTGCATCACCCTAAAAGTGTTGCCATAGACCTATGGCAACATTTTTCGGGCCTGAGCCAACATTTTTTTTGTGTTGCAGAAGGTCATCTATGGCGTAGTGAAGCCTGGGCCAAGTCAACGGCAAGAGGTAGTAGAGACGTTGAGCCCACCGTGTGACCCCATTCCTGACATTCTGATTATTCCTGCTGGTCATAGACCCGGCTCCTGATGCCGTAGACGATGCTATTATCTTGAATAACCCGATCGACCTGCAAGCCTAAAAAATCAGTGAAACCGCTCTTCGTCGATTGTGCTCTATTCACAGAATTCCCTTCGAAGGTGTTTTAGTTCCATCGAGGCAAGATCGGCCCCATTTGCCCCGAGACGGATACACTACATGCAACAAATTCATGTATTGGGCCAGATGCGTGCCATCCTTCAACTCTTTCATTCGCGAGGTGCCAAAGTACATGGGGATCGCCCCTATACAACTGCATCCTAACAGCTACGCGTTCATTCACAGCACCTTCCTACTCTTCATGAGCATCATGTTCAGACCTCCAACTCCTGAGGACATTCGTTACATTTACAACTTCAAGAGATGTGCTGATAGCCCTTCTTACGTATTCCTTGAGCCATTTCCCAAATGCCAAATTCTAATGGGTGCATGGAACAAGCTCTCTCAATTTAACCAAGAGTGGTTCCACGTGCGTTGTCCTCCCAGCTTCACGAGAAGATGGTTGGAAGGAGGTAAGTTTCATTCCCACTTCGTCCCTCATACCAAGACTTAAATCACATTTTTCAGAAAGTTCAAACTTTTTAAACCCTTCTAGGTGTTCGCCCACAGCCCGAAAGTACTAGGTACTCCAGAGCAGTTGAGGCTATTCGTGCTACTCCAGTGGAAGATCGTGATATCAAACTTTGAGTTACCGACGAACTATTCTCGTTATTCGGATTACTAGTGGATGGTCGCAGGATTGGCCTTCTAAGAAGCACAACGACTTTAAGGGCAATTGCTGAGAGGAGGAGAGAACAAGTTGGCCCCTTGGTGCCCCATGCCGAAGGAGCTCATGATACCACCGAGGAAGGAGAGATTAAAGAAACGGAGATCCCAACGCCAATAAATGAGAACATAAGTTCCGGACATGCGCTAGCAGCCGACGCTCCCTACACAAACAAGCCGCAGCCTTCCATAAAAAAGAAAAAGAGTTTGGCATACAGAATTAAAAAAAAAGAAGTTGGGGCGACTCTGAAATACGTGATAACTCCCATTGAGAAGGGATCATCTTCCCAGAAAATCGAAAGTTCGCTAAAGGGACTCTCTGACTTATCCATTCCCGATGACTCGTTGAATTACGACTTCGCTAATCTTGGTGTCGAGGGGCTCAACTCGCTCGCGAGAAGTGATGAAGGCATATAATTCCATAACCAGGGAGAAGAAACTCCCATGAGTAAAGTGAAAACTACTGGTCCGTTGGGGGGATGCACTAGGACACACACAAGCACTTCCACTTCATCACCAACTTGCATTTAATTTTCCATATGGCTTCCACTAATTTTTTTCTCGCTTAATCTTATGTACAGGTGCAATGACTCGCTCTCATGGCTTCGACCGCATTCGTGGCTCTTCTATCTTTCATCGCTCAAGTCAAGACTCGAAATCCGAAAAACGGAGGGATAGAGACAAAAGCGGAGATAGAAATTACTACTCTAGAGAATCGTTTTCATCCTCAAGTAGGAGAACCCATGGGCCTGTGAAGTCAATTCCCCGATATTGCCCCGATATATCCCGTACCAAACTTTTAGGGCAAAGATATTCCTATAAAGTGGCCCAATATAGCGGATCCGCTATTATCCCCGATATTGGGGAAATAATCCGCTGTATCCCCGATTTTGTTACCCCGCTATATCCCCATTTCCTATAAATAAGCATTTTGCATGATGTCTTGCTTTTAAGTTTTATGGTAACTTCAAAATTGATGTAACAATGATATACATTGTTGGTTATTATAACTAGTTCAAACTTTTTAGGTATCAACTTTGTTTATCTTTACTTTATTATAACTTGTTTTGCTTGGTGGGAAATAATAAGTAATAATTGTTCCTCTTTTTAATGTGGAATGTTCATCATTCCTCTTTTTAAATTCGTCCGCTATATCTTGCTATATCCCCGATATATCTCTGCTACAACGTTTCGCACCTCAAACGCTATGGAGCGGCAGGGTGCTTTAATTGCACAGCCATGGGCACACTTCATATCCAAGCAAACCTGCAAATCCTCCGGCGCGGGGTGGAGACAAGTCTACTTACCGAGGCTCCCAGCCAGACGCTCCTCGCAATCAACATTTTGGCTCTTCGAGTACTAGGCAGTCTCGTGAGCATCACAAGAAATCATTGACTCCGACGAGACCAACTCCTCTAGCTCCCGCTCATGACTCAACCACGGTGGAGAAATTAGACAAGCTTAAGGCTATGTTCCTAAAGATCTGCTTCGACGAGCTGAAATTCCTTCCCGCTATATATCCTATCCCCAGGAATGCCAAAGCAGATGCTCTTGCATGCACGAATAAAGTGTACGTTCAACACGATGCATTTGTACACCTAGTCGAAAAAGTTTCAGAGGTCTCTACTGAGCGTCAATATGAGATCGACCACCTCAAGCTAGAAGCCGTTCATGACAAAGACATTATAAAGAGCTTGGATGACGAACTACTCTTATACAAAACCCAGCTTGAGACTGCAAAAAAGAATGCCAAGGAAACAACTGAGGCAGTTAGTCGCTTAGAGACCAGTCACAAAAAGGAATTAGACGAAGCACTTCAACGCAGTGGAGTTTTGGCGTTGGAAAAAGATTCTCTGCAAAAAGAGAAAGATATTCTAGCTTGCCGAGTGGAAGAGTTAGAGAGACTGTTATCTAAAGAGAAAGAGGTGAAGATTGCAGCACAGGAGGAATCATAGAAATATTATGATGAAATCATCGAGACAAGGAACTTGAAAACAAAGCTCGACGAGGAACTATCCCAAATTGAAGAGCTGAAGGATGCAGCTCGTGAAGTAGGCAAAAAACCAGCACTTACAGAGACCGACTCCCGAATTGAGGCAGTGACCGAGTCCGACAGGGAGGAGATTAAATGCTTATTCAACCCACTCATCACTGAATATAATGTGAGGGTCCTTATACACCGTGACTTATCCTTCTTGGACGATGGTTACCTCGAATCGCTTGCTGAAGCGTGGGACACTCTTGTCAAAATCAAGAAAGTGGAGTTGCGCATTGAAGAGATCGATGAGGAGGCACTCGCGAAGGAAGTGCTCCGAGGAAATGAGCTCTCCGACTTAGCCTCAACAAGACTTCTTTTTTGCGGAGCTTCCCCAACGTCGAAGGAGAAAGAAGATATCGCCGGTCCATCTGGAACTGGGTCTCAAGTCCTCCCTTCCGTCAAAATGGTCAAGATTTCATCTCCTGAACATCTCAACCAACATGTTGGTTACAATCCGGAGAAGCCCAGACTTGGCATTCATACATTGTCTCCAATCATCGAGGGGGATACGCCGATGACCATCGAGATTCAACTGGATGTTGGTACTTAATTTCACCTTTTATAGTTCAAGAAGTTGTAATTCCCGGGGAATAACGGATGTACTCTAACATTTGTTTTTCGTGAAACCAATTAGGTCATTCTGGTCCTGAACCGACTCCAAGGAGCGATGTTGCCACGGAGCTGGAAGAAAAAGAGACCGAGGCCCCATCTATCGGAGACATTTCGGGCCCTGATGCTCAAGTAATCTGAGCACTAGACAAAGATAAGCCCGAGGATCCGCCACTTGCCGAAGAACATAATGATGTTATAATCACGGGCACCTCAGAGCACACCACCAAGCTCAGTATGAAGGAGCAAATCGAAGAGGTGGAAAAGGAGAAACTCAAAATTAAGAGTGAGCCCAAAGTGATGGAGATCGACGATCCTCTTAATAAGCTACTGAAATTCATTCCTCCTGGCGGGACTACACCCATGGATGTTCCTCCTCCTTCCTCGTGTACCACCTCGTAAGTGAGTAAAGGGTCTAGAAAGAAGCGCTTGGCTGAGGAGACTTCGGAAAAACCGAAGAACAAGAAAAAAGCGAAGAAATAGTTGTTGTCTTGTAACGTTTTGCTTAGATTGAATAAATTAGAGTCGTGTAGTCGTATTTCTTTTCTCTTTTCTTTCTTTTGTCGGTAGTCGATGTATATAGCCTTGGCCTCCGAATTTTCGGAGGAGTTGTAAGGAAGATTTTTGAAAAGTAAATAAAATTTTGTTCCTTTGCATTTATAGATTTTCCTTACATCGTTTATAATTTAACCCGCAATTGGGATTCAGAGAGTTCATGAATCATTTATATTCTAGTCCATATTCGAAGGACTTAGAAACTTTTGTCCACATTCTAGGGATCTAGGAATTTTTGAAATCGTTTATACTCTAACCCATGCTCTGGGGACTCAGAGTACTCTAATCCACACTCTGGGGACTTAGAGATTTTTTGAAATCGTTTATACTCTAGTCCGCGCTCAGGGGACTTAGAGTACTCTAATCCGCACTCTATGGACTTGGAGATTTTGTGAAATTATTTATACTCTAGTCCACGCTCTAGGGACTCAGAGTACTCTAATCTGCACTCGGGGGACTTAGAGATTTTGTGAAATCGTTTATACTCTAGTCCGTGCTCAGAGGACACAGAGTACTCTAATCCGCACTATGGGGATTTAGAGATTTTTTGAAATCGTTTATACTCTAGTCCGCGCTCTAAGGACTCAGAGTACTCTAATCCGCACTCTAGGGATTTAGAGATTTTGTAAAATCGTTTATACTCTAGTCCATGCTCTGTGGACTCAGAGTACTCTAATCCGCACTCTGGGGATTTGGAGATTTGTTGTTCATAGCCAGTCAACTTTTAGTTTCATGTATGTGTTCATACGTCACATGTGTTAGTGCTAACGAACCTTGACATGTAATTATATCACATGAAATATCAACAGTTCACAGAAAAAATAGCTTCAAGCTTTTATTGATTGTAGAAAATACGGACAGACCGAATTGACTTATTACATATCAAAAACAGAGAACAACAAAGAAAGCAAATACTGTAAACAACTATGACTAGAATGTAAAAGAAACAAAGTAAGTAAAATAGCGGCGCAAATGCTCGCTATTCCACGCTCTAGGGAGTGTTGCTCCATCGACAATCACTAGCTTGGAGGTTCCTTCTCCAAGCCTTCGTTCAGTGACGTAAAGACCTTCCCATGTGGGATTCATGTGGGATGGTACATGAAAGACTCGCTTCAGAACAAGGTTGCCCACATCAAAAACTCTTGGCCAGACTTTCACGTTATAGTATCGAGCGACTCGGTGCCGACGTGCGGCCACCCTTAAATCAGCCTCCCCACGCTTCTCGTCAATAAAGTCTAATGACTCTAGCAAAAGATCTTGGTTTGTTCTGGGATCGTAATAAGTTACCCGGTAGGAAGGGACTTCAAGCTCCACGGGTATAACCGCTTCAGCCCCGTATGCCAAGGCGAATGGAGTATGGTCGGTCGCGGACTTGTGGGTGGTTCTGTATGCCCAGAGTGTCGTTGGAAGCTCGTCCACCCACTTGCCTCTAGCCTTCTCCAAACGCTTTTTCAAGATGGACTTGATTATCTTGTTCACGGCTTCAACTTGCCCATTTGCCTTAGGGTGAGCGACTGCCGCCAACCTCTTCTCGATATGATGTTTTTAACAAAACTCTTTGAATTCCTTATCTCAAATTGAGTTCCGTTGTCAGTAATGATAGTCCGCGGGAGACCGAAGCAGCATATAATGTTCCGCACGACAAAATTAGTAACATTTTTTATGGTGATCGTAGCTAATGGTTCCGCTTCTTCCCATTTGGTGAAGTAATCGACTGCAACGATTGCGTATTTTGCACCACCTTTGGAAATTGGCAACAAGCCGATGATGTCGATTCCCCATATCGTAAACGGCCATGGACTAACCATTTGTGTGATTTCCATCAGCGACGCTCTTGGGATTTTTGCGTACTTCTATCATTTATCACATCTTCTCACATAGTCTGCCGCG
Organism: Allium fistulosum; assembly: GCA_030737815.1. Lineage (NCBI taxonomy): Eukaryota > Viridiplantae > Streptophyta > Magnoliopsida > Asparagales > Amaryllidaceae > Allium > Allium fistulosum. Next base: position 1,256,513,913 of record CM060904.1, read on the forward strand.
TCCCGTTCACGGTCGGCCAGTAGTACCCATAACGGAGTATCTTTTTGGCTAGCATCTGCTCTCTAGTATGGTCGCTACATTCTCCTTCCTGGACTTCTTTTAAAACTCGTTTTATCTCGTCGTGGGCAATGCACCTGAGCAAGGGAACAGAGAATCCCTTTCGATACATAATCCCATCTCGCATAACATACCTCGAGGCCTTACAAAGGACTTGTCTTTCGTTTCTTCTCTTAGGCAAGGTCCCGTGCAACCTGTATTCTTTGAATGGGGACATCCATGACCCCCTTTCGGTCTCCAACTCTGGCACAAGATCAACTTCCATCGCATTTATACTCGGGGCATGTAGAGTTTCGACGGGAACTAAGCCCGTCTGCTGTGAATCACCAGTGCTTGTGAATTTTGCCATGGAATCGGCTTCCCCGTTTTCCTTGCGCGGGATGTGCGAAATGTCGTGTATTCGAGGTCCGCCAACAATTCCTGGACTCGAGTAAGGTACGAAGCAAGCCTCTGTCCCTTTGCTCGGTAGTCTCCCCGGACTTGGTATACCACCAGCTGTGAGTCGTAAAAGATTTCGATCGATTTCACTCCAAGTTCTTTAGCAAGCTTCAATCCAACGATCAATGCTTCATAATCAGCTTCGTTGTTCGTAGCGGGGAAATCAAGCTTCAAAGCATAACAAATCGACCAATTATCGGGAGTCACAAGAACAACACCAGCCCCAGAACAATAGTCATTGGATGCTCCATTGGTATATAGTTTCCATCGCACAGTGGGAATCACATCGCATCCATTCAATTTGCGCTGTATAGTGAACTCGGCAATAAAATCCACCAATGCTTGTCCCTTGGATAGCTCTTCGAGGATGGAAGGTGATGTCGAACTGACTGAGCTCGATGTTCCACTTAAGTAGTCTTCCAAAAGTTTCCGATCATTGGAGTACCTGCCGTAAAGGTTGGTCGGTATAGATGCTGATTGGATGTGCCTGGAAATACGGACGGAGTTTACGCGATGCGATCACCAAGTAGTAAGCCAGCTTCTCTATCTTAGGATAGTTTCTTTCTGCCCCCGTTAAACGCTTACTAACATAGTAAATTGGCTTTTGGATTTGGTCTTCCTCGCGAATCAAAGCTGCGCTTATGGCATGCTGGGATACGGCTAGGTAAATATATAGCTCCTCATGATCCACGGGCTTCGAAAAAATAGAGGGCCTCTCCAGGTGACTCACCAGAGCTCGGAACGCGTTTTCGCAATCTGGCGTCCACTCAAAATTCCTTTTCCCTTTCCTTATCAAATCAAAAAAAGGGATACATTTGTCGGTTGCCCTGGATATAAAGCGACTCAATGTAGCGACCTTCCCGTTCAGGCTCTGCACTTGTTTTATAGTTTTGGGTGCCTGTATATATCGAATAGCTTGAATCTTTTCCGGGTTCACTTCAATTCCTCGTGCGTTGACAATGAAAACCAGAAACTTTCTAGATGCAATGCCAAAGGAACACTTCAACGGATTGATTTTCATGCCGTAGAACTTGAGTATATCAAACATCTCCGCTAAGTCTCAAATGTGGTCGTTTGACTGTTGTGACTTCACGAGCATGTCATCCACATAGACTTTCATCGTTCTGCCAATCTGATCCTAAAACATCTGATTCACCGGACGCTGATAAGTTGCTCCCGCATTCTTCAACCCGAACAACATTACCACATAACAGTGCAATCCAACATCTGTGGCAAAACTGGTATGCTCCTGATCTGGGATGTGCATTGGAATTTGATTGTATCCCGAATATGCATCCATAAACAACAACAACTCATGTCCCGCTGTTGAGTCAACCAGCTGATCAAATCTAGGCAAGGGAAATCTATCCTTTGGGCATGCTTTGTTCAGGTCTGAATAATCAACACATGTCCTCAATTTCCCGTTCGCTTTCCTTACCAGTACAGGGTTAGATATACATTCGAGATAGAGGGCGTCGCGAATAAACCCGTTGGCTTTAAGTTTATCCACCTCCTCCTTGAGAGCAACGGACCTCTCTGGGTCCATGCCTCGTCTCTTCTGTTTTACTTGGACATACTTTGGATCAATATTCAACATGTGGCTCGTGATGGTGGGTGAAATCCCACACATATCAGAATGGGTCCAAGCAAAAACATCAAGATTCGCTCGGAGAAAATCAGTAAGATCCCTCATCATTGAGGGGATGAGCTGTGATCCTATTTTTAATACCCGTGTCGGGTCATCGTGGCTGACTATGATGTCAATCGTCAGCTCAGCCGGTGCTGCCTTGGCTTCTTTGGTTTCTTCATCTTCGTCTCTCGGATCTATATCTTTATAGAACCGACTATGTTGCCCAAACCAAGGCTTAGGCACTACTTGTCAATCTTCAGCAACATGGATGCGGATGGACTTGTCCACACCCTTTCCCTTCTCTCTTCGTTGGGCCTCTCTCAGGTCGACCACATAACAAGCACGACCAATAGCTTGATCGCCATGCACTACACCAACACCATTGTCCGTCGGAAATTTCAAAGTCAAGCACCACGGGGCCAAAGCTGCCCTAAACTCAGCCAAGGCCGAACGGCCTAGAAAAACATTATACGGAGAATCAACATCCAAAACAATGAACGATAGGATCTGCACCCTACTACATTCACCTTCACCTAACTCGACTGGCAACTCAACAAAACCCATTGCTTCCATAGTCGCACCATTAAAGCCATGGATACGGACTTTAAATGGTTTCAGATCCTTAGCCTCCATCTTCATTTGATCATAAGCCTTCTTAAAGATAATATTGACAGAACTTCCACGATCAATTAATATATATTTTCACAAGTGCTGGTCCAATCAAAGCTAAGATAACCATTGGATCAATAGTAGGAGCCTCCACTTGATCGGCATCTCTACTCCTGAACACTATATCATCTGTCATCATTTGTTGTTGCTTTGCCGGAGTCCCGTCTTCTAAGTTTGAGAAACACTCGAAATCCTCATGTCTCAAGGAACTAGCATAACGTTCCATTTCTTGCCAACTTTTATCTGCGGGATGAGGCCCACCAACTATTGTGTTTATAACCAGTCTTCCGACGGTCCGAGCGGGCTCTTCGGGTCGATGTGGAGCTTGTCCCCGGTCAGGATCGAACGTCCCCTGTCCGCCTTCTTGCGAATTTTTAACAAACCGCCGTAACATTTTCTGGCAAATCAGCTTTTCTATAGCATCGTGGAGGTGTCTACACTCATCAGTGTTGTGCCCATAGGTCTCGTGAAACCGGCAGTACTTCCCGGTTTGCTTTTGTTCTTCAGTCGATTCTTTTGGGTGCGGCTTTCGGTATTGAAAAGTATTACAGGTGGACAGATAAATATTTTCCAAAGATGTGTTTAGGGGCGTATATTCATTATAAGTCGGGACCCTTGGCTTCCACTTTCCTGCTTCCCTCTTCCATTCGGAATTTCCTCCTTCGGTTCCTTTCGGTTGCTCCAGTTTAATTTGAACGCTAACTTGGACCTTACCAAAGCTCTCACCAGATTGCTTCGCTGCAATATTGCTTTGCAACGCTTCCCTGCTGGGTCCTGCAGCGCTGCCCCTTCTCGACAACCTAGCCTCCTCCTTTCTCATGAACTGATTTGCCTTTGAATAAAAACCTTCCAGGGTGGTTGTTGGTTTTCCTACTAGCCAGTCACCAAACTCAGATTTCGGATCAACACCTTGCATCACGGCCATAAGAATGGCATGCTCATTCGGATTACTAACTTCGGTAGCAGCAACGTGGAATCTCTGCAAATAGTCCTTTAGCGACTCACCCGGAGCCTGAATCACATTGGATAATGACATCACGTCTTTTGGGCGAGTAGCATGGATCCTGAACTGCTCCATGAATTTCGTCGCCAGCTTATCAAATCTAGAGATCGACGGGGGAGGAATCTTGTGAACCACATGGTAGCGATTCCGGACAGAGTTATTAGGAACCACATGCATTTGGTCGCATCATTTTCTCTAACAAGTCCATCATCCACTCGTATCTCATTATGTGCTATTGAGGGTCGGTCTTCCCTTCATAAGCAGGCATTGTAGGCATGTTAAACCTCCATGGTACTCAGCTTGTAAGATGTTATCAGTAAACAGAGTATGACTCCTCGATACTCCCCAATCATCATTGGTCAACCCCTGATTCTCCCTCATCAGCTGCCTGACCATAGCAGACAAATCCGGAGTCTGAATGGGAGGTACTAGGTCGGTATCCGTCCTGCGTGATTGCTCCGGTTGGTGCCTTCTCGGTCTATGATCATCCAAGTGTGCACCCTGAGGACATGCTTCACTACCACCCTGGCGAGGCGGTTGACCAGCTTTTACGCATGCTCCAGAGCCTAAGTTTCTCACTCCAGGTTGAGCGTGACTTCCTAGGTGTAGTTGAGGAGCCACTGTCCCAGTCAAGGAGTCTGGATCAGCTCTGTTGGATTGTCCACGGTGGCTTGTGACAAATTGCTCTATTGCCCCGGTTTGCGCTGTTTCAATCATGCGGCGTCTACGCCTGTGGTGTTCATATGACGAAGTTGAGCTGTCAGATGATGAGTAGGAAATGGGGCTTCCACCAGCATTCTGACGTTGATGCTGAGCGATCTGGTTCATCAAGTTGGCATTTGCTTGGATCTGCTCATTAAGCTGTCTCCTGCTTTCCATGAGCTCCCTCATCAGATCATTGAACTCAGCCCGGGTGACGGCTTTTGCATGGCTCTAGACAACGACGTGTTGATTCATGAGTTTTGATTCATGACACAAGCTTCAGAGATCATACGACGAAATACAAAGAGAATACTATATGAAAGCGACAAAAAGAGAATAAACGTATATTGTGAACTACAAAGGAGACAAGACTACAATCCAGAGATTAGTATGAATATTTTATTTTATTGAGTCTTAGAATATTGTTAAAATCATTCATCAAGTAGTCACACACACATAAATTGATCCATGTTAATTTATACATATATAAGTGTACACTGTGCAAATAACATCAGGTCGGCTGACCGACCAGGATCCTCGGTCGACCGACCCTGTGTTATGTGCACAGGTACTTTCTATTTTGTGTACGATTTCGAACTCAACTGACCGGCCAGATTTTCCGGTCGACCGACCAGAGAATAACGGCTAGTTTACTGAAGAGATGCGATCATTTCATAAAGAGGAATGTCCTCTATTTCAAGAGATATGGACACAACTGTTGACTGAAACTCTTCGTGAAAGATTATAACTCTTCTACAACTATATAAACATATTCAATTCACTTCTACAATAACCAATTCATGTTTTAATTCTGAAATCTATTCTCTATTATTCTCTGCAAATAAAAAGCATTCATTCTCATTCAATATCACTAGAATCCTTGAATTAATTCATATACTTCGATTCTACGTGATTATCTTCCTTCTAAATCTTCACACACATACATACTCTTGAGGATTTGATTATAGGAAAGTTGTACTATCAAAAGACAATCAGTGTTATTCAGAACACATTCGTCAACAAACTATTTGTATTAAGTTGAAGTCCTCTTCGGCTGTTGAGGCGGAAAATTCCTGTTCGGCTGCTCAGGTGTCGTATACCTATTCCTCCGGGTTAAGTGAGGGGTTTAGTTTAAATCCAGAGGGTATTCTGGGACTGGACGTAGAACGGGAAGTTCGAACCAGTATAAAAATTCCTGGTGTGCTTACTTTAATTTTTATTTTACTGCTATTATCAGTTTCTGCATTTATATATCATATTACACGATCTTTAGTACTGCACGTACACTTTCATTTGGTATCAAAGCCTGGTATTCTATCGATCGTCACAACATCATAGAATAATGGCTAGAAAAAGATTCGGTCGAAGTACAGCAAGCAAAAAGCCTGAAACTATCAGAGCAACGAGCAATGAGGACTGTAAAAAGGTACATTCTGATTTACAAATTTCAGTAAGTAGTAATAATGAATTAATTAGTTTATGCGATAAAATCTCAAAGCATAATTTTATTATTTTAGAAAAGATGAAATCTGTTGAACTTGAAAATGAGAAATTGAAAAATGAGAAGTTAGATTTAGAAAATCAACTTGGTGTTTTAAAAAGTAATTTTGAGGCTCTTACAGATTTTCTAGATAAACAAAACACCATATTTGAAAACGAGAGAGAAAAATTTTCAAAAGAAAATTTTGATTTGAAAAGACAAAATGATTTATTACAATCCTCTTTAGATAATTTAGAATCTCAAAATTTTCTTCTCAAAAATGAGAATGGTACGTTAAAAAATGAGAATTCTGAATTAAATGAGAAAATTGATATTTTAAATAATAGTAATATTTCTTTTGAAAATAATAAGTGTGACTTTAAAGCTAAATTTGATAAACTTAACACTGAAGTCGCAAAATTTAATAAAGGTCAAAATGATTTAAACATGATTTTATCTAGTTCTAGACCTTTACATAATAAAAATAGTTTAGGGTATAATCATAGAAATAGCACTAGATACGCTTTTATATATAATAAAAATGTTAGTGCTACTACTAAATTTCGAGTAAAGTCGAAATCAAATTTTCATCGAAATTCAAAAACTGCTATGACCAATAATGTTTATAATTTCTCTAGAAGTACAAAATCATTAACGGGAAATATGAATAAAAATTATCTAAGTATTTGGGTTCCTGTTAATTGGAAAAATAGAGAAAAATGCATTAATAATTATTTTGATATGGTAGTTAATAATGAAAATTATATTTATAAAGGTACAACCACACCCAAATGGGTATGGTTCCCTAAAAATTAGGAAATTATAAGAACCTTGGGTATCGCATGCTTTAAATGTTCATTGTTTTCTGATACCTTACAAGTAGTAATTATTTTGTTCTATATTGTTAACACTTGTAACAAATATAATATTCGTTATCATATAAACTCTCCTTTTCGTCAATGACAAAGGGGAGAAAGATATTGCTCTAACACAATTTTCAGAAATAAACAATGCAAGCACAGATTAAGGGGGAGAAAAGTAAGTATTACCTTAAAACTCTTATTTGTGATGATGCAATGTATGAATGCTTGTTTCTTTTATTACTATGTTTTGAATATCTATACATGCATCATATTGTTTTACAACTTGCTATTTCATAATTTCAAGTATTCTATTTCTTTTACATATTACATCTAGTAAGTATTCCTTTTTGTCGATGACAAAGGGGGAGAAATATATGAAAGCTAACATATTTTTTGCAGAAAAGTCGCCATATATTCAGGGGGAGAATTATAATATAGATAAGTTTTACTTCGTCACATAAGTATTGTCATCAATCAAAAAGGGGGAGAATGTTGATTCATGAGTTTTGATTCATGACACAAGCTTCAGAGATCATACGACGAAATACAAAGAGAATACTATATGAAAGCGACAAAAAGAGAATAAACGTATATTGTGAACTACAAAGGAGACAAGACTACAATCCAGAGATTAGTATGAATATTTTATTTTATTGAGTCTTAGAATATTGTTAAAATCATTCCTCAAGTAGTCACACACACACACAAATTGATCCATGTTAATTTATACATATATAAGTGTACACTGTGCAAATAACATCAGGTCGGCTGACCGACCAGGATCCTCGGTCGACCGACCCTGTGTTATGTGCACAGGTACTTTCTGTTTTGTGTACGATTTCGAACTCAGCTGACCGGCCAGTTTTCCGATCGACCGACCAGAGAATAACGGCTAGTTTACTGAAGAGATGCGATCATTTCATGAAGAGGAATGTCCTCTATTTCAAGAGATATGGACACAACTGTTGACTGAAACTCTTCGTGAAAGATTATAACTCTTCTACAACTATATAAACATATTCAATTCACTTCTACAATAACCAATTCATGTTTTAATTCTGAAATCTATTCTCTATTATTCTCTGCAAATAAAAAGCATTCATTCTCATTCAATATCACTAGAATCCTTGAATTAATTCATATACTTCGATTCTACGTGATTATCTTCCTTCTAAATCTTCACACACATACATACTCTTGAGGATTTGATTATAGGAAAGTTGTACTATCAAAAGACAATCAGTGTTATTCAGAACACATTCGTCAACAAACTATTTGTATTAAGTTGAAGTCCTCTTCGCCTGTTGAGGCGGAAAATTCCTGTTCGGCTGCTCAGGTGTCGTATACCTATTCCTCCGGGTTAAGTGAGGGGTTTAGTTTAAATCCAGAGGGTATTCTGGGACTGGACGTAGAACGGGAAGTTCGAACCAGTATAAAAATTCCTGGTGTGCTTACTTTAATTTTTATTTTACTGCTATTATCAGTTTCTGCATTTATATATCATATTACACGATCTTTAGTACTGCACGTACACTTTCACGACGTGTTCCACAACTGCATTAGCTGGTTTGTTGCTTTGTCCTATTTGTTGGACACTAGCAGTCTCATTAGCATCGACGTTGTGGGAGGAGGATCTAGTGCGTGGCCTTGCCATCTTAGAGTGATCTGTGGAAACTCTGAATAGAATCTGTAAACTCTTGAGAACAAACTTGGATCTCCTTCGGGGGATTTCTTCAATCCAGTAGCAACAAAGTCGATCCCAGCAGCCTGAGAATCAAGGTTCTCAGTGAAAGCACCAAACTGTTAGCACCATAATTGGTCACTAACACTCTAGAGTAGATTTGTGTAGAGAGATAAATGAAAACAGAGGAATAACACAATATAATGCAAAATAACAGCAAAAACGAGAACAACAGAATTATAGTGGTTCGGTGTAACTACCTACGTCCACTTTGAATGTAATCATTATTACTTTCTCAACTATTTAATATATATATAATCCACGAAGAACAGCTTGAATTCGGTTTAGAACCAAAAGTAAATGAGTACAAAAAATGGCAGAGTCTCTTCTTGGTTCTCGGGAAAGATCCCCTAAAAATGGAGCCCTGCCCCTCTATTTATAGATGGAGATAACATAGCTTCTCTGAGCTTGAATCTCTCTCCTGTCATTCAGGCCCATCACCAAGAGAGTTCGGCCCACAATTGATAAGTTAGGGAAGCTGACCTGGGAACGCCGAACCCTCAAAGCTGACCCAGTGTTTTCCGAGGTGTTGACTCGAAGCAGTCCTAACTCTGGCTCGAAGCATTCCGGACCATGACCCAAAGCAACTCACTCTCTTGCCTATAACGAACCATTCCTCCTTTCCATTCCGACCCCTCGAGTTAATGGGATGTCGACCCGGCTGCTTCATACCGAACCTTGGTAATAGCTGACCCATAGCTTTGCCGAACTGACTCGATCATCGGATGCCGATCCCCTGAAGCAAAAGGATATGCCGACTCCAAGTTCCCTTGCCGACCTAAAGTCAGGCAAACAATGACCCAGAGTATGCCAATCCGAGGCACCTACAAAGCTCATGTAAACATACTGATCCCACTCAATGCTGACCCGGGGAATTGCCATCTCTAACCCGAAGCTATGCCAACCCTTTCAAGTACCGACCTGATCCAAATGCACCGACCCAAAGTGACCGACCCCTTCGAGTACCGACCTGACTTGAACACACCGACCCAAAGTGACCAACCCCTATGCTTCATGCCGATCCAAAATGACCGACCCCTAGCCATTCTCCATTGCCGATCCCTTTTCCACACTGAACCCCCATAATTATGCCGACCCGATGCCAAACGATCCCTAGGCTCAAATTAAAACCGACCCACTCGTATGCCGACCCCTAGTAGTCGATTCACACTGACTCGAAGTCGATAATGAGACGACTCGAAGTAAATGCCCTTGTGACTCGAAGTAAACTCCTCCATGACTCGAAGTAGATCAATTCTTAACCATACTCCCATCAACGTTCCACTATAGCTTCTGCAACTACCGCTTCGTAGTCGGGCCAAGGTCCCAGGTAACACTCGTTACCTTGCAAACCCTAGCATGCTCAACATCGAGCTCATTCACGGCTACAGCCACCAATAACCAACGTCCAAATGCAACTGATCCACATGCCTACGACTACATCCAAGCACGCCACCATCACCCTCAGGCCATGCCGCGCCATCCTCGGTCTCACGGCCAACTCCGGTCCCTCTTTCTTGCTCCGTCGCCGCTGCCATAATTTGCTCGATTCTAGCAAAGTCTAGCACTTCTGAGACGAACGAACCATATGGATGAACTCCTCTCAACTCCCTCTACGCCGCGATACCCTCCGATCGTCGTATAATCGACGATCCATCGTTGAAAACAAAACCCTAGTTTCAACGGCCGAGACTTCTTCACTAATTTCTGGCAAACCTAACCTCGATTGAAAAAATGAATTACAGAAGTAGACTACGCTCGTCAAGAGCTTTCGAACGATATATAATTTACTATGGTTTGAGAAGTTTGAATTTTGGAGTTTGATTTGAAATTGAAGTTAGGGTTTTGGAAAAACAGCCATTAGAGAAGGAACCGACGACAATAAAAGTACGTATAGAAATCAAAAATAAAAGCTTCTAGGGTTTCAAAAAATATCTATTTATATTGACAGAGATGGATAAGAACTAACGGACAGATCGAATTGGGTCGAAACGATAACAACAACCCGAAAAGCCCATTTCGTTCCCGAAACTAAAGTAGGTCATCCAATATATTGAAATATAGGTTTTCAATATTTTTAAACTCAATGGAACTAGTTTCAAGCCCCAATTCCATTGTATATGAAAATTAGCTTTCAGAATCAAATTATATTCATTTAAATTCCATTAATCGATTTCTACGCGTTTCGAGCTCGCACGATCAAACGATAAATCCGATCGTTATGAAACTTGAAATCCTATAATAATTCACTGTTACGGATCCGATGAAACTGGTTTCATCAAAATCAGGGATAGTGCCCAAAAACCCAATTTTACACGTTAATTAAATAAATTATCATTTAATTATTAATTTACAATCAATTTAATCACCTTTAAATTCTAGATTAAAAGTTAACAATTTTCATCATTCTTGATTAACCAGGAATTTATAATCTTTTGAAAATAAAAATTTTCATACTAAATCCAAGATTTAAATATTACATTAATTTCAGCGTTCAATTACAACTGTAATAAAACCCCAGTTAATTATATTTTAATTTCAATCAAATTCTTTTATTTTGATTTACACTCTTATTATTGAATCAACTATTACCTTATGAATATAATTTACATTAGTTTACATTTTATTACATTCATATTCTACAGTTATCATCTTAACTCATATTAATGACAATATTTAATTATATTAAATTCACATTGATTTCCACATTATTTCAACGGATTAAATAATAAAATAATAATTAAAACAATTATTACACATTAGTAATTCAAATACATTTCTAAGTCTATTTTTTACAAACAAAAGCTAATAAATTTATGTACTAATTAATTTATTTCATATCCTATAATAAATCTATTTCAATTAATAACATATAATTTCAACATTAAATCCAACATTTAATTTATTCCTTATTTACAATTATAACCAAATTAACTTTACAATTATTTCAATTGATTGAAATTACATTAAATAGTTGTCAATAACATTCAAACAACATTATTAAATCATATTCTAATTATTTTTCTCGTTAATAAATCATAAATTTTAACTCCTCACGATATTAAATTTCAAAATCTTATTTAATTTAATAGTTTTATTTATCAAAAATACGGGTCGTTACACAGAAATAGATATGTATACTTCGTAGGCTTTTAGCGTTAAGCAAAGTTAATTACTTTTTTAAACAAGTAAGCAAACAACAAGATTAACTCGTTTTCGAAATTCTAACTTAAATGTTCCTCATTCAAGTGGGAAGCCCAATAGGTTAGAGCTCTATTGCTCCATCCCTACTTAACATCAATTTTAACTCTCAGAAATAGAGAAGTCTACCTCATCGTCGGCTTTTAGTGTTAAGCCTCTTCTTTAATTTTTCGAAATTTATATGTAATTATTAAAAATATATTTAAACTTCAAACCAAATTTAATATATTTCAAAACATGTTTGAAAACATCTCTAAAATCATAAGAGACTTCTACAGCATTTATAAATGCTGTTAAAAGTCCTTTTTAAAATAATATTGATAAACACGATCTTTATAACTAGTTTTAACCACTTTAACAAATTATTTAAGACTTGAAATTTTTATAGTAAGTACTTAAGAACCATGGAAAGAAACCCCTAAGAATATCTTTCCATTTATAAAAAAATCCAAAAAACAAGGGATTCAGAAGTGCACTTATAACCACTATTCTTGCTACGAACACTTTCAAACTTACTTCAATTTAACACACAAGTTAAACAACCATTTAAACATCAAGTCAAGGCCACACCATACCATAAGTTTAAGATGGTATAGAAGTGATGTTATACAATATAAAGTTATCATTTGCTTTCAAAAGCAAGAGGGGCCCAAAGTTTATAAAACATTAACTTTATACTTTGCACACAACATGTATATACTCAATATATACTTATAAGATAGTGAGACAACTCACTTAGATCAATAACAAACCCAAGCAAAAAGCCACAAGAGCAAAGAACCACCTCCTTCCATCACCACAAGCCTAAAGATCCAACCTTTAGCACTTCCAAACCAAAGCAACCACCTCCCTTTCCTCCCATATGCTCACGGCCACTCCTTGGATCCTCCTTTTCCTCTCACCTTCCCCCACTTCTTACTTCCTAATCATAACTTCTATAATGTCTAGGCCCAAATCTAAAGTTTGAAAGAGATTGGAGATTATTTGGTTAAGACTTGAAAAGGTTAGAAAGTAATTAGTAGATTAGTGCTTAAGCACTTCCACCATTTTTAACTCTCATACTTCATCTCAAGCTCAAGTGAATTAGTGATTTATTCCTAAGGGTATGCCCCTCCTTATATACGGTTTTACAAGAGGTCATAACCACCTCTTACCCTCCATGAAAGGTTATAAAGGAGCCTCATTTTCACATATTAACTTTACACCTCTCTCTTTCTAAAAGTTAAGTATTACCATAAAAGGTCATTTCCTAAATATCTTCCATTACATCATGCATGACATTATCCAAAAAGTTTATTTCCATAAATGGCAAAAAATTATTTTGTATTATTAATTTTCTAAGCAAATAAGTGTTTGTAAAAAAAATTTAACAACTTCTGATGGTTATAAAGCTCTTTATCGATAAAAAGATTTTCGATCATATTATCAATATTTTTTCAAAGTATTAATGTTTGTAAACATTTTCTCAAAATAAGTTTACCATCATTACTTATGATTTAAAAGGAGGTTAAAAAGCTTATTAAATCATTTTAATAACATTTAATCTAAAGATTCAAATATTAAATAATTCAGATATTTAAATACGAAATATCTGAAATTCTAGATCGTTACATTCTCCCCAATTAGAATATTCATCCTCGAAATTCCAACATAAGCAACCAAAGAAACAATCACATAGTAATACTTAAATATTCAAAATCACTTAGTAAACAAAACTCACGGTTTGCTCAAGTTCAATTCCTCTCATCGCACAAGTATGATAAATGACCTACTAAGCATACCTTATGCTTAACAGCCTCAGGTTATTACTTAGTCGATAATTCATGCTACCTTATAACAAGTCAAAGAATCATCACGTAAACTCCCCATAATCCAACAAAACTTAGCATGCAAATACACTAAAGCATGTATTATGTACATGGATCATCCGTACGCAATATCAAATCCGATCACTTACTCGACCACATAAATTTCACTTTCTAACTAGTGTAGATCACTTGATCTCTCTAGTGTGGACTCTGATCGGTTCCTTAATCAGAAATCTCTGTTCTCCTTACATAGCCAAATACTATGATAAAAACTTTAGGAACATATCAAGAATCTGTATCAAGTGTTTTCCATCAAGAAGCTAATGAAAAATACTTGTTCAGACCGGTGTAAACCACTTTAAAATCATATACTCGAATACTGGATCAAGAACAGCCATGCGAACAAAATGATCTACTTACAACTTATGTATTTCATTCTATTGGTTTCTTAACTGTGCCGATATCTTTTAAACCACATTCTTTTATACAAATAGTATGTCATTCAATACAAAAATCATTTATGAAACATTTCATAAAACATAACTTCAAGTTTATAAATAGTTATAACGTAAGTTCATATTCGTATAATACTTTACTACATTCTAAGAGTATATATGAAAACATCAAATTTACAAGCATGTTTAACCAATTCAAAACTTGTTTTAACTTACTACCTTGTCAATTTCAAGTGTTATATAAACTCAAACTTTTATATTTTTACCAAAAACATTTTGCTTCAAGTTCTATAACGATTCAGAAGTTTTCGACTGTCCAAAACCGCCAAAAAATCCCATCTCATTTAATAAATGAAATTTACTAAATAACATACATAATATGATGTGCATACCATATAATCCTAATGCATATGCTACATATGTCCATAAAATATCTTAACAAATTTCAGTAATTTGTTAAACACACTTTACCCAAAAATGGAAAACATGAAAAGTTCAAACATTTATTCCGAGCCATGCCACTACCACTCGGGCATCCACATATACAACTTTTCTGCACAAAAATTTCATATCAAATATCATTTCAAAGAAAAACTTTAGAACTAAACATCGGATTTTATTTCAACTCATTTTGAAATAGTACCATATACATATATCTTTTGTAACGACCCGATATTTTCAACCATTCGCATCCATTATAAGTGTATAGGTAGACACTTATGCCGGAGTTGAATTGCTCAAAATACCGTGTTGTAAATAAAATTTGGCAAATCTCAGAGTATGCAGTAAATAAATATAATCACAGATCACAAACACAGAGTAAAATATTGCAGCGGAAGTAAAAGAAATAGTAGTTCATGAAGCTACTATCTAAATATGTCAGAGTTACATGAGATATAACAGAAGAAATAGAATACAACAAAAGTCTCAATATAATAACCAAGTACAAGCTGAGTAGAACAATGGAATTGAAACAGATAGGACACGACAAGCAGATATTCTCCAGCGATTCAAATCTCCAAGAGAGTGGAAATCCAAATATGTGAATAACTCAGGCTGACCCGAGCGTAAAGCAAAACACAAAACACTCGAGTCAGGACAATATATACTTATATAATGTAAACCAACTCAAGCGAACTGTAATAAGGGTACAAGTAACTTAGAAGATGCTTGGGACCGCCCATCCTCTAAGGGTCCGTTAAACTATTTACTATGTAGTAATATACGCTATATACAGTAGTGTCTAATCAGTAAAGTATAATCATATAGAAAATAGCGTTAAGGGGATGGAGAACCTTAACGCGGTCGGATCTTAAAATCATAATCGTAGTAAAGCTCGATATAGTAGGTGACACGGCACAACTAGGCAATGCCAGGGTAGATATACCAATTACGCACACGGACTGATGGATACGCATAGCAGCCACTACCGTTCCACCTCGAACAACACTCCCAAATCGAAGGATGGCCATCTAATCAATCACAAGTAAGAGTATAATATCGAAGAAATGTGTCCGAGAAGAGGTGCTACCTCACTGGTCCGAGATCGCTCCTGTTTTAGCCACCTTATGCCAACTCACGGGAGTTGGGTCCACGTAACATACCTTAAGAACGTCGCCACCATCCTACTTCATTCTGGAATCTCCACCGCGTACACACTTGCCAAAGTGGTTTTCGGTAAGACAGAGAGTATGTCCATATCCGATCCCGGTCTCTTTAACAACCCAACGTTATTATAACCCGTGGTTATAAGTTTAAAAACTGTTTATACTTCAAAATAGAATATCATTTCAAATTCAAATCTTTATCAAAATAAAGATTAAATCAATTCCAAACCATTTCCATATTTTTAAAATATCATATCATTTCAAAACTTCATTTCAAATCATTTTAATATAATAAAATATCATATCCATACAAAACTTCATTTCAAATCATTTTATTAAAATAAAATATCCTATCGGTTCAAATCCAAATATTCAACTTTAAATACCTTTTAAATTCAAAGATATCGTTCATTTACTATCATTTCAAATCACCTTTAAATAGTTTATTCCAATCAAAATAATTCATTTAAACCTTTTAAAAGTGTAATTATTATATTTTCAAATCAAGTATTCAATTTCCAAAGTTTCAAACCATTCTGAGTTCGTTTACTAAGTCAAAAACCCTAATTATTAAAATTTCAGCATTTCACAGCATTTAAAAACAACTGCTATAAGTTATATTTGAAAACATTTTTAATTCAGCAAAGACAGCACTTAAAACTGCTGTTAAAACTCAGTTTTAGTTGAATTATAGTTCAAAACAGAAAAGACAGCATTTCAAAAGTGCTGCGGTAGTTCAGATTTCAAAACAAGGGTTAAATTTGGTTTCAGCAAAGACTGCAGACCATTATAGCATTTCTAGAGAATGCTATAATAGGTCTGAGTTCAATATTACCCTATAAGTTCAATTACAGCAACTACAACATTTCAGAAATGCTGTAATAGCTCTTTTTACACAATTTTAGTTCAAAACAGAATCTATAGCATTTCTGAATGCTATTAAAAGTAGATTTCAGGTGTTAGTGTATTTCCAGCAATTAAATAACTTCAATTTAAAACACATAAACATTTTAAAAATCATATTTTAACATTTAAAATATTCATTTACATATCATTTAACATGTATCTTTTTCACAATAAATTTCTTATAATTAAATCCAATTTTCAACAATTTACTTAATAAATTTAAGTGTAAAAGTTTCCAATTCTTCACATTTCAACAAATAACTTAACACTTCAAATTTAAATTACCATTTCACAAATTTAACTAAATTTCCAATTTTATTTAATTAACTAAAACCTTTAATTAAAACCAAATTTCACATTTCCAAGTCAAGTTATATTTTAAAAGATCACTTTTAAACATTCATTTATTTAACCACTTAAATTCATAGAAAAATCAATAATACTTTAATAAATCACTTAAATTCAAATTTAATCAAATTATCATATTTACCATTTCCAAATAAAATTTAATATCCATTTTATTTATATAACTTAAATATCATTTTTAACCAAATTCCAAATTTCCAACTTAAGTTATATTTCAAAAATCCAGTTAAACCATTCATTAATTACATTTTTAACACATAGAAAAATCCTAATTTCTTTATTTTAAAACATTTCAAAATCTATTTAAATCAAATTTCATAAATTTATAATTTTTAAAATACTTAAAAATATCCAAAACACTTTATAAAATAACCACGGGCCTGTATATAATTTTCTAACTTAGGTCATGTGATACGGATATGTATCATTTCAATCCGCAGTTAAAAAAAAGAAAAATCCGGGTTCTATCATTTCAAACCCGCAATCCCAAGTTAAAATAATTTAAATAAAAATCGTTCAGGCCTATCATTTCAGCCCATAACGATTTTTCCCTATTCTAAAATTCGTTCGGGTATGTATCATTTCAACCCATAGTGATTCTAGTCTATAGGGAACTTGCAATGGTGATAACTGATATAAATAACAGAATAACATTAAATAACAGTAACATATGATATAACAGGTGTATAAACATCATATGATCATAACATAGTCAAGTATAACATGATAATATTTTCTACAGATTCACAGGGTGTCAATTTACTGGTTATATAGGTACATATTGTCTGGTGAGAATAACTCACCTTTTACAGCTGGAGAAGATAGACAATGAAATTGAGTTATGAATCCAAGCGCGGATTTTGAAGCAAACTAGATTGGCACGAGTTTGATGGTCAAGGATGATAACAGGAATCGGTGAGAACAAATCAAAATTTGTTTGATGAAATTTAAATGAAATGTATATTACAACAAAATTTCTCCTTAAACCAAATATTAAATACACATACATTTATAAATCAATATTTATATATATACGTGTCCTACAAATCAGCAATGTACAAACCCTTTATAAACTTCTACCATAAACCTCAACATCAAACATATATAAATCTATTTCATTATATACATATGCATACTGATTGTATCATACTCATATAACTACAGGTTAATTTTTTATGTAAGCATATATTTATATTAACCGTATGTATTAAAGTTAAGTTATATAACTTTTGAAATGCATATATATATATATATATACGACTCTATGAAAATTTATGTTGGAAATCTATACATATAATTATAAAGGTCCACAACTGTAAACTATATACCACTGACACAACATAACTATTAGGTATGTACTATAAAATTCAATATATTACTTATATGCATAAGTCAGATCAAATAGATAACTTGTAAAACAGCTAATATATACAGTATACTATTACATATAAAATGATTATATATAAAATGACAGGTTATAATAGCCTACATACCTAGCAGACTAAAATATATGATTATTACACATATACAGTAAAACCGAACAAAATTTTCTTTAAGAATCAATATTAAAAATAAAATCTCCATTCATAATTTAAGTCAATAGTTAATAATATACAAAATAAAACAATATATATGTATAGGATATATATGCGTACAATCAAGAATATAAGTGTATTAATATAGAACATAAGTATACGTGAATACCCTTTCAAACCAATATTTAATATCATATATACTCTAATATATATATACAGAACTTATACCTATTGATTCACAAGACAAGCTGCTACCCTGAGAAGCATACGAGCAGACAAATCGGTGAGCAGTTGAGATCACAGAATGAGCTGGGTATGATGGTGGTGATTGTCTCGGTCAGGCAGTGTAGGAAGTATGGGAAAGGAGATGGCCGATAGGTGGTCGCTGTGAATTGGAGGATCGACGAAGAGGCGCTGGAGAAGTAGATGAGCGGGGTCTGCCGAGGATCTGCGTGAGATGGTGGAGGACAGTGGAATCGGCAAAGGAAAGGAAGGAGAGGAAGCGAAGGAAGGTTGGCGATTCGAAGCAAAATGCATGGGCATGAGGTTGCAGAGGAAAGAAAATGCACAGGCACACCACTACAAGAATGTTTATTATTCTATATATAATTCTTATAGCACGAAACTGAAACAATCAATATTGAGACCAAAATAAACGTTGAAACCAGGGAATTGTGAAAGTTATGTGTTGATTTCAGAGAATAATAAAAGCTAATGCTGTTTATATTCAACTGATGGGTAATTGAATAGTCAGTTGAAAACCAAGAGGCTAAAATAACGGACCACAGCGGCTAACCGTTTACTAATTTCACGGCGTAGCGGGGTTCGAAAGACAGAAAGGAATATACCATTGGGATCAGCATGACGAGAAGATCAAAACAGTATAAAGATATCAGCGGTACTATTATCCGATCAAAAGTCGATACGGGGACCGATATCGTTGCTTATTCCATAAGGAAAAATCCAAATGGAGCTAGAAACGTCCGAAATTTGCGAAACGCAATATGGCGCCTTGCTCAGAAGATGATTTACAAATTTTTCTTTGTAAAAATATTTAGATTTGGAAAATAATTTATTATCATTAAATTTTAACTGATTTAAATTGAACAGAATTTCACAATATAAATAAACTTCCATATTATTAATTGAAAATTTACCATTTGCTATATTTAATTAGACGTATTCCAAATATTAAATTTTTATTTCCAAATATTATTATTTAAAATTTCACCAAAATTCAATAAATTAAATAAATAAAACCATTAGAATTTACAGGTCGTTACATCTTTTGTATTAACAAATTATACTTTCGAAATCAAATCAAAATCCATTTTATTAAAACAACCCTGCAACATCCCCCACTTAGAAACTCGAAAATGAACGCCGATGATGTTAAAGTCATCACCAGAATTATTTTTAAGCGACACAAGTGAGTTCAGTACATCCAATTCATGCCTTTCGAACTTAACCAAAATAAATTTCAAAATGGTATCAAGTACTTTGTAAATATTACTAAGCATCATGACCCCAACTTCATAAAAGAATTTCTCAAATACTTACTTTCAAATAATTCTACTATAATTTTTTCAAAACTCTTGAAAAACGTTTTCAAAGACATTGTGATTTAAGTTCTCAAAATTACAATTTAAATCGTTCTTGTTTATAAATCATATTTTATAAACCATACTTATATAAAATTACTTTCTTATATGAATTCTTTTCAAAATTTTACAAAATATCCCATCTTTCTCATATTAAAATAAACATTTTTTACTAAATTCAACTTTTATAAAAGTTAACTTTTAACCTAACATTGTCACTGAACGCCTTATAGTTAAACTGTGAAACTTATTTCATAAGGTGTTCATTTCAATGCACCCACAAATACTGTTTACCCAACCCATGTAGTAAAAAGGTAAAAGTGCCCATAAACTAGCTGAGCACAAATCAATAATAAACAAATGATAGTTAATGCTCATAAACTGGCCGAGCATAACTAAACAACTTAATAAGGGGTAAGGAATGAACATCATTAATTTCTATATTAATTAAACTATACTTTGAAAATTCATTTATATAAGTAACCTTATGTAAGATCTTTAATTTTCACAATTATAATTACCATTAAGGTATAGGTTTATAACAAATATAAATACGCTCTCGTATGTATAATATACTCAACTCATGCTAGGGTATTCCATTACAATATCACTTAATGAGTCATACCCACCAAAGCTAAGGTTCTCGCTTAACCTTCAGCTTTGATACCAAGTATAATGAATCGACTTTTCGACCCTCGAACGTCGATACTAATACATCCACGGTGTTCATGTACCGAGCATCCAAGCATCAGGAAGATGAAAAGTTAGGGTAAAATAAAAAGAAAAGGAAATATAATAAGAAAGAAGAGAATACAACATTAGAATCTCACTACGGAACGATAATATATAATAACAAAGTAACAGTACAAAGGTGTAACAACCTAGTATTTTACAAATATATTTTTTTGATTTTCCAGATTCAAAAGCTTTATTTATGAAAAAGAATAAATTTTGTTATTTTAAGTATAAACTTTGATTTTGATGTGGATTAGAATTCCAAATATGACTAAATTTAATATTTCCAGAAAATGTGAATTTTGGTCAATAGTCAAACTTTGACTTTTAAATTTAAATTTTAAATATTTGAAATTATAAATTTTATCTTTTATTATAAAAATAGATTTAATAACATGAATACTGCTTTTCGTTTCGTTGAAAACGGAGTTAAAATGTAAAAGTTATGTACATTTCAATTTTGTGTATAAACTGTTTATTTAACAATTTTGTCTATTTTAAATTGTATAAATTACTTTTTCTTTGTTATATTTTATTTTAATATGTGTTAATATGTTAATTTATGTATATTTTCATCTCTAAATATTTTCAAAAATAATAATAGAATTTTTCCAAAATTTACTATGATGATTTCCTATTTTTAAACGTTGTTTCCCTATTTTCTGCTATTTTCTTCATTAAAAATTATATGTAAATTAAATTTTAAATATTTACTTTGTGAATATATTTTTATTTTATGTTATTATTTATGTTTAGAAATATATTACAAGCTCATATGAATTTTTCTAAAATTTATTCTATTCAATTTCAAATTTTCTAGACTAGTTTACTATTTTTAGCTATTTTCTTAATTTAACTTTATATGATTGATAAATATTTATATAAACTATTATATTTTGATAAGATTTCAAAATTTTATCTGGGATTATTATTATTTTTCCAGAAATATAAAGTTATAAAAATAAAATAAAGTAATATGAAAGGCCCTAAACCTTCTATCTTCCTATGGGCTTTTATAGTCCACCTTCTTTACGTTTTAACCTAACTTATCATCAATTAGACATTACTATTCCTCATTCTTTTTGTTTCAGCCGACTTCCCCATATTATTCACGAATTTTCAAGCTCAAAAACCCTAAAAAAAAGTCATGGCCTCCATCTTGAAAAAAATTAGGTAAATCCCTCTTTTCTTTCTACTTTTTTTTCTTACTTTTTCTATGCAATTTTGCCTTGCTTTCTCCCTTGTTTAGATCGGCCTCTCCCCCTTGTTCCACGGCCACCACCTCCTTCCATCTCTTCCAGACCACCACCACCATCTACCCCACCAGATCTGACCATGGCCGAACCCCCTTGATGGCCAAACCCTTCAAACTACAACCTAGATGCCTAGATCCATGCTTATTTCACCTCTACATGCTCATCCACTTCAACCACCACCCAAACCACCACCATAGCTGCCACCACTCCCCTGACCTGACCTCGACACACCCCTCCCCACCTCTGTCCAGTCATGACACACCACAGGCCGAGCCCAATCCCCATGGCCGAGCCCTTGTTTTGACCAAAAACCACCTGGTTGCCTTCAAAACCACATCACCTCCTCATGTACAAACTCCACCTTGTCTTGCCTTGAACCCGAGCTATGTTAGCCCAAACCTGACCCAAAACTTGACCACATCTGAACCACATCAGACCCCAAAGCCATACCAAACAATAGAGAAGGCAAAGCAAAAGACTGCGTAGTCGTATCTCCTTTTATTTCAATGTTATTGCATTTTAAAGTCGTATTGAATTTTGCTGTTTTGATTGTTTGTTTTGGGTTGTACACAAGAGTTGTAGATTGGATTCGCTCTCCACTCAAGTCCGTAGTCTTGTCATCGTGCTTTTGTTTCCATTGTGTCATTGGTTTTAATATCTCCAGCACAAACAAGTGAGTTATTCTCACCAGACAATATGTACCTATATAACTAGTAAATTAACACCCTGTGAATCTGTAGAAATATATTATCATATTATACTTGACTATGTTATGATCATATGATGTTTATACACCTGTTATATCATCCGTTACTGTTATATAATGTATTATGTTCATTTATATTTGTTTATCACACTGCAGGTTCCCTGTAGACTAGAATCACTATGGGTTGAAATGATACATACCCGAACGGACTTTAGAATAGGGAAAAATCGTTATGGGCTGAAATGATAGGCCTGAATGGTTTTTATTTATTTTATTTAACTTGGGATTGCGGGTTTGAAATGATAGAACCCGGATTTTTCTTTTTAAACTGCGGATTGAAATGATACATATCCGTATCACTTGACCTAGGCTAGAAAACTATATACAGGCCCGTGGTTATTTTATAAAGTGTTTTGGATATTTTTAAGTATTTTAAAAATATAAATTTATGTTTGATTTAAATAGATTTTGAAATGTTTTAAAATAAAGAAATTATGACTTTTCTATGTGTTAAAAATGTAATTAATGAATGGTTTAACTGGATTTTGAAATATAACTTAAGTTTGGAATTTGGAATTTTGGTTAAAAATGATATTTAAGTTATATGAATAAAATGGAAATTTAATTATGTTTGGAAAATGGTAAAATATGATAATTTGATTAAATTTGAATTTAAGTGATTTATTAAAGTATTATTGATTTTTCTATGAATTTAAGTGGTTAAATAAATGAATGTTTAAAAGTGATCTTTTAAAATATAACTTGACTTGGAAATGTGAAATTTGGTTTTAATTAAAGGTTAAGTTAATTAAATAAAATTGGAAATTTAGTTAAATTTGTGAAATGGTAATTTAAATTTGAAGTGTTAAGTTTATTTGTTGAAATGTGAAGAATTGGAAACTTTTACACTTAAATTTATTAAGTAAATTGTTGAAAATTGGATTTAATTATAAGAAATTTATTGTGAAAAAAGATATATGTTAAATGATATGTAAATGAACATTTTTAATGTTAAAATATGATTTTTAAAATGTTTATGTGTTTTAAATTGAAGTTATTTAATTGCTGGAAATACACTAACACCTAAAGTCTACTTTTAATAGCATTCAGAAATGCTATAGATTCTGTTTTGAACTAAAATTGTGTAAAAAGAGCTATTACAGCATTTCTGAAATGTTGTAGTTGCTGTAATTGAACTTATAGGCTAATATTGAACTCAGGCCTATTATAGCATTCTCTGGAAATGCTATAATGGTCTGCAGTCTTTGCTGAAACTAAATTTAACCCTTGTTTTGAAATCTGAACTACCGCAGCACTTCTGAAATGCTGTCTTTTCTATTTTGAACTATAATTCAACTAAAACTGAGTTTTAACAGCAGTTTTAAGTGCTGTCTTTGCTAAATTAAAAATGTTTTCAAATATAACTTATAGCAGTTGTTTTTAAAGCTGCAAAAGGCTGAAATTTTAATAATTATGGTTTTTGACTTAGTAAACGAACTCAGATTGAATTGAAACTTTGGAAATCGAATACTTGATTTGAAAGTATAATAATTACATTTTTAAATGGTTTAAATGAATTATTTTGATTGAAATATAAACTATTTAAAAAGGGTGACTTAAAATGATAATAAATGAATGATATCTTTGAATTTAAAAAGATATTTAAAGTTGAATATTTGAAGTTTTGAAAGGATATGATATTTTGATATATTAAAATGATTTGAAATGAAGTTTTGAAAAGATATGATATTTTGATATATTAAAATGATTTGAAATGAAGTTTTGAAAGAATATGATATTTTGGTATATTAAAATGATTTGAAATGAAGTTTGGAAAGATATGATATTTTGATATATATTGAAATGAATTGAAATGAAGTTTTGGAAAGATATGATATGTTAATATATTAAAATGGTTTGGAATTGATTTAATCTTTATTTTGATAAAGATTTGGATTGAAATGATATCCTATTTTGAAGTATAAAATATTATTTTAAAATTATAACCACGGGTTATAATAACGATTGGTTGTTAAAGAGACCGGGATCGGATATGGACATACTCACTGTCGATACCGAAAACCACTTTGACAACTGTGTACGCGGTGGAGTTTCCAGAATGAAGTAGGATGGTGGCGACGATCCTAAGGTATATACGTGGACCCAACTCCCGTGAGTTGGTGTAAGGTGGCTAAAACAGGAGCGATCTCGCACCAGTGAGGTAGCACCTCTTATCGGACGCACTTCTTCGATTCCATTCTATTACTTTTTGATTTTTGGTGGGCACCCTTCGATTTGGGAGTGTTGTTCGAGGTGGACGGTAGTGGCTGCTATCCGCTCCATCAGTCCGTGTGCGTGATTGGTATATCTACCCTGGCATTGCCTTGTGTGCCGTGTCACCTACCATATCGAACCCACTACGGTTATGATTTTAAGATCCGACCGCGTTAAGGTTCTCCATCCCCTTAACGCTATTTTCTATATGATTATACATTCTTAATTAGACACTACTGTGTATAGCGTATATTACTACATAGTAAATAGTTTAACGGATCCTTAAAGAATGGGCGATCCCAAGCATTCTTTAAGTTACTTGTACCTTTATTACAGTTCACTTGAGTTGGTTTACATTATATAAGTATATATTGTCCTGACTCGAGTGTTTTGTGTTTTTCTTTATGCTCAGGTCAGCCTGAGTTATTCACAGATTTGGATTCCACTTTCTGGAGATTTGAATCGCTTGAGATTATCTGCTTGTCTTGTCCTATCTATTTCAGTTCTGTTGTTCTACTCAGCTTGTACTTGGTTATTGTATTTAGACCTCTGTTGTACTCTATTTCTTCTGTTGTATCTTATGTAACTTTGTTATATTTATATAGTAGCTTCATGAACTACTATTTCTTCTACTTCCGCTGCATTATTTTACTCTGTGTCTGTGATCTGTGATTATATTTATTTACTGTATATTCTGAGATTTGCCAAATTTTATTTACAACGCGGTATTTTGAGCAATTCAAGTCCGGCATGAGTGTCTACCTATACACTTATAATGGATGCAAATTGTTGAAAATACTGGGTCATTACAGTTGGTATCGGAGCTTTGGCTTTGAGGCAAAACTTAGAATGTATGGTAAATTTATTTACATAATCACTTTCGTTCGAGTTTGAATCTCTTCCTTTTGATTCGATTTCCTTTGAATTTTGGAACGTTCCCTGCGGTTTCGAAATTCATTCGTGTCCCTCACTATTCATCATCTTTTGATTCTGGAGTATCCCATGACTCCACTTCCAATGATCTTTATAGTGAATTGGCGGTCTCGCCAATATTCTAATTTTCTTGTAAAAGGGTGAAAATCCTTTATAATCAGCATCGATTCACCAGAGATTTATATTTATCCTTGGTTTAGATGCTAATATCTTTTATTATTCCAAACTCTATCTCTTGAGATCGAAGGTAGATTTACCCCAAAAAATCCACATTTGATCTTATCCATTAAGTCACGGTTGACCCGGTTAAGGTTGTCCGCGATTTATCTAAGCTTACCCATCTCTCTACTCTGTTTAACCATCTTGTCTTTTGTTTCTAAACTATCTCCAAACATTTTGAATTGTACTTGTAAATCTATGTTTTGTTTTATATGTTGTGTTGTTTGGGTTGTTTATGTTGATTTGGGTTTCCGATCGATTCGTCTGATCAACGCTATCGATAGGATTTCTAAAACACTTTGACAGAACAAACTGACACAATATTATTTTAAAATTTGATTAATGAAATAAATTTGGATATATAATTTTATGGAACTTAATAAATTGATTTAAATTGATAATTTAAAATGATAATACTTGATTTATCATTTATTGTTCTACAAATGAATTTATAAATAGTTGTTTATAAATTTATTTGGGAACTGAAATGAATTTAAAACAAGAAATTTAAAGAATTTAATTTCCGATGGTTTCAAACCTTGTTTTTAAAAATTTTAAAAGGATATTATTTAAAGTATTTTTGAATAAAAATTTGTCTCTAAAGGATTTTAAAGTTTAAAAATTTAGTGCTCTTCTCTTTGTCGCTGGAAAATAATTTCGGTGATGACTGCAGCATCCTTGACGTTCATTTTCGAGTTTCGAAGTGAAGAGACCGTTCTGTAGTCTTGCTACAGCTTTGTTTTGGAAAATCTAATTGATTTGAATTTCTAAAATATGACTGGATTATAATATATATAAATATATGACTTAAATTTGATTTGACATATTATGTATATATAATTACTTATCTCTAAATAGTTTGAAAGTAATCGGAAGTTTAATTCTTAAATTTTATTTTAAAGAATAATTTCAGTTATAAGAAGAAAATCAAAAATTTGAATAAATGATTTAAACTTGAGATAATTGAATTGGAAAGTTTTACTTGTATAACACACAATTTCATTCCAATATAACTTACCTAAATTACACAGAAGTTGAATATGGAATTGGATAATATACAATATAAAAAGGATTTTTATAAATAAAATTTGAGTGGTTATAATACATGTTATACACTTAAATTTTAGTTATAAAAGATTAACAGAGGCAAATAGTGAAAAAGGAATTTAAAGAGATTTTATTTAAATAACTTAATAATCAAATTTGATTTACTATGGAACCTTAAGTCTAACCTAGGAATTTTAATAAAGGTTACTTCCTAAAATGAATATGTTGTATAATAAATAATGTATCTTTGAATAGATAAAGTAAAATACATTTGAATTGGATATTTTGTAATAAAGTTTATTAACTTGAATTCATAGTTTAATTGATGTCTAAATGAATAAATGTGTAAAGAAATTTGATTATTATATTTGCTATGATAAATATTTTATTTATGAAATAGATATGTCTTGAAAAATGAATAATTATGATTTAAATAGTTAAAATGTATTTTAACATCACTAAAATTTGATAATTGAGAATTTGGTTTTCAAATGGAATTTTAAGTGTAACTTATTAAAGGAATATCTATTTATGAAATGGGTATTTTAAATAAAGTGTTAGGTTATGTGTTAAATTAAGAGTTAAGTAAAATAGTGAACTTTTGACTTAATAAGTGAAGTATAGTTTAAATTGGATATTCCATTCATAAAGGTTTGTTTTAATAAGTCATAAGTTAAATGATATCCAAATAAATATTTCTGAAATTAAACTGATTTGAAATACTAATATATCTACTGTAGCATTTTATAAGTGCTGCTATTTTGAAAATACAATGTTTTGGAAATTTTTATAATTGAATGAACTTAGAAATGTTACAACTTTAAAATGAATATTATTTGACCTTGAATTAAAATGGTTTAAATAAAGATTATTTTTAAAAGGTGTTATGATTTTCTAAGTATTATGTTTTTTAAAAAAAGAATAACATTTCCAAAGTGTTATGATTTTAGTAGTATGATTTCCAAATGATAAACATCCCTAAATTGTTATGATTTCAAAGCATTATGGTTTCAAATTTATTATCTTATTTTGTTTTTCAAACTATCTTTTGGTTGTCCTTATTTCTCTTATCTTGTTACAGAATGGAAAGGTTATTGCTTATACCAGTCTATTTAGAAATCTTTCTGTAATCTTTGATAATCTTGGATACTCATTTTTGATTCTGAACACTGTTTTCCCATTCATAGACCGTCGGTCAAGTGAAAGGGGTGATTCAGACTCTAGAGGATCTTTTTCATGTTTATGTTCTTGATTTAATCACCTCCATCTTGTTAAACTTACCTATAACAATAGTTATCGGGTGTAATTTAAATCTCCTTGTCATCTTATTTTAATCTTATTTCACTCTATCTTTTCTATGCTTTCCCGTACCTCATTCCTTTTCGAGGACGAAAAGTTTTGAGTGGAGGAGAGTGTAACAACCCTGTATTTTACAAAAGAAATTTTTGATTTTCCAGATTCAAAAGCTTTATTTATGAAAAAGAATAAATTTTGTTATTTTAAGTATAAACTTTGATTTTGATGTGGATTAGAATTCCAAATATGACTAAATTTAATATTTCCAGAAAATGTGAATTTTGGTCAATAGTCAAACTTTGACTTTTAAATTTAAATTTTAAATATTTGAAATTATAAATTTTATCTTTTATTATGAAAATAGATTTAATAACATGAATACTGCTTTTCGTTTCGTTGAAAACGGAGTTAAAATGTAAAAGTTATGTACATTTCAATTTTGTGTATAAACTGTTTATTTAACAATTTTGTCTATTTTAAATTGTATAAATTACTTTTTCTTTGTTATATTTTATTTTAATATGTGTTAATATGTTAATTTATGTATATTTTCATCTCTAAATATTTTCAAAAATAATAATAGAATTTTTCCAAAATTTACTATGATGATTTCCTATTTTTAAACGCTGTTTAAATTTTAAATATTTATTTTGTGAATATATTTTTATTTTATGTTATTATTTATGTTTAGAAATATATTACAAGCTCATATGAATTTTTCTAAAATTTATTCTATTCAATTTCAAATTTTCTAGACTAGTTTACTATTTTTAGCTATTTTCTTAATTTAACTTTATAAGATTGATAAATATTTATATAAACTATTATATTTTGATAAGATTTCAAAATTTTATCTGGGATTATTATTATTTTTCCAGAAATATAAAGTTATAAAAATAAAATAAAGTAATATGAAAGGCCCTAAACCTTCTATCTTCCTATGGGCTTTTATAGTCCACCTTCTTTACGTTTTAACCTAACTTATCATCAATTAGACATTACTATTCCTCATTCTTTTTGTTTCAGCCGACTTCCCCATATTATTCACAAATTTTCAAGCTCCAAAACCCTAAAAAAATTCATGGCCTCCATCTTGAAAAAAATTAGGTAAATCCCTCTTTTCTTTCTACTTTTTTTTCTTACTTTTTCTATGCAATTTTGCCTTGCTTTCTCCCTTGTTTAGATCGGCCTCTCCCCCTTGTTCCACGGCCACCACCTCCTTCCATCTCTTCCAGACCACCACCACCATCTACCCCACCAGATCTGACCATGGCCGAACCCCCTTGATGGCCAAACCCCTCAATCTACAACCTAGATGCCTAGATCCATGCTTATTTCACCTCTACATGCTCATCCACTTCAACCACCACCCAAACCACCACCATAGCTGCCACCACTCCCCTGACCTGACCTCGACAGACCCCTCCCCACCTCTGTCCAGTCATGACACACCACAGGCCGAGCCCAATCCCCATGGCCGAGCCCTTGTTTTGACCAAAAACCACCTAGTTGCCTTCAAAACCACATCACCTCCTCATGTACAAACTCCACCTTGTCTTGCCTTGAACCCGAGCTATGTTAGCCCAAACCTGACCCAAAACTTGACCACATCTGAACCACATCAGACCCCAAAGCCATACCAAACAATAGAGAAGGCAAAGCAAAAGACTACGTAGTCGTATCTCCTTTTATTTCAATGTTATTGCATTTTAAAGTCGTATTGAATTTTGCTGTTTTGATTGTTTGTTTTGGGTTGTACACAAGAGTTGTAGATTGGATTCGCTCTCCACTCAAGTCCGTAGTCTTGTCATCGTGCTTTTGTTTCCATTGTGTCATTGGTTTTGATATCTCCAGCACAAACAAGTGAGTTATTCTCACCAGACAATATGTACCTATATAACTAGTAAATTAACACCCTGTGAATCTGTAGAAATATATTATCATGTTATACTTGACTATGTTATGATCATATGATGTTTATACACCTGTTATATCATCCGTTACTGTTATATAATGTATTCTGTTCATTTATATTTGTTTATCACACTGCAAGTTCCCTGTAGACTAGAATCACTATGGGTTGAAATGATACATACCCGAACGGACTTTAGAATAGGGAAAATCGTTATGGGCTGAAATGATAGGCCTGAATGGTTTTTATTTATTTTATTTAACTTGGGATTGCAGGTTTGAAATGATAGAACCCGGATTTTTCTTTTTAAACTGCGGATTGAAATGATACATATCTGTATCACTTGACCTAGGCTAGAAAACTATATACAGGCCCGTGGTTATTTTATAAAGTGTTTTGGATATTTTTAAGTATTTTAGAAATATAAATTTATGAAATTTGATTTAAATAGATATTGAAATGTTTTAAAATAAAGAAATTATGACTTTTCTATGTGTTAAAAATGTAATTAATGAATGGTTTAACTGGATTTTGAAATATAACTTAAGTTTGGAATTTGGAATTTTGGTTAAAAATGATATTTAAGTTATATGAATAAAATGGAAATTTAATTATATTTGGAAAATGGTAAAATATGATAATTTGATTAAATTTTAATTTAAGTGATTTATTAAAGTATTATTGATTTTTTTATGAATTTAAGTGGTTAAATAAATGAATGTTTAAAAGTGATCTTTTAAAATATAACTTGACTTGGAAATGTGAAATTTGGTTTTAATTAAAGGTTAAGTTAATTAAATAAAATTGGAAATTTAGTTAAATTTGTGAAATGGTAATTTAAATTTGAAGTGTTAAGTTTATTTGTTGAAATGTGAAGAATTGGAAACTTTTACACTTAAATTTATTAAGTAAATTGTTGAAAATTGGATTTAATTATAAGAAATTTATTGTGAAAAAATATATATGTTAAATGATATGTAAATGAACATTTTTAATGTTAAAATATGATTTTTAAAATGTTTATGTGTTTTAAATTGAAGTTATTTAATTGCTGGAAGTACACTAACACCTGAAGTCTACTTTTAATAGCATTCAGAAATGCTATAGATTCTGTTTTGAACTAAAATTGTGTAAAAAGAGCTATTACAGCATTTATGAAATGCTGTAGTTGCTGTAATTGAACTTATAGGCTAATATTGAACTCAGGCCTATTATAGCATTCTCTGGAAATGCTATAATGGTCTGCAGTCTTTGCTGAAACTAAATTTAACCCTTGTTTTGAAATCTGAACTACCGCAGCACTTCTGAAATGCTGTCTTTTCTGTTTTGAACTATAATTCAACTAAAACTGAGTTTTAACAGCAGTTTTAAGTGCTGTCTTTGCTGAATTAAAAATGTTTTCAAATATAACTTATAGCAGTTGTTTTTAAATGCTGCGAAAGGCTGAAATTTTAATAATTATGGTTTTTGACTTAGTAAACGAACTCAGATTGAATTGAAACTTTGGAAATCGAATACTTGATTTGAAAGTATAATAATTACATTTTTAAATGGTTTAAATGAATTATTTTGAAATATAAACTATTTAAAAAGGGTGACTTAAAATGATAATAAATGAATGATATCTTTGAATTTAAAAAGGTATTTAAAGTTGAATATTTGAAGTTTTGAAAGGATACGATATTTTGATATATTAAAATGATTTGAAATGAAGTTTTGAAAAGATATGATATTTTGATATATTAAAATGATTTGAAATGAAGTTTTGAAAGAATATGATATTTTGGTATATTAAAGTGATTTGAAATGAAGTTTAGAAAGATATGATATTTTGATATATATTGAAATGAATTGAAATGAAGTTTTGGAAAGATATGATATGTTAATATATTGAAATGGTTTGGAATTGATTTAATCTTTATTTTGATAAAGATTTGGATTGAAATGATATCCTATTTTGAAGTATAAAATATTATTTTAAAATTATAACCACGGGTTATAATAACGATTGGTTGTTAAAGAAACCGGGATCAGATATGGACATACTCTCTGTCGATACCGAAAACCACTTTGACAACTGTGTACGCGGTGGAGTTTCCAGAATGAAGTAGGATGGTGGCGATGATCCTAAGGTATATACGTGGACCCAACTCCCGTGAGTTGGCGTAAGGTGGCTAAAACAGGAGCGATCTCGGACCAGTGAGGTAGCACCTCTTATCGGACACACTTCTTCGATTCCATTCTATTACTTTTTGATTTTTGGTGGCCACCCTTCGATTTGGGAGTGTTGTTTGAGGTGGACGGTAGTGGCTGCTATCCGCTCCATCAGTCCGTGTGCGTAATTGGTATATCTACCCTGACATTGCCTTGTGTGCCGTGTCACCTACCATATCGAACCCACTACGATTATGATTTTAAGATCCGACCGCATTAAGGTTCTCCATCCCCTTAACGCTATTTTCTATGTGATTATACTTTACTAATTAGACACTACTGTATATAGCGTATATTACTACATAGTAAATAGTTTAACGGATCCTTAAAGAATGGGCGATCCCAAGCATTCTTTATGTTACTTGTACCTTTATTACAGTTCACTTGAGTTGGTTTACATTATATAAGTATATATTGTCCTGACTCGAGGGTTTTGTGTTTTGCTTTACGCTCGGGTCAGCCTGAGTTATTCACAGATTTGGATTCCTCTTTCTAGAGATTTGAATCGCTGGAGATTATCTGCTTGTCTTGTCCTATCTATTTCAGTTATGTTGTTCTACTCAGCTTATACTTGGTTATTGTATTTAGACCTCTGTTGTACTCTATTTCTTCTGTTGTATCTTATGTAACTTTGTTATATTTATATAGTAGCTTCATGAACTACTATTTCTTCTACTTCCGCTGCATTATTTTACTCTGTGTCTGTGATCTGTGATTATATTTATTTACTGTATATTCTGAGATTTGCCAAATTTTATTTACAACGCGGTATTTTGAGCAATTCAAATCCGGCATGAGTGTCTACCTATACACTTATAATGGATGCGAATGGTTGAAAATACCGGGTCGTTACAAAAGGGTTACTCTGATACAAAAATTTTGGAGTTATGAGACCTAAGTACTATCATTAGCCTAAACAATTATAACAACCCATTCTCAAAAATGCTGATATGAATAATATAGTAATATAGCGAAAATAAGAATACTATGGTAGGTCAAACATCCATCTCGTCTTCTCAAGCTTCAATGAACATCAACAAAAACTTGCCTTTCTCAAACTACTTGGAAGAGCACATAGGGAATTTAGGGAAAACAAAAACCCAGCGTCAGATATAAGTCTAGTATAAAAAACTCAAGAAATATGCGATCAACATATAACAGTATTTTTGAGACTGCATGGAATGCCATAACGATTATCCCTTAAAAAGAACCACCATTCAATGGCATATTATGAGTATAATCAAAACCCGATAAGGAACGTTCGCATATTGGATTTTCCATGGTGATCCATTCGATCAAGCCGAAATCCAATCTACATGCACAAGGATCAGAATTCACCATCCGAGCATCATATATCTCTAGATAAAATATAACATAAGGAAAGCACAAAGGCCTACGTCCGAACATAAACATGAACCATGTGGTACCAAATATCATCAACTCCCGCGTATAATATTGATAAGCATACTCTAGATTTGGAGTTCATAATATCATATTGTGGGTAGGAAAAACACCAGATTGTGCAATTACTCTATCTTTAGCCATTTCTGATGTCGAGGTCATGTTCGACATCGTTCGCATGAGTCTTCATCACTCCAACAAAACACGAATCCCCAATTGGATTCTTACATTTGAACAGATCTCGAAATCACACATGGACTCCTATATCTTAACAGATCTCGGAATCACACATGGATTCCCATATCGCAACAGATCTCGGAATCACACATGGATTCCCACATTCTGAATAGATCACGAACAACTTCATATGTTCGAGCATCTTAAATAGATCTCGAATCTCCATATAGATTCCTACATCTCAAACAGATCCAGTTCCAAGAGATAGAACACGTATCTCATCCTTGAAGTGATTTTCGGTATGTAAAACACTTATCGATCCTGGTCTCTCCAAGTCAAAATCGATGAATTTGGTCATTCAATGATAATGAGAACGATCGCATATAGAAACCAAGTCTCCTATACTTATCACGTTTCCGATATTTTCATCTCACAATATCCTTCGATCAAGAGTGAAAACGGTAGGTTAGAGCTCTATTGCTCGTATCCTTACACGAACATCAATTTTAATTCCCATATATATACAAGCCTACATCATCTAGTGCTAGACTAAATGTTTTCTATAAATGAGGAAACGTACAAAGCATGATCAAGTCATACAAAACACGATTAAGTCACATAAGCGACTTCTAATCCCCTATTTGTTTAATTAATCTTTTATTAATTAAAACCTCTTTTATTAGTAAAACTTCTTTTGTCTA
Organism: Allium fistulosum; assembly: GCA_030737815.1. NCBI lineage: Eukaryota > Viridiplantae > Streptophyta > Magnoliopsida > Asparagales > Amaryllidaceae > Allium > Allium fistulosum. The sequence continues at coordinate 1,256,548,846 of CM060904.1, forward strand.
ATAAAACATCATTTATGAATTTCTACCATTCATTTGTACTCTTTTCAGTATTTCAAAAAGTATTCATATACTTATCTCAAATGGTAGTATATTAACAAATCATCAACAAGATTTCTTTCTTTAAACCTTTTCTTTTTCTATCTTTTTCCAAAAGATTACGTACTTATATTTTCCTTAAAAATATCCATTTTAAAGACCTAAGTACTTTCAAAAAGGTTTAAGACCAATGTTATTTAGACATTGTCACTACAAACCCAAAACCATTTCACTTATGCTTATCTTTAAAACATTCTTTTAAAGATCTATTTACATTCATAAGTATAATCAAAAAGGGTTAAAACGAATGTTATTAACACATTGTCACAAAAAACCCAAAACCATTTCAATTGTGCTTCTCTTTAAAACATTCTTTTTAAGATCTATTTACACCCATAAGTATAATCAAAAGGGGCTAAAGACGAATGGTATTAACATATTATCACAACAAACCCAAAACCATTTCATACTTGTACCATCTTTAAAAACATTCTTTTAAAGATTCGAATTAATAATATTTGATTAAGTTTGATAGTCAACTAACCGATTATCTAGTTAAAATAATTGCTTATACAAATTAATACTCATATACTTAACTCATTTCTGACATTTCAACTTAACTATTCCCCGTTCAAGAGTGAAGCCAGCTAAGTTAGAGCACTAGTTTCATCAAATCCTTGCCTAGATGTTTCGTTCTTGAATCTCACAAATAGACAAGCATACTTGTCGGCTTTTAGTGTTAAGTATAATATTAATGATTTCCATAAACAAGTAACAAACAACATGATTAACTCGTTTTCAACATTCCTGACTTAACTATTCATCGTTCAAGAGGGAAGCCCAGTAGGTTAGAGCTCTTTTGCTCCATTCCTACTCGACATCAATCTTAACTCCTAAAAATAGATATGCCTACTTTTTTTGGTTTTTAGCATTAAGCAAAGTTAGTTACCTTTTTAAACAAGTAATTAAGCAATAGGTTTACCACGTTTTCGACATTCCAACTTAATTATTCCTCCTTCAAAAGGGAAATCCAATAGGTTAGAGATCTATTGCTCCATCCCTACTCGACATCAATCTTAACGACTCTTAGAAATAAAGAAGTCTACCTCATCGGCTTTTAGTGTTAAACTTATTCTTTATTTTTCCAAAATTTATATGCAATTATTAAAAATATATATAAACTTAAAACTAACTTTAATATACTTCAAAACATGTTTGAAATCATCTCTAAAAAGATTAGAGAAACATACCAAATTTAAATATCATTTTAAACACTTAAAATGATAAGCGACTTACTACAGCATTTATAAATGCTATTAAAAGTTCTTGTTAAAACAACATCGAAAAGCATGATCTTTGGAACTAGTTTTAACCATTTTAAAAAGTGATTTAAGACTTGAAATTTTTATGGTAAGTACTACCATTAGGGTACTTAAAAGCCTGGAAAGAAAACCCTAAGATTATCTTTCCATTTATTTATAAAAATTCACAAAATAAGGGATTCGAAAGTGCACTTATAATGACTATTCTCGCTACAAACACTTTCAAACTTACTTCAATTTAACATACAAGTTAAATAACAATTAAACATTAAGTCAAGGCCATGCCATATGTTTAAGATGGTAATAAAAGTGATGTTATACAATAAAAAGTTATCATTTGCTTTCAAAAGCAAGAGGGGTCCAAAGTTTATGATTTTACTTAGTTAATATCACTTTAGTTTTATACTTTGCACACAACATATATATGCACAATATATACTTATAAGATAGTGAGATAACTCACTTAGTTCCATGAAAAACCTAAGCACAAAGCCATAAGAGAAAATAACTACCTCCTTCAATCACCATAAGCCTAAAGATCCAACTTTTAGCACTTCCAAACCAAAGCAACCACCTCCCCTTCCTCCTCCATGCTCACGAGCCTTCTTGGATCCTCCTCTTCCTCTCACCTTCTCCCACTTCTCACTTCCTAATCATGCCTCCCATATGTCTTAGGTCCAAAGCTAAGGTTTAAAAGAGATTGGAGATGATTTGATTAAGACTTGAAAAGGTTGAAGAGTAATTAGTAGATTAGTGCTTAAGCACTTCCACCATTTTTAACTCTCATACTTCATCTCAAGCTCAAGTGAATTAGTGATTTATTCCTAAGGGTATGCCCCTCCTTATATAGGGTTTTACAAGAGGTCATAATTACCTCTTACCTTCCATAAAAGGTTACAAAGGAGCATCCTTTTCACATGTTAACTTTACACATCTCTCTTTTTACTTAAAAGTTAAGTATTACCATAAAAGGTCATTTCCTAAATATCATCCATTACATCATGCATGACATCATCTAAAAAATTTGTTTCCATAAATGGCAAAAAGTCTTCATTTCATTTTATTAATTGCCTAAGCAAATAAGTTGTATATAAAAAAAATCTGAACAACTTCTAACGATTAAAAAGGTGTTTATCGATAATACGATTTTTGGTCACATTATGGATATTTTTTCAAAGTATTTATTTTTTTTAACATTTTTCCAAAATAAGTTTACCATCATTACTTATGATTTAAAAGGAAGTTAGAAATCTTATAAATCATTTAATAACATTTAATCCGAAATTGAAATATTTAAATAATTCGGATATTTAAATACGAAGTGTTCGAAATTCTGGGTCGTTAAACATTTTAATTAAAAAACACAAAAATTCCACAAAAAATCGGATTCGAATATCAGTTTCCTAATCGAAAACCATTTCCAAATCAAACTGCAAGTTTAATAGTATTTTTCAAAATACTATAACGAGCTCAATAGTTACTGTAGTACTTAACCAAATGCTATTACTACCTTTTCTATAAAAAGGTTCGATTTTTAAATATATGTCGGTGTCACATCCAATATGGCTAAACTATCAAATTTCAGCATTTAACATATATATAGCTAAAATAAAATCAATAATAATATAACTAAAAATTATAAATTACAATATCGAGAAATCCGAATTTCTCTACTAAATTCATGCATTTTCAATTTAAATGTAAATCGCTTTTCAAAAGCGGATATTTAACCAAACCAACCAATAATTTATCCAAACACAAATAGTAAATTTTATATGTTATATATCATACTAATTATCCAAAAAGGTGAGTTTGACTCATCGAAATTTCAACGGACACTTGCGCGTTCTAGTTTGAATTGAAATCGAACGACATTCGATTTTGGTCCAAAATTCCATTAGCTCCAAATTCAATTAAACCAGTTCTATCGCGTAGCTATTGCCGTTACGAGGACAATGCAAAAGATCGCATCTCGATTGGACCCGGTATGAGAGAGTTATACATTTTAAACGTTATCGATATTTAAATTATAATTAAACTAATTATCTTCATAATACTACTTACCCATTAATTATTTTAAACTCTTTATTCCGCAAGACTATTCATCCTGGAACCACCCTCTAGTTGCATGCACAGGTCGTGCCTCCCCGAAGACCACCGCACACCTCCAACGCCGGCCACCAAGTGCTATTCGACCTCAAAAACTCGAATCTAACTTCTATATGGCCAATCAATGACTACAACTCAAGTATCAAAAACCCTAGCTTTCTAACCATCGCAGTTAAATGCGTCAAGCACTCCAAACATCATTGCAAGCTCCCTAAAACCCCTAGCCTTGTAGATCTAGCCTAAACAATTTCAAAGATATATAAGCTTTTAAATTTTTAGTTGAGTATAACATTTTATTTTGAATTTGGAAAGACGTGGGTTTGCTTTTTATTTTTGTTTCCAGGAAGATTCAATGAAATAGTGAAAGAGGAAAAGTGAAATAGGTGTTGAATTTTCTCAAGTGGTAGGATATATTTACTTTGCAATTGTTTGCATTGTGACGCACAGATTTTCATTTGCGTAAACCACAAACGACAAAACAAAAATACGGTCGCGATCAAAAGTGCAACATGATCTTAAAAGAATAATAATATACACTGACTATCCAATTCTATAAAATTACAAAACACTATCGTTTCCCGAAAAATTGTCAAACGATAATCTACATATTTTCCAACTTAAAAATTATGAAAAAATCAAATAGATTAAATTAAAAATACATCACTAAAAATCGAATCGTTATATTACAAATAAATTTCCTTATTATTTATCCGAACTATTTATTACTTTAAATAAATTTACAAAATAAATTCACCATTATTATTTATTAACTAAAAGAAGTTAAATAAGACCATTAAATCCATTTAATTAATATTTAATTCACAATTCAGATATTTAAATCACTATTCAAATATTAAATTCACAATTCAAATATTTAAATAATCCCTATATTTGAATTCAAGTTTTAAACCTTAAAAACCAATTATTTCAATATTTAAAATTAATTAAATATTCAAAACAAACGAAAAAAATTTGGGTTGTTACACATTGTATGGAATCCATTCTCCAATATGTGCCTTAAGGACTTAGTTGTGTACTAAATATACCGTTGAATGTAATTAATGTAACCATTCCGGCTATATTAAATATTTATTTTAAACCATATACATTATTATAATATCATTGGATTTTCTAACAAAATTGTTTAGTTATCGTAAGGAAAAACCCATCTGTGATTATTTGCAGTGTGGTCTTACAGGATACCTTTATTTTTGAAAGGTTTTACAACATTAAATAATCCATATGATTTGAGTTTCTCATGCTGGTTTACCAGACTGGTCTAGGTGTATTTTCTTATAATACTCAGGTCAAACCCAAGTACATTTTTAGATTTAGATATGGACGCTTTGGAGCTTCAGGAGATGAGCTAGATGCCTCTAAGACCTATTCACGTATTTTATTTCCGCTGTAATATTTCTTATTTGTATTTATCAGCATTTGTAAGGATAGGCTGTTATACTTATCCAAGCTGATGATAAGTTAGTTTACCCTTATTGTTGTATGTATATTAAAGTGTTCTTTTTGTAAAGATCATTTGGATATTATATATTACTCATCCAAATGTGAGATTCTATTCTATCTTTTCTTTTCTTTCACCGCAACAATCGATCTTTTCGGCACTTGGATGCTCGGCACGTGAATACCGTGGATGTATTAATGTTGACTTTTGAGGGTCCAAAAGGTTGGTCATTACAGTAGTATCAGAGCTTAGGTTGAGCGAACACCTAGGCCTTGATGAGGTAAATTCATTAGAGATAGGGCAAGCGACACCCTAAAATGAGTTTGTGTGTGTGTGTGTGTATGAAAGCGCTTATTTGCTATTGTTATAAAAATGGTTTGTGTTGATTGATATGTTGAGTGGTATATGAATTCAAGTCGACATAGAAGGTACAACTATGTTGATAGGGGTTTATAAACACTTAGACAAGGCGAACCGACATACAATTTTTGAAATTGGTAAATGAAATAATTTTACCTTGGATTATAATTTATATATAAAAGAATAATTTTCAAAAATTGATATAGTTACTTATGATATGTTTGTTTGTTAGGAAACTATAATATTCAATTATTATCATTTATTGTTTGATTTGTCATGCTCATCCAGTTATGAGCATTGGCTATTATTTGTTGATTATTTATACTCGGCCAGTTTATGAGCAGTTTTACCTTATTGGTATGTGGGTCGAGTAGATAGTAATTGCGGGAACATTGAAACAAACACCTTGTGAATTGAGTTTCACAATTTGACTATAAGGCATTCGGTGAGGATGTTGGGTTAAAATTTAATTTTAATAAAAAAGGTTTATTATAATCTAAGGGAAAGGTAAGATATTTTGGAATAAATATTTTTGAAATGATTTTTTATCAGAAAGTCATTTTATATAAATATGGTTTACAAAATATGGTTTATAAATAAAAAAGGATTTATACTGATATTTTGAGAACATAAATCCCGGTGTTTTTAAAAATGTTTTTCAAGATTTTGGAGTAAATAATAGTAGCAGTTGAAACTAAATATTTGGGAAACTGTTTTATGACTTGAGGTCATGGTACTTAGTAATATTTATGAAGTATTTGATACCGCTTTGAATATGATTTTGGTTAAGTCCAATGATTTGGATGTATTGAACTCACTTCTCTCGTTGGAAAATTATTCTGGTGATGACTGTAGCATCATCGGCGTTCATTTTCGAGTTTCAAAGTGGGGAATGCTTCCAAAGCAGTTTGTTACAAAGTTTTTTTTAACAAAATAGATTTTGATTTACATCCTGAAAGTATGATTTGATATACAAAATGTATAAGTATGTATTACTTCAAAATGATTTGAAATAAAATTTAGGTGTTTATTTCTGAAGTTTTCTATTAAATTATTATATGGACGCATATATCCTATGCATTAGGACAGTTTGGTGTGTGCATCTTGTTATGATATGTTGTATGTTAGTTTTCATTTATTAAAATAAAACGGAATTTTCGACGATTTTGGACAGTCAGAAACTCTCGAATTGTTATAGAACATGAAGCTAGGTGTTTTTGTGAAATTATAAAGGTTAAGTTTTTGGTAACTCTTGATTGGTAGTAAGTTAAAACAAATTTTAAATTTGTTGAACATTCATGTTGAGAAAATTAAATCTTTTTTTTATATACTCTTAGGATGTAGAAGAGTATTATATGAATATGAACCTGAGTTATGGAATGTTTATAAACTTAAGTAATGGTTTTATGAAATGATTCATAAATGGTTTTAATCCTGAATGAAATGCTACAAATGAAATGAATGTAAATTAAAAAGTAATTGGTGTAGTTAAGAAACCAGTGGAATAAATATGTAAGTTGTACGTAGATCATTTTATTTTCATAACTGTTTTTGATCTAGATTCGCGTATATGATTGTGAGGTGATTTACATCGGTCCGAACAAGTATTTTTCACTCGATTTTTGACGGTGAACACTTGATACGAATTTTTGATATGATTCTGAAGTTTTTTATCATAGTATATGGCCATGTAAGAAGAACAAAGGTTTCTAATCAAGGAACCAGATCGGAGTTCGCACTAGAGTGTTCAAGTGATTTATACTAGTTTGGAAGTGAAATTTGTGTAATGAGCAAGTTATCGGATCTAATTTTGCATACGGATGGTCCATGTGCATCGCACAGATGGTTTGATATGGCATGTTTTATGTGAGATGATTATTATATATGAGTTAGTATGCTTAGGTACATTATATAATAGTTGTGTTGTTGTCTTGTTTCATTTGACATGTTAAACTCTCATTTGGGTTATTTAGGTGAGCAGGTACATAGAAGCAAAAGCTTTATAATTGCTTTTGGTTTCATGAGTAGAGTTAGCTTGCTTGAAAATTGGTATGTGTTTACGCTTAATGGGAGTGTTTTCAATGTGACATACTCACTCTGTAAGGTATATCGTACGCATATATATTGTTGTGTTGTCCCCAAATATAGAAGGTCCTAGATATGGGTTATATTGATGTTGTATTTTAAATATTTAAATAACTAATTTTAAAAGCTAAATAATTCCTTTTACAAATAAATAATAATGGTAAACTTGTTATAGAAAAATATTTACAAAATAAATAGTTCGAATAAATATCAATAATGAGATCGAAAATCGTTTGATAAACGGTCTCAAAACGCGTGGAATTATCATCCCTGGGCACTATCTTGGATTTTGACAAAAGTATTTCCATTGGAACCGTAATAATGAGGAATGTACGTCGATGAGTCTCGTGGTGATCAGACGTGCTGTGTGATCGTGCGAGCTCGAAACGTAAAATGATTAAAAAAAGAAAATTAAAATATAATATAATTTTATTATATAAACAACTCTCCTCTCTCAATCTTCTCTAACACTTCTCTTCCTCTCTTCTTCATTTTCTTTTTCCTGTAACCAAAATAAAACACGACCACCATTTAAATTTAATTAAACCTGGAGCAGTGGGCGACGAGGGGAGCTGGCGTTGGTCGGTTGCGATTGTGATGAGGGGATCTTCAATTTGGTGTAGGCGAAAGTGGGTGCATCGACGTTGGGTCATGATCGACTGTAAAAGGCCAAACCAGGATTTACACTAGTCAGAGATTTAGGCAACGGTATGTGAAGGCGAGGGTGGATCAGAGCTTCTCAAGCGAAGGCGAGTCGATGGCAATAGTTTGGGGACATGCGGCTACAAATGGTGGAATGTGACATTGTCCTTGTTGCTAGTGTCTCTACAGGTCATGGTTAACATGGGCAAAACAAGCTTGAAGATGTCGGGTCCATGGCCGAGCATTTGCAAAGTGGAGTTAGTTGGAGGAAACGACATGCGATTTCATGGTGTCTAGGTAGAGATAGGGAAGAGAAAAGGTGCTGCAATGGTGGGTTGTGCACGTTTGTGCCTGTACAGGCAGAAGATTAGGACTTGGGGAAGAAGAATTAGTTGAGGTAATTAAAGTAAATTAAGCAATTTAGCTAATTAATGATTTTTAATTAGTCCGTATTATAAAATCAATATCTTCTATATATGAGGTCAAATTGAGACGTCGTCTTCGCCATTGCACTCGTAGTGATAATTTTTACAAATGGTTTAGCTTGGGTTGGGTGAGTTTACTCACCTTTTTTTTATTTGTTGTGTAAATAATTTTTGTATTAAAAATATAACTTTTTAAATAGTAAATAATGCAATTTATCGCTTTTGGACCCCTCCTTGCTTTGGAAATCAAGTAACAACACTATATGCAATATAATCTTTCTTATAAACCCTCTAAAACATGTGTCAAGGTCTAGACTTATTGTATACATGTTTGATATTATGATGTGAATGGTTGAAACAAATTAGTTGTAGTAAACGCACTTTGAAATCCCTTGTATTTAACAATTGTTAAATTGGGTAAATTGTGAAAAAATTGTGAAAAAATTTATATGGTTGTCTCTACACATGCTTTGGTGTGTTAGACGTAAAGGAATTGGTTTGGGGAATTATAGAAATTGTGAATGGAAGTTGTGAAAATTAATAGCGGAAAGGTTGCTATGGATGCACATTGAAAATGCCTTATGTTCGGCGATTTTTAAAATTAACTTTGGAAGGCATTCTAGGACTTCTTTGTATTTTTTAATAAGCGCTATTAGTGTACTTATTATTGGAAAATATCAAGGTTTAAATTTATTTCCTAATGATTATTTATGGATTTTTATAATAAAGGGTTTTAAATTATAAAATAAGTGTCCTAAGCAATATTTGAAATAAATGTTTTAAACCATAGTATAAGTATTTTTAAAATATTTTAAGTAAATAGAGTTTTTAGAAAAATTAGTTAATGATGTTATTTAAGCAATAAAAGGATTTATATTATAATATCTTTCAAATTGTTTATAGTATTTTATTAAATATCTTAGTTTTATAAATAAAATAGCATGTGTGTTTATCTTTTAAAGTATTTTAGTATATTTAGAAGTAGGGAAAAAGAAGTTAAGTAATTTTGTAAAGAATATAAAGAAGTTTTTGGATTATAACACTTATGTTATAATAAATAGGTTTGTAAAGTTGATTTAAAAGATATATTACCTTGTTTGATAAGTATGGATATACACGGATCATTAAAAAAATTTAAAGATAATGAAAAATATGAAATAATTTTAGGTTTATAGTGAATAATGTTTTTAATGACATTGGTTTTCAACCTTTATTAATTATATGGAGGGGTATAATTGGATCTTTTAAGAGAACATTTTGAAGATAATTATAAATGAAATATTTTGGAGTATGTTGTAACAATGTTTGAGTAACACATGTCTTAACCTGTATAAAAGTAATCTTTAAAAGAGAGTTTTAAAGAAAATGGTCAGGTGAGAAGTGTTTTAGGTTGGCAGTAAACAATGTTTTAGTAACATTCATTTTTAAACCCTTGAATTATATTTTAAAGTGGAAAAATATTATTAAAAGATTACGAATATACTTAGATTTTGATATGAAATTTTAAAGATAATAACAAGTGTGAATCTTTTGGAATAAAGATAGAAAAGTTTGTGTTTAAAAATATAAAAGAGTGAGGGGGTTTATAGTAACACTTGTTTTTAACCTCTTTGATTTTATTTTATAGAAAGTAAACTAAGTAATTTATGAATATACTTATACTATTGAGATAAGTATATAATACTTTTTGAAGTACTGGAAAAAGTAAATGAATAGTGAAATGATAGAATACGGGTATATATCATTTATCAAGAGAAATTTGGCCTCGGTACATTTTCTCTAAAGGTGTACTGTACGAAATTAGTCTCTTACCTTGTCATCGTATGGAATCCATTCTCTAATACATGCCTTACGGACTTAGTTATAGACTAAATATGCTTTTGAATGTGATTAATGTAACCATTCCGGCTATATTAAATATTTATTTTAAACCCTAGATATTATTATAATATTACTGGATTTTCCAACAAAATGGTTTGGTTATAATAAGGTAAAAACCCATCTGTGTTTACTTACGGCGTGGTCTTATGGGATACCTTTACTTTTGAATAGTTTTTGACATTAACTAATTCATATGATTTGAGTTTCTCATGCTGGTTTATCACACTGATACGGGTGTTATTTTCTTATAATACTCGAGTCAGACCCGAGTACATTTCCAGATTTAGCTATAGACGCTTTGGAGCTTCAGAAGATGAGTTGGATGCCTCCAAGACCTATTCACGTACTTTATTTCCGCTGCATTTCTTATTTTTATTTACCAGCATTTATGATGATAGGCTGTTATAACTATCCAGGCTGATGATAAGTTAGTTTACTCTGATTATTGTACATATATTAAAGTCTTCTTTTTGTAAAGATCGTTTGGATATTATATATTACGCATCCCGATGTGAAAATTTGTTTTGTCTTTTCTTTTCTTTCACCCTAACAATCTGTCTTTCCGGCACTTGGATGCTCGGTAAGTGAATACCGTCGATGTATTAGTGTCGACTTTTGAGAGTCGAAAAAGCCGGTCGTTACAAATAATAACAATTATTGTTAACAAACTGCTCTGGTGTGACGCCCCACCTCTATACCCACGCTAACCAAGAACACTACGATGTAGTGCTGTCAATTAGCACGGAGAATAAGGCTGTGGAGGAGCGACCATCCATGTAACTTCTTTGTGCGAGCACTGATATGTCAGATAGAACAGAATGCATATCACTTAAGGAGGAAATCCGACATACCGATACAAACTCAAAGCTATCACACAGTGGCTATATATATAATCTTCGAAAACAAACATAGAAATAATCAAAACATAAACCAGTCACAGACATCCATATCACAAAGGCGGAAGAAGATATGAATATATATATAACACATGAAAGTGTACATCAGAGTTGTGGTCAGAAAGATCCACGATAATACAAAAGAATAGCAACACGTGCTATACAAAAGAATAAATACACAACATAGAGTCTATATCTCAAATGTGTACAACTAAAAACTACTAATCTAAGTAGTTATCCAAAAGTCAGAATAATCCAGGAGAGAAGTCAAGCAGAAGCATCTGTAACATCTCGGTCTGACCCGAGTATTATTTTTAAGAAAATAATAAACGGATCAGTCTAACTATAAATATCAGATGACATGATATAGAATAAGGGGTATGGCATAAACATATAATAACCATAATGGCATACTACTATAAGTATGTAAATGATAATCAACAAGGGATTAATCAATATGACAAGAATCTTCTCAACGATCCAAACCCATAAAAAGGTAATGACACACGAATTCGCCAATACACAAAAATTGATAAAGCATATCAATGAAAACCACGAAAATTGGTGAAGCACTAAATCCAGAAATCAACACACGAAATCCAGAACAAATCCCAGAAATCAACACACGAAATCCAGAAATCACTAAAAGGGGGAAGTCCGAGCACACAGACGAGAAGCTTTCTCATGGAAGCTACCCATTTAATTTTTCGAACACACGAATGGCCCAAAGGCCTTTGACACACGAACGGCCCGAAGACCATGGGGTGCTACCCCATATATGTGAGTAGAAACATCACACAAGCAGGGTCTAGTCTCCCTCGTAGACAAAGAGACATCGCTCAATCGCTAGTCTAAATCACAAAAATGATCGTCATGATCATAAGGAAGTGTCGATAACACCAAGCTAGTAAATATATGAGTTTAGCTTCATGTCCCATAACCACTTGCTTAACTTAAATATTTACGAACAAACTGTAGATCTTCACTAGGAAATTGTCGCAAAAGGGTTCAATCGAACAAGTCCAAGAGCTAACCGACAAAGTGAACGCGAGCGTTTCATACCACTCGTTTTACTAAGTCGTTTAATTCAATTTCTCATCCGAGTGAAGTAAAGGCTTGTATATACTAGTAGATTGGAAATTGGTTTGAGAAAACGAACTTTTGATATTTAAAATAGTGTTGAAATCGCTTTGATGAAAGGGTTTTGATATTTACTACTAGTATTGAAACCTTCATATCTTTAGAGTGACAAGTCACAAAACGATTGTTGAAACAAATCGAATCACATAAATTCACGTTCGAAGACGTGAGTAAAGTCCAAAGAAATCAATCCCAAAACCATCAAAGTAGGAATATACTTGCGACCTAACGTGGTCGAATTAAAGTGCAAAGACTTTAAGTCAAATAGGTCGAACGACCTAAGGGTAGACTGTCGTGCGACCTAGCAGAAGAACAGGTTGAGCGACCTAGTGAAATACAGGTCAAACGACCTAAGTGTAAAAAGGCGAGCAACCTAACGGTGTGGAGCGACCTAACGAAGTCGAACTTAAAAAGGTGCGAGCGACCTAGTGGCTTAACGAAGCCAAGCGATCTAGCATGAAACAGGTCAAACGACCTAACGGGGTTGAGGCCATACGACCTAAGACCTAATGGTCCAAACGACCTAAGAAGTAAAGGCCTTGCGACCTAAAGAAATAAGGGTTGCATGTTGGTCAAGCGACCTAAGGGAAGTATGGTCATGCAACCTAAAGAAAACAAGGTCATGCGACCTAAAATAGCATATGGTCGAGCGACTTAACAACATAAGGGGCGAGCGACCTATCGAAGCACAGTGGGGAGCGACCTAACGAGGTCAAGTGGCGAGCGACCTAACGATGTGGAGCGACCTAACGAGGTCAAGAGGCGAGCAACCTAACGACTTATCGAAGCCGAGCGACCTAACGCTGCCGAGTGATATTAGGCCAGAAACGACCTAAAGCCATGCGAGCTATCACGCCAAAGCGACCTAGTGTTGCCGCAACCTAGTGCTGCTGAGTGAAATAAGGTCAGAAACGACCTAACGACCTAGCATGCGAGCGACCTAAGGCCAGAACGAAATCTGTAGGCAGTGGCTTCTAGACAGCGCGACCTAGAGCCCAGAATTTGCCAAAAACACTGAAAAATTGAGTTTCTCACCAATCCAATCCAAATCCAAAGCAAACATACATGCTAAAGTGATGGGGAATCATTCCCAACAATCCAATGACAGTTATAGGCAAAATGTGAGATTAAAAATCTCACCTTTTCACTAAAATGGATGAAGGTGAAGCTTGAAAGCAAGGAGAAGCAATCCAAAGCTTGAATCCAATATCTTCTACTTGAATTTGGAGTTGAATGTTGGATTTGCAATTGAATTTGAGTTTGGAGTTTTAATTTCCCATTCCCTCCTCCATTTTTTATGAAGCTTAGATGTTTTAGCAAAGAGTGAAGTTATGAAGGGAAGAGGGTTGGGCTGAGCTAAAGAAGGTGCAGTCCAAACCAAAGTCATAAGCGGGAAAAAGTAGCGAGGATTCCACTAACTCCAAACATATCAAAGTTTACACTCAAAAAGATTGCAAACGTCATTTTGAACTCAATGGAAGTGGTCTCGAGCCCTAATTTGACCGTATGCAAAAATTAGCTTTTCGGACTAAAATCTGATTAACGATAAAATATAAAATCGATAAATATGCAGGTTGTTACAGACTCCCCTCCTTAAAGAAATTGCGTCCTCGCAATATGTAAGATGGAAATAAAAAGTAACAATCATAAAAAGCATATTAACACAAAAGAAATTTGGAAATAAGAAGTTTACCTCAAAGAGCATGAGAAAGTAAGTCCGGATGCGTTCGCTCGATGAATTCTCTAGTTTCCCAAGAGCAATCCTTAGGATTTGAGGACCATTGAACTTCAACAAGCGGAACATCTTTATTTCGAAGTCGTTTGATCTCCGTAGCAATAATTCGAATAGGATGCTGCTCATAAGTTAAATTAGGTGAAACTTCAATCTCTTCCACAACACCGGGCTCAAGCATCGAATCGGAATCCCGAAGGCACTTTCGTAATTGAGAAACGTGAAACAGGTCATGCATGGCAGAAAACTGAGCCGGTAATGAAAGGCGATAAGCCATGGAACCAATACGTTCAGTGATAGGAAATGGCCCAATGTATCGAGGCGCTAACTTTCCCGATCGACTGAAACGTACAACACCCTTCATAGGTGAAACACGAATAAATACGAGATCTCCCACAGAAAATTCTAATTTTCTTCTTCGGTTATTGGCATAGGATTTTTGTCTACTCTGGGCTTCTTTCATCCTATGTCGAATAAGTTCAATCTTTTCTGTGAAATCACGAATAATATCTGGTCCTAAAACCAGTTTCTCACCGGCCTCAAGCCAATAAGAAGGAGATCGGCATGGCTTTCCGTAGAGTGCCTCGAAAGGAGCCATACCAATACTAGATTGGAAGCTGTTATTATAGGAAAACTCAACAAGTGAAATATGGTCTTCCCAACTTCCACCGAAATCAAGCACACAAGCACGAAGAAGATCTTCAAGAGTTTGATTCACACACTCAGTTTGTCCATCGGACTGGGGGCGATAAGCGGTGCTAAAATTAAGCTTCGTTCCCAAAGCTTTTTGAAGACTCTTCCAGAATCCACTAGTAAACAATGGATCTCGATCACTAACAATGGAAGAAGGAACTCCATGTAGTTTAACAATTTCTTTGACAAAGAGTTTGGCCAGAAGAGGAACGGTTCGGTTCGACCGAACGGGAATAAAATGGGCAGATTTAGTAAGTCTGTCAACGATTACCCATAAACTATTATGACCCGAACGAGAACGGGGAAGGCCATCTATGAAATCCATGGAAATTTGATCCCACTTCCAAACTGGAATTTCCAATGGTTGCAATAACCCACCTGGCCTTTGATGTTCAGCCTTAACAAGTTGGCAAGTCATGCAACACTTAACAAAGTTAGCAATATCAGCTTTCATTCCCTCCCAGTAATAAAGTCGCTTCATATCTGCGTACATTTTACTGCTACCGGGATGAATGGAAAATTTGGAACGATGAGAATGTTCTAAAATATCTTTACGAAGATCACTAATATTTGGTACGATCAGTCTACCAAATTTTCGAATGCCGCCAAGAAAATTAATATCAAAGTCTTTCAAACCTTCAATATCGGTTTTATCCTTAAGATTTTGGCCAAGCAAAGCCAATTCAGGATCTAGCTGTTGAGCTTCAAGAATGCGGTCTAAAAGAGAAGGACGAGCCTCAAGGCTACATAAAACAAGAGATGAACATAATTTGGAGACACGATCTCGAATTTCACAAGTGGATAAATCCTCGAGATCCCTCCATTCGGATATCATCATTGAAACAACCGCTTGTTGCTTGCGACTAAGTGCATCGGCAACTCGATTTCCCTTTCCGGGGGTATAAAGGATATCAAGATCATAAGAGGCAAGGAACTCGAGCCAACGCTGTTGACGCAAATTAAGTTCCTTTTGAGAGAATAAGTATTTTAAAGACTTATGATCGGTATAAAGCACGAATTTCTCCCCCAAAAGATAATGTCGCCAAATTCGAAGGGCGAAAACGATAGCCGCGAGTTCTAAATCATGTGTGGCATATCTAGTCTCAGCCGGCTTCAATTGCCTAGAAGCATAAGCAATAACACGTTCTTTCTGCATAAGAACGGCACCCAAACCAACGCGACTAGCATCCGTATAAACAACAAAATCTTGATTCCCTACGGGAATAACAAGAATAGGAGCATCAGAAAGGAGTTCTTTTAATTTATGAAAAGAAGTTTCACATTTGTTTGACCAAATGTATTTAACACCTTTCTTTGTTAAGCCAGTAAGAGGCACGGCAATCTCAGAAAAGTCTTTTATGAAATGGCGGTAATAACCTGCCAATCCGAGAAAGCTACGGATTTCAGTCACGCTCTCCGGTCTTTTCCAACTTTGAATCGCTTCGATCTTTGAAGGATCCATTGATATTCCGGATTCGGAAATAATATGGCCGAGAAACTTCACACTAGATTGCCAAAAGTGGCATTTGGAAAATTTTGCTTTTAGTTGATTGCTCCTAAGAGTTTCCAATACAATTCGAAGATGCTTTTCATGTTCCTCCTCGATTTTAGAATACACAAGAATATCATCAATAAAGATGAGAACGAACCGATCGAGGAAATCTTTGAAAACTCGATTCATGAGGTCAACGAAATAAGCCGGAGCATTCGTTAAACTGAATGGCATAACTAGCCATTCATAAGATCCATAACGAGTACGGAATGAAGTCAAAGGAATACTATCCTCTGCAATACGAAGCTGATGAAAACCGGTAGCCAAGTCCAATTGTGAAAAGACTCTAGCACCACTAAGTTGATCAAACAGATCATCAATCCGAGGCAAAGGATATTTATTCTTAATAGTAAGATCATTAAGCTTGTGATAGTCGATGCAAAGCCTAAGTGTACCATCGGACTTACTTACGAAAATAGCTGAAGCTCCCCAAGGCGAGGAACTAGAGCGAATAAGTTGCTTCGTCTCTAACTCGGATAATTGTTTGCGCATCTCTTCATTCTCCTTATTAGACATGCGATAAGGAGGACGAGTAATAGGTTGAGCTCCAGGTATAAGATTAATTTTGAACTCAATTGCTCTCTTAGGTGGTAGTCCTAAAACGGGCTCAAAGATGTCGGAAAATTCACGAACGACGTGAATAAGAGAAATGACATCTTCCTCATCATCATTATCATTATCACGAGGATTTAAAGAATATAAAGATGCAACCAAAGCGGAAGCCGAATCTTTAAGAACAATAGAAATCTGATTAACAGATTGCGGATGACGGAGATAAATAGTCCGCTCAGGACATAGGATATGAGCTTCATAACGAGTAAGCCAATCCATACCCAAAATCATTCCAAAGCCTAAGTAACGCATGACATGCAAATCGGCTAGGAAAGAAAAATCACACAAAATAATCTCGACGTCTTTACAAAGCAAACTAAGAGTTGCGGATCCACCAACCGGATTCGCAATTCTTAAAGAAGTCATTAAAGCAACAACACTTAAGGAAAGAGTGTCTACAAGTACCTTTGATATAAAAGAATGGGATGCACCCATATCAAAGAGAACTCTAATAGGTTGATCATGAAATATAATAATGCCATCAAGGACAGAATGAGACATACCTTGACCGTGAGATGTGTTGCCAGGGGCTTGAGCAACGTTTAACTTTCCCTCCTTCTTGCTTGGAAGCTTAGGGCATAGAAGCATATAAGGATCCGGACTTTTACAGTAGCGGCAAGAACGGGGCTTTGAACACTTGTTCACAAAATGACCCCTTGCACCACAGTTGTAGCATTTCCCATCACTAGAGGAAAAAGTCTTTGCAGGAGGAATTGCTTGCTTACCTTTTTTGTTGGGATAAGGACCTTTGAATTTGTTTGGCCTCTTCTTGTTGTTGAAGTTTGGTTTGGAAGCCACCACTTCAACATCACTGTTCTTATCAGCCTCTTCAAGATGAAGAGCGATATCAATGAGTTGGTCGAACGAAACTTCTACTTTAGAAGTAATGGCTTTTTGAGATTCTTGTTTAAGCCATAGACGAACCTCTGGTTCTTCTTCAATGGAGTGTTGATGTATTCAACCCCATATTTGGACAGTGACTCGAAGGATGCGACATAATCTTTCACAGAGGATTCACCTTGAACAAGGTCTATAAAAAGATGAGCCAATGTCACCTTCTCTGCTTCTGGTACGAATTTTAATTCGAAGCATTCCGGGAATAGCTCCCAGTTAAGATCCGCTTCATTAATCTCAGAAATAAGAAGTTCGTACCAATCCAATGCTCTCTCTTGGAGCATACTGGAAGCCACCTGAACACGGTGAAGATCGACAAGATTCATGCGAAAAAAGATTCGATCGCATGTTCTTAACCAAGCCTGGACCTCGATAATAGTTTCGAAACCTTTGAACAGTTTCCCACCCAAGTTGATATAATCGTTGCACAAACGTGCAAATCCAGACTTAGGATGAGTTGGTTCCAGATTAGGACCAGCTGCCTGAGCATTCTTTACTAAATCAAGAAACTGTTGAGCAGTCATAAAAACTCCATCCTGGGGAGTAACAGTAGATGGTCCAGCTCTAGGACGGCCTGGTCTAGACATTCTCTTTCTTAAAGAAGAGAAAAGAAGAAAAGTTATTCTCCAAATAAATATCAAGCAAGTCTTGATAGATAAAACAAGGATTCATAAGAGGGAATAGGATAAATCGGTACGAAGACCCGAATTAAATCCTAAGGCACGACTCCTAAGTTGGACTTAGGACAATGATCCTTGTTAAGTTATTCTACATTGTTCCGAAGTTTGGCTCTGATACCAAGCTGTGACGCCCCACCTCTATACCCACGCTAACCAAGAACACTACGATGTAGTGCTGTCAATTAGCACGGAGAATAAGGCTATGGAGGAGCGACCATCCATGTAACTTCTTTGTGCGAGCACCGATATGTCAGATAGAACAGGATGCATATCACTTAAGGAGGAAATCCGACATACCGATACAAACTCAAAGCTATCACACAGTGGCTATATATATAATCTTCGGAAACAAAAATAGAAATAATCATAACATAAACCAGTCACAGACATCCATATCACAAAGGCGGAAGAAGATATGAATATATATATATAACACATGAAAATGTACATCAGAGTAGTGGTCAGAAAGATCCACGATAATACAAAAGAATAGCAACACGTGCTATACAAAAGAATAAATACACAACATAGAGTCTATATCTCAAATGTGTACAACTAAAAACTACTAATCTAAGTAGTTAGCCAAAAGTCAGAATAATCCAGGAGATTAGTCAAGCAGAAGCACCTGTAACATCTCGGTCTGACCCGAGTATTATTTTTAAGAAAATAATAAACGGATCAGTCTAACTATAAATATCAGATGACATGATATAGAATAAGGGGTATGGCATAAACATATAATAACCATAATGGCATACTACTATAAGTATGTAAATTATAATCAACAAGGGATTAATCAATATCACAAGAATCTTCTCAAAGATCCAAACCCATAAAAAGGTAATGACACACGAATTCACCAATACACAAAAATTGATAAAGCATATCAATGAAAACCATGAAAATTGGTGAAGCACTAAATCCAGAAATCAACACACGAAATCTAGAACAAATCTTAGAAATCAACACACGAAATCTAGAAATCACTAAAAGGGGGAAGTCCGAGCACACAGACAACAAGCTTTCTCATGGAAGCTATCCATTTAATTTTTCGAACACACGAATGGCCCGAAGGCCTTTGACACACGAACGGCCCGAAGACCATGGGGTGCTACCCCATATATGTGGGTAGAAACATCACACAAGCGGGGTCTAGTCTCCCTCGCAGACAAAGAGACATCGCTCAATCGCTAGTCTAAATCACAAAAATGATCGTCATGATCATAAGGAAGTGTCGATAACACCAAGCTAGTAAATATATGAGTTTAGCTTCATGTCCCATAACCACTTGCTTAACTTAAATATTTACGAACAAACTGTAGATCTTCACTAGGAAATTGTCGCAAAAGGGTTCAATCGAACAAGTCCAAGAGCTAACCGACAAAGTGAACGCGAGCGTTTCATACCACTCGTTTTACTAAGTCGTTTAATTCAATTTCTCATCCGAGTGAAGTAAAGGCTTGTATATACTAGTAGATTGGAAATCGGTTTGAGAAAACGAACTTTTGATATTTAAAATAGTGTTGAAATCGCTTTGATGAAAGGGTTTTGATATTTACTACTAGTATTGAAACCTTCATATCTTTAGAGTGACAAGTCACAAAACGATTGTTGAAACAAATCGAATCACATAAATTCACATTCGAAGACGTGAGTAAAGTCCAAAGAAATCAATCCCAAAACCATCAAAGTAGGAATATACTTGCGACCTAACGTGGTCGAATTAAAGTGCAAAGACTTTAAGTCAAATAGGTCGAATGACCTAAGGGTAGACTGCCGTGCGACCTAGCAGAAGAACAGGTCGAGCGACCTAGTGAAATACAGGTCAAACGACCTAAGTGTAAAAAGGCGAGCGACCTAACGAAGTCGAACTTAAAAAGGTGCGAGCGACCTAGTGGCTTAACGAAGCCAAGCGATCTAGCATGAAACAGGTCAAACGACCTAACGAGGTTGAGGCCATACGACCTAAGACCTAATGATCCAAACGACCTAAGAAGTAAAGGCCTTGCGACCTAAAGAAATAAGGGTTGCATGTTGGTCAAGCGACCTAAGGGAAGTATGGTCATGCGACCTAAAGAAAACAAGGTCATGCGACCTAAAATAGCATATGGTCAAGCGACTTAACAACATAAGGGGCGAGCGACCTATCGAAGTACAGTGGGGAGCGACCTAACGAGGTCAAGTGGCGAGCGACCTAACGATGTGGAGCGACCTTACGAGGTCAAGAGGCGAGCGACCTAACGACTTATCGAAGCCGAGCGATCTAACGCTGCCGAGTGATATTAGGCCAGAAAAGACCTAAAGCCATGCGAGCTATCACGCCAGAGCGACCTAGTGTTGCCGCGACCTAGTGCTGCCGAGTGAAATAAGGTCAGAAACGACCTAACGACCTAGCATGCGAGCGACCTAAGGCCAGAACGAAATCTGTAGGCAGTGGCTTCTAGACAGCGCGACCTAAAGCCCAGAATTTGCCAAAAACGCTGAAAATTTGAGTTTCTCACCAATCCAATCCAAATCCAAAGCAAACATACATGCTAAAGTGATGGGGAATCATTCCCAACAATCCAATGACAGTTATAGGCAAAATGTGAGATTAAAAATCTCACCTTTTCACTAAAATGGATGAAGGTGAAGCTTGATAGCAAGGAGAAGCAATCCAAAGCTTGAATCCAATATCTTCTACTTGAATTTGGAGTTGAATGTTGGATTTGCAATTCAATTTGAGTTTGGAGTTTTAATTTCCCATTCCCTCCTCCATTTTTGATGAAGCTTAGATGTTTTAGCAAAGAGTGAAGTTATGAAGGGAAGAGGGTTGGGTTGAGCTAAAGAAGGTGCAGTCCTAACCAAAGTCATAAGCGGGAAAAAGTAGCGAGAATTCCACTAACTCCAAACATATCGAAGTTTACACTCAAAAAGATCGCAAACGTCATTTTGAACTCAATGGAAGTGGTCTCGAGTCCTAATTTGACCGTATGCAAAAAGTAGTTTTTCGGACCAAAATCCGATTAACGATAAAATATTTAAATAAAATATTTAAATATAAAATCGATAAATATGCGGGTTGTTACATCTGGACAGAGATTTTGACTTTGAGTTGACTTCAGTTGACCATAATACTAATCCCACATAACTGAGGAGATAAATTCTCTCTTGAATAGTGTCTCACTTCCATTTCTTCCACTTGACCCAACTATAGTGATTCGATAGACGTCGTGCCATGATTTA
Organism: Allium fistulosum; assembly: GCA_030737815.1. NCBI lineage: Eukaryota > Viridiplantae > Streptophyta > Magnoliopsida > Asparagales > Amaryllidaceae > Allium > Allium fistulosum. The sequence continues at coordinate 1,256,570,589 of CM060904.1, forward strand.
ACTATAATCAAAATGGAGTTCTAACATCGTAGTTCGATAGTATTCTCAAGTCAAGAGAATTGTGTAATATTGTCATATCGATATTTTCCGTTTGACCATAGTTATATTAACCAATAGAATATTATCGAGTGAGTCATTCCATAGTTATCCAATAACAATCAGTACGTAACTCTTTGTTTCCTCCAACAGCCATGAGTAATACACTATCCAATATTTGGAGAGCGTTACATACTATAGTCCCAACGGATATATCGATATCTAGTCTCGATACATCTTGACTAGGAATATTTAAAACAATATGTTTACTTTATTGTGATTAATCATTCATGATTACAACACATTATATCTACTATCACAAAACATAACATTTATGGATTTTCTATTAAATATACTTTTAGTTTAATTAATTAATATAACACATTATTCCAAGTATGTAATAGAAAAAAACACCTTTTTAATTTCAACAAGATTGATTATCGAGTTAGATATATATAACAATTATATAATTGCCCTTAGGGAATACCACTAACTCTATCAATCTCCCATTTGCACTTAGGGCCAATTATGGAATCTCAACTCAGGAAATTATTGTCAAGGACAATATTTCTCAGCATTTTAGCCTCAAGGATAGACCTTCAGTATTTTAGCCTGAAGGACAACTTTCTTTAGGTATCAGTTTTTACAGTTTTTAGGTATCAGTTTGTAGTTATCGGTAGCAGTTTTTAGGTATCAGTTTTTAGTTCGGTAGCAGTTTTGGAAGAATGTTTGTCCTTATGAATAATTTTGAAAGAATGTTTGTCCTTATGAATAATTTTTAGGAGAATGTTTGTCCTTATGAATAATTTTGAAAGAATGTTTGTCCTTATGAATAATTTTTAGGAGAATGTTTGTCCTTGTGGTTAAATATTGAGGTCGTGTCCTTAAGGCTAAAAATATACAAATTTTTGTCCTTTAAATTAATTCCCCTATCTCAATTCCATCCCTTCGATCAGTTTGATGAGAACTGATCGAGTTAGACCCTTCGTGAGTGGATCTTCTATGTTAGTTTATTTATCTACTCTATCAATCAACTCTCTCTATTACTGATAAATTACTTTATCATGTGGATATTCAGAGTATGTTTCTTGACTTGTAGTGAGCTCTTTTCATTACATTGTTATCATATACAAATAATGTAGAATTTTTAACACTTGGAATCACCCCTAGCTCGGTTATAAATTTATGCATTTATATTTATACATTGCTTTTATCGTGAAGCTATTTAAGGTGATGTACTTGGCCTTTTTGTTGAATCAACCATAATGTTTCATTCAGAAAATTTTCAACTTAAAGCTTCTTAATTAAGGTTTGAACACTAATTTAATATTGTCATATTATACTCAATATCACTTATGAAGTTTGAGTCCAAATACTTTTTTATAAGGAGTTCATTGTTTTGTAAATAATTCTCTAGTATTTCATAAATAGTTGAGAACGCTCTAAACTTTTTTTTTATTTTTTTCAAAAGAATGTGTGATCCTTTAGAATAGAGGAGAGAACACATGTAAATATGTATATATCACAGAAGACAAGGTGCTACCAACATGCCTGATAGGTAGCTAATCAAAGTACAAATAACAAAGAAAAGAACTCAGGTACCCCTAGAATGAGATCCGGCAAGGCCATCGCCCATTATATAGGATCGATTTCACCCTAGAGGGGGGTGAATAGGGTGGTACTATTAATTATAAAAATTTATTGTGGAAGTATATAAAATAATTTCAGCACAGATAACAGTCGAATAATAGCAGCATAGATAATAGCAGAATAATAGAAAGTAGAAAATATAACACACAGATTTACCCAGCTTCGGCAAAACCCTGCCTACGTGCTGCCCCCAAGGTTTCTACTAGAAATTAAGTAGTCAAACGCTTACACACATAAACTCGCGACACCCGCTATCGACTAACCTAACTCTATGCTCAAAACCCTGCCACAACTCAGCCACTAAGTTGCGAATTTTCGAACTACACCACCGTAGTTCGTCCCTTAGTCACACGACTAGAAATTACAAACTTTTAAAAGTTAAAATAAAAAATAAAAACAATTTAAAAACAAAAACCCTAATTTTAAAAATAGAAGCCCAATGACAATTTAAAGCCGGCCCAAAAACAAACGATAAAACAATTTCCCCTTTTTCTTTTATTCCTTCGGCCCGACTTCTTTGTGAATAATGTCTGCTTCCTTTTTTCGTTCGTTCCTCTTTAAAAAGCTTTAGGGTTTCTGTGATAACCGAGGCACCGCTTGAAATTGATGTTCGAATTCAATTTCCCTCTGGTTCCTTCGTCTAATGAATTGATGGCTATGATTTTCTCAGTTCTTTTGCGCTTGCGGCTGCTCCTAGTATTGAGTTCAAATCAATGAATCTGGTATGTAAATTATGTCATTTAAATGCACTGTTGTTTTGCCTTGATTCGAACTCGATTCGAGTTGTTGATTTATTGTTTTTTGTTTTGCTCGAACTCGAATGCCAATTTAGGCTGATGATGATTGGGTTATATAGGATATGAATTCCTATAATTTCGTTCCTATATTTTATATGAATTCATCTGATAATTATATGCTTGGCCGTTCGATTTTGCTTGAATGTATACGATTTCGTTAGACCAATTCAATTCGTTCTTTTCGTTGCTTGATTATCACGGCTTGCTCCTTGGTCATCACGGCTTAGAAAACTCTGGTACTTTATTGACTTCGGTCACTTGATATTGATTCTGTTCTTTACTCTGTTGACATCGGCCACTTTAATTTTGTTAAAAACTGCATCCTGTCATTGTTTCGGCTTTGACTTTGTCTACGTGAATTTCTCTTGTGACATATTTGATTTCGGCACTTGTTGTCTGAAATGTTGTATTGTATTTGGTTGCTCATGTATACTTGATGAAGCTTTGTTTGACCTTGTATCCCGCTATTCCATGACTTCGGCATTGATTGAGTTCATCGTTGTTGCCAGGTCTGCATCTGATATCACATGATCATTTGTATTGTTCATTGAGCTAACCGTTAGAAACAGTGCACATACACACATGTATATATATATATATACATATATATGTGTATGATTCATGTGACTCTTGAGTCTTTCTGGTTTTATGTGGAGCATTATGAAGTTGTTGATTCGAGTCTGGTCATCGTCGCTCCTTTTAAGTTGTAGTCTGAAGTGTGGCCTTGCTTGTATATGGTTTGTGTTGTATTAACCTCTTTGTACCTTTCCTTGAGTCTGGTTCCAATGTGTATGCACACATGTCTGTTGCATCACTTGTTGTTGGTGAATTCATGCCTCATTGTGTTCATTATGTAGTGAGTTGCTTGTACATGCCACTCTGAACTTATGTTGATTTAAAACTTCATCATTTTGTTGCTCCTTGATGTTCTGGCCTATCTTTCTTGTATCTATAGTGTTGCAGTGTTGTTTCGAGATGTTGATCTACTTGGTTGATTGATGAAAACAAATGTTAGAATCTTTATTTTGTTGCACATTTCTTGTTGGTCTGGTCTGGAGCATTTGTGGCCATTGGTTCATGTTGTAGCTTGATTGCTTGAGTTGAACCTTGGTATTTGGTCAGAACTGTTGTAGTACACATTGGTTCATCGGCCTTGCTCCAGTCATTAAAACTTGACCATTCTGTTTTTGATTTTGTATTGCACCTATGTTGAATCCAGCTTATAGCTCGGGTTTGACCTTGTGCTGATATCATGACTTAATATTTATTTCTCTTGAGTTGAACCCAGCTTTTGATTTGGGTTTGACCTTGTGCTCACCTGTCCCTGCAATTTTATCAAGTGTATATCGGTGTGCACGGCCTTGTGGCATGTACAGTGATACACTGTGCATGTCACAAGTTATTCGTGTTTGATGAATTGAAATTAAATGATGATGAACAACCCAAATAACTGAGGCAAATAATATTTTCAAAAATCATTTTATTTTACACTGCAAAAATATTTTCTTTTCAATTTTACTGCTTCAGTGTTTATTTTGCAGATCGCTCAGATGCTGGATTCAATCTGGAATAGAGTTGAAGATAAATACGAGTGTGAGTGATATGTAGTGAGGTGCAAATGTAAATGAAAAATTGTGATGTAATCAAAATTGTATTGTAATCAAATATTGTATATATATAGTGAGAGCTCAAATTTGTACTATTCAAAATTGTAATAAAATATTTGTTTGAATAAAATATATGTTTGAATTTAAATTCTGTGTTATTTATTTTATTCAGCAAATATTTATTTAATTATGTGAAAAATAACATTAACAAATACAATTAAATGAATATATATATATATATATGTTTATTATCATCAAACAAAAATCATATACTAGCATATTCAACACATTACACCCCAATATCGAGCTCTGGTATGGCCACCGCCTAGTATTGAGGTGTTAGAAGTACCTAAAAACTATGAAGCAACTCAGCGCCAATGATACTAGTAGTCAGCTCCATCTGATAAGGAAACACCACCCTACGGACTCTGAAGAAATGGAAATGCGAATGATCTAGAATGAAGAACTCCACTCCGTAGACACGGTAGAACTGAAAAGAGCGTCTCGCTGAATGTAAAAGACCTGAGAAGAACTCCTCACTGCAAACAGCAATCCTGCCATCAGCAATCCTGCAAACCAGCAAAAAGAATCTAACACCATTTCTGGCCAAAACCTGTATCTGAAAAGGAACTAGAGAAAAATATAAGAATAATACACATATATGTATATAAATGAAATTTATATACATATATATGTATTAAAGAAATAAAAGTAAAGATAGAAAAGCTAAGATAAAAGGATAGAATACAATAAAAATTAGAAAAAAGACTAAAAAGAATCCATGATAAAAAGAATTTAAAAATCTATAAGCTAAAACACCAACAAACTAAAACCAAAATTAAAACTAAAACAAATTAAAACAAATCTTTATACTCCTTTGATCAAAAGGATATTATGATAAACATTGAAATCACCATTTAAGTTAGAAAAATGTTAATGCTACAATTATTAATGTTAAGAATATTGTTTTTATGCTTAAATAACTTAATATAAATATTAACCTTATTAAGATATTCTTTAAAATGATTATTTTTAGCTAATTTATATTTAGGATTTGAAATCCAATTAAAACAAAATAAAGATATTATAAAAATCAATTTATTAAAATGACTATTGTTATTATTAAAAATTCTCTGATTTCTCTCAAACCAAATATACCAACAAATTATAATGAATAAAGTGTCCAATAAAAAACTATTTTCCTTTTTGAATTTAAATCTGAAATTATTCCAATAATATTTGCAATCAGAAATTTTAATTGTAAGACTAAAGTTAAAGATTTTGAGAGTATTAATCGGAATGTAGTAAGTATCCATGCAATCATAGTATACATATTTAATATCTTCAAAATGCATATTATAAAAATAACATTTATTATCAATTTGCATATTTTTTCTTTTTAAAAATTCTATAGTATTTAGTTTTCCATGCATGATTAACCACATATAAATTTTAAATTTAGGAGGAGCATTTGTTTTCTAGATAAATTTAAAAGAGTTATTAGCTACACCCGAAAAATTAAGAAATCTCTAAAAAAAATTAGAAGTATATTTCTTACTCTTATCCCATTCCCAACTAATATTATCATTTTCATTATCAATATTATATAGATTCAATCAAGCATAAAGCAAAGAAAGCTGCCTAAGAGTAGTACCTAGTAAAATTCTGTTAAAACTAAAATTCCAAGGGGGTCGTTTTCGGGAGAAAAAACATCTATAATAAAAGCATTCTTAAAGTTACAAATTTCGTAATGCTCTTTAAATTCTATCCTAGGAGGGATAACAGAAATCCAATGGTCATGCCAAAAAGAAGTATTATTTCCTGAATGAACTATTATATTAGTACCCAGGTTAAAAATCTCATGACATTTTAAAATTGATTTCCCAAAATTAGACAGTTTACATATAACTGTTGGAGTAATTTGATGTCTACCATTATAGTAATATTTAGAAATGATTTCTTTCCATATAGGATTATCATTAATATCTTTAAATTTCCATAACCATTTACCTAACAAAGACAGATTCATGTTACACAAATAATGACTCCTAAACCACCTTCCTTTTTGGATTTACAAATAGTTTCCCAATTTACTAAACATTTAATACAACTATTAGAGTTTTCCCCACTCCATAAGAAGTCCCTTCTTATTTTATCAATTTTATCAATCACCCAATCTGGAAAAAGATGCATGACATCCAATAGATCGGGAGAGCAGATAAAATAGAGTTTATAAGAACTAACCTACCCGCTCCCGATAAAAATCTCCCGTTCCAATTAGAAATCATATTTTTAATTTTATCAATGATAATAAACCAATCATCATGTTTTAGTTTAGTTTGTTTAATCAAAAAACCAAGATAATCAAATGGAAAATTCATAGTTTTACAATTAAGCGTATTAGCAACTAAATTTTCAACCTCTTCAAAATCATTTAAAACTAAAACCGAACATTTATCAAAATTTAATTTTAAACCTGAAAGAAGTTCAAAACTATATAATATAAATTTATGGGTAATAACATGATTAGGCAAATGAGAGGTAAATAGCAAAGTATCATCCACAAATTGAAGGACAGGTAGACCATTACGCGAGATATCACTACCAACACTTCCCAAAGATCCATTATCTACCGCTTTCTTAATTATCTTAGCAAAAACATCTACGACTAAGTTAAACAAGAGAGGCGATAAAGGATCACCTTGCCTTAAACCTGGTTTAGATTGAATTTTATTACCTAAAATACCATTAACCATTATACCGGGTTACCAGTTTTAAGTAAAGTCATAATCCAGCTAATCCATCTATGACTGAAACCTCTAGCTAATAACAGATCAGCTAGAAAATCCTAATCAACCGAATCAAAAGCTTTTGCGAAATCCAGTTTAATAAGAGCACAAGTAATGTTATTTTTATAGCAATGATTAATGTATTCTTGAACAACAGCTAAACTAACACTTAGTGATCTTAATTTGGATTTGATATTTACTTCATGCATCAAATACATAAGAAAATTATGATATTGTAGAGAATACAACATGTATGATAATTTCTATTTCCAATAGATAAGGATTCCATCTTACATGTTCCATATTAAACAAACGTCTCTTTGCATATCGTTGAGGACATTCCTAACATCCTTTATAGTTATTATAAAGATATAATTTATAAATCCAATATCGATTATTGAACTGCCAAACTATTACTAATCTTAACAAAAGTACATCATTAACAATCAACACTATGTAGCTTACTTATAGTTTAGAAATATCTATGTACCTTTTAATGTTCTTTCTCATGGACATACACTTCCTTTGCATTTTGACTGAAAATCAAACATTTTTATATTTCCATCAAAACACATGTTCCACTTTGATGCTTATCAAACGATACTTTCGTAACTGTTCTAGGATCATATCTGAAAACCCACAAACTCAATATCACTTCCACTAACTTCGAGACTCTTTGGTAGTTACGTGCAAATAGTCTATTCTAAATCATTATTTAGAATTTTCTATTTTAACACATATGTACCAAAACACAAAGTCATACTAAATGATAATTTTATGAGTAAATCTGAATTAACTTGAGCACATTGAATGACAAATCTATTACGTTAATTTCAACAATTGAAATTTAGGATTTTATCCTTATCAACATTGCTCATTGTATTCCAACTTCATTAGTCGTGCTCTTGAAGATACATTTGAGGCCGATGGATCATATCACTTTTTGGGTACAACTATCAAAATTATATTTTGATAATGTACTTGGAATTCATTTTGGATTTGCACATCATACCATATCCTAGAGTCAATACTCTTAATGGTTTGACAGTCGAGGATTATTTTTCTTGAATTGATAAGAAACTCATAGTTTCTATTCAATGTGCAAGAAAATTTATTAGACATTCTAATGCATTATGTTTATTTAGATTTCATTAACTCCATTTCATCCCTCGTAGTCATTTTATCCTTGGATACTATTTTACTTCCTGTAATTTCTAAAATAATTTCCTTTCGGTACGAAGTTGGTATTCCTTAAAACAACAATTGTTTCTTAGTGCAATGGAATATGTATTCATAAACACTTTATGAATTGCCTTATACATAAAACTAATTTGGTTTTAGTTTACGATATTTATGGTCAAAACACAAATTGGTCATCCAAGGACGATCGTTCCTAAACTCCTTTTAGGGCGATTCATACAAGATCCCTCATGAACAATTATGACGTATAGTCTTTTAACTTGCACAACCTATCAACCACTTAGACTAGTACATGTTGGGATTTCTTATAAACCCTTGTCTTGCATGATTTTGTAAATTATTCTTTAGATGAAATTAATTTTAACCTTGAGCGTTACTCTTAAGTACATGACCTAACATAAAAAGGTTAACTCAACTTCACTCATCATCAATTGTACTTCATTCAAAAAAGTTCAATTACACCTTATCGGTACATCATTATGTATCATAGGGAGGAGTGAATTTAATCTTTATTCATTTTAGGTATGTTCGTAACTCTTTCCAATATACTCACATACTCGACCAAATCGAATCAATTTATTTTCTATATATATAATTTCATTTACTTCCGTGTTATATTCTATGAATATATCATTTACATGCTACATGCATATCAAATATGTGTGTTTACGTTTGTAATAATTCATTGATGAATTCAATGAAATATGTGGAAATGTTTGGTATTATTAGACTGGTGATTGCATATATATATATATATATATATATATATATATATATATATATCTGAAGAGTTCATCAACTCTTATGTCGCTCCCACTAAATGGGTGCTTTGCCCTTAAATGTTTGCGATATAATTCACTAGTACCATATGATTCATAATCATATAATTAAAGAATTATTTCTTAAAAGTGTGGTTAAACCTATAATTCCAAAATATTATTAGATACTTTTGTATTTCCAATGCATCACTATTGTTATAAAATAAATACCACTATTATAGTTTTATTTTATAACGAATATTCATTATATTCATATTGAAACAAAACTATGTCTATTTTTTTAGTCAGCACTGAAAAACGGTTATTATTTCATAAATAATAATCGGTATGTTTTACGGAAACAATTTTCGTAACTTGATGAAACCAATATGTGCAATTAGCATGCTTCCACTATTTTTACCATTAATATAATAGCGTACGAAATACAAAGCTCCATCAAACTAGTTAACATAGGCTATTTATTTCATCTATTGTAACCAGTTGACAGTCAAGAGTTTTCAAATCAAATATCTTGAAATTAAAGAATAAACCTCATAGAAAACAATTTTCTGTATGAGATTACATTTGGAGTAGGAATCATATTTCTTATTCCACGTTAAATATCTACTATTATTTTATACAATTCTCATTTCTATCGTAATTCCATGAAGAAGAAGTGACTATCTACTCTCTTCATCCCAATTGTGCCTTAGGTTACATCCACTCTAATACATTCAATTCCCTTTCTAAACGGTCAAACCATTCAAAAGAAAACCTTACTACAATACCATAATAAACTCTTTACAAAAGTTCATTGTTCATCCTTAACTTTTAAGGATATCAAATAAAATGCACATTAAGTAAACTGGTCAAACTGATATTTTAGAGATCAAATTCTTAGATCTATCTTGTAGTCTTTGGTCTAGTGTTACATTTAACGCAACAAAATCATAATTGTAATTAATCATATTGGATACATGATCTCACACTACGGTTTACTTGCTTATTCTGAATGAACTAATTTCATCGAGGTTTTGTACATAACGAGTGGTGGCCGTTCACCATATAACATTTATATGTGATTGGAAATGGATCAAATATTCATATCCTTGTATTTCTTTTAGAGTTCAAAACTCATTGAAGCCAATACACAATCTCGAGCAAATAAACATGTAAGTGATCAAGTAAGAACATATTGCGTAGTTGTATAATTAAGCATTTGCATAGGTTAATATGCAAAAAATTATTGGTAAGTATATTTTATATTTCTATTTGTCAATATTAATTCAATTCATTTGTATATTTTTAACTGATAAACACTTTACTAATTTTACTAGTTGCACAAATTTATCGATGTAGATTATTTTGACTTTATACTGGAGATGTTCTTATAATATTAGAAAGGTTAAATGTTACCATTTAATTATTTCTAATAAGAGTCACACTAGACTTTTATGTTTCTCAAAACCCTAAGATGAAACATAAAAGTCTTTCGACTTCTCTGGTGGGTGTTAGAACTCGTATTTCTTGGGATTCTAATCTTGAGGAAAGCTCAAAAAATCATAGGCCAATATACAATGGATAACTCCTTATTGGTTGTATCATATACAACTCCTATCCAATTATTCCTTGCCTTATTCCCATCTTTACCTTAAGGAAAGCTTAACAAATAAAGAGATATAATTCACTCATACCCGCCATTTTGTGACGGCCTAAGTATAATGCACATTCCTTGAGAAAAGCTCAACAAATATGTGCAGTTATCTTAGCTCATCGATCCTATATTGTAATAGTACTACACATAACATCCCCAGCTTGAGGAAATCTTAACCACTAAGGAGTATGCAAGTAATCTATTAATATATAAATGGTAGATGACAAATTTATATTAAAGATTCATAATCTTAATATATTTGATTAAGTGATATCGACTTATAAAATAGTATTATTCTTATGAAATGCTCTCATTATTCAACTATTGAACACATCTGAAATCATAGTATACGTACTGTACATATATATTTATTCATTAAGTCTATTTTAGGTTTTTTACTGTTCTATCTTTTATTATACATCTATATTATATAAGTTTAATTCTTGTAAAACATTTTATAATTTAATTAACTTATATAATAATCTATGTATGATCTCATATTAATTTTATTAATTAAATCTTATTTAATTAATTTAATTAATTAATTAACATTTTAATTAATTTTATTTTATTCATTTTAAATTGAGTATGTGCACTATAACATTTATAGTTATACACATATATCTTATATATGTATTATATTATTTATTAATTAACATTTAATTTATGTAATTAATTAAAATAATTCTAATTAATTCTAATTAATTTTCAAAAATTATAAATATATATACACACCACCTTAACATATTAAGTAATGTTACATATATCAATATATATGTCACTTAATTTAATTTTTTAATTTTTTAATTAATTAATTATTTTATTTTCAAAAAAAATTTGAAAATTATTTATAACGTTTATAAAATTATTGCTTATTTTAAATTTGACCATTTAAATTTAAAACATTATTTTTATTTTTTAGATTTAACCTTTTAAATTTAAATTTCAAAACATATTTTAAAATCATCCCAAGACCCAAATCAATTTGGGTCTTTATATTGGGGATAACCTTTGGGCTTATCTCATCCTTTCGGGCCTGGCTAATAGTCAGGTAGGGCAGAGTACTTGATTATCCAAACTCAACCCTAGACACCCTACTATATGAATAGGCTTTAATAAATTAATCTTAGTATTGCTAATTTAGACCGCATAGGCTATTTGGCTCTGATACCATAATTGGAACTGGACCAACACATAGCAGGGTAAATTTCAAAAAAAAAAATTCCATTTGTATTTTATTGGGCCTATGATGTCTAAATTTATTTATATCTTATCAAAATTTATTTAAAATAAATTCAATATTTTATTTAATTTATAATAATGTTTTATTGTATTAGAATTGTTTTTAGTATATAGTATAATATGTGTATCTACATGCAAGTTCAACATCAAAGGTGTAGTGTATAATTGTTGGGATATATAGTGCAACAGACATATTTCCCCATCATATACATATGTGATGTCTAATATGTAAGTATATATATCTATGTGTGTGTATGTTATTTATAAAACGATATTAATGTGTGTGTGTGTGTGTGTATGTGTGTGTGTGTGTATGTATGTATGTATGTATGTATGTATGTATGTATGTATGTATGTATGTATGTATGTATGTATGTATGTATGTATGTATGTATGTAGGTATGTATGTATGATACATATATATAAATAGTTAGTATTATACTATATAGTGATCTTAAATTTAATATAAATAACTATAAATTCAAATTTAAATTTAAAATTCGAATTCTAAATATTAGATCTAGATCTTCATAGAAAATATATAACAGTTCAAATTTAAATTAGTATATTAATTTTAAATAACTATATATTATATATATAAATATTTCGAAACTTATAAATATATATACACAAGCACACACATATCTTACATATGCATATTAAATTAATATTAATAATTATATATATATTAATTATATATATATATATGTTTTGATGTAAATAAATAATTAATGCACACACACACACACATTCGGTTAGAAAAAAAATTTGCGTTTTAAAAAAAATTGGTTTTTATTTATTTTAATTTCCATATGGAAATCATTAAATATAAAAAAAATTGAACTTTTTTAGAAAGCAAAAACTTATAATTTTTTTATCAAATATATACACACACACATATATTACATATATTTTATAGATATATGTATACATATAATATAAAGTTAGATTTTACATTTGAAATTATTGCATGAAATATATACATATAAATATATATATATATATATGGTTAAAAAAAATTAAACAAATTAAATGTGTGTGTATATTGTTAAATTTATAATTTTATTTTATATAATACATACATGTATGTTAACAAAATTTTGAAAGACTTTGAAACAGCTAGTATTAACAAAACGATGATTTGATATTACCATCTTATGTACAGACCCCTTTCAAAGGGATCAAAATGAGTTCTAGATGAGAGAATTCATTCAAAAGCACCCTTCCAAGGGTGTCGATGCAGCTGCTATGGAAGGATCTCCTTTGAAAGGCAAGTTCTTTACGAAAAGCATACAAATCTCTTCCAAAAGCATCCTTTCGAAGGTGTTGATTTGATAGATATAAGGAGAACCCCTTCAAAAGTCCAATGACCTTTGAAAAGATTCGAAACTCAATGTGTATATATTCGAGTAGAGAGTGGAATCAACGTGTCATAGAGCCTTATTTTGGATAAATGTCATAAGTCCAATGGACTCGATAATGTTGAATTATCATCATCACGTTACTTTAGTGCCGCAAGGGCTTTGGACGTAATGAAATATGCTTTAAAGTCAAGATATCCAAATAGGTTATATAGTGTAGAATATGCTAATAAAGGGCTAAGAAGATAAGTGTGTATCATGTGCAATTGGTCATTAGATAAGCTAATGGCCGACATAATCAATCTCATGTTCGAAATCAATATCAAGTCCATGCATCCTCCCTTTTTATTTCTTACAAATGGATTAAAAGTAATAGAATTTGTCCATAATTTGATTTAGGGTTACAAGAATTCGATTTGACAAAGAAATGCAGGAATCAAAAATCAGTCCCGAACTTATACCCCTATGGTCGTATTTATAGATGCGGGTTAAACCCTTCCGTGTCCATCCTGTTAAAGCTATCAAAAGGTCTCTTCACCGACCTTTCGCTGTCATTGATGTTAGGGTGCTTCTGCTTTCTTTGTTTAAGCTTACTTAAGACTTGAATCTTCCTTCTGCCATTGGGTATCGAATCGGTTTCCACACCACCTATATGCATCTTTGGAGGCTTTCATCACTATCAAAAGGGTATCTTCTTGGTTTCGAAAGGGTTGTAACATAGTTGAAGGCTTCCTGGACCTCTTTATTGCTGTTCAGATCTGGTGCTAATATGGTAGATTGTTATTTGTACAAGTGCGGAAGGGCATTTTGATTGGTTTGAAAGAATCTAGTGGTGGCAGAAAGATCATTGCACAAGGTCACTTATAATGGAAAAGCTTCTTAATGGACTGATGATGGTTGCAAATAGTAGCTTTCGAAAGTAATCCCTTTGATTAATGCGGAAGCCCACCTTCTGATGCTTGCAGAAGCAATATTAACATATATGAAGCCTTTCTAATTCTTACGGAAAGGTTTAACCGATTTGAAAGGCTAGCCTTTGCACAGCCAAGCTTTCGAATGGGAAGTGTAGGTAGAGTCTTCTTCTGCGGAAGGTGGATAGTGGTGGAACCAATCGTTTTGAAAGATTTGATTTATGTGGAAGGGATAATATTGGAAGAGTTCCTTATTTTCATCTTTTGAGGAAGCATTCAACGCTTACAGTACCAATCCAATCTCTTCGAAAGCTACTTCAATGCCTTCGAAACCCCTTTTTTGAACCATGGCGAAACCCTTTTTTCAACTCTTGCAAGCCTCTATAATGCTTTCGCAAGCCTTCTTTTAACACATGTGTGATGCCTTCGGAAGCCTTCTTTCATACCTACATTCTTGAGTGAACTTTATGGTTAACAATGTGTTTTAAAATTAAACTAGTTTTAAATATTGTTAAATGTTTTAAATTATTTTCAAAAGGTAAAATATATATAAAAAATTGTTTTTTTAATTATTGCCGAAGGATATATATAAAAAAAGAAAATTTACTTTAACACACACATCTACAAACATATTCGTTAAATGTTGACGGCACAAATATATATGAATTCGTGATAATATACACATAGATAATAGCAGCATATGGCATGACAAATAATGTGTATATATATGTATGTATGTATGTATAATGTAAATTGGATTAATACTTAGTCCAAAGCCTATATGAAACACTTTGAGATATTGAATCTGATCACTCCTTGAATCAGTATCCAAACCTTCAGAAAGAGCTACCAAACTGAAAGCAGCAACCATCAATCTCAAAAGGAAAGTTATGTAAAGTGGTGGTTGGAGATGAATAGGTCCCTAATGTGACCGACCACCCATGGCTACTATACAGACGTTAAAACACTTCAAGCTAGATCAATAAAAATGCACTTAAATCTAATTCAAATCGATATCGTATATCGATACATGTATTTATAACTATTATATACACACTATTTAGCATTAATTAACACAAATTAAATAAAAATTTATTATTATTAATTAATTAATTTAATTTATAATAGTTATAATTAATTAAATCATGTAGTAATATGAGTATTCAACATTTCGATTGTGTAACTCCTAGATGTAAATTTAGTTAGCAATTAATATCGAACAATTCAAATATTGACGTTCACACATCACTTAGCAGGTGGTGTGACATTATGATCAAATTTATTGCTTACATAGCTTCGGTAAAATCCAATTTTATTTTATTTAAGCATTACCCGATAGTGATAATCATTTACACCAATTTTCTTCGTCAAAACTATATCACATTTGGACTTGTGGAATTTGGTAACCGTCAAAATTCCAATATTGTCCACAGTTAATATTATAGTCCAAACACAAAGTTTTAGTGTAACAACCCACATATTTTACGATTGTATATTTAAATGTTTTATTTAAATATAGCATCGTTAATCGAATTAAAGTCCAAAAAGCTACTTTTTGTAAACAGTCGAATTAGGACTCGAGACCACTTCCATTGAGTCCAAAATGACGTTTACAACTTTTTTGAGTATAAACATCGATATGTTTGGAGTTGAGTGAATTTTGCTATTTTCACTTAGGGCTTTGGGCTTGGGTTTGGGTTTCAGCCCACTAACCCAACTCATCTTATATCCTAACTCCACCCCCTCTCCTCTTCATACATTATCATTTCCTAACACTTCAAGCTTTAGAAAAATGTAGGAAGAGAAAAGGAATTAGAAATTCCTAAGCCCTAGATTCATTTGCAAACTCAAGTTCTAGCTCCAAAATCTAAGAGAAGCTTAGGTAAGCATCCTCTTCATCTTCTCCATCTCATTTCCTCTTCAATTTCAGAAATTTCCTAAACCCTAACTTAGGAAATATTTTTCTTTTGAGCTTAGATTGAAGCTTCTTGGGTTAAAATTGAAGAGTGATTGTTCTTGCCTTGTTATATAGCTTCTCTCCTGTGTTTTTGGGTTTAAAGGTGAGTTTTTGGGTTTAAAGGTGAGTTTTTGAATTCACATCTATGTCTATAGCTATCATAGTTGTTAGGTATGAATTCCTAACACCTATTCGTGTTCATTTGCTTTTGATTTGGATTGATTTGGTGAACTTTCCAATTTTGGGTTTTTGAAGTCCAATTTTTGTGAAAATCCTTTTATGGATGTTTGAACATGTTTTTGGGGTGTATCGAAGAGCCTATAAGGCCGGGTTGTCGCTTGGCATAAATCCATAGTCGACATTGCTCGATCGATCGTTTTTGGTAGGATTTTGCCCTTCATAGGGCTAGGCTGAGTATACTGCGAATTGCAGTTCAGTCGACTGAACCATAAGTGTCAGTCGACTGAACCTGTGGGACATAAAGTTTCTGACCCTGTGTCAGTCGACTGACCATTATGGTTCAGTCAACTGAGCCTGGAAACAGAAAGTTTCCAGGCAAAGTGTCAGTCGGCTGACCATTATGGTTCAATCGACTAAGCCTGGAAATCGAAAGTTTCCAGGCATAGTGTCAGTCGACTGGCCATTATGGTTCAGTCGACTGAATCTGCTATCTCAGCCTATTTGCCTATTTTTGAGCGAATTTCCATTGTTTATCCATTTGGGTCGATCTGATTAGTTGTTATCGCTTTTATCGACTTTGATGACTTATTTTTCGGGATTTTTGGGAATATCCATTTTGATGGATTTGGTATCGATTTCTTTGGATTTAATTCACGTCTTCGAATGTGAACCTTTGATGATTGATTGTTTTTACAATCATTTCTATGGTTTGTCACTTTAAAGTGCAAAGGTTTCTATACTAGTAATAAATATTCAAACTCTTTCACAAAAATGATTTCAACTCTATTTTTAATACAAAGCTCGTTTATAAAACCGTTTCCCAATCTATTAGTATATACAAACCTTTACCTCATTCGTATGAGAAATCTAATTAAACGGCTTAGTAAAACAAGTGGTATGAAACGCTTGCGTTTACTTCGTCGGTTAATTCTTGGACTTGTTCGATTGAACTCTTGTGATAATTTTCGAGTGCAAATCTACAATTTGTTCGTAAATATTTAAGTTAAGCTAGTGGTTATGGGACATGAAGCTAAACTCATTTATTTACTAGCTTAGTGTAATCGACACTTCTTGATGATCGATGATGGTCATTTTATGGTTTAGACTAGCAATTTGCGATGTCTCTTTGTCCACGTGTGGGAATGTACCCCGATTTATGGAGCTTCGTCTCATTTTTATAGGCTAGCGACCTATGGTTTATTGGAGTTCAGTTCATCGGGCGTTCGCTGTATTACGTCGTTGTTCCGGTATATTGGAGTTTGGTTCATCGGGCGTAACGCTATACTACGTCGTTGTTCCGGTTTATTGGAGTTCGGTTCATCGGGCGTTCGCTGTACTACGTCGTTGTTCCGTATTATTTGAGTTTGGTTCATCGGGCGTAATGCTATACTACGTCGATGTTCTGGATTATTTGAGTTTCAGGTTCCTCGGGCATTCGTTGTACTACGTTGTGGCATCGGCTATATGGTTAGCGACCATGGGTTAGCGACCCATTTGTGATACACGTGTTAATGAGTTTTCATGCTCCCTTTTGTGATAGGCCTCCTCCTTTGTGATTTCTGGATTTCTGGTTGTGATTTCTAGAATTTGTGTTTCACTAATTTTCGTGGCTTGCATTGATAAGCTCTATCAATATTTGTGTTTTGGTGAATAATTTAAAGAATGTGATTATTTTTGGTGTTTTAAGATTCATGAGATATTGTATGATTTTTGTTGATATTTGATGTATACTTGACACAGTATGGCATTTTTGTTATCATACGTTTTTTGTCATATCTCTTATCCTATCTCATTTTTCCTAATATTTATAGCTAGACTGATCCGTTTATTATTTTCTTCTTAAATAATACTCGGGTCAGACCGAGATATTTCAGGTGCTTCTGCTTGACTTCTTATCAGGGTCCATCATCTGACTTTTGGCTAACTACTTTAGATTAGTAGTTTTTGTTGTTATACATTCGAGATAGAGACTCCTTGATGTATACTTACTCTTTTGTCTAGCACTTGTATCTATTCTTTTGTGATGTAGTGAATATTGTTTGACCACTGTTTTGATGTACTCTTTTATGTGATATATTCATATCTGATTCCGTCTTTGTGATATGAATATCTGTGACTGATTTATGTTATGCTTATTTCTATATTTGTTTCCGATGTCCACATAGTCACTGTGTGATAGCTTTGAGTTTGAATCAGTATGTCGGATTTCCTCTTAAAATGAAATGTAAGTTATATTATCTGAGATATCGGTACTCGCACAAAGCAATTACACAGATGGTCGCTCCTCAACAGCCTTATTCTTCGCGCCAGTCAACGGCATTACCCAGTAGTGTCCTTGGATAGCGTGAGTATAGAGGTGGGGTGTCACAGCTTGGTATCAGAGCCAAACTTCGGAACAATGTAGACTAATCTAGCAAGGATCATTGTCCTAAGTCTTTCTTAGGAATCGTGCCATAGGGTTTAATTCGAGTCTTCGTACCATCCTATCCTATTTTCTTTTGTGATGCCTTGTTTTATCAATCAAGTTTGTTTGATATTCATTTTGAGAATAACCTTTTTCCTCTTCTTTCTTTCTTTCTTAAAGAAGAGAAATGGTTAGATCTAGCATTCCTAGCACCGGTCAATCCAGTAGTCCTTCTCTGGATGGCGTATTCATGTCTACCCAACAGCTTTTGGATCTTGTAAATAATCAAAGGTTTATCTGTGCTTTGAGTAAGAACCCTGAAAATGTTTTACCTCTGAAATTAGAAGTGCCTTTCGACCAGTTTGTAGATATGACTCTTTGACTTGAAGAGACCGATAAAGAAAATGATGTTGAAGTTGTGGATGCCAAACAAAACTTCAACATCAAAAAAAAGAGGCATATTAAGTTCAAAAGTCCTAATCCCAACAAAAAGGGGAAGCAGGCAATTTCGGTAGCAAAGACTCCTACCTCTAGTCGTGGACGATGCTACAATTGTGGTTCTACGGACCACTATGCAAATAAGTGTCTAAAACCTCTTACTTGTCGCTATTGCAAAGGTTTGGGTCATCTTTTATCTTCATGCCCCAAACTTCCAAACAAGAAAGAGGGAAAGTTAAAGGTTGTGCAAGCCTCTACTAGCACTTCTCTTGGTGAAGGTATTTCTCATTCTATCCTTGACGATATTTGTTTTGTGATTATCTTATTCGAGTTCTTTTTGATACGGGTGCATCCCACTCTTTTATATTAAAAGAAATTGTTGATACTTTTTCTTTAAATATTATGGGTTTGATGACTTCATTGAGAATTGTGAATCCGATTGGTGGATCCGCAACCCTCAGTTTACTTTGTGAAATGTCGAGATTATTTTATGTGATTATTCTTTTCGAGCCGATTTGCATGTTATGCGTTACTTAGGCTTCGAAACTGATTTTTGGGAAAGGATTGGCTTGATCATTATTAAGCCCACATCCTATGTCCTGAGCGGACTATATATCTTCGACATCCTCAATCTGTTAAGCATATTTCTATGGTTCTTAATGATTTTGATTTCCAAATTCGGTGGCATCATTTTATTCTTTAAACCTACATGATGAGGAGAATATTATTTCTCTCATTCAAGTAGTTTGTGAATTTTACGGTATATTTGAGCCTGTCTTAGGATTATCACCTAAGCAATCTATTGAATGGTGCTAAGGTCTTTTCAGCTTGACCTTGCCACCGGTTTTCATCAGCTACGAGTTGCGGTGGATAACATTCCACTTACTGCATTCCGCACTCGTTATGATTCTTATGAGTGGTTCGTTATGTCATTTGGTTTGACGAACCTTCTACCTTATTTCATCCATCTTAGGAATCGAATATTCTACGAATATCTCGATGAGTTTATCCTTGTATTTATTGATTATGGATGAAAACAACAATTTAAAATTTGCAAATCTTTTTAATAAGATATTTATAAGTATGATTGGATTTTGTTCTTAAAACGAGCAAATAATATTTGTAAATTTTATAAGAGACATGTTTATCATATAGAAGATAATTTTGTGTTATTTTGCCCATTGAGTGCTTTAAGAATTCTGATCGGTGCGCTTGATCAACGTTATCGATAGGAATCTCCTAAGCGCTTTGATAAGACAGTCAGACGGAGTAAATTGACTTGTAATAAGTAAAATTTTCTAAAAAGATGATTACACAAAGTAAATTATAATTTTAAAAGTCTTAGCTTTTCGGGAAAGAGGATCATTTAAAGGAACTCTTTTCCGATGCTTTTATTCTTATGATTCTCGAAGGGAACCAAGATTTCATTGTTTGTACCGATGCTAGTCGTATTGATTTGAATGCCATTCTCTTGCAAAGGGAATGTGTTATCACATATGCTTTTTAACAATTAAAGCTTGTTGAGACTAGATATGCCATTCATGATCTAGTGCTCGCGGCTATTGTTTTCGCTCTTAGAATTTGGCGACATTATCTTTCGGGAGAGAAAATTTGTTCTCTACACCGATCATAGATCTTTGAAGTATTTATTTTCTCATAAGGAACTCAATTTGTATCAACAACGTTTGCTCGAGTTCCTTACATCTTATGATTTTGATATTCTTTATACTCCCGGAAAGGGCAATCGTGTTGTCGATGCTCTTAGTCGAAAGCAACAAGCGGTTGTTTCCATGATGATATCTGAATGGAGTGATCTCGAGACTTTGTCCACTTGTGAGATTCGAGATCGTGAATCCGATTCATGTTCATCTCTTGTTTTGTGTAGCCTTGAGGCTCATCCTTCTCTTTTGGACCATACCTCTTTGGCTAAACTCTATGTCAAATTAAATTGCATGGAGTTCCTACTTCTATTGTTAGCGATCGTGATCCATTATTTTACTAATGGATTTTTGGTAAGGTCTTCAAAAGCTTTGGGAACAAAGCTTAATTCTAGCACCGCTTATCATCCTCAATCCGATGGACAAATAGAGCGTGTGAATCAAACTCTTGAAGATCTTCTTTGTGCATGTGTTCTTGATTTTAGTGGAAGTTGGGAAGATCATATTTCTCTTGTTGAGTTTTCCTATAATAATGTCTTCCAATCTAGTATTGGTATGGCACCTTTTGAGGCTCTCTACGGAAGGCCATGTCGATTTCCTTTGTGTTGGCTTGAAGTCGGTGATAAACTGGTTTTAGGTCTAGAGTTTATTGGTGTTCATTTGTGTTTCACCTATGAGGGGTGTTGTGCGTTCCAGTCGATCGGGAAAGTTAGCACCTCGATATTGGTACATTTCCCATCACCGAACGAATTGGTTCTGTGGCTTGTCGCCTTTTGTTACTGGTTCAATTTTTTTGCTATTCATGATGTTTTCCACATCTCTCAGCTACGAAAATACCTTAGGGATTCCAATTCTATTCTTGAGTCCAGTGTTATTGAAGAAATTGAGGTTTCACCAAATTTGACTTATGAGCAACATTCTATTCGTGTCATTGCTTCGGAGGTTAAACGCCTTCGAAAGAAAGATGTTCTTCTTGTGAAAGTTCAATGGTCCTCAAATCCTAAGGATTTCTCTTGGGAATCTTGAGAATACATCGAACAAACAAATCCGGACTTACTCTTTCGTGCTCTTTATGCTGAACTTCTTATTTCAAATTTTCTTTTGTGTTGATATGCTTTTATGGTTGTTACTCTTTATTTTCCTCTTAATTATTGCGAGGACGCAATTCCTTTAAGGAGGGGAGTCTGTAACAACCCGCATATTTTACGATTATATATTTAAATGTTTTATTTAAATATAGCATCGTTAATCGGATTAAAGACAAAAGGCTAGTTTTTGTAAACAGTCGAATTGGGACTCGAGACCACTTCCATTGAGTCCAAAATGGTATTTATAACTTTTTTGAGTATAAACATCGATGTGTTTGGAATTGGGTGAATTTTGCTATTTTCACTTAAGGCTTTGGGCTTGGGTTTAGGTTTCAGCCCACTAACCCAACTCATCTTATATCCTAACTTCACCCCTCTCCTCTTCATACACTATCATTTTCTAACACTTCAAGCTTTAGAAAAATGGGGGAAGAGAAAAGGAATTAGAAATTCCTAAGCCCTAGACTCATTTGCAAACTCAAGTTCTAGCTACAAAATCTAAAAGAAGCTTAGGTAAGCATCCTCTTCATCTTCTCCATCTCATTTCCTCTTCAATTTCAGAAATTTCCTAAACCCTAACTTAGGAAATGTTTTTCATTTTAGCTTAGATTGAAGCTTCGTGGGTTAAAATTGAAGAGTGATTGTTCTTGCCTTGTTCTATAGCTTCTCTCTTATGTTTTTGGGTTTAAAGGTGAGTTTTTGAACTCACATCTATGTCTATAGCTATCATAGTTGTTAGGTATGAATTCCTAACACCTATTCGTGTTCATTTGCTTTTGATTTGGATTGATTTGGTGAACTTTCCAATTTTTGGTTTTTGAAGTCCAATTTTTGTGAAAATCCTTTTATGAATGTTTGAACATGTTTTTGGGGTGTATCGAAGAGCCTATATGGTCGGGTTGTCGCTTGGCATAAATCCCTAGTCGCCATTGCTCGATCGATCGTTTCCGGTAGGATTTTGCCCTTCATAGGGCTAGGCTAAGTATACTGCGAATTGCAGTTCAGTCGACTGAACCATAAGTGTCAATCGACTGAACCTGGGGGACAGAAAGTTTCTGACCCTGTGTCAGCCGACTGACCATTATGGTTCAGTCGACTGAGCCTGGAAACAGAAAGTTTCCAGGCAAAGTGTCAATCGACTGACCATTATGGTTCAATCGACTGAGCCTGGAAACCGAAAGTTTCCAAGCATAGTGTCAGTCGACTGACCATTATGGTTCAGTCGACTAAATCTGCTATCTCAGCCGATTTGCCTATTTTTGAGCGACTTTTCATTGTTTATCGATTTGTGTCGATCCAATTAGTTGTTATCGCTTTTATCGACTTTGATGACTTCTTTTTCGGGATTTTTGGGAATATCCATTTTGATGGATTTGGTATCGATTTCTTTGGATTTAATTCACGTCTTCGAATGTGAATCTTTGATGATTGATTGTTTTAACAATCATTTCTGTGGTTTGTCACTTTAAAATGCAAAGGTTTCTATACTAGTAATAAATATTCAAATTCTTTCACAAAAATGATTTCAACTCTATTTTTAATACAAAGCTCGTTTATAAAACCGTTTTCCAATCTATTAGTATATACAAACCTTTACCTCATTCGTATGAGAAATCTAATTAAACGGCTTAGTAAAACAAGTGGCATGAAACGCTTGTGTTTACTTCGTCCATTAATTCTTTGACTTGTTCGATTGAACTCTTGTGATAATTTTCGAGTGGAAATCTACAATTTGTTCGTTAATATTTAAGTCAAGCTAGTTGTTATGGGACATGAAGCTAAACTTATTTATTTACTAGCTTAGTGTAATCGACACTTCTTGATGATCGATGATGGTCATTTTATGGTTTAGACTAGCGATTTGCGATGTCTCTTTGTTCACGTGGGGGACTGTACCCTGATTTATGGAGCATCGTCTCATTTTTATAGGCTAGCGACCTATGGTTTATTGGAGTTCGGTTCATCGAGCGTTCGTTGTACTACGTCGTTGTTCCGGTTTATTGGAGTTCGGTTCATCGGGCGTAATGTTGTACTACGTCGTTGTTCCGGTTTATTGGAGTTCGGTTCATCGGGCGTTCGCTGTACTACGTCGTTGTTCCGTATTATTTGAGTTTGGTTCATCGGGCGTAACGCTGCACTATGTCGATGTTCTGGATTATTTGAGTTTCAGGTTCCTTGGGCGTTTGTTGTACTACGTTGTGGCACCGGCTCTATGGTTAGCGACCCGTTTGTGATACACGTGTTGGTGAGTTTTCATGCTCCCGTTTGTGATAGGCCTCCCCCTGTGTGATTTCTGGATTTTTGGTTGTGATTTCTAAAATTTGTGTTTCACCAATTTTCATGGTTTTCATTGATAAGCTCTATCAGTATTTGTGTTTTGGTGAATAATTTAAAGAATGTGATTCTTTTTGGTGTTTTGAGATTCATGAGATATTGTATGATTTTTGTTGATATTTGATGTATACTTGACACAGTATGGCATTTTTGTTATCATACATTTTTTGTCATATCTCTTATCCTATCTCATTTTTCCTAATATTTATAGCTAGACTGATCCGTTTATTATTTTCTTCTTAAATAATACTCGGGTCAGACCGAGATATTTCAGGTGCTTCTGCTTGACTTCTTATCAGGGTCCATCATCTGACTTTTGGCTAACTACTTTAGATTAGTAGTTTTTATTGTTATACATTCGAGATAGAGACTCCTTGATGTATACTTACTCTTTTGTCTAGCACTTGTATCTATTCTTTTGTGATGTAGTGAATATTGTTTGACCACTGTTTTGATGTACTCTTTTATGTGATATATTCATATCTAATTCCGTCTTTGTGATATGATTATCTGTGACTGATTTATGTTATGCTTATTTCTATATTTGTTTCCGAGGTCCACATAGCCACTGTGTGATATCTTTGAGTTTGAATCAGTATGTCGGATTTTCTCTTGAAATGAAATGTAAGTTATATTATCTGACATATCGGTACTCGCACAAAGCAATTACACAGATGGTTGCTCCTCAACAGCCTTATTTTTCGCGCTAGTCGACGGCATTACCCAGTAGTGTCCTTGGCTAGCGTGAGTATAGAGGTGGGGCGTCACACTTTGGTTCAATAATAATAATTATTGTTAACTGAATTGCTCTGGCCAGAGACTTTGACTTTGAATAGACTTCGGTTGACCGTGATACTAACCCCATATAACCAACGAGATGAAGTCTCTTTTGAATTGAGACTCGCTTCCATTGCTTTCGCTTGACCCAACTATAGTCGTTCGTTAGACTCTGTGCCACGATTTAACTATAATCAAATAGGAGTTTCCACCAAGAAGCTCGACGGTATTCTTAAGTTGAGGGAACTATGTAATATTGTCACATTGATATTTTCTGTTTGAACTTAGTTATATCAACCAACAGAAAAATATCGAGTAGGCCATTCCATAGTTATCCAATAACTATCAGTACATAACCCCTTGGTGCTCCCGGCAGCCATGAGTAATACACTGCCCAATATTTGGAGAGATTTACGTACTCCAGTCTCAATGAATGTATCGATATCTAGGCTCGATACATCTTGTCTAGGAATATTTAAAATGGTATATTTATTTTATTGTGATAAATCACTCATCACTACAACCACTATCACAAAAAATATTATTTATATATTTTCTATTAAATATACTTTAATTAAATTAATTAATTAATATAACACATTATATCAAGTATGTGATAGAGACAAAATCTCTTTTTGGTATGATCCTTGGTCTACTAAAGGTGTGATTCTTGTTGATATTATTGATTATGATGTTAGAGTTATAACTGGTATTCATGAGAAAGCTTCTGTTGATAGATATTGGAGTGATGGAGCTGTCTCCATGCCTTATTTTAGTTCCTCTGTTGTTAGATTTGCATGGAATGTTATTCAAAGTAAGACTTACAACTCTTGCAATGTTCATGTCAAGTGGTATGATAAGCCACATACAATAAAATTAGTATACAAGGTTCTTGATTCTACAGTTGATTATCCCTTATTTCCTTGGTTTTCTAGAATCTGGAACTCTCAATCTATCCCTAAGGAAAACTTGTTCGTGTGGAAAGTTTTGAAGAATGGTCTTCATACTCTTCAAAAACTTAAAGCTTTTGGTCTGATTCATAGTGATACCTGTATTTTGTGTGGAACTGGTGTGGAAACAGTTTCACATTTGTATTTTGAATGTGAGTTTTCCTTCTACATTTGGAAAAGAGTTTTAAATCACTATGACTTGCATAATCCTAGAAGAGTGTCTACTGTGGAATGGTTCAACATATTCAAAGCTACTAGATGGAAGAATGAAAGAGGAAAATTGATGTTAAGAATTCTTAAGAAAACTATATATCTCATTTGGTTGGAGAGGAACATTAGAGTGTTTAGAGGGCAATCTACCACTAAACATGTAATGGTCCTTTCTATAATTAGGTCTATGGTTTGCTAGCTGTTCTTTGTGTACAGTTAGTCTTTTGTTTTTGGCTATGTTTGTTGTAATGCTTTTTATCCTTGTTTTTTCAATAAAATGGTAGGGGACCATTCAACCCCGCTGGCTTTGCCAAAAAAAAGTATGTGATAGAAAGAAAACGCCATTTAATTTCAAACAAGATTGATTATCGAGTTAGATGTATGTAACCATTATATAATTGCCCCTAGGTCATACCCCTAACTCTATAAGAAGCGTGAATGTTTATATGGTATTTCACAAAGATGTATGACTTTTACTAACTTGAGTTAGAAACTACTTACTGATGACATATGCTTTCATGCATTAATAACATAAGCGCCCATCGTTTGTTTTACAAATAAACAGACTTTGTGAAAATTAGTTAAAACCATAATTATTTATCAATAATAATATGAAAAACTAATAATATACATGCAAAAGGAATGAAATTGGAAAATATGATATTTAACCATTATATACAGTTACAATAATGATGATAAAAATTTATTAATTACTTACAACGGTTGTGGTAACACTAACAAAAATGTACCGAACGTCTATAGTGATTGTGGTTAGAATGGAGGTAATAACGATGATAATAATTTGAACTTATGACTTTATAAAAAATAAAGACAGACTTTTGGTACGTTCGATATTCGAGTTTGTAAACTCATACATACACATATGATATGCCTGAAAGTTTATGGTTAAACCAAAAAAATATGACACCAAATAGATCCCTCCCTCTCTTTCACACACTCACACACATAATGTAGGAGTTCTGTTATAACCCATATGAGCCCTTGAAATTTTTGAGGCCATAAAATTTGAAATTGAACTTAAATTTTTTGATATGTTCTTACATGGCTCGTGATGCTCATGACCAGTTCCAAAAAAAATGGTTAATTGATTAATAATCATAATATGTTCAAACTAATATTCCAAACCAGTGGTAAACATAGATGTTTGAACATTTGGTATTCACGAAACATTTTGAATTCGTTAGCAGTTTTGAAATGATTTCAATTTTAGCGGACATGATATTCATAGTTTAAGTTAAATATTCCTAAATTTTCATTTGATTTCGATTGAAAATCAGAAGATGTAGAGTATGGTGTAATGTAACTTTACCCACAAACATATACATATACGTATATGAATGGTTATGGAGTTTATGTGAATTTGCTCATTTTTCGAAAAACTATTATCGAAATCGTTATGGATATCATCACTACAAGAAAAACCATTTACGGTTGCAAAAAACTGTGGCATTTTATCATAAACGCAACCAAAAATATTTTTCCCAAAATATGTTTCGTGACTAAAAAATTTTTGTTCCCGCTCCTTAGAAAACTTTTTCCGCCTAGCCAAAAATAAACGTGACCAGTCATTGTTTTCCATCTCGCGTATACTTAGAAAACTCTCTCCCCATTTCGATCTACTTCTGCAGAAATTTTTTTCCCCTTTTCAATCCTCGCGGCAGCCAGCAATCGCTCAAATTTCATCAACTGAAGATCAAGTTCCCCTTTTCATCGTCCACTCCATCCTTGCTCAACGTCCTCGCGGCATTACTCAACATCCTCGCGGCAGCCAGCAATCGCTTAGGTATATTTAGGTACGAATCGTCTAAATCAATTTTGTGATTCGATTTTGTGATTCTATTTTTATTTAACCCTAATTTGCATGCATCGTATATTCGAATTTCTGCCTAATTTCTAACTAAAATATTGATTCAACCCTAATAACGAAGATCTTTTATTCAACCCTAGTTTACACCTTTATATATTTATGTTTTTTTATTAAATGAATAAAAGCATGGCTATGTCCAGGGTTAAACTGTGTAATTGTTTTACCGTTTTAACCAAAGTACAAATTTTGTACACCAAGTACGAATAATCACAAAATTGAATTATGGAAGATATTGAATATCAACATGTCTGGACATGGAGAGTCTGGCTACACCCATGATTTTGTCAAAATTATCTGTAATACTAGACTCCAATTTGGAAAATTAGAACAGTAGTGAATTGCAAAGTAATACATAATCTTTTGCCTTCATATGTTAAGACTTTGAGAGAGACATGATAGTTGAGTAAGTCTAATTAAAGGAGTTGCATGATCCATACTTTTACCAATCTGTTAATGTGCAATTAATATAACTTACATCATAGAGAAAGTCATCAATAAGTGTCTTCATCATGTCTTTTGTCCTATAATTAAAACAAACCAGGTAAACGGCAAATGGCAAGTGGCTTTGCATGCAACCTGGAAGTAGTCGGCAAATATAAATCAAAAATAGGGATGCATGTTGCATCTGTTTATATGATGTAAGGTTTTACATAGATTCCATATGGGTCACTTTAGGTGTTACGGCCTGCATGACTTCAAGCAATGCCTTCTAAGCAAAAAATCAGTTTCTTTCTTTAATCTATAGTTGCAATTATTTAATGCATATGTAATCAAGTCTGTTATCCGGAAAGTAACCATCTGATCACACTCCTCATCTTTGTCACTTTCAACTAGTTTCCATTTAGTGACTTTTATAATTTTGCATCAAGGACGTAGTAGTTTTACATAAGTCAGATTTAGTAGTTTCAGAGCTTGAAAAATTGTTTGTTTTATTAGTCATATTGTTTGTCTTCCAATATAAATTTAATTGATTTAGACTCTTTATATATTTAATGGCCTGTGTAATAAATTTTATGGCCTGTGTAATAAATTTTAAGTCTCATTTTTCTAGCCATGGTGTAGATCAATTTATGGCCTGTGTAATAAATTCTATGCTATAGCACTGCGTTGTTTTGACCATAACCTTCAAACCATTTATAACCTGTGTAATAGGAATTAAAAAATGCTTATTTGATAGCACTAGAAATATACGTAACCAGCTTTACAACTGTTCCTAAAGCAGCAAAAAAACCTATTACCATGTTTTAAAATATTGAATTTGTTAGAAGTTACACTTCAAAATACCATATTCATTCGGTGTTATTATACTGAATGAACTGATATTTCAATAAAACCTACATGTATGAAATCACATACACTTGTTCATAATTTATTAACAAAAATTCGTTGAAACATCATTGAACAAAGTTTTATTTGGCTAATCTTTAGAATGATTGGGTGGCCCGATATTAAGAAGTACTATTAACGTAGTAACTTATTTTTTTTTAAATTAGTATCAGACATATGAAGAGGAGGTGTCACCAATTTCTACGTCAAAGATTGGGAACTTATTTGCCTTCATATGTCGACGATGGAAAAAGATTGGGTTTTTTTAAACAGGTGATAAAACAATGCTTAACTTAATATGTATTTTGAGAATTAGAACATGTAATATAATATTAAAACTCAATTTCTTTTTTATGTTTTTAACTTTTGTCATAGAACTAGCATAGAGTACCGACAAGGAGCAATGAATTTCGTGCATGCTGCAAAGAGGAATGTAAGAAGTGTAGAAAAAAATTTATGCCCTTGCAAAGATTGTCGGAATCTTAGTCGTCATGATGATCACATCATCGTTGAACATTTAATTATTGGAGGAATGGATCCTAAATACATACATGGTGTATGGTTTAACCATGGCGAATAGATAATTGAAGAGAAGGAAACAAATACATTTGACGTATATGATTTATTCAAGATGATTCACTATGAAGATGAAGATTTTTTGAATGATGATTTTTTTCATGATGATAAAGATAATGTTGATTCTCAGAGTAAAGAGGATGAGTTACTCAAGAACTTGGAAGATGCAGAAACTCCATTATATCATGGTTGCACAGATCACACAAAATTATCTGCCATCACCGTCTTGTTTAATCTTAAATGTGAGACTGGCTTGTCTGATAGTGGGTTTGATAAGCTTTTAACTATGCAACATTTATTTTTGCCAAAGAATAACGTGCTTCCCAAAACCTTATATGAAGTAAAGAAATTTCTTAGAACATTCGACATGGGTTTTGAAAAGATACATGCTTGTGAGAATGACTGTTGCCATTTCAGAAAAGAATACAAAGATTTAGATATTTGTCCAAAATGTGGTTCTTCGAGATGGAAGAAAAATCAAGATACTAGAGAGGTTATAAAAGGTATTCCAGTTAAAGTGTTGAGATACTTTCCAATAATTCTGAGATTTAAAAGAATGTATAGATCTCAAAAGATGGCAACAGATTTAAGATGGCATACTAAAAATACAAGCAAAGATGGAAAAATGCATCATCCCGTGGATTCTATGACATGGAAAATGGTGGATGAAAAGTATACATCTTTTTCATCTGATCCACGCAATCTTAGGCTTGGTCTTGCTACAGATGGATTCAATCCATTTTCCATGTTGAGTTCGAAATATAGTTGCTGGCCGGTAATGCTTGTGACATACAATCTTTCGCCTACGTTGTGTATGAAGAAAGAAAATATTATGTTATCTTTACTTATTCCGGGCCCAAAGCAACCCAGAAATGATATTGATGTATATTTGGCGCCTTTGGTGGAAGACTTGCATCATTTGTGGTGTAATGGAGTTAATGCTTACGATGCATTTAGTAAAACTTTGTTTTAATTGAATGCAATTTTGCTATGGACGATTAATGATTTTCTGGCTTATGGAAATCTTGCTAGATGTCGTGTGAAGGGGGAAAAAGGTTGCCCATTATGTGATGTCAATACCCATTCTCGTTGGTTGAATCACAGTCGAAAGAGCGTCTACATGGGTCATAGAAGATTTCTACCTACTTCAGATTCACGGAGGAAACAAAAGGCATTGTTTGATAACACCATAGACAAAGGTAGTGCTCCTAGAATTCTAACTGGGAGAAACATTTATGCATTGTTGAAGGATTATCCAAATGATTTTGGAAAAGAAAAAGAAGAGAAAAGTAAGAAGAGAAAGTGTGCTTATGATACAGAATATGAGTATGATAATATTAACAATTCTACAGAATTGGAGCTATCAAGATGGAAAAAAAGATCGATTTTCTTTTATTTGCCATATTGGAAGGTTAGTAGTTAATTTATTTATTTTTCATTGTTTTAACATAAGAAAAACCCAATAATGCGTTATAGTTTTGGTTTTCGTAGGAACTTCCATTACATCACAATATAGGTGTAATGCATGTGGAGAAAAATATCGGTGAAAGCCTATTGGGCACGATGTTGCATGGTAATAAATCAAAAGATGGAACCAACTGTAGAAAGGATTTAGAGGATTGGGGAATTCGAAATGAGCTTCATGCACAACCTCGTGGGAATAAAACATATCTTCCACCGGCTCCATACATGTTGTCAAATTCTGAGAGAAAAATATTTTGCAAAAGATTGTACGATTTCAAAGGACCAGATGGCTACTGTTCAAATTTGAAGAATCGGATTTTGTTGCATGATTGCAAAATTAGCGGATTGAAGTCACATGATTACCATGTATTAATGCAACAGTTATTGCCAGTAGCATTGAGAGGATTAATGGAAAAGAAGGCAAGAAAAGCAATAATTCGCTTATGTTCTTTTTTCAACAAATTATGTCAACGTGTTCTTGATAGAGAGAAGGTAGAACAAATCAATGTTGAGATTATTGAAGTTTTATGCGAACTTGAAAAACAATTTCCATCATCTTTTCTTGATATAATGGTACATTTGTCCATTCATCTTGGAAAAGAAGCACTAATGTGTGGACCAGTTCATTTTAGTTGGATGTACCCATTCGAATGATATATAAAGACACTTAAAGATTATGTAAGAAACTATGCACGACCAGAGAAATGTATTGTAGAATCCTATCTTGTAGAAGAATCCATGATGTTTTTCAATGAATTTTTGAAAAAATCTGGACATATAGAGGAGAAAGAAGCTCGAAATGAAGATTATGAAAGCAATGTAATACCTGAGGGACGTCCGATTTCAATGTCCAAGACAGTTACATTGTCAGCTAATGAGAAAGAAATGGCTCATTTAGCCGTGTTAATGAATATGAATGTGGTGGAACCATTTATAGAGTAAGTTTATGTTACATTGTTTTAATCATTTTGATGTGTTTGTAATGCTATTTATAACTTATAATCATTTTTTTTATACTAGTTTGCATTTGGAGGAATTAGAAAATTCAGACTAGCGCATGAGAAAAAATGCGACCTTACTTTGGGACACACATACAAAAAAAATTGTCGATTGGATTAAAAGGAAGGTTAGTTAGATTCCAAATATATTCTCATTTGAGTACTAATATTACTCTAAAATATTCATGCTAAATGGAATTTGTTGTAGATACCTATTGCCTCCAAGGATTATGATGACATGTTAAGATGGATTGCTTTGGGTCCGAAGAATGATGCCTTGTCTTACAAAGGATATGTTATCAATGATCAACGTTTTCATATAAAAGATGTAGGGAGAGAAACTCAGAATTGCGGGGTGACCTTTGATGCGACTACTATGTGTAGATAAATTGCAAAAGATATGTCCCAAGTGGTTGGTGTGGTCACTTATTATGGAATATTGACAGATATAATTTTATTAGATTATCATTTGTTTTATATTCCAGTTTTTAAGTGTCGTTGGGTGTATAAAGGAAATGGAGTAAAAGTTGATGATGATGGGTTCACTCTTGTTAATTTACATCAAGCATCATTTTCAAGAGATCCATACATACTTGCATCTCAAGCAAGAAAAGTATTTTATTCAAGAGAAAATGATGATTCTAATTGGTATGTTGTAATGAAAGCACCATCAAGAAGTTTTAATGATTTAGAGACACATGATTGCATCAAGGAAGATATCCAAGCCATGGAAGATTGTGAAATAACCGAAATGGATGATGAAGATGTTAGCTATGTTAGGGAGGATTGCGAAAGCATAATTGAGTAGATTATATGTTCACCTACTAAGTCAGATCCACACATTAGACTAATGCATTAATCATAGTTGTAGACTCATTTTACTCTCCGAATGTCTCTATTTTTATTTTGCAAGTTGTGTTACTCATTTTGTATTTATTAAATTCACTATCAAAACTTGTTTTAGTAAGGAATGAAAGCATGGACTCAGATTTTATTGTCTTGTTACTCATTTTGCTGGATTCATATAATTTATTCATTGAATTAGAGTAGCAAACAATTCCAGTCCATTTGCGGTTCTAATTACTGTAATATTATGATTTCAATTTGTTAATGAAATAAATTCATATCCACTATGAACCAACCAGTTTTAATTTGTGATTGTTATTTTTACGAAGCATGAATATGTGACACAATAAACTACCATCTCAGGCCATCTTGGCCTAGTTCATTGTCTGTTATGTATTTGTAATGGAATAGCACATAACTATTGGTTTTTTGAACTAAAATAATCTGAATTATAACATGCAAATTTTCATCTGATAGTTCTGAACTAATGCTTTTCTATTCCTGTTTTCAATTATTCAGTTGGTACTTGAAGAATTAAAGTCAGCAAATTTGGCTCTATAACTACAGTTTGTCATTAGCCTACTATAGTTTGTCATGGATGGTATATATTTTTCTCATCTGCATAGTCAAAGAACTGATTTTCAAATCATGAACTGGAGCTGGAAAAGGATTGAACTTGCTTAACATGACTACTCTATAACAGTTTTTTGTTTATACATATATACTAAGTTAATTTTTGCATGTTAACATACAAGGTCTAGTAAGTTTCTACATTAATGTATTAAAAAAGAATATTGATCTGATTACAAAAAATTAATCTTTTGTTAATTAATTTGTTCGTTATATTGTTTAAGATATAAAATTAACTTCTAGAATACTTCGAAATATAACGTTAAAAAGATTCAGAGATCATGTATCTGCAAACTAATTATTGGGTCCAGATTCCTCCAGCGAGTAGATGGTAAATAATGAAAATTTTAAGTATCTCATATTTTGTTTCATTTGCAGAAAAGAGATGTTTCCAAGCTTTGTACGTACTCGCAACCAGAAAAAGACTGATGAGGAATCCCAGAAGTATAATTCAAAGCGGAAGTATAAGATTCCAACCGGTGCTTGCAGTGAAGGCAAAAAACGAGCAGTCAATGCTAAGAAGCAAGCCAGTGTTTGCAATAAAGACGAAGAACAAGCACTACACGATAACCCTTCTGACCCAAATGGTGAAAGGGCTTTGTTAGATGAAGAAGACCCAAATGATGAAAGGGCTTTGTTAGATGAAGAAGAACCTCGTTTAGACAATGAAATTCTTCTTGACCAGACTGATGCTGCTGAGGTGGAAATTGAGAGAGCAAGTGATGCTGAAACCGCAAGTTCATCTTGGAAAAGAGGCAGTAGAGGTCAAACAAAAGCAAAAAAAACTCCCGTTAAACAGTCATGATCGAATTGAAGTTGAGTTCAATGATATAGGCGTACCAATAGAGCCAGGGTCGGTATATTTATCCTCTTTTCTTGGACTGCTTGTGCGGGAGCAGGTTCCATACACACTTGATGATTGGAGGAATCTAAGTGAAGAGTTAAAAGTTGTTTTGTGGAGATCGCTTCAGGTATGGAGTAGGTTCCCTACTGTATATGCTAGAGAATCTATTTATCAACATTTGTCCCTGCTTCTGTCTATATTTATTTTGTAGATTTTTCAAGCAACTCATCTTTCTTCTTCTCCTACCACTTACTTTTTAAAGTATAAATCCGGTTATAGTTTTTCCAATTTGCGGTTTTTAAATTGACTATAATAAACAGGAATTTATATTAAGAAATCCACAAGTTCTAGTAGTAGAATCATGTCGTTTAAACATTTTATCCTGACTTCTGTTTAAGAACCTTAACTTGTAAATTTGAATCATCATTAGTGCAGGTTCGTATTGTGGGTTATCCTCCGAAATTCAATTGTTCATATCTCTGGGTTTTTAACATTTAATAGATAAATAAATTAGAAATGAATATTCATATTTCACGGAAGGTTCAGAATGATGGGTCCGGATGATTATTTCTAAGGCAAAAATGTAAACATGATTTGAATTATGTGTTACAAATCATAATTTGAGTCATCTACTAAAGTACATCAGTACGAATTTGCTTGCTTATAAAATTAGTTAATCATTTTTTGATAAACTATCATTGTTTTCTAATTATTATTTTTGATAAAATCAGCTGACAATGATTTCAAAACAATTATTCTAGACTGCAAATGATATTCTTCAAAAATTAAACAATGCTGTCATAGATTATTGGATAGAATTAAAAAATTTAAACACCAATATCCCCGCTCACTTGAGATTGAAATCATACCAATTTTGATTTTTAGTGACGTTGTTATCATCTTCAAGAGTACAAATCCTATAGATATATTTTAGGTGTCTAATGTCAGGACCAGGTGATTATTTCATGCTTTTCATTCATATTTCTTCAAAATTTAGGGACCATAAAGTCATATATTCACCAATTCTGTACTAGCTTGACAGCATTCTGCTTCACCATATCATGTTTCTTTATATTCACCTACTGTTAATATCATGTTTTCTACTGTTAATATCATGTTTTCATGTATTGTTGCAGGTTAGATTTAAATTGGAAGAGGAATAGCAAAGAAAGGCCGTACTTCAACAGATGGGAGTAATTTGGAGATCCTCAAAAAGCAAATTGGTTCGAAAATTAAATAAAGCGGAGAACGAAGAGGAAAGACTTAAACTGAAACCTACCAACATCAAAAACATGAACGAATGGAGAAAGTTTGTGAAGGCCAAAACAAGTCCGGAGTTTAAGGTAACATTAAGATATCTGTAATATGCTTTTGGTTACTAAATTCTAACATCTTTCAATATTTCCAGAAACGAAGTGAGAAATATTCGGCCCTTAGGGTTAAACAAGTTCCACACACATCTGGTCGTAGGGGAATGGCTAGATTGACCGAGGACATGGTTAGTTAGTTAAGTATAGCATTATTTAATATTATTTTATATCTGTCGGTTTATTTGTTTAATGTTATTCTAAATTTAGAAAAAAGGAACTCCAAATCCATCGTCAATAACTAGAGCTGATGTTTGGATTAAATCTCACATTAAAAAAATGGTGAACCAGTGACCGTGGAAGCTGCAAATACTATTGTAAGAATTTTTTATTTTATCGGTATATAAAAAATTGTCCGAAACCATGATGATTTTACCATCGTACATTATCTGTATGTATTTATTTATGTAGGCGGAGATTAAAAATTTTGTTAGCCTATCATAGTCCAGCTCATCACAGAATGTCAATGGAGATGCTCTTGCAAATGTATTGGGACAAGATAAACCAGGATGGTTAAGGGCACTGGGAAGGGGCTGCACCTTAACCAAGCTAGCTGTGGCCCAGTCCAGAGATAAACAACTATCTCAATGTCGAGAGGAAATAGCAGAATTGAGGGGTATGGTACATATGCTGGTGGACCAAAAGGTAAACTTTTAAAAGTAATTTATTAAGTAGACATTGGGAAAACACTGGGAATAACATTGGGAAAACATTGGGAAAACACTGGGTACAATGGCTTGAGGCAGCAAGTGAACCGAACAATAAGCAACACTTTGTTTTAGTGTGAAAATACCAAGCTTGGTTAGACTCTGCTAATTAAGGCCCCATTGTAGCTGCATTGCTCACTGGGAATAACATGTTATAATAATTGGAGACCCTTAAAAAGTTGGAGGCGTGTTAGGTAGTTGTCTAGTGGCCTATTCCAGGGCATACCTTTTCAAATGGTTTGTAAGAGACAAATGTTGAGTCTCATATTCGCGAATTCTTTTCGTTATTTATCGATTATAGGAACTTTGGAATGGGTTACTAAACTCTTTATTAAATGAGTCTATTTATCCATTGGGATATTCTCTGTACTATTTATTTTGGCACACAATTACAATTTACAAAGTTATTTATTCTTATATAGTAGATGAATAAATACACACTTGCAAATGTAGCTTATTCTCCATCTGATTGTATTAATAAAATTACAATCATATTATACCCGAGAACATTGTAACAGAATTAGTTGATGGGCCTTTCATCTTTAGTTTATACCTTCTTTGACATATTCTGCTGAAGATCATTTTATTGATGGATAAATGTTTTTCTAATGTCGTCCATTCGCATAAATCTTTGGCATCCATTTTGAGTATCCAAACAGTATATGTAGTATAGGTGTTCCTGCTTGCTTTTCATTTTTTTCTCAAATAAAACTCTCAACAAGTTTTGGGTGCACATGTCGTCTTGACACTTGATCACTGAACATAAAAGGTAAGTCTATGATGAACAAGGTTTACTGATGCACCTATAATTTATTACAAATATGCATAGCATCAAAGTATATATAAAAACACTGTAGTAACTGGGAATAACAAAACAGTGCATAACAACTGGTTTTTTGTTATATAATAATTTTGAAAATAATGAATTCAGACACACATGTTTGTAAATGATGCTACAACAACTGCTTTTTTGTATGTACTCTGCCATTCAAACTTGTTGGACTGATTCTAGTGACATTTTAAGTATTGTGTGTATCCACTTCAGTGCTCCTAAGATTAAAATATCCTAATATTAGTGCTTTGCTGCAGGGTAAAGAAAGTTCGAAAGAAGGGAGCACACCTGAATTGGTAAAAATAATAATTATATTACTCAAGAAATAACATTTGGATTTAAGTTTTTGATCCAGTAATTGCTATAATTTTTTATTGAATAATTGTATAGCAATGACGACGTATGTTCGGTGTTGAATTGGGATGGAACCTCTACAGTTGTTGCCGATGGGAGAGTGTTGTCCATGGACCCAAATGAGGTTGTCAATGGCATTCGTCTTGGACCAAATGCTGTGAGCGTTATTATAGATTTCGTGGAAGAACCAGATGCTTACTTATGGAGGCCTACACCTGAAATGACAGTATTAGCAAACGCGGAGAATAAGGTAGTAGCATGGCCATTAAATTGCATTAAGAGGGCGCTGCGAGGATAGATGAATGAAGTCGGTACGGTAAATTTTATAATTCACAATATTTACGTCGGTCTTCCACAAATTTAATTTAGAAATATGTCTTGTACAATATTTTCACTTAATCACTAAACTCTTGATTTACACTTCTCCTTTTTAGAGTGACAGCAGCGCCCAAGACGACAAATGCAAGATTTATGGTTGGAATGAGGGTGAAGGGGTATTTGGCGAAGGAAGAATCTATGCCAGAGATCCACAACATCTTGTTAATAGTATTCCGCTCGGTCCGGCTTCCTTTGCGATTTGGGTTGTCAATGTAATAAATGGAGATGCATATTTGTGGCGACCCACAGTTGATATGTCGTGCGTTAGAGATGCAGTTGGTAGGAAAGTAGCATGGCCAAAATCAAAAGTTGAAGTTAATAAAGATGCAGTTGGTAGGAATGTAAATTGTGCGACTTCTCCCGTGATATCCACACCCATAATCGCGAAGAAACCACAACATGTAAGTAAATATGCTGGAAATATTTTGTAGTTTGTATTTTGTTTCTTCTATTTGAAATATGCACCACTGTGTTGTTGCATTTTGTATGCTTTGGTTTCAAAAATAAGTACACAGTTTTCAATATGCACTTTTGAAATACGCACCATTTTTTTCCAGCCGATTGCAAAGCTGACAAAAGATAATAAATGCAAGTTGATTGATGTGGGTGAAACGAACGAAGTAGTGGCTGAAGGAACTATCGCTTCAACTGATCCTATATCGATGGTCCATTATCGTCCATTGGGACGCGATGCTGTAAAAGTTTAGGTTGAAATTGTGAGAGTTCTGGATGCAGTGCTATGGAGACCTACATCGGAGTTGACGTGCATGGAAGATGCCTTTGGCATTCCCATAGCTTGGCCGATAGCAAAAGTCATTATGGAACCAAAACGAAAGGTATGCAATTCTTTATGTGATTGAAAACTTCTTGCAAAATTACCAACATGGATAACCAGTAGCAACAAAATACTTAAACCATCAACTCAAATAATTATAATGCGTAAGTGATTTGAAAAGGGGCTGCCTTCAAAGTTATTTGAAATTTTCCTCTAAATTGCCTCATTATAACCTTCTTGTAGATGTGCAATGAGTTGTTGTACTTGAATGATTTATGTGAATATGCAACGATGTGAATAAGTTGGAATTTATGTTGGAATTTACTATGATCAGGCTTATCAAAATATGGTATTTATGTTGTATATAATAACTGTAATTAGTCGGTGGTTTAATCCATCAGTAGCCATAAGTTATATCGACTAATTGTACGTACTTAAAAGATAATTTATGATCCTAAGTTTCCAGTCATTTTACATACTAGGACCATATTATATTATTATCCCATATTTTTATCAACAAATGCATCTATCGTTATGAATTTTTTGAATGTGTTTAGCTGTATCCATATAGGTCTGGTAGAGTTCTTACACCTACCTAATTTCACTATCTAAAATAATTCATCTACACTTATATTTTCATCTGTGTTCGAGTATATGAAAATCTGTGTTTGAGTATATGAAAATGTACAGGCAGAGATAAAATGTACAAAACATTGATGACAAATCTTCATTTTCATTTTATTCTTGGCCAAAA
This sequence comes from Allium fistulosum, assembly GCA_030737815.1. NCBI lineage: Eukaryota > Viridiplantae > Streptophyta > Magnoliopsida > Asparagales > Amaryllidaceae > Allium > Allium fistulosum. The sequence goes on from CM060904.1 coordinate 1,256,610,329, forward strand.
CTAACATGCACATTATTTTAGTTTTCATATTCAGTTGTGCATATTCAGTTGAACACAAGATTGTACATATTCAGTTGTGCATAACTTTAGTCTCATTGTTTTCTTAGTATTGATGGTCCTATCATTATTATCTCAGTATTGATTATAACTTGAGTCTCACTATTGATTATATTTTGTCTATAGGTAGGCATTTCTGAAGAATGAGCAGTAGCAGCACTAGTTTATCGTACTTGTTAGGTAGTTTGGTTGTTTATTGTACTTGCTTAGTTCAGATGTTTATGGTACTTTAACTGTAGCAGTAGCATATTGTTTGTGGTACGTAGTTCGGTTGTGTAAACTTCTATGTACGGTTAACCTATTGTCTTGAAACTACTGTTCGGTTGTGTAAACTTCTAACTACGATTAACATATTGTTTATGTTAGTGCTTTTGTTTATGTATTTTGTGGTTTTTAAATGTGTTTATGTTTGAATGTGTATGTGTATATGTATATGTATTTTGCGGTTGTTTAATGTGTATGTGTTTATGTATTATGTTATAAGCTATGAACAAGATTGAACTGGAGGCAATGTATAGGCAGAGCTGGAATATTTTTAGTAGCGTTTCGAAAACGCTACAAAAAATAAAGGGTCGAAGGAGAGCGTATATAGTAGCGTTTAATAAACGCGGCTACAGGCTTTGTCAATAACCTGCGTCCTCTATTACAGCTTTTAACAAACGCTACCAAAATATTTTTGACAGACCAAGTACATTTTGGTAGCGTTTTATACGCGCTGCAAAAAAAGAATTTAGTGGCGTTTCACAAACGCTGCAGTAAAACGATTTATGGTAGCATTGAAATAAGTGCAACTAAAAATCAGGTATTTTTAGTCGCGGGCTTTATTACAGCGTTTATCAAAACGCTGCTAAAACTTTTAGTAGCGTTTTTTGAGCGCTACTAAAAATCAAAATTCTTGTAGTGCATATTTGATTAAGCGATTAATGTGTTGTTTCAATTGTTTGAATGTGATGATTATGTGATTGATTGATTGATTGTTGATTTGGATACGACAATTATTTGAATGATTGCTGATTTTAACAAGACTATTATGCAAGTGATGGTTGGAAATGATACAAGCCACTAACAAGAAACGGTTGCACGGATAGTATGCTGCAAAATAGTTAATAAATTTTGGTAGCGTTTTAAAAACGCTACGAAAATAAACGTAAACGGTTGTGATATAATTTTCATGGCGTTGGAAAAACACTAACTTTTAGTAGCGTTTCGGTAAACGCTGTGATGTGACATGCTACTAAAAGTCTAAAAAAATTTGTAGCGTTTTTAAACAAGTTTTGGTAGCATTTTCTACAACGCTCAAAAAGTTTTAGACTTTTAGTTGCATGTTGTGTCGCAGCGTTTACCGAAACGCTACTACAAGTTTTGGTAGCATTTTTTCAACGCTACAAAATGCCAATGCCTTTTCTGGTGTAGTGTACATACATTCATTATGTATATGTTTGTGTTTTTGGATTGAAATCCTTTTATATAAGCACATATGTACAATGTATAATGCTATTATAAAATGTGATACAAAATTAAGTGATCAATCTTCTGATAAGTTTCATAGGTATTAAAGTGTCATGGGCAGTAATATGTAGATACCATAACTTGTATTTATAGTTTGATGAGAGGCCAAATTATAAATATCCAAAACTGATTTAATGGTCACTTACTTTAATGGGTATTGGTCCCCAAAAAACAGAATGGCATCTCATATTCTCTCCTTTCCTATTAGATAAATACACAGAGAGAAAACCAATTTCCTTGGAAGATCAAAACCTTCTAAGAAATCTCCAACAATGACTTGAGGCTAATGCTTCCGCTCTTATGTTCATCTCTTCTCTTTTATTCAATAAGGGATCTACAAAATATGATTTTGGGTTTTATATTAAAGCACTTTTAGTAATATGATTAAGATCTAAGATTGTATGTTGGAGTATTGGTATTTATATATGTTGCTTGAGTGTTTTATAATCCTAATAAGTGGTAACGAAGTCACCTATGCTGGATTAATTAAGGATTTGATAATTTTATTCAAGAAAAATAGGATTTTCTAAATTTGGTGCTTTTGATCTTCTTTTATGGTTTTTTGGCTTGATTCTTAAGGTTACGTGCTTATATTTTCATAAAGAAAGTTCTAGTTGCTGATTTATTTGAGTTTTAACCTAGTTTTGTGTATCGATTTTCTAGATTTGGTATATTTTTCTCTTCGGTACCAAATCGGCATGTTACTGTAACTTTTGATTTCAATATGTGTGTGCATGCTGCATGTGAATGCCAAAAGAAGAATTTTTCTTGCAATTGTTTGTACTATTTCAAAACTTTTAATATGTAGAGTAAACTATTGTCATATTTGAAACATTTAAATTCGGATTTTTTTAAGGATGTCTAATATTTTAAGTAGATTAATTGAAACTATCACCAAAGTGACCTCTTTTGCATAGATTAATTTATTTAAAATATCAAGATGATTACATGTCTTTGTGATTCATGCGTTTATTAATTGACCCAAAGGTAAATTAATATTTGGCAGAATTTCAACGACATCTGTGGTGATAAATGTGTGATAATTATAAGATATTCTATGTGAGCAATATTTCAGTCGAAAGATTGACTGATTGATTTATTGACACAGTTTATTGTCAATGTTTGATTGCTACAATAAGAGTACTACTTACAGTTAACATTATTGTCCAAAGACTTGATATGAATGTTATGTTTGGTATCTTGATATGGGATTAACCATTATTTTGAATTTATTGTTTATTTATGAATATTGATGTGAGCTTGTTTTTCTTTATTTTGTTCTATATTCAGCTGATTCATCTTATGTTGCCATAATATATGCTAATATCAATTCTATACCCAAGCTTAATGAGACCAATTTCAAGGAATAGTTAAGGCACTTACTTATAGTGCTTGGCTGTATGGATATAGACCTTGCACTAAGGGAAGAACAACTTGCACCTCTTATTGCGAAAAGTACCCCTGATGCTAAAAGGGATTTTGAGAGGTGGGATTGTTCAAACCGCATGAGTCTAATGATCATGAAGCACCAAGGTTTTAAATCTCGCTCATCTCGGCCGAGATCTCGTTTTCAAGCCCGGGCGATTCGAAATAGGCTATTTCGTTTGAATCTCGTCTGACCCAAATCTCGGACGATATTTCAGTATCTCGTCCGGTATCTCAGACGAGATTTAACAGCGAGATATCGGTCGAGTTGTTGAATTTTGGAAAAAATCAACTATTTTTCCGTATTGGGCTGGCTCATCCTTTACCTTAATTTAAGCCTTCTTAATTGTAATTTTTTAACCCTTATTTCTTATATAAATCTCATTTAATCTTCGTCTCTTATTTTACGGCAGTGACGGGTGTAAGAAGATGATAAAATCTACATCGATTATGGTAAGTATTTCACTTTATGATTTTCATTTAGGTTTCCAATCCAAATTAATTTACATCCAATTCTATTTTTCTTTTTTCGACGCTTTCTTGAGTTTTTTTCCTAACCCTATTTTTTTGCGATTATAAATTTTGGGCTTGACTTATTTAACTTTATGTTCCAAATAGGTTCCTAATTTGATTTCATTTAGTCTTTGTTGCTATAATTTTTCCTCAAGGCTTATTTTTAAGCAATAAAGGAATTCTCTAACATCTATTAATTTCATTTGATGATTACATGTTCATTCGTACATTATTTTTTTGCTTTTCTTATAATATTACTAAATGTTTGAAAATTGTTTGTACTATGTATGCTATTTTCTACATTTGTTTGAAATATCTATGCTATTAGTTGCTTAATGAGATTTTGTTTGCTAATAATTAAATACTATAATCAGACATAGAATATCTTCATTCTACTTGTAGACTTTTGTATTTGAAGTTATAAAATTAAATTTTCCCTTGCAGCACTATAAATCATAAAAGGTAGAAATCAGACATTACATTGTGTAGGAAAGTTAAGTGAATGATCAAACAAAGTAAAGGTGCATATGTTATGGTTTGTTTCTTATCTACATTATCTCATATGATATTATATTAAACATTATTCATGAAATCTAGTTATTTGTTTATTTTACATGATACAAGTGATATTTTTCCATACTAAATTACTAATGATAAGCGTGTGATATATTCAAGGTAAGTGCATAGTGTTTTCCTTAAGGTAGTGACTAGTATTATAAATTTAGGTGTATGAAAACTAATTTTCGACATGACATATACTCCAAGATAACTCCGAAATGAATTTTAGAAACCAAGATGTAAATTCGAGATGGACGACCGAGATGCACTCATCTCGTTCGAGATCTCACCCGATACGAGATAAGCTCTCTAAATTCTTCGAGACGAGACGTGACCGAAATCCGAGATTTAAAACCTTGTGAAGCACGACATTCCAAAAGCCTTTAGAGGCATAGAATCCGAATATATTACTAAGGTTAAGGGTTTCCCTGACAAAATCGAGAAATTTTTTGCCAAAAACGATAAGGTTGATATGACATCACTTCCAACTTCTTTGATGTCTATGAAGTATAAGGGTCAAGGAAATGTAAGGGAGTACATTATAGAGATGTTCCATATTGCTTTAAGATTTAAGCCCTTAAGATCGAGCTTTTTGAGGAATTACTTGTTCTTATGGTTTTGTATCGCTTCCTGCACAATTTAACCAGTTCAAAACTAGTTACAACCGTCAAAAGGAGAAACGGACTCTGAGTGAGCTGATAAGTTTGAAAGTGCTCATTTGGCCAGTGCCTCTAAAGACAAGGGCAAAAAAAGGAAATATGAGAATGAAGCTACTAAGGGTCCAGCCCAAAAGAAAAAACAACAAACTACAGAGGGGTTTTTCTTTTGTAACAAGTCTGGACACGTAAAGAAAGAATGTGCCAAGTATCAAGCCTAGGGTGCAAAGAAATGTATGATTCTTTCTTTGGTCTGTTCTAAGGTTAATTTAGCTTCAGTAACTAGAAACACTTGATGAGTAGATTCTAGTGCTACTACTCACATGAGTGTTTCTATGCAGGGTTGCCTGAGCTACCGAAAGCCAAGTGATAGTGAAAGACAAATCTTCATGGATGTGGAAAAATCGGTGGAAGTGGAAGCAATTGGACATTTTACGATATTATTAGGAACTAGTTTTTTATTTAGATTTAAAAGACACTTTTTTCTACCGAGATAGAATTTAGTTTCTGTTTCTTTGTTGGACAAATTTGGATACTGTTGTTCATTTAAAAACAATCAGTTTAGTTTGTCTTTAAATTCAAATGTTGTTGGAACCGGTTATTTAAATGCTTACGACAACCTTTATTTGCTAGAAACAGTTGCATCATATTGCATGTGGAATCACGTGGTACTTAAAATAAATTAAATAAGGAAAATTCGATGTCGTTATAGCATAAGCGTTTAGGTCATATCTCAAAAGGTAGAGTTGAGCGCCTTGTGCCTGATGGCATTTTAGAGTCCTTTAGCTTCACAGACTTTGATGTTTGTGTCGATTGCATCAAGAGAAAACAGACTAAAACCAAGCGATTAGGTGCCGATAGATCTTTAAACGTCTTAGAATTAATTCATACTGATATTTGTGGGTCATTCCCTACGGCATCTTGGAATGGTTAACAATATTTCATAACATTCATAGATGACTACTCACGTTATGGGTACCTATATCTCATTCATGAGAAATCTCGGTCTTTGGAAGTTTTCAAAGCTTATAAAGCTGAAGTTAAAAATCAACTCAACAAAAGGATTAAGAACGTTAGATCTAATCGTAGTGATGAGTACTACACTAGATACGACAGCTTAGGTGAACAACATCCAGGAATATTTGCTAAATTCCTAGTGGAATGCGGTATTGTCCCATAGTACACTATGCTAGGTTCACCTAGCATGAATGGTGTAGCTAAAAGATGAAATAAGACTCTTAAGGATATGGCAAGGAGCATGATTTCTCATTCTACCTTATCCGAGTCCCTCTAGGGAGAAGCATTCAAGACAACAACTTACATTATGAATAGAGTACTAACTAAAGCAGCTGCAAAAACATCTTACGAGCTTTGGACAGGTCGAAAGCTATTCTAAATCACTTTCACATTTGGGGATGTCCAATTGAGGCAAGAAGGCCTTATAGGCCACATGAAAAGAAATTAGACTCCAAAATGATGAGCAGCTACTTTATTGGTGATTCTAAGCTACCTAGGGGCTATAAGATTTATGATCCTACAATTAGGAATATTTTTAAGACAGAAACTACAACGTTTTGTGAGGATGTTGAGTTTGAAGGGAGAAATAAGGTTGGACCAATGCATTTGAGGACGAATTGGATTCAAACTTGGTTCCTGTTATCACTTTTGACAATGTTCAGGTTCGCACACCTATCATTGATCAAGAAGTGAATCCAAAACCTCAACAAGACAATGTTGAACAACTCCTCATTCAAGATGAGGTAATTATTCTAGAAGAACAAACTCAACAACCTCAAGAACAAGTACCATTAAGGACGTCCACGAGAGAGAGAGAGAGAGGAGAAATGCTATTTCAAATGATTATGTTGTATTTCTCCAAGAACATGAGGATAACAATGGAATGATGGAAGATGATCCAATCAACTATCGTCAGGCCATGAAAAGTTCTAACTCTCGAAAGTAGATTGATGCCATGCAAGAAGAGTATAAGTTTATACAAGACAATGAAGTTTGGGAGCTTGTCTCGTTACTTGAAGGAGCAAAACCAATTGGATGTAAATTGATATTTAAAACCAAGAGGGATGCAAATTGTAATGTGGAGAGGTATAAGACGAGTCTTGTAGTTAAAGGTTATACTCGGAAAGAAGCATTGATTTTACAAAGACTTTCTCTTCGGTTTTATCGAAAGAATCTTTCAGAACAATTATGACGTTTGTTGCTCATCTTGACCTTGAGTTACATCAGATGGATGTTTTAGACTGCGTTTCTCAATGACGACATTAAAGAAACAATTCATATGGTGCAACCACGAAACTTTGAGTCGGGAGACCTAAAGAATATGGTTTGTAAATTAACAAAATCCATATATCGAATCATACAAGCTTCCCGTCAATGGTACCACAAGTTTCACCAAGTAATCGTCTCATTCGGTTTTGAGATGAATGTTATTGATGATTGTGTGTATCTCAAGTTTAGTGGGAGTAAGTATATATTCTTGGTTCTATATGTTGATGACATATTGCTTGCCATTAATGATATAGGCTCATTGCACGAAACCAAGAGATTTTTGTCTAAGCATTTTGAGATAAAAGGTCTTGGGGATGCCTTTTTGTTTTAGGAATTCAGATACATCGAGACCGATCTCAGGGTATTCTTGGACTGTCACAAAAGAGCTATATTGATAAAGCACTCAAAGGGTTTGACATGCAAGATTGTAGACTAGGTGACACCCCTGTTGTTAAAGGAGACAAATTTAGTCTTACTCAATGCCCTAAAAGTAACATTGAAATTCAGGAAATGCAAAAGATTCTCCATGCATCAGTTGTTGGGAGGCTAATGTATGCTCAAGTATGTACGCATTCAGATATCCTGTACATTGTTGGAATGTTAGGTAGATATTTAAGCAACCTTGGTATGGACCATTGAATAACAACCAAGAGGGTTATGAGGTATCTATAGAGAGAGAAAATATTACATGGTCACTTATAGGAGATCGGATCATTTAGAGGTCATAGGGTATTCTGACTCTGATTTCATTGGGTGCCAAGATAGCAGAAAGTCTACATCAAGCTATATTTACCTGTTAGCTGGAGGAGCTATATCTTGGAAAAGTGTCAAACAAACACTTGTAGCTTCTTCCACTTTGGCAGCGGAGTTTGTAGCATGCTATGAGGCATCAAACCATGGAATATGGCTGCGAAACTTTGTCAGTGGGCTGCACATTTTAGATGATGTAGAGAGACCACTCAAGTTATTTTGTGATAACTGACAATAAGTCAGCAGTGTTGTATTTCAACAATAGCAGAAGCTAATCTAAGTCGAAGTATATTAACATAAAGTCCTAGTTGTGAAAGAGAGAATGCGGAGTGGATAGATATTCATGTAGACATTGGGACAAACTCCATGATAGCGGATCATCTCGTAAAAGATTTACCACCCAATGTCTTCCATGAGCATACTGCTCATATGGGTGTTATATTATTTGAGGATGTCATGGTTTAGTGGGAGTTTTTATTTATTTCGCTTTATGTTTTTTTCAGATATTTATGTATTTGGTTAATTTCTGATCAGAAATGAAGTATTCAGTCTATTAACTTTGTTTTATTATTTTGAGTTTTACCACACTTAAGTTTAAGGAGGATTGATTGGAAATAGGCATGTCTGGTTCGCATTGCATGCAATTTTCATGTTACACATCCATGATTGATCTATGTCATTTGCCTATATTTTTATATGTGACCATTGATGAGTTTAGTCGTGATTAATATGACAAAGACTGCTTTGATCCTATAGAGATATAGTTGATGGACGAGATTGTTATAGAATACCTATTATATGATAGTAAATTTTGAGCTCATAAGGTTGTACTTTTATCAGGAAACATATGTTGCCCGAGTAGGAGATTGTTGGATTATATGTGGGCATATATGTATAATGTATAATTCTATTATAAAGTGCGATACAAAATTAAGTGATCAATTATGTCATAAGTGTCATAGGTATTAAAGTATCATTATAGATGCCTTAAATTGTATTTATAATTTAATGAGGGGCCAAATTATAAATATCCAAAACTGATTTAATAGTCAGTTATTTAAATGAATTGTGGCCCCAAAAAGCAAAACGACATCTCATATTCTCTCATTCCCCATCAGAGAAATATACAGAGAAAAACTATTTTCTTGAAAGATCAAAACTTTTTGAGCAATCTCCAACAATGGCTTCGGGTAGTGCTTCCGCTCTTATGTTCATCTCTTCTATTTTATTCAGCAAAGTGATCTATAGAAATATGATTTATTATATTAAAGAACTTTTAGTAACATGATTAAGATGTGAGATTGTACGTCGGAGTATTGATATTTACGTATATTGCTCGAATGTTTTATAATCCTAACATGTGTAGTGTGTGTGTAAATACGATTTATTATATTAAAGCACTTTTAATAAGATGATTAAGATGTGAGATTGTATGTTGGAGTATGGGTATTTATGTATGTTGCTTGAGTGTTTTATAATCCTAATATGATTTATTGTATAAAAGCACTTTTAGTAACAGGATTAAGATGTGAGCTTGTATGTCGGAGGATTGGTATTTATGTATGTTTTTGAGTGTTTTATAATCTAATGTGTGTATACCCTTGTAATTTTCGGAGCTACACAATTTTAAATCTAACTAAAATTTATATGTAATTGGTGTTCTTATGATCATCATCATAAAAATTTAATTGATTTGAATCCTGCTTTTCTTGCAAGTATGAATCAAACATTTGATCTTTGGTATTCTTATAGGATTTTATGCTGTTCTCAGCACAAAATTAGAAATTTTTATTTTTCAACTTATACCATACATCACTACATAATCATGTGGAGTTTAGTTGTTAGTCTAAATCATTTTCGTTGGATTGGATTTTATTTATTGGTTTATTACATGTACATGAGCAAAAGGTTTATTTATAGATTCACTGTTTTTTATTGTGTATTTTGTTTTAAAAAAAAATTATCCACAATAGGGTTGTCAATGGATACCCGAAAAAGCCGAAATACGTTCGTATCCGCATTCGAAAAACGGATAAATATCTGATATCCGAAAACACAGATGCGGATGTGGATACGTAGACATCCGCATTCGAAAATTATCCGTTCGGTTTTTGTCAAAATTATAATTCAAATTATGTGCATTTTTGTGCAGTGAAAGATATTCATTTATTATTTTGTTAAGTTGATGGTTTATATTATATGCATTTAATGCTTATTAACTGTTTGAAACTATTTATTAGCATCATATTTATTAATTTTTAACATTTCTATAATCAATGGTATTGAAAAATATTTATGTTAAACTAAAATTTTCCTTTTATAATTCTTGATTTATTGGTCGTCAGCTGATAGGATAATTATCCGATATCCACCCGTATCCGCGGATACGGATATCCGATATTCGAAAATAATTTCGAATGCGATACGAATATCCGATATTCGAAAATGATTTCGAATGGGGATTCAGATATGACACTATCCGCATCCGAAAATATCCATGGGCAGGCCTAATCTACAGAAGTACAAAAGTGTAACTGAATAATTCGGCAGAAACTTAGTATCTGACCTTTGTTTGCAACCCATTGGTTAAATATATGGATTTACCGAAAAAAACTGACGTATTTCCCAAGATTTATTCTCTAATTTCTTTTTAACACATCATCACGATGTTAGTAGCTTAAAAATGTTTTTGCAACTTTCTTTTTGGGCTTTACTAATTTTTCAACAGGGAATTGGTGCTGGTTTATTTAATATTTTAGTTCTTCCAAAATGACGGGCAAAAACTGGTAAATTGAAGTTGACGGACAATGTGTTCGTAGATCCAGATACGTCAGATGCGTCCAAGGAGTCAAGCATAGGACCCATATATTGGCTCCATTTAGCTGAATGGTTGGAATTAATCACAATTAACATTTGATTTTAGTATATATTTAATACTTTAATTTATCTCAAAACTCAAATTTAAACAGAGACATACATTTTTAGATAAGGTGATACTCACACCAAGTCAAAGTACGTCTGCCTTCGGACTCCTAAGACCTAATCGGTCAGGTCGACCACCGTTAGCGGAGGCATGGCCGCCGCACCCCCACCTTGGTGGGTTGCCAGCCTCGAACATCCCCCATCCAACGAAGTGATAATCAATTCAGATAACTTTTTAAAGAAAGTTACATCAGCTTCTAATTTTAAAAGCATTATGTATATCTCGTATGCCATGGTAATGAAGTTTTGTTGCGTTATATAAAAACATAAAACCATGCTTATTACTTTGTATAAAACATTAGAGTTTTTAAATTATAAATCTATTATATAGAATCATACGAACTAAAGCTAGGTTATATAGAAATTTTTTTGGCATTTTCCGCTTCACTCTTCAAAACTACACTCATTACTACACTTGTTGATACGTTGATCTTACTTTTCAACACAAATATTTATTACTTTCAAACATAATTAATAATAAAAACAATTAATTCTTCTTTACAAATACCTCTTTTAATGTTTCTCGCGAAATAAGAAAGCATTTTCCTTTCATGTCTCATTTTCATTTTTCATGCCCTCTACGTGTACCAAGCAAACGCACACGTTCTTTCAAAGTATTTTCCGCTCTCTATTATTATTTATAATTTTTAAACTTGAACTTTACAATCAAACTTTTTATTGGTTAGATTTTTTGTTGTTATTAGTACTACTACTACTATTATTATATATGTGTGTGTCGTATCAAAAAATAATTTGAGATCATGTGAGTGGCAAGATTTGAGTAAACTTGGGAACAATTTTCATGTTCATGCCTCCCAAGCTACAAACCATACTAACCGTGTATTGAAACAGTCTATACACATAATAACATACATAAGAAACAAAGACACACAACATTTAAAACAGTTTAATGAAGTAAGCTTTTAACGTGTACAGGGATGGAAGTTTTGTTGAAGAGTAGGAGGGGGCATCAAATGCAAGAGCTAGAGAAGAAACCATGTCCTCAACCAAGAATACAAGTCTGGAAGAACAAAATAAGAAAAAGAAAACATAAGTAAAAAGCAGTAAACAACATGTACAATTGGAGTGCACCATAAGAATCCATATATAAAGTTTATCTCGGTGAGTGAAATAAAACAAGAAAACAGCTAGGAAAAGATATACAGGAAGACAACAGAAAATAGCACAAAATCAAACAGCTGAGAAGCAACGAAGTTATTACCAGCAGGAGTAGGATTACCCAAAGGATCATCGTCGTCGTCGTGCTGCCTTCTTGTACGATAATTATAATCCCATCTGGGCCACAAGGAAGGCACGGTACTCCACCTGCTCGCTCCTCTTCCCCTTCTTCTTCTAGCCTCATTCCTGGCATTGCTGTCGTTTCGAGCAGTGTCGTCGGTACTACTAGTGGGTAACGGATGCCTGCAGACGGGACATGTGTTATGCATCCGCAACCAGGGAAGAATACAGTCGGAATGATACACGTGCTTGCAGGGCAGCTCCCTCACCGCCTCCCCCATCTCGTACTCCTCCTTGCACACCGGGCACTGCGACCCGTCCTGCAGGTGCGACCGGTTGATGGACACGGTTGGCAGCGCATCTATCGCAGATGCAGGTGCGGGCTGCGGGCCTGGGCGATCGTTTTGGGTTATGTTTTCTATTAGTTCGGGTAGGTTAGGCCCTGCGAAGTAGTCGTCGGGGTTTGGGGTAGGGGCAACAGGTTGTCGGGATGGGGGTGGGGGTAGAGGGGTTGGGTGGGGTAAGAAGAACGGGACATGGATTTCATGAAGGAAGTGGCCGTAGCAGCGAGGGCAGAATGAGAACGGGAATGAGGGAGATGAGATTATTCGCACTGACCGTTGGCATTGGTAGCAGAAGAAGAGGCGGCAGTGTCTGTTCTGAAAGTAGATGGACATTGTTCTGGCTGGCTATAGAGTTTGACGATATGAAAAAGATGAAGTTTATCGTGTAGATGAGATATTTTTGTTATAAATATGTGGAAAATGAAGGACATAGACAGGGATAAAGGATAACCTTTGGAAGTGGAGGAAAGGATTCCGTATTATCATGGTGTCTGCATGTGTTGCCTTCTTTTGCAAACTTGTTTAGTTGCTTCTCAAAGAAAGGGAAGCTTTCAGACTGAAGAAAACTGGAACTATAGATATGTCTCCTGAATTCTAGCTTGAGCATGTATGTATAGATCAGGTGATCAACATGCATCAAATTAGCAAACATCTAATGTGTTGTACCAAAGACTAACCAACCATTAACAGAATTTTTGCTCATCGGCTTGTATTATACTTGATCAACAGGTAATTATTTCATATTCTACTATACATTCCATGGCAGTCGCCCAAACTTAAATAATAGTAAATCTCAGACTTCGTTTCCTTCTTCAGGATTAAGCCTGAGAACATCCATAGCAATCATAGATACATCAACAAAAGGCAAACCAAGTATAACTGTCTCTGCACTACCCAGTTTTGTTGTCGTTTTTTCTCTTTTCATAAATTCACATAAACAACTGCATTAGTGAATGAATTCGTTTCTCAAAGCATTTATTATAGTGAACCGAAAAATTGATGGTTTCTTTTTATAAATTATTTAAGATGTAATAATCAGATATGAGTATTCTAACACTATTTTCGCTGATATTCTGTGCATATTATTCAGTGATATGTGAATATTATTCAAACCATTCCATTTCAAAACTGATCCACGTTCATTGTGTATTTTCAGACTATCTTTTATCATGTTCCAATATGTCTTCTTTTCAAGTTTAGAGCTAAACTTCTTCCATGTCAAACCTTTTGTCCAAAATCTCAAAACCAGAAATAATAATACAAGACTATTGGCAACTTCAAACATATTATTCAAGACACGTTCACAAACATACAAGCCTAACGGTTAACATCTCATCTCCGTAGATATTTTGAAACCAAAACAAAAGAAGAAAATCATTGTTTGTAAAGATTTTACCGTTGAACAATCAAGACAAGCTTGAGAAGGACAATATTTTGATGTTAAATTGGAGCAAGCAAATCAATTATAAAAACAACAAAATAGAAAAAATGAACATCAAGAAAACAATATGACCAAATGATGAAACAAACATCTGCATAATACAAACCCATATGAACAGCAAACAAAGCTCACCTGATCTATCTGTGAAGAAACTCAACAATGTTATCTGCATCAAATGTAAAAAGCAGATGAAAATCTTGTCATAAACTAACACAGTAGGCTAATTTCCAAATAACCCAACACAACCTAAGAATAAATAAATAAATAAGTGAGATAAAAAGGCTAATTTAACAAAGACAACCCATTTGACTATTTTCGTACCAATCATGGTATATATTAGCAAACAAGTTCAGACCTTTTTGTATTTCAACCAAAATATAAGATGATGGTAACAATTCTACAAAGCTACAAAGTTCATGACTGTTACCTTGATTTGCACCCAAAATCCAGAAACCACATCCAGAAGAACACTTCCAAAAGTAGATTTCACTTTCAATCGCTAAGATGTACAAACAAAATCAATTGTAGATGTCACGTTCTGTCATGACGTAATACTCTATGAAGTCTACAGAGTATACTTGCTTCATCTAATATCATCTATTTATTGGGAGAAAGACAACTATAATACTCAGTGAAGTCTAAACGAAATAAAAGGAACTTCAAATCAACATGTTGCTGCAAGGGCAATTGTGAAATAAACGTGTCAAGTGAAGACGAATATTCTTTAGCTATCATATCCATGTCTTCACCCATTTTCTTAAGAAAATCCCCAGCAAGTTGAATCATTTTTTTCCTACCGCCGTCAAGCCATGATCCTTCCGTTGATCTAGATTTTGACTTAATCCTCCTCCTGCGCAGAAACAGATAAAATACTCAGCTTTATACAGATCAATTCATGAATCTTTGTAATGGGGGTGCGGTTATGGGTTCAGTGTCTTTGTTAAAAGATACAATTTTTGTTTTGACGGAAGAAATTGCCCTCTGAAACACTTCATTGTAATATATTACATTTATTGAGGTTATGAAGATACAACAAACTATAACACAAGTTTCATGTTATATTGAATGAACATATATAGCCATGCTTAGCGACAGATTCTTTGTTCAACAAACGGTAATTAACGAACAAATATATTCTCTAATAGTGTAGATTAAAGCATAAAAGGAAATCTTTCAAATCGAGGAAAATGTGGGTTTGATGCTACATCCAGATGAAATGAATTATAAAAATGCACCTGTTTTGCAACTCGTTTATCCTCTCAAACCACCTATCTGCAAGACTCCGAAACTTTAAAATACGATCAAACAATACAAAAAGAGTCTTGATTATTCCCTGTGATCTATCCCCAAGCAGTGACTTCTCCAAAATGGATCCCAAATATTTATCATGTGCAGCAAGCAGATCATCTAAATCCTTTGCCGCATCCATTTCTTCAGAAAATTTGGCCCATGAAACTTCAAGAACCTCAAACATGATGTAATCTTGAAAATTTGTAACGAAGTGATTCATTTCATTCCAAAGAACTTGACACCTTCTAAGCACTGACACAAACTGAACTTTAACATTGGCTTCCTTGGCAAGAGAACATGAAATAATACAGTTAGGCTTCATTGTTTTCCACACACCAATCATGGCATGTTCAACTCTCCTAAGTTTCCATAAGAAGTTAAAAACTTTAAGATATCTTTTCATGTTTGACGCAGTAAACACAGTGTCTAATGGCACTCTCGCATCATACTCCAAGGAAAACACATCCCAACCTCTGTCGCCATCTCCATGCTCCATCATCTTCACTTTCAATCTATCAAGCATCTCACGGTCATCATACTGAGCATTTGATGCCCGAATAGCAGTTTCGAGGAGACCTGCAAGCTGAAATGAGCTTATCGTATTTGCAGGTTCAGATAGTTCAGGTCCTACAATATCCATCAAATACTGAACAAAATCTCCTTGCCCTAAAAGCAGATACCTCTTAATAGCCAGACAATGATCTTTAAACCTATACTTTTTAAAAATCACATCCATCAAATGTCTATCAATCCTTTTAGCAGCTTCGATGACCAATGCCTCCAATGCATCTGTCTCCCCATAACCTAACCCACCTCTTCTTGTTGTGGTCCCCACATGAGCTGCAGCCTCTGAAGCTGCATCAGCCCAACCACTGTCCTCACAACAAACTCTAAGAAAATTGATAGACTTCCCAGTTCTTAAAATCCTC
The DNA here is from genome assembly GCA_030737815.1 of Allium fistulosum. Classification (NCBI taxonomy): domain Eukaryota; kingdom Viridiplantae; phylum Streptophyta; class Magnoliopsida; order Asparagales; family Amaryllidaceae; genus Allium; species Allium fistulosum. Next base: position 1,256,626,308 of record CM060904.1, read on the forward strand.
TGTGCCAAAACAGGAGAAATGAAAGAAGGAAGCATCGAAGATTGAATTCGATACCCTTCTCTCCACAAAGATTCTGCCTTAACAGGTTGACACACAATAAAGAACTCGTTAAACATGTCTTCTAACTCTCCTTCCAGAACCCAACTCCTAACCATTTCAAACAAAGGCGAACAAACACGCCTGAGCAACCTACCCATAAATTCTTGAACCAATGGATCCCCATGTTGTGCTTGCCCATGTATTGCACTTGCCATTGCACCCCCTTTCAATTCTCTACACCTATCTACAATCACAGCCATTAATCTCATCCTAACCATTGGCTCCGCTAACCAAACACCCAACCTCCTCAAAGACAAATAACTACCTGAATTATTCCCTTTACCACTATCTATATCTCCTGTCACTGGAATCGAATTCAAAGATTGTGACTCCAAAATTGCTATCAGTTTATAGTAATCAGACAACTCATCCTGCAATGCTGAACCAAATGCTTGCCCTACTGTCCCCACCTCCTCCTTCCCCAGATACATACTCTCATTGACAATGTATCCCCTCACTTTTCTAAACAAAAACCCTAATTCCACAAGCTTCTTCACCATAATCCTCGTTGACCTTGTAACTTTCAAACTTTCTAAAAATTCATAAGAATCTGACCGTTCATCGAACTTGACATACCTGCCATCAATCCCTTGGCTAACATAAATGACGTCCCTGACCAAGGCAGACTCGTTCACCTCCGTCTCCTCAGCTACCAAATCAGCATACTCCCGCAGTGCAATCTCACGAATGTTGTTCGGGTCTTTTGCCATCAAAATCACCCCACCACCACCGCCACTGCCAACACCTCCACTTCCACTGCTGGTTCTGGAATTTGGAGAGGGAAGTAAAGGAATGGAGACTGACAGTAACCTATTTTTACGGCGATCTTCGGAGATAGAGTGAAGTAAGTAGAGGAGTGAAGAGAGATTCTTTATTTGAGTCCTAGATTGAGAGACAAGGTCGGAGAAACGGAGAGCGTCGGAATGACGATTGTGGACGGCAAGGGACTTTTTAATGATGGATTCGGCGTCGGAGGTATTTACTACAGAAGGGGATATGCGGCTGGAAAGGAGGCGATGAGCGTACCGGAGTTGAGCGTTGATTTGGTCGGAAGTTGAATTGGAAGGGACCAAGCGGAGCACCAGATCGCGGATTAGGTTTTCGGTGTCGGACGAAGACATTTTCTGTTTAAAATTTCAAATTCTTTATTCACTTCATAATCCAAGGGAGCATTGATTATCAGGCAAATCGGACGGATCTTGGTTCTCTGCAAGGGTGGCAAAGTAAAAGAGAAGCGTATTTTAGAAAAGCATTTTTTACCGTGTCTATTTTTTCCGAATGTATAACAAATTTGGACATATTTACATGTTAAAGGGTAATAATTTTTCATTCTCAAATTAATTATAATGATTTCCTACTCTTCCTCTCTAACTATATTATCTTCAAATGCCAAGAATTTATATCACTATTATAATTATTACGAAGTTCTACTATCAACATTCAATAATTTCTACAAATATTTACAGAATTCTCCTAAGTTTTATTAAATTATTTTACATTCTTCATATATTTAAATTAATTAAGTGGTCTAAAATTTGAATAATTTCATATTTCCATAATTTCTTAACATACACCGTAAAATGTAATAAACAAGTTGTTATCCCGTCTTTTGGCAAGGCCGTGACACCAAGAACTTGACTAGAAACCAATGACATTTCGTCTTGGAGATCGGTTATACGCAGGTTCAGTATGGATATCAACGAATTTTGTCCGAGTCCGGATCGAGCTAAAATTGATATGACACGACAAGCAAAGCTATGAGAGCCAACGTTTTGAATTTCGAGTCAATCGGAGTTCGTATGCTCAAGATATTGATCGATCACGGTTGAGAAATCCAAACTTGCATCGATCATAACTCGAGATCTACAAGTCCAAATGCAACCAAAATTTCACAGGAGCTTACGTATGACCTAAGGAATGTTCATGCCAAATTTCAACTCCATCGGACGCAATCTTGATCGATACGAAATCCGTTCGTATCGATCGCGGATGGAGAAACTCCAACTTGCATCGATCGTATCTCATGATCTACAAGTCCAAATGCTATGAAATTTTCACAGCAGCTTGAGTACAACATGAAGAATGTTTCTGCCAAATTTCGACTCGATCAGAGCAAGTCTTGATCGATACGAAATTCGTTCGTATCGATCGCAGATGGAAAAACTCCAACTTGCATCGATCGTATCTCATGATCTACAAGTTCAAATGCTATGAAATTTTCACAGCAGCTTACGTATGACATAAAGATGTTCCTGCCAAATTTCGACTTGATCGGAGCAAGTCTTGATCGATACGAAATTCGCTCGTATCGATCGCGGATGGAAAAACTCCAACTTGCATCGATCGTATCTCATGATCTACAAGTCCAAATGCTATGAAATATTCACAGCGGCTTAAGTACAACATGAAGAATGTTCCTGCCAAATTTCATTTTGATTGGAGAAAGTCTTGATCGATACGAAATTCGTTCGTATCGATCGCGGATGGAAAAACTCCAACTTGCATCGATCGTATCTCATGATCTACAAGTCCAAATGCTATGAAATTTTTACAGCGGCTTAAGTACAACATGAAGAATGTTCCTGCCAAATTTCAACTCGATCGGAGCAAGTTTTGATCGATACGAAATTCGTTCGTAACGATCGTAGATGGAAAAACTCCAACTTACATCGATCATATCTCTTGATCTACAAGTCCAAATGCTATGAAATTTTCACAGAAACTTACATGCATGCTAAAGAATGTCCACGCCAAATTTCGACTCCATCGAACGCAATCTTGATCGATACGAAATCTGTTTGTATCGATCACGGATCGGGCCGAAACTTCACGGGCTTGGTCGCGCGGGCCTACTCACGTGCCAGAAGAAGTCTCCCGAGATCTAAGCAAAATAACAGCCTCCTACGCCTATAAATAGCAGCCCAGAACCTACAGAAGAAGGACTTTTGGCCTCTCTACGCCGATATTCTGCCGAAATGATTATCAAACTCCAGTTATATTGTTGTAATCTTTTGTAAACAGCGAGTGAAATTCAATAAACATCAATCATTTCATAGTGGACGTAGGCAATTCGCCGAACCATTCTAAATCCGTGTGTTTCTATGCATTTTCTTATCTTTTTATTGGTGTGTTTGTTAGATCTGCTTCATTTTACATGTCTTTTTCATTTTATCTCTTCAAACACATCCGAAGAGTGTTGTGCCCAATTTTGGTACAAACACTTTGGTGCTTTCACTGAGAAAAACCCAACTTTTCTCCTGCTCTGTGGATCTACTACCATCGTTGGATTGCAAAAATCTAAGAAGGAGATCCAGATCTGTCGTCTAATGGTTTCTTCTATTCTATTCAGATTGCTCCAGATCTAAGAGGAACTGCATTCATCTATATTTTCGTATCCATGTTCTCGAATCCAGAGAATATGGTGATTTTCGTATCCATGTTCTCGAATCCAGAGAATATGGTGATTTTCGTATCCATGTTCTCGAATCCAGAGAATATGGTGATTTTCGTATCCATGTTCTCGTATCCAGAAAATATGATCATTTTCGTATCCATCATTTCGTATCCAGAAAATATGATCATTTTCGTATCCATCATTTCGTATCCAGAAAATATGATCATTTTCGTATCCATCATTTCGTATCCAGAAAATATGATCATTTTCGTATCCATTCCATCCGTGCTTCTGATTGTTCCATGAATGAACAAGACATAGGAGATCACGGCAACAAATGCTGACTTGCAATCAAGGAATGGGTAAAGGAATACTAATCAAACGGTGCTCCCAGAGGCTGGAGAACCTAACTAACATGCCAAGAACTGGAGTTGGTTAATATATCATGCTGCTAAGGTGGACTGTAAATTCCTCCAATTGACCAGCTTTTAAATTCCTGAATTGACAACTATGGTACGATGGCTAATATGACGACTGCCCTACAATGTCTACTCTGCCCACTCAAAACATAGCTGGTAACCACTGAACCATCTTCAAATGCCCGCATCTTAATCATACCGTGTCCATATGACTAGAAGCATGACATACAACCTTAAGAGGACTTCCTCACTATCTTATATGGTCCTCCTACCTGGGTGAAAATTAGAAATAATCACCAATCTATGAGCCCATCTTAACCAACTCACCATCCAATCGGCATCACCAAACCTCTCGAACGTTGGGCAATCGTGCATACATCATTCACCAGTGTTACAAGACCCCTTGGCAATAAAATGGACCTGATCATAATGTCGATTGGACAATCTTTCCCAGTTGAGATCTATTCATTGAAACCATCCTACATGCATAACTTCCAGTGAAAATTCAACATGTTAACTATGTCGGTGTACTATGGAAATACAACCCCCGACACTACCTTATGAAGTGGGAATGGCGCGTGGATTTCTCCAAGGGTGATGAATGCCATCAAACGCAGATGTCTTCCCTCATTACTCAGAGAAGACCATCGATCACGGTTAGACATACTAGTTATACTTCTCATATTGTTGAAGTGAATAAAGAAGCTGGCAGCCAATGAATTTATCCAAAGCCCACATCCAGTTGCTGCCAATACCCATAAATGAATTCATCACCAGCGCTTATTTCCAGACTTTGATAAGGGAACTAGTGGATAGCCGCCGCCGACGACTATGCCAAGAAGTCCATGCCAATATTGAGTTGATGAATCAGATAAAGGATCAACTTGGCGAGATAAGGAGGGGACCTGTTCCATACTCTAGATCGGAAAACTCCTCTTCTCTAGACGGCTACCGTGAACGCCAATGCCATAAGGCTGCTCCGGGAAGGATAGCTCTGACAATATGTGCAAGCCCCATAAAACGAAGGACCGGGAACATCCGACCCCTATCGATCAAGGACTTTGATCAAATTGAACCATTTGAGTTAGACTTCCAACTGAGAAGGGCTGGACTGAAGTGCAATAGCGAGCATACGACGATGCCTCACTTATCAATGAGATTTGATCTGATCTCTTTTGAATTATTTCTAATTCAATTTCATTTACATTGCGAAATATGACCGACTTGAATTAAAATACTTGCAAATGATACAGGTAACCGAGTACTTAAGATTGGGTGCAAAACAACCTCTGCGGACTATGATCAAATCATTGAGGTATCATCATGATGAGCATGATTCAACCACTCATCGGCTACTATATGCCCTTGACTGGGGGCAAGGCATCAAAGCGGAAGAGACCAACAAGGTCAAGACTCTAGTACAAAGTGGATGCAACCGACCATCCACTCATCCGCCTATGCAATTTAATTGGAGATCTGGGAAAGACTTGGAGTGATATATCCCAACAATGTACTCTCTATCTCGTACTTGAAGCCCGCCAAAATACTTACGCTTCTTTTGATGCCCGATAAAATCGGAATCACACCAAGGGTGGACGCAACGTCACCATCCATGCATCCAATCCTACATTAGACACTTGGGATTATTTGAGAGAACGCATGTTTAAAGTGGATATGATTTGAACGTTCACTCTCCAGTTTGCTTCTGTAATTCGGCAAAACGGTCTCGCCTTAAACCAACTTCATCAAGGTCCAACCCTCAATTTAAAGTCATCAACGACTGACTGCTTACTTGCTAACCATCACGAGCTGTCATTTCAACTCTCTTCCTTAGCTCGATCGAAAGAATGCAAAGTATAAATTGGACGTGACTCGACTGTCTGCTCTCCAATTCTTGCACCCGACTTAAGGGAAAATATACAACTCAAAGTGGATGTAGTTCGACCATCCTTTCCTATGCTCGAGCACAAAGCTTGCCAGAACACTAATCTTACTCCTTAGGCTTAGCAAAAGTGGAATCCAAATGAACACGGACGTGATCCAACCGTCCATAAACTAAATCTCATCCTTCGTTGAGGGGCATATAAGTGGAAGTTAATCGGGATCCCACTGATCACTCGCTAAGTGAAACCCCAAGCTCAGGGACAAGCCATCACACTGCGGCAATAAGGGATTGATACACGACAATCCTCTAACTAACTCCGGCTCCCAGAGTGTGAGTGGGAGTATAAACTTATGGACATGGGCTCGAGGAGGATGGATCCGTCCATCTAACGACTTCGCCCATGTTCAACCTAAACCCGAGGAGGATGGATCAGCCCATCTAATGACCTCACCTTCCATATTTACAAGCTCGAAGAGGATGGATCCATCCATCTAACAACTTCGCTTGCCTACTCAGGGTGGATATGATACAACCGTCCACGTACCCGATCAACTTCTTGTTCCTAGAGTGTGAACGAAATCCTGAAGCCTAAACAGATGTGACTGACCATCTGTCGGCTAACTCCATATTCGCAGAGTGCGAACTGGAGTATAAACATTAAATAACTCTAAGTCCCCAGAGCGCGGACTGGAGTATAAACACTAAAATGGGTGTGACTGACCACCTATCAACTAACTCCAGATTCCCAAAGTGCGAACTGGAGTATAAACATCAACTAACTCCATATTCCCGAAGTGTGAACTGGAGTATAAACATCAACTAACTCCAGATTCCCAGAGTGCGAACTGGAGTATAAACATCAACTAACTCCAGATTCCCAAAGTGCGAACCGGAGTATAAACATCAACTAACTCCAGATTCCCGGAGTGCGAACTGGAGTATAAACATCAACTAACTCCAGATTCCCAGAGTGCGAACTGGAGTATAAACATAAACTAACTCCAGATCCCCAGAGTGTGGACTGGAGTATAAACACCAACTGGGTGCGAATGACCACCCATCAACTTACTTCGGTCCCGAGAGCGCAGGCTAGAGTATAAACACCAATTGGGTGTGACTAATAACCCATCAACCAACTCCAGTCCTCAAAGCATGGTTTGGAATATGAATAGCAAAAGGGATGTGATTCGACTGTCCACCTATCAGCTATGATTCCTCATCAAGTTATGTAGTACAAAAAGCGGATGTGGTTCGACCGTCTGCTTTCCAATCTTCTCCTGACATGGGGGCACACTTAACACACAAAATTGGATGCGATCCGACCATCCAGCACTAAGCGGGCGTGACACAACCGTCCAAGCATCAACTCTTATCTCCGGCACAGGACCCATAACGTAAATTTATAGGGATGCACTCCAACCCTACAAGACAAAATTTCTTCCTTGATTCGACAGGGAGGCGTAGATTCGAAAAAGGGACCTGGCTGGATATTCTATTCTGAATTGATATTACTACCATCCAACCGCAAATGAACGTGGCATGACCGTTCATCTGCTAACTCTCGCCTGTGATCCGACGGGTAGTGCGTGCAACATGGACGGATGCGACCTAACCATCCGCCAATCAATTCCTTCTTATAGTTCAATGGGAGAAGCATCAAACTAAAGTTATTGTAATTTGACCGACCACACTTTGACTTTTGCCCTTGATTGGGGGCAGAGGAATTGACCGAGGAAAACGCGGTCTGACCATTTTCTACAAAAAAAAAACTTAGTCCCCAGAGTGTGGACAGGGGTATAAACATCAAATAGGTGTGATGAATGGCCCTTCAACTGACTCTGATCCCCAAAGTGTGGCTACAGGAATAGATGAACGAATGAATGTGATTCGACCATTCATTCACCAACTCTGACCTGACCTCGACGTGAGGAGTGTAAACTCACTACAGGTGCAATTAGACCATCCACGAACTAACTCTGCTAACCCAAGACTGGGGGCAGAAGTACAAATCACTGAGAGAAGAGAAAGGTGACTCGCTACATCTCCAGCTTAGCGTCCTTTACAACTTAAGGCAACGACTACAAGGAAACCCTAATGCTAACCAATCAGAATGATGCCCGAAGTCCTGGGCAACCAATTATATCATACCGCCGGATCGACGGGAAATATCGATCTGCACCTTTCATATCATACCATTGGATCAATAGGAAATGAGGTCCGAGCATTCCACATCGTGCCGTTGAATCAACGGTCAATATCGTTCCTTTTCGACTACAAATCGATGTGACCCGAACGTCCATCGAATACCTTTGACCAACAGAGCATGGGTAGAAGGATAAACCACGAGTGAGTGTGACTTGACCATTCGTCCTCTGTCGCATTCCTTCGGTCTGTTTGGAAAAGCGTGAAACCGGATGGGCATGACCTGACTGCGTTTGAGCTGACTTATCCCAAGTTCCGATGGGAGAATGTAAACCGAAATGGATGTAGTTAATTTCCTAACTCCCAGAGAATTCATTGTGACCATTCATTCTCTGACTTTTACCATGATTCGATTAAAAGAACAATTCAAAACAAGTGCAACCTAAACATTTGCACACTGACTCTTACCCTGGATTCGACAAGGAAAGCATCGATCCTGCATTGGATCTAACTGGACGATTCACTCTTCGGTTTTTGCCCAGTATAGTGACATAAGCAGCGAAGTGAATGTCATTGACCATCTAGAATCTAGCTTATGTCCGAATGTCGGCAAAGTAACAATGTATTCCGCTAAGAGGAAAGAACTAGAACATAATATAGGATAGGCACGACTCAGCCTTCCATCGGTTAACTCGATCCCATGGTTCAATGGGATAGAATACAAAATTGAAGCGGACATTATCTACCCTGCCACTTATCGAGATATTCCCCAGACTAAGGGGCACGAACAAGAAGATAAGATTAATATGATTCAACCATTCATCAGTTAACTCTGGTTCTTAAAGCTTGAACTACAGTATAGACACGGCTAGGACGAGACTAGACCGTCTGCGTAATGCATCCGCCAACCAAGACTGGGGGCAAAAGAGTAATTATCTGAGATTTGACTATGACAACTTGAATCTATGACCCATGCCTGATATTCATAACAACTCTAGGTTGCGACCGAAAGGATTCCTAGAGATAGAGTCTACAGATCAATACCCAGACTTATGGGCAACTGATCATCATTCTGACCCTTCCGAGTATTGTAGATTAGATCACAACTCTACGCAATGATGAAGAAAGAGTCAACTATTTTACTTCAGGTGAATCTTGATGTGTTCACTTGGACTCGATCTCATATATATATATATATATATACATATATATGGATTCTCGCCAGCCATGAAGAACCCTACATTAAATGTCGACCCGAGGCATGTCTCGGTGAACGAAAACGATGCGACATGGATCCGGCGAGATCTGTTGCACTTAAAGAGGAGGCGAATCTGCTCAAAACCAGTGGGTTTATCCATGATGCCCTCCAACCAAAGTGATTATCCAATCCTTTACTTATAAGAAAAACGAACAGAGAGTGGAGGACATACATCAACTACTCAGATTTGCATGGGGTATGACAAAGCACAGCCTTCCACTTCCAATGATCAACTAACTGATGGACCTGACCATCAGACATGAACTACTCGCATCCATGGATGCAAACTCCAGATACAATCGAATACTGAAGCATGTCCTAGACCAGGAATACAATTGTTTCATTATTGACCTGGGCCTATAGTGCTATGCTGAAATCCCTGGATTCGAACTTGAGAACGCTTGTGCTACTTACCAAAGGACGATTAACAGATTATTCAAAAATCATATCGGCTGGTCGATGAAAGTAGATGTGGTTAATATGCTCGTGATATCACGACTATCAAACGACCATATCGATGACTTGACAGAGGTATTCAGCGCTCTCCAAAAAATGCAGGATGAAACTCGATCCTTTGAAATGCTCTTTCACCATTACATCAGAAAGATTCTTTGTTTTCATCATCAATTCTCATCGAATCAAGACTAATTTCCAGAAAATTCCGACAATTAGAGACACCCATGTACCGAGGATAACCAAGCAGGTACGGAGCCTAAGTCGAAAGATTACCGTCCTAAGTTGATTTGACTCTAGGACCATCTACAAGTGAATTCTCTTCTTCAACCTGACGAAGAGAGGGAATAGAACTTTTGAATGAACTAACAACTGCGTTGATGCACTTCCAGCTCTGATAAATCGCTTAAAGAGACCTCCCATTTTACCCAAACCTTTGGATCGCGAAGATTTATACATCGATTGGGCCGTGTCAACACACGCCATAAGAGTCGCAATGCTATGTGAAGAGAAACAAATCCAAAGACCAGTATATGATGAAGGCTGGCTATTGACAAGCTCACCCCTTAACGTCCATATCGACCAACCGTTACGATAGGTCCAATAGAAACCTTAGATGTCTGAAAAGTTACTCAAATGGAGTATCAAGCTAAGCCAATTTGATATCACTTATCTCCCTTGGAGAGCTCTCCATGGTCAAACATTAGCATACTTCATATCTGAATCCACCACATCAGACGACTATCCAAAGAACAGTGGAGAACCGTCCAACCGATGGAGAACGTACACCGATAAAACTTCCAATGATCGGCTTTCTAACATCGAAGTTGCTTTAATGACTCCCGAGGAACGAACGATCTGCTATGCCCTGAAACTCAACTTCCCTGCAACAAATAACGAAGCTAAGTATGAAGCCTTGGCGCTCAAACTTGCAAGAAAACTACGAGTGGAAACTTTACATGTCTTATGTGATTACTGGTTAGTAGTACGCCAAGTCAGGGAAGATTATCTGACTAGGGGGAAACGTCTTGCTCCTTATCTCAACCGGGTCCAAAAGCTACTAGCCGGCTTCGACTATTACACCACTACACAAATCCTCAGAGAATTAAAAGAAAAGGCCGAATCACTCGCCAAGCTAGCCAGTTCTGGGGATGCGCGACAAATAGACTTTGTCCTAGTTGAAATGCTTATTATTCTAGGCATTGACATATGAAGATCAACTAGATCTTGGAGAAGGATCTAGAAAAAGAGTCATAGATGACTCTTATCAAAGATTATCCACAATTGGGGATTCTTATTGAATAAAGGAATAAGAAATGGCATATCCTCCGTGAAGCATCACTTCATGATTATGTCTGGATCGTTCGACTCCATCGATACAAAGCATTACTTTTGTATCCATCGATCCGAGACCCAATATTATGTATCCATCGATACGAAGCATACATTCCAACATCTCAGATCGATCCAGGAGAGGATCGATACAAAGGAAGGACTTAAAAAAACCATCGAATGTTGTTACAACTCAAATTTCACATCGATCCAAGAGAGGATCGTTGCGAAACTAGATAAAAAAACAAAATAAAAAAAAACTTGACAACGACCCGTGAACGTGCAAACATTGACGGGAGTCAGGTTAACATACGTACGCGTATGACGAACTAATATTCAATTTTCAAAATTTACAGGAATTGAATGCTCACCTGATGACAATTACAACAGTGAACAACAAATCACTAGCACTCGACACTCAGTTACAACAATGCACTACATAATCATTGGCAGTCAACAAATCAACATTTATATTACTGGAAATCAATCGAAGGTTACATCTTTTGATGAAAAGATAGCAACTACTCAACGAATCAGATATAACTTTTTTAGAATGAAGGATGCAGCATTTCAAAGCACATCATGTTCACACAAGACGTACTTTGGGGGGCAAATGTTATCCCGCCTTTTGGAAAGGCCGTGACACCAAGAACTTGACTAGAAACCAATGACAGTTCGTCTTGGAGATCGGTTATAAGCAGGCTCACTATGGATATCAACGAATTTTGTCCGAGTCCGGATCGAGCTAAAATTGATATGACACGACAAGCAAAGCTATGAGAGCCAACGTTCCGAATTTCGAGTCAATCGGAGTTCGTATGCTCAAGATATTGATCGATCACGGTTGAGAAATCCAAATTTGCATCGATCATAACTCGAGATCTACAAGTCCAAATGCAACCAAAATTTCACAGGAGCTTACGTATGACCTAAGGAATGTTCATGCCAAATTTCAACTCCATCGGACGCAATCTTGATCGATACAAAATCCGTTCGTATCGATCGCGGATGGAGCAACTCCAACTTGCATCGATCGTATCTCATGATCTACAAGTTCAAATGCTATGAAATTTTCACAGTAGCTTGAATACAACATGAAGAATGTTCCTGCCAAATTTTGACTCGATCGTAGTAAGTCTTGATCGATACGAAATTCGTTCGTATCGATCGCAGATGGAAAAACTCCAACTTGCATCGATCGTATCTCATGATCTACAAGTCCAAATGCTATGAAATTTTCACAGCAGGTTACGTATGACATAAAGAATGTTCCTGCCAAATTTCGACTCGATCGGAGCAAGTCTTGATCGATACGAAATTCATTCGTATCGATCGCGGATGGAAAAAATCCAACTTGCATCCATCGTATCTCATGATCTACAAGTCCAAATGCTATGAAATTTTCACAGCAGCTTAAGTACAACATGAAGAATGTTCCTGCCAAATTTCAACTCGATCGGAGTAAGTCTTGATCGATATGAAATTCGTTTGTATCGATCGCGGATGGAAAAACTCCAACTTGCATCGATCGTATCTCATGATCTACAAGTCCAAATGCTATGAAATTTTCACAGGAGCTTAAGTACAACATGAAGAATGTTCCTGCCAAATTTCAACTCGAACGGAGCAAGTCTTGATCGATACGAAATTCGTCCGTATCGATCGCGGATGGAAAAACTCCAACTTGCATCGATCATATCTCTTGATCTATAAGTCCAAATGCTATGAAATTTTCACAGAAGCTTACGTGCATGCTAAAGAATGTCTGTGCCAAATTTCGACTCCATCAGACGCAATCTTGATCGATACGAAATCCGTTCGTATCGATCACGGATCGGGCCGAAACTTCACAGGCTTGTTCGCGTGGGCCTACTCACGTGCCAAAAGAAGTCTCCCGAGATCTAAGCGAAATATCAGCCTCCTATGCCTATAAATAGCAGCCCAGAACCTACAAAAGAAGGACTTTTGGCCTCTCTACGCCGATATTCTGCCGAAATGATTATCAAACTCCAGTTATAATGTTGTAATCTTTTATAAACAGCGAGTGAAATTCAATAAACATCAATCATTTCATAGTGGACGTAGGCAATTCGCCGAACCACTCTAAATCCGTGTGTTTCTATGCATTTTCTTATCTGTTTATTGGTGTGTTTGTTAGATCTGCTTCATTTTACATATGCCTTTTTCATTTTATCTCTTCAAACACATCCGAAGAGTGTTGTGCCCAATTTTGGTACAAACACAAGTATACATCAAAAATTACTTTACGTACATCGTGACTTTTACAAAATTACTCTATTTTTACATCTTCATCATCTTCCATCTTAAGACCTTAAAACTTAGTTACAAAAAATTAGGAATTCATAGCAATAAATTTACTTAAAATTCAAAAAAGATAAACTTTAATAATTGAAGCTAATGTTATAAATTATTTATTTGATTTTTTATTCTTCATTTCATCAAATTTAGCTCTAATTTTAGACGAAAAAATTTAAATACGTTTGAATTAGAGTAGTTAGTTGTGAAAGTTGTCTTAATTGATATTTTAGATTTCATTAACTTCATCAAAATTGTATAAATTTAATCAAATATCATTCATGTTTTAATTAGATGGGTTATAAGAAAAATACTAAAAAAGCAATTACGAATAAAGGCAACTTAGTCACAGATTTTCTTAGTAAAATAATGGTGTATGTTGGGTAATTTTTAGTGTATGAATAGAGTTTGCCTATTCATTATTTGGTTTAATAAGTCCTAAAAATGACAATTCAATGTATTGTATACCACATTGATATTGACGGAAATTGTAAAACAAATATTTCGTTCAAGTCCATATTACTATAAATTTCCACAACTACGTAAAACAAATTATCTTTAGTTCTTTTACATTACTCTACAAGGGAGAAGACAAATTTTAGAAGAAAAAAATTGGCTGAAGAACATTAAATTTTATTTTTAGGCCGAAGTACAAATGCTAGTTACAATTAGCATTATATTCAATTTTTACACAATATGGAATGCTAGTTATAACTACCATTATATTCTATTTTACAATATACAAATGCTAGTTATAATTAACATTGTCCTTCACCCTAAAAAAAACTTGTTGTCCTTCGATCTAACTTTTTTTCAAAATTTGTTCTTATGCCTATTTACCTGTTTACATAATTTATCTCTTTCTAAAATTAGTGAAAATACAATAAAAAAATTGAGGGAAAAAATGATCCTTTGTAAGAAAAAAGCACTCATATAATTTTATTCAACGTTCAAAAAGAGGAGTTGCCAATAAGTTCAACATGTAGAAAACCCAACCCGTCCACTATAGAAAAGAAAAACGAAATGGTCCTCAACCTCACAACTAGAGACAGTGATAAGATACATAAAGGTAGAACTTAAACTTAAGTAATCAAGAGTCGAAATGAAATGATAAAATAAATATAGAAAACACCAAGAAAGCTAGTAGCACAACATTGACCATAATCGGCCCAAAGATCAAAATCCTTCATGAGCCATCAAAAGGTAAACAAAAATAACAATCTAACATCATCAATCTATCCATAGTAGTGTCATAGAATAAGCAATCTAATCCACAACAACCAATAAAACTAAGAATCTCAAAAATGGATGTGAGACTGGCACATATATGTGTATGTAAATGAAAGTTTATATACATGTATGTAAGGGAGAAGTAAAATGAAAACGTAAAGTAATACAATACTAGTTTTCAATTAAAAGTAAAGCATTCGATGAGTTATCATTAAAGTATCTACTAAGTCGACGTTTAAGGCAATAATGTTTCTTCTATTGTTGTAATTGATTTTTACCTTTAAGATTTTAATTGAATTTTTGCTGGAATTTGGAGTGGCAAATAAAGGGCAGTCGATAAAACATTGTTATGCTATAGACAAGCAATTGCCTTGAAAGCGAAATTCGACATGACCGTGGTGCAATCGATAACGTCGTCCACTCTCCAAGGTTAACACAATGATCCCTCAAACTTATGCACGCAAGGTTGAAGGAATCAGAGAATTGTAGAAACCATTGTCCAGGAATTTTATTCAGAAGATGGTTTTGTACTTGAATGAATTTTTGAAAGAGAAAGAGATGAAGAAGATGAATTTATTTACAGTATTTTTTCTCAAATGAGAGAGAGAGAAAAATAATGTGGATGGAGGATAAAAGAACTACCTTGTTTTTCATCAGACGGAATGAGTTGGTCTCAAAAATAAATAATAAATAAATAGTAACGGTTGTCCATTAATGTAAAATACAAATGGTCGGGCTAATTAAAAGACTAAGTTTTATTGTAGTTAACCAACAATCCCCAACTAACTACAAGAAAACTCAAAGAAAAACATCCTTAGCAAAGGAAAACTTTATACGTAAGTACCAATGTCTTTCAACTAAATTGATACATAAAGTGAGTTTATAACTTAACCCAAGTATTGAATTTCTTCTTGAACTACAAATATTTTGGTTGAGTTCTCACAACATGTATTAGACTTTCAATTTCTAAAACTCCACGATAAACATGCGTTTTTAATGGTCATGCCCTCGTCTTGGGAAGTCATGAATGCTTTAGAGAGCTCAAATTTCTCATAGAAGGCGGTCCACCTTCACACCCAAGTAGGTGAGTCCATCAAGTACTCTACTCTAGCACTACTGCTTATGGCTATAGACTCATTAAGGGCAAAAGATTCAACCTCAAAAATAAATAAATAAAATTCATTAAATGTGTCTCAAAAGCACCACCAATATTGACTATGAATTATGTATAAATAATAAGGCATGGTCTTAAATAAATCAATGAAATCTATCAAGTGTGTTTCAAAAGTACCACTAGTGCTGGTTATGAATTTTAAAAGAGTAAATATGCTCAGATTAAGATAAATCAAACATTCATCAAGTGCGTCTCAAAAGCACCACTAAAAAATTGGCTATGCAATATGTAAAAGCAAAGAAGCTCAAACTCATATCAAATGGTAAAATCCACCAAGTGTGTCTCAGAAGCACCACCAAAAACTAGTTATGAATTATATAAAAAGAATGAAGTTAAAACTCATATCAAATAGAATAATCCATAAAATGTGTGTCAAAAGCACTAGCAAAACTAGTTATGGATTATATAAAAGTAAAAAAAACTCAAACTCATTTCAAACAGAAGAATCCATCAAGTGTGTTTCGAAAACACACCAAATATTGGTTATGGATTTTATAGAAACAAACAATTCAAAATCATATAAAATAGCAAAATCCATAAAGTGCATCTCAAAAACACCATCAAGAATTGGTTGTGGGTTGTATAAAAACAAAGAAGCTTAAAATTATATTAAATACCAAAAATCAATCAATTGCATTTCAAAAGCATTACCAAAAATTGATCATGAATTATACTAAAGTAAAGAATCCTAAAAACGTATCAAATAGCAGAATCCATGAAGTGCGTCTCAAAAGCACCATCAAAAAATTATTATGAATTATATAAACATAAAGAAGCTTAAAATCATATCAAATAGCAAAATCAATCAAATGCATTTAAAAAGGCACCATTAAAATAATTTATGAAATATATAAAAGGAATCAAACTCATATACATAAAAATAGAAAGAGAAAGAGCAATCATATTGCAATTTTTAGCCACTAATGGGTATTCATCACATTAGTCTCTACTCTAGGCTCCAGGCCCATTTCTACTGAAGATTCAAGGACTAATTCCATTTGACTAATTCTCTACTCCATTAAAAAATTTCTCAATCTCTTTAAATCCAAAATAAATGTGTCTTCTCTTTCCATTATACACTCTTATAGAATTCCAATGTCTATCGCTAGGGATATGACTGTATATGCTCACATAATAAATAATGATATATTTAATAATTCAAGAGAAACATAATGCTTCCTTCAATTTTAACATATTTACTAGGTCCCTTATTCCTTTCAAGGTATATGCTAGGATCATGGAGAGATATCACATGCATTATATCAAAATAATCAAGCCATTCCAAGTTTTTCTTTTTTAATATAGTTAGAATGATCTATAGAAAATCACTTTCAATTTTTCTCATTTTTGTGGCTAATGTCACATCTTTCTCTCTAAATTCATTCTCTTGATTTAAATTTTTTTATCTTTTTCACCACATTTAAGTTTGTACCAAAAATCAACTTGTATTCAATATAAAGACATGAATCTATATGAATCACTCTTAAAATTATAACCAAGAATATACATTCAAAGTTCTCAGGTAAAATATTGGTTACTTCTTCTTTCCCTTTTTTAAAGAAAAAGGCCAAGGGGACATTTTTTCCTAACACCCTCACATTTTTAGAAATTCCAATTTTGAGAAGAAACTCTTCCATAGTTCATAAAAAGTCTTATTATGTTAGTCGCGTAGCATCGATCAATATTACTTATAAGTCATTATGTACATGATCGATGATGACCAAATATGTAAATATAGAATTAAAGTGCGGTAATCACAACTGCAATAATATAAATATAATAACAGTGGAAATAAAGTTACACGATCGATTTTATACTGGTTTAGATCTCTCATCCTACATCTAGTCTTCGAATCTCTATTTGAACTTCTTGCTAACTAGCATTCTCCCCTTTGCCTAGAGGAATAGACACCTTAGCAGTAGAACATGATTTCAATACACTTTCCCGAGCAGTCGAACAGGACTTTAACACTTGTGCCTAAGCAGCAGAGTAAAACTTCAACTTTGTAACAAAAGTTATTTTTCGACACAATGTATCTTAATATAAAAATTTGTCTCTTTTAGTATACAAACTCTTATAACCACCACAAACAATATGGAGATGAATGAACAAGATGTATAAGAAGTGATATGACCTTTGTTGGGTAAAGTGGAGTAACAATGTGAGGCTTAAAGTGTCTTAATTTGATATTTTGAGTGATTTAGAAATGAATGCACAATAAATAGAAATTGAGGTTTTTGATTTGAGAATAAAATCAATTTCAATCGAGAAAAAGAGAGTTTGAGTGCATATGGTTGAGTGATTATTTTGGGGATGATATAAGGCTTATATAAGAGTGAAAGGAAGCCATTAAATAGGTGCGATCCTTCGGAAATTTGTTTGGTGAAGAGAATTATTGAATAGACACGAAACACATTTTCAAAAATATAGCCGTTGGGGAATTTTAAATGCAAGATTTATGAGAACACTATACAATAGCATTTTTCTTAGAAAACGCTATCAAATGTCCATCAAGAATGTAGCCGTTGAACAGGTCATTTTCTAATAACTTGATACAAATAAACTTTGGCAGTATATGTGTTCAAATACACTGATATGTCCAATACAATACAAGCTCCTATAACTCACAAGAACTAGTTTATAGATGAATATGTAGGAGTTTCGGAGGTTAGAAATCAGAATGTTGATGGTAATAGTTGAATGGTCACCGATTTGAAAGCAGTAGCTAAAGTAGAATTTCAGAAAATAGGGTAGAGAATTTGAAAGCATGTAAGGTGATTGATCCTCTTGAAAACATGGTTATTTATAAAATTAACAAGCTTCGAAGAGGGGATACGATAGTTTACCTTTGGAGAAAAGTCGTGTCTGTAGAAAGAGAAAGAAACGTGATCATTCTAGTTGGAAAGAAATTTACACCATGCCTTAGAAATTTTAAAATGAATTCGTGCACCGGTGCACCGATAGCCTACCACCGGTCCACCGGTGTATACAACATTCATTCAAAATTCTGAAGGCTTGAAAAGCCTTTAAAAATTATTAATAAAATCCTTTAAAATTATATTTAAGGTCTTTAAGGCTTTGAGATGTTAACATGTTATTTTTGTGAGTTTTAACAATATATATCTAAGATAAAACAATTCATATGTACAAGGTCTTCAAGTGTTCTTCATTTTGATGATTCTTTAAAGCTGTAGTGCACATTCTTCTATCTTTTTAAAGCTATGCGATGACTTTGTTTTGATTTACCCGCTTAGACTATAGTATGGAGTTGTCGTCATCAAAATCCGAGAAATCTTGCTCTAACAATCTAGCCTTTTATTAGAAACTAAACCCATTATTTAAGAACCAAACAAAATAGCTTTTCATGGGACATACAACCAAACATACTAAAATAACTATCCTTAGCTTCGTATGATCAATTACATTCATATACCTACAACACATTTTATTATTCATGTATACAACTTGTATGATTGTAAAAACAAATTTATTCTCTCAACATACATGTAAAAGCAATGTGCATATATCAACACAGTACTCAATTCAACTCAATTTATTTTTCTATCATGAATACACAACTTCCTATCATGCATACAAAATATTTGAACTGTGAAGTTATACAATATGTTATATGCCAAACATAAGATCTTATAATCAATGTACACACATATAATAATGCACTTATTACTTTCGTACACTTAAATATTCAAATATCCATATCATACGAATTAATATGCAACATATAAATTTTCATTTATATACATGAATTCACGACATTTTCTTTTAATATTGTTAAATAATGTAAACTTCACTTTCATTCATGTAGTTCAGATAAAATATTTTGTCCATATTTATAAGTCTCATATTCATCGACCTATATTGGTAAACTGGATAAATATTTTTTGAATAAGTGTTTTTCTTTTCTTATGCTCATACAAGGGCTGAAGTAGGTGTTTGCTCATATTTAAAGATACGCACACATAAACCCATAAGTATTGATATCTCATTTAAACTACTTTATGGACTACTTAAATTATTTATTATTCACCGTTATTTATAAATATCCATTTTATATTAATACAAGTCATATCTATGCATGTAATTTTTTTTTTAAAATCCATTCACCATCATGTAAAAATTCAACATGCTTTAGATGAATATTTTTCATATTTATACATCACGGTATCTAATTCATGCATACGATGCACAAATACTTCCTTAATTATTTATAAGACGATCATTTTTCAAAAAAGTTTTCAAAATATTTATTTGACAAATGCATTCTTATTTTCATATATGTATTTGAAAATAAAAACGGTTTATCATATTCACTCAGAGTACATACAATTTCCTTAAATGTGTATATGCTTCAACATAACTTTATTCAATAACTATAAAATACGTAATTCCTTCAACATACATGCATTTTCAATATTCTTTATGGACTAGTTGCTTATAAGTTCATTAACACGCTAGCTATAATCATATCTAGTATGCATGTACATCTTCAAATATCTATCACATGAATATTCATTAAGTATCTACCATGACATAAAAAAATTCAAAGGTTTTCATACAAACACATCAATATACTGTCATTTGTACATTTTCAACATTTTGACAGACACATCATACTCTCAATAAAAAAATTCGTTATTATAATGATGAATCCAACTCCATAAGTCATTAAATATAAAGTCTCATTATTCAATTCCAAAGTTGATTTATTATTACTTACTCTTCAAATTGCTTACCATTTCAAACATTAAATGTTAAGTGCGATAAATTTATAGACATAAATAAATAAAAAAATCATGTATAATTCAAATATCATACTTTTAGTGCTCATAATAGTTCGTACTAAAATATACAAAGTAAAATCAAAATTTCCATCATATAAGTTTTTTATCAAAAATCATACACATATAAATATGCCAGCTAACTATATAATTCTCTTTCTAATTAATACCGTCACATGCCGATAACTCATATCAATGCATGTAATTCATTACCTTATGTACTTAAACCTTCGATTTTATTAATAAGTCATATATATATATATATATATATATTGATGAAAAGTCATAAAACTATATATAGGTTTGTTTATTAATAAGTCATATGAATATCACTTTTGGTGACAAGCACCATTGTCCCAGTGGTAAGTGATTCGACTTTGGTGCGAGAGGTCACAAGTTCGAAACTTGCGTAGCGTGATTCGAACATATATTGACATGTGATTTGTGTTATGTTGTCCCAGTGACATGTAGTATCTAAGTACCATTTCCAAAAAAAACACTTTTCAGATTATTCATTTAAAATGAATATTCTTATTACCTTAAACATATATATCATATATATTCACATGTTGAACTACATTGTATTTTGGGAAAAAGCGATATTAAATGTTCAAACTTTTGGTATTTTGGCTAGAGATGATATTGTTAAGTGAATTAAAGCGATTAACTTATTGTAAATACAACATTTATATGCACTTATGGTGACATAACTCTTGCTTGAATTGGAATAATGAAATTGAAAATTCATAATTATTAAGGTCATAAAACTAGTTTTAAACTTTTCAGTTCCTTCCTTATTTACGCATTTTACAATGTAATCATATAACTTTGTTCTTCTTCATCAATTAAAAGTGCATAATTTGTATCCTTAATACCCATAATTTATTATTCCTTGTTCAAACCAATGTCCTCCCATAATTTGACACTTCAATAAAATTTTACGATTTGAACAATAACAACAATTCTTTTTTGTAACTGAAGTATCATTTTTCAGTCCCAGTTTATTCACTACAACAAGTATATAGCAACTGATAAAAAAATCATTTATGAATTCATGAGCTCTCCGCATTAAAGGAAAATAGTATTATTGAATTTAAATTGAAGTACTTACCATATTTGTTCAAACTTCTAATTTTTCTTCTTCAAATTCTTTAACCACTGTAGCAACGACCTCTAAAATTCAATCTATGCTCCAAATCCGTGTATCTAAACCCCATAAGAAAAAAAAATCGCTTTCAACGGTTGGAATTTGGAGTGGCAAATAAAGAGCAGTCAATAAAACATTATTTATGTCATGGACAAGTCATTGCTTTGAAAGTGAAGTTCGACACGACTATGGTGCAATTCATAATGTCGTATGCTCTCCAGGGTTAACACAATGATTCCTCAAATTTTTGCACTCAAATTGGGAGGAATTAGGGAATTGTATAAACTATTGTCCATGATTTTTATTTAGAAGATGATTTTATAATTGAATAAATTTTTGAAAGAGAATGAGACAAAAAAATGGATTTATTTGCTGTAATTTTTCTCAAATGAGAGAGAAGAAAATAATGGGGAGGTAGGGGAAAAGAATTCTTTTTTTCCATCAGACCTTGGTCTCAACAATAAATAGTAGACGAATTTTATTCATACACCAACAATTTCTTAATATACACCGAAAAATATAATAAACTAGTATACATCATAATTTACTTTACATACACCATCTCTTTGATGAGATTACCCTTATTTTCTTCTTCATTATCTTCCCTCTAAAACTTCTTACACAGAACAAGAAATCCTAAATTAAATTAAGTTAAAATTCAATAAAATGAATTTAACTTTTTGCACAACATTGCAATTTCTTTTAATTTTTTAAAAAGAAAGAATTCAATAGAATCAAACCTGATTTTAGAAAAATAATACTTTAAAATTAGAGAAGTTAGCTGTGAAAGTTGTCTTAGTTAATATTCTAAGTTTCAAGATAAAATCATTAACTTCTTCGTAAAAGATGTACAAATTTGACCATATCATTAATTTTAATGTTTTAATTTTACAAGAAAAGAGTCACAGGTCCCTGTTTTTTATGTTGTTATACAAAAAGTCCCTGTAGAAATGAATATGTAAATTTGGTCTCTATTTTTCAAAAATAAAAAAACGCAAAGTGTCTTGCACTTTTCTGATAGAAAATGCAAGATAACTTGCACTTTTCTAATTTTGAAATATTTTTCGAAATTTTCGAAAATTTTGAAAAATGCAAGTTAATTTGCACTTTTTATCAGAAAAGCGCAAGCTAGTTTGCGCTTTTTAATTTTGAAATTTTTTTGAAAATTTTAAAACTTTTAAAATTTTTGAAAAGCGCAAGGTAACTTGCGCTTTCTATCAGGAAAGCGCAAGCTAGTTTGTGCTTTCTGATTTTGAAAATTTTGAAATTTTAAAAAGTGCAAGCTAACTTGCGTTTTCTTATTTAGAAAAAACAAGGACTTAATTTATATACTTATTTCTACATGGACTTTTCTTGTAACACCATCGAAAATAGGGACCTTTCGTGCAAAGGCCCTTAATTTTATGGATTATAAGATAGAAACAATTAAGAAGAAGAATAATTTAGTAATAGATCTTGTTTGGAAAATAGTGGTGTATGTTAAGTGAATTTTGATGTATGAATAGAATTTTCTTAAATAGTAAATAAATAGTAGCAGTCGCCCATTAATGCAAAATACAAAAGGTCGACAAATTAAAAGACTAAATTTTATTGCAGTAATCCAACACTTTTTACTTTAAATAGAAATTCCTTGAAGAGAACATTTTTAGCTAATTTATAACACGGAGTTGCAACCAAAATATGATTGAAAAAATAATAACGTAAATTAGATTATCAGGCGAAATACTAACATTGTTGAATGTTCTTTAGTTGCTTTCAACCCTTAAGTACTAACAAGTAATAGTGAAGATAATATCAAGTAAAAATCTATAAAATTTATTGCAATGAAGTTGTTAACCCGCTTTTTAACAAAGTAGAGTTCAACCGGAAGTTAGAACGTCAAGACAAAGGCGAAACAACTTAAAACTTAGCAGACGCACTAAGATGGACTAAGGAAATAACTTGGGAAAAATTGGGCCAGAATACGCTATGTACATAACTCGACACCGAGTTATCCCTATAACTCGTTACAGAGTTATGGTGCTTCACAGCCACAACCTCAAATTTCATACAAACTATCCGCTAACTCTTCCAAGCATGCCGAAGTGACTTAATAGAATTCCATATGACTTATCTCAAGAATTGAAGAGTTAGCTGCTGTGAACTATAGAACAAGCCAAGTTATGAAAGAATGATCATCAAAACAAGTCATCGATCTATGAAAACACAAGGGGCACTCCATAATGAATCAGGAAACACGATGCAAGAGAGTTGGGCAAGTTTCCCCTTAGGGGGATTACTCGGCACCGAGTTATACCCTTAACTCGCATGACCTCCAAGATTTTCACACTACTCTGGATTGATGTCTGGACCTCATTGGGAGCGGGCTTCTTACCCAATATTACCGCTACCCCTATAAATAAAAATAATAGAGCAACCAAAACAGGATCTGAATTCTCTGACTGCGAAGACTCTGCTATTTCTTCGCCTCTAACCTCTCCTCAATTAAAGTCACATATGAGACAACTATTTTCTATTCTAGGACTTAGAGCAGCAAACTCTGAGTACTAATGACTCACAAACGACCAAGAAATTCTATAATAAATCTGAGATCCACTAGATTATGATTAAATCTGAGTTAATTAGTTGTAACCCAAAGAGAGAACAACTAATAAAATAGATTGAAGTGGACATAGACTGTAACAACCCACCTTGGAACAAGCTTAAATTTCAACCCAGAAAAGGCCCATCGAAACTTAGATCCATTCTAAGGTAAGTCGTTGGTAGTAAAAAAGAAATAACATTACAGAGTCAAAACTAGACTTTCGGACTCATAGCGGATGGAACAAAATATAATAGCAAAGTGTACCCATTTACTTCAAAACCATAAAAATATCATAATGCAAAATTCCATAAAAACAGTAATATAATATCTGTTACAACAATTGTCTGAATACATGGATACACATAAAAGCAAGTAATAATGACAAATACTGCCATAAGCCAAGCTTCTCCATCTCCAAGCATCATCATCACCATCACTCCGTCCTTAATCTATGTTGTAATAAGGAGGAAGTCAGAATAACAAGTGTCTAGTGAATAAAAACCTCGAGTCTTACCTTTTCAGTACTTAGGCAGTATATTTCTAAATAAGAATATGTCTATGAACATAAAACCATTTACTTCTTTATAATAAAAAAGGTGGGTCCAATCACTTAATACCTTCCATTCCAGAAGTAGGTTTCTAAAATCTCATATCTCAATCATACGTCATAAACATCTAATAATGTGAGAGACGGTACTTAAGCCACTTAATACGTTTTATTAGAAAATAGGCAGACTCTGGTCATTTAATACCTTAATTAAGGCAAATCCCATCATTTAATACCTATTTCCAAGGGATGCTCCTTAATGGTACGATTTAGCTGACATCATATGGAATCTCTTAGGCCACTTAATACTTTCATGTGGAAAATAGGAAGACTTTGGTCATTTAATACCTTAATTAAGGCAAACCCCATCGCAAGAAAAGTTTTTATTAATAGCACCAGGGAATAATATTTAATTGCGTTTGAAAGCATAATGCAGTGGTTCGTTTTATTAAAAATAAACAAGTATAACAAAAATGTTGTACATAAATTTTGTGTCAAAATTTTATAAGGCGCCATCTAATTTTATTAGCTATCCAACTTTCCTTATTCTTTCGTTTCCCGCTTCAATGTCAAAAGAAAATCCTGGAAAGATAAAATCCCAATTCAATCTTGATTTCTTCTAAGTTCATTATCAAATCTGGAATTCCTCTTGAAATTCATCTGCATTCCCTAAATTTTGTTCTTACAAATTTCAATTCAGTTTCAGAGTAAGCAGTGATTTTAGATTTTTATTCATGGTGGATCCAATTTGACAACAGCACTCCACTAAAAGCACGCAACATGAAAGCTTGTTCCCCTTCTCGTATCCGAAGCATATCCCAGCACGTCTCTCATGTATTTGAAGGGTTTTGCTAAGTTTTCCCTTTCTGTAGATTATACGTTAATTAAAGCCTGTTGTGAGTAACACTGGGTTCGGTTGTTACGGAGGTTGATTGGGTGTAAAGGTATTCCTGAAATTATGTTGCCCGTCATTCGCATTTTAACTTATTTTTGTCATTCTATGCCAAAATTTGGATTCTTACCTGGGAGATGATTTTACTTCACTTTTGAAGTTCATAAGACAAAGTGACATTTAGTTCAATACGCCTGTTAACTGCATGTTGTGTTCGTGCACACCATTTGCCAAGTGAAATTTGCTTAGAAAGTAATAGAGGTATTGATATGTGATATAGCATATTAAATTTTGTTTTCATATTGTAGATTTATGAACTTAGTATTATATCATGTTATGGTAGCATAAATCCACTTAAAAACCATTTTCCACTTGTTAGTTACTAACTTCGGTATTGTTGCTCATATTGAAATCATTATGGTTATTTTTGTAAACAATAAACAATGCATGATATCATTGCAATGAACCCATATTTTTAGGGTTCTCTCCATACATAACTCTTTAACTTTAAGCTTGCACCAGGTTAATTTGTAGATAAAATTGAACCATATAATGGTGCTTATATGTGACTAGCAAGGATACTAATCATATTTAAACAGAGAGATGTAGAACTTAGCTACTTATAGAACCAAACACAAACACAATATAAGTAGTTATTTGGAAATTAATTAGAAAGATATAATATGACCAAGTGGATTATAAAGAGCAATGTTGGCCACTATAGAGTGTGGCTATATTTGGCAAAGAGTGTAGTTCTATTACTAGTTGCCTGTATATTTTAATAATGATGGCTTGCACTCATAAAACATGGCTACTTACATGAAGTTGCTAGTGTTAGCTTTCTTAGGTTGTTCCTTAATATATTAATTTTTGGTTGATTCATGAATTTTCCAAATAATGTTAGTGGAGATGAGGTTTACAGATCCAAGAAGTGTAGGATTACAATGTTATACATTTGGGTCTTGCAAGAGGGAGAGCTGCTATGGAACAAATGAAACTCAAAGAGAGAGCAAATGAATTACCGGGAAAGGAAGCACATGACTAGCATGTGCCTTTAAAGTTTTGCTTACGTGTTACTATATGCTTTTGTTAATGTGGTATAGCTTATTCCTTATTATTACTTAATCAGGAGTCATGTAGTCATAGTTGAGATTCTAGTAAATTAACTCTAGCCATCATGATCTCATATGCAGATATATAAATATTGTACGTTAGCTAGTGTGTGTTAGCTATAGTCTCAAATATGCTACAGTTGTATATTTCTTCTATTCAAGTATGTACTTGGCATCTCTAATAAATAACCAGAAGTTAATCCTTAAAACCAATCTTAAGATAAACCACATGAATGAGCTTTGGATCAGCTTTCCTACATATGTGTTTATTTTATTTTTCATAAAAAGAAGAAACATTTTCCACCAACTTGTTCTTATGCTATAGTTATTGAAATCTTGTCCTCTAGCATTAGTTTAGCATTTATATTTGATAAAATATTAGTTTCAAGTACCGAGGATGGAACTAAGTGGTTTCACATTGTTACATTATTCTCATCATTTGAGTTTAAAAATTCTATCCTTATTTCAAGCCATTTCATAATAAGCAATTTTCCGTATTAGAGTGTGTGTGTACATACAAGTTCTATCTCAGTGGTAGTTCCTAGCAATTTAGGGATATATTAATCTCCACAACTTCACTGTTTGGGCCATTAGCAGTTTGTTATTGCCCACATTTATTGATGTATCTATACTTATTTCACATGTACTCTTATTATACACATCTACATTGCCTTGTTGACTATTATCAGGTTGACTACTTTGCAAAGTGAGTTGTATAATGAAACACATATTTGAAAACCATGTATTAGTAATAAATCTACCATGTGTTTATCAGATGCTACATCCCAAGATCTTACCATACATGTTTATTCAAATAAAAAAAGTAAGCTAATTTATATTTATTATATAGAAGTTTCAAAAAATATTGTCTAGCTCTCCTATATATCTGTATAGTGACTGATATATTAACAGTGAGTTGTGATACCTTGACTTACCTTTTGTCTATGGTTTGTACATAATGGATGTCAGTACACCATAAATTTTGCAGTTGCTTAAGTAAGTAAACTATAATTTATGTATAATATTGCAATTTCAATTATTACACATGTAAATGGGAGTAGTCATCACCAAATTCAGAGTGGATCTGATTAGCCTCTGTGCACTTTCTACTTTTGGATTGCACATTACAATAATTTAACATATAGGTTGTTGTTAGATATAGAAACTATGTAAATAAGCAACGATTTTAGTAATAGGTTGTTGTTCAAGGGTATAATAGCTTCTGAATTCTTTCTGCTACAAATATTGTTAGAATCGTTATGCATATAGGTCATTGGCAGTAAATGGAGTTAATTATTGAATGTTATGTGCAGCTGTGCGATAAAACCAATATAATTAAATTTCGATACATAATAAACTGTAAACAAACGTAGTTTGAAATAACGAAATAGAATTACATGTTCAAATTTATTAGCCGTAGAAGAGGTAGAGTGAACAAAAATTAAGAAGGGAAAAAAGGAAAAAAATTCTTGAAATTAAGCTTAACACAGTACATCTCGCGTTGACGAATAAGAATTAAAAGTATACAAGCAAATTCAACTTACTTTAAGATCGGTAATGGTCATAGTTTGGAGTAAAGACATTGTGTTTGGTGAAAATAAAGTTAATTAAGTTTTATCAAAATTAACTAAACTTATAGAAACTAACCTAATTTATAAAAGTCAACTAATTTTTATAATCGTTAACTGCATTTTATAAAAATTAAATAAGTTTATAAAATAACTAAGTTTATAAAAATTAATTAAGTTTTAAAAAATTTATTAAGTTTATAAAAATAACTAAGTTAATAAAACTTAACAGATGCTTTGAAGCTTGATAGGTTGGAGACTAATATTTGTTCTATCCCTAACTCTGCATCTTCGAAGAGAGGAAAGCGTAGGCGTTCAGTAGCTTCTAGCGGGTCAGTTCGTCGAAGTGCTAGAATCCGCAACTGTCAGTCTTCTCCTACAGGTGAGTTACCTGGATCGAGTGCCACGAGTGGTACTACGTATCCAGGCTTAGGTACGAGCTCTTCTCTAGGTAGTACGTTTTGTACTTATGCTTTAGGTAGTCTATCTTCTGCTGAGTTTAGTCAGTTAGCTCGTGACACTGCTTTTATTTTTACTGATATTGAGTTAGATCGGGAGTTTATTAGATGTAGGGAATTAGAGAGGGCTAGTTCTGTTCATCTATGGGGATCATTAGTTGGAACATTAAAGGTTTGAACGATTTAAACAAATGTGATAAGGTTAGAGTATTTTTTAAAGATTACTCTATAGACATTGCTTTACTTCAAGAAACTAAAATTAATTGTCCTGATGTTCACTTCTTTAGAAGATTAGGTGGTTATTATTTTAGAAAATGGGTTTTCTTACCTTCCGTTGGCTCTTCTGGGTGTTTAATGATAGGTTGGCGTGATAGTTATTTTAAATTTCTTCAGTGTATTGTGAAGCAACACTCTCTTCATGTTATTCTTATTAATCTTTCTGATAACTCTTTATTAAATATTTCTAATGTTTACGGACCTAATTCTAAAATTAATAGGAGAATTTTATGGAATGAATGCCTTGAATTTAGATCCCTTGCTCCGGGTTCTTGGATTATGGGGGGTGACTTTAATGTTACGCGTTTCATAGGTGAGCGTTTTCCTAGGGAAGGGGATTACTCTGCTATGGAGGAATTCGACCAATTTATTTTTAACTCTAATTTGATTGAAATTTCTCTCTCTAATAGAGAGTATACTTGGAGTAACGCTAGAGAGTCTCCTTCCATGGCTCTTCTTGATAGATTTTTTGTTAGTGATGAAATTGAGGACAAATTTCCTATCTGTAGAGTCAATGGCTTACCTTATACTTTTTCCGACCATTGTCCTATTATCCTTTCTTGTGATTATCATAGAGCTTTTATAAATAATTTTAAATTTGAAAAGATGTGGCTTTTAGAATCTAATTTTGAGAACTTAGTTATATGTAAATGGAATTCTTTGAGTTTCCATAATTTCAGAAATAAGGAAAATTCTGCTAAAGTTTTTATTTCTAAACTTAGAGACCTTAGGATTTTTCTTAAAAATTGGAACAAAAATGTTTTTGGCAATTTAAAAATTAAAAAAGATAATATTCTTAATGAAATGCTTAAAATAAACAAGATAGAAGAATCTAAACCTCTTAATCTAGGTGAACGTAATGTTCTTTCTAATTTAAAAGATGAATTAAATTCTATTTTAGAAAAAGAGGAGGTGATGTGGAAGCAGCGCTCCAGAATTCAATGGATTAACGAAGGTGATAATAATACCAAATTTTTTCATAATATTGCTAAGGGTAGGAAATGTTCTAATACAATTAACTCTATATATGTTAATAATATAGAGTTAGTTGATCAAGGTGACCTTAACAAGGCTTTTACTGACTATTTTAAGAATATTTTTGGTTCTAAAATCAAACATAGAATCAATGTTAGATGGACAGATCTGTATCCATCGGATTCTATTGTTGATTTATCAGAGTTAGATAATTCTTTTACTGAAGAGGAAATTAGGAAAGCAATTAATGATATGCCAAGTGATAAATCACCTGGTCCTGATGGTTTTCCTATTTTATTTTACAAAACTTTTTGGGATGTTTTAAAATTTGACTTAATTAATTTGTTTAATGATTTTTATAATGGAAATTTGCAATTAGGGAGATTTAATTCCGCAAATGTTATTTTGCTGCATAAAAAAGTAGGAGCAAACAACTTAAAAGATTTTAGACATATTTCTTTGATCAACTGTTCTGTAAAAATCATTTCTAAAGTTCTTGCTAATAGACTTAGTACAAAAATGAATGATTTAATTGATTGTTCACAGTCGGCTTTTATTAAAGGGAGAAATATTACTGATGGAGTGGCTGCTGTTCAAGAATATATTAATTACTGTTGTAAAAACAATATAACTTGTGCGATTTTAAAACTTGATTTTGCTAAGGCTTTTGATTCAGTAGATTGGGATTTTCTTGTAGATATTTTTCATGCTAGAGGTTTTGGTCATAGATGGATTAGTTGGATTTTGACTTTGCTTAAAACTGGAAATTCTAGTATTATGGTTAATGGTATTCTAAGTAATAAAATTCGTTCAAAGAGAGGTTTAAGGCAAGGGGATCCCTTATCACCTTTGTTGTTTAACTTAGCCGCTGATGTTTTTTCTAAAATTATTAAGAGAGCAGTGGATAATGGATCTCTAGGAAGTATTGGAAATGACATATCACGTAATGGTATATCGGTTCTGCAATTTGAGGATGATACCTTACTTTTTTCTTCTCATCTTCCTAGACACATTATTACTCTCAAGTTTATTCTTTACAGTTTTGAGCTTTTATCCGGTTTAAAAATTAACTTTGACAAAAGTTCAGTTCTTGTTTTAAATGATTTTGAAAGAGTAGAAAACTTAGTATCTAATACTCTAAATTGCAATAGTATGAATTTTCCTTTTGAATATCTAGGGTTTGTGATTAGACCTACAAAACTCAAGCATGATGATTGGCTTATTATTATTGATAAAATTAAAAATAAGATTTCTAATTGGAATGGAAGATTTCTATCTAGAGCAGGTAGACTTGTTTTAATAAACTCGGTTTTATCAGCTTTACCGATCTACTGGATGTCTATGCATCTGTTTCCAGATTGGGTTATTGATAAAATCGATAAAATTAGAAGAGATTTCTTATGGAGTGGGGATAATATTAATAACAATATAAAATGTCTAGTAAACTGGGAAACTGTTTGTAAAACTAAAAAGGAGGGTGGTTTAGGAGTTATTAATTTGCGCAACATGAATTTGTCTCTTTTAGGTAAATGGCTTTGGAAGTTTAAAGATATAAATGATTATGCTATTTGGAAAGAGATCATTTCCAAATATTATTATAACGGTAATTTCAATTTACATCAATTTGATTTTTCTTCTTCCCATTATTTTTCTAATTTTTGGAAAAATATTTTAAAATGTTATGAAATTTTTAACTTAGGAACTAAGACTATAGTGCATTTAGGAAATTGTACTTCCTTTTGGCATGATAGTTGAATTTCGATATTGCCTCTCAAGTTTGAATTTAAGGAATTGTATGATATTTGCAACTTTAAGTATGCTTTAATTAAGGATGTGTATTCTCCGGAAAATGATCCTCCTTGGATTTTCAGTTTTAATAGAATTTTAATAGGTTCCACCCTTAGACAACTTTCTTTGCTTTATGCTAGACTAGAGCTTTATAACATTGATAATGATAATGATTTTATTAGTTGGGAATGTGATAAGAGTAAGAAATATTCTCCAAATTCTTTTTACAGATTTATTAATTTTTCGGGTACTTTAAATAACTCTTTTAAATACATGTGGAAATCTAATGCTCCTCCTAAATCCAAAATTCACATGTGGTTAATACTTCTTGGAAAACTTAATAAATAGAATTTTTAAAGAGAAAAAACATTCATAATGATAATAAATGTTATTTTTGCAATCTACATCTTGAGAACATAAATCATTTATATTATGATTGTTTAGACTCTAATTACATCCTTACTAATACTTTTAAAATTTTAACTTTAATATAATAAATAAAATTTCGGATTGTGAATTCTACTGGAAAAATATGATTCAAATTCAATAAAAATATTAGATTTTTACTAGATACTTTATTTATTATTATTAGTTGGTTTATTTGGTTTGAGAGAAATCAAAGAATTTTTAGTAATAATAATAGTCATCTCAACAAATTGATTTTTTCAATATCTACATTTTGTCTTAATTGGATTTCTAATCCCAAATATAAATTAGCTAAAAATATCCTTTTCAAACGGTATCTTAGCAAGGTTAGTTATAATATTAACTTTTCTAAACATAACAATATCTTTTATAACACTAATAATAGTATTATTAATTTTTTTCCAAATTCATATGATAATCTCACCTTAAATCATAGTTTTCTTATGATTTAAGATAAATCAGTCTGATCCGTCTCATTTTTTATTCTTATCTCTGTTTGGTTTATGTTCACAGCTTATTCGTCCTTTAGTTTTTGTCCTGTTAGTCTTATTTAGGTTTTTATTTCATTCCTTTTAAATACATATATATGTATATTTACTATATAAATATACATATATATATGTATCATTCTAACTTTTTTCCTAGTCTTGTTTCAGATACAGTTTTTGGGAGATTGTGTATTAGGTTCATTTTGCAGGTTTCTCTCATCTTCAGTTTGCTGGATATCAGATAGTAGAGAGGTTACCAGAGCAGAGTTTCTTCATCCAGGACTTCTTGCAAATATCCCCTCAGTTATAGGATTCTGCTATCTTCGTTATGGAGTACTTTTTCAGGATGTTCTTTTTCTCCAGTTTGGCACTCCTTTTTCTTTTTCAGGGCATTCAGAGTGGTCTCCTATTTCAGCAGATCCTCTTCAGAGCAGATGTTTTTTCACTTCTTCTGGTTCTGATCTCTGGAGCTTTCTTTTTGTTTAGCCTTTTTGGTATTTCTAACATCTTAATATCGGGTGGTGGCCATGCCGGAACTTGATATTGAGGTGTGATGAGTGGTGGTCTTGCCGGAACTCATCTTAGGAGTACCTGAGATTAGATATCTTTATGTTTTTTTTTTGCTCTTGTTACCTGCCAGGCATGTTAGTAGCTCCTTATATTCGTGTTATATATATATTCGCATGTGTGCTCTCCTCTTTGCATAGAGGATCACACATTTTGCTCAAAAAATTTTTTTTATAGAAGTTAACCAACTTTTATAAACATTTGACTAAATTAACTAAGTTTGTAAAATTTAATCGAGTTTTATAAAAACTAAATAAGCTTATAAAAATTAACTATGTTTTATAAAAATTCAACTAAATTAACTAAATTACTATAGAATTTATTAAGTTTCATAAATATTAAATTAAGTTTCTAAAATTAGCCAAGTTTATTTTCTTAATTAAGTTTATAAAAATTAACTAAGTTTTATAGAAATTTAACTAAGTTGAATTTTTATTAAATTAACCAACTTCACAAAAATCAACTAATTTGTACAAAAAAGAACTATGTTAAGCAAGTTTTATAAAAATTAAACAACCAAGTTAACTAATTTTATAAAGAAATAACTAAGTTTATAAAAAATAATTAAGTTTTATAAAAATTTAACCAAGTCGACTAAATGTTTGTAAAAATTAACTAAATTTATAAAATTTAACTAGGTTTATTAAATTTATAAAAATTAACTAAATTTACCAAATTTATAAAAGTTAAATAATTTTCTAAAAATAAACTAAGTTTTATTCAACTTAAATAAATTCATAAGAATTAAAAATATAACAGTTGACCAAGTTTTATAGTAATTAAACAATTTTCCAAATATTAACAAAATTTCATAAATATTAACTATATTTTATAAATTTAATGAAGTTAAATAAATTTTATAAAAATTAAGTAAATTTATAAAAAATGACATAATTTATAAAAATTAACTACTTTTTATACAAGTTAATTATATTTTATAAAAATTAAATAAGTTTATCAAAATAATTAAGTTTATAAAATTTAATTAAGTTAAAGTAAGTTTATTGTACCCTTGCTGGTTTAAATGGCAGTCAAAGATAATGCCTGTACGAGATTGTATTGTTTGAATTATTTTGTTGGAAATCAAAGTTTTCACCTAAATGATGTGACCTGTACTAGAATTGATTGAACCTTTACTATGATCAAGGTTCTAGCCTTTCAAATATGTATTTACTGTATTTATGATTTATAAGAACTTACTTTACAGGTAGATGGATGTCTTTAATGCAAAAAAGTAGAAACATGCTACAACAAGTTATCGATTCAAAGTTATTTTGGATGTCAGAACTATATTTTGGTTTGTATGTATTACTACTTTGGTTACTAGCTACTACTTCTACATTGTTTATGAAATATTATGGACGTATTATATATGTTTTGTTGTAAGAATATTGTGTATGTTGATTATGTAATGGTACATGTAGATTATGAGATGCGTGATTAATATAACGAAATGTTTGAATAATGTATAATGTGTTGATTTTAGTTGAGTTATATATTTGGTATATAAATTGTCATCGATGCGTATAGAAATGGAATCTATCGGTGGGGAAATGTATATACTCTAAACGACAGCGTTTTAAAAACGCTGTGTTAACTTTCAATAGCATTTACGGAGTCCTATAGAAAAGAGTTCATAATAGAGAAAAACACTAGAGAAGAATTCACAGCATCAGTTAAACGCTATGAAAAGTTATCTTAGCAAAGTAAATCCGCTGTTAAATCCATTTGATAACAGAGGTCAAACGCTACGAAAAGTGTTTCAACTCATTAGCAAAAACGCCATAAATAGTATTAACGACATCAGTAAAACGCTATAAGAAACATACATTTTATAGCGTTTTCACTATTGCTATGGTATGTTTAGTACCTATAACTGCATGTCGTTATACAACGTAGTTAAAAACGCTGTTAAAGGTCCAGTTTGTTGTAGTGCCCCATCATTTAATACCTATTTCCTAAAGTGGACCGCTGTAGAGATACCACCTAACGTGTCCCCTAGGCCATTTAATACTTCATTTGGGAAAAAGAGGCGGATCCAACCACTTAATACTTCCAGACCCGAAGCAGGCCAGTCTTCTTATGGCCCACACTCGTAATGACATCTCACATTGGTCCGACTATTAGTAGGAATTGTAGTTAGATTAGCTGGGCATATTTCCCCTATAGAATTTAGGACCAACCTCGCATAATTACAAATATTTATCATAAGGACATCTCACATCAATCAAAGTGTAAAAAACTGCTAGTAGCCTCAAAGTGAAGGGCAGACTTCCACCATGTAACTCTATTGACCTCGCATCCTTATGACTTAGCCATAAATCAATTGCTCTATACACACACACCCATCTCATTGTTTCATAAATAAGGCCTTATAAGGAATCTTTCTTATTATGCCTTAAAATAATAATTATGCTATATAAGAGTTTCCTCTTATTTTCGCCTCACAATCAATTACCTTTATAATAGAGAAAATAAATGCCTAATTAATTACGCCATATACACAATAATTATATGTCAATCACGCAAATAGAGATAAGTAAATATTCATGCCTAATAAGTTCTAAATGCACGGATTTTACGTTCTAAACTAGCGTTAAATGTCAATTCCCTAACCAACTATTATTACAAGTCCTTTTTCTTTAAATTCTCAAGATTTCATAGGATTCTAATATCCAAAAACAGAAATAAATATTCATAACCAAAACTACAATAACAGATTTGTAAATAAAATAGAAACTCAAATTATTACACCAATTCAATGGAATATCCTAACAATAAGAATTGCAATCTAAACCCCATATTCTATTCAAATCCTCTTTTACAAAGAAAAAGAAAAGAATAAGTGGTGTAAACTATGAATAGAATTTGTAATCTAAACCCCTTATTTTGTTGAAGAATCACAATTTGACCCAAAGAAGAAGGAGAAGTGGAATAAACTATGAAATTATCAAAAATTGCATATACGAAACAAATTCAATCAATTAATGTAAATAATTGAGAATCTCAACATAGAATTGACAT
The DNA here is from genome assembly GCA_030737815.1 of Allium fistulosum. NCBI lineage: Eukaryota > Viridiplantae > Streptophyta > Magnoliopsida > Asparagales > Amaryllidaceae > Allium > Allium fistulosum. The sequence continues at coordinate 1,256,662,661 of CM060904.1, forward strand.
TTAAAAATAAAAAGAAATTTTAAGGGATTTTTATCTATCATATTTTCGAAGTCCCAAAATCCATAAGGCATATTCAAATCCAAGAATAAATATACTAAACAATTACTAAAAAGAAATACTAAGGTTCCACTCACAGATTAGCCTTAGCTTCACTTGAATGGATTTGTAGCCTTCTGATCTCTTCCAAAATCTATCTCTTTTGTTATATATACACACGATAGGGAAAATGTATATATATTCATTAGATTTAGAATAATTGGAGTAGAATAAGAATGGATTGGTGGAAGAAGAAACCAATAAGAAATAAGTTGAATTCTTACCTGAATTCCCTACGGAGTTTCTGAATCTTATTAGAGAGATAGCAATGGCAGAATTTCATTGTATTTCCTAAAGTAATATAAATAAAAGTGGAGAGGATATGGTATTTATAGGGGTCGAAATGTACCAAAACTGTAGGATGGAAGTAGGTAAGAAACGGATAAATCTAGAGCGTACAACTCAATATAACATAGCTTCAAACCTAGTCACCATTGGCAACTTTTGTTTCCAAGCGGTCGACCGCCTGTGTGCGACCGATCGACCGCTATGGTCGATCGTTGACCTATGGAGGTCTACCGCTCTTTTATTTCAAGGAACGTTTACTTTATTCCTTTGCACAATTATTTTATTCCCTAATTAACTTTTTAACATTAAATGTTAATTAAACGTTTACTTAGCCCCCAAGCTAATTTTTGATATTCAATCCCTAAATTTGATTTCTCATTTGAATTTGAATTCAAACTAAATTAATTTAAATCTGAAAACTTCAAATGCTAATAACTTCTTTGCTTGAGCTCTGTTTTCAGCATACTGTATATGGAAATAGATCCAAATTTCACCATGAATGTAATGGAATAACTTTCGTGGTCAAATTCCAACTTTTATAAATTTCTATATTCAACCCTTATCATATTTAATTCAATTTATTTCATTTATTTATGGTTCATTTTACGGGATGTTACATAGACCAAAGATTACGCTGAACAACTACAAAAATTGTGTCTTCTTTTACTACTTTTGATTCCATTTATTCTAAATTGGTGCTTTAATCTGATTTTTAGGTGTTGATCCCTTTTTTGGGTTAACATTTTGGTGCTTTCACTGAGAAACTTGAATAAGATCTGAAGACTTGAAGCTTGAATCTGAGATTTGGAGAAGATGAAGAGGTCTAACACAAGATCTAAGATTGGAAGAAGTCAACGAGAGCCTGGAGGCAACCAGGAGATGTCCTTAAATTCTCATCAATCTATCTACGTAATTAGAGAAGAGATTGTGAGAATGATGAAGGAGATGTAGGATGGAATGATAATTAGACAACAAGAAATGCTTGAAGGATTTTTTCAAATGATGGGACAACAAAAAATAGCTAGAGCTGCTGGAATTCAGATCCAATGACTGAAAACCAATGTAGGAGCATCTAGAATTGCAGCGAAGCATATTGAGACACTGCTCCCATGACTCGAGGGCACGATCGATTTGGATTCAGAATCAGCTTTAATGCCAGAATGGGGAATGCTGGAGCTGAAGTGGAAAATTGGAATACGAATGCATGACAGTAGGAGCTGGACCAGAATCTCACCATTAGAACAGGGAGCATAATGAAGTTATGAATCAAAGACTTCCATTGGATGACAACCCCATGATCGGGATGGATTGGGGTCAGGTTCGGTTCCTTTACTCTAACTTTAAATAAATGATGCAGTATAACCTTAGGCCACTTACACGTGTACGGGATTCCGAACGATCCCTAGGCACGCTCTGAGTTGGATGCTTGAGATGACTATTCAGGATGATAATAACCTCGGACTGTTTACACGTGTATGAGACCTAGATTGATCTCTAGGCACGCTCTGAGTTGGATGTCTGGAATTAATACTTAGGATTTTTGCTTATTTGACCTTTGAAAATTTCACATCGAATGTGATGACTGATATTGATCGCTTTTAAGTCCTATCCGGAGAGATGGGACCGGAGTGTAAGGTGCAAGCTCCCTTATAGAAGAGCGAGTGGATGGGCTTGCTTGGTCATTGGGTTCCTTTGCTGAAGAGCAAATGAATTCAGCAAGGATCCGGAGAGATCGAAACCTTAAATCAGGCGGTAAACGATCCGGAGAGATCTTCCCCTTAACTTAAACGATAAACGATCCAAAGAGATTGTCCCCTCAACTTAAACGATAAACGACTTGGATAGACCGTCCCCTCAACTTAATAATAAACGATCTAAAGAGATCGTCTAATCAACTTAAATAATAAACGATACAAAAAAAATCGTCCCCTCAACTTAAATGATAAATGATCCGAAAATATCATCCCCTTAACTTAAACATAAAACGATCCGAAGAGATCACATATTAAGCTGAATATAAAACAACCCAAAGAGATTGTACATTAAACTGAATATAAAAAGATCTGGAGTGATATAACCCTAGAACGGATGCAGATTTAATAAAAGGATTTGAATGCCCTGTAATTAGAACAAAATAGATAAATCTTGGATGAACATGGAAAGATTTTGATATATAATGTAATAACTTCGAATGTAATTAGAATGATGATGATGTGTAAACTACACTTAAGCAGAGTCTAGAGTCTTAGGCTGTAACAAATTATTGACAAGAGGATCCAAAGGAACTGGACGATTCACCAAGATTGACGTAGTTGGAGAGTTCAACTATTGAAGACTGATTACTAGAATTTGTTCTTGAGCAAAGCACACCTTACATTCTAAAGGCATACTTTGGGAGGAAAGTGTTAACCCGCTTTTTAGTAAAGCATATTTCAATCGGAAGTTAGAAACTCGAGACGAAGGCGAAATGACTCAAAACTTGGAAGACACACTCAGATGGACTAAAGAAATAGCTCAAGAAAAATTAGGCTAGAAATACGCTAAGTACATAACTCGACATTGAGTTATCCCTATAACTCGGTACAAACTATCCGCTAACTCTTCCAAGCATGCCGAAGTGATTTCATAGAATTCCAGATGACTTATCTCAAGAATTGAAGAGTTAGCTGTTGTGAACTGTAGAACAAGCCAAGTTATGAAGGAACGATCGTCAAAATAAGTCATTGATCTTTGAAAACACAAGGGGCACTCCATAATGAAGAAAGAAACACGATGCAAGAGAGTTGGGCAAGTTCCCCCTAAGGGGATAAATCAGCACCGAATTATCACCTTAACTCATATGACCCCCAAGATTTTCACACTACTTTGGGCTAATGTCTGGACCTCACTACGAGCAGGCTTTTGACCCAATATGACTGCTACCCCTATAAACACAAACCATGGAGCAACCAAAATAGGATCCGGATTCTCTGACCATGGAGACTCTGCTGTTTCTTCACCTCTAACCTCTCCTCCATTAAAGTCACCTAGGAAACAACTATTTGCTGTTCTAGGATTTGATCGGCAAATTCTTAGTACTAGTGACTCACAAACAACTTAGAAATTCTATAGTAAATCTGAGATCCACTAGATTGTGGTTAGATCTGAGTTAATTAGTTGTAATCCAGAGAGAGATCAACTAATAAAATAGATCGAAGTGGTCGTAGGTCGGAGATTATGTCGAACCACTATAAAAATTATGTCTTCTTTTACTGCTTTTGCTTTTATTTAATCTGAACTAGTGCTTTAATTTAATTTCTAGGTGTTGATCCATTTTTTGGGTTAATAGAAGCCTAAGATTATTCCAGTAGTCTGTGACGATGGTGTTAAAGTCAAAATACGAGTGTTTACAACTATAACGTTAGTTAAGGGATGGATGTGTTATATTTTCTAAGCCTAAATTGCAAAACATACAATTTTTTATCGTTAAGCAAATTCTTTTTCTTTAAAAATTCAATTGTGGTTAATTTCTTATATAAGATCAACCACATATTCAGTTTTGTTTTGGATGCGGCGTCAATATTCCAAATAAATTTGAAAGTATTTAGTATGGTCCTTAGAAGCTTAAGAACTTATATGTAACGACCTGAAATTTTATCGTTTTGATTTGGGAATATTTAATTTATTTTAAATAATCAATTATTGTTTTTAATAATTAAATAGCTCTTTTAATTATTAACTAATGGTAGAAAATTCAATTTTGAATTTTTTTTTACCAAATAGGTAGTTCGATGAAAAACAGAAAATGTAACCGAAACTTGTTTGTCGGATTTTCGACTTCTTATCGAACGATAGGTTGTAGAAAGTTGTTCAACCTTTGTACATTTTCGAACAACATTTTTAAAATGTTTAAAGGAAACATTTATTTTGAAATGTAATAATATATAAGAATAAATATAAGAATTTAATATTAAAAAAAGAGGAAAAGATGGATTAGAAATCTTAAGTGCAAAAGTTAACAAAGGTACATAATCACTCTATTAACCAACATATTTTCTAAGGCATGACATTTTGGTGGTTGAGATGTGATGTGAGAGTTGAAAATCATGAATTAAAGGGCATTTTGGTCTTTAGCTTATTCTATTTTTTTATTTCATCTTATAAAGATACATTTCTCATTTTATATGTCATTTTCCCATCTTCATGTTTCTTAGTTTTGCCTTTCCCCCTTTTCTACATTCCTTAGTTTATGAAAATTTTCTCCTTTTAGTTTAAAAAAGTTTGAAGAGCTCGATTTGCTAAGGGAAAAAATTTGATTTTTCAAAGGTGAGAATACTAACGCTTTTTACATACTTTTGGAATTAACAAATGTCGTGTGATATTCAAATCTTGTTTAGTGTTTGATGAAATAATAAATATTGAATAATTTGTTAGTAGTTTGATTTGAAATATAATACTCATGTTTGTAATTATTTAAAACCATAGTTTGTTGATATTTGTTTTGAAATAATTTGTTAGTAGTTTGATTTGAAATATAATACTCATGTTTGCATGTCCTTTGCTTTTTAAAAGAAACAAACCCATTTTCTAATCAAAAATCAACATCTCCTTTCTCGTTCAAAATCATCCTTTGGGTTTAACTGGAAAGTCGTTAGGTTTGATCGCTGGTTTTTTTAATAAAATAGTCATGTGTGTTTTCGTCGAGTGGGGTAGGAGATATGGTTAAATTCAGTAAGTACTCGGGAAGTGTCAATTTTCGACGATCATAGAAAAATGAATGGTGAATACATATAGGTTCGTATCGTCGAATAGCGATTTTTGGCGGTGATCGCATGATTTTTAGTGAAGTGGATCAACGTGGGGAAGAAGATGATCGTTTTTCAATCATTTTGGAAATTCTGACGACCTGGATGGTTTTGGGGCGAGCGGTAGAGCTGGGAGGAGGCTGGGGACATGGCGAGATCGGTGGTGAAATCGCAGGTGGTGTGGTGGTCGATGGTGGCTGGTCGAGCTTATCTTAGATTTTAAGGCCGTGTTTTCTTTGGGTTCAAAAATGGAATATTTGCCAAATGACGGACACGATGAGTTGGCTAAGGTGGGATTGCAGGCAAGGCGGTGAGTGGGCTTTCCGATGGAGTCGGCGGCGATGGCTGTAGGTGGGTGAGGCGGCGGCTGGAGCTAGATGGATGAGGCGACTTCAATAGCCCGGGCGTGATTTTATCTTGGGCTTTGGGACGGAAAATGGTAGGGATGGCTAGAGGCTAGGTGGGTGGTGCTGGCATGACGAGCACGACATGCCGTGGTTCATCGAACGATGAGGCGTCAGCGTTGTGCACGTGCACGTACATGCACGAGTTGGTTCCAGGTTTTGATTTTGGGTTATAGGTTTAGAGAAGAAGAGAGTGAATTGGGTTTGGGCTATTAGGCTGGGTTGAGTTTTGTAGTGGGTAGAGTTAATAATGTTTTAGTTAATTAAAATATTAGTTTAACGATTGACTTTGAAATTTAATAACTTGCTCATTTTAGATCCGTTTAACCCGCTATTTTCCGCACTAAACTCGTATTGACGAGTACCACTCTTTAATATAAATGGCTGGTAATTCTAGTGAAGTGTAATTTGCTGATAAATTAATAAGTGTTAGAAAATAATTACGTAATTACGTAATTATATTTTAGCACTGACATTCCATTAGCAGAATAAAACACCGTTCTACTATATTTAAATTTGAGTAGATTATATTGGACATCTATAGTAAAATAAATCTATGTTCTGCTATTTTATTAATTTGAACATTGATTTATATGTCAGGTGAATTGGACAGATGATGTGTTATATGCCGTTTGTTAATTATGAATTTTATTTACATATTTGTTTCTTATGTAAGTATCAGTGATTTGATCTGGATTGTTGAACTGAAATAAGTGGTAGCTTGTTTACGTGTCATTGTGATCGCTAAGCCTCTTTTCGAATTTAAAAAGAAATGGATTTAAATCTACTTTAACTTTATAATATTTTGAAGTAAAGTGATTTCTATATTAAACAATTAAGTTAATATTATTTTTTCAAATAATATTTTAAAGTTAATTAATTATTTAATAATGATTTTTAAAGTTGATTATTTATTTATTAATAAAGTGTTTGAAGTAAATTAATCATTTATAAATAAATTTATTTACAGTTAATTAATTATTTTATTTAAGTCATTTAAAGTTAATTAATTATTTTATTAATGATATTTAAGTAGCTAATTGTTGAATAATGATGTTTTTGAAAATTTATTAATTATTTATTTATAATGATTTAAGTTAATTGATCATTTATTTAATAGTGATTAATTTTATTAATTATTCATTATGGGGTTTAAAAGTTAATTAATTATGTACTAATGATGTTTTAAACTTAATATGAATTGGATCGCTTATAAAAAATCAATTTTATGAATTTAATAAATAATCCTTCTTAATTATGGTGGTATGGAAGCCTTTTCCCATTCTTAACATCGAATAATAAGTGGTTTAGGTTTATAGTAAACAATGTTTTGAATGACATTGTTATTGATCTATTTAATACGATTTGAAATAAGAAAATCTTTCTTAAATGTTTTGTGAATATTCTTATACCATTGTATAAGTATTTGGTAAAGTTTTTCAAATATAGAAAGTAAATGGTTTGAGAATATACTTATACCAGTGAGATAAGTATATGAATATTTATGTATATAATTGAAGTGTTTAATTTATGAAGATTAATTAAAGAGGCTTAGTGGATTCCACATGGAAGTAAATCTATGTTAAATTGTTTGTTTATTTGATAAATAAATAACCGACCATCAAATCTTGATCAATTTTTTACTATAGAAATATTTAGAGGAAACACGGGAATTATATGGTACAGTTATCTTTGTTGATGTCACTGTACGTATAAACTCATGTGTTCTTCTAGGACAAATGATAAGGAAATCTGTCCACTTAAACAGTTAGGAGGTGATTTCTGCTCTTATGTATTGTCTGTTTATTTCCAAAAGAACCGGAGTTGAGTTTACTAGGACCATCGAATGTTGGTTCGAAGAGACCGGGGTCGGCTAAATATGAATTATCCGAAAACCACTTCGGACCAACTCAAGCATTCAAATTGGAAGCATCTTGAAGATGATGGAATCGAAGACGGAACTCTTTAAAATGCAAGGGCTACTTGCTACTAATTCTAAAGGTGATTCCAAAAAGGATGTAGTAGAAGTAGTGTCTTCGGTTTGTTCATATCTTGAACAACTTGTATGGATGAATGCTGACATCGTATTGTTGCTTGGAGGACAGTGTTAGCATTTCAAGTGAGGTTTGCTAAAAAGATAAAACGTAGCCTCTAGTCTCAACAACTGGGAATGACTAAAACAGAGGTATGCTTCAAGACAATGTGGTTTGCTACCATTAGGGTATGTCATCACCCTTCTATATATATATATGTATGTGTGTGTGTGTGTGGATTTGGTTGTGCATGAGAGATTTCGGGAAAAGGTTGTAAAGCAACCGAGGTGGTGACATATTCTGCACTATCCAATAAAAGGTATGCCGGTCCTGATTCGTAGGGGTTGATAGGTTCGACCTCGATACATTTTTCTAGAGGTGTACTGTGACAGGCGGTATCCTAATAGCTTTGTCATTGTATGGAATTCGTTCTCTAATAAGCGCCGTACGGACTTAGTTGTGTCCAACTATGCTGGAACGTGAGATGCAAGTATTCCACCTATATTCATAATTTATTTTAAACCATAGACATTATTATAATATCACTAGATTTCTTATAGAAGTGTTTTGGTTATCGTAAGATAAAAAGCCGTCCATGTTTATATGTGACGTGGTCTTACGAGATACCTTTTATTTTTAAAAGGTTTTATAAAATATAAAAATCTAAATGATTTGAGTTACTCACGCAGTTTTACCAGACTGATCCAGGTGTTATTTTCATATAATGCTCGATCTAGCTCGAGTATTTTTCAAGAGATAGCTTTGGATCTTCAGAAGTCGAGCTGCATGCCCAGGACGTATTTTTGTATTTTTATTTCTGTTGTTTTTATCGGTTGTGATTATCAGCATTTGTAAGGAGAACTGTTATAATTGTCGAGACTGATGATATGTTAGACTCTGATGTTGTTTGAATATTAAAATTCTTCTTTTGTAAAAATAATTTGGATATTATATATTACCCATCTCGTTCTGAGATTTTGTTCTGTTTTTTTTTCCTCTTTTCACCCCAAAAATTTGTAACTTGGATGTTCGACACGTGAATACCGTGAATGTATTAGTATCGACTTCTGAAGATCGAAAATGCGAGTTGTTACAATTGATATCAGAGCCAGGTTAAGCGAGAACCTTGGCACTAGTAGGGTAAACTCGTTAGAGATAGGGTTAGTAACACCCTAAAATAAGTTTAAACGTATATACATGAGAGCACGTATTTGTTAGCATTATAAAATATATTATATTGTGTTGATTGATCTGTTGAGTGGTATATGGATTATGATCAATACGAGTAGCTAACGTTATTGATATGGATCTCTAAACATTTGAATAAAGTCAACTAACATGATATTATTTTCAATTATTAAATGAAATAATTTTACCTAAAGTTATATTTTACAGTATAACGTTGTTTTAAACAATGCTTTTTAATTTTATATTTGTACATGCGCTGCTACCTCGCGACCGAGTGAACAATAGCTCTCCCTCTTCAAACTCCCATTAACTTCTGCTAGTAATTTACCCATGTTGCTTCAGCATAATGTGCACCTAGATCATTGACAAAGATTCTTTTTCAATATGCCAATCTTTGTCAACATGCAGTAAACGCACTGCTTTATACAACAGCCATCTCAACCGAAAGAACCATGTTCAATCAAGAAACTACACAAGGAAATAAAGAAAAATATTAAAATCAGGGCTTCTGCGGCTACTAAAATAAGAACGAAGATGCAAAACTGAGCCATATAAGTAGCACTCGAAAAGTAACGTAGCATAGATAAGTCCCCCATAAGCAAGCAATAAGCCAAACATTCAGTGTTGAAGACTAACTTGATAAATGAAAACTTGATACTTGAAATAAAAATCAAACAGCTTCCAAAATTATACATAGATGTTCATTTTTAGCAACATAATAATGGTATACAATACAGCACTGATTTCTCCATTGTTCAATATGACTTGTCTTGTAGCACAAGGAAATAAAAAAACATTCAGCTAAATTGTTTAGATTCCAAAACCAAAAACAGCACGGATCCTTTGGAAAATAAGATCCCTCCAGCCTCTCTCTGTGTTCTCAACCACGGTTGAATTGCCATATCTGTATACACATAACAGTAGCGTCAGTAATATTTTATGTAAAAAAAAAGCATCTTTATAACCAGACTAAGGTTGTTGCTATAGAAAAAGAAATGCTTGCCTGTCTTCCACTGGAATATTAGTCTGAGTTAGGTTTACAACTGTTACCCCTGGTTCTGGTTCATCAAATGATATCTTCACCTGCAAATTTTCATTATTTGCAATCAAAATCTCTCAAAAACAGAGGAAAAAGGAAAACTACACTTCCCCGCTTTGATGACATCCAGTGTGGAAAAAAAAATGTCGAAGTAACTAGGGCATTTTCTAAACTACAGAAGATTAAAAACTGCATGTCCACGTCAAATTAACTCTCCTGAAATTGATGGAAGATTCAACTTCTTTTACACTGTTTAAATTTGACCTTCGACAAACCATAAGACCATTACCAATGGATGGATGCGTACACTGTATGTTTTAACAATATTTGAGGCAACGGACACCATGTGGACACCAATACGGGATTTTATTTACAGAAATACCCAAACTTTTAGGAAAATCAGGCATCCTTCTCTATTAATTTTCAGCCACGTATTTAGTTACTCCTTGACATCATAGCCACATGGTTTTTTACAACAGGGACATGTATGCTAGTCCAGCTTTAAGAGATTCGGATAAAGTGCAGTACTTGGGTATCCAGTTTTGGACCTTCAAAGTCCCTATGTGCACCTTCTATGAGTGCACAAACATACCCCTGGCCCCTGTTGGTTTTGCCCCAAGAGAGTAACACCTAACGTACCACTCCCTCATATCACCTCTTTAGTTGAATAGATGGAAAATGAAAAGGTTTGATGACTTGGTGCCAATGAATGGATTGCTCTAAAATCTTCACATTATCACATGCATTTGGTGATTACTAAAATTTTATTGGTAACTTGTTTACTTTGTTCAATTTTTACTCGCAAGAAAGGAGATGAATTTGGGAAACCATATATTATCGGATTTGGATCTCCTACGACGCTTTGAAACTAGCAAAGGTGTTTACTGTTTAATAGGGACCAGAGGATCATTCTATCTGATTGTTCATTCAGAATTGATGTTTTCTAAATCCTTGCACAAATATTAAACATCATATAAAAACGGGCTATTGGGATACAAAATTAAACACAAAATTTGACACAAGTATTGGTCATTGGATCTTTTTTCTTTACATTGAACGCAGAATTCAAAGGGAGATCTAATGGTCAAGTTCTGTTGTGTCATCTTTTCTGTCTACAAACTGTGTCCAAATAGAACTATTGTGTCCAAATAGAACACTGTTTTAATATGAACCATGAATATTATTATCCAACGATTTTCATTTAAAAGCATGCCCCTTCTTTGGTTTTGAACTACAAAAGACGAACTAATTGCCTGCCAAGGAGGCCACCGTTCAAGGCGACGAATCCAGCTAGTAATTGCAGCCAAAGTACTAATAAATAAAATGTAATAATTAAACACATTATTTGCCATTTATTTTAGGAAGTGTGGCGCTATCAGCGCCCCAGTTTGTGCTAGCGGCCACCACGGTCAGTGGGCAACCGCCGACCGAACCTTGCCTGGTTTGGCAGTTGCCCACCGACCGTAGTTAAAAAAAAGAAAAATTGATGCGGTGGCCTGTAGCAGAAACCGGGTGCAAATAGCCACACTCTTTAGGAATTCTTTGACTTAACCCTAATAATAATTTGACGTTCAGCTTAACTGATGTCGGTTTTAATAAAATTTCCATTTGCACATAAAATTGGACTTCCTTTTTTTAATACTACCATAAATTTATTTCGTATATGAGGATAAACCTTATTAATCAGTAATGGAGTTCAAATAGCATGGAGAGGTATGCCATATAATTCCTTTATTACGAGGTATGCCATATAATTCCTTTATTTTCTATCTAGGTTTTTTCAGACAAAACAATTGTCCCTATACCATGTATGCCTGTTTCTTTTCTTTTTCTTTTAAGAAAAGGAAAAATACACACACAACCTATACAAAGGGGTAAAATAAAAGTAAAATTATACACTAAAAAGAAATATATTTTAACTAGAAACTCGCTCCACAGATTTTATAAAGGTACTTGATTCAGAAAAGAACTTACTGTTGAATATATGTTGTCTGGCCAGCTCCCAAATCTCCATTTTTGCACTATCAATTTCCCTTCCTTCAGTTCTTCATTGACTCCCATGACAGAACCATCGAAAACACTGAACTCTCCATTGACCTCTTTACTAATCCGTGCATTACTTTGTGTGAACCCTTTCCATCTGTTCTCATCCATCAAAATTTCATACAAATCCTTTGCTCTACAACTGAACTTCTCGGTAACACTTATACTTTTAAATCCATCTTTCTCTTTCTTCTTTTCTTTTTTCTCTGCTTGCTTCGTTTCCACTTTAGCAGGAGGTGCGACTGGAGTTGACAAAACTTTCTCCTTAGAACCTGGCTTTTTAACCTCCAGTTCATCTTTACAGGGCCCTCCTTTTGCCATGGCCTGCACATAAAGCTTCACTTTCTCCAAAATTACATGTTTACCTTTCACTAATATTGCATCTTTGACTCTCTTACCTGTGAAAGAGAATGAAATCTTAAATTTACCAACACATAACTCTTCGATAGAAAATGCCAATGATTACAAAAATAAAACAATACTAATAATTATCAAATGCAAATTTAGAGAAAGAATTTAATTCATGAGAATATAATTTTTTCAATTTAGTTCAAGATTTTATTCCAACTAAAAAACATATACTTGTGAAACAGGACAATCTAACTTATCATATTTTACTACCGGATGGCTGAGAAAAAACCATAGATTGACAACATACTGAAATTGAGGCAACCAGCCTGTATTTATGTATATTGATTGATAAAACATACTGAAATTGAGGCAACCAACCCGGTTGACCCGCCCCTGTTTTGGCCCGCCCAGACCCGCCCCATTGGGTCATCGGGGCGGGTAGACCCGTGACCCGTTCTTGATAGCTCCGGGTCTAGGGTCGGGTCGGGGCTTGGTTGACCCGCCCCAACCCGACCCGCACTTCTAAGATCTCATGAAATCGCTTTAGTATTATAACGATGATTTGTTAATCTTTATATATATATATATATATATATATATATATATATATATCTGTGTATGTTTGATTATGACTTGGATATTATAATGTTACAATCAATAAGCTATAAAAAGTTTATAGTATTAAGCTGCATCATTGATATTTATAAAATAACATATGCATATTTTTTTGAATTATTTTGTACACCACATTTTTATTATCTTCCTTTATAATTGTAAACACATTGTTATTTGTATTTAAAGTATCATTTAGTGACAACAAATATAAATACATGTATATTAGCACACAATTTTGAATCAATATAAAAACCTTCACCGGGTCTCGGGGCGGGGCGGGTCTACCCTGACCCGTACGGGTCTCGGGTTGGGGCAAAATTCTGGACCCGCACCGGGTCTATGGGGCGGGTCTGGGGCGGGGTATAAAAACCCCGGGGCGGGCCTGGGGCACAAGAAACCCGCCCCAACCCGCCCCATTGCCATTTCTATTCACAACCCAATTCTCACGCATTATTTTTATGGAAAGACAAAAATGATAATCCAATCATAAATAAGTTTGCTACCTTCAATTTATAGAAGAAAAAGAATAGTGTTCCTTGCCAATGCACGACAAATTAAGGTGAACCATATCATGATAGTATCTGCTATATTGTGAAAAGCATGCTTGCACTTGAGCATCGGTCGATGGTTCAGCGGTTAATTTTTTTTTAAAATTCAGTAACATTAAGGAAGATGCGTTAAGCGGCACTTACTTGCGCATTCAAGTCATTTTGAAGCAAAAAATTAGGTGAAAATTCAAAATAGATTTTAGCAAAAGGAAAAAAGAAAAGGACTTTGTTTAAAAAGACAGTTAGGGCTCCGTTTGGAGTTCCTCTTCTAACGGTTTTGAATTGTTCTGAATGGCTTAGTACTTCACGATCATGACTAAAGTAAAGAATAAATACGCGTGTGTGTATGATATTACTTTTGTGGGGAGATCTCTTATAACCGGTGTATATTAAACTTCCAAACATATATTGACCGGTTATAACTACACTTCATACAAAACCAATCAAAACCACTATAATCATTAACGACCAAAACTAGTACTCTTAAAACTCTTTATAAATATTATAAAACTTTCAAGAGGAGCCCAAACAAATCTTGCTTTAACGAAAATCTCGCTATCTTTATAGAATTCTAATTGCAAAATTTCATTTTATTACTTGATTTGTATTTAAGACCTAAGTATCATCATACAAAATAACAATTCTATTTTCCCACCTTGTTTAGCATCTAATATAATACAAAAAATCAGAGGAACTCAATTTAGAATAATATGATTTAGCTTCTTGATAGCATAAATCTTATGATTACATTGTTCTAAAACGAGTTCTTTAGATTACATATGATCATTGTAAGTGTTATGAGCAGCAATCAACCTAACATATTTTCAAAAGCATGAACATTAAATTTTATCGTTACTTCATTTTATCCAATACGACTAAATTATGTTACCCATCTGGATCGGTGAAAGTTTTTCATTCGGCGGTTTAATGGCGATCAAACATGGTCTTCCCATGCTATGCTGGCTTATTAATCTATTACTGATTGGTTGTATACTACTGCTCTGTAATATGTTGCCGTCTGAACTGTATAGTGTGGAATCGTGCACTACTTTTTGATAGGATGGAGTATGTACCGACGAGGACTTAGTGCCACCCAAAATAAATCTCTAGCCGGAAGTAGATTATTTAAAGATCAAAAGTAAACTACTTTGACTAAAAATCTGAAATCGCAAACCAATCAAACCACGCTAACCTTTTGAAATCAAGAAAACTTTAAAGTTAATGTGCTGCTAAGGGCACCACAGTTTGCACTAAGGGCTACAGCGGTGCAAATCGGTCGATGGTCAACTGCCGACCAAACACTGTTTGATTGGCTGTTGTATCAAAGCTAAAAAAGGGTCGGCCAACCGCTGACCGATTTGCACCGCGGTAGCCGTGCAAACCGCCGTGCCCTTAGCATTACCCTAAAGTTATCCTAAACGTAAAGCAGTACAAACACGTACCTAAAGGGCCATCATCGTCTTTAATTAAAACCCTAATCTCTGGATCCTCATCTGCATTCTCATCAGCCACATACGGAATCTCAACCGATCCATTTATTTTCTTCTCCTCAGCCTCAACTTCGCCAACAAATTTCAGAGATATTGACAACTCATATCCAGGTATTATCTTCCCTTTTCGGATATTCACATAAGCTTCTCCTTCTACCTTCTCCAAACTTAAAGTTTTCACACTAATTCCATTAAAATTTTCAAGAATCGTCAGATTCGACAAAAGAGTGGAGAGAAGCGTTCGTGAGTACTCTAGACAGTCACGCTCCGCCCAGTGCCAGTTGTGGACGTTGGCGCCATCCGGCCGTTCCTCAACGATCCACCTTACGTCGCCTTCTCCATATTTTGCCATTGCTAAACAGTTATTATTAGATTATAATCGAAACGTCGGGTTTCTCTCAGAACTGTCAAGATTTGAGTTCGAAACTTGGAATCGGCCAGAAATTAAAAGACGGAAGACAAGACCTCTGGATTGTTCCGGCGGAGGGTTCTAGAAGCTATGAGATTGGGTTTTTCGGATGTAAAAGATTATTGGGCCGTGCTGAAGAATGCATTTGGAACCGGGTCAAAATCGTGGCTGTAGCAAGTTGACCATGAGCTCGTCGACAACTTATTTCAAATCTTGAAGTTTTAAGTGAATAGTAATAATAAGTTAAAGTGTTTGAATAGACAAGTTAAACTTAACTGTAAAATTTAAAATAAGTCATAAGCAAGTATTTATTGCTTATGGCTTATTAAATTATTTGCTCCTTTTAATTCAAAATTTTAAGTTGTTGTCAAACACTTCAAATTGTAAAAGCAACTTATTGGCTACTTTTGTTATTTATAAGTTGTTTGAACCAAAATGACACAAAGCCCAAAAGATTTCGTAGAGAATAAAAAGTGAAGAAAACAAATGAAAAATAAGCAAGAAATAGAACACACAAGGTTTATAGTGGTTCGGCGTACTCCGACCTACGTCAACTTCAAGTTTCCTTTGTATTATAGTGTGTTTTTCCAGTACGGTTCTTATGGATCAGTATAAATTCGTTACGGATCGGTGTAAATCCGTGAGTGATTGTAAGAAATTAGAGTAAGAGAGTAAAAGTTGAAAAAAAGATCCTTAAAAATGAGTCATGTCCTCTTATTTATAGAGGTAGGAAGCCTAAAATCTCGCCCGAAGATCTCCATCTCGTTCTCCATGCCCAAGACCACTTCCCCTAGAAAAATGGACGCCACCTTATCAATTTGTATGGATCGGTATTGATCCGTCAGATGGCCAAACTGGTCATCCCAAACTCTTCGTGTTGGCTCGTCTCGTGATTATCTTTGCAATTTCAAACTTGTTTGCATCGTTATTAGCTTGTTTCCGAGTCCAAATGATGGATCAGTGGAGGAGTAGAGTTGCTGATTTCAAGTGTTCGTGGAGATCGATAGAGAATTGCATGGAATCAACAAGGTAATGCTTGAAATAGGCTCCTAGGATCATCGCTAGCATGTAGTAAGAGGAGGGGCAGGTTTTGATGAGATATCGTTGATCGGTACCGATCCAACACATTGTTGGATTGGCATCTTTGAACTCTTGAGATGGCTTGGCATTCGTCTTGTGATCGATTTTTCTGAAACTAGAAAAAGATCGCTAGCATCATGGCTTGTAAGCATGGGAAGTTTGAGGCGAAATGAGTGAAGTGTTGTGGATCGGTACCGACCCAAGTGGTTGGATCGGTACTGATCCAACACTTTGTTGGATTTTGAACTGTGGATTCTTGGAGTGGACTTGTATTGGTTTTGCTATTTTGGTTGTACTTGAGTTTTGGGCTTCACGGTCATTTCTCCGAGCTTCTTGCCTTGATAACTTTGAAGTTTGACTCGTCAAGTTCGTCCGTATATTGCTTGGTCAAAAGACGAGATAACATAAGTCATTGCCAAACACCCCCCAAATTTATCTATTATATTATCATTATCATATAGAAAACTGAATATTTTATCAAACAATTCTACTTCAACCAACGAATATGAGTGCGTTCTTCATCAACGAGGATTGAAACTATTAGTTTTGTACCGATCCCTAATTCCTCACTATAGAATATTAGACCCGCGGGTTCAATAGTCTTCCTTTCTAGTGATTCTAGTATACCTGTATTTGATCATGTTATTCTCTTTCTTCATTCACTCTCATTTGATATACTACGTTTTTTTTCAATTTTGCATTTAAGTAATTCGATTGTTCTTCATTTGACCAAAGGGTCGAAGTGTTAAATACATTAATCAATTAATGGGGGAACTGGCTAAAGTGCTAGATATTTAAAAAAATTAAATCTAGGGCATATGTTTAAATTTTAGGTTAAGGACAAACCTCAGTTTCTTTATGGACATTCCTGCCTCCGCATTCAACATCGCACCACCTCCCATGTCATCGCATTGTCGCACGTCGTCGCAACCGCCTCGCCACCCCATCTTTGTCACCTCCATTATCACAACCTCCCCATTGTCGTTTTCACCGTCCCACCTCCATCGTCAGACCTTCCCATTGTCGTTGCCTCCACCTTGGTCGAAAATCCTAATCCCGCCTGTTATCACGGTCACACCACGCCACTTCACCGCATCAAACCGAAACCATAATCAACACACTAGCATTGATTGGAAAAAAATCAATAGGGAAAAAGTAAACTAAACTAGCATAATTTGAATATAATGCCACTACATTTGTACAAATCGAATAATGCTAAATTAAACTACATTATGCGTATGTGATGCTATATACATTTGTATGGTTCAAAAATGTTAAATTAAACTAGGATCATATGTGTATATATAATGCTATATTCGTCTTTAAAATTAAAAAATGCAACATTAAACTAACAGCGTGTGTGTGTATAATGTTATATTTATTTTTATTTTTGTAATACAAATAAAGCTAATTATATTTAGCATTTTCGGTTGTAGCTTCACAAAAAAGACGCCCCAACCAATCATATTTGCCTCCTCTTCCATCACCGTCAATGTCGAATCTCCATTAAGGACCTCTAAAGAATCGCCACCAGCCATCACCTCCATGCCTCGATTAAAATTTTCATTCTCCCTCTTCTAATTCAAAAAAACCCTACTCCGCCTCACCTACTTTCGCCAATATCACCTTGTCACTATCAATCTCCACCAACCATAGCCGCTCCCACATCCTTCTAAGCTGCCACCGACCGCTGTTGCTTCCCTTTTCTTTCACGACTTAATTTTTATCAATGTGGACTTATGACCAAACTTCGTTAAATGTTTGTCCTTTAGACAAAAAATAAAAATACACGTCATTTGATCAAAATTTAATGTATGTTTATCCTTTTGCTTATTTTCTAGATGAATTGATTCTATTAGGTAAAATTGTAATGTCTTTTTCTTTAGCTTCTAATGAATGTAATCTCAGCAAGCCCACTTCCTTTCCAACCTTTTATTTTCTATTCATTCATTTTATCATTTGTCATTTATAATCAATCGCCTTCTCGTTTATAAGATCACACCAATTTTTTTGCCTTATTTTCTTCGTTTTCAAAAGAAAAACGATCTGTCAAACTCTACTTAAATCGGTAAATCCAGCATAATCCATCAAACTGGATTTTACAAATCCTATTTGTTAAAACCAATTTAGCTTATAAATGTAGGGTTCTTTAACTCGAGCATCATCACATAAAATTGACAATTCTTTGTCCTACTTGAACTCGAGAGGTTTTAATTTCGTTAATTCTATTCTTTTTGTCTTCAAATTTTGGACTTTGATTGTCCCATGTCAAAAGTTAAAATTGGGTTGTGAAATTGGACAACCTAAGAGTTTTGTGTAAGCAACTTATTTATTTGTTACCTATGGAAAGTTTAAAATTAATCCACTAAAAGTTACGAATTTTTTGTCATGCTTAGTTGGTATAAACAGGTAAGTTCAAAAGATTTTAAAGGGTATAAATGAAAAAGTGCTGATATTTTATATTCTAAAATCCAGAGAAACTCATCTAAACTCCAGGGCTGCCTTACCCGAACCCATAAACACCAAGTTAGTTAGTGAAAAGTTGCTGAATTTATTGCAAAAGAATTATATGCACGAGCAATATCAAACTAACGACCACTAATGTGTTATTCTAAAGTCTTACCACTCTACCACCCTAATGGTTACATATATTATTTTATTATGTTTCATGTGGCATTACGTATCTTGGAATCTAATGTACTAAAATATGTAGAAGCTGCCAGTAGACCTTTCATATTACGTATTATAGTTGATAAAAGAAGACATTTTTTTAATTATTTTTTACTCTTGTGTGTTGTTTGATATCATTTATTGATATATTTACTATTAGTGGGTACACCAAAGGTCAGTTAGTGAGATCTATATTGCTACATAAGCAGGTGTTTTGCTAAATATTTTATATGACAACCCGCACCTCTCGACACATTGATCCAAACCTCAGTGTGGCTTTCGGTCTCGTGTTGTGACGAGAAATGCGAGTTGTCGGGTTCTTACTTTAACATCGCAGAGACTAATAAAAGCATACATAATCTAAGATATACTATACTTTCAGAACTCATAATGGAAGGAATAAAACATATAACATAGAAAAATGTCCATCTTAGAAAATATCCAAATCACAGTCTCAGAAAAATTAGTACGTGACCCAATATAGAGTACATAGAAAAATATCCTTCAAAGTCTGATACATGAAGTAAAATGTACCGATAAGATAGAATAATACATGAAGAGTAAATAAGATAAAAGCGGTCCCCAAAGAAAATCTCGACTCTCCAAGTATTAGGAATGAGCTAATGTAATACCCCAAAATTTTGTGAAAAATCATTTTTGTAAAATGATTTAATTTTTGAAATATTTAGATTTAAATATGGTGAAATTTTTGGAATAAATAGTGTGCAAGTATATGTGTGCACGTGCACACTGAAATGGCACAAGGAAGAACTCCAGATTTCTTGGATTTAAAACAAGAATTAAAAAGCAATACAAACATGATTTTGCAACATGGATATTTGATTTCTGGAATTATATGGATCATCTTAGAAAATAAGAAAAGTAAGTTTTACTTTAAATCAGTAAACAGATTTTATTTAAAACCCAGAAAAGAAAATTATACATATATATGTTATAAGGATTTGTAAACCTGTATACATATAGGTGCATATGTTTCTGAAATTAAAGAGAAATTAAATAAGCCTAGATAAGATATGTATACAAATATACATTTTTAAGTACTGAAAAGTATATATATATATATATATATAAGCAAGTGAAACTATAACATTAAAATGACATGAAATGTGATACAAGTCAATATGCTTGTGTAGGCAAAAATAGCAAAGGGGATTCTCAGGAATAATTAAAATATAAAATAGGATAGTCACACTTTTAACATGACTAGGTGAGTGGCCATTTTCTGAAAAGTAAAAGAAAGAAAATGCAGCCTTTAAATTGGTTAATATGGCCGGGGGTAATTAGGGATAAAAATGAGAAAATGCAAACACACAATGCATGATGCTGGCCAGGTCAGAAATGGAATTTTGTTTTAACAAAACCCTAGTGGAAAAATGCATATAAATAGACAGTTTTAGCCAGTAAAATTATCTTTACTTCGAGCTGCACAAAAATAAGAAAGGAAGAAAAATATTGGAAGGAAGGAGAAAACACTCATACAAGGATTTTCTAGATTAATAAGAAGAAATATTTAGGTGAGTAACCTCACTGAGTTCATGGCATTAAGACCTGAGATGAGGCAGCCACCTTTTTTTTATATTGCCATTTATATATTGCTGGTTTTGATATATATGATTTCATCAATGCTTTTTGGATGTCTTATTTTAAATCTGATATGATTTAATATGGATGATTTTGGTGATCTTTGATTTGCTGAGACATTTGTCTTTGGATGTGTATCATACTGTTTTATTTTTACTCAAAAATGTTAAAGTCCAGAATCTTAAAATTATATAGAGAATACTCTCAACTGTTATAGATCTATGGCATGGAAACTTTAAAAAAAAATGTTGGGAGCTGCATTATACTTGGTATAAGTGCTGAGGCTTGAGAAGAAAGATGTTAAGGGTGCAATAGAAATTTTCTAAGTGCTGAGCCCTTAATCAAATCAAAAAAAAAACTCACAAGCTAAAATTATGATTGAACCAGATCATGAATCTGAATCAATCATAAAGGCTTGCAGATCAATATAATAAGAACATGCCATGCCTCTTTTACAGTTGAAAATATTCTTATATCTTACTGAGATCAAGACATATTGACCCCATTTAGGAAATAACTGTCTGCTTAATTCTGAGGAGAATTATGCTAGGAAAAATTATGGATGTTTCCATGTTTGCAGTGACATGTTCACTCAGCATATTTGATAATAGGATTTAAGTCAATACACTAGTAAATAAACTAGGGAAGGGAAGGCCAAGAAGACTGCTGGAATGCTTGTCATATTTGAAGTATGCAAGTTGGCACATGGTTTGTTTAAGCCCTGAGATCTTTGTGCAATGATGTGAATTAGTTTATTGCAATGTGTCCCTGTGATTCCTTAATAGCAGATGAGGCAGGAATTAAAATTGAATTATACAACCTGTAAATGAAGAAATAGGAATATGGGTATTTCTTAGGTTGAATGGTATGGAACCAAGATGGTTCCAGTGAATGCAAATGTTGCAAATAGATAATTATGTTTGCATGATTATGTATGCAAGTGTAAGAATGATAAATGAATATATCATACCTGAATCAACTTATTTATACTATGTTAAAGTGATTGATTGCAGGAATTTGCTTAAATAACTAGTTGGTGCTCTTATATTCTCTATTGCTTAATATCATGAATGTATTGATGTTACTCATACCAGATCTTAGATCTGACCCTTGTTTGCTCATGGCATATGGGGTGTCTCATTTTAAAATGAGGCAGCCACTTATGTTCTTTCAGGGAACGCAGGCACTAAGTAAAAATGAAGTTATGGCTATTATGGAGGAGTGAATGAACATGCTAGCTAGTTTCAATAAGAGCTTAAATTGATTACATCTGCATGTATTCAGAAAAAAATTTATGTTTCTAAGATTTCCAGTCATGTAATGAATATTTTATGGTTAGTGATCAAGTTGCTTTATGTTCTGCAAAATGTCAGATTAAATTAGTTGTTCTGTTGAAATTGTTGTGTGTTAAGGTTTGATTTGTTTTTTTTGAAGTAGTGTCTGAAACATAAACAAGAAAAATATGCTCAAGTATTAGCTATGAAAATCTGGTAAAGAAATATACAATTATGTGAGCAATTGCTTTGCAATTATATTATGTATTAGACAATCTTAAGTTATTTTAAAAACACTGAGTTTTGGAGTAAATTTAGAATTTACCTTGAAAAATACCTTTAAGTATCTAATTGTTTTTCCTCTGAACTATGTCTACAAATGGTTCAAGTCTACTTTTTAAATTGTTTTGAGAGAGGTAATTGTATGGGAAGGCTTCAGGTATGATGCAAATGACTGGCATTTCAATTGCCATGATCAGATACCTGGCATGACACTAGGCACATGAGTTAACCAGCTTCAAATAAGTGAAGTTTAGGTAGATTCTGGTTTGTAAAATGCAAATAAAAGAATGGTCAGATTAACCACATGGTTAGACCATAGGTCAGGCAAATTGTTCACTTCAAATCAATGAAGCAAGGAACCATTTGAACCCAGATTTCTGGAAAATGAGCAAAGATATTGACATGTACATGTATATCTGTGTACATGTTGATATTTGGGCAAAAATATAAACATAAATTCCTAGAACAATTGTAGGAATGGGTTTCAAAAATAATAAAGCAAGAAATATTGTTTTGTATGTTAGATTATAGGCAAAAATTAAGTATATATGTGCAGATATAGGTAGATATCAGATTTCAAACCATACAGGAGAAAAAAAACAAAAATTGGGTTTGAACCGACCAGCATAGCACTCGAACTCGTGACCTCTCATGTGTAAGTTAGGCGCGTTTCCATTACGCCTAGATGTTGCTTGTGTTCACTTATGATCCACTTTCTTTTAGCCTGAGTTTGATACTATACAGACTTTAACACAATCATCCCTATTAAAAGCTTGCCTTCCACTGATTATTACTTGATCATTTCTTAATTAGAATAACAGACTAAAGAACATGTTTCCAGTGGATTCTATGGTCAAAAATCAGGATACAATAATTAATCTTTTATCAGGGAATTATCACATTTTAATAGATTTAAAAGGATTTCTACTTACATATTATCATACTCTGATTCTAGTAGAATATAACATAGATATCTTCATATATGTATGTTAGGAATGATTTAGATTTAAAACAATATTTTTATATTGTGAAAGATCCTGGATATATTTTGTTTATTGGAGAAAGAAAATGACCCTGGGAAATATATTTGTAATGAATGATATATCTATATATCATCTCTTAACAAAAAAAAAATCCTTATGAAATTAGGGTGGAAAATAGGAGGGTCATTTCAGTTGGTATCAGAGCACTTGGTTGCATTGATTGTTAAGTATTATAGAAATGTATTATGTCTGTTTGTTTTGGATGAAATAATTTAGATAAGAAAACAGAAATTACAGAAGTACTCATAATATACTAATACCATTTGCCCAGAATTTAGTTAGCAGACCATGGTAGGAAGAGGATCTCATCACAATGCAGGACCCAATGCACCTCAAATGCTTGATATGCAAGAATTTGTGAGGGTTTTAAGAGATGGAATTGGGCATAGGCCTGAGAACCCACATGAAGAGCTTTCAAAACTACTGAAGACTTATTCCAATTTGGGAGGCAGGAGTTTTGAAGGAACTGAGAGTGTGATGGAAATTCAAGCATGGTTGAGAACACTTGATAGGATTTTCAATGACATGCAGTTGGATGACCAAAGGAAGAGGCAAGTAGCTTCTAGACAACTGAAAGGGGTAGCTTTAAGCTGGTGGGAGGTGATCATAGCTGGAAGAAATGAAAATGAAATCACTTGGAATCAGTTCAAGGAGATGTTGGAGGCAAGATTTGTACCAGCATCAGCCAAGACCATTTTGCTTGAAGAATTTATCAAACTTAGGCAGGGAACTTTGAATGTCACTGAATACACTCAAAAGTTTGAGGGGCTATCTAATTATGGAGCAATGCTAGTGGCAGATGAAGCATCCAAAAATGATAGGTATATAAAAGGACTGAACCCAGGACTTAGCAGAGCTATGCTACCATATGCAGATAGAACATTTGATCAAGTAATTGATCTGGCCTTGAAACTGGAACAACATGACAAAGAAAGAGAGAAATATAGGAATTTTAAGAGCAACAACAAGAAGGATAAGGGAAGATATCACCCTTATGATAAAAAGAAGGAGGAGGCAGACAATAGGAAGAGTAAAGATACAAAAGCCAATGATACTAAGAAGAAATTGGTTTGCCATCATTGTGGAAAAGAAGGACACATCAAACCAAGGTGCCCAGAGTTAAAAGGAGGAGCCTTCAAATGCTACCTATGTGGGAAAGAGGGGCATATGAAGAGGAACTGTCCTGAGAATAAACAGCAAGGGAAATTGGAAACTTTGGAAGGTAAAGGCAAATCTGCAGTGAAAATTGATGCTGAAAATCATGGCCAAGTGGAAGGTACATTACTCATTTGTGCCATACCCATACCAGTAGTATATGATACTGGAGCAACACACTCTTTGATTTCCTATGAATTAGTTAAAGTGTTAAAATTAAACTGCATATTGGTTGAAACCCCATTGCTTGTACAAAGTCCCCTAGGGAGTTCTAGTGTTTTGAACATGAATTGTGTGGATGTGGAGTTAAACATAGGAGGAAATATTTTTATTTCCAATTTATATGTTTTAAATTACCCAAATATAGGAGTTATATTGGGGGTAGATTGGTTAAGGCAATTTAAAGCCATAATTAATTTAGACTCATCCACCATATCATTGCAAAATTCTAGAGGCCAGAGGATCACAGTTCTATGTGAAGTAGCTAAGGAAGGGAAATTGTATCATTTAGTTGACTTAGAAAAAGATCTGAGTGAACTAACCATTGAAGAAATTCCCATAGTTAATGAATACTTGGATGTGTTTGGGGAAGTTAAGGGTGTTCCACACCACAGACCAGTTGAGTTCCAAATTAATCTCATTCCAGGAGCAAGTCCAATAATCAAGAAACCTTATAGAATGGGGCCAAGTGAACTGAAAGAATTGAAAAATCAGTTGGAAGAATTAGAAGGCAAGGGATTTATAAGGCCAAGCAATTCCTGCTGGGGTTCTCCAGTAGTGTTTGTAAGAAAACATGATGGTACCTTGAGAATGTGCATAGATTACAGGGAACTAAATAAAGTAACCATCAAGAATAAATACCCATTGCCTAGAATAGATGATCTCTTTGACCAACTCAGTGAAGCTAAAATATTTTCTAGGCTAGACTTAGCATCAGGATTCCATCAAATGAAGGTTGAAGACTCAAGTGTTAAGTATACTGCATTTAACACAAGATATGGCTTATATGAATTTTTGGTTATGCCATTTGGTTTGACAAATGCTCCTTCATATTTTGTTGATTTAATGAATAGAATATTTAGAGATTATTTAGACAAGTTTGTACTGATTTTTATTGATGACATTTTGATTTATTCTAAGACAGTGGAAGAGCATAAAAATCATTTGCATTTAGTTTTGTCAAGATTAAGGGAAAATGATTTAAAGGCAAAATTTTCAAAATGTGCATTTTGAAAAGAAGAAGTGCATTTTCTTGGGCATGTTATCTCTGCCAAAGGAACATCAGTAAACCCTAATAAGGTAGTGGCAATCCAAGCATGGAAAAGGCCTAGCACCATCAGTGAGATTAGATCATTTATGGGGATGGCAGGATATTATAGGAGATTTATAAAAGATTTCTCAAAAATATCATCACCACTTACCAATTTAACTAGAAAGAACCAAGCCTTTGTATGGACAGAAAAATGTGAGCAAGCTTTTATCAAAATAAAAGAAGCCCTGATTAATGCACCAGTATTGAGAGTGCCAGAAGGAAATGAAAATTTGGTTGTGTACACTGATGCAAGTGGCTCTGGGTTAGGGGCTGTGTTGATGCAGCAAGACCAGGTGGTAGCCTATGCATCTAGGCAATTAAAGCCACATGAAACCAGATATGCAACCCATGATCTTGAACTAGCAGCAGTTGTGTATGCTTTGAAACTTTGGAGACATTATTTGTTAGGTGCCAAATTCATTTTGTACACTGATCATAAGGCACTGAAATATTTATTCTCACAAAAAGATTTGAACATGAGGCAACATAGATGGGTAGAGTTCCTAGCTGCCTATGATCTAGATATACTGTATACACCAGGCAAGGCAAACAAAGTTGCAGATGCCTTGAGTAGACAACATGCCAAAGTAGCCATGTTGATGATGGAAGAATTTAAGGATTTGTCTATACTTACTGATTTGGAAATTGAGGAAAACAGTGGGGTACAAATGATGCCCATTGAAGAAGGTGAAGGTCAAGGGAAATTAAGTATGATATCTCTGCAATCAGATTTACTTCTTAAGATTGGGAAAATGCAGGAACAAGACCTAAACATGGTGGAAAAGAAAATGCTCATATCAAAAGGGGAGGAAGTAATAAATTATCAAGTTGATAAAAATGGTTATTTAAGGAATAAAAATAGGATATGTGTTCCAGAAAATATAGAATTGAAGGAGGAAATATTAAATGAGTACCATAGGAGTAAGTACTCCATACACCCAGGTAGCACCAAGATGTATCAAAATTTGAAAAGTAATCTTTGGTGGAAGGGGATGAAGTCAGATGTGGCCAGATATGTTGCAAGGTGCATGACTTGCCAACAAGTCAAGACAGAGACACAAAGGCCATCAGGACTATTGCAACCCCTTAGTATACCACAGTGGAAGTGGGAGGATATATCTATGGATTTCATAGATGGTCTGCCTAGATCTAAGAAGGGAAACACTAGTATATGGGTAATAGTGGATAGGCTAACTAAGGTAGCACATTTTATCCTAGTTAAAACAGAAAGAAATGCTCCAAAATTGGCTCAAATATTCATGAAAGAGGTAGTAAGGTTGCATGGCATACCCAAAACCATTGTGAGTGATAGGGATACCATCTTCACCTCAAGGTTTTGGAAAAGTTTTCAAGAGGCCATGGGGAGTGAATTGTGCTTAAGCACTGCCTACCATCCACAATCAGATGGTCAAACTGAGGTGGTGAACAAAGTCTTGGAGGATTTGTTGAGAGCATGTACACTGGACTTTGGAGGCAACTGGGAAGACCACCTCCATCTAGCTGAATTCACATACAATAACAGTTACCAAAGCACCATAGGGATGGCACCATTTGAAGCCTTATATGGCAAGCCATGTTTATCACCTATATGCTGGGTAGAGACTGGAGAAAGGGCTGTTCTAGGACCTGAATATGTTAAAGAAACTACAGAGAAAATTGGGTTAA
Organism: Allium fistulosum; assembly: GCA_030737815.1. Lineage (NCBI taxonomy): Eukaryota > Viridiplantae > Streptophyta > Magnoliopsida > Asparagales > Amaryllidaceae > Allium > Allium fistulosum. Next base: position 1,256,690,032 of record CM060904.1, read on the forward strand.
TAAGAAAAAGAATAGCAGCAGCTCAAGATAGGCAAAAGAAATTTGCAGATAGGAAGAGAAAGCAAGTGGAATATGAAGTGGGAGACTTTGTTTTCATCAAGATTTCACCTATGAAGAAAGTCTTGAGATTTGGCAAGCAAGGTAAGCTCACACCAAGGTATGTTGGACCCTATAAAATTCTGGAAAGAATTGGTTCATTGGCTTACAAATTAGAATTACCAGAGGAAATGAAAGCAATGCATAATGTTTTTCATGTGTCCCAACTTAGAAGATGGGTACATGATAAAGAAGACATTTTGGAAGAGCCTACCAAAATTCAAATAAATCCTGACTTGGTTTATGAAAAAGAGCCAGTGGGGATTATAGCCAAGGAAGAAAAGGAATTAAGGAGCAAAACCTTGAAACTAGTTAAGATCCAGTGGAGTAGTGATCCTAATGACTGCACATGGGAGTTAGAGGATAAGATTAGAATGGATTATCCTAAGCTTTTTGCAAATTAAAAGGTAATTTTTTTTTTCCTGGAAATTTTTTTTTGTTATGCATGGTTGATATGGTTGAATTTGTTTACTTATGCATATGTTTGATAAGTTTTCAGAAAAGAAAATGATGCTTGTTATAAATGTTAGAAAATTGTGAGGACACAATTCCTAAAAGGAGGGGTGAATGTAATACCCCAAAATTTTGTGAAAAATCATTTTTGTAAAATGATTTAATTTTTGAAATATTTAGATTTAAATATGGTGAAATTTTTGGAATAAATAGTGTGCAAGTATATGTGTGCACGTGCACACTGAAATGGCACAAGGAAGAACTCCAGATTTCTTGGATTTAAAACAAGAATTAAAAAGCAATACAAACATGATTTTGCAACATGGATATTTGATTTCTGGAATTATATGGATCATCTTAGAAAATAAGAAAAGTAAGTTTTACTTTAAATCAGTAAACAGATTTTATTTAAAACCCAGAAAAGAAAATTATACATATATATGTTATAAGGATTTGTAAACCTGTATACATATAGGTGCATATGTTTCTGAAATTAAAGAGAAATTAAATAAGCCTAGATAAGATATGTATACAAATATACATTTTTAAGTACTGAAAAGTATATATATATATATATATAAGCAAGTGAAACTATAACATTAAAATGACATGAAATGTGATACAAGTCAATATGCTTGTGTAGGCAAAAATAGCAAAGGGGATTCTCAGGAATAATTAAAATATAAAATAGGATAGTCACACTTTTAACATGACTAGGTGAGTGGCCATTTTCTGAAAAGTAAAAGAAAGAAAATGCAGCCTTTAAATTGGTTAATATGGCCGGGGGTAATTAGGGATAAAAATGAGAAAATGCAAACACACAATGCATGATGCTGGCCAGGTCAGAAATGGAATTTTGTTTTAACAAAACCCTAGTGGAAAAATGCATATAAATAGACAGTTTTAGCCAGTAAAATTATCTTTACTTCGAGCTGCACAAAAATAAGAAAGGAAGAAAAATATTGGAAGGAAGGAGAAAACACTCATACAAGGATTTTCTAGATTAATAAGAAGAAATATTTAGGTGAGTAACCTCACTGAGTTCATGGCATTAAGACCTGAGATGAGGCAGCCACCTTTTTTTTTATATTGCCATTTATATATTGCTGGTTTTGATATATATGATTTCATCAATGCTTTTTGGATGTCTTATTTTAAATCTGATATGATTTAATATGGATGATTTTGGTGATCTTTGATTTGCTGAGACATTTGTCTTTGGATGTGTATCATACTGTTTTATTTTTACTCAAAAATGTTAAAGTCCAGAATCTTAAAATCATATAGAGAATACTCTCAACTGTTATAGATCTATGGCATGGAAACTTTAAAAAAAAATGTTGGGAGCTGCATTATACTTGGTATAAGTGCTGAGGCTTGAGAAGAAAGATGTTAAGGGTGCAATAGAAATTTTCTAAGTGCTGAGCCCTTAATCAAATCAAAAAAAAAACTCACAAGCTAAAATTATGATTGAACCAGATCATGAATCTGAATCAATCATAAAGGCTTGCAGATCAATATAATAAGAACATGCCATGCCTCTTTTACAGTTGAAAATATTCTTATATCTTACTGAGATCAAGACATATTGACCCCATTTAGGAAATAACTGTCTGCTTAATTCTGAGGAGAATTATGCTAGGAAAAATTATGGATGTTTCCATGTTTGCAGTGACATGTTCACTCAGCATATTTGATAATAGGATTTAAGTCAATACACTAGTAAATAAACTAGGGAAGGGAAGGCCAAGAAGACTGCTGGAATGCTTGTCATATTTGAAGTATGCAAGTTGGCACATGGTTTGTTTAAGCCCTGAGATCTTTGTGCAATGATGTGAATTAGTTTATTGCAATGTGTCCCTGTGATTCCTTAATAGCAGATGAGGCAGGAATTAAAATTGAATTATACAACCTGTAAATGAAGAAATAGGAATATGGGTATTTCTTAGGTTGAATGGTATGGAACCAAGATGGTTCCAGTGAATGCAAATGTTGCAAATAGATAATTATGTTTGCATGATTATGTATGCAAGTGTAAGAATGATAAATGAATATATCATACCTGAATCAACTTATTTATACTATGTTAAAGTGATTGATTGCAGGAATTTGCTTAAATAACTAGTTGGTGCTCTTATATTCTCTATTGCTTAATATCATGAATGTATTGATGTTACTCATACCAGATCTTAGATCTGACCCTTGTTTGCTCATGGCATATGGGGTGTCTCATTTTAAAATGAGGCAGCCACTTATGTTCTTTCAGGGAACGCAGGCACTAAGTAAAAATGAAGTTATGGCTATTATGGAGGAGTGAATGAACATGCTAGCTAGTTTCAATAAGAGCTTAAATTGATTACATCTGCATGTATTCAGAAAAAAATTTATGTTTCTAAGATTTCCAGTCATGTAATGAATATTTTATGGTTAGTGATCAAGTTGCTTTATGTTCTGCAAAATGTCAGATTAAATTAGTTGTTCTGTTGAAATTGTTGTGTGTTAAGGTTTGATTTGTTTTTTTTGAAGTAGTGTCTGAAACATAAACAAGAAAAATATGCTCAAGTATTAGCTATGAAAATCTGGTAAAGAAATATACAATTATGTGAGCAATTGCTTTGCAATTATATTATGTATTAGACAATCTTAAGTTATTTTAAAAACACTGAGTTTTGGAGTAAATTTAGAATTTACCTTGAAAAATACCTTTAAGTATCTAATTGTTTTTCCTCTGAACTATGTCTACAAATGGTTCAAGTCTACTTTTTAAATTGTTTTGAGAGAGGTAATTGTATGGGAAGGCTTCAGGTATGATGCAAATGACTGGCATTTCAATTGCCATGATCAGATACCTGGCATGACACTAGGCACATGAGTTAACCAGCTTCAAATAAGTGAAGTTTAGGTAGATTCTGGTTTGTAAAATGCAAATAAAAGAATGGTCAGATTAACCACATGGTTAGACCATAGGTCAGGCAAATTGTTCACTTCAAATCAATGAAGCAAGGAACCATTTGAACCCAGATTTCTGGAAAATGAGCAAAGATATTGACATGTACATGTATATCTGTGTACATGTTGATATTTGGGCAAAAATATAAACATAAATTCCTAGAACAATTGTAGGAATGGGTTTCAAAAATAATAAAGCAAGAAATATTGTTTTGTATGTTAGATTATAGGCAAAAATTAAGTATATATGTGCAGATATAGGTAGATATCAGATTTCAAACCATACAGGAGAAAAAAAAACAAAAATTGGGTTTGAACCGACCAGCATAGCACTCGAACTCGTGACCTCTCATGTGTAAGTTAGGCGCGTTTCCATTACGCCTAGATGTTGCTTGTGTTCACTTATGATCCACTTTCTTTTAGCCTGAGTTTGATACTATACAGACTTTAACACAATCATCCCTATTAAAAGCTTGCCTTCCACTGATTATTACTTGATCATTTCTTAATTAGAATAACAGACTAAAGAACATGTTTCCAGTGGATTCTATGGTCAAAAATCAGGATACAATAATTAATCTTTTATCAGGGAATTATCACATTTTAATAGATTTAAAAGGATTTCTACTTACATATTATCATACTCTGATTCTAGTAGAATATAACATAGATATCTTCATATATGTATGTTAGGAATGATTTAGATTTAAAACAATATTTTTATATTGTGAAAGATCCTGGATATATTTTGTTTATTGGAGAAAGAAAATGACCCTGGGAAATATATTTGTAATGAATGATATATCTATATATCATCTCTTAACAAAAAAAAAATCCTTATGAAATTAGGGTGGAAAATAGGAGGGTCATTTCAGCTAATCACATAATGGTTTGTCCACTTATGGTGGGAAAAAAGAAGGAAAGAGAATGGGTCACACAAAAGTCTGATGAATGAGTACAATTTTAATATGTGATGATCATTTGCAGTTAACTTCAAAACTATTCTAAATGACATTGGGTGTGCTACAAGTGTTCATGAATTTCTAAAGTCAATTACCTAAGGTTTTTCTCTAACACAAAGGTCGAACTATGGATCGAACCTCTCACTAATGATCAACCAACGCTCCTAAAGCTACCTAATAATAGAATATTTTCCATAGGGTATTGTGGGAACTGCTCTCCTATAAATACCACTAACCATCACTACGCCTGGAGAGGAAGAATCTGAAATGCAAACTCATCGGTATGTCTCATTGTATGCACTCGCGTTCACCTACTGATCATAGTGCAAAATGTCTTTTATTGTACTATGCCGGTGTCCATCTACACCACATCGTGTAAGAACCATGCATTCAAGAACTCCCATCCGTACTAGGCTCCTTCTTTACTATATTGATGCTTATTGTACTACACCGGGCCTGACTGTCCATATAGAATCCCCCATTAGTACCGGGCACACTCACTGGCATAAGTCAGTGCTGCGATCCATTATAGAACCTCCCCGAGTGTCTATTACGCGAAACTACATTTCCCTTAGTCTACCACTCAACTCTCAATTGAGTAACAGTATTTTACCTAACACTGAAACAAGTTAGCATTCTGTGGTAGGGAATTAACTTCCCTACTATCTCTGGCATATATATTTAACCCAATATAGGCACAAACAAACAATTAACATTCATATAATTTTTATTAATAGCCCGAGCCTTAGGCCAAGGTTCGAATTCTACATTTTTTGTCTCGAACGGTCGACCGCTAGGGTTTGAGGATCGACCGGTCATAGGCAAAATTTAGGGTTTTCGTTAATTTTATTGTCGATTGTTAATTTCTATTAAATTCATATCATTCGCTGTTTTTGTTGAACCCTAATTATTAGTTGACCCATCTTTATCCTAATTTAAATGTCAAATTGTTTAAGTTAGGGTACTATAAATTTAGGGATTATCAATTTAGGGTTTTGCAATATAATCATAAGAGAGGTATATTGGTATCAAATCAGGTTTAACAATTTACAGTGCTTTAGTTCTAATTTAGTTTCCTTATTCCAGTTTAGGGTTTCACATATTTTAAATTAGATTTCTAGCACCCTAAATCAATTGAAATAGTTTGAATCTAACTATAGTAATCATCTAACTAAAATTGTTCCCACTCACCTCAAGCCTAAGCTCTTCTTATCCGCTTGCTTGAGAATCATCCCCTTCGAATGCTAGCTCCTCTTGATCCATCTATCTCCAATTACCTGTATCCTTCTGGTTGATTTTATTTTGATTTTTAAGAATTTAAGGGTTTAGAGAAGAGGGAAAATTTTGGCATAGTTTCATTACAGTAACTGTTATGTGAATATTAGGGTTAGGTTAGGGTTGAATTTACAGGGGTTGCAAAATAGTTTAGGCCGTTGAATTTAGGTTGGAGAATCTTCAATCTGATCGTGCATGTTCATCAAATTCTTCGAACCCAAATATCGAATCCTACCCGTTCGAACACCTCACAACATCATAGGAAATCGCTCGATTTTACACAGGCACGGTCGACCGCCTATCACCCTAAGTCGACCATCGACCTTACTTTGTCGATCGGTTGTAGTGTTAATTTGTAAAATTTTATTTTAAGTTCTTATTTTATTTTTGATTCTTCCAATGCCCATAACTTTTACGTATTAACTCTAATTATGAAGTGTTACATATGAAAATCGTCCAGAAAATCGCTACGAACGCAACGGTGCAAGTTTCGTAGCCAAATCCAAACGTCTATGAAAATTTTCTTTTTAGTCCTTGTTTTGATTTGATTTAATTTTCTTATTAAATTTCTCATTTAATTTTCAGGGTGCTATATTCTCCCCTTTAAAAGGATTTCATTTCTGAAATATCAAAGGATGGAAAAATGTAACTTACACACGCATCAATCAATATCTACAATCATCCACTCATTCATCATCAATGGGCAATCATTGTCCTTAGAAATTTTCTAAAGCAACATGTATATATATATATGCAACATGAAATGCACGTGAAACTATACAAATGCAAAAGAGTAAGCGATCTACCGATCCAGTCGACCTCCTGTGATGCAATGCATCCAAATATATGCAACATCCTAAATAAGTATACATGTCATTCTATATGTATGTACAGCCATACAACTCATATGCAATATCCATATGTATAACATTCACTAGCACAACAAAAGTCAAGAGATAACATACTATCAGGTGTGAGTGTATGTATATCTAAAGGATATCCTATCCTAAACGTGCAAAAGAGAACAACTCAAACAATACATCCAAATATATTCATCAGCATCCATCATCCATAACATATCCTACCGACACGTTTACAAACATTCCTACCATTCAATGGTCTCTACCTAAATGGTATACCAAGCTAAGTTCTATACATAAGTAGTTTATACCTATTAAACCTAAATTGGAAACTTACCAGAAAAGTGTTTTGGGTGGGTAGCGTGGATCTTTTTCTCAGGCTTCCATACTTTCTGTTGGATTAACTCCCCATCGAACTTTTACAAGTCTAATATCCTTGTTGCGGAGTCGCTTTATGTCATGCTCAAGAATAAGAATGAGTGCATGGCGAACAAGTGACTCTCACTCAATCTCTACCTCCTCTAGCTGACTCGGCTCGACTACGGTAGTTGTATCATATAAGCACTTCCGTAAGTGTGACACCTGGAAAACATCAGGTACCCCCACTTCTTTGGAAGCTCTACTCTATATGCCAACTTCCCTACTCTAGCCATTATCGGGAAAGGTCCTACAAATTTTAGTGCTAGCTTCCCCGACCTACCAAATCTCATCACATGTCTAAGGGATGAAATCTTCACGAACGCCATGTCGCATACTGCGAACTCTAACTTTGTATATCTCTTGGCAGAATAAGACTTCCGTCTACCTTGAGCGGTCTTTATTATTTTACGGAACAGATCTACCTTCTCCGATGTCTCCCTCACCATGTCTGGCCCAAACTAATCCTATCCGTCATATCCAACCAACATGACGGTGATCTACAGGGTCTACCATACAATGCCTTGAATGGTGCCATCCAATGCTCGCCTGATAACTATTGTTATAGGTAAAGTCCACCAACGACAAGTGATCCTCCCAAGTGTTGGAACTGGGCCAGCCCGCAACGGAAGATATTGGTGAATTTTAATTTTTTTTACGCAATTAGATCTTTATTGAGCCTATGAAATCTAATTCATTTAGAACATTTCTAAATTAGTTTAGATAAAATCATGTATTTTATTTAAAATTATAAGTTGTAGTTTGAAATCTATTCAATTTTGGTTTTGCTTAATATAAATATACATATACAAATAGATGTGCGTGCACGTGTAGGATATAACATGTCTATATATAGATGCTGGGATTTACATCGCAACGGACATATTAGCTCATTTTGTATGTAATTATATGTTGTCAAATATGTGCAGGAACATATAGTTATAAATTTCAAATGATTATCATGTGTGTGTGTGTGTTTGTGTATGTATAAAATATGTTTTATCATTAAAATAATACAAAAAATATTTATTTATTTATAGAACTATATATTGCACCATAAATAACAATAAAGATGTATGCATATAGATATATATAATTAAGTAATTAATTTTTTTATAACCTACCAATTAGAAAAAATATCAGATCTGAAGTTACAATGATTTTAATGTTTAATATGTATATATATATATATTATAATGAAATAAACAGTTTCGTCCATAATAAATTAATATAAAATAATTATGTGATAAAAATTCAAGTTTTATATTTTTAGAAAATCTAGAAACACTAGGGCTTATGAAAATCTCTGGAATTTTCTCGATTAAAATAATATTTTTAATTAAATAATTGGTAATAGGCCCAAATTAAATTAATTTAAAAAAATATATAATTAAGTGGAAAAAACATGAAACTTTTTTCGAAAGCACATGACATAATGAATTGATTTAAAAAAAATATAAAATTGAATTTTAGAAACGTCGATTAATTTATATGAATTTATTAAATCAGTTAATCGTTAAATAATAATAATATATATATATATATGCATGTATAAATGATAAAAAATAATTTTCAGTGCTTATAACTTATAATAAACATAATCTAGTGTTTGAAAAATTTCAGGTCAATATTGTACATTAAATACGAAAACATATGTTTTAATTCAAATTGTATGTGAATATTAAATCATAAATTAATACATATGTATGTATAAACATATATAATTTTATACTAAAATTTATTTTAATATTTAATATCATATTACAAACATAAATCATGAACTGGATCTTTAAATTTTGTACACATATCCAATCTACATCGTGACAAACAACAATACATACAAAAATCTCACCTAACTAATGAAATAACAATAATCTCATTATATACACAAGTGATACTGCATGCTCTTTGTGCATGAATTGTTTTCCATATAAATTTTATATGTTTAAATTAATAATTTTTTTTATTTTCATGTGATATTAAAATTTGTATATTTGTAAAGAAGTGTTTTGATTTTGTAAAGAAAGTTTAATTTTAGAACCTATTTTTAGAAGCGTTTTGAATTTGTAAAGCATGTTTAATTGTTAGATCCTACTTTTAGGGGCTTTTGAATTTGTGAAAGAAGTTTAATATTAGATCCTAATTTTAAGTGATAAAGATTTGATAATATATAGAGGAACGTTTTTGGTAGTTCACTTTGATATCAATAAAGTGTGACATCAAAGCCATTACAACTATTAATAAAGATACCAGTACATTAGGCTCGTCCATTGGACGCATGCAAAGAAAACTGAGAGAAAATTTATTATTTTAAAATAATGGTGTTATGCTTATATTATACTTGACAAAAATAAATACGTGAGTTAACTTTTTTTAATGCGAAATAGTATGAATAAATATACACAATAATCATTGCTATCATTTTTGGTTATTTATTTGGTTTCTAATTAAATATTTGAATGAGAAGAACACTCATAATCTTGAAATAAATGCATGAAAAAAGTGAAAAAGTCAAGAGTTAAAGGAGTACATACACACCCTTCGTATTGAACATTATCGTGATAAAGCTTATCGTGGTTTATGGAAGGTATTTCCAATAAGTTTACTTTAGTATGCTCCAAGTAACTTTTTGTTGGGCTATTTAAATCATAAAATATTTATTAACACACATCAATATTTGCAACAGTTGAAGCAAATTTTCATGGTTTAAAATTACTTTGAGTTTTGGTTGTAGATTAAAATAAATAGTAAATTAGTGAATTTCTTGATAGATTATATAATACGTATGAATACCAATTAATAATTTGAATATGGCAGAGTTAAAAATAATAAATTGTTTAGATGAACTGCCGTTGAAGTAATTATGTTGTAGTTTATTCAATTCTTTTTGTATTCGAAAGTCCAACTATAGATATAGATACTTGACATGCATCGGTCTATAGCCATAAGGTGGTGAACTTACTATAACTGCAGTCGATAAAAAATCATTGAATTTCCACTATAAATATAGAACATTTCAGTTATCTTATACTCAAGCTTCGCAATATCAAACACTTGTGTGAACTCAATTAAATACAATGACTTTCAAATTTGGTTTCATCTCATTCATTTCCCTAATCCAGCAATAAATACCATCGACATCTGCTATGGAGCATTCCATCTTTTGGACACTAACACAAAATCCTTCGAATGATTTGTACATATTACTTCAAACAAAAAATGCAACATATATTCACAGTACACTCGCTTTTGTATGAATACAATCATAGTAACTTTCTACAAAAAGAACCTATTCAATTTATAATTGGATTTTACATTCTAAACCTATAAAAAAGCTATAATTAAAAGGCTAATGATGTGCATATAAATGTGCATATTTTTACCACCATATTTAATCTATTTAAATTAAATAAATGATCATATTGGGTATTTTAACATGTTTAAACCAAAATTCAAATTATTTTCAAATCGTCATATATTCATCTTCATATAGGGGCAAAATGGTCATTTTGTGTATATATTAATTTGGAAAAATTTAATTGAAAATTTCTATATTATTTTGTAGGAATTTGGCTTCATATACAAGTGGTTTCATGAAGATATATGCATGCACAAAGAAGATACAACGGAATGAAGATGGAAATAATTCAAAGATATGATCATGGAGGACCCCACCTACCCACCTATCTTAATGTACAAATTAGAGTCAATGCACATGCTAAAAGGTCATTAAAGCTTCATGCACATTTAAATTATGATTATCTTATGCTAATGGTTACTTGGCCACCACACTTTCTAAGAGGGTAGTTTGGGTAGTTCCCAAAAAATGAATTAGGGTTTCTTAACATGTATAAATACCCCATATGTTCATGTAATTAGTCTCTCTTCTTTTAGGCTCTCTTCCTCTTAGTTTAGTTTAGGATCAAAAATAAAATGAGTGCTCTCTTTCTTTTCATGGCTACTTAGCCATTTCTTATTTCATGTAATTTCTTTTTTTTATGCAACTTTAATACATTGCTCTTTTCTTTTCTTGTGTATTTACTTTCATGTTAGTAGTGTAGATTTACTTTTCATGCAAGTAGAATAGCTTTCATTTTCTTTTAATTAGCTCTCTATTTACTTTGCTATCTTTTTCCTCTTCTTTTTGTTTCATGTTGCTTTATATATTTGTTGATATGATAACAAATATGAGAGGCTAAACCCCTCCAATTTAGGGGTAATGAAGCTCTCTAGTATGTAGATTCAACATTTGATCATTTATGTTCTCTTTTTGTGCTTAATGGAAATATTTGAAGTGGCTTAACTTGTTGTTTTAGTTTTGAATTTGATAGCCTATATTGTTAACACCAAATAGGCTATGCTTAAACAAACAACAAACACAAATTACCTCTTCATCTACATATGATTATGGTAATGAAGTGAATGTTTAAATCAAAATTTGATGGTCTATTTTCTAATTAATAGTTCATAGGCCATGCTTAAAATAGATTTGGCTTTCAACTTTATTGTCATATTTCATGAGAGTTAAAAGTGTATTAGTGGTTGTGTTATAGTTTGATGGTTTATATTGGGCTAATTAATAGCACAAATATGACATACTTATGATAAGCACATCAACTAATTTCACTAATGATCAAAAGAGAGATATAACTTCATTTTGTTGATTTATGTGATCTAGAGAGTGGAAATTACCTCTAAATTGCTTTTAAACTCTCATATTTTTATCTTTTTTCTTTTGCTAGTTTGTTAGTTTTCTCATTTTCTAGTTTAACACTTTCTTCAACTTTGGTTTAATTTGAGTGAATAGGAAATTTTAAATCTAATAATTCTCTGCGGATCGACCCATACTCGCCATGTACTAGAATTGTACGTCGTGCGCTTGTGGTTATTTTTATTATGAATTCGCTCGACGGTTTTCTAACTCGATAGAATTTCCGTCGACGAACAGCTAACAATCCCTTCATAAGCAGGCTTCTGCGTTTTTTGTTAATATGTAGGGCAGTCCTCCATTACAACCCGACTACATCTCCATCCTCTCATCCATGCCAATAGATGGCCACTCCCTCATCCAAGTGGTTAGCCCCACCAACTCCGAAACCCTCCTAGAACCGGAAGTCGCATGCAACGTCCATATTCCCATCTCTTTTTCCTTATTTACTCCTTAACATATATATCAACAATAAGAATCATATTCCTATTTTGTCAGTACCGGTAATAAAAGATCATTGCTTAATGAAACATAATTGCATTCTTAATTAATTTTTGTTTAAGGTTAATTGACACTCATAAAGTATTATTATTAATATTTGAACCATTACTATATATGAAATATGCTAATACTTCAAAAAAATTCTTACAAAATTGATTAAACACAAAGGACCATGATTCATCATAGTGAAATTATTTCATCACAAAATATATTTCTTAACAATCTTGTCTAGTAATAAGTTTGATACACCCATTGAGCTTATAAATCATAAGGTTGACACATAAATGTAGCATAAAATGATAATGATGTACTTTGAATGACCGTTGTTGGTATTCGTGTAGGCATAAAATAGCCATTAAATTCATTGAATACACCTAAATTTCTAGATCAAAGTGGTCGCTTTCAACTTGCTTCATTTTATTCATTTTGTTATAATTGGCATGAGGAACTAAGATGGAAGCAACTATGAACCAACAACTATAAAGCAGCTACTAACATTAGGTATAGTTTTGGAGTTGAGAAAGGAGTGAGGGGAGAGATATTATTGGGAAGTTATGCAATCATAAGAACGTGTCTAAGTTATGAGAAGGAAATGAGCTAAATTGTCTCAGGTTAGTGTACTACATAAAAGGATAGTTTAATATTTCAAAAGCTTCAAACGTGTTATAAACACTGTAACATATTTGCACATATGGTTTAACATCTTCTATATACTTAATGCTCAAGGTTTAGTACAAATAGAAAATATCGCTAAAACCATAGAACACTGTAAAAATATCTCCTTGTCCGAAATCAAAAGAACAAACTTGAGTTGTTTTAATGAAACACTCTCATAGCCTGCATATTGAAAGATGATCCAAATCTAAAACTTGAATTCACGGTACATTATTGAGTAGTAAATGTTACCTCAATTGCAAATCATTTTTACATTGGACTATTCACTTCCTATTAAAACATCTAAATATACAATTCTAGGTCATGAAGTCTTAAAGATATTTTACATTCACTTGCTGACATAAATTCAGTTCATGCCTAACAACTGAATGTAAACTGAAAGTGGCCTTCACCTACCTCTCTTCCTTTTTTTGGAAAACATGAATAAAATCATGTAATAATGGGCAATATATTATCATAAAACTTAACAAAACCTTAATGGCTAAAAATCAATTTGTGTTAAGAAATGTACCGAACACAATGTGTGGAGTATTATAATACCATTTCAGTTTTTTCCTCCCCACATTTTAAAATTAATCAAACAAAAAGTATGATTTTAGAATTTTGCACGGTAGCATAAAAGTTAAAAACTGAAACCAAAGAACTACTGCCAGGCGTATATTAGTAAAAATAAAGATTTCCTAACAAATGAAAGGCAACAACAAAGCCAACTGAGTAGATACCAATTACCAATACTATAGTTGGTCACATTTTCAAATCTGGAGCAGTAAGCACCTAGCTTCCAAATCCAGATTTTATGTAGATTGATTCTGGATTTTCTTGTGTTATAGTTTTATTGCTTTGTAGAAATTGCAAACGAATAGATTGCAGTTTTATAAAGTAAAACATCATGGGATTGCATAAGGATGAGATTTGAACTTTCAACTTTGCTTTATTAATTTATTTATTCTTTTGATAAATGAAGTAAGATAAGAAGAAGATAAAGAATGCGCTGAATTGGGGATGAATTTTGACGTGCAAATAACTAAAAAGATGTCATTGCAGTATGGAGAGTACAAAATTGCCCTTTACCGTCTAACTATAAGCGACAAAAGGTGTTAGGGTATTTTAGTAACTTCAAAAGCTTCAAATCAAGGTATTCCTATTATATATAGATAAGTTTACATGATTAACAAACCTAAAAACATATAATATAATCAACATATAAATAAACATTACCCGAAACAGATGTCCTAAAGTTCACGTTGAAATAATGAATTCTCTTTCTCTAAAATTCCTTGATCTGTTAGGTTGCTAGTCTAGAATCAACGATCTTTCACTATAAAATAGCTTCTTGTTTTAACTTGAATTGGATTTGAGATTTTGGGATTAATTCGGAAAATTGTTATAGCCATGAAAGAAGAAGGATATGGCGGCTCAAAAGAATGAATTAGAATTTGATTGGTTTTGAGATTAGTATTTATAATGGTATGATAAGAGAGGAAACTATATAAGCTTCTCTCTAGATCTTAACCACACATCTCCAAACCCTAATCCCATATTGTATCCACCCCTAACCCTAGCCAAAGCAGTCACCTATCATCTCTAAACATCATGGTTTGTGAGCTCATTTAACCCAAATTAGATATATACAATTATATTTAACTTAATTTGTTATCGATATCTCATATCGATCAATATATTTATAACTATTATAAATATATGCAACAATTTTATTTCTCAAACCATATTCAAATTTCATAATTAATATTTCATAAATATCAACTGATATAATTAATTTATAGCAATTATAAACTAATTATATTGTTTGGTCTGAAGAGAATTCATCATTTCGGTTGTGTGACTCTTAAGTGTAAATTCAGTCAACGATTAACATCGTACTATTCGAATGTTAACATTCACACGTCACTTAGCAGGTGGTGTGGAATTATGGTCAAATTTATCACTTACTTAGTTTCGGTAAAATCCAATTTCACCTTATTAAGTGTTACCCAGTTATGGCATTTATTTACACCAATTCTCTTCGTCAAAACTATATCACTTTGGACTTATTGAATTTGGTAATGGTCAAAATTCCAACAGTCCATATTTAAGTCTATAGTCCAAACACAAAGTCCTTGGTTTAATATTAATAATAATAATTATTAACCGAAATGCTCTGGTCAGAGACTTTGACTTTGAGTTGACCATGATACTAACCTCATATAACCGAGGAGACGAATCCTCTCTTGAATAGTGCTTCACTTCCAATACTTCCACTCGACCCAACTGTAGTCACTCGATGGAACACCATGCCATGATAAAGAGGAGCTTTCATATTGAAGATCCATAGTATTCTCAAGTCGAGAGAACTGTGTAAATCAATCATATCGATATTTTCTATTTGACCTTGGTTATATTAACTAATAGAAAACTATCGAGTGAGTCGTTTTAGAGTTATCTAATAACTATCAGTACGTAACCCCTAGGTGCCCCCAACAGCCATGAGTAATACACTGCCCAACTTTTGGAGAATGTGACGTACTCTAGTCTCAACAGATACATCGATATCCAATCTCGATGCATTTTGACTAGGAACATTTAAAATGGTATATTTATTTTTATTGTGATAAATTACCCACGGCTATAACACTTTGCAACTACTATCACAAAACCATTTATGGATTTTCTATTAAATATGCATTTAATTAAATTAATTAATTAATATAAGACATTATATCAAGTATATAATAGAAATAAAACACCTTTATTTCGAACAACATTGGTCAACGAGTTAGATATATGCAACAAATTACATACTTGCCCCTAGGGCATACCCTCACTCTATCAATCTCTCACTTGCACTTAGGGTCAATTATGGAATCTCATTCCAACTTCTCCAATTGGTTTTTTGTAAACTGATTGGGTCAGTCTCTCCGTGAACGGGTATGCTATTATGTTTTAGTTCTCTACTGTGTCAATCAACTCTCTTCGATACTGATAAACTTCTTTATCATATGGAATTATTTGGAGTATGTCTCTTGACTTCCAGTGAGCTTTAAGTCATGTTACGAAAAATATAGTGACATTGTTATCATATAACAATGTTATGAGATTCTCAACATTTGGAATCACCCTTCGGCTCAGTTATAAATTTATGCATTTTTATTTATATACATTGTTCTTTTATTATGGCTCTATTCAAGTCAATGTACTCAGCATTTTCATTGAATCGGCCATAGTGTTTC
This sequence comes from Allium fistulosum, assembly GCA_030737815.1. Lineage (NCBI taxonomy): Eukaryota > Viridiplantae > Streptophyta > Magnoliopsida > Asparagales > Amaryllidaceae > Allium > Allium fistulosum. The sequence continues at coordinate 1,256,706,155 of CM060904.1, forward strand.
ATTTGGAACATTTCCAATTTGAAAACTCTTAACTTGAATTTATTATTGACATACTATACTCAATATTACTTATGAAGATTGAGTCTGAACACTCCTTCATAGCAAGTTCGTTGTTTTTGTAAACAATTCTCTAGTATTTCATAAATACATGAGAACACACCAAACTATCATTCAGTGATATCAATTTGGATTTAATATTTTTCTTCAAATATCAAATACATGAGAAAATCACGTATTGTGGACAACATAACATGTATGATAATTCCTATTGCAAATGCATAAGGAATTCATCCCATATGTTCCATATTAAACAATTTAATAGGTCGGTGTCGTTGCATATTGATTTGGAATATTCCCAATATCTTTTATACTCGCTACAAAATATATCATTTACAATCCAACGTTGAGTATTAAAACAACTAATGCTAATTTTAATACAAGTACATCGTTAAAATTAGTAATGTGTTGTTTATTTACAGTTTAGAAATATCAATGTACATTTTAACGTTCTTTCTTATGAGCACATGCTTCCTTTGCATTTTGATTGACAAACAACCTATTTGATATTTATATCAAAACACTTCTTCAATTTTGATGCTTATCGAATGATACTTTCGTATCTGTTCTTGGATCATACCCAAACACTCACAAACCCAAATATCACTCCCACAGACTTTGAGACACTTTGGTTAGTATGTGAAAATGGTCTATTCTAAATCATTACTTATAAATTTTCCATTTCAGCACATACGCACCAAATCACAAAGTCTTACAAAGCAATAATTTTGTGAGTTAATCCGAAATAACCTTATCATGTTGATTGATAAATCTATTGTGCTAATTTCAATGTTTGAAATTTATGAGATTATTCTTATCAACATTGCTCATTTAATTCTAACCGCATTAGTCTTGCTCATAAAGACACAATCGCGGACGATGGATTACATCCCTTTGGTTATGGCTACCAAGATCATATTTTGATAACGTACTTAGAATTCATTTTCGGATCTTCGCATCATACCATATTATAGAGTCAACACTTTTAACGGTTAACTAAACAACCAAGGATTGTATATTTTCGACATTGATAAGAAACCCATAGTTTCTCTTTAATGCGTGAGAATATTTAATAGACACTCTAATGCGATGTGTTCGTTTAGGTTAGTTAATTTCATTTCATTTCATGTAATCAGTTTTATCTTTGAATCGTATCTAATTCCATTTTACTACCAATAATTTCCCAAAGAAATCCTTCACAATGAAGCTGGTATTTCTTGAAACAACAATTGTTTCTCAGTGCAATGGATAGGTATTCATAAACATTTTATGAATTTCCTTATTTGTAAAACTGATTTGGTTTTAGTTTACAAAACTTATGTTTAAAACATAAATATGTCATCCAATGACAGTCCTTCCCAAACTTCTTTTGGGGAGATTCATACAGGATCCTTCATGAACAATTATTACGTGTAGACTTTCGACTTGCACAACCAGCCAACTCCTTGTCTTAGGATACATTGAGTTTTCTTATAAACTCTTATCATGTGTGATTTTGTAAACTATTATTTAGATGAAACTAACTCTTGTGTACTACTCTTAAGTACATGACCTTATAGAAAGAAACTAACTTAACTTCACTCACAATTAATCGTACATTGTCCAACAAAGTTCGATTACTCCTTATCGATGCATCATTATGTATCACATTGAGGAGTGACTTTTGAGATTGAAATTTATTCATTTCTAGATAAGTTTGGAACTTTTTCCAGTATACTCACTCATTCGATCAAATTGAATCATTTCTATCGCATGTTATTTTATTTACTTCTATCATATACTCTATGAGTTTTCCATAGACATACTACATGTGTATCAAATACACATGTCCATATCGGTGATAACTCATCGGTGAATATGACGAAGTACGTGGAACCGTTTTGGTATTAATAGACTTACGATTGCATATATCTATATGTATCAATACGAAGAGTTCATCAACTCTTGTCATGCTTCCACTAATTGGTTGCATAACTCTTCAATTGTTTGAGATATAATTAACTAGTGTCATATGATTCATAATCATATAATAAAAATTATTTCTCAAAACTACGACTTAGTCTATAATTCCAAAATAATTGTAACAATAATTTAGATACTTCTGTATTTTCAATGCATCGCTTTTGTTATGAAAACAAATACCACATTATAGTTTTACTTCATAACGAATATTCATAATATTCGCAATGAAAGATAACCATGTCTATTTTTTAGTCGGCACCAAAAAAAATAGTCATTATTTCATAAATAATGTTGAGTATATTTTACGAAAACAATCTTCATAATTTGATGCAATCAATAAGTGCTATATGGTATGCTCCCACTGTTTCTGCCATTACTATAATAGCATACTAAATTTGGAGGTCCATCATTCACTTAATATAGTTTATTTCATATACTGTAACAGTTTACAACCGAGAGTTCGTTGAATAATTATCCTGAACTCAAAGAAATAAATCTTATAGAAAACAATTTTCTATACAAAACTACATTTCGAATTAGAAATCGCATTTCTTATTCCAATGTCAAGTATCATATCATATTATTACAATTCTCATTTTCGATGTTTCTTTATAAAGCAGAAGCGTCCATTCACTCTCTTCATCCCAACTGTACCTTAAGTCACATCTATTCTCGTACATTCGTTATTCTTTCTAAATGGTCAAACCATTCAAAAACCCTTATTAGAATATCATAATGTGTAGGATCGATTTCACCCTAGAGGGGGGGTGAATAGGGTGATACTAATAATAATAAAAATTTAATGCGGAAATATATAAAATTATTGCAGCACTGATAATAGCAAAATAATAGCAGCACAGATAATAGCAGAATATTAAAAGCAGAAATAGAACAACACAGATTTACCCGGCTTCGGAAAAACCCTGCCTACGTGCTACCCCCAAGGTTTCTACTAGAAATTAAGTAGTCAGACGCTTACACACGTAAACTCGCGACACCCGCTATCGACTAACCTAACTCTACGCTCAAAACCCTGCCACAACTCAGCCACTGAGTTGCGAATTCTCGAACTACACCACCGTAGTTCGTCCCATAGTCACACGACTAGAATTTTACAAAAGTTTGAAAATAAATTACAAATAAAAACAACTTAAAACAATAAAACCCTAATTTTAAAATTTAAAGCCCAAAGGAGTTTATAAGCCAGCCCAAAAACGTGATAAACAATTGTTCCCCCTTTTCTTTATATATTATCGGCCGATTCCTTTTGCTTTCGTTCTATACTTCGATCTATCTCCGTTCCTCTTCAAGAAATTAGGGCTTCTGGAAATTGAGCACTGCCGATTCAATTGATCGATCGAATAGATAATCTCGCGTTGCTTTGTTGACCGATCGTCTTGCTTTTACTATACTCGGCTGCTTCAATTCCTCGAGTTCGATTTGAATTGGTATGTGATTTCCTTTTTGCTTTCATCGATATGCTTGAACTCGATATTTTAATGCTGATGAAGTTAATAGTATTTATAGGGTTTAATTCCCCAAATTATCGTTCGAATAATTCGTTTGAATTCATCTGCTAATTTTAGCTCGACCGTTCGATTTTGGTTGGTTGCTTGTGATTGATCCTGACCGGTTCTATTTAAAATAATTCTTTGCTTGATTATCACGGCTTCATGAATTTGAACTTACTCCGTGAATTTCTTTCTCCTGTGACTTTGTTATTTGAATTTTATGACTTTGTAATATTTGACTAGTTCACGATTTGTTGGCAATCAATTGTGGTATTCTGGACTTTGAGATGAAAATTGACTTGATAAACTCTGATTGAATTTGGCTTTGACTTTGTTACAATTTTTTTGCTGTCTGTATTCGAATTTAAGATAATATTTTGACTTGTTCAAAAAACTTCGACTTGTTAAATTTCTTTTTGCTCTGATTGAAAATGTGTGACCACGGCTTTGATTCTTTGGCATTTTGACTTGACTTGGTTATTTTGAAATCCCCTGCGACATTTGAACTGCTGCATGCTTCAATATGCATTATTCTGTAGATTTGTGCCTTATTGTTTTCACTATTGCATATACGTATGGTGCATCAATATTGCTCTATCTATATGACCATATACATTGCCATATTTACTGACCATATGCATATGTTTTGTTATACCGGTGCACTTGATTCTTCACTTGTATACTTGATTGCCTCCATGCCTGGTGATTCTCTTGTCATGTTGTATATGTTTTGTTCAATTTGGTAGCTACAGTGTCTTGTAATCTAGGCCTGCTTCTGGACTAACTTTGGTTAGTTTTGTATTATGTGGTGAGTTGCTGTCTTGGTTGCATATAGTTGGGTTCATTTTGAAGCCGACATGTTTGAGGCTTTTTGCATTCATGCATGTTGTCATGTCTATATGCATTTGTTGTGCAGTTGAGATCTGACTGCATTTCATGTATGTACTCGTTTGCTCTTTTGAATTCTGGTCATTTCCATTTGTATACATACATACATTTATGTATGTATATATGTGTGTGTGTTCACCTCAGTTGCATTCCATTGTTCACTGTTTTTGCATATGAACTCAAATTGCTTTCTATTTTTACCAGGTCTGGTTCCATATGAAATCTTTTTATGCATAACATATATATGTCAGTGTTGCTCCTTTGTGTGCTGTCCACCTCCTTTTGTACTGCTTCATTGTAATTTTGGAATTTGTGTTGCATTGAGTTGTAGCCTCTATTGCTTCGAGCCAGTTTATTGTTGTCACTGGACTTATGAGTATGGCCATTTGAGGTTTTATTTGTTCTTGAAATCACCATTGTTGACATGTGCATTTGCTTCCAGTCATGTGTACTTGGTGCCTGGATTTATTTCATGCCTCATTGTTGGTTTGTACATTTTATTTTGGTTTCATGACTCCACTGTCGAGTCTGTTCTCATGTGTACACATTTGTGCACTTGTTAGCATGGTCTGTTTTTAGATTCTTGTTGCATGAGAACTTGTACTCAACCATTTTGTGATGCTTTTGTATTGCACCTGAGTTGAATCCATCCTCGGCTCGGGTTTGACCTTGTGCTCACCTGTCCCTGCAGTTTTGTCAAGTGCATTTTGGTGTGCACAGCCTTGTGGCATGTACAATGACACACTGTGCATGTCACAAACTATTCGTGTAAGATGAATTCAAAATAAATGATGACGAACAACCCAAATAACTGAGGCAGATTACATTTTCAAAATACACATTTTATTTTACACTGCACAAATATTTATTTTTCAATTTTATTGCGTCAGTATTTACTTTGCAGATTATTCAAATGCTGGATTCAAGCTGGAATAGAGTTGAAGGTAAATACGAGTGAATGAGTGATATATAGTGAGGTGCTAATGTAAATGATAATTGTATAGTGAAAAATTGTGTTGTAATTTGAAATGTTGTATATATAGCGAGAGCTCAAATTTTTGTACTATTCAAAAATTGTAATAAAATATTTGTTTGAATAAAATATCTGTTTGAATTTAAATTCTGTGTTATTTATTTTATTCAACAAATATTTATTTAATTATGTGAAAATAAAATAGTACAATAACAAATACATATAAATGAATATATATATATATATATATATTATCATTAAACAAAAATCATATACTTGCATATTAAACATAATGAACTCTTTACCAAAGTGCATTTGATTATCCTTAATTTTTAAGGACATCATATATGTTATGCTTTGTGTAAACCGATCAAACTGACATTTCGGTGATCAAGTTCTTAAATTTATATTGTAGTTTTAGTCTAGTGTTACATTTAACATGATACAATCCTTTTACAATCAATCAAATTGAATACTCAATCTCGCACTAAGGTTCATTTGGTTTTTCGAAGGAACTAATTTCATCGAAATATTGTACATTACAAACTTTGACCATTCACCATATAACATTTATATTTGATTGTATATAGATCAAACATCCATAGTCTTGTATTGTTTTTAGAGTTCGAAACTCAAGAATGCAATACATAGTCTCGACCAAATGAATGCGTAAGTGACCAAACTATGAATGTATTTAGTAGTTGTAAAATCAAGCACTTGCATGGGTGTTGAAACGTTAACATGTAGTAATCTTTTATTGGCCAGTATATGTTATATTTCTATTTGTTAATCTTTAATTCATTTGTATATCTTAATTGATAAACATTTTATCAATCTTATTAAATGCACAAATTTATCGATGTGGATTATTATAACATTATATAGCATATGTTCTTACAATATTCGAAAGGTTAAATATTATCATTTCATTTGTCAAATAAGGCTCCCACTAGTGTTTTATGTTTCACCAAACCCTAAGCAAAATATAGAAGCCTTTCGACTTTACTAGTGGGTGTTAGGACTCATCCGTTTTGGAATTCTAACCTTGAGTTTGCTCAACAAGTCATAGCTCCACGGACGGTGGATAACTCCTTATCGGTTGTATCATTTAAAAATCCTAACCCATGGTTCCTTGTCCTAATCTCATTTTGATCTTGAGTTTGTGTTGGAACTGGACCAACCCGAAGCGGAAGTTATGGGTGAATTTTAAAAATTATACCCTATTAGATCTTTATTGGGCCTATGAAGTCTAACTGAATTAGAACATTTCTAAATTTCATTTAAATAAAATCATTTATTTTATTTAAACTCAAATATATTAAGGTATGAAATTAGTTTTATTTGATTTAGTTTATACATAAATGTATTATATGTGTGAGTGCATGTGTAACATAATAATCCGTGAAAGGTATACTATGCCCATATGTAGATGTTAGGATTTACATCGCAACAGACATATTATCTCATTTTGTATGTCATGTATGTTGTTCAAATATGTGCATGTATAAGTGTTACAAAACACACACACATGTATGTATAAATATAATATATAATATATGAACATAAAATATTTATATATAGATAAATATATATATAGAAAGAGAGAGAACAATTATTAAAAATTATTTATAATTCAAAATTAACTTATTTTTGCAAACATAATAATTTTAGTATTTTAATTTGTATATATTATGAATAAAATAATGATTTCAACCATAAATAATTAACATAAAATAATTTATTGATGAAAATTTAAATTTTACAATTTTTAAAAGTCTAGGATCATAAAATAGAGCTTAGAAAAAATCTGGATATTTTTCAAAGTTGAAATATTATTTTTAAAAACAAATACATTGATTTCGGCAATAATTATTTAATATAAAATAATATATTATTTAACATTCAAATTTTAAAATTTCAGAAATTCTAGGATCATGAATGAAAGGTTACGAAAATTTTTGAAGAATTTTTCGATTAAATTATTATTTTTAATAAAGCATAAACAATTTTTCCAAAATAATATTAATTACTAAAAATAATAAAATTTATTAAAAAAATCCTAAATTTTTTCTATACGTTTCTGGAATGATAGAATATTTTTGAAAAATATATAATTGAAGTTTTAATGTAATAATTAATTTATATATAATAAACAATTAAAAATTCAATAAATGTTAATTTAAAAATATGAATATATGTATGCTAATTAATTTTCGAATTTGTAAATTCATATTATATATAAATAAGTGTACTAAATTTTTTAAATCATATATATATATATATATATATATATATATCTTATATGCATATATGCTATTATGAGAGGGAAATATACACTAATATATATATATATATATATATGAATTTATTAATAAATATAAAACAATTATTAATGACAAAATTTGATTTTGTACAGTAAAAAACATTTGTCTATACATAAATCAAATAGTATAATAAAAAATTATGCATATAACCAAACTGATTTGTGACAACTACATCTACTTACAAAATCTCACCTAACTAAACATATAGTAGCAATATATTTAAATAGATATGAAATTGCTTATTATAGGATCATATAATATAATTTAATTACTGTAATATGAATTAAAATTACCAATTTAATGATGCATTTGAATCCACATTGAAGCAATGACTTCCCTTCCTTTTACTGTTCTTGATTCGTTAGATTGCAAGTCCGAAATCACCGACCTCTAACTATCGAATAGTATTATTTTAATTTGAAATATATTTGAGAATTTTGGAGTGGATTGAGAGCTATGTTTTAACCAGCAGTAGAAGGTAATGGCGACCAAAAAAAGGTTAGTCATTATTTTAGATATATATATATATATATATATATACACACACACACACGGTTGTATTAGAGAGAAACGAGGAAAACCTTTTTACCCATTCTCACTTGATCTCAACCCATTATCTCCAAGCCAATTCTCTATGTTTTAGCCACCCCTAGACCTTCCCAAAATCAAATTTTTACATCCCTAATGATGGCCTTAAACCCATCTAAGCCCAAACCAAAATACTATGCAATTAAATCTAATTTAATCGCTTGTCGATATTGTATATCATCGATATATTTATAACTGTTATAAATGTATATAACATTATTTATTTCTCAAATCATATTCAAATTTTATAATTAATATTTCATAAATATTAATTAATTTATAACAATTATAAACTAATTAAATCGTTCAGTCTTAAGGGAATTCATCATTTCGGCTGTGTAACTCTTGGGTGTAAATTTGGTCAGCGATTAACATCGAATTATTCTAATGTTAACATTCACACGTCGCTTAGCAGGTGGTGTGACATTATGGCCAAATTTATTGCTTACTCATTTTTGGTAAAATCCAATTTTAGTTTAATAAGCGTTACCCGGTTGTGACATTTGTTTACATCAATTCTCTTCGTCAAAACTATATCACTTTGGACTTATGGAATTTGGTAATGGTCAAAATTCCAACCTCATCCACATTCAACTTTGTAGTACAAATACAAAGTCCTTCGTTTAATAATAACAATTATTATTAACCGAAATGCTCTAGCCAGAGACTTTGACTTTGAGTTGACTGTAATACTAACCGCATATAACTGAGGAGACGAATCCTCTCTTGAATAGTGCTTCACTTCCAATACATCCGCTCGACCCAACTATAGTCACTCGATGGACGCCATGCCATGATTTGGCTATAATCAAAACGGAGCTTTCATATTGAAGATACATAGTATTATCAAGTCGAGAGAATTGTGTAAATCAGTCACATTGATATTTTCTGTTTGACCTTAGTTATATTAACCAACAGAAAACTATCGAGTGAGTCATTCCATAGTTATCCAATAACTATTAGTACGTAACCCCTAGGTGCCCCAACAGTCATGAGTAATACACTGCCCAACATTTGGAGAGCGTTGCGTACTCCGGTCTTAATGGATATATCGATATCCAGTCTCGATGCATCTTGACTAGGAACATTTAAAATGGTATATTTGTTTCGTTGTGATAAATTACTCACGGTTACAACACTTTGTAACTACTATCACAAAATATATCATTTATGGATTTTTCTATTAAATATACTTTTAATTAAGTCAATTAATTAATAAATTACATTATATCGAGTATATAATAGGAAGAAAATACCTTTTATTTCGAACAAGAATTGTCAACGAGTTAGATATATGTAACAACTTACATAATTGCCCCTAGGGCATATCCCTAACTCTATCAATCTCCCACTTGCACTTGGGGTCAATTATGAAATCTAATTCTAACTTCTCCAATCAGTTTTCTCAAAACCAGTTAGGTCAGTCCCTTAGTGAATGGGTATGCTATTATGTTTTAATTATCTACTTTGTCGATTAACTCTCCCTGACACTGATAAACTGCCTTTATCATGTGGAACAATTCAAAGTATGTCTTTCGACTTCTAGTGGGCTTTAAGTTCTATCATGACCAATTTTATGACATTGTTATCTTATAACAGTATTATGGGATTCTCAACATTTGTAATCACCTTTGGCTCAATTATAAATTTGTGCATTTATATCTATATACATTAGTTTATTGTAGCGCTATTCATTTTATTGTTCTCAACATTTCGTTGAATCGAACATAATCACCTTTATTTTGAAACATTTTCAAATTAAAAATTCTAACTTGAATTTTATCATTGACATGTTATACTCAATATCACTTATAAAAGTTTGTGTCTAAACATTCCATCATAACGAGTTCGTTGTTTCTATAAACAATTCTCTAGTATTTCTTAAATACGCGAGAACACCTCAAACAACCATTTAGTGATATCAATTTGGATGTTATATTTGCTCCATGTATCAAATACATAAACAAAACACAATATCATACACAACATAACCTGTATGATAATTTCTATTGCTAATGCATAAGGAATCCAACTTACATGTTCTCTTTTTAATAGGGTGCTCTTGTATATCGTTTTGGGACAATCCCTATATCTTTTATACTCACCATAAAAGACATCATTTACAATCCAAAATTGAGTATTAAAACAACTAAAGTTGATTTTAATACAAGTATATTGTTAAAATCAACAACCTGTTGTTTACTTATAGTTTAGAAATATCAGTGTACCTTTTAACGTTCTTTCTTATGAACACAAGCTTCCTCTGCACTTTGATTGAAAATCAAACTATTTGATATTTCTATCAAAATACTTATTCAATCTTGATGCTTATAAAATGATACATTCGTATCATTTCTTGGATCCTATCCAAAGACTCGCAAACCCAATATCGCTTCCACTGACTTTGAGGCATTTTTGGTTAATATGTGTAAATGGCTTACTCTAAATCATTATTTAGAATTTCCTGTTTCAATACATAAGTACAAAACACTATGTCTTATCGAGCGATAATTTTGTGAGTAAATCTGAATTAATTTAAGCACGTTGAATACTGAATCTGTTATGCTAATTTTAATAATTGAAATTTGCGATATTATTCTTATTCTTATCAACATTGCTCATTTAATTCTAACCACATTAGTCTTTCCAATAAAAACAAAATCTCGGCCGATGGATCACATCTATTTGGTTATGACCACCAAAATCATATTTTGATAGCGTACTTGGACTTCTTTCAAATTTGCGCATCATACCATATAGAGTCAACAATCTTAATGGTTTAATTGAAAAACCGAGGGTAATGTTTATTTTTGACATTAATAAGAAACTCATAGTTTCTCTTTGATGTACCAGAATACTTATTAGACATTCTAATGCTATGTGTTCATTTAGGTTAGTTAATTTCACTTCATCTCATATAATCAATTCTATCTATGAATCAGATCCAATTCCATTTAACCACCAAACATTTCTCAAAGAAATTCCTTTACAATGAAGTTGATATATCTTGAAACAACAATTGTTTCTTAGTGCAAATAGAATAGGGATTCATAAACACTTTATGAACCTTTTTATTTATAAAACTGATTTTAGTTTACAAAAATTATGTTCAAAACATAAATATGTCATTTGATGACAGACCTTTCCAAAAAACTTTTTGGAGATTCATACAAGATCCCTCACGAACAATTGTTACGTGCAATCTTTCGACTCGCGCAACCTGCCAACTCCTTGGCCTATGATATGTTGGGATTTCTTACAAACACTTATCTTGTATGATTTTGTAAACTATTGTTTAGATGAAATAATATCAATCTTGTGTACTACTCTTAAGTACATGACCTTATAGAAAGAAACTAACTCGACTTCACTCACAATTAATCGTAAATTGTCCAGTAATGTCTGATTACTCCTTATTGATGCATCATTATGTATCACATGGAAGAGTGACTTTTGAGATTGAATCTAAATTCATTTTTAGGTACATTTGGAACTCTTTCCAATATACTCACTTATTCGACCAAATCAAATCATTTTATTTATTTTTCTTTTATATTCTATGATTTTATCATAAACTTACTACATGTGTATCCAATACATATGTACATGTTGGTAATAAATCATCGATGAATATAACAAAGTATGTGGAACCCTTTTGGTATTAATAGACTTGTGATTGTATACATCAATATGTATTAATTCAAAGAGTTCATCAACTCTTATGATGCTCCCACTGAATGAGTGCATAGCCATTAATTGTTTGAGATATAATTAACCTGTATCATATGATTCATAATCATATAGTAAAATTATTTCTCTAAACTGCGGCTTAGTCTATAATTCCAAAACAACTATAAATAATATTAGACACATATGTATTTTTGTTGCATCACTTTTACTATGAAAAAATTCCATAATATAGTTCTATTTCACAATGAATATTCATAATACTCATATTGAAATATAGTTATATCTATTTTTCAGTCAATACTAAAAATAAACATTATTTCACAAATAATGTTCGGTACATTTTACGAAAACAATTTTTGTAATTTGATGCAATCATTAGGTGCTATATGGCATGATCCCACTATTTCCGCCATTACTATAATAGCGTACTAAATTTAGAGGTCTACTATTCACTTAATATTGTTAATATTGTTTACTTATTTCATATGCCGCAACTTGTTTACAGTGGAGAGTTCTTTGATCAAATATCTTGAACTCAAAGAAATAAATGTTATAGAAAACAATTTTCTATATGGAAATACATTTCGGAATAAAAATCATATTTCATATTCCAATATTAAGTATCAATTAGTATTACAATTCTTGTTTCCAATGTTTCTCTATGAAGCAAAAGTGACTATTCATTCTCTTCATTCCAACTATACCTTAAATTATATCTATTCTTGTACATTTGTTTTTCTTTCAAATGGTCAAACTATTCAAAAGAAAACCTTAATACAATATCATAACAAACCTTTTACAAAAGCGCATTCGATTATTCTTAACATTTAAGACATCAAATATGTTGCACTTTATGTAAACTGATCAAGATGACATTTCAACGATCGAGTTCTTAGATGTATCTCGTAGTTTATGGTCTTGCTTTACATTAACACAATATGATCCTTTTGAAATCATTCAAGTTGAATATATGATCTTAAAATACTGTTTATTGGCTTACTTTGAATGAACTAACTTCATCGAAATATTGTACCTCACAAACTATGACTGTTCACCATATAACATTTATATGTGAAAGTACATGGACCAAATATCCATAGTCTTGAATTTCATTTAGAGTTCAAAAACTCATGAAATGCAATACGCGGTCTAAACCAAATAAACATATAAGTGACCAACTTACGAATGTATTAAGTAGTTGAAATTAGGCACTTGCATGGGTATAGAAACATTATATAACATGCAATTAGAATTATTAGTAAGTATATATAATATTTGTCAACTTTCAATTCAGTTTGTATATATATGTTAATTGACAAACGTTTTATCAATCATATTAAATGCACAAATTTATCACTGTAGATAATTATAACATTATATAGCATATGTTCTTACCATATTAGAAAGGTTAAATGTTACCATTTCATTTTCCTAATAAGGCACCCACTTGTCTGTTATGTTTCTTCAAACCCTAAGATGAAACATAGCCCCACAAATCATATCCCCACAAACGATCGATAACTTCTTATCAGTTGTATCACATACAACTCCTAACCCATTTTCCTTGTTCTAATCTCATTTCGACCTTGAGTTTTCTCAACAAATCGAAAGAGATTATTCACTCATACCTACCATATCGTGATGGCCTAAGTATAGTATATGTACCTTGAGTTTGGTCAACAAATACATATAGTTATCTTACCTCATATGCTCAATATATTAATAATACTACGCATAACATCCCTAGCTTGAGTTTGCTCAACAACTAAGGAGTATGTAAGTAATTTATTAATATATATATATGGTAGAGGACAACATTATATTGAAGATTCATAATCTTCAATATACTATATTGAGTGATATCGACTTATGGAATAATGTATTTCTTATGAGATACTCTCGTGGTTCAAGTGTCGGACACATCAGAAATCACGGTATATGTACATTTACATATCTATTTATTTCTCAAGTCTATTTGGGTTTCTTTAATGTTCCACATTTAGTTTATACACATATCATATAAGTTTTATTGTTATATAATTTTTATATTTCATATTACTTATATGATAGTCTTACGTATAATATATCATTAATTAAATCTTATCTAATTAATTTTAATCAATTAACTCTTTAATTAATTTTAAATTAGTATTCCAATATAACTTTTATATTGGACATATCTACTATAACATTTATAGTGTATACTGTAACCTTTATAGTGTAACACACATATATCATATATATGTGTGTTTTATTTAATTAAACAATTTTTGTTAAAATTTATTAATTTCAAAATTTATCTTGTATACATACATGTATACTTATGTCATCTTAAACATTTAAAATAACATAACATACATCAACATATATAATACATGCATATATGCATTAATTAATTAACATATTTTATTAATCTTATTAATAAATTTGAAATTATTATATAAATATTTTCAAACATTTTGAAAATATCATTATCCTTTCAAACATTTTGAAAACTTACGTAGTATTATAATTTTTATAATAAACATGTTTTATTTTAAATTTAACTATTAAATTTAAAATCTTTAACATTAATTTTCAAAACGATTTTGAAAATTAACCCAAGGCCCAAATTAAGTTGGGTATTTTCTATTAGGGGCAACCTTTGGGCTCACTTCACCTTTCGACCAGGCCGGTAACCAGGTAGGACAGGTACTTGATTACCCAATTCCAATCCTAGACATTACCTTTCTAGACACCGTACTAAGTGGACAAACTTAATTAGTTAGCCCTAATATGACTAATTTAGACCACTTAGGCTATTGGGCTCTGATACAGTTGTTGGAACTGGACCAGCCCGCAACAGAAATTATGGGTGAATTTCAAAAAATTTACCCTATTAGATCTTTATTGCGCCTATGAAGTCTAACTAAATTAGAAGATTTCCAAATTTCATTTAAATAAAATCATTTATTTTATTTAAATTCAAATATATTAAGATATGAAATTAATTTTATTTGATTTAGTTTATACATAAATGTATCATATACATATATGTGTGAGTGCATGTGTAACATAATAATCCGTGAAATGTATAGTATGCTCATATGTAGATGTTGAGATTTACATCACAACAGACATATTAGTTCATTTTGTATGTCATGTATGTTGTCCAAATATGTGCATGTATATGTGTTACAATATATATAAGTAGTAGGCACGTCCGATGGACGCGTGTGTAGGTAATCGTGACCAAAGTTGGGTTTGAGTTGTAAGTTGGATTATGGCTACCATCAGCTTCCATTTGTTCCTGTGCCCGTTTGCAGTTATAGGCATGAAAAATATAATTGGTATTATCTATATGATAAGGCAGTGGGAAGAGACATCAGTAGTAACAGGTAGTGAAATTGTACAGCATATATAAGTTTAGTACTCGACAGAACAAAATGATATGTAATAAGTTTGCACATATAAGAAGAGTTGTATTGGAAGGGCGGAAGTACAGTAGTTGACGTGGATGAATTACAATGGTTGAGTTACAAAAGAGGAAACAACTTCTATTTTAATAATGTACTATGTATTAAATTGAAAATATATAGACAAACAGTAGTTTCATTAATCACATTCCAAGTTTCATATGGTTTGAGTCAAAGCATTGAGGTAAAAATACTTATTGGGTAAGAATAACCAAATGTAATGGATGGATAAGGTGTATGTATTGTAGGAGGTGGGAACTGGTTCATCATATCGCGGACAGGAGATTAAATTTTGTACAAAGGGCAAAAAAATTTCGTGTGGAAGCAAGTTGAAGAACTTTCAAATCAACTGTTAAGGCGTAGGTTTGCAGTTTGTGTAGTTTGTACATGCAAGTTGGAAAAAAAATGAAAAAGCCTACATGGCAGCATGACTGTTAGTACATATGCTGCAGTTTAAGATGTGACATAGCAGAAGGTATGTTGTAAAACACGGTAGGGTCCAGGAAAACAGTTGCGTAAGGTTAATGTAATCTAGGTGTAAACCAGGATGATGTTGAGGACCGACGTTTTAATGGTATAAGATGTAACAGAGTACACAGAGAATAAGTTTGAGCACAACATCACAATCTACAGCTGTGGTATAGGAGTGTTGAAAATTACAGTGGTTATTTGAAGGAGCAAAATAATACATAACGTTGCAATGTTGAACAAACTTATTAAAACAGATTCAGAATGGTGGAAAAGAAGGTAAAAACGGTGCGTGAAGTAGGAGTGTTAGCGTGAACGGTCTGCGAGAAAACGATTAACAATCTTGTCACATTGCTCAATCTGCAAGAGAGGAAAAAAAGGATTGGTAAAATATCAGTAAGTGTATTGAGACACATGCGTGTATATGTACAGTTGAAAGCATATGTGTATATATAGGTGTACTGACACACATATATATGCATATGTACACACACACAAATATATATATATATATATGTGTGTGTGTGTGTACGTATGTACATATGTGTATATGTGTGCGTGTAGCAATGAATGCAGAAGTAAATAAATTCGGAAAAACCACTTCAGGATTAAAAAAAGCATCCCAGTTAATAGTGTCAGAACATTGGGGAAGAAGTTGAGGTTCAGCAGGCAGTGGCACTTGTAGATCATTGTTATGGAAGTGAAAAATTGTCTTTTTTTCAACTATTTTTTCAGGAAGTGGATGAAGTGGTAGGTGAACGCCGTTGTGCGAGTTGTTGTGATGTTCCAATTCAGAATGAAGAACGGTTTCTTTTAGGACGGTGGCTGAAGCGCCTACGTTATCATCAATAAATGAGTGAACATGCTTGCTCAGACTTGAGCTTTTATGTTCGATTTTATCTACGGAAGCGGATGTTGTACTATCTTTGTTGTGTAGTAAAGATTTGCGCTGCGTGGTGGAAAATTAAATGTTAGCAGACAGGTAAAATAAAAACATGTGGTAGAAAAGAAAACCATACAAAAATGATGAGAGTGCCGAAGGTGGCAGTGGCGGGCAGTAAGTACTGTGTAGTGGTTGAAGGAGAGAATTTAAAAAATAGGGGGATGGAATAGAGTACGAAGTGTTACCTTTGTCATTCTGTTGTGGAGCAAAAGTTCAAGCACTGTTGTAGGAGAAGGAAAGCAAGTAGAGGTTATATAGGCAAAAAATAGTGGAATGGGCACAGTTAGTGTGATGTGGGGTGAAAAGTAGGCCATAAGATAGGGAGGGAAAAGGGGAGTTGGAAGTGGAATGAGTTGAATTGGTTATGTGTGAAGATACTTGTAATGTTGAGTGGGCAGAGTTAATGTCAGGAAAGTTCAAACTATTAATGAAAGATGCAAACATGTGCTAATGTGTTGTGCGCAGGTGAGTTAGAAGTTGTTACAAAAGCTGAAGGTGATAGAGGGAAAAAGGAGGAGATGTTATGGTTTACCCTACCCACATATAACCGGTTCGAAAAGAAAAAAAGAAAGGGGAAAAGAATCCGAACGACAGCTGTAATGAATTCAATTATAACTTTTCCCATATCGTTGTTTTTTATGTTTCAATAGACTAACATGTTATTCTGTTCTACATCAATTTAAACATGAAAAGTGCAAAATTAAAGGGTTAAACCGATGAATAATTTGAAGAGGAGTTCTTATTTCAGAGAAATGTTTCATCAAATGTCAAATCTTTATAGTACTTATTGTCTCAATCCCAGTAATCTTTTTATGTACATTGTTTTCTGATTAAGTATCTTGCCGAATTTGTTTCAGGCTTGATTTTGTACGGATGTGTTTTATAGGGTTGAAATGACAAAAAATATTAAGAATGATTGAGTAAATTAATGTTGAATATATTATCGTACTGTAGTTTAATTATACAGATCATACTAGGTATTTGTTAACATGATAGAAGAAGTATTGAAAACCTCACCCAATTAAGTTTTAATTATCGATGAGAATATTAAAACATGCTTTCAGTAACAGTTGGATTAATAGTACATGTAGGCGTACAGAAGGAAGTTGTACGGTTTATACGTTATTGTTACATATTTTCTTTTGGCAGTAGGAAGGGACGTAACGACGGGACGTTTGTGGAATATGAGCATCATACAATGACCTGCACAGTACGGGTAGTACTGCTAGAGTAGGGTGTAATTAATGTGAATGTGGACTGTAGGTATAGGCGGTAAGAAGTTGCTGGGGTAGGAAAGTTAAAGTGTTTATTATTTTCTCTGTACCGCGTAAATTGTGTACCAAAATTGAGGTGAACATATAAAGTAGCAGTTAGGAGAAAATGTACACTACAACATTTCAAATACGAATAGCAGACAAAACAAAGTACATGTGTTTAAGCATACAACAAAGAGGGCCTGCATTTCAGTGCAACCATGCAATGGCGAAATAGTTACTAACAAAATACAGATGCTAGAAGTTGTTTAAACTGTAGTGAAGGTGCAGTGAGCCGTTGAAATAAGAACTTCGTCGACCCGGGTATTCTGATCCATAACTTCCAAACAGCAGTACGGAGGTGGTCATAATTTGTTTTAGCAGGGTTTTCCAGTCCTAAGTTTATGTTTCCGTTTGACAACGTAACTTTGCACCCTTTACAAAATCTTGTTGGCATTCATGTTAAACTGGGAAATGCAAGCATGTCTGATGCTGAACACTTCGGACTGCTGGTACATGCTTGAGTAGTAGAGAACATGCCCTTTTATGGTGATAATATAATATGGACTGAACAAAGTTATGTTCAGCTGCATGTGTAGTTAACCTGTAAGAGACATGGGTGAAAGTGAAATATTAGTCATGGTAAGTCACCAAAATGTTAAATGCATATGTGTCTGTGTATCAGAGCTGTGTGTGCTGTGTTACAAAATTGTTAGTGTAAAAGAGGAGTTGAAATGTAGATAAGTTGAACAGCAGGAAGTTAGCAGTAGGTAAACTATTGTGCATGTAAGAGATAGGTGTGTAAGTGGAAAATGAGCACTAAGAGCAGCAGATGTTGACACTTGGGATGGTGTGAAGTAAATTGCATTTGAGTCATGTATAGTGGTGGGTATACAGTGTGTAAAAAAATGTTTAAAAAGAGTAGGAAAAGGAGGTAGGAAACGCGAAGGAGATGTGGACGTACCTACTGAGTGGGTTCTCAATCGTCGGGTGATGGGTTGCCCAACAATGGGTTGACTGCGAAAGATGAGATGCCCCCAAACATGTAGTGGAGGGAACTTCGAGGAGTGAGTGGTTGCCACATTTGCAGTGGCAGTCGTCAGTGTTGAAAAAGATTGACAAAAAAGAAGGAAAGCAGCTTTATTAGTACAGTAAAAATAAATGCATGCAATAAGTTTATGATGAGTGAGTCATGTTTTGAGTACATGTGAGTAAAACATCTGTGTAAACTACATTTCTGGTATAAGTTCCTTTTTTCCGTTGAATTTTTCCATTTTGTACTAAAACCTTTGTTGTTGGTCGGCCGATACCTCAGGACAAAGCTACGTACAGTTGACTGTGACTGAAAACATGTTGTGGAAGATAGATGCCAACGTTAGGAATTGTTTGGCCTTGGGACTTGTTAATTGTTATTGCAAAAGCTAATTTTATTGGGAATTGTTTATGAATTATGGTAAAAAGCATGTTGATATTTTCTGAAGGCTTTAATGGTATGCGGGGGATAAATACTCTTGTACCTTGAAAATGGCCAGCTGCGATCTCAGCGTCTATAAGATTTCTATGGAAAACACGGCATATTAACCGGACTCCGTTGCATAATCCAATTTTAGGGTCAATATTACTAAGCAGCATGATTGGGGATCCTACTTTAAGAGTTAGTTTATGAGGGGGTAGTCCACCTGGGGCTAGAGAATGCATGAATTCTGGTTGGTACAAATTATTCGTATCGTCTTCAACTGAATCGAAGGAATAATAAATGTGATCAATGCCTGGGAACATGGTTATTACTGTATTGTTGAGTTCATCAACTATCTCATTAGTGAGTGCTAATATGGCTCTATTCATGATGTAATCAATATCGTACAGTCTAGTCTCAAGGTTGGGGAAAACAGAGTTAATCAAAGAGTGAACGAAGGTTGAGTTAATCCAATCTGTAACAATATCATCAGGGACTTTGATCATGTCATCTTGTGCGTAGGTTTCCTCCCCGTTTCCTATACGCAGAAGAAAATCAGCGTATGATTGATCATTTCTAGCACGCATATTTTGGGTGAGGTGGATGACGTGAATGGAGGACCATAAGTAAGATCGTACTATGCATGCATCAACTGTTTGAGCTCTAGTACCGTTCGTAATAATGGGCAAAATTTGACGGAAATCACCGCCTAAAACGAAAACCTTACCACCGAATGGTTTATCGGTATTGGTTAGATCTCTTAACGTTCTGTCTACTGCCTCAAATGCATGGTGATGAGCCATTGTAGCTTCATCCCATAGTATAACAGTTGAGTCGCATAGTAATTTAGCTGTATCGGATTGAATGTAGCAGGTGGAGGAGGAATCAAGAGTTATAGGTATTTTAAATCGAGAATGTGCAGTTCGACCACCGAGTAAATCTATAGAAGCAATTTCGGAGGTGGCAACTACAATTGCAATGAGACCCTGACCCCTCGAGTGAGCTAAAATTGTGCGATATAAATATGTTTTCCCGGTTTCACCTGGACCGTCGACAAAGTAAATTGATTTTGTTCGCAAGTTTATTGAATTCATTATCATACTGAAAGCCTCCTTCTGATGTAAGTTGAAGTTATTTGTGGATTCTATGTCGTCTAGTGGTATTTCAATTGATTTTTCTTGGAAAATAATGGTTGACGTACTATAATCGGTCGAGTAATTAAGAGTAGCCTGAGGTAAGTCATAATCAAAAACTGATTTGTTATATTGGTTGAGTAGGTCGTTTAGATCGGATAGACATTGAAGTAATAAATGAGAATTGTTAGATGTTGAAGTAGAAGTATGATGATAATCTTCGATTAAATGTGGACAAAACTCATCCCACGGTTGGCACACATGACTTGGCTCATAGTATACCAAAATCGTGACGAATAACCTTCGTAGTGAAGCAAGCATGTGTGTTTGAAGCATCCATCAAACAATCTTTAATACTATCATCAATTTCTAGTAACCCTCTATGTTCAGCCGCTTCTTTGAATGTATGATACTGTATTCCACCGGTGGTAAGTAAATCGGTAAACGATAATGGTCCCTTAACATGCGTCAATAACAGTCGTAAGAAATTACGATCGCCTTCTATGGGGGATACCGTGAACATTCTGCCTATTACTCTACGATTATTTCGTCTACTAATCCACTCCTTTTATTTACAGTCCCAGCAATAATTATATGGGAACTCATGGTAAAAGTGTTGTCGTGCGTCGGTAGAAGAAATATTTGTATGAAAGAATTCAGTAAGCATTGTTTTAGATCTGTTTTGGTCGTTCAGAACATGTTGCAACTGTTCAGTTGCAGAAAAGTGGATGGGCTGTCTGTTTGGTGGATGTATTTGTAAACCAATAACGGAGGGGGAAATATTACCGAGTGAAAATTTAAATATTCCCCATAAGGCCTCCAAAGCACAGACCTAGTGTGCGTTAACGAATTTAGAAATTTCATCCCCGTTATCATCTGGTGCAGTAGATACACCAACTGACACACGGTCTAGTCCCTTGTAAACGTACTTGTATAAATATTTTATGGATTTAATACTGGAGCAAATTTCAACATCTATATGACAATCATATTTCAGAAGTGAGTATGGATTATAAGGAACTACCTAGCGGTTGTTAATTGTGTGTCCCACTGGTTGACCCTGAATTTCGTTATCGAGGCGTTTGTAAATGGGATATGAGTCATTTCCTCGTAAAGTGACGGGAGCGAAAGATTTGGAAAACCCTTTCTTACACACGCCGTTTTTCATACAAACGGCGTTTGGGTTAAAGCGACCATAGGGACGATGAATCATGTGTTTCATGACAACAGCGTACAAATCAGGTTCAACATCTTGGATTGGAATTTCAGCTCTAACCAAAGCATCAAATTCATCAGGATTACCAATCTTATCATTTTCAGCTAAAATAAGCAGAACATGCGAGTGGGGTAGTCCTCGTTTTTGAAATTCAATGACATGGACATGAGCGATGACTTTACCTAGAACACCTTTGTCAAATAAATCATGTTTTAATTGCTCTAATTTAGCGCAAAAAATTCTTGTCATTAAATCAGGTCCATCATGTGGTTGTTGACCAGGAAGAAGTTCATTAGTAATTTCAACCCATTTGGCATTACAGGTAACAGTAATAAATAAATCAGGTTTTCCATACCTTTGCACCACTGCCATTGCATCTTGGTAACGCTGGTGCATATCACGTGGACTACCAGTATGAGATGATTGTAGAATTTTTCCGACACCATTATTACCTGAGAGGAGTGTTTCAATTGGTTATAAATAAAGGCTGTAGAGAGTAAGGAGTAATTTCAAAATATGGCGTGGTGAACATGGACAACGTACTAGTCGATGTCTCGCCCATTGTGAGAGCATCCTGTAAACCCTGATATAGATCGGCCCTAATGGTATCTTGGTTATTACGAAGAAATCTAAGGCGCATGGTTTCTATTTTAACAAACATGTCAACAACATATTATTGAAACAGACGTCCACCGAGCAAAATAAGTGATCTATCTCCTGGGCGAATCTAGGGCGATTAAAATATGTTAGTATGCCATTGGATTAGTGAAGCATGATATAAAGGATAACAATAGAGGAGGTGGAAAATAGTCGTAGAACATAACCTATATAAGATGGGAGTAGTAAGATGCGCAGCTAATGTGATTGTTTCCATTATTATGAACGTTCAAATTCCACCCATGTTCTCCGTATGGGAGTAAGAGAGGATATTGGAGTGGATCATAAAATCCGGCAGTATCTGGCACATGTTGTAAATTTCCACTTCTAGTTTCAACTATGATATCTCTACCATGCAAGTCATTTGATTCGTCGCCTAAGACTATCCCAGCTACTTGTGATGCAGTCGATAGTTCGTGAAGATGTCGGTTTACTGTAATCTCCTTTATTTTTGATTCTACAAATTCCAATGTCATCACGTTGCCCAAGTTGATGGAAGATGGATATGTAAGGGTTGTATGTATCTAAAATGTGTTGTAAACAAAGAAGTACATCTGATCTCAGTGCCTCATTATCGAGTTGTCGATTTTCAATCTCATGCTCTGTGTTGTAGATATAAAGTTGTAAATATCTTGGTCTACTTTTAGTTTTCAGTAAAACGCTTCCAATACGATGGTATATAGAACCCTGTGCATGGTAGGAATAAATTCCAGCCGTTGAATTTGCAAGATTTTGATCTATATGTGCACCCATAGATGTAAAAACAAATGCATTGTTATAAGCTCTGATGTGGGTTCTTTAATGCGCACCAACTTCACCTTGGTCCATAAATAAGTTAACTAATTGGTGTGGAGCACTAGGTCGATAGGTGGTAATATTTCCATTGGAAAAACAGTTTTGTGAAGTTTCAGCATATAACTTTTTGGTTGCCCAAAATGAGCAGTTTGTGGGTTCTGGCAGTATGTGAGGACGAAGAGCGTAGTTTGCGGAAAAGTTTCGACCGTAGTTGTGATTGGTGGGAAAAGGTGGCAAATGTTCTATAACATCATGATTTTCAGAGGTTGCAGGTCCTACAGACGCAGTGGAAGTGAAGTAAATAAAGAAAGTACGGAAATAGGTGGGCGAAGGTGTATGGTAAACAGGATGATATATATATATATATATACACTAATGCATGGTAAAGAATGGGTAATAATTAGTGTTATGGAGTAGTTCCATTTCAGTTGACTGTCCATAATGTTGTATGGGCGGGTAGAGGAAGAGGGAGGTGAATTAGATTAAATCAAGCAGTCGTGGATTGTAGGAAAAAGTATATGTCAACAAATATTTTATAAGGAGATTTAAATTTGGGAAAATTTGTTAACGCAGTGAATGAACATATAGGCGTATGGTACGGAGATAATGGATGAATGCGTAATTTAAGCAGCGCAAAAAAAAGGTAAATTGTAGTCTACGTTGATTTAATTAGAAAAGGTATTTAAAAATATATTTTGGAAATATAAGTGAAGAGTGTAGATGGAATTTAATCAAACTGAAATTGTAAGACTGTTTATGTAATTTGTAGTTGTATGTAGGGTGTGTATCGAGTCAGTGGGAAGTAATAGTTCAGGAAAGGTAGACAGGAGATATAGGCTGGAAAAATAGGTAACTCATCAGTAGTGTAGAAAATAGTGGAATAGGTACTCACGTATGAAAAAGGTTGTACAACTAAAAATAGGTAAACATGTAGGTTATACCAAATATGAGTGTACGTAGAACAATGTAAAAGTTTTGGTAATATAGTATATTAGAGGTAGTGGTTGTCGTTTATGTTTTTGAAAAATGATGACATGTAACCAAAGTTTATGCATGTGCATTTGACATTACAGTTGCGAAAGTGGATGTATTACGTATATTTGAAACGTTCATATATTTTGAAATTGTATATGTCAGAAATTAAGGCTCCGTTTGACTTGTCGTTTTTAGTTTTGTGTTTTCGTCTATACAAAAACGCATCCGTTGTAAGTATAGTTGAAAAACAAACAATTTTGAAAAATGAAATTAACATATAAAATAGAAAACAAGTTTATTTAATTTTTCGTGTTTCGAGAGATAACAAAAGCACGGAGAACAATCAAACTCTTTCGTTGTCCGTTGGTCGTCCCAACGGCTAAGAATTATAAATCTTCTTCTCTTATTTCTTGTTATTTCTTAGTGCAAATTGAAATCACAAAACTCAAAATACAAAATGAAACCAAACGGGCCCTAAATCTTTTGAAACCTGATGAAAAACATATAAGAGTGTGAAGCTTATAAGTCGAACACATATTTAAAGTTGGCTAGTTTGAAATACAGGTAACAGACATGTAGTGGTAAACCAAACTGCATATTCAAAAAGCCAAACTGGTTGTAAAATGTGTATTTTTAATCTATTAAATAATAGTAAGACAAAAGAATTTGAAGCTCTCTCGTTAATTCTAGAAATTATCTTTTTTCTCCTTAATTCTCTCAAATTAGATATTTTGTTTTCAGAATCCTATACTTTACCACTTTATAATTATTCTACTAAACTTTTCACACTATTTTATATTCAAATACCAACTTTTAAAAAAATCTACCATCATTTATAAATCTTTCACAGTTCTTTTTTGAAATTTTACATTATAATCCATACATTTAAATTAATTACGTAATCGAAAATTTAAACTAATCCATCAAATTAGTCAATTAACATATCATAATAAATTTATCATATATTGCATAATAAAATACACTTTTAGCAATAATTAAAATGTAAATGTTATTTTTTTAAATATTACCGTGTGCAATGCACGGGTTACACACTAGTTAAAATGTATGTATAAAACTTCATATATTGAGAAGGTGAACATATCGTGGAACCGAAGAGACCGGAATGTTGCAACCGAACTTGCTGCGTTTATGTTTGAAATAACATTTTCAAAAATTGGTATAGTATACAGCTGTGAAAGTTTCATATATATTAAAATTGTATATACCTAAACCTGAATCCGTTGAAACCTTGTTTGCTATCAAATGAAGACATGGATAGTACAGTAAATACTCATTTGCTGTGATGATAGTTAAAATAGGTATTGAAGAGGTTTGAAATCTATATATAGTTAGTAAACCCGATGTGTAAAACCAGGTAAGAGGTTCAAGATGTGAAGTCAAAGACAAATTGGAAGTGTGTCAGTGTGAAATACAACTGACATGCAATTAAAAATAAACCAAAGTGCATGGTACAAAAGTGTTTTGAGTTGTAGAATCCGTATGTTTAATCAAAAAGCTGTACAAAACTGGTTGTATGGAAAAAATGAACATATTATGGAACTGAATAGACTGATTGTTGCAACCAAACCTGTTAGTGTTTATATTTGAAACTACAATTTAAGAAATTGATATATTTTATATGTGGGAAACTGTCATATATTTCTAAAATGTACATGCCGAAACCTGAATCTTATGAAACAATTAGTGTTAATGAACGAAGACATGAACAGTACAGCAGTTAAAACTTTTGTTCATGAACGTCAAAATCGGGTTTGGTGAAAGGTGATGTATAAAATAAGTTTAGAGGTTGAAGCTCAGAAGTAGACGCTAAAAGGATATTTCTGTTTAGCGTCGGCCTATAGCCGACTTCGGCCGACTCCGGCCGTCGCTAATGGCCGACGCTAAACAGGGCGTCGCCAAGTGAAATGGCGACAACAAAAGAGACAACTCCGTCCCCTAATTTAGCGTCAGCTAGAGTCGGTTAGCCGACTCCGGCCGATGCTAAACATTGTCCACGTGTAAAAAAATGGGTGACCAATAGGCCGAAGCTAGCCGACTCTAACCTGGGTAAAATTTTTCTGTATTTCCAACAGCCCTTTCTCCCATCCATCCACACAATCATATATATTCCAAAAATATACTACACCAAACAATAATATACATCAAAAATATGTCCACCTATGAACCACAAAACATCAATATACATCTCCAAACGTCCATACATCTCCAAACGTTCATCATCACAAATATCTATAATATTTATAAAATTCAACGAAAAGTTCATCAAAAAACATATATAAAAACATGCTACCACTCACCCCAACCATCATCAGCGCCAGATCCCTGTGATGGCGGCATATTCGTCCCGTGCTATGCCAAGTAAGCAGCAATCGCCTCGTCTAGTTGCTGCTTCAATCCAGTCTTCCTCCAATCGTTCAACTCGGCGACTTGTGCTTGCAGGTCCGCTATTGTTTCTTCAGCCTGTTGCTTATTGTAAGCGGCTTGCGTCGCGACCTGTATATTAATAAATTCATAGTTATAGTTTATACATAATATTCAATAAAATTTATAAACTGGTTAATGAATTAATTAAATTCAATAAATATTACCGTTTGATTGCCATATCCATACTGTCTATTTCTGGTCGGCGGGTCGGTAATACGAGCGAATATCCCGTCTGTCTCCTCAACGGTTAACTGCTCCCTGCCAGACCCTGCAAGCACGCGAGCAATCTCCTGATCGCATCTGTCCTGTGTTTAGAAATATAATTTTGAGAAGATGAATATTCAATTTAATGTACTGTTAAATAAGAGGAAAAATTTATAGTCTTTATACCCGGATATTCGCTGATTTGGCGTCTGACCATTCATATGTTACATTGTCATGTTCATCTGTATGCTCGACGGCGTGTGTTCGGGTGAAGACGTCCAAATGAGACGGTGCAACACCACCTCTCCCCCTCGTCTGAAATTAAATATGATTAAAGAATGTATATAAGTAAATTACAAATAACAATTTTTATATTTACCATTTCTTCTCTATATTGCTGAAAAGACTTGGATCCACCGCGGTGTGTTGCAGGATTTCTAAGCCTGTTTGCGGAGTTCCTCGATGCTACCGCCTGTATAATTTAACTATTATATAAATATTTAAACGAATTATAATTACAAATATATGAAAGTAGAAAATTTACCTTCGCATCTTCGCTTTCCCAATATTGCAGAAACCGCGCATACAGATTTTCACTCATCCAGTTTGGCTTTTTACCGGCCTCTTTTATCTTGGAGAGCGTACCTCTATAGTTTTTCCTCATCTTCCTCTCCTAGTGCGTCCTGAACGTCCCGAGATCTTCGGGATCCACAATAAAGGACGCCTGCACGTTGAAATTTAAATGAATTATATAAATTACATATTAATTTTCAAAGATCAAATATGTCAATCTCAAATTAATTAGAATTTTATACTTACCTGGAGGTCAGCCCATATGGCATCTATGATATAAAGTGGGATACTATCTCAGTGCTCCCACAAGTCTATCATCCTACTACGGTAGCTGTTTCGAGACACAGCTAGAATGGGCTCGGATGGCTGTAAATCAAAATCCCTGAATACATTTTGATATTGTCGGTTACTAAATCATAAATATACTAGTAGCATGCACTAAATAATATAATGAAGTTGCAGTAAATTAAATACTTACCCTCCATCGGTCTTCGGCACTAGGTATGCTCTCTGGCGATTATCAGTCATACCACTACTACCCTCGCCATGATCATGGCCTCGTGAACCTTGGGACCGCCTGCTGTGTGACATAATATCTGCTAGAAACATGCATATATATATATATATCATTTCATATAATGAATAAAACATATATCATGTCATAATTAGAAAACATGCCTGATTAATAATCACATACACATAGCTCATAGCAGAATAATAAAAGAATAATACAACAAATGATATGAATTTTCATTACATTAACATAGGTTCTAGAATTGACATAATACAACAAACGATACAAATTTCCATCTTATATACATTACATCATCACTAATTAATAATCAATCTTCGTTGTTTTTTGATTCTGACTCGGTCTCGCACTCTATATCGTCATTTCCCTCTAAAGTCTCAAATGCTTCTATTAGAATATTTGATTCATCGTTCAAAGGCCCTATATCAACATGATCATCAGTTATTATTAATTCATTATTTGGCTCAAGATCTGCTTAATAAGCTGCTTCATTTGGAATATTATTTCCGTCAAGTGTAAATTTTGCCTTTGTTTTAAAAATAGCTGACCAGTCTGCTTTATCTCGTTTAGGGAGCAAAATAAACCTGTAATGCTTGTTTGGCTAACACGAAAGGATCATACTTTGAGTAACGTGAGTTATGGTTTATTTCAATAAGTTTATAGTCTTTGTGCACGTTGATACCAGAACCCAGAACATTGCTAAACCAACTACATCTGAATAAAAATACTTTTTCTGCAGATTGGACAGAATATGTCAATTCCAAAACCTGTGTTAAGACGCCGTAAAAATCTTTTATATGTTCATCTGGATCATCAGTCCCTTTGACAAATACACCGTTGTTATAAGTCATTTTTTCAGCACCGTATTCCTTGGTGTTGAATTTAAATCCATTCACGAAGAATATTCGATAAGTGTTGACATTTCTTTTTGGTCCTATCGCAAGAAGTTTCAATCCTTCATCACCGACATAATTTCTTTGATCATAAACGTATTTCGTAAACTAGTTAGCAAATTCTTTGCTGAGATCGCCAAGTGGATGTTCTGATTCGTAAAAACTGCAAATAAATGTATACGTATATTAAGTGCAAATTCAATTTAAATTGGGTAACTCGTAAATAATGCAAATATGTACTATTATAGAGAATTATCATTCAATATTTATCTAATAAATGGTGCAAATTCAGCACAATTAAGAAGAACGTATGTGTGTGCTATATGGTAATCTCTATCGTCTAACCATATTTCCACACATTTTCCAGCAGCTCGGCCATTCTGTCTAAAAATAGAAAACATTGATTCAGAACAATCTTGTTCAACGGCTTCATCATTACGCGAAACACTTGCAAATGATAAGTTCACATGGTCACTGAAATAGTGAGAGAAAAAGAATGAAGCTTCTTCTTCAATATATGATTTGCAAATCGAACCTTCAACTCGTGCTTTTTGTCTAACTTTTTTTTGAGATGATTCAAGTACCTATTACAAAATTTATTCGATTAAAATTTACTTACATCAAATTCAAATTTTAATTATTATTTCAAATATTCGTAATTACCTCTCGAATGGATACATCCATCCATATTGTACAGGACCTCGAAGAAGTGCTTCATATGGAAGATGAACAGGTAAATGCTCCATTACATTAAATAATCCCGGAGGAAATATTTTCTCAAGTTTGCAGAGCAGTATAGGGATGACATTTTCAAGTTTACGAATACGCTCAACTTTTAACATGGCCGAACAAAGCTCTTTATAAAACAGACTTAATTCTGTTATAGCACTCCACACTTTTACGGGCAATAGTTCTTTGAAAACAACGGGTAAGAAATTTTCCATCATGACATGGCAATCATGACTTTTCATCCCACTCAATTTATTGTTTTTTAAGTCAACACATCTACGAAGATTTGAAGAAATCCCATCAGGACATCTCAACCCTTCAATCCACTTCAATACAAGTTTTACTTGATTGTTGTCTAGCTCATAGCATGCTTTGGGTTTTTTACTGTCATTATGGTTTATATGAAGTTCGGGAAGTTTACAATATTGTTCTATATCACGTCTTGAATTGAGATCGTCCTTAGTTTTACCCTTGACATTCAAAACTGTATTAAACACATTATCAAACACGTTTTTCTCATTGTGCATCACATCAATATTATGTCGTGGTAAGAGATGCTTCCAATAAGGTAACTCCCAAAATATACTTTGTTTGCACCAATTATGCCAGTTCGATTTACCTGGAATTTCAGTCTGTACTCCAGTTTCATGTATCTTCGGATATTCTTTAACTAGTTCATATAATTCTTCACCTGATAAAGTCGTTGGTCGTTGTTTGTTCTCTGCTCTATTTACTACAAAATTTTTCTTATCTCTTCTAAAAGTATGATTAACATGGAGAAAACATCGATGACAATCAAACCATGAAATTTTACTTCCATGCGGTAATGAAAATGCCCGCGTATCTTCCATGCAGTAAGGACAAGCCAGACGACCGGCCGTACTCCAGCCTGAAAGCATTGCGTAAGCTGGAAAATCATCAATAGTCCATAACAAAGATGCAAACATACGAAAATTCTTTTTTTCCGACACGTCGTATGTATCCACCCCTTCATACCATGATGTTTTCAACTCTTCGATCAATGGCTGTAGATAAACATCGATTCCTTGTGTCGGATCATCAGGACCAGGGACGACAATCGTAAGAAACATATGTGGAGTTTTCATACACATCCACGGAGGTAAATTATAAGGTGTAACGATAATAGGCCAAGACGAATATTTACTACCAAATTGAGAGAATGGTGAAAATCCATCTGTACATAAACCAAGTCTCACATTACGACTCTCTACGGCAAACGCAGGATAAGTCTTATCGAAATGTTTCCATGCTTCTCCGTCCGATGGATGTATCAAAGTCCCATCTTCCTGCGTTCTCACAATGTGCCATCTCATATGTGATGTTGTCGCAGACGACGCATATAACCTTTGAAGTTTGGGAGTGATGGGTAAATAATGCATTCTCTTGTATGGAACTTCCTTTCCTTTTTTTTTCTTGGTTTGTATCTTTCCTCATTACATATTCTGCATTTCTTAAGATTAATGTCATCTTTCCAATACAACATACAACCTTTTATACATGTATCTATCTTCTGGTAGGGCAAACCGAAAGCAGACATTAGTTTTTTCACTTTATAATGACTATCGCACATCAGATTATTAGGTGTCATATGTCATTTTGCAGCTTGTATAACTGCTGTAAATCCAGCTTCTGTAAAATTGAATTTTGATTTCATAGTAATGTATTCGGCAGTAACTGACAATTCTGTTCCGCTACTACAACCTTCCCACAACGGTCTTTTCGCATAATCCAGTAAATCATAAATTCTTTTCACCCCCTCGATCGGTTCTTCTTCGACATTTACATCATTAACTTGAACAATAGGGAACATTGACCGTGCTGCATCTTCCACCATATCTACTATTGGATTCGTCGTAACATTATTGTTATTCACCTCAACCTCGAGCACTATAGAATTAGTTGCACCAATTTTTTCTCCATGACGATCCCAGAAAAAATAGTTTGGCACAAAACCGGATTTACACAAATGTACAATAACTTAATCCGGTTCTCGATAATGCAAATGTCGACATTTACGACACGGACAACGAATTTGTGTGTCGCCTTCTTCATTATTAGCTTTAGCGAATTTAACAAATTCATGTACACCATCCTTAAAATGTTTTTTTGTAGATCCTTTCGTTCCTGTTCGACTTTCATACATCCAGGAACGGTCGAGAAGATAGTTGAACATTTTTCCTAATTTAAAAACATATATATATTAGAAATTTCGACAGCATTTATTTTCTATTCCTATACGCATATATACTTTGCATCTGAAGTTTTATGTGATTATTATCGTATTTTCTAATCTACCAAAGCCTTTTGGGACTAAAAGCTTTGTTGTTGTCTTACTTTCGTTTAAATTATTTATATTAACTAGAGATAGACTAAAATACCTACGTCCAATTATTCCTAATTCACTCTTTCACATTTTCAAATTCACACTTTCAAATTCCCAATTCCCAATTCCCAATTCACACTTTCAAATTCTAAATACCTACACCCCAATTATTCCCAATTCACAATTTCAAATTCAACGATTTCATACTAATTAAAAATAACCTAATACACTAAATTAGCAATGCCTACACCCAATTATCATCACAATAATGTACATTTAAACCTAATTAAACAATTTAATTCGAAATTAGGGTTTAGAAAATTACCAAATTCAAGAAGAAGAAGAGATTCCGGCGAGTTCCGGGGAGTTCTAGGCGTCTACGGCGACAACGACAGAGGGTAACGGCTAGAGAGGGTCGGAATCGGTGATGGGGAGGAGTAAAAATCATTTTTTTGGGTGAGCAAAGAAAGTGAGGAAGAAGGGTTCGGCTGAAACCTGTATACGCGACATGGCGTCGGCCTACATCGGCTCGTAGGGCATCGGCTTGCATCGGCCGTATTTTTTTTAATTCTTTTTTTTACAACTATTTCGTTAAAAAAAACGCTAGTACATTATAAAATAAAATAAAATTGACATTTATGATTATTAATATTCACCCAATGACGGGTCGTGATAGGTTAGATTGGTATATTCGATGATATATGTTCGTGTAATTCGAAAAGTTATCATTGTTGAAAATCTAACTTGCACGACCAATCGATGCAACTTTTAGTCGATCGGCTATACAAATTCGATAAAGGTGGTAATATGTAACATTTTAAAGAATTAAAATAATTTTTTAAACCGTTGGGTAATCAATTATGAATTTTTAAATGTATTTGGTATAATAAAATTATATAAAATAAATTATGCGGCGTAAAAATAAATACTTTGGATTTTATGTCGATCTAAGGTATTTTGGAGATGTTTCCAGAATATGGTTAAAAAATAAACGAATCTGGGGTGTCGATCTTGAATTTCAAATTTATGACCGTTCGTGGACTTTCGGACAAAAAACCTTCGTTCGATGGCCGAACGGCCTTCAAACGAGACCAAATTTGAACCAGCGATGCTTTGTAGTGTTTTAATCGAATCCGTATGGTTGGATTCGCAAAAAAGTCATCGAAAATAAAATTATCCCAGAAATATGTCATTTTGTAGGAGTTGGCTATAACACTTATATTATAAGTGTTATAGCTAACTCCTAGACAATGACATATTTCTAGGATAATTTTGTAGGCGATGATTTTTTTGCGAATTCATCCATACGGATTCGATTAAAACACTACAAAGCATCCCTGGTTCAAATTTGGTCTCGTTTGAAGGTCGTTCGGCCTTCGAACGAAGGTTTTTTTGTCCGAAAGTCCACGAACGGTCATAAATTTGAAATTCAAGATCGACACCCCAGATTCGTGTATTTTTTAACCATATATATTCTGGAAACATCTCCAAAATACCTTAGATCGACATAAGATACAAAGAATTTATTTTTACGCCACAAAATTTATTTTATATAATTTTATTATACCAAATACATTTAAAAATTCATAATTGATTACCCAACGGTTTAAAAAATTATTTTAATTCTTTAAAATGTTACATATAACCACCTTTATCGAATTTGTATAGTGGATCGACTAAAAGTTGCATCGATTGATCGTGCGAGTTAGATTTTCAACAACGATAACTTTTCGAATTACACAAACATATATCATCGAAAATACCAATCTAACCTATCACGACCCATCATTGGGTGAATATTAATAATCATAAATGTCAATTTATTTTTTTGGCCATTTTAGTACTATTTTTCATTTTTTCAAATGAAATAGGTGTATATAAGAAGTAGATTGAGAAAATAATTAAATAGCCGACGCTAGCCGTCTCTAGCTGTTACAGGCCGACTCCAGCCGACGTAAAGTTCAATAAAATATTATGCCGTTCCCAGCCGACTCCAAAAAGGAGACGGAGCCGACGCCGGCCGAATCCATGCTCCGTCCCCATTTTAAAGTATTCTAGTTGAGAATACATGTTTAAAGGCTGGTAGTTGGAAATAAAGGTGAGATACAAATAGAAGATGAACCATAAGAAATTCATATGTGTATTTCAAAGCTTCTGATTTTTAAAACCGGTGTGAAGTTGTACATGTGGGACAGTGGTATGTATGTGAACATATAAATTACTATGGTGAAATACATTAGTAAAGAAGTAAGAGAAAAAAGTACCTGCTGTACGTGGTTGTTCCAATTCAGATGTGGACATCCGTTGCGCACGTCGTTGTCGTCTACGGTTGGCAAGCTGAAGTTGTCGCGCATCATTGGACATCCTTTCATGTCGTGCCCGTTGAGCCAACCGACGATGTTCCCGTTGTTGATCGTCCATTTGTATGACACCAAGATGGGGGAAAAAATATTGAAATCAGTACATAATGAATAAAAATGGAAAGAAAGTGAGGTTAAGTTGATGTAGCAAAAAAAAAGTGTTGACGTGCAGTAGTGGTTGAGAAATGATGGATGAGAATTTAACAGTAAGGCAGGGTGAGTGTAGCTTGAAGCAGTAGTGAAAAAAATAAAATGGAGATGGAATACCTTGTTGCAGCAAAAGTGTGGTCGTATGAAGACAGGAAATAGGAAGGGTAGTTTAAGTAGGGTGGATATTTGTGACGGTAAACAGGAAAAGGAAAAAAGTAGGAGTAATTTTGGATTTTGAATGGGTAAAAAAGAGAAATAGTCAAAGTGGAATAAGTCAGACTGTAGTAACTAAAATATTGAAATATTTTTCAAACGGCGGTTGAAAACTGATGTACAGTTGAAAATCAATAAATTGGCATTCATGAATATTGCCCAGTCATCTAATTAGAACCCAAATGCTTCAACATCAAAATAAACTCATATTGCATTGAAATCTTACCTACTTTTGTAGTACAAACGAAATTTAACTTAAAAAAAATTATATTATTTTATGCCAAAATTAATAATCAATATTTTTATTTTTCTATGGTTAATCAATTTTATACCAAGAAAAAAAATCATAAACATTTGAGATTTTACTGTAAGTAGTGTCAAAATCAAGTCAAAGTGACATAGAAAAGTTGCTAAATCTAGCAAAGTCACAACAAATACGCAACATAATTCTAGCATGAATCCAAAGGTAATACTAATAAAATTAAAACTACCAAATTGATTAACTACCTAAAACAACTAAATTAAAACTACCAAAATTTACCAACTTACTACGCAAATAAATAAATAAAATGAAACAAATCAATCAAGATATATCAACCTTGATAAATTCAACAAAGTCATAACAAATGCATAATTTAATCTTATGTAGTTTAAAGGTAATATCAAACAATTAAAAATATCTAACTAATTACCAAAAACTGCAAAATTGGTATACTACAAAATTAAAACAACCAAGATTAATAAATTTAGTATGCAAATCTGAAAAGAAACTAAACTTAATCCATATAAAACAATTTAGAAATAGTCATAAACTGCTATGATTTTGAAAGTAAATTGGAAGATATTGAAATTTGATTAAATGATATCAAAATCAATTTCCACTATAACAATATATATATGTGTGTGTGTGTGCGCGCGCGCGCGCGTGTGCGTGCGTGTGTGCGCGTGTGTAAGTTCAAACTTAAAAATCAGCTTAATCGCAAAAAAGATTGATATGATAACAAACACTAAGAGAGATAAATAAGTTTTAATTATCTAAACGAATCGAGCGTAGTGTAAAAAGATGGTCGAAACACATAAATTTTCCCCTAATGACACAAAAAGAAAACATATCAATACTTGTGTTGCATCAAAAGTTTGCATGAATTTCTTGCCATAACATTATTCAATTGTTAAACTGGATTTAAAATGTTTGTTAAATATGTACCTTACATATGATGAATCGGTTTGCAATCTATATCCTGTACAGTTTCCATCATTTAGCGAAGATCGAGCAATTTTCAGTTTGCTGCAAAAAAAGGTAAGTAATATTTAACTGTTGATCTAATAAGCAATATTACCATTTGATCATGTCCATTGAACTATCTAATTAAGAAAAAAAAAACCAATCAATGGCTAAATTCTTAATCATATATTGCAAACCAACAAAGCCAACAATAAGCGAAACCATAAAGATACAACTAAGAGTAAACAATCAATACAAACATATTTAATTATTTCAGCATTGAGTTGCAAAGGCAATATTTACCAAAACTGTCTTAAAATAAAATAAAAACTCGAAAAATAATACACATCCTCTTATTTCATTCATGTGAATAACGCAAATAAATAATGAGTACAATAAGAAAAATCCTTTTTTACCATTCTTATTTTTTTTAATGCTCTTTTTGTTTTCACTTACCAATTTGCACACACTTTTAGAATGCTTTCTTTCTTTTTGCATTTAGAAAATACATGAAATCTCGTGAGAATGTTTTTGGGGAAGGGTAGCCGGTGAAAAAGCCTATAATAACATATAAAATTATAGAAATCATGGTTTCTTTGTCACTATAAGCATAAATATTTGTTGTAAACTCCATAAGTTTGTTTGAAAAGTGTGAAACCTAGAGACATGCATGTTTATAGAAAAAAAATCATAAACATTTGAGATTTTACTATAAGCAGTGTCAAAATCAAGTAAAATTGACATAGCAAAGTTGTTAATTCTAGCAAAGTCACAACAAATACACAACATAACTCTAGCATGAATCCAAAGATATAATATGAATAAAATTAAAACGACCAAATTGATTAACTACCTAAAACAACTGAATTAAAACTACCAAAATTTACCAACTTACTACGCAAATAAATAAATAAAATGAAACAAATCAATCAAGATATATCAACCTTGACAAATCCAACAAAGTCATAACAAATGCATAATATAATCTTATCTATAATTTAAAGGTAATATCAATCAATTAAAAATATCTAACTAATTACCAAAAACTACAAAATTAAAACAACCAAGATTAACGAATTTAGTATGCATATCTGAAAAGAAACTAAACTTAATCCATATAAAACAGCTAAGATATAGTCGTAAACTACTATGATTTTGAAAGTAAATTGGAAGATATTGAAATTTGATTAAATGATATCAAAATCAATGTCCATTATAAGAATATACATATGTGTGCGTGTGTAAGTTCAAACTTAAAAATCAGTTTAACCGCAAAAAAGATTGATATGATAATAAACAGTAAGAGAGATAAATAAGTCTTAATTATCTAAATGAATCGAGCGTAGTGTAAAAAGATGGTCGAAACACATAAATTTTTCCCTAATGACACAAAAAGAAAACATATCAATACCTGTGTTGCATCAAAAGTTTGCATGAATTTCTTGCCATAACATTATTCAATTGTTAAACTGGATTTAATATTTTTTTTAAATATGTACCCTACATACGATGAATTGATTTGCAATCTATATCCTGTACAATTTCCATTGTTTAGCGAACATCGAGCAATTTTCAGTTTGCTGCAAAAAAATGGTAAGTAATATTTAACTATTGATCTAATAAGCAATATTACTATTTGATCATGTCCATTTAACTATCTAATTAAAAAATCAATTAACCAATCAATGGCTAAATTGTTAATCATATATTGCAAACCAACAAAGCCAACAATAAGTGAAACCATAAAGATACAACTAAGAGTAAACAATCAATACAAACATAATTAATTATTCATTGAGTTGCAAAGGCAATATTTACCGAAACTATCTTAAAAATAGAACAAAAAATTGAAAAATAATTCAAATCCTGTTATTTCATTCAGTGAATAACACATATAAAAAATGAGTACAACAAGAAAAATCCTTTTTTACCATTCTTATTTTTTTAATGCCCTTTTTGTTTTCACTTACCAATTTGCACACACTTTTAGGATGCTTTCTTTCTCTTTGCATTTAGAATATATATGAAATCTTGTTAGAATGTTTTTGGGTGAAGGGTAGGCAGTGAAAAAGCCTATGATAACATATAACATTAAAGAAATCATGGTTTCTTTGTCACTATAATCATAAATATTTGTTGTAAACTCCATAAGTTTGTTTGAAAAGTGTGAAACCTAGAGACATGCATGTTTGTAGAAAAATTAGTGATCTGATACCATATGTTATTTACAGCATCAGCTACTTGTGTGGTTAAGAGTTAAATCAGTTTATTTATATGCATTTATGGTAAAAAATATTTTAACCTCTAGGCTTGAACATATCTATCCAAGTAGAATGGAAATCCATTAATCGCACGAACTTTCTTAAAAGAAAAGGTAACTCATTTCCGTTTGAAAAGTATGAAACCTAGAGACATGCATGTTTGTAGAAAAATTAGCGATCCGATACCACATGTTATTTACAGCATCAACTTCCTGTGTGGTTAAGAGTTAAATCAGTTTATTTATATGCATCTAAGGTACAAAATATTTTAACCTCTAGGATTGAACATGTCTGTCTAAGTAGAATGGAAATCCATTAATCGCACAAACTTTCTTAAAAGAAAAGGTAACTCATTTCCTATGCATTGATGCAAGCAAATAATGAACTTAAAAGCATTTTTTGTGTATAAAAATGAGATAAAAGATTTGATACTCTATTATTCGTGCACAATAACTTCCATAAAAATAAATGGTGCACATGAATCTACATTAGTGAAATCAACGCATTACTAAAGTTAACCAAGATTAACAAATTTAGTATGCAAATCTGAAAAGAAACTAAAGTTAATCCATATAAAACAGTTAAGATATAATCGTAAAATGCTAGGATTTTGAAAGTAAATTGGAAGATATAGAAATTTGATTAAATGATATCAAAATCTGTTGTACACTGTGATATGTATGGGTAATCAAATTTGTAAACCACCCAAAATAATGGAGTTTTTCAACAAAATGTGAACGGAACAACCATTTTGTTCAGTCTAAGTTTTGGGTTAAAGTGCAATAATGATAATTGTAGGTGAAATATAGTCACAAAATCATAATATTTGCGAAAGGATTAACAGACCAGAAGCGTACATCTTTTATTTAACGGACCAAGAAATTGGAAATTCGAAGTGTACCTACCAACGTCGAAGTTCGCGTCAGCCACCACACTGTCTCCATCAGCAACATGGCTCGGCATCACCCATCAGCGCCGGCTATTTTATGATTTTTAAAACTGTAAATTGGGTTTTTAGATCTGTAAATTGCGAAGCTGGAAAGTTAATGGGAAATACCAACAGAAGTCGAAACTTGGGTGGTGGTGATTAGCAGCTAGATTGAGGTGGCGAGGCGACATCGGTTACCTGTGTAGGTGGGAAACAGAATTTGTGTTGATGAAGCTCAATTTCACTTCGGGATCGTGAAGGGATCTGGGAAGTTGGACAGTATCGGTAGTATTTGATGATCTTCCTCGACTGTCGTTCACCCTTAGCCTGCAAGCTACTTCGCCACGCATCAGATCTGGATGTTAGCATGCGAGAGCGGAAACCGAATGCTACGCCGGGGAAGGAAGAAGAGTCGATGGTCGATGTAGGTCTAGGGAAGGCGGTGGACATGTTGGCGGAGAAAATCTATGAGAGGAGAATTTGGGGAAAAGGCGGTTGAAATGTTGGGGAAATGTAACGACCCAGATTTTTCGACGTTTGATTTTGAATATTTAATTGGCTTTAAATATTGGTTTGGGATATAAATCGATTTTTGAAATATGAAGATTTTTAGTTGAACAGATGGATTTGAAATTAAATTTCAAATATATCAATTTATCATAATACGAAATGGATAAATAATTGAAATGGAGATGAATTTAAATCGAAACAATTTCCAATGTTGATGTAAATTCTATTTAAATTAGAATTTAGTTAGTAAGATTTAAAACTAGAATTTTAAGCGATTTCGGAAAATTTGGAAATCGTTGATTTAATCGACGAGTTAAAATAGCAATCCGGGACACAGTCTCGAAATTCGACGAAACTAGTTCCATTGGATCCGTAATAGTGTATTATTGTCGGATATCAAATTTCATAGCATTTGGAGTTATCGTTTGGCCGTACGGTATAGAAACGCGTTGAAATTTATATCGAAAATTCAATATAAATTGGGTCCAAAAAGCTATCTTCTCCATACGATCGAATTAGGACTCGAAATTTTTTCCATTGCATTCGGAATAGAGGTATAACATTATAAACGTCTAGCGGCACGCCTCGGTAGGGGTTCGAGATTTTGAGTCACGTAGGATGAGGTATTTTGATTTTAAAATTTAAAAAAAAATCAAACCCTGTCCTTTCTCACAGCCACCCTACGTTTGAATCGTGTGAATCACGCCACCCTTAAAAATTTAAAGGACGCGACATTTTCCCTTGTAACGACCCGTAAAATTTCAACTGTTTTAATAACGTAATTAGTTGAAATTTTGTGAAATTTTAAACGATAAAATTTTGAAATAAAAATTTGATATTTGAAATGCGTCCAGTAAAACATAGCAACTGGTAAATTTTCGTCCAAAAATATGAAAATTTATTTTGCGCGTAAATTCACTTCAATTTAATCAGTTAAAAAGCGATGAAAATAAAATGTTTCCGAAACCTAAATATTTTTACATAGAAAAATTCTAAACCATCTTCTGAGCAAGATGTCAGTTTGTCGTTTTTCCAAATTTCGGACATCTTTCTCTCCGTCGATCTTAATTTCGGCGAAATAGCTGCATTTTTGGTACCGACATCGACTTTTGATCGGATGATCGTACCACTGACATCGGTATACCGTTTTGATCGTCTCATCGTGCTGATCTCTACGATATATTCGTTTCTGTGTTTTGAAGTTCGGTACGCATCGGAAACTGCGTAACGGTCAAATGCATCGGTATCCGTTTAACCCTTTGATTTCGGTGTATTCAAAATTTGAAATGCCGCTTGCTTGTAATAAATTTTTGAATTAAGCGTGATCTTTTGTTTTCCATTTGAACCCATGGCATTCAAATTATATTCATTTCCCGAGGATACTGTTCGTTCACTTTCATTAATGTGATCCAGCTGGAAATATAGAAAGAAGGGAAAACGTTTAGTGCCTACTCATTTTATTAAGTACTGGACAACTTTGCTCATTGCTCTCCTCTTTTCTTTGGATCCTGCTTGCCTCTTTCACCTGTAGTTTTTTTTTTGGTTCTTCTTTGGCCAAGCTCCCTTGTTGGTATTGCCTTCCCATCAAACTTTCTCCCACTGTCTCTTTTCATCACCAAGCGAGCAACCACCCTCCATCTACACGCACAGGACCACGGCCACGCCTTCCACTCCACCGCTAGCACCTCCCACGACCGAGCTCTGCCTACCACTTCTTGGTTTTGCCGTATCAGCTGATCACCGCGCACGACCCAAACCGCCTCTGGCCACTTCCTTTCCCACTTTTTCCCGACTTCGCCTGCAACCACCCAGGTGTCTCCACCCCCTCGCGTTGCAGAGTGGCCGATGCTCCTCCTTCCCTTCCTCCTCCATGTCATGCAGCCTTCAACCTGATGTGCACGCAAACTAATAGCCGCTTTCCCCTTGAAACCCAAGCACGCCTACAGTTTGCCTTGACAACCCACTCCTATTCCTCCACGTCATCCAAACGCGGCGACCACTCAAAGCGACAGCCGAACCCCTGCGTCTTCCGCTCGCCATAGCAGCAGCCGAGCTCCTCACCACTCACCTCCCTATCGCCTGCTTTCGAACGCAACGTCCCAGCCTTACCGAGATCCCCTTCCTCAAATCATAGATTCGCCATTGTCCTAAAAATTTCCTCAACCTGTCTGCGTTCTTCGTCTCCTTCTTCTAGTGTATAATGGGTATGTTCTAAATATATTGCATTATATCTTTTTAAGGCATATTATATTATATATTTATGGGTTATATACATTTTCAGTGATACAAATCTGTTGTTATTTGTCTATGTTTTATAAACGATAGTAGTGAGTTTATGTTAATATATTTATTCATAGTATAGGCAGTTTTATAGTAAGTTAAAGTATCATATTTTATATTATTTTATAGTATATGTATATCAGTTTATATACAGAAATGGCTTATGCATGTGTACGTATATTAGTCTAGGTGATTTTACTGTTATAATATGTATAAGAAAAGTTTTGCACAGTACGTATCAAGAATAATATTTATACAACTGTTGTTTATAACTTTAAAACTAATAATATATGTGAGTTGTAGCTTATAAGTTTGCATTTGGAGCACGCATAGTTTATTCCAAATTTTTCGTTTCATATGAAAAGATTGCATGCTTGTTAGAAAATATAATGATTTTGTATTAGTATGTATCGATTTTGAAATGTTGGAAAATATAATGATTTTGTATTGATTTTTATATAAATATTGTTTTAAAGAAAAATAAGCAAGTAAGTGGATATTGATTTAAAATAGATACTGGTTTTAAATGTAATAGATAGGTAAGTCTATATGCGTTTATGGTATGTAAATTATAGGAGAGTTATATAATAAAGTTTCAAGTGGCATGCACCTATATTATAGGCTGTACGTTGTTGTCATGTTGGTATACATGAGTTCCATATTAGCTACTTAGTAAATTTTATTTCATGTGTTTGTTTTTCAAAGACAATATATATATATAATTAAAAAGAAAAAGATTGTGTTCCAAGTAGCTGTGATTTATAACGTATAAATTATACCCACGTATATGATTAGTCTATATATTTTCATATATATATTTTTTTATACTATACAAGTTGTCACCCTTCACTTTACAAAGTAATATACATATGTGTTCGATATAAATTGTATTTGAAACAAATAATGATTTTATATTGTATATGGGTGTGAGTTCATGTATACCAATTTTCTTCACCAGTCCAGTTTTGATTTGATTTCGTCTGTTTCTGTTATCAGATCTGTTCGTCGAATTCATACCAACTTTGTTGTTTGGATTCGTGTTTGGATTTCGTAACTCAACTTCATCGTCCATTCGTTCTAGCCTCGAAAGGTGAGCACTCACTCACGATTAACGTTCTTTTATTTATTTAAATTTGATTTCAATTGAAACGACAATTGAAATATGCTGCAGTTAGAATTACACTGTTATATATGCTATTACCTGTATCACTTCACCTGTGACATTTGACACCTTTATCTGTTATTTATGCGATGATAATACAGTTTGGCTGATAATTGATTGATTGTTGATGTTTATATTGGACGTTAAATTGTTAATGTTAAAATGATAAATAGTATGAAATTGAACTTGATATAGGACAGTTAAATGTTAAATTTGATTAACTGACATTTGTATAATATGACCCCTTTAACTGTTAAATTTATTGACACGTAGGATTGTTTAATTACATTTTGAACCACTGAATGTATGTTGTTAAATTGATGATGTATGAAATTGTAAATAGATGACAAGTGAAGAACCGTAATGTAATAATCTTTAATCTACATGAAATGATAGTGTAGATTCTAGAAATAATTATA
This sequence comes from Allium fistulosum, assembly GCA_030737815.1. NCBI lineage: Eukaryota > Viridiplantae > Streptophyta > Magnoliopsida > Asparagales > Amaryllidaceae > Allium > Allium fistulosum. The sequence continues at coordinate 1,256,749,727 of CM060904.1, forward strand.
TTAATTCGCACAAATAACAATGCGAATTAATACGGTTATTTCGGGATTATTTAAATTGATTATTGGATTGATATTGATTGTCATTGCTTGTTTATTTACCTTGACACCATCCCAGTTATCACACTGCAAGTTCCCTTTGATATGCTATAATTTTGAATTGAATTGGAATCGGGTTGAAATGATAAAACCCACAATGAACTTGACTTAGGATAGAGAATTAAATAAAACCCGATTGGTCAATAATTTGTTAAAAATAAACGAAGATTTTATTTGAATGAATAATATGGTTTTGAAATGAAGTTGAAATTTGAATTTTAAATGAAAGGGAAATGTTAATATTTAATAACCCGAAACAAAATATTAACAATGTAATTGATGAAAGAATGTTGTTTAATTTGAGGAATGATTGAATTAAGTTTGAAATGATTTAATAATTGAGTTTGAAATTATAATTAAGTTTGAAATTATTAAACTTTGACCTGATTTAATAATTAAATTTGAAATTATAATTAAGTTTGAAATTATTAAACTTTGAAATGATTTAATAATTAAATTTGAAATTATAATTAAGTTTGAAATTATTAAACTTTGAAATTATTTAATAATTAAGTTTTGAATTATTTAATACTTAAATAAGATTAAATTATTTAATGATTAAATTGAATTTAAATTCTTTAATAAGAAAAATTGAATTTTGAATAAGTGAATTTTACTTCGTAAATAATCGAAATTGAGTTTTCTTTATTAATTAAGTTTTTGGAAAATTATTTAAGGAAGTAAACAAGTGAAATTGAATTTCTTTAACAAGAAATGAAAATGTGATATTTTTGGAATTAATGTAAGACTTGTAATTGAAAGAATTGATTTGACGAATTCAATTTAATTCAAAATGGTAAGTTTTGATTTAATGAAGTTGAACTTAAGAAATTGATTTAATGAATTGGAAATTGAATAGAAATTGTTTTGAATGATAAAGTAACTTAACGAATATTGAATGAAATCGATAAATGAGTTTAAATTGATTTGAATGTTAAAATTTAGTTAATTTAAATGATTTCGAATTGAAACTTATATACGAACTTGGAACAATATTTGAATTGTTTTAAATAGAAATTGAAATTGAATTATAAGATTTTGAAATGATAATTTGGAAGTTTTTGAAACGTAAATATTGGAAATTGATTTAGAAAGACAAATGAAATATTGATTTACGAATTGAAATTAAAATTGAAATTGATTTGGTTTTGAAATAAATAAACGACCAATCGGTGTAATAATTATGAAAGTTATTAAAGAGACCGGGATCGGTAATGGATATACTCTCTATCTAAACCGAAACCACTTTAATAACTATGCACGGAGTGATGATCCAGAATGAAGTGGTTGGAATGATGTACGTGATGACTGAAGAAAGAGAACGATAATGGATAGCCTTGACACTTGTGTCAAATTGGAAATGACTAAAACAGGAGCTGTGTCGGGCCAATGGAGGATTAGCTACCTCAAGTGGACACACTTCTTCGAACTACTCATTACTTGTTGTCGATTGGTGCACCCTTGATTTTGGGAGTGTTGTTTCACGGTGTTGCGGGCGCTGCGGCGTTGCGTTCTCACCAGTCCGGATCAGGCAAACGGTAGTATCACTACCTTGGGTATTGCCTCATGTGCCTTGTCATACTTGTATTCCATTTATGCGCGACCACTACGATTTTGATTTGTACCTTTAGTATATGGATTGCCCTCTGGTGACTTCCGGTTTTGGGGAAAACTACGGTCTTGTATATGCTTTTGGGAATAAAAATGTGTTAAGGGTGGAATGGGCCATGACTTAACGCTATTTTGATATCTTTACATATTACTGATAGACATTATTTACTTAGCGTACATTACTACCTAGTAGATAGTTTAACGGATCCTTAAAGGATGGTTGAACATCCTTTGAGTTACTTGTATTTCAATTGCTATTTCACTTGAGTTGGATTTATTAATATAAGAATGTTAATCCTGACTCGAGTGTCTTGTGTTTTTGCTTTACGCTCGGGTCAGACTGAGTGTACCAGTATTCGAGACTCACCTTTGAAGTTGGAGCTTTGCTTGAAGATCCAGCCATCTATTCTGCTTTCAGTATTCGATGATTCCAGTGATGTATTCTGATTGTATCTGATGTATCGTGTTACTCTTCCGTTGTATCTGGTTTAACTCTGATGTATCGTATTACTCTTCTGTTGTAAAACTCTGATGTATCTTATATATTCATATAGTAGCTTCATGAACTACTATCTCTTTTTATTTCCGCTGCATTTATTACTCTGTGTCTGTGATCTGTGATTATTCATTTACTGTATATGTTCAGTTTTGCCAAATTTAAAATAACAACGCGGTATTTTGAGCAATTCAATTCCGGCATGAGTGTCTACCTACACACTTATAATGGATGCGAATGGTCCAAAATTCTGGGTCGTTACATCCCTCCCCTCAATCAGTTCGAATGAACGAAATCACATCGAGAAGTCGACCGCTCCTTTCTTTTTTTTAAAACGACAATTCCATTGCGTATCAATGTATAAATCACCAGACCGTTTTTTTCCTTCTTCCATTCAAATTCCAGCGTTCCTTTTTCCCCTCTTCTTCAATTCGAGAAAAATGAACAAAAAATATAATTTAAATCGCGACTAAGTCGTGGGGTCATGTTCGAGCATGGCGATTTCGACCACATCTATTCAAGGCTCACGAGTTAGACGATGGGCGGCAGCCTGAATCACGATGGTATGCATGGACGAGGAGGGGCGGCGAACGAATGGAAGCAACATCAACTGGAGTGCACGAAGAAAAAGGGGGAGTTTGTCAGGGCGGCGGCGATCAGGGGAGATAGCCGATCAAAAACTTCGATCGAACTAAGGAGGCTCGTGCGTGTTGATGAGTTGAGCACGTATGGAGGAAGGGGGAACAAACTGCTTGGTTTTGACCTTTTCATATTGGAGACTGTTGTGAATCAGAACACTAAGCCTGAGATAGAGTAGTATTTGGAAGATGACTGTTATTGCAAAGGGATGGCGCATTAATCTGAAGCTTGCGATGGTGATGCAGGTGCTCGAATTGTTGTTCGTGTTTAGGAAGAAGGTAGTTTGTTTTAATATGGTGATTGGTTATTAATATATGTAATTAGAAAATTGAACTTGAAATTTAAATTTGTTAACTTATAAAAACTCGTAACCATTTTATACGAGGTCCAAAATTTACATGACAAGTCCCGTTGGATTCGCAGCGGCAAATCTACACAATAGAATCAAAAATTGGAACGGATTTGCAAATTAAAAACCAAGGTGAGAAAATTTCTTTCTCATTTGGATTATCGGATTAATTTTTAAAATAGTTAAAAATTAATTTTTGGATGCCTGGTTGAGTTAAAAAATTATTATCCGTTGAATGATATATTATATATATAGTATTATATATATTAGTAATTGGAGTGATCTTCCGTCATATTCTAGCAGATGAGACCCTATGCGCCCCATATAATAGCGGATGACCCTACATACCGCGATATCCCCCTCGAAGTGGGATTGGTATTTTATATTGTTTAACATCTATGGATGCAGGGAAACAGGTTGGAGGGATCCAACTGGATCCTCAAAAATATTTAGTGTTTTCATATATATAAAAATATATGATGTGAATGAATAATCTGCTGGATTATTGTGTGCTATAAATTTTTAAATGTTATAATAGCATGGGAATTAATTTTGGTATAATAAATACCATAAATAATATTTTGAATTTTTAAGGAATTAAAAGGAGATTTTTAATATAAAAATATGTATATCGATTCTTGGATTATTTTAAAGAGATCGATTTGAATAGGAAATAATTGGTATTGGGTCATAATAATAATGCGGGAAAATATTTTAAATAGGGATTTTAAAATAAATTATATAAAGGAATTTTTAAGACTGGATTTTAATATGATATTCGGAAAAGATACGGAAAGAAGTTGAAATCGATAGTAAAAATAGATTGGCAAAAATGAATGGAATTTATAAGGAATTGAATTTATAAAATGGAATTTTATAAATGAGATTATTTTTGGTGAAACTCAAAGGAGTTTAAAATTTATAAACGATGTTTGTAGATAAAGGAAATTGATATCAGATGATAAATTGGAAATATAAATTTACAAGGAGAATTTATATTTGAATACAAAAATAGGGTGAGAGAAAAATAGTGGATACTATTTTTGAAGTGAAAATGGTTAAGGAGACCGAAAGGGAAGTGAAGTGATGGAAATCGAGAGGGATTTATAATTTTAAAATTTATTTATTGAGATTTAAAAATATATTTTTATTAGTAAGTTAAGTTTTATTTTAAAAAGGAAAATTTTATTTATTAAATTATGTAATTTAAAGTTAGTTAGTATTTAAGTACTTCAGAAGTGAAATTTTTTTAAATACTGAATATTTATTTTAATAAACCCTAAATTTTAAACCTGCTTTGAAAAGTGATGTTATAAAAAGTGCTTCAATATTTTAGATAATTATTTGAACATGCCTTAAAAATAAATTATTATTATTCTTTTAAATTCTTATTATATATATATATATAGAATTTTGAAATGTTTTAAATTTATTTATAAACCTTCTCGGTAGGCTGGAAATGGGGTTATTCAGTATATGAGATTTATAAGAAAATCCTTAAAATGGAATTGGGAAGAAAAGTAAGGAAATTTCCGAAGTAGATAAATAAAAGTGAACTTCGAAAATGAAATTGAATTCATAAAGAAGTACAAAAGGGAAATTGAAATTATAAGCAAGTATAATTGGCTTTGGAAATATTAAAGGGAATTAATTAAGGAATTCCGGAATTTATAGGATTCGTTATAAACAAGTCGAGGAATTTACAAATAAAATTGTAAATGATTTTAAGAAATAGGAAGTAAGGAAATAGATGGAATACTTCCTAAGTGTGAATATAAATGAAGTGGGGAAAAATATTCTAAGTATTGGAATGGGTGGAAATATTCCATTGAGAATATAAGGATTTGAAACTGTTTTCAAATGTTGAAGTACTGAACGTATATCTGTGACGCCCCACCTCTATACCCACGCTAGCCAAGAACACTACGGTGTAATGCTGTCAACTAGCACGGAGAATAAGGCTGTTGAGGAGCGACCATCTGTGTAATTGCTTTGTGTGAGCATCGATATGTTAGATAGAATAACATGCATAAGGGGAAGTCCGACATACCGATACAAACTCAAAGCTACCACACAGTGGCTGTATATAATCCTCGGAAACAAATATAGAAATAAACATAACACAAATCAGTCACAGACATCCATATCACAAAGGCGGAAAAAGATATGAATATATATATATATAACACATGAAAGTGTACATCAAAGTAGTGGTCTGAAAGATCCATGATAATACAAAAGATTAGCTACAAGCTACACAAAAGAATAAGTATACATCACGGAGTCTATATCTCAAATGTATACATCCAAAAACTACTAATCTAAGTAGTTAGCCAAAAGTCAAAGTAATCCCAGAAGAGAAGTCAAGCAGAAGCACCTGTAACATCTCGGTCTGACCCGAGTATTATTTCATAAGAAAATAATAAACGGATCAGTCTAACTATAAATATCAGATGATATGGTATAGAATAAAAGATATGGCATGAACATATAATAACCATAATGGAATACTACTATAAGTATGTAATTGAAAATCAACATGAGATTAATCAATATCACAAGAATCTTCTCAAAGATAAAATGGGGTATCATACCCTAAACTTGTATTCATAACAAGTCAATGACACACAAATTCACCAATGCACAAAAATTTATAAAACTTATCAATGGAAATCACGAAAATTGGTGAAGCACAAAATTCCAGAAATCATCGCAAGAAATCCAGAAATCACAAGAAGGGGGAGGCCTATCACAAAACGGGAGTATAAAAACTCACCAACACGTGTATCATAAAACGAGACGCTATCTCATGGTAGCTAACAATTAATATTTGAGCCGAAGCTCCACAAGAATGGCCCGAAGACCGTGGGGCGCTACCCCACATATGTGATGTAGAAACATCACACAAACGGGGTTTAGTCTCCCTCGTAGAGAAAGAGACATCACACAATTGCTAGTCTAAATCACAAAAATGATTGTCATGATCATCAAGAAGTATCAATCACACCAAGCTAGTAAATATATGAGTTTAGCTTTATGTCCCATAACCACTTGCTTAACTTAAATATTTACGAACAAACTGTAGATCTTCACTAGAAAATTGTCACAAGAGGTTCAATCGTACAAGTCCAAGAATTAACCGGCGAAGTAAACGCAAGCGTTTCATACCACTCGTTTTACTAAGTCGTTTAATTAGATTTCTCGTACGAGTGAGGTAAAGGCTTGTATGTACTAATAGATTGGAAAACGGTTTAAGAGAAAGAGTTTTGTAGTAAAATAGAGTTGAAATCGTTTTGATAAAAGAGTTTTGGTATTTACTACTAGTATTGAAACCTTTATGTTTTTAAAGTGACAAATCACAAAAATGATTGTAGAAACAATCGGTCACAAAAGTTCACATTCGAAGACGTGAACAAAATCCAAGGAAATCAATTCCAAAACCATCAAAGTAGGAATGCCCGTGAGAATGAACATGACCGAGCTAAAGTGCAACGACCTAAAGAGGTAGCGACTTAAAGTAAATAGGTCGAATGACCTAAGAATAGCATGCCGAGCGACCCAGGTGAGCGACCTAAGCACGTGGCGCGACCTATAATGTTCGAACGACCTAACTAGGCGAGCGATTTAAGGGGTCAGACGACCTAAAGAAAAATAAGGTCTAACGACCTAAAGGAAATAGGGTCAAGCGACCTAAGAGAGGAAACAGGTCGAACGACCTAGTGGGTTGCGACTTAGGGGGTGAGCGACCTAAGCTGAGCGACCTAAAGGAAGCGAGCTAGGCGATGGTGCGACCTAGGACATAACGACCTAACTGGTCTCGAGATGCCTCAATGGTCAAGCGACCTAGCGGTGTTTTAGATCGTCGAGCGACCTAAGGGATAAACGAGCTAAGGGGCGAACGACCTAAGCCCAGAACGAGCTATATGCTGGCAGAGACTTATCCACGCGAGCGAAGTAACAAGGCAGAACGACCTAAGTGCAGTTTTCTAGCCAAAAACACTAAAAATTGGGGTTTTTCACCAATTCAATCCAAACCAAATGCAAATGTACATGCTAAAGTGATAGGAATTCATTCCCAACAATCCAAGATAGTTATAGACAAGAATATGAGATAAAAATCTCACCTTTTCATGGAAATTGATGGAGATGAAGTTTGAAAGCAAAGCAAGAACAATCACAAGCTTGAATCAATGTCTTCTCTTGAATTTGGAGTAGATGTTGGATTAGCAATGAAGACTAAGGCTTTAGAGTTTTAACTTCCCATTCCCTCCTCCATTTTTGATGAAGCTTGAATGTTTAAGCAAATAGAAATAAAGTTATAAAGAGAAGGGGTGAAGATTGGGTCTAATAGGCTAAAAGCCCAAACCAAAGTCCAAAGCGAAAAAGTAGCAAAATTTCCACTAACTCCAAACATATCGAAGTTTATACTTAAAAGATTGCAAACGACGTTTTGAACTCAATGGAAGTGGTCTCGAGTCCTAATTTGACCGTATGCAAAAAGTAGCTTTTCGAACCAAAATCCGACTAACGATAAAATATTTAAATAAAATATTTAAATATAAAATCGACAATTATGCGGGTTGTTACAGACTCCCCTCCTTAAAGAAATTGCATCCTCGCAATATATAAGATGGAAATAAAAAGTAACAACCATAAAAGCATATTAATCACAAAAGAAATTTGAAATAAGAAGTTTACCTCAAAGAGCATGAGAAAGTAAGTCCGGATGTGTTCGCTCGATGAATTCTCTAGATTCCCAAGAGCAATCCTTAGGATTTGAGAACCATTGAACCTTAAAAAGCGGAACATCTTTATTTCGAAGTCGTTTAACCTCTGAAGCAATAATTTGAATAGGACGCTGCTCATAAGTTAAATTCGGCGAAACTTTAATTTCTTCCACAACACCGGGCTCAAGAATAGAACCGGATCCCGAAGGCACTTCCGCAATTGAGAAACGTGAAACACGTCATGCATGGCAGAAAACTGAGCCGGTAATGAAAGGCGATAAGCCATGGAACCAATACGTTCGGTGATAGGAAATGGCCCAATATATCGAGGCGCTAACTTTCCCGATCGACTGAAACGTACAACACCCTTCATAGGTGAAACACGAATAAATACAAGATCTCCCACAGAAAATTCTAATTTCCTTCTTCGATTATCGGCATAGGATTTTTGTCTACTCTGAGCTTCTTTCATCCTATGACGAATAAGTTCAATCTTTTTTGTGGAATCATGAATAAAATCTGGACCTAAAACCAACTTCTCACCGGCCTCAAGCTAACAAGAAGGAGATCAGCATGGTCTTCCATAGAGTGCCTCGAAAGGTGCCATACCAATACTAGCTTGGAAGCTGTTATTATAGGAAAATTCAACAAGTGAAATATGATCTTCCCAACTTCCACCGAAATCAAGCACACAAGCACGAAGAAGATCTTCAAGAGTTTGATTCACACACTCAGTTTGTCCATCGGACTAGGGGTGATAAGCGGTGCTAAAATTAAGCTTCGTTCCTAAAGCTTTTTGAAGACTCTTCCAAAATCCACTAGTAAACAATGGATCACGATCACTAACTATAGAAGTAGGAACTCCATGCAATTTAACAATTTCTTTGATAAAGAGTTTGGCCAGAAGAGGAACGGTTCGATTCGACCGAACGGGAATAAAATGGGCGGATTTAGTAAGTCTATCAACGATCACCCATAAGCTATCATGACCCGAACGAGAACGGGGAAGGCCATCAATAAAATCCATGGAAATTTGATCCCACTTCCAAATTGGAATTTCCAATGGTTGCAATAACCCACCGGGCCTTTGATGTTTGGCCTTGACGAGTTGGCAAGTCATGCAACACTTAACAAAGTTAGCAATATCGGATTTCATTCCCTCCCAATAATAAAGTCGCTTCATATCCACGTACATTTTACTACTACCGGGATGAATGGAAAATTTGGAACGATGAGAATCTTCTAGAATATCTTTACGAAGATCACTAATATTTGGCACTATAAGTCTACCAAATTTTCGAATGCCGCCACGAGAATCAATATCAAAGTCTTTCAAACCTTCAATATCGGTTTTATCCTTAATATTCTGGCTAAGAAGAGCCAATTCGGGATCTAGCCTTTGAGCTTCAAGGATGCGGTCTAAAAGAGAAGGACGAGCCTCAAGGCTACATAAAACAAGAGATGAACATAAATCAAATACACGATCTCTAATCTCACAAGTGGATAAAACCTCAAGATCATGCCATTCGGATATCATCATGGAAACAACCGCTTGTTGCTTACGACCAAGAGCATCAGCAACTCGATTTCCCTTTCCGGGAGTATAAAGAATATCAAGATCATAAGAGGCAAGGAATTAGAGCCAACGCTGTTGACGCAAATTAAGTTCCTTTCGAGAAAATAAATATTTCAAAGACTTATGATCAGTATAAAGTATAAATTTCTCTCCCAAAAGATAATGTCGCCAAATTCGAAGGGCGAAAACGATAGCCGTGAGTTCTAAATCGTGTGTGGCATATCTAGTCTCAGCCGGCTTCAATTGCCTAGAAGCATAAGCAATAAAACGTTCTTTTTCCATAAGAACGGCACCCAAACCAACGTGACTAGCATCGGTATAAACAACAAAATCTTGATTCCCTTCAGGAATAACAAGAATAGGAGCATCAGAAAGGAGTTCTTTTAATTTTTAAAAAGAAGTTTCACATTTGTCCGACCAAATGTATTTAACACCTTTCTTTGTTAAGCCAGTAAGAGGCACGACAATTTTAGAAAAGTCTTTTATGAAACGGCGGTAATAACCTGCCAATCCGAGAAAGCTACGGATTTCAGTCACGCTCTCTGGTCTCTTCCAATTTTGAATTGCTTCAATCTTTGAAGGATCCACTGATATTCCGGATTCGGAAATAATATGACCGAGAAACTTCACACTAGATTGCCAAAAGTGGCATTTAGAAAACTTTGCTTTTAACTGATTACTCCTAAGAGTTTCCAATACAATCCGAAGATGCTTTTCATGTTCCTCCTCGGTTTTAGAATACACAAGAATATCATCAATAAAGATGAGAACAAATCGATTGAGAAAATCTTTAAAAACTCGATTCATAAGGTCAACGAAATAAGCCGGAGCATTCGTTAAACCAAATGGCATAACAAGCCATTCATAAGATCCATATCGAGTACGGAACGATGTCAAAGGAATGTTATCCTCTGCAATACGAAGCTGATGAAAACCAGTAGCCAAGTCCAATTGTGAAAAGACTCTAGCACCACTAAGCTGATCGAATAGATCATCAATCTGAGGTAAAGGATATTTATTTTTAATAGTAAGATCATTAAGCTTGCGGTAGTCAACGCAAAGCCTAAGTGTACCATCAGATTTCTTCATGAAAATTGCCGAAGCTCCCCAAGGTGAGGAACTAGAGCGAATAAATTGCTTCGTCTCCAATTCGGATAATTGTTTGCGCATCTCCTCATTCTCCTTATTGGACATGCGATAAGGAGGACGAGTAATAGGTTGAGCTTCAGGGGTAAGATTAATTCTGAACTCAATTGCTCGCTTAGGTGGTAATCCTAAAACGGGCTCAAATATGTCGGAAAATTCACGAACGACGTGAATACGAGAAATGACATCTTCCTCATCATCATTATCATCATCACGAGGATTTAAAGAATATAAAGATGCAGCCAAAGTGGAATCCGAATCTTTAAGATTAATAGAAATCTGCTTAACATATAGTGGATGTCGAAGATAAATAGTCCACTCAGGACATAAGATATGAGCTTCATAACGGTTAAGCCAATCCATAACCAAAATCATTCCAAAGCCTAAGTAACGCATGACATGCAAATCGGCTAGGAAAGAAAAATCACATAAAATAATCTCGACATCTTTACAAAGCAAACTAAGAGTTGCGGATCCACCAACCAGATTCACAATTCTTAAAGAAGTCATTAAAGCAACAACACTTAAGGAAAAAGTATCGACAAGTTCCTTTGATATAAAAGAATGGGATGTACCCGTATCAAAGAGAACTTTAATAGGTTGATCACGAAATATAATAATGCCATCAAGGACAGAGTGAGACATACCTTGACCGCGAGATGTGTTTCCAGGGGCTTGAGCCACATTAAGCTTTCCCTCCTTCTTACCTTGAAGTCTGGGGCATAAATGTATATAATGATCCGGGCTTTTACATTAGCGACAAGAACGCGGCTTCGAACACTTGTTCGCAAAATGGTCCTTAGAACCACAGTTAAAGCATTGCCCACTACTTGGGGTAGAAGTCTTTGCTGCCGGAGGTGCAGGTTTCCCCTTTTTGTTGGGATAAGGACCTTTGAATTTGTTTGGCCTCTTCTTGTTGTTGAAGTTTGGTTTGGAACCCACCACTTCAACATCACTTTCCCTATCCGCCTCTTCAAGACGAAGAGCGACATCAATGAGTTGGTCAAAAGAAACTTCTAATTTGAGAAGTAATGGCTTCTTGAGATTTTTGTTTAAGCCATATACAAATCTTTGATTTTTCTTCAATGGGGTGTTGATGTATTCAACCCCATATTTAGACAGTGACTCGAAGGATGCGACATAATCTATCACAGAGGATTCACCTTGAACAAGGTCTATGAAACGACGAGCCAATGTTACTTTCTCAGCTTCTGGTACAAATTTCAATTCGAAGTGTTCCCGGAATTGCTCCCAGGTGAGATCCGCTTCATTGATTTCAAAAATAAGAAGTTCGTACCAATCTAATGCTCTTTCTTGGAGCATACTAGAAGCCACCTGAACTCGGTGAAGATCAATAAGGTTCATGCGAGAAAAAGTTCGATCGCATGTTCTTAGCCAAGCCTGGAGTTCTATAATGGTTTCAGAACCTTTGAATGGTTTCCCACCCAAGTTGGTATAATCGTTGCACAAGCGTGCAAATCCAAACTTAGGGTGAGTAGGTTCTGGATTAGAACCAGCTGCTTGAGCATTCTTTACTAGATCAAGAAGCTGCTAAGCAGTCATAAAAACTCCATCTTGAGGAGCAGCACTAGATTGACCGGCGCTAGGACGATCAGGTTTAACCATTTTTCTTCCTTAAGAAAGAAAGAAAGAGGGGGAAGAAGGTTATTCACAAAATGAATATCAAGCAATCTTGATAGGTAAAACAAGGTATCATAAAGGAAATAGGATGAATCGGTTCGAAGACCCGAACTAAATCCTATAGCACGACTCCTAAGGTGGACTTAGGACGATGATCTTTGTTAAGTTATTCTACATTGTTCCGAAGTTTGGCTCTGATACCAAGCTGTGACGCCCTACCTCTATACCCACGCTAGCCAAGAACACTACGGTGTAATGCTGTCAACTAGCACAGAGAATATGGCTGTTGAGGAGTGACCATCCGTGTAATTGCTTTGTGCGAGCATAGATATGTCAGATAAAATAACATGCATAAGGGGAAGTCCAACATACCGATACAAACTCAAAGCTACCACACAGTGGCTGTATATAATCCTCGGAAACAAATATAGAAATAAACATAACACAAATCAGTCACAGACATCCATATCACAAAGGCGGAAAAAGATATGAATATATATATATATATAACACATGAAAGTGTACATCAAAGTAGTGGTCTGAAAGATCCATGATAATACAAAAGATTAGCTACAAGCTACACAAAAGAATAAGTATACATCACGGAGTCTATATCTCAAATGTATACATCCAAAAACTACTAATCTAAGTAGTTAGCCAAAAGTCAGATTAATTCCAAAAGAGAAGTCAGTAGAAGCACCTGTAACATCTCGGTCTGACCCGAGTATTATTTCATAAGAAAATAATAAACGGATCAGTCTAGCTATAAATATCAGATGATATGGTATAGAATAAAAGATATGGCATGAACATATAATAACCATAATGCTATACTACTATAAGTATGTAATTGAAAATCAACATGAGATTAATCAATATCACAAGAATCTTCTCAAAGATAAAATGGGGTATCATACCTTAAACTTGTATTCATAACAAGTCAATGACACACAAATTCACCAATGCATAAAAATTGATAAAACTTATCAATGGAAATCACGAAAATTGGTGAAGCACAAAATTCCAGAAATCATCGCAAGAAATCCAGAAATCACAAGAAGGGGGAGGGCCTATCACAAAACGGGAGTATGAAAACTCACCAACACGTGTATCACAAAACGAGACGCTATCTCATGGTAGCTAACCATTAATATTTGAGCCGAAGCTCCACAAGAATGGCCCGAAGACCGTAGGGCGCTACCCAACATATGTGATGTAGAAACATCACACAAACGGGGTTTAGTCTCCCTCGTAGAGAAAGAGACATCGCACAATTGCTAGTCTAAATCACAAAAATGATTGTCATGATCATCAAGAAGTATCAATCACACCAAGCTAGTAAATATATGAGTTTAGCTTCATGTCCCATAACCACTTGCTTAACTTAAATATTTACGAACAAACTGTAGATCTTCACTAGAAAATTGTCACAAGAGGTTCAATCGTACAAGTCCAAGAATTAACCGGCGAAGTAAACGCAAGCGTTTCATACCACTCGTTTTACTAAGTCGTTTAATTAGATTTCTCGTACGAGTGAGGTAAAGGCTTGTATGTACTAATAGATTGGAAAACGGTTTAAGAGAAAGAGTTTTGTAGTAAAATAGAGTTGAAATCGTTTTGATAAAAGAGTTTTGGTATTTACTACTAGTATTGAAACCTTTATGTTTTTAAAGTGACAAATCACAAAAATGATTGTAGAAACAATCGGTCACAAAAGTTCACATTCGAAGACGTGAACAAAATCCAAGGAAATCAATTCCAAAACCATCAAAGTAGGAATGCCCGTGAGAATGAACATGGCCGAGCTAAAGTGCAACGACCTAAAGAGGTAGCGACTTAAAGTAAATAGGTCGAATGACCTAAGAATAGCATGCCGAGCGACCCAGGTGAGCGGCCTAAGCACGTGGCGCGACCTATAATGTTCGAACGACCTAACTAGGCGAGCGATTTAAGGGGTCAGGCGACCTAAAGAAAAATAAGGTCTAACGACCTAAAGGAAATAGGGTCAAGCGACCTAAAAGAGGAAACAGGTCGAACGACCTAGTGCGTTGCGACTTAGGGGGTGAGCGACCTAAGCTGAGCGACCTAAAGGAAGCGAGCTAGGCGATGGCGCGACCTAGGACGTAACGATCTAACTGGTCTCGATATGCCTCAATGGTCAAGCGACCTAGCGGTGTTTTAGATCGCCGAGCGACCTAAGGGATAAACGAGCTAAGGGGCGAACAACCTAAGCCCAGAACGAGGTATATGCAGGCAGAGACTTATCCACACGAGCGAGGTAACAAGGCAGAACGACCTAAGTGCAGTTTTCTAGCCAAAAACACTAAAAATTGGGGGGTTTTCACCAATTCAATCCAAACCAAATGCAAATGTACATGCTAAAGTGATAGGAATTCATTCCCAACAATCCAAGATAGTTATAGACAAGAATATGAGATAAAAATCTCACCTTTTCATGGAAATTGATGGAGATGAAGTTCGAAAGCAAAGCAAGAACAATCACAAGCTTGAATCAATGTCTTCTCTTGAATTTGGAGTAGATGTTGGATTAACAATGAAGACTAAGGCTTTGGAGTTTTAATTTCCCATTCCCTCCTCCATTTTTTATGAAGCTTGAATGTTTAAGCAAATAGAAATGAAGTTATGAAGAGAAGGGGTGAAGATTGGGTCTAATAGGCTAAAAGCCCAAACCAAAGTCCAAAGCGAAAAAGTAGCAAAATTTCCACTAACTCCAAACATATCGAAGTTTATACTTAAAAGATTGCAAACGACGTTTTGAACTCAGTGGAAGTGGTCTCGAGTAATAATTTGACCGTATGCAAAAAGTAGCTTTTCGGACCAAAATCCGACTAACGATAAAATATTTAAATATAAAACCGACAATTATGCGGGTTGTTACAATATCTTTGTAAAGATATTTTGAAATGAGTAATTTGGAAGAAATTACAAATAATAGCCTAGCGATTGCTTATGGGTGTTATATTGATAGTTAAATAACCGACTATCAGTTTTGACCAATTTCGTTAATCGTTTCGAAGAGACCGGGATCAGATTTAATTATCCGAAAACCACTTCGATCCGGTTTGAACGTTACGAATGAATACCGTGAAGATGTTGAAGATGGTGATTCGGTTTGTCCAGGCCCAGGACAACTTGTATGGATGAATGCTATCAGAACATCGTCATTGGAGAACGATGAGCATTCTAAGTGAAATTATTCTTGAAAGGTAATCGTAGCCTCTGGCCTCATCAACTGGAATGGTTGAAAATCAGGGGGTATGCAGCAAGGCTAAGTGGGTCATACCCAACTAGGGTATGTTATCACCTTTTTAGATAGCCTCAGATATATTATATTATATTATATGGATACAGTGCATGCGAAAGAGCTCTCGATAAGGGTGGGAACACCCGGGGTGATAACATATTCGGTTCTATCCAGGTTAGGGATAGGGCCAGTCTTGTGTTGCAGGGGATCCCGACGAGGTCCTCGGTACATTTTTCTAGACGTGTACCATGATAGGCGGTACCCCAGTGCCTAATCATTGTATGGAATCCAATCTCCAATAAGCGCCGTACGGCTTTGATTGTGCCCAACTATGCTGAAACGTGAGATGCAAGCATTTCAGCTATTTTCTATTTACTTGGTTTAGACACTATTATAATATCGGACGTTTTGATAAAAATGGTTTGGTTATCGTAAGGGAAAAACCCATCGTGTGACGCGGTCTTACGAGATACCTTTGTTTTTAAAAGTATTTTGAAAATAATAGTAATAATTCAAAATGAGTGTGTTTTCTCACGCTGGTTTTCCAGACTGACTCAGTTGTTATTTTATTATAATACTCGGGTCAGACCGAGTATTACAGATTTAGGGTAGGATGCTTTGGAGCTCAGGAGACGAGCTGGATGATAGAGGCGTATTTCAATACTTGATGTATATTTTCCGCTGTATGACAACAAGTAATTATAACTGTCCAGATTTGATGTAGTGATTGTTGTACTCTGATGATTGTATGTATTAAACAGTTATATATCCTTTTGTATAAAAATCTGTTATTATATATTATATTTTGTTCCGCTGCGATTGTGAGATTCTGTGTTGTTCTGTTTCTTTCCTTCTATCTTTTTCTTTTTCACCCCTAATGAACTGGTGTTTCCGGCACTCGATTGCTCGACATTCTATACAGTGGACGTATTGACGTCGATTTTCGAGGGTCGAAAATCCTCGTTCGTTACAGGAAAACATAAGGAGGAGAAAGTGCGGAGAGGAGATAGTGGGGGAATGAATGAAAACGGCTAATGTTTTGGGATTAAAACGTGGGTGTGAAAAAGGACGCATATGCCATATTTCCTTTAGTTGAACGTAGCTGTGGCTGTAGTAGGAGGAAGGGGTTGTTGGGAAGTTTAAAAACGTTTCACCATAACAAAGTATTTGTATTATTAGTAGACACACACACACATGTATGTATAAATATATTATATATAATATATGAACATAAAACATTTATATATAGATATATATATAGAGAGAGAACAATTATTAAAAATTATTTATAATTCAAAATTAACTTAGTTTTTCAAACATAACAATTTTAGTATTTTAATTTGTATATATTATGAATAAAATATTGTTTTCAACCATAAATAATTAACATAAAATAATCTATTGATGAAAATTCAAATTTTACAATTTTCCAAAATCTAGGATCATAAAATAGAGCTTAGAAAAAATCTGAAGATTTTTCAAAGTTGAAATATTATTTTTAAAAACAAATACATTGATTTCGGTAATAATTATTTAATATAAAATAATATATTATTAAAAATTCAAATTTTAAATTTTCAAAAATTCTAGGATCATGAATGAAAGGTTACAAAAAAATTAAATTATTATTTTCAATAAGTCATAAACAATTATTCTAAAATAATATTAATTACTAAAAATAATAAACTTTATTAAAAAACCTTAAATTTTTTCTATAAGTTTCTGGAATGATGTAATATTTAAAAAAAATATAAATTGAATTTTTAATGTAATAATTATTTTATATATAATAAACAATTCAAGATTCAATAAATGTTAATTTAAAAATATGAATATATGTATGATAATTAATTTTTAAATTCATATTATATATAAATAAGTGTACTAAATTTTTTAAATCATATATATATATATATCTTATTTATGCATATATGCTATTATGAGAAAGAAATATACACTAATATATATATATATATATGAATTTATTAATAAATATATATAAAATAATTATTAATGACAAAAATTGATTTTGTACAGGAAACAACATTTGTCCATATATAAATCAAATAGTATAATAAACAAATTATGCACATAACCAAACTGATTTGTGACAACTGGATCTACTTACAAAATCTCACCTAACTAAACATATACTAGCAATATATTTAAACAGATATGAAATTGCTCATTATAGGATCACAGAATATAATTTAGTTACTGTAATATGAATTAAAATTACCAATTTAATGATGTCTTTGAATCCACGTTGAAGCAACGACTTCCCTTCCTTTTACTGTTCTTGATTCGTCGGATTGCAATTCCGGAATCACCTACATCTATCTATCGAATAGTATTATTTTAATTTGAAATATATTTGAGAATTTTGGAGTTGATTGAGAGCTATGTTTTAACCAGCAATGTAGAAGGTAATGGCGACCAAAAAAAAGGTTAGTCATTATTTTAGATATATATATATATACACACACACATATATATACATACACACACCCCCCTCCCCCCCACACACACAGTTGTATTAGAGAGAAATGAGGAAAACCTTTTTACCCATTCTCACTTGATCTCAACCCATTATCCCCAAGCCAATTCCCTATGTTTTAGCCACTCCTAGACCTTCCCAAAACCGAAATTTTGCAGCCCTAATGATGGGCCTTAAACCCATCTAAGCCCAAGCCAAAATACTATGCAATTAAATCTTATTTAATCGCTTGTCGATATTGTATATCAATCGATATATTTATAACGGTTATAAATATATATTACATTATTTATTTCTCAAATCATATTCAAATTTTATAATTAATAATTCATAAATATTAATTAGTTTATAACAATTTTAAACTAAGTAAATCGTTCGGTCTTAAGAGAATTCATTATTTCGGCTGTGTAACTCTTGGGTGTAAATTTGATCAGCGATTAACATCGAACTATTATAATGTTAACATTCGCACATCACTTAGCAGGTGGTGTGACATTATGGCCAAATTTATCACTGACTCATTTTCGGTAAAATCCAATTTTAGTTTAATAAGCGTTACCCGGTTGTGATATTTGTTTACACCAATTCTCTTCGTCAAAACTATATCACTTTGGACTTATGGAATTTGGTAATGGTCAAAATTCCAACCTCATCCACATTCAACTTTATAGTCCAAATACAAAGTCCTTGGTTCAATAATAACAATTATTATTAACCGAAATGCTCTGGCCAGAGACTTTGACTTTGAGTTGACTTGAGTTGACTGTGATACTAACCGCATATAATTGAGGAGACAAATCCTCTCTTGAATAGTGCTTCACTTCCAATACTTCCACTCGACCCAACTATAGTCACTCGATGGACGCCATGCCATGAATTGGCTATAATCAAAGCGGAGCTTTCATATTGAAGATCCACAGTATTCTCAAGTCGAGAGAACTGTGTAAATCAGTCACATCGATATTTTTTATTTGACCTTTAGTTATATTAACCAACAGAAAACTATCGAGTGAGTCAATCCATAGTTATCCAATAACTATTAGTACGTAAGCCCTAGGTGCCCCAGCAGTCATGAGTAATACACTGCCCAACATTTGGAGAGAATTACGTACTCCATCCTTAACGGATACATCGATATCCAGTCTCGATGCATCTTGACTAGGAATATTTAAAATGGTATATTTGTTTCATTGTGATAAATTACTCACGGTTACAACACTTTTAACTACTATCACAAAATATACCATTTATGGATTTTTCTATTAAATATATTTTTAATTAAGTTAATTAATTAATATAATCACATTATATCAAGTATATAATAGGAAGAAAATACCTTTTATTTCGAACAGGATTGGTCAACGAGTTAGATATGATATAAACAGTCGTCTGTATTCATAATAAACATTTCAATACAATAGAAAAGGAATATAATTTTGAACAGATTTCAAAATTATAATTAATTTCAAAATGTTTGAAACTATTTAAACTTTATAAACAGATTTCAAAATTATATTAATTTCAAAATTATAAAAATTTCAAAATGTTTGAAACTATTTAAACTTTAATTTCGAAATTTAAAATTTATTAATAAGATTAATAAAATAAATTAGTTAAATGAGTTAATTAATTAATACTTATATGCATGTATTATATATGTTGATATATAAGGGCCTGACCGTATGATTTTACTACAGTCGTCTGTATTATAGAATTTAATAAAAATAAAGCCATTCTTCTTATAGAACAATTCATTGGTTCCATTTGGCTTCCATATCTTATCAACAAAACTTTTGAAGTTATTGTAAATAGGTCGCCTTCCTAGAATATAAACAACTAAAGTGTTCTTCCATTTCTCTTCAGCACAATAAAAACAGTCTTAGGAATCATACCTTTTGTCATCTCCCCATCAGAAATAGGAGTGAAATACGTTAAATCAGTAATATCTATCTCTCTGTCTGTCGAGCATTCTTTGACAGTTGTTGCCAATGACCTGGCCCACACATTAGTGCTATGGTGAGATATAGGGGCGTTGGTTACTTTGTCAATATGTTGCTCCGTATTAACTGTAGGAAAGGCGGCTGATGTACAGGAATTCATGAAGCCTAATTTCTCAATTGCAGATTCTTCCTTCTGTTCGCTACCTGTAGGGAAGTAGCACTCGCTGTCATCTGAAGTGAAGGTAGTACGGCGCTCCGGTAGGGTGGGGGTGGATGCAGTTATATCAGGAGGTTTGGATGGTGGGGGGTCAGTAACCGTTCCCGTTAAGAAGTCGGTGTTCACCATTTTTAGTTTTTTTTAAGTATATCTTTATATATATGTGTGTGTGTATATAAATGATAAAAAATTATTTTTAGCACTTACAATTCATAATAAACATAAACAAGTGTTTGAAAATTTTCAGATCAATATTTTTATGTATATTAAATATGAAAACAGGTGTTTTAATTCAAATTGTATGTGAATATTAAATCATTAATTAATACATATATATGTATAAACATATATAATTTTAAACTAAAATTTATTTTAATATTTAATATCAGATTACAAACATAATCATGAATTAGATCTTTAAATTTTATACACATATCCAATCTCCATTATGACAAAAATCTCACCTAACTAATGAAATAACAATAATCCGATTATATACATAAGTTTACATGATTAACAAATCTAAAAACATAATAATATGATCAACATATAGATAAACATTACCCGGAACAGATGCCCTAATGTCCATGTTGAAATAATGAATTCTCTTTCTCTAAAATTCCTTGATCCGTCAGATTGCTAGTCTAGAATAAATTAGAATTTGTTTAGGGTTTTGAGATTAGTATTTATAATGTTAGGATAAGAGAGGAAACTATGTAATTTTCTCACTAGAGCTTAACCACACATTTCCAAACCCTAATCCCTTGTTGTAGCCACCCCTAACCCTATCTAAACCAGCTGCCTATCGTCTCTAAACATCATGGGTTGTGAGCCCTTTATAACAGCATGCTTCGTCGTAATTGGCTTCGTTGAGACCTTTGTATTTGATTTGCATTTGTGGTGGCTTTTCTTGCATGTGATTGGTTGAATGAACATTGGACCCTGGTTTCCACCATATAACTAAGTCATTTATTTCCATTATTTGAAGCAGAAAGAGATTTTGTAATATTTTGATCTTCAATTTTTTTTGCCTTTTATGGACTCAACATGTAGCGAGATCAATAAATAACTAGTAGCATTGAGCTTTCAGTTCTAGGCATCTGTTTTTTAAGTTGAGGAGAAAAGTATTTACAAACAAAAGTTATGGTCATAGCTGGAAGGAACCAGCCTTTAGACTTGGTTGGTTTTGTCCCTTTGGTTACAAATGAATAGATTAAAGCATATAATATCTTGGTAAAAATAATACCTCCTAAACTTTAACTCGTGTCGATGAATACAAGGTGAACTTCGAAAAATGAATTAAATTAAGATTTGTTCTAGATGCGAATATCCTTTTAATCCATGCCTATGCTAAATTTTTCTTAACAACTTATAACTGTGTAATGTGATAGAGTTATAAGGGTGTGTCTTAGAGGTAATTATGTAATTTATTATATGATTTAACTCTTGTACAAGAATCTTATTTGAAATGATCAAGTATGCTTTTGGTTTTGTTTTCCATTATATGTATTGTTATATTGCGATACAAGAATGATTTGAATATTTTAAACATACATAAATAGAAAATCATTAGGAAAAGTTTTCAATCAATTGTAGTTGCAAATATGTCCATAACCATTAATTTTGAATCTGATAATCGAACACTTATACTCAAATTATTCTTAGTTAAGATGTATCGAGAAAAGAATATCTTTACATCCATTGAGACCTGTGAACGTAATGCCCTCCATATGATGGACGGTGAATAATTACTCATGACCATTAGGGATACCAAGAAGGTATGTACTTGTGTTTGTTTGAAACAATCATTGAATGACTCAATGATAGTCTTTTTAGATTAAATAAATTAAGTCAAATAGAATATCTCATGTAACAACATGCATTTGTCTTCGGACTTGTGAGTATTGTTGATCTTAATTATCTAGATTGTACTTTGATTAAGGTCAATCACATGACACCACGATTATGTTACAACCATAGTTAGGTACATGTTAAAGTACTTGAAGTGAAACACTACTAAAGAGAAAATTTGTCTCCTTCGTTTTATATGGGTAGTGTTACCGTAATTGATAGCCAACTTCAAGTCAATTTTTCGCTTGAGTAAATCAATTAATGTTATCTGATTGAACAAAGGGCTCTAAAGTGGCATTATGTAATTAACTATATATATTATTAAAGTTTTTGACCATTGACCAAACTCTTGATATATTAGTGATATAATGATGAAGAAAAGAAAACATGCACAAAATACCGTTACAAAGCTGCAGATTAATAATGATTAAAAATTGAATTTCACCTAAATGATCTATAAGCAACCGAACGAGTTCCCAATTCTATACTCTGGCAAAGTCCTTATAGGTTTTAGTATTTAGATTGTTTAAATAGTACCGATGATCCAGTTCATATTAGGGAGTCAACACAATAATGTTGTAAGCAAATTTTCGAGTTCAAATTGTTTAGACTAATTTATAAATTTTATAAATTAATACAAATGTTGTATTAAATTTTTATGGCTTTTAATAAATTTCTTTTTCAAAGCAAGCTGGGTGGATTGGTCCCCTACAAGATTTTTATAAATAGAAAAAAGAAAGAAATGTAAGTATTAATATGCTAACACTTACGGGGAAAAACAAAGACAATAAAGAAAAAAAGGGGAAAGAAAACACAAAAAAAGCAAGTACATACACCAAGCACGTACCAAAAAAGACCAATCAATGCACCATCCAAGTGGACCCAAAAAAAAAAAAAAAATCCCCCAAACTAAAGCTTAGCCACTTCCAAAGTAATCCCTACTTCACGTCTTACCAGTTAAAAGTATGGCTTCTAGCACATATTTTACTATTATAGATTTTGGCGTTTCTCTCATGCCAAATTGCATTAACACACTTCCTTGGGAGAAGAAGAAGCATCATAGAAGTCTCATTCTTCCATCTAATAGCATGGTATATATAGACCCACTCCATTCGGCTAGTACTAGGTTGACGCAAGTTAGCTTTTAGTAGCAAAGGTTTCCATAACCAAAAGGAGAATCGACAACTGAAGGATATGTGAAGGTTTTCCTCAATGTGTTGCTTACAAAGCACACACACATTAGAAATAGCAATGCCTTTGAATTGAAGATTACCTAAGAGTATGTAGACCATTTTTCAAGACCATCCATGGCAAAAAGTTATCTCTATGCTTGAAATCTCTATTCCATACTCTTTTGCACCATAAAAACTTTGGCAGATTATTAGCAGCTAGCAAGAGACCGTAAACAATAGCAATCAAGCGTGCTTTACCCTTCATAGACCAAGAAATCTGATCATGGTCCACACAAGGGTTGGAAGAGTTCTCAGCGTAAGTCCACAAAGTTCTTACCACTTTATTGCTACAACAAAGGTAAGTAAAAGCAGCAAATGATCATGTAGTCACTGACTATTTTTCATGGGGGAGTATACCAGTTTGCATTCTTTCATTGTAAGTTAGTATGCTATGCAAAATTAGGCCATGGTTGAGCCATCGGGAATGCCAAAAGGAGATAAAGTATTTTTTGTGAGGCAAAGCATTGAGCATGAGGTAGCAAAGTGAATCTTAGCTTTAAAATATCCTCCAGACCCAACTTATGTCACTGGGGGCTTCCATAGTCTGAAAATAAACTTTGCCAATGCGATGAACTTTAACCCATATGACCCATATATTTGTGCTGCTGATTAGTAAATTATTGAAGTGTTTAGAAAAGGCAGCAGCTTGTTCCAGACTCCTAGATTTTTGATACCAAGACCACCATGTTCCTTGGGCAGCATGACATTTTTGAAGACAATAGGGGTTAACCTATTTGAAAACATGGACCCAGTCCATATGAAGTAACTTATGGCAGATTGAATCAAATAAATAATATTTTTAGGTAATGTGTATGTCCTACCCCATTAAACTGACATGGAAAAAATAATAGAATTAACAGTAGTTGTTCTGCCAACTTGAGATAGTTTTGTATTGCGCTAGGAATTCATTCTATTGGTAAATATTTCAAAGAGGGGCATATATTGACCAGTTGATAATTTAGAGGAGTTGATGGAAAAACCAAGATAGGTCACAGAGGGATTAAAGGCCTCTAACTTGGACAAGGCAAAGATATTTAATTTCTGCTCTTCCTCGAGGCTAGCAACGAGGAAGTGGGATTTATGAGAATTGATGAGTAATTAATCCAATGAGCTTAAAGAATAAATCCATGGTATGCTGAATAAAAAGAATTGATGAGGCAATAGGCTTGGTGAAGATTAGAGGTCATCTGCGAACATGAGGGAAGTGATTCTAGGATTTGAACATTTCGGGTGTAACATCATTTCTTTATTATTCACCGATTTATTAATCAAAACTATTAAAACTTGCATAACAATAATAAATAAATAAGAAGATGCGGGGTCTTCCTACCTACCAGAGAAGTAACCGATGCTTTTGCCATTGATAATTAAGCTGAACTTAGCAGTAGATATGCAAGCATGTATCCACTTAATCATTTGATCAGGGAACCCCATTTTTGTCATACTAGTAGTAATAGAGGAGCATTGAATCGAGTCAAATGCCTTTTGAATGTCAAGCATAAGCATGGCTATTAGTGATATTAACTCTATTATTGTTGGAATTCCTTTTAGATGGTGAATGAGATATATCCCACATCATCAAAAATATGCCCGGTTATATTTTTGGTAAATAAAAGTGAACGGTTTTACTGTGAATATGAATAGATGCGATGAAGAGACGCGACGTTTTAAACAGCAACGGTTCTGGAGTGTTGCAACTGAACGGACGCGACTGTTGCAAACAGCAACGGTTCTGGAGCGTTGCAACTGAACGGACGCGACTGTTGCAAACAGCAACAGTTCTGGAGCGTTGCAAATGAAAAGAAGTGACTGTTGCGAACAGTAACGCTTTTTTGACGTTGCAAATGAAGAGGTGTGACTTTTCTCAACGGATGCAGCCGTTGGGAATTCGGCTATAAATAAGGAGGAAACCTGATCACTTTCCTCACTCATTTTTCAAACCGAATTATCTCTTCTATCTCTTCATCTCTTAAATCATATTCAGTCCTATCACACAGAAGATCATACACATCACAATCTCATGCAGATTACGTCTGTTGTATCTTGGGAGAATTTTGAAATAAAATTCTTAAGGAAATCGTTACGACGAGCCTCAGACAAAATCGGGTTAGAACTTTTATTCTACATTCTACCCTTTAATTTTGTTATACTATTTATTCAAAATAGTATAACGCTGTTGTTGTAATTTATTTACAACATTCATATTGTTATTATAATTAATACAGAATTCCAGTGTAGTGGAAATCTGAGTTATAAACTTGTGCGACGAGTTTATATTTGATTATTCTCTGTTTTTGGTATACTAGACATATAACATCTTAAGAATTTTACTGTTTTCTTACTAAAACAGAGATGGCAACAGTAGAATTTTCAAAGACTACTACTCACAACAGACCTGAACCGTTCAAGGGAGATGGCGATGATTTTTTAACATGGCAGAATCAGATGTTATTTTAACTCACCACACTCGGTCTGCAACGGTATATCGAGGAGGAGGAACCGATTTCTTCACCAGGCAAGGAAGCAGATGTTGCTACATGGAAACATTCCGATTTCCTATGCAGAAACTATATTCTGAATTGTCTCGACAAGGTGCTATACAAAGTATATCAACCTCTAAAGACAGCAAAAACACTCTGGAATGCACTTGCCACAAAGTATAAGACGCAGAATATCAGTCTTAAGAAATTCATTGTAGACAAATTCATGGACTACAAGATGGTTGACTCCAAACCGGTGACTGCTCAACTGCATGAACTACAAATCATTATTCATGAACTCGAAGCGGAAGGTCATAAGGTTGGGGAATCGTTTTTGGTTGAAGCCATCACGGGAAAACTGCCACCGTTGTAGAGAGATTACCGCAATTATCTAAAGCATAAAAAGAAGGAAATCTCTTTACAGGATCTCATAGTCCGATTGAAAATTGAGGCAGATAACCGTGGAATTACAAAACAAAGCGAGGAGGCATTTGTGGCTGAAGATTCAAAGACCAAAATCAAAAAGAAGAATTTCCAGAAGAAAAGGAAAGCTCAAGACAACAAACCAAAAGACAACAAACGAACCAAAAAGTTTAATGGTGAATGTTGGGTTTGTGGAAAGGTTGGACATGCCGCTAGAGATTGCAAACTCAAGAAGGACCGCAACAAAGAGGCAAATTTAGTAGACAACATGGAAGTGGATGAGTCCAACTTCTTGGCAGTTGTATCTGAATGCAATATGGTTCAGAATCCTAACCAATGGTGGGTGGACACAGGCGCTACTCGTCATGTCTGCTCTGACAAATCCATGTTCTCTACATACAAGAAATTCGATCATGAAGAGAAACTCTATATGGGTAATTCTGCAGTATCTATGATCGAAGGCAGTGGCACAGTAATCCTCAAGTTTACTTCAGGAAAAACTGTCAAGTTAAATGACGTGCTCCATGTTCCAAACATACGTAAGAATCTCATCTCTGGTGCAGTATTATCAAAGAAAGGATTCAGAATGGTGTTCGAGTCAGACAAGATGGTTCTGTCCAAAGCTGGAATGTATATCGGAAGAGGATATTTATGTGATGGCCTATTTAAGGCAAATGTAGCCGTTATCGGCAATAAAACTATGAATTCTGATTGTGCTATTAATAAAATTGAAGTTTCTTACTTGCTTGAGCACGAAATTTTACTATGGCATGATAGATTAGGACACATAAATTTCCGAAAAATGAAAATATTATCAAACTTGGGATTAATTCCAAAATTCCAAGTAGATAAGAACTACAAATGTGAGACATGTGTAGAAGCAAAAATGGTTAAAAAACCATTTCAATCTGTTGATAGAAGCACCGAACCACTAGGTTTGGTTCATACAGATTTATGTGATTTTAAATCATTACCTACAAGAAGTGGGAAAAAGTACTTTATTACGTTTATTAACGATTATACGAGATATTGCTATGTATATCTTTTGAATAGTAAAGATGAAGCAATTACGTCATTTATAAAGTACAAAGCCGAGGTGGAAAATCAGTTAAATAAAAAGATCAAGATATTGAGATCTGATCGAGGTGGAGAATATGAATCACCATTTGAACAGTTCTGTGCCGAAAATGGTATAATTCATCAAACAACAGCTCCATATTCACCACAACAAAATGGTGTAGCCGAGAGGAAGAACGGAACGTTAAAAGACATGATTAATGTCATGCTTTTAACCTTTGGTCTACCGACGAACTTGTGGGGGGAAGCCTTAAATATGTCTAATCACATATTAAACAAAGTCCCTCATAATAAAACAGGAACAATTCCATATGAGATATGGAAAGGACACAAACCAAGTTTTAAATACCTCAAAGTGTGGGGGTGCTTGGCAAAAGTTCCAGTTCCGCCTCCCAAGAATGTCAAACTTGGACCAAAAACAGTAGATTGTTACTATTTATGGCCAGCCCAAAATAGTAGTGCCTATAGATTTTTGGTATTCAAGTCTGATATAGCTGATATTCATGTAAATACAATCATGGAATCTAGAGATGCCTCATTCTTTGAAGACGTGTTTCCGCATAAAAGGGATGAATGGAATAATGTCCCTAAAAGGACAAGAGAAGAATCAAGCAATTCACATGAAGATGAAACTCATCATGAGATTGAGGAAGTTGAACCAAGAAGAAGCGTAAGGGCTAGGACTTCCAAGACATTTGGTTCGGATTTTTTCACATATGTGTTAGAACATGAACCTCAAACGTACAAGGAAGCAATGTCATCTTCTGAATCTTCATGTTGGAAAGAAGCAATCCAAAGTGAGATTGATTCAATTCTAAGTAATAAAACTTGGGAAATTGTTGATATTCCACCTGGAATAAAACCTATTGGCTGCAAATGGATTTTCAAAAAGAAAATGAAAGCAGATGGCTCTATCGACAAGTATATAGCCAGATTAGTAGCCAAAGGATATCGTCAAAAAGAAGGAGTAGACTTCTTTGATACATATTCGCCAGTAACACGAATAACCTCTATAAGAATGCTAATAGCAATTGCATCAATTTATGGTCTAGAAATTCATCAAATGGATGTAAAGACAACATTCTTAAATGGAGATCTCGATGAGGAGATCTACATGGAGCAACCTGAAGGTTTTATTTCCAAAGGAAATGAAAATAAAGTCTGTAGACTAGTAAAATCATTATATGGACTAAAACAAGCTCCAAAACAATGGCACGCAAAATTTGATAGTGTCATGATGAGAAATGGTTTTCGTATAAATGAATGCGATAAGTGTGTTTATTATAAACAAATTGGACAATCATATGTGATGATTTGTTTATATGTAGACGATATGTTAATATTTGGTCCAAATACTCAAGTAATAGAGACCATAAAGAAGATGTTAACTAGCAATTTCGATATGAAAGATTTAGGAGTTGCAGACGTTATTTTGGGAATCAAAATAATAAGAACTCCTAATGGAATTGAATTGTCTCAGTCACACTATGTAGACAAAGTGATTGAAAAATTCCAAGACTATGGAATTAAAGGAGTGAGAACACCTTTTAATCCATCAGAAGTACTGCATAAAAACACTAATGAGAGTGTAATGCAACTGGAATACTCTCGTGTAATAGGATGTCTCATGTATCTCATGAATTGCACAAGACCAGATATAGCTTATGCAGTAAGTCGACTGAGCAGGTATACAAGCAATCCAGGAAAGGAACACTGGAAAGCACTAATGAGAGTGCTTGGATATTTAACAAATACCACAAATTATTCCTTACATTATGGAAAATATCCTGCCGTCTTAGAAGGATATAGTGATGCAAATTGGATTGCTGATTCAGAGGAATCAAAATCAACAAGTGGTTATGTCTTTACCTTAGCAGGGGCAGCAGTGTCATGGAAATCTACTAAACAAACATGCATAGCTCGATCCACTATGGAATCAGAGTTCATCGCTTTAGATAAAGCAGGCGAAGAAGCAGAATGGCTTCGTACTTTTTAGAAGATATTCCATTTTGGCCTAAACCTGTACCGGCCATATGCATACACTGTGATAACCAAGCTGCGCTAAGCAGAGCGCACAACTTTGTGTATAATGGAAAGTCACGACATATTCGTCGACGCCATAACACAGTTAGGCAGTTACTTTCAAATGGAACTATTTCCATAGATTATGTGAGAACAAATGATAACCTAGCGGATCCATTTACTAAAGGTTTATCAAGAGAGAAAATTGACTGTGCATCGAGGGGAATGGGTTTAAAAGCCTAAACCAAAAAGAGTTATCTTATACGGAAACCTATCCTAGCGACTGGAGATCCCACGGACTAGGATCAATAGGCAAACCAGTTCTGAATAACTCAAGACGTAATGCATTTGTGTGGACATAGTCCAACTCCATTCCTATGGTGCACAATATAAATGCATGCCTACAGAAGTATTTAAAGGTTAAAACTATGTTTTTTAATGATGACCATATCTTGGAAATAACAAGTGGGGTATATGTATGATACTCTTAATGGTTGCGATCACCTATGTTAGTGTGAGCTGGGTCGGCTCTATGAGAATATTAAAAGGCTTTTATTCTCTAAAAACACTCGCAGAACCAAAAATTATTCAGGACCAAAATGAACACAACCAAGAGATTGGATGTGAAGGGAAATAATGCTTTGTAAAGCTTATTGTCTGGTTATACAATAACGGCTGACGGTTCAAGATGAAATAATTCACCGATTAGCCAAGTATATCCGATAAGTTTTAACTAGGGAAAGTTCAAAGTGAAATATCTACTTATCCTCGATATAGCATTATTTTCATATGAACTGTGTGATATTACACTTTGTGTGGGGGAGAGATATATCATCATTCATGTGGGGGATTGTTGGAATTCCTTTTAGATGGTGAATGAGATATATCCCACATCATCAAAAATATGCCCGGTTATATTTTTGGTAAATAAAAGTGAACAGTTTTACTGTTTGAATATGAATAGATGCGATGAAGAGACGCGATGTTTTAAACAGCAACGGTTCTGGAGTGTTGCAACTGAACGGACACGACTGTTGCAAACAGCAACAGTTCTGGAGCGTTGCAACTGAACGGACGCGACTGTTGCAAACAACAACGGTTCTGGAGTGTTGCAACTGAATGGACGCGACTGTTGCAAACAGCAACAGTTCTGGAGCGTTGCAACTGAACGGACGCGACTGTTGCAAACAGCAACAGTTCTGGAGCGTTGCAAATGAAAGGAAGTGACTGTTGTGAACAATAACGCTTTTTTGACATTGCAAATGAAGAGGTGTGACTTTTCTCAACGGATGCAGCCGTTGGGAATTCGGCTATAAATAAGGAGGAAACCTGATCACTTTCCTCACTCATTTTTCAAACCGAATTATCTCTTCTATCTCTTCATCTCTTAAATCATATTCAGTCCTATCACACAGAAGATCATACACATCACAATCTCGTGCAGATTACGTCTGTTGTATCTTGGGAGAATTTTGAAATAAAATTCTTAAGGAAATCGTTACGACGAACCTCAGACAAAATCGGGTTAGAACTTTTATTCTACATTCTACCCTTTAATTTTGTTATACTATTTATTCAAAATAGTCTAACGCTGTTGTTGTAATTTATTTACAACATTCATATTGTTATTATAATTAATACAGAATTCCAGTGTAGTGGAAATCTGAGTTATAAACTTGTGCGATGAGTTTATATTTGATTATTCTCTGTTTTTGGTATACTAGACATATAACAATTTTAACCTTTTAACAATTCATAAGTGAAAAGTACACTGTCTAGAATGCTTCTAAGGAAGGCTGCTTGATTAGATGAGATAATATTTAGCAGAACTTATTTCAGACAAGTGGAGGTAATATTAGACAAGCACTTGTAAATGACATACAACAAGCTATAGGTTGAAAATAAGAAACTGAATTAGCACCATTAGATTTAGGAATGAGGGCAATATTAGTAGCATTAACCCTTCTTATCATTTTTATGTGCTTGAATAAATACATCACATCTTTGATAAGATCATGACCAATGATATCCCAACATTTAATATAAAATCAAACACTCATGTCATCAGGACCATCTACTGAATTTTGATTCATAGAAAAGATGACAGCTTTTATTCCTCATTACAAATATTGTTACCTAATTCCCTATGTTGCTGAGAACTAATTTAGGCAACTCCAAGGCATTAAGAATGTGAAGCATAGAGTTATGAGGATTAGGATTACCCAACTGGGGAGCATCGAAAGTTAGGAAAGCATTATCAACTTGATCAAGGGTGTTTTGAAGCTCACCTTGCATATCATAATTTTGATGGATCATATTCTTTTCTGCATTCAACTTAATATAAGAGGGGTAAGATTTTGTGTTTCTAACCCCCTCAAGCTCCTAATTCTTTCGTAACACTTGTTTCTTCATACTGGCTTCAATGTTTAGGACTCCAATATAGCTTGCTTTAATTTGAGATTTAATAGCAGTAAGATCAGGATCGAATGGATTGGAGAAAATGCTGAGTTAAGCTTGTCCAAGTTGGGACTTCAGAAAAGTAGATGGTTGTCTCCAGTACCAAATACTTTATGAAACCAAGGCTTTAAAGAAAGCTTTGTAGCCTTCAATTTTTGTTGAAAAGTAAACACAAGGGTACCTCAAAAATTGCTTGACCGGGAAAGTTTAATAAAAAATCTACATTGTGTACCCAATGATTAAAAATTTAAAACTTATTTTTGCTATCATGGTAGCATCACAAAGGTTGATGATAAGGGGAAATGGTCAGAGGTAAGGGCATAGGGAAGTAGATGGAGATATTGGGCTATCGGAGAAGGTGTTAGAACTGTCACGATCTGTAATAGGTGAAATGTGTAGATTTTAGAAAATAAATTCTATTTGAATCATAGTGGACCTATGAAGTCTAATTAATTTCATTGGATCCAATCTAATTGTTATCAATAAAAGAATAGTTTATTAATATTATCTTATTCCACATTAATTAAATCCCTGTTAATTAAGTGTGAATTTGAAAAGGTATGAATACATCAAATATATACATATTTTAAAAGTGTGATAAACATGTGAAACATATAGTTTAAGGATGGGAACAAACATGAAATTAGGTCAAGATATAATCACATCAAGATCTAAAAGGAATGATATAAATAGGACAACATTGATCGATTCCACCTTTCCTCTTTTGGAACTATTTAATTAATACTACACCTTTCAGATATGGCCAATTAATGATACATTAATTTGGAATCCCTCCTTATATTTTTAAATCAACACCCAACTTTGCAAGAGAATGATGAACCACTTTATCATATTTATTTGGTATAATGTTAGGTGAATGAAAGATAATTTTCGAACATGAAAGAGATGGAGGAAATAGCCATGGATGAGGGAAGAAGGAGGAAAAAATGAACGAGGAAATGAATAGAAGGAATTTGTTTTAAGGGAAGAACATAAACATTTCTCATTCTTTCTATACGTAATAGGGTACTGTTGGCTTGTTAGTAGAGTACATACCTTATAAGCTGGTAGTATACTATTTGAATCTACATGTAAAACTATAATAGAAAGAACCATGTATAATCATTCATAAATAACGCTTAAATAAGGATATTTAAAAAGTAGGTTTCCTAGTGTTTTTATTTATGAATTTATGGGAAATTCGTAAATGATAATAATGAATATTTATTAAGTATAAATTAATGTTTTACATTAAAAATAATTAAAGCCTAATCTTTACTTCTAATAATGAGAATTCCTTGAATAGGAATTCAACCGTGTCTTTTTGAAATACCAGAAATACCCCTCATTATAATAATGGAAATCGTTCACTCTATCTTTATCTTTACTACTAATAAAGAGAATTCATTGAATAGATTTAATCAGTGTCCTTTTGAAATTCCAAATATACCCTTTTACATCTTATAGAGAAATAGTATTCAAATATGGGAATATAGCCTGTTATTTTCTAAGTACAACTGTCGGTCCCCATGGAGAACTACAGTGTGCATTCACAAGATGAAGTATCCAAGTGTTTCATATTGTCTGTAATTAAGGTGGGAGTTAATCGGTCGAAGTCTCGCCTGATTCCGAATTAGTATGAAGAAAATATTGCAGTCTGAACAAAAAAAATAACGGCTTCTGCACTAGGCGGAGTTCAAATATGGGGATGTGGTAGCCTGTTATTTTCTAAGTACAACTGTCAGTCCCCGTGGAGAACTAAAGTGTACGTTCACAAGATGAAGTATCCGAGTGTTTCATATTGTCCGTAATTTAGGTGGGAGTTAATTGGTCAAAGTCTCGCCGGATTCCGAGTTAGTATGAAGAAAATATTGCAGTCTAAACAAAAAAAATAGCGGCTTCGGCACTAGGCGGAGTTCAAATATGGGGATGTGGTAGCCTGTTATTTTCTAAGTACAACTGTCAGTCCCCATGGAGAACTACAGTGTGCGTTCACAAGATGAAGCATCCGAGTGTTTCATATTGTCCATAATTTAGGTGGGAGTTAATCGGTCGAAGTCTCGTCGGATTCCGAGTTAGTATGAAGAAAATATTGCAGTCTGAACAAAAAAAATAACAGCTTCTGCACTAGGCGGAGTTCAAATATGGGGATGTGTTATCCTATAATTTTCTAAGTACAACTGTCAGTGGCCATGGAGAACTACAGCGTACGTTCACAAGATGAAGTATCCGAGTGTTTCATATTGTCCGAAATTTAGGTGAGAGTTAATCGGTCGAAGTCTCGCCGGATTCCGAGTTAGTATGAAGAAAATATTGCAGTATGAACAAAAAAAATAGCGGCTTCTGCACTAGGCCGAGTTCAAATATGGGGATGTGGTATCCTATTATTTTCTAAGTACAACTGTCAGTCCCCATGGAGAACTACAGTGTGCGTTCACAAGATGAAGTATCCGAGTGTTTCATATTGTCCGTAATTTAGGTGGGAGTTAATCGGTCGAAGTCTCGCCGGATTCCGGGTTAGTATGAAGAAAATATTGCAGTCTGAACAAAAAAAAGGGGCTTCTTCACTAGGCGGAGTTCAAATATGGGAATGTGGTATCCTTTTATTTTCTAAGTACAACTGTCAGTCCCCGTGGAGAACTATAGTGTACGTTCACAAGATGAAGTATTCGAGTGTTTCATATTGTCCGTAATTTAGGTGGAAGTTAATCGGTCGAAGTCTCGCCGAATTCCGAGTTGGTATGAAGAAAATATTGCAGTCTGAACAAAAAAAATAGTGGCTTCTACACTAGGTGTAGTTCAAATATGGAGATGTGGTAGCCTGTTATTTTCTAAGTACAACTGTCAGTCCCCATGGAGAACTACAGTGTACGTTCACAAGATGAAGTATCCGAGTGTTTCATATTGTCCGTAATTTAGGTGGGAGTTAATCGGTCGAAGTCTCGTCGGACTCCGAGTTAGTATGAAGAAAATATTGAATTCTGAACAAAAAAAATAGCGGATTCTGCACTAGGCGGAGTTCGAATATGGGGATGTGGTAGCCTGTTATTTTCTAAGTACAACTATCAGTCCCCATGGAGAACTACAGTGTACGTTCACAAGATGAAGTATCCGAGTGTTTCATATTGTCCGTAATTTAGGTGGGAGTTAATCGGTCGAAGTCTCGCCGGATTCCGAGTTGGTATGAAGAAAATATTGCAGTCTGAACAAAAAAAATAGCGGCTTCTGCACTAGGCGGAGTTCAAATATGGGGATGTGGTAGCCTGTTATTTTCTAAGTACAACTGTCAGTCCCCATGGAGAACTATAGTGTACGTTCAAAAGATGAAGCATCCGAGTGTTTCATATTGTCCGTAATTTAGGTAGGAGTTAATCGGTCGAAGTCTCGCCGGATTCCTAGTTAGTATAAAGAAAATATTGCGGTCTGAACAAAAAAAATAGCGGCTTCTCCATCAGGCGGAGTTCAAATATGGGGATGTGGTAGCCTGTTATTTTCTAAGTACAACTGTCAGTCCCAGTGGAGAACAACAGTGTACGTTCACAAGATGAAGTATCCGAGTGTTTCATATTGTCCGTAATTTAGGTGGGATTAATCGGTCGAAGTCTCGCCGGATTCCGAGTTAGTATGAAGAAAATATTGTTGTCTGAACAAAAAAAATAGCAGCTTCGGCAATAGGCGGAGTTCAAATATGGGGATGTGGTAGCCTGTTATTTTCTAAGTACAACTGTCAGTTCCCATGGAGAACTACAGTGTGCGTTCACAAGATGTAGCATCCGAGTGTTTCATATTGTCCGTAATTTAGGTGGGAGTTAATCGGTCGAAGTCTCGCCTGATTCCGACTTAGTATGAAGAAAATATTGCAGTCTGAACAAAAAAAATAACGGCTTCTACACTAGGCGGAGTTCAAATATGGAGATGTGGTAGCCTGTTATTTTCTAAGTACAACTGTCAGTCCCCGTGGAGAACTACAGTGTACGTTCACAAGATGAAGTATCCGAGTGTTTCATATTGTCCGTAATTTAGGTGGGAGTTTATTGGTCGAAGTCTCGCCGGATTCCGGGTTAGTATGAAGAAAATATTGCAGTCTGAACAAGAAAAAAGGGCTTCTTCACTAGGCGGAGTTCAAATATGGGGATGTGGTATCCTTTTATTTTCTAAGTACAACTGTCAGTCCCCGTGGAGAACTACAGTGTACGTTCACAAGATGAAGCATCTGAGTGTTTCATATTGTCCGTAATTTAGGTGGGAGTTAATCGGTCGAAGTCTCGTCGGATTCCGAGTTAGTATGAAGAAAATATTGCGGTCTGAACAAAAAAAAATAGCGGCTTCTGCACTAGGCGGAGTTCAAATATGGGGATGTGGTAGCCTGTTATTTTCTAAGTACAACTGTCAGTCCCCGTGGAGAACTACAGTGTAGTTTCACAAGATGAAGTATCCGAGTGTTTAATATTGTCCGTAATTTAGGTGGGAGTTAATCGGTCAAAGTCTCGCCGGATTCCGAGTTGGTATGAAGAAAATATTGCAGTCTGAACAAAAAAAATAGCGGCTTCTGCACTAGGTGGAGTTCAAATATGGGGATGTGGTAGCCTGTTATTTTCTAAGTACAACTGTCAGTCCCCATGGAGAACTACAGTGTATGATCACAAGATGAAGTATCCGAGTGTTTCATATTGTCCGTAATTTAGGTGGGAGTTAATCGGTCGAAGTCTCACTGGATTCCGAGTTAGTATGAAGAAAATATTGAAGTCTGAACAAAAAAAATAGTGGCTTCTGCACTAGGCGGAGTTCAAATATGGGGATGCGGTAGCCTGTTATTTTCTAAGTACAACTATCGGTCCCCATGGAGAACTACAGTGTACGTTCACAAGATGAAGCATCCGAGTGTTTCATATTGTCCGTAATTTAGGTGGAAGTTAATCGGTCGAAGTCTTGCCGGATTCCGAGTTAGTATGAAGAAAATATTGCGGTCTGAACAAAAAAAATAGCGGCTTCTGCACTAGGCGGAGTTCAAATATGAGGATGTGGTAGCCTGTTATTTTCTAAGTACAACTGTCAGTCCCCATGGAGAACTACAGTGTACGTTCATAAGATGAAGTATCTAAGTGTTTCATATTGTCCGTAATTTAAGTGGGAGTTAATCGGTCGAAGTCTCGCCAGATTCCGAGTTAGTATGAAGAAAATATTGCAGTCTGAACAAAAAAAATAGCGGCTTCTGCACTAGGCGGAGTTCAAATATGGGGATGTGGTAGCCTGTTATTTTCTATGTACAACTGTCAGTTCCCATGGAGAACTACAGTGTGCGTTCAGAAGATGAAGTATCCTAGTTTTCTATATTGTCCGTAATTTTGGTGGGAGTTAATCTGTCGAAGTCTCGTCGGATTCCGAGTTAGTATGAAGAAAATATAGCAGTCCGAATAAAAAAAATAGCGGCTTCTGCACTAGGCGGAATTCAAATACGGGGATGTGGTAGCCTGTTATTTTCTAAGTACAACTGTCAGTCCCCATGGTGAACTACAATGTGCATTCACAGGATGAAGTATCCGAGTGTTTCATATTGTCCGTAATTTAGGTGGAAGTTAATCGGTCGAAGTCTCGCCGGATTCCAAATTAGTATGAAGAAGTTATTGCAGTCTAAACAATAAAAATAGCAGCTTCTGCACTAGGCAGAGTTCAAATATGAGGATGTGGTAGCCTCTTATTTTCTAAGTACAACTGTCTGTCCCCATGAAGAACACAGTGTGCGTTCACAAGATGAAGTATATGAATGTTCCATATTGTCCGTAATTTAGGTGGTTGTTAATCGGTCGAAGTCTCGCCGGGTTCCGAATTAGTTTAAAGAAGTTATTGCAGGCTGAACAAAAAAAATTGCGGCTTCTACACTAGGCAGAGTTCGAATATGGGGATGTAGTCTGTTATTTTCTAAGTACAACTATTAGTCACCATGGAGAACTACAGTGATCATTGAAGTGGGGATATCGCATGTTATTTTCTAAGTACAACTGTCAGTCACCATGGAGTACTACAGTGTGCGTTCACAAGATGAAGTATCCAACTATACCGTATTGTCCGTAATTTAGGTGGGAGTTCAACGTTCGAAGTATCGCCTAATTCCGTGTTAGTATGAAAAAGTTATTGCAGTCTGAACAAAAAAATAGCGGCTTCTGCACTCGGCGGAGTTGAAATATGGGGATGTGTTAGCCTGTTATTTTCTAAGTACAACTGTCAGACCCCATGGAGAATACAGTGTGCGTTCATAAGATGAAGTATCCGAGTGTTCCATATTGTCCGTAATTTAGATGGGAGTTAATCTGTCGAAGTCTCGCCGGATTCCAAGTTAGTATGAAGAAAATATAGCAGCCTGAATAAAAAAAATAGCGGCTTCTGCACTAGGCGGAGTTCAAATATGAGGATGTTGTGCCATGTTATTTTCTAAGTAAACTATCAGTCCCCTTGGAGAACTACAGTGTGCGTTCACAAGATGAAGTATCCGAGTGTATCGTATTGTCTGTAATTTAGGTAGGAATTTATCGTTCGAAGTTTTCCCTGATTCTGAGTTAGTATGAAGAAGTTATTGCAGTCAGAACAAAAAAAATAGCGGTTTCTGCCTAGGCGGCGTTCAAATGTGGGGATGCTACTATCAAATCTACTATCACATGTACAAATAAAAATGCATGCACATTGTGGTTAAATGCAGGCCCACCTGGGCGTGCATATGTACTCGTAAATAATAATAATAATAATAATAATAATAATAATAATAATAATGGGTTTATGCAAGTAAAGAAATAATATATATCAAATATTTAATAGTAAAATACATTCAAGTCGGTTAAATAGACTATTACTAAATAGATGATTTATTTATAAATAATTGACTTTTAAAGGGAATTGATATAAAAGGAATAATATCTTTGAAAGATATTAGTAATAACATAAACTCTAAACATATAAACATAAGCTCTATAGACTTCGTTGTTGCTATTATAAAGGTAATATATATAGTTAAAGAGAGCTTATAAAATATAATCAAATGATTTACTATATTGAGAATGAACACATTTATTATTAGACACTGGTTATGTGAGTTGGTGTTTATTGTTATAGATATGCTATTTGGGAGACGATTATCATTTGTCAGAATCCGGATGGGTAATCATTATTTATTGGTATTTATTCGACGATGAAAAACATACGATTTTTGGGATTTACCATTTGTAACATGAATGGTAGTTGTTACCACACATATTTGTTATTGTCATTTGACGTGTGATTATTTTTTGTGAATTTATATAGTCACTTGTATGATTGTATGATTGTGTTTAGTTGACACATGATTAGATTTGAAGACCTTTATATGTGTATGCGTGTTAAGATACTGTTACCTATTTTATACCATGTTGTGGATGATATGATAAATGCACATACATGATTGTGCCGATAATTTAGTGATATTGTTATGTATTAACATTTATGGTTGCAGAAAAAGAGTAGATTCAAGTATGAAAAAATAAACTACCTAGATTGATCTCAAAAGAGTACGTAGGCAGTCTATTTTCATATAATAATCACTGGATCCCTTAAATTGGGTTGGGTTGTATAGAGTTAGGCGTAGTCCTAAACTAGTTGACATCATTTTTCTCTTTTACTATATATATTATTATATTCTTAAGTTTATAGGTTTGAGTGGCAGAAAGGCAACATAAGCATAATGGAAGGCTGCATCTACAGGTTGATCATTTATTACATTTTTTTACATTATATTTATATGGTTTATAAATATATTAACTAATGATACAATTAATTTTTTTCGATTGTAGCTACTTTTTGTTGCACTAGTTTTTGTATGTTGAATACTACTAAAGTGATATATTTTGGTTTAATTCCAATGTGAGGTAAGTTGACTATACTAGAAACATAACTTTAAGATTATACACCTAATGATTTGAGGCTTTTAATATCTAAGATTAGCGTTTAACTCTATTTTATCTATTGATAACTAATTTTGAATGTTAAAAACTTAGGGTTGTTATAGTGGGAGTAGCCTAGGCCTCTTTGACCATATCGAGAAATGAGTTGTGAGTGATCCAATTCTAGGACCTGAAAGGTTTAGGGGCCGAGTTAGAAATTGAGGTAATACAAACGATCATAAGAGCATGATTAAAGTTGAAGCAGTGTAGACGATCCACCGCAAAATTAAAAGGATTATTAAACCAGCCTTCCATACTGAATACTCACTCAAGTCTAGTGGAAACATGAGCTTCTCCATCCCTGTAACAACCGCATATTTGAGTGTCGAGAATTTAATTATAAATTTTATTTGGTAGGGAGTAGAATATTCAACTTTTGCTGACATTGGAATTAGGACCCACGGTTAGTGCCGTTGAGTACGGATCGACATCGCGAATCAAAATGAATATAAGCATCAATATGTTTCGAGTTATGGACTTTGAGTGGTGAAGGATGTTTTGGGGAAAAGAGGAAAATTTACACTTAGTAAATTTTGAGCTTCATATGAGCTTTCCCTCCTCTCTCTCTTCATTTGCATTTCATTTACCATGACTTTCCCAAACCTCCTCAAAACAAAATCTCATCTTAGCCCAACCCTAAAACCACTTCTATCTTACAAAATAAAAATTCCTAAATTGAAATAAAATCACCATAATTATAGTTAGAGTAAGGAGCGTAAACCTAATTCAACTTGGAGCTTGATATGAAGAGGAGAGTTTCATCCAATTTTTCAAGAGAAGGCAAAGTTGGATTTTTGTTTATTTTACCTTTTACTCTTCTTAGCAAGATGACTGAGAATACTCCTTTATTTATTATGAAATTTATTTCTGTTTATTTGAGTTATGTGATTTGCTGAATGAAATTGGAATTGATTAGGATGTTGCACGTAGCTTCATTTAGCTTGTATGAACATAATAAATTTGATTATATGCTAAATGAATCAACTTGAGGATTTGTGATAGTGATTTTAGAAGGTTAGTAAGCTTTTGGTTTTGAAAATGATGATTTAACTTGATTTAAATGATGAAATAAACTAATATGATGTTATGAAATGATTAAGAAGTGATTATATGATTTTACAATATTTATTGGAAATTTTTATAACATGATATGAAAAACTGGTTAAGAAATCAAATTTTATTTTGAAGATGTTAGAGATGTGAAGTATAAGTGTATATATGTGTGAATTGGTGTATATTGTGGGCGTTAGCCCATAATTATACATCTATAATGAAGATAAGCGGTGAAGAGAGTGTAGTTTGGTTGTCAGGATGCACACCGCATTTCGGTAGCAAAACAATCATTAAAAGGATTCATGACGATGTGAAAATCCCTCTCGAGCACTCAAAGGAAGCGACATGTATACTCAACCAAAGGACACCAAACTTCAACCACGTGGTGAAGGCAACATGGCGGAAGAAGCAAGTGACTCATTGGAGGAGATGACGCGACAAAATGCAAGAACCATGCATCGTAGCATGCTCTAAACTAGGTATCATTACCCAGTTCGAATCACAGACCTATGGGGCATGATCGGTCCACCGGTCAGTGACATGACTAGGCAACAATTCCCATATCTAGAGCATTTTGCTCCCAAACCAATCCCTACTTGATCCAAACAACCTTGGGAATGTTTGACAATGATGTAGCTATATGTTTGCTTGATGTTTAGGTAGCGAGACAATGGTGAGATATCATTTTCGTTCATGATATACAGATACGATCACGTGATGTTATACGACTTCGGTTCCCTTTGTGGTTTCCAATAACGTATTATACATGACACATTTGTTGTTCTATCCCATACAGGCGTGATGTAAATTTGTTAAGAAATCCATGATGACTAAGAAGGGTGAGATGATAACGATCATCCACAAGGGGTCACATCACTTATGCTCGGTATGGGGTACAGTGAAATCCACATTGGTTTTAAATATATAAAATAGGTCATATATCACTTATGCTCAATATGTGGTACAGTGATATCTACACCGGTTCCATCACACTGGATGCGACTCGGGATCTATGATACGATTAGGTACCGACTCTATTTATTTTGGACCCTCGATGGGAATCATTGGATCAGGATGGATTCTCATCGTGGACTCCACTCATCAGCGATGATGAGTATAAACTCACACACTATTTGACTTATATAGTTATGTTATAGACCTATATTATGATATCTATATTACCCCACATTTGTGTATTGGGCTACCTTTATCAGGTATACTGTTAAGTATCAGTCACATTTTATTAGTTGTGTTGACTCGTTGATTGCAATGGAATAACATGTTGAGGTATATCATTAGTAATATACACTTATCCTTACTATAGTCATTTATGTATATTAAGATTTCATATACAGTATTTTGAGATTATTTCCCCTCACTCCAGGCTTTAAGTCTGACTTGCCTTTTGTCTTTTTTATTATATGGAAAACTCTTGGGTACTCGATTGAGTAGGCTAAGACTTAGGTAGCTTTTGGGGGATAACGCAAGATCGCATTATTTTATATCAAAGCATGGTGATGATATTTTGTTACACACTTAGATATATATTTTGTAGTATATGATAGACCGATATTTATATGCATAAGACATGTATCATCTTATGTTATATTTAGTACTCCATATGTATGGAGTTGATATATTCTGACTACTGTTGTTTTTATCAGTTGCTTCTGCAGTGTTGTGTCTCATATTATATTCAGTACTCCGTGTGTGTCTGTGTCATGTTTTGATTTTGCATCTCTTGCATATTATATATTGTCATCTCATGTGAGGTATTATCGTTACATCATAGTTAATTAACTTAAATAAGTAATAAAACTTTAAATAACCCTATATAGTATGTTTGTGTGGTACTTAAGGTCAATCACTGTCATTCAGCGGTAAAAAATTTAGGGTGAGCACATGATGGGCTGTTACATTTGGTATCGAAGCCTAGGTTCTGCACTTAGGACTAAGCTAACCATTTTAGGTTATATGTGAGAAAACATGAGGGAACATACTTGTATTTTTATTATTAAAGTAGTACTACATACATCTTAAGCTTTTTGCACTTTAGTTTTCTCCTATTGCATGTTGCTAAAGTTTCTTCACCTCAGGCTAGCATTATGAGCGGATGAGGTACACTGAGATAACAACAACTAGGAGGCAGCTATGCCCAATCGGTTCAGAGAGTTCTTAGCTACTGCAAGGGAGGCTCCAGCACCTATGGCTAGCATTAGAGGCATACGCCCAGAGGCACTAATATTACCAGCTCCACCAACTTTGGATTTCCCAAAGTTATGCTAGGATTTTTTTAGTCTGAGTGGGAGGCCTTATCTGGGCACTGAGACATTTGCAGAGATTCAGGATTGGATACGAATGGTAGAGAGGGATTTCACCAACATAGGCTTGGATGATATCCTTATGAGGAGAGGTAGATGAGTAGGCTATGACTTAGGCTGATTTCAGGTGTTTCTTTGGGGCTTAATTTATTTCTACGACCGAGAGAGGCATATAGTTGGAGTGCTTTATTCGATTGCAGTAAGGGGACATGACCGCCAGAGAGTAAA
Source organism: Allium fistulosum (assembly GCA_030737815.1). Lineage (NCBI taxonomy): Eukaryota > Viridiplantae > Streptophyta > Magnoliopsida > Asparagales > Amaryllidaceae > Allium > Allium fistulosum. The sequence goes on from CM060904.1 coordinate 1,256,793,038, forward strand.
TTATCCCGTTTAATATTTTGGCTAAGTATGGAGCTGACTTGATTAATACTCCAACGAACAAAGTTAAGAAGTTTGCTAAAGGTTTTAGTTTACAACTTAGGGATTTGGTTCTTACTCATGTCTCGATGGAAGACACTTACGAGAGTCTTATGGAGATGGCTCTTTTGTATGAGAGTATGGTAGCAGCTCCGAAGGAGGTAAGAAGAAGGATCTCATTGGGAAGTCCAATCCAAATGGGCCAAGGAAGGAGGGAGATTTTTTTCCGGCATTGTGGTTCGATAGGTAATGATTCTCATATCTTAGATGTGTAAATAATTATGCGATTCATTTAGATATTAAATCATTGCCACTTTGAAGGTCATCTGGAGCAGGATTGCAAATCAGATATATATCATAGAAGAAGTGGTATCGTTGCAACCGGCTTGGTCATCTTTAGTGGAAATATCTATTAAATCCTCAAGGTGGACATGTAGTGAAGGTTATGCTATTGTAGGTGTTTCGAGTCCCAATAAGTCTACAATTTAGCAGAAGGGAAAGGGCATTGTGTTGGAAGCTACGGTTTTTATTTCTGACTTGCCTATATGAGTTCTTTTCAATACTAGGGCTTCAAATACTTTTATTTTCAGTTCCTTGGTTGATATGTTACATGTTGAGCCATATATTATATATAAGCCTCTTGTGGTGTCGAATCATGTTAGGGGATCGACATCTCTTTCTATAATTTGTCGGGGAGTGCTATTTACATTCACGTTTTCCAGTTTCCTTTTGATGCTTTTATACTTAGATTTTTTAGATACGATTTTATGGACTGGATGTCGGGATATGGAGTTATACTTGATTGTGACATGAGGGTGGGTCACATAAAGGATAGTGAAGGAAATCAGCTTGACATATGTTACAAGTTTGAGACCACTTCTATGATTAGCTACTTATATCTGTTGGATGTTTCTCATGAGGAGTTAACTACAGTTCCTGTTGTTAGTAATTTTGCTGATGTTTTATTTTAGGTTTAGTTTACCCCCACACCATGGGATAGAGTTTTGTATTGACTTAGTAAGGGATGTCAGGGCCGTTGTGTTACCTGTTAAGCAGATGTCGCCTAGGGAAGGCCGTCGAGTTGCTGATTTATTGCAGAAAGGTTTTATTCGTCAAAGTATTTCTGAGTGGGGAGCACCTGTGGTCTTTGCTACTAAGGCCGATGGATATTTGAGGTTGTGTGTTGATTATAGAGAGCTGAACAAGCTAAATAGAAAGAACGAGTGTCCCTTATGATGTATTGATGATTTGTTTGATCAACTTGGAGGAGGAAAGATATTTTCGTAGTTGGATCTAGCTACAGGCTTCAATCAGCTCAGGGTTTCTTCCAATAGTATAAGGAAGACAACATTTAGGACTCCGGATGGATATTTTCAGTGGTTGGTTATGCCATTTTGGCTAACCAACGCATCCACTTATTTCATTGATCTCACGTGCTATGGGATCAGTTAAATAAATTTGTAGTGGCGTTCGTAGATGACATTCTTATTTATTCTCGTAATGAGGAAGGGAACCGTTTACATCTAGAGATTATTTAGGAGATTTTGAGGCGACATCAGTTGAGGGCTAATTTTATGAAGTTCCACTTTTGGTGGAAGGATGTTCATTTCTTAGGCCATATTGTGTCAGGATAGGGGATCTCAGTAGATCTTAGTAAGGTAGTGGCAATTCAGGATTGGCGGGTACCTAAGACAATTACAGAGATCCGTAGCTTCCTTGAATTGGTTGGGTACCACTAGAAGTTCATTCAGGATTTTTGAAGATAGCCACACCATTGACACATTTGACTGGGAAGGGGAAATCCTTTGTTTGGGACAAGTGTGAGCATGCTTTTGTTGAGTTGAAGAAGTTGCTTATTTATGCACTTTTTCTTATCATTCCTCAAATTTCTAGACCATTCATAGTTTATTCAGATGCATGTGGTATTAGACTCAGGGCACTTAATGCAGGAAGGGAGAGTCATTGCTTACGGTAGCAAACAACTCTAACTAAACGAGAGGAATTACCAGACCCATGATTTGGAGATTACATCGATTGTTTTTGTATTGAATATATGGAGGCATTATCTTTCGGACGAGAGATTTAAGCTATACACTGAACATAACTTGTTGAAGTATCTCTTTTTCCAGAAGGATCTTAACCTCAAACAGCAGTAGTGGTTGGAATTTCTTGCTTCTTATAACTTTGGCATATCATACACCTCGGGCAAGGGGAATGTTGTTGTTGCAAATACGCTTAGTAGAAGGCATGTCACATTGGTCTCTTTATCTGTTGAGTGGCAGAGATTACAATATATTATATAATTTAATTTCTAGCTTCCTTGTGATATTGTATCTGGGTTATTAGCGACCTTAGAGGTATGCGATCTACTAATACTCTGTCCTTTAGCTTATATAAGAAGTTTCTAAAACTTTATAATACTTCCGTACATAGGTGAGACCTACTCTCATCGATTGTATCAGTTCTTTCCAAATGCATGATACAGAGATTTTAGGGATTTTTCGGCAACTTGAGAGTGGAGCAAAGTCCAATGATCTTGATCGGTATTCTATTGATCGAAATGGAAGGCTTTGACATAATGGTAGATTGCATGTACCCGATGTGGATAGGCTTATTGATGAGGGACTTAAAGAGTGCCACCATTCCAGGATGACTATTCATCCCGAGGGCGACAAGATGTACAAAGATATTCAACATCCATTATATTAAAGGAAGATGAAGCGCCACATTTCTGAGTTTGTTGCGAAATATTTGACTTGTTAGAGAGTCAGGGCAAAGTTGAAAAATCCGAGTGGATTATTGCTTCCATTAGAGATCCCTCTGTGGAAGCGAGAGCAAATTTCCATGGACTTAATTGATGGATTACCTTGGAGTAGATGAGGACATAAGAATATTTAGGTTATAGTTGACTCATTGACACGCAGAGCACTCATTTCATACCTATTTGTTCTTTGAGAATAGCTTTATCTTTGGCTACTTTATATGTGAGAGAGCCTTGTTAGGCTCCAAGGCATTACTAACAAGCATCGTTAGTGATCAAAATCTACTATTTACTAGTCAGTTTTGGTGGAGTCTGCAGGATGCTTAAGGCATAGAGTTGATCTTGAGTATCGCGTATCGCCCACAGACAAATGGTTGAACAGAGAGAGTGAACCGTGTGCTTGAGGATTTTCTAAGAACATGTAGTTTTGAATTTGGAGATTCATTGGAGGACCATTTGCCGGTAGTAGAGTTTACTTAAAATAACAGTTATCAGGTGAGTATTGGCAGGCACCTTATGAGGCTTCGTATGGGTGACCGTGTAAGTCACCATCATGTTGATTGGAGACGACCAATAGATTGATACTTGGTCTCGATATGATCCGTGAGACTACAGAGAATGTTGATTTGATTAGGAAGAGGATGAAGGCCGCTCAGGTTAGTTGGAAGAGTTATGCTGATATGAGTTGGTCAAACTTAGAATTTACTACTAGAGACATGGTCTTCGTGAAAGTTCTCCATTGAAGCATGCTATGAGATTCGACAGTCCAAAGAAGCTTGCATCGAGATTTATTGGACCTTTTCCCATTACTAAGAGGATTTTTTCTTTATCTCTCGAGAAGATTCATGGAGTGCATAATGTATTTCATGTTTCGCATTCGTGGAAGTGAGTGCACGATTCGAGATTTATTATTGAACTGAGCCAGTTAGTTAAGGTAGATGTTGAGCCGGATGTTGCTAGACCACGTGGACCTATCCGCATAGTCGATGGAGAGACTAAATAGATTAGGAATAGGATGGTCGATCTAGTCAATGTTCAGTGGGGTGATGATCCTAGTTATAACACGTGGGAGTCGAAGGAGAGGATTCGATCTTCTCATCCCGAATTTTTCACTGGTATGCCTACATTTACTTAGTTAGAAGTTGCTTGTTGTTCTTTGTAGTTTTTTATACATGTTTGCTATATTGGTTGTTAGGATGTGATGTATTTTTAAACGTGTGTGCCATCATGTTTTTTGAAGTTATTTGGATAAAAAGCATGAGGGTTGGAGATCATTTCTCCATATTTTGAGATTTTGAGGATGAAATACTTTTTAAGTAAGGGAAACTATAATAACCTGCATATTTGAGTGTCGAGAATTTAATTATATATTTTATTTAATTTATTTTTATTCGGTAGGGGTAGAATATTCAACTTTTGTTGATGTTTGAATTAGGAACCGCGGGTAGCACCATTGAGTCCGGATTGGCTTTGTGAATCAAATAAGTATAAAAATAGATATGTTTCGAGTTAGGGATTTTGAACGGTAAATGGTGTTTTTGGGAAAAGAGGAAAGTTTACACCCAGTAAACTTTGAGCTTTATATGAGTTTTCCCTCGTCTCTCTCTTTATTTACTTTTCATTTACCGTAACTTCCCCAAACCCCCTCAAAACTACATCTCACCTTAGCTAACCCTAAAACCACTTTTATCTCACAAAATAAAATTCATAAATTCAAACACCAAAATTCTAGTTAGAGCAATGAGAATAAACCCAATTCAACTTGGAGCTTGATTTGAAGAGGAGAGCTTCATCCAATTTTCAAGAGAAGGCAAAGTTGGATTTTTGTTGATTTTCTTGTTTCCTCTTCTTAACAGGGTAGGTAGGAATGCTCCTCTATTTATTATGAAATTTATTTCTATTTGTTTGAGTTATGTGATTTTCTGAATGAAGTTAGAATTGATTAGGATGTTGCATGTTGCTTCATTTATCTTGTATGAGCATACTAAACTTGATTATACACTAAAAGAATCAACACTATGGGAAAAAACACATCAGATGATAAGTATGCTTCGTTGTCTGATTTCATACCTATCTATCGTTAAATCCCATGCCGTGTCATTACACATTAGACCACAGATATGCCCCGTCGTCTAATATGCACTAACACAACAAAAAAAAACCATATGTTGTCTGATGTTATAGTATCATTTATGGAATTTCCTATTAGACAACATATAAATATTGACTGATATGAATAATTGTTCACAGAATGAAATAAATGAATCGTAATTTTATTTAAACGAATATTGTATTTGAAATCAAATTCAAATACAATACAACTTTCACTATCACTCTACTTACATTTTCAAATACAATACAAATTAAATTTTCTCACACTCACTCATACTCACTTGAGTTTGTTTTTTATGTTGATTTTGATTTACTTTCTCCAGCTTGTGTCCAGCCATCTCCTATACCTATTAAATAAACAACAACGCGGTAAACTTGAAAAAGAAACAAACCTAAATTGCAAAAATAAAATTGAATTTGAATATTAAATATTGCCTCAATTTGTGGGTTTGTTTTTTTCTTTTCATTTTTAGACATGGATAAATATACATGTGCACGGACAACTTATGATATGCACGGTGTATCATTGTGAATATCACAAGGCCGATCCTTGATTCAATCACACAGACAGTTGCAATGATCAAGCCCGAAGGCTCAACTTAGTGCAAATACACAAGTCCAAGCCCAAGCAAGCTCGGGCTCAACACAAGTAGTTTAATTCAGCTCAAAACAGCAACTCAGCAAAGCCAAAGTGCGCGAACAAGTTCAGTGCACATGGAGATGCACAAAGTCAAGCACTAGCAAATCAGATTCATGGCAGTATCAAGCATGGTACATAATGATACAAAATTAAGTGCACAAATAGCACAAACACAGAATAGTAGGTACAAATTTACAAAAATACTACCACTTGCATCTCATATAGTGAGCAACACACATATACACATATGTAGATACATGTATACATGTATGTATGCAACACATGTCAAATGCAGCCAGGAAGTGCCACAAACAAATGAACAACAGGTAGTTCCACAAATAAATGCAACCAGGAAGTACATGAGTTCAAGACAAGAAGTACAAACAAATGAACAGGAATCAAAAGAACATTCACATAGGAATCAAATAAGCCAGGGAGTACATGGAGTTCAAGACAGTGCACAATTACTTGTTCAAAACAAGAAATTCAAGAATATAAAAGGTGATCAAGCTATGGACAAGAAACCAAAGCACATGAAAGGGATTCAACCAATGTCAAGGTAGTGCACTGCCTTGTTCAAGGTAGTGCACTAGCACTGCCATGAACAAGGCAGTGTGTAAGTACATGGACAAGGCCATAGTGCAACATGTGAACAAGGCCAATGACATGGACCAAGGCAAAGCAAAAACAAGATTGCAACACACAGGAGACACACATATGGAAGTTCAAAGCAAAAACATGGTAATATTTCACACATATATACATACATATGTATGTATATACATGTAAGATATTTCACAAACCAGACTCCAAGGCCAACAACATGTCAGTAATGGTACACATGCATGATACAAGTGAAACCAGTGCAGGGATTTCACAAACCAGTTCATGAAATGGTACAACATGTGCACATAGTAAATGAAGACAAGCACATTCAAAAGGCAGTTGAATAGAACAAGGCAAAGTTCAAGCCATTCAAGGTTCAAGCAAGGCAAGGCGCACTCATAAGTCCATCAAAAAATTAAAACCATTCAGCGTTCAAACACACTAACATACATATATACATATATGTATATACATGTAAATACGTATATACATGTAGATATGTATATACATATGTGTGCAAGTACATGGACAAGGCCAACAATGAAACAAGGCAGCGCCACAAATTAAAACAAGGTAGTGCTACAAACATTCACACATACATACATACATATGTATGTATATACATGGAAGTTCCTAAAATCAAAAAATAAAGTAAAAGAAACACAAGCGCAAGGGGCAACAAAACAAGAAAGGGGCAACCAACGAAACAATGAACTTAACAAAGTTGAACAATGAAGTGAACAAGGAAAGCAACTCAAAATCGAACAATGAAGTGAATAATGGTTCAAGTTTAAGTTCATGGGCTACAAATAAGTGCACAAATAAGTCCAGTGTGCACTGCCTTGAATAACCAATTTAATAATCAAATAAGTGCTAGTGCCTTGCACAACTCTCATATCACCAGCCAATTCAACAAATTCAAGTCAGATATACAAATTCATGTGAACAAGGTAGAAAGCTTGAAATCAATATATTAAACCAAGTAAAAATATATTCGAGTATATCAGAGAACTCAACAATTGAACGAGTCAAGGCCATAAAGCAGAAAATCAAAAAATAAAGCGGTCAAAAATATATGCAGCAATACAAAATCAACATTTAATGTTTAAAATCCAAAGTCAAGTATAAATTGAAAATACAGGAAATAAATTCCTATATAAACCCATCTCATCATTAGCTCTTAAAATCGAAGTCGGGATCAATACACAATCGAAAGGGGCAGAAATCATACCATACACCAATCGAAATACTCGACAAATTGAAGCACGCTTGAACGAACGCGGCCATAAAATGGAAACCAATTTCTTTATCAATCGTTGTTTGAGAGCGAGAGAGTATCAGCAGAGTGATTTCAGTACAAGCCGATTTGAAACCTTAATTCCAGAAGACGGGTCGAAGATGGGTCGAAGATGGGTCGAAGACGAGTTTAAGTTTAGGGTTCTGCCGATTTGATTTTGAGCAGAGGGAAATAAATTTTGATAAAGGGGAAAATTTTGAGAAGAGTGAAATATATTTTGAGAAGACAGAATGGAAAGAAAGTGAAGAGAGAATAATTAAGGAACGTGACCATGAAAATATTGAGAGGGAAAATATGGAGCCAAAACTAAATTTTTTGACAACTTCAATCAGACAATGGATAAAATGTTGTCTGAAGAACAAGCATGAACATAGAGATTTCAAGGGCTATTCAAACAACAGATTATTTTATCCATATGTTGTGTGAAACAATGGTAAATAGCGGGATAACATAAAATCTACCTTATGTTGTGTGATACTGTTGTCTGATTCACTTTGTGGCATAGTGCAACTTGAAGATTTGTGATGGTGATTTAAGAAAGTTAATGAGCTTTTAGTGTTGAAAATGATGATTTAACATGATTAAATGATGAAATAAACTAATATGAAGTTATGAAATGAATAATAAGTGATTATATGATTTTATAATATTTATTGGAGATTTCTATAACATGATATGAAGAATTTGTTAAGAAATCAAATTGAATTTTGAAGAAATTACAAAAGTGAAGTATAAGTGTATATACGTGTGTGAATTAGTGTATATTATACACATTAGCCCATAATTATACATCTATAGTGAAGATAAGCGGTGAAGTAGAGTGTAGTTTGGTTACCGGGATGCACACCACGTGTTAGTAGCAAAATGATCGTAAAAAGGATTCATGACAATACGAACATCCCTCTGGCACCCGAAGGGACCAGCGCATTGACTCAACAAAAGGACACCAAACTTTAACCATGTGGCAAAGGCAACATGATGGGAGAAGTGGGTGACTTGCTATAGGAGGCGGTGCGATGAAATGTAAGAACCAGCGTCGGAGCGTGCTCCGAGCTATGCATTATTGCCTAGTTCAAAGCATGGAATGGTGGACCGAGGGAGCACTGACCGGTCCATCGGTCGATGACTGGACTGGGCGATAATGCCCAGATCAGAAGCTTTTACTCCAGGACCAATCCCGACTTCATCCGAGTGGCCTTGGGATTGTTTGATGATGATGTTGCGGTATTTTTTCCTGATGTTTAGGCGGCGAGACAATGGTGAGATATTGTTTTCGTTCGTGATATACATATATGATCATGTGATTTTATATGACTTCTGTGCCCTTTGTAGCTCCCAATAGCATATTATATGGGACACATCCATCGATCTCTTTCATAGAGGCATGATGCAAATTTATTAAGAAATCCCTGATGACTAAGAAAGGGGAGATGATGACGATCATCTACGAGTAGGTCACATCACCTATGCTCGATATGAGATACAGTGTGATCCACATAGGTTTCAAATATATAGAGTAGGTCATACATCACTTACGCTGGATATGGGATACAATGAGATCTACACGAGTTCCATCACACTGGATGCGACTTAGGTTCTATGGTAAGATTAGGTACCGATTTTATTTATTTTAGACCCTCAACAAGAATCATTGGATCATGATGGATGTCCACCATGGACTCTACTCATTAGCGATGATGAGTATAAACTTGCACACACTATTTGATGTATACCGTTATGTTGTAGACCTATACTATGATATCTGTATTACCTCACATTTGTTTACTGGGCCACCTTTACTATAGTATAATTTTATGTAGTAGTCACATTTTATTAGTTGTGCTGACTCATTGATTACAGAGGAAGAACATGTTGAGGTATATCATTAGCAACATACCATTATCTTTACTGTAGTCACTTATGTATATTTAGATTTCATATACAGTATTTTGAGATTATTTCCCCTCACACCAGGCTTTAAGTTTGACCCACATCTTGTTTATTTTTATTGTATGACAAACTCTTAGGTACTCAATTAAATATGCTAAGAGTCGGGTATCCTTTGGGGGATAGCTCAAGATTGCATTATTTTGGATCGGAGCATGGTGACAATATTTTATTATACACTTAGATGTATATTTTATAATACACGACGGACCTATATTTATATGCATGAGACATGTATCATCTGATGTTATATTCAGTACTCCGTATTCATGGAGTTAATGCATTTTGACCGGTGCCGTTTTTATCAATTACTTCCTACTGTTATGTCTTATATATATATACAATGTTCTGATTTTGTACCTTTTGCATATTATATATTGTCATCTTGCATGAGATATTATCGTTACACCACAGTTAATTAACTTAAATAAATAATAAAACTTTAAATAACCATGTATGGTCTTTTTTTGTGGAACTTGAGGTTGGTCACTTTCATTCAGTAGCTAAAATTTTAAGGTGACCATAGGGTGGGTTGTTATAATCCCTATTGTTGCACCATGTGAAGATGAAGCTATACAAGAGGATTTTGTGAAGGAAAGATGATAGAATGGTATCGTTAAAGTCATCAATCGCTTGGCGATTTGAATGGCTGCCTCCTACTTTCTCAGCTTCATTAGCAATGTCCTTGAAATCGCCGCTAATGACCCGAGAGGAGTAGCCAACCGATGAAATATAGCAAATATCCTTCCATAACTTATTTCCATTAGTTGCGTAGCACTTCGGTAAACATAAGTGAACAATTGAGAAATGGAATGAGGTAGGATGCAAATGGAAGAAGTAAGTATCAGTTTGAATCAAGGATTAGCTTGGCCTCCCAATGGTGTTTCCGTTAGATCTAGATTTTCTATTATGGTTGTGGATGTCACTATAGAAGTTAATTTTCCTGATTAAAGTAGGTAGATTATGTGCTTCAATGAAAGTCTCTTAGATAGCAACGACACTAATGTTATGATTTATAGAACTTCGCTTAAGTCAGTTAATAGTAAGGTCATTACCAACCCCTCTGACATCCCAAAATAGGATGTTAATCATAGTGATAAGGTGGTAGATATAAAAGCTTTTAAATTCCTAGCAATGACAGATCAAGTACGATGGAAAATAATGGGAGCTAAGTGAATAGCTTATGGCATTTTGGTTTTTTTGAAACACTAATGGTTGAATCACCTTGAGATGAAGTATTAGCTATGGGGGCGTCATCACAATTGTTTTAGGAAATCCAGACCCTACCGGGCTTTGTATTGCACTATCATGTGTAGGAGACTTGAATTGGTCTAGAATGATAAGCTCAGACTTATCATTCTCTTAGAAATTTTCTAGGCTAGTGATGTGCATGATGTTTGAACTATGAGATGATGGTGGAGAGATTGTGTCTATGTAGTATTGAGGAACAAGTTGTGTATCTTTGTTATCACAAGGAGGAGTGCAAAGCAAGTTTCGATCATGAAGCATTGGTAAGATCATTAAGTGATTTTGATTTCCGTAGGGGCAACATCAAGTAACCGCTTGACAGAGATAACGACAAAGCTTGGAGCACTTTAGGTTGGGACGAGTTGGGTAATTCATCATAGTCCAAAAGGTCATCCTCGTTATCACAGAAGTGTGGAGAGGACAAAGAGGAAGAGGGGTCATGCAAGCACTGGAATGGGTTGCGTAAAGCGAATTTAGCAGGAGGCCGCTTCTTAAGTCGGCCCCACCTTTCCTTGGAAGTTGGCGTCGAGGGTGGGAGGAAACCGGCATGTGGTAGGAGTCCATTGGCAAGGGCGAGAGTTTGTGTGTTGGGGAGCTTTGAGGAGGAAGTTGGGTTTGGAGGTTCAATTCCTTTATACCCTTATCTCCTGCCCTCATGTGCTAAGATAATCTTAGCCATTGGTTTGTATATCATCACATTATTTTAATATCATTGTGAGTCCTAGTAATGATTAATATCATATAATGGGTGGTTGAGATTAAAATGGGCGCGTATGGAGAGAGGAATTGATCTAGTTATGAGAGAGAGGGGATGAAAAGTACAAGTAGAGAGATATAGGTAGACAGACCTATAGGGTTAAGTGTGAAAGCATTTATTGGACTAAATCTTATTATAGATGATTGTGAGGTTGGGAAAAATCATAATTGAGTGAGTTTTGGGCTCGGTATTATTATGGTGGAAGTTAAATATTTTATTGGATTGACCAAAAATTAAAGAGGGACGAGCCTAGTCATGGGGTGACCGATATGGGGTCTAGAAAGAAAACTAAATGCATCATATCTTGCTGAAACATACTTTGTGCCTTGGACGGACATTGAGTGACCCATGAAAGCCAAAGTTGTTTTAGTGGGCTGGGGTCAAATAAAATTTAAGGCTAATGAGGCTTATGCAACACTAGCAAGGCTTGTTTGTTAGCTGAGGAAATTCATTAGAATGCTTATAAGAGGATTGACCTTTAACCACAAGGACTAAGCCAATATCCTTAACGAAGCCACTCTCATTTTACTTTCTTAAGGAGCTAGACAATGATGCAATTTAGCAAATTTATATTATAGTTTAATATGAATAGATCATACTGAGGAATCAATGATCCAAGAATAATGCCAATTTGCAGTTCCTCCATCCTTTCGATGTACCTAGTCATGTTGAGTACATGGTCCTGCATAGGTGTGCCTTTGTTCATCTTTGGTGAAACAATTTACTTGAAAAATCTTACCTTATAGAACAAGAGTGCTCACCAAACAACTTTTATTTGTATACAAATATGGAATGTACATCCATGTTTTCCATGTTGTTGTTAGAGTTCTTGACTCATGCGTGACAATATATACAACTGAGCTAAATCATAGTCAAGCGACTGTGATTAATAAGCTTTCTTTTCATCGTCGGTAGCACTTGTGGTAGTTTTTGTTTTGCTTTATTAATAAGGGCACGGTCGAGTTTTCAACTTTAAGTGTGATTTTGACACTCCTTAGCCAATCATTATAATTATTTCTGTTTAAAGTGTCTCTAGAAACAATTTCAATTTCATGATGGCTACTATTAATTACATAAATTTTGATTAAGGTGGATTAGACATTATTACATATATTCTTCAACTCATTAGATTGGTTTATTTATACACTAATAAGGCTTCCATTGGATTTTTACTTATCTCTTGAATCCCTAAGAGGTACTAGAATTTTCTATAAAATTTCTTAACAGGAAGTTAGGACCTATTTATCATGTAATCACAACCTTGAGCATGCAAAACAAATTATGGCTATAATAAACAGTGGATAACTCATTATCGATTATACATATATAACTCCTAACTATAATTAGACATTTCTCATAGTTACCTTTTGAACTTGAGGGTGCTCAACAAGTCAAAAAAATATTGGATACTCAATATCCATTATTTCGCAAATGCACGTATTAATATATCTAACTCTTGAGAGTGGTCTACAAATTCATACTGTGATGACCACCCTACACCTTGGTACCCAAATACTTTAAAAAGTGCACTATCATGGTATCCTACGGATGTAGAATTGTAGTAAGGTAAAATAATAGCAATCCAAAGCAGAACCTTTCATATATCTCAAAACATATAGGATAAAATATAATAATCAACATATATATAAAACATATGAGACGGTAATATAACTAAATTAACCAAATAGAATCAGAGTGCAGTAGGTCCATCATAGTTATACAAAATAAAATGCTAAAGAGTTTATACATCTGAATAATAAACTACAAATAAAAACTATCTTTATTACATAAATAAGCACTGGTACAACTTCATAGTACTACATAGCGGAAATAGCGATAATAGCTCCAATAATAGATATATGAAAGCGCTAGCTACATGCTCGTCCTTCGTACAGCTCCATGTACTATCTCATACCAGTTATCTCTAATATACTCATTTAAGAGTACCCAAGATGATAAGGAATAAAGCAAATAACCTCGAGCTGGACAAATTTTTGGTATGAGCGGTCTATAATCTCAAAATAGATATAAAAGTTGATATATTATTAGTAGGAACATATGGTATGAAGAAGCATACATGACATGTCCTTGCATCCAAAGAGTTTTTTTTGAAAAGAAGGTTCTTTATTACTACTATAAAAACTCATATACTTTAATAATAGATCTCATCAAAACCTTACAACCCTCTAACATTGATGGGTTGCTTGCAAGAAAAAAGAGTAAGTATTATATCTATTGAATTATAATTGGAAAGGAATAATTAAAAGAGATGTATTAGGTGATCAAACTAGGGGAAGGGTTAATTCAAAGTATACTACTCAAAACCCCTTGTATGCATGTCCCTCTAGTCAACAGCTATCTGTCACACAACATTTGTTATCTCTTCGTACGAAAAAACACTAATGGCAGTTCTACTTAAATAATTCAATTCTAGTTAACTCTGAAGTCAAAATCTGAAGGAGGCAATGACAAATCTATCCATAATCATCATGATTTATCCTCATATCGTCGGATTTTGGTTGCGATGCGGTGAGTAGCTTTAAGTGCCTTGTTAGTGTATCCGAGCTTGCTTACTTAACCGGAATTATTCTGGTGGAAAGCCGGCTATGGGAGCATACTCTGAACTCTTCAAAGAGAAGTTCCCTTAATCTCTTTTCTTTTAAATTTGATTAGGTTAAGTATAGTTTGCAATCTTTCATGAGTAGAATGAGGCTTTGCACGAAAGGTCCCTATTTCTGATGGTGTTACAAGAAAAGTCCCTATAGAAATAAGTATGTAAATTAAGTCCCTGGTTTTTCTAAACCAGAAAACATAAATTAGCTTGCGCTTTTTAAAATTTTAAAATTTTCAAAATCAGAAAGCGCAAAATATAGCAAGTTACCTTGCGCTTTTCAAAATTTTTAAAATTTTCAAAAAAAATTCAAAATTAAAAAGCGCAAAATAGCTTGCGCTTTCTTGATAGAAAGTGCAAGTTAACTTGCGCTATTCAAAATTTTCGAAAATTTCAAAAAATATTTCAAAATTAGAAAAGTGCAAGTTATCTTGCATTTTCTGTCAGAAAAGTGCAAGACACTTTGCTTTTTTTATTTTTGAAAAATAGGGACCAAATTTACATATTCATTTCTGCAGGGACTTTTTGTATAACAACATCAAAAACAGGGACCTGTGACTCTTTTCTTGATAAATCTAACTTGAGTTGGTGTCTGAATTCCTTAAAACGCTCTATGGTTTCGTTCACACCATATATACCATATTAAGCATTTTATAACTATGTCCAGAAAAAGATTGATTGGTTTCCTTCTTGAGTTTTTAACAAAAAGTTGATAAAAAATGTCATTACTTTTATTTCTATTGATGTTTCGCACCTGTAATTTTCTTTAATAATCATCCAGATTTCTGTAGAATATGAACACTTGAAGAAAAGATGTTCATTGCTTTCATTTTCTTAACGGCATAAGTAGCATTTAGTGTCTATTGTGTTATTCCATTGGGCCACCTGACCTTTTATGTTCAGTTTGTTTAATCTACCTAACAGTGCACATAAAGACATTATAGGAGTACTTTTGTTATTCCATACATGTTCACACTCTGTTTCTAGTCGCTTCCCAAAATTTAAAAAATAATAATAACCATTATCTTTTGGGATCCAATACTAGTAGTCTTTAGTTGCATTCCTGTCTATGTGGATATTCTTTAATCGATGGTATATGTGAGTAGGCAATTAGGAAGAGAGAACTCTCCATTCATTGTCATGAATGAGAGAGGATACCTTCATGTTGGGGCCACCCACAATCGCCATATGTTGTCGGCCAAAATTTTCCACCAGGGATGTGCCATTTACCCACGAATCCAACCATAAATTTATATCTTCTTTATTAACTACTCTTCTTCCAATGAGACCCTTGCACCACTGCCTTGACTTGAGAAGAGTTTTCAAGTGCTAGATACTTTATTATCACATTGAATATTCTAGAAATTTATGTTTTTGAAATATTTAATTTTTATCCACACAGCCTATAAACTTTCTATAATGCACCACTTCTATACTCATACTATCAAGAGTATAATAGAATAATACAGTCTAGTAATACAGAGAATGAGGCTTGTTAGGAGCAACCACATGTGAATCTCCTAGGTTAACTTCGATACATATTCTAACCTTACAAACCTCCCAAAATATATGTATTCTGTATCAGAACAAAGCAATAAACATGTTAGCTTACTAGGATAGAACTATATACAATATAAAGTAAGATCACAGAGTCACAATCGCAATGGAAAATATATTATATCACATATCATAACAAAGCAAGTCTACAAATGAGTAGCTGACTCACAATCCAAAATGGCATACATAAATACATATGAGACACGACAAAAAGATACATCATCAGTATCATATCATAATATATATATATATGGAAACATGTCAAAATGAATACATATACATGGATTGACAAAAATAAATACTAAGCTGGCTCCTAAAGTACACCCATCATCATAAATCTAAGTGTCCATGTACCTGAAAGTCTTGGATTGCATGTTCCTTTTTAAGCTTCTATAGGTTAGTGAAGCTCCTCCAGGCCATAAAGATCATAGCTTGCAACTCAAAATTTCTCTAAATCATGCTAAGGTGAGTAAAAACTCACACCTCTAGCAAAAATAAGCTGTTGGTAAAAATCTGGATGCAGTACACGTTGTTACTTTCGTTTACTATAACTGTATAGTCTTGTAGTCATTTTGTAAACTCTAATTTTTACTTATTCATTAGACTCGATGTATATATGGTGGTTTATGTACCACTAGTGTTGCCGAGACTCACACTAACAAAGAGTATTACTAGGTAATATTGTCTGTTGGTGCAGAGAATAGGGTTGTTTAGGAGCGACCATCCATGGCTGTCGATACTAAAATCCCTCGTCTC
This sequence comes from Allium fistulosum, assembly GCA_030737815.1. Taxonomy (NCBI): domain Eukaryota; kingdom Viridiplantae; phylum Streptophyta; class Magnoliopsida; order Asparagales; family Amaryllidaceae; genus Allium; species Allium fistulosum. The sequence goes on from CM060904.1 coordinate 1,256,809,366, forward strand.
AATATCATTGAGGGATTCAAACTTACACAACACACATTCTCACTTAATGGTTTACAAACTGTAAGTCAATGCCACACTAGAAAACAACATCATTTAAATCACAATAATTGCCTTATATCATCGGCATATACAATAGCCAATATAATGGCTTTCATCTACCACAACTCCTAAATAGGAGACTATAAAATCTCAAATAAACACCAAAAATGGAAATCAGAAATAGCCTCTAAAAAGGAGACTATAAATCTCCAAATACGCCAAAGAATGGCAACCACAACAACAACCCGAAGGTCCATAGCTTCAAACGAACAAGTCCGGAATTAACCGAAAAAGTAACACATGTGTCCCATACCACATGTTTTACTAAATCATTTAATTCTCTTTCTCAGACGCCTAAAGAGTGCAAAAATAGTGTATTCTATATAGAAAATAATTCGTTTGAGAAAACTAGTTTTAAAACAATTTTTTGAAAACATTTTGCAAATTTTTGGCTTTGAAATTCTCTTTATTAAAGTGATTATAATTTGTTCATAGCTTTAAAATAATTTATAAATAATTGTAAATATGGTAAAATATTTATTTCAAAGCTATTTTATAAAAAAAACCATTTTGAAATTTGTTTTAGGAAACCCGTGCTCGAAAACACAGAAATCATCGGAAAACACTGAAAATTCAGCATATGAAAACATCTCAAAAACTCGTCAATCCGGAGTACGGATCAACCAAAATATTAACTTACCTATTGATAGGTTTTAAGCCCTTCGGAAACATCTCAAAAATATCACAAAATGGTTGCAAAAGTTGCTGAAACAAGCTGAATAAATCAACAGAATAAGAGAAAAAAAGCAGCATAATTAACAAGGCACAGGTCGACCATTGTAGTGCATAGGTCGACCCTCAACCCTAAGGTCGCCCCCTGTAGTTGTTTGGTTGACCATTCATACGCGATTTTCTATAGGCTATTTGCCTTGTTCGATCCACTTTTTGAGCCAAAGATTCAAGCACTTCCAAGATGAATTAAACCATGAAATTTGGCATGCATTAACTACAACATTCAAACAACAATCGGAGAAAATCCAGCATGATTTCATGGAAAAATCAGAGAGTTATAAACACAAAAAGAAGCACTTTGGAACAGATTTTTACTGTAAACATTCAAGCAAGAAATTTTGTATACGGTAAACCAAAATCAATCTATATATCAGCAAACAACTTGTTTCAGTTAGAATTTGTGAGTTGTACTCACCTTAGCACGATTTTGAGCAAGATAGTGATGCAAGATGATGACTTTTCGGACCAAAGAGGATTCACAGACTTGTAGAAGCTAGAAAAAATGACATGCAGACAAGAAGAAGAAGTTACCAACAATATCTTTCTCAAACAGAAAATTTGATGAAACTACCACTTTTCGGGTTCCTATCCGAGTGTTTGTGGCACATTCATGAGTTATTGCCAGTACTAGATCTCGGGTCACCACGAGGAATTTGTGACTTCGGTCACCAAGAGGTATTTGTGACTTCGATCACCACGAGGCAGTTTTGATCAATTGGTCAACTCTGCAGCCAATTGATTGGGTCTTTCACTAAAAAAAATTCTAAAATTTAGGCTGAAAGTAAATCTAGCATAACTTTCAAACCGTGAATCCGATTTTGATGATCTTTATAATGTTGGAAAGCTAAGACATTAAAAAAAAATTCATCAATAAAATTCTTATTTTTAATTAAATGCTTCAATTACATTTTTAATTACATAAAACTCTATTTTCACATATTTACATATATTTTTAAGCTGTGACACCCCACCCCGAGATCCTCATTAACAAAGAGTATTACTGAGTAGTACTGTCTGATAATGCGGAGAATAGGGCTGAATAGGAGCGACCATCCATAGCTTTGTCTTAAACGTCTATTGAATATGTCGATTGAGTGCTCTAATTTTTTTCTTTTTTTCTTTCTCGAGTGGATCGACATACTCAATTAATGTTTAATACAAAACTACGGTGGCTAACGGATCTATTAGAACAAAATATAACAATAAACACAATAGATCACAGAACAGTAGTCAAACATATATATTTGTGGAAGAATTAGAAGATGAAACAACTTAAATTTTATAATCTCTTTAATAAAAAGAATTTCAAAGCCAAAAATTTGCAAAACGTTTTAAAAAATTGTTTTAAAACTAGTTTTCTCAAAACGACTTATTTTCTATATAAAATAAACTATTTTTACACTCTTCGAGCGTATGAGAAAGAGAATTAAACAATTTAGTAAAACATGTGGTATGGAACACATGCGTTTACTTTTTTGGTTAATTCCGGACTTATTCGTTTGAAGCTATGGACCTTCGGGTTGTTATTGCCAGTATTTAGACTGTTGGGTCCCATTATGTACATTGTTGCTTTTCTAGATTTCATACATTGATTTCTAGAATTTAGATGATTGGCGAATGTTTTCACCATGGTTGCCATGTTGGCTTATTTATATAGCCTGGGAGCTATCATGTCATTTACTACATGGTGATTACATTTTGGAGTTTTGAACTCTTAATTGAGTTCCACGAGTTATGAGATTTCTAAGATTTGTGATTGCCATCTTTTGGCGTATTTCTGAAATTTGTAATTTCCTATTTTAGGAATTAGTTGAGATTGCCATCGTTTGGTGGATTTTGAGTCTTGTGATCTCCTATTTAGGAGTTATTGTTAATGAAAACCATTATATTTGATTTTATATATGCCGATGATATGAGGCAAATAATTGGGATTATTTGATTATTGTTGAATTTGCCTCTGACGAGAAACTTCTTTAGAAGCACTTTAGTGGTATTATCTCTTATATGATAGTTGATATATATTTGTGTTACTTCTTCTCTTTTGAGAAGAAATAATACCCCTTATCCTTACATTTCATCTATCATATGCTAATAAGTTTATTTAAGCTAGACTGACCCATGTATTTTTATATACTCAGGTCAGAGCGAAAAAGGTGAGTATAGGACAGTAAAGAATGATAATATAAAGGTTTTTATGTGTAAGATGTAGCATAATATCCACAATAGCATCACAATAATATAGCATGCAACCACGAAGCAATAATCATCCATAAAATACATATAAGCAATAAGAATCACAACATACATAATGTAACATTCCTCACTTTGAGACTCGAAAATGGACGTCGCTGATGCTGTAGTCATCATAGAAATCATTTTCCAACGATAAAGTTAGTTATGTATTTTTTCACAACATAAGTAAACACAGCAGCTAAATATATTTTTTCATCACATCAATTTGAATTGCAAGATCCATCACATCATTAAACCCAAATCGTTCCCACGTAGAAGTAAATATATAATAAGAAAGTTAGAGTAGTGTGTGTCCGACAGGTGAAGAAACCAACACCACATTTAACCAGTTATAATTCCTAGTTTACACAGTGGATATTTCAAAATACTTTTATTTAAATAGAAAGCCTTTTGCAACGTCTTCGGAATCTTTATTCGTCCTTAAAAAGATACATGTGTAATCCATGAACTCAGCCTCCTCGAATGAGTACCCCTGAGTTTATGAAAAATAATAAAAACACGGATCATATAATAAGTCTGGCATAAGTAAAAACTTTAACCTAAGCATCCATATTATGACCATGCCACTAATGCGGAACAGGTTTTCCCCTCGCTTTATCATCATTAATAAATATCAACATATATAACAACAAGCACTATATATATATATATATATCACAGAAACAACCATGAGCATGTATTCGATACATAATTGTGCCATATACTTTCTATCCATTAATGAACCAAGTCATATATCATTCATCATGCATACGAGACTAACCATCATAGTAGGTTGCCAGACAAGCATATAAATGACGAATGTATGGTTGAAGTTGTAAATTCCAATATTTATAAACGTATACATTAACCGTGTACATATTGCTATGTTGCACATGCACACCATATACACAAGAGCATATATTGATATACTCTATACATATTAGTTAATTAATATACATTAATTAAACAAGCTGTTGAGGAGTGACCATCTGTGTAATTGCGTTGGGCGAGTACCGATATGTCAGATAGTATGTCATGCATTTCATTTCAAGAGGAAATCTGACATATCAAATACAAACTCAAAGCTACTACACAGTGGCTATGTGGCCTTCGGAAACAAATATAAAATAAGCATAACATAAATCAGTCACAGTTATTCATATCACAAAGGAGGAAACATATATGAATATAACAAATAGAAGTGTACATCAAAGTAGTGGTCATACAAGATCCACTACATCACAAAAGAATAGGTACAAGTGCTAGAAAAAAGAATATGTAACATCAAGGAGTCTCTATCTCGAATGTATAAAAACAAAAACTACTAAGCTAAAGTAGTTAGCCAAAAGTCAGAAGCTAGTCCCTGCTAAGAAGTCAAGTGGAAGCACCTGAGACACCTCGGTCTGACCCGAGTATTATTTAAGAAGAAAAATAATAAACGGATCAGTCTAGCTATAATTATCATGTAAGATGAGATAGGATAAGAGATATGACAAATATATATATATGATAACAACAAAAATCATACAATACCTCAAATTTTCTCAAACACCAAAAAGAATGTCATATTCTTTATTTTATTCACCAAGTCACAAATATTAATAAAGCTTATCTAAGCAAATCACAAATATTGGTGAAACACAAATTCCAGAAATCATCAATTAGAAATCCAGAAATCACAAAAAGGGGGAGGCCTGTCATAAACGGGAGCATGAAAACTCACCAACACGTGTATCACAAACGGGACGTTATCCCATTGGTCGCTAACCCATAGAGCCGGTGCAATGATGTAGTACAACGGTACGCCTGAGGAACCTGAAACTCAAATAAGCCGGAACAACGACGTAGTACAACAGTACGCCCGATGAACCGAACTCCATAAAACCAATAGGTCGCCAGCCTACAAAAAATGAGATGAAGCTCAACAGAACGGGGTACAGTCCCCCACGCGGATGATGAGACATCGCATATCGCTAGTCTAAACCACAAAATGATCGTCATAGATCAATAAAAGTGTAAATTACACCAAGCTAGTAAATAAATGAGTTTAGCTTCATGTCCCATAACCACTGGCTTAACTTAAATAATTACGAACAAATTATAGATTTCCACTCGAAAATTGTCACAACATTTCAATCGAACAAGTCTAAGAATTAACCGATGAAGTAAAAGCAAGTGTTTCGTACCACTTGTTTTGCAAAGTCATTTAATTGGATTTCTCGTACGAATGAGGTAAAAGTTTGTATATACTAATAGATTGGAAAACGGTTTTAAAAATGCGTTTTTTTACTAAAAGTAATGTTGAAATCATATATGTGAAAGAGTTTGAGTATTTACTACTAGTATAGAAACCTTTGTATTTTAAAGTGACAAATCACATAAACGATTGTAAAAACAATCTATCACCAAAAATTCACATAAGGCGACGTGAATTAAAACCATGAAAATGATATCGAATCCATCAAATGGATATTCCCAAAAATCTAGAAAAAGAAGTCATCAAAGTCGATAATAAATGACAACAACCAACCGGATCAACAAAAATCGATTAAAACAGAAATTTGCATAAAAACAGAAATTTGCATAAAAACAGGCAATTTGGTTGATTTTAACAGCGGCAGACGTCTGGTGGTTCTCCCAGACGTCTAAGCTGAAGGTCTGGAATTTTTTCCAGATCACTCAGATGTTTGAGCCGTATGTTTGGAATTTTTATTCCTTTGCCTCAGACGTCTGAGCATTTTACCAGACGTCTGAGCTGAAGCTCAGGGCAAAATTTGCCTAGGCCATTGATGGCCAATTCAACTCGGAAGCGATCGAATGAGCGATGGTGGCTAGGAATTTATGCCAAACGACAACCCAACCCTATAAGCTCTTCAATACACTCCAAACAACATGTCCAAACATCCATAGTAGGATTTTCATAGATTTTTACTTCAAAATAACAAAATTGGAAAATTCACCAAACCAATTCAATTCAAAAGCAATTGGACATGAAATAGATGTTAGGAATTCATACCTAACAACAATGAAAGCTATATGCATAGATGTGATTTCAATTCAAGAACCTTCAATCTATGATCAAATGCAAAGTTTTTCTTAAGTTAGGTTATATAAAAAATCAAGAATTGAAGAGGAATTGAGATGGAGAAGATGAAGAGCATGCTTACCTAAGCTTCTCCTTGATTTTGGAACTTGGATTTGAATTTCTTAATAATCTTGGGTTTATGAATTTTAATTTCCTATCTTTTCCCCCATTTTTCCTTTTAGCTTGAGTTTTAGGAAATTATGAGTAGAATGAATGAAGAGTAGAGGAGTTAGGGTATTTGGTAGAGAAGTTTGGGTTCTCTTATTGGGTTAGTGGGCTAGAACCAAACCCAAAGCCCAAATGAAAATACCAAAATCCTAATCAACTCCAAACATATCAATATCTATACTCAAAAAAGTTGTAAACATCATTTTGAACTCAATGGAAGTGGTCTCGAGTTCGGATTCGACTGTTTACAAAAGTCACATTTCAGACTTTAAATTCAACAAACGATGCTATATTTAAATAAAACATTTAAATATATAATCGAAAATATACGGGTTGTTACACAAACAAAGAAAAATAAATAAAATTGGCTTTTATTCATATAATCTTGATTGGATCTAATACTACTCTTAGACTTCATAGGCCCACCATAATCCAAAATAGGATTATTTTTTTGAAATCTATCTATTTCATCCACTTTCGACCGACCCAGTTCCAACAATCTCGTCGCAATTAGAAATTAACAAGTAAATTCATCTTGAAGCACTTATATCCATTGGAAATCAAAATTCATCGCAATTTCTGTTATGATGATGAACAACCTAGAACGGGATAACGAATATCAAATTATTGGAAGATAAGCTTGCTTCTTTCACACTCAGTCTTTGCAAATTTTATATTATTGGCTAAATGCTTGCTGTCTTAAATACTCATCATGAGACAAATTTGTTTAAGCATATGTACTCTATTAAAACTATACTATTGCATTGCTCCCAAATATGGCAAATCATGGAGCTAATAGCAATATCAACTAGGTGATTATATGCTTTGTTGTTACCATGATAATCATTTAAGACTTGATTAAATATATCAAAAATGTTTATTATTGGAGCATTAAAGTCAAAATTATATCTCTGCTTATTTTCCATATACGCCCGGTGTATTCATAATCGAAACATATGCGATCCCAAGTTTTAGGCTATTTTGGCATAAAATGACAAACTTGATATATATCGTCACATGATCTAACAATCCTATCTTTAGTGCCAAATTGTGCATCCTTGCCAAATGAGAACAAGTGGCCATTTTTGGAGAACATTTATTGTCCTGTTTGTGTCTACTCCATTGAAAAACACTATTTTTATATCTCATATTCTCCAAAAAAGAATTTAGACTGAACTCCCTATTAGTATTTGGTAACTAATACCATTCATCATTATTACTTGTACTATCTATTTTAATTTGGTCAATTCATTAGCAGATATTGGAATACAAACAAAGGGATATTACATTCCATCCTCCATTGGAGTCGATAGTGGATACCTTATTGTTGGGGCCTCCAATTAAAGTCATGGTCTACCACCATAAGATATCAACCAGAGACCACCCATTAATCCACGGGTCCAACTAAAGATTTGTTTGAGTCGCGTCAACATGTTTCTATTGGTTAGTCCATGAGCCCATTATCTTGCTTGAAGAAGTATTTTCAAATATTTAATGCATTATTATCCACTGACATTGCGCTAATTTTTTCCCATTATATTATTTTGTTTTGGTCCAATTTTCCCACAAGGAAACAACTTTTATATATCTCCATAGGAGTTTAATTGATGTGGCATGCATTACTTTTGGTAAATCTAATTCCAAGTCCACCTTCTTGTTTCGGCTTGCAAACATCAGCCTAAGGCATTTTGCGTAACAACCCATCATTTTAGTACCCCGTAACCATACAATGAAGTCTCAAAACGACGAGTTGTTTGGTGATACATATTGAAATATATAGAGTGCATAAGACAAAAACTATACTAACAGATAACGTTCAGAGTCTCACATCGGATGGTCACACAAAATATCATATTACACAAATATATATATGTTTAATTACATCTTTGATACCACTGCATAAGTTTATATAATCCAAACCCAATCAAATCCGCAAACACTGTCACTCCATGTCTTTTGTACACAATTTCTTTTACAACAATTATATTCAATATTTACAATATATAGATCTTGCCTCCTGGTCCATCACATCTCTAGAATCCATCAACCTGGACAGTATCGGTAAAAGAAAATATATGAGTGGGCATACATATGTCTGAATGAGTGAAGCCAATCTAATACACGTATACTACTATAACAGTGATATAACATGATTTAAGCCTAAAATACAATACCTTCTGGTCTTGTCTCGCATGCTACGAAACAATATTATACTATCTAAAAAGGATCCAGTCCCCAACATCTACGGTAAAGGATCCCTTATACGTAATTTGGTCTTGCCACCTACGGTAAAAGATTACACATCTACAGCTATTGTCCGGTCTCGCCACTTGTGGTAAAGGATAATAATACGTATTAAACTCGGACATAATCCGGCCACAAGTGCTACAGGTTGACTTTTATCCACATCAAAACTCCCGGACCAACCTTGATGCTCTACAGGAGAATGCTCGTCAACACCATGAATTAATGACCCGCCACGTGCGCTACATGATTCAGGTATTCGCTTATCGTCCAAACTATATACCCTATATTCATTTATCATTCCAAACCCATATGCACTACACCGATAATCATCATTATCACCAAACTACGCATCCAAATAGCAGCCATACACGTCAAGATACCATCAAAGAGCCGTCAAAGAACACCACGTAAAAAGTCAAAGCATCACACGTCGATTTGGCTGATTAAAAGTTTGAAATACCCAAATCTGGGTCATCCATGGGTGGACCGATCTACACCCATCAGTGCACGTCCCAGCTACTGGTTTTCCAAGTTAGTTTGTTTTCTTTTATTCTAGATTTCGATTATGTACTTCATTCTTCGTTTTGGTGATTTATATCACATGTATACAGTATCTACTATGTTTCTTGGGTCCTAACATATTCATATACATCAAACTGAAGTTTCTATAGGGTTTAGATTCAAATTGATGTCGAATTAGGTTTTTATAATTTTTTTGAAAAACAAAGTACTTTCCTTTTTATTTCATATTTTTTGATTTCATTTTTCAGAATTATATACATCACAATAAATTACTAGGTTAGCCCTAAACCATCTTATATCATTATCAAAGCACTACACATGATTGGAAAGGATTCACTCGCCAAATCAAGCCAAAAGAACTGGAACTTGCCAGTTGTTTAGAATTTTCAAAAAATCTAATCTATGCATTAGGCTCCAATATTTATTCTAGAAGACATAGAATCTCTCTACGATTCCAATGCACTTCGTCTTGTCGAATTTTGTTTAGAAATGAAGATTTGGTGTTAAAATGAATGGAGGAGGAAGAATAATGATTCGACGATTTTCATAAATGAGAACGAAAGTGAAATGAAACTTATGTACTTATTAAAATAGGAGGGAAAACCAAAATAATAGTTAGTTTTATATTCAAATTATAGACCCAACCCAATTCGGTCTAGTCCGGTTCGCTCCCTGCAAACAACTTCAACCCACTTTATTAATTCAATGATATATCACTTATACGACGTTCGATTTATACTTTAATCAATTTAAACAATGTTTTTCATTAACAATTACATATATGTATATGTATTTAATATATAAAATAATAATAAAATAAATAGCTTTCATTTTTTATGTTTAAATGGTTTATGTATTTAAAAATAAAATAATAATAATTATTATTGGCTATAAAATAGTATTTTACAAATATTTATTAATTTTAAATAATTAAAAGATATTTAATTGATTTTTATAGATTTAAATTTGAATTTTAAATCCTAGTCAAAATTAGATATTTAAGATGTTAAATTTGAATTTAATTTTTATTGACTTGATCTAATAAATTATTTTAGAAGTTTATTTTATTTGATATTAAATAAATTTCGAAACCATATAAATTTTTGTATGTATTTTAAACAATGTTTTGAGGCAACTGATACGCATATAAATGACGAATGTATATGTTGAAGTTGTAAATTCCAATATCTATTAACATATACATTAACCATGTACATATTACTATGTTGCACATGCACATCATACACACAAGAGCATACATTTATATACTCTATATGTATTAGTTAATTAATATACATTAATTAAACAAACAAAGAAAAATAAATAAAATTAGATTTTATTCATATAATATTGATTGGATCTAATACCACTCTTAGACTTCATAGGCCCACTATGATCAAAAATAGGAAATTATTTTGAAATATACCTATTTCACCCACTTTCAACCAACCCAGTTCCAACAATCTCGTCGTAATGAGAAATTATCAAGTACATCCAGCTTGAAGCACTTCTATCCATTGGAAATCAAAATTCATCACAATTTCTATTATGATGATGAACAACTTGGAACGGGATAACGAATATCAAATTATTGGAAGATAAGCTTGCTTCTTTCACACTCAGTCTTTGCAAATTTTATATTATTGGCTAAATGCTTGCTGTCTTAAATACTCATCATGAGACAAATTTGTTTAAGCATCTGTACTCTATTAAAACTTTAATATTGCATTGCTCCCAAATATGGCAAATCATGGAGCTAATAGCAATATCAACTAGGTGATTATATGCTTTGTTGTTACCATGATAATCATTTAAGACTTGATTAAATATATCAAAAATGTTTATTATTGGAGCATTAAAGTCAAAATTATATCTCTGATTATTTTCCATATACGCCCGGTGTATTCGTAATTGAAATATATGCGATCCCAAGTTTTAGGCTATTTTGGCATAAAATGACAAACTTGATATATATCGTCACATGATCTAACAACCCTATCTTTAGTGCCAAATTGTGCATCCTTGCCAAATGAGAACAAGTGGCCATTTTTGGAGCACATTTATTGTCCTGTTTGTGTCTACTCCATTGAAAAACACTATTTTTATATCTCATATTCTCCAAAAAAGAATTTAGACTGAACTCCCTATTAGTATTTGGTAACTAATACCATTCATCATTATTACTTGTACTATCTATTTTAATTTGGTCAATTCATTAGCAGATATTGGAATACAAACAAAGGGATATTACATTCCATCCTCCATTGGAGTCGATAGTGGATACCTTATTGTTGGGGCCTCCAATTAAAGTCATGGTCTCCCACCATAAGATATCAACCAGAGACCACCCATTAATCCACGGGTCCAACTAAAGATTTGTTTGAGTCGCGTCAACTATGTTTCTATTGGTTAGTCCATGAGCCCATTATCTTACTTGAAGAAGTATTTTCAAATATTTAATGCATTATTATCCACTGACATTGCCCTAATTTTTTCCCATATATTATTTTGTTTTGGTCCAATTTGCCCACAAGGAATCAACTTTTATATATCTCCATAGGAGTTTAATTGATGTGGCATGCATTACTTTCGGTAAATCTAATTCCAAGTCCACCTTCTTGTTTCGGCTTGCAAACATCAGCCTAAGGCATTTTGCGTAACAACCCATCATTTCAGTACCCCGTAACCACACAATGAAGTCTCAAAACGACGAGTTGTTTGGTGATACATATTGAAATATATAGAGTGCATAAGACAAAAACTACACTAACAGATAACGTTTAGAGTCTCACAGTGGATGGTCACACAAAATATCATATTACACACACAGATATATATATATATATGTGTGTGTGTGTGTGTGTGTGTGTGTTTAATTACATCTCTGATACCACTGCATAAGTTTATATAATTCAAACCTAATCAAATCCACACATTGTCACTCCATGTCTTTAGTACACAATTTCTTTTACAACAATTATTTTCAATATTTACAATACATAGATCTTGCCTCCTAGTCCATCACATCTTTGGAATCCATCAACCTAAACAATATTGATAAAATAAAATATAAGAGTGGGCATACATATGTCTGAATAAGTGAAGCCAATCTAATACACGTATACTACTGTGATAGTGATATAACATGATTTAAGCCTAAAATACAATACCTTCTGCTCCCGCCCCGCACGCTACAGAACAATATTATACTATCTAAAAAGGATTCGGTCCCGAACATCTACGGTGAAGGATCCTTTATACATAATCCGGTCTCACCACCTACGGTAATGGATTACACGTCTACACCTATTGTCTGGTCGCGCCACTTGTGGTAAAGGATAATAATACGTATTTGTGACGCCCAACCTCTATACTCACACTAGCCAAGGACACTACGGGGTAATGCCATCAACTAGCACGAAGAATAAGGTTGTTGAGGAGCGACCATCTGTGTAATTGCTTTTTGCGAGTACCGATATGTAAGATAATATAACTTACATTTCATTTCAAGAGGAAATTCGACATATCAAATACAAACTCAAAGCTACCACACAGTGGCTATGTGGACTTCGGAAACAAATATAGAAATAAACATAACACAAATCAGTCACAGATATTCATATCACAAAGGCGGAAAAAGATATGAATATATCACATAGAAGTGTACATCAAAGTAGTGGTCATACAAGATCCACTACATCACAAAAGAATAGATACAAGTGCTAAACAAAAGAATAAGTATACATCAAGGAGTCTCTATCTCAAATGTATACTAACAAAAACTACTAAGATAAAGTAGTTAGCCAAAAGTTAGGTGACGAACCCTGATAAGAAGTCAAGCAGAAGCACCTGAAATACCTCGGTCTGACCCGAGTATTATTTAAGAAGAAAATAATAAATGGATCAGTCTAGCTATAAATATCATATAAAATGAGATAGGATAAGAGATAACACAAAAACGTATGATAACAATAATGCCATATTGCGACAAGTATACATCAAATAACAACAAAAATCATACAATATCTCAAATCATCTCAAACATCCAAACAGAATCGCATTCTTTAAATTATTCACCAAAACACAAATATTGGCAAAACATATCAATGCCAATCGCATAAAAATTGGTGAAACACAAAGTCTAGAAATCATCAACTAGAAATCTAGAAATCACAAAAGGGGGAAGGCCTATCACAAACGGGAGCATGAAAACTCACCAACACGTGTATCACAAATGGGTCGCTATCCCATGGTCGCTAACCATAGAGCCGGTGCCACGACATAGTACAACGAAACGCCCGAGGAACCTGAAACTCAAATAATCCAAAACATCGACGTAGTACAGCATTACGCCCGATGAACCAAACTCCAATAAGCCAAATCAACGATGTAGTACAGCGTTATGCCCGATGAACCGAACTCCAATAAACCGGAACAACGACGTAGTACAGCGTTATGCCCGATGAACCAAACTCAAATAATCCGGAACAACGACGTCGTACAGCGAACGCCCGATGAACAAAACTCCATAAAAACCATAGGTCGCTAGCCTATAAAAATGAGACGAAGCTCAATAGAACGGGGTACAGTCCCCCACGCGGACAAAGAGACATCGCATATCGCTAGTCTAAACCACAAAATGATCATCATCGATCATCAAGAAGTGTCGATTATATTAAGCTAGTAAATAAATGAGTTCAGCTTCATGTCCCATAACCACTGGCTTAACTTAAATATTTACGAACAAATTGTAGATTTCCACTCAAAAATTGTCACAAGATTTCAATCGAACAAGTCTAAGAATTAACCGACAAAGTAAACGCAAGCGTTTCATAACACTTGTTTTGCTAAGCCGTTTAATTAGATTTCTCATACGAATGAGGTAAAGGTTTGTATATACTAATAGATTGGAAAACGGTTTAAAAAACGAGATTTGTATTTAAAAGTAGTGTTGAAATCGTTTTGGTGAAAGAGTTTGAGTATTTACTACTAGTATATAAACCTTTGCATTTTAAAGTGACAAACCACAAAAATGATTGTAGAAACAATCAATCACCAAAAATCCACATACGACAATGTGAATTAAATCCATAAAAATCGATATCAAATCCATCAAACGGATATTCCCAAAAATCCAAAGAAAGAAGTCATCGAAGTCGATAATTAGTGATAACAACTAACCAGATCGACAAGAATCGATTAAAAATCGGAAACCCACACAAAACTGCCTAAAATAGGCAAAAAGCACATCTCCCAGATTCAGTCGACTGGACCAGAAGGTCAGTCGATTGATACAAGGCTAGAAACTCTCGGGTTCCTGGTTCAGTCGACTGACCTTCTGGTTCAGTCGACTGATACAAGGCCAGGAACATTCGGTTCCCAGTTTCAATCGACTGAACCAGAAGGTCAATCGACTGATACAGGGCCAGAGAATTTCTGGTCCCAGATTCAGTCGACTGACCTTCAGGTTCAGTCTACTGAACTGCTAGTTCCAGCATTTTCAGTCTAGCCCTATGAAGGGCAAAATCCAACGGAAGTGATCGGACGAGCAACAGAGACTAGGGATTTATGCCAAGCGACAACCCAGCCTTATAGGCACTTCGGTACACCCCAACAACATGTTCAAAACATCAAAGATAGGATTTTTAAAGATTTGACTTCAAAACACCAAAAAATGGAATATTCATCAAACCAATTCAATTCAAAGGCAAATGGACAAGGAATAGATGTTAGAAATTACTACCTAACAACTATCAAAGATATAGACATAGATGTGAGTTCAAAAACTCACCTTTAAAACTCAAAGACACGAATGAGAAGCTTTAAAACAAAGGAAATACCAATTCCTCTTCAACTTCAACTCAAGAAGCTCCAATCTAAGCTAATAAGCAAATATTTCCTAAGTTAGGGTTTAGGAATTTCTGAAATTGAAGAGAGACGGAGACGGAGAAGATGAAGAGGATGCTTACCTAAGCTTGACCTTGATTTTGGACTTGAATTTGAGTTTCCTAAACAAAACTAGGTTTTAGGAATTTCCATTTCCCTTTCTTTTCCCCATTTTTCTTAAAAGCTTGAGTGTTAGGAAATAGAATGAGTGAATGGATGAAGAGGAGTGGAGTTGGGTTATTTGTTAGGTTGGTGGGCTGAAACCCAAACCCAAAGCTCTAAATGAAAATATCAAAATTTTACTCAACTCCAAACATATCGATGTTTATACTCAAAAGGTTGCAAACGCCATTTTGGACTCAATGGAAGTGGTCTCGAGTCCTAATTCGACTGTTTGCAAAAAGTGACATATCGGACTTAAATCCGACCAACGATGCTATATTTAAATAAAACATTTAATATAGGACAATTTTTTGACCAAGGCTTTGCAGAAAAACTAAATATCAAAATAAGCATCTTCAAAAACTAATTAGCAAAATAGACCTGGTTTACGTTTGTGTTTGCGCAAAAATGGAATGCGCAAAGCCAATTTTTTAAAACTTAAAGCTTGCGCATTCCATATTTGCGCAAGCTATATTTTTATGCTTGCGCAAATATGGAATGCGCAAGCTCTTTTTCGGGCATCAAAAGAACAGAGAGCTGATTCTGGGGTCATTCCTCAACCCTACCCCCTTTCTTCCCAAAACCCTCCCCATTTCCAACTTCAAACCCATTTCAAATCCAAATATCTTAAGTCAAAACCATTTTTCCTCATCTATTTCTTCAAACAAACACTCTATTGCCCATAAAATGGAAGCTAGCTCTTCATCTACGTTGATTAGAGGTAATTATAATTCCTTTTTTTGAAAATTAAGATGTAATTTTGCTATTGTTGATGTTGTTGAAAATGAAGAGTTATTGGTGGTGGTGGTGTTAATTATTAGACAATGATGTTGTTGTTGAATTAGTTGTTAGTGTTTGATGAATTGGGAAACCCTATTTAAATAGTAGTAAATTAAAAACCCTAATTTACACCTTAATTGTTTATTGTTTATGATGACGGTAGACATTAATGATTGGGAGATAGACGACGAAACATTGATGAAACATTTTGATGAGCTTGAAGAGAAAATCGGAGTTGCAAGTTCAAGTCATATTGACTTTGATATCGATCATGTTCCGGAAACACAGTTTGAACCAGTACCGCGTAAATTTCATTCAGGATCATCAACCTTACATGGTCGTTTATGTGAAGTTGTTTCTGCGGAAATGCCCGGCCATCAACATGGAGTTGGTGGAAATTTGCTGACGCCTATACATCCTGTTGGTCCATCCGTGCCAAGGGGGCAACGATCATATCCAACTTGTTATTGCGGAGTTATGTGTGTAGTGGTTGTTTGCAGAAAGGAAAAGAATGCTAGACGAAGGTTTTTCGGGTGTAGTTCGTACAACGAACATAGATTGAATCCTCGTGAATATGATTGTTGCAATTATTTTAAATGGATTGATCAACCCTTGTGTGAAAGGGGACTTGAGTATGCCCACGAATTGCAAG
The DNA here is from genome assembly GCA_030737815.1 of Allium fistulosum. Taxonomy (NCBI): domain Eukaryota; kingdom Viridiplantae; phylum Streptophyta; class Magnoliopsida; order Asparagales; family Amaryllidaceae; genus Allium; species Allium fistulosum. Next base: position 1,256,825,931 of record CM060904.1, read on the forward strand.
CCGAAATAAGTCGTTTGAAAATTGTGAATGAAGAATTAAGGACGAACATTGGAAGGCCTAGAATGTGGTAGATGTTTGTGGTTTGGTTAAGTTGTAATATTTGGATTTTATGTTGTACCGTTGGATTTGTATTGAGTTGTTGCGAAAATGTTTGTATTTGTTGTAACCCGTATTGTGAGCATGGTGGAAAGTTTATTATGTTTTTGAAATTCATTTGATAGTGTTGACTTCAATGACAACATATATTGGTTGTATTATTATATTGATTTGCTTGTTTCGGTTTTTTTAAAGATTGAGCTGACTGCTTTTGGTTGAAGATTGCATGCGGAAGCAAAATCTACTTTGAAAAAATAGATAATAATTCATCAAATTGATGTTTATACTTATGTCAGTGAACAAAAACTATAAATGTAGTATTGGAACTTATTTTGCAGATAATGTCAAAGGTTCCGACTATATTTTACTTTGATGGCGAATTGTTGGTTGATGATGAAGGTAAACCTAGATATGTGGGCGGGAGGCGAAAAGGATCGACAATAAAAAATCATTGTAGTTTCGAAGAGCTTAAACAAAGGGCATTTGAAGTGACAAAAGCAAATCCTATGATATATGATTTAAAATTAGCGGTGAAATGGGTTCGGGATGATGGTGCATCCGCTATTGATTTGGAAGACGGCGACGATTTGAACTCCACTTTTTCAGTTGGAATGAGAGTGATAGAAATATACATTGTGAGAGTGGAACATGAAAATGTGGTTGAAACACAAGCGGCAGTAATCTCTGGGGATGAGTATATGCACACTACACAGTTACAAGAAACACAATGTTCGGCGTATCCGTCGTATTTTTCAAGCCATCAAGGTGGAGAGTTTACAAATTTACTTCAAAGGTATAGCGGAGTGGTTGGAGTCTCTTCTAGTCAGGAACAACATATGATGCCGAATGCTATAAATCCAAATCAGTCGCAGGCGTTTGAAAAGTGAGTACTATTATACGTTTGCACTTGTATTTTGACTTACGTTAATGCTATATATATGACCTTTGTTTTTTGTATTCCTAGTGTAGAAGATGAATTTACTGGTTGTGACGACGATGGTGCTGATGATCATGTTCTTACTTCACATGAGATTTGTGGACAATTGGATAGCATGGAAGTAGCTTGTGCGGATGATGAGGATAGAACTTGGATCCATCAAATGCAAGTTAACAATGATGCAATCATATATGCAGACATTGAGGAGGCTGATGATGTAAATGCGGAAGAAGAACAAATCACATATGAAGAGGCTCTAGCCGATGATTTATGCATGGCATCAATGATGGCGAAATCGATAATGCAAAATTGTCATCAAGACGTGGAAGTTTTTGGAAGAGAATGTGCGGAGAACGGTCCACGAGTTGGGTTAATTTTTTAAAGTAAGCAGAAGCTTGTTGAACAGCTATGTGAATGGTCGATTAAATGTTCAGTTTCGTTCCAAGTTCTGAAATCGCGTGCAAATCAATACACGGTCCGTTGTGTTGTGGAACAAACATGTCCTTGGCGAGTTCATGCAAGCCTTTCGGTAAGAAAAAATTCAAACTGGTGGAAGATAACCACATATGGCGGCGATCACACTTGTTTAAATTCAACCATCAACTCAAACCATCGACAGGCAACTGCTAAGTTTATATGCAGCAAAATACTTCCATTGATTAAAGCTGAAACAAACATGACTGCAAGAACTGTTCAAGAGACAATGTCCAACATGTTTCATATTAAAGTGAGTTATTATCGAGCCTGGCACGGACTGCAGAAAGCTGTTGCAATGATTTATGGCGATTGGGAATCGTCGTACGCGGAATTGCCAAAATATCTTAGAGCCCTACAACATACCAACCCCGGAACCGTATATGATGTTATTCATAGTCATGGTGTTTTTGATGGTGCTTTTTGGGCTTTCGGACCTTCTATTCAAGGGTTCGACCACTATCGACCCATATTGTCTATTGATGGCACCCATTTATACGGGAAGTATCTGGGTACGTTACTCGTAGCAACTGGAGTGGATGCAAATCAAGGGTTATTTCCTTTAGCTTTTGCTATTGTGAAAACAGAGTCGTGGCAAACGTGGAGTTGGTTTGTTCGTTGCATATGGAATTATATTCCATCCGTACGTACTAGATGTATCACCTTTGTCTCGGATCGTATGAAAGGAATTCCACGTGCGCTTAGAGAAGGTTGGCCAGTTGAACATCATCATCATTTTTGTATCCGTCATATTAAAGCAAATTTCAAGAAAGCGGGGTTTGGCATGGATGAGCTACAAAATTTATTACACGCATGTGCCACGGCGTCGGAGGTCGTAAAATATAATGATTTTCGAAAACAGTTGAAGGATGTAAATCGAGATGCCGATGCGTGGATTGAAAGAAGTTTGAAAGACCAGGAATCAAGCTGGACTCTTTGTCACGACGGCGGAGTAAGATTCAATATGATGACGACCAACGTTTCTGAAAGCTTTAACGGTGTGCTCAAAGGAACTAGGAATTTACCTGTTAGATCATTGGTTGCACGTACGTTTCATCGACTGAACCATTACTTCGTCGAAAGACGTACTCAAGGTGAAGAGTGGACGTCGCAGCTTGCACCTAGGTGGGAAGCATTAGCGCGGAGAAGAATGGAAGAATCGAGGCTCATGTCTATAGAGAGATATAGCTTCGTTGAATGGCAGGTGAAAGATGTGCATATGTTTGATTATACGGTGAATATCGAAGATAATGTTGCCAAATGTTCGTGCAACATGCCAACATTAGATCATTTTCCATGCTCCCATGTATTAGCGGCTTGTTCACGCGGTTCGGGTGGTGCTAATAGAGCGTATTTTGACCTAATCTCCCCGTGGTACACAAAGGCTATGTATTCCGCAGCTTATGCTCCTTTATTCCACCCTGTACCGGATAGTCGACATTGGAACGTCTACGATGATCCAATTATACAACCGCCGCCTGTGCGCAGAAATTCATGTCGTCCTCGGTCTACTAGAATAAAAGGTTTTATGGATCCGCCATCTTCATCCGGCCATAATAGATGTAGCAAATGTGGTTCTATTGGCCACAAGAAAAATACTTGTCCGCGTTGAATTGTAATAGAACTATAACGTATATGTTACTGTACGCCTTGTTGAAACTTTTTCGGATGGTGTTGTTAATCGAATGGTGTTTGCATGTTATATAGCATGTTGTTCATATTTTTTTGTGAAATTGTGTAATTTGTTGTGTGGAAACAGCTCTCTGTTTGGAGCTGACCCATATTATAGCTTGCGCATATGTGGAATGCGCAAGCTATATTATTGGTCAGTTCCATACAGAGAGCTGATCTGCCAAATATAGCTTGCGCATTCCATAAATGCGCAAGCTATATTTTTGGTTATTTGCAGCAGCCCGCAAATGCTACATTTGATATTTTATAGCATAGGCGGAACGCTGCAAATTACCCAGTTCCACCAAAAATATAGCTTGCGCATATGTGGAATGCGCAAGCTATATTGATAATATAGCTTGCGCATTCCACATATGCGCAAGCTATATTTTTGAAAGCAGCTCTCTGTATGGAACTGACCAATAATATAGCTTGCGCATTTGTGGAATGCGCAAGCTATATTGATAATATAGCTTGCACATTCCACATATGCGCAAGCTATAATATGGGTCAGCTCCAAACAGAGAGTTGTTTCCACACAACAAGGCAACAATAACATAGACACATTAACAACAAGGCAACAATAACATAGACACATTAACAATACCATCAAAAACAGAATAATTAACACGAACTAACTGACAAGTTAAAATCATCCAAATAACAGGTCATACAATAACATAGACACATACAAGGCAACAACCCCTAACCTAACCCAACCAAAAGAAACAACAGCAATATGACCAACACCGTCAATCACGAATCCTTCTTAGCTCAAGTGGGGTGTCTCTTTTCTTCTTCTTCCGTTTGTACACGATGGGAGCCGATCCTTGGCCTTCTTCGAATGTTGGAGCGGGTGTAGGCAGCGGAATTTCTTGTTGTTGACTTGGCCCAAAAAAGAGTTCTTCTTGTTGAATTTCCCACTGCGACGGCTCTTGCATATGCTCGTATGTCGACTGTCCAACATAGCCGAATTGTTGTTCTCCTTCGTGCCAAACCGGCCATTCAGCGTGAGTTTCTCCGCCGGTGTATTGATGCTCTACCTCGGGCCAAGCAGGCCATCCAACCGTAGTTTCGCCACCGGGATGTTGTGAAGCCTCCCCCTCTGCATGTGCCTCCTCCCATTGGCCTTGTCCACCCGCTAGTGTGGTATGTGTCTCCTCTATACAACGCGGTGGCTCTTATACAATGCGTAGCGGCTTGGCCGACCTTCTTAGCTTGTTCCGACCCAAAATCGTGTCAAGTATTCGTCGTAGGTCAATGCACTTGCTTCTGACCTTGTCGGGCTCCATATGACTTTCTTCTATTTCGCCCACCACATCCAAAGCGTTGTATATTCCGCTTACATAAACCATAAATCATAACAATGCATCAATATGACATAAAAATTGAACTATACAAAATTTGAAATTACAACACTTACCACATCACGTTCTAGAGGAGCACGGGGAGTGTACGCAACCAACTTCCTTGCCGACTTTTTAAGGATATAACGACGAGTAATTCGCCAATACCAATACTCGTACTTGCTCAAAGGTGTCGGAGGGTCGCGTGCTTGTTCGGCATGATCAATTCTTGATTTCCAAATAGCAATACTTTCTTGCAAAAATGCCATCCAGCTAGTGGGTTCTGGGTCAAGGGGGACGACAGGATCGGGAATGTGCTGATAATCAAAGGAAAACTGTCTCATCACCCGATCGGGTGCATACAACTCAAAGTCCAGAAATAGAATCAGTCGGCTCTTAGCAATCCAACCGGCGAACGAATACTCAATATCCGGATGTCCAAATTTATACACTAATGAATATGGTTCCCATGTAACCGCATCATCCGCCATCAAATCCAACTCATTACGGTAAAACTGTACATTTCTTGGCGTCTCATGCCAACTCCTAGCACAGTTCCACCTAGCCCCGAATGGAAGATACAGATCTAAGTCGGTAGGAATTCTAATAGACGGCCGTCCAATGGCAATATGCGACCACGACCATAGTTGCAACAACGTTGCAGAACCCCCTAAAATTTTTCGACGTTGCAAGGCAACGTTCGATAACTCACTATACAAATAGCATAGAACAACACTACCCCAAGAATGATAACCACAGTCAGCCAAATCATCCAAAAATGGTAAAAATTTCAAACTTAACCTCCCTTTTGAATGATCGGGAAATAATCGGCAACTCAAAAAATACAATATCACGGCACGAGTGCGGCGAAGTATATCTAAATCGGTCGCCCCTTCGGGTAGTGGTTCGGAAAATTCGCTTTTAAACCAAGTCATTGACAAATCACTTTTAGACTTAACCGCCTCTCTTGGCGGAAAAATACCAAGCAAGTCATGAGCCAATTCGATGTAATCGATATCTAAATTTTGCACACATACCGGACGACCGTCTCCTTTAAGACCGAAAAGAAAATGCACATCCGCTAGAGTCACTGTCATCTCCCCGACTCTCATATGAAATGTATTTGTTTCCGACCTCCATCTATCGCATAAAGCGGTAAGAAGGTGATGATCGAGCCGAATGTAGTCGATTTGCATAGCTTTCCAAAATCTGGAGATTCGTAGATTCGGCTCCAATCTTGGATCTTTAAAATCGATCTCCTTGAGCTTGCTCGAATGATCGCATATCTTCACAGTTTCAACACCCTGCAATATATAAAGAAATTATAATTAGGACTTCATATTTGACTTCCCCGGTTTACCAATATCGAACATTTACCTCCATTAATGTGTCGTTTTGGCTCCTATGGTGTTCTTGAAGATAGAGAACACTTCTATCTTCGGGCCCAGGAGACAATTCTACAAACAACAACAACCGTTTATCAATACAAAAACAATGTACAAAGTTAGGGTTTTTGCTATATTACTACTTTAAATCCTTTTGCATTGTCATCAAAGAAACCAACAATGTGAGTACATTCACATCAACATCATCAACACTACCTCTTCCGCAAACAACAACAATCATTTTTAAAGTAGTATCTTAATTTTCAAAAAAAGGAATTATAATTACCTCTAATCAAAGTAGATGAAGAGCTAGCTTCCATTTTATGGGCAATAGAGTGTTTGTTTGAAGAAATAGATGAGGAAAAATGGTTTTGACTTAAGATATTTGGATTTGAAATGGGTTTGAAGTTGGAAATGGGGAGGGTTTTGGGAAGAAAGGGGGTAGGGTTGAGGAATGACCCCAGAATCAGCTCTCTGTCCTTTTGATGCCCAAAAAAGAGCTTGCGCATTCCATATTTGCGCAAGCTTAAAAATATAGCTTGCGCAAAAATGGAATGCGCAAGCTCCGTATAAAAAAAAATTGGCTTTGCGCATTCCATTTTTGCGCAAGTACAAAAGAAAACCAGGCCTATTTTGCTAATTAGTTTTTGATGATGCTTATTTTGATATTTAGTTTTTCTGCAAAGCCTTGATCAAAAAATTGTCCTTAAATAAAACATTTAAATATACAATCGTAAAATATGCGGGTTGTTACAGTATTGAACTCGCACATAGTCCGGCCACATGTGCTACAGGTTGACTTTTATCCACATCAAAACACCTGGACCAACCTCAATGCTCTACAGGAGAATGATCGTCAACACCATGAATCAAGGACACGCCACGTGCGCTACATGATTCAGGTATTTGCTTATCATCCAAAACTATACACCCTATATTCATTTATCATTCCAAACCCATATGCACTACACCGATAATCATCATTATCACCAAACTACGCATCCAAATAGTAGCCATACACGTCAAGATATCATCAAAGAGCCGTTAGAGAACACCGCGTAAAAAGTCAAAGTATCACACATCGATTTGGCTGGTTACAAGTTTGAAATACCCAAATCTGGGTCATCCACGGGTGGACCGATCTACACCCAACGGTGCACGTCCCAGCTACGGGTTTTCCAAGTTAGTTTGTTTTCTTTTATTCCAGATTTCGATTATGTGCTTCATCTTTGTTTTGGTGATTCTATATCACATATATACAGTATCTACTTTGTTTCTTGGGTCCTAACATATTCATATACATCAAACTGAAGTTTCTATAGGGTTTATATTCAAATTGGTGTCGAATTAGGTTTTTATAAAAAAATTGAAAAACAAAGTACATTCCTCTTTATTTCTTATTTTTTGAGTTCATTTTTCAGATTTATATATATTGCAATTAATCACTAGGTTAGCTCTAAACCATCTTATATCATTATCAAAGCACTACACATGATTGGAAAGGATTCACTCGCCAAATCAAGCCAAAAGAACTCGAACTTGCGAGTTGTCTAGAATTTTTAGAAAATCTAATCTCTGCATTAGGCTCCAATATTTACTCTAGAAGATATAGAATCTTGCTACGATTCCAATGCACTTCGTCTCGTCGAATTTTGTTTAGAAATGAAGATTTGGTGTTAAAATGAAGGGAGGAGGAAGAATAATGATTCGACGATTTTCATAAATGAGAACGAAAGCGAAATGAAACTTATGTACTTTTTAAAATAGGAGGATAAACCAAAAAGATAGTTAGTTTTATATTCAAATTATAGACCCAACCCAATTCGGTCCAGTACGACCCGCTCCCTGCACACAACTTCAACCCACTTTATTAATTCAATGATATTTCACTTATACGACGTTCGATTTAAACAAATGAATACCCCATCTCGACCAGAAAAACGAGAGCCATCCAATGGTGCGACCCTCGTCAACTAATTCAACTATATGTAAATTTGGTATTTTGACCATATAACTGAAATTTACCAAAATACTCTCCAATTAAATTTCAAATCTATTTATTATTATTATTTAGGTTAATTGAAAATCTCGGGGCATTACATTTTGTGAGATCCTCCATTCCATAAGAAGTTAGCACACATTGTATTGATTTTCTATATTATTGCAGTTGGTATTCGACAAAACTACATCTAAAACATGAGAATATAATATATTACAGTTTTGATAAGTTAACTCTACCACTTATATTAAGCATCCTTTTTTTTCCAACAACTGAAATTAGCATTTAATTTGTCTAATAAGGAACCAAAGTCTCTGGTTTTAAGTTTGCTAGAAAGGGGTATGCCCAGATAAGTAATGGCAAATTCCCACTCCGCACCTTTAATAAATCACTTATTATGTCCTTATATTTTTCCGCTTTACTAAAAATACAACACATTTTTGCTCATTCACGACTAGTCCCGCTATGTCTTTTAACTCTTGCATAACTTGATTAATAGCCATATGATTATCTGTATTTGACTTTGTCATAACAAGTATATCATCTGCATATAACAAATGAGTGATTATAGGCTCATTTTTATAAAATTGAACAAATTTTCCCGTGTGATACTCAATATTAAGCAAAATTATGAAGTATTCATAGTAATAGAGAATAAATATAAAGATAAGGTATCTCATTGTCTCAACTCTATGTCGCTTTTAATGAATCCATTGGGGGTACCATCCGCTAGTATCGAAAAGGTTGCGTGATGCGTGCGCACACACAAACACATGATATATATCAATTTCACAAATTTATTTAGGAACCCTATATGTAGTAACCTATCGATTTGCTCCTTGTTTACCGATCATATAGGAAATCTCATAAACACGGAAATCTTAAGTTATCCGAAACCAAATACAACAGAATCATTTGAAGCCATTTGATTAATCACCCGCTCTAATTTCATCTTTTAGTCTTAGATCTGCATATTTTTACTTATTATTTTTCAATAGTTATAGCAACTTTGAGGAACAAGAAGAATTCTAATAGGATTGAGCTACCATGGCCAAAAGCAAATGATTAAATTGTGTGGATCTAGGAAGCGTGAACTGAAATTAGGGAGGACATAGTATTATGTAGCTAAGATCATTTTCACGGGAGATGGCAAACATATTTTTGGGTAAATTAGCTTTTTCGATTCTAATATATTCGAAACTTTAAGGGTGCGTTCGCAAACAAATCAAAATATAAGTTAGAGGTTGTGATGTTTGAGGACAAAAATTTGATTAGATGTTGGATAGAAAGTATTGTGCAATGTAAAGTGTTTATTTTTTATTTGTAAAATTAATAATTAGTAACTAATACTTAATAATTAAAGCGATTCAATTACAGCAGTACACAGAACGTGAAATTCAATTACAACAGTACACAGAATGGAAAAAATGATGAAGAACATACAAATATTTAATACATCAACGTCGTCCTGTAGAAATCAAAACGTCTCTGATCTGATCATATGTTGCAACAATTTGTGCTTATTTGGTGAACTTGCACTACCATGTTGTGTTGACGCTGTTCACGCCAATCTTCAACATAACTCGGTGGAACGAAAGCCATTCCTAGTAGCTTGTCGCACATACGTCTAAAAGTAACACCATTCATTTGAAATAGATCTTGACTTTTGTTCTTATGTCCATCAAGAGCATCAACCATCTACATTCGATTCGTGTACGAAGAATTATGATATGAGTAGGAATTAACTAAAATAGTTTTATCATCAATCCAACAATAGCTTTGATACTGTCGTACTAATCTGAATTGTCGGAATATGATAAATTGTCGCTATTAATTAAGTCGTCTATGCTTTGTAAATCATTTTCAAAATTATTATAGATGAAATCGTATCTGCAGATAGTTAGGAAGAATTTGTTGAATTAGATAACTGTAAACGAGTGTGATGGATGAATATGAGAACAAACTCTTAAATAGCTTAAAACTCGATGTAACCTTTAAATCTGACATAAATGGTTTATGTTGAACATAGACATTACATCACAAATAAACTCTTTACTTTGGAAAGTACAAACGCTCTTCTACGGTCCGCTGACGTAACGTCGGAACGTACATAAACTCCGAGGACCGTGCACAATACAACGAAATCATTTGGAGCCGTTGGATTGATCTAGTTTCGTCCTTTAATTTGAGAACGCATAGTTTTACTTTGTTTTTCAATTTCTCAGCGGTTAGCGGTAATTAGGGGCGAGCAATATTCGGGTAGAACTGAATTAACCGACCAAATCAGTTCATTTCAATTGGTTCAGTTCTGAAACTAAATCGGTTTGAATTCGATTTATAAAATAAATTTCTTTCGTTACCGGTTTAACCAAATTAACCGAACTTTTACTGTATTATCTTAATTTATTTTATTGTAATACTTTAAATAATTGGTTTAGTGAAAAAATAAAATGTTTTCCTATTAAAAGTAGGTAAAATTTATTATAAACATAAAAAATACTAAATAAAATCTTTTCAAACATAAATATTAGTTATTGTTTGAATGAATCAATCATTTGAATAATAACGTATCTTTCTAGTTTGATTAGGACTGCTGATCGAATTAACAGAAATTAATTTGGTTTGTGACTTTGAATCTTTTGGATTCCAATTCAATTTGACATATTTTAACTCCATGCCGACCAAACAAACAAGCCGAACGCTCTCAAATGGACCTAATTATTTGCATTTTCGGCATTCGTATATAACCAGCAAACTAACTAATTTCTCTCTCAGAATCATCTATTCCTCAACAACAGGGATCGGCTCGGATCTCTCTTTTCGATCACGATTTGCTAGTAAGTTTATATTCTCAAAACCATAATTTACTTTCCGTGTCCGTCGGTGATCCTTTTTTTTGTCGTCCGATTGAACGATTTTGATCACGATTTGCTAGTAAGTTTCAGTTCTCACACCCGTAATTCTGTTTTGCTTGCAGGTAGTTAATGAAATTTCATCCGATATTTTAATATAAAGAACAATGTTTTCATTGTTTTACGGGCTGTGGCAGTATATGTTAAGCAAGACAGAATTTCATGTCCTTATTCTTGGAATTGAAAAAGCTGGAAAAACTGTAAGCCTTATAGTAATCACAAATGATAATCACAATATAAGAATTATAATAAATGAGTGTTTAAATTGTTGTACAAGCAGTCAATTTGTTTGATAACTTGAGCTGTGTGATTCTAGGGCTTTTGAGGAATTGTTAGATTAGGGAAATAACCTGGATTTGTAGTCTGTCAGTAGATTGGGTAGCCTGGGCAGGTTTGGCATCATGGTAAAAGGCATATCAATGTATTTACTGTATATGGATGTGAGCCTCGGATATTGAGACTTGAATATTACTTATTTAAAATTGGACTAGTTCCCAATTAAGATTCTTCCAAACTCTTACATTGCATGCAACCTGTTTGCGCCAAAAATGGTCACAAACCCCAAATACCGTGAAAGCACCAAGTTATGAATGTAGATCAGCAATATTCCAAACACAAATCACAGATCTAAGCAAACAACAAACAGCAATCCAGAAATAATGAACAGAAACACACAATTTATAGTGGTTCGGCTATCTCCGGCCTACGTCCACTTCAAAGTTTTATCTTTTTATTGATTATCCTTGCTGGTTACAGATGATTACAGCAGTTACAACGAAGAATTTCGAGTACAATGATTGTGTTGAAGCATAGAATTGAATCCGGTAGAGTCTGGACGTTGGATGGCTAAAAAATCCCTTTTCTGCAGGCTTCAGGGGCTATTTATAGGCGTAGGAGGCTGAGATCACGCTCAAACTTCGGAAGACTCCTTCTGGCACGTGAGGGGGCCCACGCGACCGACCCCGCCAAGTTTCGACTCGATCTGTGATCGATACGAATCCATTTCGTATCGATCAAGAAATCATCCAATCGAGCTGAAACTTGGCAGAGACATTCTTTACCTCGTGTGTAAACTCCTGTGAAAATTTCGTAGCATTTGGATCAGCAGTTTAGGAGATACGATCGATACGTGTTGATGTTCTTCGGAAGGCTGTCCGGTTCGAATCCATGGCTTCGTATCCATACCTTTCGTATCGATCAGGAGCACGTGTGCGCAATGACGTGGAGTGATATGGAGCGAGTTTCCTGGGTTGATCCACTTTGTGTGCCGAGTTGAACGCTTCTTTCCTGGAGACGTGGGTGTCCTTCGCTCGTATCCTTATCTCGCGCTCGTTCATATCCATTACCTTGCCACGGTACGCTCGCACTCACCAACTCGTGTCCTTCGCATCGATTCCAGGGGTACACTTCGCATCGATCGATTCATAATCGATCGATACGAAATGACTATGGGGGTCATCGATACGAAGTGGCCGTGAAGAGTAGAGAATGGACACGAATCTCATCCTTGGGATGGATACGAGTAAGACCTTACCTAATGGATACGAACAAGGCTTTTTCTGGTGGATTATGGATACGAACAAAACTTTACCTGCCCACTTACCCGATCGATGCGAAACCATTGAGTCAAGCCCATACTGATCGATACGAATGAGACGCTGCTCCATGTATACGAACTGCCGGGCATGCGTGAACCTGATCGATACGGACCTGATGGATTCGAAATAAACATCGCCTCAACTCTTTGATGGATTCGAATAGTATATTCTTCCTACCTTGTATCGATCATATCTCCTTCATACGAACTCCGATTAGCCTGAAACTTGAAACGTAGCCTCTCCTAGTCCTCATCATCATCTTCAATCGATTCCGTCCTGATCAGAGCTCGATCAAATTTTGACGACATCGATTACAGCCTTATTTCCATTCGATCTTCAATCCTGATATCCATCATTCCTTGCCAATTTGTTGATATTCCAGCCTTGACCAAAAGGTGGGATAACATTTGCCCCCAAAACATGGCTTTTGATAAGAAAGTGTGTTTTGAATAACTCCGAACCCAATATCCAAGTCCATAGCCAATTCCATGTCCATCCGAACTCGATGGTCGAGCTTCTAATCCATCCTTATTCAATAGTCAATAACCGAATCCAGGACCTCTCCGGGTCGATATTCGAATCCATAACCTCTCCGGGTTCATGTCAAGTGCAATCTACACTCGACGACCTTGGTCCAGTTTCCCTGGACGTTGAGCTACCCTCTCCGGGTTCTTACCAAGCGCAATCCACACTTGATGACCGTGGTCCAGTGTCCCTAGACGTTATATAATGCCATGGCTTAAGTCCTAAGTCGAATCCTGGTCACTCCGGACCCTTGTTGAGCATAGTCCATATTCAACGACCTGAAAATGATAATTGATAATACAGGGCCTAAGTCCTAGGCCGAATCCTGGTCTCTTCGGACCCTTGTCGAGCATAGTCCATACTCGACGACCTGAATGAGTCAGTTTACCACGTTCGGGCAAAGTGACTCATCCCTTGCCAGGCATAATCTATACTCGACGACCTTTTATCAAAAATCAGATAAAAATCCAATCCAAAATCCAAATCAAACCAAAAAATCAGAAATCCAAACCAACATCCAAAACAGAAACCAGTCATCCAAAAGAAAATCCAAACCAGAAAACAAACAAAACCAGGAGTTCAAACCAAACTCCAAAACCAAACCAGAAAAACGAGTGTCCAATCCAAAAACCAAAAAACAAATTTCGCAAACCATGGCTTCGCGGTTTATCATCATTCAGAGCATGCCTATGGGCTATCTCCGGCCCCATACATGTGTAAATGACTTGGTTGCTTGCAAATGATTTGTTACTTATTTCATATTATCCCGGTCAATTGATAACCAATCGACCATCATTCCTGGGCCTCACACCATCATGGCTTGAGGTAGGCGCGGTTGCTCCTGCTCCGCCGCTGCATTCCGAGCCCCAACATACTGCCTCAATTGCCCATTCCTCACATGCTCCTCAATTATGTCCTTTAAGTGCCTGCAGCTATTGGTATCATGCCCGTCCAAATCGTGGAAGAGACAATGCCTTCCTGATGCCCTCTCCCGCTCGGATGGTTCTCTCCTAGCCGGCCTCCGGTAAGGAAGGCGATTCCGGGTTTCCATGTATATCCGCTCCAGTGTCTCGTTTAATCCCGTGTATGTGAAAATTTTTGGATCCTTCCATCGCTTCCTGGCTTTTCCTGAATCGTCGTTCAGCTTCCTTTTTTCTTTATCTTTATCCGAGTTTCCGTTGGATGGTCCTCCACCCTCAGTCGCATTCACCTCCTTTAACTTTAAGTCCATACATGCGTCTTCTTGTCGAAGGAATCTTTCAGCTTCGTGAAAGAATTCCCCGAGATCCAGTGGTGGGTCTCGTATTAAAGATACCTTAAAATCCGAATCCTCTCTGACTTCTGACACCGCCGCCATCAAAACCATCGACGGATCCGACCGATCCACCGACGCTACCGCCGCATTAAACCGAGTTAGAAAAGCCTTAAGTGATTCGTCCGTCCTTTGCTTTACCGACGTTAGCGTCATTACGTTTTTCGGCCTCATGATATGAACCCGAAACTGTTCCAAAAACCTATCCACCAACTCCCTCCAAGTCCTGATAGATCCTTCTCCCAGCTGCCGAAACCACATTGCAGCTAGATTTGTCAAATACAACGGGAAACATCTAGTCATCACTTCCTCCGATGCCCCCAGCACTTCCATGTGTCTAGTGTATCCCATCAAGTGATCAGTCGGGTCAGCCTTGCCATTATATACTTCCACGCTAGGTAACTTGAACTTAGGCGGATTCTGAGCTATCCTGATTTCCCGAGCGAACGGACTCCTGTTCACTCCTTCCAAATCTCTATTGGTCAAGCCTCCGCGCATAGTCTTCCTAATGATTTCCACTAATCCAGCGTTGTCTGTCAGGGGTTGCCCTCCATGCTCCCGAGGGAACTCCGGCACATATTCTTCATGTGGCTCATTAGCAGCAACGTTGGCCCTAGCCTATTGAACTTCTTCCAAAGATCCTCCTGTGTTGGATCCTGCGGGCCTGCCCCCAAGCCCTTGTTGATTGCCTTCCGGTTCTGTATTCTGTCCTTCATTGGGTTCCATAACCCTAGCTCCTTGTTCCACATTAACAGCCGCTGTGGATGGTTCTAAGTTCTGCATCCCTGCAGCTCTCATCTGTTCGAAGAAAGTTTGCATCATCTCTTGTTGGCTTTTCAACAATCTCTCTTGCAATGAATTTGCCATAGCTTCCATTTCGTCTCTGGTAATGTAAACCGAAGCTTGTCCTTCTCCAGCTCCGGAGGATGCCTCTTGACTTCCTCCTTGTTGACTTCGCTCAGCTCTTTGCCTTTTACTTGTTTGTCGAGTCATTGTCTTTCAAATCTTTAAGCTTTCAAATCTGAACTTCAAATCTTGCGTAGCGGGTGCTAGTCCTTCTCAGTGAAAGCACCAAAGTGTTTGCGCTAAAAATGGTCACAAACCCCAAATACCGTGAAAGCACCAAGTTATGAATGTAGATCAACAATATTCCAAACACAAATCACAGATCTAAGCAAACAACAAACAACAATCCAGAAATAATGAACAGAAACACACAATTTATAGTGGTTCAGCTATCTTCGGCCTACGTCCACTTCAAAGTTTTATCTTTTTATTGATTATCCTTGCTGGTTACAGATGATTACAACAGTTACAACGAAGAATTTCGAGTACAATGATTGTGTTGAAGCATAGAATTGAATCCGGCAGAGTCTGGACATTGGATGGCCAAAAAATCCCTTTTCTGCAGGCTTCAGGGGGCTATTTATAGGCGTAGGAGGCTGAGATCGCGCTCAAACTTCGGAAGACTCCTTCTGGCACGTGAGGGGGCCCACGCGACCGACCCCGCCAAGTTTCGACTCGATCTGTGATCGATACGAATCCATTTCGTATCGATCAAGAAATCATCCAATCGAGCTGAAACTTGGCAGAGACATTCTTTACCTCGTGTGTAAACTCCTGTGAAAATTTCATAGCATTTGGATCAGCAGTTTAGGAGATACGATCGATACGAGTTGATGTTCTTCGAAAGACTGTCCGGTTCGAATCCATGGCTTCGTATCCATACCTTTCGTATCGATCAGGAGCACGTGTGCGCAATGACGTGGAGTGATATGGAGCGAGTTTCCTGGGTTGATCCACTTTGTGTGCCGAGTTGAACGCTTCTTTCCTGGAGACGTGGGTGTCCTTCGCTCGTATCCTTATCTCGCGCTCGTTCATATCCATTACCTTGCAACGGTACGCTCGCACTCACCAACTCGTGTCCTTCTTCGCATCGATTCCAGGGGTACACTTCGCATCGATCGATTCATAATCGATCGATACGAAATGACTATGGTGGTCATCGATACGAAGTGGCCGTGAAGAGTAGAGAATGGACACGAATCTCATCCTTGGGATGGATACGAGTGAGACCTTACCTAATGGATACGAACAAGGCTTTTCCTGGTGGATACGAACAAAGCTTTAGCTGCCCACTTACCTGATCGATGCGAAATCATTGAGTCAAGCCCATACTGATCGATACGAATGAGACGCTGCTCCATGGATACGAACTGCCGGGCATGCGTGAACCTGATCGATACGGACCTGATGGATTCGAAATGGACATCACCTCAACTCTTTGATGGATTCGAATAGTATATTCTTCCTACCTTGTATCGATCATATCTCCTTCATACGAACTCCGATTAGCCTGAAACTTGAAACGTAGCCTCTCCTAGTCCTCATCATCATCTTCAATCGATTCCGTCCTGATCGGAGCTCGACCAAATTTTGACGACATCGATTACAGCCTTATTTCCATTCGATCTCCAATCCTGATATCCATAATTCCTTGCCAATTTGTTGATATTCCAGCCTTGACTAAAAGGTATGGCATCATGGTAAAAGGCATATCAATGTATTTACTGTATATGGATTTGAGCCTCGGATATTGAGACTTGAATATTACTTATTTAAAATTGGACTAGTTCCCAATTAAGATTCTTCCAAACTCTTACATTGCATGCAACCTTTAACACTGTATATGGATTTGAGCCTCGGATATTGAGACTTGCAGTCAATTAAAATTGGACTTGAATATAATGTTTGGGGATGCAAGTCTCATTTGTTAACTCTAAAGATGATTGAAACAGAAAGTGCATCCATAATTTCAGGATAACTTGTGTATTACATACATATTACACACACACATACACACACATACACACACAACACACACACACACATATGCACACACATACATAGAGAGAGGGAGGAGGGATCCACATCTCCAAATCATCTCTGACTTGTGTTTTGGTATCCGCAATTTTTTTTGAATATTTTGATATGTCTAACTCATCAACACTCTTTTTTTTGGATATATTAGTTATTAAAATTATTCAATATGACAATTTATTTTGAATATTATCTTTTATATGGCTAGAGCTATCAAAATAATGTAATGTTTCTATATAAATGATGTTCATGTGAACTGGATCATATATACATGATATTGTTTGGTTTCAACAATTATAGATCCCAAAATACAAACTGGGGATGATTTGAGGATGCAAAAAGTTGAGGTTGTAGATCCCGCCTCACATATGTATATGTTACACACACGTATAATGTTAGTTGGTTTTTGTTCTTCATATATGTTTATAATATCCTTCATTACAACTTAACATTAAATTTTCAATCAATCCTGAACAGTGAACTGATTTTTTTTCTCCCATAAATTTGTATAGCAGTATTACGTTCAATCGATGCCAAAGGGTTGAATGTTGATTAAAATCGTTATTAGGTTCTCTTGCTTGATTACTAGATTTTGTGATTCTAATGTACGGGTTAACTAATTTAAATAGGAGAACTTTTGTTTTAAACATGGACTATTATGTATGACTAGGGGTTCAAACCAAAAATCTCTAATAACAACTCAAGTTCTCGCAAATGATTTTATCTAGTGATCATATATAAGTTGTAAGACATTGGTAGAACTGAAGTATTTGAGTGCTTAACATGCTCGTCAAGTGTAGTGTATTCTCTATAGTAAAAACCATACAATATTTTTAATTAATCATTTTTATTTAGAGATTTTTACGGTTAACTGTTTAGTGTCATCATCATCTACCCGGTGCACAACCTTCTACTTGTACAGAGTCTGGGATGGGCAAGTTGTATATAGTTTGACCCCATTACCGGAGAGACTGTTTCCAAAAGTTGGCTAGTAAACCAAGCATCCACAAAAACTGAAGTGAATGATACATTAATAAAAAAGGAAAAAGGTGGAAATTAGGCACAAGGGCCTCTTTAGCAAGTGAAATTAGTTTCTAGGACACATAATTGAAATAATTACTTTCAAGGACAAAACGTAAAATAATTAGTTTCTAGGGCCTAAAAACCTATGAAATTATGTCCTTGAAAGTAATCGGACTGCTGACTTTGTCCTTGAAAGTAATTATTCTGCTGACTTTGGCTTTGAAAGTAATTATTCTGCTGACTTTGGCTTTGAAAGTAATTTCTTTGAATGTGTGTCCTAGAAACTAATTGGACTGCAAAGTTTGTCCTTTTGGTGAAATGCCCCTTAATAAAGCTCATAATATGCTTGCATATTCAAAGAAAACTATGATACATATATCTAGTATTCTAGAGACTGAGGTATGGTTATAATAACACACCAGTAACAGTAATTTAGCGGATTTGTCAAGCTTTTATCATTGCGTTTATATGACTTTATTCAAATCCATAACCATTACATATCCGATTCAACCAATTGCTATCTATACTGTGGTTTTTATTCTAGTGTTTTTTCAGAAAAGTGACAACTGAAACTACATATTTGGCATTTGGGTTCTGGATACATTAATTTGGTATTGCAAGTTTCGTATCATACCTGAGTTTTAGTCTGTGATATTTATTTTTATTTTCTTATCCTTAGACTTTGCTAGAGAAGTTGAAGTCAATATATTCAAACACGGAAGGACTCTCACCTGATAGGATTGTGCCAACAGTTGGACTTAACATTGGTCGTGTTGAAGTTGCTAATGCAAAGCTTGTGTTCTGGGATTTGGGAGGTCAGGTGTGCTTATGTTATATGCCATATTAAGATAAAATGTGGCTTTTAATATCCTCTCAAGGAGATGAGATTACTTTTATAACACTATTGAATCCATGATGGAGGCTTTTATGGAAGTAATAAATAAATCTTAATGCAGATTGGTTTGCGGACAATATGGGAGAAATATTACGAGGAGGCACATGCTATTATATATGTAATAGATGCTTCAAATCCATCTTCTTTTGAAAATTCCAAGTCTGCATTGGGTCAGTTATCCTGCTTTATCATGTTATACCCGACCTATGTTGCTGTTGACTTACTCGTTACAAATAATCCATGGCATCATGTTTATGTTGTGAATGGTTTGGGGGGAAAAAAAACTTAAAGCAGCCCAAGATATCGTGGAAGCATTTCCATATGCTGTATGCTAAATTTTGTTTTATTCCTCCTAAAATTTGTTAATCGGTATCAATGTATATAACAATTTTAGTCACCACTATATTCTGCATACATTGTTATTTCTTACCCACCATAAAGGATGTACTAATGTTTGTAAAGCTATGGTTTTCCAGTAGAGAGGGCTTTTACAAATTACCTGAGTACCTCCATCTTTCTATTTACTTCATTCTTCAATTTGTCAAAATAAATGGTAATGCATGAACTGCTCTCCTATCATTCGTTATATTTCCAAATTAGAGAATAATTCTCTAATCTTAAGAATATGTCGATCTACATTAGCCAAAATGGAGAGTACCACAGTTTGTTACCCATTTTGGCAAAATGGATAAAGATCGGGGAATAATTCTTGTATAACCCTCTATTCTGTTGAATTAGAAAATAAAGTAGTTGGAATGATCAGAACAGAGCCAAAGAATTGAATAATACACTGAAATTGCTATGAAACAAGTTAAGCTACCGTTATAATTATAACAAAAGAGGAATTCAAAATAGGTGATAAAAAACAAATTGCAATTAAACTTTATGTTCATATTTGAAATTCAGTTAAAAAGAAAATTAGAAATTTTGTTTGCTTCATTATTGTGCTACGTTTCACGGAATCTTTGCTTGTTTAACAAGGAAAGCTACAACAACAAAAAATATAAAAAACGGTATAAATATGCACCGTTTCATCATACAAGCAACATCATAAAAATTGGAAAAAAAGGGTAAATATGATTTAGAAAAATCAGGGGAGAGAAAAAAGACAAAGTAAAGGTTTGAATTCAGATTTCTATTAGAGAAACACAATACAGCACCAACTACGCACCACAAACACATTACTAAATTTAGCTTTATATATGATTTTATTTGAACTTCCAAAAAATTTTGTGGGGGGCACCCCACCCACATTGGTCTCCACTATGTTACACCTTTGGAGTTTGGATTAGAGATGCTTCAACATATATTCAACAAATCAAAAGTATGTAATGGGAAATTAAGATGTTACTAATTTTGCCTTAACATTAAATGTCTACTAAGATCGAGGTAAAATTACCAATTCTTCATTGGACAGGATATTATTAATAACTAATTCATAACAAGCAAAAATATTCTTCACTACTTCCAAATCAGAAAGTGAGTATTGGTACTTTCCATAAATGTTACATGGTTTATTACTGAGAAAATAAAATAAAATTCAAGTATGTACTTTGTTTTGCAGAGAAGGTACTTCGTCATCAAGATATACGCGGAGCACCTCTCCTGATACTAGCAAATAAGCAGGTGAAAGCATATCTTTTTCTGTCCACATGCTTCGTTACTCTAATTTATCGTTTTTTTGTATGGTTGGAATCTAATATTCTACACTTTTGAATTATGCAAAACATACCGTTTCTTATTAAATTATCATATCTTCCTCAAGTTAATCTGTTTAACAGAATAGCAAGCATACAACTTAGTGTAGGATTCTCGTAATTTAATTAACAATATTGTTACATTAGTACGATTTTTTTTGACAGAACCACCATAGTATTTGAATTTTTAGACTTTATTCTTATTTCAATTATGTTGTATGTACCTATCATGCTTTAACAATTGCAACACTAAATGCCCAAGGTTTCATTTAATCCGGTTAGATATTGATATAAAAATAAGTAATATTGAGAAGTTAAATACAACAATATTGTAAATTTGCGATTTGAGCAAGGTAAAATAAAGAAACGTAGGAGTATAGAGACATAAAAGAGAGTAAATGCTTACTCTTAGACAACGCATGGAATGGCCAAAAGTGCATCCTTTTGTTATTAGTGTGTGTTGATATGAGTATTAGTCTATTTATTGGCTAGAGATGGTCTTTCCAACCTTTTGAAGTTATGTAACTCCATCACTATCTTACCCACAACATTCACTATCATCATGCTCATTCATAGTACACATAGTTTGTAGACCTTGTAATACCCTTACTACAATGTAACAAATCTATAGAATTTACATATTGCATATGTTTGGTGTGTGTTCGTATTGTAATTATCCCTCACAAGGATGCTCACAAGGATGATAATGCATCGAGGAAGTCTTCTCAATAAAATCGTTAATGCTCTTGCTGTATCTTGAAGTTGTTCATTTGAAAACATACATGAAGGTTAACCCCCTTAAATTATCCTGGAAACAATATATATTTTTCATTCAATTAATATAGATACTAACTGTTGCCTCATTGAAAACCCATGTCTAAAAAAAAAACCAATGAGGAAAAACATGAATGAGAAAGAAACACAATCAATATAATTGTGAATGACATATTTTATGATGTTATATTTTGATAGGGGTTTCATACTTTCAGGTCAAGATCGCCTCATTAAAACCTTGGTAAGAATAACTCATTTGGGAAAAAGCCGTAGACAAGCTAACACATAACATATTTCTAGATACTCTCTTTAACTTAACGTTCTTTCACTGTAGTCAAATATATCTTCTTGGATGATTAAGTTGAGTTGTTTGTCAATACTTCTAGATTCATGAATAAATTGTTTCATTAACAACATTACTTTGAAAAACATAACAAAAGACAATAACTCTATTCCCCTCTTTGTATTTCATTCGCTAAACTAGGATTTTAAATGAAACCATCTGATTATCTCATCATCAATATTTAAACGAAAATGCTATCAGCCTTATTATTTTTGTTTGTGTGCGTTTGGTTTTTTTTTTTTTTTTTTTGTTGAGGGGGCCGCACATCTACTGGTTATGCCCGTGTTCCTCCTTTTTAGATATTCATCATTTGTTAATAGTTGTTTCACTAAAACATTGTTAACAAATAGGCAGTTGAAAAAAAAAGGGAACAAAATGAATACAACATTAGTAAGAACTGATATATGTTGAGCATCACTTTATATGCTTCGAGCATGCTTGTATGCTCCGTATATTTGCACGTTCAAGGCATCTTATTTATATGCTTAGAGAGTTATTTCTTTGATCAATTTATGTGTTTTTGTGCTACTTCTGAATACATATATGATATGCACATGCTTTTGGTCCGATTATTGCTTGCAGTAATTTTTCTTCAAACGTTTTTTGTACCTCATGAACTTTGTATGTTATTGACATTTTATGCAAACACTTTCTGTGCTTTTATTTTCGTGCGGTAGTCACATACTAGTTATGTGTATTGTAACTGCTTATTATATGTATATTGAGCTTTTCATTATAACAATAATCAAAAGCAAGCCATAATCTTCTTCCCATGATGATGTGTCTACAAAAATCTTATGTGGCTCTTCTGGATGACTTATCCAAAGCATTATTTGAAATGGTTTAGGTACATGGTATTCAGGTGGTACTATTAGTGCTTTGGGCACTATGCACGCATTAAGTAATAAAATGTTTCGAACACTTTACATCCTTTAGGAATTTACGTGTTTTTGCCACTTAGTGTGGTTATAACAATATTCATGCTTCATGTACTTTTTAAGTATTTCACACAAGTTGACGGCTTTTAACACTTCCACTGTTTCAGGCATTGCTTGAGCTTTATGCACAATATGCTTTTCACATTCTATGCATGCACAACTTTTTTGTTTCTAATATTACTCGTGGTTTGAGCACTTCATGTACTTCGAGTAATTTATGTGACGCTATATACTCATGTTATTTTGTTTGGGCATGTCTAGGGAGGTCTAGTGAGGGCGAATGAGCCTAATAATTATTCATGTTTTTTTGCATTATTTTATCTATGAATGTTAAATTCCCATATTTTTGGTTTCGGATAATCTTTACCTCGTTTATTTTCCACCTCAACGTTGAATAACGTTGTTACTAATTACCTTCATATGCTCATTTTGATTCGATGTAGTGTTGCTACTAGGGGATACATCGTTTAAAAGGCCATGTCTAAAGGTATATTTGACTACTGTTCAACTGCACGACATAGGGATATATTTTTTATTAGTTGATCTGGGCGTTCAAGTTCGAGTCCGGAAACAGCCTCTTCGCAATGCGAGGGAAATGCTGCATATATTATCGACTTCCCCAGAGCCCGCTATTGTGCGAAAGCCTCGTACATTGGGTTCCACCTTTAGTTGAGATTATGCGTTCAAGCATAAGAAAGATTGTTCAAATACCTATTGATCTATTTAATTGAACGAGTAAAATTATTATGTAGATCTTTTTGAAAATTCGCAAACTTTAAGAGCCCGTTTGATTTCATTTTGAGTTTTGCATTTTCAACCTGCATTGCAAAATATGAGAAGAGCATGGGAGAATATTAAAAAATCTTAGTCATTACGACGATGGAGAAACGCGTGGGGGCTGTATTGTTTCTCATGCTTTTGTTATTTCTCAGAAAATGGAAAAACAAAATAAGTTTGTTCTCTATTCTGTATCTTGACTTCATTTTTCAAATTGGTTGCCTTTCAAGAATAGATGCGCCGTGTGCATTTTTATTTGGACGGAAACCCAAAACTAAAAGCGACAAACCAAACGGGGCCTACGCCGCTCAACACTTCTTTTGATTAATATGCAATATTAGTACGAAATGATGATAATGCATGATCTATAGATGAGCTTATATGTATTTAATCAAACGATCTTCCAGTCTTTAGTTAAATATCCACTAATATTATTATGTATGTGCGCATCCATACATCTTTTATTCCAGAATTGCATGTTATATTCAATTTGAATTAATAATAAGATGTAACCAAATAAATTCAAAATAAGAATAAGTACTGCATCAAAGTCTATATTATCACTTTAAAAGTTAAATGCATAAAAAAATTCAATTCTTAGTGATTTTACCAATATTTTGATTTGCATGTTCAATCTTGGTTATTTAAATATTTGAACTTATATATGGATATGCAATAAATTCCAAATGTCATATATTTTGTTTGATCTTCAAGTTTTCCAAGTACAACGTCATCAAACAGTTGGTCCAAATCATATTTGAAATTCTGGTGGAATTCTCGAAATTTCGGTAATTTTGTTCCGATTCCGGCCATAACGGGACGAAATTCAGTCCAAATTCCGGTTCCAGTCCAAATTTCGGATTTGGCTTTTAAAATGTTGAAAAATAGTGAAGAAATAGAAGAAAAAACTAGAATATGCAAAAGACAACAAATCAAACAAGATAATAAAAAACAGACAAATGATCAAATAGTTTTCAAAAAAGACCGCGATACATTTGTCAATTCCGACTCAACTTAGCAAAAATAACATGAAAAAATGAGTAAAAATCGTTAATCGAATCAACTTTTTAATGTATTATATATACACATTTATACATATATATACACATACATACATATATATCTAATACAAGTATGTACCATCTATTGCTATATTTCTATAGACAAAAAAATATCAAAATGATAAACAAAATCATGAGTGAAATTTCCAAAATTGACACAAAATTCAAAATTTTAATGAAATAAGCGAAATCGGAAATCAAAATCTTGAACCTTGATGTAGATTAATTAGTATAAATAGTTTGTATTTAGTGATTATATGAATGAACTTAGGTTAATATTTTGTATTAAAATTGCTATAGGTTGTACACTTCTTTCGTCCAAACATGTATCTTATATATAATCCGAGGAGTATAGTATATATTTATATTAATATTTAATACTATATATGTATCAACGTATTTATATAAAAACCACCGGAATTCGCAAACCGGGATTAAAGCATAACTCTTAAAATTTTCGAACGAAACCAAATTTCAAAATCCATCAATGAAAACAAAAATGGAATTTTGAACCTTGGTTCAAATTTACTTTAAGGGCTTTTAATCCGAACTGTAATTGTTGTGATCTAGTTCAAATAAATAGATACACATTGTGTTGTTGGTTCATACTTATTTCTTCATACTTGTTAAGTGATAAATTTCAAACATCATTTGTTTGGACCCATGACTTCTAGAATATTTGTCTAAAGTGTCATACCTCTGGCCACTTGAGCTAGTGTACGTTGACCCGATTGAATAAATACTTGATATAATTTAATAAATACATCATGGAAAATAATGTAAAATTTTTGGTAATTTTAAAATGCAAAATAAAAACGTGATTTTACTAATTAGGAACATTAAAATTTGTAAATTTAATATTAAATTCAGTTTAAATCCGTCTTGGACAAATAATACTAGTGTATGGTACGTACTATATGTGCATGCATGCAAGTGACATAGAGATGCATTATAATGTGAAAATTTGAAAGGGTATTTGTGTAATTTTGACGATGGTTGACACGATGAACTCTTGTGAATCATAGACAATCGATGCTCTTTATTAACAAGTAGTGTATGACATATACGATGTGCACACATATGCCGATGATGTAGAGATTGGGTGGAATATGGAAACTTGAATGGTATTAACATGACTTTGACAACGATTAAAAGCAGAGGAATCCTATATCATTAATTTCTTTTATTAATAATATAATATATAAATAGTGATCTGAAAATTTATAATTTTAAAAAGAATCTATCCAACAAAATTTATCATGAATTAAATCAAAGCTAACATAATAGTACATGCATCATTAATGTTTTATTGTAAAACATAACAAGTTTCAAAAAATATTTGCTTATAAAAATTCATTGGATATACTCAGTTTTATACGTTATTTGGAATCATCACCTTAGCTATCATGTCAAAATTTTAAATTGGTCGAACTTAGGATGATCTACAAATTCAAGAAATCCAGTTGATAACATGTTGTAATTGTGGGGTTTAAGCAAGATATAATAAAGACACATATAGGAAGTATGAACACATAAAAGGACATAACTGATTACTCTTATTTGTATACTTGTGTTTACATCTGCATGAGTGCAAGTAGGGATGACAGTGTGCGAGTCTAGGGTCTAAACCCGATAGACTCGCTCCTATTTTGATATGCCAGTCTGTCCCATTGGGACGGGTAGATCCATGATCCGTTTTTGAGAACTTCAGATCTAAGGTTGGATCAAGGCTCGTCTGATCCGCCTCAACCCGACCCGCACTATTAAGATCCCATAAAATCACTTTATTACCATAACGATGATTTCTTAAACTTTTTAGATATAAGTGATTATAACTTGGATATTATAATGTGTTACTGAATAAGTTATAGAATTTTTTTAGTATTAAGTTGCGTTATTGATAATTATACAATAGCATATGCATATTTTTTTGAACTGTAATTGAACATCTCATTTTTATTATCTTCCATTACCATTGTGAACACATTGTTATATATATTTAACGTATCATTTAGTGATAATTATTCTCACATATAAAAAATAATAAATATATATATTAGCAGATAATTTTGAATGAATATAGAGCCCGTCAGGTCTTAAGGCGAGCGGGTCTACCCTGATCCGTATGGGATCCGGGTTCGGAGCGAAAATCCAGATCCACAATAGGTCCACGAGGCGGATATGGTGCGAGGTTTAAAAAACCCAAGGCGGGTCTGGGGCACAAAAATCCGTCCCAACCCACCCATTGCCATTCTTAAGTACAATAGTCTATTTACAGGCTAGTGATGATCTTTCCAACTTTTAGAGTTACAAACCTTAATCGATATTTCTGCATTATATTCATTATCATCATTCACATTCATGCGATACAAATTCTAATGCTTCTGAGTTCTGACTCTCTCTTATGGCAATATAACACCTCTTCAAACTGCGATATATACTGAATGTTTAATATGCATATATATTGTAGTAGATAATTCGTTTACCTTGTTTATCATTATTTTACGCACAACAAGGGTTATGCCCAAAAGTAGCATACCAATGAAAAAAACTAGGATTTTTTTATAAGAGTTATTTTATTCAAGTAGAGCACTCGTTTTGATGATTCGGGGGTTCGGATTCATGAGTTTTAAGACCTCGGCCTAGAACTCCATGCCACTGCCACTTGAGCTAGAGGTCATTGATAAAAATTAGGATTTATTAGTACTTCACACACAAAATAATTTCAAACAACACAAAGTATTAACAAATAACAAATATATTGTATCCAATTTAATCACATGCATCACACGTGGCCAAAATGTGCAAACTACTTCTTCATAATGCTTACATTGTTCAAACAGAGAAAATAATTTTATATGCTAAATCTAGGGTTCATTTAATGACATTATACTAAAATCGTATGCTATATCTAGGGTTCGATTAGTGCTGAATCTAGGGTTCGTTTAATGACAAAACAATTATATCGACCTATCCATGGAACAAATATTTATTGCATCATTATACAATTAGCCAAATGCACGACATTTCAATAATACTTTGCAGTATTTGAAAAATAGGTAATTTTAACCCTGTCAATAGATGACAATCCAACAAATGACCGTAAAGTATTAAACAGATGAAATTATGTGTTGATAGGATTGTAATCGATATTGCAATACAAATTGGAGTTGCAAAAAGGTGACAGGAGCATATTGAATATTTATATAAAAGGATAAAAGTTTAAAACATCAAATTGATGCTTAATTATGTATAGGTGAAACTATATAGAATGAAACTTGGGTATTTGGTTCTCGGAATGTAGAACAAACTATAAATCTTGTCTTCCTGCTCAGTGGTGGAATATAATTGGAAGAGTGCAAGTTATAAATTTAATGCATTTATCAATGGATAGTCAAAATGAAATATATTCTTATCTTCAAACTGCGAAAAAATTGGACAATATTTCGACAATCCATACAAAAATTAACAAATAAAATAACAATGGAGAATAAAATAAATTTGCATGTGCATTACAATACGAGATTAAGTGAAAAACATTGCATGATAAAATATATATCAATTGATTGATTTAGACCATGTTCTCCAAAGCAATCTCCACTATCAAAAGATCTGTTACTTGATGAGAGAGACGATCCTTGGTTGGATGGAACAATACTTCATGGTGTTGATGATGATGTACCTGCATAAACAACAAAGAGTCATACTAGTGAAAACAATAGTTGATCGTCAACTTATGATCATGATTGTGCTGTTGTTAGTGGTATTAGTTTAACGAGTAATGGTGTTGATTCTAGTAAAGGTGCTTCACGTAGACTTATCCAATTATTCAAGGTGTATGACTGACAATTCCAAACGAAGGATATCAACGCAATGATAACATTTATGCTTCAAATAATGCACCTAACTATAGAAATTACTTTTGAATGTATCAAAAGTTAACCTATTGTGAAACGAATCAAATAGTTGTATTCATACCTCGAACGGTAAAAATAGCTAAATTTGATATATAACATAAAATAATGAATCCTCGGCATATGCTAACATGGTGACAATATTTCTAAATCTAGACTAAATGCGATATGATCATCCAGCATAGAAAACTGCAACAGTAATCCATGTACTGCTCGAAGAAATAGTCTTTGGATGTAATAATGTTGTATGATATATGTATGTATGTATGTGTGTGTATGTGTGTGTGTGTGTATGCTTTTAAAGACTATTTTGCATTTTGTATACACCATTTATTAGTGAACTTTCGTTGACATAAAGTACCGAATCCGAAAGCAAAACTGAAACTAAATGCTTGAACTTTTGAAACTGATCAAAAGTTTAAAAATATTTAGTGCCTTTCAAAAATGATCAAAAGTTCAAAATTTTGAAATGCTGAAACTGGGACCATAACCTACCTAAACCTTGGTTGTAACAATGCACATCCATACATATATTGACTCAGTTTAGTTATCACTGACACATGGACCAAACAGCTAACTTAATTTGTTTATGCGAACTTATGTTTTCTCAATATGTTACATACATGTAGATCTTAGATGCGTCAACCATGAAGTAAATAAGTAATCATTCTCATACTAACATGTTTAGATTTTCACTTATAAAATAGGCAGGCAAATAATGTCCAAATGACTTGGATACTCAAAATAGGAAAGCCCATGATTGAAGAACTTAAAATGGTAGGTAGGGTCATGCAAATGAGTACGTAGCAAAATTAATTTGTGGTAGGTTCAGTGGATATATTTGTTTCAAAAATTCATGTATCGGGAAATGTAAATTTACCCTTTTTTGGTTAAACTATTTTGTTGGATATCAGAGTTTACCACCTGAAGGTGGTTTGAAAGAGCCTGTAGGAAAGGAAAGGTAAAAGAGAAAAGTAAAAATGCAAAGTAATGAACATCAAAGCTAGAGTTGTTTGAAGTTAATTTCCTTCTACATCCACTTTGCAAATGATCAATTTTTATGAGTATTTTTACAAATACAAATGATGGCTTGCTATTATAACGACTTTTGAGCTCTTGGTAGATTTTCAAGATTGAAAATGAGAGGCAATGGAGAGGATGGAGAGGAAAAAAAAATCCATTTTTTAGGTCGGTATGGAGGTTTATTATAGTCATTTGATGCTTGATATGTGTTTTCAATCCCCCGATTTCGAATAATTCTCTATTGGATTGTTCACACATGACATGGACATGTGATGCTCATTTGACGATCTGACAAGCGGAGATCAAATAGTTGAAAATGCTTCATCATTATGAAGAAATGATGATGCGGACCTATAGGGGACATGTGGCACTTGGGCAAAAAATGTAAAAAAAATCCGATTCTATATAGTTTCACCCCATAAACATAGTTAGATGGAAATTTTGAACCAATCATGAACTGTCATGTGTCAAATGGTGATTGACTCCTTTAATTTATGTTAGTTTCAGGTGTAAAATGCGGCAACATCAATCAACATGCGACAATCTTAGTTTGCAGTAACACACATCAATAGTTCGTGGCAGTCTTATAATCCCTAATTTGCGATAGCTTCTCATATGCAGTAGGTATTAGCATATAATTTGTGGCAACTTTCTAACTATAAATTGCAGCAACCCATATATGCTCTATATGTGGTAACTCTCCAATTGTTCATTTCAATGGTTTGTATATTATTAATATACGATAGCTTTGTATGTGATGACTCCCGAAATTAACATGCAACAACTTTTCAGACAACATCACAGGACATCTATTACTTTACAATTTGCGGTAGCATAATTTATACCAATATACGGAGGCTATATTCTTTAACTAGCGGTAGCCTTCATATTATAGCTATATTCTTTAACAAGCGATAGCCTCCAAAGTATAGCATGCGATAGCCTCCAAAGTATAGCATGCAGTAACAAAGTGATAACTTGCTGTGGGCTTTACAACATAGCATGCGGTAAGCTTTCGTACATGTTATATGCGGCAACTAGCAATTATAACTTCTTGCGGTGACAACCCCATCATATAGCTTGCCGTGACTAGCATATAACATGTGGTCACATTTTGTCGTTAACATGCGGTAACCTTTTGCAATGTGTGACAGCCTGAATAGCATGCGGTGACTCTCCTTAAATAACCTTCGGTAGCCTCCAACCCATCACATGTGATAGCCTATCCAATATAGACAATAGCTTGATTCTTGCAGTACTCATTCAAACTAGTCTTGTGATTTCTCTCTAAGCTATAACATGCGGTGGTGTCGCTCTGCAGCATGCAATGGCTGTTAACGCATAACATACAGTGGCATTTTGCCAGTGGCATGCGATAACCTTCATGTTTTTAACATGCGATGACCTTTAGCATATAACTTGCGACGACCGTCGTAGCTTGACATGCTATAACTTTCAAATTATAACATTTGATAACTCTTCCATTGTACTTTTCGGTGATCACTAAAATTTGAAATAATAATGACTATGCAAAAGATGTGTCAACCTTTTGGAAGTCATCTCAATACATAAAGATGATAATCTTGTAGTATTGAAGATTAATGATTGTGTTGAGTATGTGTTACAGAAAAAACACGAGCTTTCAAAAAAAGCTTTACATATTGAAGATAAACGATCGATGCATATTTGTTTCAGAAGATTAGCGATCGATACATAAAGATGACAATCTTCTAGTACTGCAAATTAACAATCGTTTTGAGTATTTGTTTCAAAAAAGCACGAGCTTAATAAAACCATATTGAAGATTAATGATCAGATGATCCTTTTAAAAACAATATTTTGGTGTGGAAAGAGGCTATAATTGTAGAATGATGCCCTTTAGAGTCATTTACGGTAGATTAGTTGAAGTGTAGCATATTATTCGTCCATTATATTTGCTTAGAAAACAATAATATTATTTATGTCAAATTTAGCTCCAGTGCGCTTTTTGGTGTATAATACTGATATTCTGTTTACTTTTGACACGATGTCTGATTAAACTATAAAGCACACACCTGCAAATGCTTGTCTGGTTTGTACACATGCATAAATATATACGTCTAGATATTTGTCTATAATTCTCTCTCCGAGTTCATTGGGAGGTAAATCAGATAAATATAGGAGCTATGTTGAGATCAGAGCTCGAACATCTTCCATATGGCACCCTTGGAATTTATTATGTATAGAATTGTACAATGAACATCATAATGACTAAGGTGGGAAAGTCTTTAGAACTGGCCCAATCAGGGGATAAAAAAAACAGTGAGAAAGGGTAGGCGTGTTAGGTGATTTGTGCACTTGAACAAATTGAAATTCGGCCATACAAAACCACCAACACCCACACCCCCCCTCCCACCTCTCTTTTCCCCTTCCCTGACTTGACAGATTTGTGCACATGGACAAATTGAGATTTGGGCAAGAGGGATATGACAGTGATCCTCTGCGGGGTTTGTGTACACTACCCACACTGGTAAAATGCATTTCTTTGGAAATTCAGTTGCAATATTTTACCCTTTTAAAAATGAAACAAAATACATACATCGAATGCATTTGTATACCTGGTGCTAAAATTGCATTCATTGGTATATAGAATGCATCAATTTATACACAACTTGTACATGTATAATATGTGGGAACAGGCACACAGGTTTGTTTTGTTAAATCAGTATTCTAATGTTAACCTATCGTCTATTTATAAATCAATACATTTTACATTTTGTTTGACCCAAGGTGCATTGAATTTGTCATTATCTCAGGATATTTCGGAAGCAGTAACATCGGAAGAAATTTCTAGTTATCTTGATCTCAAAGAATTAGATGAGCGCCCCCACATGTTTGAAGCTGTTTCTGCATACGATGGGTAAGTTAACAAAATCTTTGGTTCCTTTTCCCAAAAATGATAATCAATATGCGAGTATTCTCGTTTAATAAAGTCATTTTGTCAGTTTCATGCCAGAAAGGTTGAAACTTTTTTTTTCTGGGTTGATAATCATGAATTCAATAAGTTTTTGAGTAGTTTGTTTCAGATGTAGGACAACTTGTCCATAATAATTCAGACAGAATGCTGACAGTCATACAGTTATCAAAATGATTTAAACAAATATCCATATTTGTGTACATGGATGTTTTGTAAGTCTTAACAATTCCTAGTTGATTTGCTCTACCTAGCCAGTTCTTGCAGCTGCCTATACACTCCATTTTCTAGAAGGGAAAAATTAAATTGAAGAAATGACTGTGAATCCAAGTCTAACTATGTAAGAGAAGAATCCTTAAAAACTAATGAGTTGCTTTGGCAAAATCAGTGGTTATATATAACTGTGGTACATGATTGTTTCTGATTGGTCTGATCAAGTCATAAATGAATTTCATTGAAATCAACCTTATGTCGTGATATCTTTTTGATAAATGAAACTATAACTGTACCTATAAATATAATAACTATAACAATGACTATATTATAGTTAGGTAAATTGCATGTAACCCGTGTGTTGCACATGATGTCGTAAAAAAGTAAAATTATAAATATCCATTTTAGCAATTTAACTGTTTGTTACCTTGATCATATGTTTTTAAATGCAGTTATATTATGCTCATTTCCAGACAAATGAGGTATTGTT
This sequence comes from Allium fistulosum, assembly GCA_030737815.1. Classification (NCBI taxonomy): domain Eukaryota; kingdom Viridiplantae; phylum Streptophyta; class Magnoliopsida; order Asparagales; family Amaryllidaceae; genus Allium; species Allium fistulosum. Next base: position 1,256,859,167 of record CM060904.1, read on the forward strand.
CGATTTTGTTTAGGATATAATATTTGTTATATGAATAAATATAAGTTAACTACATTTGTTTAACTAGTTTAAGATTCACAACTAGTTGATTTTTGTTAAGATAATCAGAAAGTTCGTATTTTATTTAACTGGTTGGTAATCTTAACAACATGAAAGACAAAAATGAAAACATTGATGGATGATTCAGGTAAAATGGCTGAGAATTTCAGAAACGTTTACCATAAGTTGTTGGAGAGTAAAAATTAAGTGACTTAGATGTTGATGTAAAAGGAACAAGTTGGATGAGAACTTATAATTGTGGAAAAGAACTAATAAAAGAATATCAAATGCTTCTGTTTTAGCTAACAGATAAATGTTTTTTTTCCTTTTGTTTTTGCAGAAAGGGAATCAAACAGGCAATTGACTGGCTAGTGGAAGTCATGGAAAGAAGTAAACGAGCAGAATTGTTAAGACTACGAGCAGGCGCCTATGAAAGAATTTAAATTATAATGTTATTGTATTGATTTAATTGCAATAATGAAAGATGTCTAGATCTACTTGCATCTCAATAGTATATTTGCTTAAATAGTGAAAGGTATATGCGCCAGACGTGGTGGTGTAAGTTTTGTTATCAATGTGATGGAAATTAAATGGTTAACGGGAACGATATTTCAAAAAAATTGTTAGAAAAAAGAGTGGGAAAACTTCCCAACCTGTAAATTGTCACTACCACAAACAGTACACCGCCAAAAGTAATCTTCATGCTTAGTTGCTAAATTATCTTTGATAACGTTATTTCAAATTTGATTGGTGCAAATATTGTATTGCCCTTTCTTTTCATCTTAATTGCTAAATTATCCATTTTCAATTTGTTACTATCTTCTGCGCTCCGTTTTTTGTTGGAAAATCGAAGTCATACGTCCTATCTATACTGTTTTTCTTCCTTTTAGAAATCAGTGTAGTTACGTGTTATAGCTTATTGAACAATTATGAGTATTTGTGAGCAATGTGTAGTTAATCTCGAGAAATCAATTTTTAGTACGGTAAACTTTAGTTTTTATGATTGTTTTACATAAAGTTTTATTTTGCTTTCTTATGTTTAATCTGATATTTTGTCACTCAGGATAGTGAACCACTATGCTCCAATAAATGCATTCATGTTTAATCATATGTTTAATTTGATATTCAATTGATTTTGGTTCAATAAATGCATTTCACAAAGTACATATTCAACACTCAATTATAATAAAACGGCTAATAAATTTACATATATGGATAAACTAATAAATTAGTCAATTCATCCACGCATGGATAAATCAACAAATTAGGTGTGGATAAACTCAAGTGTAGATTAACTAATAGAAATGGTGGATAAGATAAAATTTCTCTTTTATTAATTGCATATTTTCAATTAGTGGTTTCACTTGTAAATTTCAGTGTTTTTGTAACGTATCAGTCAACTCTTAACAGATTGTTTATATATTTGTTTAAACATAATTAATTTTAAAACGATTTTCATTATATTGATTGAAGTTACTGACCAGCCATGCAAATATTCTCATGCTCTATTACCCAGAACGCCAGACAATAATGGCAATTTTCACTATATTGAAGTTATTTGCGCAGCCAGAATATCAATCAGTTATTAACAAATAGACCTGTCAAACAGGTTGGGTTGGGTCGAGTTTGACCCAACCCATTTATGACCCATTCTTTTTAATCCATTTATGACCCATTTAACATATTTAAAGATTTAAATTTGATTTGACTAATAAAAAACAAATAAATATAAAATAGTTCTAATTCTAATTTTTACGTTTTGAATTCGATAAAAATCAAAATTTAAAAATTTAATTCTAATTTCATCAAAATTCAAATATGATGATGTGGTAGCCTGTTATTTTCTAAGTACAACTGTCAGTCTCCATGAAGGACTACAATATGCATTAACAATATGAAGTATCCGAGTGTTTCATATTGTCCGTAATTTAAATGAGAGTTAATCGGTCGAAGTATCGTATGATTCCGAGTTAGTATGAAGAAGTTATTGTAGTTCGAACAAAAAAAATAGCGGCTTCTGCACTAGGCGAAATTCAAATATGAGGATATGGTAGCATGTTATTTTCTAAGTACAACTGTCAGTCTGCATGGAGAACTACAGTGTGCGTTAACAATATGAAGTATCTGAGTGTTCCATATTGTCCATAATTTAGATGGGAGTTAATTGGTCGAAGTCTCGCCGATTCCAAGTTAGTATGAAGAAGTTATTGCAGTCTGACAAAAAAATTAGCAGCTTCTGCACTATGAGGAGTTCGAATATGAGGATGTGGTAGTATGTTATTTTCTAAGTATAACTGTCACCTTATGGAGAACTACAGTGTGCTCTCACAAGATGAAGTATCCGAGTGTTTCATATTGTCAGTAATTTAGATGAGAGTTAATTGGTCGAAATCTCGCTTGATTCCAGGTTAGCATGAAGTGGTTATTGCAGTCTGAACAAAAAAAATAACGGCTTCTGCACTAGGTGAAGTTCAAATATGAGGATGCGGTAGCCTGTTATTTTTTAAGTACAACCGTCGGTCTCCATGAAAAACTACAATGTGTATTCAAAATTCTTATTTTCAAAATTTATATTTTCAAATTTCAAGTTTTTAATAAATTGGTAAATGGATTACCTATATATAACTCTTTTAAAAATGGGTCAACCCAACCAATAACCCATTTAATAAAATTCATAAATGAGTTGACTCAACCCATTTATAAGCAGGATAAATGAGTTGGGTTAATGAGTTGGGTTATATTTTGACAGGTCTACCTGCATCATTGTTGTGTATGTTCTCTTGTTCTGTTATACTTGCATCTAACCATTCTCCATCTCTTTCATTACTTATAAATCTTTAATACTCTAACCACCGTCCACTTTCGTTTGTACCAAAAAATTTGATTTTCTCATTTATATTGAAAGAACTACTCTTTTCAGACGTATTCCTGTTGAACATGGATGAAAGGAGTTAAAAATAAAATAGAAATAAATGACTAGATTTTTTTCTTTCCATTTCAACTAAATTTTCAACGACATACTAATTTCACACATTTATTACACATTGCTTTGAATTCTCAATAAATCAGTAATTGCTTTTGCATGATGATATTGTTTTGAAAAAATAACTAAATTTACAAGCAAAACTTTGTATACAGATTCTTCTTAGAATAATTTTTTTTTGTTGAAAATATAACATCTCATCTCAATTTTCTACTCTTCTACTTTAAATATGCATTAGGTCATCTTCATGCCGCATGATAATGAGAAGAAGAGATCAGATTAGACAACGAAAGGAAGAGAACCTTAAGAAGAAGATGCAATTATACATTGTATGGATTAACTAATCAATTTTTAAAAATTAAAAAGACCATAGATGTAGTAAGTAATCCAAAAAATCAAGGTGGATAAATTAATAGAAACGGTGGATAAAACAAAATCTCCCTTAACAATACATAAATATTTGATGATATAGTTTCCACAAGCAGTCAGTGGTCCTATTCAAAAAATATAGTCCCACCTCATCCCTCTTCCTTACCTTCACCTGTCTCTGGATAAGCTTCTTCTCTTCTTTTTCAATCAAGTTATACGATATAATAAAAATCATCAAATGTTTTACTCGACATAATTCAAGTAATTTCTTTTATTCCACACTTGTAGAAGTAAGATGTCTATATTAGCTCCAAATACTTCGATGATGCATCGAGGTATCTACTGCAGAGAACATCAGAGCTTCCATTTATCTTTTAACAGCAACAGTTCATGCATTAACATGCCTTCAACTGTTGTATCAATTCCAACAAATTTCAAAAATGGAAGCAGAAGAGAAGGCAAAACTGGCGCTTTTTGGGATAGTTCTAGGCCAATGTCAATTGAGATGGAAACAATAAACAGTGTTGAAGAGTTGGATGAAATCCTTGCAAAGTCCAAGGAGCAAAATCAACCCATTATCATTGACTGGTTAATTTCACAAACAATATACTAGTTTTTTCATCAATAATGTGTTTATAGAAGTTCTTATGATTTGTTGGTTAACCAATCTTAAATGTAGATATGTCCTTTTGCCAAGGAAAAAAAAAACATTTTATTTTGCATAAGTTTGCAGATCTAGTTTAGTTTCTTTAGGTGATTTTGAAGATTTTCTCATTGCTTGGTTGCAATTTTATATGTAGGATGGCTTCTTGGTGCAGAAAATGTATATATCTAAAACCAAAACTAGAGAAGCTAGCTGCAGAGTACCATCCCAGGTTTGTGATGCATTTATATCTTTCATTTCTGTCATAGCACTAAATGCTAAAAGAAAATTTTGATTATTCATCAATATTTGTGATGAATATTTTAGATTTACCAGTGCTATCTTTCACCATTTAAATGTTAGTCGTTTTGTGATCCACAGACTGAAATTTTATTACATTGATGTGAACAAAGTGCCTCAATCTCTGGTGAAGAAAGGAAACATTTCAGTAAGCTACTTAAAATCCCGAATTCAAAAGACATTTCCCCATGCTTTTGACATAGAAATGTAACACTTTTCGTTTTCTTTTCCAAATATCTTGCTGTCAAATACATCCAGAAAATGCCGACTATCCAAGTACGTACCACTTACAGTCAGTTCATACAGCTAACTATTTGTTTGTTACAATGTAATATTTATCAGTTGAGCATTTTCTTTATGATATTATTATTATAGTTGTGGAAAAATGGAGAGTGGACAGCTGAAATAATTGGTGGGCATAAAGCTTGGCTTGTGATGGATGAAGTTAGGGAAATGATTCAGAAAAATATCTGATGTATACAAAAAAAAAAAGTGTTTTCATCCTTTGATTTCTTCTGCGCTGCATTCCATCATTTATATGAAATAATACTACTGTTGTAAATTTTGGTATAGTCAGAGTATTGTGAACCTTTGCAGAGCATTGCCATGAATTTTTATGCGCTTTTTAAAATTCCAAAAATAACATATATAGTATTCCTTCTTGACTACCCATTAATGAAAATTTTACACTCGATTTACAACCTCCACCACTATCTTCTCCTTGGTTATCCATCAACGAAATCTCACTATTGATTTCCAGTCTTCACCACCAACAAGACTACTTGACATAAAGACGCATGTGACCATCAAGACTTTTGCACTTATAGCGTGCAAATAATAAAAACAATATTATTATAATAAAACCGTTCTCTGCATTAACAGATGCACCTGAGTACGTGCATTTATACTAGTATAGATCTAAACTAATCCAATTCATTATATGTTCTTGAGTGTTAATGTATCACAATAATCATAAACATACCCTAATATCAATTTTGACCCAACATCAAATATAATGTATGTTCCGTTGATTTTGGAGATCCATTTGTTTCATTGCTCTGTCAATTGAACATGAAGAACTTGTTGCAGAGGCTTGTGGTGGAAAATTTGAATCTATCACTAAGCCAGTGATCCTCCACATTTTATGATAATCTATGGTCTTGTGTTCACAATTAAGAAGCCTGATTTTTTTAATGCTGTTTTTTACTCTTTTTTTTCTTTTTCTTTTACAAATATTGGTTACCATGTAGTACGCACTAGATTCAAATTTTAAATCTTTAACAACAATTCAAGATAGGCATTTACCACTAGATTAGTGGCGTTTGACAACTAATTCTTGTTTATATCATGAATTTTGATAGATGAAAACAGTGTAATATAAAATTTCGATTATTTGGTGCAGAGTTGGAATCACAGGGACTTATAAAACATACCCTTATCCAGACGGCCAGACATACGTTAGGAGTAAAAATATGCTCTGAGGATTAATTTACTGGCTCATTCGACTTTTAAATTTGTGATTATTTTGATTTTTAAGTACGTGTTTTAAATTTTTTAAAATACCCAAACATCTTAAGACTTGGTATATAGAGTTTTCACAAACACAAAAATGAGAATAAAGTACTCGGTGTGAATAAGCAAAATTAATCTTTTAAGAGATATTGTCAAGTATAGAATGGCCAGAATACCTATATAGTCAAATTTTCTTATTGATAGTGAAAGCCACACAACAATAACAATCAATAAATAATATAAATGAACTGGTTTTATCTTTTTACACTACAACAAATGATTAACAATGCACAAACTTAAACCAAGTATAAATAAAAAGAAGCCTAATCCAAACTAGCTAAACCTTTTCTAAAAGAAGCATCCGCAGAAGCTTCCGATGAAGGAGTAGAAACCTCGCCTTCTGGTGGCATATCAGACAGAAATGCCAACATATTCCTAATGCTTACTGATCTAGCCGCTCTAAAACTGAATGATTTCATCTTTTTATCAGATGAAAATATACACGAAGACTTGGAAAGAATCAGATAAACCAAGCCCTGCACCAATATGAACATGACCAACTTCATTGCAAAATAATCACCTTCTAAAGAAAAGAAGCTTTCAACAGACGTCATATTTATATTTATATTTGTTCAAAAGCAGTGTTATATGTTAATATGTCATCTGTTCTTGTTGCTTATATATATCTTAGGTTAGCAAGGATGTTGCGTTCACAGTTTGACTTACTTGTTGATAGAAGAAAGAATGAGGTGGACAAGAAAAAGAGGTAACGGATTCTGTATCATCAATATATCAAGATACGTAGAAAGGATACCGTTGCTAATTAAGGTAGTAACGTCGAATTTGTTGCATAATTATTCTTCAAGAAACTTAACTGGGAAGCTTGGTTTGATTATTCAAACTTGCACGGAAGTGTGTGTAACCGAGTAACATAGATAAGGGAAGCTTTTGCCTAACCTTTGTTTCTTAAGATATCCAACTTGTTGCTTCGACCTGTCCATTAATGTTTGTAATCACTAAATCTTTGTATTCAAATCATATAAGAAAACTATGCTGATATAGTGTTATGACATTATCTAAACCGTGTTGATGGATATAATGTTTGGGGGAGATGTAGCTTATGGGAAGGAGCCTACAACCCCAACATAGAAAAATCAAAAGCAAGAGAGCCCATAGATCGTATGGTACTGTTCACAGCTAAAATTTGGCCAGCTGGAATGCGTCATAACTTTGAATCGTTTGGTTCGACAGTTCAAAGTTGATGGTTGGCGTTTGACGCGTCTGACGTCAACGGCTAACCACAACGGTCACTCATTCAACGTTCAAAATTAACCTGTGTATTTCTACCCTTCTCGTTTCTTCCTCCCCACCAACATCAACCTCCACTTTAACCCAATAAATCCGCAAAAAATAATCACATTGAGGTAATTTTTTATATGCTCGTCTTAATTTCATTTCCGTTTACTTTTCATGTTTTTTCTGAATTTTTTGCGTTTTTTAGCTAGAAATTGGCCGAAACTATTCCGAAAATCCAACACCCTCCCCCTCAACCTCCCCTCGCGAAGTCTTAAGAATTGGTCCGACCAAATTATGGTACAATTCACGCATTGCGCCGCTTTAGTTTACCAAGCTAGTTGACAAAAAAAGCATCCACAAGAAAATTGCAGCGGCATTGAACGAGGCTTGGCGACTATTCCAAATGAAATACCAATAACGGACGATCAAGTTCGCTACAAATACGATGAACTAAAGAAACAATGTCTAGTATGTCAGAGTTTCTGTAACAAAACGGATGCAGAATGAGATCCAGTGAGGAGAACGGTTAATGAAAGAGAGCAATGTTTTGTTCTCTTTTCTTTTGTTTACGAGTTAGCCTAAGTTTTGTTCCTATTTTCTTTTGCTTCTTAGGAGTTCAGCAACACAACTCTAAAGAATAGACAACACCCAATAATCCATATGGAGGTACCGCAATAAATTTATCAAGGTACTATTAAATGAGAGAGGGTGAATTCACACTGGTGTCACAGAAGATCAAGTGCATTCCCCTTCTTCACTACAAACAACGGACACATTGTTCGATGCAACATGAGAAATTGATGGATTTATACTCCATTTGAAGACCTCAACACACAACCGTCACAATAACCTACACCAACGCATTGAGGAGGTCCATCTTCTAAAATTCGTAGTAGGAGAAGGCGAACGAAGAATGACGAGAAGATAAACGATATTATTGACATAATATATCAAAAAATTCAAAGAAATCTCATTCTGAAACAGATAGCCTCTCCTCTAATCCTAGTCCCTCTCCTTATCACAGTCCTTCTCCATACACGACTCCCTCCCCTAATCCTAGTCCAAATGTACCATCCGCTTAGACCGTTCACTTGCCTGCCTACCATCCGAGTTCTAGTTGTATTCCATTATATTTCTAGTTTTCTTTACATATTTTTAAATTCTAGTGATTAATAAAAGTTAACTTTTTTTTGGATTGTAGAAACAACATCTGGGGGGTACATAAGAAAGTCCTCCACAACCTGCATCCCCAATATAAGCTAGCCCTTTCGGACGACTCAGTGCGGTTGTCAGGAATCGAACCCTCTCCCTTCTATGAGGGAGTCAGATGCTCCTGCCAACTGCACTATCTTGTTTGATTATATTATTTAACCACGCAATTAAAAAATAATTAAAATAAAAGTACAGTAACAAAAATAATTATTATATCTAAACAATTAAAATATCTCTTTCAAATGCCTATTTCATAACACAAGAATGCATTCACCTTTCATGAATCATGCCCCTTTAGTGCCCCTTTCAAATGTCCCTTTCATGTCGCAAACAAACGCACCCTAATTCAGAAAACTAAATCTCAGTATAAAATTTATTTCATAATCATTCCTGATTGAAACTTATTTCAAAAATATACTTTGTTTCTAATTTAATAAATGCATGCATAAATTTTGGTATCCATTTAGTACCAAAACTAGTTTCAATAATGTCCTTTAATCTTCTAGATCTACAAATATCTTCCTTGAATATAAGATCTATTCTACTAGAAACTGTGGTATATTTTCTCATATGAATATTTGATCATCTTTTACTATATTATTTTTATATCATTCGAACTCTAATTCGAAAAAAAAGAATATAATAATTTGTTCGTGGACATTGATCATCTTATTTGGTCAAATTACATTAAGGGTGCATTTTTATGTTGTTTATTAGTTGTGTTTTTTACATCGAACATTAAAACCACCCACAACAATTCATGGAAAAACGAAATAAAACTCTCACTTAGCCAGAAGCCACAAAGATCTAGCTCGTGTTAACTGTTCTAAAAAATAATTCAATAAATCACCAAATAAAATAATTATGATGAAAAGAATGGATCAAAAAGATTATTTAACAAGGTTCGATTATGCCTATGTTCTTGGATCCAACAATTACTTTTATTTCTCCACTTCAACAAGAGCACAAGAGATCAGAAGAACGAAGATTAAAAATATCACAAATTGTTTGAATACTCAAAACTCTAACTAAATTGGATCTACAAATTAAAATTTACAAAAGATGGGGATAATGACGGATTCTTTCTTTTATGCGATCAAGAAGAACTAATGCCTTCATTTAGATAGATTTAGGGATAAAAGCTTACATTAAATATCAAAATTAATTGCCCAATTAATTTTGAAGCCTTTTTCTTTTCACTTGATTTGATTTGCATGTGAACTATTCCCATATTATCTTTGTTCATATTCTTCTTTTCTCTCATTAGACAACATATTAAATATTCAATCGGTCAACATTTTTTCTTTTCTCATATAGCTTCTTAATTGATTGATTAATTGGAATTTATTAATTGATTTCCCTTCTTTATGTATTTGGTAGATATTTGAATCACACGAATTAAACACTCCATTTTGATTCGAATATATCTATCACTCACATCAGTCAACAAAAGTTGGTTGTTGGATCAGTGCCCCATGGCACTAAGTAGACTGTGATACAATTAAGGGTGTCCTAGAGGCACAATTATAAAAATTCTATATAACTTAACTTTGTAAACAATATTTTTTGAAATAAAATATGCTTTTGGTTTTATTTTCTTTTATATGTATTGTTATATAGAGGTACAAATAATGAAATGATATATTTTCAAATATGTTGGGAAAGTCAGGGCCTCATCCAAAAGTAAGTTGCACATGTTAATCCTACATAAAAAACTAAACACGTTTGAATTTTTAAAGGAATTTTTTTTTGCTTACAGACTGCAACTTAAAATCTAGGAAATGTAGCTTACTTATATTATAAATATCCCTTAACTAATTCTACCCTTATAAACACTTTTAATATCTTTGACTTCAACAAGACAAACTCCAATTTTGACCGAAGGCATAGGCACACTCCACCGTGCAACTGTCTTTCCCGTACTTATTCTCCCTTCTATGATGACCTTTCTTCACTTCAGCTTGCTAGCGACTGATACTAAGACTAGCACTGATTTTAGAACTCAATTCGCTAAAGACCTAGAATTTTACTTGATAGTATTTTCACAGTCAGTGTTAGTATCTTTGGTTTGAAAGAAACCAACATATGTTTAACAATGTTAACACTTCATCTGATACCTAATTTACTCTATAGCACTTTTTATTCATAATTGGGTCTCAAATCATAGCTATAAATTAGCTAAAAATGTATCATTTTAGGACTTTATTCAAAATGTAAAAAGACATATCAATATTTTGAAATTCAAAGATAATTTTAACAATGGAAGACGTAACATGACCCTAACCAACAACTCAATAAACAATTCAACTAAAGATAACCATCTGACTGCTTTGCATAGTGGTTTGGCCTCTTTTTCTTTTCTCGCATATATATATATATATATATATGTATGTATATACACTTTTAACTATATACATATATATGCACTTGTCTCACGCTAACGTTAATTTTTTATAGATATAGTGGTTATTAAGGACCGGACTGCTATGCTGTCGAAGAGGGGACAATTGTTTGCTATGATTGATTAACGTTTACGATCCCATCATGCTTCGAGCCATGTTTACATCCTCTAGAGTTTTATGGAGGTAGTGCGGTTATAGCCTTTTTTGAGCATATTGTCTTTCATTAGATGCTTTTGTTTTGCTTGATACCAATAGTGATCCGTAGAGTATTTATGTTTCTCTTGATCATTTCATTTATTTTCTTACATAGTAATAGGATCGAGGAGGGTTATTTTTCTTCTTCTTCTTGTAGGTTGGTTTGCTACATGTCAAGCTTGTTGACTTCTCCTTTTTTAAGTGTAGAATAAAACACACGAGTGATCTACTCCATTGGAGGACCACTCATTTTCCTCTAAAAGATATATAAGTAGAAAATCCTTAGAAGAAGTATTTCATCAGTTGCAGTTGCGAATATTTTCATAACCATGAGTATTGAATCGATAATTAATTACTTATTAAATGTTCTTGTAAATAGGGGTGGGCACGGTCGGTTAATCGAATAAATCGGTTAACATTTTCGATTAACCGCAAAATTAAAGCGGTTCGGTTAACCGGTAGCCGGTTAATTATGGTCTCAGTCTACCGACCGAACCGGTTAATTTAAACCACGGTTAACCGGTTTATTTAACCGGTTAACCGATTAATCGGTTAACCGGTTAAATAAACCAATTAACCGACTAAACTGCATACATAATTCAAATATGCATACATATGTAACCATTACAAGCACTGAAATTCAAAGTTTGCATAGACCATTACAAGCACAGTAGCATTACAAGCATTTATATTTCATACACGCCACACATTATAGTTATTCACTCAAGCATTACACTGCAGTAGCCATCAACCATTACACTACAGCAGCCACCATTACAAGCATTAGCACTTCACAGCACAATACATTACAAATGTTACATTAGTAATTTAAAGTTTTAAAGCCCAAAGTCCAAAAATAAAATATAAATACATTAATATAACTGCAACTACAAACTCGCCTCCAGATAACATAAAGTTACTAGTATAGACTATAGACTGTCAAATATATTGCAACTTCGGTCTCCATTCTCCAATTCTCTGTCCAAAGGTAGACAAAACTAAATTAGCTAAACTGAAGCATATATAGCAATAATAACTTAACATGCACAAGGTGTAATGAACTAAACATGCGTGAAGATATATGAGAATGAATAAGTGATACACAATAATGCTAGTAACTGCTACTCTCACAACACAATTTTATACTATGAACCAATCGATTCACTCCCTGTTCGTGGATAGACAGGAAAGAAAATATGTATGTAACATAACAAAAACTAACATGCCAATACAACAAAAGCTAACTAAAATGGCCAACTTTGTACTATTTTCATTAATCATATTAGTAGCCATGCCAACACTAAGCATCAATATGATTATCTCACCTCTAAGAATCAAAACTTGTCATGCAGCTAAGTTGAACTACTACTACTATAAATGCAACAAAGTATAATAGTATATTTATTATAGCAATATATTCAGTATAACAGTATATTTTGTTATAACGGTAAGTATATGCAACTAAGGTTAAAAGAAGAAATGGCTTACCAGTATCGGATTGGTAATCATGAGGTTAACAAGCATTTGTTTACAAGCATATTATATGATGTTGTTTCTGAATTTTTATAAAAGAATGAAAAAAGATGAAATGTGTGTTTATTTTCTTATAGGTTGCAGCTACCATTCAAAGAAGATTGGATCCAGATGTCACTATGTGAGAAACCATTATTATGGTATTCTCCATCACGATAATGACCAATTGATAAGTTGTAAGGTGGATATTTAAAAAGACAATTTTAGAAAAAACAAAAGTGCAAATACAAAATAAAAAAGTTAGTCCAAACTACTAAAAAATTAAAAAGTTCAGGATAATGACCAATCAATAACCCAAAAGAATATGAAGTTCATATTGAAACTGTGAATCATGTCACATAAAAATAAATTAAATTAAGTAAACTATGAATGCGAAATTGTTTTAAAAATAATAACAAATCATACATGTAAATTTTCCACCAGTAGCATGAAACAGATTTTGCAGGGTCAGTGTAAAATTAGAAATTTCAAAAGATTGCACTATCCTTTCCTTTCCTTTTCAGAAAACAAAGAAGTAAGAAAAAGAACCGAGCATTTTGCAACTACATTCTACAAACTTGCAACATGCATGATGAAACACATTTTGCAGGTTCATTATATTCGTGACAGTAAAATGAACCGAGCATATGCAACTACAGCCTACAAGCTTGTATATAATCCCAACTAAGCATATGCAGACTGTTCTATTATAATTATATAGTCCCAATTGAGTTCACTTAGTTCTCTAATAACTATTATACAAGTTAGTTTACAAATATATATATATATATATATATATATATTAACAGTCTGCAAATGGTTATATATTAGTCACAAATATATAATACATCAGTAACACACAAATGCTACTGTAAGTGCAACACATCAATAACACACACATACTGTAAATGCAATATATAATACACCAGTAACATTCAAATGCAATATACAATACATAGTTTAATAATGTTCTATATAATACATACTGTATAAATTATAATCCACAAATTCAAATATATAATACACAGTTTATATACTATATAATCCAATATATTAATACACATACTGTATAATCCAATATATAATACACACTAGATTAGTCCAATATATATTAACAAACATATATGATACACAACATTTGAATATATAATACAATATTGGATTAAACACAACATATGCTATTGGTAAACTAATAAACAAATTCAAAGTGCTTTTATCATTTTACATTATGTCTGCAAATATATAGTCCAAATATGTAATGGTTGCTAGAAGGAAACATAATAATTAACAAACAAAAGATCAGAAGATGAATCATTAAAAAAATCATTTTTATATAATAGGCTCAAGTTTATTTTTTTATCATACTTTTTTATCCAAGAAGAAACCAAAGAACTAAATAATAGTATATAATTTCGACCAGAAAGTCAATAAAAACAAAACAAAACAAATTATAGACAATACATAATCTCAAATTTGATCCCAATATCACAGACTTCAAGCATTCTTCATTTGAATTGTTTTTTTAATTTATTTCTTTATTGTGTACAATGAATTATATTGTTTGCGTCAAAATTGGTCACAAACCCCGAATGTTGTGAAAACACCAGTGTATGAATATAAATCGACAATATTCACACACAAATCTCAAATCTAAGTAAACAGAGTATCACAATTCATAAATAATGAATAGAAACACGAGATTTATAGTGGTTCGGCGATCTTGCCTACGTCCACTCTGAAGTTGATGATTTTATTGATGTTCACTTGAAGATTACAATTTCTTGTAATGTAGTACAACTGATTTTCTGAGCTAAGTCTGAATCTAAGGGAGCAGTGGTGATTCTGAGTAAATCTGGCGGAGTCTGGGCGCTCTTTAGCTCTCAAAATTGTCTCCTCCTTTTTCTGAATGACCAGGGGCTCTATTTATAGGTGTAGGAGGCTGATATTTCGCCTAAATTAAGGGGAGACCAGTTTTGGAACGTGAGGGGGCCCACATGCCCGCCCTTAGGAAATCCGGGCCCACTTTGGGATCGATTCGACCCTTGGTTCGAATCGATTAAGAAATCGTCCAATCGAGATGAAATTTGGCATGAACATTCTTCTATGCATATGCAAGCTCTTGTGAAAATTTCATAGCATTTGGACTTGCAGATCTCGAGTTATGATCGATTCAAGATCGTGTTCTTCGTCCTATGGATTCGTTCGAATCGATATGGTTCGAATCCATTGGTTCGAATCCATGCTTCTGCACGTGAAGATGGCGACGTGGTGCGTGTGCTTCGGGTCAATCCCCCTTTTTCTCCGAGTTTACTGGGTCTAATCCTTGGTTTTAGCTGTGTTTCTCGTTACTTTGATTTAGTGGATTCGAAGTTTATGGATTCGAACGTTCGCTCCTTCGAATCGATTATGCTATGCCATATCCACTCGATTCGAAGTCACTCCTGCAGGATGGATTCGAAGTGCGATGGATTCGGGGTGAAGTGGCATCATGGATTCGACGTGACTTGTCTGAATCGATTCGTAGCGTCCTGACTCGATGGATTCGAATGGTATCCTTTCTCATCGATTCGAAGCAAAGGAAGTTCAATGGAGTCGAACAAAGACTGTCTCATGGATACGAAGCCTGGTCACCTGATGGATTCGAACACAAGCTCCTCCTATGGATTCGAACATATGACTGTCTACTCCATTTTTTTGGGTGATAACTTGAGCGTACGAACTCGGATTGTCTTGAAATTTGGAATGTTGGCTTTCATGGTTTTGCTTGATGTGTCTTATCAATTGCAGCCCGATCCGGACTCGGACAAAATTCATTGACATCCACAGTGTTCTTGTGAGGTAACTAATTTTCGAGACGGATTGTCATTGATTTCTAGTCAGTTTCTTGGTGTCACGGCCTTGCCAAAAGGCGGGGTAACATTTGCCCCCCAAAACATGCCTTGTGATAGGAAGGTGTGTTTTGTAGTTCCATAAGTTGGATGTTTATATCCTGTTGATGACCTATGGTACAACCTGCGAAGAGTTTGACAGTTTTATATGACCTCAAATGACGATCGTTCGCGATCTAGCCATTTGAGGTGGAATGCGATCGTTCGCGATCTAGCATTTTTTGTATGACCTCAAATGACGACCGTTCGCGATCAAGCCATTTGAGGTGAGGGGTGCCGTTCGAGGCGAGTTGTGACCGTTCGTGGTCGAGTGCCGTTCGGGGCGAATGATGACCGTTCGAGGTCGGGTGCCGTACGAGGCAGATTGTGACCGTTCGAGGTCGGGTGCCGTTCGAGGCGAATGGTGACCGTTCGAGGTCGGGTGCCGTTCGAGGCTAATGGTGACCGTTCGAGGTCGGATGCCGTTCGAGGCTAATGGTGACCGTTCGAGGTCAGATGCCGTTCGAGGCGAATGAGTGTGCCCGTGGGGGGGGGACTTAGTATCATCAATACCAGGTTTCACGTTTGGGTGAATTCCCGGATTGTTTGTTGCAACGGTTTATCGCCATCTCAGAGCATGCTTAGGGACCGTTCGTGATCCCGTACATGTGTAAGTGGCTTAGCCGTTATGAAATCGCAAGTAGCATTTTTTCATTGAGAATAAGGTTTTAGCAGAAATGTTAAACAAAATCAAGTTCAAAAGTTCAACTCAAGATGAAACAAAAGCAAAGCAAGGATGTCAAAGTGTAAACTCCCACAACGATAGGGTTAATAGTCATTCAGAGCATGCCTATGGACCGCTCATGATCTCGCACATGTGTAAATGAATTACCCGTGTTGGTGAGAGGTTTACGACTTGTTCATCGTTATTTCAATTAATTGATAACCATACGGTGTCCCGGCTCAGGGTCACCCCTAGCTGATGTAGATGGTGGTCGCTCTGGCTCCACTGCTGGAGCTCGCCTTCTCACATACTGAAGTAGCATACCGTTCCGGATGTGCCCTTCCACCTCATCCTTCAGATGTCTGCAGTCGTTAGTGTTATGACCGTTCAGTTCGTGGAACAAGCAATATCTGTCTGATTTCCTCTCGTCAACAGTGGGGTCTCTTCGTATTGGCCTTTGGTAGGGAACTTGCTCTCGTGTATCTCGGTAGATTCGCTCCAAACTCTCATTCAACTCTGAGTAGGTGGTGAATCGTGGCTCTCTCCGCAGTCGCTTTGGCCCGTCACCACTATCCTCAGCCTTTCATTTTCCTTTATCCTTGCCTGAGTCCTTTTCGAGAGGCTTTTTGTCTTTAATTGTATAAACTTCTATTCCCTCTCCTTCTTCTCTTTCAGCATTAGCGTCTTCCAATCGCAAAAACTTTTCTGCCTCGTGATAGAATTCTCCTAGGTCCATAGGCGGATCCTTAGTTAATGAATTTTTGAATTTTGTGTCGTCAGCTATTCCGGACACAGCTGCCATCATAACCATGGATGGATCTGGCCGATCCACCGATGCTGCTGCCGCATTGAACCATGTCAGGAAATTCCTCAATGACTCTCCCGCTTTCAGCTTTAGGGTTGCTAAACTCATCACATTCTTGGGTCTTGAAATGTGAACCCTGAATTGCCTCATAAATTTCTCAATCAAATCGGTCCATGTCCCAATGGAGCCGCTCTCTAGCTGTCTGAACCATAAAGCTGCTATGTCTGTCAAATACAATGGAAAGCACCAGGCCATGACTTCCTGTGATGCCCCCAGCACTTCCATATGCCTTATATACCTCGTTAGATAGACTGTAGGATCCGTCCTCCCATCATACCTTTCCACTGTTGGCAGTTTGAATTCTGGTGGGTTCCTAGCCAACCTAATCGCAGGAGAAAAGGGACTCCTGTTCACGTCTTCAAGATCTCTGTTTACTAATCTGCCTCTCATGGCTCGCCTGACCATCTCTGCCAATCTATCGTTGTCTTCAAGCTGTAGTCCTCGTTCACTACCTTCGATATGCCCCCCGAGTCCGTGTGAGCTTTCGGGTGTCTGCCCCCCTGGCTGAGCGTTCATCCCTCTATTGCTACCAGGTTGCTCGGATGTCCTTGTCTCTCTTCCCGGGTTCGGATCAACATGCTCTAAGTGTGTGCCTCCCAGCTCCGGCGCTGCGCCAGATGGTCCTGCTCCGTTTTGCACTCTGGTTGCTCCTTGATTTTGCGCTCCAAGTTGTCCAATCTGTTGAAGCAAGTTTTGTATCATTTCTTCTTGTCTTCTCAACATTGCCTCCATCTCATCCCTGGTGATGAAGATCGATGCTTGGTTTGCCCCCGAGGATGCCTCTTGACTCCCTTCATGCTGACTTTGTTCTGGTCTCTGCCTCCTACTTGTTTGTCTTGTCATGATGATTCAGATCTGAATTTCTTAGCCTTCTGATTCGACTTTCAAATGATAGAACTCCTGAGTTCAGGTCTCGGTGAAAGCGCCAAAGTGTTTACGCCAAAATTGGTCACAAACCCCGAATGTTGTGAAAACACCAGTGTATGAATATAAATCGACAATATTCACACACAAATCTCAAATCTAAGTAAACAGAGTATCACAATTCATAAATAATGAACAGAAACACGAGATTTATAGTGGTTCGGCGATCTTGCCTACGTCCACTCTGAAGTTGATGATTTTATTGATGTTCACTTGAAGATTACAATTTCTTGTAATGTAGTACAACTGATTTTCTGAGCTAAGTCTGAATCTAAGGGAGCAGTGGTGATTCTGAGTAAATCTGGCGGAGTTTGGGCGCTCTTTAGCTCTCAAAATTGTCTCCTCCTTTTTCTGAATGACCAGGGGCTCTATTTATAGGTGTAGGAGGCTGATATTTCGCCTAAATTGAGGGGAGACCAGTTCTGGAACTTGAGGGGGCCCACATGCCCGCCCTTAGGAAATCCGGGCCCACTTTGGGATCGATTCGACCCTTGGTTCGAATCGATTAAGAAATCGTCCAATCGAGATGAAATTTGGCATGAACATTCTTCTATGCATATGCAAGCTCTTGTGAAAATTTCATAGTATTTGGACTTGTAGATCTCGAGTTATGATCGATTCAAGATCGTGTTCTTCGTCCTATGGATTCGTTCGAATCGATATGGTTCGAATCCATGCTTCTGCACGTGAAGATGGCGACGTGGTGCGTGTGCTTCGGGTCAATCCCCCTTTTTCTCCGAGTTTACTGGGTCTAATCCTTGGTTTTAGCTGTGTTTCTCGTTACTTTGATTTAGTGGATTCGAAGTTTATGGATTCGAACGTTCGCTCCTTCGAATCGATTATGCTATGCCATATCCACTCGATTCGAAGTCACTCCTGCAGGAAGGATTCGAAGTGCGATGGATTCGGGGTGAAGTGGCATCATGGATTCGACGTGACTTGTCTGAATCGATTCGTAGCGTCCTGACTCGATGGATTCGAATGGTATCCTTTCTCATCGATTCGAAGCAAAGGAAGTTCAATGGAGTCGAACAAAGACTGTCTCATGGATACGAAGCCTGGTCACCTGATGGATTCGAACACAAGCTCCTCCTATGGATTCGAACATATGACTGTCTACTCCATTTTTGTTGGTGATAACTTGAGCGTACGAACTCGGATTGTCTTGAAATTTGGAATGTTGGCTTTCATGGCTTTGCTTGATGTGTCTTATCAATTGCAGCCCGATCCGGACTCGGACAAAATTCATTGACATCCACAGTGTTCTTGTGAGGTAACTAATTTTCGGGACGGATTGTCATTGATTTCTAGTCAGTTTCTTGGTGTCACGGCCTTGCCAAAAGGCGGGATAACATATATAGATAGTAAAAAACAAATTATACAGACGAAGGAAAAAATTAAGCGCTTTTTAATCCTAATATCCCAATTTCGATCGGACAAATTTTAAAGAAACAATTTTGTACAAATTATACGGAAAAAATAAATTAAGCATTTTTTAATCCCAATTTCGATCAGACAGTCAATAAAAACTGAAAAAACAAATTATACAGACAGTAAAAAAAAGTATATAACGAATTATACACATAGTCAATAAAAACTAAATAAAACAGAAATAAACTAAAAATACACATAATTAATATAAACTCACGTTTTTCCTTTCCCTGATAGCATTCGCCATATTTGAATTTGTAGATCGATTAGCAGAGGAAATTAGCAGTAGATCGACCTTGGTTTTTTTGGAACGATTAGGGAATGAGGAAATTAGCAGAGGAGAATTTCTAGGAAGGAGGTGTTGAATTGAAAGCGGCGAGCAGGGACTATAAAAAATTAGGGTTTTCAATTTTCATTGTTTTGTTATGCGGTATTGGGATGGGCCGGGTAGTGGAGCGGGTAATTTGTTGCTGGGTAATTGGGAAAAATTATCTTCGGTTAACGGTTAACCGATATATGTTATATGGTTAACTGTTAACCGAACCGACTTTCATCGGTTAACGTCGGTCGATTAACCGAAAGTTCGGTTAACCGAATCTATCGGTTAATGCGGTTCGGTTAATGTCGGTTGAGTCGGTTAGATCGGTTAACTCGGTTAAATGCCCACCCCTACTTGTAAAGATGTATCACAAAAGGATATCGATGTATCTGTTGAGACTAGTGTATGTAACGCTTTCCATATGATGAACGGTGAACTGCTAATGACCGTTTAGGGGCACTAAGGTGTTACATACTTGTGTTGTTTGGAACAATCACAGAATGACTCGACAAGAGTCTTCTATAAGTTAATATGACTAAGTCAAAATAGAAGATCTCATGTTAACGATGTTTAATAATCTTCAGACTTGACATTACTATCTAGCTAGGCTATACTTTGACTATGGTTAAGCATATGCCATGGTTACCATGTTACGACCATAAATGAGTACATGTTGAACTACTTGAAGTGAAATACTACTCAAGGAAGAATTCTTCTCCTTCGTTGTAGAAGGTTAGTATCACCGCAATTGGTAGTCAATTTAAAATCAAAATTTCTAGCTAGAGTAAAACAGTCAATCAATAAATGCTATCGAATTGAACCACTGACTTTAACATAGTCTACGTAATCCACTACGGATATTAATAGAGCTTTTAATGTTAGACCAAACTCTAGATATTTTAGTGATAAAGTGTTGATAAAAAGAAAATATGCACATGTTGTTACTAGGTGAAACTTAAAAAAGATTAGAAATTGAATTTCGTCAAAATGATCTATAAACGACTGAACTAGTACCCGATATTGTACTTCAACACAATATGTACATGCTTTAGTATTTAAATCATGTAAATATTTACTAAGGACCGAGTTCATATCACAGAGTCAACATAACAGGTTAATTTTCAAGTTCTACCTACATAAAGTTAATTTATAAATGTTATAAACTAATACAAATGTTGTATTAATTTTTTATGGCATTTTAACTATTTATTCAAAGCTTAAAAATAAATTAAAACGATATACAAAAGTTATATGTTGATTTAATAAAATAATAAGCTTGAATAAATTAATTAAATAATTGATTTAATGGTTGAACCAATTTACCTGAAGTTTGAAAGCCCAAATTACGTGGGAGGCATATCATGTAGAGAAACAAGGAAACTTTGTCTTCAAAGGCAAGAGAGAAAGGGGCTAGATATTTGTGATCTAGTTGGCTACAAATAACTACCACATTCATTCTCTATTTAAACTGAACTGATCCCTAACCCTAACTTTCATTGGTGGTCATTGCTGAAGCCTTGTAGTCATAGTTACATCTCATCATTAAAGAGAAAGAATAAGGAGTTCAAAGAAGCAAACAACCAGCAACCAAGGTGTTCAACGATTGGCCAGATCATGATAAGGTAAATCTCTTGTTTATGCAAAAAGTTGGCACAAACACCAAAAGGTTAATAGAGGAGAATAAAATAAAGAAAATAAATTAAAAACGAGGAATAAAAGATCACACAATAATTATAGTGATTCGGTTAATCGAAGCCCCACGTCCACTTGAACTTTGTTTATGTTATTGCTGAGTTTTACAAAGTTAATCTTATGGATCGATAGCAATGGGGGTTATGATCCGTGAGATTACAAAGAAAGTACATAAATTTATTAAACAAGCTAAAAAGTCCTTTAAACAATGCCCCTTCTCCTCTATTTATAGTTGCAGGTCGATGCAATTCTCTCCACCACGTTCTTGCCCACGTTCCCCACGTCTAGGAGAAGTTGAACTGAAAAAATTGTGTCCAATTCATCAATGTTCAGGGATCGGTACCGAACCATATTCATGGATCAGTATCGATCCATAAGATTGCTCTTGTGGACCTTCTACACTCTCTTATAGATGTTTGGTTGGCTTGTATCTTTGTCTTCGACATCAGATTGCATTGTTATGAGCTTGAACTTGAATGAATTCCCGGTCCGGAGGTTGGACATGAGTACTCGACTTGTCTATCGATCATTTTGGCCAAGAATGGTGAGCAAACCATCCCATATTGGTATATGTTGACTAAAAATGGATCTAATATTGGACATGAGTACTCAAATACACCAGAAATGTCATTTTACAACAGTTCTGAGCCGTTGCAAAATTGGCTGTGGCAAAAATTTAGCAACGGCTTTCAGCTGTTGCGAAACTAAAATTAGCAACGGCTCAAAGCCGTTGTAAAACATTATTTTACAACGGCTTAGAGCCGTTTCTAATTTTAGTTTTGCAATGGCTGAAAGCTGTTGTAAAACCTTATTATACAACTTTGTTAATTTGGTTTTGCAACGGCTCAAAATCGTTGCTAATTTTAATATTTTGTTTTTAAAATATATTGCTTTTTCTGCCCTCCTATAGTAACAGTCATTTCATTATCATACTCAATACAAACATTTGCAAATTTAACATAATATCACAAAAGAAAGATCATTAAAGAAAATATTTTTCATAGATTCAACACAAAAACCAAACATAACAAATCTTTTAATTACAATGTTCAACAACGATACATAACACTACATAGTTCAGCAGCAGCAGCAACAATATTACAGTATACAGTACATAGTTTGGCAACACCTTCCTCCAATCGCTTGATCATCATTGCCAATACATTGAAACTGAAATTACAAACAATATTCCTATCAACATCCCATCTGAAAACCTGTAAATAAATAGAGTACTATGAAATTACGTAGACCGTTAACTGAGTATATATGCACCCAGTTAACCTATCAACCTTTAAAATTGTACTATGACGTTTACTTGGTACAAAGCATAACATGAGCACATACCAATAAAAAGGTATTCATTGAATATTCAACCTCCGATATTTTGGTTAGCTAATTCAAGCGTGAAACAAAACCCTATATGACGAACTGCCACATTCAAAGATCGTAGACAACCAATGTCACTGCATTTGCATACATAACAGACAACACAAACACCATAATTGACGACATAACAACTTACAGCCACATACACAATGTACATGCAGAGCTTATATAAACAAAACGTAAATTTTAAAATTAAATCTTTTAATTAAATAACTAATACTGTGGTCAGTTTTTGAAATAATCTAATCCACCTGGCATGCATAAAGATGGTTAGGCATGAGAAAAATTAATACCTGTTACAAAGCTTGCATCTCCACAGTTAAAGAATAGAGCTTTGGTGATCCAGGTAGAGTTAAAAAACAATCCTACAAACTCCCTACTCTGAAACAGATGATACAGTAGTAAAAAAGTTATTTTTTTAAGCACTAATAGGCACTGATTAAAGAAATTTAATAAATATATCATCAGAAACAAAACAGTACTACGCTACATATGTCTTGCATACTGTCAGAATTCCAACCATGACAATATAGCAACAGTGCCACATTGTGGAAGAGGCCAAGACTAGTAATGAACCTTTTTCGAATTAGAGTTCTCAACAGCTTTTGTGGGGATCCAAATGAAAATTTTAAATTAAAAAAAAACTCGCACACACGCCACACATGTGGGCGGTTTGGATGTGGAACAAGTACTGCAAACAATTACCTTTCTGGGTTATGGAAATAGATTCTAACATGTCATGTACCATGAAAACTATCCTACAACATAGAGACATGGGCAAGCATCTGGTGCAGAGACTTATAGCAAATGGTGAAGACACTCGTCTCTGGTTCGACCCTTAGATAAATAGGAAACTAATGGTGGACCTACTAGGATGGGATAGAATACAAGTCACTAATACAAAGAATTGTAAAGTTAGCTCAGTCATCCAAAGCAACAGTTTTAACCTCAACTCGCTTTCTTTTATGAAGGAAATAGAAAACCAAATAAACCAAGTCCTCATTCATACAGACATTTCAATAGACATTTGGAGGGGGCAGGATGTGATAAATTTATTTTCAATCAAACATGGAATGCAATTAGGACCACTGTAGGCACAGTCAATTGGAACAAAATTATATGGAATAGTATCAACAATCGTAGAATGGCATTCATTGCTTACAAGGTTATTCACAATGCTATTAACCCTATGAACAAGCTACAACAATAGGGGATTAGATGTTCGCCTATATGTGCGTTGTGTGACTCATAAGAAGAAAACCGGGATCATCTCTTCTTTAGTTTACATACAATTTTTATATATGAACATTGATGCGATTAAAGATGAATTTAATCCAACAAGCTCCAAAATTATTACTGATGAAGTTAAAGACTTAGAGGAGGAATTTACCTAAGGCTAATTGAATAAATTATTATTAAATTGATTTTATCACTTTCCAAACTCGATTTTTTTTTTGAAATTGGGTAAACGGGCCAAGCCCAAGTACAGATAAATCGGGTATGAAAAAAGGATATCACACCCGATAGCCAAACCACGAACCAACTAAGTTACAATCCCTAACTAGGGTTGCCGACATAACACCGTATCTCAACAAAGCTTCCTCCTCGAACAAAAATGGCGACTATCTCCAGTCATCTCCTCCCAAAACAACAATCGAACTCCACATGGAGGCTTCCAGAGCTTCACGATCTCACTATTGTCTTCATTCTCATTGCTATTTTAAAGCTTTCCACTGTGAAGTTGAGGGACGGAGATGATATGTCTCTCTCTTCCAAAGCTTGCTACTTTTCTCCAATTCCTCGCTTCTTCAAGATATCGTTGCAATTTTCCAGATTATCTGTTGAATAGCAACGATTGGGAGGATTGCAATCAAATTGAGCAATTTCATCTGCAGTCTTGCTGCTTTCCCCTTTACTCCAGCAAGATATGTGATAAACTTTGTTGTTTAGCATGCTTTTGTAATAAATGCTTTCTCTTTTGTTGACGCTGATTTTTGAATTGATGTAATCTTCCTTGGACAGCAACATAATCTCCTTGGGAACGCTGCTGGACGTGCGGTCGCTCCTCTGAGCTGTGACAGGTAAATACCCAGCATCATTATTCATAATACAATAAGGATTCTTATTAATATTACTAATAAAATTGTGTTCGCTTCCCTTGCAGATATTAAGTTTGTTAGCAGCTCTGGAATGACCGCCTCCATTGATGACGAGTGAATCACGATTTATTGTTCGCGAAGAAAAAGGCGGAGCTAAGGCTCTTTGCTTCAAATGTTTATTATTATCGATGAGAAGCTCGGATGAAATCAGATCTCTATTATTTGGGGGATCTCTAGCAATAAGATGCTTGCTGGAATCACCCTTGTCCCAAACAGATAAGTGATAGATATGGTTATTGATTTTGCTTTTGTAGAATTCAGTCGGGACTTTCTGATTATTCATGTCCAGTTGCAAAATCCTGTCTTTATGTAGGAGTTGCTCGGAATTTGCCTTGTGCTTGAGTGTGCGGTAGCCTCCGCCCCTACCAGGTAAGTAAGAAGAGCCATCAAAGTATATATTATTATAATTGTGAATATCATGATTGTTAATAAATTTACTTCCCTTTCCCTGTCTATTGTAGGAACTGGTTTGATGGTAGAGGTGGCCGCCATCATTATGCACAAGCTCCGATTTGGATCTACTGAGGCTACTAGATTTCTTCATCCAGTGATATCCACTGTGGTGAAGAAGTTTGCCTCCAGGAAAGACAGAGTCCTGTTTCTCGTTTTGTAAGAAAGTTTCTAACTCTATCTAATAGCTTTCTGTTCTCCAGAGATTTTGATTGAGATTATCAGAGTATTTATGCCAACTTTCGAATTTTTTGAGGAGAATTTGACTCTCCATATCAATTGTTTTCCATAATTGAATGCTTCCTGTCTTCTTTTGGGTATGGAGTCTTTGATTTCTTTCTTTCCAAATGTGAAAGATGGTTGCTGTGAGAATGATGCTGGCATTTTTGAATTCCTTTGATTTTTCTTTGAAATTTTCATGTATGTATTTGATGCTTTCTCTGATGCTTTGAACAACCTGATGCTGATTTATTTTAAGTTTTGTCTTGGCTATGAACCAAATATGCTTTGAAAAGACACAATCAAAGAATAAATGATTTATGCTCTCAGCCTCCTATTTGCAAAGTAGACAGATTGTTTCACCATTTTTATTCCATTTCAAGCACCTGTCCCTAGTAGGTAATCTGTTAATAACAGCAAAGAAAGCACAATGTGACATTTTTGGGCAATTCGATTTATTCCAGATAACATTGTACCACTCTACATCACTTTCATGTCCCTGAATAAATTTCCAAGTTTTTTTAAAAGAAAAATTCCCTTTTTTTTGTAAGCCTCCATTCCCATATGTCATTTTGCAAATTTGGGTTAATAGTAATTTTTTTAATGGCTTCATTAAAAATGGAAGTAGCTAGGTGATTAAATGTATTCCAAGAATTATTTTGAATAATGGTGCTAACTTTATCAAAAGTCCCACCAAACCTAAGCAAACTATCCCAACCCACAAGACTAACCAGAGATTTCCCATAAATCCATGGGTCAAAACCATAAGCTGGTCTGGTTACCATCCTTAAATTTCCTATCCAAAAGTTTTAGACCAATGTCCCTGCAACCCAGAATGTTTTTCCAAGAGAAAGGGTAATGGTTTTCTGCTTTTGCAGTCCAAAAATTCTTATTTTTAAGGTATTTTGCTTTCATCCATCTAGCCCATAATGAATTCCCATTGACAAATTTCCAAAAGAGTTTAAGCTTAAAGACTTCTCTCAGATCATTAATATTCCTAAGACCAAGGCCACCAAATTTCTTTGGTTTACAGACCATATCCCATGCAATTTTATGTTGTTTTCCTTTCCAAATGAAATTAGCACAAGCTTTTTCTAATTTATGGGTAGCCTTAACTGGGATATTGTGGGCTTGAATCCAATACATTATGATTGCTATGATGACAGTATATGTTAATTCCACCCTACCAGCTAGGGACAGAAGCTTACAAGCCCAACCTTCAAATTTATTTTGAATAATGTCCAAAAGTCTAGTGCAGTCTGTATCATTGATTTGATTAACACTCAAAGGCAGGCCAAAGTATTTTACTGGTAGTTTTCCCTCTTTAAATTTAAGGATATTAAGAATTTCAGTTTTTTTGTTACAACCTTTACTGAAATATATTTTACTTTTAAAGTCATTAACTTTTAGACCCGCATGCTCTTCCAAATTCATAAAAATCTTTGAGATAGCTTTAGCACTATTAGTGTCTGCATGTAAAAATAAAAGAAGATCATCTGCATATAGCAGATGAGTAATAGATGGTTTGATTCTATTAATGGGTTTTATATTTCCCTTAATGGACTCAGTTTCCATAAGAATAGAGGAATATTCCATAACAATAGTGAATAAATAGGGAGAGAGAGGATCCCCTTGTCTAATACCCCTATTACTATGAATAAAACCCTTAGGAGAACCATTAACCAGAATTGAGTAGGAGACATTGTTGATACATTCTAGTATAAGAGCGCAGAATTCTTTATCAAAACCCATTTGTTGCATCATATAAATAATAAAGTGCATATTAATTTATCAAACGCTTTGTGTAAATCAATCTTGACACACATAAGATTTCTATTTTTATTATTAAAGTTTCTAATAAGCTATGAGCAAGGAGAGTATTATCCACAATAAGTCTGTCAGGGATGAAAGCGCATTGATTTTCAGAAATTAAGAATTTTAAAAATATTTTAATTCTACTGCTTAAAATATTAGCAATGATTTTATAAATAAAGTTACAACAAGCAATAGGTCTGTAATCATCCAGGCTATTTGGAATTTGAACTTTTGGAATTAAAGTGATAAATGTATGATTGAATTTTTTTAAAAGCTTACCAGTTCTAAAAAATTCAGTAATAGAATCAAATAAAAAACACTTTATATCTTCCCAATGAGTTTTATAAAATTTTGCACCAAACCCATCAGGGCCAGGGCTTTTATCATTATTAGCTTGAAAGATAATGTTTTTAATTTCCTCTAAGCAAATAGGGGCAAGAAGAATGTCTTGACTATTAGAATTCAGATTATATTTAGATTCAATGATAGGAAAATTCATAGAGTAGCTATTAGTATTGTATAGATTAGTAAAATAATTAATAGCTTCTTTCTCAATGCTAGATACTTCATTAATAACATTGCCTTTAACATCTATAATTTTACCAATATCATTTCTAAATTTTTTGCTAGACATCTTGGCATAAAAAAATTTACTGGCTTCATCACCATGAGAGAGCCAGTCTACTTTAGCTTTTTGCCTCAAATTTATAGACTGCACTTGTAGGGACATGATTAAATTGTTTTGGGCTTCAAAAAAATTGTTGAAATTTTCAATGTCTGAGCAATCACAATCCAAGAGATTCTGCCTTAACTTACATTCCTCTCTAAAATGAGATACATCATTTTTATTTCTGAGTTTGTTCCAGTTTTTCAAGTTTCCTTTTGCAATTTGAAGGAAATTACTAAATTTGTACTGGGCAGTGCCCTGTACCTTAAAAGACATACTATTTTTGATGATATCTTTGTAATTGTTTTCATAGACCCACCCATTAATAAATCTGAAAGGGGAATTTTTCTTTGAAAAATTGTTTTGAGTGAGAAAAATTTGAATTGGGGTGTGGTCACTAGAAGCTTGAGGAAGAGTGTAACATTTAAAGTCTTTAAAACAATTAGTGAAGCTAAGATTAAGCAAAATTCTATCCAGTTTGCAATGAATGTTTCTGAATTTTCCAGATTTCCAAGTATATTTGTTACCAAAAATAAATGGTTCATATAGACCAAATTTAAGTAGGAAATTGTTTAAGAAATCCAGTTTTTTTGAAGGAAAGGGGATCCCCCCTCTTTTTTAATGTGCATGCATAATAGTATTAAAATCACCTATAATAATCCATGGGGAATGCATATTAGAATTAATTTGATCAAGATTTTCCCAAAGATTTAACCTTTCAAGTTCACTATTTGATGCATATACAAAGGTAATCTCAATTTGAAAACCACCTTTATTAGTACATTTGCAGTGTATAAATTGGAAATTAACAAAGTGTTGGGTGATATCCCAAATATTGGGATCCCAAATGACCATGATTCTACCATTCCCCCCCATCTGATTATTATTAACAATATTCCAATTATTTAAGCTTTTGATATGATAATCTTTTATCTTATGATCATCTAATTTATGTTCAAGCAGACCAACCATACTTGGGTTTTCAGTCTTAAGAAGATAAGACAGGTCCAATCTTCTTTCAGAAGAATTGAGACCTCTGATATTCCAAGAGATTATAGACATATTGGAAAATAAAATAAAATATAAAGTATAAGGATACATAAAGGATACATGAAGCAGCAGCAACTAAGCACTGTGGCTGCTCTCTTCTTCAAAGGTTTCTATCCTTTTCCCTTTCTTCTTGTATGTGATTTTGCTGATTGCTTTTAACTGATCTTCCCATTTGAGATTTTTGGTGATGTATTTCTTTCTGAATTCACTGTCTTCTGAATTTTTAGAATTTCCATTGTCAACTATATCTTTAATACTTTTCATTTTGCCTTTCTTCTTATCCTTGCTGTATTTTTTGTTCTTCCTTGAGACTGAGACAGAATTTGCAATCAGACTAACTGCCTTTTGGATATTGCCTTCTGAATTTGGATTTGAATTTTTGATAACTGGGGAAAGATGTGAGGAAAGATGACTGATATTGGGGTTATCAGATGGTTCTTTATTTAAGATGCTATTAATGTAAGGGCCATCATCTAAAACCATAACCTTTGTAGCAGTTGTATCCTCATTTGCTTGTAAATTTGTGGTTTTAACTTGGGAAATTTCAATGCTTTTCTCTGGAGTAACATATGTTTCAGAAATGATTTCACTTTCTTTGCCTTTATTTGACAGATCTTTAAAGCCTTCTTGTGAATCCTTTACAAGGGGGAAGTTTTGAATGATAAGGGATTCTTCAATATTTATATTTTCCCCTGAATTAACATTTGAATTCTTTTTGTTGAAAAGATCTGCTAATGAATTTTCAGTAGTAACATTTCCCTCCACAACAAAGGCGCTGCAGTTGGCTTCATTATTTAATTGATTGCTTTGCTTTGCTTTCCAAACCAGATTAGTTTCACAACTTTCTATTGTATGTCCAAAGCAAGAGCATTTTTTACATCTGGGGGGGGAACCCATTCATACTCAATGTTTTGAACTAAATTTTCCCCGTCGTGCATAGAAATAGTAACATCATTTGGTAGCACTTCGTCTGCATTAATTTCAACCAGTATTCTTGCAAAAGAAAGTCTAGATTCTCTTGCAGTGTGTTCATCAAATTTGAGAGGAGCACCCACCACACTGGCAATAGCACTTAAAATTTCACTGTCCCACAATCTGAGAATTAATCCAGACAATTTAATCCATATAGGCATGGTAGAGAGTAAATCTCTTTCAAGATTGATTTTACTGCTCCATTTTTTCATGATAATAAGCTTTCCATTAATGAAGAATGGACCTCCATTAATTGCATTGTTACAATCTGTAGCATTAGAGAATCTGATTAGGAAGAAACCATTATTGCGAGTAAAGATGTCGAAATTTCCAGTGGGGTTACATGATCTAACAATAACTGCCTTGAAATTATGATAAGCAGGTCTATTGCCGAATACATAGGCAAGAACAGAGAAACTCCACATACTCTCAGCCCTTCTACTGGCCTCCGCGCTCACAACCACTATTTTCTTCTCATTGATGGATAAAGGCGCCACATATTTCAGGTCAAAGTCAGAATTTGAACCTCCTTTTTTGATCATTTCTGCCCATGAGGAGGGTTTGATCAGGTTAGAATTAGATGCAATTCCATTATTTTGAATGTTTCTTGCATTGAATCTTGAATTTCTGAATTGATTTTCTGAGTTTGGCACATGCTGATTGGTTCTTGTCCTATTTCTTGCAAGATTTCCTCCATTTACTGCATTTCTTGAATTGAAGAAGCCTTGTTTTGCATTTCTGTGATTCTGATTAGGGTTTTGTTTCAGGTTGAATTGATGAGAACCATTATCTGTAAATTGCAGAGCAGAATCTTTACTCATATGTTTAGATTTTCTGCTTTGGACGATCTGAAAACCTTCCGAATCAATAACAGGCGCCTTTTCCGACTTAGGTGGTTCTTACGGCAATGGATTCAGTAGAGGTGGAGGAGAGTGAGGTGGAGAAGAATTAGAAGACCTATCATTCTGATCAAGGCAAAAGATATGATTATTAAGGAGTTTTGTGTAGGCAGCCACGGCTGCAGAGCTTTTTTTTAGCTTTCCAAATTTCTTTTTTCTTTATTTTGCTAATTCCAAACTCGAATTTTATAACTAGCAAATTTTATCATTTTTGATTACCAAGTAATTTATAATCTTTTAAATTAAATTTTCATGTCAAATCCAATGTTAAACATTGTACTAATTACAATGTTCAATTTCAATTGCAATAAATTCATTAATTATAATTTAAATTCAAATAAATTCATTTATTTTGATTTACAATCTTATTATTCAATCAACTATCATTTTACGGATATAATTAACATCGGTTTACATCTTATTACATTAATATTCTACAATTATCATCTTAATTCATACTAACTGCAATATTTAAGTAGATTAATTGCAATTGGTTTCCAATTTAATTTCAACGAATTAAATAGTGAAATGATAATTAAACAATTGTTACAACTTACAATTTCCAACACATTTCTATGTTTAATGTTTACAAACCAAGCTAATAAATTCACATACTGATTAATTATTCTATATTAACTAATTTCAATTAATTACGTACAACTTTACCACTAAATACAACATTTGGTTTATTTCCTTATTTACGATTTCTAACCAAACTACTTTACAATTATTTCGATTAGTTGAAATTACCTTCAACATCATTATTAAATCATATTTCAGTTATTCACCTCATTAATAAATCACAAATTTTTATTTCTTGCAATATTAAATTCCAAAACTCTTATTTAATATTTTAATTATCAAAATTTAACCACCTTGCACACTCCCTCCCACAAGTCAACTGCCATAACCATTGCATCACATGACCACTTCCTCCTCATTTACTCAAACCAACACCTATACATCTCCAATCTCCTACTTCTCATGCTTAATCCACTCCATTGCACTGCAATGCCAATTCCTGGTTTCGTTGAAGCAACCACTTTATTACAACCACTTCAAACTGCCCCCAACCCACTGCCTCCAACCATTGCATTCCTCTGCCACCAACAACTACCTGCAGCCACTTCTGCCTCATTGCACAATCATTGCAACACCGTCACCTGCTCTTCTTCCTTCACCAAAATACCTATTCATTCACTGCACATTCCTCTTCACTGCCTCACATCATCATCATCAAGCACTAAGCCACACTACAACCTTCACTCAAACGATAGCCTCTCATCCTACCTGCAACAAATACTGCAACCCAAATTCCACATCTTCGACTTTGAAAACCCAACAACTTTCTCTATGACATGTGATTTGTGAAAGCGATTTGCATGTGTGTGAGTTGTTGTGTAAAGTGAGCTTTAACTTTTGGGTTGTGTGGCGTGTGTGCGAGTTCTTGTTTAATTTTTTTTAATTTTGTGTTAAGTATTTCTCTAATTCCCAGTTTTCTCTATGACATCCTAACAGCTTCAGTTCAAGTCACATGTCCCAAAACTGATATTCTATGTCTCAAATTAACTATAGCCTTTATATTTATTTTATATGCATTATATAGTCAAGCTATCACAAAAGCGGTTACGATAATTCATTTGAGAACATAATGAGGTAATTTGGAACATGGGATTACATCTCCCATCTTATCCTGATTTCATATTATGTGAACGGTAAATGATACAGATCACTATACAAATCAGATGCAATTAAGCTTAGTCTTTATGTAACAATTTTAACAAGCCTGTTACTTAAAACTTTAGAACAGGAGATTCAATATATCCTTATGTCTAGTTATAAATTACGTTTAATAAACATATAAATAAAAATATTTTAGCTCAAGTCACGGCTAAGAAAAAAATAGCTTTATACCCCTTCTACAACAAGTATCACCTTTTAGATTTATAAAAATGTTTTATTGCTTATGTACTTCATCAGTGTAACTTTCATTTTGTTTTAAGTTATATGGCCATTATATAACCAAATCCTTTTCAGTTAATGGCATTGCTGTAAACCCATTTGTCGGGTCACCATTACAAAATGAATTACTAAGTTACTAACATTTAAGTGGATTACCATAGCAAGGAACAGGACTACGAACCAAGTGTGTGCCTTTTTTTGGGAACGAGTTTACAAAACTGTGCTTATGTATAAGTATGAAGAAATAAGGGAGATTTTCTTTGAATCTTAAATATCTGTATGGTGTGGAATTATTATAAACCCTGCAAGCCTACCGCCGATAATTGCTGAGTTGTTCACATGAATTGGGTGATTCATAAATCTAAAATCGAGTCTAGGTGTTGGCGAATCTGTTTTATATACAGGCGAGAGTGATTTGGGTAGGCACAACAATGTCCTAATCTTTTAGTGCCTGATGAATTTCAGTTATTATTTTGTTCGGCCGTGACAACTGCGATGAAGATATCAGGGAATCTAAATAAAATTAGTCTATCAAACACATGCAATTAAAATTAGACCGAAAAACGTTAAGTAACCGTTTACGACAAAAAAAGATAAGTTTAAACAGATTAAAAATAGACTATTACTTGCTCTCGCGGCTAAGGATATCGATTTGAAATCTTTGGATGGCACACAAAACCACCAATTCCAACTTCACCAAAAGTCGTAGCAAGAGGATGATTTTGTTTGGCGGTGTTCTCATCTGGTAGTAGTATGTTGTCCACAACCAATTTCTCGCGTGTTGGAGGTACAGGTTTTCCATGTATAATGGATGCCGTCGAATCTCTGCATACAGAACCTGTAGCAATGACCCCTATATCAAAGTTTAGAATTTTACATTTTTGATTTGCTGAACCAGACGAACTAAATGGATTATTAACTTCGTTGTTCGGCAATCTTCCAACATTTTCCTGACGTGTCCCACTTCCTCGTTCATTGGAAGGAATGTCTGGTTTGTGTTTTCCGTTATCCAAGTATCCTTTAAATACGTCAACCAACGACTTCAATGTACCCTCCATATTGTCCATCCTAGCTTTCATGTCTTTTGAGTCTACTTTGGTCCTTTTAATTTGTTTACGTACAATATTAGAAGTCTTAATTTGTGTTTTTGATATTTTGGTTCCAATACTGCAAGTCCGGCCCCTTGCATCTTTACCGAACACTTGCGACAAGATGTCTTCATCCAATGGTAAATCTTCTTCATTACTATCATTGATTGTTTTCTACGCTTTTGTAATTTTATCTTAAAATATAATAATACTTGAGATATTATTATTAATTGATAGGTTAATGATCTAAAACAGATAAAACATGTAAACATATATGTCATAATAAATCATTATTAATTTACCATCTAAAACAATAGATTGTTTAACTTATGAATTGGAAGAAGTCGAATTTGATATGGTTCCATCTTTTTTCATGTAAGTTTTCTCCGATCCTTGAAATCATGATTTCTTTTTTTGGATTTGCACTGGCCTGCAATCAAAAAGGAGAAAACCATCACTGAAACCTTCATCTTACATTCTCAGTTCAAAAACAATAATAGTCTCATGTTAAAAACCAATGAGCTTCAGCTCGAGGTGCACAGTATATATATTAGCTGATTCTACAATGACAAACAATCATGATATGATAAATCGTAGACAAAATAGTGGACAGACATATGCAATGTAACTAACACTTTCATAGTTCCATTCAAATGTGATGTTGTATTCAAATAAACGAACTTATAGAAATTTGATCCAAAATTATATGAATTCAACACCCAACCAAACGAAATACAAATGTAAACAGAATTACTGAAGTCATACGTACACTATACTTTTAATAAGATAACACTTTTTAAATTAACGAATTATTGAAACCATGGCCATTTGCTAAGCATACAGGTTGATCGATCAATTTCTGAATAGCTTCATATTTATACATGCTTGTTTTGTTCGATTTAGCAGTGGACGACAAGTTATATCATCTGTTGAAAATTAACAAAGAGGAATTCTTTACTAACCTACAAATTACTCAAATTGACCACGATGAACAGCAGTTATCTTGAATTCATCTAACATACATGCAAGTGTTCTTTTTTATTATTGAATGGCTAGTGTAGTGTTTTGAAAATTCAGGATAATGGATGTGTGTGTGGGTGTAGTATAATTGCCACACATTACATTTAATTCAAAATGGCCATTGGAAAAATAAATTCGAAAAATTATGTCAATTGCCTATGTGGTTACAAATTCATGTGGGTTACTCTTACAATACTAATGACAGCCAACAAATTAACATACTGCTATGAAGTTGTCAAAAGCAAGGATTTAAGCTAGTCAACCATAGTTCAAAGTCCCCTTGACTACCTGCTTGAAGCATGCAGCATTCACATCAACTTACTATTACAAAAAATATGAGATTTACATTATATATATATCAAGGTTCAAAATTTCGTTTTCCGTTTCCATTCCGGCCATTGGTAATTTTAAAATTTTCGGTTCTGTTTCGAAAATTACAGAAGTTCCGCTTTAATTCCTGTTTTCTAATTCCGATATTTTTTTGCTTTAATTTGTTATATACTCTAATAAATATCCAATACTGTCATAAATTTATAGTACATTTTTTACGTTACATATAAAATACACACTTTAATTAAAAATCCATTGCATAAGATTCAGTATTGTTCATTTAAGATTTTAAAACTTCGATCAATTTTGAAAATTTTGAATTTTTTATTATGTTTCGATGTAAATTAACAAAAGTATAACAACTTTTTTTATGAAACTATATGATTTCTTCTCCATTTATTTATCGTCCCGATTAATTTGTTTTTTTTAATTATTATATATTTGTTGTATTTTTTTTATTTTTTTTATAAGTTTTTTTTCAGTATTTGAAAAGCAAATCCGGAATTTAGAGCGGAATCGGAATTTTGACCGGATTCCGTTCCGGTTATGAGCGGAACCGGAACGGAATAACCGGAATTCCGCCGGAATTTAAAATCATGATATATATATATATATATATATATATATAATAAAAAAATAAAAGATAAAAAATAAAAATAAAAACTTAAAATAATTTCTTGATTCTACTTGTAGATGATATGTAAGGAGGAATCCAAGGATCACAACCAGAAAGCATATAATTAGATACAGGAGAAATTACATGCCAATTGTAACACTACTAGAAAAGGGTTAAATAGTGACAGGGGGGCGACGGCTTCCGACGGCCATTTTTCGACGGTTTCCGACGGGCCGTCGGAAGCTGTCCGAAAATCGCGTAATACAGGCTCCAGCTGAGCCTCTTATTCCTCATTTCATAATACCCAAAACCTAATTACAAATTCTCAAATTCACTCTCCAAGCCTCCAATCACTAATTTCGTATTTTTGTATCCTCCCCGGCTACGAATTCAACCTCTCTTGCTTTCTAGCTCAGGTATAATATCTTATTTTCGCGAAAAATTCAATTTTTACCATATTTCTAGATTTGCATAAGTTGATAGATTAGGGCTAATTGGAGATTGAAATTATTTCCAATAATGTTATAATAGTTTCTAGCATTCCATGGTATACCTATTTCATCTTTTATCGTGAAATTGTGAAAAACATGTATAATTTGTGGTTGTTCGTGTATATGTAAATCGTTGTGTATGCCTTGATTCTACGATTGTATATGTGTGTAGCGCTGCTATTATTGTATTGTGTTAGTTGGAATAAGATAAAATGAATGCACGAGCTAGGAGTATTATATTGTGCACGTATTGACTTATGCAACAAAAAAAAAGCATGAGTCTAAACTATAATTGTGTGTATTAAAAAATGACAAAAATATTAAACCGGCCTTAAGTTGATGTAATACGTCGAATAAATGTGTTAAATTAAAATATATTTTTGTAAATGTGAACAGTTAGTAAAATTGTATTTTTTGTAAAATGCGTACAGTTAATCAACTAATGTCCCTTAGAGAGTTTTTGGCCCCGTCTGACAAGTGTTGTACATGGTCGTTATATAAATAGTCGTTTTTTCAAAAAACGACCATTTATATTCATCTGGTACAATGTTTGTTGAATTTGTCCCTGTATTGGATAAGTTATGAATACAGTAAGCATTTACATTTTGTATACTACTTCGTTTCAAACGGTTCATAAAATTTCGGCCTAACTTTTCCTTTTTGTTTCCTACGTACACGCATTTGTGTACAATGCAAGGAACAAAAGGAAAATGCTGCCGAAATTTTGTTGAATCGTTTGAGACGAAGTAATATACGAAATGTAAATGCTTACTGTGTTTGTAATGGAAAGTAGGATGCCTAACCATGGAAAAAAAAAATCTTTTTGTACAAAATTTTGTATCGATACGTTAAAAAATAAAATATGTCATATTTGAAAATATTTTTTAATTTGTGAAATAGTTCTTTAAATTCAAATATTATACGACCATGAAAATAATCTTTTTCGAATTTGTATTCTTGAAAATAAATATTAAATTTTGAACTTGT
Organism: Allium fistulosum; assembly: GCA_030737815.1. Taxonomy (NCBI): domain Eukaryota; kingdom Viridiplantae; phylum Streptophyta; class Magnoliopsida; order Asparagales; family Amaryllidaceae; genus Allium; species Allium fistulosum. The sequence continues at coordinate 1,256,896,563 of CM060904.1, forward strand.
GACTCATTTTCTCAAATAGGAAAAATGATTGATTATTTTATTGATCGGAGGAGATGGATGTACCAAAGAAAAAGACTGAGAGGCTCAATAAAATAAGATTTTTATAATGGTATAAACGTATTTGTTGAATTCGCTTTAAGCAATAATGGAAACGATCCAGAAATTCGTTGTTCGTGTAGTAGGTGTAGACATTTGAAGTATTTGTTACCAGATATTGTGAAAGTTCATTTGTGCCAAAACGGTTTCGTACTCGAGTATTATGTTTGGGATCGGCATGGAGAAGTTGTAGCAAATACTTCTGTAGAGTCTGAAAGTGTCGTTAACGAAGTAGCTACGACGACCCGTATAGAAAATATGGTCGAAGATGCAGCACGATCAATGTTTTCTATGGTTGAAGTTGACGACGATGATGGAAATGTTGAAGACCAAATATTGAAGCAATTTTTTTTTATGATTTACTGATGCTGCTAAGAAACCTATTTGGGATGGTTGTAAAACTTGCACTCAACTATCAGTAATCGCATAATACATTGCGATGAAGTCAAAATACAACATCACTGAAGCTGGGTTTATGTCTGTTGTACAAGCTGCAAAAAGACATATGCCGTCCTGTAACATCCCACTATTTTGGACCATTCAAATCGACAATAAATCCATACATGTCGGATTTGAATTGCTCAAAATATCAGATTGTTAATTTAAATTTGACAAAACTCAGCATATACAGTAAATAAATCAATCACAGACACAGAGTAATACAATAATACGCAGCGGAATAGATAAAATAGTAGTTCATGAAGCTACTATATAAACATCAGAGTTAAAAATAAAATACAACAGAATATGTCAAATACAGTGAAGTCTTCAGTACTCTCTGAATGAATCAACTAGAAAAGCTGAAAGCTGAGTCGATAGTTGGATCTCCAAATGAAGCTCCAAACTCCAAAGGTGAGTCTCAAATGCTGTATCACTCGATCTGACCCGAGCGTAAAGCAAAACACAAAACACTCGAGTCAGGATTAACATTCTTATATCAATAAATCCAACTCAAGTGAAATATCAACTGAAATACAATTAACTTAAAGGATGTTTGAGATAACCATCCTCTAAGGATCCGTGGAACTATCTACAATGTAGAAATATACACTCTAACACCGTGGCCATTTCAAATAAATTTATACTTCAAAACTACGATATCATTTTCATTTCAAATATACCTATTTTCCAAAATAATATATACATGTTAAATAATTTATAAAGTAAAGTATTTATAATTTCCTCAAGTCTCACAAATCGATTCAAATCAACTCAAATTCCAAATTCAAATTTATTCAAAGCTCAATTCATCAATTCAATTCAGTTCTCAATAGACCATTTAAATTTCAATATATTTCAAAGCTTTAATATTCAACATTATCAAAGTTAAATTTAACAATTTCATATAGCTCTTGATTTAACTTCATTATTATTTAATCAGGGAGTATTCACTTAATAGATTCAATATCATTTACTAGCCTTAAATTACATTTTTACTAAATATTTCCTTAAATTTATTTAAACAAGAAATATTCATTAAATTGCTTAAATCAAACCCAAGTTATAAATCATATCTTACATCTCAATTTCAATAAGTTTCAAATCGGTTTAATTAAATAAAATTCTTTATTGAATACAATTTCAACTAAATTCAAATTATCTTCCCAACCTTAACTTATTCAAATTATTACCAAAATCTATTTTGAAATATATATTTAAATACTTAACCATATGATATGTATTAAATCAATCTTAATTAAATTAAATATTTTTAAATCTATATATATCATTACTATTTATATAATAATTTAAGAATCAACATTTAATAAAACCATATATTTCTTCCCAAAACCATAGAATTTATTTTCAAAATATATTTATATATGGACCAACGGTGTCTGTATATATTTTCCTATCCTATGGTCAAGTGATACAGATATTTATCATTTCAATCCGTAATTTAAATATATACGAGTAGATATCATTTCGATCCGCAATCCCACATTCAATTCAAATGAAAATCGTTTGGGTTTATCATTTCAACCCATAACGATTTTCTCCTATTCTAAAGTCCGTTCGGGTATTTATCATTTTAACCCATAGTGAATTCTATACTAACAGGGAACTTGCAGAGTGATAACAGATAATATAAAATGTAACAACATGCATATATCATCAATAACAATAATATATAAACAACAGGATATGGTGTCATATCCCACAGGTGAACAGTTACAGACAATAGCATATATACAATTTAAATAACTACAGCAACATATTTCAATTGTCGTTTCAATTGAAATCAAATTTAATAAATATAAGAACGTTACACTACTAGAAAAAAGCCAAATACCGACGGGTGGGAGCGACGGCTTCCGACGGGCCGTCGGCGGCCGTCGGAAATTATCGAGATACAGCTCCCAGCCGAGCCTTTCTTCCACATTTTCCAGCCACCTCAAAATTTCGAAAAAAACCCCAAATCACCATTTTCGACCTCCAATCGTTGATTTCGTGCTTTTTCCTCCTCCCCGCTGTGAATTCAACACCTCTTGCTCTCCAGCTAAGGTATAATATCTTATTTTCGAGAAAAATTGAGTTTTTACCCTAATTCTAGATTTGCATAAATTGATAAATTAGGGCTAATTGGTGATTGAAATTGTTTCCAATTGTGTTATAATAGTTTCTAGCATTCCATGATATACCTATTTCATCTTTTATCGTGAAATTGTGAAAAACATGTATAATTTGGGGTTGTTCGTGTATATGGAAATCGTTGTGTACGCCTTGGTTGTACCATTGTATATGTGTGTAGCACTGCTATCATTGCATTGTGTTAGTTGGACTAAGATAAAATGAATGCACGAGCTAGGAATATTATATTGTGCACGTATTGACTAATGCAACAAAAAAAATGCGTCGAACGAGCCTTAAGTTGATGGAATACGTCGAATAAATGTGTTAAATTAAAATATTTTTTTGGAAATGTGAACAGTTAGTAAAACTGTATTTTTTCATAAAATGCGCACATTTAATTAACTAATGTCCCTTAAACAGTTTTTGGCCCCGTCTGACGAGTGTTGTACATGATCGTTATATAAATAGTCGTTTTTTTTCAAAAAACGACCATTTATATTCATCTGGTACAATGTTTGTTGGATTTGTCTCTGTATTGGACAAATTATGAACACAGTAAGCATTTACATTTTGTATACTACATCGTCTCAAACGGTTCATAAAATTTCAGCCTAACTTTTCTTTTTTGTTTCCTGCGTATACGCATTTGTGTACAATGCAGGAAACAAAAGGGAAATGCTGCCGAAATTTTGTTGAATCGTTTGAGACGAAGTAATATACGAAATGTAAATGCTTACTGTGTTTGTAATGGGAAGTAGGATGCCTGACCATGGAAAAAAAAATTTATACAATTTTTTGTATCGATACGTTAAAAAATAAAATGTGCCCTATTTGAAAATATTTTTAAATTTGTGAAGTTGTTCTTTAAATTCAAATATTATACGACCATGAAAATAATCTTTTTCAAATTTTTATTCTTGAAAATAAATATTAAATTTTGAACTTCTAATTTTCTCAAATAGGAAAAATGATTGATTATTTTGTTGATCGGAGGAGATGGATGTACCAAAGAAAAGGACTGAGGGGCTCAATAAAAGAAGATTTTTATAATGGTATAAATGTGTTTGTTGAATTGGCTTTAAGTAATAACGGAAACGGTCCAGAAATTCGTTGTCCGTGTAGTAGGTGTAGACATTTGAAGTATTTGTTACCAGATATTGTGAAAGTTCATTTGTGCAAAAACGGTTTCGTACTCGAGTATTATGTTTGGGATCGGCATGGAGAAGTTGTAGCAAATACTTCTGTAGAGTCTGAAAGTGTCGTTAACGAAATAGTTAGGACGACCCGTATAGAAAATATGGTCGAAGATGCAGCACGATCAATGTTTCCTATGGTTGAATTTGACGACGATGATGGAAATGTTGAAGAACCAAATATTGAAGCAAATTTTTTTTATGATTTACTAGATGCTGCTAAGAAACCTATTTGGGATGGTTGTAAAAGCGGTACTCAGCTGTCAGTAATCGCAGAATACATTGCGATGAAGTCAAAATACAACATCACTGAAGCTGGTTTTTTGGCTGTTGTACAAGCTGCAAAATGACATATGCCGCCCGATAATCTAATGTGTGAAAATCACTATGAAGTTAAAAAACTTATGTCGGCTTTTGTTTTACCTTATCAGAAAATAGATACATGTTTAAAAGGCTGCATGTTGTTTTGAAAAGAAGACACAAACCTTAGAAATTGTAAAATTTGTAACCAGGAGAGATACAAACCAAGAAAAAAGAAGGGGAAGGAAGTTCCGTACAAGCGTATGCATTACTTACCCATAACTCCAAGACTTCAAAGATTATATGCATCTTCTGTAACTGCATCTAATATGAGATGGCATAGTGTGAGAATGGAGGAAGAGGGTACGTTGACACATCCGGCCGATGGAGAAGCATGGAAGCATTTCGATAAAACGTATCCAAATTTTGCAGCGGAGAGTCGAAATGTTAGATTAGGATTATGTACGGACGGGTTTTCTCCATTTTCTCAATTTGGTTCTAAATATTCATCCTGGCCCATTATCGTCACACCGTATAATTTACATCCATGGATGTGTATGAAAACGCAATATATGTTTCTTACTGTTGTCGTTCCTGGCCCCGACGATCCGACACAAGGAATCGATGTATACTTACAACTGTTGATTGAAGAGTTAAAAATACTGTGGAACGAAGGAGTAGAAACATACGATGTGTCCAAGAAGAATAATTTTCGTATGTTTGCTTCTTTGTTGTGGACTATAAGTGATTTTCCTGCCTATGCAATGCTTTCAGGATGGAGTACCGCCGGTCGTCTAGCATGTCCATATTGCATGGATGAAACACGAGCGTTTTCTTTACCTCATGGTAAGAAAATTTCATGGTTTGACTGTCATCGATATTTTCTCCATGTAAATCATCCCTTCAGAGGAGACAAGAAAAATTTTTTAGCTAATAGAGTAGAAACCAGACAACCACTGACGATATGGTCAAGCGAAGACATATATGAACTTGTTAGGGACTATCCAAAGATATATGAAACTGGAGAGAAAACAGAAATTGAAGGCAAACAATTGTTCATAACTGGTGCAAACAAACTATTTTTTGGGAGTTGCCGTATTGGAAACATCTTCTGCTTCGTCATAATATAGATGTGATGCACAATGAGAAAAATGTATTTGATAATGTTTTTAACACAATTTTGAATGTGAAAGGGAAGGCGAAGGATGATTTGAAATCAAGACGTGATATAGAAGAATTATGCAAACGTCCCGAGCTTCATATGAAACCAAATGACAGTAAAAAACCCAAAGCATGTTACGAATTAGATAATAATCAAGTTAAAGCTGTGTTAAAATGGGTGGAAGGGTTAAGATTTCCTGATGGGATATCATCAAATCTTCGTAGATGTGTTGACTTTAAAAATGGTAGATTGAGCGGAATGAAAAGTCACGACTGTCACATAATGATGGAAAATTTATTTCCTGTTATGTTCAAAGAACTACTGCCGTTAAAAGTTTGGAAGGTAGTAACGGAGCTTAGTATGTTTTACAAAGAGCTTTGTTCAACTACTTTAAAAGTGCAACGTTTACGTAAACTTGAAGTGGATATTCCTATATTGCTTTGCAAATTAGAGAAAATATTTCCGCCAGGTTTTTTTAATGTAATGGAACATTTACCTGTTCATCTCCCATCTGAAGCATGACTTCGAGGTCCTGTCCAATATGGATGAATATATCCATTTGAGAGGTATGTAATATGTTATCACGTAATTTAATTGCATTTGAAAGATGAAGTTAATATAAATAATTTTGCATAGATATTTGAATCATCTGAAGAAAAAAGTGAGGCAAAAAGCACGAGTTGAAGGTTCGATATGTAAATCTTACATCGAAGAAGAAGCTTCGTTCTTTTTCTCTCACTATTTCAGTGACCACGTGAATATTTCATTTGAAAGTGTTCCTCGTAATGACGAAGGAGACGAACAAGAGTCCTCTCAAGCAATGTTATCTATTTTTAGACAACATGGTCGGCCTTTTGGAAAATGTGTAGAAATATGGCTAGACGATAGAGATTTTCATGTAGCACACACTTATATTCTTCTAAATTATGCCGAGGTTGCACCGTTTGTTAGGTAATCTGAAATAATAATTTGTGTTTTATTCTTTTCTATAATGCATGCGCGTGTATAACCTAATGTAATAAGGTGTTTATATAAACAGTGTTTATGAACGTGAACATCCGAACGGAGACCTCAGTAAAGAATTTTCCGGTTGGTTTTCAAATTACGTTTATGAGTCGAGAAATTGTGTTGTTGACGAAGGGTTGAAACATCTTGCGATGGGACCAAAAAGAGTGGTCAAGACATATCCAATATATTTTGTCAATGGATATAAATTTAACACCAAAGAATACGGTGCAGAAAAATTAACAAATAATACTGGTGTATTTGTTAAAGGTAGTGACGATCCAGAAAATCACTTAAATGATTTTTATGGCGTTCTAACACAAATTTTGCAACTGACATATTTCTCACGACCCGCGGAGGAGGTGTTTCTATTTAGATGCAATTGGTTTAGCAATGTTCTAGGTTTTGAAATTAATGTGCACAAGAATTATAATCTTATCGAAATAAAGCATACATCGCACTATCACAAGTATGATCCTTTTGTACTAGCCAAACAAGCATTGCAAGTTTATTACGCTCCTTATCCGTCTCTAAAAAGTGATAAAGCAGATTGGTCTGCAGTTTTTAAAACAAAGGCCAGATTCACATTCGATTGGAAGAATATTCCGGACGAATAAGCTTATCAAGCAGATCTTGAGCAAAATAACGAAATAATAATTACAGACGATCATACAGATTTTGGTCCTTTGATCGATGAATCAAATGTTTTGGTAGAAGCGTTTGATAGTGCAGAGGAAAATATCGTAGAAAACGAGACCGAATCTGAATCAGAAGACGATGACGACTGATATAAATCTGAATCTGTTTTTTTGCAATTGATGTAACTAAGTTGAATTCTTGATGTATTATGAAATTGATGTGACTATGAAACTAAATATGTACGTTTACCATTGTTTACATGTTTTATGTCATTTCCATTTGTCATTTATTTAGCAATTTTTATTAAAAATGCAATGTAATATGCTTATCGTCGTAACATGAGACCCATTATGAATCAGGTATAACACACTTCCATTTCTATTTCCATTTCAATCATTAATTTAGCAATTTATACCGTTGATGTCATTTACGTATGAAATATATTTCATTATCATGTTATTATTCTCTTTTGAAATGATGTGTATATACGTCACAGGTTTATTGTAATGTCTTCTAGTGGTATGAGCTCTTCCCGATCTTCAGGAGGCGATGGCAGTGGTCCATCGCAAGCATCACAGCGTCCTGTAGTTTCTTTAGTACCTAGAGCAGAGGGGTAAGAATTAAATTTTATTCAGCATCTTATTTTTTTTGATATACGTACGTACTTATCTGTATCATATTTAAAAACAGAGAGTTCGACCTACTGCCCTCAAAGGTTGTGTTGGATGTTTCTAGAGCTTCTTACCGGAGTAGGATGAGTGCTTGCTGGCCGAAGTGGGATAACATCCCTCCTCACATCATAGAGTGCATATGGCAGGATGTCCTTGTATGTATATTTTTATGTTTTCCATTTTTAATTTGTTTTTATCGTTTTTCTACTGTTTATCGTTTACAGTGTAATCTTTTTTTTACTTTTTATCGTGAAACACAGGCTGAGATAGACATCCAGACAGACGCTATGCTGCTGGCACGAGGATACTGGATAAAGAAGATGCGCAAGAACTATAGGGACACGATATCCGAAATTAAGAAATCCGGTAAGAAACCACGGTGGATGGGGGAGAGCGTATGGCAAGCATGGTTGGGATACTGGGAAATGGACGAGGCGAAGGCAAGTATACTAAATTATTTGAATTATTAATTTGACGTGATTGAAAAATAATGTATCAAATTTTGAATGTACAAGCAGAGTCGGATAGAAACTCTACAAACAGAAATAAAAATCCCATCACTCATCGCGGAGGGTCGAAGTCATTTCAGCGGTATCGGCAGGAGTTGGTAAATTTACTGAATGATAATTGTAAATAGTTTATGCTATATAATTTTAAATGTATAAAAATTGTATGTAAAAATAAACTTCAGGAAGCTGAGGCTCATGGTCCCGTAGGCTATATGGACGTGTTCACTCGTACGCATGCTGTCGAGCATGTAAATCCGGAAGGAACTGTTTCATATACATGGCAGGACGATAAATCCAGCAAGAGCCATGTAAGCATATTTCATTTTATGCAGTATTAGTAATTGTTCTGCTTGTTAAACTATAATGAAATAAGATATGATGTTATTAATTTGTTAATGCAGGAAAAATTTATGGAGCAGCGCCAGAAACTTCTTGCTGATACGGGTCGAGAACAACTGACGACTGATGAGGAGGATGCTATTTTTGAGTCCGTTATGGATCCAGCAAAGCATGGTAGACGATACGGATTTGGCAATCAAGTGGTAAATAATTTATTTTACTGCTAATTTGATATTTAACTTGAATTTTATTCATTTACAGAGATATGCACATACACTTACAGAGATCACACAGCTAAATTTAATATTTATTGCAGGCCAGCAGTTAGAAACGGGGTCGACGGAATAGAGGTCAGAGCGATCTAGCAGATATAGAAGAATTGCGGACTAGAGTGTCCCAACTGGAGGAGAAGAACCGCCAACAGGCCATGCAGACCACATAGTTGTTAGAGTACATGCAGCAGTTTGGTGGCCGCTTCCCATCCTCGGTTGGCTCTGGATCTGGAGGAGATTGATTCATTGCTTTCTTGTTTTTTCAGGTATGTTTTTTTAGTTTTGTATGATTATTTTTGATACACTTGGTTGTGTGGTTGTATAATGATGTGGAGATTGATTTTGTGTATGTATAACATGGTATAACACTTATTGTTGGGGTTGTTGGAATGGTTATGTATATTATGTAATTTATTTTGATGTAATTTGGTATATTTGTGGGTTTGATTAATTTTGTGTAGTTTGGGTTTTGATATTTGGTTGGTATATTGAATATTGGATTGTGCAGTATTGCTAATAGTTTTTGGAAGAGAAATGTGTATGGAAGGCTACATTTGCAGTAGTAATAAAAAAAACAGCAGATTTTCGAAGGTTTCCGACGGCTTCCGACAGTTTACAGGTACGATATTTCCAACGGCTTCCGACAGCCTGTAGGACATTTTTGCCGACGGTTTCCGAAGGGTCCCAGCACATGTCGGAATTTGTCGGAAGCAGTCGGGAATATGTACGACGACTTCCGTCGGAAGCCGTCGGAAGTACTGCTCCCCGGCGACGTATGTTCCGACGGCCGCCGACGGTTTTCAGCCGTCGGAAATCACTATCCTCCTTGTAGTGTTAAATCGTGAGTGATTTCTCACCTTTCGAGGTTAGAGGAGTTTGACAACAGAACAAGCTATGAATTCCAAAGCACAGCAAGATGGACACGATTCGATGATCAAAGCTGATAGATAGGAGTTGACGAAATCAAGTCAAAACAGAATCGATGAAGATAATTGGTACGAGTGACTTATATATATAACTATATATATCAAGTCATATTCTAAATCCAAACGTATATTAAAATAAGATAAATACATTATATTTATTAACAAATAAATTTAAACACATATTAACTAAATATATATATTTCAAATCATTGTTTTAACCAAAACACATATATCAAAATCAACACATATATATACTACTTTTATAAATTTATATATAAACAAACATATAGACACTTAAATATAATATACATAACTGGCACATTATATTACATGATTAGACTGGTTAGAAACTTTTATATAATATATATAGATCCTATACTTAAATACTTTAATCATAGAGTATAAATACTTTTGCAATAATACCAAAGCAGGTACAATATTCGAACAAAGTTCACCTATACCTATGTATACAACACAGACCCTATATGTATAACTTACGTACTAATGTATAAACTCAAAATTTTTTTTATAAACTTTTCATAGACTATATAAATATAAAATGTTATATATATCTTCATAACCACTAACAGACCATATACTTTTTATATAAAATCCACATATATTGTATATGATACAAATACATAAATAAACAACTTTAAATAAAACCACTATTTATATCTTATATTATAATGATACCCTCTGTACATAGTAGCAACTATTTAAACATTGTCAGGTCGAAGAAAAGGTTGGAAGAATATTATATTTAAGCAACTATATATTATAACTAACAGTACAAGTGATATGCGAAATCTTAACAATCCTACATATATAATACTATAGGAAATAAAATATATACATATCTCTATCTAAAACCAAATTGTAGTATACATATATATATATATATATATAAAACTACACTGTCAAAACTTACATAACCAATATATATAGACTAGTATATCATGCATACTTACAGTAGGATATAAATGTATAACTTAAGATTTAAAACTATAAGCAACAACTGAAAAATATGTATAAACTAATATATATGACTTTATAAACATACAAAACACACGGCATGTATATAAGTTTAGTATATAATGCTATAACATATATATACACTGAAATGAACAATATATCTGTAACATATTAATATAGATTAAACCCAACCGAGTATATAACTAATATATAAACCTATATAGTATAGACCATAACATATGCAAGTAGAAACACTTGTATACAGAAATATAGCTTCAGACATACTATATATATACAAGGTTGCGCTCCGCTACAGACTGGGAGAACAGAGAGGGACGACGCTGCCACATGAGGGAAAGGAGGCGCCTGTAGCCCAAACGAGTTGGAGCAGTGGGATGTAGGCCAAGGTGGGTTCGGCTGAGCTTCGAATGGTGGATGGTTCGGGGAAAATGATGTGGGTTTGGGTTTGCTGCCTGGGTTGGAGCTGAGGGTGGCAGGTGTTGGAGCAAGCAAGGCCGAAGGAAAATTTTTGGGTAGTTTTCTCAGAGATAGAAACGAAAGTGGCAAAGAAGGAAGGTAGAACGAAGATTAATATTAGCTGGCAGCCATGAAGATGAGGAGCCTTTCTTTAGAAAAGAAGTGAAATAAAGAATGAACAGTTATTTAAAACAAATTTGAACCGTTATTCCAATTTCATAACAATGAACAGTCAAACAATGTAAATAAAATTTTAGAGTGAATATATAAATAAAAGTAACTGCAACGGTTAAGTCCTTGGATTCAGTTGAGCAATTAATTTGGTTTGGGCATCACGTTTCAATTTGAAAACGCAAGAAAGTGGAAGGTCACAAATTTTTGTACCGTTACGACGGATCGTTATCCTCATTTCCGTCGCGTATCGGACCTCAAAACACAGAATCGAATATACCGTAGTGATCAGCACGACGAGACGATCAAAACGGTATATAGATATTGGTGATACGATCATTCTATCAAAAGTCGAAGATCGGTACCGAAAATGCTGCTATTTTGCAGAAAATAAGATAAACGGAGCAATAGAAGTCCAAATTTTGAAAAACGAAAGATGACGTCTCACTCATAAGAGGATTTAGAAATTTTCTATAGAAAAATATTCAGGTTTGAAAATAAATTTATTATCATCAATTATTTACTGATTTGAATTTAAATAGAATTACACAATAAAAATAAACTTCCATAAAAATCAGATGAAAATTTTCCATCTGCTATATTTAAATATACGTATTCCAAATATCAAATTTTTTATTTCAAAATATTATTATTTAAAATTTCTCAAAAATTCAATTAAATACGTTATAAAATTTATTAAAATTTACGGGTCGTTACACGTCCGATAATCTAATGTTGGAAAATCACTATGAAGTTAAAAAACTTATGTCGGCTTTTGGTTTACCTTATCAGAAAATAGATACATGTTTAAAAGGCTGCATGTTGTTTTGGAAAGAAGAGGCAAACCTTAGAAATTGTAAAATTTGTAATCAGGAGAGATACAAACCAAGAAAAAAAAGGGAAGGAAGTTCCGTACAAACATATGCATTACTTACCCATCACTCCAAGGCTTCAAAGATTATATGCACCTTCTGTAACTGCATCTAATATGAGATGGCATAGTGTAAGAACGGAGGAAGATGGTACGTTGACACATCCGACCGATGGAGAAGCATGGAAGCATTTCGATAAAACGTATCCAAATTTTGCAGTGGAGAGTCGAAATATTATATTAGGATTATGTACGGATGGATTTTCGCCATTTTCTCAATTTGGTTCTAAATATTAATCCTGGCCCATTATCGTCACACCGTATAATTTACCTCCATGGATGTGTATGAAAACGCAATATATGAACCTTACTGTTGTCGTTCCTGGCCCCGACGATCCGACACAAGGAATCGATGTATATTTACAACTGTTGATTGAGGAGTTAAAAATATGGTCAACCACCGACGATATGGTCAAGCGAAGACATATATGAACTTGTTAGGGACTATCCAAAGATATATGAAACTGGAGTGCAAACAGAAATTGAAGGCAAATCGATTGTTCTTAACTGGTGCAAACAAACTATTTTTGGGAGTTGCCGTATTGGAAACATCTTCTGCTTCGTCATAATATAGACGTGATGCGCAATGAGAAAAATGTATTTGATAATGTTTTTAACACAATTTTGAATGTGAAAGGGAAGACGAAGGATGATTTGAAATCAAGACGCGATATAGAAGAATTATGCAAACGTCCTGAGCTTCATATGAAACCAAATGACAGTAAAAAACCCAAAGCATGTTGCGAATTATATAATAATCAAGTTAAAGTTGTGTTAAAATGGGTGGAAGGGTTAAGATTTCCCGATGGGATATCATCAAATCTTTGATGTGTTGACTTTAAAAATGGTAGATTGAGCAGAATGAAAAGCCACGACTGTCAGATAATGATGGAAAATTTATTTCCCGTTATGTTCAAAGAACTACTGCCGTTAAAAGTTTGGAAGGAAGTAACGGAGCTTAGTATGTTTTACAAAGAGCTTTGTTCGACTACTTTAAAAGTGCAACGTTTACGTAAACTTGAAGTAGATATTCCTATATTGCTCTGCAAATTAGAGAAAATATTTCCGCCAGGTTTTTTTAATGTAATGGAACATTTACCTGTTCATCTCCCATCTAAAGCGCGACTTCGAGGTCCTGTCCCATATGGATGGATGTATCCATTGAGAGGTATGTAATATGTTATCACGAAATTTAATTGCATTTGAAAGATGAAGTTAATGTAAATTAATTTTGCATAGATTTCTAAATCATTTGAAGAAAAGTGAGGCAAAAAGCACGAGTTGAAGGTTCGATATGTAAATCTTACATCGAAGAAGAAGCTTCGTTCTTTTTCTCTCACTATTTCAGTGACCATGTGAATATATCATTTGAAAGTGTTCCTCGTAATGACGAAGGCGACGAACAAGAGTCCTCTCAAGCAATGTTATCTATTTTTAGACAACATGGTCGGCCTTCTGGAAAATGTGTAGAAATATGGCTAGACGATAGAGATCTTCATGTAGCACACACTTATATTCTTCTAAATTATGCCGAGGTTGCACCGTTTGTTAGGTAATCTGAAATAATAATTTTTGTTTTATTCTTTTCTATAATGCATGCGCGTGTATAACCTAATGTAATAATTTGTTTATATAAACAGTGTTTATGAACGTGAACATCCGAACGGAGATCTCAGTAAAGAATTTTTCGGTTGGTTTTCAAATTACATTTATGAACCGAGAAATTGTGTTGTTGACGAAGGGTTGAAACATCTTGCGATGGGACCAAAAAGAGTGGTCAAAACATATCCAATATATTTCGTCAATGGATATAAATTTAACACCAAAGAATACGGTGCAGAAAAATTAACGAATAATACTGGTGTATTTGTTAAAGGTAGTGATGATCCAGAAAATCACATAAATGATTTTTATGGCGTTCTAACACAAATTTTGCAACTGACATATTTCTCATGACCCGCAGAGGAGGTGTTTCTATTTAGATGCAATTAGTTTAGCAATGTTCCAGGTTCTGGAATTAATGTGCACAAGGATTATAATCTTATCAAAATAAAGCATATATCGCACTATCACACGTATGATCCTTTTGTACTAGCCAAACAAGCATTGCAAGTTTATTACGCTCCTTATCCATCTCTAAAAAGAGATAAAGCAGATTGGTCTGCAGTTTTTAAAACAATGGCCAGATTTACGGGAAGAATATTCCAAACGAACAAGCTTATCAAGCAAATCTTGAGCAAAATAACAAAATAATAATTACAGACGATCATACATATATTGGTCCTTTGATCGATGAATCAAATGTTTTGGTAGAAGCGTTTGACAGTGCAGAGGAAAATATCGTAGAAAACGAGATCGAATCTGAATCAGAAGACGACGATGATTGATAAAAATCCGAATCTGATTTTTTTGCAATTGATGTAACTATGTTGAATTCTTGATGTATTATGAAATTGATGTAACTATGAAACCAAATTTGTACGTTTACTATTGTTTACATGTTTTATGTCATTTCCATTTGTCATTTATTTAGCAATTTTTATTAAAAATGCAATGTAATCTGCTTATCGTCGGAACATGAGACCCATTATGAATCAAGTATAACACACTTCCATTTCTATTTCTATTTCAGTCATTAATTTAGCAATTTATACAGTTGATGTCATTTACGTATGAAATATATTTCATTATCATGTTATTATTCTCTTTTGAAATGATGTGTATATACGTCACAGGTTTATCGTAATGTCATCTAGAGGTAGGAGCTCTTTCCGATCTTCAAGAGGCGATGGCAGTGGTTCATCGCAAGCATCACAGCGTCCTGTAGTTTCTTTAGTACTTAGAGTAGAGGGGTAAGAATTAAATTTTATTCAGCATCTTTTTTTTTGATATACGTACGTACTTATCTGTACCATATTTAAAAACATGGGTTCGACCTACTGCCCTCGAAGGTTGTGTTGGATGTTTCTAGAGCTTCTTACCAGAGTAGGATGAGTGCGTGTTGGCCGAAGTGGGATAACATTCCTCCCAACATAGTAGAGTGTATTTGGCAGGATGTCCTAGTAAGTATATTTTTCTGTTTTCCATTTTTAATTTGTTTTTGTCGTTTTTTTACTGTTTATCGTTTACAATTTAATATTCTTTTTGCTTTTTATCGTGAAACACAGGCTGAGATGGACATTCAGACAGACGATATGCAGTTGGAACGAGAATATTGGATGAAGAAGATGCGTAAAAACTATAGGGACTCGATATCCGAAATCAAGAAATCAGGTAAGAAACCACGTTGGATGGGGGGGAGCGTATGACAAGCATGGTTGGGATACTGGGAAACTGACGAGGCGAAGGCAAGTATACTAAATTTTTTTAAAATTATTCGACTGGTAGTAAATATCAAAAAATACATGATCGATAAATAATGTATCAAATTTTGAATGTACAGGCAGAGTCAGAAAGAAACTCTGTAAACAGAAATAAAAATCCCATCAATCATCGCGGAGGGTCGAAGTCATTTCAGCAGTATCGACAGGAGTTGGTAAATTTACTGAATGCAAATTGTAAATAGTTTGTGCTATATAATTTTAAATGTATAATAATTGTATGTAAAAATCAATTTCAGGAAGCTGAGGCGCATGGTCCCATGGGCTATATGGACGTATTTACTCGTACGCATGCTGTCGAGCATGTAAATCTGGATGGGACAGTTTCGTATACATGGCAGGACTATAAATCCAGCAAGAGCCATGTAAGCATATTTCATTTTATGCAGTATTAGTAATTGTTCTACTTGTTAAAATATAATGAAATAAGATATGATGATATTAATTTGTTAATGTAGGAAAAAGTTATGGAGCAGTGCCATAAACTCCTTGCTGATACGGGTCAAGATCAGCTGACGATGGATGAAGAGGATGCTATTTTTGAGTTATTTATGGATCCATCGGAGCATGGAAGACGATACGGATTTGACAATCAAGTGGTAAGTAAATAATATATTAGGTATCATATAAGTTTTCAAATTCAGTACATTGGTTTTGAGTCACTTCGTTATGAAAGCATCATTCATTACCAAAATATATTAATTCGTTACTTGAATGTCATTTCAAAAAAATAATAACGAAAAAGACATGTTATTTAATTTAGTTTGCCTGATACAGGCCAGCAGTCAGAGACGTTGTAGGCAGACTAGATGACGCAACACGAAAGTAGATCTGAACCAGCGGTCAAATCTATCCAGGATCCAATCACGAATTGCGGAAAAAATGAATTGATGAAACAAGATAAATTGATGAATTGATGATACCCAAGTGCCCAAATCCGTTGATCTCTCGAGATACCGGATTCTAGCTATCTTTAACACGTTGATCGCGCATGATACCGCTTTAGAAGATCTACGATTCTTCGACGTTGATCTCGCGCACGAGATTCCGTGAATCGGCTTCAAATTCGTTGATTCGAGCGCACTCGAATATCCGAAGATGGAGAAAGGAGATCACACTCAACTTCCAATTTTAATGGAGGCACAAAGCTCTCAACAAATTTTATTCAAAATTCAACTACTTTACAAATGACACAAATCCCTATTTATAGGAAATTACAACACACATGCGACTCAACACATACGACTAACGACTTAATTCATACGAGTTACAACATCACACGACTTAACAACAATGCGACTATACGACTTAAGAAACAATACATCACAACGACACATAAAAACAAGCAGCGACTCAACAACTTCGGTAGCGACATAAGACTTCGACAGCGACATAAGACTTCGGCAGCGATATAAGGAGCTTCGACCTACTGGAGCGACTTAGGCATTCTGGAGCGGCTTCGACTTAACTTTTGCTCACGACTTAAGGTATGTCGTTCGCGACCTAGGTGGAAGCGATCTAGGGTTTCGCGACCTAGCGCTGCATCATTCCTCCCCTGGTTGAAAAGAATTCGTCCCGAATTCACACTTTCTCCTTCTTCGACATGCTTATTCTCATGATATGGAATCAAGTGTTTGACGTTGAAAACGTCAGCAGTATGGATATGATTCGGCAATCTAAACCGATAAGCATTCTCATTAATCTTCTTTACGATTTCCAAAGGGCCAATCTTTCTAGCAGCCAGTTTGTTGTAAGTACCAATAGGAAATCGATCCTTAGTCAATACTGCATATACAAAATATCCTTCTTTGAACTCAACATTTCGTCGCTTAATATCCGCGGATTGCTTATATTTCTCATTCGCCTTAAGCAATCGCTCTTGCACAACCTTGTGGCACTCTTGCAATTCATTTACAAAATCACTAGCCGTTTGATCACTCCCTTCTGCTGTGGTACTGTAGATAAATCTAATGGTCCCTTAGGCATTGTTGAGTAAACGACCTGGAATGGACTGAACCCAGTGCTACGATTAACTGCATGGTTGTGTGCAAACTCTGCTTGACACAGCTTGGAATCCCAACTCTTCAAATTGTCATTCACGAGGCATCTCAATAGATTACCTAGGGATCTATTCACAACTTCTGTTTGTCCATCCGTCTGTGGATGATAAGCACTACTAAATTTCAGCTTTGTCCCGACCATTCTCCATAGACTCATCCAAAAATGACTCAGAAAATGAGTGTCTCTATCCGATACAATAGATTCAGGCAACCCATGAAGACGATAGGTCTCTCTGAAATATAATTGTGCGACATTAACTACATCTGCCGTCTTCTTGCATGCGATAAAATGTACCATTTTTGAAAACCGATCAACCACCACGTAGATAGAATCATTGCCACGTTGCGTTCTCGGCAATCCCAATACAAAGTCCATACTAACATCCACCCATGGTTTAGTAGATATAGGCAATGACATATATAAACCTGCATTTGTTGCGATCCCCTTTGAAACTTGACAAATATGGCACCTCTGAACGAACTTTTCAACCTCCTTCCTCATTGATGGCCAAAAATAAGACTTTGAGATCAACTGCATAGTACGGTCACGTCCCACGTGTCCTTCTTCATGTAATTCTTTGATGATTTTCATTCGCAGACTGCAATCTGGAATACACAACTGATTTCCTTTGAGTAGAAAACCATCAACCAGCATATATCTATTAACCCACCTTTTGGCAAGGTCGCGGACAGACGGGTTTAACTTAATCAACTACATGTTCGTCGAGGCTAGAGCACGATGGATTCAGTCGACTGGATGGATGGGTGATGCAACGTGCTTGGGAGATGGAAATATGATTGGATAAAGGATGACCAATGGTTCGGCATGATGGAAGTTCGACACAAATAGTTCGTTTGGCATTCACTATTCACGTTCGAATAGCATTCAAGAGTACTCGACATGCATAGAGCGTTCGACATACATGAGTGGTTCGGCATTCCAGGAGCACTCGTCATTCAGTAGCGCTCGACATCCAGGAGCGCTTGGCATTTAGAAGCGCTCGGCATTCGAGATCGATCGGCATGATGGGCGCTCGGCATTAGAAACTGTTCGGCATCAGACATGGTTCGGCATGATGGAAGTTCGACACTAAGGATCGTTCGGCATTGGATGGAGCGCTCGGCATAAATCTCGTTCGGCATTGGATGGGTCGTTCGGCATCTGGAGACGTTCGGCATTGGATGGATCGTTCAGCATCAGGGAGCGTTCGGCATTGGATGGGTCGTTCGACATCTGGAGACGTTCGGCATCAGGGAGCGTTCAGCATTGGATGGGTCGTTCGGCATACCTCACCTCGCTCGGCATTGCACCTCGCACCTCACACCTCGGTACCTCGATACCTCGACACCTCCATACCTCGGTACCTCGCACCTCCATACCTCACCTCGCTCGGCATTGCACCTCGCACCTCACACCTCAGTACCTCGATACCTCGACACCTCCATACCTCGGTACCTCCATACCTCGGTACCTCGCACCTCCATACCTCGGTACCTCGCACCTCACACCTCAGTACCTCGATACCTCAACACCTCGATACCTCGACACCTCCATACCTCGGTACCTCCATACCTTGATACCTCGCACCTCCATACCTCACCTCGCTCAGCATTGCACCTCGCACCTCACACCTCGGTACCTCGATACCTCGACACCTCCATACCTCGGTACCTCCATACCTCGGTACCTCGCACCTCCATACCTCGGTACCTCGCACCTCACACCTCGGTACCTCGATACCTCGACACCTCGATACCTCGGTACCTCGACACCTCGATACCTCACCTCGACACCTCGATACCTCGGTACCTCTGTATCTCAATACCTCGCACCTCCCCTCGTTCGGCATACCAACTGCTCAGGATTGGTCGGCATAATGAAGTATGGTTCGCTGTGACCTTGATGGGCCCAAACTACTCAGGAGGCCCAACAACCTGGTTTTGCCTATAAATACAGCATGTGGGTCTCCAGATGGAGGATCTTCTTCTTTCTGCTCTCTTACTTTCTCTTTTCTAAGGCTAAGGCAACTCTGCCATTTTGCAACTGTAATCGATTATTACAGCAATAAAAAGCAAACTTCTAAGTGGACGTAGGCCGAAGTTAGCCGAACCACTATAAAATCTGTTGTTCTTTACTGCTTTCATTTTAGTTTTAACTGTTCTTCACATTATTACTCTCTACATATACTCTATCTCTGAGCTGTGACTGGTATTTGGTGCTTTCATCTGGATTTGGGTGTAGTGACCAATTTTGGCGCTAACACTTTGGTGCTTTCACTGAGAACTGAACTCAGGAATTCTGAAGCTAGGAACTTGGATTTTAGGAAGCAATGGTTAGACCATCAGCGAGGAAGTAAGTGACAGAAAGGAGCAATCAGGAGGGAAGTCAAGAGGCTTCCTTTGGAAATGAAGCAGGTCGAGCATCCATCTACATCACGAGAGAGGAGATGGAAGCGATGATGAAACGGCAGGAGGAGATGATGCAGGCTCTTCTTAGGCGATTTGGACAATCGGGAACTACGGGTGCTGAAGGTCTTAGAGTTGGACCAGAGGAACTCAACCAGCAGGCTGATGGAGCGACACAACATGGGGCAACCCTTAATCGGCAGACGACTATCAACCTGGATGGATCCGGACATGAGGGCACACCACCCGGAAACAATGGACCAGTTCATGGAGGAACTCCAGTTAACACCATACAACAAGATGCTGGCGGAAACGCAAGAACACGTGATGGGGAATACGTGCCAGAATTCCCTCGGGGACTCGGGGGGCAACCTTTGACGGACAACGCTGGATTGTCTGAGATCATCAGGAGAACTATGCGCGGAGGTTTGACCAATAGAGATCTGGAAGGAGTAAACAGGAGTCCGTTTACTCGTGAAGTCAGGATAGCTCGGAATCCACCAGAGTTTAAGCTACCTAACGTGGAGGTATACAATGGCAAGGCTGATCCAACTGATCACTTGATGAGATACACAAGACACATGGAAGTGCTGGGGGCATCGGAGGAAGTTATGGCCCGATGTTTCCCTTTGTACTTAACGGATATAGCTGCTATGTGGTTCAGACAGCTAGAAGAAGGATCTATCGGGACATGGACAGAATTGGTGGATAGGTTTTTGAAGCAATTTCGGGTTCATATCAAGAGGCCGAAGAATGTAATGACGCTGACATCAGTAAAGCAAAGGACGGAGGAATCAATCAGGGCTTTCTTAACTCGGTTCAATGCGGAGGTTGCTTCGGTGGATCGACCGGATCCATCGATGGTCCTAATGGCAGCGGTGTTAGGGGTCAGAGAGAATTCAGATTTCAAGGTACCTCTAATACGAGACCCACCAATGGATCTCGGGGAATTCTTTCACAAAGCTGAGAGATTCCTTCGGCAGGAAGATGCATGCTCAGATATGAAATTAAAGGAGGTGAACGCGGCTGATGATGGAGGGCCATCTAGCGGAGGCTTGGATAAAGATAAAGATAAAGGAAAACGAAAGCTGGATGACGATTCAGGAAAAGCTAGGAAGCGGTGGAGAGAGCCAAAATTCTCCACTTACATAGGATTAAACGAGACGTTGGAACGGATATTCATGGAGACTCGGAATCGCCTTCCCTACCGAAGGCCAACTAGGAGAGAACCTTCGGAACGTGAAAGGGCGTCAGGAAGGCACTATCTTTTTCACGACTTGGACGGGCATGATACTAACAGCTGCAGGCATCTGAAGGATATAATTGAGGAGCATGTAAGGAATGGACAGTTGCGGCAATATGTTGGAGCTCGGAATGCAGCGGTGGAAAAGGAGCGACCACCGTCCACCTCAAACAACGATGGCACGAGGCCCAGGAATGATGGTCGATTGGTTATCAATTGACAGGGGTAATATGAAATAAGTAGCAAACTTTGAGCAAATGGCCGAGTCACTTACACATGTACGAGGACGGAGATAGCCCCTAGGCATGCTCTGAGATGATGACAGACCGCGACGCTCTAGTTTGTGAAATTTGCCTTTTCTTTTTCGGTTTGGACATTTGCTTTTTCTTGGTTTGGTTTAAACTCCTGGTTTTTTCTTTTGGTTTGGACTTTTATTTGGATGATTGACTTCTGGTTTGGATATTGGTTTGGATTTTTGATATGGATTTTTTGTTTCCTGATTTGATCTGTATTTCGGATTCGCTTTTGATTGGATTTTTATCTGGCTTTTGGTAAATAATCGTCAGGTATGGATCATACCTGGCAAGGGGTAAGTCGCTTTGTCCAAGGATGGCAAATCGACTTATTCAGGTCGTCGAGTATGGACTATGCTCGGTAAGGGTCCGGAGAGACCAGGATTCAGCCTAGGACTTAGGCCTCAGGTTATCGGTTACTATTTCAGGTCGTCGAGTATGGACTATGCTCGGCAAGGGTCCGGAGAGACCAGGACTCGGCCTAGGACTTAGGCCCCCATATTATCGGTTACTATTGCAGGTCGTCGAGTATGGACTATGCTCGGTAGGGGTCCGGAGTGACCAGGATTCGGCTTTGGACTTAAGCCACGACATTATTCGACGTTCAGGGACACTGAACCATGATCACCATGGATTTACTTAACATAGATCGTCAAGTGTGGATTGTGCTTGACAAGAACCCGGAGAGGATACAGATATGAATATCGGCTATGGGCGGTAGAGGATTTGGATATTGACCCGGAGAGGTCCTAAGGTCGGTTATTGGTTATTGGACATGGATGAAACATGGACTTTGGATATCGGATTTGAGGCTATTCAAAACACACCTTCCAATAGCAAGGCATGTTTTGGGGGGAAAGTGTTAACCCGCCTTTTGGCAAGGTCGCGGACAGACGGGTTTAACTTAATCAACTGCATGTTCGTCGAGGCTAGAGCACGATGGATTCAGTCGACTGGATGGATGGGTGACGCAACGTGCTTGGGAGATGGTATGATTGGATAAAGGATGACCAATGGTTCGGCATGATGGAATTTCGACACAAATAGTTCGTTTGGCATTCACTATTCACGTTCGAATAGCATTCAAGAGTACTCGGCATGCATAGAGCGTTCGACATACATGAGTGGTTCGGCATTCTAGGAGCACTCGTTATTCAGTAGCGCTCGGAATCCAGGAGCGATTGGCATTTAGAAGCGCTCGGCATTCGAGATCGATCGGCATGATGGGCGCCCGGCATTAGAAACCGTTCGGCATCAGACATGGTTCGGCATGATGGAGGTTCGGCACTAAGGATCGTTCGGCATTGGATGGAGCGCTCGACATAAATCTCGTTCGGCATTGGATGGGTCGTTCGGCATCTGGAGACGTTCGGCATTGGATGGATCGTTCGGCATCAGGGAGCGTTCGGCATTGGATCGGTCGTTTGGCATCTGGAGACGTTCGGCATCAGGGAGCGTTCGGCATTGGATGGGTCGTTCGGCATACCTCACCTCGCTCGGCATTGCACCTCGCACCTCACACCTTGGTACCTCGATACCTCGACACCTCCATACCTCGGTACCTCGCACCTCCATACCTCACCTCGCTCGGCATTGCACCTCGCACCTCACACCTCGGTACCTCGATACCTCGACACCTCCATACCTCGGTACCTCGCATCTCCATACCTCGGTACCTCGCACCTCACACCTCGGTACCTCGATACCTCGACACCTCGATACCTCGGTACCTCGACACCTCCATACCTCGGTACCTCGCACCTCCATACCTCACCTCGCTCGGCATTGCACCTCGCACCTCACACCTCGGTACCTCGATACCTCGACACCTCCATACCTCGGTACCTCCATACCTCGGTACCTCGCACCTCCATACCTCGGTACCTCGCACCTCACACCTCGGTACCTTGATACCTCACACCTCGGTACCTCGATACCTCGACACCTCGATACCTCGGTACCTCGACACCTCGATACCTCACCTCGACACCTCGATACCTCGGTACCTCGACACCTCGATACCTCAGTACCTTTGTATCTCGATACCTCGCACCTCCCCTCGTTCGGCATACCAACTGCTCAGGATTGGTCGGCATAATGAAGTAGGGTTCGGCTGTGACCTTGATGGGCCCAAACTACTTAGGAGGCCCAACAACCTGGTTTTGCCTATAGATACAGCATGTGGGTCTCCAGATGGAGGATCTTCTTCTTTCTGCTCTCTTACTTTCTCTTTTCTAAGGCTAAGGCAACTCTGCCATTTTGCAACTGTAATCGATTATTACAGCAATAAAAAGCAAACTTCTAAGTGGACGTAGGCCGGAGTTAGCCGAACCACTATAAAATCTGTTGTTCTTTACTGCTTTCATTTTTGTTTTAACTGTTCTTCACATTATTACTCTCTACATATACTCTATCTCTGAGCCGTGACTGGTATTTGGTGCTTTCATCTGGATTTGGGTGTAGTGACCAATTTTGGCGCTAACAATATCCATCCATGTTTCCCTGCTTGACTTTGTCTAAGATCTTGGAAAAATATGAATCTGAAGTAAGCAAATCTGGAAGTAAGTCAAAACCCATCACCTCTACTCGCATGGTTGTTAGTAAATTATTCCTTCGACTCAATGCATCGGCGACGCGATTAGTTACTCCAGACTTGTGCTTTACGACGAATGTAAATTGCTGCAAATAAGCTATCCACGATGCATGCCTAGCTGCAATTTTATTCTGCCCTTGTAAATGTTTCAATGCTTCATGATCCGTATACAAAACAAATTCTTTGTGGAACAAGTAATGTCTCCAATGCTTCACGGCCTGCACAATAGCATAAAACTCCACATCATAAGTACTGTATCTCATCTTTGCTCCAGAAAGCTTTTCACTGAAATAGGCAATTGGACGACCCTTCTGACTCAACACTCCTCCAATTCCAACTTTGGACGCGTCTATATGTAACTCAAATAGTAACTAAAAATCTGGCAACACTAGAATCAGTGCTGATGTTAAAAGTTCCTTGATCTGTTCAAAAGCAGATCCTGCCTCTTTCGTCCACGAAAACTGCTTTCCTTTCATACAATCAGTAACAGGAGCCATCACACTACTAAAGTGCGGTATAAATCTTCGATAAAATGACGCTAATCCATGGAAACTTCTGACTTCTGTTATAGTTTTGGGCTGTGGCCAATTTCTGATTGCAGCTACTTTACTCTGGTCCACTTGTATCCCTTCCTTGGACATGACATAACCCAAAAATAAAACACTCGACGTCATGAACACGCATTTCTTCGTCGATGCATAGAACTGTTCTTGACGAAGAATAGTTAACACCTTTCGCAAGTGTTGAACGTGCTCCTCTGTACTAGCACTATATATCAAGATATCATCAAAGTAGACTACAACAAACTTCCCGATGTAAGGTCTGAAAATTTGATTCATCATCCTCATAAATGTACTTGGTGCATTAGATAGACCAAATGGCATGACCATCCATTCATATAATCCTTCCCGAGTCTTGAATGCTGTCTTCCATTCATCTCTTGGTCTTATGCGAATCTGATGATAACCACTCTTAAGGTCGATCTTAGAAAAGATTACAGACCCACTGAGTTGATCCAATAGATCATCAAGTCTTGGCATAGGAAATCTGTATCTGACAGTTATTTTGTTGAGTGCCCTGCTGTCTGTACACATTCTCCACGAACCATCTTTCTTTGGCACCAATACAGCACAAGGACTGAGACTCTCTCGAACACGCCCTTGCTCAAGCAACTCCTCAACCTGTCTCCTCAACTCTTCATGCTCTTTTGGACTCATACGATAATGCGGCCTATGCGGTAAAACAACACCTGACACTAGATCGATTTGATGTTGTATGTCCCTTAGTGGCGGTAAATCCTTGGGTAATTCCGCAGGAAAGACATCTTCAAATTCATTTAACACCGGTCTAACCTCCGCAGAAATTTCAAGATCTTCACTTGTTTCATACCCAATCAACATAAACAATTCAGCACTATCTTCCACTTCTTTAACAAATTCTCTCGAAGATAATAGACTAGTTGGTTCCACTTTCTTCTCTGACTTGCTTTCACTTTGTTTACGCTTCTTAGGAACTAAGGTGATTTGAGTACCTTCGAACATGAAACTGTAGCTGTTGGTGCGACCATTATGTTGTACAGCTCTATCATATTGCCATGGTCTTCCCAATAGTAGATGACACACATCCATATCGACAACATCACACCATATTTCATCTTTGTACTTCTTCCCAATAGAAAATGTAACAAATGCTCGTCTTCCCACTGTCACTTCTCCACCTTTCTTTAGCCATGCCAGTTTGTAAGGTCTAGGGTGTTTTTCAGTCTTCAACCCTAACTTCTTGATGGCTTCTACAGAAATAATGTTATCGCAGCTTCCCGCATCAATAACAAATCGACAAACCTTTCCCAAGATAGTACATGTAGACTGA
Organism: Allium fistulosum; assembly: GCA_030737815.1. Lineage (NCBI taxonomy): Eukaryota > Viridiplantae > Streptophyta > Magnoliopsida > Asparagales > Amaryllidaceae > Allium > Allium fistulosum. Next base: position 1,256,922,647 of record CM060904.1, read on the forward strand.
AAGATATTGCTTCTCAGCCAACTAGAATCATTCTCATGCTTTGGCGTCAAACAAGATCTCCTCATCATCAAGTTACACCCTTCGTCTCCTGACACGACTTCTTCGTCTTCATCAAACTTTGGTGGTTGAGAGTAATCAGTTTCAGCTTCCACATCCTCATACTCACATTCTTCTGCAACTAATGCTCTCTTCTTTGGCTTTGTACATTCATTACTTTTATGGTCAAACTCCTGACAATTATAGCACTTGATACTATTATTGACCTTTGCTTTAGCGGCTTCATTGACAATTGGTTTAGTGACTGCCTTGGAAACATTAGCACTGCTACTAGCACCCTTATTCTGGTTGTTGGAACTCGTAAACACACCACTTCCTCGTCTCCCTTGTTTCTCCCAAGCTAGAGCTTTCTGATGTGCTTCAGCAACAGACATTGGATTAAACATATTAACCATGCCTTGAATTTGCATTCGTAACCCTCCAACACATCTAGCCTTTAGTTGTTCCTCGGTTTCCATAATATCATTCCTTGCAATCAATTGATAGAATTCATCTGCATAGTCATTCACTGTCCTCGTCCCTTGTCTTAAATTCTGCAAACGTTGATACATAAGAGATTGATAATTGTACGGCAAAAAAGTCGCTTTCATCATCTTTCTCATCTTCTCCCAAGTAACAACTTTTGATTTTCCCATTCTCTCCCAAGGTAGTTTAGTTTGTTGCCACCAAGCCATAGCTCTTCCCCTTAGTCTTGTTGCAATTAATTGGACTCTGTGATTCTCAGGCACATCCTTGAATTCCAAAATTTCTTCAACATTCGACAACCAATCAAGAAATTCTTCTGCTTGCATACCACCTATGAATTCTGGAATTTCCATCCTCATACCTGACTCCCATTTACGATCATTTTCTGAATACCGATATTGGTTTCGCACTTGGCCTTGATTTCGATAATGAATACTACCTTCATCACCATCTTCCTCAAAATCAGATGTATTTCGATATCGATCCTGACCATCTACATTCCTACGACCACGCATGTTCCTTCTACCTTGTCTTTCAGCATCACGATATGGTTCATTTTCGAAACCACGTTGAGTTCCTCCCTCTTTATTTCGGTACCCATGGTGGTCTCGCATCATTGAAACTGATGATTCTCTCCTATCTCGATACGACTGGGGTGACATCCTCCTTTCTTCCGAAACCGATGGCGAAACCCTGTTTCCACCCTGGTTCGAAACTGGTGACGTTCTCCTTTGATTTTGATTCTTGTCGATCATCAATTTCTCCAATTTTTCAATACCCTCATTGAACTTTTCATTGATACGCTGCTCCATCTGCTCAGCTTCTTGTCTTCTATATAAATCTTCAACATTTTGATAGCGGTTAGCACGTCTCGGAGGCATGATCAAATCTTCAACAAATCCAAACACAAACTTCACTTCGATCCAAAAAATCTCGAATCACAAACTCCCTGACTGAACAAACAACTCAATTCGAACTCCAAAAACTTCAAATCTCGAAACTTCACACCCAACGAACTTGGAAAAGTTCGTAACCTCTGCTTTGATACCAAATGACGCAGCACGGAAGTAGATCTGAACCAGCGGTCAAATCTATCCAGGATCCAATCACGAATTGTGGAAAAAATGAATCGATGAAACAAGATAAATTGATGAATTGATGATACCCAAGTGCCCAAATCCGTTGATCTCTCGATATACCAGATTCTATCTATCTTTAACACGTTGATCGTGCACGATACCGCGTTAGAAGATCTACGATTCTTCGACGTTGATCTTGCGCACGAGATTCCATGAATCGGCTTCAAATTCGTTGATTCGAGCGCACTCGAATATCCGAAGATGGAGAAAGGAGATCATACTCAACTTCCAATTTTAATGGAGGCACAAAGCTCTCAACAAATTTTATTCAAAATTCAACTACTTTACAAATGACACAAATCCCTATTTATAGGAAATTACAACACACATGCGACTCAACACATACGACTCATGACTTAATTCGTACGAGTTACAACATCACACGACTTAACAACAATGCGACTATACGACTTAAGAAACAATACATCACAACGACACATAAAAACAAGCAGCGACTCAACAACTTCGGCAGCGACATAAGACTTCGGCAGCGATATAAGGAGCTTCGACCTATTGGAGCGACTTAGGCATTCTGGAGCGGCTTCGACTTAACTTTTGCTCGCGACCTAAGGTATGTCGTTCGCGACTTAGGTGGAAGCGACCTAGGGTTTCGCGACATAAGGTTTCGCGACTTAAGGTATGTCGTTCGCGACCTAGGTGGAAGCGACCTAGGGTTTCGCGACCTAGCGCTGCATCACTAGAGCTCAGATCGATCTAGCAGAGATCGAAGATTTGCGGGCTAGAGTGGCGCAGCTGGAGGAGCAGAACCGTCGGTAGGCTATAGAGACCACACAGTTGCTAGACCAGCGTATCGTCGAGTACATGCAGCAGTATGGTGGCTGCTTCCCTTCCTCTGCCGGCTCTGGTTCTGGAGGAGATTGATTGATTGCTTTGGTCGGTATGTTTTTTTCTGTTTTGTATGATTTGGTAGATGGTGGAGGTAGTTGTTGATTTATATACTATGTTATGATACACTTAGCTATTTTGTTGTATAATTATGTGGATGTTGGGATGTTGGGTGATGATTATGTGTTTTGACTTAATTATATGTATTTTTTTTGTTTGGTGAATTGTGTATAGTTTGGTTTTTGATATTTGGTTAGAATATTATATATTGGATTCTGCATAATATTGTTTGTATGAGAAATGTGGATGGAAGGCTATATTGCAGCAGAAATAAAAAAAATTACAGCAGATTTCCGACGGCTTCCGACAGCTTTCAGGTTATACTTTTCCAACGGCTTCCGACGGTTTTCGACAAGTGTCAGAATCCATCGGAAGCCGTTGGAAATACGAAAGACGAGATGTGTCGGAAGCCGTCGAAAACACTGCACCCCGACACCTTATTTTCCTACGGAATTTTCCGACGGCTTCCGACGGCCGTTGACGGTTTTCTACCGTCGGAAAATGCCTTTTTCCTTGTAGTGTAAATTATCACCTATTTCCAATGTTTAGGAATTCTAGGCTAATGTGACAGACCTGCTACGTAAATATGCAATATTACTAGCTAGAACAAAATGCGAAAAAATAACAGAGATGGTCAAAGAACCCTTGACTTTCTTGTTACCGAATGATTAAAGGGATATGACGAAAAAAAGGGGAAAATCATAAGCTATTCAAGAAAAATAATAAGAAATGATGAATTTTAATTAAATGTATAATTCGGCCCGTTAGCAGTCAGAAAAATAATGTTGGGTTAGGCTAGTTGATTCGTAAACGTACCATTTTATTTTCTACTACAGTGTGACTTGTACGACCAGTGTGACGGTCATAGTTGTATAATGATCTGTTTTTTTGCCTAAATCTCTTCTTTCGTGTGCATCGAGTTTTGCTTCATTTTTCAAGAAACCATCTCAACCTTCTAGACTGATTTCTGGAGGACAATTTTTCCTCCTCTCTTCATCATTATCAAATTTGTCATAGTAGCTTGTCCGTAATTCGCTCTTGTATCTCCTAAATGACTCGCACATTTTTTTAAAAATAAAACTCTATTGCATCTGACTCTAGTTCAAAAAAAGTCTGTGAAAATTTAGAGTTGCTTACTTAAAAAAGCAATGTGGAAAATATACTTACAGAGAAAACTAAAAGTGATATATTTTAACTTACCTGTAATTCAGTCCAAACGTCATCCTTATATTTTTTGGGCACTTTATCTCAACTTTCATATGAAATCAGCACATGCATCCGTACCAATTTACCAACTCGACCGTCTATTCTTCCAGCATTATCTGAAATTGGAGCACCAATTGCGTTTGCGATCAACTTTCTCCGGTTGTGTAGATGATGATTGTGTTATTGAATGGACTGACGCTTCTACGGCTTCTGACATTGTTACTCTCTTCTATAGCACTATCAGCACCTCCCTGCATATATAGCAATAAATACGATTAGGTGATTTTTAGTATACGCTTATATGATGTGAAGTTAGTTGATCATTTGATTATTTGCAAGTAAAGGCTGGCTTAGTATCTCACAACATCCTAATATGCTATGATTCAACACATGTAAAGTTGCTCGTTGAAGAAGCTGTTCTGAGAATTAGATAAAATGAGCAGCCTTCCCTGTTTAATTCAATACTTATATATATAGCCTACATGTTTAATTATGCTAATTTGCTTTTGTTTACTTATTAAAAGTAATCAACAGTGTAAGACAAAGTAACAATATTAAACAGAAACCATATAAATACCATGTACTCATGCATATGTACATACAATAAGAACATGATTCCCTGTTACATTGTCCCCATACTTGGATTCATAGACGTTATGCTGTAACATAGATAATTCATAATGCTATAACAAGGACGTCTTTTTTTCTCTATGTACAAATAATACTTGAAGTACATGCATTGTGCTAAAAGATACAAGACTAGAATATCAAATAGAACTAGATTAATACCTTCCTGAAGCCTCGCATTACAGTCAAAAAACAGTTATCCAACGAAAAAAAATGAAGTAAGAAATAAACAAAATGCTACTAGCTAACTAGTCCTGGGAAATTGATTCAAGAATCTGCCTAAACAAGTAAACATTGCATGGAAGTCTGAGTATTCCTCTTTGTTCATAGCCAAACTCTTCAGTTGCTAACTTCGGCAATGATAAAATGCTGGGATGCTTTAACAGCTTTAAACTTATAATGAATTTCTCTACTTCTTGTTCACAACTGTTACCGACTATAAGAGGGATGTGACCTTTAGCTACCATTACTCTTTCCTGCTTTTTCTTCATTATATTTTGTATTGTTTTTGAAAGTTTTTTCAATAATGAAAATTGAGAAGCAGAGTGATTTATTATAATAGATATATCAAATATAATAATAGTGGCACAGACATTACTTTTCAATCATTTATTTTGAACCAACAATGATGGAAAACTAATCTAACACTATATATACACCTGTGTATTTGTGCGAGCACGTGTGCATGGGCGCACGTAGTTCATGGTACTCAAACACCTAAGCTTGTCAAATAATTATTAGGATTATTGATGTAGAAGTAGCCTTACAAGTACAACAATGACTCACTTAATTCCTATTCTACCACAATATTGGTTTAATTAAGCTTTGAATTTCTCTATTATCACTGTTTTTCCCTTAGATCGAAATCAGTATTGAAAACCAAGTTAGTATTTGTAGTTGGTCTTATCATGAATGCCGTTAAACTTCATGCACTCCAATATCCATGAGATAAAGAGAAAACTTATCTAGAGCATTGTTTAAGTATAAAATGTGATAAATGAGGGTGCAAGGTTTTATATACGTTAAACTAAGCTTTTAATTTAAAATAGCAGTAAATTTTAAATTAACATTGTGAGAGCTGAGAGCACAAGGAACAACGAATTCGAAAGCTGTCCAAACTATGCTCAAACACAGATGGAAGAAGGTGTTGAAAAAACTGATGTTTCTACTTGTGAGCGTAAGTTTGGTAAGATTTGCATAAAATGAAATGTCAGTTTTGTCGCCATACCTGTGAAGCTTTTACGCACCAACCTTTACATTAACTCAGTATATCATATGAATCTTTGCATTTTGGCATGTAACTTCAGTGAATTTTGTGCATTTGTAGAAAAATTTGGTAGAAAGATTATAAAATTTTTATATATCATATGAATTACATTGGGAGGAGTGGAGTATAAATAAGAAGAAAAATGTAATATTATAAAAAGAAGTCAAAGTTGATCGTTACCTTACAAAATTAGCTTACACCAAAGGAATCTCTTTAAATCCTGCAACTTAAAAGAAATACAAAAAGTGGAAGAAGAATTAAATTATTTTACCAAACTTGAGCAACTAATTGAATAATATAACTATAACATATATATAAAGGAGACAAAAAACCAAACAGGAACTGATAATAAACATGTTCTAAAAGGAAATTTTAAAATTGACAATATCTTTTATATATTAAACACGAACCTAATTGGCAGCGGCGACATCATCATTCTTATGGAACAAAGCAAGCTGAAAGAAAGATTATGTGACAGGTTATCGTACTTCTAAAATGTGCATGACCATGACATAACCTTATTTTTCACAAACAGTTTCCTCATCGTTTCTCTCTCTAGAGAAAATACCACAATCATTCGAACAAAAATCAACAGCCAACGTTTAAAAACCAAAGCCAACTCAATACGAAAATATAGGGAATATAATCTCCAAGCCTTAATACAAACAACTAACAACTAATTAAATTTTAACAACCTAATAAGCAAATAGCTAAAATGTAGACATGCTTTTTTGGAGTATTTTATAAATGTTTTGAAACAAAACCAATAACCACCACTAAACAAACATTACAAACGCTGAATATATCCATAGTGAAAAAATTCTAAATTCAGTCACGCTTGAAATTAAACTCAATTCAATTAAGAAATACATCTTATATTAACATATGCATTTGTTAAGGTCTTCTAATTTTTTGTTATCTTCAAAAGCTGATTGATAAGCAGTAGGAAACTCAATGTCATCAACGTTTGAAGTCAACCGTTTTGGTGTGTGCAAAACCACAAGCCATTCGTTATTTTTTAATCTTTTGAGTAGAACACTTGACTCGCTTCCGATGCAAGAATAAATGGCTCATCAGTCATTCGATCTTTGGTCTTTAATTTCTCAAAGTTAACTATGATCAAGTTTGAAACAAGATCAATCTTGCAACCATTGACCTTGTCTTTGACCTTTACCCAATCACAATAAAAAACTGTTTATTTAAAGTCGATGTAATCCAACTCAATTATCTCTTGAACAACTCCGTAATACATTGTGTTTGCTTCCTTATAATTTTTATCCTTCACACTCGCTCTAAATTTTGTAATTGCTCTCATATATACACCGCTGTCTTGTGTTACCATCCACTCTTCATAACTTTTCGGGGAAAATGTAAACCCATTCACTTGGTACTTCATATAACTACGCGCCTTGAATTTTGGTCCATTCACTAGCCGCCAAAGAGTTGAGTCAACATCGTTGGTCTTCACCAACTAAAAAACAAAATAAGTCAAAAGCGTGGTCATGAAGGTGTATGATCCACTTTAGTACACGTGAAATATTTAATAAGATGTAATATATACCTCGCCACGTAACCATAGAGTAAAACTTTGACAAGCTTCCACGGATGTAACCCCACTTCGAGGTTGAGATTTAGTACTTTTCACATAGATGTTATACCTCCTACGACATACACGTTTCAAAACATATATATAAGTTGATTTACAATAATGTGAATTCAGGAGTTATTCATGAACTTACTTCTCCCATTCATTCAATCCATTGTACTTATCAAGGACCCATCTACGAACTTGTTCAGACTGTACTTGGGTTAAAGTCATATCTTTACCATTACCTAGAGGCATCTCACTAGGAAACTCATCATCCTCATCTAAAAAAGCCTCACGAGTATGTTTATGAGTGCCATCACCTCCTACTAGCATATACTCCATGCAGTAAAGACTTGCTTCTTGTACGATATATTCTTCTGCAATACATCCTTCAATATATCTTTTGTTGAGCACTTGTTGCGCACATATCCTTTATATGTTTTCATTAACCTATGAAGGTAATCAATTATAAATAACCAGTAGTTATTCAAATCGAATGATGATGAACAAAACTGAAATTAGTAATTTACCATTCAAAAGGATACATCCACCTATATCTAACAGGGCCACAAATCAATGCTTCATCGGCTAAATGAACCATAAGTTGGATGTTGATATCAAAAAATGCAGGTGGAAAATGTTTTTCAAACACACACATTGCTTCTACCAAACTAGCCTTTGTTTTAAAAAGATGTTCCCTGTTGATCATCTTTGAGCATAAAATGTTAAAGAATAGACTTATACGATGTATAACATTACGTAAATCCTTATGTTGTGGATAAGAATGTTGAAGCAATACCGAAAGTAATTGTTGCATTATGACATGGTAATCATGCGATTTCATATTTGTTAGTTCAGGAGGATTGATGTTCACATGGTTATGGAAGTTGGAAGAGAATTTGCTAGGCACTTTCAGGCTTTTCAAAACGGTGCAAAATCGTAACTTCTCTTCTTTGCTCAAGGTGAAAGTTGCCTTTAGTATGGTTATTTTATTCGTTTCAGGATCTTCCATCACCCACAATTTTTGTTTTATATCCATGGTTTTCAAATCCTTGCGTGCGTTGATGTCGTCTTTTGACTTGTCTTTATGACCCATGATTGTGCTAATGAGATGCTTAGTGACATTCTTCTCTGTATGCATAACATCAACATTATGTCGGACCATTTTGCTATCCAATATGGAAAATCAAAGAGAATGGACCTCCTGTACCATGCTTGAACATTGGCAAGTTCTTCCTCATCGGTTTTCTTTTTTCGTTCTCGACCAATTTTCGATTTTTTTTTACCAACTTTCATCTTGATATTCACTACCTTCTCTTCAACTTGATAACCATTTAATGGCCATGGAGGACGACGATATTCATGTTTGTTATTAAAGTTTGTTTTTTCATCTCGAAACTTGTGTTTGGAAGGAAGAAATCTTCGATGTCCCATGTAACACATCTTCTTACTTTTAGGAAGATAATAAGCACTAGTGTCTTCTCCACATATAGGACATGCAAAATAGCCATGAGTTGTGCACCCCGATAAAGTCCCAAGTGTAGGATGATCATGAATTGCCCACAACACCCTAGCTCTCATTGTGAACTCAGATTTATTACATGAGTCAAATGCAATGACTCCTTCCCATATCTGCTTAAACTCGTTTATCAATGGTTGCAAATAAACATCAATATCCTTCCCTGGTTGTTTTGGCCTAGAAATCAACAATGCCAACATTGAAATCACACTTTTCATGCACATTGATGGAGAAAGATTATACGGTACTATAATTACTGCCCAACAACTGTAACATTTAGCTAGAGATGCATGTGAATTGAAATCATCCGTTGCTATTCCAAGCATGACATATTCGTGGTTCAGCAGAAAACGTTTTGTCAAAAGAATCTGCAACTCGCCATTGAGAAGTGTCACATGGGTGACGCATTACAGCTGAATTAGACTTGGCACGACCATGCCAATTCATAGCATCTGCTATCCATGATATAGTATACAATCTCCTCAATCTAGAAATTAAAGGGAAATGTCTCAACATCTTTTGAGGGACTTTGGTGGCTCTTTTCTCTTCGTTGAATGTTGTCTTATATCTTGGTTCATTGCAGATTGGACAAGAAACTCTGTTTGCATCATCTTTCCAGTATAAAATGCACTCATTAATGCATGCATCATAAGTTTTGTAATCCATCCCAACTTGTTTAATCATCTTCTTCATGTCGGAGTACTTTGTTGGTAGTGAGTTATCTTCAGGGAGTAATTCATTTATAAATTCGAGGAGTGTAGTCAAACCATTGTCAAAAAAGCCGTACTGAGTTTTCAAGCTATTCAGCTTTATAATGACATACAATTTTGTTATCCTCTTTGGACATAAAGGATACAATGGTTCTTTTATACTATCTGTAACAACCTGTGATTGCAATTACCAAATAATAAATTAAAATTTTGATTTTAATTTAATTGGAGCTATTAATGAATTTTTAATGTGGCTAATTTGTTCAAAAGTTAGTTATTTTGAATAAATTAATATTTTGGGCTTAAGTGTAAAATGGAGAATTTAATGGAAATTAATTAGGGTAAATGGAAATTTATAATATTGCAAAATTTTATATGTGTAAAATAGTGCAATATTTGAATTGGGAATTTAATTTACAATTTAATTACAAAACAGTGATTTTTGGGCAATTTTGACTAAAAGATGTTTTGGAATAATTAGGGGTTAAATTGTAAGTTGGCAAATATTGTGATGTAAAATTTTATAACTATAGCTAAATTATTTTGGTAACATATTTTAAAATTTTATAACTATAGCTAAATATTGAGATCCAGGTCCCTCTTCGACAGCAATTTCGAAGAGTCAAATGAACTCGGATACTAATCAAACTTTCTAGAGATGGAGTTCGGAACTCCGGCTTTCCAACGAGTCTGAAATCGATGAAATCCGACAAAAGACGTGCCCGAGATGGCGTTGCAAAGTCGGGGTTCTGTACTAAAAACAATGGGAGAAAAGAGACTAAGGCCTATAGTTATGCACTAACAGACCAGAGATGAAAAACCACAATTTTGGCATAGTAACTTCGAATTCTGACAAAATGAATAAAATAAAAGTTGTAGCTTAGTTTCTAAGCTTTCCGTAATGACCAAGATCGTCAAATTCCGATCGAGGATGAAAATTTTATGACTAAAACAATTCTCAGATCCAAATTCTATATCACTGTCAATGTGCTCTCGGGACAATAGTAAGAATGCACAGTTTTGACCAAATTAACTTCGAAATTTCATGAAACTCAAAACATGAAAGTTTTAGCCCTAAATCTATGCTTTCCAGAACATCCAAAATTAGTAGATTTGGATAAGAAACGAGTAACTTATGGCCAAATCAATTTCAGGTTTTTATTTTATCAACCCTGTAGTTTGTTGTCAGGTCAGCGATAAACAAACGTGATTTCAACCATTCAAACCACAAAATTAGGCAAATCTCAAAACATAAAAGTTATAGCCTACAGAATAAGCTTTCCAGAACATCAAGAAAATCTTAATTCCGATTTAAGATGAATGAGATATGCCTAATTTACTAACAGAAATAAACTAATTATAATTTCAGCTAGCATATATTACCTCTTTCCCAAGCAAGAAAAATATGCACAAACACTTGATGTGCACTCCAAAAGCTAGAGAAAGGAGATCAAGAGGCTTCATAACAAAAATAAACCAAAAACCATGTATTAAAAATTAATTTCAGAAATTAGAATGAAGATTAGAGAGTGATTAGAGAAGGATTGCTTTACCTTTTAACTTGTATTAACCTAGATTAGCTATGTGGAGAGAAAAATGGATCTTCTACCAAATGGAGGCCATTAATTAGGTTTTGCTCTAGGGTTTAAGGGTTGATGGAATGATATGTTGGCTGAAACAAATGGGTAGAAGATGGTTTATAGGCTAATGGAAGTAGGTTAGTGGGCCTAATATCCATTTGGACTTGGAATATGTTCTATATCTCATGTTAGCTAATTTCTCTAAATACAAACTACACATTATTTACCCATAAAATTTTAAAATATGTTACCAAAATAATTTAGCTATAGTTATAAAATTTTACATCACAATATTTTCCAACTTACAATTTAACCCCTAATTATTCCAAAACATCTTTTAGTCAAAATTGCCCAAAAATCACCGTTTTGCAATTAAATTGTAAATTAAATTCCCAATTCAAATATTGCACTATTTTGCACATATAAAATTTTGCAATATTATAAATTTCCATTTACCCTAATTAATTTCCATTAAATTCTCCATTTTACACTTAAGCCCAAAATATTAATTTATTCAAAATAACTAACTTTTGAACAAATTAGCCACATTAAAAATTCATTAATAGCTCCAATTAAATTAAAATCAAAATTTTAATTTATTATTTGGTAATTGCAATCACAGGTTGTTACACTATCAAAAAGTGATTTATACTTCCTACTTTGATTGGCCTGTCAATCAACATCAACTGTAGGTGATTCTCCAATATTATCGGGCAACGAACTTGTAGGTTGAAAATGATGAAATCTATCAGCATCATTAACCAGATCTTCCATCCTAGGAAGTTCAAACTCGTTGGTACTTATGTCTTGACTAACGGGTTGTTTTCTTTTCCCCGCCGACTCTTCCTTGTGAAAATGCCAAATTGTATATGATTGGACAATTCCCCATCTAAGTAGATGATAATGAATGTCATCTAATTTAATCTTCATTTTCATATTTTTTCAATGTGTGCAAGGACAAGAATAGATTTCCTTATTACCATCATTTTCCACAACGAAGTCAATAAACTTCTGCACTCCTTCCACATATAGTGTAGTTCTTCGATCAGATTCTTTCATCCACTATTTGTCTATACTAGAAGACATACTGACCTGTTATATCATATATGATCTGTTGTCAATTATTTTTCTACCAGCTCATTATATTATCCTATGACATACACAAACACATAACACAACTCAAACTAGTTTGAGGTATAAATTCTTATGTTCACTTACATGGAGATCTAGCCCAATGAAAAATAAATATAGACCATTTTATGTTCACTTTCCTAGTAGCGTCAGAGTTCATCTATTAATATTTTGATGACTAATGGCACCATATGTCAAAAATAACTGATTATCTCTCGTAATGTAATGAACTTATTCTACAAAATAATATCATAAAATAACTGAAGTAGGATAGGAATTAACTTAGAATTAATTTAATCAATGAAAATTCATGATATATAACAATGGTGTATGATACACAACCGTAGTTAATTAATAAGTAGAATTACTCTAACCAAGCATAAATATCCCACCAATTAATTTCAACTCATTCATAAAACAATTCTTGTTTCTCAAATAAATTAAATCACCACTCAATATGAAGATGATTGTTTTTCTCCTCCTAATCATATCAAGCATTTGTATTGTCAATTCTTATAAGTTTATCACTCCTTTGTCTTTTTCCTTTACTACTTTTAAATTTATTTAAACTGTGGTTGTATCAAAAATTTAGATATCGTCTAAGTTCTAATACACATTTATGAAAATAGATCGGGGATTTAGTACGAAGGAGTAAGGCAAAAAAGGGAAATTTTGGGATAGCTGCATATATTAGGCCTACCAACTTCCAGCCCAAGTAGGAAAGAACAAAACATGGCATTTGTATTGTTTTTCCGATAAAATTTGTTGGGAAGATTATAATACATGCAGCAAAAATTGTGTAGGAAAAGGATGCAATTGGGATTGATTTTAATAAGTAAAGTTTTATATGCATTAGATATTATGAAGCTCAAAATAATAAAGCAATGTGAAATACCTCAATCAAATTATGCCTCAATCAAAGTATGCTTGGCATGCCTTGATTTTAATAAATGTTCTAATTTCAGAATGGCATTATAGTTGTGTTTTTATTTATATACATTATATGTATCTATATATCGTTTCTAAAAAGACATATCTAATTATATGATCACAACTATAGTATAAAATGTAAGTACAGGATATGTTGATATTATGAAAATTATAATAGTTAAACATGCAATGGCGAATTCAGAGAAAATCAAAAAATGAAAAGTTAGCTAAGTGCAGTATACAACGAATTTTTTACACTAAAACATTGAGAAGAGAATAAATTATACATATGAGTTACTTTCATTCTATAGCCTAATCTCGTTAAAAAAAACATTTCTAGTCACAACCCATTATAAGAATGAGAGATAAAATGAATAAAAGAAAGCGTAAAAAAGCAAAAATATCTTTTGTAACATCGTATCATAGAATTTACTAAACTTTTATCAAGCCATTTAATCTCAATAATACTAAGAATTTTCAACAATTGAATCAGGTACATTAATCAACGGTAAAAGGGACAAATTTAAACAAAATTAATTTATGTGCACTGGATCTTGTATCATGGATAATGTTGATAACATTATATCATATTTAATGTATTATTAGATGAATTTGGTTTGAATTTAATTTTAGTTGTATTATAATTTTACTAAATTTGATTTATAATGTTATTATTCATTCAAATATACTTACTGAAATAATTTGTTATCAATTTGAATAACATTTATACAAAGATAAATCTAAATAATAAAATCCTTTTCATATAATATATGCATATGTATGTTTGTGTGTGTATTATAAAATTTTAATAACTAATATTTGAACGATATATAATACCTAGTAAAGTAATTTTAATATTAATTCAAATAACATATATTCGAGTTAATTATTTCAAAATTTTAATGTTATAATTTAAATAATTATGATTCATATTAATTTAAATGTCTTGTATAAATACAGTTAAAACCGATAAAAAAAACTTCCAAGTAGAGCTTTTACTTAATAATTTTTTAAGAAGCCTATTTATAAAATAAATCTTGCAATCTTCTGTTATACATGTTATGACAGCGTTGGCAACCAAAATTTGCCCTGTTTCCACTTCTGTTGAACACAACGACGAATGCTGGGAAAATCACACAAATGTATATCCACATTTCTATCATTTTTATTTTTCCAACACTTGTGCCTTCTTTATATTTTTTTAAGTCTTAGTTTGGCTCGAGTGTTTGGAAGTATAGGGGGACGTCCGACTGAAAATCTAAAATTGCTGCAAAATTGTTCTAAGGTACGAATGCAACTGGATAGAATTCGTATACACCTACTACTTTGAAAGAATTGTCGGTGCAATAGAATCCTCTACCGCCAACAGATTGAGTTAAGGATTCCAAGAATTATCATACTCCTCCTGAACAACCTAATGTTAGGTCTTCTAAAATTCAAATTTGCATCGGTTTACCAAGTAATTCTCCACTTCAACAAATGCAACATATTGCGCGCCTTAATTTCATTTCTAAATCCCTTTAAATCCTTCAGCACTCTAAATAATTTCCATATGCACAGGATCCACCTATTATTTTGTAACAAAAGTTTATATAATATTACAATATATACTATCTGAGATAAAATCATAAACAATAGTCACTAGACTTAACATTTTGTCAGTGAAAATAAATTAGCACTTACAAGTCCACTTCATAATCGATCGATTTTAAATTCGTAATGTTCTCGATGTTTGAATTACTCTATATATAGACACATACACACCCACCCCCATAGTACAACATATTGGATCTATTGAACATAACACTACTAGAAAGGCTTCGTATAGCGGCGGAGCCTAGCGATGGCTAAAAAAAGCGGTTGTCGCTAGCCGTCGCTATACGCAATATACAGATCTGGCCGAGAGCAACAGCTTCTTCATTTCTTCTTCCCCAAATTTCTTTCCTCCTTCCCCCTCCGACGCCCCCCGTCACCGTAGCCGCCGCCCCAGCTTTCAACGCCTCCAAATCACCCAAATTTACGTCGGTATGCTTCTAATCTCTTGTTTGAATGTAAATTTGATGTTTTTAGGTTTAGTTTAAACCCTAAGTCAATTATGATTTGTTGTAAGATTGAGATTTGTTGTTAAATTGGGTATTAGTAGTGTTGTTAAATTAGGTATTAGTAGTGTTGTATGTTGATTTGATAGATTAATTAGTTTATTATCATGAACATGAATTATTTAGTATTACATTAATTAGTTTATCATGATCAAGTTGAATAAATGGTTGATGTAGATGATTAGTGTTGGCGATTAACATGGTTAGTTGTTTTAGGTGAAAAAATAGTGTATATTAATGATTAACTTGGTTATTGATAAATTTACATGAAAGTATTTCATAGTTTATGAAATTGATAAATTACAAATTTAAGTTGTTACAATCTAAATTCTGCAAATATGAGTATTACAAATTACAGTGTTGTACAAAAATAAAGTTTATATAGTATTGTACAAATTTAAGTTTGATAAATTACAAATTACAGTATTGTACAAAAATAAAGTTTATATAGAAAATTAAAAAATGAATATGAGAGCATTAAAAATTCTACAAATATCTAATTTTTTAAAAAAAAATTAAAAAAATAAAGTGAAGTTTTTATTTTGAATTTTCTGCAACGGTGAACTGTTTACAATGGAGAATGGTTGAAAACTATTGATTTAAACTGTCTAACATACATTTTCAAATCAGGAAAAATGTTCAATTATTTTCTCGACCGTACTTGGATGTATGAAGTCAGAACTGGAAAGAAGGGATCAATAAAGCAACATTTCTACAACGGTGTACACGAATTTATTAGATTTGCTAAATCTAATAACCGAAACAACACAGAAATTCGTTGCCCGTGTAGTAAGTGCCAACATTTGAAGCATTGGAAACCAGATATAGTTGAAGTACATTTGTATCAATATGGTTTCGTGCCTGATTATTATTTCTGGGATCGTCATGGAGAACTTGTTGAACCTACACCTAATACTGAACTATTAGAGGACGGTAGTATGATGACGAATCCGATAGAAAATATGGTGGATGATGCAGCACGATCAATGTTTCCTACAACTGAAGCTGTCGATGAAGACGAAAATGTCGAAGAAGAACCGACTGCGGGAGCTAAAAAAATATACGATTTGTTGGATTCTGCTAAGAGGCCGTTGTGGGACGGAAGTAATAGCGGAATTGAACTTTCAGTAACCGCCGAATACATAACTATGAAATCAAAATTCAACCTTACGGAAGCTGCATTTACAGCAGTTGTACAAGCTGCAAAACGACACATGCCACCCAATAATCTGATGTGCGATAGTCATTATAAAGTAAAAAAATTAATGTCCGCTTTCGGTCTACCGTACGAGAAGATAGATGCATGTGTGAAAGGTTGCATGTTGTATTGGAAAGACAACGTTGACCTCAGAAAATGCAAAATATGTAACGAAGAAAGATACAAACCAAGAAAGAAGAAAGGGAAAGAAGTCCTGTACAAGAGAATGCATTATTTACCCATCACTCCCAGACATCAAAGATTATATGCATCTTCTTCTACGGCCTGTCATATGCGATGGCATAGTGTGAGAATAGCGGAAGAAGGAACTTTGATACATCCATCCGACGGAGAAGCATGGAAACATTTTGATAAGACTTATCCCGCATTTGCTGCGGAAAGCCGTAATGTAAGACTTGGTTTATGTACGGATGGATTTTCACCATTTTCACAGTTTGGTAGTAAATATTCATCCTGGCCAATTATCGTTACTACGTATAATTTACCTCCATGGATGTGTATGAAGATACCATATATGTTTCTCACCACTATTGTTCCCGGCCCTCATGATCCAACCCAAGGAATTGATGTTTATTTACAACCATTGATCGAAGAGTTGAAGAAACTGTGGTATGAAGGAGTCGAAACTTACGATGTATCAAGGAAAAAAAAATTTCGTATGTTCGCTTCTTTGTTATGGACTATTAATGATTTTCCTGCATACGGGATGCTTTCTGGTTGGAGTACGACCGGTCGTCTAGCATGCCCTTATTGTATGGAAGAAACACGAGCATTTTCGTTACGATATGGGAAGAAAGTTTCATGGTTTGATTGTCATCGGTGTTTTCTTCATCCCAATC
Source organism: Allium fistulosum (assembly GCA_030737815.1). Classification (NCBI taxonomy): domain Eukaryota; kingdom Viridiplantae; phylum Streptophyta; class Magnoliopsida; order Asparagales; family Amaryllidaceae; genus Allium; species Allium fistulosum. The sequence continues at coordinate 1,256,939,929 of CM060904.1, forward strand.
ATACTTTTAGAAGAGATAAGAAAAATTTCATAGCTAACAGAGAAGAGAATCTGAAACCACCCAAGGTTTGGTCAGGCGAGGAAATATATGAAATTGTAAGGGACTATCCAAAGATACATGAAACTGGAGTCCAGACTGAAATCCAAGGAAAGTCAGACATTCATAATTGGTGCAAACAAAGTATATTTTGGGAGTTACCATATTGGAAAGATCTCTTACTCCGACATAATATTGACGTGATGCACAACGAAAAGAACGTGTTTGATAATCTGTTTAATACAATTTTGAATGTAAAGGGCAAAACCAAGGACGATTTGAATTCAAGGCTTGATATAGCAAACTATTATAAGCGGCCGGAACTTCATATGAAGCCTAATGACAATAAAAAACCGAAAACATGCTATGAGCTAGACAATAAGCAAGTAAAACTCATGCTAAAATGGGTGGAACATTTAAGATTTCCTTATGGGATTTCTTCCAATCTTCGTAGATGTGTTGACTTCAAAAATAGTAAACTGAGTGGGATGAAAAGTCACGATTGTCATATCATGATGGAATATTTACTACCCGTGGCTTTCAAAGAACCGTTGCCCGTAAAAGTATGGAACGTCATAACAGAGTTATGTTTGTTTTATAAACAGCTTTGTTCGACAACATTAAAGGTGGATCGTATACGTAAACTTGAAGTAGAAATACCCATACTGCTATGCAAACTGGAGAAAATACTTCCGCCTGGTTTCTTTAACGTAATGGAGCATTTACCTATTCATCTTCCATCCGAAGCACTTCTTCGAGGTCTTGTGCAATATGGATGGATGTATCCGTTTGAGAGGTAAAACATGTGCAATGTTCATGTCAATTTCAAATTCAAATTTGTATATCTAAATATGTAATAAATATCTTAATAGGTACTTGAATCATGTGAAGAAGAAGATTCGACAAAAAGCCCGAGTTGAGGGTTCGATATGCAAATCGTATCTTGAAGAAGAAGCCTCATTTTTTTCTCTCACTACTTCAAGGACGATGTGAACTTATCGTTTGTAACTGTTCCTCGAAATGAGGAAGTCGTTGAACAAAATTCTTCTCAAACAATGTTATCTGTTTTTAGACAACATGGTAGACCTGGTGGAAAATGTGTGGAAATATGGTTGGACGATAGAGACCACCATGTAGCGCACACGTATGTTCTTTTAAATTGTGTCGAAGTCGCACCATTTTTCAGGTAATAATTAATTCACTTGTAATTTACTTGTACGTACATAATAATAATAACACATATTACATATATGCAGTATCTACGAATCACAGTATCCATCTGGCGATCTCAGTAAAGAATTTGCCAAATGGTTTTTGAACTATGTTTATGAGCCAAGAAACTGTGTCGTTGATGAAGGCTTAAGACATCTTGCGATTGGACCGAAAAGAAATGTGAAGACTTATCCAATATTCTTCGTCAACGGGTTTAAGTTCAACACGAAAGACTACGGTGCTGAAAAATTAACATATAACAACGGGGTATTTGTCAAAGGCAGTGATGATCCAGATGAGCATTTAAAAGATTTTTACGGCGTCTTAACACGGATTGTAGAGTTGACATATTATGTTGAACCTTTAGAAAAGGTTTTTTTATTTAAGTGCAATTGGTTCAGTAACGTTCCTGGTTCCGGAATCAACGTGCATAAAGAGTACAAACTTATTGAAATAAGGCATACATCACACTACTATAAGTACGATCCTTTTGTATTAGCCAAGCAAGCGTTACAAGTTTATTTTGCTCCGTATCCATCTTTGAAAAGAGATAAAGCGGATTGGTCCGCTGTTTTCAAAACGAAACCAAGGTTTACGTTTGATGGAAATAATATTCCAGATGAAGCAGCATATCAAGCCGATCTTGAAACAAATACAGAAATAATAATAACTGATGATATTGATGTAGGGCCTTTGAATGATGAATCGAACGTCCTATTTGATGCATTCGAAAGTACCGAAGAAAATGAGATAGAATACGAGACTGAGTCTGAATCAGAAAACGATGAAGACTGATCGTTATTGATATAATTGTTATGTGATAGTGATTGAAACATGCGATGTAATAGTAAATTTTTGTAATTGTTCTGTGATGATCATTTAGTTAATTTTTATCCATGTTTTGTACTAGTAAATGTTTATAATTGTTCTATGAAATTGATTGAAACATGCTATGTAGTAGTGAATTTCTATAATTGTTCTATGATGATATTGTTTTTCTATAGTAGATATGTTTGGCAGGAGACGAAGTATGACAGGCACGCCATCCCCATCTCCCAGTGCAGGTGGCAGTGGCACTGCACCACACTTACGTCCGATTGCAGAAGTTGTTCCTAGAAGTGCTGGGTAAGTATCAATTTTATTTAAAGTATAATTTTTAAAATCCACTAAACATGTATATCATAACTTTTGCAGTGGCTTTGAGGTGGAACCATCAGATTATATTTTACAGGTTTCGAGAAAGGCATTTCAGAGCCGCATGGATGGTTGTTGGCCTCGCTGGGACGACATCCCCCCACACGTCAAAAACGCAATACAGGCGGATTTACTTGTAAGTAGTAGTTTGAATTTCAGTTGTAAATTAATATAATGTATATAACTTAAAATAATTTTAATTTACAGGCTGCAGTCCGCGTTGACCCTGACGACTTGGACATTTTTTTAAATCACTGGAACAAACGAATGAGAAAAAATTACAGGGATACATTGTCTAAGGCTAAGAATGCAGGGAAAAAGCCGAACTGGATGGGTGAGAATGTATGGAATGAATTTCTTCGTCTTTGGGACAGTCCGGCAGTAAAAGTAAGTAAAATATGTTTTCTTTATTATTTAAATCTAATATAAATCTTGCAAGATATATACGTGATAATTTATCTTAATTTGTAGGAGTTATCTGCGTGGAACCGGGCAAATAGGAATAAAAATCCTGCATTGCACCGTGGTGGCTCCAAATCCTTTCAGGAGCACAAGAGAGAGCTGGTAATTAAATTTATAAACCGTGTTTAGATTTTATTACAATATTTTATAATCAGATTAGCAATAATATTTATATATTTTCAGGCCACGAGATATAACCGCGAGCCCACTATGGCGGAGCTGTTCAAGGCCACGCATGCCGTGGAGAGGATTGACGAAGAGGGCAATGTTTCGTACGAGTGGACGGATGACAAATCACAATCCGTAATGGTAAATTAAGTTATTGTTAATAACAATATTTTGTCTTATTTTATTTTCAAAAATTTGAAATTAGGTTTTTATCGTGTAAAACAATTGTTTGTAATCGCAGGAGAGGTACGAAGCAGAGCGGGCTCGTGTAGCACAGTCCATTGGTCGGGAAGAGCTTACGTTAGAGGAGGAGAACCATATTTGGGATGCTATTATTGAACCGCCTTCTCGGACCAGTCGACGGTATAGCTATGGAAATGTGGAGGTAAATTTTGACATGTACTAATATATAAATTTACTCATGCATATGAATAGTTAAATAATTTTAATAATATTATATATATACTAATATATAAATAATTATGAACTATTTATAGGCGATGAGAATGCAGAGTGCATACAGGAGGTCGCAGCAAGAGGTGGAGATTGCTCAGTTGAGGGCGACGGTGGAAGAAATAAATGACTGGAGGAAGAGTTTCTTTGAGCAACAGCTGGATGAGCGGATTGCGGCTTATTTGCAACAGCATGGGACGATGCCTGGAGAGGACGGCAGCGATGGCGAGGAGTAGGTATGTTTGTTTGCTCGTGTTATAGTTTGGTATATACACATTTTGGTTGGTTTGGTGTATATATATTTCAGGATATTATGTACATATTTTGATAACTTCTAGTTGATGGATTTGGTTGGTTATTATGTATATATATGTCAGGATATTATGTAGAAATTTCTGGTTACTATGTACATATTATGGTTAATGGATTTGGTTGGATGTTATATTGTTTGATTTGGTTGGATTTGAAAATGAGATTTGGTTGGATTTTATATTGTTTGAATGTATAGTGATGTTATATGATGGATATATGATGGCTATAGTTGATGAATATAGTGTATATTGGCTATGATGATGTTATATGATGGTTGTTGTTTGAAGTGGGGAAGCGCTGTGCAAACTCAAAAATTTTGCTTCAGATTAGCGACGGCTAGCGACGGCCTGTAGGTTGCCATATAGCGACGGCTAGTGACGCCTAATTTGCAAAAATTTTGTGTCGCTTAGCGACGCCTAGTGACGCTAGTTAGTCGTTTGAAATTTTCCACGTGGCACGTTTGCAGTCGCGAGCCGTCGCTATTTTGGTGACGGAGCCGTCGCTATCTGCTGCCGTCCTTGTAGTGTAATAACGCTGAAATAATACAATACTATTTAAATGGTACATAATAAATACGCTCCATTCAGACTCATTCCTAGGTTCAAATAAAAAATAGTAATTACTAATGCTCAAATCAATATGTATAAATTCAAAAAAAGCATCCATTCAAAATTCAGTTAACAACTATACATCTGTAAACATAAACTCTTTATGAATAGAAAAACATGCGACTCAACCTTTTTTCAAATTGTAAAAGAGTAAGCATGTTGAGTTGGTAGCGGGAAAAGATTGAGACTTAATTTTCAGATTCAGCATATTACCCCAAAATCATAGATATATAAATATTGATATATACTAGTCAAGAATGGTAGATCTGAATCCGTAGGTGGAACCACTGTAAATCATAGTACATCAGAAGAAATGTTCACTAAAATTGATTAAGCATCAAACCTCGTAGTTATAAAACGAAGTGTGCTCAAATTTATGGTTAGCATTGATGAAAGCTTCGTATTATCAACGTATAACCTGATAATACTGCATATATGCTAAAATTAAATTTAGTATATAAGATATACTAAAGTAAACAGTTTGAATATACTTTGGATATAATGCAACACGAACCAAAATCATAATACAATATTGAAAATCAATAACGATATTCATGGTACCATTATACAGCTCAACATCTCAAATAATAAAAGTTACTACATTGATCTCAGATATAATGATTAATATGGCACAAATCAATACATTCAAATTCAAAAACTTCATCCAATCAAAGGGAATTTAATACATCGGATCTATAAACATAACCAATATATACTAAGAAAAATACGTTACTCTTACAGTCTTACACGATTATTGTATTTCTAACGATAAAAATCAAAAGACAACGAACCTTATTACTTAATTTCGAACAGCCGAGGCCTAATATGGTTCCAACGCTTGATCTTAAGTCGATGATGATTTGCAGTCACTCAGGTCGATGCTGATTTGCGGTTAGGGCAAACGCGGAGGGAAATGTGGGCGATTAAGACAAACGCGCGGAGGAGGGAAATGAAATTAAGGGGCGTAATGTTTTGGGAACCGGGGGGAGGGGGGTCTGCATACGCAAGTGGTCAAAAAATAAAAAAATTAAGAAAACTACACAACGACTTCAAGCCGTTGCAAAATTAAAAAGGTCATTAGCCGTTCTTAAATTTTTTTACAATGGCTGCAAACCGTTGCTATTTAGAAATGGCTCAGAACCATTTCGATTCTTCCGCATGGGGGAGTTACAAAACTGCCAATATGGTGTAGTCAACATAACCATGTTGTCGGTTAATTTTCAAGTTCTACCTACATAAAATTAATTTATAAATGTTATAAACTAATACAAATGTTGTATTAATTTTTTATGGCATTTTAACTATTTATTCGAAGCTTAAAAATTAATTAAAATGATATACAAAAGTTATATGTTGATTTAATAAAATAATAAGCTTGAATAAATTAATTAAATAATTGATTTAATGGTTGAACCAATTTAGCCTGAAGTTTGAAAGCCCAAATTACGTAGGAGGCATATGATGTAGAGAAGCAAGGAAACTTTGTCTTCAAAGGCAAGAGAGAAAAGGGCTAGATATTTGTGATCCAGTTGGCTACAAATAACTACCACATTCATTCTCTAATTAAACTGAACTGATCCCTAACCCTAACTTTCATTGATAGTCATTGCTGAAGCCTTGTAGTCAGAGTTACATCTCATCATTAAAGAGAAAGAACAAGGAGTTCAAAGAAGGAAACAACCAGCAACCAAGGTGTTCAATGATTGGCCAAATCATGATAAGGTAAATCTCTTGTTTATGCAAAAAGTTGGCACAAACACCCAAAGTTTACTAAAGAGAATAAAATAAAGAAAATAAATAGAAAACGAGGAATAAAAGAACATAGAATAATTATAGTGGTTCGGTTAATCGAAGCCCCACGTCCACTTGAACTTTGTTGATGTTATTGCTGAGTTTTAAAAAGTTAATCTTATGGATCGGTAGCAATGGGGGTTATGATCCATGAGATTACAAAGAAAGTACATAAATTTATTAAATAAGCTAAAAAGTCCTTTAAACAATGCCCCTCCTTCTCTATTTATAGTCGCAGGTCGATGAAATTCTCTCCACCACGTTATTGCCCACGTCTAGGAGAAGTTGAACTGAAAAAATTGTGTCCAATTCATCAATGTTCATGGATCGGTACCGAACCATGTTCATGGATCAGTATCGATCCATAAGATTTCTCTTGTGGACCTTCTTCACTCTCTTATAGATGTTTGGTTAGCTTGTATCATTGTCTTCGACATCAGATTGCATTGTTATGAGCTTGAACTTGAATGAATTCCCGGTCCGAAGGTTGGACATGAGTACTCGACTTATCTATCAATCATTTTGGTCAAGAATGGTAAGCAAACCATCCCATATTGGTATATGTTGACTAAAAATGGATCTAGCATTGCACGACATGAATTGTGAATAGTGACTGGGCAAACCTTGGGGTCGGTACCGAACCTTGATCATGGTTCGGTACCGAACTATGACTTGGCTTGAAACTTGGGTCTTTGAGCTTTGGCATTTGTTGTGGGAGGAGTGAAGGCTATATTTGAATATAGTTGGCTAGCTTATGACTTCATCCCTTGGTCTTACTCGACATCTGAGCTTGGCAGTTATCGCTCTGGATTCTCGCTTGGTAATTCTTCTGTTTGACCGATCTGACTTGTCCGTATATGGCTTGGTCACAAGGATGGATAACATTTTCCCCCAAAAGTATATATTGTTTTAACAAGATATGCTTTGGATCAAGACAAACTATAGATTCTATATTATCATTTCAAATTTCGATTCGTGTAGATGCTACCTTTCCTTTGAACCGCTTTCACAAAGTATGACACCTTTTGTCAGTCATTGTATAGCTTCGAGTGGTTGTTAAATTGTAACTCTTGGAGTGTATAAGAACTGGAGCACGTTATTTGAGTTTTCCACTCTAACTTCAATTTTTTTAATGATCTCTTTCTTTGGATTACTCAAGTAGGACCGTGTTCTCTTGGAGCCCCAGTTGTCTAGTGTCGTGCATGCACATATACATACATATCCCTGCTGTTTACACATTCATATACACTTGTGTGTATATATATGAATTATTATATATACATATATGTTTAAATTTTTGGTTCGATATGTATTATTATGTATACATATATATTTAAATTTATAGTTCGATGTCGATCTATAAATCAGGGATCAGTATCGATCTATGCTGCCTGAAACTTAAGTGATTTCCTTACCTATCTTATAGGCCGCTTTCTACTAAAGTGTGATCCCGCACTTGTTTCACTTACACTTTCATTTTCTTCCTGCCTTGAGACTCCTGCTATTAGAGCCGCCATTGTCGAACTTTAAACACACCTACCTACCGCCTCGAGCTACTACCGCCATCTCCTCTAGTCATAGTCGATGTTTTGGATAGAGAACCTTCCAAACAACTCGATATTTAGATCTAAATCTACCCAAATTCAACCAAAGCGCATGGCCTTGGGTGGGTAGCATTGTTCGATAGCGTTCGCCATCGACTAGAACTCCGACCATGCTCGAAGGTAGGTGGAGTCCCATTTGTGCCCCTTTTAGGGATCAAGACCGACTCTGCACTTATTGATTTTACAGTGGAAATTAGACTATGGTTAGGGGCGCTTTGGAGAACTTGAGGTTTTACTCAAAGAAGGAAGGGTTTTTCCTCGGGCACGACTGGGATTTTTCAAACCATCATCAAAATTTAGTGCAAGTCGACCAAGCAAACTCAAAATATTCAAGTGTAGTCCCATCGCGGACTTTGTCGAGCCATGATTGATGATTCACAATTCAATGGGATGGTTTCTGATATTGGTCACTTTGAATGTAAATTGGTGCATGAATGAGCTGTCTACCTATCTTTTTATCAAATGACGTCAGATGCACGCACAACACAATTCTAGATGCACACACTGCACAATTTTAACTACACACACCATTGCCCCTCGTCGTTGTATGAGATCCGATTGATCAACACATGTCTGCATCTGTTGGGTTTGGTACATCAATTATAGAAGGTTCTCTTTCCAGCATGAAGGATACAACTTTTAAATATGCTTAATATCACTTATATGTGAAGCTTTGATAATTATGGATCATAAACGCTCCTTGCGTCTCTCTGCTACGGCCGTAGGTCTTTCAACATTAGTATATGCAGAATCCGATACAGAATCCAATTCTACTACATTACCTACAATGAGACATACTCCTACACAATACAGATCTCAATTAACCGGTCATCAGACAACACAACCTCCAGAAATAATCCCTTTTGTGCCGACCGAAAGGCCTACAGTTGGGGCTACCCATGAGGTTGATATAGGTGATGCCATTATTTTAGATGATCCCCAGGATTCCCCGGCTTTGAAAGTTAATGAACCATCCCTCAGAAGGATATGTGAAAAGCATGGTATTCCATTCGAAGATGTATTAGTTCTAGCCAACTATCAATGAGCACATCTTTTTCTTGTAGGATATACAACCTACAACTGATACATGTGCATAGCCGGTTGTATTCCACCATTTAAGCAATTTATTCGCACAATTATGCAATTTATGAAAATGGATTTGGCTCATCTGCATCCAAACAGCTATGCTTTTCTGAACAACATGTATATAATTTTCGTTCGCCATCTGGATCATGAGACTAGTGTCTAAGAGATCCGTTATTTGTATAGCTTCAAGCGTCGGAAAGGATCTCCCTCACTTATCTACTTGGAACCTTCTAGGAGCATCTGAATAGTGTTGGGCCTTTAGAATAAGCTAAGTTATTTCAAAGACAAATTCTTTTTAGTACCTTGTCCATTTGGCTTTGTGCAAAGGTAGTTGTCTGAATGTAAGTCTTATTTTCAACTTCCCTTTTTTTCTTTTGATATGAACACCATAGTTTCATCTATTCACACCGTTATTTCTTGTGATTGCAAATAATTCAAGAAGGCATAGTGGTGCGGCTTTAGCGAGTACTCTTACGGATCTCCATCAAGTCCCACTCGAAGAAAGGGAAACGAGAACGCTTCTCACATATGATAATCTGCATGCTTATAACTTGTTAGAGGAAGGCCGTACAGTTGACCACTCTTCGAAAGTTAGGGAGGATGATGGAAATGATGGTGATGATTCTTCATAAGAATACAATGTTGCCATGAATATCGATGAAGGTCATGAGGTGCCCCTGCCTTGAATCTCGTTATCGATCCTGAATCGAGTCAAAGGGCTGGCAATAGTGGTGGAGAAAATATAGAACTTGTTCAGGATAGGGATTACGGTAGTGATGGTGTTGACCATAGTCACAAGTCATCCGCTGACGAGAGCGAAGCAGTTCATGCGACGCTTGTCTCTAGGCAGCCTAAATAATGATCATTTATTCTAAGGCATCCACACAGTTTCCGTCGGTTTCTATATTAGGAGAGACTCCCATCCTACCTTCTAGAGATATCTTTGGGTCCTTTGGTAGTATTCCAAATGAACTTGCCTCTTTCGGCCTCAGCAATATCAGCATTAGGGACATTGGATCCCCTAGTCATTTGCCAGATTATGTGCCTGCTACTTATTCGGGGGAAATAATCGCTGATAGCAAGCTCCAAGTCCACGGTCCATGAGGAGACACTAGGACACCTCCACACTTACACGACACTACATCCTTACTATGTTTGCACTTTGTTTTCATCCTGTTGGTGTTAACTTATTCGTGTTTCCTTTACAAATCCGATTCAGAGTCAGAGCCAAGGGAGCAAGTACAAAAAGCTTGGATCCTCTGGCCGATCTCGCAGTTCGTCTTATGATTCTGATTCAGGAAGGCACTCGGGTCGGGATTATAAAAGTCGGGTCAGAGGTTATAGGTCTCGTGAGTCATCTCCACAATGCAGGTCTCGTTCACCCCTACCACACAACATGGATAAGCATTCAAGGAGACCCGTTCCTATCCTGGTCATTGAGACTCTGATCACCCCTATTTACCTACACTATCTACTCATGTGCCACAACTCTTAGAGAAGTCATTAGGACTGGTCACTTCTGATACTTCTCATTTAAGGTCCAAATATGGGCCATTTCAAGTCCCTATTACTGCTACAAGAATGGAAAATGTTTCCAATCCTCATGTGGCTGGAATGAAGCATGCTTTTCCAAAGATTTTCTTTGATGAAGTAGTTTTTATTCCTCATTTAAAGGGTATCCCCCCGAGGGTCCAATCCAGCTTATGTGGATGAGGTATATGATCAATACTTTAAGTGGAAAGGAATAGCCGAGACTATTTCTAAAGGTTCCTACAAGAGAATAGTGGAGCTTGATGGAGTGACACTGCTGCAAAAACAAGACAGGTGTATCATCTCCCATTTTGAAAAGGAAGTTGAAGAGCTCAACGCAACATTGGCCGGAGCCAAGAAGCAGGTAGAGGATCTAACTAAGTTAGCCAAGGAGGATCATATGAACCAGCAAAAGCTAGTCTAGGATGCTCTTTGTAGGAGCCACAATCTATCATTGGAGAATGAGCAGTTCAAGAAGCCTATGGTGGAGAAAGACTCTGAAATAGCTCGGTTGAACAAGTTGTTGGAGGATGAAAAGAAGGAAAAGGATGATGCCCTCACCCATGCGCGGAGTTATTATAAGGAGTTTTTAGATGCTCGTTAGGCGAAAGACGACGCAAAAGCCCAAGCGAAGGGCATTGAAGATCAAGTCAAAGCTGCGAAGAGTCGAGTTAAGGCTGAACTCGAGCCCATTCTTGTTCGGTACAATGCAAATGGTTTCAAGTTTGGTAACTCTAAGGGGTTGGATGATGGATTTCCCCATCTTTGGCCATAACCTGAGAAGATTATGAGACAGGAGCGAAAACACTCTGATGGAGTTAAGGTCAACGAAGAGGAACTAAAATTTGACCTTTTAGATGTCGAAGACCTAGAAGTGTTTAAGCTCGCGAGTGCATCTTACACCCTAAATTGGTTACCATGAGTCAGAAATACTGGGGTGATTATTCCGGGTTTTCTCTTCATGACTCTACGACAAACATTACTGCTCTGTTACCTTCAGAGCTGCTGATTACTGAAAATATCACTTCTCTTCCTGGCTATACTATGGTTTCTGCTGCCGGGGCAGTTTCTGATGTTTCAAATGTCTCGGCAGCCTCATTGGATGCTCAATACAACCCTGATGAGCGCTTGCTTTTGAAGTTGCCCATCTTATCTCCTATTCTGGAGGGAGGTTTTGCTGGTACTCCAGCTCATGTTGAATCCATATCTCCTAGAGGTATTTCATTATCCTCGCCCGTATTTGAGATGGCTCATATAACATCGCTCGATGTCATTAATCTTTGCTTTTATATTTCTCAAGTTTCAGGTCATCCTTCCATCATTCCTATACCCGAGGTAAGCTTATCACTAGGCACATAGGTTATGATAGCTGAATCATTCATTGTATTTTCTTTTATACCAACCTCGGCCTCTCCGATGGGTACCATTCCTAGTCCCGACTATGAAATGATTCGCACTTTGGACGAGGAATCTACAGGTGATCTTCATGGGGTTTAGGAAGAGGAGGACATCATTATAACAAGGGCTTCTGATCATTCCTCAAGGCTTACCATGCAAGAAATGCTCCGATCCCAAGTTATGTTGGCCAAGGAAATTAAGAAAGAAAAAGATGTTGATATACCTCACTCTCTGTCTACCTCGTTGTCCAGCCAGTCTATCTTTACCCCCATCACGATCCCTACCTCTAGAGGTGTTCAAAATGTGCCTCTTGAGTCCTCGAGGAGCGATCTTTCGAAGGGCAATAAAGGCAAGGAAAAGAGTAGAAGGATGCCTGGCGATCCTGGTCTGCATTCTTCCGGGGAAGGGGAGAAGGAGACAAAAAAGAGGAAGAAGACTTGGTCGCGTCTTTCTTGTTATTATCACTTTTAGTTTTCTAAACTTGTGTAAATTCGCTGAAGTTGTGCGAGTGCAACCCTTGCCTTTTGTCTAAGCATCATGTTAATAAAATGTAGATTTGTTTTCTTTCAAGCCTTGTGTCAATCTTATTTCTATTTTTGGAGAATAATGGCCTGGATGCCTATCTCTAGGTATCCTGGTTGGTCCAGCCTATCCTTGGGCCTCGATTGGAATTATTCATTTAGATCGGTGGTGTGAACATCTATTTCGTGGATGTTTTCATTTGATCTTGCATAGATCCGGGCGTTTATCAGGACTGATCACCTTGGGTGGTGTTTCAAATGCCTATTTCTTAGACATTTTTTATTTGATCTTATCTAGCTATGGGTGTCGATTACTTGAGTCTTATTCATGGAGCTAGCTTAGCATGACGCCTATCTCTGGATGTCGCAACGTCAATCTCTGGACGTTTAATAAGATCTCACCTTACTTCAAGCATAGATGAATGTTTTGCCTATCACTGGGCAACGTTATTGGGGTGAACTGTCTCGTTTGACCCCATGTATTTATACTCCAATGTCCAAGTTATGGGTCAAAGGAATTATTTGGAATCCACTCCAGATGCTTAGAACAGTCACATTTCTCAGGTTCTGTCATGGATTGCAGAATTCAATTGTACCTAACTCCAGGCACTCGAATACAAGTATGATATAAGTGTAAATCGTTCAATTATGCTATTGTTCACAATGCCAGATTTAGCTAATGAGAATGCAAATTCATCGATCCCCAAAGCCAATTCATTTTATATCCACCATAATGATAGATCATTCCTCGTTACATTGAAATCAACAGAGTGTGTACAAAGATAGTGTTAAGCAAAATAGCATCGTAAATGCTCGTTGTTCCATGCCATCAGAAGTGAAATTCCATCAATTCCTTCTTTATCCTCATGCCGGGTTGAGACCCGATTTTCAAGACCCATGTAGGATCATCCTAATTGATCGAAATGCAGATCATCAACTGGGCCCAGGCCGCCCTCGCATCCTTCTTTCCTCGGGTCCATAGCTTTGTGGAACCTACTATGCCGACCAAGCCAGGGCTTAGGCAATGGTTGCTATGAGTCCATAGACTTGACGCAGAGAGTCTTCTCTACATCCTTTCCTTTCACATATCGCTTTGATTCCCTTAGCTCTGCGATGTAGCACTCACGTCCTAAATTTTGATCACCTTGAATGACCCTCATTCCATTTTCCATGGAAACTTTCATTGTAAGGAAGGCTACTTGGAAACTAGCAAGGGCCGGTCGTCCCAAAAAGACATTACAAGCTGAAAAGATATCCATTACAATGAAGGTCACAACCCACACTCTCTTGGATCACCTTCTCCTAAAACCACCGGTAAGTCTACACATCCCACAGGCTCTGCAGCCTCTTCGGTAAATCCCTGAATCCAAATTTACAAGGCTCTAGATCCTGACCGTCCATCGTCATCTAACCATAAGCTCTCTTAAATAGATTATTTATTGAACTTCCATAATCAACAAGCACTTTCTCCACCATTATTAGCCCAATCACGATCGTTATCACCAAGGGATCAAGTGTAGGCACCTCGACCCCATATGCATCATGACTCCTAACACAATGTCATCCTTTATAGTCTTCTGCTTTACTAGAGCTCCGTCTTTGATGGCAAAGCAACTCTCCTATACTATATGCTTTAGGAAACTCCCGTATCTTTCCATCTCGTCCTAACTCTTCTCAGCTGGGTAAGGTCCGCCAGTATTATGTTGACAACAAGTCTTTTTCCAAGATGCCTAAGCTCGTCACTAAAAGGTCCAGCCTGGCCCCGTTGTAGCAGTTGCTCATGGGGTTGAGCATTATCTTTCCCGCCATCCTGTGGGGCTTTCACATACTGTTGAATCTTCTTATTCCGAATCAAATCCTTAATCACATCTTGCAGATGTCTGCATTCATTCGTACTCAGACATTGGGTCTCGTAGAAGCAACAATACTTCCTAGACTTTTTTTCCCTTTCAGTCATCTCCCTCAAAGCTGGCTTTTTATACTATTCAGTACCCCACGTCGCCTAGTATATGTTCTTGACTGAATTGTTTAATGACGTATAGTTTTCATACTTTGAATGTTTCTTGAAATCCGGCTTCCTACCTCCGTCACCTTGATTATTTCTTTTCTGGTTATTACCTTTATTTCCCACATTCACAGCTATATTCCTGGAAAATTCTCCGGATTGCTTCATAGCCACATTGCTCTAAATCACTTCAGTCGATTGCCCACTATCGGCTTTCCTGATAGTCGTATTTGCCTCTTCCAAGTGCAAGAATTGAGTCGCCTTTCTGTAAAAACCTTCCATAGTCGGTGGGGGTGTCATCTTTAACCATCTTCCAAAATCAGTGTCTAGATTTATTCCCCTAATCAAAGCCATCAATACCATGTCCTCCTTTGCATTACTCACTTCCGTTATGGTCGTACTGAATCTACTCAAGAAGTCTTTCAATGATTATTCAATATAGTGGAAAAGGTTTGATAACGGCATTACATCCTTTAGAAGGGTAGTTTGTAAGCGAAATTATTCGACAAACCTCCTTGCCAAATGATTAAACGATGATATGGATCTCAGTGGAAGCTAGGTGAAACACATCGTAGCTACACCTTCAATAAACATCGGAAAACATCTATATCTCTTGGCATCTGTTGCCCTTGCTGTGTCCATATTCCACCCATATTTCAAAAAATGTTGCCTTCGATTCACCATTCTGCTATAGGACGACATTGTAGGCATAGTGAACCTTTAAGGATACTCCTTATGCAATATTTTTTGGGTGATTGGGTTCCTAATTTGAGAAGAGCCCCATTCATCATTGTTTTTGTGCTGGTTTTCATTCACTAACTTCTTTACCATATCAGCAAAAGATTCTGGCTTAGTTTGATCTACTGAACGATGATAATCATGGCCTGCCTCGAATGTTCTTCTTTGCAAACAGTCTCCGTCAGTTCAATGGTGCCTGGATTCCCTTATCTTTGGGAGAACTATTCATCTGGTTGATTTGCTACTGTGATTTCTATGCAACGAATCAGTAGTAACCGTCTGAGTCTCAACATTCTGGCCATCAACAACATGACCATCTACACCACCAACATCATCATCTAAACCAACACTGCCTCCTATGCAAACATCACATATACTGGATTCGGTACCGATCCATGGGGATGGATCCGTACCGATCCATACTCTTGTACTTTAAGAGTTATTCAACTTGATTTTCGAAGTCCCAGTCTCCTTTCTCTTTATTTTTACTTCCCCTCTTTGTGGTTTCCTTCGGATGATGAAGTACCATCCTCTTCTGAATCGGAAGGAGATAACTCCGTTCCGTTCCTTCTACGCCTACGGGTTAACAAGTTTAGCAACCAAAGGCTTTCCATCATCTGGTTCCTCAATTCGTCCCGACTTTCACGCATCTTATCGTTCAACTCCTTCACCATTTTGTCCATCTCAACTTTCATCATCATATTTGATGGGATCTGGATTTCAATAGCGTTGGGTTGAGCGACTTCTTCAACATGTTGAGAACCAATTTTCAGCTTCATTAGCATGCCTGGAGGCGGCGAATTCCTTCACTACAAGAAAAACCATTTATAGTTGCAAAAATTGGTGGCGTTTCTTTCTAAATGCAACCAAAAAGTATTTCCCTAAAAATTATAAATGCGGCTAAAAAGATTTCACGTTCCCGCTTTGCACCCACGTAAAGTAGAAAATATTTCACGAATTTTTTTTATTTACTGTCACGTTTCCCTTCCACTTCATTATTTAGAAACTTTTCTCCTCACGCTTTCCTTTTCGCTCCAACAAAATCTACCTCACCCTCCAACAAAATCCACCTTGCTTCGTTATCATTGTTGCGGTAGACGTCCTTCATTCTACTCCTCTCCACATCGTCGCGGTAGCCCTTCACAGATCTCTCCTCGCGGAACCCTAAATAGGTATATTTAGGTATGAAATTTTATAAAACGATTTTATGAGTCTACTGGATTTTATATGATTATGTATGGATACTCTATACGAATTTCTACATAAACCTAATTGGAATAGTTGATTTAACCCTAATTGGAATAAATCCTAACTGGAATAATTGATTTTATATGATTATGTTCGAGCTATTTTTTTTATAAATTTTACTTATTTTCTAATCATTTCTTATTATGTTAGTGCGATGCACTTGCTTTAATTGTATCCAATTTATGTTATTTTTTTATTTGCATTTACGGTCTATGTTCGAACTATAAACCAATTTTTTTATTTGCATTTGTAAGTTTATATGTTCGTACTATAAACCAATTTTTTTTGTGGTTTGTTGTTGTGTTTGTTGCTGCTATGCTAAGTTCCAGTGATGTATAAATCTTTTTATGATTTGTTAGTCAAACATGACAATAGTATGTGTTAAGTTCCACTACTGTGCTAAGTTGTCAATTTTCAGTAATGAGTGATGTATTGAAATTGAAGACTATAGTTTCTACCATGTAGTGTCAGTTGTGTTCCTATTATGTTATGTGTTGTGATGACTGATTGTTTAAAATGTGTTTTGTATGGATTACTCATGTTTAATATGTTCTTTTTATATGCAATTTTAATTACCATTTGCTGAATGGCTTCACATTTTTGTGCGTTCACAATATAAATAATTTTCCGGTAGATGCGTTTACATGGTCACATGGAGTTATCTCACTGATACATATCTATATGCGTTATATTTTCAGCAAATGCGTCATAATTTCAGTCACCAAACGAAGAAAAACAAATCTATGTAACCTTGTGAATGGGGTTTGATTCATGTGTGCAGTATCCAAAAAATAAAAACTATCTCTGTTATTTCATTCACTGCAGCACATGCTATCTCTGTTATTATTCATTTATGTGGTTTATTGTAGTTTATTATTCTTACTATGGGCGTGTTACCAATGTTCCAGATAGTGCATTATTTATAAGATGCTTGGATGTTTTTTTGGGTAATAACTTCAACGTCTAGTTATTTTTTTGATTACAACAGATAACCAATTTATACGTCAAAGATTGGAAACTTATTTGCCTTCATATGTCGAAAATGGAAAAAGACTGGGTTTTTTAAGCAGGTGATAAAACCATGATTAACTTAATATGTATTTTGAGAATTATAACATATAATCTAATATTAAATCCCAATTTTTTTATTTGTTTTACTTTTTTTTCATAGAACTAGTATAGAGTATCGACAAGGAGCAATGAATTTTGTGAATGCTGCAAAGAGGAATGCAAGAAGTGTAGAAAAAATTTTATGCCCTTGCAAGGATTGTCGGAATCTTAGTCGTCATAATGAACAAATCATCGTTGAACATTTAATTATAAAAGGAATGTATCCTAAATACATGGGTGGTGTATGGTTTAACCATGGTGAAGAGATAAATGTAGAGAAGAAAACAAATACGTTTGATGTATATGATATATTCAAGATGATTCACTATGAAGATGAAGATTTTTTGAATCAAGATTTTTTTGATGATGATAAAGATAATGTTAATTCTCAAAGAAAAGATGATGAGTTACTCAAGAACTTGGAAGATGCAGAAACTCCATTATATCCTGGTTGCATAAATCACACAAAATTATCTGCTATCACCGTCTTGTATAATCTTAAATGTGAGACTGGCTTGTCTGATAGTGGGTTTGATAAGCTTTTAACTGTGCAACATTTATTTCTACCGAAGGATAACGTGCTTCCCAAAAGCTTATATGAAGTAAAGAAATTTCTTAGAGCATTCGACATGGGTTTTGAAAAGATACATGCTTGTGAGAATGACTGTTGCCTTTACAGAAAAGAATACAAAGATTTAGAAAGTTGTCCAAAATGTGGTTCTTCAAGATGGAAGAAAAATCAAGATACTGAAGAGGTTATACAAGGTATTCCAGTTAAAGTATTGAGATACTTTCCAATAATTCCGAGATTTAGAAGAATGTATAGATCTCAAAAGATGGCAGAAGATTTAAGATGGCATTTTAATAATATAAGCAACGATGGAAAAATGCATCATCCCGTGGATTCTATGACATGAAAAATGGTGGATGGAAAGTATAAATCTTTTTCATCTGATCAACGCAATCTTAGGCTTGGTCTTGCTACAGATGGATTCAATCCATTTTCCATGTTGAGTTCGAAATATAGTTGCTGGCCGGTGATGCTTGTGACATACAATCTCTCGCCTATGTTATGTATGAAGAAGGAAAATATTATGTTAACTTTACTTATTCCAGGCCCAAAGCAACCCGGGAATGATATTGATGTATATTTGGCGCCTTTGGTGGAAGACTTGCATCATTTGTGGTGTAATGGAGTTGATGCTTATGATGCATTTAGTAAAACTTTGTTTAAACTGAATGCAATTTTGCTATGGACGATTAACGATTTTCCGGCTTATGGAAATCTTGCTGGATGTCGTGTGAAGGAGGGAAAAGCTTGCCCATTATGTGGTGTCAATACCCATTCTCGTTGGTTGAATCATAGTCAAAAGAGCGTCTACTTGGGTCATAGAAGATTTCTACCCGCTTCAGATTCACGGAGGAAACAAAAGGCATTGTTTGATAACACCATAGAGAAAGGTAGTGCTCCTAGAATACTAACTGGGAGAAACATTCATGCATTGTTGAAGGATTATCCAAATGATTTTGGAAAAGAAAAAGAAGAGAAAAGTAAGAAGAGAAAGTGTGTTTATGATACAGAAGATGAAGATGATAATACTAACGATTCTACAAAAATGGAGCTATCGAGGTGGAAAAAAAGATCAATTTTCTTTAATTTGCCTTATTGGAAGGTTAGTGGTTAGTTTATTTATTTTTCATTGTTTTAATAGAAGAAAAACCCATTAATGCGTTATAGTTTTGGTTTTCGCAGGAGCTTCCATTACGTCACAATATAGATGTGATGCATGTGGAGAAAAACATTGGTCAAAGCCTATTGGGCACGATGTTGCATGGTAATAAATCAAAAGATGGAACCAACTGTAGAAAGGATTTAGAGGATTGGGGAATTCGAAGTGAGCTTCATGCACAACCTCATGGGAATAAAACATATCTTCCACCGGCTCCATACATGTTGTCAAAATCCGAGAGAAAAATATTTTGCAAAAGTGTACGATTTTAAAGGACCAGATGGCTACTGTTCAAATTTGAAAAATTGAATTTCGTTGCAGGATTGCAAAATTAGCGGATTGAAGTCACATGATTACCATGTATTAATGCAACAATTATTGTCAGTAGCATTGAGAGGATTAATGGCAAAGAAGGCAAGAAAAACAATAATTCGCTTATGTTCTTTTTTCAACAAATTATGTCAATGTGTTCTTGATAGAGAGAAGGTAGAACAAATCAATGTTGAGATTATTGAAGTTTTATGTGAGCTTGAAAAATATTTCCCACCATCTTTTTTTGATATAATGGTACATTTATCCATTCATCTTGGAAAAGAAGCACCAATGTGTGGACCGGTTCATTTTCGTTGGATGTACCCATTCGAAAGATACATGAAGACACTTAAAGACTATGTCAGAAACTATGCACGACCGGAGGGATGTATTGTAGAATCCTATCTTGCAAAAGAATCCATGATGTTTTTCGATGAATTTTTGAAAAAATCAAGGACATATAAAGGAGAAAGAAGCTCGAAATGAAGATTATGAAAGCAGTGTACTCGAGGGACGTCCGATTTCAATATCCAAGACAGTTAAACTGTCAGTTAATGACAAAGAAAGTGCTCATTTAGCCGTGTTAATGAATATGGCTGTGGTGGAACCATTTATAGAGTAAGTGTATGTTATATTGTTTTAATTATTTTGATGTGTTCGTAATTCTATATATAACTTATAATCAATTATTCAATACTAGTTCATGGATGTGGAGACAATTATTCAATTATTGGGCACAATTATTCAATTATACAAGGCACACAATCTCACATGTGGAGACCAACATCGACATTGACGTGCATGGAAGATGCACTTGGCGTTCCCATAGCTTGGCCAACGAAAAAAGTCATTCTGAAAACAAACTGAAAGGTATATAACTTGTTCATCATAAATGTTTTCAAACTTTGATTCTAATACCCTGACAATATTCCTAGATAATCAACTATAAAAATTAGTTATATTACTCAATAAATATTGGTGTAGAGCTAGAAAGTGATTGAATTGGTGATTGAATGTTGTCAGTTTGGCTGAGGTTGTTGATAGAGTTAGGCTAAAATTCAGTGGGGGGGGGGTACGGTTTAGGTCAAACAGTGGCAGGACTGTCAACTTGTCTTTAATTTTAACTTGGCATATTGTGGATTTTTTTCTATAGTATGAATGGGGAGGGGTTGTTGCAAGGCAGTTGATGGAAACTGTGTTGAAGTAGGGAAGTGATGCTTGTAGTAGACATAACTATAATGACCGAGGCTATTTGAACTTAAGCAGTTTGAAGGTGGAACAGTTCAAGTGAAGGTGAAGTTTTTAGAAGTAAGGCTGATATTGGTGGTAGGTTGTTTAAGGGATAGGGAGGGTTGTATTGTTTGTGATTGAGGAAAGAATGATTTTGACTTGGTGTTGGATTGGCAGTTTGAGGAAGTTGTGATGATGGTTTTTATCAGGTTTGGGTGAGGTTATAGGGAGGAGGAAGTGTTGGCAGTGATGATCCAGAAGTCGGGGAACTGTCGGGGATGTTAGCAGTTTTGTGGTGGAGTTTTGGTGAAGTTGAGATGGTGGACAGTTTAGCTATTGTCGGATTTAGATATGTTGTGGAGTTAGAGTTTGTATTTAAGGGTTTAGTGTTGATATGTTGGCAGTGTGTTGTTTGGATGTAGGGTGGTATATGAAGCAAGTGTTAAAGAGGAGTGACTGGAAGATTGAAGAGGAGATTGCTGAGTGGTCGAAGTGTGGAGATGACTGAAGTGTGGTCGAAGTGCATTTTTACTGAACTATAGAGATATGCAATGCACGAAAGGTTAGGTTGCAGTAGGTCTATTGAGTGATCAGAGGAGTTGCGGTTAGGTTTCAGAAGCACGGTGGTTCGATTGTACCAGTGATGAAGAACAGGGAAGATGGACGAGTTGTTTGGCATGTTCGAATTTTTTTTGGTTGTGTTGTGGGACGAGTTGTGGGTATGGTCGGAAGTTTGTATCAAATATGATTGTGAGGAAGTTTTGGTGGAGAAGTTGACTGTGTTGTGTTATAAGTTGGTGTGAACATGTAACATCCCGAAATTTTCGACTTTCGAAAATTCGGCATCGATACTCACTTTATCGATCGCCGAGCCATCGAATGCCGGAAACTCGAAAAGTTATGGTTTTAAAAAGAAGAAAAAGGCATAAGAAGAAGAAGATAGAAGAAGAAGAAAACAGAAGAAGAAAGAAGAGAAGAACAACAGAACAACATCAGAACAGAAAACAATATCAGAATCTCACATATCGCAGCGGAACAATATATAATAGATAAACACTAGTCTTTTAAAACAAAGAACTATATCAGTTTATACATACATCAATCAGAGTCAATATACAACTCAATACAACAATGGACAGTTATATAAACTTGTCCTCATACAGAATACACAGCGGAATAAATATTATTAGATACAAATACTACGTCTCGTCATCCAGCTTATCTCCAAAGCTCCAGAATATCCAGAATATCCTGATAACCTAACTCTAGACTGCCCGTGTGGAAATTGGTGGGCACCCAGAGTTTAGAAGGGAAACAATAAACTCCGAGTCAGTCATGGTGACTGGTGTGAGATCGTAAAACAGTTATTTTTCACAAAGAAAATAAAACAAATTCGCAATGCTTTTGGAAAATGAAACTACCATAAGACCTCCCGCCACACACACAATGCAAACACAGAATTGGAGGAGATTTCTTCTTATGATAGTCAAAGATGCTTACTACGCAAAATCAAATTCTTTTTTGATATTATTATTAGTGCATAGTGTAGAAAACATTTCGAAAGTATAATATTAATCTTAGCCAACATACGACCAGTATCGTATGCCTACTATAGCTACCATCTAAACAGTGGTGACCACCGTACGTAAATGGCAGGTTCTACAACTAATACCGTACAAAGTTCGTATTGGAGTTTGGATTTCCAACAAATGGTCAGGCTAAGGAACTTCCTTTTCCACGATGGGTACGTCCCTGGAATAGACGACCCGATAACCTAACGTTACGGTTAGATCTCTGCCAACACAAGGCCGGGTTACCTCTGCAAAAATAGGTAACTACTGACACGCGTATGCCATCCCCCGATCGTAACCGATCTTCCCGAGGATCCCCGATTTCCAACAAACCACATAGATAATAATGCAGCAACCACATAGGTTAAGTATCTGGGCTCCATACCATGATACCACCTCTATCCAGAAGGAATGACATACACTAAGGGGCGCTACTCCCTAGAACCTTGCTGCATCCTTCCTGTTTCGACCATTTCCGGGGTGTGAGGCTCGACGAAGTCTCGTCCACAAAGCTACGCTTTCTACAAAGCCCTGCTTCGGGTCAAACAAAATGATCAACCTATGATCACAAAGATATAAGATCAAACAAATGATCATATCGCAAATGATCAAACACTGATCATTTCACAGCAACACTTAGTATGCCACGTTACCAAATTGGGATATATCGCTGATAAATTTCAACTACATAACCTCTGAGCTCGTACGTCTCAGAGAAGGGTGTTAAGCTAAGAGAATAAATTCTCCGCCACCAACAGATATGTATTTGAAAGAAATCAGCTTTATATCTCAAATTGTAACGTCAGACACACAATCCATACAAGTCTGTTCCGGGATCGAACAGAACCGAAGGCACTTCTCACGAAGCCCTTGCATATCCGGATAAATTTCTAATCACGTTCGGACTTCCCGTCACTAAGGGTGATAAAAACCTCTAAACCGGAGATCAGCCGATGTAGAGTAACTCGACGGTAATCCTTCCGTTTTCAAAAATATCCGGTCTTCAACACCGGTCTTCGAATGCAATTCATAACGACATATCACATATTCAGAATGGGTTATACGACCCCATGGTCCTTTCCCGGCTAACCCGAATAGTGAGCGATTACTCAAAAATAAGTGTGGCATTCAAATTCATCCAATTCACAACAAATACCATATTCAAGGTAATTATTGATAGTCGGTTATTTAACTATCAATAAAGATGCGCAACATCATCAGATTCCAAATAATTTTCCAAATTATTTCATCTTCAAAAATATCTTTACTAGATATAAAATTTCCACTTCAAAAATAAATCAACGTTTATTTTTAAACAATTTCCCTTTCTTTTATAAATTCCATAGTGAATTTATATTTCAAAAATATCTATTGATATACGATTTTCAAATCGATTTCAATATTCAATTTCAATTTATCTTTACAAGAATAAATTCTCAAAACGTTCATTTCATATTGGAAAAGCATTTCCATACTTATTTAATAATAAGTAATTCACAAATCATTTATTTTCAACATTTGAAAATATTCAATATACTTAAATCAAAATTAAGTATAAATTCATTCTTTAAGGAAATCATTCTCTTAAGCACATTTATTTGAGTCAAAACGAATGTTACGTAAAACATCGTTACGACGACTCAAAATCACTAGTATAGGGATTCGGAATTAAGATAGATATATGAATCCCAATACTATATAAAACATTTCCTTTTGGAAATCATTTACTATAACAACAGTGTTATAGTCCATCATTTCCTTCTTTCTCGAAAACGTCTATTTCAACAATAAAAGTTGAAATCTATGATTTCGATATTTAACACGTTTTAAAACATCCTTTAAAACAATTACTTCATTTCATAATATCACTTCTCCAAAACATATCCATTTTACTTAACAATATATTCACTGTCCAAAATCGTGAATATACTTCACTAACCACATTTCAACATTTTCTACACATTTTATTTAAAAGCTTATCCACTGTCCAAAATCGTGGATATAATTCCCTTAATAACTTCTATATTAAATTCATCAAATTTGATTGATTTCGAATTTATAAAACAACGTTTATAAATTCTATTTCTATTTCCTAACAACTTCAATTTAATAAATCTCCTTTATTAACAATTCGATTCATAACTCAAATCTTATACCAACAATCCATAATTATAAGTTAAATACTATAATTTCTTTATTTTACAAAATCATTTCCATTTGTAAGTTCACAATTTATAAATTTCATTTATTTATAAATCCTTAAAAATTCATTTTAACGCTTATAAAAACTCGTTTTATAATACCAACATTTTAAAGTTATAAATATCAATTTTTGTACATCTTTTACATACATCGTTTTTAATAATTCAAAAATTTCCATTTAAAACCATTTTTATAAATTTCTTAACTATCTATTTCAAAAGAAATTACCTTTTGGTTATAATTCACAAATCTTAACTTTTATAACTTTAAATCTTAACGTTTATAAATCAATTCAAAAATTCCATAAAACGTATATTTTCAAAAATCACTTTAAAAATCCTTTTAAAGTAAAGTCGTTATTTTTAAACTTCAAAACTTGAATCCGATGATGCAACAGCACCAATTAGTCAAACACAACAACAACAAACATCATATATCAATATGATCACAGAATATACATCAATATCTGTAAATAAATAAATACTGGTGAGGAATCCAGTTGGATCCCTCCAACCTGTTTCCCTGCATCCACAGATGTTAGCACAATACCAATTCCACTTCGAGGTGGAATATCGCGGTATATGGGTTTTATAAAAATATCCGCTTACTAACGGCGCAATAGGGTCTCATCCGCTATACGAGGCGGGAAATCAATCAATCCAATATATACATATGCCAATATGTATATATTGCTACATATATAATAGATATATCCTACTATATCTAATATCACATCCAAACAAACAAACAAACAATAACTGAAAATTCCACTTTTCATTTGAGTGAGAAAAATCTCACCTTAGCTTTTATTTTGCCATCCCATTTTCCATTTTCGGCTAGTTTCTCCATTTCAGACCTAGTAAATTTTTTTTTTATAAAATTCATTAATATTCGAAATGATCGAACAATCAACTTTTATTTGGTAATTTTAGTTATTCAATGGTTTTGGTTTTAAACCAATTTCAATTATTAAATCTGAAACTAAATTTCTTATTTGATAAATTAAATTAGCCAAATTATTTTGTCGAACCAATTTCTCTTACCAATTAAATTAAATCGAATAAATAAATTTCCATTTGCTAAATTAAATTAACTAGTGATTAAATTTAAATCAAAGGATTAAATTTCAACCTTATCTCTGTTTTCTTTTCTCCAAAATCTTATATCAATTCCCAGTACACACATATATACATACTTATTTAATAATCTATGCCAGTTTAAAAATCTATTTTCTTTTATTACTTTTAAAAATAAATTAAACAGATCAACATTCAAATAAACTACCTTAATAATTTACTTTATTTTTGAATTTTTAACGGTTTACTAAAATAATCAAAATTCTTTTGAGTGAAAACAAAACGTTACCTCATCGGCTCAATTACTCAAGCAAACCGCCAGTAACGTGGTCGACGCCTCGTCCCAAAATCGATTGCGAGCCATTCGCCTAATTGAATGCCGCCGAGATTGATTCCCCTTACTGCCTCGATCCTCCTTTGCCATCGACTCGACATCACGAGCATGCTATCCCTGCTTCGCCGCCTGAAACTGCTATCGCGACCGCCCCCTAAATCAACATCGCCTGCCGCATCGCGAGTGCCAGCCTCCCATCGATCACGCAACCCAGATTTTTCGAGTTCGACGTCGAACTGCTCGCCCATCTTCGCCTTCCTCGCTGCCTTCGTCGTCGCACTCCAGTCGAGCCACGCCTTAAGGCTCGCGATTCTCCACGCGCGCGCGCGATGTTCCCTTCCCCCCCAGGCGATTCACTATGCCCCATCACTTGCTCTCGTTTTTTTTATACGAACGAGATTCAATTTTGAATATATTTGGGTTTCTGATATAAACGAAAGAGGAAATTGATTTGAACTGATAAGGGACGAAGGGAGGTAGCTGGGAACTCGCGAGGCAGTAGATTGGAAGTTCGGCCATGAATTCTTTCTTCCTTTCTTTTTTTTCTTTATGAAACTGAAGAGGGAACATATGTGATTTTAACAAAAGAAAGTAACGTGATGGGTTGCACGATTTTATTGCGTGATTCTCGGCGTAGACACTGGGGCGTGCTTTACGGGATGAAAACGTGGTGATGAGTGACAAATTTTAAATTTAAATTTAAATTCGAATTCGAATAAATTTCGATGCGTTTACACGTCGTGTGCTCACAGATTAACTCCAAAAAATACGAAAATTGAAATCCGGCAATAATTCAACGTTACGGACCCAATGGAATTGGTTTCGTCGAATTCCGAGACTGTTTGAAAAATGACTATTTTATAAATATTGGTTCGAACGATTTATTTCAAAACTGATCAAATTAATTTGAAATTGGATTCTGAAGCTTCAATCATCTTCAGAATTATCAATACGAGTTTTATAAGCTTTCGAAATAATTTTTTTCTTCAACTTTAAATTGAAGATTCAATTTTTTTTTATCCAGTTCAATAGATTAAATTATAAAATTTAATCGCCAAATTCCAAGTTATATTCGGGATTCAAATTAAATCGTCGTTCAAATATTTTAAAATTAATTAAATATTTTCAATTTAATTCGTTCCAAAATTCTGGGTCGTTACAAACTTCCCTCCTTAAAAGAATTTCGTCCCGAAATTACAAGTCAGGAAGAAAAGTCCTTAACTCGTCTACTATCTTTCAACATCCAAATAGTTTTACCAAATTATCAAAATTTTCAAATCAAATCTTTCTACTAAAGATTTGTTATCATTTCGATTAACTTTCTAAACCTTTCATAGTTTTCAAACAACATTGTTTACTTCAAAATTCAAATTTAAATTCAAATTCAATTTTAAACCTTCAAAATTTTCTCAAAATTTTCTAACACTCGAAATTTCCGAAAAATTTCGCCAGCGTCTCCTTTCCGTGGCTAATACGGTACGACTACAAAACGTCCCTACGGACTCTCAGATTTCAAAAAGAAAAGAAAAAGCCAAGCGGCTAGACAAGAAATCAGCAAATCTCATATAGAAATTTAAATACTTACCTTTTGTCGAGCAATTCAAATTTATCTTTGAAAATCAAATCCCAATTCCTTTATAACACCTGTATATCCTACTAGCCATAATATCTAGTTACATATATTCAAACTATTTTGCAAATTCGATTACAAAATTTTCAATATAAATCACTTCTTCATTTTTAGCTTACTATTGAAATTACATATTCATTTTCATTAAATTCTACATTTCAATACCTCACTTTATTTATTACAAATCAAATTCAATTTCCAATGTTCAGCTTGAATTTCATTTACTACCAAATTCAAGACAAAGTTTATCATTCAGTTTTAATTTTATTCACGTCCAATTGTTAATTCCATTCATTGAAAATTTATTTATACTTACTTGAATTTATCTGCAAATTCTAACCATTCTTTTATTTAGTCACAATTCAAGTTTCAATTTAACTAATTCAACTTCCATTTCATGAATCAATTAATTATCAAAGTAGTTTATTCGGATTCAATCCTTATTCATTTTTCTCAGGTTTGGATTTTATTTCACTTGATTCAAATCTCATTTTTTATCAAATTTTCAAATGTTTTATAAGTTATCAACTTATTTTCATTCCGATTTTTTTTATCAAATCATTTATACATTCACAATTTACTTCCATTTAAAACAATTTAGTAGCAATTCCTCTTCTGGAAACCCGAAAATGAACACCGACGATGCCGCGGTCATCATCGAAGTTATTTTCCAGCGACCGAAAAGAGTTTAGAGCTTTCATCTCTCAAAAATACTTTTCAAACCTTTGAAATTCATTTTCAATTCCAAAAAGGATTTAAACTTTCCAAATCTCCAAAATTTTCAAATTCTTTTCAAAACATTTCCAAATACTTCTCAGGAATTCCGTTTCAAATTACAAATCACTTTTAAAATTTATATGCTTAAATTTCATTTGTATGTGAATTCATCTCTTTATCTTTCAATTCACATTTATAAATTTCATTCGTTAAATGGATTTATTTCCAAATCTTTGATTATTATTTTAATTTCTCATTCCATTTCATATAACAATGATAATAATTCAATGTTATTATTTTATAACAACCAAACATCCATATACTATGATAATTCATAGAAAATCATTTCTTTTCTATACAAAAATAGTTTTGGGCAAAATTATTTCATTTACCCTATTTAAAACAATACTGTGTCGGTTTATCTTGTTTGAGAGTTTAGAAACCCCTATCGATTACAGTTAGCTAGACTGCATCGACCAGAATCCATAAACAATCAACCGATAAGTCAACACAATACAAAACAATTTCATATTCAAATAACAAATACACGCTCATATCTATTAATACACTCAAACTCATTCTAGAGTACTACTGACTCTATCTCTAATGAGTAACACCCAACAGAGCAGGGTTGTCGCTTAACCATATGCTCTGATACCACTTGTAACATCCCGAAATTTTCGACTTTCGAAAATTCGGCATCGATACTCACTTTATCGATCGCCGAGCCATCGAATGCCGGAAACTCGAAAAGTTATGGTTTTAAAAAGAAGAAAAAGGCAGAAGTAGAAGAAGATAGAAGAAGAAGAAAACAGAAGAAGAAAGAAGAGAAGAACAACAGAACAACATCAGAACAGAAAACAATATCAGAATCTCACATATCGCAGCGGAACAATATATAATAGATAAACACTAGTCTTTTAAAACAAAGAACTATATCAGTTTATACATACATCAATCAGAGTCAATATACAACTCAATACAACAATGGACAGTTATATAAACTTGTCCTCATACAGAATACACAGCGGAATAAATATTATTAGATACAAATACTACGTCTCGTCATCCAGCTTATCTCCAAAGCTCCAGAATATCCAGAATATCCTGATAACCTAACTCAAGACTGCCCGTGTGGAAATTGGTGGGCACCCAGAGTTTAGAAGGGAAACAATAAACTCCGAGTCAGTCATGGTGACTGGTGTGAGATCGTAAAACAGTTATTTTTCACAAAGAAAATAAAACAAATTCGCAATGCTTTTGGAAAATGAAACTACCATAAGACCTCCCGCCACACACACAATGCAAACGCAGAATTGGAGGAGATTTCTTCTTATGATAGTCAAAGATGCTTACTATGCAAAATCAAATTCTTTTTTGATATTATTATTAGTGCATAGTGTAGAAAACATTTCGAAAGTATAAAATTAATCTTAGCCAACATACGACCAGTATCATATGCCTACTATAGCTACCATCTAAACAATGGTGACCACCGTACGTAAATGGCAGGTTCTACAACTAATACCGTACAAAGTTCGTATTGGAGTTTGGATTTCCAACAAATGGTCAAGCTAAGGAACTTTCTTTTCCACGATGGGTACGTCCCTGGAATAGACGACCCGAGAACCTAACGTTACGGTTATATCTCTGCCAACACAAGGCCGGGTTACCTCTGCAAAAATAGGTAACTACTGACACGCGTATGCCATCCCCCGATCGTAACCGATCTTCCCGAGGATCCCCGATTTCCAACAAACCACATAGATAATAATGCAGCAACCACATAGGTTAAGTATCTGGGCTCCATACCATGATACCACCTCTATCCAGAAGGAATGACATACACTAAGGGGCGCTACTCCCTAGAACCTTGCTGCATCCTTCCTGTTTCGACCATTTCCGAGGTGTGAGGCTCGACGAAGTCTCGTCCACAAAGCTACGCTTTCTACAAAGCCCTGCTTCGGGTCAAACAAAATGATCAACCTATGATCACAAAGATATAAGATCAAACAAATGATCATATCGCAAATGATCAAACACTGATCATTTCACAGCAACACTTAGTATGCCACGTTACCAAATTGGGATATATCGCTGATAAATTTCAACTACATAACCTCTGAGCTCGTACGTCTCAGAGAAGGGTGTTAAGCTAAGAGAATAAATTCTCCGCCACCAACAGATATGTATTTGAAAGAAATCAGCTTTATATCTCAAATTGTAACGTCAGACACACAATCCATACAAGTCTGTTCCGGGATCGAACAGAACCGAAGGCACTTCTCACGAAGCCCTTGCATATCCGGATAAATTTCTAATCACGTCCGGACTTCCCGTCACTAAGGGTGATAAAAACCTCTAAACCGGAGATCAGCCGATGTAGAGTAACTTGACGGTAATCCTTCCGTTTTCAAAAATATCCGGTCTTCAACACCGGTCTTCGAATGCAATTCATAACGACGTATCACATATTCGGAATGGGTTATACGACCCCATGGTCCTTTCCCGGCAAACCCGAATAGTGAGCGATTACTCAAAAATAAGTGTGGCATTCAAATTCATCCAATTCACAACAAATACCATATTCAAGGTAATTATTGATAGTCGGTTATTTAACTATCAATAAAGATGCGCAACATCATCAGATTCCAAATAAATTTCCAAATTATTTCATCTTCAAAAATATCTTTACTAGATATAAAATTTCCAATTCAAAAATAAATCAACGTTTATTTTTAAACAATTTCCCTTTCTTTTATAAATTCCATAGTGAATTTATATTTCAAAAATATCTACTGATATACGATTTTCAAATCGATTTCAATATTCAATTTCAATTTATCTTTACAAGAATAAATTCTCAAAACGTTCATTTCATATTGGAAAAGCATTTCCATACTTATTTAATAATAAGTAATTCACAAATCATTTATTTTCAACATTTGAAAATATTCAATATACTTAAATCAAAATTAAGTATAAATTCATTCTTTAAGGAAATCATTCTCTTAAGCACATTTATTTGAGTCAAAACGAATGTTACGTAAAACATCGTTACGACGACTCAAAATCACTAGTATAGGGATTCGGAATTAAGATAGATATATGAATCCCAATACTATATAAAACATTTCCTTTTGGAAATCATTTACTATAACAACAGTGTTATAGTCCATCATTTCCTTCTTTCTCGAAAACGTCTATTTCAACAATAAAAGTTGAAATCTATGATTTCGATATTTAACACATTTTAAAACATCTTTTAAAACAATTACTTCATTTCATAATATCACTTCTCCAAAACATATCCATTTTACTTAACAATATATTCACTGTCCAAAATCGTGAATATACTTCACTAACCACATTTCAACATTTTCTACACATTTTATTTAAAAGCTTATCCACTGTCCAAAATCATGGATATAATTCCCTTAATAACTTCTATATTAAATTCATCAAATTTGATTGATTTCGAATTTATAAAACAACGTTTATAAATTCTATTTCTATTTCCTAACAACTTCAATTTAATAAATCTCCTTTATTAACAATTCGATTCATAACTCAAATCTTATACCAACAATCCATAATTATAAGTTAAATACTTATAATTTCTTTATTTTACAAAATCATTTCCATTTGTAAGTTCACAATTTATAAATTTCATTTATTTATAAATCCTTAAAAATTCATTTTAACGCTTATAAAAACTCGTTTTATAATACCAACATTTTAAAGTTATAAATATCAATTTTTGTACATCTTTTACATACATCGTTTTTAATAATTCAAAAATTTCCATTTAAAACCATTTTTATAAATTTCTTAACTATCTATTTCAAAAGAAATTACCTTTTGGTTATAATTCACAAATCTTAACTTTTATAACTTTAAATCTTAACGTTTATAAATCAATTCAAAAATTCCATAAAACGTATATTTTCAAAAATCACTTTAAAAATCCTTTTAAAGTAAAGTCGTTATTTTTAAACTTCAAAACTTGAATCCGATGATGCAACAGCACCAATTAGTCAAACACAACAACAACAAACATCATATATCAATATGATCACAGAATATACATCAATATCTGTAAATAAATAAATACTGGTGAGGAATCCAGTTGGATCCCTCCAACCTGTTTCCCTGCATCCACAGATGTTAGCACAATACCAATTCCACTTCGAGGTGGAATATCGCGGTATATGGGTTTTATAAAAATATCCGCTTACTAACGGCGTAATAGGGTCTCATCCGCTATACGAGGCGGGAAATCAATCAATCCAATATATACATATGCCAATATGTATATATTGCTACATATATAATAGATATATCCTACTATATCTAATATCACATCCAAACAAACAAACAAACAATAACTGAAAATTCCACTTTTCATTTGAGTGAGAAAAATCTCACCTTAGCTTTTATTTTGCCATCCCATTTTCCATTTTCGGCTAGTTTCTCCATTTCAGACCTAGTAAATTTTTTTTTTTATAAAATTCATTAATATTCGAAATGATCGAACAATCAACTTTTATTTGGTAATTTTAGTTATTCAATGGTTTTGGTTTTAAACCAATTTCAATTATTAAATCTGAAACTAAATTTCTTATTTGATAAATTAAATTAGCCAAATTATTTTGTCGAACCAATTTCTCTTACCAATTAAATTAAATCGAATAAATAAATTTCCATTTGCTAAATTAAATTAACTAGTGATTAAATTTAAATCAAAGGATTAAATTTCAACCTTATCTCTGTTTTCTTTTCTCCAAAATCTTATATCAATTCCCAGTACACACATATATACATACTTATTTAATAATCTTTGCCAGTTTAAAAATCTATTTTCTTTTATTACTTTTAAAAATAAATTAAACAGATCAACATTCAAATAAACTACCTTAATAATTTACTTTATTTTTGAATTTTTAACGGTTTACTAAAATAATCAAAATTCTTTTGAGTGAAAACAAAACGTTACCTCATCGGCTCAATTACTCAAGCAAACCGCCAGTAACGTGGTCGACGCCTCGTCCCAAAATCGATTGCGAGCCATTCGCCTAATTGAATGCCGCCGAGATTGATTCCCCTTACTGCCTCGATCCTCCTTTGCCATCGACTCGACATCACGAGCATGCTATCCCTGCTTCGCCGCCTGAAACTGCTATCGCGACCGCCCCCTAAATCAACATCGCCTGCCGCATCGCGAGTGCCAGCCTCCCATCGATCACGCAACCCAGATTTTTCGAGTTCGACGTCGAACTGCTCGCCCATCTTCGCCTTCCTCGCTGCCTTCGTCGTCGCACTCCAGTCGAGCCACGCCTTAAGGCTCGCGATGCTCCACGCGCGCGCGCGATGTTCCCTTCCCCCCCAGGCGATTCACTATGCCCCATCACTTGCTCTCGTTTTTTTTATACGAACGAGATTCAATTTTGAATATATTTGGGTTTCTGATATAAACGAAAGAGGAAATTGATTTGAACTGATAAGGGACGAAGGGAGGTAGCTGGGAACTCGCGAGGCAGTAGATTGGAAGTTCGGCCATGAATTCTTTCTTCCTTTCTTTTTTTTTCTTTATGAAACTGAAGAGGGAACAGATGTGATTTTAACAAAAGAAAGTAACGTGATGGGTTGCACGATTTTATTGCGTGATTCTCGGCGTAGACACTGGGGTATGCTTTACGGGATGAAAACGTGGCGATGAGTGACAAATTTTAAATTTAAATTTAAATTCGAATTCGAATAAATTTCGATGCGTTTACACGTCGTGTGCTCACAGATTAACTCCAAAAAATACGAAAATTGAAATCCGGCAATAATTCAACGTTACGGACCCAATGGAATTGGTTTCGTCGAATTCCGAGACTGTTTGAAAAATGACTATTTTATAAATATTGGTTCGAACGATTTATTTCAAAACTGATCAAATTAATTTGAAATTGGATTCTGAAGCTTCAATCATCTTCAGAATTATCAATACGAGTTTTATAAGCTTTCGAAATAATTTTTTTCTTTAACTTTAAATTGAAGATTCAATTTTTTTTAATCCAGTTCAATAGATTAAATTATAAAATTTAATCGCCAAATTCCAAGTTATATTCGGGATTCAAATTAAATCGTCGTTCAAATATTTTAAAATTAATTAAATATTTTCAATTTAATTCGTTCCAAAATTCTGGGTCGTTACAGAACAAGTACTGTATAGGCAGAGGGAATGGAGGAAGGAAATGGGGATGTTATCAGGTGAACTTGCTGTTTTGAATGGAGTGCATGGTTGAAGAGGATGGTTGTCGTATGGGAAGTGTATGAAAGAGGTTGGTTAGGCTGGTGGCTATTGTTGGAGATTTTGTGGAATGTTTGTTGTGGTAAGGAGTTTGGTCTGTAAGAGTTTAGTGGCAATGAAGGGATTGCAGTGGTGCGAGCTGCTGATTGTAAGTTGATGGCAAGGGCAGTTTGTTGTGATAAGAAGTTGTGGTAGCCGGAGGTTAATGCGAAGGAGTTTTGATTATAGGTTAGTTTCCAAGTCGAGGATGCGTGGTTGTGATTGGGGAAGAGCAGGTGATGTAGTTCTTTGAGTCGTGGGATATGTTGTGGTGGCTGTTGATAGTGGATGGAACAGAGTTTGTGTGGCTGAAGTGTTGAATTTATATAACCAATTTTAACACATTCACCGTGTACTAATAAAGGTTACTGGAACCTGGTACAACTTTGATAGAAAAGTATATCCCTAGTTGATGTAACAGAACCAGTTTTAACACCTTCAGTGTACTCACTGCGTAGCCTGATAAGCTATCACATTATCAACAACATATTGTTATAGCAATAATGCAATACTTTGGTAAATTAACTACCAGCTTGTATTCAACATCCACCAACATAGTGAAACTGCGTTGCCCCAACTGTAGGTGCTATGACCCAACAGGGTCGCGTTGCTCGCTACAACTAAGGCGAACACACGTTCATTCTTTAACATATCTAAACCCCTAGTAGTTAGTTAAATATCATTCTACACTTAAGCACTGAATGGTCATAATTTGCCACATGATAAAGACATTTATCTTTATCATAAGTTCATCTGCTAATGTGCAAGTCTAGTGCACTGACTTCACAAATATGATGTAAAAGTTGTTGGACGATTACAATGTGCTCACATCAGTGGTTAATACGCAGAGGCATATTTGTTTGAAGTATTATAGTCTAAGGACTTCTATATTTGTCCATTTTTGATCTTTGATACCTTCACCTCACAAATATTTAGTAACATGATTATTATTGTTTACAGGTAGATAAACGTTTGTGAAGAATTCAAGCAGCAGCACTGGTTTTTGGTATGGTAGCAGCACATGTATGTAGTTAGGTTGATTAAAACTGTTATGAAACTAGTATGTATGGTAGCAGCACTACTTTAGCTGCATGTACTATTATGAAACTGTTTATGGTAGTTTGGTTGTGTAAACATATGGTTAACCTTTTGTCTTGACACTAATGTTATGATATAGTGGTGATTATGTAATTTCTTTTGTTTGTGTTATTGTGGTTCATTGAATGTGTTATTTTTGAATGTGTAAGTGTTTATATATTACATTATTGTATAAGTTTTGAAGTAATTGAATTGGAGGCGAAATCAGATGTAGTCGTGGAACAGCAGGCAATAAAATCGAAACATACGGTGGCGGAGAAAAAACGCCACCAAAAAGCGCTACAGAATCAGCAATTATAGTAACTCAGATAATCTCCGTGGCGTTCAAAAAATGCTGCAAAAAATAATAATAAGTGCAATAAAAAAATAAGATAGTAAACGACACCTTTTCGGTGGCGTTTCTTAAACGCTGTAAAAAAGATCTTTAGTAACGTTTAAAAAACGCTGCCAAAAATTCATTTATAGTGGCGCTAAAATAAATGCAACAAAAAATCATGGATTTTTAGTCGCATGTTTTCCAGCGGCGTTTATCAAAACGCCACCAAAACTTTTTGTAGCGTTTTTTGTGCGCCACTAAAAATCAAATTTCTTGTAGTGCTTCTTTCGTTAGGCCATTACTTCAATTAATCCTATGAGAGGTTCTGTAGAAATCTGAATAGTCACGGATTATAAGAACAACACTGATGGATCTACCTCATGGACTGAAGCAATCCAAAAGTAGAAAATAGATCCAAATAGCCTGAGATCGATACTCTCTCAATGAAGGCACCAAAGTGTTTACGGCAAAAGTTGGCACAAACACCAAAAGATTAATAGAGGAGAATAAAATGAAGAAAATAAATTAAAAAAGTGGAAAAGGAGAACACGCAATAGTTATAGTGGTTCGACAAATCGAAGGCCTATGTCCACTTGAACTTTGTTTATGTTACTGCTAAATTTTACAAAATTGATCTTATGGATCGGTAGCTATGGATCAGTGATAATTCGTGAGATTAAAAGAAAGTACATATATTTGTTAACTAAGCTAAAAGTCCTTTAAACAATGCCCCTCCTCTATTTATAGCTACAGGTGGACGAATCAACCACATTTTTGCCCACCTTCCCCATGTCCAGGAGAAGTTGAACTGAGAAAATCGTGGACCACATTCTTTCCCACCTTCCCCATGTCCAGGAGAAGTTGAACTGAAAAATCATGGCCAATTCATCAATGTTCAGGGATCGGTACCGCATCATGTTCATGGATCAGTACCGACCATAAGATTTCTCTTGTGGACCTTCTTCACTCTCTTATAGACATTTGGTTTGCTTACATCTTTGTTTTTGACATCAGATTGCATTGTTACAAGCTTGAACTTGGATGAATTCCCTAGTTCAGAGGTTGGATAAGAGTACTCGATCAATTGTTTGGGTCAAGAATGGTGAGAAAACCATACCATATTAGTATATGTTGACTAATAATGGCTCTAACATTGTACATCATGAACATGTGGGGTCAGTACCGAACCTTGATTATGGTTCAGTATCGAACTATGACTTGACTTGAAACTTGGGTCTTTGAGCTTTGGCATTTGTTGTAGGAGGAGTATATGTATAATTGGAGATAATTAGCTAGCTTCTGACTGCACTCCTTAGTCTTACTCGACATCTGTGCTTGGCAGTTATTGCTCTGGATTCCCGCTTGTTAATTCTTCTGTTTGATTGATCTGACTCATCCGTATATGGCTTGATCACAAGGCTAGATAACATCTCTATTTTTAAACTTATTCACAAGCATGCTTATATTTTATATGTTTTCCATTCTCTTTTTCAAGGACCTCTAGCTCAAGTGGTTAGAGGTATGACGCTTTAGACAAAAGTTATAGAGGTCATCAGTTCGAGTTTCTAAGACATCAAAATGAGTGATCTGCTTGAATAAAAAACCATTCTTATTCTACAAAATGTTTACCATCCCCTTTATTTAATTAAGCTATAAAAAAAATCAAAAATCAAATATAAATATTAATTAATTAAATAATAAGTAAAATACCAAAATATATTATAAATACATATAAAATTATTTTCAATTTTTAAATAAAAGTATATATTAATTTTTCCGATCCATGCAAATATACATGCATACATACATGCATGCATATATACATACATATACATACATACATATACATACATACATATATATATATATATAAACAAATAAATATTTAAAATCTTATAACATCTATAGATTATTTATATAGACGGTTTCAAAATTAAAAATTATTATTTTTGGCTTTAGAAATAAAAATACGTTTTAAAACCTTTTATTTTTGATTGTACACACACATGTACACACACACAGATATATATAACTTATGAGCATGAATTTTATTAAAACAATATTTTACTTACAGGTTTCATAAAGTAAAAAAAAATCATTTTTTTATTTTTGAAAAATAAAAATATTTTAAGATATAAATTTCTGAAAAGCCATATATATATAATTATTATGGATTATATTTACTAATTTTTTTCTGGCCCATGGCTTTGAAGTTGAAAACAAAATTATTTTGGAAAATTCAAACTGTTAAGAAATTCAAAACATAAAATTATGGAATATATAATTATTTATAAATAATTAATAAAACTATATATTTAGATTATTAAATCTAAATATTTTATTATATACATCTATTCATATATGCTGATAAATTATATTATAATATATATATATATATAATTTTTAAATAACATTATATTATATATATAATTATTAATTAATTAACTAATGACTGAATTAAAAAATTATTACTAATATCTTATATTAATGGGGATGTAAATATAAATGTTTATGTCTATATATGTATATAACATCATCATTATACTATGATATTAAACATATTTATTAATCATAAATCACAATGTTTACACTACACCAAATAAGCCATTTTGTAACACTTTTTTCCATTCAATTTGTAACGGTAATTACCATTACAAATTGCTAGTGAAAGTTTGTCCTGGTTATTACCATTACCAAATCTTGTAATTTCATAGATAATTGAAAGTAGCATGGATAGGATTATAATTTTATCTATTATTGTTACTGATTCCATTTCTCACGCTTTATATTTCATTATTTCAGTATTATTTCCTCTTCCATTCTATGGTTATTTGCCCTTTGCCTTGCCCCACCTCTATATTATTTGCTCTTTGGTATTATTTCCTCTTCCGTTCTAGGATTATGTAACATCCCGTAAAAATTAATAAGAAACTAATTAATTAATAATAAGGCTAAAAATGAAAATTCTGCAAATGTTGGAATTTGGCCATAAAACTTACTTCATGGTATTCATGGCGATTTTCTAAGCAATTTTCATACATAAGGTTTTATGATCGGCGTACAAATAATTTACCGATATTTGAAAATTTCAAATAAAAAATAATTCAAAATAATAAACGTTAACGATAGCTTGGAGTCAAAGGAAATAGTTAACGTTAATTAAAAAGGTAAAAATTAAAATAAACAACAATAAATAATTTTCGGTCGCTTACAAAGGTCGTTCGACCGCCTATAATGGGCCAGTCGACAGCTAGCGATCGACTGCGCAAGGAAGGCCAGTTGAAGGTTAGCGGCTAGGGTTTGCCTAGGCCAAAGACCATCTGGATTTAATTTAATAAAAATATTCTCCATCCGATGGCTCTAATGCGTTCCATCATCTATAAATAAGAGGTGAACCCCCTCACTTTTATTCACTAGTAAAACTCTGTCAGTTCTCTTGCTTCTTAATAAACTAGATTCAAGCATTAGGGAAGAATTCAATCAGATTAAAGAAAAAAGGTAATAAGTTTTAGATATACGTATCTCTTTGTTTCTATTCTTCTCTAATATCTGGATTTTGAATCTACTCTATATACTATTAAATTGTTCTATATTGTAAAATTAAAAGAGGATAACTAGAGGTGGAAATAGGCGAAGGCGTAGAATTGAATCCAAAGGAAATCGGGGTAAGCTATCGTGAATGGAAATCATAGTTTTTCTCTTTATAGTAATTTGCTTGGATTTGTTTTATGCCTTGGGGAATTTTATATACAAAAATCTTAAATCAAAAACCCCAAAATTCCACCATAAAATGTGAATTCTTTGATTAATTGGAATCTTAAATTGTTTTGTGTTAATATAGTAGATTTAATTTATTATTTGCAATATGAATAATTTATGTCCTATTCAACTTCCACTTTCCAATTTTTGTTTATTGTGATGAAGGATTCTAAAGAAAAAGTGTTAGGGAATGGTGTCCAAAGTATGGATTTTCCTATTAATAGTTTGCACCACCTATTTCCATAATTTAAGTATAAATATGAATCCTTTTTTACTTTACTCTTGCGTATGTGAAAGTTGAATAGAATATAAAGAATTTAAATCATAAAGTTTGTTCCCTTGAAATAGAGGCGTTAATTCAACTATGTTGATTAAAAGTAAGTTAGATATTTTGATTTAATTTTTTTATGCAAGTCTGCTTTGTTTAGTTGATCTAAACTATTGTGTGAGACCGAGACTTGTATAAATATGGAAGTTTTGACATTTAGGTTATCTTAACAACTCGCATAGGAAGCGAAAACCATAGTATAGAAATAATTTTACACATGCTTAGGAATATTCAATTAAAACTAGTCAGTCTAATATTTACGTTAAGTATGAATATATCGATAGAGTTAGGGGTATGCCTTAGGGGCAATTATGTAATTTGTTACATATATCTAACTCGTTGACCAATCTTATTTGAAATAAAAGGTATTTTCTTCCTATTATATACTTGATATAATGTGATTATATTGATTAATTTACTTAATCAAAAGTATATTTAATAAAAAATCCATAAATGGTATATTTTGTGATAGTAGTTACAAAGTGTTGTAACCGTGAGTAAATTATCACAATGAAACAAATATACCATTTTAAATGTTCCTAGCAACATGCATCGAGACTGGATATCAATGTATCCGTTGAGACTGGAGTATGTAACGCTCTCTAAATGTTGGGTAGTGTATTACTCATGACTAATGGGGGCACCTAGGAGTTACGTTCTAATAGTTATTGGATAACTATGGAACGACTCATTCAATAGTTTTTTGTTGGTTAATATAACTAAGGTCAAACAGAAAATATCGATGTAACTGATTTACACAGTTCTCTTGACTTGAGAATACCGTGGATCTTCAATATGAAAGCTCTGTTTTGATTATAGCCAAATCATGGCATGCCGTCCATTGAGTGACTATAGTTGGGTCGAGTGGAAATATTGGAAGTGAAGCACTATTCAAGAGAGGATTCGTCTCCTCAGTTACATGCGGTTAGTATCACAGTCAACTCAAGTCAACTCAAAGTCAAAGTCTCTGGCCAGAGCACTTCATTTAATAATAATTGTTATTATTGAACCAAGGACCTTGTATTTGGACTATAAAGTTGAATGTGGATAAAGTTTGAATTTTGACCATTACCAAATTCCATAAGTTCAAAGTGATATAGTTCTGACGAAGAGAATTGGTGTAAATAAATGTCACAACCGGGTAACGCTTATTAAACTAAAATTGGATTTTACCGAAAATGAGTAAGCGATAAATTTGGCCATAATATCACACCACCTGCTAAGTGGCGTGTGAACGTTAACATTAGAACAGTTCAATGTTAATCGCTGACCAAATTTACACCCAAAAGTTACACAACCGAAATGATGAATTTCCTTAAGACCGGACGATTTAATTAGTTTATAATTGTTATAAATTAATTAAATTAATTAATATTTATGAAATATTAATTATAAAATTTGAATATGATTTGAGAAATAAATAATGTTATATATATTTATAACAGTTATAACTATATCGATCGATATACAATATCGACAAGCGATTAAATTAGATTTAATTGCATAGTATTTTGACTTGGGCTTAGATGGGTTCAAGGCCCATCATTAAGGCTGCAAAATTTTGGTTTTGGGAAGGTCTAGGGGTGTCTAAAACATAGGGAATTGGATTGGAGATAATGGGTTAAGATCAAGTGAGAATGGGTAAAAAGGTTTTCCTCGTTTCTCTCTAATACAACCATATATATATATATATATATATATATATATATATATATATATATATATATATATATATATATATATATATATATATATCTAAAATAATGACGAACCTTTTTGGCCGCCATTACCTTCTACATTGCTGGTTAAAATATAGCTCTCAATACACTCCGAAATTCTCAAATATATTTCAAATTAAAATAATACTATTCGATAGTTTGAGGTCGGTGATTCCAGACTTGCAGTTTGACGAATCAAGAACAGTAAAAGGAAGGGAAGTCCTTGCTTCAACGTGGATTCAAAGGCATGATTAAATTGGTAATTTTAATTCATATTACAGTAATTAAATTATATTCTATGATCCTATAATGAGATATTTCATATCTGTTTAAATATATTGCCACTATATGTATAGTTAGGTGAGATTTTGTAAGTAGATATAGGTTTCACAAATCAGTTTGGTTATGTGCATAATTTGTTTATTATACTATTTGATTTATGCATAGTAAATGTTGTTTACTGTACAAAATCAATTTTTTCCATTAATAATTGTTTTATATATATTTATTAATAAATTCATATATATATATATTAGTGTATATTTCTCTCTCATAATAGCATATATGCATATATATGGTATATATATGATTTGAAAATTTTAGTACACTCATTTATATATAATATTAATTTTCAAATTCGAAAATTAATTATCATACATATATTCACATTTTTAAATTAACATTTATTGAATTTTGAATTGTTTATTATATGTAAAATAATTATTACGTTAAAAATTCAATTTTATATCTAAAAAAATATATTATATCATTCTAGAAACGTATAGAAAAAAATTAGGATTTTTTTAATAAATTTATTATTTTTAATAATTAATAATATTTAAGAAAAACTATTTATGATTTATTAAAAATAATAATTTAATTGAAAAATTCTTCAAAGTTTTTCTTAACCTTTCATTCATGATCTTAGAATTTCTGAAATTTTAAAATTTGAATTTTTAATAATATATTATTTTATATTAAATAATTATTGCCGAAATCAAAGTATTTGTTTTTAAAAATAATATTTCAACTTTGAAAAATCTCCAGATTTCTTCTAAGCTCTATTTTATGATCCTAGATTTTTGAAAATTGTAAAATTTTAATTTTCATCAATATATTATTTTATATTTATTATTTATCGATGAAAACATTATTTTATTCATAATATATACAAATTAAAATACTAAAATTATTATGTTTGCAAAACTAAGTTAATTTTGAATTATAAATAATTTTTAATAATTGTTCTCTCTCTCTTTCTATATATATATATTTATCTATATATAAATGTTTTATGTTCATATATTATATATAATATATTTAAACATACATATGTGTGTGTGTGTATTTTGTAACACATATACATGCACATATTTGGGCAACATACATGACATACAAAATGAGCTAATATGTCTGTTGCAATGTAAATCCCAACCTCTGCATATGGGCATATTATACCTTTCACGGATTATTATATTATACATGCACTCACACATATACGTATATAATACATTTATGTATAAACTAAATCAAATAAAATTAATTTCATATCTTAATATATTTGAATTTAAATAAAATAGATGATTTTATTTTAATGAAATTTAGAAATGTTCTAATTCAGTTAGACTTCATAAGCCCAATAAAGATCCAATAGGGTAAATTTTTTGAAATTCACCCATAACTT
Source organism: Allium fistulosum (assembly GCA_030737815.1). NCBI lineage: Eukaryota > Viridiplantae > Streptophyta > Magnoliopsida > Asparagales > Amaryllidaceae > Allium > Allium fistulosum. Next base: position 1,256,983,447 of record CM060904.1, read on the forward strand.
CCGCTTCGGGCTAGTCCAGTTCCAACAATGGTATCGGAGCCCAATAGCCTATGCGGTCTAAATTAGTCATATTAGGGCTAACTAATTAAGCTTGCCTACTTAGTACGGTATCTAGAAAGGTAATGTCTAGGATTGGAATTGGGTAATCAAGTACCCTGTCCTACCTGGTTACCGACCTGAACCGAAAGGTGAAGTGAGCCCAAAGGTTGCTCCTAGTAGAAAAGGTCCAACTTAATTTGGGACTTGGGCTAATTTTCAAAATCGTTTTGAAAATTAATGTTAAAGATTTTAAATTTAATAGTTAAATTTAAAATAAAACATGTTTATTATAAAAATTATAATACTACATAAGTTTTCAAAATGTTTGAAAGGATAATGATATTTTCAAAATGTTTGAAAATATTTATATAATAATTTTAAATTTATCAATAAGATTAATAAAATAATTTAATTAAGAATGTTAATTAATTAATACATATATGCATGTATTATATATGTTGATATATGTTATGTTATTTTAAAATGTTTAAGATAACATAAGTATACATGTATGTTTACAAGATAAAATTTGAAATTAATAAAGTTTAATAAAAATTGTTTAATTGAATAAATTAATTAAAGGTTAATTAATTAAATAAAATACACATATATATGATATATGTGTGTTACACTATAAAGGTTATAGTATACGCTATAAATGTTATAGTAGATATGTCCAATATAAAAGTTATATTGGAATACTAATTTAAAATTAATTAAAGAGTTAATTGATTAAAATTAATTATATAAGATTTAATTAATGATATATTATACGTAAGACTATCATATAAGTAATATGAAATATAAAAGTTATATAACAATAAAACTTATATGATATGTGTATAAACTAAATGTGGAACATTAAAGAAACCCAAATAGACTTGAGAAATAAATACATATGTAAATGTACATATACCATGATTTCTGATGTGCCTGACACTTGAATCGCTGGGGTATTTTATAAGAAATATATTATTCTATAAGTCGATATCACTCAATATATATATTGAAGATTATGAATCTTCAATATAATGTTATCCTCTACCATATATATTAATAAATTACTTACATACTCCTTAGTTGTTGAGCAAACTCAAGCTAGGGATGCTATGCATAGTATTATTAATATATTGAACAGATGAGGTAAGATAACTATATGTATTTGTTGAGTAAACTCCAGGTACATATACTATACTTAGGCCATCACGATATGGTAGGTATGAGTGAATAATCTCTTTCGATTTGTTGAGCAAACTCAAGGTCGAAATGAGATTAGAACAAGGAAAATTGGGTTAAGAGTTGTATATGATACAACCGATAAGGAGTTATCCATCGTTTGTGGGGCTATGATTTGTTGAGCAAACTCAAGGTCCGAATACTAAAACAAACGAGTCCTAACATCCACTAGTGAAGTTGTAAGACTTCTATGTTTCATCTTAGGGTTTGGAGAAACATAAAAGACTAGTGTGAGCCTTATTAGAAAAATGAAATGATAACATTTAACCTTTCTAATATTGTAAGAACATATGCTATATAATGTTATAATTATCTACAATGATAAATTTGTGCATTTAGTATGATTGATAAAACGTTTGTCAATATTTTAAGATAATGTATTCAACTTGAATGATTTCAAAAGGATCATATTGTGTTAATGTAACACAAGACCATAAACTACGAGATACGTCTAAGAACTCGATCATTGAAATGTCATCTCGATCGGTTTACATAAAGTACAACATATTTGATGTCTTAAATGTTAAGAATAATCGAATGCGCTTTTGTAAAAGGTTTGTTATGATATTGTAGTAAGGTTTTCTTTTGAATAGTTTGACAATTTGAAAGAAAAACGAATGTATAAGAATAGATGTAATTTAAGGTAAAGTTGGAATGAAGAGAATGAATAGTCACTTCTACTTCATAAAGAAACATTGGAAACAAGAATTGTAATACTAATTGATACTTAATATTGGAATATGAAACATGATTTTTATTCTGAAATGTATTTTCATATAGAAAATTGTTTTCTATAACATTTATTTCTTTGAGCTCAAGATATTTGATCAAAGAACTCTCCACTGTAAACTAGTTGCATCATATTGAATAAGTAAACAATATTAACAATATTAAGTGCATGGTGGACCTCCAAATTTATTACGCTATTATAGTAATGGCGGAAATAGTGGGAGCATGCCATATAGCACCTAATGATTGCATCAAATTACGAAAATTATTTTCGTAAAATATACCGAACATTATTTGTGAAATAATGTTTATTTTTGGTATTGACTGAAAAATAGATATAAATATATTTCAATATGAGTACTATGAATATTCATTATGAAATAGAACTATATTATGGAATTTGTTTTCATAGTAAAAGTGATGCAACAAAAAATACATATGTGTCTAATATTATTTACAGTTGTTTTGAAATTATAGATTAAGCCGTAGTTTTGAAAAATAATTTTACTATATGATTATGAATCATATGATACAGGTTAATTATCTCTCAAGCAATTAATGGCTATGCACCCATTCAGTGGAACCATCATAAGAGTTGATGAACTCTTTGAACTAATACATATTGATGTATGCAATCACAAGTCTATTAATACCAAAAGGGTTCCACATACTTTGTTATATTCATCGATGATTTATTACCAACATGTACATATGTATTGGATACACATGTAGTAAGTTTATGATAAATCATAGAATATAAAAAGAAAAGTAAATAAAATATCATGCAATAAAATAAAATGATTTGATTTGGTCGAATAAGTGAGTATATTGGAAAGAGTTCCAAATGTACCTAAAAATGAATATAGATTCAATCTCAAAAGTCACTCCTCCATGTGATACATAATGATGCATCGATAATGAGTAATCAAACATTGTTGGACAATATACGATTAATTGTGAGTGAAGTTGAGTTAGTTTCTTTCTATAAGGTCATGTACTTAAGAGTAGTTCACAAGGTTGATATTATTTCATCTAAACACAGTTTACAAAATCATACAAGACAAGGGTTTGTAAGAAATCTCAACATATCCTAGGCCAAGGAGTTGGCAGGTTATGCGAGTCGAAAGATTGCACGTAATAATTGTTCATGAGGGATCTTGTATGAATCTCCAAAAAGTTTTTGGAAAAGTCTGTCATCAAATGACATATTTATGTTTTGAACATAATTTTTGTAAACTAAAATCAGTTTTATAAATAAAAAGGTTCATAAAGCGTTTATGAATCCCTATTCTATTTGCACTAAGAAACCATTTTTGTTTCAAGATATATCAACTTCATTGTGAAGTAATTTCTTTGAGAAATTTTTGGTAGTTAAATGGAATAGGATCCAATCCATATATAAAACTGATTATATGAGATGAAGTGAAATTAACAAACCTAAATGAACACATAGCATTAGAATGTCTAATAAGTATTCTCGTACATCGAAGAGAAACTATGAGTTTCTTATTAATGTCGAAAATATACATTACCCTCGGTTGTTCAATTAAACCATCAAGATTGTTGACTCTATATGGTATGATGTGCAAATCTAAAAGAATTCCAATACGCTATCAAAATATGATTTTGGTGGTCGTAACCAAAGAGATGTGATTCATCGGCCGAGATTATGTCTTTATTGGAAAGACTAATGTGGTTGGAATTAAATGAGCAATGTTGATAAGAATAATATCGCAAATTTCAATTGTTGAAATTAGCATAACAGATTCGGTATTCAACGTGCTCAAGTTAATTCAGATTTACTCACAAAATTATCGCTCGATAAGACTTAATGTTTGGTACTTATGTATTGAAACAGAAAATTCTAAAGAATGATTTAGAGTAAGCCGTTTACACATATTAACCAAAATGCCTCAAAGTCAGTAGGAGCGATGTTGGGTTTGTGAGTCTTTGGATATGATCCAAGAAATGATACGAATGCATCATTTTATAAGCATCAAGACTGTGCAGTTAAAGCGCTCGGTGGATTCGATGCGGTAGAGGTGCAAAAAGTCATAGCGGGGATGTAGCGAAGATATAGCAGGATATATCGAATTACTCTAAAATAGCATATAAATCCCATACTTGTTGTTTTTACAAATATATAGATAGTAATTATGTGAAAAATTAACATTCAATTGAATTATAATTAATACAAAAATAATTTTAAATAAAAATATGTGCAAATGTATTGTAAATGAACGTAAAACTGTTATATAACTTAATTTAATTTAGTAGAATATTAGAGTATTATCATTTCTAAACATATATCAAAAATTCAATGAAATTAATTAATTTCATAATTTTTATAGCGTATAAATATCATTTTTCAATCCAATTTTTTAAAGAAGATATAGCGGAAATAGCGGAATATAGCGGAAATAATGGGATATAGCAGAAATAGTGGGGATTAAAGCGGAAAGGCTATATGTTGGGGATATATGGAAAAATCGTAGCGGTAGGAATCCGCTATAAGATATATCGGAGTTATAGCGGGGATATAGCGGGGCATTAACTGCACAGCATCAAGATTGAATAAGTATTTTGATAGAAATATCAAACAGTTTGATTTTCAACCAAAGTGCAGAGGAAGCGCGTGTTCATAAGAAAGAACGTTAAAAGGTACATTGATATTTCTAAACTATAAGTAAACAACACATTGTTGATTTTAACAATATGCTTGTATTAAAATCAACTTTAGTTGTTTTAATACTCAAATTTGGATTTTATATGATGCCTTTTATGGTGAGTATAAAAGATATAGGCACTGTTCCAAAATGACATACAAGAGCACCCTATTAAAAAGAGAACATGTAAGTTGAATTTCTTATGCAATAGCAATAAAAATTATCATACAGGTTATGTTGTGTATGATATTGTGTTTTGTTTATGTATTTGATACATGGAGCAAATATAAAATCCAAACTGATATCACTAAATGGTTGTTTGAGGTGTTCTCGCGTATTTATGAAATACTAGAGAATTGTTTATAGAAACAATGAACTCGTTATGATGAAACATTTGGGCATAAACTTTTGTGAGTGATATTGAGTATAACATATCAATGATAAAATTCAAGTTAAAATCTTTAATTTGAAAATGTTTCAAAATAAAGGTGATTGTGGTTGATTCAACGAAATGTTGAGAACATTAACTTGAATAGTGCTATAATAAACCAACGTATATAGATATAAATGCACAAATTTATAATTGAGCCAAAGGTGATTCCAAATGTTGAGAATCCCATAATATTGTTATTAGATAAAAATGTCATGAAATTGGTCATGATAGAACTTAAAGCTCACTAAAAGTCGAAAGACATACTTCGAAGCGTTCCACATGATAAAGGCAGTTTATCAGTGTCAGAGAGAGTAAATCGACAAAGTAGATAATTAAAACATAATAGCATACTCATTCACTAAGAGACTGACCTAATTGGTTTTGAGAAAACTGATTGGAGAAGTTGGAATTAGATTCTATAATTGACCCCAAGTGCAAGTGGGAGATTGATAGAATTAGGGGTATGCCCTAGGGGCAATTATGTAATTTGTTACATATATCTAACTCGTTGACCAATATAGTTCAAAATAAAAGGTATTATTTTCCTATTATATACTTGATATAATGTGCTTATATTAATTAATTAACTTAATTAAAATTATATTTAATAGAAAAATCCATAAATGGTATATTTTGTGATAATAGTTACAGTGTTGTAACCGTGAGTAATTTATCACAACGAAACCAATATACCATTTTAAATGTTCCTAGTCAAGGTGCATCGAGACTGGATATCTATATATCCGTTGAGACTGGAGTACGCAACGCTCTCTAAATGTTGGACAGTGTATTACTCATGACTGCTGGGGCACCTAGGAGTTACGTACTAATAGTTATTGGATAACTATGGAACAACTCATTCGATAGTTTTCTGTTGGTTAATATAACTAAGGTCAAACAGAAAATATCGATGTGACAGATTTACACAGTTCTCTCGACTTGAGAATACTGTGGATCTTCAATATGAAAGATCCACTTTGATTATAGCCAAATCATGGCATGGCGTCCATCGAGTGACTATAGTTGGGTTGAGTGGAAATATTGGAAGTGAAGCACTATTCAAGAGAGGATTTGTCTCCTCAGTTATATGCGGTTAGTATCACAGTCAACTCATGTCAATTCAAAGTCAAAGTCTCTGGCCAGAGCATTTCGGTTAATAATAATTGTTATTATTGAACCAAGGAATTTGTATTTGGACTATAAAGTTTAATGTGGATGAGGTTGGAATTTTGACCATTATCAAATTCCATAAGTCCAAAGTGATATAGTTTTGACGAAGAGAATTGGTGTAAACAAATGTCACAACCGGGTAACGCTTACTAAACTAAAATTGGATTTTACCGAAAATGAATAAGCGATAAATTTGGCCATAATGTTACACCACCTGCTAAGTAATGTGTGAACGTTAACATTAGAATAGTTCGATGTTAATCGCTGACCAAATTTACACTCAAGAGTTACACAGCCGAAATGATGAATTCTCTTAAGACCGAACGATTTAATTATTTTATAATTGTTATAAATTAATTAAATTAATTAATATTTATGAAATATTAATTATAAAATTTGAATATGATTTGAGAAATAAATAATGTTATATATATTTATAACAGTTATAAATATATCGATCGATATACAATATCGACAAGCGATTGAATTAGATTTAATTGCATAGTATTTTGGCTTGGGCTTAGATGAGTAGGCCCATCATTAGGGCTGCAAAATTTCGATTTTGGGAAGTTCTAGGGGTGGCTAAAACATAGGGAATTGGCTTGGAGATAATGGGTTGAGATCAAGTGAGAATGGGTAAAAAAGGTTTTCCTCATTTCTCTCTAATACAATCCTATATATATATATTATGTATATGTTATATGTATGTATGTATCTCTAAAATAATGATGAACCTTTTTGGCCGCCATTACCTTTTACATTGCTGGTTAAAACATAGCTCTCAAGCCACTCCAAAATTCTCAAATATATTTCAAATTAAAATAATACTATTCGATAGTTAGAGGTCGCTGATTCCGGACTTGCAATCCGACGAATCAAGAACAACAAAAGGAAGGGAAGTCATTGCTTCAATGTGGATTCAAAGGCATCATTTAATTGGTAATTTTAATTCATATTACAGTAATTAAATTATATTCTATGATCCTATAATGAGCAATTTCATATCTGTTTAAATATATTGCTACTATATGTTTAGTTAGGTGAGATTTTGTAAGTAGATGTAGCTGTCACAAATCAGTTTGGTTATGTGCATAATTTGTTTATCATACTATTTGGTTTATGCATAGACAAATATTGTTTAGTGTACAAAATCAATTTTTGTGATTAATAATTGTTTTATATATATTTATCAATAAATTCATATATATTAGTGTATATTTCTCTCTCATAATAGCATATATGCATATATAAGATATATATGATTTAGAAAATTTAGTACACTTATTTATATATAATATTAATTTGCCAATTCAAAAATTAATTATCATACATATATTCATATTTTTAAATTAACATTTATTGAATTTTGAATTGTTTATTATATATAAAATAATTATTACATTACAAATTCAATTTTATATTTTCTATAAATATTATATCATTCTAGAAACGTATAAAAAAAATTTAAGATTTTTTTAATAAAGTTTATTATTTTTAATAATTAATATTATTTTGGAATTTTTTTTTATGATTTATTTAAAATAATAATTTAATTGAAAAATTCTTTGAAATTTTTCATAACCTCTCATTCATGCTCCTAGGATTTTTGAAATTTTAAAATTTGAATTTTTAACAATATATTATTTTATATTAAATAATTATTGCCAAAATCAATGTATTTGTTTTTCAAAATAATATTACAACTTTGAAAAATCTCCAGATTTTTTATAAGCTTTATTTTATGATCCTAGATTTTTGAAAATTATAAAATTTTAATTTTCATCAATAGATTATTTTATATTAATTATTTATCGATGAAAACATTATTTCATTCATAATATATACAAATTAAAATACTAAAATTATTATGTTTGTAAAACTAAAGTAATTTGGAATTATAAATAATTTTTAGTAATTGTTCTCTCTCTTTTTATTAATATATTTATCTATATATAAATGTTTTATGTTCATATATTATATATAATATATTTATACATACATGTGTGTGTGTTGTAACACATATACATGCACATATTTGGACAACATACATGACATACAAAATGAGCTAATATGTCCATTGCGATGTAAATCCCAACATCTACATATGGACATATTATACCTTTCATGGATTATTATGTTACACATGCACTCACACATATATGTCTATGATAAATTTATGTATAAACTAAATCAAATAAAATTATTTTCATATCTTAATATAGTTGAATTTAAATAAAATTAATGATTTTATTTAAATGAAATTTAGAAATATTCTAATTCAGTTAGACTTCATAGGCACAATAAAGACCCGATAGGGTAAATTTTTTGAAATTCACCCATAACTTCCGCTGCGGGCTGGTCTAGTTCCAACATATATTAGTAACGTATAAGTCATAATGTATAAAATAGATAGGTAATAAATAACGCTAATCCCTATAGAAAGTAAGTTAAGGATAATTATGGTAATTAATCCATAATTAAAGGCAAAATAAAAGGTTTCCCTTATTTGGCCTAAACCATAAATCCGGGTGATATATATTATTTATAGTATATATATCTTACTATATTTTGAAATGTCGGAGAGAGAAAGTATGACTAAGTTATAGGGATGTGAAGTCAGTTAAAAGCATGCAGGAGCCTGCCCAGCTAATCTGGCTAACAACAGTATGACTTTGTAACTGATGTGAGACATCGCCTATAATCAGTACCCCTAGTGGATGTGTAATTTGTCCTAATTATGTAGGGTAAGTCTGACTGGTTAATCTGACTACTAGCGCCTACAAATGCTCAGACTAGTGTGAGACGTCACGATTTGGGTTATGGGTCATTGAACGGATATCCCAGTACGGGTTTGCTTCGGGGTTGAAGGTATTAAAGGGCTATTGCAAGGTCTGCTTCCCTTCCTATTTAAGAAGTATTAAATGGTCAGGATTATCTTTTTGATGCGGTAGTGGGAAATCTCTGAAGGAGGGTCTGTTCGGGGTTGAACTATTAAATGTCTATTGGAGGGTCTGCATCTTCCCTATTAAAGAAGTACTAAGTGGCCTTATTGGATTTTTTATGATGTTAGCTAGGAAGTACTAGAGAGGGGTCTACCTTATGTCTGGGTATTAAATGATGGGGATCTGCCTAAAGTACATGTATTAAATGGTCAGAGTCTGCCTATTTCCCATTATAGAGGTATTAAGTGGCTTAGGTAATTTTTCTCGCATCGGTAGGACATGGTTAACGAAGATGGATCATTAAATCGTATAGTTGCGTTGCACCTGTGTTATAGTTACGAGGTTGGACCGGAAAGGGTTGTTGGCCTGTAGTTGGAGATACGTTATGGAGCTGGATTGGAAGAACTTTTGCCTTACAGTTGGAGGTATACTCAGTAGACTAATGTATAATATGCGTAAGACATAATACTTATCTAAATGATACCACCCAAATACTATTATGGCAAGACTTGATATTTTCATTCAATGGATATTTTTTATTTTGAATCCCTCCTCATTACATCTCACAGGTTAGGTGGAAAGATGCCGATGAAGATTGTGAAGGAGGCGGTGAAGACTTGTAGCAGTTTAGTTATTTATCTATGTTTTAGATTTATTCAGATGTCTACAGATTTTAGACTTGATGATATTCTATTTTGAAACATTGTGTTATGAATATTTAGAATGTTGTATTTTTGAGATTTGAAATATGTGAAATGGGTACTTATTTTGTTATTGTATTTTATTCCTTCTGCTATGAGATTCTGAAAGCATAGATTGATAGCTCTGTATATTGTTTCTTTTACCAACCAACAGCCAGCTCTGGATGGACCTAAGGTTCGATTGGGCTTTTATTGGGTTGAAAATTATGCCTATTCCGAAAAGGGCTTGTAAGACCCATATTTTACGTATTGAAGGATCATATTATTTTTAAAATCATATGAGGCCGCATGACATTATGATTTTGGGAAATGCCTACTAGTGACATTTTCTATATTTAGAAATTTTCCAAACTATTTTACCCCTAAAAATTAGTAACAAATATAACTTTTGATAAAAGACGAATTAGCATCCATGGTCTAGAAGATATAGTTGTTTGTAGATTGGCAGTGTTTAGAGCAATTTATTGGGTCATAGTGAGTTTGAGGATAGACCCATTAACCCATTTTGGGTTTTACACCTATGTTGAAACAAACATGCCCATATCATTTCTACCATCTTTCAAATAGATCTAAGTTTTCATTGACCCATTCTCTACCCAAAACCTTATCTTTTCTCCTCCAAATCAAGTCTAAATAATAGATTAAAGGTAGATTGCCAAGCGCATTCATTAGGGATCTTCAAATCTATATTTGTTGGGAAGGGAAATCAGAGTTTGGCTGTTTATTTTCGTATCTGCCTCAAATTGGGTGCAAAACTTAGATTTTGGAGGGTTTTGTAAGTGATTTATCATCTCTCACCTTATTATATATCTGTATATATATGTTTTAACATGTTTTGGATCTGTTTATTAAGTTAAAATTATGTTCTATTGCCGTTTTAAAACCCTATTTATAGTAAAAATGTGAATAAATGGATTTTTGGTATTCAAGACATGTTATTTGGATATATTTTGGCCTTGACATATGTTAGACTAAGTTATAGACACCTTGCATGATGATTGCTATGATTTATTATGTGATTTGCATGTTTGAATGTTGTTTGGTGCATGCATGGTGTTTTTTGTATGCTTGTATGATTGAAAATGCTCATCGGAGCGAACTGGAGGTAGGAACCATGGAATCAGACTTCGATGGATAGGCTCTAGAGCATTTGGAGTCATATCATTGCATATGGGCATGAGGATTGAAGTGTCGGGTGTAACTATAGAATCGACACGAAGTTAATATGCTGAAGGGGCTATAGGTTTCTGGTTCAGTAGAGCTTGGTCCGGTATGGAATAGTTCGGTGGGGCTTGGTCCGGTATAAGGTGGTTCGATGGTTGGCTTGGGTCAGCAAGGGGTGACCAAACAGGAAATCCTGTTCGTTAACTGTTTAGTTCGACAAGGGGAAGACCGGACAAGAAATCATGTCCAGTAGTTGTTGGTTCGACAGTAGAGGACCGAACTGGAAATCCTATCTGGTAGTTGTTTGGTTCGGCGATGAGAAGCCGAACAGGAAATGGTGTTCGGGGGTTACGTGGGTTTGGTTATAGGAGAAACTAGACAGAATTTGGGAATGGGATTTCTGGATAATGGCTTCGGATATGGTGACCGGTTTCTTCGAGGAAATACTTGGGGTTGCTTGGTGGTCTTAGGAGTTGGCTCGGGGTAAGGATAGGGGACCCTAGGATAGCTGTAGATGACTTTAGGATGGCAACCAAGGAAGTGTGACAAATTTGATGACTCATTGTGATGAGTGACTATAGCATGTAATGATGGACCGAAAGGATGAGTTCTGCATGATAGCTTATAGAGTAGAATATGAGGTTGTGATTCTCATGCGTAGCGTAGGACAGGGTAGTCTATTTGTATCCACGGTGGTCTGCGTGTACCCATGTGTTTGGACGTCTGCATGTGTCCATTCCTTAGGCATCTACGTGGGCATGAGTTGAGCATCCGTGAGGTAGTTGTACTATTGGTACATGTGCTAAGCGATCGATAGATGACTCTATGGCTGTGATTCTCATTGTCGGGACATGGTAGTCTGCATGTATCCATATATTTAGATGTCTGCATGTGTCCAATCGCTAGCTATCTGTGTGGGCAATGAGTTGAGCATCTGTAGGAGTTATCGTACATCTGAAGCACTTGAGTGAGAGATGCAAGGCTTTGTGATGGATGTTATGTTTGCTATGTTCTTGATATGCTATGTGATACCTCTATATCCCATATTTTCTACTTGTGATAGTAGTTTAGCATATACTATGTTTATATGCTAACTCTTTTGATGGAAGGACATGTCAGGTATGGTTTTCCATACCCTATGCCTCAATTTACTATATATGGTCTTTATAATATTTTGAGATGATGTATCGCTCAAACTTGACTATTGTTTGACTCGAGATTTTATGCTTTGCTTCTTGTTATCTCCGGTACTCTTAAATGAGTAAATTCGGGATAACAAGTCTGGATAGCGCATGGAGCTGTATGGAGTTCAAGTGAGAGGCTGCACTTTCATATATCTATATTTGGAGCTTACTATAGCTTATTTTCTACTGTGCAGTACTGTGGAGTTATACTGGTACTTGTATTATCTTAGAGATGGCTATAGATTTTTTTTGGAAATTTGAGACGTCTAAACTCTGTTATTTTAGTTTTTGTATAATCTGTGAACTTGTTGCACTCTGATGTTTTTATTTATGGTTCATTTGATTTTATCACCGCCTCACCTATTTTACATCTATTTGATTACTATATTTTTTTCTATGCACTGTGTGACAACCCACTATTTTAAACATCTAAAAATAATTATAAACGCTAACAAAATACGCTTACAACTAGTTTTAAACTTTAAAGATAGTGGACCGTGGGTATATAAAATTAAAAAGAGTGTACAACAGTGAACATAAAAAGGGACCTCACAACTGAATAAAATACATAACGTACATACCAATATAGGACATACAACATATATTTAATAAATAAATCAACTCAATCTTTCTATACATTAAGCATTTACAAAGCTATACAACAGTGACATATAAGAAATAATCTTAGGAAAATAACCAGTGGATGCAGCATATAACCTAAGTTCCTTCCATTTCCTTTTCCTTTTACTTTCTTTCACTTGCAACATCACAAATCCATACAAAAAGCAAAAGGTTTGAACTATGTTTGGACTGCGCCCAATCCTATACAACCCATCCTAACCTATGGGATCTAGTGGTTATTGCATAGAAAAAGACTGCATATGTGCCTCTTTTGGAGGATCAAGCAATGTAGCTCTATTTCCTGCTTTTTTCTGGCATCCAAATACTAGTTGGTACATTGCAAACATATCATCCATACAACCTTGAAACTATTATAAATAATGCAATCAATGCAACTAATGGAACCCATGCAACCATCATAAACGATGCAAATAATGCAATCAATGCAACCATTGCATTATTACAGTTGTACACTTAGCCATTAAACATCACATACATTTGATTGTATTCAATCATTACATGATGAAATAACAACACAATTAAACTTACTTTCATACTAATTATCAATTATAATAACACTTAACATCGTAAGTATAAATCATCAAATGTATGCTAATCATCCCATAATAGTATCAAAACATAAATCATCAAATGTGTACTAATCCAAACAACATTAGTAATATAACCTCAATCACCATACTACCATCGTTAACTACTATTCATCTAGTAGTAACAATAGTAAAATATCACATACCTATCTTTAATGTGATCCCATCATCGTAGAACCACATATGTAATAATTTAAATAGCAACTAAAAACCATCCAAATAATATATTTGCATTAATTAATCTCTTAAGTATAAAATCGTTTTATTATTGTTTATTATAAAGTTTTCTTTTCATTTACTTTAAAAACAATAGTAATTCTCTCAAATTGATAATATACTTCAAAATACTTTATTGTAATCACATTACTTCAAATCTTTTCAAACATTGTATTTTATATCAAAAATAGCAATTTTATTCAATTACCCTTCAAATCAATAGTAATATTATTTCTTGTCAGAGCAATAATATTAATATTAAATCTCTTTAATAAACTGCCAAACCAGTTCATTACTATTTTTCTCAAAACAGTGTAATTTTCACAAAAACCATATTATTATTTATAAGACCTCACTTTATAGAATATTTATAATAAACATTCCAAAATAAGTTTAAAGTATATTCTCCGTTATTATATATGGATTTTCCCAAAAATCGTAAATAATAACCATATTAAATTTCTCCAGTTAATTTCATTTTATTTCATTCAAACAATGATATTTTCAAATACTATACAAAATCCATAAATCGCTTTATTTATCATTTATTTATTGAATTAAATCAATTTCATTCATTTTTATCAATCAGTTACATTCGAAAATTAAATAAACAATTGATTACAATCAAACACCCAATAACACAATAATCAACAATAAATAATTAACATGGCATAACATATCCAATACAGTCAGAATATCAAATAATTATCAATATATCACAATACGTATTAATAATTATAATTTTCCATCAATAAATATCTATTTTATAATTAATAATTCAATTAATTAAATTAAATAAACCATACCAACATGCTTTTTTCAACAGTCTTCAAACTTAGTAAAGCTAGTGCTCAATTGTCCAAAATTCCACCACGAGTTCAATAAAAGAAACCACGTGTGAGTCAAAGTTCATATGTGAAAAATACAAAGATTAGATGATCCAAGGTTTAAATTATAAATATTAGGTAAGGGCTAAAATGAAAAAGAATAACTCACCTCATATGAAGATTAGCCTATATTTGTTTTAAATTAATGAATTGCAGCATTTTCTTTTATTAATTTTTCAATTTTAATTCTTTTAATGTTAAAAGCGTAAAAGTTATGAGTTGTTACATTCTCTCTCGTTAAAAGATTGTGCCCTCACAATTCCTCAAATACAACCTTCAATCTAAATTAATAAATTATTGGTCTAATCACAAAATATCAGAAAATACACCAATCACAAGTTAATTACTTACAAAATATATAACGACTATATAATATTAACATGTTGTAGTTAAATTCATACGTAAACTAAATTTGAATTTTAAATTCCTACCCACACATACTATAGTTACACTTAACACTTTCTCAACCGTACAATCCAAACTACAGTATATAAAATAACTTTTCACTAATAAGGGTTAAAAGGTATCAATCATAGATTAATTCATCTCATGCATTCCATTCAACCATAATTGACTGTAATTAAGGACCACAACAAAACGCAAGTTGATCCAAATATGCATGTATAATTAAATAAATATAAATCAATAATCATTATAATTCAAAATAAAGCACATACTCAAAATAATATGGTATTATCACCATATTAACCTATCGATCAATAACACATGTGTGTTAAATCCCTATGCCGACTACACATCCTTCGTAGTGTGCACATCCTCAAAATTATTAATGAACTTCATTATAGTCTCTTCCTCAAGAACTAGCGTACCATCTCATACCTATCATCCAAAATTCTATGTGTACCTACCTATGGTAACATCCTCAAAATAGTATGTCTCTGGTCATGGCTGCACCCTTCAACTGATTTGGTCATCCACTTATGCTTCAACTGCATCGATCCTTCCATCACTTGTGTGCTTTGCATATATGATAACTCGTATGACCATTCCTCTGCCAAAGGTTAATGAATTTTTTTTTGTTTTCAGTGTACTCGCCTACAGCTCGAAACTGACACTAGACCCATTCCATTGGTACAGGGTATACGGATCCATTCCTTCGATCCAGTGTAGCCATTCCAAGTACTCATTGAGTTTCCTCACAATACCCCTGCTCATGAGTACATCAGAAAACACTTCGAGTATCACTAATCCCTTTGCACGTGTACTCGAGCACCTTGCTCCATCTAGTTTCCTCTATCTAGTTTCCATTCATCATTAAGGAACCATTCCACATTCCTTTCTTTCCATGATGGAACCATTCAACATTTTATCCACGGGTCACCCTTCCTAGAACGCGCCTTTGTGGATAATCATCCTCACGACTCCCTACAATATCGAGCCATCATATTCGGAACAATTCTGACTACCTTCATTCCATTTTTCGTTCTAGAATCCTTTCTCATTCTATCCACGAGCTCCCTTCCTCGAACTCGTCCTTGTTCCATCTTCCATAGTGATTTCTCGACCTAATAACTAAGATAACTCATCCAACATACTAAAGAGGAACCTGTTAGCAAGGAGAGTTTCAATACACCTTAAAAGCAAAACATTTTTTCAAAATCAAAGCTTCCATCTCCCTTTGGAAAAAAGATCTCTTTTTTCTTCTAAAAATACACTATTAATTTATAAAATTCTCAAAAATTTACCATCATTTTAAACTAACTAAAATACTTTTTGAGAAAACATTGTTTAATTTAAGAAATCAAATCATCCTTTGAAATAGAAACTCGTCGTTTTAAAATATTTATGGAAGCCAAAAATAGGTTTTGAAATACATATTTTTAAAATTTCATATAATAAACCTCTCGCCTATCCTTGATTCCTCAGTGGTACCCATCAAGCCTTTAGTCACTAAAATCCTCTAACCATTATTACTCATCTTCATGGAATCTCTTCAAATTTCTTAGTCAAACAAGGTATATACAATTAAAATAGGCCTCCAGGTGAATAATTAAGCAATCAAACAAACAACGACCAATCAAAACAAACAAACAATCAACAACAACCAATACATGCAAAAGAGATTAATTCAAATAAGAATGACATGAATTAATGGGTGAACATCAAACGATCAATTAAGAAAATAAGTAATAAAAAATCAATCATAGTATAACAAACAATTATCAATACAATGCAATTAAGAAAAATAATTCAGACAAGCATGACGTTGACTAATTAAATAAACATTCAACGAATAACAATTAAAATCAATCATAGTAAAACAGACTATCAAAAACATAATACAACCATAAGAGATTAATTCAAACGAGCACAACACAATTGATAAATAAACATGAGTAAATAAGCAACTAAAATTTCTTAATTGTAATTAATTTAATAAACAAAAATGCAATACAAACAATTCATTCAAGGTAGATGAACATAACCAACAAGGTGACTATCCCAAACATCGAAATAGACAGTCCCTTCTTCATATCCGAACTCTCTTTTTTGAAGGGAATAACTAAACATCCCTACAACTCATTAGGGAAAATCACATACAACAACCATAAGGGTAACATCGCCACAATGGGCATTAGGTAAACTCAAAACTCATATAACCCCATCATATTACACTCCATCTTACATATTCTAGTTCAATAGTTCTCAGTTAGAAACTTCAAATAAAACATCTTTCTAATAAAATACCTTTATAACAAACACCGCTAAAGTTTGTTATTTAATTAAATATTTTCGTTTACTAACCGTTTACTTTTCAAATCAAATCGTCCTCATCTTAACAAAATATTTTTCTTAAGGCATTATAAAAATAGATATTTATAATATATCATTCCTTAATAATATACATTCTCAATTAACAGTTTTCAAATTAGGTCTCTCCTGACCAAAACTCCTAATCCAAGAATAATTTTCTTTTTGAAAATCATTTACCAAAGTGTACCTTTTTAAGTGAAAATCTTTTCAACAAAAATAAATTTTTAGATAAAAGTTTTCTTAAATCAAACGCGCTTTTGTGATAAAACTTTTCCTCTCAAATAAATATTTTATTACATTCCCTATCCAAAAAGATTCTTCTTAAATAAAATACTTCCATTAATTATTTTAAAATACCTCCATCAATTTAATAATTTCCCAATTAAAAATTATTTACATCGTGTTATTTTCAAATTCTTTCTTTGAGAAAATAATATAATATTTTTCTATGGGAATGACTTTCTTGTAATAAATATCCTTCAAATCATATGATATTCACTGCAAAGAATGTTTTAATAAAATATATTTTTCTTTAAAATAAGAGTTCTCACTAGATATTCTCTTACAAGGTACTTTTAACAATTGTTTTTAAAATTCTTTTCTATTAAGTTTTCTTCCTAAAGACATCTTTATAAACAAATAGTTCTCCAACTTTACAGTACATTTTAGTGAAAAATCTTTCTTTTCCAAAATGTACCTCTATAAATATGTTTACAAAGTATTCCAAATTATAAAGATGTTCTCAAATTAAAACAATTGTAGCTAGGATGTTCTAGTTAAACATTTCCTTCAAAATAAAATATTTTCAACCAAAATAATTTTCATAAAATATTTTCAAATAGAACACTTTTCAATTGAAATCATAATGAATAACTTATGCTAGACATTCCCCATTTTTTCAATAAAATATCTTTAAAGATTAGGAATCTATACTTCATAAATTTTACAAATAAATATTATTCACTTAAAAATAGTGTGTTGCTAAAGGCATCTTGTTTTCCTCTTTCTAATACCATTGCTAAAAAGTACCATAAAATTTTACATTATACTCTTCCTAATACCAGACATTTCAAGGGGTTACCAAATATTTTATTTTCGACTCTTTTTGCACGGCAAACAACCACCGATTAACACCACATTCCACGACGACCAACCATCGAACAACAGTAGCTCGATGGTTGATGGACGTGGAAAATGGCATTGGTCGGTTATTGTTCACCGTGCAAAACGACTTTATGCAGTGGTTGATTGCCAAAATGACTTTGGTATTAGGAAGCACACAAATTTTATTGCGTTTATTATTTAAGGTCGGGTTTTAACTAATTTAACATCGAGTGTGTGTTGGTCGGGTTATAACCAACACTTAATTCCTCTTATAAGCATTCATCCTACCCTACTCCTACCTTATTTATTTTTCATACGATGGTCATCACAAATAAAAATTATTTAACGGTGAGGTAACAGTGGTTAAACAAACAAATCCTTACACACAAAGCACATAATTTTCTATCAAACGCTCTCTTATTTTGTATTTTAACCCAACTTATGGTATAAATCATTATAATCTAACGGTCAAACCTACCCAAGGCTGAGGGAATTGCAAAACCTAAGCTCTAATACCAAGAGTGACGACCCACTATTTTTAACATCTAAAACTAATTATGAACACTAGCAAAATGTGCTCATAAGTCGTTACAAACATTAAAGATAGTGGACCGTGGGTATATAAAATTAAAAAGAGTGTACAACAGTAAACATAAAAAGGGGACCTTGCAACGGAATAAAATAAATAATGTACATACCTCTATAGGACATACAATGTATATGAAATAAATAAATTGTCACATACCAAAATTTTCGACTTTCGAAAATTCGACATCGATACTCACTTTATCGACTGCCGAGAAATCGAGTGCCGGAAACTCCAATAGTGAGGGTTTTAGAAAGAAGAAATAGAAGAAAAAGAGAAGAAGAAGGAAGAAAAGAGTAGAAAGAGAGAAGACAACAGAACAACATCAGAAACAGAAACCAATATCAGAATCTCACATATCGCAGCGGAACAACATATAATAGATAAATGAATAATCTTTAAACAAAGAACTATATCATTTTATACATACATCAATCATCAGAGTCAATATACAACAATGGACAGTTATATAAACTTGTCCTCATACAGAATACACAGCGGAATAAATAATATCAGATACAAATACTACGTCTCGTCATCCAGCTTATCTCCAAAGCTCCAGAATATCCTGATAACATAACTCTAGGCTGCCCGTGTGGAAATTGGTGGGCACCCAGAGTTTAGAAGGGAAACAATAAACTCCGAGTCAGTCATGGTGACTGGTGTGAGATCGTAAAACAGTTATTTTTCACAAATAAAATTAAAACAAATTCGCAATGCTTTTGGAAAATGAAACTACCATAAGACCTCCCGCCACACACACAATGCAAACGCAGAATTGGAGGAGATTTCTTCTTATGATAGTCAAAGATGCTTACTACGCAAAATCAAATTCTTTTTGATATTATTATTAGTGCATAGTGTAGAAACATTTCGAAAGTATAATATTAATCTTAGCCAACATACGACTAGTATCGTATGCCTACTATAGCTACCATCTAAACAGTGGTGACCACCGTACGTAAATGGCAGGTTCTACAACTAATACCGTACAAAGTTCGTATTGGAGTTTGGATTTCCAACAAATGGTCAGGCTAAGGAACTTCCTTTTCCACGATGGGTACGTCCCTGGAATAGACGACCCGAGAACCTAACCGGATCTCTGCCAACACAAGGCCGGGTTACCTCTGCAAAAATAGGTAACTACTGACACGCGTATGCCATCCCCCGATCGTAACCGATCTTCCCGAGGATCCCCGATTTCCAACAAACCACATAGTAATAATGCAGCAACCACATAGGTTAAGTATCTGGGCTCCATACCATGATACCACCTCTATCCAGAAGGAATGACATACACTAAGGGGCGCTACTCCCTAGAACCTTGCCGCATCCTTCCTGTTTCGACCATTTCCGGGGTGTGAGGCTCGACGAAGTCTCGTCCACAAAGCTACGCTTTCTACAAAGCCCTACTTCGGGTCAAACAAAAATGATCAACCTATGATCACAAAGATATAAGATCAAACAAATGATCATATCTCAAATGATCAAACACTGATCATTTCACAGCAACACTCAGTATGCCACGTTACCAAATTGAGATATATCGCTGATAAATTTCAACTACATAACCTCTGAGCTCGTACGTCTCAGAGAAGGGTGTTAAGCTAAGAGAATAAATTCTCCGCCACCAACAGAAATGTATTTGAAAGAAATCAGCTTTATATCTCAAATTGTAACGTCAAACACACAATCCATACAAGTCTGTTCCGGGATCGAACAGAACCGAAGGCACTTCTCACGAAGCCCTTGCACTTCCGGATAATTTTCAATCACGTCCGGATTTCCCGTCACTAAGGGTGATAAAATCTCTAAACTGGAGATCAGCCGATGTAGAGTAACTCGACGGTAATCCTTCCGTTTTCAAAAATATCCGGTCTTCAACACCGGTCTTCAAATGCAATTCATAACGACGTATCACATATTCGGAATGGGTTATACGACCCCATGGTCCTTTCCCGGCTAACCCGAATAGTGAGCGATTATTCAAAAATAAGTGTGGCATTCAAATTCATCCAATTCACAACAAATACCTATCTAAAGGTAATTATTGATAGTCGGTTATTTTAACTATCAATAAAGATGCGCAACATCATCAGATTCCAAATAATTTTCCCAAATTATTTTTATCTTCCAAAATATCTTTTACTAGATATAAAATTTCCACACTTTAAAAATAAATCAATATTTATTTTTAAAACGAATTCCCATTTCTTTTTATAAATTCCATAGTGAATTTATATTTTTCAAAAATATCTACTGATATACGATTCTCAAATCGATTTCAAATATTCAACTTCATTTTATCTTTAAGAAGATAAAATCTCAAAAACGTTTCATTTCATATTGGAAAAGCATTTCCATACTTATTTAATAATAAGTAATTCACAAATCTATTTATTTTCAACACTTGGAAAATATTCGATATACTTAAATCAAATTAAGTATATATTTCATTCTTTAAGGAAATCATTTACTATAACAACATTTATTTGAGTCAAAACGAATGTTACGTAAAACATCGTTACGACGACTCAAAATCACTAGTATAGGGATTCGGATTTAGATAGATATATAAATCCCAATACTACATTAAAAACATTTCCTTTCGGAAATCATTTACTATAACAACAGTGTTATAGTCCACCATTTCCTTATATTTCTCGAAAACGTCTATTTCAACAATAAATGTTGAAATCTATGATTTCGATAGTTCACACGTTTTAAAACATCTTTTAAAACAATTAACTTCATTTCAAATATCACTTTCCCAAAACCATATCCATTTTACTTAACAATATATTCACTGTCCAAAATCGTGAATATACTTCACTAATTACATTTCACTATTTTCTACACGTTTTATTTCAATAATAATTCGCTATCCAAAATCGCGGATATATCTCCTTTAATAATCTTCTATATTTAATTTATCAAATTCAATCGATTTCGAATTTATAAACACGGTTATAAATTCTATTTCTATTTTAATAACAACCTCGACTTATAAATCTTCTTTTTGTCAACTTCTACAATTTTACTTATCAAAATAAGTGATTTCGGATTTATAAACAACTTTTATAAATTTCAATTCTATTTATAAAAACTTCAATCCCAAATCAATTTCGATATTGATTTAAAAATTTATTTATCACTACTAAGTAAATTCCTTATTTTTTTCTCAAATTATTCAATATTCTGTTTTAAAATGGATTCTTCAAATTTGAAATCATTTTACATTGATTTCCCAATTTATTTCAATTTACCCATTAAATTTCTAGTTGGATTTCCAGCTTATCTTCTTTTAATAAATTCCTTTTTAAGGAAATAAATTTCAATCGTTTCTTTCAATCTATTTAAAAATCCAAATTTAAATTAAATTCTTCAATTTATAATCACTGTTTTATGAAATCCATTTATTTAGCATTTTCACTTTATTCTGGAATTTATTCAATACGATTATAAAAATTTACTTTTTATACTTTAAAAATTCCTTTCTTCAAAATTTCTTCAATTTCAAAAATTGATTGTGACGCACCACCTCTATGCTCATAATAACAAAGAGTATTAAAAGAAATACTGTCTATTATTACGAAGAATAAGGCTGGATAGGAGCGACCATCCGTAATTGGCCTTACACTAATATTGATTATCTCGGTAGGAGTGGTATATACTTTTCATTTTTCATTTATTATTTATTTACTCCCATCGACATATCCAATTATCAGTATAAAACAAACTACGATAGTTCATAATAGTTTAGGACATTAGATATAACAATAACACAGATAATATAAATGCGGAACACAGATTAACCAAAATCTCATATATATATATATATAACTGATGTCAGTTACAATATAGTTGACACGATACATATGATACAACTACAACTGTCGACTCTAGAAGTTGTATATACACGTACATTATCGACTAATATACATGAATACATATCAACCTATACAATTTGACACGACTACTACAAAATGACAAAAACAACTTCAGAAGATGTAAAAAGTCTTCATAACCTGAACCACAACTCGAAGAAGGAAATCTACAACCTGAAATAACTCGGGTCTGACCCGAGTATTACATTCAAAAGAAAATAATACACGGGTCAGTCTAATTCAAACTCAGTTATTAGTGCATAGGAGCAATAATAATCAAACGTCAAATAGACGACAGTCACAGAAATTCCCGTCTATCCGACTCTTTAAACAAAGAAATCGGATAACAGAAAGATAACACTTAACAGTGTTAAACAGTAAATCAGCAGATTTAAATCATCGACAAAGATAAGTGAAAAGAATATCAATGAAGATAATCTTAAAAACATCAGAATTGCCTAGACGGCAATTAACAACAAAATCCAATTATTAAAGAATAATTAGAAACTCGGAATCTAATTATCGAATAGATAATTAGACACAACAAAATGATCACACGAAATGAATCAAATAAAATTCCCAAATATGGAATTGAACACAAAGCAATTCAAACAATTGAAACATCAATTAAAACGTCAATACCGTGTGGCTGCAGTTCACGCATGCGTGCACTGCCTCGCCACTACCGTACGTCGAAACTGCAAAGGTCAAAGGGAAACCCATGCCAACAGATAATTAGAAAACACATAATCTAACTTATCTAAAAGACGATTAGATATCAACAAAATCATCAGATTAAAACAGAATCAAAACACGATTCAAAATATATTGAATTGGCCACACAAAACAATTCCAGGAATTGAAAGATCAATTAAAATGCTAAAACTGTTTTGGCTGCAGTACACGCACGCGTGTACTGCCTCGCCAAAACCAGATATAGCCAATTGGCCAGAGTCGAAAAGCAAATACTGTCAACAATGTCAATGCCCATACCAATAAGACAAAGTCAAAGACCATTTCTAAAACTGCCCGAGAAATTGTAAACTGGACAAAGTCAAAGCAATAATACCAACTCGAGATCAAGCTCAAGTCATTCCAGTAAAATTCAAACCAGAGGCAACTGGTATCAAGTGATACAAGCGTGTATATCCAAGATAAGGCAACTCAGCACAAAGCACCAAGGCTACAGGTGGAACAAACATGTGCGTAGCAGCAGTATGTACATGAAAACAATAATGGAATAATGTCAATCAGTTCAAATGTCCAAGTGAATTACAAACCAAAGAAGTGACGTGCACAAAGGTATAACATGTATGCACTGTAAACTGGACAGTGCAAATATCATACTCAAGAACAAAGGTTATAACAACAAAATGATCAACTCAAACCACAAGGGCAAAACTGCAGCAAGAGAAACTACAGCCACCACATGAAGTATACAAGTTGCAATAAAAAGAAACAAATCAGTGATGCTCAAAGACCAACACAAAGTACACAAACACGGTCAGATCTGGATAGTACCATCAAAATGCAAGGAACAAAGCATGCAACAGGTCTCACTACATGGATGGGCAATCACCAATATGCAACAGCAATCATATATATGTGTGTATATATATATATATATATATATACATAATTGAAGACACAGCAAGGTCAAATACACAACAACAAAGTCCAAGACCAATGAATTGCTATGGTCGATCAGGCAGCAACCAAAACAATACATCATGACTCGAATAAACAAAATTGACACACTTTGATGTGTCATATACTAACCAAGTATACATGAGCCAAAGTTAACAAGAACTTAATTGAAGCCATGGCAATCGAAGAATCAAAAGTCAAAGCTGCCAAAATGCCATCGCAATTACTTTCATGATCAAAGGCCAACAAATTGTGGAAATCGTCACATAAACAAAGTCAAGACCGAATAATATGAAGCACAGGAATGCAATGTTCCAATAGATCCAATTTTCTCAGTTCCAACAGGGACATAATTAAATAACTTGTAACCATCGTACAAAGGTGATTCCCACTACCAAGGCTCAAATGAAATCGAGACAAGCACTGAACAAAAATGGCCAGAGCCGAAGTCAAAAGGAACATCAAATAAAATCAACAAATATTTAGAACGACAGTTAAATGAACAAGGTTGCAGACACAAGAACAATGCAAATGTTACAAGTAAGAAACCCTAAACTATGTAACCGAAATCAGATATGTCACAAGAGAGACTCTTGGACCAAGTCTACGCTGTGTAGGGATATTCAAATTAATGTATAACAAGTTCAAGTTGCAGGTCAAAGACATAATGACCGAAGTCTCGAGCCAAAAATGAGACTGCGGTTGTTTCAATCTAGTGATGAAAACACAGAGATGAACCAGAATTTCGCAAAGCATTTTCAGAAATCAAAATGGCCGAAGCAAGCACGATCAGTGTCAAAGCCAAAGTCATCAGAAAAACAAAGTTGAATTCACAAATCAAATTCAAAGTTGACCAAGTCAAAAATCAATGCCGAGATTATCACTTAATCAAACAGCGCAAATCGCAAAATTTAACAAGCCAAAAAAAACATCAAAGTAGAATTAGATGTGAGTGACAAGAGATCACTCACTTGGTTTTTGAGCAGCTGGACTATCGACACAAGCACAAATAATTGATCGGCAAGCAAGGATCCTCCAAATCGAAGCAATCATCCTCGACCTCTACAATTTTATTTTATTTTTTTGTACAAGCCCTAACTTGCCGAAGGGGAACAAACGAAAACGAGCCACCATTTTTTTTCGTTTTATTTAGGGTTACGAATCCCAGTGAATGAAGGAAGTAAAAAGGGTATTGATAATTCTCACAGCACCAATTAAAACATGGCCCAAAAATATTTATAAAGCCCATGCCCTTTTTAACAAATTTTCAAAAGAATTTCTACTGATTAAAAACTCCAACAACAATTAACAAACGATATTAATCGTCCAATGACGATAATAAAATAAAAATGCGAAATCCCAGGTTGTTACAGACTCCCCTCCTTATAAAAATTGCGTCCCCGCAATTTTCATAATTAAGGTCGTCACTTACAATAAATTTTCTAACATAAACTGGTTAAGCTAGAAAATAAAGGTAGAGAATTCAAACGTCAAAGAAATCTTCTAATTCCATAAAAGAAATTCACAAATTCTCAACAAAATCTAATTATCAAATAGATAATCAGAAAACACAAAACTGATTAAATGTAATCATCAGCAATATTCAATTATCAATTAGATAATTTAAAATACAGAAATCACAAAACATCAATATCTAGTTATTGATATGATAATTAGAAAACAGCGATTCAATAAAATCAGCATATTCTAGAATCAATTGGAGACTAGAAAATTTCATATCAATAAAATCAGCAAACATCAATTATCTAATTATCTCAAACGATAATCATAAAACAAATCAAATATCTAATTACCACAACCGGTAATTTAAAGTTTCAAATCAACAAATATTCAATTATCAAAAATGATAATCAAATTTCTCAAATCAACAAATATTCGATTATCAAAAACGATAATCAAATTCTAAATTTAACAAATATTCGATTATCAAAAACGATAATCAAATTTCTCAAATCAACAAATATTCGATTATCAAAAACGATAATCAAATTTCTCAAATCAACAAATATTCGATTATCAAAAACGATAATCAAATTTCTCAAATCAACAAATATTCGATTATCACAAACAATAATCAAATTTCAAATTCAACAAATATTTAATTATCAAAAGCGATAATTAAATCTCAAATAAGCAAATATTTAATTATCAAAAGCGATAATTAAATCTCATATTAACAAATATTTAATTATCTAAAGCGATAATTAAATCTCAAATCAGCAATTATTTAATTATCAAAAGCGATAATTAAATCTCAAATCAGCAAATATTTAATTATCAAAAGCGATAATTAGAAACAACCAATATCTGATTATCAAAAAACGATAATCAGAACTCATATCAACAAATATCTAATTATCACAAGCGATAATTAGAAACAACAAATATCCGATTATCAAAAACGATAATCAGAACTCATATCAACAAATATCTAATTATCACAAGCAATAATTAGAAACAACAAATATCCGATTATCAAAAACGATAATCAGAACTCATATCAACAAATATCTAATTATCACAAGCGATAATTAGAAATAACAAATATTTAATTACCGATACG
This sequence comes from Allium fistulosum, assembly GCA_030737815.1. Taxonomy (NCBI): domain Eukaryota; kingdom Viridiplantae; phylum Streptophyta; class Magnoliopsida; order Asparagales; family Amaryllidaceae; genus Allium; species Allium fistulosum. Next base: position 1,257,010,626 of record CM060904.1, read on the forward strand.
ATAATTAAATCTCATGACATCAGATATCTAATTACCTGCAGATAATTAGAAACAACAAATATCTAGAAATCAATTAAGAAGACTAGAAAATCAACATAAAAGCTTGGATCGATCCCATCAGATGGCGAGTTTTTAATTCGCCGCACGTGCATCTCAGAGTGGCCGAAGCCTACCAAGTACTCAACATAATTTTGGCGCCCATCAGATTGACCCGAAGGTCCGCAGAGTGACCCGAAGGTCTAGTACTGGTATTTGACCCGAAGGTCCGCAGAGTGGCCCGAAAGCCCAACAAATGACCCGAAGGTCCAACAAATGACCCGAAGGTCCAACATATTGGCTCGAAAGCACACGAAATCATCAAATATTTCAATTAACGAGTCCAGAATTAACCGAAATAGTAAAAGTGTGGTTCCATACTCCGCACTTTTGCTAAATCGTTTAAATCTCTTCATCGTTTCCTTGAAAGTGCAAAATTGTGTATTTTGTAAAAATACACTTTACATTCTCAAACGGACAAGTCCGGAATTAAGCAAATCAGTAAAAGAAAGGGGTCATAGTCCTCGATTTTGCTGAAACGTTTAAATCACTTCCTCATTCTTTTGAAAGCGCAAACTGTTACAATTTCTGAAAACAATTTTATTTATTTTGTAAAAATAACAATTCACATTCTCAACTGGACAAGTCCGGAGTTAAGCGAAACAGTAAAAGAAAGGGGTCATAATCCTCGATTTTGCTGAATCGTTTAAGTCACTTTCTCATTCTTTTGAAAACGCAAACTGTTAAAAATATATTAAAACAAATTTCATTTTTAAAACGAGTTTCCAATCACGTGATTAAAGCAGCAATATTAGTAACAATTTCGATAAGGAAATTGTACTTCTCAAAATACCGTAAAAACGGTTACAAATCAGCATTGCGGAATAACCGCTTGAAAATCCACTTTTAAAATTTGACGGTTACGGAAGCCAAAGCGACAGTAGTTTTAAAACGTCAAAATCACATCAAAACAATCTACATCAAAATGTAATGTCAGTGAATTCTCATTCATCAAAATGCCACAAAACACCGTACTTCAAAATATGGCATTGGTGTAAAATTCCGTTGTAAAAATAACGGCAACAAAATACGTTTCATAACCAAGCATCGATTCAACGTAAAATAAATGCAATAACGTGCAATTTAAATTTTTGCACGTACTACAAAATGAACAAAGAATCATTCAAATGTATCTTCAATGAAGATAATTTAAAACAGCAAAAATCTAATCAATAGATGATTAGTACAAAAGAAAGCCAGCGGAAATTTCAACAAAAATCACATATCTGCAATTTCTTCGAATCCTCAATTCTGATTCGAAGTTCTCAAAGAAACAAAATAATTACAGCTATGTAAACAACAAATGAAATTCATATCAATTTCGTATTTTGATTTTTAAATCAAAAAGATCATCAGTTGTACTCAGCGAAGACAGTTTCACTGTTTCCGCTGCGCACTCTGATAAACAGAGCACAAATCAATCAAATCATCTGAACACAATTTCACTATTATTTTTAAATAAAGTTATTTAAAAATTTCATCCAAATTTCAAAACTTTAGTTTTGACTCAAGCACAAATAAAACATCGACCAATAGTTGTAACATATGTTCCTTCCGAGTTAAGTTTTATATTAAGTCCATAAACCCCAAGCTCTGATACCAACTGTGACGCCCCACCTCTATGCTCATAATAACAAAGAGTATTAAAAGAAATACTGTCTATTATTACGAAGAATAAGGCTGGATAGGAGCGACCATCCGTAATTGGCCTTACACTAATATTGATTATCTCGGTAGGAGTGGTATATACTTTTCATTTTTCATCTATTATTTATTTACTCCCATCGACATATCCAATTATCAGTATAAAACAAACTACGATAGTTCATAATAGTTTAGGACATTAGATATAACAATAACACAGATAATATAAATGCGGAACACAGATTAACCAAAATCTCATATATATATATATAACTGATGTCAGTTACAATATAGTTGACACGATACATATGATACAACTACAACTGTCGACTCTAGAAGTTGTATATACACGTACATTATCGACTAATATACATGAATACATATCAACCTATACAATTTGACACGACTACTACAAAATGACAAAAACAACTTCAGAAGATGTAAAAAGTCTTCATAACCTGAACCGCAACTCGAAGAAGGAAATCTACAACCTGAAATAACTCGGGTCTGACCCGAGTATTACATTCAAAAGAAAATAATACACGGGTCAGTCTAATTCAAACTCAGTTATTAGTGCATAGGAGCAATAATAATCAAACGTCAAATAGACGACAGTCACAGAAATTCCCGTCTATCCGACTCTTTAAACAAAGAAATCGGATAACAGAAAGATAACACTTAACAATGTTAAACAATAAATCAGCAGATTTAAATCATCGACAAAGATAAGTGAAAAGAATATCAATGAAGATAATCTTAAAAACATCAGAATTGCCTAGACGGCAATTAACAACAAAATCCAATTATTAAAGAATAATTAGAAACTCGGAATCTAATTATCGAATAGATAATTAGACACAACAAAATGATCACACGAAATGAATCAAATAAAATTCCCAAATATGGAATTAAACACAAAGCAATTCAAACAATTGAAACATCAATTAAAACGTCAATACCGTGTGGCTGCAGTTCACGCATGCGTGCACTGCCTCACCACTACCGTACGTCGAAACTGCAAAGGTCAAAGGGAAACCCATGCCAACAGATAATTAGAAAACACATAATCTAACTTATCTAAAAGACGATTAGATATCAACAAAATCATCAGATTAAAACAGAATCAAAATACGATTCAAAATATATTGAATTGGCCACACAAAACAATTCCAGGAATTGAAAGATCAATTAAAATGCTAAAACTGTTTTGGCTGCAGTACACGCATGCGTGTACTGCCTCGCCAAAACCAGATATAGCCAATTGGCCAGAGTCGAAAAGCAAATACTGTCAACAATGTCAATGCCCATACCAACAAGACAAAGTCAAAGACCATTTCTAAAACTGCCCGAGAAATTGTAAACTGGACAAAGTCAAAGCAATAATACCAACTCGAGATCAAGCTCAAGTCATTCCAGTAAAATTCAAACCAGAGGCAACTGGTATCAAGTGATACAGGCGTGTATATCCAAGATAAGGCAACTCAGCACAAAGCACCAAGGCTACAGGTGGAACAAACATGTGCGTAGCAGTAGTATGTACATGAAAACAACAATGGAATAATGTCAATCAGTTCAAATGTCCAAGTGAATTACAAACCAAAGAAGTGACGTGCACAAAGGTATAACATGTATGCACTGTAAACTGGACAGTGCAAATATCATACTCAAGAACAAAGGTTATAACAACAAAATGATCAACTCAAACCACAAGGGCAAAACTGCAGCAAGAGAAACTGCAGCCACCACATGAAGTATACAAGTTGCAATAAAAAGAAACAAATCAGTGATGCTCAAAGACCAACACAAAGTACACAAACACGGTCAGATCTGGACAGTACCATCAAAATGCAAGGAACAAAGCATGCAACAGGTCTCACTACATGGATGGGCAATCACCAATATGCAACAGCAATCATATATATGTGTGTATATATATATATATACACATAATTGAAGACACAGCAAGGTCAAATACACAACAACAAAGTCCAAGACCAATGAATTGCTATGGTCGATCAGGCAGCAACCAAAACAATACATCATGACTCGAATAAACAAAATTGACACACTTTGATGTGTCATATACTAACCAAGTATACATGAGCCAAAGTTAACAAGAACTTAATTGAAGCCATGGCAATCGAAGAATCAAAAGTCAAAGCTGCCAAAATGTCATCGCAATTACTTTCATGATCAAAGGCCAGCAAATTGTGGAAATCGTCACATAAACAAAGTCAAGACCGAATAATATGAAGCACAGGAATGCAATGTTCCAATAGATCCAATTTTCTCAGTTCCAACAGGGACATAATTAAATAACTTGTAACCATCGTACAAAGGTGATTCCCACTACCAAGGCTCAAATGAAATCGAGACAAGCACTGAACAAAAATGGCCAGAGCCGAAGTCAAAAGGAACATCAAATAAAATCAACAAATATTTAGAACGACAGTTAAATGAACAAGGTTGCAGACACAAGAACAATGCAAATGTTACAAGTAAGAAACCCTAAACTATGTAACCGAAATCAGATATGTCACAAGAGAGACTCTTGGACCAAGTCTACGCTGTGTAGGGATATTCAAATTAATGTATAACAAGTTCAAGTTGCAGGTCAAAGACATAATGACCGAAGTCTCGAGCCAAAAATGAGACTGCGGTTGTTTCAATCTAGTGATGAAAACACAGAGATGAACCAGAATTTCGCAAAGCATTTTCAGAAATCAAAATGGCCGAAGCAAGCACGATCAGTGTCAAAGCCAAAGTCATCAGAAAAACAAAGTTGAATTCACAAATCAAATTCAAAGTTGACCAAGTCAAAAATCAATGCCGAGATTATCACTTAATCAAACAGCGCAAATCGCAAAATTTAACAAGCCAAAAAAAACATCAAAGTAGAATTAGATGTGAGTGACAAGAGATCACTCACTTGGTTTTTGAGCAGCTGGACTATCGACACAAGCACAAATTATTGATCGGCAAGCAAGGATCCTCCAAATCGAAGCAATCATCCTCGGCCTCTACAATTTTTTTTTTTGTACAAGCCCTAACTTGCCGAAGGGGAACAAACAAAAACGAGCCACCATTTTTTTTCGTTTTATTTAGGGTTACGAATCCCAGTGAATGAAGGAAGTAAAAAGGGTAATGATAATTCTCACAGCACCAATTAAAACATGGCCCAAAAATATTTATAAAGCCCATGCCCTTTTTAACAAATTTTCAAAAGAATTTCTACTGATTAAAAACTCCAACAACAATTAACAAACGATATTAATCGTCCAATGACGATAATAAAATAAAATTGCGAAATCCCAGGTTGTTACATTGATTCACTTAGAAATTTTCTACTTGAATTTCAAAAATTCAATTTCGTTTATCTTTGGAATCCAATGATGTCAAACATCCATTCAGCTAAATTTTAGCTTTCAAACAATTTCCAGATATCAATATGATTAATAGCATCACTATAATCATTCACAGATTCATATCACAATAGAAATAAATTCAATCAATGTGAGGGGTCCAGTTGGATCCCACCAACCTGTTTCCCTGCATCCAAAGATGTTAGCACAATACCAATTCCGCTCCAGTACGGAATTATCGCGGTATATGGATTTTATAAAAATCCGCTTACTAACGGCGCAATAGGGTCTCATCCGCTATACGAGGCGGGAATCAATCAATCCAATATATACATATGCCAATATGTATATATTGCTATATATAGATATATATCCTACTATATCTAATATCACATCCAATAGCAATCATATCAATCAAAAAATAACTGAAAATTCCACTTTCATTTTGAGTGAGAAAAATCTCACCTTAGCTTTTAATTTGCCATCCATTTCCATTTTTGATCATTTCTTCACGGTTTAACCTTGTATAAATATTTATACAATCTATTAATACTCGAATCAATTGAATAACAAATTTTTCATTCGATAAATTAATTAACTTGTGATTTTATTTGAAACCAATTTCTTTATAAAATTAAATTTATATTTCAAGAGGAAATTCTATCTTGTTTATATAAAAAGGAATATAATTTTAAACTAATTTATTTTTTTCCCAAATTATTCTTAGTGACTAAAATAAAATTTAATAAGTTGACTTAACACTTTGTTTATCAAATCCATTTATTTAAAAATAAGCTAGTATATTTATTATCATTTGAAATTATATATATATATATATACATAAAATTAAAGTTTAAAATGGGTTTATACCTTACTGCTAAAATCCATCACAACCCAAATTCGAACTTGAAACCCAAATTCGATCGAACCCTGCCAAGACGTCTTGCTGCCACAGCCCTGCCGAGCTTCGAAGAAAAACATCCCCACTCACGACTGAGGCCACCACCAGCGAAGCTAACTCATCAGACAACTGCAACCTGACTTCGTCGAACTTAGACAACAGGTGACTTCGACGAGCTCTAGCTCGAGCCCAAAACCCAAAACCACGAACAGCTCCTCTCGATCGCCTCGCCGTGATCGAACTCAAACCCAAAAACATCGAGCCCCCGCTCATCGCGATTCGCCACCATCGCCACAGACTCGAAAATCGAAGCCATTCGCTTCCCCTCGCGCCGCCGCGCCCTCCAGATATCTGCGATCGCTACTGCTACCATCGACGAGGCTATTGCCATGTCTAGCTCGCGACTTCCATCATCGTGAACCCTACGTCAAACAGTCCCACGCGAACGAGCTGCGAACCCCCTATATCATCGCGATTCGAGTACCAGCCCGCGTCCTCCCTCGTTTTGATTTGGGGTGGATCTGGTATTTGAAACGGAATAGAAGAGAAACGAAATTGGAATTTCATTTTTGAGCAGAAGAGGGAAGAATGAGATATTTAAAATTAGAAGGGCATGGGTTACACGATAGTTTCGTGGTCTTCAGCGTGATGTAAGGCGTGTTTCTCTGCGTGTCTTAAGGGAAGAACGTGATGTTTGTTGACCAATTTAAAGTTTAAATTTAAATTGAATTCAATTTAACTTCAATGCGTTTTGTAACCGTACGGTCACAAAATAACTCTGATAAATATGAAAATTTAAATCCGGTAATAACAAACTATTACGGACCCAATGGAACTGGTTTCGTCGAATTCCGAGACTGTGCCCCAGAACGTTATTTTTAAATATCGATTCGAACAATAATTTTCAAAATTGAACAAACCATTTTCAAATTCGATTCTGAAGCTTCTATTATCTTCAGTAATATCAATACGAATTTTAAAAGCTTTCGAAATATTTTTCTTCAACTTTAAATTGAAGATTTAAATTTTATTCAGCATTCAATAGATTAAATTTTATAATTTAATCGTCAAATTCAAAGTTATATTCGGGATTCAAATTAAATCATCGTTCAAATATTTAAAATTAATTAAATATTCTCAATTTAATTCGTTCAAAATTCTGGGTCGTTACATAAATCATCTCAATCTTTCTATACATTAAGTATTTACAAAGCACTACAACAGTGACACATAAGAAATAATCTTAGGTAAACATCCTATGGATGCGACATATAACCTAAGCTCCTTCCTTTTCCTTTCCCTTTTGCTTTCTTTCACCTGCCAACTTCAGAAACCTGTACAAAAAGAAAAAAGGTTTCAACTATGTTTGGATTGTGCCTAACCCTATACACCCCAGCCCAACCCAAGGGATCTGATGGCTATTGCATAGGAAAAGACTGCCTACGTGCCTCTTTTGGAGGATTAAGCCTATATAGTTCCATTTCCTGCTCTTCTTCTGCATCCAAATACTTGTTGGTACATTGCAACCATAACATCTATACAACCATAGCAACTATTAAAAATAATGCAATCAATTCAACCCATGCAACTGTTGCAATAATGCAATCAATTCAACCAATGCAGCCATTGCAAATATCGCAACCAATGCAATCAGTAAAAGCGGAAATAGTATTCCTACTCATCTGTCACAACAGATCATCCTATGGGGAAACATCATAATTGTACACTTAGCCATTAAACATCACATACATTTGGAAGTATTTGATCATTACATGATAAAATAATAACAATGCAATTATACTTGCATTCATACTAATCATCTATTATAATAACACATCACAATGTAAGTATAAATCAAATGTATTTTAATCACCCCATAATAGTATCAAAATATCAATCATCCAACGTGTACTAATCCAAACAACATTAGTAATACAACCTTAATCACTATACAACTATAGCTAACTATTCTTCGTCTCGTAATAATAATGGTAAAATATCACATACCTATCTTTAATGCGATCCCATCATCGTAGAAAAAAATATGTAATAATTTAAATAGTAACAAACATCCAAATAATATTTTTTCATTAATTATTCTGTTAAGTATAAAATTGTTTTATTATTGTTTATTATAAAGTTTCCTTTTCATTTACTTCAAAAACAATAATAATTCTCTCAAATTGATGATATACTTCAAAATACTTTGTTGTAATCTCATTACTTCAAATCTTTTCAAATATTGTATTTTATATCAAAAATAGTAATTTTATCCAACTACCCTTCAAATCAATAGTATTATTATTTCTTGTCAAAGCAATAATATTCATATTAAATCTCTTTAATATACTGCACAACTAGTTCATTACTATTTATCTAAAAACATTGTATTTTTCACAAAAACCATATTATTATTTATAAGATCTCACTTTATTGAATAATAATGATAGACATTCCAAAATAAGTTTAAAGTATATTCTCCATTATTATATATGGATTTCCTCAGAAATTCATAAATAATAAGCATATTAAATTTCTCCAGTTAATTTCATTTTATGTCATTCAAACGATGATATTTCCAAACACCATATAAAATCCATAAATCACATTATTTATCATTTATTTATCAAATCAAATCTATTTCATCCATTTTATATCTATCAATTACATCCAAAACTTAAATAAATAATTAATTAAATTCAAACACACAATAACACAATAATTAACAATAAATAATTAACATGGCATAATATATCTAGAATAGTCATAATATCAAACAATTATTAATATATCACAACACAATAATTATATTTTTCCATCAGTAAATATTTATTTATAATTAATAATTAATCAATTAAATTAAATAAACCATACCAACATGCTTTTTTCAAAAGTCTTCAAACTTAGTATAGCCAGTGCTAAGTCGTCCAGAATTCCACTGTGAGTCCAATAAAAGAAATCAAGCCTGAATCGATGTTCGTATGTGAAAGATACAGAGATTAGAAGATCCGGGGATTAAATTGTAAATATCATGCAAAGGCTAAAATGAAAAAGAATAACTCACCTTATATGAAGATTGGCCTATATTTATTTCAAATTAATGAATTGTAGCATTTTCTTATATTCAATTTTCTTTTTTAATTATTTCAATGTTAAAGGTGTAAAAGTTACGATCGTTACATGTTGTGAGATGGTATACATGTTCCATGCTTGGATTTTATTACTTTATACCTTTGGTTATCGTCCTGTATCGACCGGGTACCTCTACAGTGGACTTTTGGGTACCGGGGTTGTAGGGCGGTCATCACATTTTGTATTAGAGCTTAGGTTGGGTAGACGACTTAAGTTGATACTTGGATCCATTAGAGATAAGGAAGGTGTTATCGCCTTAGAATAGATCGAGTGATATATGAGAGAGCGCACTTGTTATATTTTGGTTTTCAAAACTCTATAGTGGTGTGTATATATACTATATAAGATGCATTACATTCACGGACACCACTTATTCCTTTTAGAGAGACTGATCATTCTTATTACAGCTTGCAAGAATAAGCCAACTAATGAGGAATGCTGATAGGATGCTATAGGCATTTTATCAAGGACTTCTCTAAGGTAGCAGCGCCGTTAACTTACTTGACGAAGAAGGATCATACTTTTATTTGGGACACGAGGTGCGAGCATGCATTTGTGAGTTTGAAGGAGAGGTTGAAGAGTGCACCGCTGTTAGTCATTCCGAGTGGGAAGAGGAGCTGACAGTATACATAGACACCTATAGTGGTGTGTATATATACTATATAAGATGCATTACATTCACGGACACCACTTATTCCTTTTAGAGAGACTAATCATTCTTATTACGGCTTGCAAGAATAAGCCAACTAATGAGGAATGCTGATAGGATGCTATAGGCATTTTATCAAGGACTTCTCTAAGGTAGCAGCGCCGTTAACTTACTTGACGAAGAAGGATCATACTTTTATTTGGGACACAAGGTGCGAACATGCATTTGTGAGTTTGAAGGAGAGGTTGAAGAGTGCACCGCTGTTAGTCATTCCGAGTGGGATTAGGTGCATCGTTGATGCAGAGAGGAAATGTTATTGCCTATGCAAGCCGACAGTTGAAACTACTTGAGAGAAAGTATCTTACTCATGATTTGGAGTTGGCGGCGATAGTATTCGCTTTAAAGATATGGAGGCATTATTTGCTCGGGGAGAGGTTTGAGTTGTATGCGGACACAAGTCGCTGATGTATCTATTCTTCCAGAAGGACCTTAACCTTCTTTAACTGCGATGGTTAGAGTTTATATCCTCACATGACTTTGACATTTCCTATACCCCTGGTAAGGGAAACGCAGACGCTGATGCATTGAGTATGATACATGCCAGTTTGAGAGAAATGTTCCTAGAGTGGAAGCAGTTGGAGTTTATCGCTGCTATGATTTTATACCTCGATGTGAGCTATAGCCGAAAGTGTTGGTTAGCCTAGCGATCAGACCTACCCTGATTGAGCGGATCAGTAATTACCAGAGGCAAGATGCTAGAATAGCCGAGGTCATGGCAAAGTTAGGGGAAGGAGTATAGTCTGAGGAGTTAAAGTAGTACAGGCTCGATCATGATGGTTGGCTCCGTAAGGATGGGAGATTGTTTTTTCCTGATGTCAATGGGTTGAGGGATGGTGCTTCGTGAATGCCATCATTCAAGATTGACTATATATTTTGGTGGCAATAAAATGTACTGTGATGTGAGCAGATATTGTAACAACCCTGTTTTTAAGGGTAATTAACAATAATTATCTGATTAATTAAAAATGGATTTTTGGAATTAAAATGAATAATTTAAATTTATTTCATAATATTAAAATTTATAATGAGGCATTTAGTGATGAAATTAAATAGTTTGAGAGTAATTATTTTTTTAAATTTTTTTAAAATAAATTGATTTGGTAATTATTTAATATTGGTTTAAAATGAGAATATTGGATATTTAAATTTAATAAGTAAAAATAAGGAAAAATAAATTCTAGAATTTTACGGCGATGAGTAAATAACTGAATGTTGTGAATATAAATTTTGTTTGGAATTTTATTGTAATTTGTTTAAATAGAAATAGTTTATAAAATGAAATTAAATAATAAAATAAAATTATTTTCCTAACCTAAAGCCTAGCCCAAGCCCATGAACCCAAACCCAAAACTTATCCTTCCCTCTCCTAATACTTCTAAAATCTAGAGTTTTCTTATTCTGGATAATTCATTTTTGTTTACATATATCAGTTATGCTCAAAACCAAATCAACCTGATGTTGCTTCTTCTTCAATCCTCTTCTTCTAAATTATATAATAAATCAAATAAATTATAATAAATCACCAAATTTTAGTATCTAGTCTTCAATTTTGTTTTACAACCATAGCAAGAAGGGATTTAATTTGGGTTGCTGTGTTGGGTTCTGAGTGCGTGCGTTCATAGAGAGGGAGAAGAAGCAGGAAGCTTCAGGCGAGTGATCGCACTCATAAAATCTATGCCTATATCATTCAATTTTTTGAATGTGATGTGTTTGGGTCGATCTTTGCTAGTATATGTTGCTTGTACTTTGAATTGGAGGTGATAACGGTGAGGAGGAGGGAAGAGATCGCCTGAAACTGGTGATCGTTACATAAATACACTACCGGCCGGTCGATCACCTAGGGCAACCGATCGTTTGGTCGTGCACAATTTTTTTTTGTGTTGTATTTTTTTACTAGTTTATTTTATTATATATATTTATATATTAATAATTTATATAAATAAAAAAATTTATAAATTAAAATATGTTTTGTATATACATACCAATTTAATTAGAGCAAAGTTTTATTTAATATCAATTATTATTATGTAACTAGATATTGATTATTTAATAAAAATTCGGTTATTGACTTTTTATAAATCTGTATAAATCATATATACTTCTAGAAATATATAGAATTTGTTCCTAGTTGATATTAAAAATTCCCAAAGTATAATGTATTTAATTTTGAATATAATTAAAGTTTTGGAAAAAAATATTTATTTGATTATAGATATATATTAAATTGGCTTGGATGATATGAAATTATTTAAAAATTGTACTTAATTATAGAAAATTATGAAATAGTTATTTTGCATAAAATTTAGTTTCATAAATTAGTTTTGGGTCCTTAAAGAAAGAAACGAGTTTTCTAATGTTTTTGGCGAAGGTTAAATTATTATTTAAGGCTGAGAAATTAGTTATTCATTGTATAGAATATATTATATTTGGGTATTAGTTAATTATCTTGTTAACTCTGGAATATATATTTTGTATCCATTTTATGTATTTATTTTTGTTATATAAGATTATATGTTGTGAACGATTCATTATTCAATATTGATTTGTTTTTATGTTATTTGAATAATCTATTTTATATTACATTTATGGTCATTCTTCTCTTCTATATTAAATTGGATTCACCATTGACCATTTATTAAATTAGATTTATTTATACATTTATGGAATATACATTATATGAATGATTCACCATTGACGTTTGATTTTTAGTGATTTGAAATGATACGGCGATGACATCCTTCTTCTTGATTTTGTGATGATTTTATTCTGTGTAACGAGGAATTTGAATAAATGGAGTTTAATACCTTATGGTATAGGTCTTTTAGTAATATTTCTTCGATTATTCTTTAGACTCGTTATATAAAATATTGAAGGAGCGAGTGTGATGTGTGAGCATAGTATAAATGAACTAGTAACACACGGTGGTATGGGATGCCATTATGTTATTTATTCGGCGATTCTTTTCTCATTAGTTACACTCATATAGAGATTTATTATGTATGTCGAGGCTTTCTATGGTAAGCCACGTATATTGCCATGTGTCAGCATATGTATCGTGCTGTGTGTCGGCACAAGTATGTAGCTGTGTGTAAGCCGTTATATATATTTAGTATTTCTCTATCACTATCTGACTTCCTTTATGGTGCGGAAGTCAAACAAGATTGACTAGTATCTATCCTAGCGGGCTTATCGTGGTGGTCACACCTCGGATTCATAACACCTTTCCTTATAGTTGTGTGTCGGTAATGTATATAGCCGTGTGTCGGCAACGTATAGAGCCGTGTGTCGGCAACGTATAGATCCTTTATGTCACCTAGGCCAACAGTCTATTACCATTTTAGGGGCACATGTATGGTCGTGACTGAGTCCTCATGTAGTCGAGTACATTGATGGATATGAGTCACGATGTCTGTTGAGGTAACTAAGACTGTAGGAGTTGTGCAGATGAACATCTGCGAGTCTCTTAAAGCAGGTGTGTGCACGCTATCAGTCTCTTGTCTAGTTTTGGTGTATATGATATAGACATATACTTATACTTCTTCGTGAGTCGATGAGTTGTGATTATACCTGAGACTGTGTCTAGAGTATAATCAATCCCCATATCCTTCTCAGACGTGTGTCGCCAACTACTATTCATTAGCATTTGTTGCAAATTATATCTCTTAGGTGTATGTCGTCGATTATTCTTTATAGGCATGTGTCACAAACTATACTTTCATAGGCATTTGTCGCCAATTATATCTTTCATTGACATGTGTCGCCATTACTATATTTTGGTTTATGGATGATTATTTAAATTTATATCATGGATATTTTTATTTATTGAGGTTGGGTGATAAATTTGGGCTAAGTTATGTGCTAGCCTGATTATACATGGTGATATCTCTTTATACATGTTTTGGGGATTGGAATGTTGATTTCTGGATACAAATGATTTACCCATTTAATGTAGCTTATGTGGTTTTTGTTTAATGTGTTTTCTATATAGGTGATGACTTTTATGTATAATTTTGTGCTTTCTGATTCAATATACTTTTATAAGGGTGATGATATCATTATGCCCAGCCTTGTGATATTTGATATTTGTGGCATGTTTGAGATTTTCTATGACATTTTAATTATACTCCATACTTGTATTACTGCATATTTATTGACATTATAGATGCCATCATATTATTATACCCTGCATATATTGAGTTACTTATGTGTATTGACCCTATGATTTAGACATAGTCTGACCCACGTGTTATTTATATAATACTCGGGTCAGTTTGATACTTTTCAAGTACATGGACAATATGACCAACTTTTGCACTAGGCATAGAGGAGGCTAGTAGTTTAGTGTAGTAGTTTATCGTTTTGTGTTGTATTATCTCTTGTATGTATATTCACGTGATGTATATTAGACATAATTTATATATTTTTTATTATATATTATCGTTGTGATTCTGACTCTGTGTTATCTGTTATTTACTCTATATTGTGTATTGTTCTATCCTAGAGGCTCAAATGCTTATTGCTTTGTCCGATACCATGTACGTATAGGTGAGTTATTTATTTAATATTTTAAATACATGTCAGTGTTAGTCCAAGGGAATATTCATGCATGTACTCCATATCGCCTTATTCTCTGTATTATCTGACAGTATTACCGAGTAATACTCTTGGATAGTATATGTATAGAGGTGGGGGTGTTACAAAATGGTATCAGTGCATGTTTAGAACAATAAATTATATTTAAGAGACACGAGTTAAGATCTTAGATGACGCTTAGAGTCCCCATCCTTTTAGGTGTGTTGGGTAGTTACCCTATAATTAGGGATAGTAGGGTATATAATGGTTATTGGGATAAGCATCCGGGGACATATTTGTTATTTTCTATATGTACTAGATATTTGGATTTTTGATATTTTTTGTATGAAAATATAAGATGATTGACCTTGGGTGGCTTAATATTTAATTTTTGTGTTTTGATTTGATATTAATCAGACTGCGTAGCGGGAAATCTATTTATCGATTTTCCACTAGGTGCATTGGTCGTCGTGGTTTATGTTAACCAGGTTTTTAACCCAGCTAAATTCAGAAGGAGTTAGAACATTCAAACTAAGCCAAAATGACTCAAAAATTCATCAATAGGCCTAAAAGAATGAGATAAAAGCCTCCAAGAAGTATAAGCCAAAAATGGTCTAACTTATCGGGTCGGCACCGATCTGATCCAGTCGGTTCAGTACCGATCTGAATTGTTAATTCATAGTGGCTCCATTCCTTTTGCATTATGACCTTATTCCTTTACTAAGCTCATCTAACAAGTTTGGTAACATTCCAAGTATCGAAGTTCCAGATGTGCAGACTCATCCAATTCAAGATGCGATTCTATCTTACACATAGGTGAATCATCATCAAAATAAGTCAACAAGCTATAAAATCGCATGAAGAGCATCAAAACCAAGTAAGAAGGCAACCAAGTAGTCGAAGCATCAAAAATGCTTAACTATTTGGATCGGTACCGATCCGGTCCAATTCGATAGGTACCGATCCAAATAGTTTTCTCCGATAACCTCCAAACTTCTTGGGCTTCCTTTGCATGATGACTACAGGCTTTTGGCAAAGTGGCTCTGGCCCAAGTTCTCTTCAACCCCTGTAAATACCATCCCATCCGCAACATGAAAGGGATATCTGGATTGGCTGCTGCAACTCTACCATTACTATTCACTCTTCTTCTCCCACACAATAGTCACAAAGGAGCAACTGAGATCCTTCGGTTGCCTCCAAGTACTTGTGATTTAGATTTAACCTAGGCGATTCAATCATATTGTAAACCAAATCAATCTTGTAACAGAAGTTAGCTAATAAAATCTCTAAAGTGGATGCAGGCTTCATTAACAGCCGAACCACTATAAACATCTTCTTGTCTCTTTACTATTTCTGCTCTTTTTACATTTGTTCTCTATATTGTTTGACTTGAGCAAAAGGGTTGATGCTTTCACCCTCAAACCAGGGTGTTGATCCATTTTGTAGGTTAAATTTTAGTGCTTTCACTGAGAACTGAACTCAGGCATAGGTCTAGTTTTCCTCTTTGGATCTGTCAGATCCAAAAACTAGATCCATCAAATCATCTCTAGGAAGTTTGAAGCTTGCCTTTGAAGATCAATGGCAGGGAGAAAGAGAACTACTTTCGGAAGATCCATTGAAGCTATTATAGTGGGATAAGAGACCAATCCTTAGCAAGTTAAAGTCAATGATGCCAATAATCCATTAATCGGAGCAAATTCTGGAGCTAATACAGGAGATCAGGTGCCAGAATCTTCTACCCAGCATGAAGTCATCACTAAAGGCGAATTGAATAAGATGGTTGATGAAATCAACCAAAAGATGGAGAATAGCCAAAAAGATCTTATGGACAAATTAAATGCCCTCCTAAGCTTACAATCACTAGCTTTTCCTAGAACCATGCCATAACCCATGGCCTCCACGGAGCAGGAAAACTCTTCCGTTTTTGGCCTAAACAGAAGAAACGGAAAGCAAAATCAGAAAGGAGTAGTGGATAGAGCCGTAGGAATCATTATAGAAGGAAACACAAGCACTCTGCCAACTGCAAAGCAAACTACTAAATCCCATGGGAAGATATAGCGGTTGATTTCTCCGACTCTGAAAATGGTAAGCAACTTGATGACGACAAGTTGGAAGAAAATTCTAATGCACTCAATACCGGTAGGGAGGCCCATTTTTCCCCTTCCCGACCAATTGTAAGCCAATGGAACTCCGAGAGAGTGGCTCTCTAGAAGATAGGAGAGCCTAGGCTTCAGCCCATTTACCAAGATTGTTTGCCAAATCAAACACTTGGCATAGTCGCTAACAGTTGACCCACAGACTACCGGACATCAGAGGCATATATCGCGGATATGATCAAGCGCTTGATGGATTAAAGTAAGGATAGGAGAGATGATGAATAGGGATCTGCTCCAAGCCGGACTCCCTTCAATTATGACATTTTGAATGAACGGTACCCTGCAAAGTTTACTATGCTAATATTTCGTCTTACGATGGAACCAGAGATCTAAAAACCTCAGTTGTACAAGTATAGTTGGTACATGGACGGAGCAAATGCTTCAAATGCTATTCGATGTAGATGTTTTCCTACCTTCCTAGAGGGAATTGCTTCTATATGGTTCACCAAGCTCCCTCCAAAATCTATCTCCACTTTCAATGAATTAGCAACAAAATTCCTTGATCAGTTTAGGCTGTACATGGCACAACTGAAAGATGTGATGCCCTTATCTGGCCTATTCCAGGGACAAAATGTATCTTTGAAATCCTTCGTGAGTCGATTTATCACCACGGCGACTGAAGTAAGTAATCCAAACGAAGATATAGTCTTCATGGCCTTGGTCCGCGCTATCCATCCTGACAATTAATTTGAAAAATGGATTAAAATGAAACAACATACCACTAGGAAGGACTTTAACCAAAAGGCAAGCTAGTACTTGAGATTGGAAGAGGCAGAGGAGCTAGAAGAAAAACCTGCTAACCCGCAACCAACCAACGCTGGCCAGAATGGCATGGCAGCTAACCAAGACGCAAACACCTACGAAACCATTGCAGGAAACGCGTGGAAGGATGGGAACGATAAAAGGAAGAGCCAGAATTCCAACAAGCGAAATGGAGGTAACAAGCGACTTAAAAGCTTGAGGCTCGAAAACTACAACCGGCTCAATGATACTCCAAAAAACATCTACCTTGCGATATAAGGGACAGAGGAGTATAAGAAGCCGCCTAAAAAGGAAGCGACTAAACAATAAAAGCATTCTGCAAAGTACTACCTCTTCCATGAAACACATGGTCACAACATGAATGAGTGCCAACACCTAAAGAACCTAATTGAAGAACTGATTCGGGAAAACAAGCTTCAGCAGTATGTGAGGAAACCACAAAATACTTACCAGCCTGCTGCACATAAGCTCCTATAAATCGGGGAAACCATGTTGGAACCAGCGAAGAGGGATCCAGATGAACTGACTAAAGATTCATCATTGGACCAATATTTGGAGGACTTCATCCGATGCAGAAGAGTTGGGGAGAAATGGAGCGATATGTAAGCTCAATAAAACATGTTCTGAAAGATTCGTGCTTCGCAGTTGAAGACGGAACTCCTGCTAAGCAGTAGAAAACATTGAATGATGATATAGTATTCCAGAATCGAGACACTGGAGGAATAGAAGCTCCGACCCTCGACCCCATGGTCGTGATGGTAAGAATCAGACCAGCCATGGTCCGACAAGTTTTGGTGGATAGTGGTAGGTTTGTCAATATCCTGTTCAAACACACGTTTGATCAAATGAGATCAATATGAAAGATGTATCCAGTTTCGAACAAAGATCCAAGAATTCACCAGTGAACCTAAGCAGCCTGTCGGAACAATTGACTTACCCATGGAACTTGGGAAAGGCGACCGAAGATTCATCCTCATCCAGACCTTTGTGATCATAGATGAAATGTTTGCCTACAATGTTTTCTTAAATCGGCCTGCCTTAGCAGATTTCAGGATTGCTTTAGCCCAATAGTGCCTAACCATGAAATTTCCAACATAGAATGGAGTTGGAGTGATCAAAGGAGACCAAAATATCGCTAGAGAATGCTACATCGCAGAACTGTTTAAGTCTAGAAGAAAAGAAAAGGGCTAGAAGAAAAGAAAGGGGAATAATATAGAGAAAACTCTCTACATTTGTGAACCAACCGCATAGCAATTATAGAGCCGCCCTGGCTTAGAGACCATAGCTGATTCGACAAGGCTTTGGATCCAAGAATGAAGAATTCATGGGAGGATCGGGCAACACTGACAGAATTGACGGTGCCTGTCCCAGTCAATATGGATGACCCAACTCGGGTCCTAAAAATTGAGTAACACCTTAGAAACAAGATGCGATAGGAACTAACCAAATTTCTTTGTGCCAACCTGGACATATTCGCTTGGACGCATTCCGACATATGCAGGGTATCGCCGGAGATAGCATGCCACACACTCAATATCGATCCCAAGTATACGCTAGTAAGGCAGAAAAGGCGCAGCCTAGGACCCGAATGGTCCAAACCACTAAAAGAAGAAGTGGATAAGCTGATGGCAAATGCTTTTATCCGCGATGAAACCTATCCCCAATGGGTATCCAACCCTATCTTGGTCATGAAATCTAATGGAAAATGGCGAACTTGTATCGACTACTCAAACCTAAACAAAGCTTGCCCAAAAGACAGCTTTCCTTTATCGAGAATCGACCAGCTTGTGGACGGAACAACTGGACATGAATTGCTCTCATTCATGGACACCTACTTGGGATGCAACCAGATCATGATGCACGAACCTAACCAGGAAAGCACAAGCTTCATCACTGATTCAGGATTATACTGCTACAAAGTGATGTCATTCGGCTTAAAGAATGTTGGGGCAACTTACCAGTGACTGGTGAACGCTATGTTCAAACATCAAATCGGGAAGACTATGGAAGCCTATATAGATGATATGCTAGTTAAATCGTGCGTAGCTGCAAATCACTTGAAAAACCTCGCCGAAATGTTCGAAATACCCCGCAAGTATAGAATGAAACTCAATCCATGTAAATGCCACTTCGAGGTAGCCTCTAGAAAGTTCTTAGGATTCATTGTATGTGCCAGAGGCATCGAAGCTAATCCCAAACAAATTACCACTTTACGGGAAGTCGAGGCCCCAAGGAACAAGAATGAGTTACAAAGCTTGAATGAAAAAGTTGCAGCGCTAAGCCGGTTCATCTCAAAAGCAACCGACAAATTATAGCGTTCATTGACGCACTAAAAAGGGAAAGAAGAACTTCGAATGGAATCAGACTTGCCAGACTGCCTTCAAAGAACTGCTGCGACATATGGAGACTTCGCCAATCCTATCCAAGCTGGTAGATGGAGAAGACTTGTTTATATACTTAGAAGTCTCGCCCCATACGTTCAATGCTACACTCGTATGTGAAGAAGCTAGGGTCTAGTGACCCGTATATTACATCAGTAAACGGTTTACTGGATCCGAGAAGAAATATCTGAATTTGGAAAAACTAGCATATTGCCTCTTGGTCGCATTCAGAAAGTTACGTCCATACTTCTAGGCATACCCGATTAAAGTACTAATAAATCAAACCTTAAAGCAGGTGTCATACCGTCCCGAGACCTCTGGACGGCTTAACAAATGGAATATTGTATTGTGTCAATTGAAATCACTTACCATCCTTGAAGAGCGATCAACGGGCATGCCCTGAAAAACTTCATTTTCGAGTTGACAATACGAGATAACGAAGAAGAAGTTACTCTAGAAGTGGAGACACACTGGAGGTTGTTCGTCGATGGTGCATTTAACAACTTTTGCTTGGGGCAGGAATCGTGCTCGAAACACCTAAAGGATGATTCGTTTGCTATGCCTTACGCTTGGAATTCCCTACAATAAACAATGAAGCAAAATATGTAGCATTGATAGCCGGGCTGAATGTTGTGAAGGAACTCGAGACAAAGTCCATACATATCTATAGCGACTCTCAGCTAGTCCTCCTTCAAGTGAGAGGCGAATGTCAAGCCCAGGGAGAGAACCTTGCCTGTATCTATCCAAAATGCAGGAATTGCTGAACGACATCGAGCATTACACCATAAGTCATGTCCTTAGGGAACAAAACACGAAGATGGACTATCTAGCTAAACTGACCAATTTCGAAAAAGCTCAGTCAATAGGACTGGTCCCAGTTGAAACTCTGATTGCTTTAAGCGTAGGCGAAATGGATATCGATTGGATTTTAGAAACGATCAAAGAACTAGAAACATGGATGACACTAAACAAGGACTATCTGCTCAGAGGAATACTCCCCACAGACAAGAATCAACGAAAATAGCTCATTCGAAAGGCACTACGATTTGTAATACAAGATGGAATACTCTACCGAAGGGGATTCTCTACCCCCTTGCTCAGGTGTGTGACCAATGGCGAAGCTCGAAGAATCCTTAGGGAAGTTCATGAAGGTGACTACGGATATCACACCGGGGGAAACCCTTGCAAAGAAAGTTCTCCGATATGGGTATTTTTGGCCAACAGTCAACCGCGATGCAGCAGATTATGCCAAATGGTGCAACCTATGCTAAGGATCCAACAAGATCAAAAGAACTCCTTCAACAGAGCTAACACAGATGGTCAGCCCATAGCCATTCGCAACATGGGGAATCGATTTGATTGGAGTATTTCCAATAGCCAAAGGAGAAGCCAAATACGCTATCATTGCTGTTGACTACTTCACCAAATGGGCAGAAGCGGAACCGCAGGCCTCTATTACCATAAAGAAAGTTATTAAATTTGTCACTAAAATCATTATTTGCAGGTTTGGAGTCCCATAAAAAATCATTACGGATAACATGACTCAATTTGAAAGCGCTGAGTTCAAAGACTTGCAAACACTTTCGAATCGAGAAAAGCTTTTCTGCTATTGCACACTTGCAGGCAAATAGGCAAGAGGAGGCAGTAAACAAGATCATCAAGTCCACCATCAAAAAGTGGCTAACTAAAGCTAAAGGAAATTGGGTTGATGAACTCCCACTTGCACTATGGGCTTACTAAATAACGCATAAATCTGCAATGTGGCACTCTCCTTTCGCCCTGGCATATGCTTCAGAAGCAATGATCCAAGTCGAACTGGAAGTCCCTTCTCATCGAAAGCAAAATTTCAATCAATGGCTGAACGAGCAGCTCCTACTGACTCGCTCGATATGGTCGATGAGAAACGGGAAGAAGCCGAGCTAAGGATTGCCTCTCACCAAAAAAGGGTCCCATGACATTTCAACTCCAAGGTCCTTAGCCGTACTTTCGAAGTAGGAGACCTTATCCTCAAATGGATCTACCCTATACCAGGACCATTCAGACCAAACTGGGAAGAACCCTATGTGATTAGCCAGAAGCTAGGGGATGGCACATTCAAGCTAACAACCGTTGATGGAACCCAAATTCCCCTTGCTTGGAACAACGATTGTTGCGTCGTTACTTTATTTAAGACTATCTTATGTATTTCCTATTTTACACAAATAAACCATTCCGGTATACCAGAGGCATTATAAATAGGCAGAACTTGCCCAAATTTTATTTCAATTAATGAAATTGCTTTGCTTTGTGAACCAATGAAACTGTGTTCGCATATGTAACCTGTTGAGTCGACGGAGTCGAATCGACTTAAAACCATTCGATCGCTGCTTGAGATAGTGGAACCACGCTCAAGTACGCCCCATCTACCCGCTGAGTCAATAGAAGCAAATCGACTCGAACCGTTGGATCGACGAAACTCGATCCTTGTCATATAAGAATAGGTGTTGTCCCGACGAAACCGGGAAGGTCCGAATCAAAGCCGCGCGCATCTCATAAGCCACACATCGCTTCTTGGTTCGCAAAAATGCGACCGAGCAAGCCTCGATCCCACTGTGCGCATCTCACAAGCTGCACACCACTACTTGGACTAGCAAAATTACATCCAAAGACGAGGAACTCTCATATTACAAAAAGCCATGCACCGCCTCCGGAGCCAAGGAAATAGCACTCCAAGGAGCGATTCGTGTGCACAATTGCCTAAACGTCAGCATTGCAACTGAATCACTTAACGGAATTTTGAGTAATGGGTGATGCTTCGGTATCACTTATTGAAATCCTTAAGTGCGTAAATCAGTCGTCGTAAGGCCACTAAAAAGCTTCATGGATATCTAAAGTCAGAAATCAAAATGAGATGTCTAAAATGAGGATAATAAAACCAGAAGTTCCCAAAAATAGGATTGTAGTATAGACCCGACTGGGGGCATTCGGAAGACTACCAGGGGCACCTTGTTTCGTATTAACTGTTCGAAGTAAACAGTCCCGTGAACTAGGGGCACACGCCGACACTCAACCAAAATAGCAAATACTTCACTATTCTATTACCCCAAACAAAGAATTTTGGTAGTAATTACGGGACTAAATAAAACAGCAAAGGAAAAATATCAACAAATACTTATCAATGACTACTTACATGTACAAAATCATGATAAATAAAAAAACAGTGGTATATAAAAGGCAATAGTGCATGAAATATAAATAAGTAGACAAGTGAAATTACAATCAAAATTTCAATAATTTTATTACTTATAACATTTTTCATGTACAACAACAAATAACGAGGCCATACTCGCATAATATCGGCCAAGAAAAGGAAAATACAAACACCACTGTTGCAACAAGAAGAAATGCTAAGTGCAGACTCTGCACTTGTACAAAAGCGACAAAAAAGCAAAAGCTCCACTTCACAGATACACTGACAGACCATAGCTTCTTGTCACTACCTCCATGCTCCTTTCCTGCCTCTGATCGGCAACATCTCAAGCTTCTCCCCTCCCAGGGTGGTCTTGCTTTCTGAAACATTGCCACTGGTAGGCCCTTATTTGCCTTTGTGCTTGCAGGATTTGTGAGACTCTTTGATGATCGTTTTTGCTCTTCAACCTTCTCTTCACCACTGCCATCTGCTGCTCGGTCTCTATTTTTTCTGGTTGGCTTGCTTGATCCGCCTGCTCCCGTGTGTCAATAGCTGCCAAACCCTCCTCTTGAGATACAACGGGGTCATCCAAACTATGCAATGTTGCAATTTTCTTAGAGTGCAAACCGGGCTGCGAGCCAGATGCAGAGATGATGGTTGATGTGGTCAGAATGGTAGTAGATCTGACACCGTGAGGAGGAGGTAACTTGACAGGAAGGGAGGGTTAATCTATAATATCAGAATAAAGGGCGGTTATCTCAGCAATTTCATCCAACGTAAATTGGAAGTTTTCAAACATGGGAGAGATAAGAAAATCACCTGCAGTAGGGGTCTGTTCATGTGCCAAAACTTCGAATCCCTCGCCATTGCCCTCTTTTGATGGCTACATAATCATATGAGAAGTAGAAACGATCCCCTCATCAGCGTGAAGTTGTGAAGATGGCTCACCAGGGTTTGAAGGAAAATGCCCGGTTATAGCCTTAGGGGCGACCGCGACATCAATAGCTTCTCGTTTCCTCTCTAGTCTTAAGATTTTCTGGCCCTCCCCTAGAGCTTGGTGGGACTCTTCATTTAGATATGCTTGAACCAACTTCTCTTCGATATAATCGCCACCCATGTCTTGAAATCGAGCCAGAATCTCTTCCCAGACTATGGCAAGCGTATGAGGGAACAACAGACCTAAGTAACTAAGACTCCCCCGATGCAGCACATAGTTGACATAGAAGCCCAAAATAGTAGCATCCAAGCCTTTGATCTTCTTTGTGAAGGTATCTTGAAGCTCTAAAAAGCTGACATCCGTGCTAGCCTTCTCTACCGTCAGCTGTTTCTTCTCAGCATCCAAATTCGAAACTTGTTCGTAAAAAGTGGCTATTTCTTGAGCCTACTCGGCGATGGTTTTCTTTTATATCTCAACCATCGTCTCGCTTATCCTTAACTTTTCTTTTAAAGCCTCCTCATCTGTATGGCACTCCTTTATCTCATCTTTAAATATGATTATGGCTCGGTCAGTAGATTCTTTTAGCTTCTTAAGCAAAGAAACACTTTTGCTCTCCCTCTTGCGGGCGTCAACTCTCTTTCTTTAGCCTCTTGATCTCCGCATCGTGATCTGCAAGCTGCTTCTCGTACTCATCCTTTTCGGACTTAAACGCAAGGATTTCCTAGTAATTGTTCCAGTTAATAGTAGACAACTATATGCATAATTTTTCCCACCCTTCAGCTTGCTCCAAACCGCTCTGAATTGCTTGGAAATGGGATGAATAAGATTCGACACGAACTCACTTCAGATTGGGCTTATTAAACACAACCCCCCTTAAGAATAATTTAAGGAATGTGGCTCATAGATGCGGGGACCAGCAGGAAGAATGTAAGGCGCACGCCTTGAAATCTAGGGAGTGGCGATCATGACAGTATGAGTGGAAGAGGTCACAACATCAGAAGCATGGACATTTATCCCAGTGGAAGCAAGAGACTGTGAAGTGGATTCTCGTTCTTGGTCTCCTTTTGGCCTCTTTGATGGATCTCCTTGCTCAATCGGGCTCTTCCTCTTTTCGTAGCCGCTTCTCCTATCTCTGCCTTGATTTGTCTTGGCATGGCGATGCTCTTCCTCCCTCCTCACCTTCCTCCTTTTCCTCTCCTCGTCATTCTCCCGGGGAGCATGGTACCTTGAAGAGTGTCTTTGTGAATACCAAGACTCCAAAACTCGATCAAGATCGTTGTAAAGACCATGAGACATGATTCCTGCAGCAAGCGATAAAATGGCTTTAGGAAAAAGATGTTTGATGAACTAAAACATCCTAAAAATAAAAATAAAGTGTGTGATCCTAGTGAAGTGTGTGTTGTAATTTAATAACCCCAGTGGAATACACAAACCAGATCGATCACCAACTAATGTCAGAATGCTGCTTCCTGCAGGGATGATCTCAGTAGACTAGGAAGGCAACCCTTTCGAAGTAAAGTCATCCATCAAGTCACCCATATTCACTAAAATGTTACTCATATCTCCCAAACCAATGTTAGCACCTTCCGACCGAGAGCTGGATATAGGCTCAGTCTTAAGAGAAACTCCCTCAATAGGCTCTTCTAAAGAAGGTGAGGGTGCATGACCAGGGCTTAATTCCAAGGCCTTGTTGCCTAATTTGACGTCACGCTCATTAGTGTTCCAATCTATTTCTTCCTCATTTAGAGGATGCTCTTTACTGATTTCTCCTACTTCTCTTCAATAAGCAGAGCCTTGCCCTTCCATTAAATAAACTCTTCCTCTTTCTCTTTTGGAATCGATGGCATTTTGGTTAGACTGTCGACCCCGACTTGAATTTGGATCTCCTCAGGGGTCTTCTCCGACCCATTGGATGGGCCACTTTCGTCTTCTTCATCTTCACCAGAGTCATGGGAAGAGGAAACATAATGGGTTTGGGCTTTAGAGCGGGAAGGAGCGCTAACGAATCCAACGGATCTCCCAGGGCTTAAAAGCCTGCATCGGCGAAGGTTCTCATCTGTGAGCAAGAATCTAATCATGTGCTCCTGAGCATCGACCGCTTTTAAGGTGCAAAGAATGGTGCCGAGTGTTGGGTCCTTGTTAATTTTTGAAAGAACTACAAGGAATATATGACTGTTCAGAAAACTTATAGCAGTTAAAGGAAACTCCAAGCATGGTGAAGGAGACTTACCCCCTGTAATCCATAAATGGGTGAATCCTTCTGGACACTAAGTAAAAAAGAACCGATTCTTAAATGAAGGAACTTTGCTGGGAAGATCCAGTATAAGTTTTGGGCTATGCTACGCTTCAATATAAACAAGTGTTGGATTGGCCTCTCTCTTCTTGAACAATAGAAGATACTGCAGCTCAGCGAAGCTTGGGGCACGATTAAGCATCCACATAAACAGAACATATATGCATGTCAGCATGGCATATCTATTTGGAAGAATCTGGAATGGGGCCAACACTATGTTATGAAGTGTTGTCATTAAGAGGTGATTGAACGGGGGCACTACACTATACATGCACATATATTGGTGTCAAGCCACGTATTTGGAAGGTTGCCTTTGAGCAAATTCTCCTCTCGATGGCAGAAGCACATCATCCTCTGGGATACCGTATTGCGAGCAAATGCTTCGCAAAATCCTATGTGTAAGAATTGTAGGAGCTTTCTTCGGAGGATCAAGCAAGACTCTGAAATAAGGAGGAGTGCAATCGATGATTGGAACGACTGGAATCAGACGACCATATTGACCTGAAGTTATGGAAGCAGGGGATCTAGCTGGGATTGACGATGACTCCCTTTAGAAGGAGGTGAGTTCCTCTCAATTGATTTGCGCCAAGAAGTTTCGCGCATCATTCCATATAAGAAAGCTCATGTTCAAAATGGTCAGGTACACCTAATCTCTAAACTATATACCCTTGCATGGTTGATACTTGAAATCCATGAGATAATTGACGTGTACCAACCACCGTTCGAATTCCAAGTTTTAACCAGGATTGTGTGTGATGTGTAATCTAAGTGAGAATGGGTTCGGTGTCCTAAATGCTGTGAATAAACCATTTTGTGTAGATGGCTCATTCACACTGGAAAGAGCGATCCGTATCACCCATTAATTTCATTTCTTTTATACTTACCTGCTATCAATCAATGATCGATAACGGATCCATCTTCCGAAGCGACATGAAAAGCCCTTCCTATTCAAGGAACACTAACTGTGCAATGACAGGACCCATCTGAAGCGAGCGAATATAAATCAATGGGTTCAAATCAAATAAAGAATTCTTAGCATAAGTCGATTTTAGTTCTTTGGAAGGTGATAAAAGCATGAGCTGCACACAAGACGCTACCCCAAGCTATTATCACCTCTTAGAAAAACCAAAATTAATCCACAAGACGCTATGTCAGGATCGACCGTGTAACTCGGTGCAAGTCAATTCTGACTCTGTGGATGAAGATAGAAAAATATGTCGAGTAACGGGGCAAAACCCTAGCTTCGTTCCTTGAAAAATTCACGACTCAGTTTGCTATCTTCTTCCATAAAGTCACAATCAACTCGAATCTTCCATTGTATCTGTCACTAACACAACTTCATCACCAATCGTTAATGTAGTAATTCGCTAAAATCCATGCTACCAACCTTCGAATTGGAGAAGATAAATTGATCTTTAGTTTAGGGAGACCTAAAACTAGGGTTTCACTCACATCGGATTGGTAGTATTCGCGAAGGAAGAAGCTTTGGCGGTAGTTCCTTGATCACGTTGTCAGCGATGGTTTCGAAAGGTGGCGGCTAAAGGTGCTGGTAGTGAAAGTCGATTGCGGTGGTTCCTTGGTGGACGAGATGCTCGTATCGGCTCGACTAAAGGTTTGGATCGAATGAAGCAAGACCAGAAGTGGAGTGACTGGGTCGGGTCAGTTGGTAAAAAAAATTTCTTTAGTAAAAATTTATCCAAGTACTTGGATTTGTAACGATCTAACCCAATCGGATCGGTACCGACCCGAATTATTTCGCCCATGTCACACCAAATTTCTCCAGCATGACCTCCTTGATGTTCGAATACATCCCTGAAAAAACTTAGAGATAGTCAATTTTAGAGTACACCTTGTTTTCAACGAAAGCGTACTCTGGGGAAAAAAATATTAACCAGGTTTTTAACCTTGCTGAATTCAGAAGGAGCCAGTACATTCAAGCTTACCCAAAATGACTTGAAACTTCACCAATGGGCCTAAAAGAGCGAGATAAAAGCCTCCAAGAAGTATAGGCAAAAAATGGTCAAACTTTTCAAATCAGCACCGATCTGATCCAATCAGATCGGTGCCGATCCGAATTGTTAATTCATAGTGGCTCCATTCCTTTTGCATTATGACCTTATGCCTCTACTAAGCTCATCTACCAAGTTTGGTAACATTCTAAGCATCAAAGTTCAAGAAGTGCAGACTCATTCGATTCAAGATTCGGTTCTATCTTACACATATGTGAATCATCAAACAAGTCAACAAGCTACGAACTTACATAAAGAGCATCAAAACGAAGTAAGAAAGGCATCCAAGTAGTCGAAGCATAAAAAATGCTTAACTATTTGGATCGCTATCGATCCGATCCAAGTGGATTAGTACCGATCCAAATAGTTTGCTCCGATAACCTCCAAACTTCTTCGGCTTCCTCCGCATGACGACTACAGGCTTCTGGCAAAGTGGCTCTAGCCTAAGTGCTCTTCAAACTCTATAAATACCATCCCATCTGCAACATGAAAGGGATCTTTGGAATGGCTGCTGCAACTCTGCCATTACTATTCTTCACTCTTCTTCTCCCACACAATAGTCACAAAGGAGCAACTAAGATCCTCCAGTTCCCTCCAAGTACTTATGATTTAGATTTAACATGGATGATTCAATCATATTGTAAACCAAATCAATCTTGTAACAATAGTCAGCTAATAAAAGCTATAAGGTGGACGTAGGCTTCATTAACAGTCGAACCACTATAAAAATCTTCTTGTCTCTTTACTTTCTGCTCTTTTTATATTATTCTCTATATTGTTTGCCCTGAGAAACAGGGTTGGTGCATTCATACTCAAACCATGGTGTTGATCCATTTTTTGGGTTAACGGTTTATATTTGTTTGGTTATTGATAATTGTAAGTATTGAATTTAATTTTTATTATTGTCGGTTGAATATTTGTATGTGTTTATCAAAGTTGTGAGATGGATTCAATTTCTAATCTTTACTTGCTACAAATAGTTGTGTATGGAAATTTGTTTGATTTAGTATAGTGTTTAATGAAATGGTATTTTGATGTAATATATATATATATATAAAGAGTATTTGTAAATGTTTAATATTATAACGTAATTGTTAAAGATAAAGATTATTTATTTTTATGTGTGTGTATATATAAATATAGTTTATTATTAAATGTTTTTGGGAACCAGGCAAATATTTTGATTAGAAATTTCTTATATATATATATATATATATTAAGTATGTTAATTGCTTATTGTGATGTGATGTTTAAAGTACTGGAAAAATGATTTATTATTTGAAGGGTATTTATAGAATGTATGTGAATGTTTTTTAATCGATGAGTATATGTTATAGAAATGATTTTTGATTTATATGCATATAGCTTATTAGAAAATGTTTTAATTAGAAATTTTATAATAAAGTATGGTATTTGATAAGTTTAATATAAGCTAATAATTATTCTATAAAGGCATGTATGATAAAGGATTTGTATAGAAAATGTTATAAATTTTTTTGAAATGAATGTGTTAATTTGTTTGTTGGGTAATTTAAGAATTCTGGTCGATGCGGGTACACATGTATTTGGTAGAGTTTCCTAAACACTAGAATGAGATGTTTAGGATGAGACATTTGGACACAATGTTTTGGAAAGATATAGATGTTTTGAAAATTAAAGTATTTTGAAAATATTAAATATTTTAAATAGAAATTTAAGGAAAGTTAGTAATTTTGGCATAGTGATGTTTAAATTCAATATTTGAAATGATTTTGGGAAAATGTGTTGTAAAAGATTTTTTTATATAAATTTGGATGCATTTTAAAGCAATGTATGTAACCATTGGATATTAGAGGATAACCAAGATCTCTCGTGAGACAATATTGATTGCATGGTCAATATTGCAGCCAACTAATATTAGTAAATCACTAAAATATGGCAAGGTAACATCATTATATTTTGCAGCGTTTGTGATTTTGATACATGATATGTGTTGAAATAAATTGTACAAGTTTTTAGGAAATTAAATATGAATTGAATTTGAGTTTTATGGGTATTAAATTATGATTGCAACAATTTGAAATAAATTTTTGTGTTCAAACTATTTCAAAATATTGCGAAGTTTGTATATTTATTGAAAATATTTATCAAAGGATTATTTTATTAAGAAATATCATCCTACTTTTGGAAATATTGAATTTTATAATCTGACTAAGGCATTTATATTATATATATTATAAGAGTTTAGAACAAAATAGTATTTTAAAAGAATTTGTTTTAAGATGTTTAAAATTAAGAAATATATTGAAAATTTATTTACGAATTTGAGGCAATAATTGAGTAGACTATAATTTATTAACAGTTGGAATAATTTGTAGGTTTTGGGATAATATGATTTATGTGACTATATATTATTTAATATGGTACAGATATCTTGATTTAAATATATAGGGATGTATTCATATTGTATTGACTTTGATAATCAAGTATTATATTAAATCATTATATACTTAAGTGGATTTATAAAGTTAATATGGATGAAATTTTTGGAAATGTAAATAAGTTGTATAAATTAATGAATATTGTATAGATATTTTGGCCATGAAGGTATTTTTTGAGTACGAATATTATTAATCATTGGAAAAGTCAAGTTTGTGAGATTTTGTTTTCTAAATAAAATCTTAATTTGGAAAGTATTTGTTTTATAAATTCATGTGAAGTATTTGTATAGTTGGTGTTAATCAAAGAGAAGTATTTTGCATAAGATAGATTGTTTTTGGATTAATATTTTGAAATTTAGTTTGAAGTGAAGTTATTTTGATGGAAAAGATTTTGTGGTTGAATTTTAAGTAAAGACAGAGTATTATGGGATTTGTTTTAATGATTATTTGATTTGCATGTAAATATAAATTGATAATGGAGTTATAAGCTTTGTTATGGATTCCTCCTAAGGAAATTGCAAGGACGCAATTTTGTTAAGGAGGGGTATGTAACAACCCGGTTTTTAGAGTAATTAATACTAATTATCTAATTAATTAAAAATGGATTTTAAGAATTTAAAATGAATAATTTAAATTTATATCAGAATATTGAAATTTATAATAAGGCAACTAGTGATGAATTAAATAGTTTGAGAGTAATTATTTGTTTTATGAATTTTGAAATAAATTGAATTGGTAATTATTTAATACTGAGTTTAAAATGAGAATATTGGATATTTGAATTTAAATAAGTTAAAATATGGGAAAATAATACTAGAATAGCGATGAGTAAATAATTGGATGTTGTGAATATAATTTTTGTTTGTAATTTGTTTTAAATAGAAAATAGTTTATAAAAAGAAACTAAATAATAAAATAAAATTACTTTCCTAACCTAAATCCTAGCCCAAGCCTATGAACCCAAACCCAAAACTTATCCTTCCCTCTCATGATACTTCTAAAATCCATGGTTTTCTTATTCTGGATATTCTTTCTCGTTTACATATATCATTACGCTCAAAGCCAAATCAACCTAATGTTGCTTCTTCTTCAATCATCTTCTTCTAAATTATATAATAAATCAAATAAATTATTATAAATCACCAAATTTTAGTATATGGTCTTCAATTTTGTTTTACATCCACAACAAGAAGGGATTTGGATTTTGAGTTGCTGTGTTGGATTTTGAGTGCATGCATTTATATAGAGGAAGAAAAAGCATGAGTGATCACACTCACAAAATCTATGTCTATATCATTCAATTCTTCGAATATGATGTGTTTGGGTCAATCTTTGCTTGTATATGTTGCTTGTGCTTTTAATTGGAGGTGATAATGACGAGGAGGAGGGAAGAGATTGCTAGAAAGTGGCAATCGTTACACAAATACATGACCGATCAGTCGACCACCTAGGGCAACCAGTCGACCGCTCATGGTTGACCGGTCGTGCATAAAATTTTCATGTGCGTTGTGTTTTTTTGTGATTTTATTATATATTAATAATTTATATAAATGAAAATGTTTATAAATGAATATAAGTTTTGTATATATATACCAATTTAATTAGAGTAAAAATTTATTTAATATTAATTATTATTATGTAATTAGATATTGATTGTTTAATAAAAATTTGCTTATTGACTTTTTATAAATCTATATAAATCATATATACTTCTAGGGATATATAAAATTTGTTTCTAACCAATGTATAATTTATGTAATTTTGAATATAATTAAAGTTCTAGAAAAAAATTATTTATTTGATTATGTATATGTGTGTGTGTGTGTGTGTATATTAAATTGACTTGGATGATTTAAAATTATTTAAAAATTGTATTTAATTATAGAAAATTATGAAATAGTTGTTTTGCATAAGATTTAGTTTTAAAATTATTTTTAGGTCCTTAAAGAAAGGAATGAGTTATCTAATTTTTTGGCGAAGATTAAATTATTATTTAAGGTTTGGCAATAAGTTATTATTTGGGCATTAGTTAATTTTCTAGTTAATTCTAGAATATATATTTAGTATCTATTTTTAAGTATTTATTTCAGTCATATAAGATTATATGTTGTGAATGATTCATTATTAAATATTGATTTTTTTGTTATGTTATTTATTTGAATAATTTATTTTATATTACTTTTCTGATCATTTTCTCTTCTATGTTTAATTGGATTATATGAATGATTCACCGTTGATGTTGATTTTGTTTAGTGATTTGGAATGATATGGTGATGACATCCTTCTACGTGATTTGTGATGGTTTTATTCTGTGTGATGAGGAATTTGAATAAACGGAGTTATAATACTGTTTGGTATTGGACTTTCGGTAATGTTTCTCCAGTTATTATTTCTTTGGACTCGTTATATAGAACATTGAAGGAGCAAGTATGATGTGTGAGAATAGTATGATGAACTAGTAACTCGCGGTGGTATGAGATGCCATTGTGTTATTTATTCAGTTACTTTTTGCTTATTAACGACACTCATACGGGGATTTATTATGTATGATGAGACTTGCTACGGTAAGTCACATATATAGCCATATATCAGCTTATGTATCGTGCTGTGTGTCGGCACCAGTATGTAGCTATGTGTCAGCTATTATATATATTTAGTATTTGTCTATCACTGTCTCATTCCCTTTATGGTCCAGAAGTTGAATCAGATTGGCCAGTATCCATCGTAGCAGCTTGATCGTGGTAGTCTTGCCCCGGATTTGTGACACCATTTCTTTTAGCCGTTTATCGACAATGTATATAGCCGTGTGTTGGCAACATATAGAGTTGTATGTCAGCAATGTATAGCTCCTTCGTGTCACCTAGGCCAACAATCTGTTACTAATTTTTTGGGGACACGTGTAGGGTTATGGCCAAGTCCTCGCGTAGTCGAGTACATCGATGGATATGAGTCATGATGTCCGTAGAGGTAACTAAGACTGTAGGAGCTGCATTATAAGGATATGTGTGAGTCTCCTAGAGCATCTGTGCATGCACTATGAGTACCCCATCTGATTCTGGTGAGTGATATAGACATATACTTATACTTCTTCATGAGACGATGAGTTGTGATTATACCTAAGACTGTGTCTAGAGTATGATCAATCCCCATATCCTTCTCAGGCATGTATCATCATATATATTTCTCATTGGCATGTGTCGCCAACTACTATTCATTGGCATGTATTGCCAACTATATTTTTAGGCACGTGTTGCCAATTATTCTTTTTAGGTGTATATCATCAACTACGCATTCATAGGTGTGTGTTGCCAATTATATCTTTCATTGGCGTGCGTCGCCATTACTGTATTTTGGTTTATGGATGATTATTTAAATTTATACTGTGGATATATTTATTTATGAGATTGAGTGATATATTTGGGCTAAGTTCTATGCAAGCCTGATATACATGGTGATGTCTCTTTAGATATGTTTTCGGAATTTGAATGTTGATTTCTGGATACAAATGATTCACCTATTTGATGTAAGTTATGTGATTTCTGATTTAATGTGTTTTCTGTATGGGTGATGACTTTTATATATGGTTTTGTGATTTCTAATTTGATACACTTTTTTAAGGGTGATGATATCGTTATGCCTAGTCTTGTGATATTTGATATTTATGGCACGTTTGAGAATGTCTATGACATTTTAATTATACTCCATACTTACATTACCACATATTTATTGATATTATGGATGCCATCATATTATTATACCCTACATATATTGAGTTGCTTATATGTATTGAACCTCCAATTTAGACATAGTCCGACCCATGTGTTATTTATATAACACTCGGGTCAGTCTGAGACTTTTCAGGTACAGGGACAATATGATTAGCTTTTGTACTGGACATAGAGGAGGCTTGTAATTTAGTATAGTAGTTTATCATTTGTATTGTATTATCTCTTGTATGTATATTCGTGTGATGTACATTGGACATACTTTGTATATTTTGTATTATATATTATCGCTACGATTCTGACTCTGTGTTCTCTGTTATTTACTATATATTATATATTATTCTATCGTGAAGGAACACACGTTTATTGCTTTGTTCCAATACTGTGTACGTATAGGTGAGTTATTTAATTAATATTTTAAATACGTATAATGTTTGCCCAAGGAAATATTCACGTGTGTACCCCATATTGCCTTATTCTTCGTATTATTTGACAGTATTACTTAGTAATACTCTTGGATAGTATAATATAAAGGTGGTGGTGTTATTGACATTTTCTTAGGAAGGGATGAAGAAGAACATTGCGACATTTATCTCAAAGTGTATGAACTGTCAGTTGGTACAGGCAGAGCAAAAGAAGCCGAGTGTTTGCTGCGACCGCTTGAGATTCTCGAGTGGAAATAAGGACAAGTTTTGATGGACTTCATCGATGGATTGCTGAGGACCAGAGGAGGGGCAATATCATTTGGGTCATAGTAGATAGATTTACGAAGAGTGCTCGATTTATACCCATCAAGTCAAGTAGAACGACATCCAAATTGGCCGAGTTATATGTGAAGTGGGTTGTGTGATTCCATGGTGTGCCGAAGAGCATTGTAAGCGATCGAGACCCTTTGTTCACTAGCGGATTTTGGAAGAGCTTACAAGAGGCGTTGGGGACGGAGCTGCATCACAGTATAGCTTATCACCCACAAATAGATGAGAAGACCGAGAGGGTGAATCGTACCTTGGATAATCTCTTATGAGCTTGCATTTTTTTATTTCGGTGGATTTTGTGACGATTGTTTGCGCTTAGTAGAGTTCGCAAACAACAACATCCAACATCCGTATGGCACCATTTGAGGCGTTATATGGGTGACTGTGCAACGCCCCTTTATGTTGGTGGGAAGCGGACGAGAAACTATTACTTGGCCCAGATATGATTAGAGAGACTATGGAGAAGATCGAGATCATTCAGAAACGAATGAAATCCAACGAGGATAAACAGAAGAGCTAGGCTAATAGGAGAAGACATGACTTAGTGTTCTCCATTGATGATATGGTTTTTGTCAAGATCTCTCTGCTAAAGAATGTTGTTTGATTCGGTACTAAGGTGAAGTTGGCTTTGAGATTCGTTGGTCCTTTTTCGATACTTGAGAGGATTGGGAACCTGGCTTACAAAGTCGATTTACCTCAAAAGATAGCAGGCATACACAACGTGTTCTGTAACACCCTGCATTTTTAGATAATTAAATAACCAAAATAATTATAAACAGCAAAAATGAGCATTTTTTGAATTTTCAAAATATGGCCTCGAATCTTATACCATTGTGTTTGTGGCGATTTTCTGATTAATTTACATATATAATATGCCTTGAACGGACTTTGTATGAAAAAGTAATTGACGTTCGAAGTTCCGTATCGAAAAATAATTATACGTGTAAATGTGCATGAATATATTAGTTTATAAATATATGCGCGTATAAATTCCAGAAATAATGCACGTTTGAATTTCAAAATAGACGTGCGTCATAATGGAAATTAATTGACATCAGCAATTAGAGGTAATTAATTAACATTAGTAGGCAGTGTTAATCAAATTAGCAATTAAAGGAAATTAATTTACATTAATTAGCAATGTTTGAATTTCAAAATAAACATGTGTTATAAAGGGAATTCAATTTTCGATTGATGGAAATTAATTAGAATGATAGGCAACGATTAAAAGTTAACATTTAATAATTTGATTTTCGTGCAATCTCGAGCGTTGTTTTCTGGATCCAACGATTCGCAGCAAGCCTGTGACGTGGTTGCACCAGATCCAATCTTAAAATCCGATGGTCTAAGATCTCCAAACACCACTATA
The DNA here is from genome assembly GCA_030737815.1 of Allium fistulosum. Lineage (NCBI taxonomy): Eukaryota > Viridiplantae > Streptophyta > Magnoliopsida > Asparagales > Amaryllidaceae > Allium > Allium fistulosum. The sequence continues at coordinate 1,257,047,018 of CM060904.1, forward strand.
AATAGGATCCTTGGCCTAGCTATTCTCTCACAATTAGATTTTCTCCCAATTGGGTTCATTGCCTGAGGCTGAACCCTAAATCCGACAGTCTAAGATCCCCAAACACCACTATAAATAGGATCCAGGAAGGCCATGGAGTGAAGCTAAGGATGACAAGTGAGCAGATTTAAATTATATCTCTTTTGTATTTGTGATATATAATATCGTTAGATTACCGTTAAATATTTAATTCAGCATTTATTTCAGTAATTAGTTCTACTAATTAGTTATGTTGATACTGTAAATTTTATAAGAGAAGTATACTTATATTTAAATGTTATTTATATGGAAAAAGAAAGAAATCTAATTAAATATAAGTAATATTAGGCTTAAATGTTGTAGAGAAAGGCATAAGCCTAAAAGTGAGAAATTTACAGTAAATTATGTTAAAACGGGAGAAATGAATTAAAAAGAGAAAATTCTAATAACTTGATTTTGAAGTTAGTGATAGATTAGTTGGTTGGTTTAGAAAAGAGATTACATTTCCATAGTTTAAAATTGTAAGAATAACGATAAACGTAATTGCAAGAATAAAAGCAAGAAAAGAGAAATTAGTGCAAAATAGAGACATTATTGTATTTTGCATTATCCAACAATTAAAGAAACAATAAAATAATCTTGCAGTTACGAGTTATTGTTTATAGCATTATTTAGTATTAAAATATGGAAATGGATTTTTAGCACAGTTTTTGTAACCAACCAATTATAATAGAACTACTTCCCAGAAAAAAGAGAATAACGTGAAGCCTTAAAGAAATTAAAGAAGAACAAATAATCAAGTTAATTATTAGACAAGACTAGAAAACAGAAAATGTGACTAGATCTGCATATATTGTGCAGATAGTAGAATGAAAAGTAAAGCAGTTATTATGATAAGTAACTTATGATAGTTGGAAATAGACCCAAGTTAAGACTATTATATAATATAAGAGAACATAAGAGAATTTAGTATCATAATAAAAGAAGACAGACTAGAATAGAAAAGAGACACTTGCAATTACATTTATAACAAGTAGGTTATAAAAAAAAGAATATAAAAGTAACAGTTGCAAGTATAATTGTAACACGTAGGTTATAATTAAAAAGAAAGAAATATAAGAGGCTTATTCTATCAAAATCAGATCTTGGATTAAGTTAATAAGAAAAATAATAGAAGTGGCCCATACCGGAAGCATTAACTTTTAGGTCTAGGACTGGTGGTCTCACACATAGGTGGGGCTGGGTATGTTGATTAGGGTAAATAAGTAGCCAACAGAATAAGAAAAGTAAACTAAACGCACAATAAAAGATTAGATGTAGGATCTAATAAAATGGTAAGGTGCGTTTGGAGCAGCCCGAAAGAGAATCTGGACAAAGAGCCTAACGAAGCAGTTCGTCATAGATTTTAGTACAGAAAGAACTCGTCCAACTTAGATAGTTCGGGCTAGAAGGAAGTATGAGACTTCAACAGGACATGAGGATACTCTAGGATGGCCCTCTGGGGTAGGCCTAACGAAGCTGCACCCCCGGAGGTAGGTTTGTAGGTGTTCCATCAAGAGAGTATGCCTTGACTACTTTTGCATTGCAGGCCTAACGGAGCAGACATTTGTAGGCAGTCAAAAGGTTGATGATGGATTAGGATATTTGTATGACACCGTACTCTGGATTGGGAGTAGGTTATAGTGGGCAGGACCCAAAAGGATAGTCACATGCAGAGATCAAGCCATCATCAGTCAGAGCGAGTTCGGAAAAGACTAGAGTTAAACCAACAGGCCAATGATTCTTTCACTATCGAGACATGGATGAGGGGCACAGCCAATTGGATGTTTAGATTGTTTGTAGTAGGGCACAACCACTTAGCTCTTGAAAGTTCTTTCGATTAGTTGAGGGGTGGCTGCGTGGGGCCATAGCCACGATGAGAGAAGAGACAGACCAAGTAAAATATCTGTATTGCAGGCCTAACGAAGTGGACCTTTACAGATATAGAAGATACCCGACCGAGTTCCGTACAAGGTAGACCTTGTTAGCGGAATTCAGGGAGTAGATAGAACGATTACGTGTAGTCCTCAAGGTACGCACTGGGTGGTACATTGTGGATGTCCGAGCAACTGTATAAGCTAGTGTGGATACAGTTTCACATTTTCATAGTAGACGATGAAACATCTGTATTGTAGGCCCCACGAAACTGTTCTTTACAGATGTAGTTACAATACGCTCTAGGAGCAAGATGATGGAGTCATTTTCGAGGAGGATACAGAAGGTACTATGGGTGGTACCTAGGATCGATGCGGTCATTGGGCATGTAGCTACATATATATTGGTTATTAGGTCTTAATCTACTAGGGAGTAGATGAGTACAATTCACGAACAAAGGCGAGAGTATTATAAACCCAATATAACAGAAAATGGAAATAGAATGGTATATGTAGAATTATGCTTAGAAGTGTATAATTTGTCCATTCACTAGAACTTTAGTTCTGACCCCCTCCTCATAACATCCCACAGGTTAGATAGATGGCAGAGATTTTCCAGCTTGGTCACACTTGTATAGAAAGTGTTATTACCTTGGTGAGTATTCACTTACTATTATATTTTTTGTCAGTTCCGCTGTGAGATATTTATTTAAGCTCTAATATATTTATCTTTTCCTATTTGCAGGATGCCGAATATCCAACTCGAGCTTCAGTGGGCTTGGATTTTATCATCTTTGCGAAAAATCCGGACCCACTGGACTTCGGGTTGTTACATGTTCTATGTCTTTCATTTGCAGAAGTTTGTGCATGGCTCAGGCATGGTAGTTGAACCGAATCAGCTTGATGATATTGAGATTGAACCAAAAGCATCGAGACCTCGTAAGCCTATTCGTATCATTGGACGTGATACGAAGCAGCTTAGGAGGAAGACGATAGAGCTAGTGAGGGTTCAGGTGGACTGAGAGCAAAAGAAATTGTACTTAGGAGACTGAGGAGAGCAAGAAGATTGCTTATCCCAAGCTCTTTACTTGGTGATACTTCTGTTTATCGCATTTTTTCACTTTTGATATCATATAGGGTATTTTAGTCTCCCGCATGCTAGGGTAGGCGTAGATATCATTACATACTTTTGTGTGCATGTTTGATGTTTGATATGTTTGTTCGTGGATGTTAGGCATGTGGAGTAGCAATGTTTGATTTTATCTTGGTTGTGTTGGGATTTCGAGGGAGAAATTCCTAAAGTGGGGGAGAGTGTAATGACTCGTATTTTATATATTGGAGGATCGTAAACTTTTATATTTAAATTCATATGAGGTCGTATGACTCTATAACTTTGGGAAATTCATACCGGTGATATTTCCTATATTTAGAATTTTTGTGGACAATTTTACCCCTGAAAAGCTATAACACTTGATAGAAGCCGAATTTGCATCCGAGACCATATCTGTTGGAAAGATATTGTTTTCCCTTTTGTAGAGTGGTCACAATAACGATTTAGACTTTCTGGCTAGGAGATATGGCTGTTTGAAGATTGATAATTTTTGGAGTTGCTTATTGGGTAATTAATGAGTTTGGGGATAGGCTATTAACCCATTTCGGGTTTTACACCTATATTGGCTGAAATAAACATCCCGAAATCATTTCTACCGTCTTCCAAATAGATCTAAGCTTCCATTAAACCATTCTCCATTTAAAACCTTCTCTTTTCTCCTCCAAATTAAGTCTAAATCATAGATTAAGTGTAGATTAACAAGGGGATTCAGTAGAGATATTCAATTCTACCTTTTTTTGGGAAGAAAAATCTAGGCTTGGTGATGTATTTTCGGATTTGCCTCGATTTGCGTGCAAAACTTGGATTTTGGAGGGTTTGATGAGTGATTTATCATCTCTCACCTTATTATATGTGTACATAGGTTTTAATATGTTTTGGATCCATTTATGAAGTTAAATTATGTTTTATTGATGTTTTAAAACTCTATTTATAGTGAAAACGTGAATACATGAATTTTTGATGTTCTAGACATGTTGTTTGGATATGTGTTTTCCTTGATATATGTTCGGCTATGGTGTAGACACCTTGTATGATGATTGCTATGATTGATTATGTGATTTGTATGTTCAAATGTTGTTTGATGCATGTATGGTGTTTGTTTGTATGGTTGAAAACGCTCATCGAAGTGAACTAGTGATAGGAACCGTGGAATCAGACTTTGATGGATAGGCTCAGAGCGTTTGGAGTCTATCGTTGCATATGCGATGCATAAGGGCCGAAGTGTTAGGTGTAGCAATATCGATGTTATGTTAATATGCTGCAGGAGCTACATGTTTTTGCTTCGGTGGAGCTTGGTTCGATATGGAATAGTTTAGTGGGGCTTGGTCCAGTATGGGATGGCTCGGTGATTGGCTTGGCTCAGCAAGGGGACACCGGATAGGAAATCCTATCTGGTAGCTGCTTGGTTCGGCAAAGGGAAGATCAGATATGAAATCCTGTCCGATAACTGTTTGGCTCGGTATGGGGAAGACCGGACAAGAAATCTTTTCCAGTAGTTGTTGGTTTGAAAGTAGAGGACCGAACAAGAAATATTGTCCAGTACTTGTTTGGTTCGGCGATGAGGAGCCGAATAGGAAATGTTGTTCGAGGGTTACGTGGTTCGACTATAGGAGAAACCAGTTAGAATTTGGGAATGGGATTTCTAGCTAATGGCTTTGGGTATGGTGACCGGTTGCTTTAGGGAAAGATTTGGGCTTGTTTGGTAGTCTTGAGAGTTGGCTCGGGGTAAGGATGGAGGACCCCAAGATGGCTCTAGATGACTTTGGGATGGAAACTAATAAAGTGCGATGAATTTGATGACTCGATGTTGCGAGTGACTGTAGAATCTGGTGATGGACCCAAAGATGAGTTCTATGTGATAGCTCGTAAAGTAGAATATATGGTTGTGATGCTCGTGAGTCGGACAGGGTAGTCAGCGTGTACCCAGGATAGTCTGCGTGTACCCATGTGTTTGGATGTTTGCATGTGTCTAGTCCTTAGCCATCTACATGGGCATGAGTTGAGCATCTATATTTAGTTCTACCATCGGTACGTGTGCTAAGGGATCGATAGATGACTCTGTGTTTGTGATGCTCATTGTTGGGACAGGGTAGTCTGCGTGTACCCAGGGTAGTGCGTGTACCCATATATTCGGATGTCTTTGTATGTCCAGTCCCTAGACATTTGCATGGGCAATGAGTTGAGTGTTTGTAGGAGTTATCGTACATCTGAAGCACTTCAGTGAGAGATTCAAGGCCGTGTGATGGATGCTATTTTGTGGTGTGCTTGGTATGTTGTGTGATACCCCTATACCCCATATATTCCACTTGTGATAGTAGTTTAGCATATACTATGTGCTAACTCTTTAGATGCAAGGACAGTTCATGTATGGTTTTTCATAACCTATGCCATATTTACTATATACAATTTTTATAGTATTTTGAAATAATGAATCACTCACACAAGACTGTCGTCTGACCTAAAATTTTATGCTTTGCTTTTTATTATCTCGGGTACTCTTAAATGAGTAGATTAGAGATAACAGGCCTGTATAGCGTATGGAGCTATATGAAGTATGAGCAGGAGGCTGTACTTTCATATATCTATTTTTGGAGCATACTATCGTTTATATTCCGTTGTGTAGTACTGTGAAGCTATACCAGTACTTGTATTACCTTAGTGATATTTACAGAGTTTGTTTTGGAGATTTGAGAGGTATAAACTATTATTTTATTTTTTGTATAATCTGTAAACCTATTGCACTCTAATATTCTTATTTATGGTTCATTTTATTTTATCACCGTCTCATCTGTTTTACATCTACTTGATTATTATATTTTTGTCTATGCATTGTGAGATGTTATACAGGTTCTATGGTTGGATTTTTATTACTTTACATCCTTGGCTACCATCCTGCATCAGCGGAGTACCTCCATAATGCACTATATAGGTATATTAGGTACCGATGGTGTTGGGCGGTGGTCACATTTGGTATCATAGCTTAGACTGTGTAGATGACCTAAGTTGACACTTGGATGCATTAGAGGAAAAGAAGGAGCTATCGCCTTAGAATGGATCAAACGATATATGAGAGAGCACACTTGTTATTTTTTTGTTTTCAAACTATATAGTAGTGCATGTATATGGTATATAAGATGCATTGCATTCATGGACATCGCTTATTCCTTTTAGAGAGACCGAATATCTTATTATAGTTTGTAAGAATGAGTCGGCTAATGAGGAATGCTACGAGAAACTCTGTTTTTGGAATCGAAGAGGGGGCAAGATCAAGGGCTGCTAACATCAACGTGCAGAACATGTTCACTGAGATGGTGCAAAATATGGTTTAAAATGCTAAGTTTCTCCAACTGCGGTGTTGGTGGTGGTGCTCCAGTGCAAGCGTTGAGGGTTGACTTTGTCGAACTAAATAAGGATTACTCTACTCTAGAAGGCAAACCGTTCCTTGGAACAGAATCAGCCATTTAAGTGCAGGATTGGTTGGTCACCTAAGAACGCATCTTTGAGGATATGGAGTTAGAGGATGCGATGAAGAGGAAGCTAGCCTCTAGACAGCTTCAAGGACATGTTATGGGGCGGTAGAACACTATTAAGATTACTACTCCTGAGGATCAAATTACTTGGGAGTATTTTAAGGCGAGGTTTAAAGAGAAGTATATACCGGCCGCTCATAAGTCGGTGCTCTTTCGAAAGTTTTATGACTTGAGACAGTGGGATATGTCTATGTCGGAGTATGTGGCTGATTTCAAAATTTTATCAAAGTATGGTCCACCTTTTATCTATATTTGCTAAAGAAGAATGAGAAGTTTATCATTGGCTTGGTTGATTAACCTGGAGAGATGCTTGTAGGGCATATTGATGAGACCTTTGAAAGGTTGGTGGAGAAGGCTCTTTGACATAAGAGTCTATATCCTAAGCCTAAGTTGGTTGTTGCTCCCAAGGAAAAGTCGCAAGATGGTGGGGAAAGCAAGAGGAAGTGAGGCAACAAGAAGAGAAAGCAGCTTCAAAAGGGTGACAAGAAAAAGGACGAGTGGGAGCCTACTTGCTATAACTATGGACAAAGGGGCCATCTTAACAAGGATTGCAGAAACGAGAAGAAAGGATGTTTTAAATGCAAAAAGCTAGGGCATATGAAAAAGGATTGCCTATAGTCACTGAAGAATAAGCAGGTTATGTCTGCTTACGCTTTGAATGTTGTTCTAGCTTCGTCGAGTGCTCCATCGATGAAGGAGATGGGGAAGGCATCATTATACATCGTATGCTTTCTATTTTTGATACACATGTACGTATTTTATTCGATATTGGGACTTCACAATCCTTCATATCTAGTGATTTGGTAGATAGATTGGGATTGAAACCCGAGATAGTTGACTGACCTTTGATTATTACAAACTCTGTTAGAGGATCGACTAGCCTTTGCATGGCTTTTCGAGACTTGACCTTATCGAGTCATGAATGTTTGTTTGTTTGTGATTGCTATCTTTTGGTTTTTTGTGAGGTTCAATATTGTTTTGGGATGGACTGGCTAAGGAAGTATGTGGTAGTGGTGGATTGCGAGAGGCTGTTGATGACGATTGGGGCTATGGAGGGGGGATGGTATTGATTGGTTTCCTACTAGAGGATGGAGTTATGGTTAGATTTCTATATCGCTCGATGTTTCATAGGATGGGTATCCATTCGTGCCTATCGTCAGAGGGTATCCGAACGTGTTGGAGGAGGTGACTGGATTACCGCCACTTGAAGAGATTAGGTTTTCCATAGACTTAGTGAAGGATGCTAAGCTGATAGTTATGCCTTAGAGGTGTATGGAACCCAAAGAGCATAGAGAGTTGGAGGTGCAAGTAAATGACCTGTTGAGGAAATGGTTCATTCGTAGGAGCTGAAAGTGCTTTGATACCAAATGAAAGTGCTCTGATACCAAATGAGAGTGACTGTGCTATAGGATCATGTAATATGGATAAACTACTTGTGCGGAATAGTAATTAAGTAAATAATTAAAGCAGTAAAGTAAATGACACCAGAGATTTTTATACTGGTTCGAACTCCCGTTCTACGTCCAGTCCCAGACTCCTTCTGGAATTAAACTAGCAACCCTCACTTAACCCGGAGGAATAGGTTTACACCGCCTGAGCAACCGAACATGACTTCTACCGCCTAAGCAACTAAATAGGACTTCTACCACTTGAGCAACCGAACATGACTTCTTTACAAATAAAAAAGTATCTGATTGTAGTATGCTCTTTAAATAGCACTGATAAGTCAATTAAGTACAATCTTCCTATAATCTTCTCCTTTATGATATATATTGTAATGTTCTAGAGAAATGTGGAAGATGGCGTGATCAACGATCAAAGTTTGTATGCAGTTAGAGTGCAAATTGAAAATAGATTGAGAGATAAGAATTCAAAAATATTAAAATCAGTTATTGTTATTGTTTATTGAATTCTGAAATCTATTTATAGAGATTAAAAAGTTGCAACATTGATGAAAGATAACTTTGAAAAGAAACAGGCGCAACTGTTGATTTGAAGATGTTTCTCTTCGATGAAGAGAAGTGTCTTTTCATAAAAATAGCTGTTGAAAATATTCAGCCGGCTGAAATAATAATTTAGCCTTCTGAATTTGTTAAAATCAAAAACAGCAAAGAAATAGGCAAATTTTGGCCTAATTCAGCCGGTTGAAACTGCATAAAAATTTATGCTTTGTTTCAGCATTCAACCGTCTTAATGGTATTATTCAACCGGCTGAATTCTGTTGATAAACAAAAGTTACCATAGCTTATTTGGTTAGAACACTTGCCTTCTAAACTAGTGACTTGGGTTCGAGCCCCGCTTCATGCAATTTTTGAAAACTTGATTTTTCATTTAAAATATAAATGTATATGTGTATATACCATTTTGAGAAGATTTTAACATTTGTAAACTCTAGACACGACACTCTATGACTAATAATACTTTGTTTGTCACCTTTGTCATGTCTCTATCGTGTATATCTCTTCTTGTATCTCCATATACATACTTTCATCCTTTTTTGTACTGTGTATCTTCATTTTGAACGTATTTGTTTGTCTCTTTTTGATGCTCATGTACCTGAAAATTAGATTAGAGATTCTTTGGCATAAATGTATAGTGGTTGTCATAAAAATCCAACAATAGAGGTTCTAATAGGAGCTTATATGAGTGGGGTGCACCTGTAGTATTCACCACCAAGGCGGGTGGTTCTATGATGTTCTGTGTAGATTACCGTGAGCTGAATAAAATGATGAAGAAGAACAAGTATCCTCTCCCATGTATTGATGATTTGTTCGATCAACTCCATGGTGTTAGTGTAACATCCCCTTCTGGAGGCCCGAAGCTAAGTGCTACAGATGCTGCAGTCATCCATAGTATTAACTTCCGATGGCCAAATACGGTATTGTTAATGGTATCCATAATATCAAAAGCACTTGAATATGAAATAAAAACATCACAGATTAAAAAAAAATTCTGATTACATTTCAAAACAAAATTTCATATCCAAGTTACATAATCCTAAATGTTTCCCAGGTTCAAATCAAATATAATTATTACAAAATAGGCCAAGAGCGACATATGAAGATTCCCCTTGGTTGACCAGAGTACAAAATAGTCATAACTGACATAATACAACATAGCGGAATCAAACAAAATAAAACAAAAACTCCTAAATAGCTATCCGTCTGCCATCTGCTCGTCTCTAGAAGCTTTATTCGCCAACCTACTAAAAACGTGAAAATCCTCAACTCTCAACCTACTCAAATCAATTTTGAGCACCCAAGAGTTTAAGGGGAAAAACATAAACTTTGAGTCAGACATAAAGCCTGGTGTGAATAATACTATACATCTCGGTTATTTGATATTAAGTGAGCCACACCGCTTAGCGAAACGGGTTTCCCCTCACTAATATCCTTTTAAAACATATCTTTTGCAAATCACAATCCTGCAACCAAAATTGGTTAAAACTATAAAGCATTATCATGTAAACATACATATCAGGTAACAAATGAACTATCTATCTAAACACTATAGTTTTGTTTGGCTAACATTAACCTTTGGCTGACTCGGGCCTACCAGACAATATAAACAAATAATCTAACATCTGTGAGATACTCCTCTTCTGGACGGTCTGTCCCTAGCTTACTTTCTCCAGGTCAACTAATCTTAATGGTTTTGCAAGCTCACCAATAACCTACCTCTGTACAAATATATTCCCATTTGTGTGTAACATCATTTTAGTCTTACCTGTGACAAAGCCCTACACACGAGGATTTTGGACTAAATTAGCTAGGGGCTAATAGCTAATGTACAGGGTGCGACCCTATACCAGTCCCATCTGGTATACAAATATCTGAGTCATTTTACTTAGAGCAATCTTCCCTTAAATTTTCCTTGAAAACCTTTTCTTCTCAAATTGATTTAGACCTTTAAATCATACTTCAAACAAGGAAAAGAAATTCTATGCTTTTCTCAAATCACCTTGCCATGTTATATATACTTTACACAAATCTTTGTTGATGAAAACATTTTAAACCTTTGAAAGTACCCCTTTCGACCCCATTGAAAGTATCCCTTTTGAAACCAAGTAAACCCTTTATAAACTAGGCCGAAAGGCCAAAACATTCCTTTCGAAACCATTCAGATAAACCTTTCGAAACCATTGAAAAACCTTTCCTTCAAAAGCTATAAAACCTTAGACATCCTATCTTTAAAAAACTTAAACATTGCCTTTCGAAAACATTGGAAAACATTTCCTTTCAAACCTTTCGAAACCATTGGGGAACCACCCCTTCGAAACCTTCATAACCTTTCGAAAGCATTAAAACATCAAACCTTTCGAAACCATTGGGGAACCAACATTTCGAAACCTTCATAACCTTTTGAAAGCATTAAAACATCAAACCTTTCGAAACCATTTGGGTTCAAGTAAAACATGCAGAAATTATATCGAAACCATTTAAAACTATCTTCTTCGAAACCTTTGGGTTCTACCTTCAACCGAACAAAAGGGTCATAAAACATTTAAGCCTAAAGCACTCTTTCGAAAGCATTTCCTAAGTAAAGAAGTGATGGCATCGAAACCACCCTTCAAAAGCATTGGAGAAGTGGCTTGGATTTTTAAAAACAAAGTTACCCTTTCGAAACCATTTGCTTCGAAAGGAAAAAAGCTACAGCTAGGGGTTTCGACCCCTTCGAAAGCATTTACTTAAAACAAAAGGCGTAACTTCTTTGAAACCATTCCTTTAAAATGTTTCGACCCAGCCGAAGCCAACCAGGTCGAAAGCATATCCTTCAAAAGCAAAGCATGGGCGTTTTTGTTTAAAAGCAAAGTAACGTTTCGACCCCCTCGAAACCCATAGCTTTGACCCAGTACCTTTCGCCTAAGTCCAATTTACTATTGTAACACCCCATATTTTTAGTAATATTATTTAGAATATTTAATTAGATAAATAAAATAAAATAATGTAAGTAGATTAATGGATTGAGATTTGTGATTTAATAGGGGTAGCCGTGCCATGTTAAAGAGTAAATCAAAACGAGATAACATGAAATAAAATTGGTAAGGGCAAAATAGGGAGAAAGATACCTTATACCCTAAACCCTTAGGAATTTACCCCCACACATTCATTTCATTTACTAAAACTTATCAAGTAGAGGCCGACTATCATTTTAAATAACAAGAGGAAGAAAGCTAAAGGAAGAAGCTAAATCAAAATCAAATTCACTCAAATCTCAAAAGCTAATGTGAATAATGACTATATCTCTTATTTCTTAAATGTTTTCGGGTTTAAGAAAATCCAAACTTATCTTGCATAGTTTAGCCATGATTTTGAAGGAAAAAATGTTTATATATGCTTGTTGATGATTTATGCTCATTCATATAGATTTCATGATATGTTTTGATGTGAAAACATTATCTAATAACATCCAAATACCTTGCAATTTTAGATATAATTCAAAGATGATATTTTAGAGGTGCGTTTCAATTTTCATAATTTTCTGAATTAATGTGGATTTTATAATAATTTTCTAGTGGAGAAAATAATTTATTGGGTTATAAATAATTTATTGTTAAAGTATAAATAATTTGGGTCTGAAATTTATATATGTTAGAAAACATATTAAAAAGGATTTTTTAGAATTTTTGTATAATTTTCCTAAGTGTTTTGATAAATATATAAAATTATTTAAGGTGAGGGACTTAAATGTTTTATACATTTATAAAAGGAGATGAGGTATTTTGTAAATAAATTAAACTGTTTATTTCTGAAATTTTGGCAGTGCTTTTAGAAAAGAAAAATTAGCAACCAATAAGATTTTGACAAACAAGACAGGTTAGTTCCTCCACCTCCATCACTATCGAAACCAATGCGCATGACATCAAATACTTGGTGCACAACGAATTGGAAAGAAGGTGGAAGGTTTGAGGTCGAAACTAGGGGTTTCGAAGGAGGTCGAAGCGTTACTTTGCTTTAAATGAGAAATATGCCCGCTTTGCTTTCGACTATATTGCTTTAGACTTGGTTGGCTTCCGAATGGGTCAAATGGTTTAAAGAAATGGTTTTAAGGAGGTTGCGCCTTTGTTTTTAAATATACACTTTGGACTAGGTTGAAGCCCATTTGCTACCGCTTTCCTACCTTCGACGCCAATGGTTTCGGAAGGTATACTTGCTTTTAAAATTTAGCCGCTTCTCCAATGATTTTGGAAGGATGGTTTCGACACCATCACTTCTTCACTTAGGTTTTGGCTTTCGAAAGAGTTGCTTTCAACCCTATTGTTTGTGACCGTTAGAAATTATAAAGATTAACCCAAAAGTTTCGAAAGAGATGGTTTTGAATGGTTTCGAAAGTGTTTTCCACATGTTTTAAAATTGAACCCAAATGCTTTCGAAATTTTTAAGGTTTTAATGCTTTTGAAAGGTTTATAAGAAAGGTTTAAAAGGAGTGGTTTTCCAACTGTTTCAGGAGGTCTTGAATGAATGGTTTCGAAGGGGTGGTTCCATAATGGTTTCGAAGGGTTTAAAGGAAAAAGGTTTTTTCCAATGGTTTCAAAAAGTTATGTTTAAAGGTTTTAAAGATAGGATGTCTAAGGCTTTTAGCTTTCGAAGGAAAAGGTATTTCAATGTTTTTAAAAGGTTTATGTAAATGGTTTTGAAAGGAAGGTTTTGGCCTTTCGGCCTAGATGAAAGAAAGGGTTTATTTGGTTATGAAAGGGATACTTTTAATGGGATCGAAAGGGGTACTTTCAAAGGTTTAAAATATTTTCATCAACAAAGATTTGTGTAAAGTATATATATAGCATGGCAAGGTGATTTTGAGTAAAGCATAGAGTATATGTGTTTTCCTTGTTTAAGTCTGGTTTAAAAGGTTTTAAATCAATTTCAAATGAAAAGGTTTTCAAGGAAAATTTTAGAAAGGATTCCCCAAGTAAAATGACTCAGATATTAGAATACCAGATGGGACTGGTATAGGGTTGCACCCTATACAATATCTATCCAGTGTGTAGGGCTTTGTCATAGGTAAGACTAAAATCATGATCACACACAGAAGGTAATATATGTTTGTATATAGATAGGTTATTGGTGAGCCCGCAAAACCATTAGGATCGGGTGACCCTAGAAGATGTTAAGTTAGTGACAAACCGTCCAGAAGAGGAGTATTTAACAGATAGTTAAGGATAGACCGTCCAGAAGAGGAGTATCTAACAGGTGTTAGATTATTTTGATTATATTGTCTTGTAGGCCCGAGTCAGCCAAAGGTTAGTAGTTAGCTAAACAAAACTATAGAGTTCGGACTGATAGTCCATTTGTTACCTGATATGTATGTTTATATAATAATGCTCTACAGTTTTAACCAGTTTTGGTTGTAGAGAATGGATTTGCAAAAGATATGTTTTAAAAGGATATTGGTGAGGGAAAACCCATTCCATTAAGCGGCGTGGTCTCACTTAATATCAAATAATGGAGATGTATAGTATTATTCACACCAGGCTTTATGTCTAACTTGAAGTTTATGTTTTTCCCCTTAAACTCTCGGGTGCTCAAAATTGACTTGAGTAGGCTGAGGGTTGAGGATTCACAGGTCTAAGTAGGTTGACAAATAAAGCTTTCGATGAGGAGCAGATGACTGACAGATAGCTATTTAGGAGTTGCTGTTTTATTTTGTTTTATTCCGCTGTGTTGTATTTAAGACAGTTATGTCTATATAGTACTCTAGTCAACCAAGAGGGCATCATCATATGTCGCTCTTGGCGTATTCATGTAATAATTATATCTTATCTGAACCTGGGAAGCAATTATGGTATTATGTAATTTGAATGTGAAACATGTGTTTTGAAAATGTAGTGTGAAAAGATGTTTTTGAAATATGTGATTTTGTTTCATATCCAAATGCTTCTGATATTATGAATGCCATTAACATAGCCGTATTTAGTTGTCGAAAGTTAATACTATGGATGACTGCAGCATCTGTAGCGTTTAGCTTTGGACCTCTAGATAGGGGATGTTACAACTTGGTATCAGAGTATAGGTTTATGAAAAACTTTAAACTAAAATGATTTATGAAAACATAACCCGAAGGAATTAGAGTAATATCAGGGTATGGGATAATGCTATAGTAACATACTGTATTTGCTATAGATAAGTATACATTATATCTTTAGTTTCCTATCTTTCTTAGGTTATTCTTTTGTATCTCACGAGGCTTGAATACAGATATGGACTCTAGAAGTGGAAGAGTGAATCTTGGAGGAAGCACCACCACAAATGGAAATGCCAGACCGAATACCAGGAGAAACCAAGATCAGGCACAAGCAAGGAAGGTTGGTGCTGGAGTCCCACAAGTGGATATGGGAGCTATGTATCAGTTTTTCATGAATATGATGCAGACAGGTGTTGCTGCTGGAATGGTTGGAGGGAATGTTGGAGTAGGACTTTAAGAAGATCTGGTGGTTAACCATTATGCTACCTTGAGCCAAGATTATGCTAGGCTTAGAAGGAAGCCCTTTATTGGAATAGAGGATGCTATAGAAGTGGAGAACTGGTTGTTGCACTTTGAGAGGATCTTTACAGACATAGGGCTCAATGATGAGCAGAAGAGGAGGCTTGCTTTGAGACAGCTTCAGGGTGCAGCTTTATTTTGGTGGAATAGTGTAACGGCAGGAGTAAATGAAGAGGAGATGACATGGGCTGAGTTTAGGAGAAGGTTTCAAGAGAGGTTCATGTCTGTGATGGTGCAATCTGCTTTGTTCAGTAAGTTTGCTAAGTTGGAGCAGGGGGAGATGTCTATTTTGGAGTATGCTAGAAGATTTGAGGGGTTGGCTAGGTATGGGTATGCTACTATGGATACTGTGTTAAAGAGGAATGAGAAGTTCATAAGGGGGCTAAAGCCTGAGTTTGCAAGAGCTACATTACCTCATAATAGAGACCCTTGTGATGTGTTTGTAGAGATGGCTTTGAGACAAGAGGAGATGCTTGCTTGTCTAGAGAAGAGTAAGGTGAAGGAGGTCCAGGTTAGGCATGGCCAGAAAAGAAAATTCTTTCATAAGAAGGATGCTCAAAAAGGTGGAGCCACGAAGAAAGGAAAGTCTAAAGTGGTTTGTTATAAGTGCAACAAGAAGGGGCACTTTGCTAATGAATGCCGCACAGGAAAGGCAAATGAAGTGATCGGGAAGAAGAACATCAAGTGCTTCAATTGTGATGAGATTGGCCACTATAAGAACCAATGCAAGGAACCAGCAAAGGAAGGGAGAGGAAAAGTATTTGCATTGGAACCAGCTACCTCGAGGCCAACGACACAGGAGAAAGGGAAATCAATATTGAGAGGTACGCTTCAGATCCATGATATGTCTGTTAGCATTTTGTTTCCATTGCATTCTTTTATATCTTGATGTTTGGTAGATAAGCTTAACCTAGAACCCACATATTTAGTTACTTCCTTAAGAGTTGCAAATCCGATAGGAGGGTATGTGACGCTTGGGATGAAGTGTGAGTACCTAGAGTTTGACTTGCTAGATTACACCTCTGTTTGCAGTTTGCATATATTTGACTTTGTAGGGTTCGGAATTATATTGGGCATGGATTGGTTAAGTAAGTACGATGCTAGGATATTTTGCCACGATAGGAAAATATCACTTAGACACCCTGATTGTTGTGATCGAATTGTATATACCATAGAAAGCCCTAGTTGTGAGGTGAATGCTTTGTTGCATGTTATGGAGTTAGAAGACGAGTTGAATCGAGTTCTCATGGTTAGTGAATTCGCGGATGTCTTCGAGCCTTTAGTAGGATTACCACCGAAATGAGCCATTGAGTTTCAAATAGATTTGTTGCCTAGAGAAGAACCAGTTAGTAGGCAGCCAAGTAGGATGAAACCTACAGAGATGAGAGAGATGAAGGTGCAGTTGGTGGATTTGTAAGGCAAGAGTTTTATTAGGCCTAGTAGTTCACTTTGGGGAGCAGCCATAGTGTTTGCTAAGAAGCTGGATGGATCGTTAAGGTTATGTATCGATTATCGTAATCTGATCGAGAAGATGATAAAGAATCGATATCCGTTGCCAAAAATTGACGATTTGTTCGATCAGTTGAGTGGAGCCAAGATATTTTCTCGGTTGGATTTAGCAATAAGTTTTCATCAGCTTAGAGTAACAGAAGATAGTATACCTTTGACGACATTTAGAAATAGATATGGATCGTACGAATGGTTAGTTATGCCATTCGGACTAACTATTGCGCCGACATTCTTTGTAGACTTGATGAACCGAATTTTCAGAGAGCACTTGGATAAATTCGTGTTGGTGTTCATAGATGATATTTTGATATACTCTAAGGATGAGAAAGAGCATGAAGTTCATCTTAGAGTGGTTCTTGGTACATTGAGAGAACATCAGCTGAAGGCAAAGTTTTCGAAGTGTCATTTCTGGGAGAAGGAGGTGAAGTTTCTTGGTCATGTAGTTTCAAAAAGAGGATTGGCAGCAGGTCCAACTAAGATCGAAGCAGTGAATAGTTGGAAGAGACCAGAAACAGTGACTGAGATAAGAAGTTTTCTCAGATTGGCTGGATACTATTGGAGGTTTATAAAGGATTTTTCACGGATAGTGTTTCCTGGAGATTTGACCAGGCAATTAGGTACTCGGCATCAAGGAGGTACTCGGCATCCAGGAGTACTCGGCATCTATGAGCGCTCGGCATCAGAAGACGTTCGGCATATGCAATTGCTCGGCATGGCTGTATTGTTCGTCATAAGCTATCGTTCGGCCAGAGCCTTCGTTCGGCCAAGAAGCATCGCTCGACTGAAGGCATCGTTCGGCCTGACCCATCGTTCGGCTAGAAGCATCGTTCGGCCAGAGGCATGTTCGGCTTCGATTGCTATTCGACCCACTCTTCCCACACAACAAGCGCCTCGTTCGGCATGAAGAGAATGGTACGACATCCCACGCAATAAGCGCCTCGTTCGGCATGGAGAGAGTGGTTCGGCATCCAGCCGTTCGGCCTGATTGGTTCAGCATATAGCGACCATTCCATCTGGGCCAAGGTGTTAGGCTGCCAAGCCCACCTAGGAAGTCCAACCCATCTTTGTCTATAAATAGAGGGGTAGGGGCACAGTGAAAAGGATCTTTTTTCGAGAGCACTGGGGAGACTCTGCCATTTTTCAGACTCATCTTCTTTACTTAGCAACTCCATTCAAGCATTTGATCTACGAATTGTATATGTAATCAATCATTAAGAAGATCAATAAAGTTTAACCTCAAAGTGGATGTAGGCAATTATGCTGAACCACTATAAATCCGGTGTTCTTACTTTCTGCATTTGAATTAGCATATTCTTCGTTGTTTAATTTATCTTCATCATTTATATCTCTTCACAATCTTTCTCAACGAGGTTAGTGACCAATTTTGGTGCTAACACTTTGGTGCTTTCACTGAGAATTGAATTCTCAGCCTGATCGGATCTCATCGTCTACTAGTGGATTTTCATATTCGCGAGATAGATCCAGTTGTTTACTAGGAAACTTCCTATTCTACTCAGATTTGAAAGAAATCTAAAGGAAGCTGATAGTCGTAGATTGGATTCACTGATGTACGCAAGATCTGGGGATTGGACGTTGAAGTTTGCACTCAAGTTGAATGAAGGCCGACCCTCCTCTGAAGGCAATTCGGCCGATCACTCCAGAAAAGGCGTATGCTGAACGCTCCAGAAAAGGCGTATGCCGAACGCTCCAGAAAAGGCGTATTCCGAACGCTCCAGAAAAGGCGTATGCCGAACGCTCTTCCAGGCCGAACATACCTCTAGGCCGAATGCTCTTCCAGGCCGAACATACCTCTAAGCCGAACGCTCTTCCAGGCCGACCATACCTCTAGGCCGAACGCCCTTCCAGGCCGAACACACCTCTAGGACAAACGCCTCTATAATGCCGAACGGTAGTGTATGCCGAAAGACTCGGTTGTGCCGAACAAGAATGAATGTCGAGCGCCTCTGTAATGCCGAACGACTCGGTTGTGCCGAACAGTGTGAATGCCGAACAGTGTGGAATGCCGAACAGTGTGAATGCCGAACACGTGTGGAATGCCGAACACGTGTGGAATGCCAAACAGTGTGGATGCCGAACAGCTTTGGCCGAACCACTTCTGGACTATCCACTTTGGACAAACAGCATTCGCCGAACAGCTTTAGCCGAACCACTCCAGGCCGATCCACTCTACCGAACAGCCTTGGCCGAACAGCTTTGGCCGAACCACTCCAGGCCGATCCACTCTGCCGAACAGCCTTGGCCGAACAGCTTTGGCTGAGCCACATGCCAACACTGAACGTCCCAATGCCGAACGGTACTTCTGTATGCCGAACGGTACTTCTGTGCCGATCGAAGTATGCAGACCGATCCATGCATTGTATACCGATCTCTCTCTCAAAAAACAATCTGACTGGTCCCTATATGAAAAATATATGGATCGGGTACGACCCTTATTTTCAAAAAAAATCTTTTTCGGGTACGACCCAAATTGCCAAAAATGAGGCTCCTAGCCGCAGCGCAGTGCCTCCGGATAGTGAGTTCAAAACTCAACTTAATAAAGGAACATTCTATCCACTTCCCTGAGATCCCATGATCGACTAGGGCATAGAGGATCTAGCGGCAGCTTATGAACGACATCAAGGGAACGGACAAGCAACCGCTATTCAAACGGTACTCCCAAAGGTTGGAGAACATAGATGATGTGACTCTAGCAAACGTCAAGATGACTCCAAGCATCATTCTTCGCTGACCCAGCACTTCGAATTTAGTGACTCCAAGCAAACCAATGTTTGGCTCTAAGAAATTTATTCCACATACTAACAAGGGTATCATACTAATCACATTTGAGGAAAGTCGACCTCCAGATATATTTTGGCAGCTAGTTAGCTAAAGAGCCTCCTACGACTATGGATCGTTTCTTTTACAAAATGAATCAGGACTAAAGTGAGGTGGAGTGGAGCATACTAAGAAAAATAACAATGAAGGCCCATTGGCTGAGGATGTAGATCCCAGTAGCCGAAACAAGACTTCAGAATTCAGCTCATATGCTCTTTGAAAGGTTCAATTGACAACCTCTACTTGAAGACTCATGACTCGGAGTGGTACTGGAAACCAACCTCGAGAGAGTACACCAAAGTCTAAAGAAAATCAGGGGAATGTTGTATATTCCCAAATGCTCACTGATCCTAACACGGGCGATTACAAACACCTCCGAGGTGTGATCGAAAAGATGACCTAGAAAGGAAAGCTTCAATAGTATGTACAAGTCCTGCAGAATGGCGGGCAGCGAATATCCGATGCCTATTAATAAAGGCTATGAGTATCAATTGGACGGTTGACGGCCGACATCCCTTTGAAAGGAGCCAGGGGCGGAGTCGAATAGCGAGCACACGATGCTGCTTCACATACAATAAGATTTACCATAATCTTCTTTGAATTATTTCCATTTCCATCTCTATTTCAATTATTCTATGAACTACGACTAGCTTGAACTAAACTACTTTCAAAACGATGTAGGTGACCAGGTACTCAGATTTGGTTGCCAACCAATCTACGCAGACCATGATCAGACGTGTGGAGTTACATCTGGACGAGCATAATTCAATCGCTCATCATCAACCATATGCCTTTGATTTGGGGCTATGGAATAAATATTGAAAAATTCATCACGATAAGAGCCTAATACAAAGTCAACCTGACCAATCATCCATTCATCGATCTCTACGTTTGGCTCGGAGACCTAAGCAAGGCTTGGAATGGGTATGGCCTGATCATCCACTCAAATCGAGTCATAGAACAAAGTTCGACAAAATACAGATGCCCCTCCTGAAACTCAGTGACGCCGGGATCTGTCTAGAGTGGACATGATTTGTTCATCTACACATCAAATCCTACCTCGAACAGAAAAGGTTATTCGAAAGCCCGACTTAAAGTAGTTGTGGTGGACTTCCTGCTCATTAACCATCGCTCTCAATATATGGACACGACTGCACCTTGGAACATATGCAACTTACTTTGTCTACTCAACAATCTATTATCCTTATTTTCTAGAAGGAGATACAGAGCAAAATGTAAGAGATTTGGCTATCTAACCCAACATGGATGTGATCCAACCATCTGTCATATACCTCCTTCCTTGACTTGATTGGAAGAACTATAATCACCAAGCGGACGAGAATCGACCGTCCATTTTCAAAGTTTCATCCTTGATGTTGGGGGCAGAATCCCATTCCATGAGCGAACATGGTTCGATTGTTCTTCCGACAACATTAGCCTCGATACGGTAGATGAAATATAAATTAAAGGGTGGAAATACGACTGCTCTCAACTTAAACCTCCAAGTCCCCAGAGCGTGGACTGGAGTACTCTAAGTCCCCAGAGCGTGGACTAGAGTATAAACGACTTAAACCTCCAAGTCCCGAGAGTGCGGACAGGAGTACTGTAAGTCCACAGAGCGCGGACTAGAGTATAAACAACTTAAACCTCCAAGTCCCCAGAGCGCGGACTAGAGTACTCTAAGTCCCTAGAGCATGGACTAGAGTATAAACGACTTAAACCTCCAAGTCCCCAGAGCGCGGACTGGAGTACTCTAAGTCCCCAGAGTGCGGACTAGAGTATAAACGACTTAAACCTCCAAGTCCCCAGAGCACGGACTAGAGTATAAACGACTTAAACCTCCAAGTCCCCAGAGCGCGGACTGGAGTACTCTAAGTCCCCAGAGCGCGGACTAGAGTATAAACGACTTAAACCTCCAAGTCCCCAGAGCGCGGACTGGAGTACTCTAAGTCCCCAGAGCGCGGACTAGAGTATAAACGACTTAAACCTCTAAGTCCCCAGAAAGCGGACTGGAGTACTCTAAGTCCCCAGAGCGCGGACTAGAGTATAAACGACTTAAACCTCCAAGTCCCCAGAGTGTGGACTGGAGTACTCTAAGTCCCTAGAGCGCGGACTAGAGTATAAACGACTTAAACCTCCAAGTCCCCAGAGCACGGACTAGAGTATAAACGACTTAAACCTCCAAGTCCGCAGAGCGTGGACTGGAGTACTCTAAGTCCCCAGAGCGCGGACTAGAGTATAAACGACTTAAACCTCCAAGTCCCCAGAGCGTGGACTGGAGTACTCTAAGTCCCCAGAGCACGGACTAGAGTATAAACGACTTAAACCTCCAAGTCCCCAGAGCGCGGACTGGAGTACTCTAAGTCCCCAGAGCGCGGACTAGAGTATAAACGACTTAAACCTCCAAGTCCCCAGAGCGTGGACTGGAGTACTCTAAGTCCCCAAAGCGCGGACTAGAGTATAAACGACTTAAACCTCCAAGTCCCCAGAGCGCGGACTGGAGTACTCTAAGTCCCCAGAGCGCGGACTAGAGTATAAACGACTTAAACCTCCAAGTCCCCAGAGCGTGGACTGGAGTACTCTAAGTCCCCAGAGCGCGGACTAGAGTATAAACGACTTAAACCTCCAAGTCCCCAGAGCGCGGACTGGAGTACTCTAAGTCCCCAGAGCGCAGACTAGAGTATAAACGACTTAAACCTCCAAGTCCCCAGAGCGCGGACTGGAGTACTCTAAGTCCCCAGAGCGCGGACTAGAGTATACACGACTTAAACCTCCAAGTTCCCAGAGCGCGGACTGGAGTACTCTAAGTCCCCAGAGCGCGGACTAGAGTATAAACGACTTAAACCTCCAAGTCCCCAGAGCGCGGACTGGAGTACTCTAAGTCCCCAGAGCGCGGACTAGAGTATAAACGACTTAAACCTCCAAGTCCCCCAAAGCACAGACTAGAGTATAAACGACTTAAACCTCCAAGTCCCCAGAGCGCAGACTGGAGTACTCTAAGTCCCCAGAGCGTGGACTAGAGTATAAATGACTTAAACTTCCAAGTCCCCAGAGTGCGGACTGGAGTACTCTAACTCCCCAGAGTGGAGACTCGAATATAAGCGAATCGGATCACCAAGTTCCCTGAATATGAACTATGACACAGATGACTTGAATTTGTCAAATCCCTGACATACGGGCTAGAAAGTATTCTAAGTGCTCGAAGCACAGAATGGAAGTTCAACGACTCCCGAAGAGTTTCCGAGTTATATGAAGATGGACTGAGAAGTCTATGTTACTCACAACTGCTTGGATTAAAATCACAATCACAAAGAAAACTGAACAATAAGAGTCTTTTGTAAGACAGAAAAAGGAACTAAACCTTATTCAGAAATGAGTTTCTATTACAACCCCTCCAAAGTTCGGAGTCGACATTCTATTTACAAGGACTAAGGAAATAGATGAAAATAATTACATGACTTAAACTAACACTCGTTGAACGAGGATAGTAATCGCTTCTTGTGCTTCTTCAACTTCTTTCCAGACGGCTCCTCTCCAGAGCATTTACCCTTGGTACTCTTCTTTGATAGAGGGGTAGCAACTGAAGGAGTACGGGGGCCTTCCATTGGCTTGGACCCGCCAGGAAGGATGACCTTCAATGGCTTGTTCAAAGGATCGTCCAAGTCCACAACTCGGGGCTCTACTATGACCTTGACCGTCTCCTCCTTCTCTTTCTCGAGCCGCTCCTCCATGCTCAATTCGGATGTGTGCTCAGAGGCGCCTGTAATTTCTACTTCATAACCCCCGTCGATAGGAGAGGAGGTTTCAGACTTGTCTTCATCAAGCGCTCCGATCACCTGAGCGTCTGGACTAGAAGCCCCCCTGCGTGAGTGGCTTCACTTGTTTTCTCCCCCACTTCCTTGGCGACATCGCTCCTCGGAGTGGGCGCGGGGTCAGAACGGCCTGCACAAAATCGTGGAAAACAAGCATTAGAATGCAATAGTCCTGCATAAAGAATAACGACTTTCGAAATCTTAAAGAGAACCTTAAAGAGAAGGATTATCTACCAGGTTCGGGCAAACTCCCAGCCATCCGAGGGGTCTCACCCTCTGGAATGGGAGACAGAATGCGGACTAAAGTACTCTAAGTCCCTGAGTGCGGACTAGAGTATAAATGACTCAAAACCTCTATGTCTCCAGAGTGCGGAATATAGTACTCTCAGTCCCCAAAGCATGGACTAGATTATAGACGACTTCAGAAAAATCCCTAAATCCTAAAAGCGGACCGGATTACTCTAAGTTCCCAGAGTGCGAACTAGAGTATAAACGAGTTGACGAAAATCTCCGCGTCTCGAACTGTGGACTAAAGCGTAAACCGTTCAACAAATCTCTAAGTCCCCGGAGCGTGGACCGAAGCATGAACACAAATTGGGCGTGAGTCAACCGGGGATTCCGACCATTTTCTATTCCGCAAACTTCGACCTGGAATCGACAAGAGGATTATTAACCCGCTGAGGATGGAGTTCGACCATCCAACCAGTGACCTGGCCAAATCATTACTGGGGGCAGGGGTACAAAACACTAAAAAGCTGAATACGACAGCTTATTGTAGCTCTAGCGTGGCGTTCTTTATAACTTGAGGCAGCGACTGCAGGGAGGCCTCAATACAGAGCCAATCGAAACGGCATCCAAAGCTACGAGCAACCTACTATATCATACCTCAGACCAAGGGTCAATGCCGATCCGCACCAAGCACATACGAATGTGACTCGGATGTTTGTTTTTTGAAAAACTATGACCTCCAGAGTATGGAAAGGAGGGTAAACCATGAATACTTGGTCAAAAATTCTCCAGCACCCTCGTTCGATTCGTTAGGAGGAGTATGAAACTGGATGAGCATAACCCGACTGCATTTGTAGCCAACTTTACCCCGAGATCTGATTACAGAGCATGAACCAAAGTGGATGTGGATGACCATCCACTGTCCAAATTACGCCCTGAAACTTACGTGGCATCGAAGTATTCCTCTTGGAATGAAAAACCATGATAAAATCTAAGATAGGCGAGACCTAGTCTCCTATCGACTGACATGATCCCACGATTCAACGGGAAAGAGAGTAAAGCTAAGGTGGGTGTGGCTGGCCTTCCTACTTATCGGTATATGCCCCAGACCTGGGGGCACAAGCGAGAAGCAAGATGAATGTGAACCGACTATTCACCAATCACCTCTATGTCTTTGGAGTTTAGGTGAAAACATAAACATAGCTAGGACGAGACTCAACCATCCATGCAGTACATTTATCAACCCGAGACTGGGAGAAGACGCATGGTCATCCAAAAACTGGCTACGATAGCTCAGTATTAAAACTTATATATAGTGCTTACAGCTACTCAAGGCAACGACCGAAAGGATGCATGGAGATAGAATCGTTAAATCGATGCCAAAGCTTGTGGGCAACTGACTGTCACTCCAACCCGAAGGGCGAGTGAAGGATCATGAATGAATTGAATAGAAAATGCGTTACTTGAATATACAAGAAAATTCAAACTCATAGCAAGATCCATCTATGCAGTTGCATGCAACTCGAGGCTGGCCCCTACTCGACATTTCCTTCAACGTGCTTTTAAGCCTGATCTTTGGCCATTTGCAGATAATCAATTAGAGCATTCAGAGCCCTTCATTATTTGACTTAACAACTCATGACAAGACTCTAGGATTCGACCAGAGTAACCATCAACATTGACCGTCCCAACCATATTTCAAATTGAATGTTATGCAAAATAGTTACATCTTTACTCAAAGAATATGGGATGGCACCTGCTAAGCTGACGGTCGACATTACAGCCAGCCATGGCGACCCTTTCGAGGTGCTGAATATCGGATCACAGCTCAGTGCAGTGATGATAAAAGAATTAGTTGGATTTTTCTGAATAAATGATGATATGTTCCCTTGGACCCATTCTGACATGCATATGTGATTTCGTTAACTATCGCGAGCCATGCATTGGATATCAACCCGAAGCTACAAAAGCTAGCACAATCTCTATTGATTTCATCATGAAAGCTCCATTCTTACTTTTAGGCTCACCCCATCAACGTCTATGCCTACCAGCCGTTGAGACAGGGCATACAATGACCTGAGACGTCTGAAAGACTACTTAAATAGAATATCGAACTAAGCTAGTTCGATATCAATTATTTCCCACGAAGGGCTATCAAAGGACGGAAATTAGCAGACGTCACACCCAAATTCACTACCTCAGATGACTATTCGAAGAGTATCAGAAAACCAACCATAAGATGAAAAATGTACATGGATGGAGCATCCAATGATCAATGTTATGGCATAGGAGTCATGATAATGACTCCTGAGGAACGATCAATCTGCTACATTCTAAAACTCGATTTACCTGTAACAAACAACGATGCTTAGTATGAAGCCTTGACTGACAACCTCAAACTTGCTAGAGGATTTGAAGTGAAAACTTTACATATCTTTTGTTATTCTTGATTGGTAGTATACAAATTTAAGGAAGTTGATCTTGCTAGGGGTCATTGTCTTGCTCCTTATCTTGGCCAAGTCCAAGAGCTACTAACCGACTTCACGTATTACATCATTACACACGAACTCAGCAAACAAAATGAAAAGGTGTCGTTGTTGACTCCTATCAAAGACTATCTACAATGAAGAATTCTTACTGAACGGAGGAATGGAAAACGACAGATCCTCCTCAAAGCTTCGTGCCAAATCATCTAAGAATAAGTCGTGTGTCAAAAGGAGTTTATCCATCCCCATGCTTCGGCATATCGCCCATGATGATATCTTGAGCAAAGTCTATGAAGAAGAATGCGGTAATAACATCAGGGGGAAACCATGATAAAGAAGATACTCTGCTACAGGTATTACTGGCCAACTATCAACCCAGATGCGGTTGATCATGCTAGACAATGTGACGAGTGCAAGATGTTTGCAAAAAATCTGGGAACCCCGCCGATGGAAATTAGTCAAATGGCTAGTTCATAGCTGTTTGCCACTTAGGGGCACTGGAATCATCTTCTTGTCGATCCTAAAGGTGGTGCGAAATACACCATCATAGCAGTTGATTACGTCACCAAATGGGCAGATGAAGAACTCTTAACCACGACCAAGATGAAGAAAATAATCAACTTCTTTATCCGTAATGTCATCTGTCCTTATGACCTTCCACGATCCATTATAACTGCAAATGGACAGGTTGAAGCTGTGAACAAAATCATAGAGTCTGTACTGAAGAGTGGTTTGGAAAACTCCTCAAGTGGCTGATTGCAACCCTTATTTCATAGAAAATACAAACAAGGAATCGCGATTGAATTGCAATTAAACTAGACGGAGTTGGTGATGACTTATGAGCATATAAAACGCATCCGAGAGCCAATGGCAAGAACATGTACCCGAACGTGCATGTGTACATCCGAAAAAGTTCGACTTCTTGAAATCAATAGAAATTGAATTCTCGCTAAGGGTTATTAAGAAAAGACTAGATCAGATAGCCGAAGCTTATTAGCTCTGCAGAATCAGTCACGGATGGCCACTAATGAACTACAACCCTGGATTTATAATATTGGGAATCGACCAAGCATCACGATGACCAAAGAAGGATACAACACCTTGGGAGGATAAATTGGAGGATAATGACTATTCTAGAAACATGGTGGATTTCTTTCTGAAGATAAGGAATACTCGCTGATTCAAAGCGTGTTGTGTTGCTTCACACGACACACTTTGGGGGGCAAGTGTTTCCTGGAGATTTGACCAGGCAATTAGGTACTCGGTATCAAGAAGGTACTCAGCATCCAGGAGTACTCGGCATCTATGAGCGCTCGGCATCAGAAGACGTTCGGCGTGTGCAATTGCTCGGCATGGCTGTATTGTTCGTCATAAGCTATCGTTCGGCCAGAGCCTTCGTTCGGCCAAGAAGCATCGCTCGACTAAAGGCATCGTTCGGCCTGACCCATCGTTCGGCTAGAAGCATCGTTCAGTCAGAGGCATGTTCGGTTTCGATTGCTATTCGACCCACTCTTCCCACACAACAAGCGCCTCGTTCGGCATGAAGAGAATGGTACGACATCCCATGCAATAAGCGCCTCGTTCGGCATGGAGAGAGTGGTTCGGCATCCAACCGTTCGGCCTGATTGGTTCGGCATATAGCGACCACTCCATCTGGGCCAAGGTGTTAGGCTGCCAAGCCCACCTAGGAAGTCCAACCCATCTTTGTCTATAAATAGAGGGGCAGGGGCACAGTGAAAAGGATCTTTTTTCGAGAACACTGGGGAGACTCTGCCATTTTTCAGACTCATCTTCTTTACTTAGCAACTCCATTCAAGCATTTGATCTACGAATTGTATTTGTAATCAATCATTAAGAAGATCAATAAAGTTTAACCTCAAAGTGGATGTAGGCAATTACGCTGAACCACTATAAATCCGGTGTTCTTACTTTCTGCATTTGAATTAGCATATTCTTCTTTGTTTAATTTATCTTCATCATTTATATCTCTTCACAATCTTTCTCAACGAGGTTAGTGACCAATTTTGGTGCTAACAGATAGCAGCGCCGATGACCAAGCTAATGCGAAAAGATGTGAAGTTTGTTTGTACCGATAAGTGTGAGGAAGCATTCCAGAGCTTGAAACACTTGTTGACCCATGCACATGTATTAGTTGTTCCGGAGGGGAATCAAGATTTGGTAGTTTATACAGATGCGTGTGGAACTGGATTAGGAGCAGTGTTAATTCAGAAAGGAAAAGTGATTGCTTATTCTTCTAGACAACTTAGGCCGCATGTGGTTAGATACCCGACACATGACTTGGAGTTAGTTGTAGTTATTTTTGCTTTGAAGGTGTGGAGACATTACCTTTTGGGAGATAAGTTTGAGCTTTATACGGATCATAAGTCATTGAAGTATTTGCTCTCTTAGAAGGAATTGAATATGAGACAACAGAGGTAGTTAGAGTTTTTAGCCGCTTATGATTTTGGAATTGAGTATACACCAGGGAAAGGCAACAAGGTTGCAGATGCGCTTAGTAGGAAGCATAAGAATGTAGTGTTGGCTATGATAGAAGAATGGAAAGACTTGGAAGCGTTATCGACTTGCATAGTGCAGTGGAGATCCGAGGCTGGGTCTAGTGGAGAATCTGCTATGTTATTTTGTTTAGAAGTCCGACCGGTATTGATTAAGAAGATTGCTTCTAAACAGGAGGAGGATCCAGTGTTGGTTGAACGAATCAAGAAATGAAGGAAGGATCGGATAGCGATGACTTGAAGGATGTCAATATTGACCAAAGTGGGTGGTTGAGAAAGAAGGGTAGATTATATGTTCCAGATGTGGGAGACATAAGGAAGGAGTTTTGGAGGAATGCTATCGTTCAAAGTTCACTATTCATCCAGGAGGAACGAAGATGTATCAGGATATGAAGAGAAGTTTCTTCTAGGAAGGAATGAAGAGGGATGTTGGCTTATGGGTGAAATAGTGTTTGAACCGTCAGCAGGTGAAAGCCGAGCATCAGAAGCCAAGTGGATTGCTTCAGCTATTGGATATTCCGGTATGGAAGGGATTCTATTTCTATGGATTTCATAGACGGTTGCCGAGATCTAATAAAGGAAATGAAAGTATATGGGTAATAGTGGACAGATAAACCAAGAGTGCTCATTTCATTCCAATTAAGTCAAATAGGATGACACCTGTATTGGCTAAGTTTTTTATGAAGAATGTGGTTAGATTGCACAAAATTCCTAGTAGTATTATTAGTGATAGAGATTCCTTATTCACTTGCGAGTTCTGGAAGAGTCTGCAGGAAAGTTTAGGAACCAAGCTCAAGATGAGTACCACTTACCATTCGCAGACAGATGGGCAAACAGAAAGATTTAACAAGATCTTGGAAGACTTGTTAAGAGCTTGTGTATTAGACATTAGGGGATCATGGGAAGCCATCTACACCTAGTCGAGTTTTCGTGTAACAATAGTTATCAGACTAGTATAGGGATGGTACTGTTTGAAGCTTTGTATGGAAGACCATGCAAATATCCTGCATGTTGGTTAGAGACCGGAGATAAATTAGTCTTTGGTCCCGATTTGGTAAGAGAAGCTGCAGAGAAGATTGAGTTGATAAGGGGGAGAATGAAGGAAGCTCAGTCTAGGCAGAAGAGCTATGCAGATAGAAGACGGAAAGATTTAGAGTTCTCTGTTGGAGATCATGTTTTCGTCAAAGTATCGCCAATGAAAGGTGTTATCAGGTTCGAGAAAACAGGAAAGTTAGCACCGAGATTCATAGGACTGTTTCCTATTTTAGAGAGGACCGGGAAACTCACGTACATAGTAGAGTTACTGAGTAGTTTGGCAGAATTCCATGATGTTTTCCATGTATCTCATTTGAGGAAGCATGTTAGGGATCCAGACACTACTATAGCACCGACTGTGTTAGATGGTTTATTAGTGGAAGCAGACTTGACTATAGTTAGGAAGCCTACCCGGATAGTCGTGAGAGATGAGAAGAAATTAAGGAACAAGACAGTCAGATTAGTGAAAGTCCAGTGGAGCGACGATGAGAGAGATTGTACTTAGGAGACTGAGAGCAGGATTAGAGACGCTTATTCTAATTTGTATGATGGTATGTTTTACCTTTGATTGTTTTGATGTGTACCTTATCGTAATTTGGAGGACGAAATTCTTTAAGGAGGGGAGATTGTAACATCCCATATTGTTAGTAGTATTATTTAGGATATTTAATTAGATAAATAAAAAAAATAATGTAAGTAGAGTAATGGATTGAGATTTGTGATTTAATAGGGGTAGCCATGCCATGTTAAAGAGTAAATCAAAATGAGATAACATGAAATAAAATCGGTTAATGGTAAAATAAGGAGAAGGATATTCTTATACCCTAAACTTTTAGGAATTTAGGCCCACACGTTCATTTCATTTACTAAAATTTATAAAGTAGAGGCTGGCCACCATTTTAAAGAACAAGAGGAAGAAAGCTAAAGGAAGAAGCTAAATCAAAATCAAATTCACTCAAATCTCAAATCCTTAATCTCAAAAGCTAAGGTGAATAATGACTACATCTCTTATTTCTTAAAAAAATTTGGTTTTAAGGAAATCCGAACTTATCTGGCATAGTTTAGCCATGATTTTGAATGACAAAATGTTTATATATGCTTGTTGATGATTTATGCTCATTCATATAGATTTTATGATATGTTTTGATGTGAAAACCCTATTTAATGACATCCAAATACCTTGCGATTTTAGATATATAGTTCAGAGATGATATTTTAGAGGTGGATTTCAGTTTTCATAATTTTCTGAATTAATGTGGATTTATATTAATTTTCTAGTGAAGAAAATGATTTATTGGGTTATAAATAAGGGGTTTTTAGGCTCAAGGAAAAAGTTATACAAAAATTTAGGTTCAGGGACAAGAAGTTTGTTTTTTAGGCTGAAGGACACTTTTTAGTGTAAATCACAGAATGATAGTTGTAACTATCATTTTCAGTTTACACTAAAAAGTGTCCTTCAGACTAAAAAACAAACTTGTTGTCCCTAAGACTAAATTTTTTTGCAACTTCTTCCTTGTGCCTATTTACCTATATAAATAATTTATGATTAAATTATATATAATTTGGGTCTGAAATTTATATATGTTAGAAAACATATTAAAAGGGATTTTCTGGAATTTTTGTAGAATTTTCCTAAGTGTTTTGATGAATATATAAAATTATTTAAGGTACGAAACTTAAATGTTTTATACATTTATAAAAGAAGAAGGGGTATTTTGTAAATAAATTAAAGTGTTTATTTCTGAAATTTTGGTAGTACTTTTAGAAAAGAAAAATTAGCAACCAATAAAATTTTGACAAACAAGACAGGTTAATTAAAAAGATTACTTAAAAAGGTAAAAAATCAGCTTTACATGTAAAATGTATGCTTCGCCACCTTCGGTACCCTACTTCCGGCTTAGATGGCTTTCGACTTAGTTCCTCCACCTCCATCACTATTGAAACCAATGCGCATGACATCAAAGACTTGGTGTGCAGCGAATTGGAAAGAAGGCGGAAGTTATGAGGTCAAAACCAGGGGTTCCGAAGGAGGTCGAAGCGTTACTTTGCTTTAAATAAGAAATGCGCCTACTTTGCTTTCGACTATATTGCTTTCGACTTGGTTGGCTTCCAATTGGGTCAAATGGTTTAAAGAAATGGTTTTAATGAGGTTGCGCATTTGTTTTTAAATATACGCTTTTGACTAGGTCGAAGCCCTTTTGCAGCCGCTTTCCTACCTTTCGACGCTAATGATTTCGTAAGGTATACTTGCTTTTAAAATTTAGCCGCTTCTCCAATGCTTTCGGAAGGATGGTTTCGACACCATCACTTCTTTACTTAGGTTTTGGCTTTGGAAAGAGTTTCTTTCGACCTTGTTGTTTGTGACCTTTAGAGATTTTAAAGATTAACCCAAAGGTTTCGAAAGAGATGGTTTTGAATGGTTTCGAAAGTTGTTTCCACATGTTTTAAAATTGAACTCAAATGCTTTCGAAAGGTTTAAAAGGAGTGGTTTCCAACTGTTCAAAGAGGTCTTGAATGAATGGTTTTGAAGGGGTGGTTCCCCATTGGTTTCGAAGGGTTTAAAGGAAAAAGGTTTTTTCCAATGGTTTCGAAAAGCTATGTTTAAAGGTTTTAAAGATAGGATGCCTAAGGCTTTTAGCTTTCAAAGGAAAAGGTATTTCAATGGTTTCGAAAGGTTTATGAAAATGGTTTCGAAAAGAAGGTTTTGGCCTTTCAGCTTAGATGAAAGAAAGAGTTTATTTGGTTATGAAAGGGATACTTTCAATGGGATCGAAAGAGTTACTTTCAAAGGTTTAAAATATTTTCATCAACAAAGATTTGGGTAAAGTATATATATAGCATGGTAAGGTGATTTTGAGTAAAGCATAGAGTATATGTATTTTCCGTGTTTAAGTCTGGTTTAAAAGGTTTTAAATCAATTTCCAATGAAACGGTTTTTGAGGAAAATTTTGGGAAGGTTTCCCTAAGTAAAATGACTCAGGTATTAGAATACCAGATAGGACTGGTATAGGGTCGCGCCCTATACATTTGCTATTAGCGCTAGCTAATTTAGTCCAAAATTCTAGTGTGTAGGGCTTTGTCACAGATAAGACAAAAATCATGATTACACACATAGAGGAATATATGTTTGTATACAGATAGGTTACTGGTGTGCCCGCAAAACCATTAGGGTCAAGTGACCCTGGGAGATGTTAAGTTAGGGACAGACCGTCCAAAAGAGAATAATTTAACAGATAGTTGAGGATAGACCATCCAGAAGAGGAGTATCTAACAGGTGTTAGATTATTTTGATTATATTGTCTGGTAGGCCCGAGTCAGTCAAAGGTTAGTAGTTAGCCAAACAAAACTATAGAGTTCGGACAGATAGTCCATTTGTTACCTAATATGTATGTTTACATAATAATGCTTTACAGTTTTAACCAATTTTGGTTGCAGAAAATGGATTTGCAAAAGATATGTTTTAAAAGAATATTGGTGATGGGAAACCCGTTCCGCTAGGCGATGTAATCTCACTTGATATCAAATAATTGAGATGTATAGTATTATTCACAGCAGGCTTTATGTCTG
This sequence comes from Allium fistulosum, assembly GCA_030737815.1. Classification (NCBI taxonomy): domain Eukaryota; kingdom Viridiplantae; phylum Streptophyta; class Magnoliopsida; order Asparagales; family Amaryllidaceae; genus Allium; species Allium fistulosum. Next base: position 1,257,080,056 of record CM060904.1, read on the forward strand.
ACTCGAAGTTTATGTTTTTCCCCTTAAGCTCTCGGGTGCTTAAAATTTATTTGAGTAGGCTGAGGGTTGAGGTTTCATAGGTCTTAGTAGGTTGATGAATAAAGCTTCCAGAGATGAGCAGGTGATTGAAGGATAGCTATTTAGGAGTTGTTGTTTTGTTTTGTTTTATTCCGCTGTGTTGTATATAAGACAGTTATGTCTATATAGTACTCTGGTCAACCAACGGGGCATCATCATATGTCGCTCTTGGCGTATTCATGTAATAGTAATATTTTATCTGAACCTGGGAAGCGATTATGGGATTATGTAATTTGAATTTGAAACATGTGTTTTGAAAATGTAATGTGAAAAGATGTTTTTGAAATCTATGATTTTGTTTCATATCCAAACGCTTCTGATATTATGAATACCATTAACATAGCCATATTTAGTCGCCGGAAGTTAATTCTATGGATGATTGCAACATCTTTAGCGTTTATCTTTGGGCCTCTAGATAGAGGATGTTACAACTATGTACCAAGTCTTTGATACTATGTGCATTTGTTTCGATGGTGATGGAGGCGGAACTACTAAGTCGGAACCCCAGGGGCCGAAAGTGGCGAAACAGGTAAAAAGCCCGTTTAAACTGAATATTATCTTTTTAAAGTAATCTTTTCAACTAACCTGCCTTATTTGTTAAAATATGATTGGTTGTAAATTTTCTTTTCCAAAAACACTGCCAAAATTTCAGAATTAAACAATTTAAATAATTTACAAAATACCCCTTCTCCTCTTATAAATATATATAAACATTAAAGTCCCATACCTTAAACAATTATATATATATATATATATATATATATTAAAATACTTAGGAAAATTCTACAAAAATTACAGAAGATCATTTTTAATATGTTTCCTAACATATAATAATTTCATACCCAAAGCATATATTGTTTGACCATAAATCATTTTTAAACCCAAACAACCAATTTCCTCACTAGAAAATTAATATTAAATCCACATTAATTCAGAAAATTATGAAAATTGAAACCCATCTCTAAAATATCATTTCCGATCTAAATGTAAAATCGCAAGGTATTTGGATATCATTTAATAGGGTTTTCACATCAAAACATATCATAAAACCTACATGAATAAGCATAAATCATCAACAAGCATACATAAACATTTAATCATTCAAAAACACGGCACAACCTTGCAAAATAATCCGGATTAACCTTAAAACATAAAACAATAGAAAATGTGAGATGTAGTCATTATTCACCTTAGCTTTGAGATTAAGGAGTTTAAGATTTGAATGGATTTGAATTGATTAATCTTCTTACTTTAGCTTTCCTTCCTCTTGTTCTTGCTAATGGTGGCCGGCGTCAATATTTAATTTTTGCAAATGAATGAACGTGTGAAATGAATTTATAAGGGTTTAGGGTATTTGAATACTCTTATTCCAACTTTTCTCCTCACCTATTTACCTAACTTATTTTATTTTTACTCATATTAGTTCATTTGTTTACATGGCACGGCTACCCCTTATTAATCAAAAATCTCAATCCCCTAATAATTACATTATTTTATTTAATTTAGCTAACTAAATATCCTAAATAATTTTAACCAAAATTAGGGTCGTTACAGACTCCCCTCCTTAAAGAATTTCGTCCTCGAAGTTACAATAAGGTACACAACAATCAATTATAAAGGTAAAACATACCATCAAACAAATCAGGATAAGTGTCTCTAATCCCGCTCTTAGTCTTCCAAGTACAGTCTCTCTCATCGTCGCTCCACTGGACTTTCACTAATCTGACTGTCTGGTTTCTAAGCCTCTTCTCATCTCTCGCAACTATCCGAACTGGCTTTCTAACTATAGTCAAGTCTGGTTCTACTACTAAGTCCTCTAACATAGTTGGTGCTATAGTAAACTCTGGATCTCTAACACACTTCCTTAGATGAGAAACATGGAAAACATCATGGACACCTGCCAAACTATTCGGTAACTCTACTCTATATGTGAGTTTCCCGATCTTTTCTATAATAGGAAATGGTCCTACGAATCTTGGTGCCAACATTCCTAATTTCTCAAATCGAATCACACCCTTCATCGGTGATACCTTAATTAAAACATGATCTCCAACAGAGAACTCCAAGCCTTTCTGTCTTCTATCCGCATAGCTCTTCTGCCTAGACTGAGCTTCCTTCATCCTATCTCGAATTAACTCAATCTTCTCTGCAGCTTCTCAAACCAAATCCGGACCAAGAACCAATCCATCCCCGGTCTCTAACCAACAAATGGGAGATTTGCATGGCCTTCCTACAAAGCTTCAAACGGTGCCATCCCTATACTAGTCTGATAACTATTGTTATATGAAAACTCGACTAAGTGTAGATGGTCTTCCTATGATCCCCCAAAATCTAACACACAAGCTCTTAACAGATCCTCTAAGACTTTGTTAACCCTTTCCGTTTGCTCATTGGTCTGTGGATGGTAAGCAATACTCATCTTGAGCTTGGTTCCTAAAATCTCTTGTAGACTCTTCCAGAACCCACTAGTGAACAAGGAATCTCTATCACTTACTATACTACTAGGAATTCCGTGCAGTCTAACTATATTCTTCATGAATACTTAGCTAAAACAGGCGCCGTCCTAATTGATTTAACTGGAATGAAATGGGCACTCTTGGTTATCTGTCCACTATGATCCATATACTTTCATTTCCTCTATTAGATCTTGGCAACCCGTCTATAAAATCCATAGAAATAGATCCCACTTCCATACTGGAATATCCAATGGTTGAAGCAATCCACTTGGCTTCTGATGTTCGGCTTTTACCTGTTGGCAGTTCAGATACTGCTTTACCAAAAAGCCTACATCCCTCTTCATACCTTGCCAGAAGAAACTTCTCTTCATGTCTTGATAAATCTTAGTTCCTCCTGGATGAATAGTGAACTTCGGACGATGGCATTCCTCCAAAACTTCCTTCCTTATGTCTCCCACATTTGGAACACATAATCTTCCTTTCTATCTTAACCACCCATTCTTATCAAGACTAAAATCCTTCAAGTCATCGCTCTCCGATCCATCCCTTAACTTCCTGATCCGTTCGACCAATACTGGATCTTCCTCCTGTTTAGAAGCAATCGTTTCGATCATTACCAATCAAACTTCTAAACAAGATAACATAACAGATTCTCCACTAGACCCAGCCTCAGATCTCCACCGCACTCTGCAAGTCGACAACGCTTCCAAATCTTTCCACTCTACTATCATTGCCAATACTGCATTCTGATGGTTTCTGCTAAGTGCATCTGCAACCTTAATACCTTTCCCTGGTGTGTACTCAATTCAAAAATCATAAGCAGCAATAAACTCTAAACGTCTCTATTGTCTCATGTTCAGCTCTTTCAGAGAGAACAAGTACTTTAACGACTTATGATCCGTATATAGCTCAAACCTTTCTCTCAAAAGGTAATGTCTCCACATCTTCAACTCAAAAATCACCGCAGCCAATTCCAAATAATGCGTAGGATATCTAACTTCATGCGTTCTAACCTGTCGAGAAGCATAAGCAATCACTTTACCTCTCTTCATTAACATAGCTCCTAATCCAGTTCCACATGCATTTTATATATATACTACCAAATCCTGATTCCCTTCCGGAACAGCTAGTACATGTGCATGAGTCAATAAGTGTTTCAAGCTCTGGAATGCTTCCTCACACTTATCGATCCAAACAAACTTCACGTCCTTCGCGTTAGCTTGGTCATCGGTGTTGCTATCCGCAAAAAATTCTTTATGAACCTCCGATAATATCCAGCCAATGCAAGAAAACTCTTTATTTCAGTCACTGTTTCAGGTCTCTTACAATTATTCACCGCCTCAATCTTAGTCGAACCTACAAACAACCTTTTCTCCGAGACTACATGACCAAGAAACTTAACTTCTTTCTTCCAGAAATGACACTTCGAAAACTTCGCTTTTAGCTGATTCTGCCTTAACGTCTCAAGCATCACTCTAAGATAAACTTCATGCTCCCTTTCATCCTTAGAGTATATAAAAATATCATCTATAAAAACCAACACAAACCTATCCAAGTACTCTTTGAAAATTCGGTTCATCGGATCCAGAAAGAATACTGGCGCATTAGTTAGTCCAAATGGCATAACTAACCATTCGTACGATCCATATTGGTTTTAAACGCCATCAAAGGTATACTGTCCTCTGCTACTCTAAGCTGATGAAAACTTATTGCTAAATCCAACCGAGAAAATATCTTGGCTCCACTCAACTGATCGAACAAATCGTCAATTTTTGGCAACGGATATCGATTCTTTATCGTCTTCTCGATCAGATTACGATAATCGATACATAACCTTAACGATCCATCCGGCTTCTTAGCAAACACTATGGTTGCTCCCCAAAGTGAACTACTAGGCCTAATAAAACTCTTGCCTTACAAATCCACCAACTGCACCTTCATCACTCTCATCTCTGTAGGTTTCATCCTACATGGCGGCCTACTCACTGGTTCTGCTCCAGGCACTAAATCTATCTGAAACTCAATGGGTCGTTTCGGTGGCAATCCTACTACCGGCTCGAAGACATCCGCGAATTCTCTAACCACGAAAACTCGATTCAACTCGTCCTCTAACTCCAAAATACCCAACAAAGCATTCACCTCACAACTAGGGCTTTCTATGGTATATACAATCCGATCACTACAGTCAGGGTGTCTAAGTGATATTTTCCTATCATAGCAAAATATCCTAGCATCATACTTACTTAACCAATCCATACCCAAAATAATTCTGAACCCTACAAAGTCAAATACATGCAAACTACAAACAAAGGTATGACCTAACAAATCAAACTCTACGTGGTCACACTTCATCCCAAGTGTCGCATACCCTCCTATCGGATTTGCAACCGTTAAGGAAGTAACTAAATATGAGGGTTCTAGGTTTAGCTTATCTACCAAAAAATGAGATAAAATAGAATGTGATGCACCAGTATCAAACAGAACGCTAACAGACATACCATGGATCTAAAGCATACCTCCCAACACCGCTTTTCCTTTTTCCTCTGCCGTTGGCCTCGAAGTAGCTGGCTCCAATGCAAATACTTTGCCCTTTCCATCCTTAGCAGGCTCTTTGTACTGGTTCTTGTAATGACTAATTTGGTTGCAGTTGAAGCATTTAATATTCTTCTTTCCAATCACTTCCTTCGCCTTTCTAGTATGACATTCATTAGCGAAATGTCCCTTCTTATCGCACTTGAAGCAAACAACCTCCGACTTTCCTTTCTTCACGGCTCCACCTTTCTGAGCATCCTTCTTATGAATGAACTTCTCTTTCTGACCCTGCCCCACCTGGACTTCCTTTGCCTTATTCTTCTCCAGAGAAGCAAGCATCTCCTCATGTCCCAACGCCATCTCTACTACAACATCACAAGGATACCTAATATAAGGTAATGTAGCCCTTGCCAACTCAGGCTTCAACCCTCTTATGAACTTCTCATTTCTCTTCATCACAGTATCCACAGTGGCAAATCCATACCTAACCAACTCCTCAAACCCTCAAGCATACTCCACTACAGTCATCTCCCCATGTTCCAACTCGGAAAACTTTTTGATCAAGGTAGACTTCGCCATCACATATATGAACCTCTCCTCGAACCTCCTCTTAAACTCAGCTCATGTCATCGTTTCTTCATTCACACCAACTGTCACACTATTCCACCAGAATAAAGTTGCTCCCTGAAGCTGTCTCGATGCAAGCCTCCTCTTCTACTCATCATTAAGCCCCAAGTCTGCAAAGATCCTCTCACAATGCAACAACCAATTCTCCACCTCAATAACATCTTCAGTTCCAATAAATGGCTTTCCTTCAAGCCTAACATAGTCTCTACTCAGAATAGCATAATTGTTGACCACTAGAGCTTCCTGAAATCCTCCTACATCATTTCCTCCAACCACTCTAGCAGCAACACCCGCCTGCATCATATTTACGAAAAACCGATACATAGCTCTTATATCAACTTGCGGGACTCCAACACCCACATTTCCTACTTGTGCCTGACCTTGGTTCCTTCTTGTATTTGGTCTGGCATTACCATTTGTTGTGGTGCTTCCCCCAAGATTCACTCTTCACTTCTAGCATCCATATCTATATTCAAGCCTCGTGAGATACATAAGAATAGCCTAAGAGAGATAGGAGAATAGAGATATATCATATAATCATATATAACAAATACAAGTATGTTACTATAGCATTATCACATACCCCGATCTTATTTCTAATTCCTTAGGATTATGTTTTCAAAATTCATTTTAGTTTAAAGTTTTTCATAAACCTATGATTTGATACCAAGTTGTAACATCCCCTATCTGGATGTCCGAGCTAAGCGCTACAAATGTTGCAGTCATCCATAGTATTAACTTCTGGTGACCAAATACGGTAATGTTAATGGTATCCATAATATCATAAGCACTAGAATATGAAATAAAAACATCACATATTAAAAACATTTTTCTAATTACATTTCAAAACAAAATTTCATATCCAAGATACATAATCCCAAACGTTTCCTAGGTTCATATCAAATATAATTATTACAAAATACGTTAAGAGCGACATATGAAGATGCCCTCTTGGCTGACCAGAGTACTAAATAGTCATAACTGATATAATACAACACAGTGGAATCAAACAAAATAAAACAACAACTCCTAAATAGCTATTCGTCAGCCACCTGCTCATCTCTGGAAGCTTTATTCGCTAACCTACTAAAAACCTGAAAATCCACAACTCTCAACCTACTCAAATCAATTTTGAGCACCCGAGAGTTTAAGGAGAAAAACATAAACTTCGAGTCAGACATAAAGCCTGGTGTGAATAATACTATATATCTCGATTATTTGATATTAAGTGAGACCACGCTACTTAGCGGAACGGGTTTCCCTTCACTAATATCCTTTTAAAACATATCTTTTGCAAATCATAATCCTGCAACCAAAACTATTTAAAACTGTAAAGCATTATCATGTAAACATACATATCAGGTAACAAATGGACTATCTGTTTGAGCACTATAGTTTTTTGGCTAACTACTAACTTTTGGCTGACTCGTGCCTACAAGACAATATAAACAAATAATCTAACATCTGTTAGATACTCCTCTTCTAGACAGTCCATCCCTAACTTACTTTCTCTAGATCAACTGATCCTAATGGTTTTGCGGGCTCACCAATAACCTACCTCTGTATAAATATATTCGCATCTATGTGTAACATCATTTTAGTCTTACCAATAACAAAGCCCTATACACTAGAATTTTGGACTAAATTAGCTAGGGTTTAATAGCTAATGTATAGGGCGCGACCCTATACCAATCTCATCTAGTATGCAAATATCTGAGTCAATTTATTTAGGGTAATCTTCCCTTAAATTTTCCTTGAAAACCTTTTCTTCTCAAATTGATTTAAACCTTTAAATCATACTTTAAACAAGGAAAAGAAATTCTATACTTTACTCAAATCAACTTGCCATGTTATATATATATACTTTACACAAATCTTGGTTGATGAAAACATTTTAAACCTTTGAAAGTACACCTTTTCGATCCCATTGAAAGTATTTCTTTCGAAACCAAGTAAACACTTTATAACCTAGGCTGAAAGGCCAAAACATTCCTTTCGAAACCATTCATATAAACCTTTCGAAACCATTGAAAAACCTTTCCTTCGAAAGCTATAAAACCTTAGATATCCTATCTTTAAAACACTTAAACATTGCCTTTTAAAAACATTGGAAAACCTTTCCTTTCAAACCTTTCGAAACCATTGGTGAACCACCCCTTCGAAACTTTCATAACCTTTCGAAAGCATTAAAGCATCGAACCTTTCAAAACCATTGGGGAACCACCCCTTCGAAACCTTCATAACCTTTCAAAAGCATTAAAACATCAAACCTTTTGAAACCGTTTGGGTTCAAGTAAAACAAGCGAAAATCTTTTTGAAACCATTTAAAACTATCTTCTTCGAAACCTTTGGGTTTTACCTTCAACGGAACAAAAGGGTCATAAAACATTTAAGTCGAAATCACTCTTTAAAAAGCAATTCCTAAGTAAAGAAGTGATGGTGTCGAAACCACCCTTCGAAAGAATTGGAGAAGTGGCTTGGATTTTTTTAAAAAAAGTTACCCTTTCGAAACCATTTGCTTCGAAAGGTAGAAAGCGGTAGCTAGGGGTTTCGACCCCTTCGAAAGAATTTACTTTAAAACAAAAGGCACAACTTCTTCAAACCCATTCCTTTAAAACATTTTGATCCAATCGAAGCCAACCAGGTCGAAAGCACACCCTTCGAAAGCAAAGCAGGCGCCTTTTCGTTTAAATGCAAAGCAACGTTTCGACCCCCTCGGAACCCATAGCTTCGACCCAGTACCTTCTGCCTAAGTCCAATTTACTATGTACCAAGTCTTTGATACTATGTGCATTGGTTTAAATGGTGATGGAGGTGGAACTACTAAGTCGGAACCCCAGGTGCCGAAAGTGGCGAAACAGGTAAAAAGCCTGTTTAAACCGAATTTTATCCTTTTAAAGTAATCTTTTCAACTAACCTACCTTGTCTGTTAAAATATGATTGGTTGCAAATTTTCTTTTCCAAAAACACTGCCGAAATTTCAGAATTAAACAATTTAAATAATTTACAAAATATCCCTTCTCCTCTTATAAATATATAAAACATCAAGTCTCATAAACTTAAGTAATTTTATATATCTATTAAAATACTTAGAAAAATTCTACAAAAATTTCAGAAAATCATTTCTAATATGTTTCCTAACATATAATAATTTCAAACCCAAAGCATATATTATTTAACCATAAATAATTTTTAAACCCAAATAATCAATTTTCTTACTAGAAAATTAATATTAAATCTACATTAATTCAGAAAATTATGAAAATTGAAACCTATCAATAAAATATCATTTCTGATCTAAATCTAAAATCTAAAATTGCAAGGTATTTGGATGTCATTTAGTAGGGTTTTCACATCAAAACATATCATAAAACCTACATGAATAAGCATAAATCATCAACAAACATACATAAACATTTAATCATTCAAAAACATGGCATAACCTTGCAAAATAATTCGGATTAACCTTAAAACCAAAAACAATAGACAATGTGAGATGTAGTCATTATTCACCATAGCTTTGAGATTAAGGAGTTTGAGATTTGAATGGATTTGAATTGATTAATCTTCTCCCTTTAGCTTTCCTTCCTCTTGTTCTTGCTAATGGTGGCCGACCTCAATATTTAATTTTTGAGAATGAATGAAAGTGTGAAATGAATTCCTAAGGGTTTAGGGTATAAGAATACTCTTATTCCAACTTTTCTCCTTACCTATTTGCTTAACTTATTTTATTTTTACTCATATTAGTTCATTTGTTTACATAGCATGGCTACCCCTTATTAATCACAAATCTCAATTCTTTAATCATTACATTATTTTATTTAATTTAGCTAATTAAATATCCTAAATAATGTTAACCAAAATTAGGGTCGTTACACCTAGTGTGTTCTCTCAGTTAGACCTTATGATGGGGTTTCATCAACAAAGAGTGGCGATGGAGAGTGTGCTGATCACAACATTTCGTTCGTCATTTGGATTCTATGAGTAGTTGTCTGCCATTCAGGGTAACCAACGCCCGGACATACTTTGTTGATTTTATGAACCGTGTTTTTAGGGATCAACTAAATAAGTTTGTACTTGTGTTTGTGGACAATATCCTTGTATATTCGAGGATGGAGGAAGAATACAAGGAGCATTTGAGGATTGTGCTCAAGTTTTCGAGGAAGCACCGATTGAAGGCAAAGTTTTTGAAGTGTCACTTCTGAAGGAGGGAAGTGCAATTTTTGGGCCACGTTGTCTCTGAGCAGGATATTTTTGTAGGTCTTACGAAAGTGGTAGCAATAAAGAACTTAGACCGACCTAAGACCATTACAGATATGGGAAGTTTCCTTGGATTGGCAGGATACTACAGATGTTTTATCAAGGACTTCTCTAAGGTAACAGTGTCGTTAACCAAGTTGAAAAAGAAGAATCAGACTTTTATTTAGGACACGAGGTGCGAGCACTCATTTGTTAGTCTAATGGAGAGGTTGACGAGCACACCACTATTAGTCATTTCGAGCGGGAATGAGGAGCTAACAGTATACACATATGTCTATGGTACTGGATTAGGTGTGGTGTTGATGTAGAGAGGAAAGGTTGTCACCTACGCTAGTTGATAGCTGAAACCGCATGAGAGGAAGTGTTTGACTCATGATTTGGAGTTAGCGGCGATAGTATTTGCTTTAAAAATATGGAGGCAATATTTGCTTGGGGAAAGGTTCGACCTGTATACGGACCACAAGTTGTTGAAGTATCTATTCTCCAAGAAGAACCTTACCTTCGTCGGCGGTGATAGTTAAAGTTCATAGCCTTCTATGACTTTGACATTTCCAATAACCTTGGTAATGGAAATGAAGTCACTGATGCATTGAGTAGGAGACATGCCAGCTTGGGAGCGATGTTCCTAGAGTGGAAGCAATTGGAGTTTGTCACTGACAATGATTTTATACCTCGATGTGAGCTAGGGCCGAAAGTGTTGACTAGCTTGACGATCAGACTTACCTTGAATGAGCGGATCGGTAATAACCAAAGGAGAGATGCTGGACTAGTCGAGATCATGGAGAAGACAAAGGATGGGGTAGAGTCTGAGGAGTTGTAGCAGCAGGGATCGACCATGATGGTTGGCTCCGTAAAGATAGGAGATTGTTTGTTCCTGGTGTCAATTGGTTAAGGGATGAGGTGCTACACAAGTGCCATCATTTGAGATTGACTATACATCCCCACGACAATAAAATGTACCGTGATATGAGGTGGAAATTTTATTGGGAAGAGACAAAGAAGGACATTGGGACATTCATCTCGAAGTGTATGAACTGTCCGTCAGTAAAGGTAGAACGGAAGAAGCCGAGTGGAAATAGGGACAAGTTTCGATGGACTTCATCAATGCATTGTCGAGGACCAGAGGAGAGGATTATAGCATTTGGGTTATAGTCAATAGATTGATGAAGAGTGCTCGATTTATACCCTTCAAGTCTAATAGAACGACATCCAAATTGGTTGAGTTGTATATGAAGTGGGTTGTGTGATTCCATGGTGTTCTGAAGAGCATTGTGAGCGACCGAGTCCCTTTGTTCACTAACGAGTTTTGAAAGAGCCTATAAGAGGCGTTGGGGATGGAGCTGCATCTTGATACAATTTATCATCCACAAAAAGATAGGCAAACTGAGAGGGTGAATCATATCTTAGAGGACCTCTTGTGAGCTTGCATTTTTATTTTGATGGCTCTTGGGATGATCTATTGCACTTAGTAGAGTTCTCATACAATAATAGCTATTAGTCCAACATTGGTATAGCACCATTTGGGGGGGTTATGTGGGCGACCATGCAATGCTCCTTAATGTTGATGGAAAGTGGACAAGAAATTGATACTAGGGCTTAATATGGTTGGAGAGACTTTAGAGAAGATCAAGATCAATTAGCAATGAATGAAAGCTAATCAGGATAGACAGAAGAGCTAGGCTAATAGGAGAAGACGTGATTTAGAGTTCTCCATTAACGATATGGTGTTTACCAAGATCTCTCCACTGAAGAATGTAGTTCGATTCGGTACTAAGGGGAAGTTGGTGTCGACATTCATTGGTCCTTTTCCGGTACTTGAGAGGATTGGGAACCTGGCTTATAGAGTTGACTTACCTTAGAAGATGGCGGGCGTGCACAACGTCTTCCACCTCTCTCACTTGCGGAAGTCTGTGCACGGCTTAGGCGTGATAGTTAAACCAAATCAGCTTGATGAAATCGAGATTGAACTAGAAGCATCGAGACCTCGTAGGCTTATTCGTATCGTTGAACGTAATACGAAGCAGCTTAGGAGGAAGACGTTAAAGCCGTTGAGGGTTCAGTGGGGTGAGAGTAAAGGCGATTGTACTTAGGAGACCGAGGAGAGCATGAGGACTGCTTATCTATATCTCTTTACTATGTGAGACTTCTATTTACCATATCTATTTTCACCTTCGATATCATATTCAGTAGTTTAGTATCCTGCATTCTAGAGTAGGCGTAGGCATCATTACCTGCTTCCATGTGCATGTTTGGTGTTTGATATGTCTGCTCATGAATGTTAGGCATGCGGAGTAGCTATGTATGATTTTACCTTGGTTGTGTTAGGGATTTCGTGGGCGAAATTCCTAAAGTAAGGGAGAGTGTAACGACCCATGTTTTACATATCGAATGATCGTAAAATATTATTTTTAAATTCATATGATGTCATATGACTTTATAATATTGGGAAATGCCTACTGGTGACATTTCAAATATTTAAAATTTTCTAGACGATTTTACCCTTGAAAGCTTATAACGGTTATAAATTTTCATAGAAGCCAAATTAACATCCGAGATCACTTCCCTTAAAAAGATTTGATGGTTTCACTTTCCGTAGAGTGGTCATAATAACGATTTGGTCTTTATGGCTAGGAAATATGGCTGTTTGAAGATTGACATTTTTTGGAGCAGCTTATTAGGTAATTAGTGAGTTTGGGGATAGGCCCATTTACCCATTTCGGGTTTTACACCTATATTAGTTGAAACAAACATCCCCAAATTATTTCTACCATCTTCCAAATAGGTCTAAGCTTCCACTAACCCATTCTTCACTTAAAACCTTTTTTTATCCTCCAAATCAAGTCTAAATCATAAATTAAGGGTAGATTAGCACGGTGAGTCATTAGAGATCTTAAAATCTACATTTTTGGAGAAGAAAAATAAAGGCTTGGCTATTTATTTTCGGATTTGTCTCGATTTGCATGCAAAACATGGATTTTGGAGGGTTTGGTAAGTGATTTTTCAGCTCTCACCTTATTATATGTATGTATAAATTTTAACATGTTTTGGATCCATTTATGAAGTTAAAATTATGTTTTATTGCTGTTTTAAAACTTTATTTATAGTAAAAACACCAATAAATGGATTTTTTATGTTCTAGACATGTTATTTGGATATGTGTTTGCTTTGATATATGTTAGGCTATGTTGTAGACACCTTGTATGATGATTGCTATGATTGTTTGTGTGATTTGCATGTTTGAATATTGTTTGGTGCATACATGGTATTTCTTTGGTATGCTTATATGGTTGAGAATGAGCATCGGAGCAAACTAGAGGTAGGAACCATGGAATCAGACTAAGACGGAGAAGCTCTAGAGCGTTTGGAGTCATATCGTTACATATGCAATGCATGAAGGTCGAAGTGTTTGGTGTAGCGATAGAATCGACGCGAAGTTAACGTGCTGAAGGGGCTATAGGTTTCTAGTTCGGTGGATCTTGGTATGATATAGGAGGCTCGGTGGTTGGCTTGGCTCAACAATGGTAGACCAGGTAGGAAAACTTATCCAAGAGCTCTTTGGTTCGGCAAGGGAAAGACCAAATAGGAAGTCCTGTCCGATAGCTGTTTGGTTCGACAAGAGGAAGACCCAATGTAAATCTTGATCGGTAGTTATTGGTCCAATAGTAAAGGACTAAATAGGAAATCATTTTTAGTAGTTGTTTGGCTCAGCAATAAGGAGCCGAATAGGTAATGTTGCTTTGGGGTTACATGGGTTCAGCTATTGGAGAAATCAAACAGAATTTGGGAATGGGATTTCTAGCGAATGGCCGTGGGTGTGTTGAAAGGTTATTTTGGAGCAAGACTTGAGGTTGCTTGGTGTCTTGGGAGTGGGCTCTTGGTAAGGATGGAGGACCATAGAATGGCTCTAGATGACTTCGAGATGGCAACCGATGAAGTGCGACGAATTCGACGATTCGATGTGGCAAGTGACTTTAGCATCTAGTGATGGATCAATAGGATGAGTTCTACATGATAGCTAGTAGAGTAGAACATAAGGTTGTGATGCTTGTGAGTAAGATAGGGTAGTCTGTGTGTATTTTGGGTAGTCTGCATGTACCCATGTATTTGGACGTCTACGTGTGTCCAGTCCTTAGCCATCTACATGGGCATGAGTTGAGCATATGTGAGGTTGTTCTACTATCTGTATATGTGCTAAGGGATTGATAGATGACTCTATGGTTGTGATGCTTATTGTTGGGATAGGGTAATCTGCATGTACCCTGGGTAGTCTATGTGTACCCATATATTTAGACGTCTGCATTTGTCAAATCCCTAGCCATTCGCGTGGGCAATGTGTTGAACATCTGTAAGGGTTATCGTACATTCGAAGCAGTTGAGTGAGATATGCAAGGCTTTGTGATGGATGTTATGTTTGTTTTAAGCTTGATATGCTGCATTATACCCCCCAATACCCTATATTTTCCACTTGTGATAGTAGTTTAGCATATACAGTGTTTATGTGCTAACTCTTTGGATACAGAGACATGTCATATATGGTTTTTGTACCCTATACCCCCATTTTGCTATATATGATTTTTATAGTATTTTGAGATGATGTATCGCTCACACCAGACCGGTGTCTGCTATGAGGTTTTATGCTTTGCTTCTTGTTATCTCGGGTTCTCTTAGATGATTAGATTAGGAATAATAGGTCTAGATAGTGCATAGAGCTGTACAGAGTATGAGCAGAAGGCTGCTTTTTCCATATATCTATATTTGGAGCTTATTATCGCTTATATTCTATTGTGCGATACTATGGAGCTATACCAGTACTTGTATTATCTTAGAGACAATTATAGAGTTTGTTTTGAAGATTAGAGATGTATAAACTCTATTATTTTAGTTTTTGTATAATTTGTGAACTTGTTGCACTTTGATGTTCTTATTTATGGTTCATTTAATTTTATCATCGTCTCTCTTGTTTTACATCTATTTGATTATTATATTTTTGTCTATGCGCTGTGAAATGTTATACAGGTTCTATGCATGGATTTTTTTTACTTTACACCTTTTCCTACCGTCTTGCATCAGTCGGGTACCTCCACGACACACTATATAGGTATATTAGGTACCAAAGTTGTAAGGTGGTCATCATAGGGTTGTTACGTTTAGTATTAGATCTTAAGTTTCCCAATCAACGTAAATAGTTATACGTGAAAGTACGTATTTGTTATTTTGAAAATATTTTCCAAAACCATACTATATCTATACACATATATGAATATAAGCGAACACCCTAGGTACAATTTTATTTTAGCGGGTAATACTATCATAGGAAATCAGGATTAATCTAAAATTTTGAAACCTATAGATAGTTGAATGGTTGAGAATAACATCTCTGATGTCAGAAACCACTCCGCCCAAGAGATACCCACTATTACAGGTATGCCATCACGGTTTTTATAATATCTAATGCTAGTGGGGGCAAGTTCTTGTTCCACAACAAGCTGCACCAATGACGTCAGTTGCTCCGCCCTCTGAACTAGGACCTCACCTACTCGACTTTCCAAAGATGTGTAAATATTTTCAGAATATGGTAGGACGAGCATTTTCGCGGGCATAGGATCTTGTAGAAACCAAGGCATGGATTAACAACTATGATCGTATATTCTGGGAGCTAGGATGGGAAGATCGAATCAAGAGGAGGATAGCTGCATGGCACCTAAAGGAACATGCGCTGGATTGGTGGATTATATTTGCTCAAGAGAATGAAGAGGAAGGAATTACTTGGCTAAATTCAAGGCTTGCTTTGAGTCACAATTCATGTCCAAAGCTGAAGTAAGTCTACTGTTGAAGAAATTTATCCAACTAAGACAGGGAGATTCCATGGTGAAGGAACATATCAATAAGTTTATTGCATTAGCTAAGTTTGGAATGAGCCTGATTGACACCTGTACGAAGAAGGCAATGAAGTTTGTAAAATGTCTAAATTCTCCACTTAGAGAACTACATTTAACTCAAGTTCTCATAGGGATCACCTACGAAATGATATTTGAAATGGTCCTGCTTCAGATGGTTGGCTTAGAAGAAAAGAAGAAAGTAGGACAAGCATATAATCAAGATGGAGCGAAAAAGGGGGATTCTAGGTAGACAAGAAAGCCAAAAGGAAGATCAAGAAAGAATGTGTGAAATGCCATAAATATCAGAAGAAAGGCCACATCGCTAAGGACTGCAAAGTGAATTTGATGAAAGAAGAGTTCAAGGGGAGGTGCTATCACTGCCATAAAGAACGAAAGTACAAGAACTGGTTACCAAAGTTAGAGAAGGAGGGACAAACGGGCAAGCTTATGCCATTAAGGCTGTACCGGTCTCAAGCAGACATCCTCTTAGGGACAAAGGAAAAGATGCGATGGAAGGCACAACTATTATTTCCGAAGATACTATTTGTACCTTATTTGATTCTGAAGAATCATATTCATTTATAGCCAAGAATGTAGTTAACTCTTTAGGACTAAAGACCCAATTTCTCTAACCCTATAATTGTGTCAAATGCTATCAAAGGGTCAACACACCTTTCTAAGATTTGCAAAGATCTAGTGGTGGATATGTTGTCTCGCTTTTTGGTAAAAGCTAGGATATCAACAAATTGATGGTTATCAGGATCGGAGATCGATCAAACACTAAGCTATGATCGATACCGCCAAAGTTGGACCGAGTTCCAATCGAGGCAAGATTGATAAGTAATGATACACAAAGCCCGAGGAGGCTACACTTTGTATTTCAGGTCAATCGGAGTTCATATGCTCAAGTTATGGATGGATCAATATTCGTGAAAAATAGATTCATATCAATACTTTCGTATCAATCGCTATGACATTTGGTTTAGATCAATCGATGTTCGTATCGATACATCTCGTGTCGATACATCTCAAATTGATACATTTCGTATCGATCAGTTAACTCTAGGATGGATAACGCACTTTGCATCTAGTTTCAGATCGATCAGGATTCGTATCGATCCAATTCGTATCGATCGAAGGCGGCGTCAGATCGATACGAAAAGTATACTTCACCAAAGCACATCTGATCGATGCAAAGGCAAGGGTGCTAATGGATACGAAAGCATCAAGCACTCAGGAGCTATTTCGTGTTGATTGTGTTCGTATCGATCGATACGAAGGAACTGGTCAAAGAATGCAGCGCATCGCATGGATCACAGTGCAAAACTCGGATGGATAGTAATATGATGGATACAAACCTATGGATACGAAATCATCAGCCTACACTTGCAAACTCGAACTTGGATTGATCATATCTCACAATCTACACGTTGGAACTTCATGAAATTTGTAGAGCAAGGACTTTGCACTGTCATCTTTCACCATGATCGATCTCAGATGATTCTAAAGTGGGGATTATCGATACGAATGACTCATTGATCGATCCCAAAGCATGGAGGTAGGCCCCACCGATCTGCATACGGGCCCACATAGACCAAGAGACTTCTCTGCCTAATTTTCAGCAAGATCTTTGCAAATCTCCACCTATAAATAGAGAGTGCATAGCTCAAGAAAAGGGATCTTCTTCTCTCTTCTCTCCTTTATCTTCAAGCTTGGCTAAACTCTGCCATTTTAGCTATTGAATAACACTCCATTGTAACCGTTATCACAATATAAAGGAATATAAAAAACTCTTGAAGTGGACGTAGACCGAAGATAGCCGAACCACTATAAATTTCTTATGTTCTGTACTTTCTTGCTCATTTTGCATTTTCTATTTCTTCGCTTTTACTCTCTACATTATCTGGATCTGTAATGACTTTGTGTGTAAACACTGGTGCTTTCACTACTTTTGGGGTTTGTGACCATTTTTGGCGCAAACGCTTTGGTGCTTTCACTGAGAACTCTAGCACCCGCTACTTTGGAAAATGATTGGATCTGAAGCTAAGGTTAGGCAATCAGCTAGAAGGACATTACCAGAAAGGAGCCATCAAGAGGGAAGTCAAGTGGCTTCCTCCGGAACTGGAGCAGATCAGGAATCCATCTACATCATAAGGGATGAGATGCAGACTATGATGGATTCCATGCAGGAACGGTTGCTGAAAAGGCAGGAGGAGATGATGTAGAATCTTCTCAGACAGTTTGGATAGGCAGGAGCAGTAGGAGCTGCCGGAGCACAGATCCACGGAGCTAGAGCATAAGGACTCAATAGACAATCAGATGGAGCGATCCAACAGAGGGCAGCCCCCAATCAGCAAACAACTACCAATTTCGATAGATCTAGACTCGGGGGCATACCCCCGTGTAATGCTGGACCTACCATAGAGACAGCACAACATGAAGATTAGGTGCCGGATTTCCCTCGCGGGCTTGGGGGCAAGCTGAAGGAAATCAAGGACTGCCCCTAAATGACATTGACAGATTGGCAGAGATCATCAGACGAACCGTACATAGAGGATTGACAAATATGGATCTAGAGGATTTGAATAGAAGCCCGTTCACCCCCAACATCAGAAACGCAAGGAACCCGCCAGACTTCAAGCTACCCACATTGGATATGTATGATGGAAAGTTGGATCCAACCACACGTATGATGAGATACATCCATCACATGGAAGTCTTGGGGGCATCCAATTAGGTAATATCAAGATGTTTTCCATTATATCTAATTGACTTGGCTGCACTTTGGTTCAGGTAGCTGGATAATGCATCTATAAGGACATGGACCGAGCTTGTTGAACGGTTCATGAGGCAATTCAGGTCCACATCACAAGACCAAAAAATGTTATGACATTAGCGACACTAAAGCAGAGGACTGAAGAGTCCTAAAGAGATTTTCTAACCAGATTTAATGCAGCGGCGGCATCGGTGGATCGGCCAGATCCATCCATGGTATTGATGGCGGGTGTATCAGGAATAACTGAAAACACATAATTCAAGGATTCATTAGCATAGATCCACCATAGAACCTCAGGGAATTTTACCACGAGGCAGACACGTTCTTGCGACAAGAAGATGCACGGGCCGAAAAGCAAGATGTCAATGTTACTCAAGATTAGGGACCGTCTGAAGGAGGGTCCAAGGAAAACAACGGAAAGAGAAAAGCTGTTGATAGCTCCGATGTACCGAGACAACCTAAGAGGGAAATGAGATTCTCCTCCTACACTGAACTGACTCAAACTCCCGAACGAATATACTTAGAAACCTAGGGGCAGGTTCCCTACCGCAAGCCGATGAGGCGAGAGCCCATTGACAGTGAACGGGGATCGGGAAGATATTGTGTGTTCCATGAGTTAAATGGGCACAATACAAATGATTGCAAGAATCTTAAAGATGTAATCGAAGATCATGTCAGGAATATGGTCGGCTATCATTGTACGTAAGAGCCCGGAGAGCAGAGGATGTTGGGTACATTTCCTACACACCACCGACCCAGGAAGAGGAGACCACCGGTCCAAATTAACTCCATCTTCATCATCACCGAATCAAACCATAAAGCACACCTACCGAACCAACATACTTCTCCGTCTTCCACCGAACCAGACCTTGCTCGCTGCCGAACCAAAGTACAAGGGGAGACCACCGGTCCACCATACTCCTACCACCGAACCAAAGCTCCACCGGTCCACTCATCTCCTTCCACCGAACCAGACCTTGCTCGCTACCGAACCAAAGTACAAGAGGAGACCACCGGTCCACTCATCTCCTTCCACCGAAACAAGGTAAACCGGACCAACTCCACCGGGCCAGATTACATCAGCCCAGGCCCACCAGCAGCTATGTACATCCAAGACCCCTACCCCCAGCCTTACTCTATAAATAGAGGGGCAGGGGTACAACAATGGGGGACAAGTTTGAGAGCTCAAGCACGGATAGAACTTTCAAACAACTTTTAGATACTGGTATCAAAGCTTTGTACTTGTAATCTAAAGAAGAAAAGAGAAATAATATAGAAAGTGGATGTAGGCACATTCTGGCTGAACCACTATAAATCTGCATGTCTTTTACAGTTTAGTCCCTGCTTTTCATATATTTGCATAAATCACCCAAATCACTAAGAACAACATAAAATCAATTAAATCATACGACTTTGAGGTGTTTTTCCATTTTTTGTGCAAACATTTTTGGTGCTTTCACTGAGAGCTAGAAGCTCGAAGCTTCAGCTTCTTCCGCTTAACCTTCTTCCTAACAGCATCGTTCATTGCTTGGAAAACATGCCTCCCAAACAGAAGACAAATGTTAACAAAGGAAAAAACATCGCAACCAGCAGTCTTCCAGATCCAGTGGTCACAGATCAAGTAAATCGTCCCCCTCCAATAGCAGTACCAAATGAAGGTCAGGCAAATCCGACCACCCCTGCCACAGAACAGCCTGCAACAATTACTAGGGCAGATCTAGACAGGGTTGTGGTTGAAGTAACTAACCGCTTCACGTCCCAGCAGGAAGCCTTGGTGGACCATCTTATGTCACGCTTAAGGGATGCTGAAGAGTCCAGCCGCAACACTGAGTCATGGGGTGAGTCCCAGTCTGGAGGATCTCAGAGACAACAAAGATTTTCCTTCTTCGAAGGAGCTAACGGCAGAAGCAGCCATGGTAGGAGCCGAGATCGAGCACAGCCCAAAGTTAGGCCTGAGGAAACGCTTGGAACCGAACCCAACGGGGGAGGTACCGGGCGGAGGTCAACTGTAGCTGAGCCGGTTGTACTGCCTAACCACGAAAACGCCAGCGAAAGGGGCCGAGCTAGAGTCCAGCCCGAAGTTGGGCCCGAGGAAGTGCTTAGATCAAAACCCAGCAGGGGAAGATCAAGGCAAGGGCCAACTGTAGCTGACCCTAGCATTCTCCCAGAAGACCGAAGGCAGCCACTGGAAAATATGAGGAATGATAGACGATACCATCCCTACAAGTCGTCTGGACAAAATCAATCCCACCGAACAGAACCGAACTCGTTTCTATCTGCTCCAAATTCTGATGAAAGGATGGCACGCTTATTCAGAGAGTGCGTCCAATGGGAACAAAGAGATCGAGGGATAAGCGCAAGGGTAACTAGCCCTTTCGCCCGCAATATCGAAATTGCTATCACCCCCCGAGAATGGAAGATGCCAACAATGGAACCCTACAAAAGGACCTCCGACCCCATTGTACACTTACAGAGATACACACAGCATATGCTCATGAGTGGAGCGACAGAGGGAGTACTGTGCAAATGCTTTCCACTATTCTTAGCAGATCTCGCTACCTCCTGGTTCTGTCATTTACCCCAGGGATCCATCAGCTCGTGGGAAATGTTGAAAGAAAAGTTTATCAGTCAGTTCCGCATTCATGTGGAACAACCCAAGGACGCTTATTCCTTATCCAGTATCAAACAGAAACCTGGAGAGAAACTGCAGCAATACCTAACCCGATTCAATGCTGCAGCAGCCGCAGTCCAAGATGCCGATGAGAAGCTTATCCTAATGGCCCTCTGTAGTGGTGTGCATCCGGATACTAAATTTGCTAGAAGGTTGACAAAAGAAAAACCAGCTACTTTACCCGATTTCTTCCATGAAGCAGGGAAATATATGAGGCTTGAGGATGCTGCCGTTGAGGGGCAGTCAGGACAACAAAATAAGGCAACTCACAGCAACGCGCCTGCTGTGGCAAGGGATGTTCGAAGAAATGATTCCAGAGACAATGCTGGGGGCAAGAAGGGAGAAAAGCGCCTATATCGGCCAGGACCGAGATTCGACACTTACACTCCTTTGAACGAAACCGTCGAAAACATCTTCCTTGCCACCCAAGGAGAAGTTAGATACAAACGCCCACCATACAAGAAGGAATCAGATAACGCGCAGAAGTCCGGAAAGTTCTGCCGCTTCCACGAATCTCATGGGCATGATACCAATGAGTGCCATCATCTCCAGGACTTGATTGAAGAACACATCAGAAGGAAGAAACTGGAACGCTATGTAAAAGGTCAGGACAGGACTCCAGCTCCTGCCAATGAGAACCCAAGGCTACCCTCACCGGAGATCGGCAGAGGAAACCGCAACACTAGCGGCTCTAGTCAAGAGAAGATAGTGGTCCATACCATCTCGGGAGGACTGCACATCGCAAACAGAAGCTGGAAAGAAATGGAAAGATATGGAAAGTCGCTTAGAGACAATAAAGACTGTGTCAATTTGGTTATAGAAGAGCGCCACCCGAAGCGGAAAGAAAGTGATGACATCACATTCGGTAAGCGTGACCTAGAAGGAAGGCAATACCCTCACATGGATCCCATGGTTATCTCTGCCCGGCTCGGTCCCGCCGAAGTTTACCGAATTCTAGTAGACACTGGAATCTCAGTAAATATCCTATTCAAACATGCATTCGACAAAATGAAACTATCAATGAAGGATGTATCTCCCTGCAATAAACCACTACACGGTTTCACCAGAGATGCGAAGATGCCCCTCGGTCAACTGGATCTCTTTGTTGAAATTGGAAGCCATCCCCGCTCCGTTGTACGGAAACAGACATTTGTGCTAATAGAAAACCACTCGGCCTACAACGCCTTCTTAGGAAGGCCAGCCTTGTCTGACTTCCAAATTGTCCTAGCCCCATGGTGCCTAAAGATGAAATTTCCAACGGACAATGGAATAGGGGAAGTAGAAGGAGACCAGGACGTTGCTCGAGACTGCTATGTGACTGAACTTCGCAACAAACACAGGAAGGACAAGGGGAAGAGTGTAGAGGTTGCCCTCTGCACGAAAAGTCTAGAAGTGTAGCAACTAAAGAAAGCCCCTCCTCTTCGATATACCAGCGACCCTTTCAATGAATTTGGCCCCAGGGACAAAGAGGAGGAGGCCACCGCCGAGCCCGCAGAGGCTATGGAGTTTGTATCTGTAGACAAGCACGACTCGAGTAGACTATTGAAAATTGGGTCCCAACTAAAAGCAGAGTTGAAGGAGGGACTCATCGACTTTCTCCGCCACAACTTGGATGTATTCGCATGGTCACACGCTGACATGACCGGAATCTCCCCCGATGTAGCATGCCACGTACTAAACATTGATCCTACCAAGGTGCCCGTAAAACAAAGAAAGAGAAGTATGGGGGCAGAGCGATCGGCAGCCCTCGATGAAGAAGTAAATAATCTACTTGCCAATGACTTCATACGAGAAGCCATCTACCCGGAATGGATCGCTAACCCGGTACTGGTGAAGAAGGCTAATGGGAAGTGGCGAACATGCATTGACTTCTCCAACCTAAACGACGCCTGCCCAAAGGATTGCTTCCCACTTCCCCGAATCGACCAACTTGTAGACAGCATAGCCGGGCACGAGCTCTTATCTTTTATGGACGCATACTCAGGATATAACCAAATTCCTATGCATATTCCCAATCAAGACCGCACTAGTTTCATCACTGATCAGGGTTTATACTGCTATAAGGTAATGCCTTTCGGACTTAAAAATGAAGGAGCCACCTACCAGCGCCTCGTCAACAAGATGTTTGCAGGGCTAATAGGACAAACTATGGAAGTATATGTGGATGACATGCTGGTAAAGTCAAGGAAAGCCGATGATCACGTAAGCCACCTAGGCGAGATGTTTCAAGTACTTCGCCAGTATGGAATGAAGTTGAATCCTCTAAAATGCTCCTTCGGAGTATCATCAGGAAAGTTCTTGGGATTCATCGTCCATGCCCGAGGGATTGAAGCAAACCCTGAACAAGTCCGAGCGCTAAGGGATATCAAGATACCTTTCACTCGAAAGGAAATGCAAAGCCTGAATGGAAAAGTGGCCGCCCTAAGCCGATTCATCTCCAAAGCAACGGACAAGTGCGTCCCCTTTTTTGAAGCTCTAAAGAAAGACAAAGGAAAGTTCGAATGGACTGACGAATGCTTAACCGCTTTCCTTAACTTAATCGAACACCTCAAGAAACCACCGGTACTCTCGACTCCAAGCGAAGGCGAAGAGTTATACCTATACCTTGCTGTGTCATCTCACGCCCTAAGCGCTGCCTTGGTAAGGGAAGACAACCGCACGCAGCGGCCAGTTTACTTCGTAAGTAAGAGGTTTACGGGGGCAGAAGTCAGATATCCTAAACTTGAGAAGCTAGCATACTGTTTACTAATCACATCACGGAAACTGTGTCACTACTTCCAGTCCCATTCCATCAAAGTTCTGACCGATCAACCACTGAGGCAGGTACTCCATCGTCCCGACACTTCTGGGCGACTACTTAAATGGTGCATTGAACTAAGTCAGTATGATATCACCTATCACCCTCGCACCACCATCAAGGGACAAGCCATGGCTGATTTCATTGCAGAATTCACTACCAACGAAGATAAGGAGCAATTGGAAATAGCAGAAGACATCAAGTGGAATCTCTTTGTGGATGGTGCATCAAACGAACAAGGCTCGGGGGCAGGTGTGGTAATAATCACTCCCAGGGGAAATAAGCTGCACTATGCTATAAGGTTTGAGTTCGCTGCCACCAACAACGATGCAGAGTATGAAGTAGTGATAGCTGGATTAGAACTTGCCTTAGAAATCGGAGCCAATTCTTTGTGTCTTCATAGCAATTCTCAACTTATTGTTAATCAAATACTAGGAGAATTCCAAGCTCGAGAAGAACGACTCATAGCATATTTAAAGAAGACCAAGTTACTTCTCAGCCGATTGGACCACTACTTAGTCAAACACATCCCTCGGGAAGAGAACCAAGAGGCCGACGAATTGGCAAAGCAAGCAAGTGTGAGAGACAGCGCCTTCTTCGGAGCAGTAACCATCTCAAAGCAACTGACCCCAAGTTTTGAGCAAGTGAATCTGATAGCTGCAACCGAAGAAGCAACTTGGATGACTCCCATCCGAGACTACTTACAAAGCGGCACACTACCCAACGGGCGTAACGAAGTCAAGAAAATCTTGAGGAAAGCTTCTCGCTACACAATACAAGAAGACATCCTATATCGGCGCGGATTCTCTAACCCGTTATTAAGGTGTGTCGCTGGGAGGGAAGCCAAGGAAATCTTATCCAACATTCATCAAGGAAGCTGCGGAGATCACACCGGAGGGCAAACTTTAGCAAAAAAGATACTCCGATATGGATATTTCTGGCCCACCTTAAGTAAGGACGCCTTAGATTTCGTCAAAAAATGTGACAGATGCCAGAAGTTTGCTAAGATTCCGCGGCTACCAACAACTGAGATTACACAAATGACCAGCCCTTGGCCCTTTGCAGTATGGGGAATTGACTTAATCGGCGAACTACCAATGGGCCGAGGCGGGGCCAAATATGCTATAGTGGCAGTCGACTATTTCACCAAATGGGTGGAAGCAGAACCCCTAAATAAAGTATCATCAGCGAAAGTTATTAAGTTTTTGATCAAAAATGTTCTGTGCAGGTACGGAGTCCCATTCAAAATCATATCAGACAATGGACTTCAGTTTGACAGCGAGGAATTCGCCAACTGGTGCCGAGAGCACGGAATTCACAAAAGTTTCTCATCTGTAGCGTATCCCCAGGCAAACAGACAAGTCGAAGCCATCAACAAAATTCTGAAAACTCTAATAAAAAAGAAACTCGAAAAGTCAAAGTGCGCTTGGGTGGATGAACTCCCTACGGCACTGTGGGCCTATCGCACATCTTTCAGAACATCAATAGGGCATACTCCTTTCTCTTTGGCAAACGGATCGGAGGCTATGCTCCTAGTTGAAACCATCGTGCCTTCCCACCGTAGGATCCACTATAACCCAGAAGAGAACGAAGAACTCCTTCACATGTCTTTGGATCTAATTGAGGAGAGAAGAAATGATGCAGTCCTCAAAGCAGCAGCCAACAAGCAAAAAGTGGAAGCACAATACAACTCCAAAGTCAAGCGTCGTACCTTACAAGAAGGGGATCTTGTCCTCAAGCGAATCTTCCCTCGCCCAGAGCACTAGATCCAATCTGGGATGGACCATATGTAATTCATAAAGATCTCCACAATAGAGCTTATATTTTGTCAACAGTGGACGGAGAGGTGTTCCAGAGGGCATGGAACATCCAACACCTCCATCGATACTTTTCTTAACTTGTACTGCCCATATGAAGTGAATTAACAAAGAGAATCAATGGACGTAGGCATTTTCACGCCGAACCACTTTAAAAAACCTTGTCTCTTTTTTAACTTGTCCCTTTATATCTTGGCTGCTTATTAACTTTATCCTTTTCTATTGAACAAAATCCTATGCATGTAGCATTTCCATTCAAAGCACTCCACAGCGCAACTTCACCCGGACAAGACCTAACATGTATTATGCGAATCTATGCCCTCGTCAATGAGACACTTTTGCTCCAGCATCCCTCTGCTGCGGGTTAACTCATTGCTCGCGACGGCCCTTAAAGCCAACTGTAATGAGCCGATTATAAGCCACCGAGAAGGCCGACTATAGCCGAGGCAGCTCATTATGGCGTTCGGCTCGCCGGCAACTGTGAACCGACTATAAGCCCCAACATAAGGTGTGGCCAGCCAGGGGCAGTTCACGGTTGACGATCGGCACCCACGCTAGCCGGCCACAGTAAATCGAATAATACCCACGATTACGGGCCATAATGACACGGGTAGTTACTGTGCGCGATCTCGGCTCCGATGTGTCTTAAGTGCGGTTGTGGCAAAAAAGAATTAACTCTCCGAGGAGGCGTAAGATGGGTGACAAATTTCTCCAAGACCCACAGCTAGGGAAAGTGACTACAAAGCCCGTTTGCCACGAACTTAAGCACATCGAAGGCCTTTCGTGATTGGAAGTTTTACTATTTCTCATATTTCAATTTTACTTAAGAAACTTTTCTCCTATCCTCTGTAACAATCCCTGAAGTATAGGACATAGAACAAGAGACATTCGCTAATGGAAGCGGATACTCACAGCAAGATACGGGACGACATTCCATACTCGGTCGCACAAGACATTCAAAGTTGCCATCTACCAGCAAAATATAAAGGGCGGTATTTCCTTCTTTCATGAGTAAACACGTGGCTATAATTTATTCACACCTCACGCTAACATTGCAAGTCATGAAATTATGTTTTAAACAAGAACCTGAGATCAAACACAATTTAATTACAAGAATATGCATAGCTATATTTCTCATACAACATGTCAAAATAGCAAAAACATTCAAAAGACAACAGAATAAGCTTAAGTTAAAGAATTACACGTCAAGAATAGAGCTATTCATTACAAGTAGAAAAAATTACAACCTAAGAGTTACGTTACTGTTTTAAGACTAACATATACAACCATGTCAAGTCCACAAAAAAAAATTCCAAGTCTAATCAAGGAGCCGGCTGCGTCGGAGTCTTATCCTTGTCCTGTTGCCCACCTGTCCGGTCAGAGAAAGAATTCATTAGTGATAAGCAACCAAGTTAACGGAAAGACTAGAAATGAAGACTTACCAACATCTGCTCCTTGATCAACTTGATCATCATCCTCCACTTGCACACCTGCCTCCTCAGCTGCAAGCAACCGCATGCCCTCCTTCACCGCCACTTTCTCCTCCTTGGTAAACTGGGCGGTAACCGCATCCATCCTGAAGGCCACACCACCCTCCTTATCTGCCTCAGCTTGGGCCTCCTCTAGAGCCCTGAGATAGATCCTAGCCATAACCCGGGGGTAATCATCCATCCAGGACAAGTTACCCTGCCTCCAAGTATGGAAGTACATATTCTGGAGCATCCCCTCCATCAGCCCCTCGTTCTCTTCAAACTCCCTCGTCCGGGCCTCAGAAGCCAACAACCTTACGACGGCGGCATCTCTCTCCAATTGGTATCTCGAGCAGTCAGCTTGAAGGGATTTTCGCATCGCCTCCATCTCCTCCTTCAACTTGGCTTGAGCAAGCTCTGCGGCCTCAAGCTTCCCAGATAACTCCTCTATCTGTTCAAGATCCGCTTTCCGAACCTCATCCACCGTGGCAATGGCCATATCGATCCGTTCCTTGCAAATAGCCTCCATTTTCCGCAGTTCGGCCCGGCTGGCCTCTTCCATAGTTTTCTTTAGTCGTCCGGAGGCGGCCTCGTGCTGAGAGATCTGGATGGCCTGATCGACGAGTTGCTTGGCCTGGTCGGAAACCACTAACCGCAGTCTTATATTGGCACTCCCAATTTCCTCCCCGGCCTTAACCAGTCGGGCATGATGCCCCATCAACTTCCTGGTCTCCTCAGCAACCCGGTCGATATTTGCCTTAGCTTCGTCCTCCATAGCGACAATCCGAGTAGTAAGCAAATCAAGGTCCAGGGACTTGGCCTCATCAAGCACCCTTACCATAGGATTGCGAGGAAGAAGGTGCTCACCAGTAACCTCATCAAAAGAGATGTCATGAGATGCCGGGTCCAAGTCCGGATGACCCGCAAACGGATTGCGTACTAAGCCAGGATGATCTATTGGGATGACGGTTGGATTCTCAAACGAATGGGGGGAGGGCATAAGCTCGGTATCCTCCTCTGTAATGTCGTGAATAGGCTGGAGTGGGGCCGGGGGTTCAAGAAGAGGCTCAGACGAAGATCGACTCCTCTTCCTCTTCTGTATATCTTCTTCAATAACTCCGAGAAGAGGACGATAGCCGACTATGTCTCCCGAGCGGTTAGTAGAAGGCTTCGGCTTGGCGGGAGCTTTGAGGAGTTTGTATTGTTCGAGCCTGTGCCGAAGATCCGAGGTCTTGGCCGTTTTGCCCACTCCTGGAATGAAAAACAAATGTCACCCGTATGCATTAAGCCATCATTCGAGAATAAAAAAGAACAGAGGGAAATTCACCTTGAACCGCAGAGGTTGCCTCAGTAGAAGCGCTCCCGGAAGATAAATCGACGCCGGTCCCAACTTTCTCAGCTTTCCTGGACTTCTCTGTTCCCTCCAAACCTTCGAAGGCTTGGCGGAAAGCGTCATCCGTCCACTCTTGCATCTCGCCTACTTTCCCAGAAGACAAAGCCCCGACACCGTCTCCACCTCCAGCGCCCTCTCCTCCATCTCCGCCTTGCTCCTCCTCCACATCTCCCTCCCCCGGGATATCTGGACATATGCTGGGAGAGGGACCGTCAGACTTTTTGAGCTTCTTCCCCCCGGCAACCGGATGTTTCAGAAAGGGCCTCCTTTTGCTGCTCTTCGACTCGGCCCCTTCTTTAGCTTGGGCAGCCTTCTCTTCGGCCGTGTCCCTCTGCTTGACCACGGACTGCTATGGAAGGATCAAGTTGTGCTCCAAAAGTGTAGCGTTCCTGATCAGGTAAGCAGCCGACCTATCTTTTCCAGTAATAGCTTCTATTTCTACTGCCGTTTGAACCAAGCGATCATTCTCCACGACCGCAAAACCACCTGTCGCTAGAAAAAATAAAAACACATAAGAAGGAGCATTGCAACCAGAACGGGAGTTAAAAATAAAGCTTTAACTTACATCCGGAGGTGAAGCGCCGAATAGAAACGGAATCATCCCTGACAAAAAACCATTCCTTCTTGAACATGCTGTACTGGGAGTATAGATCCAGGATAGGCTTAAAGGATATGGCCGATTCCAAGCTGATGTATGGAGACCCCTTCTTATAGCCTCTCAAGTTGTACAAATACCGGATCTCCCGGTTGGAAGGAGGATGCCCATATCTCCTCTGGAAGATGACGAAGAGACTCACCAGAATGGCATAGGAGTTGGGCTGAAGCTGGAATGGAGCTACCTTTAGATATGTGAGAAGGCTGACTCCCCAAGCGTTGAGAGGCGGGATGGCACCACACATGCAATGGTATCTGCTGTAGGCAAAATATCCTTCGGGAGGATCATACGGCATCACTCCCGCATCCGGCAATAACATGCGCGCTCGGTCGATCTCGAAAGAGCGAGATATAACATCAAGTTGCTCGCCCTTGAGTGAGCTAGGGAAGCAATCAGGAGGCAAGTTAAGAAGTTCCTGAGGACCGTATCCATCTACCAATGATCTCGGGGTGGGCCCATGACGGGCAGATCCTGGCTGAGCTGGGGGCACTGAGGAAGGCTCTTCTCTATCCTGAGATCTCTTTTTCTCTGATCGGGTTTCCACTCTTTGAGACATTTATCTGCAGACATAAGAAAGTATATCGTTAAGATACATAAACTATGTAATCTAGAGCTTCACTGGTGATTCAGGTATAAAAGTCCATCCGGTAAAGGGTTCATCCAACACTCGGAATCCCCGAATTCATTCAGTAAGGCCCAACCAAGAGCTCATTCGGCATTCCAAATATGAAAGCCCATTCGGCATTCCAACTCTCGGACACATTTGGCGATCATACTCTCCAATACATTCGGTACTCAGAACCCTAAAGCCCATTCGGTAGTACAATATAAAATTCATTCGGCGGCAAAGAGGTCTCACCTGGTTCGGCTAGCACTTTGATTAGGCGAAAATGAGAGTTTGATTTGGCAAAAGAGTTGGCTCGGTTAGTGAGAAATAACGAAGGCATGTGGTCCCTATTTATAAGCAAACCGGATGGCTCGGCGTCAGAGACCGGATGGGAATAACCACGCTAAAACAAAGCACGCCATATACAGGCATATGCCCTACTTTGGGGGGGCAATTGTTGGGTACATTTCCTACACACCACCGACCCAGGAAGAGGAGACCACCGGTCCAAATTAACTCCATCTTCATCATCACCGAATCAAACCATAAAGCACACCTACCGAACCAACATACTTCTCCGTCTTCCACCGAACCAGACCTTGCTCGCTGCCGAACCAAAGTACAAGGGGAGACCACCGGTCCACCATACTCCTACCACCGAACCAAAGCTCCACCGGTCCACTCATCTCCTTTCACCGAACCAGACCTTGCTTGCTGCCGAACCAAAGTACAAGAGGAGACCACCGGTCCACTCATCTCCTTCCACCGAACCAAGGTAAACCGGACCAACTCCACCAGGCCAGATTACATCAGCCCAGGCCCACCAGCAGCTATGTACATCCAAGACCCCTACCCCCAGCCTCACTCTATAAATAGAGGGGCAGGGGTACAACAATGGGGGACAAGTTGAGAGCTCACGCACGGATAGAACTTTCAAACAACTTTTAGATACTGGTATCAAAGCTTTGTACTTGTAATCTAAAGAAGAAAAGAGAAATAATATATAAAGTGGACGTAGGCACATTCTGGCTGAACCACTATAAATCTGCGTGTCTTTTACAGTTTAGTCCCTGCTTTTCATATATTTGCATAAATCAACCAAATCACTAAGAACAACATAAAATCAATTAAATCATACGACTTTGAGGTGTTTGTCCATTTTTTGTGCAAACAGAGGAAGAATAGGCACAACCCCTGCCCGCACCATCAGAAAATAGGAATAACCCGAGATCGGGGTCACACCTCATCATCAGTTAAACGTGATGATAAGGGGCAGGATCAGGACTTAAACCTTGACCACATAACAAGATTTTCATTATGCTTCTCCAATAAAACAGCTAAGTCACTTACACATGTACGGGATTACAAACAGTCCCTGGGCATACTCTGAGATGATGACAAACCATCACGCCCCGAAAGGCACACACACTAAACTGTTTGGATATTTGTTTTCTTTATTTTCTATGGACATTCTAAACTCTATTTATTTACTTGATTGTGAACCCACTCGAATGTGGAATCTAATATTGATAATCCCAAAATCTCACCTTGAGAAGAGAGATAGAATAATGTAATCAAGCCCCCTCGTCAGAAACAACGAGTGGATTGGGCCTATCTAAATCCACACTCAATCTTGAACGATCACATTCCACTTTAAACAAGCATTCGATCTCGAACGAGCACTATCCGCCATGAACGGTACTCAATCTCAAACGATCACCCTCTGCTTTGAACAACACTCAATCATGGACGATCATCATCTACTTTGAACAATCCTCGATCTCGAACAATCATTTTACGTCTTGAACGACATCCGATCTCGAACGATCATATTGTGCTTCGAACATCATTTGATCTTGAACGATTATGTGATTCCTTGAACGACGCGTGATCTTGAATGATCTCACCTCGTCTTGAACGACACTCGACCATGCACAGCCCTCGCCCGTCGTGAACGACTATCGGTCGCGAACGACCAGCGCTCATCTTGTAATAAAAACTCTGCCTTGAATGGCCTCATTTTTAACTAACAGTCTTGAATGACCATGAATGATGATCTTGAGAATCAATAAATTGAATTGCATGTCATAGGTTTACAGTTATTCACAACACACCTTCCTACCACAAGGCATATTTTGGGGGGCAAATGTTATCCCGCTTTTTGGTCAAAGCTAGGATATCAACAAATTGATGGTTATCAAGATCGGAGATTGGTCAAAAACCAAGCTATGATCGATACCGCCGAAGTTGGACCAAGCTCCAATCAAGGAAAGATCGATAAGGAATGATACACAAGGCCCGGTGAGGCTAAACTTCGAATTTCAGGTCAATTGGAGTTCATATGCTCAAATTATGGATGGATCATTATTCATGAAAAATGGATTCATATCGATACTTTCGTATCAATCGCTATGGCATTTGGTTTAGATCGATCGATGTTCGTATCGATCAGTTAACTCTAGGATGGATAACGCACTTTGCATCTTGTTTCAGATCGATCAGGATTCGTATCGATCCAATTCGTATCGATCGAAGGCGACGTCAGATCGATACGAAAAGCATACTTCACTAGAGCACATCGGATCGATGCAAATACATGGGTGCTGATGGATACGAAAGCAGCAAGCACTCAGGAGCTATTTCATGTCGATCGTGTTCTTATCGATCGATACGAAGGAACCAGTTAAAGAATGGAGCGCATCGCATGGATCACAGCACAAGACTCGGATGGATGGTAATCTGATGGATACGAACCTATGGATACGAAATCATCAGCCTACACTTGCAAACTCGAACTTGGATCAATCATATCTCATAATCTACACGTTGGAACTTCATGAAATTTGGAGAGCAAGGACTTTGCACTGTCATCTTTCACCATGATCGATCTCAGCTGATTCTAAAGCGGAGATGATTGATATGAAGGACTCATTGATCGATCCCAAAGCATGGAGGTAGGCCCCACTGATCTGCATACGGGCCCACATGGACCAAGAGACTTCTCTGCCTAATTTTTAGCAAGATCTTTGCAGATCTCCACCTATAAATAGAGAGAGCATAGCTCACGAAAAGGGATGTTCTTCTCTCTGCTCTCCTTTATCTTCAAGCTTGGGTAAAATCTGCCATTTTAGCTATTGAATAGCACTCCATTATAACTGTAATCATAGTATAAAGGAATATAAAGAAAACTCTTGAAGTGAACGTAGGCCGAAGATAGTGAAACCACTATAAATTTCTTGTGTTCTTTACTTTCTTACTCATTTTACATTTTCTATTTCTTCATTTTTACTCTCTACATTATTTGGATCTATAATCTGTGTTTGGATATTGAGACTTTGTGTGTAAACATTGGTGCTTTCACTACTTTTGGGTTTGTGACCATTTTTGGCGCAAACGGGATATATGTAATGTTGATTTTATATGTAATGCATATGTTCTAGGTTTTGAGGAGTATGGACTTATCTTAGGGATAGATTAGTTGTCTTACTATGGGGCCGTATTAAATTGTGATAGGAAGATTGTATTATTGATGAGTTGTAGGGGATGGGACATAGGCATTCGTTGTCTTCTCCATTCCTTGTCTTCATTGTCTCCGGTCTCCCACCATTAAGAGAGACCGAGTTTAGGATTGATTTGGAGAAGGACGTCGGACCCCTCATGCTACCATTGAGGCATATGGCCCTCAAAGAGGCAAGAGCTGGATAAGCAGATTTTGAAGTTATTATAGAAGGGGTTTATTTGTCGTAGCATATTAGAGTGAGGAGCTCTAGTTTTCTTCTTCACTAAGGCAGAAAGCTCTTTAAAGGTATGCATCGACTATCGAGAGCTTAACAAGCTGACTAAGAAGGATATGATCCCTTACCTAGAATAGACGACTTATTCAACCAGCCTGTCAAGGCCAAAGTCTTTTCTGAACTAGACTTGGCCACCATATTCAATCAATTAAGAGTAGCTAAAGATAGCAAGGAGCAGAGCAGTTGAAGATAGCAAGGAGGAGACTGCTTTTCGCACTCTGGATGGACTATATGAATAGAAAGTAATACCTTTTGAATTAACAAATGCCCCTGCATATTTCATGGATTTAACGAGTATGGTCTTTAGAAGGTAGTTGAATAATTTCATCTTAGTGTTTGTAGATAATATCCTAATATTCTCTAAAAGTGAAGGTGAGCATGAAATTCACTTAAGGAAGGTACTTGAGACACCGAGGGAACATTAGCTGAAAGAAAAATTCTCGAAGTGTCATTTTTGGACGAAGGAAGTAAGATTTCTCGATCACATTATCTCGAGAAAGGGTTAGTTGTTGACCCTACAAAGGTAGAATCTATTCGAGACTGGAAAATTTTGATGAATGCTATGGAATTTAGGAATTTTCTTGGTTACACCGGGTACTATAAGAAATTTACCAAGGGCTTTGTAAAGACAGTAGTACCACTGGCTCGCCTAACTAAGAAAACTTTAGCCTTTGCATGAGATGAAAAATGCACAGAAGCCTTTGAGAAGTTGAATGAGCTGTTAACTAATGCACCAGTGCTAACTATTTCGGATGGGTCAAAGCTTTTCACCATTTATACAAATGCATGCGGTAAGGGTTAGGAGCTCTTCTTATATAAGAAGGCAAAGTAGTTTCCTATGCAAGCAGGCAGTTGAAGGAAAATGAGCAGATATTCCCACTCGTGACTTAGAGTTAGCAGCGATTGTATTCACTTTGAAGATGTGGATGCGTTATCTTTTGAAGGAAATGCTTGAGCTATTCACCAACCACAAATCTCTTAAATACCTTCCCAAGAAGATTTGAATCTTGGGCAACAGAGGTGGATGGAATTTATAGCATCATATGACTTTGAGATTTAGTATACCCCTGGAAAGGGGAATGTTATTGCTAATGTCCTTGGCCAAAGGCATGCTACACTTAGTGCTATATATAAGTGGAGGGAGCTGGAGTTCCTCTTGAATGTCAATTTCCAACCGTCGTCAGAATTCACTCTAGGTTATCAATCGTCCATGGAAGTAAGGCTAGCATTTACGGATCACGTCGGTCAAGAGCAAACGAGGGATGCAACAATATTCGACCTTTTGGAAAAGTTAGGTAGAGGAGAGCATTTCCCCTACATTCGTAGGTATTTGATCGATGAAATAGGATGGCTAAGGAGAGATGGGTGCCTATATGTTTCCATAGTGGAAGATGTTCTAGAGGAAGTATTAACGGAGTGCCACCGCTCAAAGATGACTATTCATCCCAGTGGGGATAAGATGTATAAGGATATGAAATAGATTTTCTATTTGGCAGTCACTAAGTGTTTGACGTGTCAAATGATAAAAGTGGAACGAGGAAAGCCTAATGGTTTGTTATTGCATTAGAGGTACCGACTTGGAAATGGGAGCATATATTGATGGACTTTACAGATGGGTTGCCTAGAAGTCAAAGAGATAATGAAGCTATATTGATTATAGTGGATAGACTCACTAAGAGTGCTCACTATATTCCTGTATGGAGTAATAGGATGGTAGCATCTCTTATGCTTGTTTATACTAAATAAGTGGTATGATTGCATGGAGTCCCAATTGGCATTGTTAGTGATAGAGTCCCCTTATTCACTAGTGAATTTTGGAGGAGTTTGCAATAAGCCTTAGACGCGACGTTGAATCTCAGCACTGCTTCCATCCGCAAATCGACAAACAAACAAAAAGGGTGAAAGAATTTTGGAGGATTTGTTGAGAGCTTGCATCATGGATTTTGGAGGATATTGGGAGCAACATTTACCCATAGTAAAATTCATATACAATAATAGTTACCAGGTGATGATTGGTATGTCACCCTATGAAGCCTTATACACGAGGCCGTGCAAGTCACCTAGTTATTAGTTGGAAACTACCGACAAAATTCTACTAGGATCAGATTTGATTCGTGAGGCCACAGAAAAAGGTGAGGTGATTAGGCAATGAATAAAGGCCACTCAGGACCGAAAGAAGTAATATGTTGACAAACGAAGAAAGGAGTTGGAGTTTTCGGTTAGAGATATGGTATTTGTTAAGATTTCTGCTCTTAGGAAGGTTATGAGGTTTGGAAAATCGGGGAAGTTGGTGTCGAGATTTGTTGGGCCATTTTAGATTTTGGAGAGTAGGAAAAATTGCGTATTGAGTATGGCTTCAGGCTATGTTAGTAGGAGTCCATGATGTTTTCCATGTATCACATTTGAGGAGATGCCTACACGACACCACCGCTATAATAGAGCCTGATTTGTTAGCTGATGTAGAGATGGAGTTGATAGCACCCCATGCCATCGCATGTATATTGGAGCATGAAGTTAAGATTTTTTTCAAAGAAATTAGGCTAGTCCGAGTGCAATAGAGAGATAATCTGATGGAAAGGACATGGGAGAAAGAAGAGAAGATGCAGGCTTCTTATCCTAATTCTTAGGTAAATGTTTTCTCCCCAAATTTAGTATTATATGGGTTTTGGTTGCATCGTGGTTGCTAGATTGGATGGTAGGAGATGGTTGTCATACTTTTTACCTGTTATTTTTGCACTTGTATAGAATCTTATGCATATTTAGGAAGTTTGCATACATGCCTATATATCACGATTTTGCATTCAAACTAGGGTTGAGCTCACACATACTATATTGCACACATAATCACATTGCATTTTTGGATGATTAGATGGTTGTGTAGATAACTTGGCTGTACAATATGATTGTAGAATGCGCGTTACACTATCTGCCCCTTAGGAATTGCGGGGATGAAATTCTATTAAGGAGGGAATGTAACACCACGTAAAAATTAATAAGAAATTAATTAATTAATAATAAGGATGAAAACAAAAAATTTGCAAACGGCTGAATTTGGTCATGAAACTTAGACCATTATGTTCGTGGCGATTTTCTGAGCAATTTTCATACATAAAGTTTTACGATTGGAGTTCAAACGAAGAAGTTATTGACGTTTGAAAATTTTGAATTGGAAATAACTCAAAATAAATTAAGAAAATAATTCAAAATAAATTTAAAATAATAAAAGTTAACGATAGCTTAGGGTCAAAGGAACCGTTAACGTTAATTAAAAAGGTAATAAGTTAAAACAAATGGCAATAAATACTTTAAGGCCGCGTACAAAGGCTGATCGATCGCCCATATTGGTCGACCGCCCAAGGAAGGTTGGTCGACCGATCGATGGTTGGTGGTTAGGGTTTGCCAAGGCCAAAGATGGTTCTGATTTAATTTAACAAAAATATTCTCCATCTGACAAATCTAATGCTTTCCAACCACTATAAATAAGAAGCTTGCCTCCTCACTTTTATTTACAAGAAAAATTGGAATGCTAGCAAAACTCCGTCAATTCTCTTTCTCCTCAATAAACTTGATTCAAGATTCAATCTTTAGGTAAGCATTTAATTGAATTAAAAGGAAATGGTAATAAGTTTTAGATATTTCTATATTTCTTTTTTTCTATTCTTCCCTAATCTCTAAATTCTGAATCTAATCCATATACAATTGAATTGTTGTATATTGTAAAATTAAAAGAGGATAACCGAATGAGGAAATAGGCGAATGCGTGGAATCAAATCCAAAGGAATTCGGGGGAAGCTATCAGCAAGTAGAAATCTTAGTTTTTCTCTTTATAATAATTTTTGTAGTAAAAGTTTGGATTTGTTTTATGCCTTGAGGAATTTTGCATACGAAAACATTAAATCTATAACCCCAAAATTACCCCATAAAATGTGAATTTTTGATTAGCTGGAATCTTAAATTGTTTTATGTTAACATAGTAGAATTTAATTTGTTATTTGAAATACGAATAATTTATGTCATATTTAACTTCCACTTTCTAATTTTTGTTTGTTGTGATGAAGGGTCCTAAAGAAAAAGAGTTAGAAAATGGTGTGCAAAATATGGATTTTTCTATTTGTAGTTTGCATCGCCTATTTCCGTAATTTATGTAAGTAGGAATCGTTTTTTTACTTTAGCCTTGTAATGTAAAAGTTGAATAGAATACAAAGAATTTAAATTGTAAAGTTTTTTTCACTTGAAATAGAGCGTTAATTCTATATTGTTGATGTAAAATAAGTTAGATATTTTGATTTCATTTTTTATGCAAGTCTATTTGGTTTAGCTAATCTAAATCAGGATATTAGCTATTGTGTAAACTATTGTATGAGACTGAGACTTGTATGGATATGGAAGTTTTGACATTTAGGTTATATTAACAACTCATATAGAAAGCAAAAACCTTAGTATAGAAGTAATTTTACGCACACTTAGGAATATTTAATAAAATCTAGTTAGTTTAATATTTACATTAAGTATGAATATATTAGTAACGTATAAGTTGTAACATATAAAATAGATAGGTAATAAGTGACGCTAATCTCTATAGAAAGAAAGTTAAGGATAATTATGGTATTTAATCCATATTAAAGGCAAAATAAGGAGTTTTCCTTATATGTCCTTAATGAGTAAATCCGAGTGAGGTATATTATATATATGTAGTTTCTGTATGTGTATATATCTTAGTATATTTTGTAATGTCGGAAAGAGGAAACATGGCTAAGTCATAGGGATGAAGGTCAGTTAAAAGTACATAGAAGCCTACCTAGCTAATCTAGCTACTAACAGTGTGACTTTGGAACTGATGTGAGACATTATCTATAATAAGTACTCACGGTGGAAGCGCGGTTAGTCACAATTATGAAGGGTAAGTCCGACCAACTAATCTGGCTACCAACGTCTGCGAATGGTCAAACTAATGTGATACATCACAGTTTGGGTTACAGGTCATAGAACAGATATTTCAGTACGAGCTTGCTTCAGGGTTGGAGGTATTAAATGGTTATTGTAGGGTCTGCCTCTCTTCCCATTCAAGAAGTACTAAATGGTTAGGATTATTTTTTAGGTGGGATAGTGGGAAATCTCTGGAGGGGGGTCCACTTCAGGGTTGACATATCAAATGCTATATTATAATAAGCGCTAAGCGAGGCCAGGCGACGCGATAGAAGTCTCGCTTCGCTTAATGTCGCTTTAGCATTGCTTAATTTTTAGCATACTATATCCATACCTATTTAAATCTACTATAAAGAGGTTATATTAAGTGCATTGTTTGTGTATAGGTGTACTATATGTGTATGCACAAATTCATCACAAAGAACTAAAGTTTACCTTTGAAGTTAACTTATCAATTCATAGGTTTAAATAGTTGGATTTAACTTTCACTATTCATTAAAAGTTAGCATACTCGAGCTGAGTACAAACTGTGCACATTTGTTAAATAAAATAATCATATCTTAGTGCACACCATCCATCGATCCATATCATAGATAATGGGATTTTTTTAGGAATGTGGTATTTTGCTATAATCCCAATTCATTTTATTTTAAAAATAATAATTATTTTGCTAATTATTGCTTAAGCATTGCTTAAATTTAAGGAAATAGGTGAGTGCGTGGAATCAAATCCAAAGGAATTCCATGGAAGTTGTCAGTGAGTAGAAATCTTAGTTTTTCTCTTTATAATAGTTTTTGTAGTAAAAGTTTGGATTTGTTTTATGCCTTGAGGATTTTTGCATACGAAAACATTAAATCTAAAACCCCAAAATTCCCCCGTAAAATGTGAAATTTAGATTAGCTAGAATCTTAAATTGTTTTATGTTAACATAGTAGAATTTAATTTGTTATTTGCAATACGAATAATTTATGTCATATTTTACTTCCACTTTCTAATTTTTGTTTGTTGTGATGAAGGGTCCTAAACAAAAAGAGTTAGAAAACCGTGTGCATAATATGGATTTTTCTATTTGTAGTTTGCATCGCCTATTTCTGTAATTTAAGTAAGCAGGAATCTTTTTTTACTTCAGTCTTGTAATGTAAGAGTTGAATAGAATACAAAGAATTTAAATTGTAAAGTTCTGTTCACTTGAAATGGAGCGTTAATTCTACAATGTTGATGTAAAATAAGCTAGATATTTTGATTTCATTTTTATGCAAGTCTATTTGGTTTAGCTAATCTAAATTGGGATATTAGCTATTGTGTAAACTATTGTATGAGACTGAGACTTGTATGGATATGGAAGTTTTTACATTTAGGTTATATTAACAACTCATATAGAAAGCAAAAACCTTAGTATAGAAGTAATTTTACGCACTCTTAGGAATATTTAATAAAAACTAGATAGTTTAATATTTACATTAAGTATGAATATATTAGTAACTTATAAGTCGTAACATATAAAATAAATAGGTAATAAGTAACGCTAATCTCTATAGAAAGAAAGTTAAGGATAATTATGGTATTTAATCCATAATTAAAGGCGAAATAAGAAGTTTTCCTTATATGTCCTTAACGAGTAAATGCGAGTGAGGTATATTATATATATGTAGTTTCTGTGTGTGTGTGTATATCTTAGTATACTTTGTAACGTCGGAGAGAGGAAAAATGGCTAAGTCATAGGGATGAAAGTCAGTTAAAAGTACATAGAAGCCTACCCAGCTAATCTGGCTACTAACAGTGTGACTTTGGAACTGATGTGAGACATTGTATATAATAAGTACCCACAGTGGAAGCGTGGTTAGTCACAATTATGTAGGGTAAGTCCAACCAACTAATCTGGCTACCAACCTCTACAAATGGTCAAACTAATGTAATACCTCACTGTTTGGGTTACGGGTCATAGAACAGATATTCCAGTACGAGCCTGTTCGGGGTTGGAGGTATTAAATGGTTATTGTAGGGTCTGCCTCTCTTCCCATTCAAGAAGTACTAAATGGTTAGGATTATTTTTTAGGTGCGATAGTGGGTAATCTCTAGAGGGGGATCCGCTTCAGGGTTGACATATTAAATGCTATGTTATAATAAGCGCTAAGCGATGCCAGGCGATGCGATAGAAGTCTCGCTTCGCTTAATGTCGCTTTAGCGCTGCTTAATTTTTTAGCATACTATATCCATACCTATTTAAATCTACTATAAAGAGGTTATATTAAGTGCATTGTATGTGTATAGGTGTACTATATGTGTACGCACAAATTCATCACAAAGAACTAAAGTTTACCTTTGAAGATAACTTATAAATTCATAGGTTTCAATAGTTGGATTTAACTTTCTTTGTTCATTAAAAGCTAGCATACTCGAGCTCAGTACAAACTGTGCACATTTGTTAAATAAAATAATCATATCTCAATGCACACCATCCATCGATCCATATCATAGAAAATGGGATTTTTTTAGGAATGTGGTATTTTGCTATAATCCCAATTTGTTTTATTTTAAAAATAATAATTATTTTTCTAATTATTGCTTAAGCATTGCTTAAATTTAAGAAAAGCACATATAAGCACCAACTAAGCACGCTTAAGCACTCATCGCTTAATCTTTTTGCTTTTTAAAATTTTTAAGCGTTGTGCATAAATTTAGCGCTTAAGCGATGTTTAAACGATGCTTAAGCGTGCTTTTCATAACATAGATTAAATGGCCATTGGAGGGTCTGCCTCTTCTCCGTCAAAGAAGTATTAAGTGGCCTTATGGCAGTTTTTATGATGGCAGCTTGGAAGTACTAGAGATGGTTCTGCCTTGGGTCTGGGTATTAAATGACGGGGATCTGCTTAAGGTACAAGTATTAAATGGTCATAGTCTGTCTACTTCCCATTAAAGAGGTATTAAGGGGCTCAGATTCTTTCTCTCGCATCAGTAGGACATGGTTGATGGAGAAGGGTCATTAGACCCTATAGTTGCATTGCACATGCGTTATAACAAGATTGGACTCAAAAGGGCCATTGGCCTACAGTTGGAGATACATTATGGAGCTGGACTGGAAGAGCCTTTGGCTTACTGTTGGAGGTATACTTAGTAGGTTAAAATATAGGATGTGTAAGATATATTACTCATCTAAATGATACTGTCCAAATACTATTATGGTAAGATTTGAGATTTTCATTCACTAGACATTTGTTGTTCCGACTCCCTTCTTATTACAACCCATAGGCTATGTGGAATGATGCTAATGAAGATTGTGAAGGAGGCAGTGATGATTTGTGGCCGTTTAGTTATTTATCTATGTTTTTGATATATTCCGATGTACCCAGATTGTAGACTTGATGTTCTATTTTGAAACATTATGTTATGGATATTTGGAATGTTGTATTTATGAGATTTGAAATATGCGAAATAGGTACTTGTTTTGTTATTATATTTTACCCCTTTCGCTGTCAGATTCTGAAGCATGGATACATAGCTCTGTATATTGTTTACTTTACCAACC
Organism: Allium fistulosum; assembly: GCA_030737815.1. NCBI lineage: Eukaryota > Viridiplantae > Streptophyta > Magnoliopsida > Asparagales > Amaryllidaceae > Allium > Allium fistulosum. The sequence goes on from CM060904.1 coordinate 1,257,122,319, forward strand.
AATAGCCAGCTCTAGGATGGACCAAAGGTTCGATTGGACTTTTATTGGATCGAAAATGAGGCCCGTTCCAGGGAGGGTTGTTACAGGTTATCGCCCCTTCGCCTTGTCCCACCACCGTATTATTTCCTCTTCCGTTCTAGGGTTATCGCCCCTCTGCCTTGCCCCACTTCCATCATTTAGTATAATTCCTTTGCAACTAATTAGATCAAATTAGTGAAACGAATAGTATTCACTGGCCAATTTTTTACTTCGGTAAGTGTTAAATTATTTTTCATGATTTAATTTGATGAAGACAAAGGAAGACTAGGGCTTGCATTCTATCTCGCCGATCAAACAGATCCAAAGGTATGAAATTAAACCTTTAATTTTTTTCCTTGTTAATCCTAAGTAAACTAGCTAATACCCTTGCTCATCAGTTTGTGAACAAACTACCCATATGCTTGTGTTTTTGTTTTGAAACTGTTTATATTTAATTAGTATAATACATTTTGCATGCTTGGAATTTTTTTGTGCGAGCTTATGAACCATATACACCAAAAGTAAACCTTAATTTTATTTTGAAACTTACTTTAGATTGAGCAGTACACTGTAGTCCTTGTGAGGAATGCAGATTACGGATCTTAAGGCTAGAATTAACACTAGAGAAGGGGTGAATAGTGTTTTAAGGAATTACTAATTCTTTTTGAGTTTATATTATTTTGAACACAAATGTATGCAATATTCAGACATAGATATGATCACAAAATCAAACACAGATGCCGATATAAAGTAAAAGCAATAAAGGAAAGAACGCACCGGATTTTATACTAGTTCGGAGTTACCCTACATCCAGTCCCGCAACACAAGTACAGATTTTCTTTCAAAATCAATTCTTACAATTACACCCTCGATTTCAAGGCCACGAGGTACACTACTCCAGATTCAAAATCCTCTGGGTAGAGATACTTGATTTTACGGGCAACAAGTTCACCCGATTGATTTTCCAGGCTACAATCACACCTTTTCTCGCTCGATTGAATATAAAGAAATCTATAACTCTAAATAGCACTGGGATATTGTTGAGATAGTGATAGAGAATCAAACCAGAGATGATCTAGTTAGATTCAATGATGATTTCGGCAGAGTAATGGTAAAAATGTATATAAAGAAATGTGGAAGAAGAAGAGGAGTGAAATCAGAAAACATATGATTTTTAATTCGTTTAAAACAGCCCCTATTTATAGTAGAACAACAGCCATGTCCATTCATGAAAGGATATGACGAATAGACACTTCCTTTGAAATTCAAACTTTTGAAATAAACTGCCACCTTGTTGACAAGGGGTCCTTGGGGTTGTCGATAAGCCTAAGTTATTTTTGGTAATTTGTTTTTCTTTGAAAATAACTTCTATCTTGTATTAAAACTATTAAACTTTATAAATATACTTAACTATAATTAAAATACATAAATAAGTATAGAGAATAATATTTTGGTATATATAAAATTTTACTATAATTTTATATTTAAGTCTAAGTATAAATATTAAAAGTTAAATATATTATAATTAAAAGATAGTTTAAAACCAAGGATAATTTGATATTGAAAATAAAAATTATTTTGAGGCTAAAAGTATTTTAAAACCAGGATAGATGTTTTTGATTTAAAAAGGAAGATTTTGAAATCATTTTGAAAACAAGATATAATTTTGTAAAACATTTGAATAAAAGTTAGTGGATATAAAACAATGTTCCACTAGATTTTTCATAGGTTCCATCCTACTTAGGGTTCCATCCCTTTAACGGGCTCGAAGTGGATTCCATTCCACGAATAAAATGGATTTTAAGATGTCAGTGCTTTTCTAGGAGTTTTAACAAAATTCCTAACTAAACTACTTATCTTGAAATCTTGAACTCTTGATAATCTTGATACTCATGAGTCTTGAATCTTGATATCTTTGATCTTGAGTTCATCAGTTCTTGAATCTCTATACTGTACAGTCTTCATTCTTTGGTACCTGTATATATATATATCCTGCATATACATACATATACATACATATATATATATAAACCATAACGTTAGTATTTATATTTTATAACAAGTCCTAAGGTTGTTGTCATCAAAACCAACTTCTCAGGGACGAACAATCTCCCCTTTTTTGATGATGACAACCTTTGTTTATAAAATATTACTTCTATCCTAATAACTCCCCCTAAAACTAATAACTCCCCCTTAATCTATGCCTAACTATCCTATTTTATACTTCTCCCCCTTTGTCATCAACAAAAACTAAATCCAAACTATATAACTCCCCCTTATTCTTGTACTAAAGTACCTACATTAATAAAATATATAATGGAGTATATAGATTAAGAGATAATTATACTGATAGACATAATAACTAATCAAAGATCATATAAATATCAATGTGTATTTATACATATTATGTTTTGCACACAAATTATCAATCCACACCAAACCAAATCAAATCAAATCAATCCAAGCAATCAATTCAAATCAAACAAAGCAATCAAATAAAATCAAACATTACGAGGAACTTCCACCCATCCTTCTTCTCCAAATATAGGGTTTGCTTTAATGGCATCCCAATTTTCATTTTCATTGGTGAGAGAGACTGGAGGATGTGCTTCATTATCATATTTGTGAAGGGAGGAAATCATCCATCGAATCGCATCGAAATGTTTTTCTTGCTCCTTGATCATCTGCATTTGACTCAACTCTAAGTGTCGCTGATTACGAAGAATGAAAGAAAGAATATTCTTGAAAGAATTAAGGGTTTCTTTAAGATTCTCGGTCAAACTATGAATTGGATTGGCCATATTTGAGCTTGTGAGAAGAAATATAGATAGAGTAGATAACAAATGATTTTGAGTGATGAATTCTGGAAGAAATATGTATTTATAGGTGTAGAAATTCGTTTGAAATGAATAGACACAAGGTAGTTATTCAAATTCCAATTTTAAAATGAAAAGTCATTTTTGACCAGTACTTGTCGACAGGGTCTCTAGGGGGTTGTCGACAGGGGTCAGTTAATTTTGATGACTCATTTTGATTTTGTGAATAATTGTGTATATATATATATATTTATATAATATACTAACATTTATTCTGGACATAAGATAAGCTAGATAACAGAAAAGTAATTCAATTTCATTTCATAATAGAACGATACAATGATTAAACATTAAGAACTACACGAACATTCAAATCAAAACAAACTAAACCAATACAACATGACATGAAAAGGTAGAACTAGTTAGAGGATGACGAAGATGAAGATAATCCAAGCTTCTTGCTGACTTTGGAGAAAAACTTGTTCATCTTGAATGACATTTTATCCAATTTCTTACTAACGGACCGTTTAAGAGTCCGTTGATTCTCAACAATGGTCTTTTGATTTTTGAGTAAGGTTTTGTTGGTTGGATTAGAGGGATAGTCAATACTTTCCAAGGATGTTTCACCTTCTTCTTCTTCTTCTATTTCCATTTCATCCCCTTCTTCTTCTTCCTCCTTTTCCATCTCCTCATGAGCCAAACGCTCTTTCTTTTTGGCAAGAGTCCCATATGGTTGAAAAACATATGGAATTTTCATAAGAGAAATGTTTGAGTGATTAAAAACTTTTCTTGAAACAAATTCTTCTCCTTTGAAATCCACTCCAAAATAATTAAAAATCCGAGTGAGATAGATTCCATGATACAAAGTGTTTTCACCCACTTCAAAAATTTTGGGACGAAGTTCATCCAAAATAACTTGCGCCCAATTAATATCATAATTTCCAAAAATAGCAAAAAGTGCTTTGCAAACTTTTGAAGTCGGATTGTTAAAACTCCCCGATCTTGGGGTCAAAGTATGTTGTAAAAGAAGATTAATAATTCTTGCTTTTGGTCGAAAGTTTCGATTTATGAATTCAAAGTTATCATCTCCTTCGAAAATGTGATGAAATGTCTCACGATCATTTTCATCGATATTAAAACTAGAAAGATCCATTCTCGTGCTCTTGCAATTGAGAATGGTACCCAAAACATCACAATTTAAAATAATTCTAGTGCCTTTGACGCTACTCCAAATTTCATCATCATTTCCATTATAAAATCCACGGTTGAGATTTGCATAGAAAATTTTAACAAGATTTGAATAACAAACAAAGTCATTTTGTGAAGCATCAACAAGACTAAGAACTTGGTTGTTTGCAAAAAGAGAATCGATTTCATAAGTGGAGAAATCTTGAAATAAAGCAAACTTTTCGGGATGGACTTTTCCATAGTTAGCATAGTTGATATATGCTTTTATAGCCTCCGGATCTTTGAAAAGTTGCTCTTTTATATTTCTGGAAAGTCTCATTGTGGAAGGGTTGCTTGAAGAAGCCATTAGAGTAGAGAGTAGAGAGCTTGATATTTTGAAATAAGAGTTTGAATTTGAAAATGAAAGTGAAAAGTTGTGATAAGAGATAGTAAATAAATAGATTCTCAAGGGACAGGTTCTCTGGTCAAAAGGTGACTTTACAGAGATTTGAATGAAGTGAAAATATGGAGGGAAATTCAAACATTTGAATTAAAATTTGAATTTCAAATTTTTGTACCCTTGTCGACAACGTGGAGGGGGCCTTGTCGATAGGTGTCTTTGAATTTTCATGATTTATTTCTCTTAAGTATTCTAATATATATATATATATTTATTTATTTATTTATTTATTTATTATTTTTAATGTCTATATAATATCTAGAATATTACTAGAATTATAGTATATTCCATAAAATATTATGATACTATTTAAAAAAAAATAGTAAAAATATAATAAAATAATAATAAAAAAAATTAAAATTCAAACGACACACCAATTCAAAATCAACCAATCAAACATCCAATCTTAAGCATGCAATTTTAACCAATGTATTGTAAACGTGTACCTTTTTCTGAGTCCGTTTCTCTGAATTCGTCGGAGTCATGAACTGCTGTGAAACACATATTTGAATTATCTGTCTTCTGATCATCATCGCTTGAGGACGAGTCTGAGTCATCTAGAGTAGCGGTAAATGCACGTTTTCATTTCTTTGCGGAATCATTGTTTATAGGAAGATTTTGCTTATCTGGATGCGGACAGTATCTTTTGATATGGCCTGGTTCGTCACAGTTGAAACATTTGATATAGTTTGGCACTACATTCTGATTACCAGAGTTCTAATAGTTGTTTCTCTTGAGATTATTCATCTTTCTGTATTTCAGGAATTTCCGAAAGTTCTTGGTCATAAAGGCTATCTCTTCATCATTATCGCTATTTGAGTCTGATCCATCGTTCAATGCATTGAATGCAATTGATTTCTTTTCAGATGCTTTTCTTTCTCTTCTCCCAAGCATTTGGACTTCAAATGACATTAGATTTCTGATTAATTCTTCTATCTTTAAGATACTGGTGTCATTTTCCTCTTTGATCGCAAGTGTCTTTTGATCCCATTTTGGAGTAAGATAATTTAAGATTTTTCTGACTTGATCTTCTTCCGAAAATACCTTTCCCAAGGATATTAGAGAATGCTCAATATCCTGAAATCTACTATACATATCTGAAATAGACTCATTAGGATTCATTTTAAATAATTGAAACTTATTTGTGAGCATAGAAATTTTGATCTGTTTAACTTTGCTTGTTCCTTCGTGAGTAACTTGCAAAGTTTTCCAGATTTCATATGCAGACTTACAAACTGACACTCTATTAAATTCATTCCTATCAAGTGAACAAAACATAATATTCATAGCTTTAGAGTTATTTTATGCGATGGTCTTTTACTCAACAGTCCACTGTGCAAAATCAGTTGTGGGTTCAAAATATTCAGTCTGTATGATATTCCAAGTGTCTAGTCCTACAGATTGTAAATATATTTTCATCCTACATGCCCAATATGCATAGTTACTACCATTAAAAAGTGGTGGTCTGATAGTAGACTGACCTTCTACAAATGAACTAGTGATAGAGGTAATAGAACCAGTTTTGGTAGTAGTAACAGTACCAGTGTTGGTAGCCATTTTGAAAATTTTTCAAAATTCAGATTATGAAACTTTGAAAACCTTGCTCTGATACCAAATGTGAGGAATGCGGATTACAGATTTTAAGGCTAGAATTAACACTAGAGGGGGGTGAATAGTGTTTTAAGGAATTACTAATTATTTTTGAGTTTATATTATTTTGAACACAAATGTATGCAATATTCAGACACAGATATGATCACAGAATCAAACACAGATGCAGATATAAAGTAAAAGCAATAAAGGAAAGAACACATCGGATTTTATACTGGTTCGGAGTTACCTTACATCCAGTCCCACAACACAAGTACGGATTTCCTTTCAAAAATAATTCTTACAATTACACCCTCGATTTCAAGGCCACGAGGTACACCGCTCCAGATTCACAATCCTCTGGGTAGAGATACTTGACTTTACGGGCAACAAGTTCAACCGATTGATTTTCCAGGCTACAATCACACCTTTTCTCGCTCGATTGAATACAAAGAAATCTATAACTCTGAATAGCATTGGGGTCTTGTTGAGATAGTGATAGAGAATCAAACCAGAGATGATCTAGTCAGATTCAATGATGATTTCGGAAGAGTAATGGTAAAAATGTATATAAAGAAATGTGGAAGAAAAAGAGGAGTGAAATCAGAAAAAATATGATTTTTAATTCGTTTAAAACAGCCCCTATTTATAGTAGAACAACAGCCTGTCCATTCGTGAAAGGATATGACGAATAGACACTTCCTTTGAAATTCAAACTTTTGAAATAAACTGCCACCTTGTCGACAAGGGGTCATTGGGGTTGTCGACAAGCCTAAGTTATTTTTGGTAATTTGTTTTTCTTTGAAAATAACTTCTATCTTGTATTAAAACTATTAAACTTTATAAATATACTTAACTATAGTTAAAATACATAAATAAGTATAGAGAATAATATTTTGGTGTATATAAAATTTTACTATAATTTTATATTTAAATCTAAGTATAAATATTAAAAGTTAAATATATTATAATTAAAAGATAGTTTAAAACCAAGGATAATTTGATATTGAAAATAAAGATTATTTTGAGGCTAAAAGTATTTTAAAACCAGGATGGATGTTTTTGATTTAAAAAGGAAGATTTTGAAATCATTTTGAAAACAAGATATAATTTTGTAACACATTTGAATAAAAGTTAGTGGATACAAAACAATGTTCCACTAGATTTTTCGTAGGTTCCATCCTACTTAGGGTTCCATCCCTTTAACGGGCTCGAAGTGGATTTCATTCCACGAATAAAATGGATTTTAAGATGTTAGTGCTTCTCTAGGTGTTTTAACAAAATTCCTAACTAAACTACTTATCTTGAATCTTGAACTCTTGATAATCTTGATACTCATGAGTCTTGAATCTTGATATCTTTGATCTTGAGTTCATCAGTTCTTGAATCTCTATATTGTACAGTCTTCATTCTTTGGTACCTGTATATATATCCTGCATATACATATATATATCTAAACCATAACGTTAGTATTTATTTTTTATAACAAGTTCTAAGGTTGTTGTCATCAAAACCAACTTCTCAGGGACTAACAGTCCTATATATTTTGGTGTGTACATCTATAAACATTTCATGTTATTTAAGTTTTCATTGAAGCATAAATTAATTTCTTAGCAAATCATTAATTTGAGTTCCCAAATATGTTAGCATTGCTTATTTATATCTTAAATTGCATTTACTTTTAACATTAACTCTCATTTTTGACAAAAGATATATGTTACATCCAAAACATATGTATGTTTCACTTTAAATCATGTAAAATAAGTTTTGTTAACACATACTAGATGTTGTAGTTACAAAATCGTATATACATGATTTTGAACATCATAATGTATCGACATAATAATAAACTAAATTCAGGTATTTATGTAATTTTGAAGTTCAATCAATGTGTTTCTTATTCCTTAAATTGTTATCTAATATCCATTCTTTCATATACGTACTTTAAGCTATTTTAATTCATTCTTTTGTAAGGTTCATGAACCCAAGTTAGAAAATATGTTATAAACCCTATGCATTTTTTCCTTTCCTTTCTTTGGTACCCACCTAAATTATCACATTTGATTCGAATCACTATAGAAATTTAGGGCTTATGCTATATTTATTTATGTCTACATAACAATAAAAATATGGGATTTATCAATATTACAATCTACAAATCAATTTTGATATAACGTTTATACCTCTAAGGTTAAGTGAAATTAGTGTGAAATGATGGACCTGAAACCAAAAAAAGTAAAAGGCAGTAGGATAAAAGAACTGAGTTTGGAAAATAGCAATAGGAGTAGAACTCGAGCTTCACCTGTCTTTAGTCCACTGCTTTATGAACCAATTATATAGGAGAAGAACTTGCAGTTTTGATACATAACAGACATTTTATCATGACTTACAAAGATAGCAATGAGAGTAGAACTTGTACTTCCCTTGTCATTATTAATTTTCTTAGCAAAGCCTACAATTATTTTCTGAAATATTATATTACAATTGGATTTTGATTGTAGTTCGAATTTCAATTCAGGTATTTTTTTTACTTCATTCAGGTATCATTGATAGTTGCAGCTCGAATTGCAATTGGGTTTTGATTTCTCTAATTGGGTCCTCTTCCATATAACTGATAATTGCAGCGAATCCTAGATGAATATTCTATGATAATAGGTATTTTTTATTTTGAGTTTTGCAAGTTGAAATTGAGTACATAAAAAGTATCATCGATGCATTGATTTGCATTCGCATAATTTTTGAATCGGCAAAAAATAAATGTAAAAATTGTTATTGTGCATTGGGTTTTGTATTGGTAGTAAATTTGAAAGTGTTATTTTTTTAGATCTTACAGCCTTATTTGTAGTTATTTTTCTATATGTTTTTTCTCGGTAGTGCTATTAAAAATGTTATTATAGTGATATTGGTGATAAGTTGATTATTAGTGTATTTGTTTCATGCCACTTAGACTTGACTATTTGTGTGAGATTATTTGTCATGCTCTCCTTCAAGATGGGGAGGGAATTACGGTATGATGTGTGACTCCATTTTGGTTTACTTGACTTTAAAGATAATTTTCTTTTATTTTTACTAATGAAAAATGAGATTACATTTTAAGACATAGATTGTAAAAACATTATTTGTCGTACTGAATTTGATAGTTTGTGTATGACTATGAAGTTACACACTTAGTGAAAAAAGTACAGTCTGAAAGATGGGAAAAAAATTATGCACTCACTTTTATTTTATTATTATATCATATATGTTTTATTATTATATCATATATGTTTTAATCTGGTAATCTCTCAAGCTTTATATTTTAAGGCTATAAATATTTTCTTCATTTGCAAATCAATGCATTGATTTATGTTTATTTTAGCAGACTACTAAATAACCTCTTGCCACTTTATTAGTGGATTTTGAAACTAGAGCAAAAAAAATTAAATTTGAAACCGAAGCAAAAGAAAATAAATTTGAATTTCCAGGTTTGATTTTAGTTGTTGTACATTGTTTTTTTAGTTTTAATAAACTAGGTTGGTTTTTTAAACTTAGTTAATTTTATAAGCGTAGTTATTTTTTATGAAAGATGGTTAATTTCATAAAACTTCATTTTATATACTTGGTTAATTTTTAAAATTTATACAGTATACAACAAAGATATACTTCTCTTACATTTTGAACACATTTCCTGTCTTATTCGCTTTCCTCTTGTACTGTGCAAGGATCGACTATTTATTAGTAGCTGCTTTTAATGATTTAATACCATTTTATCTAGTTTTTCTTAAATGGTGGGTAGGTTTTTTCCTCCCTTTACTGTGAATTACTTTACTTATTTCATATGTCATGAAATTCTTAATCAATCTACCCGAATCATCATCTTAGATGGTTTTGACATAGCTAACTTTTTTCTGGTTCACAAATTATAAAATAAACAATCACATGTAAATCACTTGTTTAGATGTTCAATGCTGTGATTATATTTAATGTATGAGCAATGACATAATGAAGTGAATATAAACACTGTGATTAGGGTAAATTTGTTATCATTATGCTTCAGTTTATTACTGAAGCGTATGCTTCAATATACAATAAACTGAAGCACGTGTTATGCTCTTTCAATTTCCACATTAATAGCTCTTTTGTTTGGTAAGAGTCTCTTTCTTTAGTTCAGCTAAAGTTGAATTTTGGCACTTTTGTCTAAAATCATTAGAAAAAAGTACTACATAATTTGAGTTTTTCTGAGGGCATGGTAGCTCTTTTCCTAAATAATTGTTTATAAATGTTTCTTCTTAGTTGTATATTTATATTGTTTATTGGTATATTCTTCAATAAAATATGGTCAAATAAAATTGTAATATTCTTATGCAACATTCCATTGTCGAATATATTCTAGAAAATATGAGCTTAGATTCAATAGTTCTAGATAAGAATCATAAATGAATTAATGGATGTTAATTAGACAATATATGAAAATATAATTCTTATCATTTAAAAAGGTTAAAGTAAAATAAAATAAATCACCAGCACCAATTTTTGTTTTATCTACTACCTTGAAATTATAGTAGAAATTTATCTTTCTTATTAGTGGAGGGACAAAACCTGAGATTTTAATGCTTATCCTTATCGACCCAAATAATTGAATAATTGAGGGATAGATAGATATAACAAATTAGCATATTCCTTTAGATTCTAGACCCTTTTTACCAAATTATTGCTACAAAATCTTTATGAGAGTTAATTATTGAATTAACTTTACCATATATAGGTATATCCTATACTGTTTCAATCCTATATAGATATCATCTTTTTTCTATCATTTTATCCATATTCTTCCTAATTTTAGAGTTCTTTTTACTATTAATTAATTTTAGTGTACTTCAAACGTGTTATGTTATTTAACTCTTAGATCTTTGACCTTTTATTTTGGCAGGTAAACTAAAAATAGTAACAACTATATATTTTCTAATTTATATTTCAATACTTTTTTGAAATGTGATTCTTGCTATCACTTTCAGTAGCTCTCTAGAAATTCCTTATAGCTTACATTTGGTACTGCAGTTTCTAGTCAAAAATTTCACCTAAAACTAAGACTCTTCTGTACATAAGGAGCTTTATGAGATGCAATAACATTGCAATTTTGTGTCACTTGTAATTTGTTTCAGTGTGAAAATTAAAAGAGGCCATGATTGAAAGCTCTTTGAGTTGAATTCATAACCGAAGTGTACTAAGTTTTAACATAAGGGACGAATGCCAATTTCCACGTCAGTATAGTTAACAATGTATAAAAAATATAACTTACTTAGGCGGGGATGTAAATATTGCTAAAGATGTGAGAATGAAACTCCAATACATACGCTTGTTATTCTCCATGCTACATAGTTCCTCCTTTTTGTTCTTTCAAATTATTTGACAAAGAAAATAAAAATATTTGTTAGCTTTGGGTTGTCCGTGTTATACCCCAAATCTAATAGCTATCACAGTTTGATAAAGTGAGGAGCTTTTGCGGGATATGACGAAATGTACCAGAACTCTCTTGGATAATAACAACAATGATGGCTGTCGTGAGACATGGATAAGAGCTACCGTCGGTGATGCAGAAGGACTCTCGTGGGATATGCATTTATCATGGGACAAATATAAAAGCTATCGTAGGACAATTATTAGAGCTATCGTGGATTCGTAGGACAAATATTAGAGCTATTGTGGGTAACGACAATAATGAATGTTCTCGTGGAAATGAACATGAGCCATTAAGGAGAGATCTCAGTAACCATTGTGGAATGATCAACCATGCTATGAAAGGAAGTGGTTAGGTGACCAATGCATGATGAATTTGAACATGAAATGTGGAAGTCATCGTAATCTAACCTGTGAAGCTATCGTAAAAATTCAACAATGAAGCTATTATAGAGCTATCATGGAATAAAGTGCCCAAAGTAATCATGTGGCTTTTTAGAGAGCTATTATGATATGAATCATCCAAAGCCATCGTGAAGCATTTTATAGAGCTATCATGATACGAAGCATCCAAAGTCATCATGTGGTGTTTTGTAGAGCTCGTGATATGAACCATTCAAGGCTATCGTGAAGCATTTTATAGAGCTATCGTGGTATAAAGCACCTGGGAGTCAACGTAGGATGTCTCATAAGCCAATTGAGGAATGGAAGATTAAAACCATCTAATGATAGTTCCAAATAACCTTTTTTTTTTAAAAAAAAAGAAATATTATATATAAATAGGAGAAAAAACGCCTTTCTCCGAGGGCTCACAAAATAGAAAACAAGATGGGACGAAAACCACCAAAAGGAAATACCGCAAAACAACAGCGGAAACCAAAACACTGAAGACCCGTGGAGGAGAATGAGGAAGCGATCCACCAACAAGCACAAACCCGCCTTAACCCTAAGGAAAAGGCCAGACCTCCAAGCCGAACCAAAAGAGAGCCAACTAGTAAGCGCTACACCAACAAATAAAAGGATCGCACGGAAGATGGCAATCAGAGAAAAGCAGACGCCATCAACGCCAAACCAGTGGCAAAATAGTAGAACAAGACCAGTCGCAGCCGCCGAACAACCACAAAGAAACCTCCAAAAACTAGCGATCAAATGGAGGCCGCATCCCGAAACCAGACAACCAAAACCCAACCGAGCCATAGAAACCAAAAAGAAAAGAACCGCCATAAGCTAACCCACCCGGATTGAGTGGAGAGGAAGGGACACACGATCCACCAGCTTCCACAAACCCGCCTTGACCCGAAGGAAAAGGCCAGACCTCCAAACCAAACCAACAAAAGAGCGATCTAAAAGGCGCAAACCAGAAACTCCTTGGACAGCTCACTCCAAGATAGGGAGCACGGAACAAGGGAGAAAAAACCAGCCATTGAAGCACCGAGAAACCAACAGCCAAAAGGTAAACCTAGTCAATCCGAAGCAGCCTAGCTACCACAGAAACCACCAAGGAACCAGAGAAGAAAAGGCCGGACATCACAAACAAGACAACCAAACCCTGGATACAGCTCCTGGAAAACTAACAACCACATTAAACAGAAAAAAAGGGGGGGAGGGGCAATGAGCGATAGGTGGAGGCCAGCGCTCGCACACGATGATCAACCTACTCCCAGTCTTGCGTGAGACGAAGCACACGAAATAGAGAGGAGTCTGACCAGATGCTCCGCACGGGAGTTTAAGCGACCCCTGAAAGGTCGTCCACGGAAAGCAATGAAGACGTCTTTCCGAACACACCGAATAATAGAAGGAGGATCCATACGAGCATCTTCGAACGTTGCCCTGTTTCGCGCGCACCAAAGGTGCCAGCAGATGAGACAAGGAATCAAGCGGAAAATGATCGCACGAAGAGACTTACCAGCATTCCCAGACCACCAGGAGTTCCGGAGATCAGAAGGAGAACACGCCATCCGACGCATACCAATAAGGTTACCGAAGTAATTCCAGCACGATCTGGCTGTAAAGCCACCAAAGAACAAATGATTAAGGGATTCGGTATCCCCATTACCGCAGCATCTACAACGAGAAGCGAAAGGGATGCCGATTCTTTGGAGGTTCTCGTCAAGTGGCAAACCATCATGGATAATTCGCCACATCAGAGTAGAGACCTTGGGAGGAATACGAGAGTCCCAGATAAAAGAAAACACCGGACGAATGGGGCTAGGCACCCTAATCGTAGACCAAGCTCTCAAAATGGAAAAGGAAGATCCATCCCATCCTGAAGAACCACCGTGACTGTCGGAACAGGCTTTTACCGACTGCATGTGCTTCCAGGTTTCACTAGCAAAAGACGGGGAACCTGAGAAGTTAGAGCCCTCAAGACTACGGTATTTCGCGTGGAGGAACGTAGCCCATAAGGAGTTGTTAGCGCCAAATCTATGCCATAATTTACAGGCAAAAGCGGCGCAAAGGTCCTCAGGTCTTCGCAGACCCAGACCGCCTTCATTCTTGGGCCGACACACCACATCCCATGACACCCAATGGTGACGACGGGCGCTATCTCTGTTGCCCCAGAAGAAAGAAGAGGCCAAAGAACGGTAAGACCGAAAGAAGGAAGAAGTAGGGGTCATAGCCGCGAAAACATGAGTACCCATGGAGTTTAAAACGGATTTGATAAGGACAAGACGACCAGCCTGAGAAAGAAGAGAAGCATTCCAGCGTAAAATCTTACCCCTCACTTTATCAGTTATGGGGTCGAAAAGAGCATTGACCTTTCTACCACGGTACAGGACAACTCCCAAATAAGGAAGGGGAAGGGTGGCTTCCTTGAAGCCAGAGACCGACTCGATCCATAAGGCACGGGAGGGAGGCATGTCCTTTGCGTGGACGAAACAGCTCTTGGCAGGGTTAACAAGTTGGCCCGATGAACGTTCATACTGATGAAGAAAATTGAGAAGCCGACGGACAGAGGGGATGCTGCCATTAGAGAAAATGACTACGTTCCAAATAACCTCGTAAGAAGTCAAAATGAAGCCGTCCTGCGTTTGTAATCAAGCTTTCGTGAAGCAAATCAGTCCACCAAGTCAGGAAAGAATGTGCCACATGTCATTTTGTATATGTGTCACATCAGCAGATCACAACCGTCTATCTTCAACAAGATGTCACATGTCATGAATCTCACAGCTCAAATTCTCTATAAATAAGCATGTACTCCCACTTAAAAGGGACAAAATTTCTATATCTTCTTTTTCATTTTACTTTCAACTTTTTAAAGTGAACTCCGATTTGGGAATTCATGGCCGCTGGGGCAAATTGATTTTGAGAATCTTTTAAAAAAGGACCTGTACTTTAGGAAAATCACATATTTGGCTATTCTGAAGTTCTGACTATGTATGTGATTACTTTTTTTACTTCGAGTATATGACTTTCGATTTTGAACTAAAATTTTGAAACTACGAAATTCACAATGGACGCACTTCCATTTGAGAGTGACTGTGCTATAGGATCATGTAATATAGATGAATTTATAAACTTCTTATGCGAAATAAAAACTAAGTAAGTAAATAAATAATGCAGTAAAGTAAATGACACCAGAGATTTTTATATTGGTTCGCAGTCACACACTCTTTCTAGAATTAAACAAGCAACCCTCACTTAACCCGGAGGAATAGGTTTACACAACCTGAGCAACCGAACAGGACTTCTACTGCCTAAGCAACCGAATAGGACTTCTACCGCCTGAGCAACCGAACATGACTTCTTTACAAATGAACAAAAGTATCCGACTATAATATGCTCTTTAAAATAGCACTAATAAGTCAATGAAGTACAATCTTCCTATAATCTTCTCTTTTATGATATATAGTGTAATGTGCTTGAAGAATGTGGAAGATAGAGTGATCAATAATCAGAGATTGTATGCAGTTTGAGTGCAAATTGAAAATAGAGAATAAGAGATAAGAATTAAAGAATACTAAAATCAGTTAAGTTGATTGTTTGTTGAATTCTAGACTCTATTCATAAAGTTTTAAGAGTTGCATTGTTTGATGAAAAGGAACGATGAAAAGAACAAATGCAACTATTAGATTAGAAGATGTTTCCCTTCGTTGAGGAGAAGCATCCCTTCAGAAAACTTGCCGTTATCGATAACCAACCGTCTGAATTTTTCAATTCAGCCATCTGATTTGTTTTAATTTCGATAAAGCAAGCAAATATGCCATTTTTGGTCTGATTAAGCCGTCTGAATGTTTCCATTCAGCCGGCTGAAATTGCATAGAAAAATATTCTATGTTTCGGCAGTCAGCCGTCTGAATGGATACATTCAACCGGCTGATTTTAGCCTGCTGTGTGCATTTGCGCTGCTTTGTGTACGTGTTAGTGTGTATATATCATATTGGAGAGGATTTAACATAATTCTAATATAATATACAGATTCTAAACAGATATATATGAACCATAATTCATATCGTTGAGTCCAGTCTTCATAGTTCTTTGTCGTAGATTCATGAATCTTCGTGTCAGTTGAATTTCTTGTTATTAATCAAAACATAAGACCCAACATTCTCCCCCTTTTGATGATGACAACACAATTTGTGATATGAATGAATCACGACAATATTGCTCCGTAGTTCTATATTTCCCCCTGAATATACGCTAGCCTTATCTTCAGTTTCTCCCCCCGAATCTGTCCTTGCATCGTTTATTCCTGCAAATAGTGTTAGAGCAATATCTTTCTCCCCCTTTGTCATCGACAAAAAGAAAAGTTTATAAGATGACATAATTCTATTAAATATATGGAACATCCTTTTAAAATTCCAAAATCTATCCTTTTTGTTTCTCTAAGTACCTGCAATAAATAATAATCATTTTTGGTACCCACTTACTATGTTAGGGTCCAGGGGTTAATCATAGGATGAAAACCTTACCAAAATAGATGTGGTTGTACCCTCTAAAGAAAATAATGAAACAATATTAAAAATAACTATACTTATAATATAAGGTATGAGAAAAAAATTAACTTTTAAAGCATGCGATACCCAAGTTTCTTATAATTTTCTAATTTTTAGGAAACCATAACCATTTGGGTGTGGTTGAACCTTTATAGATATAGTTTTCATTACAAATCACATTCTTATAATAGTTGCTAATATAAAGTTGTTTATCATGATCAATCATATAGATGGAATCTATATCTTAATACTATTAGTCATTAGCTTAGTACTTGAAAAAAAATGTCTATCATTTCTAAAGAAATTACTATTATGACTGTAACTGGTTTGAAAACTATCTTGGTTACTAGTACTAGCACAAATATTAGTATACAAGAATGCATATCTAGTACTACATTTACTTTTATCTTGTTTATATCCTAAACCGCTTTTATCATTGTGAGCTTTTGAATTTGTAACTAAGGAAGATAAGATATCTTTACCTTTGTTAAAATTTATGATTTTTGTATTTAATCTTTCAAAATTTACTTTAGAATCACAAACTCCTTTTGGCAAAATATTATTATTAACTTTTAAATCTCACATTCTTTAGGTAATTCTAAATTCTTTTTTATTAAAGCTTCATTCTCTTTTTCAAGAGACAAAATTAAAGAACTAGAATTATTTAAAGAATTTTCCAAAAATGTATTTTTATTTTGCAAAACATTGATTTCCTCCAAAAAATCATTGTTTTTATCTTCTAACTACTCATTTTCTTTTTGTAGGAAATCTTTTTGTAAAAAAAGTTCTTCTACGGTATTTTCAAAACATTTAGTTTGTTTTACCAAAAATTTATTTTCCTCTTTTAAATTGGAAATTTCTTGCTCACAATCTTTTAACTTAGCTAGAGCAATTCTATTAACTTTATCCAAAGTTCTACAATCTTTTCATAATTCATCATGTGCTAACAAAAGATCTTTATATAAAGAATCTAAGCATACCGATTGTGATCTGAGTTTAGCCATGAAGCATTTGTTTGTTTGCTCCTTTGATTCTTCTTTTTTGCTCTTCCTCTTCCTATTGCCTTGACTAGATCTCTTTATGGCCATTTATTCTAAGATGTTGTTACGATCTCTAGAATCCCATGCTTCGATACCAAATGAGAGTGACTGTGCTATAGGATCGTGTAATATGGATGAATTTATAAACTGCTTGTGCGAAATAAAAACTAAGTAAGTAAATAAATAATGCAGTAAAGTAAATGACACCAGAGATTTTTATACTGGTTCGAACTTCCATTCTACGTCCAGTTCCAGACTCCTTCTGGAATTAAACAAACAACCCTCACTTAACCCGGAGGAATAGGTTTAGATAGCCTGAGAAACCGAACAAGACTTCTACCGCCTAAGCAACCGAATAGAACTTCTACCGCTTGAGCAACCGAACAGGATTTCTTTATAAATGAACAAAAGTATCTTACTGTAATATGCTCTTTAAAATAGCACTGATAAGTCAATGAAGTACAATCTTCCTATAATCTTCTCTTTTATGATATATAGTGTAATGTGCTTGAAGAATGTGGAAGATAGAGTGATCAATAATCAGAGATTGTATGCAGTTTGAGTGCAAATTGAAAATAGAGAATAAGAGATAATAATTCAAGAATACTAAAATCAGTTAAGTTGATTGTTTGTTGAATTCTAGACTCTATTTATAGAGTTTTAAGAGTTGCATTATTTGATGAAAAGGAACGATGAAAAAAACAGATGCAACTATTAGATTAGAAGATGTTTCTCTTCGTTGAAGAGAAGCATCCCTTTAGAAAAGTAGCCGTTATCGATAACCAACCGTCTGAGTTTTTCAATTCAACCATCTGATTTGTTTTAATTTTGTTACAACAAGCAAATAGGACATTTTTGGTCTTATTCAGCCGTCTGAATGTTTCCATTCAGCCGGCAGAAATTGCATAGAAAAATATTCTACGTTTCAGCAGTCAGCCATCTGAATGGATACATTCAGCCGGTTGATTTTAGCCTGTTATGTGCATTTGCACAACTTAGTGTACGTGTCAGTGTTTATATATCAAATTGGAGAGATTTTAACATAATTCTAATATAAAATACAGACTCTAAACAAATATATATGAACCATAATTCATATCGTTTAGTCCAGTCTTCGTAGTTCTTTGTCGTAGATTCATGAATCTTCGTGTCTGTTGAATTTCTTGTCATTAATCAAAACATAAGATCTAACACCATTACCTTATATGGATCAATAGCCTTAAACATAATAAGCCAAAATTTTCTCCTAACACTTAATGGTGATTTCATTAAGATTTGAACTCAGGGGCTTTCTCTTTTTTAAGCTTGTCTATCCCACTTGAATTTCCACCATAACAATTATATCTAAACAAGGATCCAATAAGCTACATACAAACCCTTTAACTTATCTACAAACCGATCGATAGATTGAAGAGAAGCAGAGTTGAACTTGAGAAGACTAGCCCAATAAACTTTTGAGGAAAAGAAGAGGTTGGCTCAGTTAGGACTTGTTATAAAATATAAATACTAACGTTATGGTTTAGATAGATATATATATATATATATATATATATATATGTATGTATGTATATGCAGAATATAAACATGCAGGTACCAAGAATGAAGACTATACAGTAAAGAGATACAAGACTGATGAATTTAAAGATCAAAGATATCAAGATTGAAGACTCATGAGTATCAAGAAATCAAGTTATCAAGAGTTCAAGATTTCAAACAGTACAAGAAAATGTAGTTGGTCTGGAATTATGTTTAAACTTTTTGAAAGCACTTACATCTTTATTCGAAATTTATTCGTGGAATGGAATCCATTTCGAGCCTGTTAAAGGGATAGAACCCTAGTGGGATGGAACCCACGACAGTATCTAGTGGAACATATAGTGGTCCTATTTTGATATCCACTAATTTTATAAAAATGTTTTTCAAAAATATATCTCTTGTTTTTTAAAAATGTTTTCAAAACTTTCTTTTCAAAAAGACATCTCTCTTGTTTGAAATATTTTAGCCTCAAAACTATTTTTATCATTTTTAATATTTTGATTTCAAAATTGTCCTTGTTTTTAAATCATCTCTTATTTTAAATATTTATATACTCAGATTTTAAATCACTTTATAGATTAAGATTATATATATTAAAAATTATTTTCTAAACTCTTTTATATGTTTAAACTATATTCAAATATATTTATAAAGTTTAGAAATTGTTTTGACAAATTATAGAAACTAATTTTAATAAGAAAATCAAAACATCAATTTTGCCATGAGCATGTCGACATACATCAACCCCCATGTCGACATGGTGTCTATTATTTTTCAAATTTCAATTTTCAAAAGAAGTGTCTTTTCGTCGTATCCATTCACGAATAGATATGGTTGTTGCTCTACTATAAATACCAGTAAGTTCTAAACGAATTTTTACTAGATTTTCATTTATTTTCTCTCCTCTTCATCTTCCACATTTATTCTAAAGAATCCTAAACTATACTCTGCCGAAATACCAAGTGAATCAAACTCGATTATCTCTTGCTTGATTCTCTGCCACTCTCTCCATAAGATCTCAGTGCTATTCAGAGTTATAGAATCTTTCATAAATCAAACTATTGAGTAAAAGGTGCGGTTGAGCCTTGAAATCAATTGGGTGTGATTGTAGCCCCGGAAATCAATTAGGTGATCTTATAGCCTGGTTAAATCAAGAGAGTTGCCCTGAACTCGAATATAGGAGGGTGTACCTCGTAGCCTTGAAATCGAGGGTGTAATCTGGGAGATTATTTTGAAAAGAAATCCGTGAGTGGATGTAGGGTAACTCCGAACTAGTATAAAATCATGTTGTGTTCTTTCCTTTACTGCTTTTATTTAGTATTTGAATCTGTGTCTGATTCTGTGATTATATATGTGTTTGTGAATTGCATTTTGTTAGTGTTTAAATTGAACAAAATACAAAAAGATTTAAAAAATACATAAAACACTATTCAACCCCCCTCTAGTGTTATTCCAGCCTTAAGATCCGTAATCAGGATTTCTCACATTTGGTATCAGAGCAAGGTTTTCAAAGTTTTCATAATCTGAAATTTGAAAAGTTTTAAAAATGGCTACCAACACTGGTTCAGTTAACACTTTCACTAGTTCATTTGTAGAGGGTCAGTCTACTGCCAGGCCACCACTTTTTAATGGCAGTATCTATGCATATTGGGCATGTAGAATGAAAATATATTTACAGTCAATAGGATTAGACACTTGGAATATCACACAAACTGAATATTCTGAACCCACAACTAGTTTTGCACAGTGGACTGCTGAGCAAAAGAATATTGCACAAAATAATTCAAAAGCCATGAATATTTTATTTTGTTCACTTGATAGGAATGAATTCAATAGAGTATCTGTTTGTAAGTTTGCATATGATATCTGGAAAACTTTGCAAGTTACTCATGAAGGAACAAGCAAAGTCAAACAGACCAAAATATCCATACTCACAAATTAGTTTCAATTATTCAAATGAATTCTAATGAGTCCATTTCAAATATGTATAGTAGATTTCAGGAGATTGTGCATTCTCTAATATCATTAGGAAAAAGTTTTTCCAAAGAAGATCAAGTTAGAAAAATTCTAAATTCTCTTACTCTAGAATGGGATCAGAAAACTCTTGCAATCGAAGAAGAAAATGATATCGGTACTTTAAAGATTGAAGAATTGATTGGAAATCTAATGTCATTCGAAGTACAAATGCAAGGGAGAAAAGATAGCAAGGCATTTGAAAAGAAGTCAATTACGTTCAATACATTAACAGATGGATTAGACTCGGAAAGTGATGATGATGAAGAAATAGCTTTCATGACAAAGAATTTTTGGAAGTTTCTGAAATATAGGAAGATGAACAACTTCAAAAAGAATGATCACAGGAATTCTGGAAATCATAATGAAGTACCAAACCACGTCAAATGTTTCAACTGTGACGAACCAGGCCATCTCAAAAGAGACTGTCTGCATCCTGATAAGCAAAAGTTTCCTGCAAGCAATGATTATACAAAGAAAAAGAAAAGAGCGTATACTGCTACACTAGACAATTCAGACTCAGATTCATCCTCAAGCGACGATGATCAAAAGACGGAAAACTCAAATATGTGCTTTACGGCTATTCATGATTCCGATGATCTTAGAGATACGAATCTAGAAAAAGGTACACGTTTATAATATATTGGTTGAAATTGTTTGCTTAAAATTGTTTGATTGTTTTTGAAATTATGTGTTGTTTGAATTTTAAATTTTTTATTATTATGTTTATTTTTATTTTTAATATATAATATTTTTTATTAAAAAAGTATTATTATATTTAATATTACTTCAGAAAATATATATAGACATTAAAAATAATGTATGTATATAGATATTAAAGTATATAGGAAAATATAAGTCACATGAATTCTCTGACCCATGTCGACATGGCCCTACCCATGATGTCAACATCCTTGTTAGAAATTTGAAATTCAAATTTGAATTCAAATCTTTGAATTTCCCTTCACCTTTTCACCAAACCCAATGTTCTGGAAAGGTACCTCTTTACAAGAGAACATGTCTATTGAATATCTATTTATTTCCATTATCTTATCATACCTTTTCACTTTCATTTTAAAATTCAAACTCTCTTTCACTCTTTCAAACTTTCTACTCTCTTCAAAAATGGCTTCTTCAAGCACTCTGTCCACAATGAGGCTGTCTAAAACCATTAAAGAGTATCTCTATAATGATCCGGAAGCAATCAAGGCTTATATAAGCTATCATAATTTTGAAAAAGTTCATACGGAAAAGTTTGCTATCTTTAGCGATATCTCTACATATGAAATCAATACTCTTCTTGAAGAGAATCATATTCTTAGTCTTTTTGACAATTCTCAAAATGATTTTGTTTGTTACCCAAATCTTGTTAAAATGTTTTATGCAAATTTGAATCGCGGTTTTTATGAAGGAAATGAAGATGAAATTTGGAGTAGTGTTAAAGGCACTAAAATTGTTTTAAATTGTGAAATTTTGGACAACATTCTCAATTGCAAGAATTCGGGAATAGATCTTTCTACTTTTAATATTGATGAACATGATTGTGAGACATTTCATTACATTTTCGAAGGAGATGACAACTTTGAATTTAAAAATCGTAACTTTCGTCCGAAAGCACGTATTGTCAATCTTCTTTTGCAACATACTATCACTCCTAGATTGGGAAATTTCAATAACCCGACTTTAAAAGTTTGTAAAGCTCTTTTTTCTATCTTTGGTCATTATGACGTTAATTGGGCACAAGTGATTATGGATGAACTTCGTCCTAAGAATTTGGAAATGGGTGAGAATACCTTGTATCATGGAATCTATCTCACTCGGATTTTTAATTATTTTGGCGTTGATTACAAAAGGGAATAATTTGTTTCAAGAAAAGTGTTTAATCAAGCCAACATTTCTCTCATGAAAATTCCTTTCATATTTCAACAATATGAATCTCTTGTCAAAAAGGATGAAAGATTGGCACATGAAGATATGGAGGAAGAAGATGAAGAAGAAGAAGAAGGGGAGGAAATGGAAATTAAAGAAGTTAATGAAGAAACCTCCTTGGAAAGTATTGAATATCCTACCAGTACTAACAATCCTTCCAACAAAACTCTCCTCAAAAATCAAAAGATTATAGTGGAAAATCAACGGATTCTCAAAAGATCCGTTAGTAAGAAATTGGATAAAATGTCCACTAATATCAAAAAATTCTTTGCTAAAGTTGGTCGGAAACTTGGCTTATCATCATCCTCCTCATCCTCCTCATCCTCTAGCACATTCTAAGAACTAGGTTGTGATGTATTAGTTTGTTTTGTGTAAGCTTGTATTGTTTTATTATGTAGTATCTTATGTATCATCTCATCTATTTATAAAAATCATCTATCTTATGTTTTCCTACCTTATCATGTCTTTGCAATAAATGTTAGTATAGTATATAAGTTTATATATATACATACTTATTCACAAAATAAATAAGACACATATACAAACAGACCCATGTCGACATGCCTCTACCCCCTTATGTTGACATATAACTGTCAAATTTGGTTATTTTTAAAAATTTTGAAATTAAAATAACTAACTCGTGTCTATTCATTTTAAACGAATTTCTGCCTATATAAACACCTGTTTCTTCCAGAAATTTGTAATCTTTTCATTTCTACTTATCTCTATTTGCATCTCTTCACTACTTATCAAAATGGCTTCCTCTTATCAAACTCTAAGTGATAATCTTGAAGAAACTCTTAATTCATTCAAAAATATACTTACTTTTATTTCCCGCAATCAAAGGCACTTAGAACTAAGTCAAACGCAGATGATAAAAGAGCAAGAGAAGCATTTTGATGCCCTCCGTTGGATGATTTCTACCCTCAACAAAGATGATCTCGATGCAAATCCTGTAGGAACTTTGATTCGAGATAATGAAGATTGGGAAGTTATTAAAAAGGATCCTATCTTTGGAGAAGAAGGATGGGTTGAAGTTCCTAGAAATATTTGATCTCCTTATGGTTTGAATTGCTTGTTCTTGAACTGTGTGATTTGATTTGATTTGATTTGCTTTGATTTGATTAGAATTGATTTGGTTTGAATGGATTGTATAACATTATATTAAACATAGTATATATTTATTATGTTTAAACTTTCATATTTGTCATTAACTCATGTTATTTATATATATATATAGACACACACACTCCATCATAATTTGTCATAGGTACTCCAATATAAGACTAAGGGGGAGTTATATAAGTTTAAAATTAGTTTTTGTTGATGACAAAGGGGGAGAAGTATAAAATAGACTAGTTAGGCTTAGATTAAGTGGGAGTTATTAGTTTTAGGGGGAGTTATAGTGAAGGTGTAGTTTTAGGGGGAGTTATAGTGAAGGCGAAGTATATTTTATACACATAGGTTGTCATCATCAAAAAGGGGGAGATTGTTAGTCCTTGAGATGATGGTTTTGATGACAACAACCTTAGGACTTGTTATAAAATATAAATACTAATGTTATGGTTTAGATATATATGTATATGCAGAATATAAACATGCAGGTACCAAGAATGAAGACTGTACAGTATAGAGATACAAGACTGATGAATTTAAAGATCGAAGATATCAAGATTGAAGACTCATGAGTATAAAGAAATCAAGTTATCAAGAGTTCAAGATTTCAAACAGTACAAGATAATGTAGTTAGTCTAGAATTATGTTAAAACTTCTTAAAAGCACTTACATCTTTATTCGAAATTTATTCGTGGAATGAAATCCACTTCGAGCCTGTTAAAGGGATGGAACCCACGGCAATATCTAGTGGAACATATAGTGGTCCTATTTTGATATCCAATAATTTTATAAAAATGTTTTTCAAAAATATATCTCTTTTTTTTTTAAAATGTTTTCAAAACTTTCTTTTCAAAAATACATCTCTCTTGTTTGAAATATTTTAGCCTCAAAACTATTTTTATCATTTTTAATATTTTGACTTCAAAATTGTCCTTATTTTTAAATCATCTCTTGTTTTAAATATTTAGCTTTAAAATATTTATATTCTCAGATTTTAAATCACTTTATAGATTAAGATTATATATATTAAAAATTATTTTCTAAACTCATTTATATGTGTAAACTATATTCAAATATATTTACAAAGTTTAGAAATTGTTTTGACAAATTATAGAAACCAATTTTAATAAGAAAATCAAAACATCAATTTTTCCTTGAGCATGTCAACATACCATGTCGACATACATCAACCCCCCATGTCGACATGGTGTCCGTTATTTTTCAAATTTCAATTTTCAAAAGAAGTGTCTATTCGTCGTATCCTTTCACGAATAGATATGGCTGTTGCTCTACTATAAATACCAGTAAGTTCTAAATGAATTTTTACTATATTTTCATTTATTTTCTCTCCTCTTCATCTTCCACATTTATTCTAAAGAATTCTAAACTATACTCTGCCTAAATACCATGTGAATCAAACTCGATTATCTCTTGTTTGATTCTCTGCCACTCTCTCCATAAGATCTCAGTGCTATTCAGAGTTATAGAATCTTTTGTAAATGAAACTGTTGAGTAAAAGGTGCGGTTAAGCCTTGAAATCAATTGGGTGTGATTGTAGCCTCGTAAATCAATTAGGTGATCTTATAGCTTGGTTAAATCAAGAGAGTTGCCTTGAACTCTAATACAGGAGGGTGTACCTCGTAGCCTTGAAACCGAAGGTGTAATCTGGGAGATTATTTTGAAAAGAAATCTGTACGATTGTACGGGACTGGATGTAGGGTAACTCCGAACCAGTATAAAATCCTGGTGTGTTCTTTCCTTTACTGCTTTTGTTTAGTATTTGCATCTGTGTCTGATTTTGTGATTATATCTGTATTTGTGAATTGCATTTGTTAGTGTTTAAATTGAACAAAATTCAAAAAGATTTAAAAAATACATAAAACACTATTCACCCCCCTCTAGTGTTATTACAGCCTTAAGATCCATAATCCGCATTTCTCATATCAATATAGTCCAATCAAATGGAGCCTAAATCCGTTTTATATAGGAAGAGAGCCAATCTATGCCTTGGCCAATAAGTTGAGATAGGAAGATCAAACCCTAAGTATAGGAATAATACAAGACCAGGAAGAGACTTATTTTCACATGATAGGCAAAACATCCAATCTCAAGCATGAGGAACTACTCTTAAAACCGAATTGAACCATGACTATTTGGAATTCACTCAAAAATGGAGAAGTCGGGTTGATTTAGCTTTCAAAAGAGGAGATTTTTGACTGTGGAAACAGATACTCAAAGATGACTTAGGTGCTCAGAATGTCTTGAAAAAGTACAAAGATAACAAGGAAATCTTACAAGAGGGCCAAAAGCCAAAACTTATACCCCTCTTCTCGCCTCTCAAGAAGAAGTGTATTTTCATACCAGGTAAATGTTAAACCATTGGATCCCAATAAAAATTTCAAGAAAGCAAGAAACACATAAGGGAAGAGCATACTGTCATTATCATAAAGCTAATGGGCACTACACTAATGATTGTCGAGCTCTGTCTAGTATTATCGAGTATTACATAAGGAAAGGAGAACTACAAGTGTTTATACAGTCTCAATGTTCAAGGAATTAGAGAACAAGTAAACAAATCCATGTATAAAAGACAATAATAACCATAATTCTATCCTCAAACAAAAGGAGGCTTTAATAGATTGTAAAAGCCTTCGGTCCCATGCCAAAGCCTGGCCAGAGCATCCATCCAAAGAGTGATGGTCAATCAAGCCTTTGGTCTCACCACCAAGCCTGGAAAAACTATCCATTCAAGGAAAATGAACGAAAAGCCTTTGGTTCTATCGCAAGGCTTGGCCAGAGCACCCATCCGAAGAGTAATGGTCGATTAAGCCTTTGGTCCCACAGTCGGGCTTGGCCAAAGCACTCATCCAAGAGAGATGGACGAAAACCCTTTGGGTCTCATCGCAAGGCCTAGCCAGAGCACCCATTCAAATAGTGATGGTCAATTAAGCCTTTGGTCCTGCCGTTGGGCCTTGCCAAAGTACTCATCCAAGGGAGATGGACAAAAACCTTCAATTCTACTGCAAGGCCTAGTTGGAGCACCCATCCAAAGTGTAATGATCAATTAAGCCTTTGGTCCTGCCGTTGGGCCTTGCCAAAGTACTCATCCAAGGGAGATGGACAAAAAACCTTCAATTCTACTGCAAGGCCTAGTTGGAGCACCCATCCAAAGTGTGATGATCAATTAAGCCTTTGATCCCGCCATCGGGCCTGGCCAAAGCATGCATCTAAGGCCAAAGGATAGAAAGCCTTCGAATCCATAAAAAAGGAGATTGATTCAACAATTAACCATCCAAAATTGATCGGAATATTTATGAAACATAGGAACCATGATGATGAGCATAAGAACCAATTTAAAACAATTTTCCATAAGAAGTTAGGCACGCATAGGTTTATTTAACAAGACAACTTTGTTATGCATTACCATACGATGACATTAAACAATTTCATACAATAATATTATACAAAATTTTACAACAGTTTACATTACACAATGATGCTACATAATAATTTTCTTTTTTGCAACAATATACTTTCTTCTAAATTTATGGCCCTGGAGGATTAGGGAGAGGGTGGTGTTGATAAACCAGCTCCTTTTCCAACAACATCTAAAGGACAAAGATGTTACTCACTAGCCAAATCCATATTTTTATATAAACCAGAGGCCCTTCAATCACCTTTAGGTCATCAGAACACCCGTATTGGAAGAAGTGTTGGTACCGTTGATAGGTAGAGACAACCCCCTTCCTTAATCTGCAATCTCTCTCCATAGCTAAAAATGTGAAGTCAGTTTTCAGGTCAAAAAACACTATTACTTCAATTAAATAATCAATAAGAAAGTCAAGTTGTGAAGCCCTAGAATAAAACTATAGTAATTCTAGTTGATCTTTGAGCTCTTTTACCTCGTTCATCAACGTTTATAGTGCAATAGGAGGGTCATCAATATGTTGGATAGCCATAAGAAGATATTTCTTCAATTCCTTCTATTTTTGGCGGATGACATTGAGGGAATCAATGGAGTTAATCAGAACCAATATTGATTTCTTATAAGTTTTGTTAGCACGTTTTAGTTGGGAAACTTTATGCGATAATTTATTTTTGTCATCTTCAAGCACTTTAATTGTTAGTGAAAGTTTCTTACATTAGTGCTCCAAACTGTTGACCTTCAATCCAAGTTCTGAGAAAGTGTCAGTAAACTTCTTTCTCCAATAGTCCTTTACCTTTTGATAACACCCCAACTTGAAGGATCTGCTTAACCTTGATAGTTCACCGGACTCATTTGTTAAAGACAAGTCAGATACACTACTACCATACATCGAACGTCGTTGAGGGGAGGAAGAACTATGTGAAGATACCTTCTTAGAAATTTAAATGGAGTGGGAGTAGGTAGTCCTTTTTCATCCTCCATCGATATGAGCTCGTATGACTAACAATCATTCTTGTATTTCATCACTTTAATTTCTAAATCAAGAAAACGTTGGTTCAACCGAGCAATTTTTCCATTGCAATCTAATTGGTGTTTGGGGTTGGAGCATAAGTTGAGCCTATTAGTCGGCCTCATGATTTCCTCATCCTTTGATGAAAGTTTCTTTTTAAGACCCTCGGGTATCTCTTGAGAAGTTTTTAAAACAAATCTTATGTAGAGGTACTTTTCATACCATTTTTTAGTTTTCATGTCATCGATGGATTTTAGGCTAATGAGAGAACGGGAAGATCGACCTTGCAAGGCTGCCAATAACCGATCTTGGATGTTCTTGAGGTGTTGATTAAGATTTGGATCATCTAAAGATAAGGGAATTCTTCACCTTAATTGGAAAACGAGCAATAATGAACTTTCAACAAAGGAAAGGAAGAAATAGGAAAAATTGTAAACTTTTCATTAATAAACAAGAAACAATAAAAACTGTTATATTCACGGTATCGGCAGTCATAAGAATTACATCGCAACTATTTCCTAGGATTGGAAGGGGTTCCAGGAATATTCTTAAAGGAGGAAGGCAAAATAGGAAATGTGGTACTAATCTTCTTACTAATCTTCTTGGATAGTACCGAATATATCATCACCCCGGTTGCTTTGCAACCTTTACGAAGAGTTCTAACCAAATCCATAAATGAATGCATATCTGAAAGGTGATGATACACCCTAATGGAAGTGACCCACTTAGCCCTACTGCATATCCCTTGTTTTAGTCATTCCTAGTTGATGAGGCTAGAGGCTACATTTTACTTTTTTATATAGCAACCCACTTGGAATGCTATACTGCCCTCTGGGCAGCAATGCAGTGCCAGCATTCATCCATACAAGTTGTTCAGAATATGTACAAACCGAAGGCACTACTTTTACTACATCCATTTTGGAATCACCATCGAGATTAGTAGCAAGTAGCCCTTGCACTTAACAGGACTCTGTCTTAGATTCCATCATCTTCAAGATACTTTAAATACATCGGTTGAGTTGAATCGAAGTGGTTTTAAGATAATTCATCTGATCCCAGTCGCTTCGAAACAACATTCGATAGTTTCTGATAAACTCAACCCCAGTTCTTTTGGAAATAAACAGACAATAGATAGGAGTGGGGATTACCCCCTAACCGTTTAAGTGGACGGATCTCTCTATCATTTGTCATATGAGAACAAAACAAAATTTATACGCATATTACAGCATCATCGAAGATGACTATGCTATATAACTCACGTGTTTCTCCTAGATATTTCTAGAGTTATAATTTTGGCTAAGACTTGATAGTCGGTTATTTAACTATTAAATAAACACACAATTCAAACATAGATTTATAGATTCTTAATGGAAATAACACTGGTTAAGCATAAAGCAACTATGGGACTCTAAATTAATCATTTCATTAATTTAAAATTACTTTGTAAACACTGATATAAAAATACTTGCACAAAGATATATATTTCTCGGTCCCCTCCACTCTTTCGAATACTTGAAAAATATTGATATACTTATCTCAACCGTATAAGTATATTTACGAATCTTAAGGAAAATTTTTATTCCAAAAATGCACTTAAAATTGGGTTAAAACAACGTCATTTAAAATAGAGATAATATATAACCCAAACACTATTCCTTCGGTGTTAAGTGGAGAAAAAAAATATTCTCTACCACCATAAATAAGAAGGTCAATTTGAAAATCAAATCTCTATCATAAAACAACTCTTTTATAAAAATCCTTTTTATAAATATAAGCTCAAATTCATTTAAAGAATTCCTTCCAAAAATATTATTTATAATTTCCTTTAATAAATATTTAAAAACAAAATTATAACCTCCCTTTATAAATTTCCAAATTTATTAAAATAACTCCTTTATAAAATTCTCTATATTATTTAAAAACCCTTTTATAAAACCTTCTTTTATAAAATATCATTTATAAACTTATTTTATAAATTCCCAACATATTTGCACTCTTTTACAAAACTCCAAATTCATTTATAAAATTCTTTTTATAATTTTCTAAATATAATACAAACTCCTTTTCTAAAACCAAAATTCCAAGTAAAACCCAAAAAACACAAATATAAAACAAACATCAGATATAATTATAAAACTTATTCTTTCATTTATTAAATAAATTCACGATTAGAATTAATTATCCCAATTGTTAAAAAGTTATTGATTCCCTTTCTATAAGATATTACTCATAAAATCAATCTTTTACTTCATCAACACATTTTACAAATCTATTATCCACTTATAAAATATTATTTATAAATCTACACTATTTTATACAAACAATCTACAAATATTATTTCAAATACATTTATCTTCCTTAAACCCGTAAAACCCCTTTAGAATAAAGATAATCTTTTTAAATTTTCTTTTAAAAATAAATATTTATTATTATAATAATTTCTATAAAAACACCACTTCAAAAATAATTATTTAAAACATTTACTTATATATATATATATATTGTACAAAAGAATAAAATAAGGGATTGAAATAAAATAGAAAAGTTTAAGAACTCGTTTAAATTAAATATCAATAATTCCAAATAGTCGGATTTAAAAATCCTTTTTCCAAATTAAAAATCATTTCCAAACCAAATCAACCATTTATAATATCAAAATACTATATCTAGGCCCATAGTTACTATAGCACTTAACCGATGCTATAGCTATCTTTTTATACTAAAAAGGTTCAATTTCACATATGTCGGTGTCACATCTAATATGGTCAAACAATCACATTTCAACATTTAACAATCTATATCACAAATATATAACTGAAATAAATCAACGGGTAAATAATTGGAAATTATTAATCACTATGGTGAGAAATCTGGATTTCTCAACAAATTTTACTGCATTTTAATTTTAAATGTCAATCACTTGTAAAAGTGAATATTTTAACCAAACAGCCAATATGTTCACCCAAACACAAACAACAAAATTTAATCAGCGATAATAGACTGATTTATCCAAAGAGGTGAGTTGTACTCAACGAGATTCCAGTTGGCACTGGAGTGTTCCGATTTGAAACAAAATCGAGCAACGTCCGATTTTTTATCCAAATTCAACCAAACTAGTTTCATCGCAAAGCTTTCATAATTAGGAGTGCAATGCAAAAGGTTTCATCTCGATTGGACCTCGTATGAGAAAGTTACACATTTTATAAGCTTTTGATTTTTTTTTTGAATTTTAAATCTTTTGTTTTGAATTAAATAAGAGGAAGATCTATTTGTTTTTCTTTATTCAGCAAACATGTATGGAATAGTAGTGAAAAAAGTGAAAATGTGGCAATGTGCAGTGATGGATTGAAGTGTTGAGATATAATTATTCACTGTTTTCTGGCATTTCGCCGCACAGCAATTTGTTCGCGTATGAACTTCGAACAATAAAATAAAAGTATGGTCGCACTTAGAATAGCAACACGATCTCAAAAGAATCATAATACACACTGATTTATTGATTCTGTAAAATCACAAAAACATTGTCATTTGCCAATAAATCATCAAACGAATAATTTTAATAGTTTCCAATTAAAAATTACAGAAAAATCAGATAAATTAAATTAAAAATACGTCAAAAAAATCTAGTTGTAAAAATAAAATAAATTTTCTTATTATTTATTTGAACTATTACTACTGCAACTAAATTTACAAAGGAATTCATCGTTATTATTTATTAAATTAAAATGGGTTAAATAAGTCCATTCAATCCACAATATAAATATTAGATTCAAAATTCCAATTTTTAAATTACTATTCCAATATTAAATTCACAATTCAAATATCTAAATAATCTCTATATTTGAATTCCAGTTATTAAACTTTAAATAGTCTCTATATTCCAATATTTAAAATTAATTCAATATTGAAAATCAACTACAAAATTCCGGGTCGTTACAAAAACACGGCTTTTTATCACGGCTACCTCAATACTGTTGGAAATAAACTTGGTTTTTAGGAAATGTCAATTATGTTGATTATAATCTTTGTATTAATGGAAATGTCAAATTAAGAATAAAGAAAAATCTAGACTTACCAGATATGTAATTTTGAGAATTCTAGAATATGCTTTATCAAGAAAATTCTAGAATATGGAAGATTAAAGAAAAGCCTAGAGATTGTATCACACTATAAATATGAATGTTTTCACTCCTTTTGTAAGCAAGCAAAAAGATAATAAAGCTATTTCCTCCTTTATAAAATATTCTCTCAATCTCCATTAGTAAATTTAAAAGTTTCTCCCTCCTTCTTCTTCCTATAGAAATTTCCCAGCAGTGGTATCAGAGCCAGGTTGCTAATCAAGGAAGATGGCAAACGGAACAACTCTTTTTCAAGTTCCTTTATTAAAGAAAGAGAATTATGAAAGTTGGAGTATTCGCATGAAGGCTCTGATGCGTGGGATATTGTAGAAAATGGGTATGAAGAACCCATCGATATTTCCACTTTATCTCAAATTGAAAGGGATAATTTGAAGAATTTGAAGAAGAAGGATCGAAAGGCTCTTACGCTCATCTACCAAAGTTTGGATGATGCTATGTTTGAGAAGATAACTAATGCACAAACTAGAAAGGAAGCATGTGAGATTTTGGAGAACACTTTTAAAGGAATCGATAAAGTGAAGAAAATTAAACTACAAACTATGCGAGGTGAGTTTGAATCTTTATATATGAAATCATCAGAATCAATTGATGATTATTTTTCTCGAGTTTTATCTATTGTCAATCAAATGAAAAGATATGGAGAAAAAATAGAAGACTCTAAAGTTGTTGAGAAAATTCTGCGATCTTTAGATTCAAAATTTGATTACATAGTTGTAGCAATTGAAGAATCTAAAGATCTAGGATCTATGACCGTTGATCAACTCATGGGTTCACTTCAAGCCCATGAAGAAAAATTGAAGAGAAAGGTTAAAGAAGAACCATTAGAGCAAGCTCCTCAAACAAAACTCATCTTGCAAGAAAATGAGACATTTAAAAATGAAAGAAGTCGATGCCAAAGCGGAAGAGGTCGTGGTCAAAGCTATGGAAGAAATGACTATCATAGAGAAGTGAAAAGGAAAGATATATACACTCCAAAAGGTCGAGGAAGAGGAGGAAATATAAAGGAAAATGGAAGAGCAAGGTATGATAAATCACAAATAAAATGTTATAATAGTAACAAATTTGGGCATTTTGCTTTCGATTGTAGATCCACTTTTTATAAAGTCAAAGAGAGAACAAACTTTGCTAAATAAGATGAAGAAAATTCCGCACTACTGTTGGCACATAAAGGAGATGAAACTAGCAATAATAATACATGGTATTTGGACACGGGGGAAAGCAATCATATGTGTGGAAGGAAGAGCATGTTTATGGAGCTTGATGAATCGGTAAGTGGAAACATTCATTTTGGAGATGAATCTAAAATTCCAGTTAAAGGAAAAGGAAACATACAAATCAAGTTAAAGAATGGACAAAATGATTTTATTTCTAATGTTTATTACATGCCTAAAATGAAAACAAATATATTAAGTTTGGGGCAACTTTTGGAAAAAGGATATGATATACACATGAAAAATAAAAGTCTTTTAATGAGAGATGGTAAAGAAAATTTAATTACTAAAGTGGAGATGTCAAAAAATAGAATGTTTCCATTAAATATCTCAAATAATGTTGCTAAATGCTAAAATCATGCTATAAAGATTCATCATGGCTTTGGCATTTAAGATTTGGGCATCTTAATTTTGGAGGCTTAAAATTATCAGAAAACAAAAACATGGTGAAAGGTTTACCATCAATAAATCATGAGAACCAAGTATGCAAATGATGCTTATTTGGAAAACAACCAAGAAAATGTTTTCCAAAACAATCAACCACAAAAGCCAAAGAACCATTAGAATTAGTTCATATGGATATTTGTGGCCCTATAAAACCTTGCTCACTTGGAAAAAGTAACTATTTTGCACTTTTTATAGATGATTTTAGTAGAAAAACATGGGCTTATTATCTCAAACAAAAATCAGATGTATTTGATGCTTTTAAGAAATTTAAGGCTCTTGTAGAAAATGAAAGTGGTTATAAGATCAAAGCCATGAGATCCGACCGAGGTGGAGAATTTACATCAAAAGAGTTTGAGAAGTTTTGTGAAGAAAATGGAATTCATCGTCCATTAATAGTCTCGTACACTCCACAACAAAATGGAGTGGTAGAAAGAAAAAATAGATCTCTTCTTAACATGGCACGAAGCATGTTAACAAGCAAAAATGGTCCAAAAGAGTTTTGGGCTGAAGCCATCGAATGTGCGGTGTATTTATCAAATCGCTCTCCAACTTGAAGTGTGTGGAACAAAAC
Source organism: Allium fistulosum (assembly GCA_030737815.1). NCBI lineage: Eukaryota > Viridiplantae > Streptophyta > Magnoliopsida > Asparagales > Amaryllidaceae > Allium > Allium fistulosum. Next base: position 1,257,157,181 of record CM060904.1, read on the forward strand.
CCCCGAAGAAGCATGGAGTGGTAGAAAGCCATGCATATCTCACTTGAAAGTATTCGAAAGCATCGCTTATGCCCATGTGCCAGATCAAAGACGCTCCAAATTAGATGACAAAAGCGAAAAATACATTTTCATTGGCTATGACTCACGGTCAAAAGGATATAAGTTATATAATCCTATTAATGGAAAAGTTGTTGTTAGTCGAGACGTGGAGTTCGATGAAGAAAGTGCTTGGAATTGGAACAAACAAGAAGAAATGATTATAGTTTCTTTCCGCTTTATGAAGAGGAGTGCAACGATGATGTGGAAGAAGAGCCCATTAGTCCAACACCGTTATCTCCTTCAACTATCCATCAAGAACATCCATTTGAAGAAAGCTCAAATGAAAGACCACCACGCATGAGATCTTTGCAAGAATTATATGAGGTAACTCCAATTTATGATGATACTACCTTATTTTGTCTTTTGCAAATTGTAACCATTAGATTTTGAAGAAGCAAAACAAGACAAAAGATGGAGGGAATCTATGGATGAATAAATCAAAGCAATTGTAAAGAATAATACATGGGAGTTGGCTAGTTTACCTAAAGGACATAAACCTATTGGTGCAAAATGGGTATATAAAGTGAAAAAGAACGCTAAAGGAGAAGTTGAAAGATATAAAGCAAGATTGGTGGTTAAAAGATACAAGCAAAGAGCAGGTATAGACTATGACGAAGTATTTGCTCCTGTTGCTCGTTTAGAAACTATAAGATTATTAATTTCTTTAGCAGCCCAAAACAAATGGAAAATACATCAAATGGATGTAAAATTTGCTTTCTTAAATGGTAAACTAAAAGTGGAAGTATATTTGGAGCAACCGCCGGGTTATAAAATTAAAGGACAGGAAGACAAAGTTTTAAAATTGAAAAAAGCGCTTTACGGTTTAAAACAAGCCCCAAGAGCATAGAATACAAGAATTGATAATTATTTTTTAGAAAATAATTTTGTAAAATGCCCCCATTAACATGCTCTTTACATAAGGAGAAATCAAAATGGAGATATTTTAATTGTATGTTTATATGTGGATGACTTAATCTTTACTGGAAATAATCTAAAAGCTTTTGATGATTTCAAGATGGAGATGAGTTTAGAATTTGAGATGACGGATATTGGACTCATGTCATACTATCTTGGAATCCAAGTGATTCAAAGTGAGCATGGTATATTTATCTCTCAAGAATCATATGCAAATGAAATATTGAAGAAATTCAAAATGGATGGATGCAAACCCGTTAGCACTCCAGTAGAAAGTGGTGCAAAGCTCTCAAAACATATGCAAGAAGAGAATGTGTATCCTACCCTATTTAAGAGCATGGTTGGTTGCTTGAGATACTTAACATGCATAAGGCCGGATATACTTTATGGAGTGGGTCTTTGACGCAGTGGATATTACAAAACAAGATAGATCGATGAACGTCGCAATCGGTGGATTGATGGATGCTGAAAAGCCCAAATTCGTTGATCCGAAGATGCCGAATTCTAGCTATCTCTGACACGTTGATCGCGCACGATACCGTGAAGAGAGATCTACAATTCTTCGAGCGTTGATCAAGCGCACTTGATTCTACGAATTGGCTTCAACGATCGAAGATTCGAGCACACTCGAATGTCGAAGGTGGAGATAGGAGATACACTCGACTACCAATTGGATGAAAGCACAAAGCTAACAAAGGAAATTTTATTTCAAAATCAACAACGATTACAAATGACCCAACCGGTCTATTTATAGACGTTACAACTCAACACGACACAAAAAAATTACAACTCTTAAGTCGTTTCCGACTTAACAACAGTGATTAACGACCTAAAAAAAAGACTTCCGACTTAACACCTTCACGCGAGTCATCATCTTCACGCGACTTAATCATCTTCACGCGAGTTAATGAAAATCGGCAGAGAAGTCTTTGCGACCTACTGAGAATTTGGGAAATTCGTGATTTAGGTTTAGGTCGGGAAAGGCTTAAGTCGCGGTGGCGATTTAGGTTTAGGTCGTGGAGGATGGAGCTTCGCTAAGTCGTGACTTGTTGGGTCGGCACTTGATAAGTCGGAGTTTGCTAGGTCGTCGCTCCTGAGTCGTAACTCGTCATTCGCTAAGTCGCGACTTGTTAGGTCGGCGCTTGATAAGTCGGAGCTTGCTAGGTCGGGTTTGTTGAATCGGAATAGTTTTAGGTCGTAGGTCGCGATGGAGGCTGGGTCGTGGGAATTAGGTCGTTGGGTTTGGTAGGAGTTTAGGTCGGAGTTTCTGGTAGGTCGTAGGTCGCGGGTACTGGAGTTTGGGTCGGAGAATGTTATGTCGTGGGAAACGTTAGGTCGTGATGCCGATTTAGGTCGTGGAAGTGTTGGCGATGCGGGGTTAGGTCGCGGAAGTGTTGGTGATAAGTCAGTGAGAAGAATAGGTCGCTTGCATTCCTCGCGTTCATCTGCGGTATGTGCTGCATCATCCTCCCCAGCCTGAGAAAAATTCGTCCTCGAATTTGAAAGTTCCTCCCCATTGGATTGTTCATTTCCATAATAAGGGATAAGATGTCTAACGTTAAACACGTCAGAAGTGTAAACATCTTCGGACAACTTCAACTTATAGGAATTTTCATTGATCTGTCTTATAATTTCCACTGGACCAATCTTTCGGGATTTCAACTTGTTATAAGCACCCACTGGAAAACGATCCTTTGTTAATACAGCATACACCCAATCACCTTCGCTGAACTCCACACTTCTTCTCTTTTTATCTGCAGCTCGTTTATACTTCTCATTCGTCTTCTCCACACGTTCCTGAACGATTCTATGACAATCTTTCAACTCGTCAACGAAGTCAGCAGCTCGCTTAACTGTCCCCTTTGGTTGTGGTACTATTGTTAAATCCAACGGTCCCTTTGGCAAGCTTGAATATACAATCTGAAATGGACTGAAACCAGTGCTTCGGTTAACAGCATGATTATGTGCAAATTCCGCTTGACACAACTTTATATCCCAACTTTTCAAATTATCCTGTACAAGACATCTCAACAGATTCCCCAATGATCTATTCACAACTTCAGTTTGCCCATCTGTCTGAGGATGATATGCACTACTAAACTTCAGCTTCGTTCCCACCATTTTCCACAAACTCAACCAAAAGTGACTCAAAAATCGAGTATCTCGATCGGAAACAATAGATTCAGGTAATCCATGTAAACGATATATTTCTTTAAAGAATAACTGAGCGACTCGAACGGCATCCGCTGTCTTTTTACATGCGATAAAATGTGCCATTTTAGAAAATCGATCAACCACCACATAAATGGAATCGTTTCCCCTTTGAGTTCGAGGCAAACCCAAAACAAAATCCATACTCACATCAACCCAAGGCTTAGTTGGTACAGGTAACGGCATATATAATCCAGCATTGGTCGCAGTTCCTTTCGAAACTTGACATATATGACATCGCTCAACAAACTTTCCACTTCTTTCCTCATTTACGGCCAAAAATAGGATTGAGAAATCAGCTGTAATGTACGGTCTCTACCCACATGACCTTCCTCATGCAATTCCTTCACAATCTTCAACCGTAAACTGCAATCTGGTATACATAATCGATTTCCCTTGAACAGAAAACCATCTACCATCACAAACTCATCCGTCTCTCCTTTCTTCACTTTATCTACAAACTTCATAAAGTAAGGATCTTCAACAAATAACTCTGGTAGCACATCAAACCCTGTCACTTCGACCTTCATTGTAGTCAATACATGATTTCTTCTACTTAATGCATCCGCAACACGATTCGTCACTCCCGATTTGTGTTTCACAACAAACATAAACTGTTGCAGATATGCAACCCATGATGCATGTCTTGCTGAAATCTTGTCTTGCCTTTGTAAATGTTTCAACGCCTCATGGTCAGTGTAAAGAATAAACTCTTTCTGAAATAGATAGTGTCTCCAGTGTTTAATAGCCTGCACAACAGCATAAAATTCCACATCATATGTACTATATCTCATCTTTGCTCCCGATAGCTTTTCACTGAAATATGCAATAGGACGCCCCCTCTGACTCAACACCCCTCCAATTCCAACCTTCGACACGTCAGTATGTAATTCAAACAACAACTGAAAATCAGGTAATGCTAGAATTGGTGTTGTTGTCAACAACTCCTTGATTCGTTCAAAAGAAACTCCTGCTTCCTCCGTCCATGAAAACTGTTTACCCTTCATACAATCAGTAACAGGCGCCATCACACTACTAAAGTGTGGAATAAATCTTCGATAGAATGAAGCCAACCCGTGGAAACTTCGAACTTCTGTTATCGTCTTGGGATGTGGCCAATCTCTAATCGCTTCGACTTTACTTTGGTCAACCTGTATTCCTCCATCCGATACAATATACCCCAGAAATAAAACACTATGCGTCATGAACACGCATTTCTTCTTTGCAGCATAAAATTGTTCCTCACGTAGAATAATTAGCACTTCCCTCAAATGTTGAACATGCTCTTCCATACTCCTGCTATATATCAGAATATCATCGAAATACACCACCACGAACTTCCCAATGAATGGTCTAAAAATCTGGTTCATCACCCTCATGAAAGTACTTGGTGCATTTGATAAGCCAAATGGCATAACCAACCATTCGTATAGACCCTCCCTGGTTTTAAAAGCTGTCTTCCACTCATCACTTGGTCTAATATGAATTTGATGATATCCGCTCTTCAAATCAATTTTCGAAAAGATTACGGACCCACTGATTTGGTCCAATAAATCATCAAGCCTCGGCATCGGAAATCTGTATCTGACTGTGATCTTATTCAATGCTCTACTATCTGTGCACATCCTCCACGTTCCATCCTTTTTGGATACCAATAAAGATGGTACAGCACAAGGACTTAAACTCTCCTGCACACGCCCCTGTTCAAGCAATTCTTCCACCTGCCTTCGCAATTCCTCATGTTCCTTCGGACTCATTCGATAATGTGGTCTATGTGGCAGCATTGCTCCCAGAACAAGATCAATTTGATGTTGAATGTCCCTTAGTGGCGGTAACTCCTTCGGTAACTCATCTGGAAATACATCCTCAAATTCTTTCAAAATTGGCTTCGCTTCTTCAGGAATTTCAACCTCTTCACTGCTCTCTCGCCCAATCAACAAAAACACTTCAGGCTCCTCTTCAACTTCTTTAACAAACTCTTTCAAAGATAACAAAGTTTTCAGTTCTTCAATCTCTTCTGATTTACTCTCTCCTTGATGTCTCTTCTTCGGAACTAAGATAATCTTCGTACCTTCAAACATAAAACTGTAATTATTGGTCCGACCATCATGCTGGACTGCTCGATCATACTGCCATGGTCTTCCCAAAAGTAAGTGACAAACATCCATCTCTACCACATCACACCAGATCTCGTCTTTGTATTTCTTCCCAATAGATAATGGAACACGAACTCGTTTATCCACTTTCACCTCTCCTCCTTTTCTCAACCATGCTAACTTGTATGGATTCGGATGCTTCTCTGTCTTCAATTTCAATTTTGTTACAGCCTCGGTTGAAATGATATTGTCACAGCTTCCCGCGTCAATCACAAATTTACACACCTTCCCCAGTATAGTACATGTCGACTGAAAGATATTACTCCTCAACCAACTAGCTTCTTCTTGCTTCGGTGTTAAGCAAGATCTTCTTAGCATTAGATTACAACCTTCATCTCTTGACGCAATATCCTGCTCATCCTCCTCAACTGGACTAGTACAATCTCCATCAACATTCTCATCCTCAATTTCTGCAACCATGGTTCTCTTCTTTGGCTTTGGACACTCATTGCTTTTATGACCCAACTCCTGACAATTATAACATTTGAAACCGTTGTTAATCTTTGCCTTCTCAGCCTCCTTCAACACTGGTTTACTGATAGGTTTAGAAACATTAGAACTTCCACTAACACCCTTCACTTGATTGTTGGAATTAGTAAACACACCACCACCTCGTCGTCCCTGCTTCTCCCAAGCCAACGCTTTCTGATGTGCTTCCGCCACAGATCTTGGATCGAACATATTCACCATATCCTGGATCTGCATTCTCAATCCCCCAATGAATCTAGATGTCAGTTGTTCTTCCGTTTCCATAATATCATTCCTTGCAATAAGCTGATAAAACTCATCTGCGTAATCATTAATAGTCTTTGTGCCCTGTCTCAAGTTCTGCAAACGTTGATACATCAGAGTTTGATAATTGTAAGGTAAGAACGTTGCCTTCATCAATTTCTTCATCTTCTCCCAAGATTCAACTTTTGACTTCCCCATTCGTTCACGTGTAAGTTTGGTTTGCTGCCACCATGCCAAAGCTCTACCCCTCAACCTTGTAGCAACCAACTTCACTCTACGATGTTCTGGAACTTCCTTGAAATCAAAAATTTCTTCAACATTAGCCACCCAATCCAAAAACTCCTCAGCTTGCATACCACCTTTGAATTCTGGAATTTCAGTCTTCATCCCAGATTCCCACTTGTGATCGTACTCCGACCGATTTCTTCCTTGTCCACGTCCTCGTCCATGAACACTACCACTGTCATACTCTTCGTCACAATCCGATGTATATCGATGTCGATCCTGACCACCAACATCTCTACCACCAACATTCCTACGATCTACATTCCTCCGATCTCGATCAGTCACATTTCTATCCCGACTTCGATCATCAACATTTCTATCACAATCTCGATCCACGCTTCTATGATCACTATCAACACTTCTCTCTCGATTTGAATGTGGTGAAGCTCTACTTCTCCCATGGCTCGATTCAAGTGATACTCTTCTCTGATTTTGACTCATCTCCAACATCATTCTCTCTAATCGACCAATCCCTTCATTAAGCTTCTCATTGAAATTCTCGTTGATTCTTTGCTCCATCTCATCGGCTTCTTCTCTCCCATATAAAGCATCAATGTTGCGATAACGGTTAGCTCTTCTCGGAGGCATGATCACTCTTCAACAAATTCCAACAAAAACTTCACTTTAATCTAAAAATCTTCAAATCAAAACTACCCACTTGTTGAAAACTTCAAAAATCTCCAAACGAACAAATCTCTTCAAAATCTCGATAACCCACTTCTCCAAATGATGTAAATCTCGCACAAACTCTAAAAATCTACGCAAACTCCTTGCGATCTAGCTCTGATACCAAATGACGCAGCGGATATTACAAAACAAGATAGATCGATGAACGTCGCAATCGGTGGATTGATGGATGCTGAAAAGCCCAAATTCGTTGATCCGAAGATGCCGAATTCTAGCTATCTCTGACACGTTGATCGCGCACGATACCGTGAAGAGAGATCTACAATTCTTCGAGCGTTGATCAAGCGCACTTGATTCTGCGAATTGGCTTCAACGATCGAAGATTCGAGCGCACTCGAATGTCGAAGGTGGAGATAGGAGATACACTCGACTACCAATTGGATGAAATCACAAAGCTAACAAAGGAAATTTTATTTCAAAATCAACAACGATTACAAATGACCCAACCGGTCTATTTATAGACGTTACAACTCAACACGACACAAAAAAATTACAACTCTTAAGTCGTTTCCGACTTAACAACAGTGATTAACGACCTAAAAAAAGACTTCCGACTTAACACCTTCACGCGAGTCATCATCTTCACGCGACTTAATCATCTTCACGCGAGTTAATGAAAATCGCCAGAGAAGTCTTTGCGACCTACTGAGAATTTGGGAAATTCGTGATTTAGGTTTAGGTCGGGAAAGGCTTAAGTCGCGGTGGCGATTTAGGTTTAGGTCGTGGAGGATGGAGCTTCGCTAAGTCGTGACTTGTTGGGTCGGCACTTGATAAGTCGGAGTTTGCTAGGTCGTCGCTCCTGAGTCGTAACTCGTCATTCGCTAAGTCGCGACTTGTTAGGTCGGCGCTTGATAAGTCGAAGCTTGCTAGGTCGGGTTTGTTGAATCAGAATAGTTTTAGGTCGTAGGTCGCAATGGAGGCTGGGTCGTGGGAATTAGGTCATTGGGTTTGGTAGGAGTTTAGGTCGGAGCTTCTGGTAGGTCGTAGGTCGCGGGTACTGGAGTTTGGGTCGGAGAATGTTATGTCGTGGGAAACGTTAGGTCGTGATGCCGAGTTAGGTCGTGGAAGTGTTGGCGATGCGGGGTTAGGTCGCGGAAGTGTTGGTGATAAGTCAGTGAGAAGAATAAGTCGCTTGCCTTCCTCGCGTTCATCTGCGGTATGTGCTGCATCAGTCTTATTAGTCGCTACATGGAAGCCCCTACTACATTGCATTTGAAGGCAGCAAAAAGAATCCTTTGATATATTAAAGGTACTACTAATTTTGGATTATTGTATTCACATTCTAATAATTTCCAATTGATTGGGTATAGTGATAGCGATTGAGATGGAGATATTGACGACCGTAAAAGTAAAACTGGATTTGTTTTCTTCATGGGAGATACAACATTCACTTGGAGCTCAAAAAAGCAACCAATCATGACACTATCAACATGTGAAGCTGAGTATGTTGTTGCTTCAACTTGTGTACGTCATGCAATTTGGCTTTGTGATTTATTGAAGGAGTTGTACATGTCACAGCACAATGCAACAGAAATATTATGGATAACAAGTTGGCTATAGCACTCGCTAAGAATCCAGTTTTTCACAATCGAAGTTCGCATATCGATACGCGCTACCACTTTATTCGAGAAAAGATTGCAAAAAAGGAGGTATAAGCAAAGTTTATCAATTCAAAAGACCATGTTGCAGATATCTTCACAAAAGCATTGAAGCATGACGACTTTGAAAGATTACAGGACATTCTCGGAATTACAAAACCAAGTTTACGAGGGGATGTTGGAAATAAACTTGGTTTTTAGGAAACGTCAATTATGTTATTATAATCTTTGTGTTAATGGAAATGTCAAATTAAGAATAAAGAAAAATCTAGACTTACCACATATGTAAATTTGAGAGTTCTAGAATATGCTTTATCAAGAAAATTCTAGAATATGGAAGATTAAAGAAAAGTCTAGAAATTGTATCAGACTATGAATATGAATGTTTTCTCTCTTTTGTAAGCAAGCAAAAAGATAATAAAGCTATTTCCTCCTTTGTAAAATATTCTCTCAATCCCCATTAGTAAATTGAAAAGTTTCTCCCACCTTCTTCTTCCTGTAGAAATTTCCCAACAAATACAAAAGCAATAAGCAAAAAATCCACTCTATCAGAGACCAAATGAATAATCTTCATGAAGGATAGAATGAAGTAAATGAGGCCTTTGTCAACCACTTCTCTAATTTACTTGGGTCCTCCCCTCAAAGCATCAATGCAGAATGCACAGACTCCCTCAATTTTCCATCTCTACTCCTAGAATAAATTCAGGAGCTGTAAGTGGAGGTGACAGATGAAGAGATCAGGACAACACTTTTTTCAATTCCCAAGGATAACTCAGGAGGACCAGATGGTTTTAATTCCTTTTTCTTCATTTCTTGCGGGAAATAATCAGAAAGGACTTTCTGAAAGCTGCCCACATTTCTTTTAGAAGTGGAAGAATGTTAGGGAATGTGAACTCAACAAGTATTTGTTTAATACCTAAATCTATTACTCCAAATTCTATTAATGATTTCAGGCCTATAAGTTGCTGCAACACGATAAACAAATGCCTATCTAAAGTCAGCACTAATAAGTTGAAGCCATGCTTGCCTCATTCAATAGCATCTACTCAAAGTGCCTTTATATCGGGGGGAAGCATCGTTGATAACATTCTACTCCCTCACGAACTGATCAAGGGTTATGAATGCAAGAACATAAGCCCGAGATGCTTCTTCAAAGTTGATCTAATGAAAGCATATGATATGACTAAATATGTTGTTGTCTTTTTCGCACTAAATAAGATGGGTTTTCTCCAACAATCGTTAATGGATTCAAGCATGCATAACAACCATAAGGTTTTCTGTTCAACTAAACGGCCAACTATATGGATACTTCAGCATCACTCAAGGCTTGAGGCAAGGAGATCCACTTAGTTCTTATCTTTTTTTGATAGTAATGGAGATGTTGTACATACTGCTCAAGGAGAAATCACTATAAGCAAAGGCGCAAAATAACTACGAAACTTTCCGATGCCATTACGACCCCTAAAAGGCGGGGCATCGGTATGGCATTAGAAAGTCTTAAGCAGAAAAATAGCGTCGGAAATGCATTTGAAAAACACCAATGCTTTTCCAACGTCATTTATTTACCCAACCAAAATAATAAAGATGTTGAACAGGTGTCGGTAAGTACCGACCCCATGTGGATGCCATTCCTTGCATATCCCCAAATAAACACTGTCCCAATCTTTTCTCCCCTTTATTGCGAGCAACCAAAATACAAAATAAAATAGGTCCTCGAAATCAAAATCCTTAAAACCTAAGCTCGACTCCCGCAACTACCTCCCATGTCTGAGGAGGGTATAGTAAAGCTGTCCGCTGATCCAAGCCCTCATGCCCTCGGGTAAATTTATATAGGATAGAGAAGCGCACGGTAGAAATCAAATCTGGGTCTTTTTACCAAAAACTCAAACCTCTTTTCCACTGCGCCACACCCGCGGACTTCTGCATTAAACTTTCTGCATATCCCCGACCTTCAGTTTTCTCCTCCAATAACTCTGTTTTCGCTAGTACCGCATAGAGCTATTGATTTTACCTTTATGGTGTGTCACTGATTCCATGTTGTAACTATCAAATTTTGTTGGAGCCTATCCTGCTGAGGTTAGTGATTTCTTTTTCATTGAATGTGTTGTCTTCCAAAGTACAGAGTTTGGACTGTCTGATTGTAAGTAACAACGCTCATTCCACAGTTAGGTCTTGATAGTTTATTTTGCTTTCTTTTTGCGCAATTCCTATAGCTTCTCTTGGCATGACTTCAAATTAATATTCCCATATTTGTTATAAAATTATAAGTTAGATATGTTTTATTATCATTTTTTAAATATTTTTACTGTTAACGTGAACCTTATTATTAAACATAATTTGAATCCGGTGGAACTGATAAAGTAAAAGAAGATAGAAAAGCAGAAAGAAGAAGAAAACCAACCCACCTTTATTTACTATCTGTACATATATTTATATACAAGTGTGCAAGTACACAGCACAGTATAAAAGCATAGAATGGTACAAATACAATAGTAACACTAATACACTTCCTCAAATCAAACTCTCTCTTCATCTGACTTCTTCTTCCTTCTTTCCTTCTGCTGCTTCAAAATTTAACTCTTCTCTCAATCTAAGGAACCGAGCTGATGATAGAGATTTAGTTAAAATATCTGCTTTCTGGTACAGTGCAGGAATGTGATTTATGATGATATCTCCTTTTGCTACTTGCTCTCTCACAAAATACAAGTCAAACTCAACATGTTTTGTCCTCGAATGAAGAATTGGATTAGCAGTTAACTGCACTGCACTAGAATTGTCACACCATATTGTTGATGATTCAATTACATACCCAAGTACCTCTGAAAGCAGAGACTTGAGCCACATCACTTCAGCAACTACAGCTGCCACACTACGATACTCTGCTTCTGTTGATGATCTCGATACAGTATTTTGCTTCTTTGAGCACCATGATACGATGTTCTTCCCTAGATACACGCAGTATCCGCTAACTGACCTACGATCATCCCTGTCTGCTGCCCAGTCAGCATCAGCAAAGGCACTGATCTTCAATGTCTTTGGATGATAGAGTTTCAACCCATAGTGTAGAGTTCCAGCGAGATACCTGAGCACTCTTTTCACTGTTTTCCAATGTTCACTCCTTGGACACTGCATATATTGACAGATCTTGTTCACACTGAAGGAAATTTCAGGCCTCGTGATGGTGATATATTGCAAAGCACCTACTATGCTCCTATAATGATAAGGATCATCTATAGGATCTCCAGAATTTTTGGTTAGTTGCTGATTTGTGGCCATGGGTGTAATTGAGGCTTTTGCTTTATCCACTCCTGCTCTTTTCAATACAGTTCTGATATAGTTCATTTGATTCAAATGAAGTCCACCATCTACAGTTTTCTTCACTTCAATTCCAAGAAAAAAATTAACATCTCCAAGTTCTTTTAGTTTGAATTGTTCATTTAAGTAACTTGTTAGTTTATTTATTTCAGATATGTTGCTTCCAGTCACTATAAAATCATCCACATATACCAAAATATACATGATACTGATGCTGCTTCTCTTGATAAATAATGAACAATCAGATTTTGTGGGATTGAACCCCAGTTTCAATAGTGTACTTTTAAATTTTTCAAACCAAACACGAGGTGCCTGCTTCAATCCGTATATTGCCTTATTCAACTTACATACCATCTGCTGTTTACTGATGTCTTCGAATCCTTTGGGCTGTTCCATGTACACTTCTTCTTCTAGATCTCCATTCAAGAATGCATTATGAACATCCAACTGTTTAACTGGCCACTCATTATGTAAGGCAATGGAAAGCATAACTCTTATTGTGGTAGGTTTTATGACTGGTGAAAACGTCTCTCTAAAATCGAATCCAGGTTGTTGAGTGTATCCTTTAGCTACTAGTCTAGCTTTATATTTGTCTACGGTTCCATCTGCTTTATGTTTCAATTTGTATGTCCATCTACATCCTATTGCAGTTTTATCTCTTGGCAGCGGTACTAATTTCCATGTATTATTATTCATCAATGCCCTGTACTCCTCTTCCATAGCTGTTCTCCACTTAATATGTTTCACTGTTTGATCATAATCAGTTGGTTCCTGTGTCACTCCTTGAATTGTGTACACCTTTGGTTTGAAAATACCACTTTTTCCTCGAGTTATCATGTGATGACCCTGTTGTTGTATTTCTTTTCTTATTGATTCTCTCAAGTTCTCACTGCTGCTACTATTTGAGTTATCATTCACGTCTCTGCTGTTTTCCTCTTCAGGACTTTGAGTGTATTCTCCATCATTATTTGTACTTTGAACTGGTGAAGTGTTTATTTCTAATTCACACTGAGTGTCGCTCTCTTCTTCTCTTGTAACTGATCGATGTGGCTGCTCCTCTTGAAATATATGTAGAGGTATAGGTGGAATAGATCTTTGAGCATTAGTTACTTTTCCTATACATTTTATATTATTATCAGCAAATGGAAAAGTGTCTTCATTAAACATGACATGTCTTGACATGATGACTTTTCCTTCTTGAGTCAAACACTTATACCCCTTCTGTTGTGTTCCATACCCTAGAAATGTACATGGGCTCGATCTAAAGTCAAGTTTGTGTGTGTTGTAGGGTCGTAGCAATGGAAAACACAAACAACCAAATGTCTTTAGTCTCTGATAATCAGGTTTTGTACCATATAGCACTTCATGTGGACTGCTATCTTCTAAGACTTTTGTAGGCAAGTAATTAATCAGAAATACTACAGTTGAAAAAGCCTCTGGCCAGAATTTTAATGGTAATGATCCTTGAGCTAGAAGAGTTAATCCCATCTCTACTACATGTCTGTGCTTCCTCTCTACTATTCCATTCTGCTGAGATGTATGTGGACAAGTGTATCTATGTATTATTCCTTTTTCATTGAAAAAGTGTTTAAGTGGCTTAAATTCAGCTCCTCCATCTGTTTGAAAAACCTTAAGTTTTCTGTCGAACTGCCTTTCTACTTGTGTAACAAATTGCTTTATAGCATCAGTGACTTCAGATTTGAATTTCAAGAAGTAAATCCACGTGTATCTTGTATATGCATCTACAAATGCTATATAGTGTTTGTACCCATAATCAGATGTTATAGATGCTGGACCCCATAAATCACATTCAACTAGTTCAAGTGGATGAGTGTAAATTGTTTGAGACTGATTGAAAGGTAATTGATGACTCTTACCTAGTTGACACTGAGTACATACATGTGTTCTGGTACGAATTAAATGAGATAAATTCTCTTTATTCAACACAACTTTCATTACATTTGTACTTGGATGTCCAAGTTTCTTGTGCCATACATCATACTCATATTCTATATTAGTGGATACAGTATTACAACAAACCATATTACTATCACCTCTCTTTCCAGTTTTGATATTGAATTTGTAGAGACCATTATGCAATCCCCCCTATAACAGAACATCTCCAGTCATGCTATCCTTTATTAGACATGTGTTTGAGTGAAATTCAAAAAATACGTGATTATCACTTGCAAATTGCGAAACACTAATCAAATTCTTCTTGATTTGTGGAACTCTTAGCAGATTTCTAAGCAGCATATTTTTATTTCTATTAGCAGAGGCAAAGTGTGCATTACCAATGTGTGATATATTGAGTGGTGTACCATTTCCCATGTGTATAGAGTTCTTACCTCTGTAAGCAGCTCCTCCTAAATTCAGATTATGTAGATTATTCGTAACATGATGAGTAGCTCCCGAATTTGGAAACCAAGATTCATTCAGTAGATCACCATCTTCAGCTGCATAGATCTGATTCTCTCCTTGTGATACTTGGTGATTTGGAGTATTTCTTGTGCCTCCTCTAGCCTGAGTTAAATTGACATTATAAGAATGAGGTATGGATGTACCTTGATTAGGAGTGACTTGTTGATTGCTGTTGTAATTGGATTCAAATCTGAAATAACATCTCACAGCCGTGTGACCTATCTTCCCGCAAATCTGACATTTAGATCGATTGTTAAAGAATCTTCCTCTTCCTCTGCCTCTGTTGAATCCTCTGCCTCTTTCATGCGTATAATTTCCTCTACCTCCTTGAGCTTCTTAATGAATGTTAGCAGATGATTCAGATCTGAGATTAGTTTGAGTACCTTTGTTCTTTGTATTTGCAGCAAGATTAATCGAAAATTCTGATGTAGCGCTGTTCTTTTGCTCCAATCTACCTTCATGTGCTAGCAAAATGGAGGAAACATATTGTACTGAAGGAGTTGTTTCTATTGATGATATAACAGCAACAATCGCTTCAAATTCTTCACCTAGCCCGTTAAGAATATTGAGAACATGTTCTGTTTCATTCACTTTGTGTCCAGATGATTCCAAGAGATCGCACAAGTTCTTGATCTTGCTTAAGTATTCAAGAACATTCATGCTTTCTTTTCTAATATTTTGCAGCTGTCTCTTGTAGCTCATAATTCGAGCAGCTGCTTGTGAATTGAAGTTTTGATGAATGGCATTCCATACCTCTAGTGATGTCTTACATCCGATTACAGATGACATGAGACTGGGGCTGATTGAAGACAGGATCCATGAACACAGCAAGCTATCTTGCCTGGAGTATATCAGAAAATCAGTATTTGTTACGATTTGA
Organism: Allium fistulosum; assembly: GCA_030737815.1. Classification (NCBI taxonomy): domain Eukaryota; kingdom Viridiplantae; phylum Streptophyta; class Magnoliopsida; order Asparagales; family Amaryllidaceae; genus Allium; species Allium fistulosum. The sequence continues at coordinate 1,257,172,480 of CM060904.1, forward strand.
CCTTCTTGATTCGTAGCTACTTGTGGTGGTATCTTAGTCTCTGGATCTATAAATTTTTGTAATCCATATCCTTTAATTGCCATTTCGAGTTGAAATTTCCATAGTAGAAAGTTGTTATCATCTAGGGTTACAGTAATCAATTGAGTTTGGGGATTGATAATTGATTTCAGCGATTCTTCAAAGGTTTTTGATGTTTGATTGATAGTTGTGTTGACAATGTTGGTTGATTCTTCTCTTGATTGAGTATCCTCGTCTTGAGCCATTGAATCGATTAGAATTTAGGAGTTTGAATAATGATGGAGAGGAGTTCTGATCCAGATCTGATATTCCGTTTGGAAGTTAAGCTCTGATACCATGATAAAGTAAAAGAAGATAGAAAAGCAAAAAGAAGAAGAAAACCAACCCACCTTTATTTACTATCTGTACATATATTTATATACAAGTGTGCAAGTACACAGCACAGTATAAAAGCGTAGAATGGTACAAATACAATAGTAACACTAATAGGAACGATTACTACTGGAGATGGTATTTGTAAGAGTTGGGATGCAAATTCATTGCATGTAAGCAAACTACTATGTTTGATCTTACTTTGGTAAGTTTATTTGGTGACATTTATTTTGGTTTTAGGGTATATGTATTAGCTATCGGTATGTTACTGTTTATTCACTTGTTTTGATAGTATAGTTCATAAATTTTGTTTGTATAGCTGGATGTAGTAGTATAAATTGTTGTGAATATGGACCAAGGTAAGAACATAACATTTTTCATATAACATGGATGAATTAGTTCATATATCCTGATTTAATTCTTAGTCGCACTGGAAGATGACGGTGTAAAGTAACGTATAACAATATCACATTATTGTCATTTCCTTAAACCTACATGTTTATCTACTGTCCACTTTACTAACTATAAAATAAAAACGGTAAGCTATATTTAACATTACACTGAGCTGTAAGCAAACATAAAAAGAAGCATAAAAAAATATGTATAATGGTTGGGAAAAAATATATCTTTTGATTGTGTTAACTTTGTTATTGTTTATTCTTAAAAATTGACATGGGAGGAAGCATGTTATTTTTTGAGTTTGTGCTTACCCATGTCATTTCAGATTTATGTTTGTTATTTCATATTAAAACATATCTACATGGTAATGCAAATACTCATTTAAGAAAATGTGATGCCTTTTATAAATATCCATAAATAAAGTAGTAATATCTGAATTGAATCTGGTTAACAAGAGTTCAAGGTGTAGGCACCTGTTATGGTAAGTGTCAATTCAAATGTTACTGCTTTATTTAATATTTAATCTGGTTAAGATCATGGAATCAGATCATAACATTTAACCAATTTCTGCAGATATGTTAACCGAGCTGATGAGAAGAGAAAAGGGCTCAAATATCAAGCCAGACCCTGATATTGATATTTTCATGTAAGGTAATTTATTCTATTAGCAACTCCTGATTCTTACGACACTAGTTTCTATTGATAATTTAACATTGTTTTTCATTTTGCTTTTGCAGGCAATGTCCATTGGTGGTAAAGAAATTAATGCATTCATTGATTACATACTAAAGGTACTTAGTGCTACAACAGACTTATAACAAACAAAATCATATATAAACTTCACATCTAACATCCAAGTACTAATACTGCCCAATACATAAAGATAGTTACATTCCTCTGAAATACTTATTGAATTCTTTTTTACCTACAACATATTTTAAGACTTATATTTGTGCTCATACCATGGCTGGTGAGGAAATGTTGAGAGGCATATCTGAAGGACAAAGAAAGAGAGTAACAACTGGTATTTAAAAAGAAAAATGATTTTCGTTTAGACCTACATGTACGTGATATTAGTATACGTTGTATTGGATAATATTATGAATGTTATGTGTTATTTGAATGTTTCATCGTATATCATTGTTTTTTGTTGTTTTATAATGTTATCGGTGATATTATATTATTTAGTTGAGATATATATATCATTCATAGCATGTTTGGTATTGTTGGAAAGAATGTATTTAAGGTTGAGGGTTAGAAATACAGTAAAAATGTTGCAAAATTGATTTAGAAATGATGTTGGAAAGGCGTTGGTAAAGTGTGGATAAAATGCTGTATTCTAAATTTGGTGTTGCTAAGGCGTCGGTAAGGCATCGGAAAGACGTCGAAAGAATGAAGCTGGAAAACACCCAACCACTACAAGAAACGCTTGGAAAAGCGACAACACCCAGCGACGGCTAAAAAAAAGTGGCCGTCGCTAGCCGTCGCTTATCGCGAATACATACCTGCTAGTCACTCTCACTCTCCCCCCAAATCATCTCAGTTCCGTCTCCCCCGCAAGCTGCCGCTGTCGTCCGCCACCAGGAGTCGTCGCAAGCTTCCGTCGCTAATTTCAACCTCTCCAAACTTGCCGGTTTGTCCTATTTTCCACTTTCTTTGTTTAATTTAGGTTTGAATTAAATTAGTTGATGATTTAGAGATTTGGAATTGGATGATTTAGGGGTTTCGAATTAATGAATATATGTTATTAGTTTATGATATAGTTTATTATTTGAATTGGGTATATAATGGTAAACCTAATTTTGAAAATTAGTTGAATGTGTGTTTGAAAATGGTGATTATTGTGTATTAGGTGATGATAATTAGTGTTGATTTGGTGGTATTAATTAGTGAATTTATTGTTTACTATGTTGTTAAAAATTATGGCTAATTTAAAAACCAAAAAATAGGCCATGATTATTGAATAATATGTTTATTGATAAGTTTACGAGAATGTTTGTTATACTGTTGTAAGTGCTAACTACTTATTTAGTTCACAAAATCGTTAATGAAAATTTATGTAGTTAAACAAAAGTTAAAATATGTTTTAAAAATTTAGATTTAATTAATAAGTATTTAAGTAGTTGAATGAATTATAAAATAGTTTTTGCAGTTGTTAAAATAGTAACTCATAGTTCCCATTTGCGAGATAAGGCATATTTTCCGAGTTACTGATTGTTCGCATGGATTTTGATTCATAATTAAACGAATTCTATTTGGCTACATTACTAAAAAAAATTTAAGTCATTATTTCACTACAGACCACTAATACTTCAATATTAATATTTTTTAATTTGTGCTTTATTTATGCGAACCCCTTAAAGAATTTTTAGCCCCGTCAAACAAGTGTTGTATATGATCGTTATATGGATATTCGTTTTTGCACAGAACAAACATCTATATTCATCTGATACAACATTTATTGGATTTGTCCTAGTATTTGGACAAGTTACAAATACAATAATGTAATCATATTTTATAAATCATTTCAGTTTAAACGGTTCAGAAAATTTCGATGGCACTTCCTTTTTTCCCTGTGTACACGCATTTGTGTACGATACAGGGAATAAAGGGAAGTGCTACCAAAAATTTTTAGAATCGTTTAACCTGAAATGATTTATAAAATATAATTACGTTATTGTGTTTGTAATGGGAAGTAGGATAACCGGCCGTCAAAGTAAAAAAACAATAAACTTAAGAATTGAAAACTTGAATGCAATATTTGTTTGAATTTGTTAAAATAGTAAAGGGTTATATATGAATTTTTACAAGACTTTAATATGAAGTGTGTTATTCAATCTTCTAACCTACATTTTACAAATCAGGAAAGATGTTCGATTATTTTCTCGATCGTAGTTGGATGTATGAACCTCGAAAATGTATGAAAGGATCAATAAAAGAACGTTTCTGTAACGGTATACAAATATTTATTAGATTTTCTCAATCTAATAATCGAAATAACGTAGAAATTCGTTGTCCGTGTAGTAAGTGCAAACATATGAAACATTGGAAACCAGATGTAGTAGAAGTACATTTGTACAAATTTGGTTTTGTGCCGAATTATTACTTATGGGATCGTCATGGAGAACTTGTTCAACCTACACCTAATCTTATAGTGTTAGAGGACGATAATACTATGACCAATCCTATAGAAAACATGGTGCAAGATGCTGCACGATCAATGTTTCCTACCTTTGACCAAGGTGATGATGGGAACGAAAATGTTGACGAAGAGCCGACCGTGGAAGCTAATTTTTTTTATGATTTATTGGATTCTGCTAAGAGGCCATTGTGGGATGGATGTACAAGCGGAACCGAATTATCTGTAACCGCCGAATACATCACTATGAAATCGAAATTTAATCTTACAGAAGTTGCATTTACAGTAGTTGTATAAACTGCAAAACGACACATGCCACCTAATAATTTGATGTGTGATAGTCATTAAAAAGTAAAAAAACTTATGTCTGCTTTTGGATTGTCATACCAGAAGAAATATACATGTGTAAAAGGTTGCATGCTGTATTGGAAAGAAGACGCTCATCTTACTAAATGCAGAATATGTAACGAGGAAAGATACAAACCAAGAAAAAAGAAAGGAAAAGAAGTTCCATATAAGAGGATGCATTATTTACCCATCACTCCCAGACTTCAACGGTTATATGCATCTTCTGCTACAACATGTCATATGCGATGGCACAGTGTGAGAACACCAAAAGAAGGAACTTTGATACATCCATCTGATGGAGAAGCATGGAAACATTTCGATAAGACTTATCGTGAATTTGCGGCAGAGAGCCGTAATGTTAGGCTTGGCTTATGTACGGATGGATTTTCGTCATTTTCTCAGTTTGGTAGTAAATATTCATCATGGCCTATTATTATTACTTCTTATAATTTACCTCCATGGATGTGTATGAAAACTCCATATATGTTTCTAACGATTGTCGTCCCCGGTCCCGATGATCCGACACAAGGAATTGATGTTTATTTACAACCACTAATCGACGAGTTGAAAACACTGTGGCATGAAGGAGTTGAAACGTATGACATTTCGAGAAAAAGGAATTTTCGTATGTTTGCTTCTTTATTATGGACTATTAGTGATTTTCCCGCGTATGGCATGTTTTAAGGTTGGAGCACATCTGGACGTCTAGCTTGTCCTTATTGTATGGATGAAACACGAGCATTTTCATTGAAGTATGGGATGAAAATTTCTTGGTTTGACTGTCATCGGTGTTTCCTACATACCAATCATAAATTTAGAACGGATAAAAAGAACTTTAAAGCTAACAAAGTAGAGAGTATGCTACCACCTAAGGTTTGGACAAGTGAAGAGGTATATGAAATTGTAAAAGACTACCCAAAGATACATGAAACTGGGATACAGGTTGAAATTCCAGGTAAATCGGACATTCATAACTGGTGCAAGCAAAGTATATTCTGGGAGTTACCGTACTGGAAAAATCTCCTACTCCGACATAACATTGACGTCATGCACAACAAAAAAAACGTGTTCGACAACGTGTTTAACACAATTTTGAATGTGAAGGGGAAAACCAAGGACGATGCGAATTCAAGACGTGATGTATTACACTTCTGTAAGTGGCCCGAATTGCAATTATACGACGATAATAAGAAACCCAAAGCATGCTATGAGCTAGACAACAAGCAAGTAAAACTCGTTCTAAAGTGGGTGGAAGGACTTAAATGTCCTGATGGGATTTCTTCTAACCTCCGTAGATGTGTTGACTTTAAAAACAGCAAATTGAGTGGGATGAAAAGTCACGATTTCCACATTATGATGGAGTATTTTTTTTCCCGTGATTTTCAAAGAACTGCTGCCTGCAAAAATATGGAGTCTTATAACAGAATTAAGTATCACTACAACAGAATAGGGCTTTCATAGCGTTCAGAAAATTACAGCTTACCATAGCGTTTCAGAGAACGCTGTGAAACGACAAGCTATGGTAGGCCGTTAGCATTACATAGCAGGGAGAAAAACGCTATAATAAACCATAGCGTTTATAAACGATCATAGCGTTTGTAGCCTACCATAGCGTTTATGTTCTGTTATTAAACCAAAACGCTATATGAAATATTATCCTGCAGTTGATTTCTACAGCGTTTTTTGGGCATTTTTATAACGTTTCAGCATACCATGTTATAGCATTAGGATGATATTTCAATAGCGTTTCTTATCATACTTGTATAGCATTTATGATTTTCTATTATAGCGTTGTTGATGCGTAAATCTTACATCACATACACAGTTTCGATAGCGTTTTGTTAATCAATAGCGTTTATCTAACGCTATCCCATGTAATATTAATTTATAGCATTTATCTGTTTCAGTCTCATCTTTTTATTATATTATTATTATTATATATATGTATGTATATGTATATAGTTGCATGACAACTTTGAACTCTACATTGCATATTATGATCATCGAATAGTGAAACCAAATCAACTAATTTCACTTAGCTGGAGAATCCACCGTGAGACTCGAGAACAATGAAACAACGGTGCAGTGAGTGCACAACCATTAAAATTAAGGCTAAAGCACAATCAATAAAAGCATTCATTTCTTACAGTAACAGCCTAGTCTAGGTCATAATAAACAGTTTGCCTCCAACATTACATAATAACAACATTATCTAGCATAATGTACTAATACAAGTATGAAGAAAACATAAGCACATTACTTAGCCTAGGAATCCATCTTTCCCATCATTTTTGCAAGCATAGGAGCTACCTTAGGATTTGCTTGATGTTTCACCAAACTTGCAGGATTACCCATACCTGTGCAAATTCAATGAACATATGAGACAGGAAGTTAAAAGGAGCATGTCCTAATTTGCAGATAACTGTATACTGTGCATTAGTCCACAAAAGTTAAGGACGTTTACTGTGCATTACAGTCCACATAAGTATACATATACTGTGCATTGCAGAAAAGTGGCCAGGACATCTTAATATGAAAGCTATCAAATATAAACTGTTTAAATTCTTTGCAAATAAGAAGTGGAAAGTATCGGATAAATTTTTATCAAATATCAAATACTTCTTAATGGAATGAGCCATGAATTAACTACAATTGTTAGTTGATCTGCCAAGACATTTGGAAAGATGTCACGTTGGGATAGTCTTATTATCTGACCTACGTTGGGAAAGATCGTGCGATTTCGGCGTTTGGCTATCTTTTCGTCGATTCAGATCGGAAGAAGTGCGATTCGATCTGAATCGTACGATTTAACGATTTTTGATAACACTGCTTGGTGTTAATTAAACTGATGTGTACAAAGGCATAATGCACATAATTCATCGACGATTTAGTGGTGAACCGAAGATTAAATTTTTTATTTTAGGCCTAGTTTGGAAGTTGCTATAAAAATAGCCATTTTTTTTTGTAATAAAGCATTTTTGTAAATGCCCACTCCTTAAATAAGTATCAACAAAATTTTAAATTTAACTTTTGCAAATTTAAATTTGCACGAGCGATTTTTTCAAGTCCAGCACCACTGTCTCATTTGTTATACAATCTGATTTTAATATATTTCGTCACAAGTTCAAATTTTGTCCAGCAGCGATTGATTGAACCATTGAACAGATGTTGAGTATTATAAACCTATTTTCGTTTTAAAGGAGTCTAAACTTGAAACAGCTTATGCAAGAGGTCTGAACTGAAAATTTGTCCAATCATTGTCTTATAAAAGCTTAGTAATAAAATTACTTCAAAAATAAATTTCTTTAGGAGGAAACAAAGCAAGTATGAAGAAAAGGATAGAGCACCGACCTTCACCAACATAAAAAAGGAAGCACATGTGGCATTAAAACAGACAATTGAAGGACAAAGACACAGATACGGACGTATACATGCTCACATTTGACCAACTCTCTTCGTTACATTGTTGTAACGACCTTCTTTCATAACTGTTCCTGCGCTTTTGAGAATTTCACTACACTATCGAGTTTTTTCTCCATAAGGACATGATCATTCTCTGAAACTAATCATATGAAATTTCAGGTCAGTAACAAATATTAGCTTAAACATAGCAGATTCAAGAACATGAAAGCTAAGAATTGTTTATACCCAGTGCTTGTTTTCTAAGAGCTGCTTGCTTCTCCCTCAGTACCTGGTTTTGGCTTCCAATTATTTCATCATTTTCTGAGAATAAACTCAAATGGGATAAGTTTCGAACTAGAGCATATGGATTAAAATCTAAGGGAAAATTAAGGTTATCAGAACTAAATACCTGGACTAGACAGGATTGCCCTGGGCATTGGAACAAAGCTAGTTTTGATGTTGGTGTTTATATCCCCATGAAGTGCACTGTCATCCTTCTTCACTGTACAAGAAATATTACATGCATGTATTATATATAGTTACATGGAAAAATACAAAGAAGAGGAGGTGAAATATGTATAGCGTAATCATACACTTAGGCACAACAGAGAGTGGCTTTGATGAAATCTTGGGATCAGAGTTTGGTGTTCTTGCAAGTGGCAATATGTGATTATCTTCCTGCTTCTGATCCTTTACACGTTCTTTTATTTTGGCTCTGTGTTCCTCGGAATATTTGTTTTTCTTCTTCCCTTTTGGAGTATTGAAATAGAAAAGTACGGTTTTAGATTCTATATAAACATATACTAAGCACTTATTCCACTAAGCAATCTTTTGAGCTATATTACCATTAGAAGAAGCAAGTTGGGACTTAGAAATCTTTGCATTTGATCCACTAGAATCATGTACATCTGAAAATTAGAAGAGAAATGATATAGGTTAGATAATAAGACACAGGTTTAGTTATTTAAACTACAAGCCTCCACCTTTTTGTAAAAAAACAGTTCAAATTGTAGGTTATTATAAATTTTATTTCACTTTTTATTTTGAACTTTTTAAGTATATTTATATTGAATTGCAATGAAGCTTATAGTATTGGAGATTCTTTTGCAATTAGCATCCCTACCCAAGTCTGTAAATATTAACCAACCCATCGATAGCCCTTAAAATAACAAAAATATTTGGCACGTTGGTAGTTGTCTAGTATCAAGCATATTGGTTCTTCAAACATGAAAGTATCAGATGTAAAACAAAATGGAGAGCACTGAATCCAAATTTAAACATAGCAACAAGAGAAGCAACTTCACAACTTAACGATGCTCATTTCAGAAATGAATGTGATACAGATTTCTTTGAATGGTTTGATGGGGGCGAATTCATATTCCATAAAGCACGGGACAAGGTCAGAAATCGAGTTCAAACTCAAAAAATGGGCATAACTGATTTGGCATAATAAAAACAACAAGTGAATGTCCTTTTGTTCATATCAAGCCCACATCTACCGATTGAGTACTAAAAACCGATTACAGAAATGTGGATGCACATCGATTCAACATGCGTACTTTGTAAACAGGAAATTGAAAATAGAATCATCTATTCTTTTAATGCACTTATTAGTGTGTGTGTGTGTGTATAACATGGTGTTTATAACTCATTAATAGAAAATAATGATGACTAAATTTAATTAAACTGTAGATATGTTCAGATTATGACCAGATGAAGCCGTATATATATTTAATAAAACCACAACTTTGTAGACATAAAATCTCAAGTGTTATAAAATTTTATTTTATATAGATACATGGATCTTGAATAAACAAGGAAATTTATGATGGAAACTAATTGGAGCATTATTTTAACAAATTCAGTAAAAAATTAACAGCCAGTTTTCAACACATTAATTGCCATTGTTATCATAAATTTGGTGTCACCTAAACAATTGATTTAGTCACCTGAACAAAGAAATTTGGTGTCAACACTAGTTCTCAAATGATTGTTTGTGCAATATTTGAATTATTCTGACATGTACTTTGTCATAATTGGCTGTAATATGAGCAGTGACTAGATATAGGATTTAGTGTATTAACTTTTTGGATTTTAAATATGGTTGTCCAGGTTAACCCAGTTAAGTCAAATGTATATAAATTAAAATTTTATCAGAGTAGTAAATAGAGCTCCAAAGCCAACAACACCTGAAATGTTCATCGTCTAGAAAATTTAAATTGAATTATTCATTAGTAGTTTTAGTAACTTATTGTCTAGGCTATTTGTGTATTAAGGTTAACAATATATAACGTTAGTTGGTGGTGACTGAAAGCATGTATGTAACTTGTCTGATTAAGTGTAAGCATCATGCATCACATTTGTGTGAACTAATTAGAAAAGAAAGCCCAGTAATTAATTGCAAACGTAATTGAATATTATCCACTAAGACATCACCAACTTCTTCATTATTTCTATAATCATTGTTAAATTTTCATTATGAAGATACATATATTTCATTGAAGACAACTGTACATAGTGTTGGGCTTTATCTTTCTATGACATTGATCTTTATTTTGTTAAGAACAAAAGACAGATTATATACATTTTTTAAGGAATATAATTAGTATGTGATTGTAGTGAAAAACTTCAAAAAGAGTCTTAAAGAATAAGACATTGAAAGTGTTGTGTCCTTTTAAGATAAGTGATTTGTTGCTGGGTCGTAGAGAATCAAGATTTTGTATCTTTTATTTACCTATAATGCATGTTATGGCTTCTAGATGCTTGGTGTTGAAAACTAAAGCTCTCTTTTAACGGGCACCTGCGACTATTTTTGGGATTACGATATCTATCTCCCAATATACAGTATGAGTTTAAGTACTATGTTTACATGTAACACACTATGAAATGTCCAAGCAAAATTATAACTTGAACCATATGATACGCCAGGATATATCGGCGTTTAAGAATATTGCCCTTTTTAAAATTGCATTTTGTATAGTTATCTATTTTATATTTCCATATATCGCTATATTTATATTTGTATTTGCCTCAATTGTATTTTCCTTTCACTCTGTATTTTCCTTTTACATGTTTACTTAATCTACAAAACACACTTACAGCTAGATGCTATGTAATAGGTTTTGATCAATTAGTAAAGATATAGAATTATATTTGTGTTCTTCTCCCTCCTTTTCTTTTCAATTTTTTCCTTTTTGTTTGTTTTTTTTTGGTATTGAATTTTTGTTCTTGTTAAGTATTTCTATATAGTATTAGAGTAGAATTTTATGGATTTTGTTATCTAATTTAAGTTTGTTTGACTACGATGTCAAATCCATTCAGAAAACTACCACCGCTTTGTTTTTAGTTTACTTGTTAATCAACATTAAATTTTCAATCATCACATACATTTGTGATTAACTTAACCAAAAACTAAATAGGATTATCGTACCATCAAAAGATAAAATATTTCTGCATAAGGTGCACTTGGCGGACTTTCGTCTTGTTAAACTAATCGATTCGAGAATCATTAATTAACTGATTTGTTATATAATTGCAATACTATGTACCTATATAATAATAGTGGTACATAATCAAGAATTAAATCACATGTTCAAATATGTATACATCTTAAAATTTTGTATCTATAAAAGAAACAATTTATACTTACCAAAACTTGATTCTGTTACAACTTTTGGGGCTGGCCACGCTACTGTAGAGCCTACAGCATCTTCATCACATACAAGATCGGAAGTCGGTCTCCATAAAAAGCAGATTAGTCGGTCTAGCTAATCTGCTTTTTGATGCTCTCCAAATGCATCTCATTTGTTGAAAAATAGGCACTTTCTGCCACTCCTCATCTTGTTTAAATCTAGCCTGCAAAATGTAAATTTCAATGAAAATAATTTCCAAAATAATTTTGTAACGTTATATGTTAGAGAGAATTATTTTATTAAAAATCATAATTTCATAGATGTCAGCCTAGGAGAAAATAGATATCACGTTTGACATGTCCATTTTTTTAGAATATGGCACATGGGACACAAAAATATTTTTCATAGATGCTAGCCTTAGTAACAGCTTTTTAGCGGCTTTGCATCGCTAATCGGCATCAGAAATCAATCCATTATCTACTAGTGCTAGTATGCAGGATGGATGCAGACGCACTTAGACAGTTTATGTCAAACTTTGTAAACCTACAGGCAGACGATAGAGACGATGATTTTGAAGATGCGGTGGAAAGTAGTAGAATTGTTACTCGGCGTTGGACGACGACATAAACATAGGGTCGTGTATTTTATATTCTGTTTAATTTAACTTCAAATTTTGAGCCCTAATTTTTGGAGTGTTTAAATTAAAATGACGTGACTATGAATTGAATTTAGCTTAAATTTTGTATTAATGCAATTATATATTAGAACTAAACTACAATAACTTATAGTTTTGCATGCATGAGTTTAGAAATTTGAATTTGTATTTACTTGAGTTTCTAAAACTCAAGTAAGTCAAAGCTACAGGGTGGCTGTCATCTTCTACCCAATATTTTCTTTTGAGATTAAAATCCTTAAATTCTAAACCACTGGGGTATTGTTTGAATGATCCTATTGAGATGATTGTATACAGCTTGCTTATTAAAAAGTTTTCACACTCAAACTTATATAAGGTACTTGCCAATTCCTGTTATGAGTAAAATGATACACGTCAAATCAGATGATTCACTTCGTCCAGAATCTACGAAATTTGACTTTAAAACATTTAAAAACTTGTATTCATGGAACATAAATAACAAACAAATAGAAGTTAATATTATTCCAACAAGAGAATTGCCACAGATATGACTCGATTGGGCAGTAGAAAGAGTATTATAGAAAAAAAGATGTGGAGCATCACCTAAGAAACCTGATTGCATAACATGAACAAAACTTGATAAACAGAAGCACAGGAGGAAACAATGGCTGAAGCATCAAAAAATTCAACATTGCAAATTCAAATGATGCAACAAACATAAGTTAAATATAATTTTATATCAATATGTGTGTAGAGTTAACTTTACTTAAATATGAATAAATTCCTACATTTCACAGTCAAACTACAGCAGTTTCGTAGCCTACATCCATACCCAAAACTTATCATCAAACTTACCTCAAAAACTGATTTCGCGCCTCTCAGCACAGAACATTCCAGAAACAAGATTCTTTGATATCCTCAGTGCAACCCAAACTCCAGTGTTTGCCACATCCTCAGGCAGCATATTTCCCACATAATTCGTCATGGCAGTCTTCACCCAACCAGGGCAATAACAGTTCATATATATTTTCTTCCCTTTGTCTCTATTCAACAGCTGTTGTGCCATCAAACGTGTGCAAGCGTTCACTGCCAGTTTTGAAATCGAGTAATCAGTGAACACTTGAGGCCATTCTTTCAACTACGTCTCCTCATCTTTAACTTTGGTTGTTCGATAAATTTCATGACCATACCATCTGTTAAGTCTTCAGAAAGGCAACTATCTTTCAACAGCTGATCCCTTAAGGCAGCATCTCCTATTCCGTTGCACCTTCCATTGATCCTACCTAGTCTTTAGGTCACATTCAGTATTCGAGCACCATGCCTAGAAACCCTCATCAGTGGCAACATAGCTTCTAACATCTTCTCTGTCCTAAAGTAATTATACCCAACTTAAAGTTTATATATGAAAACTGATGTCTGTATCGACTTACTTCATGGGATATTGCTTCTTAATATCATCTAAAACTTCAAACTCAACTCCTACAGTGAAACACACTGCCATGATTGGATCTCTTAAAAAAGTTTGTATCATTATTATTATTACTAGCAATTCATGTTCAATCTTCCATAACACAAGTTCAAAGTTTTGGTGGAGGCTGCACTTTACTCTACGATTTAGGCACTTTTTCGACCACAAAATGCCATGATTGAATAAACTTACACATTCATTGTTCATATTAAAATCGGCCAAACACACCCGATTTGGGAACTTTCCTAAAACAAACTAACCTCGAGAAACATGCACACACTTTTGGGGAAAAAATCCTTTAAAAGAAATGGTAGTGCAAAATAAATCAAAAACTTTTAACTTTAAAAATTAAATGTTACCTTAGGAAGTACAGCCGCGAAAAAACTTTAACGTCAAAAGAAAAGGAAAAAAACAAGGTTTAGTTTAAAAAGAAAAGAAAAAGAAAAAATAAGGTTTAGTTTAAAAAGAAAAGAAAAAGAAAAAACAAGGTTTAGTTTAAAAAGAAAAGAACTGGTTGTCAGAAAAATGAGCAACCATAGTTAAATTTAGAGCCCAATCTTAGATTGATCCCTGCAAAATCCATGTTCTTCACATTTTAACAAAATCAATAATGTAACAACATTTGACGTTATAGCATATTGGAGGCCTACGCGCACAACAATAGATGTGTTGATACAAAACTAGAGGAAGATATGTAAATTTTAGCTAAATTAGTTGAGCAGCGACAGAGGAAAACTCAAAGGAAACTCCCAAGGCATCACGAATTGCTTTGGCAATTGAACCACCACAAAATAATTTTTCAGTACTACAATGAGATGAGTTTTTTCATCACAATAACAACAAATATAATAGATAGCAGTTATTTGTAATTCTTATACGAATGTAAAATTTTAAAGAAACGTATATATATCCCCATGTTTAAGCGTGTATCAACTTCTATCCACTAATTATGTTAAGAAGAAATTTTATGCACAATAATGATAATTAAAATTATATAATAATACCGCTTAGAAAGTTCAAATCGGAGACGCTTGAGGGTCGACTATGTGAGAGAGAGCTTACGGCATCGATCGACTGTTGACAACGGTGGTTAGGGTTATGCGATTGGGGTTTCTGGAGGTGATGATGACGGCGGCTAATGTTTCTGAAGGTGATAAAGTGAAATGAAGAATATTTTTTGGGGGAGGAAGTGACGAAACAATACACGCTTTTTTTTATTTCCCACGTAAATTTTGTTTCCAGCCCGCCTTTTTACCGAATAGCGTTGTAACCTAAAATTACCAAGTTGAATAGCGGTAGAAACCCTAGCTTGCATAGCGTACCAAAGGTGGTATGCGAGAACGCTATATGTTGGTGCTATCAAAAGACCATTTTGTTGTAGTGTATGTTTTATAAATAGCTTTGTTCTACGACGTTAAAGGTAGATCGTATACGTAAACTTGAAGCAGAAATCCCTATACTTCTATGCAAACTGGAGAAAATATTTCCGCCTGGTTTTTTAGTGTAATGGAGCATTTACCTGTTCATCTTCCATCTGAAGCACTCCTTCGTGGTCATGTGCAATATGGATGGATGTATCCATTTTAGAGGTAATTTAATTAATTTCGGTTTTTGTAGCACCATATAAATTTAATTAATTTTGTTATAGGTACCTGAATCATTTGAAGAAAAAAATTAGACAAAAAGCACGAGTAGATGGTTCGATTTGCAAATCGTACCTTGAAGAAGAAGCTTCATTTTTTTCTCACATTACTTCAGTAACGATGTGAACTTATCATTCGTAAGTGTTCCCCGTAATGAAGAAACTATTGAGCAGGATTCTTCTGAAACAATGTTATCTATTTTTAGACAACATGGAAGACCTACTGGAAAATGTGTGGAAATATGGTTAGATGATAGAGATTACCATGTGGCACACACATATATTCTTCTAAATTGTGCTGAAGTTGCACCATTTGTCAGGTACTTATGAATTCATATATATTTCAATTATACATGTATATATTAATTATAAAGGAATATAATACATATTTGCAGCATATACGAATCACAACATCCATCTGGTGATCTCAGTAAAGAATTTGCTGGATGGTTTTCAAACTACGTTCATGATACAGGAAACTGTGTTATTGACGAAGGATTACGACATCTTGCTATAGGACCAAAACGAAATATCAAGACTTATCCAATATTCTTCGTCAATGGATTTAAATTCAACACCAAAGATTACGGGACTGAAAAATTAACATATAACGGTGGTGTATTTGTCAAAGGAAGTGATGATTCAGAGGAGCATATAAAAGATTTTTACGGTGTCTTAACACAAGTTTTAGAGTTGAAATATTATATACAACCTGCAGAGAAAGTTGTTTTATTCAAATGCAACTGGTTTAGCAATGTTCCTGGCTCTGGAATTAATGTGCACAAAGATTATAAGCTAATTGAAATAAGGCATACATCGCATTACTATAAGTATGATCCTTTTGTATTAGCTAAGCAAGCTTTACAAGTTTATTTTCCTCCATATCTGTCCTTAAAAAAAGATAAAGCAGACTGGTGGGCTGTTTTTAAAACGAAGGCAAGATATACATTTGATGGAAATAATATTCCAGATGAAGCAGCGTATCAAGCGGATCTCGAGCCAAATACTGAAATAGTGATAACCGATGACATTGATGTAGGGTCATTGACTGATGAATCGAATGTTTTAATAGATGCATTTGTAAGTACCAAAGAAAATGATATAGAGTATGAGACCGAGTCTGAATCAGAATACGATGAAGACTGATCATAGATGGCATCACTTGTTGCATAATTCTGAGCTATGTATTAACAATAATGACTATGTTATGCAATATTCCGAGCTATGTAATAATACTGATGACTATATATGATTTGTATCATTCTGAGTTATGCATTATTCTTTTTACGTATGCTTTTTTCGATGATTATGTGCAGAGTATGTTTATGTGATGATTACCACTTGATTAATAATTATGTGATGATTATGCGACGATTAATGATTATGTGATATTGATTGATGATTATGTGATGCTTATGTTATCAGTACTTTTTTCTAAGCAGTACATCTCGGTCACTTTCACTTGGAGCTATGTCTGATAGGCGTCGTTATCGATGTAGTACATCTCAGTCACCTTCACTTAGAGGAGTTCCGATTAACTCTGAGCCAGATCTTCGTCGAGTTGCGGAGATAGTTCCGAAAAGTGCTGGGTATGTATCAAACTTATTTGAATTATATATATGAAATATATTGAATATATACATCAAAAATTCTAAGGAGAGTTCGAGGTGGAGCCGTCCGATTTCATTTTACAAGTATCAAAGGAAGCATACAAAAGTAGGATGTCCGGCTGTTGGCCTCAGTGGGATAACATCCTAACACATATAAAAAACGCAATATGGGCTGATTTTATGGTAAGTACAACTTTGTAATATATAACTATGCCTTATATGAAACAAAAAACAATATGCCATCATGCCTTATGATATCATTTTTATGTATTCTGTTCTGCTCATTGTTTTTTAATTATATAATCTCTTTTACATAACACGTATGATAATTCAATATGCAGGTAGCTGTACGTGTGGATCCGCAGAATATGGATGTTTTTATAAATCATTGGAATAAAAAGATGCGGAAATATTATAGAGAGACTCTTTCAAGGGCTAAGAGTTCAGGGAAAAAGCCAAGTTGGATGGGGGATGATATTTGGGTTGGATTCCAAAAATATTGGGAATCTGAAGCATTCAAAGTAAGTTATATTGTCACTATATTTTTACATTTAAATGTGTTGAATTATTTTACTTAATAGTGTATATAAATTAATAGGAATTATCGGCAAGAAACAAGGCTAATAGGAACAAAAACCTTGCTTTACATCGTGGTGGCTCGAAATCCTTCCAACAACATAGGAGGGAATTGGTAAATAAATTAACTATTATGTTCTATTCATGTATATAATCTATTCTTGTATATACTCATGCAATTTATCAATATAATCTATTTTTGTATATATTCAGTGGGCAAAGTATGGAAGGGAGCCTACAGCGGTTGAGGTTTTTAGAGCCACACATGCAGTGGAGCATACAGATGAGGATGGAAATGTTTCATATGATTGGTCGGACGACAAGGCTGCTTCTGTAATGGTAAATATGTTTATTTCTGTAATGAAAATATTTCATATTCGTTTATTTCACAGTAAATAAGTAAATTGTATATCAATTGTGTCAAATATCTGTTCGTAATTGTATGAGAGATATAATGCAGAGCATGAACGAGCAATACAAGCGAGTGGAAGGGAGTCGCTTACGGTTGATGAGTCTAATCGGATATGGGACTCGATCATTGAACCGGCAAGTCGAAACAGGCGTTATAGTTTCGGCAATATGGTATGTACTCAATGTTTACACAGTAGAAACCTGTATGCCATGAACTTCTTATTCATTTGAGTTTATTACCGATAACTTGAGTTTTCTTATTGTTATTGTATGCCATGAACTTCTTATTCAGTTGAATTATTTCACAGGCTCTTAATTTTCAAAGAGCATATAGGAGACCCATAGACGAGGAAGAGATTGCTCGGATGCAAACACAATTGGATGAGCTCAATGATTGGCGGAAGAGTCATTTCGCGACGCAGATAGATGAGCGTATTGTTGCCTTCTATCAGGAGCATGGGTCAATGCTCGAGGAAGGAGGTGCAGATGATGATGATGCTTAGTTGGTTTGTTTTGACGGTACGCTTTATATATATATATATGTACATATTACGAGGGGTTTGACATTTGGTAATTTGGATGTTGTGATTGATACTTAGTGTTTTGGTAGATTTGGTATTTTGGTTGTTGTCATTGATACTTTGGCACTTGATATGTACTGGTCATTTAATTTAGTTATGTGGGTTAGTTTGGTGGATTTACATATTTGGTTTTGTTGATTTTCTTATATGATTTTGTGAATATATGTTGGAATATGCAATATTTGATGATTTGGTTGTGTTGATATTGATTATATGGTATGATGGAATGGTATTATATGTGCGGAATGATGGAATTATATTATTTGGATTGATTGGGATTGAGGGTTGAAGGTGCTGCAATGTGGCAGCAAATATATTCCAGGTTTGCAACGGTTAGCAACGACTAGCGACGGCCAAATGGTCGAATATAGCGACGGCTAGCGACGACCAAATTGCAATGCTTTGCAACGGTTTGCATCAACAACCCGGGAAACCAACAACCCCAATGGTTGCTTCCACGTGGACACTTAACCGTTACAAGCCGTTGCAAAAAGAACGACGGAGCCGTCGCTTTGGCCGTCGCTTTCTTTTGTTGCAACGAGATAATTTGCAATGACATTTAGCGACGGCTAGCGACGGCCGCCAACGGCTAATAGCTGTCGCTAAACAGTGCTTCTTTTGTAGTGAACGTATGGCATCGGAAAGACGTAGAAATTTCTTTTCCACGCTAGTTTTACCGATGCCGATTTGGCGTCGGAAAATCAATTTTCTATTGTAGTGAATGCTCAATGAAACATATCGAATATCACCCAAAATGCCATAATCGTTAAGTGTTGTCCTTATACTTTGCTGATGACCTAATTATATTCACTAAACCCAATGTTAAATCTCTAGGCACTGTCTTACAGTCTTTGAATGAGTTTCAAGGCCTAACTGGACTCCAAATGAATCACTCAAAGTCAAAGATTCTTATGGCAGGTTCCACGGTAAGAAAAGTTATATTTTCTAATAGATATAACCTCCATATATATGATTTTTGGCGACCTTCGAATTCCAGTGGCGCTGAACCATGGCGACATCGGCCTCTACCAAGTCCACTTGCCCCTGTACAAAGAGAAAACATTACTAATTGTTCATTTATACTTATTCATATAGTAAAGTGGTATAAACTCACCAGAAAATCCTGCCAGATAGCCTCCCTGACTTGGTCAGGGATCTTACTCCACTTAGGCCAGCAATCTGTCATCCTGCTCATGTATGATTGCTTGGAAATGCCAAGCACAACTCCTAAGGGCTCCAAATCAAATCCCCTGTGTTAAATAAAACAAAGCTTTAGACAAGTATATATATGTATGAACAAATTTATATTGTTATCATTTTAATTTTGATACTTACGCTCCATCAGCCTTTGGCTGCAAATATACAAGTGGTCGAGCCGGAGGCTCACCACTACTCTCGCCGGCCGAGCGAGAAGAGCTACGACGTCTGGAGCCTGACATAATACCTGTTGAAAGTTTCATTTTTAATTATAGACGTAGATAAAATGATGATGATATGTGGTGCATGTAATGATGATGATGATATATATGTGATGCGTGTGCGTGAATATATAATTGTAAAAATTACCGGATATTACTCAGTCCTCGTCGTTTTCTGATTCAGACTTGATCTCGTGTTCTATATCGTTTTCCTCTACACTCTCAAATGGTTCGACTAATACATTTGTATCATCATTTAATTGTCCAAAATCAGTTTGATCGTCTGTAATTGTGATTTCAACATTTTCTTCGATATCTGCTTGATAGGCTTGTTCTTCTGGAATATTTTTTCCATCGAATGTAAATCTCGCCTTGGTTTTAAAAACCGCAGACCAATCCGCTTTATCTCTTTTTAGAGATGGATAAGGGGCGTAATAAACTTGTAGGGCTTGTTTGGCTAGTACAAACGGATCGTACTGCTGATAACGGGAGGTATGTTTTATTTCTATAAGATTATAATTTGGATGCACGTTAATACCAGAACCTGGAACATTGCTGAACCAGTTGTATCTAAACAGAAAAACTTCCTCTGCGGTTCTTATAAAATATGTCAATTGCAAAATCTAGGTTAACACGCCATAAAAATCATGTATATGATTATTAGGATCATCACTGCCTTTAACAAATACACCGGTATTGTTTGTTAATTTTTCAGCACCGTATTCTTTGGTTTTGAATTTATATCCATTAACGAAAAATATTGGATACGTTTTAACTTTCCTTTTCGATCCCAATGCCAAATGTTTTAATCCTTCATCGACCACATTATTTGTAGGATCACAAACGTAGTTCGAAAACCAAGTAGCGAAATTTTTGCTTAAATCGCCGTTTGGATTTTGTTATTCATAAACACTGCAAACAAAAACAATATATTGCTTTATTATTAATTTACACATGCAGTATTAAATTAAATTTATCAAAACTTGTAATCTGATAATTACCTAATAAATGGTGCAACTTCTGGACAATTAAGAAGAATATACGTGTGTGCTACATGGTAATCTCTATCATCTAACCATACTTCTACACATTTCCAGCATGTCGACCATGTTGTTTAAAAATAGATAACATTGCTTCAGAAGAAAAATCTTGTTCGACGGCCTCATCATTACGCGCAACACTTTGAAATGATAAATTCACATGATCATTGAAATAATGAGAGAAAAAGAACGATGCTTCTTCTTCGATATATGATTTGCAAATCGAACCTTCAACTCGAGCTTTTTGTCTCACTTTTTTCTTTAAATGATTTAAGTGCCTAATAAAAAATATTTCATATCAATATTGATTTTTAATTATATAGTTAAATTACATACTCAGTATTAACAACATACCTCTCGAATGGATACATCCATCCATATTGCACAGGACCTCGAAGACGTGCTTCAAATGGAAGATGAACAGGTAAATGCTCCATTACATTGAACAAACCTGGAGGAAATATTTTCTCCAGTTTGCAGAGCAGTATAGGGATTTCTACCTCAAGTTTACGAAGACGGTCAACTTTTAACGTAGTTGAACAAAGCTCCTTATAAAATAAACTAAGTTCTGTTATAACCTTCCAAACTTTTACGGGCAACAATTCTTTGAAAGCGACGGGTAACAAATTTTGCATCATTACATGACAATCATGGCTTTTCATCCCACTCAGTCTTCCGTTCTTATAGTCGACACATTTACGAAGATTAGATGAAATTCCATCAGGAAATCGTAATCCTTCCACCCATTTTAACAGTACTTTAATTTGGTTGTTATCTAATTCATAACATGCTTTGGATTTTTTAGTGTCATTTAGCTTCATATGAAGCTCAAGACGATTACATATTTCTTCTATATCACGTCTTGATTTCAGATCGTCCTTAGTCTTTCCCTTAACATTCAAAAGTGTATTAAACACATTATCGAATACGTTTTTCTCGTTATGCATCACGTCAATGTTATGACGGATTAAGAGATTTTCCCAATAAGGCAACTCCCAGAATATACTCTGTTTGCACCAATTATGAAACGTCGATTTACCTTGGATTTCAGTTTGCTGCCCGGTTTCATGTATCTTTGGATAATCTTTTACAAGTTTATATATATCTTCACTTGACCAAATCGTTGGTGGTTGTAAAGTCTCATGTCTATTAGCTATGAAGTTTTTTTTGTCTCTTCTAAAAGTATGATTAATATGGAGAAAACGTCGATGACAATCAAACCATGAAATTTTCTTCCCATGCCGTAAAGAAAATGCTCGTGTTTCTTCCATACAGTAAGGACAAGCAAAACGACATGCCGTACTCCAACCCGAAAGCATTGCATATGCAGGAAAATCACTAATAGTCCATAACAGAGAAGCGAACATCCGAAAAATTTTCTTTTTTGGTACGTCGTATGTTTCAACTCCTTCATACCACAATGTTTTTAACTCTTCGATTAACGGTTGTAAGTAAACATCGATACCCTGTGTCGGATCATCAGGGCCAGGGACGACAATTGTGAGAAACATATATGGAGTTTTCATACACATCCACGGGGTAAGATTGTAAGGTGTGATTATTATAGGTCAAGATGAATATTTAGAACCAAACTGAGAAAACAATGAAAATCCATCAGTACACAAACCTAGTCTAACGTTACGGCTCTCCGCTGCGAAATTGGGATATTTCTTATCAAAATACTTCCATGCTTCTCCATCAGATGGGTGTATTAACGTACCTTCTTCAGGTGTTCTCACACTGTGCCATCTCATATGATGCGCTGTTACAGATGATGCATATAACCTTTGAAGTATAGGAGTGATAGGTAAATAATGCATACGCTTGTATGGAACTTCTTTTCCCTTTTTTTCCTTGGCTTGTATCTTTCTCGATTACATATTTTACAATTTCGAAGACTGACATCATCTTTCCAAAACAACATGCAACCATTTAGACATGTATCAATTTTTTGATACGGCAAACCGAAAGATGACATTAGTTTTTTCACTTCATAATAATTTTCGCACATTAAATTATCTGATGGCATATGGCGTTTAGCAGCTTGTACAACAGCCATAAATCCGGCTTCTGTGAAGTTGTACTTTGATTTCATCGCAATGTACTCTGCAGTTGCCGATAATTGAGTGCCGCTAGTACATCCATTCCACAGAGGTTTCTTAGCAGCATGCAATAAATCATATATTTTTTTCGCTCTAACATTTGGTTCTTCTTCGACGTTAACATCGTCGTTATTAATTTCAACAGTAAGGAACATTGATCGTGCTGCATCTTCAACCATATGTTCTATGAGATTCGTCGTACTAACTTCATCACTAATGACCTCTATTGACTGTTCTTCGTTACGTGTTATAATTTCTCCATGACGATCCCACACCAAATAATTGGTTACGAAACCATATTGGCGCAAATGAATCCTAACCATATTCGGTACTAAATGCTTCAACAATTTGCACCTACTACACGGACAACGAATTTCTACGTCGTTTCCAATATTACTTAAAGAAAATTCGACAAACACATTTACCCCGTTAAGGAAATGTGTACTTATTGAGCCTCCAATTTCTCTTCTTTGATACATCCAGCTCCGATCAATAAAATAATTGACCATTTTTCCTACTGTTAAACCTATGATCAATAGTAAAAAAACTATTAATCAAATTCGATAAACACATTTTAGATTTTACTGTTTTTTATAATCCATTTTCGTTTATATACAAAGATATATTTCTTGCTATTTTGTTTACATTTTCGTACCTTTTGTGATGGTCGGTTATCCTACTTCCCATTACAAACACAATAGTAATTACATTTCTTAAATCATATCATTATAAACGATTTCCCAAAATTTCGGCAGCACTTCCCCCGTGTTCCTTGTATCGTACACAATGCATGTACACAAGGAACAAAAAGGAAATGCCGTCGAAATTTTGTGAACCGTTTATAACGATATGATTTACGAAACGTAATTACTTTATAGTATTTGTAGCTTGTCCAATACAGGAACAAATCCAACAAATATTGTATCAGATGAATATGAATATCCGTTTTGCAATAAAAACGAATATTCATACAACGATCATATACAACACTTGTCAGACGTGGCCAAAAATTCACTAAGAGATTTAAATTTTGTTTGTCTAATAATTTAAAAGATATAATTTAAAGCAATCATATAGGCCAAAATTTCACTAAGAGATCATATTACTAAAAGATATAATTCATGTTCGTAAAATATTCGACTAATTCATGTTTGCCTAATAATTTACAAAACATACACAAAATAATTTAAAGCAACCCTAACTAATCTAACGCTAACTCAAATGCGCATTTACACTAAATTATCAACATATGTATATATGTACATAATATATACACACAAACAATTTGGACATTTGGATGGTAATGATTGTAATTAGCACTTAGTTTGGTATAATAAACAATTAATAGGCCATTAGATACAACTATAACAAACAATTAAACATAAATTAGCAAAATTTTAAAATTTAAAGTTGTAGGCAAAACCTGATTTTGGAGTGGAATTGGATAGAGAGAGGCCGCTGGTATTGATTGATGGCGCCGGAGTGGCTGCCGGTTGCGTGGGGAGGCTGGGAGCAAGAAAAGAGAAGGAGTGGAGGAAGAGGGTGGAGGTTTTGGTGTTTTTTGGTGAATGAAGAAGAATGAAATTTGTTCTCGGCCAGCTGCAGGTTTACACGATATTTCCAACGGCTTCCAACGGCCACAAACGATAATTTTTCAACGGTTACCAACGGCTTGTTAAAAAATAACGAGCCGTTGGTAGCCGTTGGAATCCCCGTTGGCGGCCGTTGGAACACTGTCGTGGCTATATACTGTATTTCTAGTAGTGATATGATGCTATATGGAATGAAGTACCTAGTCATTCCATTAACGACATCGAGAATCACAAAAATTCACTATATGGAGTTATATGAAAAAATAACGACCAAGCTTAAGTCTTGAGATAACAATTTCTTGACCTATGCCGGTAGGTTGACTATTATCAATTCTATAACCTTCTCTATGCAAGGTTATTACTCTAGAATCTTTATTCTTCCTAAAAAGCTTCTGCATATGATTGATCAAGCATGCAATCACTTCTTATGGTCAGGCTCTCCTTTCTCTAAGAAACCAATCCCATTTTCAATACACAAAATCCAAAAGCCACTTATCTAAGGTGATCTAGGAGTTGCAAATTTAATCAAATGGAACAAAGTGGCAATATCAGCGCACCTGAATCCTTTAATAAGCCAAAGAAGATCCTTGTGGAAACAGTGGTTTGAGAAGCATTATGTAGGAAATAAAGACTTTAGAGCTTGGAAAATAACAAAATATTAGATGGACATAGAGAAGTATTCTTGAGTCAAGGGATAGCCTCAAACACCAATGTCAATTCACCATAGGCGTGAACTCATCAGCATCATTTTGGAGTACACCATGGTTTACTCTAGGCTTGGTCCTCAAGGATTTACTGACCTATAGTGAAATGATGCAAATTGGAATCCTGATCCATGCTAGAATCGGTGATTATCATTTTAATGGCATAATCAACCTACCATACTCTAGCAACCAAAGAATAAGAGTAGCATGGAACCTTATCTGCAAAGTAAAGCCTATAACAAGTGAGCATGACTCCATTGTTGGGGAAAGTCCCATAAAAAGCACTCGATTAGCCCTGTGTGCAAGCTGCTAATAACTACGTCTGAAAATGATCCATGGAGCAGTAGGGTGTGGGATAGCTCAGGAACCCAAAATCAAAATTTATTTATGTAGAGAGCGCTTAAGAATGCAAATTTAACACAAGACAAGCTTTGTCCTTCTGGTTTTTTGAATACCCCTCTCTGTCCTATGTGTGAGCAAGATAATGAAACAAATGTGCACTTGTACTTCCAATGTAGAGTAACCAGTAATATATGGAAAGAAGTGGCGAGGTTAGGCGGCCATTAGATGCTCTCAAACAACAATGAGATGGATTGGGTGATTGTTTTTAAGGCAACAGGATGGAAGAATTTCAAAACGAAAGTGTTACTTGCTTCATTAACGGTGGTTCTCTATGAATTATGGAAAGGAAGGAATGGAAGAATATTTCAATAAGTAAAAGGAAAGAAGGGAGAGGCAATACCGTAATATGGTGCTGCATATAGGAGAAAATAAGGAAAATATTAGGTTGGAGAAAGGACGAAATCAAAACATCACGTGATAGCTTACTGTACAGCTGGATGGACTTTTGTACTTAGCCATGTATTATTGATTTTTGTGTCTTGCTTTTTGGTGATTTAATAAAAGAGTTAAGGGACCTCGTTAAAAACCCTGCTTAAATTCCAAAAAAAGACCTGTACTTTAGGCATTATGAACTTCTGGCTATGTATATGATTACTTCTTTACTTTGAGTATATGACTTTTGACTTTGAACCAACATTTGGAAATATGAAATTCACAATAGCCGCACTTCCATCACCTTACTTGGATCAATAGCCTAAAACCTAAAACCCCCAACTTTCCTAACAAGATTGTAAAAAGAAATTATTAGACCTAGATTATTTTTCAAAATAAATGGAAAATCTCCTTGTTTGTTCATTTCTTGTTAGCTACCCAGAACCTTTCTGTTCCACTACAGACTCAGTTTGCAATACTAGTGCAGACTCAGTTTGTAACAGTGCAAACTGATCAAAGTTTGCACTGGTGCTCTGCACTTAGTAATGCAAATTGAGTTTGAATTACTAAGTGCAAACTCAGTGCAATCAATGCAAACTTAGTTTTTAGACAATGCAAACTCGGTTTTCCTTGAAAGGCAAACTTAGTTCACACTACTGAGTGAAAATTCCATTATACCAGGTTTGCACAATGTGCAAACTGCAAGTTTCCACACAGCAGTACAAACTGCAAGTTTGCGCTACTGAGTGCAAAATCAGTTTGCTCAACATGCAAACTGCAATTTTTCACAATGAAATGTAAAGATAATGCATTTTTTCCTTATTAAATGGCATAGTCATGTTTAAAGATGATGCATTTTTAATTGGCATATTTAGTTGGAATTAAGTAGACCACTTGTAATATTATTGTGAATTCGATTCAAAGTGCGATGATAGAATATGGCAAATAACAACTACATAGATGATGAGTTTGTTGCATTGCTTGTTGATGGAATTTGATATAAAACATGGTGACAGAATATGACATATGAAAATGATGGTTGTTAAGTTTGTTACATATCTTGCTGATAGAATTGTGTCCACATGGTGTTTATTCCATGGTTCGAGAACTCAGATTTCGTCTCGGTTTTGATATTTTTAAATTTTGTTGGTTTCGGTCGGTTTCGGAAATTTCGCTTGTTTCGGTTTTTGTTTCGGTTTCGGTCCTAATATCGAAGATTTGCATTTGTAATAGAAAAGTAACTATAAACGATGTTAATTCATATAAAAACATAGTATACAACAGAATAATAATGATACACACAACACTACTACATCCAAAAACTATTTCTCGAAGCTACATATGGATTATTTTCATAATTTCCTTCATCGTCTTGCGTTGTATAATACGATGGATAACCATATTGCATTTATTCTAGATCCATAAATGTCGCCATCATATTATCAAAAGACGATGGTTCATCATTTTGTGTTGCATACGTAGCTTGACTGTTTTGATCAGTCGAGATATCACTATATGTTTCGTTTGTTTCATAATATGAGTTACCACTCATATAGTCAGAAGTAGAATGTCTATAAGTTGGTGGATCATTCGAAACATATGGATTATGCTCATAATCATGTTGATGTTCGTATTCAACATTTAAATCACTACCTCTTCGGTTAGGATTGTTGCTCGCACCCTTTCTTCTTGAATATGTTTGCGTTGGTTTATATAATGCACCGCCATCACTAGAACCAATATCATAATTACGAGTTAAACCCACACCACTTCCACCAGCATTACCATGATCATCATTTGAGGAACTGCTACTATTTTCTTTGCTTTGACTTGTTGTTGCTCGTGCAGGTATACCATCAACCGCAGCGACTGCATCATTCAGTGTATTGGTCATCCAAGGGTCGTCGTCCAACAAGGGTGGTTCAACTTCAGTAGTCCATTCTGTTAATGGATACTCTTCATGAAATATATAGTCCAGATCAATCAACTGATTTTCAATATCACGACATCTCGAATGTTTTGCTCTTAATCTCATGTTGTAATGCACATATACTAATTTTTCTAGATTTTTCATTTTTATTCTATTGCGTAATTTTGTATGGATCATTGAAAATATAGTCTAGTTTCTCTCGCAGTTTGAAGAGGAAACTGGTTGACTTAAAATGTGCATTGCTAAACGTGTTAAATTTGGAGCATCCTCTCTTCCAATTATTGACCACCATTGAGCGGGAAAACATGTCTTTACGGCTGCGTATGCTTTTGCAGAACCAAATGCACCAATTTTCATTCTGTATCTTTCTACCTGTGATGTTAAGTTAAATATTTAATATGTCTTAAATGTTAAATGTTTAACGTAACTATTATATATGTTAGTTTTACCTCTTTTCCAATTTCAATTTGTGTTACAATATCTGACACCATTCTTTCAATGACGTTGTTAAATCCGTTTAATACTTCTCCATCGTTTGTTGCATCCCCATATTGAATGATGTGATTAAGAAAATAACCTATATGGAAAAGATTTAAAATATTATTGAAATGTTATATATTTTATTATTTGTATGCCGATAAGATAAAACAATTACCTGCGGCGTGAAGAGGTCGATGTAATCGTCTTTAAAGAAGATTGAAACAGAAATGTATTTTGTATTGATAAAACTGAATAGTTACAACTGATTGTATTGTACAGTATTTATATCAAAAAAGAACTAAGTGGGCTAGGCCCAGATAACTAGCAATCCGCACCACTATCTAAAGACAACGATAGCCACAGGATCATCAAAGATCTGATGCTTTAGAATTATCAGTTGCCTAAACCTATTTACTTCTGATTGCCGCCTTCAATTTGACCTAGGGTTTCATTCTTTTCTTCTTTTACCCCAAATCTGCTCCCGATATCCTCAATCATCAAATTGGCTTTGAATCTTTCAAAGTTGTGCTTCGAGAGAGCTTTAGTCATGATATCAGCGATTTGATGACTTGCTGGAATATGATTAACAGCAAGTTCTCTTTTGATAACTTGTTCTCGAACGAAATACAAGTCGATTTCTATGTGTTTCGTTCGAGAATGAAGAACAGGATTCGTCGAGATAGAAACAGCTCCGGAATTATCACACCATATCACTGGTTGATTAAATGAGTTGACTTTGATTTCCTTGAGAAGAGATCTGAGCCAAATGATTTCAGCTGCCGTGCTTGCCACACTTCGATATTCAGCTTCGGTGCTGGAGCGAGATACGGTGGGCTGCTTCTTTGAGCACCACGACACTGGGTTGCTTCCAAGATAGATGTAGTAACATGTCGTTGATCTTCTATCGTCAGAGTCTGATGCCCAGTCAGCGTCAGCAAACCCTTTGATAGATAAGTCTTTACATGCTTTTAGCTTTAGACCTTGATTGATAGATCCTTTTAAATATCTTAGGATATGTTTAACTGCTTTCCAGTGAAGATCTAAAGGTTTCTGCATAAATTGGCAAACTTTATTCACAGCGAATGATAAATCAGGTCTAGTAATTGTGATATACTGCAAGGCCCCTACAATACTTCTGTAAAGTTTTTCATTATCGAAGATTTCCCCTTTGTCTTTAGATAAGTGTAAATTACTAGACATTGGGGTAGGCATGGGTTTTGCAGCACTCATTTTAGCTCTATTTAGAACTTCAGATATGTATTTCCTTTGACAAAGAACAAGTTCATGTTCAGATTTTTTTATGACTTCAATGCCTAGAAAATATTTTAAATTACCTAAGTCTTCTAAGGAAAATTTGTTGTTTAAATGATCAGTGACATACCTGATTTCCTTCATGCAGTTTCCTGTGATTATGATATCATCCATATAAACAAGTATGAATACAGTAATATTGTTATAATTTTTAATATACAAGGAATTATCAGATTTAGTGGGATGATAATTGAGATTAATAAGAGTAGATTTGAGCTTTTCATACCAAACACGTGGAGCTTGTTTAAGCCCATATATAGCTTTGCTAAGTTTGCATACCCAGTCCTTCTTGTCATTCTGAATGTACCCTGATGGTTGTTGCATATAAACTTCCTCATGAAGTTCACCATTTAAAAAAGCATTATTGACATCTAGTTGTTTTATATGTCATTTATTGTGAAGAGCAATGGTGAGAATGACTCTTATAGTTGTGGGTTTAACAACTGGTGAAAAGGTTTCACTGAAATCTATCTCATATTGTTGAGAGTAACCCTTAGCCACAAGTCTGGCTTTATATTTGTCAATATTGCCTTCAGAATTTCTTTTGACTTTATATGTCCATCTACATCCAATGATATTTTTATTCTTTGGTGCAGGGACATGATTCCATGTTTCATTTTTGATGAGGGCATTGTACTCATCATCCATTGCAGCTTTCCATTTTTCATCCTGTAGGGCTTCATTGAAGCAAACAGGTTCAGATGAGCTGTTGATGACATGATATGCTTTGGGTTTGAATATACCATGTTTAGATCTGGTCATTATGTGATGACCTGTTCCCTCCTCATTAAGATTGTCTTGATGAGGAGTGGTATTGCTTTGATTTTCTTGAGCAGAGATATTTTCTGTGCTGGACTCATTATTGTTGTCGCTGTCATTATTGGAGTTATTTGAATCTTGACCCGATTCTTCACCTGATACTGTGAGTTGAGGTTCAAGTAGACTCTGATTTGTAGCTTCAACTATTTTATTGTGAGACAGAATGGGTATTTCAGGTATAACATTTTTTGTACTATAAACCTTTGCAGTTGTTTTGATTTCTGTACTAGCAAATGGAAATATAAATTCATTAAATCCAACATATCGAGATATTATAATTTTTCAATCACTAGTCAAGCATTTGTATCCTTTCTGATTGGTAGTGTAACCAATAAAGGTACAAGATGTTGATCTATTACTTAGCTTATGAGAATTATAAGGTCTCATATAGGGAAAACATAGACAACCGTATGTTTTGAGAGTATTATAATCTGGTATAGTATTAAATAGTAATTCTAAAGGAGTTTTATTATGTAGTACCTTTGTTGGCATTCTGTTGATGAGATGAACAGCTGAGTTGAATGCATCAGGCCAGAACTTGAGTGGCATTGAAGCATGTGCCAAAAGAGTGATGCCAGTATCAACAATATGCCTATGCTTTCTCTCAACTAACCCATTTTGCTTGGAGGTATATGGACAGGTAGTTCTATGTATTATTCCTTTTTCTAAGAAATAATTTTTTAATGGTTTGAATTCAGCTCCTCCATCAGTTTGAATTATTTTAGCTGATGATTTAGTTGCCTTTCTACTTGAGTAATAAATTGAATAACTGCCCTATGTGTTTCTTCTTTAGTTTTTAGAAAATATATCCAAGTAAATCTTGAAAAAGAATCAACAAACGAAATGTAGTATTTGAATCCAAAATCAGAATTTATTGGGGCTGGTCCCCATAAATCTATAGCTACCATTTCTAATGGTTTGGTATGTTTAGTTGATGAG
Organism: Allium fistulosum; assembly: GCA_030737815.1. Classification (NCBI taxonomy): domain Eukaryota; kingdom Viridiplantae; phylum Streptophyta; class Magnoliopsida; order Asparagales; family Amaryllidaceae; genus Allium; species Allium fistulosum. The sequence goes on from CM060904.1 coordinate 1,257,203,821, forward strand.
TCAAGAAAGGGTAATTTGTGATTCTTTCCTATTTGACATGCAGAACATATATAGGGTAGAGATATATCATTAATATTGATTTTATTACTCTTTAATACAGATTTTACAGTATTAATACTAGGATGACCCAATTTACAATGCCAATGATCAAAAACTTTGTTATTTTTGATATCATTTTCAACATTTTCAACATTGTTGCACCATTTTCCAGAATTGATTACCCTATTATGCTGCCTCAGATTGAATGAGTATAGACCATTTTGCACATTACCCTGCAGTAAAATTTCTCTAGTTGATATATCTCTAACTAAACAAATTTTTGGATAAAATTCCAAGTATACTTGGTTATCTTTGGCAAATTGAGAAACACTTATGAGATTTTTCTTTATTTGAGGAACTCTAAGTAAATTATTTAAGTGCAATTCTCTTTTGCCAAAAAAATTTGCATTTCCAGTGTGTGTGATTCCTATAGATTTACCATTACCTAAAAGAATTGATTGTGTACCTTTGTATTCCTTGTTTCCTATATTCAGATTTTCCAGATTGTTGGTAATGTGATTTGTGGCTCCTGAATCTGGGTACCATTCTTCATATGCTGCATCCTCATTCTTTGAGTGTTGTGCAGTATTTTGATTGCTGGTATCCACTCCTGTGTGTGCTATGTTGACATTTGGATTGATTGGTCTCTGACTGTTGTTGTTATTGTTGTTGAGGGAGTAGTTCTGATCAAAACTGAAATAACATTTTGATGTTGTATGCCCTATTCTTTCACAAATCTGACACTTTGGTCTATTAAAGTTGTTCCATCTGCCTCTTCCTCTACCTCTACCATTTTGATTTCCTCCTCTAGAGCCTCCATCTGATTTCTGTTTGAGTTTTGAGGAGTATCTTGACTCTTCTTTTTATTGACAGAGGTATAGTTGATAGAGTAGTCAGAATTTTGTATTTTCTTTTGATCAATTCTTCCTTCATGAGCAAGAAGAGTTGCATGTACATATTGAATGTTTGGTAGATTCTTTTTAGCTGAGATAACAGCCACTATGGATTCATAATCTTCATCCAATCCACTTAGGATTGTGAGTATCTGCTCAGTTTCAGATACTTTATATCCTGCTGAGCTGAGGAGGTCACAGTAATTCTTGGCCTTTGTTAAGTATAGGCCTGCCAACGGATGCTTTCGGATGCGGATAGTGTCATATCCGCATCCACACCCGAAATCATTTTCGGATATCGGATATCCACATCCGCAGATATGGACGGATATCGGATAATTATCCTATCCGCTAACGACCGATAAATCAAAAATTATAAAAGTTTAACATAAATATTTTTCAATCACATTCATTATAAAAGTGTTAAAAATTAACAAATACAATGATAATAAATAGTTTCAAGTGAATAAAAAGCATTAAGTGCATATAATATAAACTACTAGCTTAATAAAATAATAAACAAATATCTTTCACTGTACTAAAATACACATAATTTAAACTATAATCCTGAAAAAAACCGAACGGATAATTTTCGGATGCGGATGTCTTCGTATCCTCATCCGCATCAGTTTTTCCGGATATCGGATATTTATTCGCTTTTCGGATGCGGATGCAGACGGATTTCAGATTTTTCGGGTATCCATTGACAGCCCTGGTTAAGTATTCTCTCATTGACATATCATTCTTTCTTAAGTTCTGTAGTTGTCTTTTATAATGTATAATTCTTGCAGAAGATTGAGAATTGAAGAATTGTTCAATGGCTTCCTAGATTTCTTGTGAAGTTTTGCATCCAACAATATGAGATAAGATGCTTGTGCTAATAGATGACATTAGCCATGTTGCAAGAAGATTATCTTGTCTCTGATAGAATATGAATTCTTGATTAGGAATTACTTTTTCTTGACTATCAGTCATCATCTTGGGTGGGATGGTCAGAGTACCATTAATATATTCTTCTAATCCATGGCCTTTTATGGCTGTTTCAGTTTGATATTTCCACATGATATAGTTGCTTTCATCTAATTGTACTGCTGTCTGACCTTTTAACTTTATTATTCCAGAGAAAATAGCAGCATTATTGGCTTTGAATCCTGATGTAGCAACAGTTGCACTTTCTTCAGTCATGATGAGATGAACAACAAGAACTGGCGAGGCAGATATTTTATTTTGCAGCCAGATATTGATCCAAGAAAATGAATCTTGAAAAGAAAATAAGAACAGATACAAGAGAGGGAAGAAAAGCAGGAATCAAATGATGAGATGCTCTGTAAAACTGAGAGCAACCGAAAGATGGATTTATGAATCTTTCTTTCTGGATGGCTCAATGATGATCACAAAGCTAATTCTGATGATCAGTCGTTTGACAAATTGGCTCTGATACCATAAAGAAGATTGAAACAGAAATGTATTTTGTATTGATAAAACTGAATAGTTACAACTGATTGTATTGTACAGTATTTATATCAAAAAAGAACTAAGTGGGCTAGGCCCAGATAACTAGCAATCCGCACCACTATCTAAAGACAACGATAGCCACATGATCATCAATGATATGATGCTTCAGAATTATCAGTTGCCTAAACCTATTTACTTCTGATTTTCCCATCTTTTGTCTATTATATCCCATCATTTTTGGCAATGGCTTCCACAAATATTTTTTCTAATCGATTCTTTTACTTGATCCATTGCTTCATAAAGATATCCCATATCTGCTTTGTCATCACTATCTACCATTCGCAAAACTTTCACTAATGGCTCAAAAACAAGGATGACGGAAGCAGCACCAGTCCAAAATGCGTTGTTGTAAATTAGTGTAGAGACAATATTTGCTGTTCTTTGTCTTTAGTATTGAGTCTGGAAACTTTTGATGTCCACTCTCTCGAAGCAATCATCCTTCTTAGGTCATCTTTATGTTTATAAATAGAGTCTAGTGCGATGAAATGAGTTGCAAACCGTGTTACCGTCGGTCTAATCAATTATTTATTATTGGTCTCTTTCCTCATGATGGAAAGTAGCCAACCATGATTGTATATAAATGCCGTTATTAACTGGCAGTTTGTGATAACGGTTGTTAACTCTGGCTCTTTGGAAATATCTTCCAAAATCAAATCAATGCAGTGTGCTGCACATAGTGTCCAATATAAATGCCTTCTTTTCTGCATTAATAATTGACCGGCAGCTTTGTAGTTTGCTCCGTTATCTGTAACAATTTGCACTGTTCTATTTTCTGAAATATATAAAACATTCTGTTACCGCCGGTCTAATCAATTATTTTTCGTTGATTCTGTGTACTCCAACCATCACGCATTAATGTGCAACCATATTCATCCCAGAAATTGTGCAATGTTTTAATATATTGCTCAACTTCTTTTATTTCCATTTCAAGGTACGAGTGTGATATTTTATATGTAGTTAGTGGATCAATTCCACATCCACATTCTGCAATCGCATCAACCATTGTTGTATAGTATGGACTACTAGCAACATTATGTGGAATATGGTTGAAAAAAAAGAACTTAGAAATTGTTCGATCTATATGTTTTTTTGGCATCTTTAATACCTTTCATTACGGATTTAATAGAAGGTTGAGTTCTACCTCCTCGTTTTTGCATATATGAGTCGATTCGTCCAGCAGCATGAGTGTCAAAATCATCACCACCCGATTGTCCAGTGGTATTAGATCTGTGCAATATTTGACTTGAACCTCCACCCAATCGTCCTATAGTATGAGATCTACGCAGCTCTTCGTCTCTAAATTCATCTCTGCTTTGTCGCATGACACGTTGAATTTTTTCATCATCTTCATTTTCATTGTCCAATAGTGTTGCGGTCTGCTCATTAATTTCTCTTGTAAGCGTTTCTTGTCAAGCTTTTCTTTGTTTCGTTCTTTTCTCTTTTGAACGATATGTGATCGTATAAGTTGTTTAACTTCTTTAGGGACAATTAAACATGCCAATACGTCACCGCCCACTCCTGCCAGATGGTCCTTTAAACGTGTCACACCACCGCCATTAATTATTTTATTGCAAAAGTTAAATTTTGTTTTCCGAAGATTGCCATCGATCGCAGTACCATAATTTCAACCAAATTCAGTCGGATTTGCCATAGTGTACCTGAAATTATAATTAACAAAAGTTACTAAACAAATTAATAGTCCAAATCAAATCAAAAATAAAATATGAATGGATTAAAAAAAAATTCGAAGTCATCAAAGTTCAATGTTCAAGTCCACAATTTCGAGTCAAGTTCAATGTTCATGTTCAATATTCAAGTCCAATATATTCGCGTTCATGTCAAATCGACATATTCAAGGCTGGTATTCAGGGCATATTAAGGTCAGTTCAATATATTCAAGTCCAACATATGCCAGTTCAACTTATTCACAACAACATCCGTCGTTCCAGCACTTCTCATATTATATAAATGAGATACTACATGACAATTGACAGTGCTAGCAAAGTATGTATGTTTTTTCGGAACATTTATTCATATTTTGTATTGAAATGACTTATTTTTAGAAAGAAAAATTACAATAGCAAACTGAACATTTTGTGTAAAAATGTAAGTATTAGTTAATGGACTTATTGTAAAAATGTAATTACAATAGCGAACTGAACAAAATTACAACACCGTATAACAAATGCACTTGTTGTATTAGTCGATGAACCTCTAAATCCATCAGCACATAAAACTTATGGCATATGTGTAAAAATATTAACAAGTCACAGTCCAAAAGCCCAGAACCCCTCCATTTGTTGTTCACGGCATCTTTAATTCAACCAAAAAAAATACGATCGGCATAAATCGCAAATGGAAAAAGAAATACCTGCTTCTTTGATCGACTTCGTCAAGCTCCTCGACTTCGTCGCGACTTCGTCAAGCTCCTCGACTTCGCCGCGCCTTCGCCTCTCCTCAACTTCGCCGTGCCTTTGCTTTGCCTTCGTCGTCGCCGTCTTTGACAGTCGACAATGAAGAGAATTAGGTAATGTTTTTATTTTTTCTTGCTCGGTTTCGACTTTATTTATACACACAAAATCGAATTCGAATCTTCACTGTGTAATCATGTTATTTTTGTTGTTGATCTAACGTGATTGCTTTTGTTTTTCAATCTCGTGCGTGCTTTTGATTTTGCTTTCGCTTTTTTTTCAACCCATGCTTGCTTTAATTTAGGGTTCCGCGATTTTTTGAATAGGCGATTGCCGAAACGAAATTAGGGTTTAATTTTGGTTCGCCGTTTGCCGATAACGATACGAGGTAGTCGAGATTTCGCTGTTTCGAACGATACCTCATACCTGGGTTTATTCCCCGTGTAAATTCCCGTGTAAATTATCAAGATCCTTGTTGCCAAGGGTTCTTTTAAAATTTCAACCCTAAATGCATTGCTTATGTTTCTTACCATTAATTATAGTAATTAATTAGCATTTTATTTAATATTATTAGTTATGTTGTCTATTAATGTTGTTGAAAGTAAGTTTTCTTGTAACGTATTGATGTTATTCTTTTGATTCTATAGGAATTTGACATAGAGCGGTAGCAGAGGAAGAGAAAGATATTTGGATGGAGGAGGTTCTAGATTCGGAATAATCAATTTTTGAATCACCACAAAATGGTATGTACATATTATCCGATCTAGTTGGTGGTGGGTTTGTAATTTGGTCAGAGTATCGCTTGCGTTGTGTATAATCTTCTTCGCTTGTTATTTGTAAGCTTCTTGACTTGTTTCTAGGTTGTGATACTTTGAAGTTATTTGGTGTTTTGATGTTTATTATGTACGGTGAATGGTTGTATGTTGAATTGTGATATTTTGGTATTTGTTGTATATGATTAGTGATGAAGTTACTTTATTTGACATTTGTAGAATCTAATATTATATTTGTGCATTGTGCATCCTTTAAGACTTGGAGTAGTTATCCCTCGAAGAAACAAAAGCAAACCCTTGCTCTACTCTCTAGAGTAGGGTTTAATTTAAAATTGGTTATATAATTGTTGTTGTACGGTTAAACTTTTATATAAAATCGAGTCAAACTTTTATGTGAAATCTGCATGTTGGAATTTGATTCAAGAAATGAAATTTTCCAATGCTTATAAGCATTGGGAATTTTGGAAAGAATGTAGCTTCTAATAACGGTAACTACCATTACAGTTCTCTAATTGGTCACGGTAATAACCGTTACATTTTTTACATTAGTCACGGTAATAACTGTTATAATATTTTTCGAAGTGTAATGGTTATAACCATTACAATTTCCATGACAAAAATTTGTCTACATGGTACTAACAGGTATAATCGTTACAAATGTAATTTGTAATGGTTACAATCGTTACAAATACCCTGTTCTAGTGTAGTGATTATTTAAATCCCTTATGGCATATGTTTATCATATTACTCTTAAGCAAGGTCGTTATATTTAATATAGTTTTAATGTTTTACAATGAATACAAACATGTTATAATATCAAAATATAAAATTAAATTAAAACTAAATTAGTAAATTAAAGTAAAATTAAACTAATGATAAAATATCATTATTAAGTCGTAATAAACAAACAAAAAATTCGATATACAAATTAGTTAAGTTAAAGTTGTACCCCAAACTCTTTTATCAATCAATACTAAATATGATTTAGTGTAAAATTATTATTCATATAGATCCAATAATGGTATTAGAGCCTGCACAATATTTATGTGAATAATTAACCAACATGTAGGGTGTTCTCTTTGAAAAACCAATTAGGTGAGCATCTAAGCAAAATATGCTCATACTAAGGAGGATGTTACTATAATTAAGGGACATTCTTATGAATGGTAAATCCCATGATCTCCTGGCTTTTATTTGGCTCGTGGAAGTGGTTTACTTTAAGAGTATGTCCATGTGGAAGGCATAATTTTAAGCCTTAGGTTGATACAAATAAGCTTACTTGAATATTATAAATTAAATTTAAAATTGTTTTAAATTTAAATAAAGTACCACATATTTTTATAAAAAGTTATAAAATACAAAATTTAAAATTTATTTACATTTATATAAATATTATATTTATAATTAATTGAAAGGTTTAATTAATAAAAGGATACATATGAATATATATATATATATATATATTACTTAATGAATAATAAATGTTAAAAGAAATATGTATGTATGTATAAAGAAAACGAGAGGTATAAACGAATTAAAACTCCTATAGACTTAAGGGAGTATACATTGGATTTATATTGGTATAGACTTATACTCATCTCCCTTATAAAGTTGATAGTACTCTATAAAATTTATTTTAAATTATGAATTTAAAATAAATTATATACCATCATTTACAATATTAATAGAGTAAAATACATACCTATGGTTGTTGAGAGCTCTCAAGCCATTGAATATTTATAGTGATGTTTGTATTGTTACTAGATTGATAAGAATATTATGTAACTTTTTTGAGCACCCTCAAGGGTTACATTACCATTAACTATCGCAAAATGATGAGTCTAGGGTATATAATATGAACTTTATAATTTATTGATCACCCTCAAGATCATAAAGACTATTAGGAGCAAAGTAAAATGAATGTTAGGATTTATGTACGAGATATAATTAGTCAAGTGTTATTTACCACTTATAGGGACTATAATTTGTTGAGCACCTTCAAGGATGTTATAATACATGACAAATGGGTCCTAACACCCACTGAAGGAATTTATGAAATTCTTATATCTCTTTTGGGTTTTTAAAAGATGCAAAATTTAGTGGGAGCCTTATTAGATAAATCTAATAAACCTATCTAATAAGATCAAAAGACAACCATGAAGCTATTTCTGGATAAAAACATGCTAATTGGCGCAAACTATAAAAGGGCTTAAGGAACATTAAAATAAATCATTGATTGAATTTAAAAACATGAAATTAGATCTAAATTTAATCACATCAAAATTAAAAAGGAAAGAGATGAAGGAGGCATTATTGATCGATTCCATCTTTCTTCTTTTGTGAACATTTATTGATACCACTCCTAATCAATATGCAAAGGAATATATGTTACAATAATATATTTAAAATGATAAAAGCAACAAATAATAACATGGTCAATGTATACATGTGTAGATACTGGAATTTATATATACATGGTCTACCATGTATATATTCGCTCTTTATACATATATTATTGCCTCAATTTTGAATTGTTCAATGCAAATAAATTTATGAAAAAAAATGTTTTTATAATACGTGCCTTAACAGTATAGAATATAAATATAAATCTTTAAATACACATACACGCATTATATATACATAATGAGTAAGCCAAAATAATTTCCAGTTGATTCACAGAAGAACGTCCATATTACATTAAACCTTTCTAATGTACTTGCAAATGTATATACACACACATGCATAAAAATATATATAAACATAGCCCAAAATATATTTTATTAAACAATCAAAATACCATAAAAACCAAAATTGCATACATCAAATCAAATGAGATATTAACAATCTCTATAGTTTAGGATTGATTAAAATTTAAACAAAAACATTATATCATTAAGTTATATATAATATTTAGAATAATATTATGGGTAATTTTAAAACATAGGTTCGTAACCTAAAGAATTGTTTTTTTGCATATATAAATTTTGTTTTAATTTAAAGTTAAAAAAGATCAAATAATTTAGGAAGTTGTTTACATTGTATTACAAATTACAAAGTAAGGTGAGGCAATAATATGTGCATATAAACTTATGATAAGTACATTATATTCAAAAAAACAGTAATGAACCGGAATTTTCGATCCTCAAAAATCGACACTAATATGTCCACTGTATTACATGTCGAGCAATCGAATGCCGAAAAAACCCGATTGTTGGTGGGAAAGAAGAAGAAAGAAAAAAGAAGAGAAGAAAAAACTAAACAACACAGAATCTCACAGCGGAACGAATAATCTATAATATACAACAAATCTTTACATAAGGATAAACTGTAATATATATACATCAATCATAGTACACTAATCTATTTCAGCTTGAACAGTTATTACAGCCCGTCCTTACAATTGCTGATAAATACAACCAACAGACAACACAGCGGTACACAAAGAAATACGTAGATACGTCTTGGATCTCCAGCTCGTCTTCTGAGCTCCAATGTATCCAAAGCAATATGTAAATATGCTCGGTCTGACCTAAGCATTGAAAGAAAAACGCTGGGATTAGTTTGGTAAATCAGCATGAGAAAACACACCTCAATTGTATTTTAACGTTTCAAAAATCATTTTGAAAATAAAGGTATCTCGTAAAACCGTACCGCACATAAACACGGATGGGTTTGTATCTTACGATAATCAAAACATTTTCTATAGAATATCCATTGATATTATAATAATGTCTGGGGATCAAAGTAAAATATGAATATAACTGAAATGTTTGCATCTCACATTTCAGCATAGTTGGGCACAACTAAGTCCATACGGTACTTATTGGAGAATGGATTCCATACAATGACCGGCTACTTGGGTTTTGCCCGTCACGGTGCATCTCTAGATAAAATAACACCGAGAACCTCACCAGGATCCCCTACCAACACAGAACCGGCCTACCACTTGACTAGTAGTACCGAATATGATCACTCTTCCATTAATGGACCCCGAAGCATACAAATGAGAGATAATATTGATTCTAGATAGGAATGATCATATCCTAATTTGGAGCGACCCACTTAGCCTTGCTGCATCTCCTATATTTTAGTCATTCCCCGTTGATAAGACATGAGGCTATGTTTTATCTTTTATATAGCACTTCCCACTTGGAATGCTAACACTGCCCTTCTGGCAACAATGCAATGCCAGCAATCATCTATACAAGTTGTCTAGGAGATAGACAAACCAAAGGCTCTACTTCTACTACATCCCTTTTGGAATCACCCTCAGGAGCAAGCAGCCCATGCACTTCAAAGAACTCCATCTTTAATTCCATCATCTTCAAGATCTCTGCACTTCGAAACGCTTGAGTTGGATCGAAGTGGTTTTCGGATAACATATCTGATCTCGGTCTCTTCAAAACAATATTCGATAGTTTTTGGTAAACTCAACCCCGGTTCTTTAGGAAATAAACAGTCAAAAATAAGAGCGGAGATCACCTCCTAACCTTCAGTGGACGAATTTCCTTATTGTTTATCCTAAGAGAACGAAACGAGATTTATACGCATAGTACAACATCATCGAAAATGACTATGCAATATAACTCACGTGTTTCTCCTAGATATTTCCAAAGTTAAGTTTTGGATCCATATTTGATAGTTGGTTATTTAACTATCCATAAACACACATCCAAATTAGGGATTTAATTTCATAGGGAAAACCAACAAAGGTTAAGCACATAAGTAACCACTAGCCTCCTTAATTAATCTTTTCATTAATTAAAATCACTTTGTAAATTACTTGTATAAAAATACCTTTACAAAGATATACCCACAAGTCCCTATATTTCCAATACTTGGAAAATATCCATATACTTATCTCAACGGTATAAGTATTTTCACAAACAAAGGAAGATTTCCTTTATACAAAATTCTTAAACCATTTATATACTCCTTTATAAATATCTAAAATCCATTTATAAACCATTTTATAAATCTCTAAAAACCATTTATAAATATTTCTAAATCATTTCTCAAGTTATTTATAAACACCTTTATACATCCATATAACTATTTATAAAACTCTTCCTATAAATCTATAAACCCATTTCTAAAATTCATTTATAAATATCTAGCGACTTATAAAACTCCTTTACCTTGTAAGTAATCTTCCATTAAGTCTTCAAGCCATTTTATAAAACCCCTCATATAAAACCTCGGTTCATTTATAAAAACTCTATTTATAAGTTTCGAAAACATTTATAAATAAATAAAAATCATTTACTTCAAAACACTATTATATAATAATAATTATTAACAATAAACATTATAAATAAATAAAAATTATTAACTTCAAAACACTTTAAAAATAATAATTAATAATTTCAAAACATTATTAAATAAACAATAATAATTAATCTTTACCATTATTATAAATAGTAATAATTTATTTAGAAAACATTATTGATAAATCATTATTATTAATTTCAAACCTTAATAATTATTTGAATAATAACTTTCCAAAAAAAGTAACATATTGATAAATAACCTTAAAAAATATTAGATATAAATAATAACTTAAACAATATTAAATATAAATCGATAACTTTAAAATAATATTAAATAACTTAGAAAAGACAGATAATAAGGTTGGAGTAAAATAGAAGTTAAATCCTTTTAAAAAAAATATTTTCGAAACCCAATTTCAGATTTAAAATCATTTCCTGTCTCAAAAACCAACTCCAACTCAAATGACAATTTATAGTATTTTAAAATACTAATTTTGAGGCCAATAGCCACTAAACGTTTTATCAATATTGATATTGATTTTCTATCACTATAGGGCGTAGGTTTTGAATATATAACAATGTCATAACCAATAGTGTCAAATAATCAGGTTTGATATTCAATGATTTATATAACAGGAATATTATTGAAAACAATTCAACCATGGTGAGGAATCCTATTGCATCCCTCCAACCTGTCACCCTGCACCACAGCTCATATATATCAGCAAATATACATGTAAATCAAAACAACAGCAGTGAGGATTTCTGTTGGATCCCTCCAACCTATTCCCTTGCATCATAAATAGTATATAATTATATAATATGGGTCATCCGCTACTAGGTGGGATATATAAAAGGTCGTCCGCTCTAGTGGCGGGAATAAATCCAAACCAGCTGATAAATAGTATATCATCCAGACATCCAATCAACAAATTTTTCATCAAATATATAATATTAGTGGTTAACCAATAAGGTGGGTATAACTCACTGAAATTCCTGTTGTCGCCGAGGCATTCCGGTTTGGATTAAAATCGAACAGGCGTTCAATTTTAACCCAAATTCCTACTAGCTTCAAATCCATCCAATCCAACTCTATATCGTAGTATTCGCTAATACGATCCCAACGCAACTCGTCGCATTCAAATTAAATCTAAAACCAGAAGTTATTGGTTAAACAAGATTTCAATTTAAATAATATAATATTATTACTCATTACATATATTTAAACTTAATCACTCAACTCAAATCTTCCCTCCCCCTAATCTCCTCTCTCGTTCATGAGCACGACAAACCCAGGTGCCCCCCTACTTCATCTCATCGCCGCCGCTATGCTTCGCCAGAGGCCACAACATCATGTCGGGTTGAAGCCCCATCCGAGCCACGCCTACTGAATCAAGCCCCACCTCCCCAAACGCCACCATCGCCTCCAAAAACTGCACAAAGTCGAGCTGTTCATCTCCAATTTCCCACCGCCACAGGCCATGCTGCGCCACCAAACTTCGGCCGAGCCTAGCCCTTGACGTCCTCTTCAACTTGTCTACATAGTCTATCGCCTAAAGATCATCTAAAGCGCCACAATCCCAGCCCCAAACTGCCTCTGTTCATCGAGGAATCTCCACCTCCACACTCCGTCGTGACTTCATCCAACCGTAAAAAAAGTCGAGCTTCTCCTTCTCTACAACTTCCTAGTTGACAACTTCGGTCATCGACGCCTTTAGTGGCTCCTTGCAATGTCGGCCGTTAGATGATGGTTGTATATTGTTTTAAAAAGAAAACGAACGTTTTTCTTTGATTTAGGTGATGATTTATAAGGAAGAGAGATAGGGTATGGGTATGGCTGAAGGTATGGGGGTATGGACTGTAGGTATGGCCTAGCAAAAAGGGTACGGTGAGATGTTATTATATTCAATAAAACCAGATATTACATATCCGAAAAATCTTGAACTCCTATTGAGGCGTGCTCATTGGCATTTTATATGTATACCCCTATTTCGAACACAATGGGACTAGTCTGGAGACCTAATTCGATCATATACAAAAGATAGTTTTTCAAAACCAATTATATTATATAAATTTCTAAAATTAATTTTTATGCGTTTCGATCTCGCACGACCACACGATACTTCCAATCACCATGAGATTCGACGGCATACAATAACTCACCATTACAGATCCAATGAAATTGGTTTCGTCAAAATCTGAGATAGTGCCCCGGAAGGTTATTTTTACACGTTAATTAAAACGATTATTATAAAACAAGTTTAATTGCTTTTAAGTTCAAATTCAAAAGTTTACTATCTTCATTCTTATCCAAATAGAATTTAAATCAATTTCTGAAATCATTTTTATTCATATTTAATTCAAGATTCAATTATTTAAACAATTCCAAATATTAAAATTCATTATTCAAATAAATCCTCACACTTGAAATTTAAGATATTTGACTTATAAAAACAATAATTCAATATTTAAAATCAATTGAATATTTCAAAATCAATTGACTAAAATTTTGGGTCATTACATTCTTCCCCCCTTAAAAGAATTTTGTCCCCGAAATTAGCAAGCAAGAGAAATGCTCAAAACCATTAACTTTTCAAAACCAATTAGTTGAAATGGATTACCAAATTCTTTTAAGCCTTTAACTTTTCAAAATCAATTTGTTGAATTTTTTTATCACATTTTCTAAGTCTTAAATTTCATTCATAGATTTAACTAATATCATTCCAAGTTAAAATATAAAAATCAAATTTTAGTTATCAAATTTTCTTTTCAAAGTTCTCAAAAAATTTCTAACGCCTTAAATTTACGAAAAATTTCACCAATGTCTCATTTGCGCGATTCGATTGGAAAAATTTACAATATATGTATATATATATATTATATAATCACAAATATACATCTCGTCTTCAAGGATGAGGCATCCAGTTGGGAAAAATAGAAAAATACAGTATGTAATCCGAGATGTGTACCTTTTATTAGCATTAGCAAGCATATACCATCAATATAATGCGAAAGCGAGCTCCAAATGCGAAGCATACGCCATTCGCACCTACTAATCGCTCAACAACCAATGAGAACATGTATATAGAAAGTAATATCAATATATAACATAGACTATATAATAACCATATGCAAATTTAGCAAATGTAACCAGAGAAACCATCAATCAAATAATATCCATCCAATTAATTCAAAACCATATCAATTTACATTTTCCAATGTCAACATTTAATTTATTAAAGCCCGTACGATGTGTACATATACCCTCCATTCGCAAAACCATACCTGATCGCTCGCCACTTCTGAACTAGTATCGCCCACATGACCATCTAGTGCGGACTCAGATCCGATTCCTTGATTAGAAACCGCCATTCTCCTTGCATAGCCATCTACAATGATAGAGAATCCTAGAATCAATCAAAAATCCATATCCAGTGTTCATCGTCGAGAATCGATTGAAAAATACTAACTCGAACCAATGTAAATCATCTCGAAATCATGTACTTGCGTCCGGATCAAATAGTTATGCAAATATGGTTTCTCATTATGGCCCATTTTTTTTAATTCAGATTCTTTTATTTACATTCATTTATTCATAACCATTATTCGCATTGCTTTATTCACATCCATTTACTACTTAGTATATTTCTTTCAATACCAATATCACTTACAAGCCATTCCATAAAATTTTACTTAAGTTTATTAAAAACATTTTATACAACACTTCTCATGTTCATTATCACTTCACAACTTAATTTTATATCCATTTCAAATCAAATTCAATTTCATTTAACTTATTTCATTAATTCACTTCATTGTTCAATTTTATCAAACAACATTCTAAACCATATTCAATTCACTAATTTATTTAATTAGTTCATTTCATTAATTCATTTCAAATTTTCTTTTCTTAACATTTGTATTCAACAAATTTAAAAATCTGTTTTAACTTACTAATTCTCAAAATTTACAGGTTATAAAACTTATTTTCTCATATTTTCATAAAACACTCGAATAAAAAATTTCAGAGTTTAAACGCCCTGTTCTTATTTTAAATTATTTTGAAACAATACTATTAATAATTTCTTTGTATTTCAAACCATAATTTTGAATTTTAAAATCAAACTAGTTTTACCAAAACAAAACTCCAACGGTAGTAATTCCTTTCTTGGAAACTCGAAAATAAACGTCGATGATGTTGTAGTCATCATCAAAATTATTTTCCAGCAACCGAAGTGAGTTCAGTGCTTTCTTCAAACTTTTAAATTCCATTTTAAAATATTTCCCTTCAAAAATTATTTTCCAAACAATATTATTATTATTTTCCAAAACTTTGAAAAACAATTTTCAAAATCAACGGGATTTAAATTCTTAAATTCTCAGCCTTTAATCCTTTTTATATACAAATCATATTTATAAATTTCCCTTATATATAATTTCACTATGGTTATATAGAACCGTTTCTTAATTGTTTATCTTTGTTTACATTATAATAATAACAACTTTTATTAGAACACAAACAATAAACAACAAATTATAATAATCAAATATTATCATTCACTAACAACCAAACACACCCTATATACTCTAATAATTTCTGAATATTTTTCCTTTATATATAAAATATAATCAAGGTAAAATTATTTCATTTACCCAATTTCAAAATAATACTATGTCGAATTGCTCTATTCAAGTGTTTAGAGATCCCTATCAATAACGTTAATTACTCGTATTGACCAAAAACCATAAGCCACTCAACAGATCAACCAACACAATATAAAACATCTTTATATCACTAATAAATACGTGCTCATACACACACACACACTCAAACTCATAATAAGGCATTCCATTACCTTATCTCTTAATGAGTTGCCCCACCAAAGCCCATCTCTTTCAAGTATATGGTGTGAATCTTGGATATCTTAGGAGATGTCTTCATTTCAGGTGTCTTTCTTAAGCTACTTCTTATGGTAATTATCTAATCTCGATTTTAATAATACATCACATACTTTTAGTGTAGATTTATCTCTCATATTTTACAACAATTTTATATGTAAAAATGTTGTCACATATAACTATTTGAATCTATGTATATATACATACATATTTATATGTTTGAATCTTTTATGTGTTGTAAATATTATTGTTGGATTTTTTCATATAAAATAATTGGGGCTAAATTGTTTGATACATACGTACGTACATACGCGCATGCGCGCACACACATATATGTATGTATGTATGTATGTATGCATATTTGATGACTTTATTACAATATGTATATTTCATATACAATGTAATTTTTCAGTAGTTTATGCTTTTAAAATAATGATGACATTATTTAGGCTAACTTTATGTTACAAAATTATATTTATATATGTATATACATACACATACACACACACAAGCACACACACACACATATATATTTGTTTGCGTATTTTATATCTTTTTCTACTTTGTTGTTATCAATTTGATACTTAAAATTATTTACTTGGCAACATTGGATGTTTTGGATTTTAAATTTGAATCTATTTTGTTGACTTAGTCAAATCTATTCAAATAGTTTAAATAGTTTATTTCATTTAATATATAACTTAATTAAATATACACACAGATATATATATATAAGTTTAAAATGTTTCGAAAAAAGTTAAGGAAAGGTTAAAAGAAAGCTAAAAGATTTCCATCTTTACATCTCCTTAATTGCTGCTTAAATGCCTTTTACTATTTCTTTTAATGCCACTGAAATGCGCCCTTAACCATTCATTTAGACCTTTTTTTTTCAAATCTAATCAAACATTAAATTATTCATTTAGTTTAATACATAATTTAATTTTGATTTATGTATATATAAACATTTCAGTTTAAGTTTAAATTGATTTTGTGACAAACATTGAGCATGTAAATGGAAAATGTATACATTATAGATGCAAATCCCAACATCCATATATGTATATATTAACTATACACGCCTTTTTTTATGTTGCATATACACATTTTGCACTGGAGTATATTTTGATATACTGACAATCTATGCCTATTATAAATTTGGTCATAAATGTAATTTAATAAGTCAATCAATTTAATCAAAGTGAGAGATGAAAGATTTCTCTCTGAATAAAATAGAATCTTCCCTTAATTAATTGTACAACTTAAGAGAGTGGAACGATTCTTTTCTAAATTAATTTTAACGTAACTGTTATACACATTTACACATAAGAGTATATTTGATATACTCTATTTTATATAACTACCGTATATTGATTAAAAAATATATATATTTAAAACCATTTTAAACAAAATTAAATAAAATAAGATTTTATTTAAAATTTTATTAGATTGGATCTAAAATCTATATAGACTTCATAGGCCCAGTAGATCCAGAATAGGATTTTTTTTTTTGATATCTACCTGTTTCTCCCGCTTTCGGCTGACTCGGTTCAACCATTACCACCTACCACTTGACGAATGAGAATTTTCGTCGATACAATCTTCTACATCCCAAATGCTTTGCCATTCCTTTCGAAACTCCTCCAAGTATTTCCAGGATGCCAGCTGCGCCTTCCGCCCTCATTCGTAGCTCCAACAAAGACATCCAAGGGACGTTGAAGGTTAATCCGGCATAGCAAACATCAATGAGTCTATGGATAGAGCAGCGAAAGCACACGTTGCTAGAGAAGTGCAAGCAGAAGTAGAAGAAGAAGAAGAAAGAGATAAAATGGAAACAATCCCTGAAGGAGAAGAGAAAGAAGAGGAAGAAAGTGATGAAAAAGGTGGTGATGATGAAGATTTCGGCCAAGGAGGGGATGAGTCGTATGAAGAGGCTTTTTTAGAAGGCATCAAACTTCTTGCTTTGCCACATCCAAAATAAATAATCGTCAAGAATTCCTAACATATCGTAGGACCGAGAATAATGCAAATAGACGAGGAGATTCCTCCAACTGGTTCTTTAGAGGACATTTTTGGTTCGTTGAGTGACTTTGACATTCCAATCAACAATCTTCTAAAGGAATGCTCTGTAGGCTTCAGCTTCCTATCTGAGGGCATCCTAGCCGAAGGAGACAAGACTCCATCTTTACTACCTTCCATACATGGTACGTAGAGTACTTAGTGGGAAACCAACACTCCACACACTTTAAGGATCATGAACACACATTCCTCGCACTCACTCATGCTCAAATGTTCCAAAACTGATATAATCCTTTTCTTTTATTTCAAGTACAATGGGCAGAGACCGATTTAGCTATCTCCATCATGGCATTTCCATGGAAAGGAAATGTAATCCTAAGCCATATCTACCACATGCTAGCTCTCACAGGGAACGAGAAACAGAAGAAAAAAGAGCCCGCCGAAATGAAAGAGAACATGAGGCAGAAAGGCATAGGAAAAGAAAGCAGGTCGAAGAGGGACAGTCCTACGACCATGGAAAGAGGCATAAAGATTCACGCGACCACCATGGTCCCTCTTCTGGCCTTTCACCGCCTCGATCTCAACCATAGCTTTCTCCATAACAAGAAACTCTAGCATCTTTTCCTCTTACTACCATAGTTTTTGTACCTCCACAATCCGAAGGGGTTTCTATTCGCCAAACTCCTCCTCCACCCCCGTTGAGTCGGATGCAAGCCGCCTCCCAACCTTTGCTTGACTGGGGTTATATTTGACCATGACCTTAAAGATATTCCAAGGGAAGAAGCAAACTGTAAGTTTAGAAGGATCTAAGAACTTATTGCCCAACGATATTGTAACGACCCGGGATTTTAACACTTAAATTTAGAATATTTAATTAATTTTAAATATTCAAATAATTGATTTTAAATGTTAAATAATTCATTTTAATTAATTATCTAGTGGTAATAATTCATTTATATATGGTTTGTAGACTTGTGTTTGATTTTAATCACTTCCATTTGGTTCCAAAAGGTTGTATATGGCATTATCAAGCCTCATTTTAATTTAAAGTGTAAAAAGGTGCCACCTTTACGACATATTTGTGATTTTAGAAAACGAGAAAGTAAGAGGGAATGTTTTTAAAAAAAGTTATCTTTTTAAAAATTTATGTCTTTTAAAATGTTTAAAGATGTCGCTCTTAAATTTAAATAAAGTGGTTTGGGATAAAAAGAGTTTTAAAATGGAAAAGAATGAATTTTAAAATGGTAAGAACCATAAAAATCTGAATTAAAAAGTGCCTACTTTGTGATTTTCTATAAAAATATCTAGAAGTGATTTTGGAGATTTTTCTTTATGAATGTCTTGTATTATATCCTTACTATCTTGCATAATAATTTGGTTCAAAAAAATAAGTTCATTTGATGGTCCGAAAAGAGTTGCAAACTTGCTATTTCAACTCAGAAAATCAATAGGACTTGCAGTTAGTAACACCTATAACTATTGCAATTTCCATTTGTAACACAGAGGAGTGTTGCGAAATCTGTTTGGTAGAAGTGGAAGAAAATGTTATCTGAACTTTCTAGCATACAGAATCTGTTATTATATACTATTTTGACATTTGAGTATGTTTTTGACCTATTATAGCACCCAGAAGTGCTGCAAGTTGCTGTCTTCATCCTAAGTAGTGTTAAAGTCTTATTTTTGACTTTTACAACACTTTTTAAATGCTGTCTTTTCTATATAGAAATTTAAGTGAATTTGAAAACGTTTAACTTAACTTTTTCCGACAACTTTTGGTAAATCTTTTTCCTCATATATTGAAATGACTTTTAAGATGATTTGGAATTTAATTTTGATTTTAAGTGATTTATTTTAAATTAATAAAGGAAATAATTTTGAAAGAAGAGAGAAAGATGTATTATAAAGACTATTTGACTTATAAAAATATACGGAATTTATAATCCATATACCTGGCATTAAACTTCCGAGGAGGAAACTCATACTATCCTTATGAATTTAAAAGGTGTGCTTTTACCACTATTCGACGGATTGTACCAATTGAATATAGAAATTTGATGTTATGTCTATGAAATTATATTTCCGTATAAGAACTCAATTTTTTATAAAAATAGGTTAAATAGTAAATGGGGTATGCAGAAATGACTAGTACACGTGTTTCGTTTGTGAGATCCAAGGAGACTTGGACGAGGGACGGAACATGTCGAAGGGAAAGCTCGGATACTCCGGAAATAAATAGAAATATTATTTGATCAAATCAAATAACTTGACTGCCTTATGGGTGACAAAATGGTAGACTCTAGACTTGAGTTCGGAAAACCAGTTTCCTACTCTTCCCAGCTATTCGACCTGGTCCGATGGAGGGGATGGTTATAGCCACTGTGTGATAGCTTTGTGTTTGTATCGGTATGTCGGATTTCCTCCTTAAAAGATATGCATTCTATTCTATCTGACATATCGGTGCTCGCGTAAAGAAGTTACACGGATGGTCGCTCCTCAACAGCCTTATCCTCCGTGCTAATTGACAGCACTACACCGTAGTGTTCTTGGTTAGCGTGGGTATAAAGGTGGGGCGTCACAATGGTTAAATTGATTTACCCAGACTGTGTTGACCCAAGTTTTAAATAAGATTTTGGCAGTATGAAAAAACATTCTCGTTATATTTGGTATTAAATTCCGAGGAGGGAACACGTACTATCCATGTGAATTTAAAAGCTGTGACTTCACCGTTATTCGATGGATAATACAAGTTGAATACGAAAATTGATACTGAGTATAATTAGTCTGGATCCCTTTACTTAACACTAAAACGTTTTGGGTTTATAGGAAACAATGTCTTTAATAACATTGTTTTTGACCTATTCAAGCTATGATTTGGAAATAAGGAATCTTCATTAAAGATTTTAGATTAAAAACTTATACCAGAATTTGGAAAAAGTGGTTTAATTAATAAAATAGGCTTGATAATTCCTTATACACCTAAAGACCTCTTTTATCGATAATTAGTTTGGAGAGATCGGAATCGGATTTGGGTGATTCCTATCCGAAAACCACTTCGGACCAATATATTGAAAGTGAAAACATGTTGAAGACAATGATTCTAAAGACAGAGATCTTCATAATAAAGGGTTGCTTGCCACTAACCTCTGGGGTGATTCCCATATTACATATATGGTGGCGGTAGTGCCTTCATTATGAAATCTTCGACGCAAGGACTACTCCCTATTAATCCTAGGGGTGATTCTCAAACAGGATGTAGTTGGAGGAGTACATCCGGTTTGCCCTTCACCGGACAACTTGTATAGATGAGTGTCTGACATTACATTTCTAAGACTGCATACAATTGGTTTTTACAAACGTACATTTGTTTGGTGGTGTAGGAGGTAATCCCTCTTATATTTAACACTCTTCTCTGAGGCGTATGGACTCGAGGTCGTACTTTTATGGAAATCAATTAGTGTGTTGTCAGAAATGGTAATGTGACATTTAAAGTGGGATTTGACGTTTTGTGAATGGTATAATGTTACCTTGGGCCTCGCACATAAGTAATAGCAAAAATAGGGTAGATACGGCAAGGCTATGTGGGTTGCACCCATTAGGATATGGTCATCACCTTTCTAGATTACCCTCTATATATCAGGTTTGTTGTGTATGCTATGGCCATGGATAGGTTAGAAAAGACCAGGGTTGTGTCCTATCTGGTATTATCTATGGTAGAGGTAGGCCGGTTCTGTGTTGATAGAGGTACAAATGTTCTGTAGCCTCGATACATTTTTCTAGAGATGTACTGTACGGAAGGTAGTCCCTTACCTTGTCATTGTTGGAATCTATTCTCCAATATGAGCCTTTATGGTTTTAGTTGTATACCTATTATACTGGAATTTAATAAATGTAATAATTTCGGCTATGATTAATAAGTATTTGTATTTTAGACACTATAATAATATCAAATGATTTGACAAATTTTTATTATTATTATAAGGTAAAAACCCATTTATGTTTATGTGTGGCGTGGTCTACAAGATACCTTTGTTTTTAAAGGGTTTTATAAGTTAAAATAAGTTCCTTATGATTTGAGTTTTCTCACACTAGTTTACAAGACTAATCCGGGTGTTCTTCCCTTTTAATGCTCGGGTCAGATCGATCATATTTTCTGGATTAGATTCGGATGCATTTTGGAAGAGCTTGGAGTAGGAGGCTTCATCGATAGCTAATTATTATCTTATGTCCACTGCATTGGTTGTTTAAAATTATCAGCATTTGTGAGGAGAGGTTTTTATAATTGTCCAGGCTGATGATTAGTGATTTGTTGTTGTACTCTGATGGATGTATGTATATAAAAGTTTTTCGTTTGTAAAGATCATTATTGTATTATAGATTACCCATTGCATTGTGAGATTCTGTATTGTTTAGTTTCTTCTTCTCTTCTTCTTGTTTTCTTTCTTCTTTCTTTCCCTTAATTATTCGTCTTTTCATTCAATTTGAGTTGGACATATGTGGTTTATTGCCAACTTAAACTATACGGAAAGGCGGGTCGTTACAGATATAAACGGAACAAAATTTGCTCCACCCTCTTTGACGTCAGCTGAATTCATCAAACGATCATCCAATCATTTGAGTCAGAGAAGAAAACTTATGATAGACTCATAGAAGGATAAAAGAGGGATTTGGAGAAGGTTGAAAAAGAAAGGGACGTGGCTTTGATATCAAAGAAAAAGGCTGAGGATTTGCTCAAGGAGATGAAGAGAGCTCACAATCAGTCTAAGATTATGATGAAGAACCTGATTAAAACTGCTTACGAAGATAACATCACTCTTAAAAAGTAGCCTGCAAACAAAAACCCGACCCTCCTTGAGAAAGATAAAGGTCTCAAGGACAAATAAGTCGAGATCCAAGAGCTCCGTGTAGAAAAGGAGAGGCCTAAATCCAAATTGCTCGTAGAGAAAACAGAGAAACTGGAGGCCCAGGTCGACCATCTGCAACTATGAAAGACCTACTTAAGCTAAGGGAGCAGAGGGCCAAGGAGAAAGAAGAATTGAACTCCACTATTCAATAGTTCTTTGCCAATGTCATTCAGTATAAGAACTTGAAGTGGCTTGAAAGCACTTATGCTATCACTCTTGCCGATGCTTGGAAAAATGTTTTACGATGCGTAGAGGCATTTGGTGAAGGCCTCAACGAAGATGAGTTAAAAGCCAAATATCTTGATGTTGATGACATTTTGTATCTTGAAGAAGGAAAGGTGATCCTGACTGTGGAGGATGTAGCTGCTATTAAAGCTATCATTAAAGCTCCTACTGGTCCATGGGCATCGGGCCATGCAAAACCATAATCTCCTGAGATCCAAGAGTTTGCAATGATCCATTATCCGAAGGGGCCAGCTTCAAGGTCAATTAGACTATCCCAGCTTCTACCGCTACAAATCCTATTGAACCTTACATTCCCCTCTTCGTCGATCAACCAATGCAGTCTTCACTTGAAGAGGGGAAAATTACATGTCTCCCACTTAACAACTAAGTCCGAGTGAAGATATATCTCTTATCTCCTTGGTATTCGAGAAACTCTATTTCTCAACTGAGTCTGTCACTAACATTTACCACTTTGTTTGTAACCTTGTAGGTCATTATTCTCTTTCACCTCCTCCACCGCTAGTTACTCGAGGCTCGGGCCCTGCTGTAATTACTATCGAGTCAATCTCCGTAACTAGTCATTCTATGACTTCCATCTAGCTCCATTCTTGATCCAGATTCGTAGAGAATCGCAGCTCTGGAGGGATTGGACGATACCTCCTAGTCCTTGGACATCACTATCACAAGCACTTTGGGCTTGAACGGATCCATTTCCATGGAGAAGAAGTTGTAGATTGATATTTCCAAAGTCAAAATCAAGACCGAGCCTAGAATTGAAAAGCCTACCGATACTGAGGTGTCGAAGCCTTCTCCAAGAGTCCTTTAGATTACCATCACGACTCCAAAAGGCAGTAGCATCGGACCACTACAGAGAACTCTAAGCCCTATGTTGATGGTCTTGAAGATCATGCCACCACTATTATCAAAGGTAACATCAGCCCATTCGAAGGAAGCACACCAATGGTGAGAAGGGTGATAAGAGACCTCGTGATGGCACGAGCAGCAATGGTAGCGAAAAGAACAAGATGCACAAGAAGTAGGCTCCTCGATTGGTCTTCCGTGATAATGAACCAGTTCCCTTTTGTCTCTTTTTGGGTTGTACTTTTTTTTTCCTATTGTACACAGGTCGTGCTTATTCGAGACTGGCCTCCACATCCATAAAGTTTGTTTTTGCTTTTTAATCTCTATTTTGTTTACTTTTTCGTACTTTATATGTTTTTCTAGCATATATACAATTGCTTGCATATATAATATAACTGCTTGTGCTGCAGTTTATCCACATTATAAATGCTTGTGTCTTTCTAATGCTTTTACTTACTATAACTCTGTACATATAAGTAAAATTCCTGCAATTTCTTTAGTTACCAATATTCAATTCTGTTTTATTGTCGCTAAAGTGTTTCCATTTTGCTAAACAAAATTATTTTTTAACCAATTTTGTGGTTGCTCCTGTTTATTCTGGGTCGAGTTTCCTTCGACCAATAACAATTATAAATGAACTAAGTTCCATGCTGGTCCTTATTTCCAGGGAAATGCGACATGGACGTCCATCTCCTGACGTCCTCGGCCTTGCCAATAACCGACTGTGATCAATATTATCTATTTTTTCCACCACTCAACCTTGGCTAAGCATGTCCCGCTAAGTTATGAGTGAGATTATACCTTTTGTAATACCACCTCACATCGGGTCCTGTCTCCCAAACTTGGCATCCTAGATGCCAGTATCCGAGCATCATTTCTAACCCGACCTACCATCGAGCATCGGTGGAAGGCTAATAATGCCGAGAAAATTATCTAATTGCCCTCGAGTTCGATTATACTCTCCCGATCCGGATCCTAGACCAGAGGAGTCCGGTGGTACCTATTTCCATGTCCTAGCTCTTAAACTCACCTATTTCCAGGCGTTGATTGAAGGCATTTGCCAACCATCCTTGCTTATCCTTGGTCGAGAAAGTTCTACTGGAACGGAAGCACGGTTATGAAAATCCTGGTCATACACCATTTCTTATATCCGAGTACCGGTGCTTTGGAAACCTATCTTCGGACATCTGCTCCCAGTCTCACCCATCTTTGGGGGTTGACCGAGAGTGTCTGTTGACCGTCTCCGGTTATCTTCTGTCTAACTTGTACTACCAAGCCATAAGCGTGGTCCTCAAATTCCCATTCGTGCACTAGTTTCTACCTCTGGAGATTGGCGCTTTTAGCTATCTGACTCAGGATAATCCTTATCGACCTTGCCTGTCTCCGGAATACCAGAGGGAAATATTCAACTTACCCGATCAACCCGTATGATTATACTTCTTTGTCCTGATTTTAGACTAGAGCATTCGGTGACTATCTTCGGGTACCTGTTTGCATTGCTAATCACGCAGCATAGGGTTTTTTCTTACAAGAACATGGTTCCATTGGTTTAAGAAGCTAACTTTTTTTATAAACGAAAAACATGGAAAATCCTGCGTTGTAACATGACCCTTAGAATCCTTGGGTGGCTTATTTGCTGAAAATAAATTAAATGAAACTATGTAAAATAGTGTCATAACAAGTTGTTTTTCCATGCCCGTGGAATCGGGATTCCATCAATAGTAGCCAGCTTGAAGTTCCATCTCCAAGCTATCGTTTGATTGCATAAGGACCTTTCCAATACAGACCAAGTGCCCCCATATTCAGGAGGGCCCGTTTCAAAATGAGATCTTCTATCTCGAAGGTCTGATTCCGGACCTTGGTATTGAAATGTCGTGCTACTATTTTCTGGTAGCAGCTACCCTTAATTCAACCGCTTCTTGCTTTTCATCAATCAAATCGAGGGACTCAAGCAAGAGTTCCTCATTGACTTTGGGATCGTAATGCTTTTTTTTGGTGAGAAGGGACTTTCAGTTCAAGCAGAATCATAGCCTTTGATCCATAGGCTAAAGCAAATGTATGTCCTGCCACAGACCTGTGGGTCGTCCTATAAGACTACAATGACAGTGGAAGCTCATCGCCCCAGTTGCCCTTGGCTTAGTCAACCGCTTATTCAAGACAGATTTAATGTTTTTATTCACTACCTCCACTTGTCCATTCATTTGTTGGTGTGCTAACACTGAAAATCTTTTCTCGGTCTTGTAGCGATTACAGAAGTCCATGAATTTGGTACTTTTAAACTAAGTTCCATTACTCGTTATTCTTTTCTGAGGTATTTCAAATCAATAGATAATAGTTTTCATCATAAAGTTAACCACTTTCTTCATTGTGATCATGGCGAGCGGTTCCGCTTCGACCCACTTTGTGGTAATCCACTGCAACAATTGCATATTTAGCTCCTCCTTTCGATATCGGTAGCACACTGATTATATCAGTTACCCAAACCGCAAATCGCTATAGGCTAACCATTTGTGTAAGCTTTGTAGATGGGGCTTTTGGAAATTTTGCAAACCTTTGGTATCAGTCACATCGCTTAGTATATACGGAAACATCATGATTTACTTTTGGTCAGATATATATGTAGCGAAGTATCTTCATCGCCAATTTCTTCCCCCTCCTCTGGTATGATCACTATAACTACCCTCATGGACATCCATGAGGACTTTCCTAGCCTTATCCTTAGTTACGTACCAAAGCACGAGGTTTGAGAATCCTCTCCTGTAAAGCACTCCTCCTTGCTTCACGAATCATGGTACTTTACAAAGGAGTTTCTGCCATTCATTGTTTTCTCTTGGGAAAGTTCCCCTAAGCTCATAATTCTTGATTGGAGTCATCCATGACTCCTCCTCCTCGACTTCAAAAATCTAATCGACATCCATCTGGCCGATACTTAGAGCCGATAAAACTTCCACTAGAACTAATCCCAACAATTGCATATCTCTAGAATTAGATAACTTGGACAATGAATCGACCTTCACATTCTCCTCTCTGGGATGTGTGAAATTGTGTAGTGCTGTATATTGTTTAATAATTTCAGTACCTAGGTCAGGTAAGGGGAAAGTCTCTCACCCTTAGCCTAAAATTCTTTCTTTACTTGGCAAACCACCAACTGAGAATCATTGAATATATGCAATGTCCTTACCCCTAGTCCCTTCGATATCCCGAGTCCCACTATAAATGTCCTTCCGAAGTTATGAGTACCACTCTACTCCCAGAACTATGCTCATTATAAGCTCCATCTACAAATAGTTTCCACTAAGAAATTGTGACCATATCGTCTTCCCCTTCACCATATCGTGTGGTAAATACAGCGATGAAGTATGCCAATGATTGTCCATTCATCACCCTCCTTGGATGGTGAGTGATATCGTACCGACTTAGTTCAATCTTCCACTTGAGTAACCTTCCTAAAGTCTCAGGTCGGTACAACACCTGCTTCAAAGGTTGATCCATAAGCACCTTAATCGGATGAGCCTAAAAATATGATCGCAGCTTCTTCGACGCAATCAGTCAACAATAAATGAGTTTTTTTTAACTTCGGATGGTTTTTTTGAGCTTTAGTAAACCACTTGCTCATATAGTAAATTGCCTTTGAACTCTTTCCTCTTCACATACTAATGCTGCACTTATTGCATGAGTAGACATTGCCAAATAGATAAACAAATCTTCCCCTTGTAATGGTTTAGATAAAACCGGTGATGTTTCCATATGCCTCAGCAATTCCTTAAAGGCATCTTGACATTCCTTTATCCATTCAAAATTCTTCTTTCCCTTTTTTAGGGCATCAAAGAACGGTACACACTTATTTGTTACCATTGAGATAAACCGACTCAACACGACAACCTTCCCGTTCAAGCTTTGCAATTCTTTCTTCATGATTAGGGAAGTTATGTTCCTCAAGGTGTTAATATACTCTGGATTAGCCTCAACGCACCTTGCATTCAAGATAAATCCTAGAAACTTCCCCGATGGAAATTTGAAAGAACATTGCAACGGATTTAACCTTATTCCATATTTCCACAACATTTCAACATCTTTGAAAGGTCATCCATGTGGTTCCTTGATGGTCGTGACTTTACGAGCATATCATCAACATATACTTCCATCGTCCGTCTGATCTAATTCCTGAATATGGAATTCACCAATCTCTGCTAAGTAGCTCCTGCATTCTCGAGATTGAACATCACTCGGTAACAGTATAATCTCAAATCCGTTATAAAGCTTGTTTGCTATTGATCTAGAACATGCATTGGTATTTAGTTATAACCAGAATAAGTATCCATAAAAGAGGGTAACTCATGTCCTGCGGTCCCATTTACCAGTTAGTCAATCCTAGGAAAATGGAAGCTTTCCTTTAGGCATGCTTTATTCAAATCTGAATAATCAACACACGTCTGCCACTTTCCATTTGCTTTCCTAACCAACATGGATTTTGATACCCATTCAAAGTACAAAGCATCGCGGATAAAACCATTTTCCTTCAGCTTATTGACTTCCTCCTTCAATACAACGAATCGCTCCGGACCTAAACAACATCTCTTTTATTTTACTACTGGGTGTTCTGAGTCCACCTTCAATGTGTCGTATGCTATCTCCGATGATATTGCGTACATATCCAAATTTGTCCAAGCAAACACATCCAAGTTTGCCTAGAGAAAACTGACAAATTTCTTCCTTAATCCTGAGCTGAGTTGAGATTCAATCTTAAGAGCCTGAGTTGGGTCATCCATATTAATTAGAACATTGACCGCTAGCTCAGCTCGCGTTGCATGCACTTCCTCCGACATCTTCATGGGATTCATAGACTTACCTACTATGGCTCCCAAGCCAGGGTTTGCGATTTAAATGCTATGCTTGCAAGTTTTTAATGTAGAGTTTTCTCCATATTCTTCCCTTTCTCTCGTCGCATTGCTTCTCTCGGCTCGGCGACATAACATTCCTGACCACTGCTCTGGTCTCCTCGAACGGATCCAACCCCACATTACACTAGATTTACCTTTTAATAGTGCATGAAAAATACTATAATATCTTTTCATAGCATTAGTGACGACACTATATAACGACATGTTATAATAGCCCTAATACATCTCATAGCACATAATTACCACAATGAAAATTTTTTCACGGCGTTTTATCCATGCCATTTTATTTAACTTTGTAAAAATTCAACTCTTTGCAATCAATTTTTCATAGCATGTACACAACGCTATAAAAATATTTCCATGGCGGTTTAATATTTTTCATAGCTCTTTTTCTACGCTAAAATATTCTTTCCTATAACGTTTTTATTTTGATATGATAAGTTTTTATAGCACTTCGCCTTTTATTTCCATAGCGGTATTTTTCCACTATTAGTTTGTTTAATATGTCACTTGTTTTTTGTTATGCTGTTCTTTTTATAGTGTGGTACAAATGATATATTCTATCTTACTTGAATTGTGCACATTACAAGCATTTCAATAGTAAATTTTCAAAATAAAAAACTGCATATCTGATAGGAAAAAAATATCTGATAGCAAAAAATCTAATGGCAAAAGCATATCTAATACCAAAAACATATTTGATTGAAAAACGTAAAATAAATTTGGTCTTACATAATTGATACTCTTACATAGCTAAGTACATTAGTTTAGACATAGTTTCAAAACAAAAACTATACCTGAAAAACCATCCCTCCTTAATTTTTTGCCAGTCAGCTCATGTACATTCTATATTTCAAAACCTGCAATTTACACAAGTACAAGTTAGAGACTCTTGTGAACATATATGCAAGCAATTATGAGGCATATGAAAAAAGCAAAGTGCTGGCTGAAGCAATCGAAAATTTGGTCACATTTTGCCTATGGATAATACTAGTTAAGTGCAGGCTGAAGTAAGTGATAATACTAATTAACAATCAGGTCAAAATCTAGTATAAAGAGCAAAGTTTAGGCCAAAGCAATCAGGTCACATTTTATACACACCTAGTGCAGGCTGAAGCAAAACACTTTTGGTCCGTATATGGCTACCTTGGTTTCCCATATACAACTAGTGCAGGTTGAACCAAAACTCATATGATGATGATAATTACAGGAATTTTTACATCTAGTGCAGGCCGAAGCAAATGCATATGATTATGATAATGTTTCTACACCTAGTGCAGGCTGAAGTAAAACTCATATGGCTATTCTCTTTTTTGCTTTTGATTTGAGGTACAAAATGTGTCTAGTTTACTTGCAAGTATGAACTTCTACATTAGGTCATTATGTAAAAGAAACTTAGTCAACATTATCTGGTGTAAAATGTCTACTATCAAGATTCAAATATTGCAGAATATATATAACAATTTAAATATCATTGATAAACAAATGTAGAATTCAATGTGATTTGCACCTTGCCACTATTCTTACATATAATTATTCAAACCAAAAAAATGGAATTCAGTGGGATTTGCACCTAGCCACTATTGCTGATTGGAAGTCAAAATTTTCACCTGGTCTTATTTTCAACATCCTAATAATAACATTTCTTGTCATAAACTTAGGATGGAAACATTGTCTTAGAGACATATTAATATACAGAATCCAGGACCATGTAACTTATTCAGTCAATGTCCATCACCAATAGTCACAGTTCTAAAATATATATGAAAGTATTACCAATCATCTCTTCTCTTAATGTTGCATCTTAGACGAGGAACCTCCTTTAGCATATTCATCCTGAACTGCACCAAGTCGTCCCACTGTTACAACTATCGTCATAATCGATGCTCCTTATGTTTAAGCTTCTATCTGAGATTCGGATCTCCGCCATTACTACATAATATGACAACAACTAAAGTGCTGGCTAAAGTGCAGGCTGAAGTGCAGGCTGAAGTGCAGGCTAAAGTGCAGGCTAATATGTTACAACTATTGTTGGCGAAAGTGTAGGCTGACGATTTCAAAGGCTAAAGTGCAGACTGAAGCAAATTGAAGGCCGAAGCAAAGTCATGACACCACTTTTGAAAATGAAAGTGAACATGTGCAACACAGACTGGTCTACCTTAAAATTAACGTAATTAGGTAATAAACAAGGAGATTTTAATTGTGATGAGAACTAGAGGCTGGGGGTGAAGTAATTCATCAATCACTTAACCAAACACAAAACCTGTTATTCGACTTTGGTGCGAGATGTCACAAGTTCGAAACTTACGTAGCGTGATTCAAACGTTTATTGGCATGTGATATGTTGTTCTAGTGACATGTTGTATATAAACTACCATTAAAAAAACACAAAACCTGTTCAATAGCTTAACTAAACACCAAACCAATCACAAGGTTTTGTTATCTAAAACTTCACCAATTCAGAGCATTTTTATGTGAGTTGAGATCTTTTTTTCAAGAAAATAAGTTGAAACTCAATTTATGAATTCAACAAACAATAAGTAAGCAATGAATATGTTCTTAAATACATAAATTACCTATATTGATATGAAAAGTCGACATCCATTTTCCAAAGATGATAAACATTTACCTACATACAAGTACGACAGTTGATTCATAAATAATTTTTATATATATTTGAACAGTTTATTTAATAATGATGAAATATGCTTACTAGAAGTTGTTCCATTACAAGATTTATCATAGGCCAATCTATTATAGAGCCAACATCTTATGTATTCAAACTCAATAGTTGACCTCCGCAAACGTGCGGTTGGGACTTTTGCAACATTAATCTAAACTCTTGTTATACTCTCTCCCAATGGAACTAAATAGATCATTATTTTTGAATCTGTTGAAGCCACGAGTTCCTCAACAACTATATATCCTGTTCCAAAAACATTAATCAACTTACATTTGTTCGTTGCAGAATCTGCAACCTATCAAGTAACATAAATAATTGTTTTCAAGTATAATTATATGAACTATTTGAAACATA
Source organism: Allium fistulosum (assembly GCA_030737815.1). Lineage (NCBI taxonomy): Eukaryota > Viridiplantae > Streptophyta > Magnoliopsida > Asparagales > Amaryllidaceae > Allium > Allium fistulosum. The sequence continues at coordinate 1,257,235,562 of CM060904.1, forward strand.
TTACCTTATGAACAAACTGGAACTAATTATTGAACTGCAAATAATATATTATCATAGGTGTTAATATATGGTTTATTGAAGGACTGAAAAATGCTTCACTGTTTACCTTCTAGACGAGTACTTTTGATTATGGTCATGCTACTTTACTATAAACCGCTTCTCTGACATATCTCATATTAGTCGTTGGCTTCCACAGAAAGGCATTCATTTTTTTAGGATTATCTATCAAAACTAACATGGTGGATAGTCCAAGAGGAATACCAGTAACAAGTTGTTTTGGATCAATATAGCATATCCATCCTTCCGCAACTAAATCTTTACTTCCTAACCAATCTAACAGCTTGCATTTGTGATCTTCAATTCCACTCTAGAAAAAAACATACTTTGTTTATATTGTAATATCCGGCGATCTATTTATTACAATGAGGTAATACTAACTCATTTCTTTTCATACATTTTAATTTTATCTGCAATATTTCTGACACTGCGCATTTTACCTACAAAAATATACAAATGACTCTAAAAATCACATATCAACAAGTGAGGGAATTGTAAAAAATTTGCAGTTTCATGGGGTGGCATAAATGTGGCATTCATGTTTCTTAATATCATTTTTATTTTATATACTCATTCTTATATTTTGGTCTCCATCATTGTAGGTTCTGCTTGTCAAATTAGTTATGCTTATAGATTATGCAAGCGGACGGGGAAGCCCAGCTTTTCTTAATTATGGTATTTGTACTCTGTAGTTTTAGGCTATTCCTGTTTCAAATATTTTTTGTGTAGTTAGCACTGTCATTATCAACATCATGATTTGTTTATAGCCAAATAGCAAAATAAAGGTCATTATACATTTCCAAGTATTTCATATTTCTATATGACAAAAAATTAACGTAGTTTCATGAAATACTGCATTGTTAGGAGTACTTGATTTAAGTAACATACAGCAGTCCTGGCCCATATGATTCAGGTCACTCTATTTTTCCATAAATTTTCATTGCAACTTGCATAATGGTGGTTGGGCTATTTGATTAAATTTCCATTGCTCCACCGATTTCATCCTATTTCAAAGATAGCACTGTTTCTTGACTCCTGAGTCATTTACCCTTGTTTTTCCTAGTGATTGATTTTTTTTTGAAACGGCAAGCAGTGTTGTTTAGTTCATATTCTGGTTACACTTATTTCTCACTATAGTTACATGTTTCATCCAAGAATTCAAAGACCTGAACAAGAAAAGGCTAATACAATTAACAAGATTGATGGGGCATAGTTATAGAGTGAAAGTTCATCTATTTATTACCACCTGGTATTTAACATTTTAGGATATGTTTATGCTATCAATTCTGACACTTAATCTCAACCCTATGGAAGGTAATAAAATTCATTTGAATATGTTTTAGGACATATAGTAGGTACTATGAAAAAATATATTACCACGTTGTCTACTTTCTCTTGTTCTGTCGTGCGTACAACTACTCTATCAGTTAGCCATGCTACTATCATTTCCTTAGCTTCTCCAACATGTGTCATAGCAGCTGCAGTCCTCCACAAATAAACATCCGTTATCCTTTGAAATTTTATTAGAATTTTCATACCAATTGGTCCTAAAAGAATTTGATTTACATACTCATTCTGATCACTTGATAAAACCTTTTCTTCGGCAACTATTTCATCACACTCATTCCAATCCAATAAATCAGTTTTTTTTATGTATTTTCTCTAAAATACCCTATGATTAATGAAAACAATTAATTATTGAATTACAAACCCAAAAAATGCTATAGTGTAATTTATAGTTACTATTTTAGATGTGCCTACAACGATTCGACTTTCTTTTCCCTGATACATCGATAAATAAATTAGTTGTAGTAATGCCTGATAGATGTACAGTTGTATTTAATATTGGTTTGAGAATAATTATGTCATTATTTGCTCTGACTTTATTACATGTGCATATTATTCAGCAAGACGGCTGAGCAAGAAGATTGATTACATTAGGGTTACAAAGATAGGTTTATATAGATAGAAAACATAAGAAAAAAGCTAAAAGGCCTAAAAGGCCTAAAAGGCCCAAACAGATAAAAGGCCAAACAGCATTTGGATCAATATGCTAACACCCCCCCTCAAACACGCGATGGTACAGCAAGAAGCATCGAGAGTTTGCCAATGAAAAATCTATGACGTTCGATAGTATGAGCCTTCGTGAAGAAATCTGCAAGTTGCGTCGATGACGAAGTAAAAGGTAGAGAAATAGTTCCATGCAGCAAGTGATACCGAGTGAAATGACAGTCAATCTCAATATGTTTGGTGCGCTCATGAAAAACAGTATTGTGAGCAATTTGAATAGCACTCTTATTGTCACAATACATAGGAGTGGGAGAAGAAATCAAAACACCCATATCCTCCAACAGCCAGCGTAACCAAATGATCTCAGATGTAGTGGAGGCCATAGCACGATACTCTGCCTCAGTAGAAGACCGAGAAACAACATCCTGTCTCTTGCTCTTCCATGAAATAAGGGAATCACCTAAAAATATGCAAAAGCCAGTTGTGGATTTTCTATCCGTTGAATCACCAGCCCAATCTGCATCAGAGAAAGCACGAAGCTCCAAAGATGAGGTCGATGGGAATAAAAGACTCTGATAAAGTGTTCCTTGCAAGTAACGAAGAATGCGCATAACAGCAGCCCAATGAACAGAGGTAGGGGAAGATACGAACTGGCTAACAATGTGAACAGCATAGGCAATATCTGGACGAGTGATGGTCAGATATACAAGGCAACCAACAATAGAACGATATAAAGTGGGATCAGAAAGAGGACTTCCATCGGTCGGAGTATATCAGGCATTTACCTCAAGTGGTGAATCAACATGACGTGTATCAGTAAGACCAACACGATGAATAATGTCAGTGGCGTATTTGGATTGGGAAAGAAGATAGTCTTTTTCTGAGGAAGCTACTTCAATGCCTAAAAAGTAACGTAGATGACCCAAATCCTTCATATCAAAACAACGAGATAATGTGGCTTTAATGCTCATAATACCATTACTGTCATCACCTGTAATGATCATATCATCTACATATAGTAGAAGCAGAATACGGCCTGTAGAAGTTAATCTGACAAAAAGTGCTGAATCATGGGGACTAGAGGTAAAACCAAGTGATGTAACAACATTCGAAAATCTCTCATACCAAGCACGTGGTGCTTGCTTAAGACCATATAGAGCTTTCTTAAGCCTGCAAACCTGACCTGGAGCATGAGAAACACCAGGTGGAGCAACCATGTAAACTTCTTTCTTAAGATCTCCATTAAGAAAAGCATTTTTAACATCCATTTGAGAGATGTCCCACTTACGACTGGACGCAACAGCAATAAGAACCCGAACAGATGTCATCTTAGCCACAGGAGCAAATGTCTCCTCATAATCCATGCCATACTCTTGGGCAAATCCTTTAGCAACTAAACGAGCTTTGTATCGCTCAATAGAACCATTTGACTTGGTTTTAGTCTTATATACCCATCGACAACCAATAGTTTTCTTCCCAGTAGGAAGATATACAAGATCCCAGGTACCAGTTTTGTCTAAAGCAGACATTTCCTCAAACATAGCATGTTGCCACACAGGAGAACGAACAACCTCTGAGTAAGAAGAAGGCTCATAGAAAGTGTCAATGGAAACAAGAAATGAAGCAAAAGCCCGAGAGTAACAAGAGTAAGCAAAATCTGATAATTGAGTAGATTTACGTGTGTGAGTGGGATAGCGAGGTTGAACAGGATCTGTCAGCACAAGAGGTGTTTGAACAGTCGTAGTAGTAGGAGATAAAGTGTCACCTGCAGAAGGAGGAGGAACAGAGTGTATGGATGACGGTGTTTCAATGGTAATGGGTGGTGAATCAGAGGGGTTGTCAGCAGGAAATGGATCAATGTGAATAAGATCAGACTTAGTCATACTATGAGGACTAGCTGGAATAGAGTAGAAGGGAATATGCTCAATAAAGGAAACATGACGAGAAACATATAGTTTATTTGAAGAAGGATCATAACAGCGATAGCCTTTTTGTCCAATACCATACCCAAGAAAAACACATATAGCAACACGCGAAGATAATTTTGTACGCTCTACGTGTGGACGAAGAACAAAACAAGTGGAACCAAACACTTTTAGGTGTGAGTAATCGGGAGTTTGACCAAACAACTTGGCATGAGGAGAAATACCATAATTATGAGAAATCGAGATTTTATTAATAAGATAAACGGAAGTAAGAACAGCTTCTCCCCAAAATTCTTTTGGAACACTAGCTGAAAGAATCATAGAACGGGCAGTTTCAACAATGTGTCTATGTTTTCTTTCAGCAACACCATTTTGTTGCGGGATATCAGTGCAGGAAGACTGATGCAAAGTACCATCAGCCATGAATATGTTAGAAAGGTCTCCCTTAGTATATTTCCCCCCTAAATCAGAACGAAAGCATTTAACAATAGCAGAGTGTTGTGTTTTAACATATGCTTGAAAGGCAGTATATATATCAATAAACTCAGAACGACGTTTCATCAGGAAAATCCAACAATAACGAGTATAGTCATCGATAAAAGAGACATAATATCTTCACCCACCTTTTTTGGGGATGGGTGCTGGACCCCAAACATCAGAGTGAACTAATTCAAAAGGTGCAGTGGAAGTAGAAATACTTTGATTAAAGGGTAAAGCAGAAAATTTTCTAAGTTTACAACCACTACAATCTGAAATATCATGAGAACGTAAATCTCCCAAAACACCAGAATTACATAAAAATTTAAGACGAGAGCTTGAAATATGACCAAGTCTAGAATGCCACAAATAAAACTTAGAAGACAATGGAGTTAAATGAAAAGAAGAAAGGTCAATACTGGCAGCAGCGGCATGACTTGGAATGTGTAAGTCATCCAAAACATAGAGACCGCCCTGCCTACGCCCTGTCCCAATCACCTTCTTGGAGTTGGGATCCTGCACAGAGCAAGTGGTAGAAGAAAAATGAACAAGATATCCAAGATCGCAAAGTTGTCCGACCGACACAAGGTTCATAGTTAATTTAGGAATGCAATAAACATTTGGGAGGGAAACATGTGTGGTTTGAATTGTACCGATTCCTGTTAATGACAAAGGTAAGCGAGAATCAAAAGACATAGATATAAATGATGAAGAATCATGGGACATATGATATGAAGCACCAAAATCCAAAATCCACAAAAGAGAATTCAAACCTGATATGGAGGGAGCTGACATGGCAAAATGCTGAGACTGAGGAGCAGTCATGTTTTGAGACAAAGACTGGCTAGCAAGGAACTTCTGAAATTGTTCTGCAAGAGAGTCCATAGAGGAATCCATACCTGATTCACCAGAAGGATGTACCAATGCAGCAGTCTTAGGCTGGGAACTGCCACGTGACTGTCCATATCCTTGTGCAGTAGAGAAGGACTGTTGTTGGCTACCACGATGTTGCTGTTGTGATCTATCACCTTGCTTAAAACTTTGATTTTTTTGACGAGCTAATAATTCAGGGCATTGATTTTTCCAATGGCCTAGTTGTTTACAGTAATTACAATCACGACCATTCTTGATATTTATCTTGTTGCGTTGAGACGGGATTGGTAAAATTCCCGTAGCAAGAACAGATGCAGAAGAGGTCTGTGCAACTTTCTCAGTTTGAGACTTCAAGCGAGTTTCTTTAGCTAATAATTCATGTAGAACAGAATCAACAGAAGGTAAAGGAGTGCGATGTAGGATGGACGCACGACAATGCTCATACTCTGGTCGAAGAGCCATCAACAATTGAACAAGACGTTGTACCTCCCTACGAGCGATATATGGAGCAAATGACCTAAGCTCAGCATCCTTAGTCATAGCCAATTGATCCCAAAGAGCAGTAATTTCAGAGTAAAAATCTTGAATATTTCGATCATTCTGAGACAATGACCGAATATCAGCCTCTAATTGATATTGAACGGCAAAGTTAGAGCGCACAAAAAGTCGCTTCAAATAGTCCCAAACTTGCTTAGCAGTATCATACTTAGCCAATTGCATACCAATTTTATTCTCAACGGAATTATTAATCCAAGTGATGATCTTTGAATTGTTGGTATCCCATTTCTCTATTGATTCAACATTAGCAGTTTCAGGAGCCACAATAACACCAGAAATATATCCCCACATCTGTTTTCCTTTCAGAAAATTTTTCATGACATAACTCCAATAAGAATAGTTTTTTTCCATCTAAACGAACACTAATAGCCTGTAATGAATCATCACCTCCTGCCATATTAATGTTTTCAATAGAACTAAAGGAGCAACTAAACGAACATATGTGCTAGGGTTTCGGTAGGGTCTGGGCGAGCAGACTGGAGACGAGGGCGGCAGACAGGCTAGGGTTTCAGGTCTGGGCGGCAGGGAGACTGGGGACGAGGGTTTCAGGTAGGCAGGGAGGCTGGGGACGAGGGTTTCAGGCAGGCAGGGAGGCTGGGGACGAGGGTCTGGGCGGCAGGCAGAGCAGGCAGGGGAGATCGGCAGGGGACGAGGGCGGTAGGGTCTGGACGAGGACGAGGTCGGTGGGGAGATCGGCGGCGGCAGGCTCCAGGGGACGAGGGCGGTAGGCTGGGGACAAGGCTAGGGTTTTGAGACGAAGCTAGGGTTTCGGGCTGAGTGCTTGACGACGAGGCTAGGGTTTCAGGCTGAAGCAGTGACGAGGCAAAAACAGAAACCTTGCTCCGATACCATGTTAATGTTTGTAAAACGTTTATAAAATCAAATAAGAAGAAGAAGAAGATAATTTATATTATTCAACAAGAAGGCTGAGCAAGAAGATTGATTACATTAGGGTTACAGAGATAGGTTTATATAGATAGAAAACATAAGAAAAAGGCTAAAAGGCCTAAAAGACCCAAACAGATAAAATGCCAAACAGTATTTGGATCAATATGCTAACATCATCTACCAATTGCATATTCCTGTTTTTTATTACTAGAATTCATCATTCTTGTGTATTGAATTCTTCTATTATTACTAGATCATCAAGTGCTCATTACAGAATTTGGATTCCTTAGTTTTGAGATAGTATTCTGTTACCCAAATATTTCTACGAATGTACGTCGTATAACAATGAAATTATTAAAATTACCATAATCAAATTGAAAAGTCAAGGTTTGCGGCTAAACTTAATTCTATTCAAATATCAATTTTGATTGAATATGTATGATCTATATTTAACTTTGCTTTGGTCACTTAATTTCCCAAATTAGATATCAAATCACAATAGGAATGAATTTTTTTGACTTATCTCTAGAATTCACAATATATCGTAAGCTTATTTTAATTATTAAGCTCAGTGTAATAGAAATATATCTAGAGTATGCTTTAGTTTTAGTTTTCTTGTACCTTTTGTTTCCAGATCCCAACAAGCAGTAATAAATGTGTTAAAACAATAACAAGCGGGAGTGAAGTTGGACCTTTACCTAATTGTTCACTAGCATGCAAATCATCTGCTTCAATTCCAAAATTGTATTCTAGCATTCGATTAGTTCCTTATCATTGGCCTGTGATAAAATGAATTTGATAAAATTTATTCCTCTTGTTATTGCTCTTGGTCGCCCAAGTTGATCTTGTCCTAGCACTTGTGAAAGAACATCATTACTTGGTGAGCTAGACTGTGATTCACTTCACAACTTTTATCTTCTCGTGTAATAGAAATATGTGAATTATATATGAGTGTCTATTTACCATACTCTCAAACAATTGGATTATGAATCAAGCGTTCATTTCTTGTAGAATTTAGTGAAGTAAAATATGTCGAATAATTTGAATTTCTTAAGGAACTTTGTAAATAAATATATATAAATAATTTAGACTAAAGTAAGGTTAATAAATATAAACATGTCTCTATCTGATGCAAATCTGTTTGGAGTTACAATTCCACTGGTCGATATTTTCCCTTGTCATATTTATATATTTTTTGCCAAATTGGATTATATATACATATATATAACTCTTACATTCAAAGTGGATAAATAATATTATGTAAGACAAAATATCAGCGACTTACGGTTAAAAGAATAAGTTATATTAATGTATATTTGTAGACTACCAACTCATTTGTACAATAATGTATACCAGCTTACAGAACTTAAAGAAATCCAGTATGCTGATAAGAAATTTTTGTTTATTTATTTTGCATGACACTGGGAAGGAAGTAGAATCTATATAATAAAATCCCTTCTATGTAATGTATGCTTTTAATTCTTTGCATTTACAGATCGAGTGGGCGGAACAAAACGGCTACTGATTCTGTTTGATCTTCACATGTTTGTCTTACGATCATCATGTTCACATCTTTGTTTTCACAAATTACTCCACGTTGTACTTTTTTTCACTTTGTTTCTTTTTACACTTTGTAAATTTTGGTTTCATGTATTCCCTTCTATGTAGTATTTGTGTTCAATGTATGTATTTATGTTAATGAAGTATTTCTGTTCCAAATCCGTAATGTCTCGACATTTGTGCACATTTCAATTTTTTTCCCTCTAAACTACATTTGCATGTGTTTTTTGTTTGCCATGATGTAGCTTTTTGCTCAAAATCAGTGCCATTACTTATCTATATGAAGTTGGAATGATACTTCATAATTAAGAGAAGTGTGCTTTTGCTCCTACCAATTATCAATCCGCTTACTCCTTCACTTCTGCATCTCAGCCATCCATTTCATCGTATGGTCACAACCTCTCCTTAGATACATTTTGGATCATGGACTTTTATATATTAGGCCCAATACTTTGTATATATAATGTAATCTCTGTAGGCTTTGTATTGTATCATTTTTCGTTTGTACAATTCTTTTGCATCTAAATAATAAAGCAATACATATTCTTTTGTTCAAACTATTACAAATCGAATCATTCATACAACTTCAGATTCTCAACTTGGTATCAGAGCGAGAGGTTCGTACAAGTCTTCAACATCGATCACATTTGTGAGTCCATCAGAAAATTTTCATCACGTGGACTCCTCCCATCAAGAATTCAGAATTCTTTCATCTGAGAGTTATAGCTGTTCTCAGATAAACAGTGCCTCACCAGCACATCAGTCTGGCTGCATCAGTTTATTAAAGAAAGCAAAATTCCATACTTTAAAGAGCATTCTGATCAAGAATATCAAGAAAATCCTCCAGTTGAATCAAGGGCATAGTAAAAAACTCATCAGAAAACAACACAGTCACAAGAAACCGAAGAAACCAAAGAAATCATCATTCAAGTTCCTTAAAACACCATCAAGATTCAACACAGGAAAATTTTCTTGAAAAGCCTCAATTCAAAGAAAGCTCCAGTTAGGAATTTACATACCCGTCTCTTTAAATTTTTTCAATCTGTGTGTTCATCATGGCAGATCAAGATGATGCTGCTAGCCCACAATTTTCTAGCTCGAGAGTTTCTCAAAGCCAGCCACAATCTGATTCTGTGAATGATCTGATGAAGGCAATCATTAAACCCCAGAGCCAGATGATATCCATTCAACTGGATGAATCAAATTACCTGCTCTGGAAATTGCAAGTAGAAACATCAATTAGAGGATATGGGTTAGAAGATTACATACTTGGTACAAGAATAACACCACCAAAATTTGTCAAAAATAATGAAGACAAACTGGTGTCTAATCAAGATTACACTGCACATCAAAGACAAGATAGTCTTGTATGTGCATGGATGATGTCATCCATAAGTGCATCTATTCTGCCTCAACTTATTGGATGCAAAACAGCACAAGAAGTTTGGACCACAATTGAAAGAAATTTCACCTCTCAATCATCTGCAAGGATCATGCATCACAAAAGACAATTGCAAAGTATCAGAAAGAATGACATGACAATGAATGAATATCTGCTTAAAATCAAAAACCTATGTGATCAACTAGCCTCTGCTGGTCACAAGGTCCCTGAATCTGAACAAGTTCTACATATAATCAGTGGGTTAGACAGTGAATATGAAGCTGTTGTGGCTATCATCTCCACCATGGAACCAACACCCTCCTTACAGTTCGTCTATTCTACCCTCCTCTCTCATGAAGGAAGGATAGAACATAATAAAAGCATGAGTTCAGATATTTCTGTCAACTACACTTTTAACAAAGGAAAACAAAACTCAAATACAAAAGGCCAATACAACAACTTTCAAAGAGGAGGTTCAACAGGCAGAGGAAGAAGAGGAGGTAGAAGCAACAACAACAGCAGAATAAGATGCCAGATATGTGAAAAGTACGGTCATGGAGCAAACAAATGCTATTTTAGATTCAACAAAAACTACACTCCCTCTCAACAAGGTGGCAGTGCAAATGTAAATCTAGTCACTACACCAAAAGATTGCAGTTCAACTCAAACAGAAATTCTGAATACTGAAACTTCAACAAATAATGACACTGGTGACGACTGCTGGTACCCAGACTCAGGGGCAACTAATCATGTGACCAACAATCTCAACAATCTGAACTTAGGAAACAAAGAATACAAAGGTACACAAAATCTTTTTGTTGGTAATGGTAAAACTGTTCACATTACACACACTGGAAATGCTAGTCTACATGGACCCAAACAAAGACTTCTGTTAAAAAACATGCTAAGGGTTCCCTCAATTAAAAAAAATCTAATGAGTGTTTCCCAATTTGCAAAGGATAATAAAGTCTATTTCGAATTTTATCCTGACACATGCATAGTTAAAGATATTCTAACTCAAGAAATTATCTTGCGGGGTAAAGAAAACAATGGACTATACAGATTTGATCTGTCAAAATCACAAATTTCTGAGAATAGGGAAAATACTCATGTATTGAATGTTGTTAGGAATACTGAAAACTGTAGCAAGTTTGAATTGTGGCATCGAAAACTGGGACACCCCAGTATAAAAGTTGTAAAACATATAATGAGTAGTAATAAAATTTCTTTTAATGATAATTCTGATTCATATTTTTGCACCTCTTGTCAATTGGGAAAGAGTCATAAATTAGCATTTCCAGATTCTCAAACACTTTACACAAGACCCCTTGAATTAATTGCTAGTGATCTATGGGGGCCAGCACCTACTAGTTCTGATTATGGTTATAAGTATTACATATCTTTTATAGATGCTTATTCAAGATTTGTTTGGATATATATGCTGAAGTCTAAATCTGAAACTTGTAATATAACCATACAATTTATCAACAAAGTAGAAAATATGACTGGAAATAAGGTGTGCACTTTTCAGTCAGATGGTGGAAAAGAATTTTTACCTTTAAAAAATTATTTTGAAAAGAAAGGTATTAATCATAGGACAACATATCCTTACACCTCTGAACAAAATGGAATTATAGAAAGGAAACATAGGCACATTGTAGAAACTGGATTAACTTTACTTGCACAAGCTTCTATGCCTTTAAAATTTTGGCCAGAAGCATTCAACACTGCTGTGCACTTAATTAATATACTTCCCACAAAGGTTCTTCACTTTGAATGTCCTCAAGAAGTACTCACTAAAGTTAAACCAGATTATGAGCACTTAAAAATATTTGGGTGTCAATGTTTTCCTTATTTAAGACCTTATAACACACACAAGTTAGACTTCGGATCTACTCCTTGCACATTCTTAGGGTACAACAACAAACAAAAGGGGTATAGGTGTATAGATAACAAAGGAAAAATTTATATATCTAGACATGTAAGATTTAATGAGCAAGTATTCCCATACAGTAGTACAGAAATTAAAACTACTGAAAAGGTAAGGAATCCAAGATTCGTGATTCCTGATTTACCTGAAGAGTTTGAGATGCAGCCCTCAGTTCAGCCTCTAAGGGACAAGATCATCACAGACTCTCAACACACCATGGCTGATAAAGAATCTGATCAAGGACAGACTACAAATGAAGATATCGGCAACAATCAAAATGCTCAAGGAACTTGCAGCTCAAATCGTGATCAAGTCATTCTCTCAATATAAATGCTTATGCAGACGCAGACTGGGGTACAGATAGTGATGATAGGAAATCTACATCAGGCTATTGCATTTATCTGGAAAAAATCCCGTATCATGGAGTGCAAGAAAGCAAAGCATAGTGTCCAGATCTAGTACAGAAGCAGAATTTAGAAGTGTGGCTAGTGCGGCAACTGAAGTTATGTGGTTAGAATCACTGTTAAGTGAACTTAATATCAAGCAAAACAAAAAGGCAATAATTTGGTGCGATAATGTTAGCGCTATATCCCTAACTTCCAATCCAATTCTTCATTCAAAGACTAAGCATATTGAATTAGATCTCTACTTTATCAGAGAACAAGTAATCAAAGAAAAACTAGGGATTGGATACATACCAACGCAGCACCAAAAAGCAGATATACTTACAAAGCCGCTGTCTAAACCAGGCTTCATAAAATTAAGAGAGGAGCTTAATATTGACGAAGCTAATCCTGAACAGAGATCTCGAAGGGACATATTTATTCCTGAATAAAGCATGAAGTTTGAAGATGGACACTGTCTTTTTCATCTTAAAAATTCCGCCTTGACACAAAAAGAAGAAGGGAGCCGCCATTACTTTTCTTTTGTTGGCAAACCCTAGCTCGGATTTGAAGGGGGGAATTAAGAGAAGTGTGCTTTTGCTCCTACCAGTTATCAATCCGCTTACTCCTTCACTTCTGCATCTCAGCCATCCATTTCATCGTATGGTCACAACCTCTCCTTAGATACATTTTGGATCATGGACTTTTATATATTAGGCCCAATACTTTGTATATATAATGTAATCTCTGTAGGCTTTGTATTGTATCATTTTTCGTTTGTACAATTCTTTTGCATCTAAATAATAAAGCAATACATATTCTTTTGTTCAAACTATTACAAATCGAATCATTCATACAACTTCAGATTCTCAACTTTCATATTTGGTGTTAACCTGAATTTTGCTCGAGTAATAGTTTGTGTTGTATGTTATTACTTAGTTGTGGCATGCAAGTGATTTTATTTTACAGATAAAACAAACGTATGAAGTATAATGTAGCAATATGTATGGTTATTCAGATTAGTACCATCTTGGTAGTGGATTTAAATTACATGACATAAGGTTTGTTTGGCGTAAGGTAGTGGATCTAAATTCATTTGAAATGCCATAAACAGAAATATTGTGTTTATTTATTGTTTTCATTTTGATGTTACTACGTTGTTTCCAAAAATCAAAGCAAGGAAATGGCAGCCCAACACTATGAGAATTAGTTATTATAAATGTGGATGATCGTCACCATGATGATCAATAATAGTAAAATGGTAAGTCGACAAAATAATATGATTACGTTCTGTTGATAACAGCAGCTAGCAGTTAACATGCAAAATAGCTTAACCATAATGAATAGTTGGAGTGAAGTCAAATGCAAGGTCGAGCAATGATGCTGCAGGCACTGTGGTTGTGTTTCAGTTGTCACTGTAGGAGGGATAGGTGATGCTGCTTTCTGATGGATCGTGATGACAAGCAATATGTAACGACCCGCTATTTTGCACTATTCGCATCCGCACATGTCGGACTTGAATAATTCAAAATACCGAATTGTTAATTTAAATTTGGCAAAACTGAACATATACAGTAAATAAATAAGTACAGATCACAGACTCAGAGTAATAAATGCAGCGGAAACAAAAGATAGTAGTTCATAAAGCTACTATATACATATCAGAGTTAAATAAGGTACAACAGATGTCTCGAATAAAATAGTCAAATACAAGAATCAGAATACAATCACTGGAATCAACTGGATATCTGAAAGCTGGATAGATAGCTGGATCTCCAAGCGAAGCTCCAACTCCAAAGGTGAGTCTCGAATACTGGTACACTCAGTCTGACCCGAGCGTAAAGCAAAACACAAAACACTCGAGTCAAGATTAACATTCTTATATCATTAATTCCAACTCAAGTGAAATAGCAACCGAAATACAAGTAACTCAAAGGATGCTTGGAATAACCATCCTTTAAGGATCCGTTAAACTATCTACTATGTAGTAGTGTACGATAAGTAGATAATGCCTATTAGTAATATAAAATATCAAAATAGTGATAAGGCGTTACCATTATTCCCCTTAACACATTTTTATATAAACGTCATAGACTATACAGCACTGTAAACTCCACCGTAAACTAGTGGGCTATCAAGGAGTACTCCATAGGTATAACACAAAACAAATCGTAGTGGTCGCGTATATAGGGATACAAGTATGACAAGGCACATGAGGCAATATCCAAGGTAGTGAAACTACCGTTTGCCTGATCCGGACTAATAAGAACGAATCGCCGCAGCGATCGCAACACCGCGAAACAACACTCCCAAAATTCAAGGGTGCACCAATCGATAACAAGTAATGAGTAGTTTTCGAAGAAGTGTGTTCGCTCGAGGCAGCTAACCCCATTTGGCCCGGCACGGCTCCTATTTTAGTCATTTCCAATTTGACACAAGTGTAAAGGCTATCCATTATCGTTCTCTTTCTTCAGTCATCACGTACATCATTCCAACCACTTCATTCTAGATCAAACTCCGCGTATAGTTATTAAAGTGGTTTTCGGTTTAAACAGAGAGTATGTCCATAACCGATTCCAGTCTCTTTAATAACTTTCGTAATTATTACAACGATTGGTCGTTTAATATCTTTCAAAGCAAATCAAATTCAATTTCCATTAAAATTTGTAAATCAACATTTCATTTGTCTTCCTAAACCAATTTCCAAAATTTACGTTTCAAAACTTCCAAATTACCATTTCAAAATCTTATAATACAATTTCAATTTTTATTTAAAACCATTCCAATATTCATTTAAATTCGTATATAAGTTTCATTTCGAAATCATTTAAAATGATTTAGTCTACACTCAAATCAATTTAAGTTCGTTGATCGATTTTATTCAATATTCGTTAAGTTAATTTATCATTCAAAACAATTTCTATTTAACTTCCAATTTATTAAATCAATTATTTAAGTTCAACTCCATTATATCAAAACTTACAAATTGCATTAAATTAAATACATCAAATCAAATTCTTTACATTTCAAGTCTTACATTAATTTCAATAAAACACATTTTATATTTTTATTAGAGAAATTCAATTTCACTTATTAATTTACTTAGTTACAATTTCAAAACTCAATTAATAAAGAAACTTAATATCACTTATTCAAGAAGTTCAATTTTACTTAATAAGAATTCAATTTTATTTAATTATTAAATAATTCAATCTTATTTAATTATTAAATATTTCAAAACTTAATTATTAAATAATTTTAAAGCTTATAATTTCAACTTAATTATAATTTCAAACTTAATTATTAAATCATTTCAAACTTAATTCAATGAAAAGTTCCAAATTTAATTGTCAAATAATTAATTTCAAAATAACGATCTTTCAACAACTACTATGTCAATATTTGTTTCAGATTTTAAATATTAACATTTCCTTTCATTAAAAATTCAAATTCCAGCTTCATTTCAAAATCTTATCCTTTCAAATAAAAACTTTATTTTATTTTAAATCAAATTATTGACCAATCGGGTTTTATTTAATTCTCTATCCTAGATCAAAGTTTAATTTGGGTATTTATCATTTCAACCCGATTCCAATTCAATTCAAAAATCAAAGCATAGCAAAGGGAACTTGCAGTGTGATAACTGGGATGGTGTCAAAGTAAATAAACAAGCAATAACAACAGTCTATATCAATCCAATAATCAATTCAAATAATTCCGAAATAATCGTATTAATTCACATTGTTGTTTGTGCAAATTAATATAATTATTTCTAGAATCTACACTATCATTTCATGTAGATTAAAGATTATTACACTAATCTTTATACGGTTCTTTACTTGGTATCTATTATTCAATTTCATACAACATCAATTTAAGCAACAAACATTTAAATGGTTTAAGGTGTATTTTGAACAAATTTTTACGTGTCAATTAATTCAACATTTAAAGGGTCATAATGCAAATATCCTCTAATCGATTTTAACATATCTCAAGTCTAACTATCCTACGTCAATTTCAATTTCAAATTATTTATCACTTACAACATTAACAATTTTAACATCCAATATCAATATCAATCAATCAATCATCTATCAACCAAACTTGATTATCATCATATAAGTAACTGGTAATGGTGTCAGATGTCACAGGTGAAACTGATACAGGTAATAACATATATAACAGTGTACACAACTAACATCAGCATATTTCAATTGTCGTTTCAACTGAAATCAAATTTAATAAATAAAAGAACATTAATCGTGAGTGATTGCTCACCTTTCGAGGCTAGAAGAGATTTGACAAATGAAACGAGCTACGAATTTCAAAGCAACGCTGGATGGACACGATTCGATGAAGAAAATAGGAACGACGGGCGAAGCTGATAACAGAAATCGATAATGAATCAGAACCAGATTGATGAAGATAGACGGTATAAACTAACATATTCCACTTATAACAATTTCATAACAGCAAATCTAGACAGAACTATACTATATAATACATGCATTTTTATATAACAGTAACATATTATATTATATAAAAGTACAGTTTATATATAACACTTATATATTATAAATAAACTGTTTCAAAAATATAAAATAACTTAAGAAAAATAATTAACATGATATATTTTTAACCGATATATATACATGCACAGGCGACTTTACAAGCTGACACAAAATGTAACTCTATAGGCATGCAGACTAAACTGGGATATACACATTTATAAAATTAACTTATGGATATACACTTCATAATATATAGGTTCAACCAAATGTAACACATACTAAACTGGGATGCATATATTTTATATCACTTAATGTAAACTTGAAAAATCTTATAAACTATAAATACTTTTAATATCTAACGGAATATAGCCTATATTTATAACCGGTACATATATATAACTGCAAAATCTTAATATTTAATCATACATATACAACTAAACTTTAAAGTATAAAACCGTAAACAGCCCTTTAAAGATGATTTAACACTTACAGTTCTGCCTTCATCCTTTTTATGTAAAACAAATACCATCAATAAATTAATATAATGCACATATGTTACTGCGCACGCAACATACATAACAAGCAGATGTATAAACCGCAGATCAATATATATATATATATATATATATATATATTAATATCCTCAAAAGCAAGAACAGATTCGAAAAAAGAAAGAATGATCACTTCCCAGCAAATCTAAAGTGAACAGTTTGGCCAAAACAAAAGCAACTTTGAATATGTATATCCTTTTCTTTAGAGGTTTCTCACCTTGGCCAGGAAGAACTAAGGGTGGAGGACGTGAGGCAAAGATGATGGTCAACAATAGTGGAGAGTGCTCGGCCGTTGAAGGGAGGTGACTGCATCTCGGCTTTTGACCATGGTGGAGATGTGCGGCAGTTACATGGAGATCGGGGTTTGCTTTCGGTGGATAGGAAAAGAGGCTCGGTCGGGGTTGCTGCATCTGGTCGGTTGCAGTGGGAAGGGAGGCTACGGCTTGTAGGCTGTTGAAGGGTGGTCGTGATAAGGATGTGAATGGCAGAGGCAGCTTCGGTCAGTGGTATAGGTCGGGTGGAGCTCGGTTTTCATGGCTGCGCGGAGGTTGGTGGCTAAGGAAGGAAAGGCTTGCCTTATTGAGTTATGTGTGTGGGGAAATGAAATGGAGGAGCTGAAGGGTAGATTAGCATTCAAGAAGAGATAACGTGCAGGTGCAAAAATGAATGCAATATTGATAATATAAAACAAATGGTCTATTTCCAAGAACCAGAATGAATGAGAGCATCACTTTGTATTGAAGCCATTGGGAATCACAACGAACAAGCATTGAGCCAGGAAATATTAATATCAAGCGGCTATTGGTTATATGGTGGAATATGAAAGGTAGGGGAAGTAAACAAATTGAGTGAGGAACCGATACGAAATCGTTTCGTGGATTTTGACGCGTATCAGACTCCGAAACACTGAAATAAATATACTGCAGAGATCGGTACAATGAGACGATCAAAACAGTACACAGATATCGGTGGTACGATTGAATTTTAAAAATTCGAATTTTCTACCAGCGGAAAATGCAGCAAAAACGTAGAAAAATAAGATCGACGGAGCTAAAGAAATCCGAATTTTGAAAAACGAAAAATGACGTCTTGCTCAGAAGATGATTTAGAATTTTTCTATATAAAAATATTTTGGTTTCGAAAACATTTTATTTTCATCAATTCCTAACTGATTAAACTGAATAAATTTACGCACGAAAATAAACTTCATATTTTTGGATGAAAATTTACCAGTTGCTATGTTTAATTAGACGCATTCCAAATATGAAATTTTTATTTCAAAATTTTATCATTTAAAATTTCACAAAATTTCAACTAATTACGTTATTTAAACAGTTAAAATTTACGGGTCGTTACACTCTCCCCACTCAAAACTTTTCGTCCCCGAAAAGGAAGGAGGTAGGAGAATAGAACCAACCAGAAAGAAAAATGGCTTTGAAAACAAAATAAACAACTAATTTAAAGCCATATAAATTTCAACTTAAATTAATTAATATTCAATAATTTGATTTAATCCATTTGATTTCACTTAAGTGAAATCAATCTTAATTATTTCTAAATTTATTATCTTATTATCCAATTATGTTTAATTAACAAATTTCTAAAATCATAAATTAGAATAGTCATTTAATAAAATCATATTTATTCATCAAATTTAATTTTTCTTTATTCCAAATTATTATTAAGTTTATTTTACTTAATATATCTTATTACATATATTTAAACCATATAAATTAATTTAAACCATATAAATTTCAATTTAAATTAATTTTTTTTTCAATTTGGTTAAATCCATTTATATTAAATCAATAAATAGTCATTCGATTTAAATTTGTTAGTTCAACTGTTAATTCTAATCATATAAATTTCATTTTAAATCAATTAATATTCAATAATTGATCTTAATTCAAGGTATTTCATTAAGCTGATTCAATTCAATTTGTTAATTCTTTCAGAACAAAATTTACTTTATTTACCTTATTCAATTAACTTATTATTCTATCATCTTTATTAGCATTTTTTATATTTAAAAATCTAAGTGTATAACATTTATTATAAACACTCAAATTTTATTTATAAAATCAATTTATATTATATATTATCCAATTACATATTCAACTTCTGAATGATTTAGGTAAGTTGTATTAGAATGCAGTTGAACAATATACAAATAAAATTTTCCAAATTCAATTATTCAAGTTTAAATATTTATTCCAAATTTTGGTTTTATTTATAATTAAAATCATCCTTTAACAAAATTTAAGAATTAGATTTTCGATTAACTTTAAACAATTTAGAGATATATATATAATATATTTATATCAAATCAAATTAAAATTTTAAAATATAATACCTATATATATGTAAATCAAAATATACTGAAGAAATTCAAATCAAAATATTTTTTTCAAAACAAAACCATAGCAAAGCTATAGAATAGTATCTTCACTTCGAAACTCGAAAATGAATGTCGATGATGCGGCCGCCATCATCGAAATTATTTTCCAGCGACAAAGAGAAGAGCACTGATATCAACATTTTAAAATTCTTTGAAAACGATTTCTATTCGAAAATATTTTCAATCATATATACTTTAAAATTTTAAAACCAAATTCGAAATCACCGAAAACTAAATTCTCAAATTTCTGAATTAAATTCATTTCAAATTTCAAATCAATTTATAAACCATATTTATAAATTCATTTAGAACAATAACTGATAATCAAACATTATCATTTCAAAGAACCAATTTAATTAACTTATTAAATTCCAGAAAATTTTACTTATATATTTATGGTATAATCATACAATTTTATTTCATTTACCAAATTTGAAAACAATATTGTGTCAGTTTGCTCTGCTCGAGTGTTTTGGAAATCCTATCGATAGCGTTGATCAGACGAATCGATCGGAAACCCAAATCAACATCAACAACTCAAACAACACAGCATATATTAAAACATTTATACATATTACTTTACAAATACATTTCTTTGCTCGACGATACAGGAATGAATTTTCAAAATAAGGATAGGGTTTCAAATTTGATGGACTCAAATCAAAGAGAAATTTGATTTGAAGATAAGTTCGAAACAAAGACATGATGATTAGTAACAAAGTAGGAGGATTGATAAATTTATATAAATCACGAGTAACCTTAACCGGATCAACCGTGACTTCAAGAATAAGATCAATGTAGAATTCCGAGGCAAATCGACATTGATCTTAAGAGATAGGATTCGGCATAACCAAAGATGTCAGCATCTAAACCGAGGATATATAAATCTCCGGTGAATCGATGCTATCGTAAAAGAGTTTTACCCCTTTACAAATCGATTTGAGATTGGCGGGACCGCGAACTCATTATAAAGATCATTCGAAGTGGAGTTATGTGATACTCCAGAATCCAGAAGAATACGAATAGTGAGGGACAAGAATGAATTTCGGAACCATAGGGAATGTTCCAAAATTCAAAGGAATCGAGTCAAAAGGAAGAGATTCAACTCGAATGAAAGTGATTCTGTAAATACATTTACCCTATATGCTAAATTTTGCCTAGAGCTACCAAAGCTCTGATACCAACTGTAACGACCTGCTATTTTGCACTATTCGCATCTGCACATGTCGGACTTGAATAATTCAAAATACCGAATTGTTAATTTAAATTTGGCAAAACTGAATATATACAGTAAATAAATAATCACAGATCACAGACTCAGAGTAATAAATGCAGAGGAAACAAAAGATAGTAATTCATGAAGCTACTATATACATATTAGAGTTAAATAAGGTACAACAGATGTCTCGAATACAATAGTCAAATACAAGAATCAGAATACAATCACTGGAATCAACTGGATATCTGAAAGCTGGATTGATAGCTGGATCTCCAAGCGAAGCTCCAACTCCAAAGGTGAGTCTCGAATACTGGTACACTCAGTCTGACCCGAACGTAAAGCAAAACACAAAACACTCGAGTCAGGATTAACATTCTTATATCATTAATTCCAACTCAAGTGAAATAGCAACTGAAATACAAGTAACTCAAAGGATGCTTGGAATAACAATCCTTTAAGGATCCGTTAAACTATCTACTATGTAGTAGTGTACGATAAGTAGATAATGCCTATCAGTAATATAAAATATCAAAATAGTGTTAAGGCGTTACCATTATTCCCCTTAACACATTTTTATATAAGCGTCATAGACTATACAGCACTGTAAACTCCACCGTAAACTAGTGGGCTATCAGGAAGTACTCCATAGTATAACACAAAACAAATCGTAGTGGTCGCGTATATAGGGATACAAGTATGACAAGGCACATGAGGCAATATCCAAGGTAGTGAAACTACCGTTTGCCTAATCCGGACTGGTGAGAACGCATCGCCGTAGCGATCGCAACACCGCGAAACAACACTCCCAAAATTCGAGGGTGCACCAATCGACAACAAGTAATGAGTAGTTTTCGAAGAAGTGTGTTCGCTCGAGGCAGCTAACCCCATTTGGCCCGGCACGGCTCCTGTTTTAGTCATTTCCAATTTGACACAAGTGTCAAGGCTATCCATTATCGTTCTCTTTCTTCAGTCATCACGTACATCATTCCAACCACTTCATTCTGGATCACACTCCGCGTATAGTTATTAAAGTGGTTTTCGGTTTAAACAGAGAGTATGTCCATAACCGATTCCGGTCTCTTTAATAACTTTCGTAATTATTACAACGATTGGTCGTTTAATATCTTTCAAAGCAAATCAAATTCAATTTCCATTAAAATTTGTAAATCAACATTTCATTTGTCTTCCTAAACCAATTTCCAAAATTTACGTTTCAAAACTTCCAAATTACCATTTCAAAATCTTATAATACAATTTCAATTTTTATTTAAAACCATTCCAATATTCATTTAAATTCATATATAAGTTTCATTCCGAAATCATTTAAAATGATTTAATCTACACTCAAATCAATTTAAGTTCGTTGATCGATTTTATTCAATATTCGTTAAGTTAATTTATCATTCAAAACAATTTCTATTTAACTTCCAATTTATTAAATCAATTATTTAAGTTCAACTCCATTATATAAAAACTTACAAATTGCATTAAATTAAATCCATCAAATCAAATTCTTTACATTTCAAGTCTTACATTAATTTCAATAAAACACATTTTTATATTTTTATTAGAGAAATTCAATTTCACTTATTAATTTACTTAGTTACAATTTCAAAACTCAATTAATAAAGAAACTTAATTTCACTTATTCAAGAAGTTCAATTTTACTTAATAAGAATTCAATTTTATTTAATTATTAAATAATTCAATCTTATTTAATTATTAAATATTTCAAAACTTAATTATTAAATAATTTTAAAGCTTATAATGTCAGCTTAATTATAATTTCAAACTTAATTATTAAATCATTTCAAACTTAATTCAATGAAAAGTTCCAAATTTAATTGTCAAATAATTAATTTCAAAATAACGATCTTTCAACAACTACTATGTCAATATTTGTTTCAGATTTTAAATATTAACATTTCCTTTCATTAAAAATTCAAATTCCAGCTTCATTTCAAAATCTTATCCTTTCAAATAAAAACTTTATTTTATTTTAAATCAAATTATTGACCAATCGGGTTTTATTTAATTCTCTATCCTAGGTCAAAGTTTAATTTGGATATTTATCATTTCAACCCGATTCCAATTCAATTCAAAAATCAAAGCATAGCAAAGGGAACTTGTAGTGTGATAACTGAGATGGTGTCAAAGTAAATAAACAAGCAATAACAGCAGTCTATATCAATCCAATAATCAATTCAAATAATCCTGAAATAATCGTATTAATTCACATTGTTGTTTGTGCAAATTAATATAATTATTTCTAGAATCTACACTATCATTTCATGTAGATTAAAGATTATTACACTTAGCTTTATACGATTCTTCACTTGGTATCTATTATTCAATTTCATACAACATCAATTTAAGCAACAAACATTTAAATGGTTTAAGGTGTATTTTGAACAAATTTTTACGTGTCAATTAATTCGACATTTAAAGGGTCATATTATGCAAATATCCTCTAATCGATTTTAACATATCTCAAGTCTAACTATCCTACGTCAATTTCAATTTCAAATTATTTATCACTTACAACATTAACAATTTTAACATCCAATATCAATATCAATCAATCAATCATCTATCAACCAAACTTGATTATCATCATATAAGTAACTGGTAATGGTGTCAGATGTCACAGGTGAAACTGATACAGGTAATAACATATATAACAGTGTACACAACTAACAGCAGCATATTTCAATTGTCGTTTCAACTGAAATCAAATTTAATAAATAAAAGAACATTAATCGTGAGTGATTGCTCACCTTTTGAGGCTAGAGGAGATTTGACAAATGAAACGAGCTACGAATTTCAAAGCAACGCTGGATGGACACGATTCGATGAAGAAAATAGGAACGACGGGAGAAGCTGATAACAGAAATCGATAACGAATCAGAACCAGATTGATGAAGATAGACGGTATAAACTAACATATTCCACTTATAACAATTTCATAACAACAAATCTAGACAGAACTATACTATATAATACATGCATTTTTATATAACAGTAACATATTATATTATATAAAAGTACAGTTTATATATAACACTTATATATTATAAATAAACTGTTTCAAAAATATAAAATAACTTAAGAAAAATAATTAACATGATATATTTTTAACCGATATATATACATGCACATGCGACTTTACAAGCTGACACAAAATGTAACTCTATAGGCATGCAGACTAAACTGGGATATACACATTTATAGAATTAACTTATGGATATACACTTCATAATATATAGGTTCAACCAAATGTAACACATACTAAACTGGGATGCATATATTTTATATCACTTAATGTAAACTTGAAAAATCTTATAAACTATAAATACTTTTAATATCTAACGGAATATAGCCTATATTTATAACCGGTACATATATATAACTACAAAATGTTAATACTTTAATCATACATATACAACTAAACTTTAAAGTATAAAACCGAAAACAGCCCTTTAAAGATGATTTAACACTTACAGTTCTTCCTTCATCCCTTTTATGCAAAACAAATACATCAATAAATTAATATAATGCACATATGTTACTGCGCACGCAACATACATAACAAGCAGATGTATAAACCGCAGATCAATATATATATATTTTAATACCTTCAAAAGCAAGAACAGATTCGAAAAAAAAAGAATGATCACTTCCCAGCAAATCTAAAGTGAACAGTTTAGCCAAAACAAAAGCAACTTTGAATATGTATATCCTTTTCTTTAGAGGTTGCTCACCTTGGCCAGGAAGAACTAAGGGTGGAGGACGTGAGGCAAAGATGATGGTCACCAATAGTGGAGAGTGCTCAGCCGTTGAAGAGAGGTGACTGCATCTCGGCTTTTGACCATGGTGGAGATGTGCGGCAGTTACATGGAGATCGGGGTTTGCTTTCGGTGGAGAGGAAAAGAGGCTCGGTCGGGGTTGCTGCGTCTGGTCGGTGGCAGTGGGAAGGGAGGCTATGGCCTGTAGGCAGTTATAGGGTGGTCGTGATAAGGCTGTGAATGGCAGAGGCAGCTTCGGTCATTGGTATAGGTCGGGTGGAGCTCGATTTTCCTGGCTGCGGGAGGTTGGTGGCTAAGGAAGGAAAGGCTTGCCTTATTGATTTATGTGTGTGGCGAAATGAAATGGAGGAGCTGAAGGATAGATTAGCATTCAAGAAGAGATAACGTGCAGGTGCAAAAATGAATGCAATATTGATAATATAAAACAAATGGTCTATTTCCAAGAACCAGAATGAATGAGAGCATCACTTTGTATTGAAGCCATTGGGAATCAAAAAGAACAAGCATTGAGCCAGGAAATATTAATATCAAGCGGCTATTGGTTATATGGTGGAATATGAAAGGTAGGGGAAGTAAACAAATTGAGTGAGGAACCGATACGAAATCGTTTCATGGATTTTGACGCGTATTAGACTCTGAAACACTGAAATAAATATACTGCAGAGATCGGCACAATAGGACGATCAAAACGGTACACAGATACCGGTGGTACGATTGAATTTTAAAAATTTGAATTTTCTACCAGCGGAAAATGCAGCAAAAACGCAGAAAAATAAGATCGACGGAGCTAAAGAAATCCGAATTTTGAAAAACGAAAAATGACGTCTTGCTCAGAAGATGATTTAGAATTTTTCTATATAAAAATATTTGGGTTTGGAAAACATTTTATTTTCATCAATTCCTAACAGATTAAACTGAATAAATTTACGCACGAAAATAAACGGTATATTTTCGGATGAAAATTTACCAGTTGCTATGTTTAATTAAACGCATTCCAAATATGAAATTTTTATTTCAAAATTTTATCATTTAAAATTTCACAAAATTTCAACTACTTACGTTATTTAAACAGTTAAAATTTACGGGTCGTTACACACTAGAGCGAAGTAGTTCAGAGGAGTATTAAGGCGGCCTGTCAATGAGTACCCGAAATATCCGAAATCCGTCCGCATCCGTATCCGAAAACATGAACAATATCCGATATCTGAAAAGCGGATGCGGATATCCGATATCCGAAACGTATTTCGGATACGGATACGGATATGGCTGTATCCGTATCCGATAAATATCTGTCCAGTTTGAAATTAAATATATATATATTAATATGTTATTTTATATCCATAAATTTAATATAAATCTACTTCATTTTACAAAAATACAACCCATTATCCCTTGGCCCGGCCCAAATTCCCAAAATACAACCCATAGTTCCATTTTGAGGTTCGGATACGGATATTTTCGGATACTTTCGGATACATTTTGAGGTTCGGATACGGATATTTTCGGATATCCAAAAATATCCGTATTCGCTAAGCCGGATACAGATATTTTCGGATATCCGAAAATATTCGCGGATACGGATACGGATAATATTCAACGGGTAATCGCGGATATCGGATACGGATTCGGATACGGATTTTCATTTTCGGATACGGATACGGATACAGCATTATCCATATCCGATTGCATCCGTTTACAGGCCTAGGCAGCGGGAACACAATGGAAAGTGCAGCTAAGATTATGCAATAAGCAACACGTAGGTGTAGTGAAATGCAAACGAAGAGAGCTGAGGTGGCAAGGTTAGCTGGTGAAGGAAGAGATGCGACGAATAGAACAATACTGGCGATCTGAGGGACTAGACACGTGCTACAGCTAGCTGATAGTGAACCATTTCAGAACAGGCATGGAACAAGCTGCATGTTGTAGCAGACATGATGTTGGACGAAGTGATGTGCTCCGGCAATGGAGTAGAGATGCACCAAAAAAAGGAATATGTTCATGTTGTAGTAGGCATGGAACAGGCATAATGTAGCAGAAGTGGTGCAAGATGCACTGAAATAAGGAGCATGGAGGGTGTACAAGCTTTGACTGCTAAGTTGAAAATGTTCATGTTGTGGCAGGCATGAAGTAGCAGACATGCAAGATGCGCTGAAGAAGGAGCATGGTGAAGAAGCTTGGATTGCCTTAGTTGAATATGTTTATGCTTATACATGTCCAAAAAACTTAATTTTTGCATGAATTTATATGTATATATTCTTATATACATATAAATGGCAATGTGCCTAAGTTGGGGATGAGTACGATTATAGTATTATTAAATTTATGAAAAATATAAACTATACGGCTATATGCGGTTACTTGCTTTTTGCATGAATTTGTGACATATGGCTTTATACATGCATTCTCTGGCTTTGTAGCAGTGCTCACAGAATCTCAAGCAAAAACAATACAAGTTTTTTGCATATTCAAGTAGTTTTTTCATCTATTTTACAAAATAGTAACAAACTTTTGTCCTTGCAAATAAATTTTCAATAATCATCAAAACTGCCCGAAGTCAAAAGCTTTACACCACATTGCCTTATCCATGGGCATACACCTAGAAGTTGGAATTTCCTCGGAATAAAGAACAACAATCAACAAATGGACTACTTAGCAATGCCAACTATGGAGATGATGTAATCATAGGAGTCATTGATTCATGTACACGCACAAACAAATATCAAGTGTGCATACCCCATAAACAAGGGTGGCTAATCCAATTACATTCTTAAGTGAGGTACAAATAAGAGATGCAAGGATCAAGTATATTAATAGATATTTAACGTGTGTACAGGTATATGGCCAGAATAAAATTGATAAGATAACGAGGATGTGATCAACAGAGAATGCACATATGTTGTTATGCTTAAAGCCATCAATCTATTTTCTTAAAGGCAAACCACTATTTATATCCTAACTTTATTTACGTATACATGGAAGTGTATCTATGCATTTATTAGTTAAAGCAATTTATGTGAATATGGAAGGAGCTGCGCCCGGAAGATACGTACATTATTAACTCATAATGTATGGGTAAACAACGGCCATATTTCACCTTCAAATACAACTCCCCTCCTCTTCTTCCCTTCACAACCAATTTCCTTCCTCCATCATAGTTTTTTACTACCACTAATCTCAACTGAAAATGTACTCCGATTTCGACGTCGATGCTGCAAGGTCCAGTTTTGAAAACTACGACTTACAAGACGTTACGGTTCCGATTGGGGGAGAGGTAACTAATGCTAGTTGGAGCGCTGCGGAAGACTACGATCTTTGCTACATTTACTGTGCACTCTCGGTCGATCCTATTCGAGGGACAAATCAAAGTGATGAGACTTTTTGGGGCAAAATTACTAATTGCTACAATCGGAAGAACATCGATCGGAAAAGAATGCTATCTTCAGTCAAAGGTCATTATGGAAAAATAAATCGTCAAACGCAAACGTTCGATTCTCAAATTTTCAAGCTAAAGCAAACAAATCCTAGTGGATTTGGAAATGAAACGCATTTGGTAAGCTTTAATATAATTTCATTGTTCTTCTTTTTATCATAGTTCTCTAATTATACTAATGTTTTTTTTAACAGAGAATGGCCGCAAACAAGTTGTTCAAACAAATCTATAAACCTGAAAACAAGCACCACATTTTTATCAGTTTATGCATGTTTATGACATGTTGGTCGAGCACGTTAAATGGAAATCATCGCTTCAGAAAACAGTTCAACAAGTTCAATCAAACATTGGTCGGGGTAAAATGCCTAGAGTTGGAGAAAGCTCTAGTCCTAGGGAATCGCTAGGAAGCTACGGTTTAGGATTAGAAGAAGACTCAACCCCAACCGAAGATCATTTTGTTAGGCCACAGGGAGCAAAAGCGGCCAAAAAGAAGCAGACTGCTGGAGCGGATCAAGTACTGATCTCATGGACGAACGATAATGTTACCACGCCGCCTCATATCCATCTGCTGTCTAGCCTCCATCAGCTCATTGTGCACCCCTAGTGCAACACGGGACAAATGCATAGGAGGACCCCAACAACGCAATTTAGAAAAGTAAATATAAGGTATGGCATTCGCCTCTACAATAAGTCGGGGGTGCATATTGGCAGTATACTCGTAGTACCAAAATGGAAGAATGTACCAAAATCCATACATCTGTCTAGACTGCTGAAGCGCATAAGTATCTAATGCTACGTACAAATAACCAATAATAGCGGTACCGTAATCATATATATGTAGTACATCCACATCTACTAACCCAACCAGTAAACCAAGTCTAATAGTACCCTTATTGTTACTAAAAATGTAGACCCAAAAAGGTATAATATAAAGGCATGGATAACCGAAATGTGCATATCCTCAACGGTCATGTACTCTACTATATAACGTTGCAAACAAGGGAGAGTAACAGCTCCTCCTCTAACCTCCTCATCGGCCAAAGTCGAAAAATAAGTTGAATATGACTCGAACTCCTCAAAGGAACTATCAAATGGAATAGGGAGACGGTCCGGTCGACCAACCTCTATGCCGGTGAGCATATAAAAATTTAGAGAAGTGTCCTAGCTCAAAATCAGGGAAATGAAATGTGTGAGTGGTAGGCCACCATCTCTCGGTGAGGCCTCTACTAGGCAACGATCTACATGTGCAAATCTAGGTAAATCTAGAAATTCACCAAAAGGTGACGCATGTAGCCTATCTAAAATCGGCTGCGGTAACTGATCAAAATACTCAGACATAAACCTATACCAACTACCTCGCATCGCTACGTGACGAACCTAAAATATGATTATTTAATGTAAAAAAAACAATTATCATACATATACATTTACACGGTTGTTCATCAAACAATAAAAAAATAAACGTATACATGTGGCGTCGCTATAGCTACAGTAAGTCGATGCGAAACAGTATGGGACAAGTCGTGTAAGGATCGAAGATCGTCTGGAGTCACGGTAGCATCAGGAGGGACATGAGCAGGTCCGATATTGGCATCGGTCACATATCGAACGGTGCGTCTACCGGTTTTGACCGGACGGGGCGGCATTTGGACACAAAGTAAAATAAAAAAATTAACTGAAAAGAGGATGGAAGAGGTAGAAATGAGGGGGAGAGGGGGAAAGCGCCTGTTATAGGCGCGATCACCAAACGCCTGTTGAACAGGCGCCTGATGCCCAGGCGCCTGTTCAACAGGCGTCTGACCTCATTTCTGTTGCAAAAATGAGGCCTCCAACATTTCGGAGTGCGGAAAATCCAATTTCCACACTCTGAACTGTTGAGGATGCTCTTAGTACATTTGAAACTGATATATTCATGTCTGATATTCGTAGGACTATTATTTCCAAAAACCAGTTGTATGAAAAATTTCATGCTTTCAAAACGTCATATAAAACAGATACACTTTGAAGTCTCTAAACATATACACTTTGAAGTCTCTGCTCTTCTAAAACTCTTAGGCACAAAATCTATAAGCACATATCTGAAGCTTTATTGTAAAAATACTTATTTTCGA
Source organism: Allium fistulosum (assembly GCA_030737815.1). Taxonomy (NCBI): domain Eukaryota; kingdom Viridiplantae; phylum Streptophyta; class Magnoliopsida; order Asparagales; family Amaryllidaceae; genus Allium; species Allium fistulosum. Next base: position 1,257,265,630 of record CM060904.1, read on the forward strand.
AACTAAGTCAGATTCAAAATTTTGTCCATCTAAAATTTTACATATTTAAAATTGTATATCCATTTAAAACTCATACCTCTAGTAATTGGAACTTAAAAATCACAGAGACTTTAGAACTTAGTCTATTTTAACATTATGCACATGAACTTGAAGCTTGAAGCCACACATATGTATTGGACCTCACCTTGTCAAAGTCTGTACTTACAAAACTCATACGTATTTATAAGCTTTTACATATATATCTGGAACTAAATATATACATTTGGGATTTGAAAACCATATGCATACATGCACTCAAACTCATGTATTTGAAATTTAATACTTCTGAAATCTTCTATAGGTATTTGAAGCTCTATGCATTAGAAACTCAGCTAATGTGCACATATACAAAACTATAGATTTACAAAAATAATGCTTTTCATAATCAATACATACAAAGCTGATATTTTCGAAATAAATGTACAAAATTTATAACATTCGAAACCAATATGCATGAAAAGAACAACACTCGAAATCGGATGTGCACAAATCCAATATATATATATATATAGCTTAGACTTAATGATAAACATTTTTGAAAGGGGCATTTTACTAGAAGGACAAACTTTGCAGTCCAATTAGTTTCTAGGACACACATCCACGGAAATTAATTTCAAGCCCAAAGTCAGCAGAATAATTACTTTTAAGGACAAAGTCAGAAGTCCAATTCAAAGACATAATTTCATAGGATTTTAGGTCTTAGAAACTAATTATTTTGCATTTTGTCTTTAAAAGTAATTATTTCAGTTGTGTGTCCTAGAAACTAATTGCACTTGCTAAAGAGGCCATTGCGGCTAATTTCCACTTTTTGAAATCTAATGGTATCCATTCAAAGTTTTACATCCTCAAAATCTTTAATTCATCTGAAATTTGCAGATTTACAATTTTATACTGAAATTTAAATGTAAACTTAAAAGGCTTGTATATATTGAAGCTGGATGTGTCTGAAATTTACATTCATCGAAAATCTAATTTATAAAGCTGGTATATACTCAAAACTACGTATATATAATACTATGTATACTCAGAACTTTTATGCTTTGAAAACCTGTATGCAAAATACAAAAGCATGTTGATGATATGGTTGTATGACTACTGATATATGAATCCATATATTTTATGAAACTTTTTTCTTAAGATGCAGGAGAACCCGACGGATCGGTAAACTCCTGAGAAGGGTATAGTAAAGCCGTCCGCTGATCCAAGCCCTCATATCCCCGGTAAATTTATATAGGATAGGAAAGCGCATTGTAGGAATCGAACTCGGGTCTTTTTACCAGAACCCAAGTCTCCTTTCCACTGCGCCGCACCCGCGGTCTATTTTACGAAACTTGCATATTTTAAAATCCATATATATTAAAACAATGTAAATGAAACTAACATGCATTCAAGAATTTGCATATGATGTCATTCTCATTTGAAACGCATGCATGAGCATTTGAGGCTGTATATTCAAATCAGAACTCCATATGAAATTCAATGTTTTCAAAACTCAGAAATATGCAGCTACATATGTATTCATAAATCTGAAACCCAACGTGCACGTACATGAATTCTTGTTTATCAGACATTTTCGAAAACTATGATTCATCTGGAAACTGAATATACATATTTAAAATTTTACATTTGAAACCCATTCGCATATACATCCGGAGCTGGCATAGATTTAAAGAAAAAGAAAAACCTTTGAAACTTGTACATTTAAGAACCTGCTATTCAAAACTTATACACATATGTGTGTCTATATATATATATGTATATATATATATATATATATGTATATATATGTATATATATATATATGTAATATATATATATATATATGTCTGTATATATGTACGCATGCATGCATACATATATATGTGTGTGTATTTTTGAAGCTTTTGTTTCTTCAAAATTATATATAATGAAACTATATCCCCAAAATCTGATATATCACTTGTATAGATATCACTAGTCTATGATTTTGAAATGAAACCAAGTGGTTTATGAAATAGAATTCTTTGAAATACCACATTTTTGAAATCAGTAAGGTTGAAATCTCTTGATTTTGAAATCAATAAATTGTAATTTTCGAAATCAAATATTTTTAAAATCGACCTTACTTGTTTTCTCAAAGTCTGGAGAAAGATTTAAACTGTTATCTTTGAAACCTAGTGGACATCCAAAAGCCGGGCATATCTGAATCTGTACACATAGTTAAAACCGTGCACATTTATGAAACCATCTACATCTGAAACTTGAAGAGATATTTTGAAACCGATATATTTATTCAGAAAATTATATATTGGAGACCCAAATGTGCGCTTCCAAAATCAGATATGAAACCTCAAACTTTTGAAACCTTACCATTTCATTAGCTTTCGAAATCTTTAATTTATGAAATAAAAAATAGTAGTCTTTGAAATGATACCTGATAGCCTTTGTAAGTGAGATATAGTAATCTTTGGCATTGACCTGATGAGTGGTATGAAACAGCGTCGATTACTTGCAGAATCGTCGATTTGCGGCATTAGATACTTGCAACATCGAATATCAGCGGCACTAGATACTGGCGACATTGAATATCCACGGAAATGACTACCCTACGCCATTGAATATCAACGGCATTAGATATTGGCGACATTGAACCATTCCAGTCGACATCAGGAATGTTAGTGGAATCAAACATTAGCGGTATCAAACACTTACGACATCACCAATCTGCGGCGTCGAACACTCACGACATTAACTATTGCGACATCACCAATTTGCGGCATCAAATTCCCACCGACTTCGCCTACTTGCGGCATTGATTATTCACGACATTGCTTACTCGCGACATTAATTACTCGTGGCGTCGATTACTTACGGTACCGATTAACTTTTGCCATCATTACTTGCTGCGTTGTTTACTTCGACGACATTGGAGGCCTGCGAGATCCTAATAGCCATCTACAAATTCATGACCCTCCAGATCTTTTAGATTTGTTGACATGTTATGATCAGACATTACAACAAACACTTACTGGACACTCAACTGCAAACAGCAATTCATCAAACACTACAGGAAAGAAGCCTCTCAGAACACTACGAATAGCTGGAACGAAGGGGGATAGCATTGAAGGGTTAGAAGAAGATACAAATACAAGACTAAGTCAACCAGAGCATGATATTGCAGTAGGAAGCTAATTTGACGACTGTGCATGTTGTGCACGTGCACACGTATACAGCCTGTTTTACAGTCAGTTCCATTATGTAATATGTAAAGTTGTCAAGGGTATTTAATTAAACTACAATTGTAACGGCTAGTTTGATTCAGTCCACTTGATGAGTGTTATAAATAAGGCTAAGGCTATGTAGAGATGTTATGATGAATAAAAACTTACATTCTCTGATCTGTGCATTTATTTTCTGCAATCCTCTGGTATCTCTTATCTCTTTATATCTGTTCTCCTTTACATTGCTGCTGCAAGCTTCTTCACCTCTGTCTCATCTTCTGTAATCACCATCTTCTTTTCTCTGATTATCTCAACCCATCTTTATTCTTCATTCCCATGACTAACACTAGATCACAAACCACCAAGAACAAGGACCGTAACATATTGGTATCAGAGCCTTCTGGTGAGCACATCACTGACCCTCACCACAAGGGTTCTTCACAAGACAATTCTGATGACAGTGAAGATGCTCCTTCACCAATTGATTCTGTCAATATAGAAGGTCTATCACAACAAGAAAAGTGGCAAAAACAAGATCTGGTTAATAACCGAACTGCTTTATCACTCAAGAAGCTAGATAAAAATACTCAAGAAATATCAATTGGGCTATCAAGAAATACCCAGGGTATTCAAGATCTTCAAGAAATGATGGTAAATTTTTTTTCAGAAATTAAAGATATTAAATCTCAAAAATTCCCTGAAGGAATTCAAAGATCAGACAATACCAGAACTTCCTCTTTACCACAATATTCCACCCAGCAATGCAATACTAGATCTACCATCTATATGCCATCCAGCAATATGCCACCACTCTTGTCCAGACCAGACACATTCACTATGGATAGGTCTTCTTCCAAGTCCCCTGCTCATCCTGCAGACAACACCAAATTCAAAATTAAAATGGATTTTCCACAGTACACAAGAGAAGACAGAGTAATAGACTGGATTCGACAAGTGGAACAATTTTTTCAATATAATAAAACAGATATTCAAGAGTGGGTTCATATCTGTTCTTATCATCTCAAAAAAGAAGCATTGCAATGGTTCTACAGGTATTCCCACACTGTTACTGATTATGACCAATGGTCAGTCTTTTCTAGAGCTATCCAGGTACGCTTTAGCACTAATGATCTTGTTAGGCCTTATGATACATTCTCATCTCTTAAACAAACAACCACTGTTATGCATTATGTCAATCAATTTGAACAATTAGAAGGATTAATTGAACACATTACACCCACTCATCTTTTACAAAAATTCTTGGGAGGTTTAAATGAAGAAATTAAATTTGATGTTATAGCTGCAAACCCTATAGATTTTGATTCAGCAGTTTCTTTAGCAAAAGTTTTTGAAACAAGATGGCTTGCAAAGAGGAAAAACAAAAAGAAAACTTCTTTCAAACTTTCTACAGACAGTAACCAGTCTGCTGGTCACCAATCTATTTCTCCTCCTGTTGATAAATTTTCTACATTTAAAAAATTATCACCTCAAGAATTATTATACAAGAAAAATAATAATATTTGTTATGGATGTAATGAGAAATATTATTTTGGCCACAAATGTAAAACTAAACAGATCCATGTTATGGAGGGAATTATAGACTTGGAAAATAATTCTACTACTGATGATGAAAATTCTAAGGATAATATACACTCTCCTAAATCAAAAGATGATAATGAAATTGATAAAGCTTTATTTTCCATTTCTATTAATGCCTTATTAGGTATTCCTACTCTTCATACTATCAAAGTGAAAGGCAAAATCAATAACAAAACTGTTATTTTATTAATTGATTTTGGGTCAACACATAGCTTTATTAATGATAAATTAGCACAGAAACTAAATCTACCAAGGCATCAAACAAAATCATATGAAGTTCAGGTGGCAAATGGTCAAAAGCTTCAAGGTAAAGAATTATGTTCCCAAATTTTATTACATTGTCAAGGTTGCAAGATGCCTATAGATTTATTGATATTACCAATGGAAGGCTGTGATATAGTTTTAGGTACACAATGGATGCGTGAACTTGATGAAATTTGTTTCAATTTTAAAAAACTACAGGTCAGATTTTTTTACAATGGCACTGAATATAATTGGCAAGGGTTATTAGCTTCTGATATTAAACATCTCAATGACAAAAATATCTCAAAAGAAATAAATCATGCCAGTTTAAAGTTCATGCTTTTTACTTCATCCCTGTCTGTTTCAACAGAGTTAAATATGCATCCTATTATTCAAAACTTGCTAACTGAATTTCCTACTGTCACTTCCAACACACAATTATTGCCACCTAAAAGACATTGTGACCATCAAATTCCACTGCTACAAGGCTCACAACCTATTTGTCTTAAACCATATAGATATTCATATCATATTAAAAATGAAATTGAAAAATTAGTTCATGAAATGTTGGCCTCTGGTATAATTAGGAATAGTAACAGTGCTTTTGCTGCTCCAGTAGTTATGGTTAAGAAAAAAGATGACTCATGGAGACTTTGTATAGATTATAGAGGATTAAATAAAATAACAATTAAAGATAAATTTCCTATTCCTCTAATTGATGACCTTTTAGATGAGCTTTATGGTTCTAAGTTTTTTACAAAACTTGATCTCAAATCGGGGTATCATCAAATTCGAATGCATGAAAATGACATCCACAAAACAGCATTTGAAACTCATGAAGGGCACTACGAATTTCTGGTAATGCCCTTTGGATTGTCTAATGCCCCTTCTACTTTTCAAGCCCTTATGAATTCTCTTTTTAAAAAATTCTTAAGACATTTTGTTTTGGTATTTTTTGATGATATTCTTGTTTATAGCAGATCTTGGGATGAACACATTCAACATCTACGACTGGCACTACAAATTCTACAAGACAATCAGCTAATCATCAACCTATCAAAATGCTCTTTTGCTGAAGGAAAGCTCCAATATTTGGGTCACCTAATATCAGAAAATGGTATTGCAGTTGACAAAGACAAAACTAATGCAGTATTAAATTGGCCACAACCACAAAATATCAAGGCTCTCAGGGGTTTCTTAGGACTATCTGGCTATTACAGAAAGTTCATTCGACATTATGGAATTATTGCCAAACCATTAACTACTATGCTAAAGAAAAACTCATTCTATTGGACTGATGACGCAACAGAAGCTTTCTACAAATTAAAGACTTGCCTTATCAATCCTCCAGTCCTTGCCATGCCGAACTTTAATAAAGATTTCATTATTGAATGTGACGCCAGTGGATCAGGCATTGGCGCTGTTCTACTTCAAGACAATAAGCCACTTGCTTACATAAGCCAAGCATTACAGGGAAAAAACTTACAGCTTTCCACCTATGAAAAAGAACTTCTGGCATTACTGTTGGCAACAAAGAAATGGTCTCAATATCTGATTGGTAGAAAATTTACTATTAGAACTGATCATCAAAGTCTACAATACTTATTGTCACAGAAATTAACTACAGGAATACAAGCAAAGTGGTTGGCTAAACTACATGGTTATGATTATAAAGTAGAATATAAAGTTGGCAAGGAAAACATTGTCGCAGATAGTTTATCGAGAATACACGAAAACCCATCAACTCAGGCTATCTCTCTGGTGCAAGCAGACTGGATAACTGAACTTAGAAATGAAGTCCAACAGAGCCCTTTCTATGAAATCAAGAAAGAAAATTTTTTAAAGGGGGATTTACTGGCTGATAAATACAAAATTGTCGACAATTTGATTTTTTATAAGGGGAGAATACTCTTAGATCATAGGAACAACTCTTTACTAAATATACTACTTTCTGAATTTCACTCTTCACCTCTTGGAGGACATGCAGGCGTGAAAAAAACAAAGAAAAAATTGTCAAAAATCTTCTTTTGGAAACATATGAAATCTACAGTGGAAAACTATATCAAACATTGTGATGAATGTCAACGAGCAAAATCTGAAAATGTTCCTTACCCTGGTCTTCTGCAGCCATTACCAATTCCAGATCATGTATGGACTGACATTTCAATGGATTTCATTACCCATCTCCCTAAAAGCAATAAAGCCACGGTGATTTATGTAGTAGTTGACAGACTTTCCAAATATGCTCACTTCTTTGCCTTACAACACCCATTCACAGCTAAGCAGGTTGCTCAAGTATTCTTTGATGGAATTTTTAAACTTTATGGTATGCCTGCAACAATAATAAGTGATAGAGATTCAATTTTTCTTAGCAATTTCTGGCAAGATCTCTTCACCTTACATGGCTGCACACTCAAATATAGTTCGTCTTATCATCCACAAACCGATGGCCAAACTGAAATTATAAATAAAATATTGCAAAATTACCTTAGATGCTTCATCTGCCACAAATCAAAGGACTGGACGAACTGGTTGACTCTGGCAGAATTCTGGTACAACACATCTTGGAAAGAATCTACAAAATTAACCCCTTATGAAATTGTTTATGGAAGGCAACCTCCTACACTTCTATCATATGTACCTAACACAGCAAAGGTACAACAAGTGGAAGAACAATTATTTTCTAGGGATATTACCTTGCAATTTCTGAAGGATAATTTACTTCTTGCGCAACAAAGAATGAAGAAACAGACTGATTTACATAGAACTGACCGACACTTTGACATTGATGATTGGGTATATTTAAAACTTCAACCCTATAGACAAATTTCAGTCAGTTCATCTACTACTACAAAGCTATCTCCCAAATACTATGGTCCCTTCAAAATTTTACAAAAAATTGGTGAAGTTTCTTACAAACTGGATCTGCCTCAAACAGCGAAAATTCACCCTGTTTTCCATGTCTCTCAACTGAAAAAGAAGTTAGGCTCGCACATAATTTTACAACAAGATATACCATCTTTTACTCATTCCGTGGTTGACGAGCCAGAAAGCATAATTGACAGACGAATAGTTCCAAAAAACAACAAACCAATTGTTCAAGTCCTAGTCAAATGGAAACATAAAACTCTCACTGATGCAACTTGGGAGGAATACTGGGATTTGAAAAAGAAATTCCCTACTTTAGACCTTGAGGCAAGGTATCTGTTTGAAGAGGGGAGGAGTTGTTATGATCAGACATTACAACAAACACTTACTGGACACTCAACTACAAACAGCAATTCATCAAACACTATAGGAAAGAAGCCTCTCAGAACACTACGAATAGCTGGAACGAAGGGGGATAGCATTGAAGGGTTAGAAGAAGATACAAATACAAGACTAAGTCAACCAGAGCATGATATTGCAGTAGGAAGCTAATTTGACGACTGTGCATGTTGTGCACGTGCACACGTATACAGCCTGTTTTACAGTCAGTTCCATTATGTAATATGTAAAGTTGTCAAGGGTATTTAATTAAACTACAATTGTAACGGCTAGTTTGATTCAGTCCACTTGATGAGTGTTATAAATAAGGCTAAGGCTATGTAGAGATGTTATGATGAATAAAAACTTACATTCTCTGATCTGTGCATTTATTTTCTGCAATCCTCTAGTATCTCTTATCTCTTTATATCCGTTCTCCTTTACATTGCTGCTGCAAGCTTCTTCACCTCTGTCTCATCTTCTGTAATCACCATCTTCTTTTCTCTGATTATCTCAACCCATCTTTATTCTTCATTCCCATGACTAACACTAGATCACAAACCACCAAGAACAAGGACCGTAACATGCCATTACCCGATTCCACAAACTCAAAACTATCTAGATCTAGAAACTCTACACCGTCTAGATCTACGAGTTCAATAATATTCAGATCCAAGAATTCGAGCTCATCCAGATCTAAAGTTGGCTGGTGTATAGTTGATTTCCGAATCCAATATTCGAATTTAAATTCAACTGAGGGATAATTATCTTTTCTTTTAAAATTGACGTTAATTGGGTATTTTGATGTGCTCACTGGATACCCGAAAAGTTCAAAATTTATCTGCATCTGTATTCAAAAAACGGATAAATATTCGATATTGAAAAAAATGGATGCGGATGCGGATACGAAGACATCCGTATCCGAAAATTATCCGTCTGATATTGGTTAAGTTTAAATTATATGTATTTTAGTACAATGAAACATATTTATTTATTATTTTATTAAATTAGTAGTTTATATTATATGCATTAATTCATATTAACTGCTCAAAACTATTTATTATCATCATATTTATTTATTTTTAACACTTTTATAATCAATATGATTGGAAAAATTTATATTAAACTAAAATTTTCTGCTTATGTTCCTTGATTTATCGATCATTAGCGATAGGATAATTATTCGACATCCGTCCGTATCCGCGGATGCGGATATCCGATATTCGAAAACGATTTAAAATGCAGATGCGGATATCCGATATCCGAAAATGATTTAGGATGCGGATACGGATATGACACTATCCGCATCCGTTGACAGGTCTACGAATTGGTATACAGTGATGGAAAGAAAGGAGAGAAATAGGATTGCTTCTTTAGGGATCACGTGATAAGGTGTTGGCATAAGCGACGTTGCAAACCAAACACGAGTTGTTGTATGCGAAATTATTGGAGCCGGATTGATGTTGTAAATATGTTGTTAGTTCCCCTACATTTTTAATAGCAGCAGTAAGATATAAAATTTAACAAACGAATAACTGTAAAAAAATTATAAATTTCAAATCCTAGGGTATTTTGGTCATTTTTCAAACACACGGAGGTTCGGACCCTCGTTCTAATATCGAAATGTTAAACTAAAATTAATTCAACGTTCAAGTTATGTGTACAAGAAGGCACTTCGAAGAAATTCCGATAATACCCCTTGGTTTTATGATTATTCACTGAATTATTTGAAATATAGTTCATAAGTCCAAAAGATAAAATAGGCAAGTCAAAAAGTCAACGGGGAAATAGGTAAATCCAGGAGTTTAGGTCATATGCTCAAGTCATTTTCTTTATTTAATTATGAACATGTTACAAGATGGTGCAATATACAATTTTCTTATTGTCTAACCCTTGTTTACAAATATGTCATCTTCTTCCTCGTTATCTTTAACTACATTAGTTTGTCCTCGAGCTCTCTTTATCATAATGAAGAGAACTAGAAGAAGATCCTAATTGGAAAAAGTAATACGAATGAGAAAGAGATTAAGGACCCCCTTCCATGAGAGGGTACATCTCTATTTATAGTGGTTGAAAGAAGGTAGGTTTCCTCCAATTGGCGATGTGAGACTTTGATTGCTATCTTGGTGATGGCTTCAACATGAATGCCTTTGAAGCTTTACGAAGAAAAATAAGCTAAACCATCTTCAATTTTCTCTTGTAAATGATTTCAATCTCCTTACTTTACATGACCTTTGATATTCTCACGGCATTGATGTAGTGTGTCATCAATAATATGCGATATTCATGAAATACGGCATCAATTAACATATGAGGCCAACATCATGTAGGTGACTTTCAATATGGCAAAATTATCAACCCTTCGATATGCTTTTGACTTGATAACATCTGGCATTCCTTCATTGACAATTTTCGGTATGCATAGTCTTCGACGTCATTAATGGGGCCAGGTTCCATGTTTTACTTTCGATGACATTCAGAATATTTTAGCAATAGGAGGAAGCACCAACATGAAGCAATGTTAATATAGGGCGGCATCATTCAATATCATATACATTTTGATAACTTTTGTATGGACATTGACGATAGTCATTATCAACGTCGTATTGAAGGTTTGTGGCGACGTCTCCAAAGTGCGGTATCGATATGATGCCACATTGAAGTGAAACAATATTGAGGATGAACGACATTGCTCAGTAGTGATGCTGACTCTTGATATTGGTAAGAGGTGACATCGATTGGAGTCGATATTGATTAGATATGGCATTGAACCCATGCGTTGTTGATTAGAGGCAACATTGATAAGTAGCGGCATTGACAGGATGAGAAGCGGCATCAAATGACTTGCACTATCATTTATTTCAGCAGCATTGAATATCCATCAGCACCATGAAGCTCGGTATCAATATTACCTACTGTCGACATCAATACTACCAAGTGTGACGTCATTATTAATTGCAGTATCAACATTACCAACCGTGACATCAATTTTCTTTCAGCATTGATATTTCTTTAATGTCAACCTCTTTGTTATCAGGTTATGTGGAATCAAATGATAGAGTTAGGGGTATAGCCTAGGGCTAATTATGTAATTTGTTACATTTATCTAACTCGTTGACCAATCTTATTCAAAATAAAATGTGTTTTGTTTCTATTATATACTTGATATAATGTATTATATTAATTAATTAATTTAATTAGAAGTATATTTAATGAAAAATCCATAAATGGTACATTTTGTGATAGTAGTTACAAAGTGTTGTAACCGCTGTGCAGTTAAAGCGCTCGACAGATTCAATGCGGCGGAGGTGCAAAAAGTCATAGCGGGGATACAGCAAGGATATAGAGGGATATAGCGGATGATTCTAAAATAGCATATAAAACTCATACTTAATTTTTTTTTAAATATATAAATGGTAATTAAATGAAAAATTAACATTCAATTGAATTATAATTAATACATAAATAATTTTAAATAAAAACATGTGCGAATATACTATAAATAAACGTAAAACTATTATATAACATAATTGAATTTAGTAGAATATTATAGTATTTTCATTTCTGTTAAAAAATTAATTTAATTTCATAATTTTTATAATGTATAAAAGTCATCTTTCAATTCATTTCTTTTAAAGAAGATATAGCGGAAATAGCGAGAATAATGGAATATAGCGGAAATAGCGGGGATTAAAGCGGAAAGGCTATATTTGGGGCTGTATGTAAAAATCGTAGCGGTAGAAATCCGCTATGAGATATAGCAGGGTTATAGGGGTTAATAGCGGGGAATTAACTGCACGGTGTAACCGTGAGTAATTTATCACAATGAAAACAAATATACCATTTTAAATGTTCATAGTCAGAATGCATCGAGACTGGATATCAATGTATCCATTGAAATTAGAATTCGTAACGATCTCCAAATGTTGGGCAGCGTATTACTCATAACTGCTGGAATGACTCAGTCGATAGTTTTCTGTTGGTTAATATAATTAAGGCCGAACAGAAAATATCAATGGACTGATTTACATGGTTCACTCTACTTGAGAATACTGTAGATCTTTAATATAAAAGCTTCACTTTGATTATTGTTAAATCATGACATGTCGTTCCATTGAGTGATTATAGTTGAGTTGAGTGAAAGTATTGGAAGTGAATCACTATACAAGAGAGGATTCGTTTCCTTGGTTATATGGTATTAGTATCACGGTCAACCCAAGTCAATTCAAAGTCAAAGTCTCTAGCTAGAGCATTTTGGTTAATAATAATTATTATTATTAAACTAAGGATTCTGTTTGGACTATAGAGTTGAATGGTGATGATATTGGAATTTTGACCATTACTAAATTCCATAAGTCCTAATGTGATATAGATTTGATGAAGAGAATTAGTGTAAATAATTGTCATAACTGGGTAACGATTAATAAAGTGAAATTGGATTTACTGAAGCTAAGTAAGTGATAAATTTGGCCATAATATTACACCACCTACTAAGTGACGTGTGAACGTTAATATTAGAATAGTTCAATATTAATCGTAGATCGAATTTACATCCAAGGGTCACACAACCGAAATGATGAATTCTCTTTAGATCGAATGATTTAATTAGTTTATAATTGTTATAAATTAATTCATATTTATGAAATATTAATTATGAAATTTGATAACGATTTGAGAATTAAAATTGTTGCATATATTTATAATAGTTATAAATATATGAGATATCAATAACAAATTAAGTTAAATATAATTGTATATATTTAATCTGGGTTAAATAGGCTCACAACCCATGATGACTAGAGATGATAGGTAGCTGGTTTGGATAGGGTTAGGGGCGGCTAAAACATGGGATTAGGGTTTGGGGATGTATAGTTAAGATCTAGTGAGAAACTTATATAGTTTCCTCTCTTATCCTACCATTATAAATAGTAATCTCAAAACCCTAATCACATTCTAATTCATTCTTTTGAGCTGCCATCTCCTTCTTCTTTCATGGATGTGACTTTTTCCTAAATTAATCCCAAAATCTCAAATCCAATTTAAGTTAAAACAAGAAGCTATTTGATAGCGAAAGGTCATTGATTCTGGACTAGCAATCTAACGGATCAAGGAATTTTAGAGAAAGAGAATTCATTATTTTGACGTGGACTTTAGGGCATCTATTTTGGGTAACGTTTATTTATATATTAATCATATTGTTATGTTTTTAGAATTGTTAATCCTGTAAACTTATGTATATAATCAAATTATTGTTATTTCATTAGTTGGGTGAGATTTTTGTATGTATTGTTGTTGTCACAATGGAGATTGGATATGTGTATAAATTTAAACATTTAGTTCATAATTTATGTTTGTAATATGATATTAAACATTAAAATAAATTTTAGTTTAAAATTATATATGTTTATACATATATATGTATTAATTTACGATATAACATTCACAAACAATTTGAATTAAAACATATGTTTTCATATTTAATGTGTAATATTGATCTAAAAATTTTCAAACACTTATTTATGTTTATTATGAATTATAAGTGTTGAAAATAATTTTTTATCATATATATATATAGTTAATATTTAATGATTATCTGATTCTATAAATTCATATAAAATAATCCATGTTTCTAAAATTCAATTTTATATTTTTTAAAATTAATTCATCATGTCATTTGCCTTTAAAAAATGTTTCGGACTATTTTAGCTTAATTTTATGTTTTTTTTAAATTAATTTAATTTTAGTCTATTATCAATTATTTAATTAAAAATATTATTTAATTGACAAAATTTCAAAAAAAATTCCTAAGCTCTAAAATGTGGTTCTAGATTTTCTAAAAATATAAAACTAGTTTATATTAATTTATTATGATTGAAACTGTTTAATTCATTATAATATATATGTATATATACATATTAAATATTAAAATCATTGTAATTTCATATCCGATATGTTTTCTAATTAGTAAGTTATAAAAAGATTAATTATTTTATTATATACATACGCACATATACCTTTATTGTTATTTATGGTACAATATATAGTTATATAAATAAATTAAATACATTCTGTAATATTTTAATGATAAAACATATTTTATACACACACACACAAATATGTACATATATACACACAAATAATCATTTGAAATTTATAACTATATGTTCATGCACATATTTGACAACATACAATACATACAAAATGAGCTAATGTGTCTGTTACGATATAAAACTCAACATCTATATAAGGACATCTTATACCCTGCACGGATTTCTATGGTACACATGCATACACATATATATGTATATACATATATAATACATGTATGTATGTATATTTATATAAGTAAAACTGTAACGACCCGGAAATTTCGATCCCGAAAATTCCAGATAGTTAGGAAAAGAAGAAAGAGATAGAAGAAGAAACAGAAAATAAAACACAGAACCTCACATTCGCAGCGGATCAAAATATAATATCAAATAATAGCAGTTTACAAAAGAATACTATATCTGTCAATTTGCATTTATAATACATCAGAGTTACTCTCATACACAACACTAAGTATATACAAATCAAATATATCTCAGATAAACAGAAATAATAGTCACAGCGGAAACACTCCATACGTCCTGCCATCCAGCTCATCTCCTAAGCTCCAGAACGTCCTTACTTGAAAATCTGTAATACTCGGTCTGACCCGAGCATTACCAAAAAGTAACACCCGGGTCAGGCTGGAAACCAGCGTGAGTAAACCCATCTAACATGAAATACAACAGCATAAACTTATATAAAACCCGGGGTAACTCATGTCAAATTACAAATTCATAATTTGTTATAGACATCACTTATTTCACACATCAATTTCTAAGTACACAAACTTAGATTAAATGGCCTCATTCACTTAAATCATTCCATACGAGCCTATTGATTTCGCATATCAATCTATACAGAATCGAAGTGGTTTCGGGTATTTACTGATACCCGACTCCGGTCTCTTCGAATCCAATGTCATCTTAACTCAAGTTATTCAAATGAAACACAATTCAAACCTCAAATACAGGGTGTCACCTATGCCCATTTACTCACATCGATAAATAACCACATTATCTCAATTTAAACCCAATATTTCATAACATATAGCATCAACAATCACATATCCCAGATATCAATCAATCTAAGGCATGCTATATTATTTAATCATAAGCAAGATAAATTAGTTACTCCATTTCCCATTTAATTTAAACAAATTAAATTTATTACTTCAATCACCCCTTTATCCTGCTTACTAACAGTAATTAATTACAAATAAATTAATCAACCATCCCTTAATTATACATTTTAATTAATCATCCTTATCTATTTATCTTTAATTACATAAATTAATTATCCTACAATACAATTATTCTTAACCATTTGCAGTAAATAAATCTTTAATTACTTTCATTTATTGCATAAATTAATTACATAAATTAATTGCTGCTATTAATCAACCTTAATCAATCATAACGGTAATTAACCCTTCTGTAATTAATTACCTTAATTTATTAACTCCTTAATTAATTATATTAATTCTCTAATTCTTGATTTAGTAATTCTTCTTTAATTAATCCCATCTAATAATGTTTAATCATTACTAAAAATTTACTTTAAACCTTTGATTTACTATTCAAATTAAAATTCAAAATTTAATTGAGTTAATTACCAGAAAACGTGTTAAACCATTTGAATTTGAAAATAAATCCAATTAGCACTTTTAAAAAAAATTGATTAACTTTTACTTCAAAGAACAAGTTTAAATTTGTAAACTTTATATATATATATATATTAAAAAAAAACTTAGCTTCAGGTTGAACAGATGCTCCTCTCGGGCCAAACCCGAGTAAACTCACAAACAACTCGAGTCACTCTCGAGAACACACTCACAAGCCAGCCCCTACTCGAAAAGCTTCGAGTCGACTACAGGGATAACACGAGAAAGACTTCGAGTCACTCTCGTTTTCCCCCAAACCCCTATTTTCTGTGCACAAAGTACACGCGTACACGTGCGCAACCCATCCAAACGATTCCGATGCTACCTCCGGCCATCACCAAGTCGGCGTCAACCCCTTACTCCTTGCGATAACCCAGATTTATGAAATCGTCAACAGATCGAAATTGAGCCATCTCGATTGAAACTGGAATACATCACCATCGGACAACCCACCAACCCCCGATGTCTCCGGCCTTGATGGACCTCGCCGACCTCACCGATACTTCACCCCAAACTCCAGCAACGAATTCCCCCCATCGCGAACGATTCCGATGCTTCACCGTTGCCGAAACACTCGGCAACTCCGACTACCCAAAACCCAACGCTAAACCCTATCTTGACCCTTCCTGGCCACCACTGTCACTAGAAAAATCTGTAGTCATTTTTCTTGTATCCGTCCACCTACCAGCTTTCTTCGACAACCGCCTCGACGCTGTCCACCACGCCGATCGCCGAAATATAGGTTAAAAGCATATCCTGATCATCTACGAATTTCTCTCAATATACCATATTTAAAATCATGATTTTTGTATTAAAAATCCTAATTCTCCAAGACATAACAGATTATATACTTGAATCTACAATTTAATCACGTTGGAATTTTGATAGAATCAAGTTATTACTGTAATGTATATTTTCTGGTTAATCACTGTCTTCAATTCTTGCTTGAAATATTTTAAAATTTAGATCTTGTGGGTTTTTATTAACAACTTTTATTTAAACACCATAACATAATACTGATCAGAGAAGAAGCAGTGGACCATTTCATTTAATTTGTAACTTGAAATTGAAGAACAGAGGAATTAGACTGTTGTACAGACATACATACAATTATCTGTACACCTATATACATACATTCAGTTTTTAAACAAAAAAAACATCATGCAAACATATATTCACACAAGACATACTTACTCATACTTTTTAGTACTTGGTTTTTGCTAAAACTACACTATCTTGTTTTTAATCCAAGTCCTACCAACGATTAAATAAAAAGATATCAAATTTTTGTTTAGTTGTATACACTGTAACCTGGAAACAAGGATATAACCACATGTACAGTTTGACACTAATATACAACAGTGTTCATACATATATATACACATGCAAAGATACTTCATTTCAGAAAATCACATGAATCAAGTCTAAATTCACTTCAGGTTATGAAATAAAGTATTTACTCACCTGAGAACAAGTTGGAACAGAGAAGAGTTTCTTGGTTTTCGAAAAGTTATTTGCCTGGATTTGTACATCCCCTTGCTTATTAAGTTGAGATATAGTTCCAGTATCTGTTGTAAGATTTATCTAGTTGCTGAGTTTAGTTTTCAGGTATGCCATTTTTTTTTTTTTAAACGAACTAAAACTAAAAGATGTACATATATGTAAAGAAATGGCTTTAACAATGGTAGTAGCTTCCGGTACAAGCTTTCATTAATATGGGTCAGAGATTTTTTTTTTTTTTTTTTTTTTTACTCTAGGAGGCTGAGATGATATTATTTTATGCGTGCTGAGATTTGGCATTAATTGCCTTGTACAAATTTACTTGTTTTACTTCCTTTTGCTTCTTTCATTCGGCTGAAGGTACCTGTATAAACTATTGTTGTCATTTCCCCCTTTTGTTTTTGCTTGTTCTAGCTTGTCTCGGTTGTACCACGTTTCATTTATAAACTTTATTTTTGTATTTGATCAGAGATTTTCTTTAGCTAAGGAGGCTGATGTGATATTTATTTGTGCTAGCATTAATTGAACTTGTTTTGTTTCATAAGCTCAACTTATATTTGGATAATATTATCTTTGTACATATCAGGTCAAAGATCTGTATATTTGTACAAATCAGGTAACTAATAGATTTCTTCTTGCCTTGCCTATCTATATGAATCATTAGGATCAGTTGATGTATTTTCTTAATTTGTTTATGTAACCATATAAGTTATCTTACATACTTATTTATATTTCTAATCCAAATCTTTATTTTCCCCTCTATTTAAGCTTCACTATCAAACGCTCAATTCATATTCATATATATATTTTTATACTTATACTTAGTATTGATAAAATTTAATTTTATTTTAAACATTATCGTCTATATTGCATTTATATATATATATATATACCAAATGATAACAAGGTAAAGCATTTTAATTCACTTATGTAAAATAGATTATATATTTCCAAATCAAATTCCCTTTTCAAAATACCAATGTCTATAAATAAATGGCAAATATTTCCAAAAGACTTATTTATTTAATATGATAACTTTATTCATATGTAACCATATATTTATATTTATATTCTTAGCCAAGGCTTAAGTACTTAATTTATATTCAGATATTTTAATTATCAAAAATTCAATTGTTCGACCCATCAAAAATTAATATCTCGTTAATAAAATCAGTTAATTTTCCGATTAACAGAAAAAAAAAAAATCAGGTCGTCACATTCCTCCCCCCTTTGAATCTTTTCGTCCTCGAAAAGGAACGAGGCCAGAATTATTAAAATGCTTAAAATCAGATAAATTTTCTTTGATCATTTTAAAACACTTTAAAAATCTATATAATATTTCTAAAATAGTTTTTATACAATACCTTATAACTCGATGTTTCGACAAGTCCATCCTTGTCCTCACAGAAATTCGGTCATACGTTGATCAGGCGTAGGACTGAAAATCTATAAGTACTTGGTAAACTCGTTTCCAACACCCAGTGAAATTACCTTGGAAAATAATTTTATAGAAAATGATTTCGAAAATAGAGGAAATATCTTTGGTGAAAATGCTCTGGAAATCATCACCCCCATCCATGGTCGCAGTTAACCCGATGGTTACGTTGCCGTCCCGGCAAAATCCATAGATAACTGTAGGTCTCCGCGCCACTCGATTACGCCATGGAACCCGCTACAGATCGCAGTTATACCCGGGCTATACGTTGCTATCACAGCAAAGACCCATATAACTGTAGGCATCAACGCCACCGAATTTCGCTGCCAAAAGAATGAAACTCCTCCACTTGACCATAGATCGCAGTCTACCGATGTTGCGCTGCCATCCCGACAGAATCAAGTGTAGACTGTTGGCACTCATCCTCCACACGATTTTCACTATGGTCCCCCCACAGTAGATCGCAGCGACATCGAGTTACACTGTCGTCACAGCATAACCCAAATGCCCCTGTAGGCATCAGCGCCATCGACTTTCGCTACCAAATAATCCTCAGGAACTAGTTTGTCCGGACTCCTCACAGGATCAACTTTAGAACCTCCCCTTTAGAGGCTCAAGGCAGTACCACTCAGTGGTACTCCCGAGAAGTTCATTCAAGGGAGCGCCTTTTTCCCCAGAGCCACTTTCAAAACACTTTATATTATACACATATAGTATTTTTCAAATCATACACCAAGTATGAATCTCATATAAAGCCCCCTTACAAAATCGATTCCCAAAATCGATAATTCTCATATTAGGCTTTTCCAAATTCCAATATTGATTTTCCTCAAAATCAAAAGCCTTTCCAAATCCATAGGTTTCAAAAACTCTTCCTCAAAATCATTTTCACAAATCCTTTTTATATATACATATATATAATAATCTTGGAAAATCTTTAGTTCAATTTATACTTGTATAAATTCATTTTTGTACTTCAAACACTTTCAAAAATCATTTTCTTCTGGCAATGGATTCAACAAGGAGAGTTTACCATATATAACGAAGATAAATAACTTTGTTTATTCCAAATCAAATATTCAAATTAGATTACTTATAAAGTCATTTACCAACTTATTTACTTTGATAAAGTAAATTTTAACCATAAAGATATCCCATTTTCACTTTTATTTATTGTATATTTTTCAAAATTTACTTCCATTTCAAAAATCATATTACAATCCTTATCTCCAATTCAATAAAAATTTCATTCAAACACGTACGATGTCCAAATATCATCCGTACGCAATATCAATCTGATCGCTCACTCGATCACACAATTTCACTTCCGAACTAGCATCGTCCACCCGACTTCCTAGTGCGGACTCAGATCTGGTTCCTTGATCAGAAACCGTCATTCTCCTTGCATAGTCACATCTATGATAGAGAATATCCAGAACCAATCAAAAATCCATATCCAGGTTCGCCGTCGAAAATCGAGCGAAAAATCCCAACTCGGATCGATAATACTATCTCGAAATTCTGTGCTTGAATCTGGATCAAATCACAATGCGAATAGAATAATATACGTACATCCTACATATTTATCTTCATTGATTATCAGTTAAATCAATTTCCTTTCTATTCACCCTCACTTTGATTTTATTCACTTATTCACATTTGGCTTAATCCCCACTTGGATTATCACTTTACTTCTTATCGCAGTTGGGTATTTAATCAATAACAGTTTGAACTCCGTCTAGTTTATATTTAGAAAATAGCTTGAATTTTTTTTTTTTAAAAATATATAAGTAGTTGAAAAATAATTATTAGTTTGTAAAATAGCTGTAAAACAGTTAAGTAATCATAAAATAATTGAAAAAAAATAGTAAAATAATTGCAAAATAGTTGTAAAACAGTAATCAGTTATAAAGTAGTAGAAAAATAGTAATTGGTTTATAAAACAGTTGTAAAATAGTTAAATAGTTCCAAAAGCAGTTATAAAATAAGCTTAAGATAGTTTTAGGTTTAAAAAGAAAGGTTGTATAGTATATAGTTTGGAAAAAAAATAGATTTATATAAAACAATTTATTTTTGAAAATAGTCCAGAGTCAAACTGTTCAATACCCCCTCTCCATTTCCATCAATTCAATTTAAATTTTCACTTACATTTAAATTGACTCAATCCCAATTTGAATAACTTCAATTTTACTTCAAATTAATACAATTCAAATTTTCCATTTGAATTTTATACTTATCCATCATAAATCACAATTTCCATTAATTCAAATCGAATTCAGTTTGAATTAATTCAATATTTAAATCTCAATTTTAAACCATCTTGAATTATATAAATTCGAGTTAATTTTTTTTTATGTTGATTTACTCCCATAAATCAAATTTACCTTTTACTTTTAATTTAATAATCCAAATCTTTAAACAATTTAATTCTGAGTCCAATTCTCAAAATTCCATTTTAGGTTATCTTTACTTAGCTTATTTCAAAGTTCAAATAAGAGTTCAAAACAATTTTACCTTAAAAATTCAATTTATTACCCAATTTCAATTTTGAAACCAGTGCTTAACAATCTAAATTTCCAATTCTTTTTTAAACATTTAAACCTTAAGTTCAAAGTGGTTCCATCTCCTTAATTCCAAATTTTAATTTCCCTTTTAGCTAAATAATGGATATATCACCACAATCCATTCCTTCATTCTTTTAAACAAATCAAATTCACAATCCATAAATTATTAATAACAATAGGATGACATCATCTAATTTATTCCAACATCCATCCATTTTCAATTTCCAGACCTCAAACCCATTTTTGAGATCACACAAACTCCCAATTCAAATTAACCCTTTAACTTCCCAAGTTAAATCTAAATTTCATCTTGAAATTTCCAATTCAGGTTGCTTGTTCCAAACTTATTTAACTTCCTTTAAGTTAAATTCAATTTAATCTCGTCAAACTTACTCAAATTTGAATTCCCACTTCAAATTTTAACCTTCACATTAATAATCATCCCACTTATTAAGTTCAAAAACTTATCACTTTGGGTTTTCACATTACATTCCAAATTTAAACTCAACATTTAGAGTTTATTTCAACCCATCTTTGGTATTATGCATATTCCCCATATACATATTTCCTTTGCACACCAAGTTTTCCTTAAATTTTAAACCACCTTGGGTTTTTAATTCAAACAAATTCCTATAAATTTTCAAACAACTCCTATTTGAATTAAGCCATTTCATTCAAATAATATTATTTAATATTTCTTTATCATTTTGAAACAATTTAAATGTTTCTAAACTTAGGTTTAAACTTCACAATTTAAATCAACTTTAGTTCCAACTTATAAGTCAGACTTGCCTAAATGTTTTACTCCCAAATATTTTATTATTGTTTACTCATTTATACTCGCCTTATTAATCATTTCTTATAATAACCAAGGTTATTGTATCTGAAAACCAATTCATCACTATCTTATTCTGAAATTCTCCTTAAATTCAAGATTAAAATTTCAGTTTGAATTCATTCCAAACCAATCCTTATTTTACTTTATATTTTGTTATATTTCTATTATCACTTAATTCAATTCCAATAATTTAACAGCCAATTACCTTTGTATTCATTTGATAGAAATATTACTTTATATACATATCAAAATATATTCTTATATGAAATCATTTAAAATCTTTATATAAGAAAATAACAAGTACGCTCTCTCATATATATATATATACTTAACTCATTCTAGGGTACTATCGACCCTATACTTATGAGTATACCCACCAGAGCCAAGGTTCTCGCTTAACCTTTCGGCTCTGATACCAAATGTAACGACCCGGAAATTTCGATCCCGAAAATTCCAGATAGTTAGGAAAAGAAGAAAGAGATAGAAGAAGAAACAGAAAATAAAACACAGAACCTCACATTCGCAGCGGATCAAAATATAATATCAAATAATAGCAGTTTACAAAAGAATACTATATCTGTCAATTTGCATTTATAATACATCAGAGTTACTCTCATACACAACACTAAGTATATACAAATCAAATATATCTCAGATAAACAGAAATAATAGTCACAGCGGAAACACTCCATACGTCCTGCCATCCAGCTCATCTCCTAAGCTCCAGAACGTCCTTACTTGAAAATCTGTAATACTCGGTCTGACCCGAGCATTACCAAAAAGTAACACCCGGGTCAGGCTGGAAACCAGCGTGAGTAAACCCATCTAACATGAAATACAACAGCATAAACTTATATAAAACCCGGGGTAACTCATGTCAAATTACAAATTCATAATTTGTTATAGACATCACTTATTTCACACATCAATTTCTAAGTACACAAACTTAGATTAAATGGCCTCATTCACTTAAATCATTCCATACGAGCCTATTGGTTTCGCATATCAATCTATACAGAATCGAAGTGGTTTCGGGTATTTACTGATACCCGACTCCGGTCTCTTCGAATCCAATGTCATCTTAACTCAAGTTATTCAAATGAAACACAATTCAAACCTCAAATACAGGGTGTCACCTATGCCCATTTACTCACATCGATAAATAACCACATTATCTCAATTTAAACCCAATATTTCATAACATATAGCATCAACAATCACATATCCCAGATATCAATCAATCTAAGGCATGCTATATTATTTAATCATAAGCAAGATAAATTAGTTACTCCATTTCCCATTTAATTTAAACAAATTAAATTTATTACTTCAATCACCCCTTTATCCTGCTTACTAACAGTAATTAATTACAAATAAATTAATCAACCATCCCTTAATTATACATTTTAATTAATCATCCTTATCTATTTATCTTTAATTACATAAATTAATTATCCTACAATACAATTATTCTTAACCATTTGCAGTAAATAAATCTTTAATTACTTTCATTTATTGCATAAATTAATTACATAAATTAATTGCTGCTATTAATCAACCTTAATCAATCATAACGGTAATTAACCCTTCTGTAATTAATTACCTTAATTTATTAACTCCTTAATTAATTATATTAATTCTCTAATTCTTGATTTAGTAATTCTTCTTTAATTAATCCCATCTAATAATGTTTAATCATTACTAAAAATTTACTTTAAACCTTTGATTTACTATTCAAATTAAAATTCAAAATTTAATTGAGTTAATTACCAGAAAACGTGTTAAACCATTTGAATTTGAAAATAAATCCAATTAGCACTTTTAAAAAAAATTGATTAACTTTTACTTCAAAGAACAAGTTTAAATTTGTAAACTTTATATATATATATATATTAAAAAAAAACTTAGCTTCAGGTTGAACAGATGCTCCTCTCGGGCCAAACCCGAGTAAACTCACAAACAACTCGAGTCACTCTCGAGAACACACTCACAAGCCAGCCCCTACTCGAAAAGCTTCGAGTCGACTACAGGGATAACACGAGAAAGACTTCGAGTCACTCTCGTTTTCCCCCAAACCCCTATTTTCTGTGCACAAAGTACACGCGTACACGTGCGCAACCCATCCAAACGATTCCGATGCTACCTCCGGCCATCACCAAGTCGGCGTCAACCCCTTACTCCTTGCGATAACCCAGATTTATGAAATCGTCAACAGATCGAAATTGAGCCATCTCGATTGAAACTGGAATACATCACCATCGGACAACCCACCAACCCCCGATGTCTCCGGCCTTGATGGACCTCGCCGACCTCACCGATACTTCACCCCAAACTCCAGCAACGAATTCCCCCCATCGCGAACGATTCCGATGCTTCACCGTTGCCGAAACACTCGGCAACTCCGACTACCCAAAACCCAACGCTAAACCCTATCTTGACCCTTCCTGGCCACCACTGTCACTAGAAAAATCTGTAGTCATTTTTCTTGTATCCGTCCACCTACCAGCTTTCTTCGACAACCGCCTCGACGCTGTCCACCACGCCGATCGCCGAAATATAGGTTAAAAGCATATCCTGATCATCTACGAATTTCTCTCAATATACCATATTTAAAATCATGATTTTTGTATTAAAAATCCTAATTCTCCAAGACATAACAGATTATATACTTGAATCTACAATTTAATCACGTTGGAATTTTGATAGAATCAAGTTATTACTGTAATGTATATTTTCTGGTTAATCACTGTCTTCAATTCTTGCTTGAAATATTTTAAAATTTAGATCTTGTGGGTTTTTATTAACAACTTTTATTTAAACACCATAACATAATACTGATCAGAGAAGAAGCAGTGGACCATTTCATTTAATTTGTAACTTGAAATTGAAGAACAGAGGAATTAGACTGTTGTACAGACATACATACAATTATCTGTACACCTATATACATACATTCAGTTTTTAAACAAAAAAAAACATCATGCAAACATATATTCACACAAGACATACTTACTCATACTTTTTAGTACTTGGTTTTTGCTAAAACTACACTATCTTGTTTTTAATCCAAGTCCTACCAACGATTAAATAAAAAGATATCAAATTTTTGTTTAGTTGTATACACTGTAACCTGGAAACAAGGATATAACCACATGTACAGTTTGACACTAATATACAACAGTGTTCATACATATATATACACATGCAAAGATACTTCATTTCAGAAAATCACATGAATCAAGTCTAAATTCACTTCAGGTTATGAAATAAAGTATTTACTCACCTGAGAACAAGTTGGAACAGAGAAGAGTTTCTTGGTTTTCGAAAAGTTATTTGCCTGGATTTGTACATCCCCTTGCTTATTAAGTTGAGATATAGTTCCAGTATCTGTTGTAAGATTTATCTAGTTGCTGAGTTTAGTTTTCAGGTATGCCATTTTTTTTTTAAACGAACTAAAACTAAAAGATGTACATATATGTAAAGAAATGGCTTTAACAATGGTAGTAGCTTCCGGTACAAGCTTTCATTAATATGGGTCAGAGATTTTTTTTTTTTTTTTTTTTTTACTCTAGGAGGCTGAGATGATATTATTTTATGCGTGCTGAGATTTGGCATTAATTGCCTTGTACAAATTTACTTGTTTTACTTCCTTTTGCTTCTTTCATTCGGCTGAAGGTACCTGTATAAACTATTGTTGTCATTTCCCCCTTTTGTTTTTGCTTGTTCTAGCTTGTCTCGGTTGTACCACGTTTCATTTATAAACTTTATTTTTGTATTTGATCAGAGATTTTCTTTAGCTAAGGAGGCTGATGTGATATTTATTTGTGCTAGCATTAATTGAACTTGTTTTGTTTCATAAGCTCAACTTATATTTGGATAATATTATCTTTGTACATATCAGGTCAAAGATCTGTATATTTGTACAAATCAGGTAACTAATAGATTTCTTCTTGCCTTGCCTATCTATATGAATCATTAGGATCAGTTGATGTATTTTCTTAATTTGTTTATGTAACCATATAAGTTATCTTACATACTTATTTATATTTCTAATCCAAATCTTTATTTTCCCCTCTATTTAAGCTTCACTATCAAACGCTCAATTCATATTCATATATATATTTTTATACTTATACTTAGTATTGATAAAATTTAATTTTATTTTAAACATTATCGTCTATATTGCATTTATATATATATATATATACCAAATGATAACAAGGTAAAGCATTTTAATTCACTTATGTAAAATAGATTATATATTTCCAAATCAAATTCCCTTTTCAAAATACCAATGTCTATAAATAAATGGCAAATATTTCCAAAAGACTTATTTATTTAATATGATAACTTTATTCATATGTAACCATATATTTATATTTATATTCTTAGCCAAGGCTTAAGTACTTAATTTATATTCAGATATTTTAATTATCAAAAATTCAATTGTTCGACCCATCAAAAATTAATATCTCGTTAATAAAATCAGTTAATTTTCCGATTAACAGAAAAAAAAAAAAAAATCAGGTCGTCACAAAAACCAAAATTAAACAAATCTTTAAGTACAATTTGTAAATTTAAATAAAATGCATGATTTTATTTAAACTAAATTTAGAAAAGTTTTAAATGAATTTAGACTTCAAAGGCCCGTTAAAGATCCAAAATGGTAAAAAAAAATTGAAATTCATCCATTTCTTCTACTGCAAGCTAACCCAGTTCCAACAATGCTATCAAAGCCTAATAGCCTATGCGGTCTAAATTAGTCATGTTAGGCCTAACTAATTAAACTTGCCCACTCAGTACGATGTCTAGAAAGATAACGTCTAGGATTGGAATTGGGTAATCAAGTACCCTATCCTACTTGGTTACCAAGCTGGCCTGAAAAGTGAAGTGAGCCAAAAGGCCGCCCTTGATAGAAAATGCCTAATTTGAATTGAGCTTTGGACTAATTTTCATAATAGTTTTGAAAATTAAGATAAGATTTTAAATTTAAAAGTTAAATTTAAAGTAAAAACATGTTTATTATAAAAGGTTATAATATAACATAAGTTTTCAAAATGTAATGAAAAGTTTAAAATGTTTGAGACTATTTAAATATTAATTTTGAAATTTAAAATTTATTAATAAGACTAATTAATAAAATAAATTAACTAAATCAGTAATTAATTAATACTTATATGCATGTATTATATATGTTGATATATGTTATGTTAATTTAAAGTGTTTAAGATAACGTAAGTATATATATTTGTATATATAAGATACATTTTGAAATTAATATAATTTAATTAAAATTGTTTAATTAAATAAATTAATTAATGGTTAACTAATTAAATAAAAATACATATATATAAGATACATGTGTTATAGTATAAAGGTTATAGTATATACTATAAAGGTTATAGTAGATATGTCCAATATAAAAGTTGTATTGGAATACTAATATAAAATTAATTTAACATTTAATTAATTAAAATTAATTAAACAAGATTTAATTAATATAATATTATATATAAGACTTTTATATAAGTAATATGAAATATAAAAGTTATATAATAATAAAACTTATATGACATAAATGTATAATTAAAGCTGGAACATTAAAAAAACCTTAAATAGACTTGAGGAGTAAATACATATGTATTGTACGTAACCGTAATTTCAGATGTGTTTGACACTTGCATCATGAGGGTATTTCATAAGTAATACATTATTACATAAGTCGATATCACTGAATATAATATATTGAAGATTATAGATCTTAAATATTATGTTGTCCTCTACCATATATATAATAATAAATTGCTTGCATACTCCTTAGTTATTGAGAAAACTCAAGCTAGGGATGTGTAGTATTATTGATATATTGAATAGACCATGTAAGATAACTATATGTATTTGTTGAGAAAACTCAAGATACGTATATTATAATTAGGCTGTCATGATGTAGTAGGTACGAATGAATAATCTTATTCGGTTTGTTGAGCAAACTCAAGTTCAAAATGAGATTTGGACAAGGAATCATGGGTTAGAAGTTGTATATGATACAACTGATAAGGAGTTATCCATCGCCTGTGGAGCTATGACTTATTGAGCAAATTCAAGGTAAGAATTCCAAGACGGACGAGTCCTAACACCCACTAGTGTAGTCGAAAGGCTTCTATATTTCGCTTAGGGTTTGGTGAAACATAAAACACTAGTGGGAGCTTTATTAGAAAAATGAAATGATATCATTTAACATTTCTAATATTGTAAGAACATATGCTATATAATGTTATAATAATCTACATTGATAAATCTATGCATTTAATAAGATTAATAAAATGCTAATAAGATTGATAAAATGTTTATCGGTTAAGATATACAAATGAATTGAAGATCGAAAAATAGAAATATAACATATACTCACTAACAAAAGATTATTGCATGTTATGTTTCAATACCCATGCAAGTTCCTAATTTTACAACTACTAAATACGTTCGTAATTTGGTCACTTACAGTCGAGACCGTGTATTGCACTCTATGAGTTTCGAACTCTAAAAGCAATACAAGATTATGGATATTTGATCCATATAAAATCGCATATAAATGTTATATTGTGAACGGTCAAAGTTTGTAATGTACAATATTTCGATGAAATTAGTTCGTCCGAAAAACTAAATAAATCTTACTGTGAGATCGATTATTCAATTTGATTGATTAAAAAGGATCGTATCGTATTAAATGTAACACTAGACCAAAATTACAATATAAATCTAGAACTCGATTACTGAAATGTTAGTTTGATTAGTTTACGCAAAATGCAACATATTTGATGTCCTTAAAGTTAAGGATAATCAAATGCACTTTTGTAAAGAGTTTGTGATAATATTATAGTAAGGGTTTTTGAATGGTTTGACCATTTATAAAGAATAACGAATGTACAAGAGTAGATGTGACTTAAGGTACAGTTGGGATGAAGAGAGTGAATGGACGCTTCTGCTTCATAGAGAAACATCGAAAATGAGAATTGTAATAATATGATATGATACTTAACATTGGAATAAGAAATTTGATTTCAATTCCGAAATGTAATTTCGTATAGAAAATTGTTTTCGGTGAGATTTTTATCTTTGGGTTCAAGATAATTAATCAAAGAACTCTCTACTGTAAACTAGTTATAGTATATAAAATAAATAAACTATATTAAGTGAATGATGGACCTCTAAATTTAGTGTGCTATTATAGTAATGGCGGAAATAGTGAGAGCCTGCCATATAACACTTATTAATTGCATCAAATTACAAAATTGTTTACGTAAAAAATACCAAACATTATTTATGAAATAATGACTATTTTTTTGGTGTCGACAAAAATATAGATATAGTTATCTTTCATTGTGAATATTATGAATCTTCGTTATGAAGTAAAACTGTAATGTGGTATTTATTTTCACAACAAAAGTGATGCATTGAAAATACAGAAGTATCTAAATTATTTACAATTATTTTAGAATTATAGACCAAGTCGTAGTTTGAGAAATAATTTTTATTATATGATTATGAATCATATGACAAAGGTTAATTAAATCTCAAACAATTAAAGAGCTATGCACCCAATTAGTGAGAACATCATAAGAGTTGATGAAATCTTTGGATTGATACATATAGATGTATGCAATCGTAAGTCTGTCAATACCAAAATGGTTCCACGTACTTTGTCATATTCACCGATGAGTTATCACCAACATGGACATGTGTATTTGATGCACATGTGTATGTTTATGGTAAACTCATAGAGTATAAAACAGAAGTAAATAAAATAACATGCGATAGAAATGATTCGATCTGATCGAATGAGTGAGTATATTGGAAAAGTTTTGTATGTACCTAAAAATGAATAAAGATTCAATCTCAAAAGTGGCTCCTCCATGTGATACATAAAGATGCATCGATAAGGAGTAATCGAACTTTGTTGGACAATGTATGATTAATTGTGAGTGAAGTTGAGTTAGTTTTTTTCTATAAGGTCATAGAGAAGTACACAAGATTAATATTATTTCATCTAAATAACGATTTACAAAATCACACAAGATAAAGGTTTATATGAAACTCCAACATATCCTAGGCCAAGGAGTTAGCAGGTTGTGCGAGTTGAAAGATTGCAAGTAATACTTGTTCGTGAAGGATCTTGTATGAATTTCCCAGAAGGATTTTGGAAAAGACTGTCATTGGATAACATATTTATGTTTTGAACATAAATTTTGTAAACTAAAACCAAATCGGTTTTATAAATAAAGAAATTCATAAAACATCAATGGATACTTATTCTGTTGCACTAAGTAATAATTGTTGCTTCAAGAAATACCAACTTCATGGTGAAGGAATTTCTTTGGAATTATTGGTAGTAAAACGGAATTGGATACGATCCATAGATAGAACTGATTAGATGAGATAAAATGAAATTGACTAACCTAAATGAATAGATCACATTAGAGTGTCTAAAAAGTATTTTCGCACATTGAAGAGAAACTATGAGTTTCTTATCAATGTCGAAATTATATAATCCTTGATTGTTTACTTAAACCATTAAAAGTGTTGACTCTATCATATGGTATGATGCGCAAATCTGAAATAATTCCAAGCACGCTATCAAAATATGATTTGGTAGTCGTAGTTGAAGGAATGTGATCCATCGGCCACGATTCTGTCTTTATGAGCAAGACTAATGCAGTTGGAACTAAATGAGCAATGTTGACAAGAATAATATCGCAAATTTCATTGAAATTAGCGTAATAGATTCGATATTCAATGCGCTCAATTTAATTCGGATTTACTCACAAAATTACCTCTTAGTATGACTTTATGTTTGGTACTTATATTGTAACATCCCCCACTTAGAGGCCCAAAACTAACGGCTACTGATGTTGCAGTCATCCATAGTTATTAATCCTCAGCGACCAAATGCGGTAATGTTAAATACATTGATACAACAGAAATATATGGATATGGATTTTTTTAAAACTATTAAACAAATTTCTCATTCCATTATAATTATATTTCAAATTCATTACATAACCCCAAATTCGAGAACCACGCTCAGAGAAAATATAATTATTATAAACTACGCCAAGAGCGGCATGTGAAGATTCCCGCTTGGATGATCAGAGAGTGTGTGTATATATATAGGCAAGTAAATGACTTTGCCTTTACATCAAAACACAGTGAAATCAAATAGAAAAGAACTCCTCGCTAGCTAGCTTGTCTCCTATATGTCTCCGGAAGCTTATTCGTCTAAAGGAGAACCTGAAAACCTCAACTCTCAAACTACTCAAAATAAATTGAGCACCCGAGAGTTTAAGGGAAAAAACATAAACTTCGAGTCAGACATAAAACCTGGTATGAATAATAACCTACCATCTCGAACCATTTAGATATACAGTGAGACCACGCCGCTCAGCGGAATGGGTTTTCCGCTCACTATTATCTTACCCAAAAATTTATAATAACCATATACTATGCTCTTGCATCCACAATGGTTAAAAACATAGCAATTTAAAATGTATCATGATGATATGTGTAATAACCCTGGTATTGGTGATTACCTATAAAATTGAATTATAACGATAGATATAATTTAATATTGAGAATCAAATAAATTTGAGAAGAAGAAGAATTTTTATTAAAGTTGTTTATTTGGAATAAACAATGTGACTTGAGAATAAATATTGGGGTTTTGTTAACTTTAAGATAATAAATCAACTGAGTGTTTATTTCAACATTTAATGGTTGGAATAAATATTTATAGTTGAAAATAAAGTTTTAAAGCTTTATTCTGTTAAGTTTGAGAAGAAAATGATCAACTGTTAATTTTTATTTGAGTTATGCAATGGTGTTGTAAGTTATTGCTTATATTAAAGCTTTTATTGAATTTAAAAGAAGAAATATAAAGAAAATAAGTATATTATTAAAATAAAAGTCGAAATATGGTTTAAAATGATAGTTGATGATTAAAAAGTGTTAGAATGATTTATTGCAAATTTATTTGGCAAGAATTTTTTTTTATTTAGTTTGTTATGTTAAAAATGGTGTTTTACACTAAAATTGTGTAATTTGTAGAATATTGTTAAATATGGGGTTTTATTGTTAAAAATAAATTTTTATTGTTAAAATAAATTTTATTTTGTTGAGAAATTTTTTTTTGTTTACATACACTTTTATGTATAAATTTAACTTTGCTTCAAAATAAGAAAATATGAGTTTATATTGTTAAAAATGTGAAATGTGTGCATTTACTTAGTAAATTTCACTAAGTATTGTTGTTGGGCTTAATGGATATATGGTTTAGATCCTAAACCCACTCTAGAAGCCTCAGGAAAGAAGAAAAATAACTTGTACGTTGTTTTTCTTTACTGATTCCTTTCTTCTTCTTCAAAAACAAAGACAGTAAAAAGAAAACCCATGGCCACTTCTTGTTAAATTCAACTTTCTCCAATTTTGCTGAAAATTCAAGTGTTAATCAATCAAATAGAGATTAGAGAAGGTAATCTCCGCCAATACTACATAATTTTCATCCAAATCTTAGAACTTGGCATGAATTGGTTGTAATTTTCTTTTGTTGTCCTGCATGTTTGTTTTCAAGTTTCTACAGGTTCATAAGGCTTCTATCTTCACCAAAGATCACAACTTTCTACCAAATTGCTGCTACATCTTGCTAAAACTATTCGGTAAGCAAGGTAAGGATTTTCTTACAGCAAGCTAAAGCAAAATATCAAATTTTGCTATCAAATTGTTGCTTGAAATGCTCAATTTATTGAATAGGTTTTCTCTTTTGTTGGCTGAAAAAGCACCATGTTCAAAAAATCATAACTTCTTCATTTTTCAGCGAATTATGCTCAGTTTTTGATATGTTGTAGTATTAATGCTATACTATAATTCTGCAAATTTTCATTGAATTTTGAATTGCTTTGATATAGCAAATCATTGGTTCAAAACAGCCAAAAATCCATCTCTATTGTTGGCTGTAAAAGTGCTATTTTCAAAAAATCATAACTTCTTCAATTTGCAGCGAATTACTCTCAATTTTTGATATATTGTAGTATTCGTGCTATAATATATTTCTGAAAGTTTTCATTGAATTTTGAATTGTTTTGCTATAGAAAATTGTTGGTTGAAATCGGCCAAAAATCCATCTCTGTTTGTTGGCCGAAAAATCATCATTTTCAAAAAATCATATCTTCTTTAATTTACAGCCAATTACTCCCAATTTCTGATATGTTGCAGTAGTTGGACTGTAAAATATTTCTGGAAATTTTTATTGAATTTTAAATTGTTTTGTTATAGAAAATTGTTGGTTGAAATCGGCCAAAAATCTATCTCTGTTTGTTGGCCGAAAAAGCATCATTTTCAAAAAATCATATCTTCTTCAATTTACAGCCAATTGCACCTAATTTTTGATATGTTGTAGTAGTTGGACTGTAAAATATTTTTGAAAATTTTCATTGAATTTTGTATTGTTTAGTATAGAAAATCATTGGTTCAAAACAGCCAAAAATCTTGCTCTATTTGGTTTGCTGAAAAGTGCTATGTTCGAAAAATCGTAACTCTGTTTGTTTGCAGAAAATTGCTCCAAATTTTGGATATGTTATAGTCCCCGTGTCGTAGTATATCGCTGCAAAATTTCGTTGAAATCTGGGTTGTTTTGATACTCTGAATTAATGTCCAAAATCAGCCAAAACTTAGTTGCTTGGTAGATTGTTCTTTTGCTCCTATTTGCGCTTTCATAACTGTTTCACTGCATATTTCGATGATTTCGAATATTGTATGAATAAGTTTGATGATGAATGTTTAAGTCTTTTTATCCAACAATAGATTGGCTTAATTTTGGAAATTTTTAGAATTTAAATTTTATTTAAATTCTATTTCAACCTAAATATCGATAAATGTCGATATTTGAAGAATTCGATGGTTTTAATTGATTTTGGTCTCGAATAAGTTTCTGAATTTTTAATAAATTATGGTTAATTAAATAAATGTTTTTAAGACATTTTAAAGGGTTTTTAAGAAATTATTTATTTTTTTAAAAGTATTTTATAAATAGATAATCTATTCGATAAATGGATTTTTTTTCCTTATATCACTTATTTGAAAAAATCTTTAAAAATTGTTTAAAAATCCCGTTTTCTCTATAAAATTATTCTAAATATATTTTAGCCTATTTAGATGATTTTCGACGTATAAGAATGAGAATTAAATGATTTGGCAAAAATACGTGGTATGGGACACGTGTTTTCGCCTCATCGCTTAATATTGGACTTGTACTGTCGAATCTACTTTGAAGTACTGTTTTATGATATTTTTACTTGCCGAGGTTATGGGGCGGGATTGTTATGATAAATTGATGATGGTTTTGATGTTTAAGATGGATTTTTACTTGTCGATGAAATGAGACAAGTCTCGATGCCACTTTAAACTCATCAAAGTATGAGACATAATGACTTGGGTGCTTTACACTCGCCAATGAGACGAGGCGGTGTATGTTGATTTGGATTTTTATAAATGTTTTCTAATGTGGCATTGATTGACGATTAGTAAACCAATAGGTGCGAATGTATGGTATGAGACGTACATTAACGCCCATTGGGTTCCTATTCGAGAAGTTGTGACACATTTAAGAGGTTATTAGTACTATAAACCGAGTATACGATTGGAATCATTACGATGTTCTTGATGTCATTACTAGATTCCAATCATCATGATGTTTTGCTCGGATTTTTATGATTTGGGTGTCATCGCGATATTCGATTATAGTCAATCAAGATGATCACGATGCTAAGATGTTAATGACCCCAAGTCATCACGACGTATGGTACCAAATAATAGTAGTACTAGTCAAGATGAAAAGCACGTGCAATTTTCTATGAAGTTTTCTATGTTCGATTTCACCTTTTGTGATGTTGTTATTTGAATACGGCCTTGTGTATGATATAGGCTACAATTATATTATGCTATATGGTGATTTCAATTATGATTGCCTTTAACTCTTATTGAGTTCTTATGATAGATTATGATGATTTGATGTTTCTTTATGAAGTTATTTTATGGTTCTCATCCCTTATCCACTTTACTTATAGATGTCCTTAAGGGAAACCATATGCATGTTACTTATTGAATTCCCTTGAAATGGATAGATGAATCACTGATGTCCCCTTTCTTATGAATGATATAATAAATAATATGTCGTTTCGTTGGCAATAAAGGAGTGATTCTCACCCTTCCGCTTATTATTGAGATCCTTACTACTGATAAGTTTAGCTTGCCTGACCCGTGTGCTTTTCACTCAAGTCAGACCGAGTTGCAGGTTAGTTTGGATTGCTTCACTTCTTGGATCAACTTGATAGCTTTTGTTGGACTTATCATTTTGGCTTGGATGTCGTTTTAGAGTCGTCTGCTTTTATGTTATCTTATTGTATATTATTTTGTGGGATGGGTGTATATGTGATTCAGTAGTCCTAGCTACTTATGTATGATGTATTATTATGGAGATGTATGGTGATGTATGTATTTATATATACACTCTAATCTGGGTTTGCTGTTCTGTGACAGATGTTTTCTATCTGCATGTATATTACATTATTTCTGAAATGGTCCGAATCCACCATAGTGTGCATTAGTTAGGGACTAAGCGTGTCTACCACTTATGAGGTAAAAAAATCGAGACATAATTGACATGCTTATCTCTCAACTAACGTATTACTATGATGGTCGCCCTTAACCAGCCATATTCTCTGCATTAGTAGACATGATTACTTAGTAATTCTCTTTACTAATGTAGGTCTCGGGGTGGGGCGTCACAATATGCAAACATGCAAAATATCCTGGATTTCCCATCCCCATTCATTTGACTATCTTTCTCAATTATAGTTTATAGGGTCACTATTAACCTATTAGTTTTCATGGGCTGACTAATAACCTATTTATAGCTTACAGACTATCTGTCCAGTTTCATAGTTTTCATGGGATCACTAAAACCTATTAGCCTTTTCCAATAACTTCATTCAATTATTTCATGTGTTCTCTTCGAACCGATTGGTATCTCCAATAACTTCCCTCATATCATAGTTTTCATGGGTTGACTGTGAACCTATTTACTTCTGTCAATGACTTTATATGGATATAGTTTTCATGAGATCACTATGAACCTAATGGCCCCTGCCAATAACTCTATCCAAACATAGTTTTCATGGGTTTGCTGTGAACCTGTCTAATCTGACAACTTCTTTAATCAGTCTTTGGCATAACATAGTAAATCTTCATGACATTTGAAACCCAATATATATGAGTTTAACCTTAATATCGAATCAAACATTCTTGTTTAAAACAAACATGACATATAACCCATATCATCATTAAAATCATCAAAACGGATTTAAATATAAAACCCGAAATCAAATGTTCATGAAAACAAAAATGAGATGGTTTTGATTATTATTCACCTTGCTTTGGATAAGGAACTTAAGATTTGATCTTGCTTATTTCTCCTTGCTTGGTTCCTTAGCTTTTAATTGATTTTTCTTCTCTTTTCCCTAGGTTATGGCCGGCTTGAGCTCTTTGGTTTATGTTTTAGAATTATGAACTTGTGAGAAGAAAAATAGGAATAAGGGTTTAGGGGTTAAGGGTTACACTACACCAAATACTGAGATTTGCAACTAACCATCCGCACATTTGGCAACGGTTAATAACCGTTGCCATTTAGCAACGGTTAATAACCGTCTTGGTTCAGTTAGCAACGGGTTTTTCTTGTTGCTAATTGGGAACGGTTATTAACCGTAGCTGCTTTGGAGACAAATGATGGCGGTGAATTTCATCCTTTCGCGCCATAATTTTTGGCGCGCTTCGTTCCAATTAGCAACGGTTTTCAACCGTGGCAATTAGCAACGGTCATTAACCGTCCCAATCTTTTAGCCGGCCCAGTGGCAAGCCCAATAAGCCCCTGGGATGGGGCAACCAACTGAGCCGGGCAACACCCAAAATCTGTTTTACTTCACAGTTACAGCTCAATAGCAATCTCCATGTTGGCGATCTGCTCGAACCCAAAAAAACTAGTGTTTCAAAAATCAACGCTTTCTAAATAATCATCGCTGCATACTCGGCTATTCCATCAGCCATCGTCGGCTCAAGCTTGCCTCCTACGCGATATTTTCTACTGCTGATTTGAAGTCCTGCTACAGTCTCTATACTGCCACTGCTAATTAAGTATGCGAATTTCTTGTTTTGAGTTGTCTAATTTTCTAAAATTGAGTTGCCCTTATCTGTTTTACTTCACAGTTACAGCTCAATAGCAATCTGGCGATCTGCTCGAACCCAAAAAAACTAGGGTTTCAAAAATCAACGCTTTCTAAATAATCATCGCTGCATACTCGGCTATTCCATCAGCCATCGTCGGCTCAAGCTTGCCTCCTACGCGATATTTTCTACTGCTGATTTGAAGTCCTGCTACAGTCTCTATACTGCCACTGCTAATTAAGTATACGAATTTCTTGTTTTGAGTTGTCTAATTTTCTAAAATTGAGTCGCCCTTTTACTGCTTTAGATTTCATTAACCTTGAAAATGCCTGAAGCTAATAACTTATTAGTATTTAGTTATAAACAAGTAGTTTTCTGTAAATAATCGTTTAGGAATTGAAATTTGAAAGCTGAAGCTAAAAAACTAATAATTATTTAGGAACTGATACTTACATTGATGTACTATTTTTCCTACAGTGTGTGTATGTCTACCCGCAAACATTTAGTTCATTTTTTCTGCAACTTGAAAAGATCCCCTTTTGCCTTTTTTACTATTTCCACTGAACCACGTGTAAACCAGACCATCAACTGCACAACCAAAATGGTCGTGAAGGTCATTTCTACTTACCATGTCTTCATATGTCACTCCTCAGAATTGAAGTGAACTCAAAATATATCAACTGCAGATGTTATACCGTTAAAAAAAAGGGTCTACCATATATAGGTCGAAAATTAGAAAAATAGGGTGAACACGGAACCAATAAAGCTAGCCGCTTTTTTCCTACCTCTATCTCGACTCATATAATGGTTTCTCATATCATAGACAACTTAGAATAATAGCCATACATGTAATAGGTTCACCATATGTAATGATTTCTCATGATTTATACTATGCTTAAATTATGTTTAAGCTTGCTTGCGCACAACACAAAAATTCAAGCTTCACATATAATAAACTTCAACTAGTCAAATTAATAGCACCACATTGATTTGTTTTACAAATTGTAATGTACTGTACTGTACTGCATGCTAGTTAGACATAGTTGCTTATAGTGACTGCTAGGGTATAAGTTGATGCAATGAATTTTGTTTTACTAAATATGAGACCATATTTAGTAAGTGGATAAAATTGTTGTTAATGGCGCAAACCAAGTATCAGGAGAGGGGTAATGCATAGACATTACTCTGGTGCTACAAAATGGCGCCGTTGTAATGGCAAATTTTTTGGAAATAGTTTGATGCTAATGTTAAATTTCAAGTGAAATCAAAAGAATATTCATCTGTTTAGTTAATATCAGAGTTGAACTTGGTGGAAAGCCATAAGATATTGTTACCCATGATTTATTATTAGCTCTTGTTATTTTCTTTCAGTATGTCTTTTAGTATAGACAAACAATGGATGAATCAATCTAATCGAAGAAATACAGAATATGTGATAGGTGTGAGAAATTTCGTTAAATTTGTTGCTGAAAACGGTGGCAATAAGGAAAAGTATTCGTGCCCTTGCACGCGGTGCAAAAATGAAGATACATTCAAATTAAATGACATTCATTTTCATTTGCTTAGATATGGCAATTTTGATATTCTGGCATATTTTGATATATATTGATATTCTGGTATATATACTGAGATATACGTAGTAGTGAGTTACAGATGTGATTTTGTAGGAGCAGGAGCAAACACTATGTGCAACGGTTGTTAACCGTTGCTTTATGTGTGACTGGGCATAAAGCAACAGTTTTAAACCGTTTTTTACTGGACATAAAGCAACGGTTTATACCCGTTGCTTATTGTCCATAAAGCAACGGTTTATACCCGTTGCATTTTTCCCAATTTGCAACGGTTAATACCCGTTGCCTTTGATCCAATTTGCAACGGTTTATACTCGTTGCCTTTGACACAATTTGCAACGGTTTATACCCGTTGCCTTTTGGACATAAAGCAACGGTTTTCTCCCGTCACTAAATTCAACCACTCCTGTAATGAAGACGGTTTTTACCCGTTGCTTTTAGACTAAACAATGGTTTATACCCGTTGTTAATATCTTATAATGGTGTAGTGTTATGGTGGACGGCTATTCCCCATAATACCATTGCCTTATTCCCTTACTAGTTATCTTATAAAACCATTTCCATAAACTCATTCTTTTAATCTTATTTGGTTAAGCACGACCTCTAATAAATTTTAAAATCTCAATCCCCTTATCACCCTAATCTTTACATTATTCTATTTACTTTATCTAATTAAATATCTTGAATAATGTTATTTAAAATTAGGGATTTTACAGGCTCCCCTCCCTAAATAATTTCGTCCTTGAAATTCAATAAGGACTAAATACTAAATATAACAATCATATGTAACATCTCCTAACTACCATACTAGCCTACCTAACTAGCAACAGTTTATACTAAGAAAACATAGAACATGCCCTTACAGCAGATCGGGTTAAGTATCTCTAATCCTATCTTTTGTCTCCCAAGTACAGTCCTTCTCATTATCGCTCCACTGAACTTTCACCAACTTGACTGTCTTGTTCTTTAACCTCTGCTCATCTCTCGCCACAACCCAAACTGGTTGTCTAACAAAAGTCAAATTCAATTCTACTATCAAATCTTCCCACTCTGTCAGAGGAATAGTAGTCTCTGGATCATGCACATAATTGTGAAGATGAGATACATGAAACACATTATGGACACCTGCCAATTGCCATACTGCTCGACAACTCTACTCTGTATGAGAGCTTCCCAATCCTCTCTATAATTCGGAATGGTCCAACATATCTCAGTGCTAGTTTCCCTGACTTTCCGAATCGTACCACACCCCTCATCGGTGATACCTTAATAAAGACTTTATCTCCAACTGAGAATTCAATATCTTTACGCCTCTTATCTGCGTAACTCT
Organism: Allium fistulosum; assembly: GCA_030737815.1. Lineage (NCBI taxonomy): Eukaryota > Viridiplantae > Streptophyta > Magnoliopsida > Asparagales > Amaryllidaceae > Allium > Allium fistulosum. Next base: position 1,257,306,209 of record CM060904.1, read on the forward strand.
TCTGTCTAGACTGAGCTTCCTTCATCCTTTCTTGGATCAACTCAATATTCTCTATCGCCTCTCAAACCAGATCTGGACCCAAGTTTAATCTGTCTCCAGTTTCCAACCAACATGCTGGTGATTTGCATGGCCTTCTATACAAAGCTTCAAAAGTGCCATTCCTATACTAGTCTGATAACTGCTATTATAGGAAAACTCAACTAAATGTAAGTGATCTTCCCAAGATCACCCAAAGTCCAATACACAAGCTCTTAACAAATCTTCGAGTACCTTATTAACTCTCTCCGTCTGCCTATCCGTCTGAGGGTGATACGCAATATTCATCTTGAGCTTGGTACCTAAAGTTTCATGTAGGCTCTTCCAGAATTCACTAGTAAACAAAGCATCTTTATCACTGACTATACTACTAGGAATTCCATGCAGTAATTATGTTCTTCATGAACAACTTAGCTAAAACAGGTGTCGTCGTGCTTGACTTAACTGGAATGAAATGGGCACTCTTGGTCAACCTGTCCACTAAGACCCATATACTTTCATTTCCTCTATTCAACCATGGCAACCCGTCTATAAAATCCATGGATATCGAATCCCATTTCCAAAATGGAATCTTCAAAGGTTGAAGCAATCCACTCTACTTCTGATGTTCGACCTTCATTTGTTGACAGTTCGCACATTGCCTAACCCACAAGCCAACATCCTTCTTCATACCTTCCCAGTATAAGCTCCTCTTCATATCCTGATACTTCTTGGTTCCTCCAGGATGAATCGTAAATTTGGATTGATGACATTCCCTAAGAACTTTCCTCAAGTCCTCAACATTCGGAACACACAACCGTCCCTTCTTTCTCAACTATCCCCTCGGGTCAAGACTAAAATCCTTTAGATCATTGATCTCCAACCCAACCTCAAGCCTTCTAATCTTTTTGGCCAATAATGGGTCATCTTTCTGCTTAGAAGTGATCCTTTCGATTAATACTGGTCGAGCTTCCAAACAGGACAACACGGCGGTGCTCTGACTAGAACTAGCAGTCGATCTTAACTGCACATTATAGGTGGTCAAAGCTTCAAGATCTTTCCATTCTGCCAACATGGCTAACACCACATTCTGATGTTTTCTGTTAAGAGCATCCACTACTTTATTTCCTTTCCCAGGTGTATACTCTATACCAAAATCATAAGTTGCTAAAAACTCCAGCTACCTCTGCTGTCTCATATTCAACTCTTTCTGAGAGAATAAACATCTTAAGGACTTATGATTTATGTATAGCTCAAATCTCTTCCCTAAGAGATAATGTCTCCATATCTTCAATACAAAGAGCACCACCGCCAACTTCAAATCATGTGTAGGATATCTCACCTCATGTGGTCAAAGTTGTCATGAAGCGTAGGCAATGACTATACCCTTCTACATCAACATAGCTCCTAGTCTAGTTCCACATGCATCGGTATACACCACCAACCCTTGGTTTCCATTAGGAACCATTAACACAGGCGCATTGGTTAACAAATGCTTTAACTTAAGGAATGCTTCCTCACATTTGTCTGACCAAGTAAACTTCAAGTCCTACCTGGTTAACTTAGTCAATGGCACTGCTATCCGCGCGAAATCCTTAATGAATCTTCGGTAATAGCCGGCAAGTCCAAGAAAACTACTAATCTCAGTCACCGTCTCTGGTCTTTTCCAGTTGTTAACAGCTTCGATCTTATCTAGATCAACCCTTCTTTGAAACCACATGACCAAGAAACTTAACCTCTTTCTTTCAAAAATGACACTTGGAAAACTTCGCTTTAAGCTGATGTTGCCTCAGCGTCTCAAGCACTACACTAAGATGATCTTCATGCTCTCTTTCGTCTTTAGAGTATACTAAAATGTCATCTATAAATACCAATACGGACCTATCTAAGTACTCTCGGAAAACTCGGTTCATTAAATCTACGAAAAAATCTGGTGCATTCGTTAACCCGAATGGCATTACTAACCACTCGTACGAACCATACCTAGTCCGAAACACGGGATACTGTACTTTGCCACTCTTAACTCATGGAAACCTGTCGCCAAATCCAATTGGGAAAATATTCTGGATCCACACAACTGATTGAATAAATCGTTGATTCTCGGCAAAGGATACTTATTCTTGATCGTCTTCTCGTTCAACTTACGATAGTCGATAAACATCCTTAACGACCCATCCAGTTTCTTTATGAACACCACGGCCGCACTCCAAGGTGAACTGCTTGGTCTAATAAAATTTATCTGTTCCAGATCCACTAGCCGCACCTTCAATTCTTTCATCTTGGTCGGTATCATCCTGCTAGATGGTCTACTTACAGATTCAACTCTTGGCACAAGATCTATCCAAAACTCAACAGCTCTTTTCGATGGTAATCCTATAACCGGCTCAAAAACATCTGCAAATTCTCTTGCTACTCGAACCTGACTTAACTCTTCTTCTACTTCCATAGCACTTAATAGAGCACAAGCACTCTAGTCAGAATCCTCCACTAAGAATATAATTTGGTTATGATTGTCAGGGTGTCTCAACGATATTTCCCTATCCTAGAAAAATATCCTAACCTCATATCTACCCAACCAATCCATACCCAAAATGATTCTGAAATCTACGAAATCAAAAATATATAGACTGCATGCAAACTTATAACCTAACAAATCGAGCTCTTACTGGTCACATCTCATTCCCGGAGTTGCATACCCTCCTATCGGATTCGCAACTCTTAAGGAAGTAACAACTTATGTGGGTTCTAAACATAACCTATCAACTAAACACTGAAATATAAATGAATGTGATGCACTGGCATCAAATGGTACCCTAACTGGTGTACTTTGAATCAAAAGCATACCTTCCATCATAGTCTTTCCCTTCTCAGCAGTAGTTGGCCTAGCAGATGATGGTCCAACAACAAAGACTTTTCCCTTGTCCGCCCTGATTGGTTCTGGATACTGATTCTTATAATTCCCAACCTGGTCGTAGTTAAAGCATTTCACACCCTTCTTGTCTGTGGCCTTTTTCCCCTTGCCAGTTCGGCATTCATGAGCATAATGACCCTTCTTATCGCACTTAAAGCACACTAGATTAGTCTTTGCCTTCTTGGCAGCTTCTCCCTTCTGGGTTCCCTTCTTCTTGAAGAACTTCCTCTTCTTGCCAAGAGAACTCTAGATTTCAACATGCTTCTCCTTCCCATAGGTAGCAAGCATCTCCTTATGTCGGATTTCCATTTCCACAACAACACTACAAGGATCATGAAGATGTGACAGGGTCGCCCTAGCAATCTCGAGTTTCAATCCCCGAATAAACTTCTCATTCCTCTTAATGACGGTGTCAATGGTAGCATGTCCATACCAAGATAACTCATCAAACTTCATGGCATACTCAATCACCAACATCTCGCCTTGCACCAAGTCCATAAACTTCCTCAATAATGTCGACTTGGCAACTTCAAACAAAAACCTTTACTTGAATCTTCTCCAAAATTCCACCCAAGTCAACTCTTCCTCGGGAACTCTAGTAGTAATACTATTCCACCAATGAAGCACTACTCCCTGCAACTGTATAGAAGCAAACCTCCTTTTTTTCTCATCATTCAACCCCAAGTCAACAAAGATTCTCTCACAATGCAAAAGCCAATTCTCAACTTCTATAGCATCCTCCGTTCCCAAAAAGGCTTCCCACCAAGGCTGGTATGATCTCTGCTTAACTTAGCATAATTGTTTTCAATTGGAGCCACGAGATTAGCTCCTCCAACATTCCCAGAATTACCCCCAACTACTCCTGCGGCAGCTCCTGCTTGCACCAGATTGATGAAGAATTGATACATCATCCCCATATCTACTGGCGGATTTCCAGCACCTACATTGGCAACTGCATTTGGATTAGCATTTTCCTGTCGACTCGGTTTCCTCCTGGTGGGTTGAGCATTTCTGTTTGTTGTGGTGCTTCCTTCACCGAGATTTCCTCTTCCGTTTCTTGTCTCCATATCTTCCTTTCTCATAAATTTGCATACGAGCCTTAGTAAGGTACAGAAGAATGGTCTAAGAGAGAGGGGAATACATATTGATATATACATATATATCAAATATAAGTACGTTACTATAACGTTAACCCAAACCCCGATCTTTTTTTCTGATTCCTTGGATTATGTTTTGAAAAATCTTTTTAAGTTTGAAATTTCTTTTAAGTTTTCATAAACCTCGCTCCGATACCAACTTGTAACATCCTCCACTTGGAGGCCCAAAACTAATGGCTACGGATGCTGTAGTCATCCATAGTTATTAATCCTTGGCGACCAAATACGGTAATGTTAGATACAATGATACAACAGAAACACATGGATAGGAAAAAAAATTAAAACCATTAAACAAATTTCTCATTCCATTTTAATCATAATTCAAATTCATTACATAATCCCAAATTTGAGAACTACGCTCAGTGAAAATATAATTATTACAAACTACGCTAAGAGCGATATATGAAGATACCCCCATGGATCATCAGAGTATATATATATAGGCAACTAAACAACTTTGCCTTTACATCGAAACACAGTAGAATCAAATAGAAAAGAACTCCTTATTAGCTAGCTTGCCTCTTGTACGTCTCAAGAAGCTTATTCGTCTAAAGGAGAACCCGAAAACCTCAACTCTCAAACTACTCAAAATAAATTGATCACCCGAGAGTTTAAGGGAAAAAACATAGACTTCGAGTTAGACATAAAGCCTGGTATGAATAATAACCTACCATCTTGAACCATTTAGATATCTAGTGAGACCACGCCGCTCAGCGGAATGGGTTTCCCCTCACTATGATCTTACCCAAAAATTTATAATAACCATATACTGTGCTCCTGCATCCACAATGGTTAAAAACATAGCAATTAAAAATTTATCATGATGATATGCAAACATGCAAAATATCCTAGATTTCCCATCCCCGTTAATTGACTATCTATTTCAATTATAGTTTCTAGGGTCACTATTAACCTATTAGTTTTCATGGGTTGACTAATAACCTGTTTAAGGCTTACGAACTACCTGTGTGGTTTCATAGTTTTCATGGGATCACTAAAACCTATTGGCCCCAGCAAATAACTTCATTCAATTATTTCATGGGTTCTCCCTGAACCTATTGGTATCTCCAATAACTACCCTCATTTTATAGTTTTCATGGGTTGACTATAAACCTAGTGACATCTGTCAATGACTTTATCTGGATATAGTTTTCATGGGATCACTATGAACCTAATGGCCCCTGCCAATAACTCTATCCAAACATAGTTTTCATGGGTTTACTATGAACCTGTTTAATCTGACAACTTCTTTAATCATTCTTTGGGCATCTTATATTCTGGTCTACCGGACCTCCTGGATGCAATTCTACTCATTCAGGAGTTAACATAATTTATATTCACTACTGGGCCAACCTAACTGGTTAATCTTCCCTTTCTCCGCAAAGTAGTTATGGTTCCATTATACAATGAATATGTTTATAGAAGAAGCATATTGAATAACTGATCATAACATAATAATACCAACATTTATGGTTCTATACCCTTAAAACCATTTGCACAAGAAATATGGTCAATCCCTTTACTCCATTATTTTCATCAAGGAAAGCTTCTTCAAAAACTCCAAAATTATTGGCCATTTCAAAGCCCTTTTACATTGCCATGGGTTTTCCTTTAAAAATGAGATTGGGTTCCTTGTTTTGAAAACTAAGGCTTTCAAAACCTTTGGCATTTACTTTCGAAACCATTAGAGTATATCTTTCGAAAGCATTCAAATCTTCCTTTCAAAACATTAAGCATATGCCTTTCAAAACACTTTAAAACATCTCCTTTCGAAACCATAAAAACATTCCTTTCGAAAGTATTAAAGCATCATTTTCTAACTTATAGAAGCATAGCTTTGAAATCATATGAAAGTGCCTCTTTCGAAACCATTTGAAAGTAACTCTTTCAAAACCATTTGAAAGTAACTATTTCGAAACCATTGGGTTTATCCTTAAAAATAACTTTTAGGTCAAAGTGAACATAAACGAAAGTAACCCTTTCGAAACCATCAAACTTCAAGTAAAAGAGTTTGGGGAAAACAGATGGCTTCGGAACCATCCTTTCGAATGCTTTAGTCTTTAAGGAAAACTATTGGAAGGATAGCTTTGAAACACCTTTCGAAGCCATTGCCTTCGAAACCTTTGGTTTAAATGGCCACTAGAGCCCTTTCGAAAGCATTGGGAAGTGGCTTGTTATATTTATAAAATAAAGGCTGGCCTTTCGAACTCATTGAAGACTTTCAACCTACTCGAAAGGTATAAAGACGACAGCAAGGTTTCGACCTGGTTCAAACTACCTCTTTCGAAATCTCCCTTTTTAAAACATAAAACACAACAACTCATTCGAAAGCTACCTTTTTAAAACAAGAGGGCAGCAACCCCTTCGAAAGCTATATAAAAGTGATTCAACCCTTTCGAAAGCATCCATTGAAAAGTAGGCAAGTGGCATCTCTTTTGAAAGCAAAACAAAGACCTTCAAAAGCTATTTAAAACGGCCTCGACCGCTTCGGAAGCATGGTTTCAACTCTATGCCTTCTGCCATTCTCCAATCCACTACGTACTACAGCATTGATACCATGTGTATTGGTTTCAATTGGGTTGGGGCAGAGGTATGAGGTCGAAATGTTACTACTGGAAGTGGCGAAACAATAAACCTGTACAAAACTATTTTGTTGCCTTTTTAAGTAAATGTTATTCAACTAACTTGCCTATTTGTAAAAATATAATTGGTTGCTATAATCTTTACCAAAATCTTTTCCAAAGACCGTCGAATTTATCCAGAACTAATTAAAATTAATTTACAAAGTAGCCCTTCCCTTTAACGGAACAATTAAGACATTTAAGTCCTCCAACTTAAATAATTTAATTTACATAGTAAATTACTTAGGAAAAATACCCAAAAATCATAAAAATTCTCTTTTAATATGTTATCTAACATATTTAAATTTCAGACCCAAAATCCTTTATATAATATCCAAAATAAATTTTTAAACCCAATTAATTATTTCTTCTTTTAAAAATTCATAATAAATTATCCATAGCTTGGATAATTAAGAAAATCTAAACCCATCTCCAAAATAATGTTTTACATAACATATTAAATCCTCATGGCATTTGAAACCCAATATATACGATTTTAACCTTAATATCGAATCAAACATTCTTGTTTAAAATAAACATGACATATAATCCAAGCATATCATCATTAAAATCATCAAAACAGATTTAAATATAAACCCGAAATCAAATGTTCATAAAAACAAAAATGAGATGGTTTTGATTATTATTCACCTTGCTTTGGATAAGGAACTTGAGATTTGATATTGTTTATTTCTCCTTGCTTAGATCCTTAGCTTTTAATTGATTTTTCTTCTCTATTCCCCTAGGTTATGGCCGGCTTGAGCTCTTTGGTTTATGTTTTAGAATTATTAACTTGTGCAAAGAAAAATAGGAATAAGGGTTTAGGGGTTAAGGGTTATGGTGAACGGCTATTCCTCACAATACCCTTGCCTTATTCTCTTACTAGTTATCTTATAAAACCATTTCCATAAACTCGTTCTTTTAATCTTATTTGGTTAAACACGGCCTTAAATAAATTTTCAAATCTCAATCCCCTTATCACCCTAATCTTTACATTATTCTATTTAATTTATCTAATTAAATATTCTGAATAATGTTATTTAAAATTAGGGGTGTTACATATATATTGAAATAGAAAATTCTAAATAATGATTTAGAGTAAGCTATTTACACATAATAAATAAAAATCGAAGTCAGTGAAGCGATTTTGAGTTTGTGAGTCTTTGGATATGATCTAAGAAATGGTATATAAAGTATCATTTTATATACATCAAAATTGAGAAAATATTTTGATAAAAATATCAAATAGTTTGATTATCAATCAAAATGCAGAGGAAGTGTGTGTTCATAAGAAAGAATGTTAAAAGGTACATTGATATTTCTAAACTATAAGTAAACAACACATTGTTAATTTTAATGATATACTTGTGTTAAAATCAGCCTCAGTTGTTTTAATACTCAACTTTGGATTGTAAATGATGTCTTTTCTTGTAAGTATAAAAGATATTGGGAATATTCCAAATCGATATGCAAAGACACTTTATTAAATTATTTAATACGAAACATGTGAGATAAGTTCCTTATAGATTGGCAATAGGAATTATCATGCATGTTATGTTGTCCACGATATCGTGATTTGTTTATGTATTTGATACGTAAAGAAAATATCAAATTTAAATTGATATCATTAATGCTAGTTTGGAGTATTCTCGTGTATCTATGAAATACAAGAGAATCATTTACAGAAACAACGAACTCCTTGTGAAGAAGTGTTCAGACTTAAACTTCATAAATGATATTGAGTATATTATGTCAACAATAAATTCAAGTTAAGAATCTTTAAGTTGGAAATATTCCAAATAAAAGAGATTATGGTTGATTCATTGACTTGAATAGCGCCACAATAAAAATAATGAGTGTGTATATAATAAATGCACAAATTTATAACTACCGAGGGTGATCCCAAATGTTGAGAATCCCACGATATTGTTATAGGGTGACAATGTCACAATATAGTTCATAACAGAACTAAGTGCTCATTGGAAGTCGAGAGACACACTCTGAATTGTTCCACATGATAAAGGAAGTTTATCAGCGTCGGAGAGAGTTAATCGACATAGTAGATGATTAAAACATAATAGTATACCCGTTTACTAAGTGACTGACCCAATTAGATTTAAGAAACCGATTGGAGAAGTTGGAATGAGAATCCATAATTGACCCCAAGTGCAAGTGGGGGATTGATAGAATTAGGGTTAGGCCCTAGGGGCAATTATGTTGTTTGTTACATATATCTAACTCGACCAATCTTGTTCGTAATAAAAGGTGTTTTTTCTATTATATACTTGATATAATGTGTTATATTAATTAATTAATTTAATTTAAAGTATATTTAATAGAAAATCCATAAACATTTTATGATAGTAGTCACAAAGTGTTGTAGCCATGAGTAATTTATCACAATGAAAACAAATATACCATTTTATGGGCAGTGTATTACTTATGACTACTGGGGACACCTAGTGGTTACATACTGAAAGTTATTGGATAACTATGGAACAAATCACTCGATAGTTTTATGTTGGTTAATATAACCAAGGTCAAACATAAAATATTGATTTACACAGTTCTCTCGACTTTAGAATACCATGGATCTTCAATATGAAAGCTCCTCTTTGATTATAGTCAAAGCATGACATGGCGTTCAATTGAGTGACTATAGTTGGGTCGAGTAAAATATTAGAAGTGGAGCACTATTCAATAGAGGATTCATCTCCTTAGTTATGTGGGGTTAGTATCACTGTCGACTCAAGTCAATTCAAAGTTAAAGCCTTTGGCCAAAGCATTTTAGTTAATGATAATTGTTATTATTGAACCTAGGACTTTGTTTTTGGACTATAAAGTTGAATGTGGACGATATTAGGATCTTGACCATTACCAAATTCCATAAGTCCTGATGTGATATAGTTTTGATGAAGAGAATTGGTGTAAATAATTATCACAACTGGATAACGCTTAATAAAATAAAATTGAATTTTATCGAAGCTGAGTAGTGATAAATTTGACCATATTTCACACCACCTACTAAGTGACATTTGAACGTTGATATTTGAATAGTTCGATGTCAAATGCAAATCAAATTTACACTCAAGAGCCACACAATCGAAATGATGAATTCTCTTTAGAACGAAAGATTTAATTAGTTTATAATTGTTATAAATTAATTAATATTGATGAAATATTAATTATTAAATTTGAATATGATTTAAGAAATAAATTTGTTGCATATATTTATAATAATTATGAATATATTGATCAATATGAGATATCGTTAACAAATTAAGTTAAATATAATTGTATACATCTAATTTGGGTTAAATAAACCCACAACCCATGATGTTCAGAGATGATAGACAGCTGGTTTGGCTAGGGTTAAGGGCGGCTAAAACATAGGATTAGGGTTTGGAGATTTATGGTTAAGATCTAGTGAGAAATTACATAGATTCCTGTTTCCTCTCTTATCCTACCGTTATAAATACTAATTTCAAAACCTTAATCACATTCAAATTCATTCTTTTGAGCCGCCATCTCCTTCTTCTTTCATGGCTGTGACTATTCTCTTAATCAATCCCAAAATCTCAAATCCAATTTAAGTTAAAACAAGAAGCTATTTGATAGCGAAAGGTTGTTGATTCTAGACTAGCAATCTGATGGATCATGGAATTTTAGAAAAAGAGAATCCATTACTTCAACATGGACTTTAGGACATCTATTTTTGCTAATGTTTATTTAAGTGTTGATCATATTATCATGTTTTTAGATTTTTTAATCATGTAAACTTATGTATATAATCAGATTATTGTTATTTCATTAGTTAGATGAGATTTCTGTATGTATTGCTGTTGTCACAATGGAGATTGGATATGTGTATAAAATTTAAACACCTAGTTCATGATTTATGTTTGTAATCTGATACTAAAAATTGAAATAAATTTTAGTTTAAAATTATATATGTTTATACATATATATGTATTAATTTATGAATTAATATTCTCACAATTTGAATTGAAACATATGTTTTCATATTTAATGTATAATATACATACAATCTTCATCACTAAAAGGTCCTATATTCCTAAAACATTAATGTGAACTTATAGCTTGTGTACTTAAGTATTTGTAATTTACATAATCAACACCGATAGGGAAAATATATAAAGTGACATTAACAACAAAGTAATATGATGTTTTTGATTTCATATGTGCTAGATACTATTGCATAGCTACATATATAATCGATGAAATAGCTATGACATATAAAAAGTTGTAGCGGTAGATAAGTGCTACATTTAAAAATTTATAATATGTCAAAAAGCATCAAAAGCCCTTATAATAGCATTTGTAACAGCTTTATTGGCTAGTTCACCGTTTTTTCGAGTGCGAGATTTAATCCAAACCCAAGCTCTAGGGATGGAAGATGGATCGTTACTCTGTTTTTTCTACATTAAAAAGAAGATTAAATTATTAGTGATATATCTTTAACATTGATAAAAACTGAAATAATATAGATCAATTTCTATGGAGATAAAGGTATTTTTAATGGCCGTTCTCCTAGGGAAAAACCTTAGGCTTCTTTCTTTCAGATCTGATCAATTCCTCTCTAACCTCTTCACTTTCTCTTAGATCCAATCGTTTTCTATTTCTATCTTCTCTGATTCTTCATTCCCAGAATCTCTTCTATCTTTATTTATTTCTTCCTTATGTCGTTGGAAGGCTTACATGTGGAATTGCAAGGACCGAAAAGTAATCAAAACTACCGAAACAGATATTCGGGTGACTTTAGGAAGCAAGCATGTCCATAGATCATTAGGAACATCAAAAGAAATACCACGAAAGGTAGTATATCAGTATGGGTAAGACTTTTAATGTTGAGCTTTGGACTTTGGGGCTCCAAAGCTATTGGTGCATTAGTGAGTACTATTAGTAAACCTATCAAAATGGATGAAGCCATACAGAATCGTATGAGAATATCTTTTGGTAGAGTCCTTGTAGACAATAGATGTAACGACCGCCTTTCTTGAACCGAAAGACGAGCCATTAAAGGTAGAAGAAAAAGAAAGATAAGAAGAAACTAAACAATCACAAAATTTCATCACGAATCAGAACAACATATAATAGATAACATAGAATATTACATAGTAATTCCCATACTAATAATACACTAGAGTCATTACAATACAATTTCAACAAGACAGTTATGCTGCCTACCCATCAAAAAATACATAGATCATACTTAAACATAGCAGAAATAAATATAATAAGCTACGGTGAAGCCACCTGCTCCAGCACCTTCAAAATGCTTCCGTAAGAAACCTGGATTAATTGGCTACTCATACAAATTTGGGTACCCAAAAGTTTTAGGAAAAGAAAATAAAACTCCGGGTCGGACATGGGTCTGGTGTGAGTAAACTCAAACAACTTAATTCTTACTTTATAAAATACTTTGAAATCAAAGGTATCTCGTAAGACCACGTCGCACATAAACACGGACGGGTTTTTACCTTACGATAACCAGAACACTTTATATAAAAATCCAGTATTATTATGATAATGTCTAGGGTTTTCAAGTAAAATAGAACATAGCTGAAATGCTTGCATCTCACATTTCAACATATTTGGGCACAACTAAAAACGTACGACACTTATTGGAGAATGGATTCTATACAATAACTGGGCTACTGGGGTACCGCTCGTCACGGTGCATCCCTAGATTAAATAACACCGAGGACCTCGCTTGGATCCTCTGCCAACACAAGACTGGCTTACCCCTTGCTGGATAGTACCAAATAAGATCACCCCTCGGTTGGGATCAGCAACTGTACCGAAGCATTCATGAATTGATAGTAGGGACTCTTGATAGGGACAACCTTACCCTAATAGGAGCGACCCACTTAGCTTTACGCATCTCCCCAATTTTAGTCATTCTCGGTTGATGAGGCTTGAGGCTACGTTTACCTTTATTATAGCATTGCACTTGGAATGCTAATATTTCCTTCTAGATGTTGACACATCGTCAGCACTCATCCATACAAGTCGTTTAGGAGATGAACGAACCGAAGGCACTTCAAAGTCTTCATCTTGGACCTTGCCTTTACTATTTCCTATTCGAAAGTTTACATTGGTTTGAAGTGGTTATCGGATAACAACTGATATCCAATCCTGGTTCCTCAAAACCAACATTCGAGAATTTTAAAGGGTCAAGTTATTTATAGTGGATTATCCTACTATCAGGGTGTTAAAATTTACATATGAACATAAGTTCCATAAGCTCAGATTATCATGACCCACTTATCGAAATTAACCCTCATATATTCATCACGTTCTCGAAGTACGGTATTTGTGATAAGTACAAGTCAACTTACTTTCAGTAAAATGCATCACCGTTTTATTACAACTACTTTAGTTCATTTGGCTACTTAATAGCATGGACAAGAGATCCTTGGTTTTAGAACAATTCACTTAAACAAGAAAATGGGTTAAAAATAAATAACCGATAGGGTTTTAAAAAAAACCTTAAAACATATAAACTTTAATTAAATCATAAGTTTAAACTCAATTAAACCTTAATTAATCTTAATTAAATCAAAATTAAATCTCCAAATTTTATTTATAATTAAACCTTAATTATATTCTAATTAAATAACTTTATTTAAGAGATTAAACCCTCATTAAATGGATAATTAACCTTTAATCAAATAATAATAAATTAAATAATTAACTTTAATTAAATAATTAATTAAAATAATTAACTTTATTAAATTAAAATTAATTTTCTTTTATCTTTATTAATCCTTATTTAAAACTTACTTAATTTAAAATAATTAAAATGGTTAATAATTTCTTAACCTAATTACTTAATTAATTAATAATTACCCTCCTTAATAAAATAAGTAAATAAATTATTAAATAATTAAAACCTTAAAAGTTTGACTTACTTAATTAAATTTGAAATAATTTTTCAAAATAATTCAAAATAAATCACTTTAAAACTTGAAATCGTGAAATTTCCCGAACTGCATCCATAGCGCCTATCGCTATGAACGCGGTTCGCTAGAATTGATTTCTAGGTAAAATCTTCACTTTAAATCTAGCTACTACATCCTTGAAACATAAATGGAAAAGTTTTGAAGTCTTTAAACAAAGGTGGAAACTCGAAAAACATTTTCAAAAACCCAAAGCTAGAAAAAGCTTTCGTTTTCAAATCGGATCTCAAGACCTTCGCGACTTTTCAAGGCGCAAACTTCACCACATTTACATCATAAACACATGGTTTTGTTTCATAAACACATTACCATAATATCATACCTAATATTACATACCATATCCATATACAAATCCAAACATATCCACATATCAACCAATCATCAAATCCAAGTTCATACATAAACACATCATCATAAGCCATCAATACGACATGATAATTCAACATGACAATCACCATATTTTCACAACATATAGTACATAAAAATTGAGTTAATTTATTTTCCAAAAACCAAAGTTTTACTCACCGCAAATTTTCTAAATAAAAGCAACTTTTGCCGGAACTCGAAAATGCTTAAGAATGTTGTAAACTTGAAGCTTTTGGACCCTCAAACACTTGAATTGGGCTCGACCAAGTGGTGTTTGGGCTCAAACTTAGGCTAATGGGTTTGGCCTTGAAAGCTTTGGGCTCGACCCTTGTGGTTTTGGGTGGTGGAGTGTTGTATTTTGGAAGAGGAGATGTTGAATGGGTTGTAGAAGTGTTTTAGTGAACTTTAGAAGAGATTTTTGCAAAAAGAAGTGAATTTTTCTCAAATTAGAAGATATAAAGGGAAGCCGTGAAAGTGTTTCTCCAAGCTCTTAGGAATTTTAAAAGTAGAGAAGGAGATTGTGAAATGAGAAAAATGAAAGTTAGGGGGTATATATAGGTTTAGAAAATTATTAAAAATATATAAGTGCTTATATTTAATTATACACATATGCATGCATGGACATACCTCCTTCCCCCTTCAAAACCATGCACTACACCCCCTCCCCCTTACTTTCCACTATTCATGCCATGCCATGAGTACATGGGTTGAAAAATGTGTGTTTTTATATGTGTGTATATATACACACACACACACTTTCCTTTATAAAATTAGTTCGTTTATTCTTATATATTTATATGCTTAAGGAGGAAACATGTATAAGCATATGTACATGCAAACAATATGTTTAAGATAACATAGTGTTATAACATTTTGAATTACTTTTAACGATGAAAAATCGATATTTCGTAAAATAATCTTCGATTAAAATTTCTGTTTCTCTATAAATTATATATTTTGGTAAACCAATTTTGAAAACGATTTTATTATTATTAATTATTATTTAAATTAGTTTTATTTATTAATAAAATCCATTTATTAATAAATTTAAAATATAATTAAATAGTCTTTTAAATAGCGATTAATTTCTGGGTCGTTACACTCTCCCCCCTTAAAAGAATTTCGTCCTGAAATTAGCAATCAAGGAGATAATCTAAACCACGGAAAAACTATATATTCATACCATAAACACATACAAAGACATTTACTAAACACCCATAGCAAACAAACATACACTATACATACAACTTACGACTAGCTATCCTAACATCAACTCGGGATAGGCTTCTTTCATACGATCCACCCGTCTCCCAAGTGCAGTCTCTTGGATCCTCACTCCACTGAACCTTGACTAGTTGCACCACCTTGTTACGCAACCTCTTTTCATCCTGATCCACAACATAAACTGGATGTTTGACAACTGTCAGGTTCGATTCTATCTCCAATTTCTCTTGAACCGATGGCTCCACAATCAAAAAGGGGTTATGAACATATTTCCTCAAATGAGATATGTGGAATACATTATGAACCACCCCCGATCTCTCTGGCAACTCGACCCTATAAGAAAGCGATCCAATTCTTTCGAGAATACGGAAAGGTCCAACATACATTGGAGCTAACTTCCCAGCTTTCCTAAATCTAACAGCTCCTCTTATTGGTGAAATCTTTACAAACACCAAGTCTCCAACCACAAATTCCAAATCCATTCGCCTCCTATTAGCATAACTCTTTTGGCGATCTTGTGCCTCCTTTATACTTTTCTTAATCATTGCAACTTTCTCTGTAGCCTCTTGGATCATGTCCGGTCCAAGAATTAATCTATCTCCCGTCTTAACCCAACATGTTGGTGACTTGCACAGTCTTCCATACAGGGCTTCATAAGGTTCCATCACAATGCTTGCTTGGAAGCTATTGTTATATGAAACTCAACCAAATGCCAATGATCCTTCCATGATCCACCAAAATCCAGAATACACGCCCTCAAGAGACCTTCTAGAATCTGATTCACCCGCTCCATCCATCCGTCTATTTGGGGGTGATATGCTGTGCTTAAGCTTAACCTTGTTACAAGGATTGTTTGCAATGCTTCCCAAAATTGACTAGTAAAAATGGGGTCTCGATCACTTACAATATTCATAGGAACTCCATGCAACCCGACTATCCCCCCCATAAAAATTTCAGTTAAGAAAGCCGTGATCCTTGTTGGTTTCACCGGAATAAAATGCACGCTCTTCGTTAGCTGATCCACGATAACCCACACTCCTTCATTTCCTTTTTTGGTCCTGGGCAAACCATCGATAAAATCCATTAATATCATTTTCCATTTCCAATTGGGAATCTCCAAAGGTTGCAATCATCCAGCTGTCTTCTGCTAATCACCTTCGATTTGTTGACAACACGAACACCTGCTAACAAAGACGGAAATGTCCTTCTTTATTCCTGGCCACCAAAATACTCTTCTCATATCCTTGTACATCTTATGAACTCCTAGATGAATGCTTAACTTAGACCTGTGGCATTCAGAAAAAACCTCCTGCCTCAGCCCATCCACATCTTGGACACACAATCATCCATTCATCCTTAAAGTACCTCGACCATCCATCTCAAAATTCGAACATCTACCTCCTTTGACTCCTTGAATTAATCTTTCCAGTATCTCATCCTTTCCTTGATTCCTCATAATCCTTTCTTAAAGTGTCAGAGTAACCTTCAAAAGAGTAAAAATAGCATTCCTGCTCAAGGCATCTGCCACCACATTAGCCTTTCCTAGCGTATGGAGAATATCCAAGTCATACGCTGCCAGAAACTCTAACCATCTTTGTTGCCTTAGGTTCAGATCCTTCTACGTAAAAAGATACTTCAGTTATTTATGATCCATGAAGAGCTCAAATTTTTCACCTAATTAAAGAAAGAAAACTTACTCTTAAAATCTCTAAAGATTAGAAAGAACTAAGAAGAACAGAAGGATCCTTACCCAGCAAGTAGTGCCTCCACATTTTTAATGCAAAGACAACAACCAGCAACTCCAGGTCATGCGTAACATAGTTCTTCTCATTAGGCTTCAACTACCTACTTACATACGCAATCACCCTACCATGTTGTATCAGAACAACACCAAGTCCCATTCCACATGCACTGTGTAAATCGTGAATCCACTATTTCCATCTTAAATAGCTAAAACTGGTACACTGGTCAATCTCTTCTCCAATTCTAGAAATGCCTCCACACACTTAGAGGTCCACCAAAATTATCTCCTTCTTAGTCAGCTTCGTTAAATGGGATGAAATCTTGGAATAATCTCGAATAAATCTCCTATAATATCCAGCCAACCCTAAGAAACTACGAACCTCGATAGGAGTCCGCAGATGCTTCCATTCCTGAACAGCCTCCACCTTCATTATATCTACTGAAATACCTTCTCCTTTCATAATATGTCATAATAATCTTACTTCTGATTTCCAAAAATGGTACTTAGAAAATTTAGCCTTCAAAACATGTCTCCTCAATGTTTCTAACACCGCTTTCAAATGATATTTTTGCTCCTCCTCAGATTTGGAGTAGATAAGGATGTTGTCGATGAAAACTAACACAAACTTATTAAGAACATCTTAGAAAATAGGGTTTATGAGATCTACAAAATACGCTGGTGCATTGGTTAGCCGAAAAGGCATAACCAACCACTCAAAGAAACAATCAAAGCCTCTAAAAGCAGTTAAGGGTATACTATCTTCAGCAACCCTCGGTTGATGGAATCCAGTTGCTAGATCCATTAAAGAAAATACCGTAGCTCCATGAAGTTGATCAGAAAGATCATAGATGCAGGGTAAGGGATACTTGTTCCTAATGGTCAGTTTATTTAACTCCCTATAGTCCATGCACGACCTTAAAGATCTATCAGACTTTGCTGCAAACACTACAGCAGATCCCCAACTCGAACGGCTGGGTCTAAACAATCCCCTCCTCAACAGGTCCTGGGTTTAACTTACCTTCCCCTCCCTCTCCCTTGAAGCCATCCTTCGCTTAGGTTAAACCACCAGCCTTGCACCAGGGACCAAATTAATGCGAAACTCAATCTCTCGGTGCGGGGGTGAACTTTTAACTTCTTCAAATACACCTGGAAAATTATTAACAACTTCAATAGACCCTAAATTTTCTTGGGATGCCTCTAGAGCATACAAGAAACTACACATATTAATATCGGATTCCTTACAGGGTACTTTAGAAATCCTTCCCAAATAGGTTGCTAATGATACGGTTCTTTCATTACAATCTAAAATAACTCCATATTTTGATAACGAATCCATACCAAGAGTGATGTCAAATCCCTTAAAGTATAAGACATATGAGTCGCAAGAAAAGTGATGAGAAAGGTAGGAAATTGGTACATCTTCACAAATCATATTCAAACGGGTTACACCACCTATGGGGTTAGACACACACATAGGGTTTTCTACAATACTAGGAATAAGATGAAATTTACCTACTGATTCACAAGAGATAAAACTATGAGTGGCACCAGCATCAAATATTGCTCGAACAAAAATACCATTAATCAATAAGGTACCTTCAAGGATGCATTTTCCCTTCACATCTGTTGAAGTAGATGGTTCATTCTTAATGGCATACCCCTTGGGCTACTGCACCTTCTTCATAAGTGGGCAGTCCTTTACCATATGCTCGGGCTGATGGCAATTAAAGCAAAGAGTCTTCTGGTCCATCGGATAGATAGGTCCACTTTGTTGTTCCTACTTTGGAACTTCACGATTCAGACAATACCTAGCAATACGCCCTTTCTGCTTACAAATATAACAACCACTATCCTTAGGCTTGTCTCCTTGACTTCCTCCCTGTCTTGCTTTTCCTTGATTCTTCCAATTAGGATTAAACTTCCTCTTGTTAGAACTGTTTCCACTGGTATTTCCACTAGGTGCTACTAGAGTAGGCTTCTTCTTTTCCAAGGCCTCGTACCTCAGAGCCATATCAACTAAATCCACAAAAATACCTTTAACATGAGCACTCATTTTCTTATGGTATTCCTTCCTCATGCCCAACACAAACATCTCATTCTTCTTTAATGGGGTGTTGATCAATTCTGGTCCAAAACGAGATAGCTCATTGAACTTCGTCTCATACTCCGCTACCGATAAATCCCCCTGCTTCAAATCCATAAAGTTGCAATACATTCAAGTCCTTCCTCCTACCGACAAGAATTGGCCCTTAAAAACTTCTTTAAATTGGGCCCACAAGAATTCTTCCTCGGGAACATTTACAGTAAGGGAGTCCCACCATGCAGCCGCTCCCTCTTGCAGTTGCCATGTTGCCAAAAATCTCTTATGTTCGTCGGATAAACCAAGACCTATGAAAATCTTTTTGCAAGATCGCAACCAAGCTTGCACTTCCATGATAGACTCAATCCCTTTAAATGGTTTCCCTCCGAGGTTAGGTAATCCTTTCATAAGGTTGTGAAATTCACTCTTGGCTGCTCGGGCGCTGCCTCTTCAGTAATCTGAACTCCTCCAGGATTTGGGGTTCGACAATTTGTAGTTGTAGTGCTACCTGCTCCCCTACCTCGTCCGCCTCTGTTACTCATGTCTTACTACTCAGCATAGTAAGATAATTCTTAGATTACTTGGACAAGATAAATCTTGATAGAAGGATTCTAATCAAACCTATCAAGCTGGTCTATTTAATAGGAATATATATATATATATATATATATATATGTGTGTGTGTGTGTGTGTGTGTGTGCGCGTGTGTGTGTGTGTGTGAATGAAAATTACACATACGCACTCTCGAAGTTGACCCTAACCCAAAGCCTAAGGCCCCGTTTGGCTTGTCGTTTTTAGTTTTGTGTTTTCGTCTATACAAAAACGTGTCCGTTGTAAGTATAGTTGAAAAACAAACAATTTTGAAAAATGAAATTAACATATAAAATAGAAAATAAGTTTATTTTATTTTTCGTGTTTCGAGAGATAACAAAAGCACGGAGAAAAATCAAACTCTTTCGTTGTCCATTGGTCATCCCAACGGCTAAAAATTATAAATCTTCTTCTCTTATTTCTTGCTATTTCTTAGTGCAAATTGAAAACACAAAACTCAAAATACAAAATGAAACCAAACGGGCCCTAAGTATTCGCTCAACCTAGGTTCTAATACCACAATGTAATGACCGCCTTTCTTGAACCGAAAGACGAGCCACTAAGGGTAGAAGAAAAAGAAAAATGAGAAGAAACTAAATAATCACAGAATCTCACCACGAATCAGAACAACATATAATAGATAACATAGAATATTACATAGTCATTCCCATAATAATAATACATCAGAGTCATTACAATTCAATTTCAACTGGATAGTTATACTGCCTGCCCATCAAAAAATACATAGATCATACATAAACACAACAGAAATAAATATAAAAAGCTACGGTGAAGCCACCTGCTCTAGCTCCTTCAAAATACTTCCGCAAGAAACCTGGATCACTTGGCTACTCATACAAATTTGAGTAAATAAGAGTTTTAGGAAAAGAAAAAAAAATCTGGGTCAGACATGGGTCTGGTGTGAGTAAACTCAAACAACTTAATTCTTACTTTATAACACACTTTGAAATCAATGTGTGCTCTCCTTTATTCTAGAGGATCACACATTTTAAAAAAACACTTTGAAATCAAAGGTATCTCGTAAGACCACGCCACACATAAACACGGATGGATTTTTACCTTACGATAACCAAAACACTTTATATAGAAATCCAGTGATATTATGATAATGTCTAGGGTTATCAAGTAAAATAGAACATAGCTGAAATGCTTGTATCTTACATTTCAACATATTTGGGTACAACTAATAACGTACGGCACTTATTGAAGAATGGATTCTATATAATGACTGGGCTACTGAGGTACTTCCCATCATGGTGCATCTCTAGATAAAATAACACCAAGGACCTTGCCTTGATCCCCTGCCAACACAAGACCGGCCTACCCCTTGCTGGATAGTACATGATAAGATTACCCCTCGGTTGAGATCAGCAACTATACCGAAGCATACATGAATTGATAGTAGGGAATCTAGATAGGGATAACCTTACCCTAATGGGAGCAACCCACTTAGCCTTACTGCATCTTCCCTGTTTTAGCCATTCCTAGTTGATGAGGCTTGAGGCAACGTTTACTTTTATTATAGCATTGTCACTTGGAATGCTAGCATTGACTTCCAAATATTGACACAATGTCAACACTCATCCATACAAGTCGTTCAGAAGATGAACGAACCGAAGGCTCTTCATAGTCTTCATCTTGGACCTTGCTTTTACTATTTCCAATTCGGACATTTACGTTGGTACGAAGTGGTTATCGAAGAACAACTAATATCTAATCTCGGTCTCTCCAAACCAACATTCGATAATTTTAAAGGGCCAAGTTATTTATAGTGGACTATCTTACTATCAGGATGTGAAGATTTACATATGAACATAAATTCCATATGCTCAGATTATCATAATGCCCTTATCGAAATTAACCCCCTTGTATTCAGCACGTTCCCAATGTCTAATATTTGTGATAAGGACAAGTCGACTTACTTTCAATAAAACGCATCACCGTTTCGTTACAACTACTTTAATTCATTTGGCTACTTAATAGCATGGACAAGAGATCCTTGGTTTCAAAACAATTCATTTAAACAAGAAAATAGGTTAAAAGTAAATAACCGATAGGGTTTTAAAAGAAACCTTAAAACATATAAACTTCAATTAAATCATAAGTTTAAACTCAATTAAACCTTAATTAATCTTAATTAAATCAAATTAAATCATTAATAATCCAAAATTTATTTATAATTAAACCTTAATTATATTCTAATTAAATAACATTTATTAAGAGATTAAATCCTCATTAAGTGGATAATTAACCTTTAATTAAATAATTAACTCTAATTAAATAATTAATTAAAATAATTAACTTGATTAAATAAAAATTAATTTTCTTTTATCTTTCTAATCCTTATTTAAAACTTACTTAATTAAAAATAATTAACATGGTTAATAATTTCTTAACCTAATTACTTAATTAATAAATTAAATAATAATTACCCTCGTTAATAAAATAAATTATTAAATAATTAAAACCTTAAAATTTTGACTTACTTAATTAAATTTGAAATAAGTTTTCAAAATAATTCAAAATAAATCACTTTAAAACTTGAAATCGTGAAATTTCCCGAACTGCATCCATAACACATATCGCTATGAACGCGGTTCGCTAGAATTGATTTCTAGGTGAAATCTTCACTTTAACTCTAGCTACTACATTCTTGAAACATAAATGGAAAAGTTTTGAAGTCTTTAAACAAAGGTGGAAACTCGAAAAACATTTTCAAAAACCCAAAGCTAGAAAAAAGCTTTCGTTTTCAAATCGGATCTCAAGTCCTTCGCGACTTTTCAAATCGCAAACTTCACCACATTTACATCATAAACACATGGTTTTGTTTCATAAACATATTACCATAATATCATACCCAATATTACATACCATATCCATATACAAATCCAAACATATCCACATATCAACTAATCATCAAATCCAAGTTCATACATAAACACATCATCAAAAGCCATGAATGCGACATGATAATTCAACATGACAATCAACATATTTTCACAACATATAGTACATAAAAATCGTGTTAATTTCTTTTCCAAAAACCAATGTTTTACTCACCGAAAATTTTTCTAAATCAAAGCAACTTTTGCCGAAACTCGAAAACGCTTAAAAATGTTGTAAATTTGAAGCGTTTGGACCCTCGAACACTTGAATTGGGCTTGGCCAAGTGGTGTTTGGTCTCAACCTTGGGATAGCCTTTGGAGCTTTGGGCTCGGCCCTTATGGTTTTAGGTGGTGGAGTGTTGTATTTTGGAAGAGGAGATGTTGAATGGGTAGTAGAAGCGTTTTAGTGAACTTTAGAAGAGATTTTTGCAAAAAGAAGTGAATTTTTCTCAAATTAGAAGATATGAAGGGAAGCCATGAAAGTATTTCTCCAAGCTCTTAGGAATTTTAAAAGTAGAGAAGGATATTGTAAAATTAGAAAAACGAAAGTTAGGGGGTATATATAGGTTTAGAAAATTATTAAAAATATATAAGTGCTTATATTTAATTATACACATATGCATGCATGGACATACCTCCTTCCCCCTTCAAAACCATGCACTACACCCCTCCCCCTTACTTTCCACTAGTCATGCCATAACATGAGTACTTGGGTTGAAAAATGTGTGTTTTTATATGTGTATATATATACACACACTTTCCTTTATAAAATTATTTCTTTTATTCTTATATATTTATATGCTTAAGGAGGAAACATGTACATGCACACAACATGTTTAAGATCATTTGTAAGTGTGTTTAATATAGCGTTAGAACACTTTGAATAACTTTTAACCGATGAAAAATCGATATTCGGAAAATAATCTTCGGTCATATTTTCTATTTCTCTATAAACAATACATTTTGGTAAAAAAAATTTGAAAATGATTTTATTATCATTACTTATTATTTAAATTAGTTTTATTTATTAATAAAAATCCATTTATTAATTATTTAAAATATAATTAAATACTCTTTTAAATAACGATTAATTTTTGGGTCGTTACAATAGCACTAACTTAGGGGTTCAAAAACCCTTGGAAGCTTCAGCAAGAGTGGAGAAATGTTTAAACATGAGGTAATTTATGAAAATCCCTCGATGAGATGCAAAAAACGCTATTGTATTGGCAATTCTAAGAAACAATTCCCTATGATAAAAGTATGGGTCCTAAAGGAAGGAGACAAATAATAAGATAAGCAAATATCAGATGAGAAGCAAGATCAATATAAAACTCAAAAAGTATTGAATAAAGTGGAGGAGAACATTCGAGCTAACATAAATAACACAGCCGAAACGGAGCTGGTAGAGAAGAGGTGATTGTGGGTAGCGTGGACATGGCTGATAAAGAAGAGATTATGGAGGAAGGAGCAAAAGATAAAAAGTAGAAACATGTAATCCAACATTAAGAAACGTGGAGGATGCGATTGAACAACTTTCATGCACCAGGGAGAAATCTTGGAGGAAGCGGAGAAACAAAGTCACTCAAAGGGAAGCAAAGACAATGAGGCATCACCTCGCTGTAATAGTGGAAAATCAAAACTAGGCAGATGTCACAATGAGCGACAGATGGATTGCTCAAACGTATTAGAACCGAAAGGGGTACAAGAGTCTAATGGGAATTTGGTGGTGAAGGAAAGCAATAGGAGCACAATCCAAGCGCCCATTGAAGAGAAAAGGGAGAAGGTCCGTGGAGATCCAACCATTAATTCAATTGGGGATGTTTCAAAAGGGTCCTCAGCTATTAAGGAAGGGGGCAAATCTAAGTCCAGGTTCGCTAGGAATGGAGCAGATTTCCATATAGTCACCTACATCGCCCATCCTATCATCATCGCACAATAACTACGTTTTTGAATCTCACTCTAAACCTTCTTCTATTTCTTTTGTTCCTAATGCTAATTCTTGTAAAAGCTTAAAAAATTCCTAATGCTAATTCTTGTAAGGAGACATCGAAGTTATCGATAAAAAGAGCTTGGAGAATACGAGCATTTTGCATGTAGAGGACATTAGCCGAATCACGGATGCAGATTCAGTGAAACCCAAGAGCCTCGACAAGAAGCTTAAAATTTTTTGATTCAGTTGAATAAAAGGTGCTAGTGAAAAACCCTAGAGTGAGACAACCAAGCTTCGAATAAGGAAGAAGTGAAAGGTGCCAATTTCCCGGGTAGAGAGAGCTAAGAAGCCACAATAAGGGTAATAAATGACTCTCCTTAGCTGCAATGTGAAGGGTTTTCATAACCCTGATAAAATGCTAGAATTGAGAAAACTATTTTACTTTCATAAGTTGTATTGTGTGGGCATCCTTGAAAATAAATTTTCTTTTATTGAGATTGAGGAGCTAAAAAGTAAATTGGATACTAATTGGCAAGTTGTCAGTAATGTAGAATGTTATTTCAAGTGTTGAATTATGATCATTTACAACGACAATCGTGGAATGTTAACAGTATTAGCATGAGTGAGCATCATATTACGATAGAACTAAGAAATTGGGTGGATTGATTTGTAATGTCATATTGTGTACATGCATAAGTCAGAAATGCTAAGAGAGAAACTATGGAAGAACTTATTTGAAGATGCCATGCTCATTTTCAGATCGTGGATAATCTTAGGAGATTTCAACTGCATCAGGAGGAATGATGAGAAACAAAGTGGGTGTAGTTTGCCTCTAAGTAAAATGGAAGAGTTAGACTATTTCCTTTATGCTACAGGTCTGATAGAAATGCAAATTTGGTTTTTGTTTCCCTTGATAGTCAGGGCCGGAAAGAAACATCTTATTGAAATTTGGTTGAGTTCTGGTTAATTTGTCATGGGCCAACATTTTTCGGAAATTCAGCACAAAATTTCTTCCCTTTGGAGTCAGTGATCACACACCCATCATGGTATTGATAGTGGAACAAGTGAGTAGGCCGACTAAAGCTTTTAAATACATGTGCCACTGGGCTTTATGTGATGACTATACAGCTCAAGTCGAAGATGGATGGAACGTTAATGTAACAGGGACACCATTATGTAGACTACTTCGAAAGTAGAAAAAAGTCAAAGAAAATCTAACATAATGGAGCAGAGGCAGAAATAATACAGGAAAGGAAGTGGAAGATTAAGCCTTAAATGTGCAGAACTGCAGTCTCATCTAGAGAATGATCAAAGTAGTAATGTTGCAGTGGAGTTCAGTGACATGAAAGAAAAATGGCAGAAAGCTGTTGAATTTGGATGATTCAAATATCTGTTAAAGAGGAAAGAAATTGATTAATTGATTCAATCAAATCAATTAATGGAAGGATATTTTGAAGGAAATCAATTAATTAGTCAATTTGTTATATGAAGAAAGAAATTGCTGATGGAGATTCAATCAAGAAAAATTATGGAAACCAATCACCATTATCCATTTACGTAGAAATTAAATCATGGATATTTGGAAAGGTTTCAAAAACATAATCTGTAAATTATTCTCTTAATCCCTAAGTAACTCCTTCATGAGTCTATATAAATGAAGGAATTACATCTTCATAAACAACAAGCAAAGTGTAGTATCCACCATTATTCTTTCCTCTCTTGTACTCTTTTCTTTAGTGAAATAAAAAGTTGTTGGGTCTCCGTGGACGTAGGATATTCATATCCGAACCACGTTAAATCTTCTGTCTCTTATTTCTGTTATTTTTTTTGTGAGATTTCATAATTCCTTTTAACTGTCATTGGTATCTAAATAGGCAATACTAGGTCTTGAATTGAAATCGCTTCCGCAGCGCACCGTGGTGTTGAATTGTTATCAATCCTCAATTTTTTCACCACAGTTTGGTATCAGAGCTGGTGTTATTGTTCCGTTTGGATATTAATGGCTACTTCAAGTAAATCTATTGGTAGATCTGGGGTCAATTATGGACTTACTCGTTTTGATGGAAAAGGAGACTTTGGAACTTGGAAGATGAAGATGGAGGCTGTATTGAAGAAGGAGAAGACTTTTAAGATAATTTCTGCACCTGAGAAGTTGAAAGAGTTAGATAGTGAAACTTTAGAAGAGATGGAAGATGAAGCCCTAACTACCATCCAGCTAAGTCTTTCAGATGAGGTTCTTAGAGAATTTTCTCAAAAGAAAACAGCAAAGGAATTATGGGATGCATTATCTGATGCATATCAGGACAAGTCTCTCACTAACAGAATAATTCTGCAACAACAACTCTATTCGTACAAAATGAAGCCTGGAGCTGATCTCATGGGGCATGTGGATGCCCTAACCACCTTAGTAATGAATTTGAAGGCAGCGGAAGTTGAAATTACAGATGAGGCTCAAGCGGTAATCCTTTTATGTTCCTTGCCTAAGGAGTACACTGCTTTTGTTAATTCTATGATTTATGGTCGTAGTAAAATTAGCCTATCTGATGTTAAAGCTGGACTTCATAATGAAGTGTTGAGGGATAGATTAGCAAGCACTAGTTTAGACAGTGATACGGAGGGCTTATCTGTTTAGAGAGGAAGAAGCCAAAGCAAGTCAAAATATGGTGGAGGTCGAAATAAATCAAGGTCTCAGTCTAGGGGGCCTAATAAATTGACTTGCAATTATTGTAAAAGGCCAGGGCACTTTGTAGCAACTTGTCCCAAGCTTGAAGGTAGAAGAAGAGACCCAAAGCAAGCTTCAGCATCTACCGCTGAGAAGTCAGATACAGAGAGTGATACCGATGTGTTTACAGCTTCTGGCTCTTCTGGGAAGAGCAACCTATGGCTGATCGATTCTGGCACATCCTATCATATGACACCTGATAGGAACTGTTTCTCCACTTACCGTGAGATTGATGGAGGAGAAGTTCTGATGGGCAATGATGCTTCTTGCCGTATGATTGGTGTTGGTAGTGTGAAGGTTAGAATGTTTGACGGTGTTATTCGTACTATTACAGATGTTAGACATGTACCTGATTTGAGAAGAAGTTTGATATCTATTGGGGCTCTGAGTAGGCTTGGTTTGAAGATTGTAGTTGAAGGAGAGAAGATGAAAATATCAAAAGGTTCTATGATAGTTATGAAAGGAGTAAGGGCAGGAAATCTTTATCTTTTGAAGGGCACTACTGTAGTTGGCGAATCAGCTTTTGTCACTTCTGTAGATTCGGACTCTTCCAGATTATGGCATTTACGGATGGGTCACATTGGTGAGCATAGCATGGATGAGTTGAGAAAGCGAGGTTTGATTGATGGTGTTCATCATTCAAAGCTTGGCTTTTGTGAAGAGTGTGTTCTTGGGAAGCAGACGAAGATTTCTTTTGGTACTGGAGAGCATAAGGCAAAGGCTGTCTTAGAGTATGTTCACACAGATGTTTGGGGACCTTCCCCTTGCTCATCCTTAGGTGGAGCCAGGTATTTCATTTCATTTATAGATGATTTCTCTCGTAAAGTTTGGGTATATTTTCTACAGTCAAAGAGTGAAACTTTTGACAGGTTTCGAAAGTGGAAATCTACAGTTGAGAAGCAGTCAGGAAAGAAATTAAAAGTTCTCCGTTCAGATAATGGCGGTGAATTTGTATCACAGGAATTCATCGATTATTGTGAGTCTGAAGGCATTAAGAGGCATTACACTACACCAGGCGACCCCCAGTCTAATGGAGTTGCAGAAAGAATGAATCGGACGTTATTGGAGAGAACAAGATGCCTCAGACTGACTGCTAAATTGAAGAAGGGATTTTGGGCTGAAGCTTTATCTATGGCAGCTTTCCTCATCAACCGCACACCTTCTACCGCCATAGATATGAAGATCCTTGAAGAAGTATGGAAAGGAGAGCCTGTTAGCTATTCATTTCTCAGAGTGTTTGGTTGCCCAGCTTATGTGCATGAGAGCAAAGGGAAGCTGGAACCTAGAGCTCGCAAGTGTATCTTTCTAGGTTATAGAAGAGGAGTGAAGGGTTATATATTGTGGTGTCCTATTAGTAGGAAGATTGTTACCAGCAGGCATGTGATTTTTGATGAGAAGGCTATGTTGAAGGTGGAGCCTTCCTCATCAGATGACAATGAGAGGACAAATGAAGAATACCAAACACAAAGTAAGTCATCTACTGTTCCTTTTCATAGAAGTTCTGAATTTGTTTCCGATGACACTGTGGTTGATGAGGAAAGTACAGAGATTCGTACAGAGGATCAGACTCAAGGTGGAGCTAGTTCAGAGATCAGACCTGTTAGACAGAAGAAGAAGCCTACTTGGCTTAATGATTTTGTTGGATTGAGCATCGAAGACATTGACTTCGATGACATGGCAACATATGCTTTGAATGTTGTCCATGACGAACCCAGAGATTATAGAGACGTTATTGCTTCAGTTGACAGTTCCAGTTGGTTAGTTGCTATGGAAGAGGAGATTGAATCTTTGCAGAAAAATCATACTTGGGATTTGGTGCCTCTTCCCACCAACAAGAGAGCTATTGGTTGTAAGTGGATCTATAGAGTAAAAGACGGCGGCGATGGAAATTTCAGATATAAAGCAAGGTTAGTAGCAAAGGGGTATGTTCAAAAAAAGGGAGTTGAGTATCATGACATTTTTGCTCCAGTTGTTAGGCATACCTCCATTCGCATTCTATTGGCATTAGTGGCTCATTATGATATGGAGTTGGAGCAACTAGATGTCAAAACCGCATTCTTGCATGGTGATCTGGATGAAGAAATTTATTTACGGCAGCCGGAGGGGTTCATTGATAGTAGCAGGCCTGACTATGTTTGTAAACTTAACAAATCTCTATATGGACTAAAACAGTCACCTAGACTATGGTATAAGAGATTTGATAAGTTTATGCTTTCACAAGGATATTCTAGAAGCTTCAAAGACCAGTGTGTTTATTTCAAGAGATGTGATAATGATTTAATATATCTGTTGTTATATGTAGATGATATGTTAATTGCATCTCGGAGTATGGTAAGAATTATGGAGCTGAAAACTGAACTTAGCAAGGAGTTTGATATGAAGGATTTGGGAAAAGCACAAAGAATATTGGGTATGGAGATTTGTAGAGATAGAAAGCGGAGAGAGTTGAGACTCACTCAGGCGCAATACATCGAGAAGGTCCTCACTCGATTTGGAATGGAGAAAGCCAAACCGGTTGGTACTCCATTAGGCTCTCATTTTAAATTGTCAAAAGACCAATCTCCCACATCGGAAGAAGATAAAAGGTATATGGCTGATATACCTTATTCCAGTGCTATTGGTAGTCTTATGTATGCCATGGTATGCCCTAGACCAGATTTGGCCCACGCAGTGGGTGTTGTAAGTCGATATATGTCTAACCCAGGAAAGGAACATTGGCAAGCAGTAAAGTGGATACTTAGGTATCTTAGAGGCACTTCATCTGTTGGCTTGTTATATGGTGGAGTGGATGGCGACATCTCACTTAGAGGATACTGTGATTCAGATTATGCTGGGGATAGAGATGCACGGAAGTCAGTGTCGGGCTATGTTTTTACACTTGGCATAGGCTCGATTTCATGGAGATCAAAGCTGCAATCTATTGTAGCTTTGTCAACTACCGAAGCAGAATTGATATCGATTGTTGAAGCAACTAAGGAGGGTTTGTATTTACTTCAGTTGTTGGATGATCTTTTTATGGTGCAGAAGACCGTGGAGCTATTTTCAGACAGTCAAAGTGCAATTCATCTTGTTCATAATCAGGCTTATAGTTCACGAACGAAGCACATTGATGTTAGAGGTTTCTTTCTTATGTTGGAGGAAGAACGGAGTAAGATCAAGTTGTTGAAAGTGAATACTTCAGACAACCCCTCAGATATGATGACAAAGTCACTTCCTAAGGACAAGTTTGAGCATTGCTCAAACTTGATCAGTTTGATACCCGTTACTTGAGCGCCATGGGGCGCTAGACCCAACAACTTATATGTCGATTGCCTGATGATAAGATGATGAAGAGAGATTGTTATATTTGAATCAAGGTGGAGTGTTGAATTTGGATGATTCAAATATCTGTTAAAGAGGAAAGAAATTGATTAATTGATTCAATCAAATCAATTAATGGAAGGATATTTTGAAGGAAATCAATTAATTAGTCAATTTGTTATATGAAGAAAGAAATTGCTGATGGAGATTCAATCAAGAAAAATTATGGAAACCAATCACCATTATCCATTTACATAGAAATTAAATCATGGATATTTGGAAAGGTTTCAAAAACATAATCTGTAAATTATTCTCTTAATCCCTAAGTAACTCCTTCATGAGTCTATATAAATGAAGGAATTACATCTTCATAAGCAACAAGCAAAGTGTAGTATCCACCATTATTCTTTCCTCTCTTGTACTCTTTTCTTTAGTGAAATAAAAAGTTGTTGGGTCTCCGTGGACGTAGGATATTCATATCCGAACCACGTTAAATCTTCTGTCTCTTATTTCTGTTATTTTTTTTGTGAGATTTCATAATTCCTTTTAACTGTCATTGGTATCTAAATAGGCAATACTAGGTCTTGAATTGAAATCGCTTCCGCAGCGCACCGTGGTGTTGAATTGTTATCAATCCTTAATTTTTCACCACAAAAGCAATCAAGAAGGAAATGATAGACATGAAACAAAAATCTAAATGCGACTGCTTGCTCCTAGGGGATGATAACACCTTGTTTTTCTACGCTAAAATGATGACTAAAAGACTCAAAATAATTGGATGGGTCATATTTCTACTAGTGGAATATCTTTAGGCAATTATGGAGAGGTGGAAGTGTTGAAATTGTTTCGGCACCCCCTCGCATCTTCCGCTATGCGCGCACTTCATTTAGTGTAGAAGAGGCAAGACCACTGAACGAAGCTCATTTGGTGCCAGCGTCATGATTGGATATCCCTACATCCCCCAGAGCACATATATTTTCATGGCAACATTTATTTGTAACAAAAGGAATTCCTTTTTTGTTACATGCTACCAATCACATATATATGCTGATCTCTTTTAGAATATCTTGCGATGTGGGACTAATCATAATCCAATCTACGCACCCACTCTAATACAATGCGAGCCACACCTAACAGATCTCCACCTTGGCGAGCATTTTTTTCTCAATTCAACTTGAAGTTATACAGAGTCCTCAAACACTTGGATAAGGTCGCTAACACCTCCAGCAGTTTAGATTAGGTCGCTACCACCTCCAGCAGTTTGGCCAAGCTGTTTCACAAAGAGTTCTCTTTTCCACGGTTGGAGCAGACCGCGTTTTTACTTATAACTCCACCTTAATGAGAATCCCGAACTCAAACCACATATTGGAGCATACTTAGGTCAATGCTGCATCATATTGGTCCCATCGAACCATCGGCTCTGATACCATGTTGAAATTGTTTCGGCACCCCCTCGCATCTTCCGCTATGCGCGCACTTCATTTAGTGTAGAAGAGGCAAGACCACTGAACGAAGCTCATTTGGTGCCAGCGTCATGATTGGATATCCCTACATCCCCCAGAGCACATATATTTTCATGGCAACATTTATTTGTAACAAAAGGAATTCCTTTTTTGTTACATGCTACCAATCACATATATATGCTGATCTCTTTTAGAATATCTTGCGATGTGGGACTAATCATAATCCAATCTACGCACCCACTCTAATACAATGCGAGCCACACCTAACAGGAAGACCAAGCGATGAAGTATTTTTATGACCTATTTAATCAACGGCAAGAACACTCTCTTCGTAGCATTACATGTAGATAGGTTATCACTGAATATGGCTAGAATTTTCTAAATGACCATTGACATATCAGAGATCAAGGCGGCCCTATTCAGTGTCAAAATTGATACTTGAAAGAGCTGGGCTAGTCCGCAATAGAGTTAAATGGTAAATTTCAAAACGAATTCCTATTTAGGATCTATTAGACCTATGAAGTATAAATAGATTTTGGATTCAATCTAACAAAGTTTTCAATAAAACCTTATTTTATTTAACTTTGTTTGTAAAGGTTTTGAATATTTATATTTTAATCAATAGGATATGTTATATAAAATGGAGTATATCATATATACTCTTGTGTGTAATTTATGTGATGGTTAAATATTTAATTAATTTTGAGAAGATACCTTTCGTGTCCTCTCTTAATTTATACAGTTAATTAAGGGAAGTTTTTGTCTTATTTAAAGAGAGAAACCTTTCACTATCTCTTTTTAATTAAATTGGCTGACTTATTAAATAACATTTATAACCAAATTTATTCTAGGCATAGATTGTGAGTATATCCAAATATACTCTAATGTAAAATATTCTAGTGCAACATGGCAAAAAGGTATACGTAGTTAATATATATGTACATAGATGTTGGAATTTGCATCTATAATGTATACATCGCCCATTTATATGCACAACGGTTATCATAAAATAATCTAAACTTATGTTGAAATGTTTATATACACATGTATCAAAATTAACTTATGTATTCAATGAAATGAATAATTTAATATTTGAATAGATTTGAAACAAAAAGTTCTAAATGAATGGGTAGTGGTGCATTTAAGTGGCATTAAAAAAATAGTAAAAGGCATTTAAATGGCAATTAAGGAAATGTGAAGATGGAAAACTTTTAGCCTTCTTTTATTCTTTCCTCAGCTTGTTTACAAAACATTTTAAACTTATGTGTGTGTTTGTGTGTGTTAATTTAAATATTAAATGAAATAAAAATCTAAACTATTTGAATAGATTTGACTAAATCAATAAAATTGATTCAAATTTAAGATCCAAAACATCAAATGTTGCTAAGTAAATAATTTTAAGTATCAAATTGAAACCAATAAAGTAGTTAAAGATATTTAAAATATATAAAATTAGAGTGTGTGTGCGTCTACGTATATATATGTGCATGTATAAATATAATTTTGCAACATAAAAGGTGGCCTAAAAAATGTCATCCTTATTTTAAAAACACAAACTATTATAAAAATAATATTGTGTGTGAAATATACATATAATATTAAAGTTATCAATGTTTAAAAAGTGTGTGTATTAAACAATAGCCCTTAATTTTTTTTAAATAAATGCGAATACCCATCAATGATATTTACAACACATAAAAGATTCAAATATATATTTACATATGCGGATTCGAACAGTTATAGGTGACAACATTTGCACATATAAAATCATTATAAAATTTAAGGGATATAATCTACACTAAAAGGTGTGATGTATAACTAAAATTGAGATTAGATAATTGCTGTAAGAAATAGCCTAAGAAACACACCTTGAATGAGGATATCTCATTAGATCTCGAAGATCCACACCCGATTCTTGCAAGTGATGGATGAGCCACTTATGTTTCAATATTATTTTTGATGTTTTAATTTGATTTAGAGTTGAAATTTTTTGAAGTTTTTTATTTTTTCCTGCCATGGAAGGTTAGGAAGAGAGAAGAGAAAAATATGAACAAGAAAGAATTAATTGTCTGTAGGAAGTGAATTAGTGAATTTGTTTTAATTAAAAGAATAAAACATTTTCCATTCTTTAATTAAAACTTCCCTAATTAATTCCCTTAATTATCTCTCTCCCATCAATCATCTCTATTCACATGATATGGTGAAATTACATGCCATCAAATGACATAAAATTTATATAAATCACTTCATGCAATTATTTTTTACTTAAATTACATTGATATCAAATATCAATGTGTGCAAGTATAACTTTTATAAATGCATTCAAATAATTACCAACAACTCCCAAACATCAACTAAATTAAATAATAATTAATATTTCTTAAATATTTATATTTAATTTAATCAATTTACAACACTTTATAAATTAATTACATCATGTTGTTCTTCGGAGAATTCATCATTACGGCCGTGTGACTTAAAGGTGTAAATTCAATCAGTGATTAGTATAGAACGGTTGGAATACTAACGTATATATGTCAACTTAGCTAGTGGTGTGACATTTTAGCTGAATTTATCATTTACACATCTTTTGATAAAATCCAAATTTAGTTATTTAAGCATTACCTGGTAGTAACGATCATTTACACCAATTTTCTTCATCAAAACTATATCACTTTGGACTTATGAAATTTGGTAATGGTCAAAATTTCAATATCGTCTATATTCAATTGTATAGTCCAAACACAAAGTTCTTGATTTAATAATAACAATTATTATTAATCGAACTGCTCTGTTGAGAGACTTTTACTTTGAGTTGACATCAGTTGACAATGATACTAACTTTATATGACTGAGGAAATGAATGCTCTCCTAAATAGCGTTTCACTTTTAATGCTTCCACTAGATCCAACTGTAGTCGTTCGAAGGACACCATGCCATGGTTTAACTATAATCAAAGCGAAGTTTCCACATAGAAGATCAACTGTGTTCTTAAGTCAAGAGAATTGTGTAATTTTGTCCTCGGTATTTTCTGTTTAACCTTAGTTATATTAACCAACAGAAGACTATCAAGTGAGTCATCCCATAGTTTTTAATAACTACCAGTACGTAACCCCTTGGTGCCCCCAGTAGTCATGACTAAAACACTGCCCAACATTTGGAGAGTGTTATGTACACCTAGTCTCAACGGGTGTATCAATATCCAGTCTCGATACATCTTAATTAGGAATATTTAAACTAGTATGTTTTAATTTCATTATGGTAAATTACTCATGGTTACAACACTAGTAGCTATTATCACAAAACATGCCTTTTATGTATTTTCTATTAAATAAACTTTTAGTTAAATTAGTTAATTGATATAACTCATTATATGAAGTATATAATAGAAATAAAACATCTTTTATTTCGAGCAAGATTGGTTATTGAGTTAGATATATATAACAAATTACATAATTGCCCCTATGACATATCCCCAACTCTACCAATCTCTCACTTGCACTTGGGGTTAATTATGGAATCTCTACCCCATCCATTCAATCAGTTATGAGAACTGATCAAGTTAGACCTCTCATGAATGGATCTACCATGTTGGTTTAGTTATCTACTCTGTCAATTGACTGTTTTTTCAATGCTGATAAACTACTTTTATCATATGGAACTATTCAGAGTATGTTTCTCGACTTCTATTGAGCTCTTATTATTACATTGTTACCATATAACAATGATTAGTATTCTTAATACATGGAATCACCTCTTGCTTAGTTATAAATTTGTGCGCACACACACACACACAAAAATTCGCTTTCATTATGGCGCTATTCAAGATGATGTACATAACCTTTTCATCGAATCAGCCACAATGTTTCGTCTGGAACATTTCCAACTTAAAACTTCTTAACTTAAATTTAGTATTAACATATTATACCCAATATCAATTATAAAATTTGAGTCTGAACACTCCTTCATAAGGTGTTCATTGTTTCTGTAAACACTTCTTTAGTATTTCATAAATACATGAGAATACCTCAAACAACCATTTTGTGATATCAATTTGGATATGATATTTACTTCATATATAAAATACATAAACAAATCATGATATCGTAAACAACATAACATGTATGCTAATTCCTATTTCCAATGCATAAGGAATCTATTCCACATGGTCCTTATTAAACACTTTAATAAGGTGTTTCTGTATATTGTTTGGGAAATTCTCAATGTCCTTTATATTATCTATGAAAGATTAAGACATCATTTGCAAATCAAACGTCAAGTATAAAAACAACTAAAACTGGTTTTAACACAAGTACATAGTTAACAATCAGCGGTGTGTTGTTTTCTTATGGTTTGGAAATATCTATGTACCATTTAACTTTCTTTCTTATGAACACATGCTTCCTCTGCATTTTGAATAACAATCAAACTATCTGATATTTCTATCAAATGCTTATTCAATTTAATGCATGTCGAATGACACTTTGGTATCTGTTATTTTATCATATCCAAAAAAACCACAAACTCGATATCGTTCCAACTGACTTCGAGACACTGGTTGTTATGTGCAAATAGTCAATTCTAAATCATTATTTAGAATTTTTAATTCAACAAACTTATACCAAAGCACAAAGTCGTACCAAATGATAATTTTCTGAGTAAATCCGAATTAACTTGAGTGTTGAATAATGAATCTACTATGCAAATTTCAACAGTTGAAATTTGTGATGTCATTCTTATTAACATTGCTTATTACATTCCAATTGCATTAGTCTTTCTCTTGAAGACTCAATTTTGGCCGATGAATCATATTACTTCAGGAACAACTACCAAAATCAAATTTTGATAACTTATTTGAAATCCTTTTTGGATTTGTGCATCGTACCATATTGTAGAGTCATTGCTCTTAATGGCTTAACTGATAACTGAGGATTATCTATTCTCGACATTAATAAGAAACTCATAGTTTCTCCTCAATGTGTGAGAGTACTTAGTAGACACTCTAATCCGATGTGTTCATTTAGGTTAGGTTAAGTTCATTTCAATTTACGTAATTACTTCCATTTTTGGACATTTCCAAATCAATTTTATCAATAATGTCTCAAAGAAATTTCTTCGCTTTGAAGTAGGTATTTTGAAACTAAAGTGGTTTCTTAGTGCAACGGAATAGGTATTCATTAACATATTATTGCCTTATATATAAAACTGATTTGGTTTTTAGTTTACAAAACTCATGTTCAAAACATGAATCGGTCATCCAATAACAGTCCTTACCAAACTCCTTTTGGGGCAATTCATACAAGATCTCTCATAAACAATTATTACTTGCAGTTTTTTCAATTCGGACAACCTGTCAACTCCTTGGCCTAGGATATGCTAGGTTTTTATAAACCCTTATCTTATATGAATTTCTAAACCATTCTTCAGATGAAATTAATTTGGACCTTGTGTTCTACTCTTAAGCACACGAATTTATAGAAAGAAGTTAACTCAACTTCACTCATAATTAATCAGACTTTGTTCAATAAAGTTCGATTACTCCTTATCGATACATCATAATGCATCATAGGAAGGAGTGACTTTTGAGATTGAATCTTTATTCATTTTAGGTATGTTTGGAACTCTTTTCAATATACTCACATATTTGATCTTTTCTTTTGCATGTTATTTAATTTACTTTCGATTTGTATTCTATAAGCTTATCGTAGACATATTACATGTGTATCGAATACATATGTCATGTTTATGATAACTCATTAGCGAATACAACAAATTACATGAAACCATTTTGGAATTATTAGACTTTTAATTTTATACATCTATATGTATAATTCCGTACAGTTCATCGACTTTTATGATCCCTCCCACCGAATTGGTGCATTGCCTTTTATTGCTTGAGATATAATTTACTAGTACCATACGATTCATAATCATATAATCAAAGAATTAATTTTCCAAACTTTGGCTTAATCAGTAAGTCCAAAACAGTTGTAAATAATTTAGATACTTCTGTATTTTCCGTTGCATCACAAATGTAACAACCCAATTTTTTCGACCCCCGAATGTTAACACTAATCTATCTACTGTAACGACCCGAATTCCAACGGTCTAGATTTTTCGCAAGAATGCTAAAAACCAAGCCCACTGAAGCCAGAGTTGGGTATCTGGTATCCTGCAAATAGGCAAAGATAAATATACTAGAGCTCAATTAATCATCTCACAGCAGAATTGGCTAAAATATAATAGTAAGTAAATACTCACTCAAATAATAACACTTTCTAAGCAAGTGTCATAAAGCTGAGAAGTCTCTGCTATCTACCTAACCTGTAGGATGTTATGAAAAGGGGGTTAGAACAAAAGTTCGGGTGAATGAACAAATTATATACTTCTAGGCTTAATTCTACATATACCGTTTAATTTCCATTTATTCTTATATTAGATTCATTAGGTTACAATACTCTCACCTCTTCTCGTGAACTGTGCCCATCTACTCCATAGTAGATAAAAACCTAATAACTAATATATACATATATGTAGCTATATGCCCAATGACCATATTAGTCCTAGGTACCGCCCATGGTACCTTCCGTACCCTCCTCGAAAAGGACTCCATCGTCTAGCTTCGAGAGCATTCTGTAACTACATCTGTAAAGGATCGCTTCGTAAGACCTACAATACAGATGCTCCACTACTTACTATGAAAACATAAATTGCATCTGCACTAGTCTATACTAGTGCTTGGACATCCACAATGTACCACCCAGTGCGTATGTTGAGAACTACGTAATCGTTCTGTCTACTATCTGAGTCCCGACAACATGGTCTACCTTGTGCGAAACTCAGTCGGGGATTTTCTATATCTATAAAGGATTGCTTTGTTAGGCTTACAATATAGATATTCTAGTTGGTCTGCCCCTTTCTCTTCGTGGCTATGGCCCTACGCAGCCACCTCTCAACTAATCGAAAGACTTCTAAAGAGTTAAGTGGCGTGCCCTACTGCAAACAATCTAACATCCAATTGGCGGTGCCCCTCTATCCAATGTCTCGATAGTGAAAGTATCATTGGACTGTTGGTTTAACTCTAGTCTTTCCCGAACTCGCTCTTGGTCTTGATGTTGGCCGATATCTGCATGCGACTATCCTTAACCTTACTTGTAAGTACTGGACATATAAATACCCTACTCTGAACACCAAGCCCTTCTGACTGCCTACAAAGGATCCGCTTCTTTAGGCCTATAATGCAAATGCAGTCAAGGCATACTCTTTTGATGGAACAACTGCAAACCTGCCTCTGGGGATGCAGCTTCGTTAGGCCTACCCAGAGGGCCATCCTAGAGTATCCTCACGTCCTGTTGAAGTCTCGTACTTCCTTCTAGCCCAAAATCACTAAGTTGGACGTGCTCCTCCATTTCTAAAATCTGTGATGAACTGCTTCGTTAGGCGCTTCATCCTTTGGGCTGCTCCAAGCGCATTTCGATTCTTTTATTAGACCATAAGTATAATCTTTTAATTTGCGTTTAGTTTTCTTTCTTATTCAATTGGCTGCCTATTTTTAATTTAATTAGCACATTCTTGCCCCCATCTCACTTCTAGCTATTGTGATAAAACTGTATGTCTAATAGGGAATGC
The DNA here is from genome assembly GCA_030737815.1 of Allium fistulosum. Classification (NCBI taxonomy): domain Eukaryota; kingdom Viridiplantae; phylum Streptophyta; class Magnoliopsida; order Asparagales; family Amaryllidaceae; genus Allium; species Allium fistulosum. Next base: position 1,257,345,851 of record CM060904.1, read on the forward strand.
TGTTAGTATGAGCCACATTTACTATCTTGCTTATTTAACTTAATATATAAATTCTTAAATTCCTTAAAATAAGCTTCTTTTATTATTTCTGTTTTATTTGCTTATTAACTTAATATAAGTTGTTTAAATAAGCTTCTATCATTATTCTCTACTATCATCGCTTACCAATTTATTTTAAGTCTCCCAATAAGCTTTTCCATTCTTATTTCATAATTATAACCTATGTTATAATTCTACTTGGAATTGTTACTTTTTCCTTCTTTTATAGTCCATTATACAATTACAAGCGTTTCTTTCCCAGTCTGCCTTCTTTTATTACGATATAGAATTTTCTTTAATTCCCTAATATTACATGATTCACTTATCATAATAATTGCCTAGTTAAATAGCCTGCGCAGTAAATGCAGACTTAGGCTCCTTAAATTTCTTTACAGCCTCAAATTCTTAAATTAATAATTTTGTTATTTCAAATCAAACTTTACTTTATTATCCGGTATTTTAGGAAGTAATTCTATTTTATTCGATTGGTTATGAAGACTATATAATCCATTTCCATATTTTAATATTGAATAACACTATAAATAATAATCCGTAACTACAAGGTGTCTCTTTTACTATTTTGGAGTAGTGTAATATACAGTGGTTTCTCTATTTTACACTAATTTCCTCTTTTTATTTCTTTTATTCTGGCAGTTACGTTTATCGTTATCTTTTAGATATTAAGTTATGGAAATGTATCCTATTTTCTAACCAACCAATTATTCTAATAATTACCCCCAAATTAACTTTTTCCGTTTCAATGAAATTTATTACAGTAATTCTATCTCTCAACTTTTATTATTTTACATCTAATTTATTTCATTTCAGTTTTCTTATTTATATAATCCATATTCACGTTTAATTTATTCTAATCCATATGCGAAGAAAGAAAAGAGGGGATAGAAGAAAACTGTCGCTTGCATAAAAATCCAAAACGTAGAACAAAAGATGTAAATAAGGCATAGAAATTAGTGTTTAAATACTGTAAATAAACTACAAGTTTTCTTATAGTTTAGCCTAATTTAATTAATATGATTAATTACCGAATAAAATTTTCTAAACGGGAATCTAACGATAATATATCTTAAACTTAAAAGATATATAAATAAATCCATTCACCTGTCGTCCTTAGCTTCGCTTGTGCTCTGCCTGGTTCCACAGTCCTTCTGGATCCCCCTTTTCCAATGCGTATAATATTTTAATTCAGAAGATCTTCTCCCTAGAAATTATTTTCTTTTTAGGGTACAGCCTTAGGCAATGAACCCATGGGGGAAAATCTAATTGTGAGAAGATAGCTAGGCATAGGGTCCTATTTATATTGGAGCTTGGGGATCTTAGACCGTTTAATTCTTGGATTGAAACTGGAGCCACCACGTCACAGGGTCGTTCGGAGCCATAGGATTGAAGAACTTATGGCTCGGGTCGCACAAAAGGAGAAAACATGTCACAGTATAAACCTGGATGAATTTTTGTCCAGATTGCGCGCGGGTCGACCGGGCGGTCGACCACCCTTAGCAAGCGGTCGTCCGTTGCGCCCATTTGGTCGACCTACATGTCGGCCCATATCCGTGTTAATATATTTTATTTTGAATCAATTACTTATTTTTTTTCGTTCTTAACTCCTTCATATTAGTTCGGTTTTAGACAAGTTATATATGGAAACTGATCAGAAAATTTCCCTGGACGCAATGGTACAAGTTCCGGAGCCATATTCCAATAATTCCAAAATTATTTATTTTCATTACTTATCGTTATACGTTAAATTTTAACTATATAAGAATGCAGGGTGTTATATCTACGGTATTCGTATGCCGAGCATCCAAGTACGAGAAGAACGAATTATTAGGGTGAAATAAAAAGAAAAATAAATAGAACAAGAAAGAAGGAACAAAATATCAGAATCTCATAGCAGAACGATAACATATAATATCAAAGGAATAGTACAAAGGGTTACTCTGATATAGAAATTTTGGAGTTACAAAACCTATGTACCATCATCAGCCTGGACAGTTATAACAACCTATCCTCACAAATGCTGATATGTACAATATAGTAATGTAGTGGAAATAAGAATAATAAGGTAGGTGAAACATCCAGCTCGTCTTCTTGAGCTCCAATGAACATCAACGAAAATCTGTCTTTCTCAAGCTACTCAAAAGAGCACGCGAGGAATTTAGGAAAAACAAAAACCAAACGTCAAACATAAATCTGGTATGAGAAACTCAAGAAATATGTGATCAACATATAACAGTACTTTTGAGACCGCATTGAATGCCATAACGATTATCTCCTCAAAAGAACCACTATCTATAGGTACATGAGGTGATATAATAGATAATATCTAAGGTGTAGAATATAAATATTATAACATAGCTGGAATGGTTACATTGGTTACATTCAACAACATATTAGGAGTACAATCAAGATCGATAAGGAATGTTCGCATAATAGAGTTTCCGCGGAGATCTCTTCGGAGAAGCCGAATCCAAACTCTATGCACAAGGATCAAAAAATACCTTTCGAGTGTCAGATATCTCTAGATATGATATACCATAAGGTAAACACAAGAGGCCCAGTGTCGAAACATAAACATGAACAACGTGAACCAAATCTCATCAACTCCTGCAGGCCAACAATCGATAAGTATCTCTAGATATGGAGTTGATAACATTTTGACATGGGTCACTACCCCAGGTCCTACATCCTACTTTGTCATTATCCATTTCTGATGTCGAGGTTACGTTCAACATCTTTCACATGAGTCTTCATCACTCGAATAGAACACGGATCCCAAATTGGATCCCCACATCTCGAACAGATCACGAAACCACAAATGGATTCCCATATCTCAACAGATCTCGGAACCACACATGGATTCCAACATCCTGAATAGATCACGAACAACTACATGTGTTCGAGCATCTTAAACAAATCTCAAATCTCCACATAGATTCCCACATCTAGAAACAATCCACTTCCAAGAGATAGAACACGTATCTCAGCCTTGAAGTGGTTTTCAGTAAGTAAAACACTTACCGATCCCGATCTCTCCAAGACTGAATCGATAAATTTGGTCATTCAATGATAATGAGAGCGATCGCATATAGAAACCAAGTTTCATATACTTATCACGTTTTTGATATTTTCATCTCACACTATCCCTCGATCAAGAGTGAAGCCGATAGGTCAGAGCTCTATTGCTCATATCCCTACACGAACATCAGCTTAATTCCCACGGATAGACAAGCCTACTTCATTGGCTTTTAGTGCTAAGTATACAAATAAATATTTTCCATAAATGAGTAAACATACAAGCACGATCAAGTCACATAAGCGACTTCTAATCCCCTTTTTGTTTAATTAATCTTTTATTAATTAAAACCTCTTTTATTAATTAAACATCTTTTATCTAATAAAACTTCTTTTATTAGTAAAACTTCATTTATCCATTCTACTAATCATTTGTACTCTTTCAATACTTCAAAAAGTATTCATATACTTATCTCCAATGGTATAAGTATATCCACAAATTATTAACAAGATTTCTTACTTTAAACCTTTACTTTTCCTATACTTCAAAATATCCACTTTAAGGGTCTAAGTACTTTCACAAATCCATTCAAAAGGTTTAAGACTAATGTTACTCAAACCTTGTCACTACATACCCAAAACCATTTTGCTTTTGCTTGTCTTTAAAACATTCTTTTAAAGATCTATTTACTTTCACAAATCCATTCAAAAGGTTAAAGACGAATGTAATTAACGTTGTCACCACAAAACCCAAACTATTTCGCTTTTGTTTACCTTTAAAACATTCTTTTAAAGATCTATATACATTCATAAATATAATAAAAAAGGGTTAAAGACGAATGTAATTAACACATTGTCACAACAAACCAAAATCATTTTCCTACTTGTTACTACTTTTAAAACACCCTTTTGAAGATCTAAGTTTAATAATAAGTTAAGTTCAATAGTCGATTAATCGATTATCTAGTTAAAATAGTTGCTTGTAAAAATCAATGTTTGTATACTTAACTCGTTTCTGACATTCCCGACTTAACTATTCCTCGTTCAAGAGGGAAGCCCGGTGGGTTAGAGCTCTATTGCTCCATCCCTACTCGACATCAATCTTCAACTCTCAAAAATAGATAAACCTACTTCGTCGGCTTTTAGAGTTAAGCAAAATTAATTACTTTTTTTAAGCAAGTAAGTAAACAACAAGATTATCACATTTTCGACATTTCAACTTACACTGTTCCTCGTTCAAGAGTGAAGCCAGGTTAATTTGGGCACTAGTTGCTCCAAGCCTTGCCTAGACACCTCATTCTTGAATCTCACGAACATGCAAGTTTACTCATCGACTTATTAGTATTAAGTATAGTCAATCACCTTTGTCATAATCATATATATAAAATAATTCTTTAGAAATACTTGTAAATAGGTTTTAAATATTTGTGTAAAATATTTCTTGAAAATAACTAATTTAGAAGTTTGATTAAAAACATGTTTTACATTTTGCAGCACTTTACTTTCAAAATTCATAAATATTCATTAAGACTATATTTAAACTTCTATTCTTTTTTTTGTACTCAAATACATTTTTAAAGAACTTTCATAAAAATATTTTATAAAGGAACGAATTTAGAAAGCATTTAGATCACGAAAAACTAGCCAAAACGCCGCATTTTAAACACTTAAAACTATAAGCGACTTACTACAGCATTTATAAGTGCGTTAAAAGTCCTTAATAAAACAACATTGAAAAGCACAATCTGTGGGACTAGTTTTAACCACCTAAACAAATGATTTAAGACTTGAAATGTCTATAGGAAGTACTACCATTAGGGTTCTTAAAAGCATAGAAAGAAATCGCTAAGAATAGCTTTTTGTTTATGTATAAAAATTCCCGAAAACAAAGAATTCCAAAGTGTACATATAACGACTATTCTCGTTTCAAATACTTTCAAACTTACTTCAATTTAACACACGAGTTATCCAACCATTTAAACATCAAGTAAAAGCCATGCCACATGTTTAAAAGGGTAATAGAAGTGATGTTATACAATATAAAGTTGTCATTTGCTTTCAAAGCAAGAGCGGTCCAAAGTTTAAAACTTTACTTAGTTAATGTCACTTTAACTTTATAATTTGAACACAAAATATATATACACAATATATACTTAAGAGATAGTGAGATAACTCACTTAGATCCATGCCTAACCCAAGCACAAAGCTACAAGAACCAAAGAACCACCTCCTTCCATCAGCATAAGCCTAAAGGTCCAACCTTAAGCATTTCCAAACCAAAGCCGCCTTCTTCCTCCTCCTCCATATTCACGGCCCATCCAAGATCCCCTCTTCCTCTCACCTCCTCCCATATCTTACTTGCTAATCATCCTTCCCATGATGTCTTATTCCCAAAGCCAAAGTTTAAAGGAGACTAGAGAAGATTTGGTTAACTTTTGAAAAAGTTAGAGAGTAATCAGTAGATTAGTGCTTAAGCACTTCCACCATTTTCAACCCTCCTACTTCATCTCAAGCTTAGTAATTTATTTGTGATTATTAAGTGAACCCCTCCCCTCTATTTATGGGCTTCAAGTGGTGAAGCGTAAGCTTACTCTTACCCCCTTTGGAAGGCTTACCTCCCATCACATCTACTTTATCATTTGCTTAACACTTAGGCATTTCCATTTATGCTTGCTTTTACTTTATGTCACTTCTCCTTTAGGCTAATTACCATTATACCCTTACCATAATCTCACTTATTCTATAGGAAGCTTCTAGAACCTTCCAAGCTTGTATAAAGAGGAGAAAGTTTAATTAGTGGCTAATGTGTTCATTAGATATTAGCTTAAGAGTTAATTATTACCATTTTTGCTCATTTTCCTTATTTGCTCATTTTCCTATTTAGTTACCCATAAATATGAAAATAATTTTAGTTTCTAATTAACTCCATAACGATTGCTTAGACATGTGCCAAAAGTTTGAACAACTTCCATTGAGAAAATAGCAGTTTATCGATAGAACAAGTTTCGATCATATTATCGATATTTGTCCAAAGTATATATTTTTGTAAACATATTTCCGAAACAAGTTTACCATCATTAGTTATGATTTAAAAGGGGGTCAAAATGCTTATTAAATCATTTTACTAACATTAAATTAAATATTCAAATATTTAAATAATTTGGATATTTAAATACGAAGTGTCCGAAATTCCGGGACGTTACATTCTCCCCCACTTAGAATATTTCGTCAAGGAAATTCCAACACGAGCAACAAAAGAAATAATCTTATAGCAATACTTAATAGTATTCAATCACTAGTAAACAAAACTCATGGTTTGCTCAAGTTCAAAATCCTCTCATTGCACAAGAATGACAAACGACCTACTAAGTGTACCTTATGCTTAATAGCCCCAGATTATTACTTAGTCGATAATTCATGCTACCTCATAACAAATCAAAGATTCATCACCTATATTCCATAAGCCAACAATACATAGTATGCAAATACTAAAACTCGTACGATGCATATGGACCATTTGTATGCAATATTAGTTTCGATCACTTGCTCGATAACATAAATTTCACTTCCCAACATGTATAGATCACTTGACCTCTCTAGTGCAAACTCCAATCAGGTTCCTTGATTAGAAACTTCCGTTCTCCTTACATAGCCATATACTATGATAAAAACTTTAGGATCTTATTAAGAATCCATATCAAGTGTTCGCCGTCAAGAATCTAGTGAAATATTCTTGTTCAGACCGGTGTAAACCACCTCGAAATCATGTAGTCGAATACTAGATCAAGAACAGTCATGCGAATAAAACGATCTACGTACAGCTTACGTATTTATCATATTGGTTTCTTAACTACATCAATTCCTTTTTAATCACAATCGTTTATCCAAATAGTATGTTATTCAATACTAAAATCAATTATGAATCATTTCATAAATCATAGCTTCAAGTTTGTCAACATTACACCACTTAAGTTCATACCTGTATAATACTCCATTACATCCTAAGAATATATACACATCATCAAATTTGTTTTACTTAATAAGCATGTTCAACAAATTAAACTTGGTTTAACTTACTACCTTCTCAATTCAAGTGTTATATAAACTCATCTTTATATTTTCATAAAACACTTAGTTTCAAATTCTATAACGATTCGGAAGTTTCCGACTATCCAAAATCATCGAAAATCCAGTTTCATTTTAACAAATGAAAACTACCAAACAACATATCATATTATGATGCACATATCATACAATCCTAATGTATAGATTACATGTGTCCATAAAATATTTTAACAAATCTTCATAATTTATTAAACACTCTTTACCCCAAAAAGGGGAAACATGTAAAGTTCCAACATTTATTATGGGCTATGCCACTACCACTCGGGTACCCTACATCTAAAATTTTTATACATTAAAAGGTTCATATCAATTTCCTTTTAACCGAAAACTTTAGAACTAAACACCGAATTTTATTTCAAATCATTTCGAAATAATAATAATATATATACATGTATCTTTTGTATATTAAATCATACTTTTGGAATTTAAATCAAAAACTGTTTTACTAAAACAACCCTGTAGCATCCCCCACTTAGAAACACAAAAGTGAACACCAATGATGTTGAAGTTATCACCAGAATTATTTTCAAGCAATAAGAGTGAGTTCTGTACATCCAATTCATGCCTTTCGAACTTAACCAAAATCATTTCAAAACGGTATCAAATACTTCGTAAATATTACTAAGTCCTACGATCTCAATTTCTTAAACCAATTTCCCAAATACATACTTTCAAATAATACTACTATAATTTTTCCAGAATCTTGAAAAACAATTTCAACGACACCAAGATTTAAGTTCTCAAAAAATCAGTTAAATCCTTTTTATATATAAATCATGTTTCATAAACCATACTTGTATAAAAATCACTTTCTTATATAAATCCTTTCACAAATGTTTATTTACTAAATATCTTATCCTGCTTAGATTAAAATAAACATCTTTTACTAAATTAAAATTTTAACCCAACATTATCACCGAACACCTATAGTCAAATTGTGAAACTTAATTCACAAGGTGTTTGTTTCAATGTTCCCATAATTTACTATTTACCTAACCCACGCAGTAAAAAGGTAAAAGTGCCCATAAAATGGTCGAGCATCAATCAACAATCAACAAATGATAGTTAATGCCAATGAACTGGCCGAGCATAACTAAACTAATTAACGAGGGATAATAAATAAACATCATTAACCCCTACATTAATTAAACTATACTTTGACATTTAACTTATATAAGTTGCATTATATAAGATCTTTAATTTTCATAGTTATAATTACCATTAAGGTATACGTTTATAACAAATACAAATACGCTCTCATATGTATAATACACTTAACTCATGACATGGCATTCCATTACCTTATCTCTTAATGAGTCATACCCACCAAAGCCAAGGTTCTCGCTTAACCTTCAGCTCTGATACCAAGTGTAACGTTTCTTCGTTATGGAGTTGACTAAAGAAGATAACCTCGTTCCTGATTTTACGGTCAACCTCTCGAATTCATACAACCAACCCGTAAAGGGACATGAAGGGGTAAGAGACAAAGCTTCGTCACACATTCACCAGTGTGAGAACCCCCTATCACGCGCACAAAGTCCAATAAAGGAACGATAACATATAATATCAAAGGAATAGTACAAAGGGTTCTCCGATATAGAAATTTCAAAGTTATAAAACCTAAGTACCATCATCTGCTTGGACAGTGATGCAGCACGAGATAAAATCGCTTCCCCTGAATCGCGAAGCCTTGAATCACGAGTAGCTCCAGTAGATCGCGAATGAAGCCGCTCCTCCTTAGGTCGCTTCCAGCCTAAATCGCGAGCTCCAGAATGCCTAGGTCGCAAACGAGCTGGTGCTTATGTCGTGAACGACCTTCCAGTAGGTCGCTGTTGCTTAAGTCGTGAAGTTCTTAGGTCGCCGCCTCTTTAAGTCGCTCATGGATGCCGAACTCCTTAGGTCGCTGCCATTTCTGATGTCGTGAATTTTAGGTCGCTAAAGCTTTCCTGATGATGTCTTATGTCGCGATGAAGCTTAAGTCGCTGAAATCCTTAGGTCGCGAAGATTTCTTAAGTCGCTGCTTGGTTTTGTTAAGTCGTATGATGTGTAACTCGTTTGTTGTTATGTTGTTTGTATTTCTTAAGTCATTTGTTTGTATTTCTTAAGTCGTTTGTTTGTTTTTCTTAAGTCGTTTCTTTTAAGTCGCATTGTTTTGTTAAGTCGTATGTGTTGTAATCTCCTATAAATAGGAGTGTATGGTCATTTGTAAAAGGGAGTTGATTTTTGAATAAAAATTGGTTTGTGCTTTGTGCCACCATTAAAATTGGAAGTTGAGTGTTATCTCCTTTCTCCATCTTTGGATATTCGAGTGTGCTCGAATCAACGAACTTGAAGCCGATTCACGGAATCTCGTGCGCGAGATCAACGTCGAAGAATCGTAGATCTTCTAACGCGGTATCGTGCGCGATCAAGGTGTTGAAGATAGCTAGAATCCGGTATTTCGAGAGATCAACGGATTTGGGCACTTGGGTATCTTCAATTCATCGATTCATTTTGTTTCATCAATTCATTTTCCGCGAATTCATCAATTCGTGAGTTGTGTGATCATGTACGCTGCGTCATTTGGTATCAGAGCAAGGAGACGAACTTTTCCAAGTTCGTTGGGTGTGAAGTTTCGAGATTTGAAGTTTGTGTTTGGATTTGTTGAAGATTTGACAATGCCTCCAAGAAGAGTTAATCGTCATCAGAATGTTGCAGATGTGTATCGAAGAGAAGATGCTGAACAGATGGAGCAACGAATTAGTGATAAATTCAATGAGAAGTTTGATGAGGGAATTGGTAGATTGGAAAGGCTAATGATGGATATGAATCAAACTCGACAAAGACCATCGCCAGGTTCAAATCAAGGTGGACATAGAATTTCGCCGTCAAATTCCGAGAGGAGAAGAATGTCACCACCTTCGGATTGGGAAAGAAGAGAACCGTCAGTTTCGGGAGAAAAAGACGTGCGTGGTAGCAGAAATGTTAATGGTCAGAATCGACATCGACATACGTCAGATTTGGAGGAATTCAGTGATGGTGATAGTAGATCTTGTCGAAACCGTGGCCAAGGGCGAAATCGAAATAGAGATTTCGAAGATGATCGTCGGTGGGAGTCGAGGATGAAAATAGAGATTCCATAATTCAAAGGGAGAATGCTAGCGGAAGAGTTTTTGGATTGGTTATCAAATGTTGAAGAAATTTTTGACTTCAAGGAAGTACCCGAGCATCGTAGAGTTAAGTTGGTTGCTACACGATTGAGGGGAAGAGCTATGGCATGGTGGCAACAAACTAAACTTACACGGGAAAGAATGGGAAAGTCGAAGATTGTTTCATGGGAAAAGATGAAGAAGTTGATGAAGGCTACTTTCTTGCCCTATAATTATCAGTCTCTTATGTATCGGCGCTTACAGAATTTGAGACAAGGGACAAAGTCGGTAAATGATTATGCAGATGAGTTTTATCAACTGATTGCTAGAAACGATATCATGGAAACGGAGGAACAGTTGACATCCAGATTTGTTGGAGGATTGAGAATGCAATTTCAGGATATGGTAAATATGTTTGATCTGAGATCCGTTGCTGAAGCACACCAGAAGGGTTTAGCTTGGGAGAAGCAAGGTAGAAGAGGAGGTGGTGCGTTTACAAGTTCGAGCAATCAGGCGAAGGGGGCTAGTAGCAATACTAATGTTTCCAAGGCTGTTAGTAAACCGGTTGTCAATGAAGCTGCTAAGACCAAGGTCAACAACAATTTCAAGTGTTATAACTGTCAGGAGTTTGGTCATAAGAGCAATGAATGCCTGAAGCCTAAAAAGCGAGCGATGGTTGCTGAGGTTGAGGATGAGGATGCAGAAGTAGAATGTTCCAATTCTCCACAGGTTGAGGAGGAAGAAGAATTATTGACGGGAGACGAGGGATATTCTTTAATGATGAAGAGATCTTGCTTAACGCCAAAGCAGGAAGAGGAGACTAGTTGGTTGAGGAGTAATATTTTTCAATCGACATGCACTATTTTGGGAAAAGTTTGTAAGTTTGTTATCGATGCAGGGAGTTGTGATAATATCATCTCTACAGAAGCCGTAAAGAAGTTTGCGTTAAAGACAGAGAAGCATCCCAAACCCTACAAATTGGCTTGGCTGAGGAAAGATGGGAAAGTGAAGGTTGGTCGAAGAGCTTGTGTAACTTTTTCCATCGAAAAGAAGTATAAGGATGAAATTTGGTGTGACGTGGTGGATATGGATGTATGTCATTTGTTGTTGGGAAGACCGAGGCAGTTCAATAGAGCCGTGCAACACGATGGTAGGACTAACTGCTATAGTTTCATGTTCGATGGCACTAGAATCACTTTAGCTCCTAAAAAGCGACAACAAAGTGAAAGCAAGTCGGAGGAAATCGAGGAACTAAAGACTCTGTTATTTTTGAAGGAATTTGTCAAAGAAGTAGAGGATAGCCCTGAAGTATTTCTGTTGATTGAACATGAAAGTAGTGAAGCGGTTGAAATTCCTGAGGAAGTTAAGCCAGTGTTGAAGGAATTTGAAGATGTGTTTCCTGAAGAATTACCAAAAGAGTTACCACCATTGAGAGACATACAACACCAGATTGATCTTGTTCCGGGAGCTGTGTTACCACATAGACCACGTTATAGAATGTGTCCAAAGGAGCACGAAGAGTTGAGATGGCAGGTGGAAGAGTTACTTGAACAAGGGCGCGTACAAGAAAGTTTAAGTCCTTGTGCAGTACCAGCCTTGTTAGTGCCAAAGAAGGATGGAACTTGGAGAATGTGTACAGATAGTCGAGCACTAAACAAGATTACGGTGAGGTACAGATTCCTGATGCCAAGATTGGATGACTTGTTAGATCAGTTGAGTGGAGCTGCTATCTTTTCAAAGATTGATCTGAAGAGTGGGTATCATCAGATTCGAATTCGACCAGGGGATGAATGGAAGACAGCCTTCAAGACACGGGAGGGGTTGTATGAATGGCTGGTCATGCCATTTGGTCTTTCGAATGCACCTAGTACTTTTATGCGAGTGATGAATCACATCTTTCGACCATTTATCGGAAAGTTCGTGGTGGTATACTTTGATAATATATTGATATACAGTGGAAGCACAGAAGAGCATCTACAACACTTGCGGGAAGTGTTGATGATACTTCGTCAGGAGCAATTTTACGCGGCAACAAAGAAGTGCATGTTCATGGCACACAGTGTTTTGTTCTTAGGGCATGTATTGTCCAAGGAAGGTATCCAGGTGGATCAAAGTAAAGTTGAAGCAATCAAGGATTGGCCACAACCCAGGACTGTAACTGAAGTGAGAAGTTTTCATGGTTTAGCATCATTCTACCGATGGTTTATTCCACATTTCAGTAGCATGATGTCACCAGTGACAGATTGTATGAAAGGGAAGCAATTTATGTGGACTGAAGAGGTTGATTCTGCTTTCCAACGGATCAAGACACTCTTGACTACAACACCGATTCTTAGATACCCAGATTTTCAGTTACTATTTGAGTTACATACAGATGCATCCAAAGTTGGAATTGGAGGAGTGTTGAGTTAGAAGGGTCGTCCAATTGCTTATTTTAGCGAGAAACTTTCTGGAGCCAAGACAAGATACAGTACCTATGACTTGGAGTTCTATGCTATTGTCCAAGCCATAAAGCAGTGGAGACACTATTTGTTTCATAAAGAGTTTGTGTTGAATACTGACCATGAAGCATTGAAACATTTGCAGGGACAGGATAAGATTGCAGCCAGGCATGCTTCCTGGATCGAATACTTGCAACAGTTTACATTTGTTGAAAATCATAAGTCGGGAGTTACAAATCGTGTGGCAGACGCATTGAGTAGAAGAAATCATTTGTTGACTACGATGAGAGTTGAAGTGACGGGGTTTGATGTATTTCCAGATTTGTTTGTTGAGGACCCTTACTTTGCCAAGATTGTAGATGAAGTCGAGAAAGGGAGGACGGATGAGTATGTGTTGGTAGAAGGTTTTCTATTTAAAGGAAATCGGTTGTGTATACTAGAGTGCAGTTTGCGAATGAAGATTGTGAAGGAATTGCATGAAGAAGGTCATGTGGGAAGAGATCGTACATTGCAGTTGATTTCTCAATCATATTTTTGGCCTTCCATGAGGAAAGAAGTTGAAAGATTTGTGCAGAGATGTCACATATGTCAAGTTTCCAAAGGGACAGCTACGAATGCAGGATTGTATATGCCATTGCCCGTGCCTACTAGACCATGGGTTGATGTTAGCATGGATTTTGTTTTGGGTTTGCCAAGAACTCAACGAGGGAATGATTCTATATATGTTGTGGTGGATAGATTTACGAAGATGACACATTTCATAGCTTGTAAGAAGACCGCCGATGCAGTCCGTGTTGCTCAATTGTTCTTTAAAGAGGTTTATCGACTACATGGGCTACCTGAGTCTATTGTTTCTGACTAAGATACTCGATTTCTAAGTCATTTTTGGTTGTGTTTGTGGAAGATGGTTGGGACTAAGCTGAATTTTAGTAGCGTCTATCATCCACAAACGGATGGGCAAATGGAAGTGGTAAACAGATCTTTGGGAAACTTGTTGAGATGTCTTGTGAAGGATAATTTAAAGAGCTGGGATGTGAAATTGTGTCAGGCAGAATTCACACATAATCATGCCGTTAATCGAAGTAATGGATTCAGTCCATTTCAAGTAGTGTATTCAGCAATTCCGAAGGGACCGTTGGATTTGTTGACAATTCCACTTTAGAAAGGGGTTGTTAAACGAGCTTGTGATTTCGTGAATGAGTTGCAGGAGTGTCACAGGATGGTTCATGAACGATTGATTAAGTCAAATGAGAAGTATAAGCAGTTGGCAGATAAGAAGCGAAGGAGTGTGGATTTCAAAGAGGGTGATTTTGTTTACGCAATATTGACGAAAGATCATTTTCCAGTTGGAACTTACAACAAGTTGAAAGCTCGAAAGATTGGTCCAGTAGAAATCTTGAAGAAGATCAATGATAATGCGTATCAGTTAAGGTTGTCGGAAAATGTTCATACTTCTGATGTTTTCAATGTCAAACACTTAATTCCGTATTATGGGGAGAAGCTTGTCGAAGAAGAGGAGAGCGTGAATTCGAGGACGAATTCTTTTCAACTAGGGGAGGATGATGCATCGCGAGATGAAACTGCTTCCCCTGAATCGCGAAGCCCTGAATCGCGAGTAGCTCCAGTAGATCGCGAACGAAGCCGCTCCTCCTTAGGTTGCTTCCAGCCTAAATCGCGAGCTCCAGAATGCCTAGGTCGCGAATGAGCTGGTGCTTATGTCATGAACGACCTTCCAGTAGGTCGCTGTTTCTTAAGTCGCGAAGTTCTTAGGTCGCCGCCTCTTTAAGTCGCTCATGGATGCCGAACTCCTTAGGTCGCTGCCATTTCTTATGTCGTGAATTTTAGGTCGCTGCCATTTCTTATGTCGCGAATTTTAGGTCGCTAAAGCTTTCCTGATGATGTCTTATGTCGCGATGAAGCTTAAGTCGCTGAAATCCTTACGTCGCGAAGATTGCTTAAGTCGCTGCTTGGTTTTGTTAAGTCGTATGATGTGTAACTCGTTTATTGTTATGTTGTTTGTATTTCTTAAGTCGTTTGTTTGTATTTCTTAAGTCGTTTGTTTGTTTTTCTTAAGTCGTTTCTTTTAAGTCGCATTGTTTTGTTAAGTCGTATGTGTTGTAATCTCCTATAAATAGGAGTGTATGGTCATTTGTAAAAGGGAGTTGATTTTTGAATAAAAATTGGTTTGTGCTTTGTGCCACCATTAAAATTGGAAGTTGAGTGTTATCTCCTTTCTCCATCTTCGGATATTCGAGTGCGCTCGAATCAACGAACTTGAAGCCGATTCACGGAATCTCGTGCGCGAGATCAACGTCGAAGAATCGTAGATCTTCTAACGCGGTATTGTGCACGATCAACGTGTTGAAGATAGCTAGAATCCGGTATCTTGAGAGATCAACGGATTTGGGCACTTGGGTATCTTCAATTCATCGATTCATTTTGTTTCATCAATTCATTTTCCACGAATTCATCAATTCATGAGTTATGTGATCCTGTACGCTGCGTTAGACAGTTATAACAACATGTCCTCACAAATGCTGATATGTACAATATGGTAATGCGGCGGAAATAAGAATACTACGGCAGGTGAAACATCCAGCTCGCCTTCTTGAGCTTCAGTGAACATCATGAAAATCTGCCTTTCTCAAGCTACTTGAAAGAGCATATGAGGAATTTAGGAAAAACAAAAACCAAGCGTCAGACATAAGTCTGTTATGAGAAACTCAAGAAATATGTGATCAACATATAACAGTACTTTTGAGATCACATGGAATGCCATAACGATTATCCCCTCTAAAGAACCACCATCTAATAGGTACATAAGGTGATATAATAGATAGTGTTTAGGATGTAGAATATAAATATTATAACATAGCTGGAATAGTTACATTGGTTACATTCGACAGCATATTAGGAGTACAATCGAAATTGATAAGGAACGTTCGCATAATGGATTTTCACGGAGATCTCTTCGGAGAAGCGGAATACAAACTCCATGCACAAGGATCAAAAATTACCTTTCGAGTGTCTTATATCTCTAGACATGATATACCATAAGGTAAACACAAGAGGCCCAACGTCCGAACATAAACATGAACAACGTGAACCAAATATCATCAACTCCTGCTGGCGAACAATCGATAAGTATCTCTAGATATGGAGTTGATAACATCCTGACATGGGCCGCTAACCCCAGGTCGTGCATCCTACTATGTATTTAGCCATTTTAGATGTTGAGGTTACGTTCGGCTTCTTTCACATGAGTCTTCATCTCTCGAATAGAACACGAATCCCAAATTAGATCTCCACATCTCGAATAGATCATGAAACTACACATGGATTCTCATATCTCAACAGATCTCGGAACCACAAATGGATTCCCACATCTTGAATAGATCATGAACAACTATATGTGTTCGAGCATCTTAAAAAAATCTAAAATCCCCATATAGATTCCCACATCTAGAACCAATCCATTTCCAAGAGATAAAACACGTATCTCAGCCATGAATTGGTTTTCTATAAGTAAAACATTTACCGATCCCAGTCTCTCCAAGACTGAAGATGAATTTGGTCATTCAATGATAATGAGAGCGATCGCATATGGAAACCAAGTTTCATATACTTATCACATTTCCGATATTTTCCATCTTGCACTATCCCTCGATCAAGAGTGAAGCTGGTAGGTCAGAGCTTTATTGCTCATATCCCTACACGAATATTAGTATTAATTCCCACGGATAGACAAGCCTACTTCATCGGCATTTAGTGCTAAGTATATGAATAAATGTTTTCCATAAACGAGTAAACATACAAAGCACGATCAAGTCATGCAAAGCACGATCTAGTCATATAAGCGACTTCTAATCCCCTTTTAGTTTAATTAATCTTTTATTAATTAAAACCTCTTTTATTAGTAAAACTTCTTTTATCTAATAAAACTTATTTTATTAGAAAAACATCTTTTATCTATTTCTACTATTCATTTGTACTCTTTCAATGCTTCAAAAAGTATCCATATACTTATCTCAAATGGTATAAGTATATTCACAAATTATTAACAAGATTTCTTACTTTAAACCTTTACTTTTCCTATACTTCAAAATATCCATTTTAAGGATCCAAGTACTTTCACAAATCCATTCAAAAGGTCGAAGACTAATGTTACTCAAACATTGTCACTAGAAACCGAAAACCATTTCGCTTTTACTCATCTTTAAACAGCCTTTTAAAGATTTATTTACATTCATAAGTATATTCAAAAAGGTTTAAAGATGAATGTAATTAACATATTGTCACAACAAAACCCAAACCATTTCGCTTTTTCTTATCTTTAAAACATTCTTTTAAATATCTATTTACATTTATAAGTATAATCAAAAAGGGTTAAAGACGAATGTAATTAACACATTGTCACAACAAACCCAAATTATTTTACTACTTGTTACAATCTTTAAAACATCCTTTTAAAGATCTAAGTTTAATAATAAGTTAAGTTCGATAGTCGATTAATCGATTATCTAGTTAAAACAGTTTCTTATAAAAATCAATGTTTGTATACTTAACTCGTTTCTGACATTCCCGACTTAACTATTTCTCGTTCAAGAGGGAAACCCAGTAGATTAGAGCTCTGTTGCTCCATCCCTACTCGACATTAATCTTAAACTCTCAGAAATAGATAAACCTACTTCATCGACTTTTAGAGTTAAGCAATGTTAATTACTTTTTTAAAAAAAGTAAGTAAACAACAAGAATAACACGTTTCCAACATTTCAACTTACACTGTTCCTCATTCCAGAGCAAAGATATGTTAGTTTGGACACTGGTTGCTCCAAGCCTTGCTTGGACACCTCATTCTTGAATCTCACGAACAGACAAATTTACTCGTCGATTTATTAGTATTAAGCATGGTCAATCACCTTTGTCAATACTTAAATATATAAAATAATACTTTAGAAATAATTGTAAATAGATTCTAAATACAGCAAATTATCGTCAAGGACAGAATTTCTCAGCGTTTTAGCCTCAAGGACAGACCTTCAGTATTTTAGCCTGAAGGACAACTTTCTTTAGGTATCAGTTTTTAATTATTGATAGCAGTTTTTAGGTATCGGTTTGTAGTTATCAGTAGCAGTTTTTAGGTATCAGTTTTTAGTTCGGTAGCAGTTTTGGAAGAATGTTTGTCCTTATGAATAATTTTGGAAGAATGTTTGTCCTTATGAATAATTTTTAGGAAAATGTTTGTCCTTGTGCTTAAAATATTAAGGTCGTGTCCTTGAGGCTAAAAATATACAAATTTTTGTCCTTTAAATTAATTCCCCCTTTTAAATATCTATGTGAAATATTTCTTGAAAATAACTAATTTAGAAGTTTGATTAAAAACATGTTTTACATTTTGCAGCACTTTACTTTCAAAATTCATAAATAATCATTAAGACTATATTTAAACTTCTATTCTTTCTTTCATACTCAATTTTTTTTTAATTTACATAAAAATATTTTATAAAGAAAAGAATTTAGAAACCATTTAAATCATGAAAAACTAGCCAAAACGTCGAATTTTAAACAGTTAAAACTATAAGTGACTTAGCATTTATAAGTGCTGTTAAAAGTCCTTGTTATAACAACGTTGAAATGCACAATCTTTGCAACTAGTTTTAACCACTTAAACAAATGATTTAAGAATTGAAATTTTTGTAGTAAGTACTACCATTAGGGTACTTGAAAGCCATTGAAAGAAATCCTAAAGAATATTTTTTAATAAAAATTCCCAAAAACAAGGGATTCCAAAGTGTACTTATAACTACTATTCTAATTTCAAACTTACTTCATTTTAACATACGAGTTTAAAAAAATTTAAACATCAAGTCAAGGCCATGCCACATGTTTAACAGGGTAATCGAAGTGATGTTATATAATATAAAGTTGTCATTTGCTTCCAAAAGCAAGTGGGATCCAAAGTTTATAACTTTACTTAGTTAATGTCACTTTAACTTTATAATTTGAACACAACATATATATACACAATATCTGCTTAAGAGATCGTGAGATAGTTCACTTAGATCCATGCCTAACTAAAGTACTAAGCTACAAGAACCAAAGACCACCTCCTTCCATCAACACAAGCCTAAAGGTCCAACCTTTGGCACTTCCAAATCAAAGCTACCTTCTTCCTCATCCTCCATACTCATAGGACATCCAAGATCCACTCTACCTCTCACCTCCTCCCACTTCTTACTTACTAATCATGCATCCCATGATGTCTTATGCTCAAAGCCAAAGTTTAAAAGAGATTAGAGAAGATTTGGTTAACTTTTTAAAAAGTTATAGAGTAATTAGTAGGTTAGTGCTTAAGCACTTCCACCATTTCCAACCCTCCTACTTCATCTGAAGCTTAGGAACTTATTTGTGATTATTAAGTGAACCCCTCCCCTCTATTTATAGGATTCAAGTGGTGAAGCTGCAAAACCCCTAATTCTAAATAGCATTATTTAGGAGATTTAATTAAATAAATTAAATAGAATAATGTAGAGATTAGAGTAATAAGGGAATTGATAATTGAAAATTAATTAAGGTCGTGCCATAAATAAATTAATTAATGATAAAGAGGTATGACTTAAAAACCTAAGAGAATAAGATAAGGGCAATATGGGAATAGCCGAACCCCCATAACCCCTAAAACCCGTTACCAAGTTCTCATTCTCATTTACATTCTTACAAAACAAAAATATAAACAAAAGAAAAACAAGGCCGGCCATAACCCTAGGGGAAGAGGAGCTCAGAAATCAATTAGAGACTAAGATTCAAGCTAGGAAGATTAAAGTGTTGAACAAATCTCAAGTTCCTTATCCAAATAAAGTGAATAATGATCTAAACCATCTCATATAAGTCATCTTGAATGATTTAGTTTGGGTTGAGGTTTAAAACCGTATGATTAGATGAATGATGATATGTTGTGATAGATTAAATGGATATATATACTTGTGGATGATTTAATATGTATTTTATGATATGTTTAGATTAGAAAACCTATCATATGACATCCATATTCTTATAGTGCTACGAGCAGAATAACAGGCTTGTATTGATTTAATCGGTTATCATGAATGCTTGTGTAACCATATTCACTTCATTAATAACCCATAACTAATTCTTTGGGTGCTAAGGGCAGAATAACAGGCTTGGTTGACCCAGTAGTGAATACACATTGAATTTAACTCCTATGTGAGTAGAATTACATCTAGGAAGTCAAACAAACCAGAATATAGGATGCCCAAGACTGATCAAAGGACTATTGGTTTAGACAGGTTCTTAGTAATCCCATAAAAACTATGTTATGGAAATTGTTATAGGTAGGGGCCAATAGGTTCTTAGTGATCCCATGAAAACTATTGTTGGAATAAGTTATTGAAAGAGATCAATAGGTTCATAGATAGCCCATGAAAACTATGACATGAGAAATGTTATTGGTAGAAACCAATAGGTTCATAGTGATCCATTGTAAACTATGATTGGATAATAGTATTGGTAGAAACTAATTGTTTCATAATGATCCCATAAAAACTATGAAAGTGGATATGAAATCCATAAACAATTGAACAGGGTATTAGTCAGTCCATGAAAACTAATAGGTTAACAGTGACCCCAGAAACTATAACTTGAGACAGATAGTCAGGTAAATGGGAATGATAAGCCCAGAGCATATTGCATGTTCGCATATCATCTTGATACATTTTATTATGCTATGTCTTAACCATTGTAGATGCAGGTGCATAGTATATGGTTATTATAAATTAGGTTAAGGTACTAGTTAGGGGAAAACCCGTTACACTAAGCGGCGTGGTCTCACTAAATATCTATATGATATGAGATGGTAGGTTATTATTCAGACCAGAATTTTGTCTGACTCAAAGTTTATGTTTTCCCCTTAAACTCTCCGATGCTTAATTGATTTTGAGTAGTTTGAAAGTTAAGGTTTACAGGTTCTTCTTTAGACAAATAAGCTTCCGAAGACATGCAAGAGGCAAACTAGCTATTAGGAGTTTTTTCTGTTTGATTCCGCTGTGTATTTGGATGCAACGGCAAAGTTGTTTAGTGCATATATTTAGACTCTGATCAACCAAAGGGGCATCTTCATATGTCGCTCTTGGTGTATTTTATAATAATTTGTAATTTCTCTGAACGTGGCTTACATATGGGATTATGTAATGAATCTGAAATGCAATTTGTAATGTAATGAGAAACTTGTTTTAAATTGAGCTTAAAAATTTTCATATTCATGTGTTTCTGGTATATCAATGTATCTAACATTACCGCAACTGGTCATTGAGAATTAATAACTATGGATGACTGCAGCATCCATAGAAGTTAGTTTTGGGCCTCCAAATGGGGAATGCTACAAGTTGGTATTAGAGCATAGGTTTATGTAAATTTGAACCTAAAAGATTTTCAAAACATAACCCAATGAATCAGAGAATGAGATCGGGGTTGGGTTAACGCTATAGTAACGTACTTGCATTTGTTATATATATATATATATATAAGTACACATTCTCCTTTTCTCTTAGACTGTTCTTCTGTATCTTACTAAGGCTCGTATGCAGATAAACGAGAAAGGAAGATATGGAGGTAGGAAACGGAAGAGGAAATCTAGGTGGAGGAAGCACTACATCTAATGGAAATGCTCAACCCAATACTAGGAGGAATCTAGGTCGACATGCAAATGCTAATCCAAACGCAAATACCAATGTAGGTGTTGGAACCCCACCAGTAGATATGGGGATGATGTATCAGTTCTTCGTCAATCTGATGCAAGCTAGAGCAGCTGCAGGAGTAGTTGGGGGAAATGCTGTGAATGCTGAGGGAGAAAATCCTACGGCCCCAACCAGTCTTGGTGGGAAGCCTTTTTTAGGAACAGAGAATGCTGTTGAAGTAGAAAACTGGCACTTTGAAAGAATTTTCACTGACTTGGGATTAGATGATGAATAGAAGAGAAGATTTGCTTCTAGACAGTTGCAAGGTGCAGCATTGTACTGGTGGAATGGAATTACCGTATGAGTTCTTAAGGAAGAGTTGACTTGGGCAGAGTTTCGAAGGAGATTCGAAGAGAGGTTCTTGTCGGAAGTTGCCAAGTCAGTATTACCGAGAAAGTTCTTAGACTTAGTGCAAGGTGAGATGTCGGTGATCGAGTATGCTACGAAGTTTGACGAGTTATCCAAATACGGATATGCTACCATTGACACTGTCATCAAAAGAAATGAGAAGTTTATTAGAGGGTTGAAGCATGAGATTTCTAGGGCGATTATGCCACATATCCGTGATCTAGGTACAGTTGCAGTGGAGATTGAAATCAGGAATGAAGAGATGCTCTCTACTTTTGGGAAAGAGAAGCCGGTTGAAACCTAGGATTCTCAGGGCAAGAAGAAGAAATTCTTTAAGAAGAAAGGAGATCAGAAAGGAGGAGATACCAAGAAAGGGAAGACCAATGTAGTTTGCTACAAGTGCGACAAGAAAGGACATTTTGCTTATGAATATCGAACTAGAAAAGGGAAGAAGGATGCATATAAGAAAGGAGTAAAGTGCTTTAACTGTAACCAGATCGGGCATTACAAGAATCAGTGTCCAGAACCGGTTAGAGGAGATAAGGAAAAAGTTTTTGCCTTGGAACCATCATCTTCTAGACCAACCGCTACTAAGAAGGGAAAGACTGTGATGGAAGGTACATTTTTGATTCATAGTATACCAATTAAGGTACTATTTGATATTGGTGCATCGCATTCATTTATATCTCAATGTTTGGTAGATAAGTTATGTTTAGAACCCTCATACCTTGTTACTTCCTTAAGCGTTGCGATCCGATAGGAGAGTATGCAACTCTGAGGATTAGATGTGACTAGTTAGAACTTGATTTGTTAGGTCATAAATTTGCATACAGTTTGTATGTTTTTGATTTCGTAGGCTTTGGGATCATTTTAGGTATAGATTAGTTAGATAGATATGATGCTGGGATATTTTTCCAAGATAGAGAAATATCGCTAGGACACCCTAATAGTCATAACCGAATTATATACTCAGTGAAGAATTTAGATCTGAGTGCTTGTGCATTGTTGGCGGCTATGGAAGTAGAAGAAGAGTTGAATCAGGTGTTGGTAGCAAAAGAATTTGTAGATGTTTTTGAGCTAGTCACATGACTACCATTGAAGCGAGCCTTTGAGTTTCGGATAGATCTTGTGCCAGAAGTAGAACCTGTAAGTAGACCACCTAGCAGGATGATACCAACTAAGATGAAGGAATTGATGGTGCAGCTAGTAGATTTAGAAAGAAAGAATTTTATTAGACCAAGCAGTTCGCCTAGGGGAGCGGCCGTAGTGTTCGTGAAGAAACCGGATGGGTCGTTAAGGATGTGTATTGACTAACATAAGTTGAACGAGAAGACGATCAAGAATAGGTATCCTTTGTTGAGAATCAATGATTTATTTGATCAGTTGAGTGGAGCCAGAGTATTTTCCCAATTGGATTTAGCGACAGGTTTCAATCAGCTAAGAGTGGCAAAGGACAATATTTCGTTGACGACGTTTCGGACTAGGTATGGTTATTATGAGTGGTTAGTGATGCCATACAGGTTAAATAATGTGCTAGCTTTCTTCATGGATTTGATGAACGAGTTTTCTGAGAGCGATTGGATAGGTTCGTATTGGTATTTATAGATGACATCTTAATATAATCTAAGGACGAAAGAGAGCTTGAAGTTCATCTTAGAGTGGTGCTTGAGACGCTGAGGCAGCATCAACTGAAAGCAAAGTTTCCAAAGTGTCATTTCTGGAAGAAAGAAGTTAAGTCTCTTGATCATGTGATTCAGAGAAGGGTTTGTCAGTTGATCCAGATAAGATCGAAGCTACTAAAAACTGGAAGAGACTAGAGATGGTGGCTGAGATCAGAAGTTTTCTTGGGCTTGCTGGTTACTACCGGAGGTTTATTAAGGATTTCTCATGAGTAGCAGCGCCTTTGACTAAGCTGACCAGGAAGGACGTGAAGTTCATCTGGTCTGACAAATGTGAGAAAGCATTCCTTAAGTTATAGAACTTATTGACCAACGCTCCTATGTTAATAGTTCCAGATGGAAATCAGGGATTAGTAGCGTATACAGATGCATGTGGAACCGGATTAGGAGCTATACTGATGCAGAAAGGTAAAGTTATTGCCTACACTTCACGACAGCTTAGACAACATGAAGTGAGATATACTACTCATGATCTAGAGTTGGCTGTGGTGATCTTCGCATTGAAAGTATGGAGACATTATCTCTTAGGAGAGAGATTTGAGTTATACACAGATCATAAGTCCTTAAGGTACTTATTCTCTTAGAAAGAGTTGAATATGATACAGCAGAGGTGGCTGGAGTTTTTAGCTGCTTATGACTTTGGAATAGATTATACACATAGGAAAGGAAATAAAGCAGTGGATGCTCTTAGCAGAAAACATCAGAATGTGGTGATAGCTATGTTAACAGATTGAAAGGACCTAGAGAATTTGACTACTTGTAGTATGTAGTTAAAATCGACTGCTAGTTCTTGTCAGAGCACTGCCATGTTACCCTGCTTGGAAGTTTGACCGAGACTGATCGAAAGGATTGCATTTAAGTAGAAGGATGACCCAGTGGTTGCTGAGAAGATTAGAAGGCTAGAGGCCGGAACCGAGATTGATGATCTGAAGGATTTTAGTCTTGACCAGAGAGGATGGTTGAGAAAGAAGGGATGATTGTGTGTCCCGAATGTAGAAAACCTAAAGAAGGAGGTCCTTAGATAATGTCATCGATTAAAATTTACGATTCATCCTAGGGGGACCAACATGTATCAGGATGTGAAGAGGAGTTTCTACTGGGAAGGTATGAAGAGGGATGTTGTCTTGTGGTTAAAGCAGAGTGTGAACTGTCAACAAGTAAATGCCGAACATCGGAAGCTGAGTGGGTAGCTTCAACCGTTGGAGATACCAGTTTGGAAATGGGATTCGATATCTATGGATTTTATAGACAGGTTGCCAAGGTTGAATCGAGGAAATGAAAGTATATGGGTCATAGTGGACAGGTTAACCAAGAACACCCTTTTCATTCCAGTTAAGTCTACCAGGACGGCACCAGTTTTTACTAAATTGTTTATGAAAAACATAGTTAGACTACATGGGATTCCTAGTAGTATAGTCAGTGGCTGTGATACTTTGTTTACTAGCAAGTTCTGGAAGAGTCTAAAGGATGTGTTAGGTACCAAGCTCAAGATGAGTATTGCTTATCACCATCAGATAGATGGGCAGACAAAGAGAGTGAACAAGGTACTCAAGGATTTGTTGATAGCTTATGTGTAAGATTTTGGCGGATCATGGGAAGATCACCTACACTTAGTTGAGTTTTCCTATAATAACAGTTATCAACCTAGTATAGGAATGGTGCCTTTCAAAGCTTTGTATGGAAGGCCATGAAAGTCACCAGCATGTTGGTTGGAGACTGGAGACAGAATAGTCTTAGGTCCAGATATGGTAAGAGAGTCAACAGAGAAGATTGAGTTGATCCAAGGTAGGATGAAGCTCGGTCTATACAAAAGAGTTATGCAGGTAAGAGGCGTAAGGATCTAGAGTTCTCAGTAGGAGATAAGGTTTTCATTAAAGTATCACTGATGAAGGGTGTGGTACGATTCGGAGAGTCAGGGAAACTGGCACCGGGATATGTAGGATCATTCCCAGTTATAAAGAGGATCGAAAAGCTTGCATACAGAGTAGAGTTGTCGAGCAGTTTGGCAGGTGTCCATAATGTGTTTCATGTGTCTCATCTTCGTAAGTATGTGCATGATCGACAGACTACTATCCCTCGACTGCATTGGAAGACTTAATCGTAGAATCTGATCTGAATTTTGTTATGCAACCAGTTCGGGCAGTAACGAGAGATGAGAAGAGGTTAAGAAACAAGACAGTCAAGCTGGTGAAAGTTCAGTGAAGCGACAACGAGAAGGATTGTACTTGGGAGACAGAATAAAGGATTAGAGATACTTATCTTGATCTATTATAAGGGTATGTTCTATATCTGTTATATATATTGACCGTTTGCTAGTCAGGTAGGCTAGTATGGTAGTCAAGAGATGTTACAGATGATTACTATGCTTAGTATATAGTCCTTACTGAATTTCGAGGAAGAAATTCTTTAAGGAAGGAAGCCTGTAATACCCCTAATTCTAAATAGTATTATTCAGAAGATTTAATTAGATAAATTAAAGAGAATAATGTAGAGACTAGAGTGATAAGGGAATTGAGAATTAAAAACTAATTAAGGTCGTGCCTTAACTAAATTAATTAATGAGAAAGAGTTATGACTTAAAAACCTAGGATAATAAGGTAAGGGTAATATGGGAATAGCCTAACCCCCATAACCCATAAAACCCCTTACCAAGTTCTCATTCCCATTTACATTCTTACAAAAAAACAAAAGAAAAACAAGGCCGACCATAACCCTAGGGGAAGTGGAGTTCAAAAATCAATTAAAGGCAAAGATTCAAGCTAGGAAGATTAAAGTGCAAAACAAATCTCAAGTTCCTTAATTATCCAAACAAGGTGAATAATGATATAAACCATCTCATATAAGTCATCTTGAATGATTTAGTTTAGGTTGATGTTTTAAACCGTATGAGTAGATGAATGATGATGTGTTTTAATAGATTAAATGGATATATGATGATTTATACGATTTAATATGTATTTTATGATATGTTTAGATTATAAACCCTATATATGGCATCCAAATGAGCTGCTTTTTTGATATATAGTCAAAAATATTATTTTAAAAGCGGGTTTATAGTTTCATAATTTTCTAAGTAATTATGAATTTACTATGAATTTTCTATGAGAGAAAATAGCTAATTTCGGGTTTATATTATTTAAGGCAATAAAATAATGCTTTCGGGTTTGAAATTTATATATGTTAGAAAAAATATTTAATGTGAATTATTGTGATTTTTGAGGATTTTTCTTAAGTGTTTTACTATGGTTAATAAATTATTTAAGTTAGATAACTTAAATGTTTTAATCGTTTTATTAAGGAGAGGGGCTTAAGTGCTAAAATGTTTTCAATTGTTCAATGAAGAGTTCGATAGCTTTTTAAAATGAATTTTGGTAAAGTATTGGCAACCCATCATATTTTGTCAAATTATGTAAGTTAGGTGAAAAGGAATTACGTTAAAAAGCATAAAATCAGTTTTATTTCGAAGTACAACTTCGCTACTATCATTTGCTTGCTTCCGTCATCATACTCAATGAACCTTTCGCACTTATTTGAAACCAATGCGCATGGTATCAAGCACTTGGTGCATAGTGTATTGGAGAAAGGAGGAAAGAAAGGATGGTGTCGAAGGCAAGCTTGCGAAAGGGTTGCCGCTTTTGAACCGCTTCAATTCTCTAGCTGCCGCATTAAAACCTTTCGCCTTCGTAAGAGGCCGCTTTTATAACTATTTAAATCAGCGAGTTCGGAGGGTAGGGTTTTGAATCGATACCCTTCCGCAACCATTGAAGCTGTTTTTCTTTCAACTTATACTTCTGAAATGATGGGTGCCGCTCCCATACCTTTCGACATGATTGAAGCGTTTAAACACTTTTTACTTGAACCCAATGCTTTCGAAAGGTATGTTTTTAAGTGTTTCGAAAGGTATGTTTTTAAGTGTTTCGAAAGACATGTTTTCAAGTGTTTCGAAAGGAATGTTTCCAAGTGTTTGAAAGATATATTTCATGGTTTTGAAAGAGGATGTTTAAAATTTTAAGCAATCAATTCGAAAGGTCCTACCGCTAGAGTATAGTGGCGAAAGGGGCATAGCTGCTTGCTTCTAACCCATTAGTTAAATGGAAGGGGACAATGGGCTTGGTTGCTCTATGAAGTCAAAAGGGAGAGTGACGAAGGGTAACTCATGATGTCACAATGATTCAAAAGATATAGTCGAAAGCTTTAGTTTTCAAATTAGAGAACCCAATCTCATTTTAAAGAAAACTCATGGTAATGTAAAAGAGTTTTGAAATGGCATTTAACTTTGAAATTTTTGAGAAAGCTTTCCTTGCTAAAGATAGGGGTTAAGGGTATTAACCATATTTCATTATAAAAATTATTACAAGGAATTTAACTATAGATATTTATATTGTTTTGTTATTTGATCGGTTATCATGAATGCTTGTGTAACCATATTCACTTCATTTATAACCCATAACTGCATCTTGGGGTGTTAAAGGGCAGAATAACAGGCTGGGTTGACCCAACAGTGAATATACATTGAATTTAAATCCTGTGTGAGTAGAGTTACGTCCAAGAGGTCAGACAGACCATAATATAGGATGTCCAAAGCTGATCAAAGGATTATTGGTTTAGACAGGTTCTTAGTAAGCCCATAAAAAACTATGTTATGGAAATTGTTATTGGCAGGGACCAATAGGTTCTTAGTGATCCCATGAAAACTATGTTCGGAATAAGTTATTGAAAGAGATCAATAGGTTCATAGACAAGCCATAAAAACTATGACATGAGAGATGTTATTGGTAGAAACCAATAGGTTCATAGTGATCTCATGAAAACTATGATTGGATAATAGTAACCAATTGGTTCACAATGATCCCATGAAAACAATGAAAGTGGATATAAAATCTATAAAGAATTGAACGGGTTATTAGTCAGCCCATAAAAACTAATACGTTAATAGTGACCTTAGAAACTTTAACTTGAGACAGATAGTCAGGTGAATGGGGATGGGAAGCCCAGAGCATATTGCACGTTTGCATATCATCATGATACATTTTATTATGTTATGTATTAACCATTATGGATGTAGGTGCACAGTATATGGTTATTATAAATTGGGTTAAGATACTAGTGAGGGGAAAAACCGTTCCGCTAAGCGGCATGGTCTTACTAGATATCTATATGATACGAGATGTAGGTTATTATTCACATCAGACTTTTTGTTTGACTTGAAGTTTGTGTTTTCCACTTAAACTCTCAGGTGCTCAATTGATTTTGAGTAGTTTGAGAGTTAAGGTTTTCAGGTTCTCCTTTAGATGAATAAGCTTCTGGAAACGTGTAGGAGGCAAACTAGCTATTAGGAGTTCTTTCTGTTTGATTCCGTTGTGTAATTGGATGCAATGACAACGTTGTTTAGTGCCTATATTTAGACTCTAATCAACCAAAGGGGCATCTTCATATGTCACTCTTGGCCTATTTTGTAATAAATTGTAATTTCTCTGAACGTGGCTTACGTATGGGATTATGTAATTCATCTAAAATGCAATTTGCAATGAAATGAGAAACTTGTTTTAAACTGAGCTTAAAATTTTTCATATTCATGTGTTTCTGGTATATCAATGTATCTAACATTGCCGCATTTGGTCACCGAGAATTAATAACTATGGATGACTATAGCATCTAGCAGTTAGTTTTGGGCCTCTAAATGGGGGATGTTATAGAAGCATAAGCTTACTCTTACCCCCTGGAAGGTTTACCTCCCAACACATCTACTTTATCATTCGCTTAACACTTAAGCATTTCCATTTATGCTTACTTTTACTTTTTGTCACTTCTCCTTTAGGCTAATTAATATTATACCCTTACCATAATCTCTCTTATCCTATAGGAAGCTTCTAGAACCTTCTAAGCTTGCATGAAGAGGAGAGTTTTTAATTAGTGGCAAATATGTTCATTAGATATTGCCTTTAGACTTAATTATTTCCATTTTTGCTCATTTTCCTTATTTGCTCATTTTCCTATTTAGCTAGCCATAAACATAAAAATATTTTTAGTTTCTAATTAATTCCATAATTATTATTTAGACGTGTGCGAAAAGTTTGAACAACTTTCATTGAGAAAATACCCGTTTATCAATAAAACGATTTTCGATCATATTATCAATATTTTTCCAAAGTATATATTTATGTAAACATTTTTCCGAAACAAGTTTACCATCATTGGATATGATTTAAAAGGGGGTTAAAATGCTTATTAAATCAATTTAATAACATCAGATCAAAGATTCAAATATTTAAGTAATTCGGATATTTAAATACGAAGTGTCCGAAATTCCGGGTCGTTACATTCTCCCCCACTTAGAATATTTAGTCCTTGAAATTCCAACATGAGCAACAAAAGAAACAATCATATAGCAATACTTAACAATATTCAATCACTAGCAAACAAAACTCATGGTTTGCTCAAGGTCAAAATCCTCTCATCGCACAAGGATGAAAAACGTCCTACTAAGACCTTACGCTTAACAGCCTCAGGTTATTACTTAGTCAATAATTCATGCTACCTCATAATAAATCGAAGATTCATCACCTATACTCCATAAGCCAATAAAACATTGTATGCAAATACTAAAACCCGTGCGATGCATATGGACCATCCGTATGCAATATCAATTTCGATCACTTGCTCGATAACATAAATTTCACTTCCTCACAAGTATAGATCACTTGACCTCTCTAGTACGGACTGTGATCAGGTTCCTTGATTAGAAACCTCCGTTCTCCTTACATAGCCATATACCATGCTAGAAAATTTTAAGATCTTATCAAGAATCCATATCAAGTGTTCGACGTCAAGAATCTAGTGAAAAACCCTTATTCGGACTAGTGCAAACCAATTCGAAATCATGTACTCGAATACTGGATCAAGAACAGTCATGCGAATTAAACGATCTATGTACAACTTACATATTTATCCTATTAGTTTCTTAACTACACGAATTCCTTTTTAATCACATTCATTTATCCAAATAGTATGTTATTCAATACTAAAATTATTTATGAATCATTTCATAAGTCATTGCTTAAAGTTTGTCAATATTATACAACTTAAGTTCATACCTATATAATACTCCATCACATCCTAAGAGTATATAGAAATCATCAAATTTGTTTTACTTAATAAGCATGTTCAACAAATTAAACTTGTTTTAACTTACAACCTTCTCAATTCAAGTGTTATATAAACTCATCTTTATATTTTCACAAAGCACTTAGTTTCAAATTCTATAACGATTCATAAGTTTCTGACTGTCCAACTGGAGTTGGATGTGCTTTGTTGTTGGATAAGTCTTCTTCTTTCTCTCATGCTCGATGCTGATGTGACAATCTTCTATCCAAGGAATACCACTAATTCTAAGGTAATAGTCATAGTTAGTATTCTTATTCTTATCTTATTATTGTTTCCGCCTTGAGTTCAGATTTCTATCAATCCTTGATAATGCTCATGCTTATTTGCAGGTACCAAATCCAACGATCTATGCTTTGATGGAACTGAGTTTCAATTTTTGTCAAAATTTAGGCCATAAAAGTACGGTTTGTTAAATTTGGTATCAGAGGCTAGGTTAATAGATCAGAGGAATTAGGATAAATTGAAAGAACGTATTCATACTTTCCTATCTATTAATATTATATTCTTACGCTAGATTCTAAGAGTTCCGACTATAGAAGTAGTTGTAGTTCCACTCCAAAGAAATGGACAAAGCAACTATGGGTTGGAAATATCTTAGAGCTATGATTTTCATGCCGACTCCAAAATTCCCCATGGAGTGCTGGCGATGCGTAAAGCGCTGTTGATGAACAGCATGAGTTCGACATATGACAGAATCCCGAAGACTAGAGATGTTCGACTTGATGGTTGAGATTCTAGCTAACTTGTGATTTTGGATTTTGAGTTCCATTTGGAGACTCACATTTATTCCAGATGGATGGGAAATTTGAGACTGTATGTTGCAATTGTCCAAAAGTAAGTTTTAGGGTGCATTCATTTATTGCCTCTTTGATGGAAAATCAGATTTTTATTTGGATAATTAATGTCAATTCCTTAGTCTAAAACCTGTTAGAGAATTCTTATAAAGTATATTTTTGAAATACCTTAGAGTTTAAATAAAGGGTTTTCAAATGATTTCTTTTTCCAAAGATTTATTTTGGGAGAGTTTTGAAATTTTAATTTTCAAAGAAACACGTATACTACTAAGTTGGCCATGTTAAGAAATTCTTAGTTTATAAAAGATTAATTCTTTAAATCCTTAAATATTTATATATATTAGTAAAGGCTTGATATTGATTTTTGGCAAGAAAATAGTTTTCCAATTTGGGAAATTTGTGTTTTAAAAAGGTTTTTGGAAACCTCAAATATTTATATATATATATATATAAGTTTGATTTTTAAAGGGAAGTTTGGTATGAAATAGTTTTTGTTATTTAGAAACAAGTATAAAGGAGCATATATTTAGCTCAGTGATTTTTCGGTTTATAAAATCGAAGTTTTTATATTTTCTCTCTTTAAGGTACAGACAAAATAGGAATGACATTCAGTTTTATTGGGGTATGTAATTTGAAGTATTTTGTACCCACCAACTATTGGACGCATGTGAAGTAGGTAGGAAATAACAGTTGGAATATTTTTGGGTTTTTAGAAGTGTTATTGGTCGCAGTAGTTTTGTTGAGGCTATCGCAATCTTTCCAAAGGAGGATTTACATGGTAAGGTGGATACTGTCATGTGGAAGGTAGAATTTTTCTGGATGGGCTAAGATGAAGATGGTGTGTGTAACGGTCGTTAGAATATTAGTTAATTTAACTGGCCCAATTGGGTCCAAGTTCGGGCCATGCCCAAATCTGTGCTGGCAGTTGACCGCAAGCGGTCGACCGATTGACCTAATAGCGATCGACACCAAGTGGATTCTGGCTGAACCCGAACCTGCAACATGACTATAAGTTGCATCAAACCATCAGCCGCCACACCCTCCCTCATTCTCTTCCTCCTCTCCATTTTCAGCCAAAACCCATTTCCACCTCCCCCTTCCTCCACTTAATCAAAGCCTCTCTCTTCCATTCCTCTACCAAGCGATGCCAAAATTCTTGCGCATCAGACCTTGCCCCACCACCACTCCAGAACTAAACCCTTTTCTCCCTTTTTCCAACCGCCTCTCAGCCCATGGAACCGCCATGCACCGGCGGCACTTCCTCTCATCATCCTGGCCTTACTTCGCAAGAAGCCGCTTGGCTTGACCGGAACGAGTGGAAGATCTCCACTTATCTCGAAATGGCGAACTTTGATTTTCTCCACGGATGACTAGTATAATTCGAAGATTCCGTAGCTCTTGGGCTAGAAGAGATTTTCATCATGACAGGAATTATACCGATCCTCCACTTCGAGACTTATGAGCGGTAATATTACCCATGTTGCATCCGTCTTTTTGACGCACATATGACGTAGAATTTTGATGATGGCAACAGCTATATTGAGTCTGAGGTGAAAGGAGCTCGGATCGAGATGATAAATGATGATCCCGCTGAGATTTTGGAGATATCTGTAGTAGGCGTAGATTTGGACGACACGGAGATGACATATCCTGAGATTCTACGGCGGATCTTTTTTGAAAATGTCGATGATTGGAGGACCGACAATTTACGACCGGTTTCCCGTCTCGTCATGCACATCATTCAACACAGCATCATGCCGAAGACGGGGAGCCTCGACCAAATCTATACCTCAGTGCAGAGATCCGCTTATGCTATAATTGGCGGCATAGGCATCAATTAAGCTCATGTTTTGATGCTCCATATGGTCGATCAGGGAGTTGGTACCCCGAGGACTCACTTCTTATTTTGCCACTTTCTCACTCGAGTGTTAGGCATTACGAGGTAAATTTGAGCAGAGAGCCAATAGTGAGGAAGGTCCCTCCCTCCATCGACCGTACCACTACTAAGAGGATGAATATTCCTTTACCACATGTACCAGCACCTGAGCAGTAGCACCAGCAGCAAGGGATAACATAGGGTGTCAAGGGATACTTGAGTCCTGAGCTTGTTGCTACCCATTAGGTTCAGACAGACCTCCGAGAGGTTAGGGCGGAGCAGCAGCGCCAGAGGCATGAGATTGCATGCATAACCGCCATGCTACGACCATTCCACGGTCGCGTTAATGGCTCGAGCTCCAGCCATGGAGCGAGACCTTCTCACAGTTCGTAAGCGTTGTTTTATTTAGGATTGTTGTATCTTTTTATTTCTAGCATTTTTTCTTTTTCTTTTTGGTTGTTGGGTTATAAAACTGTTAGTTGTCTCTTATAAAAGTTATGCATGATATTATGAGTTTCTATTCATTTTCTGTGTTATTGTTTCTGGATATGCGAACCGCTCATATGCATAGTAGAAAAATAGTATAAATATGGGAATCTCATAAAGACACTTGACTAACAGTAAATGTAATATAAGACTGGAAGTTTAGAATAGTTGAATTTTTTTAGCGAAGGACAGGATAAAGTTATTTTGATGTCACAGTTGATTGCTCATGTTCCTTAAAAGCTAAGGTAGTGTTTGGGTTGTTGTTTTTAGTTTTGGGTTTTCGTCCATACAAAAATGCACATGAAGCGTGTATATTGCCGAAAATGACCAATTTAGAAAATGAAGTTAACATACAAAATAGAAAACGATATTTTTTTATTTTCAGTGTTTTGGAAAATAACTCAAGCATGTGAAACAATCCATTCTTCCGTCGTCCCTCTATCCCCTTCGTCCTCCCATCTGTCTTTTTTTCATCCCCTCCGTCGTCTCTTCATTTCATATTTGACATACATATTGAAAATCGAAAACAAAAAATCCGTTTTTAAACCAAACACTACATAAATTTTTTGGATAATAGATATGTTGACATTTTAAAATGAAATGTCAAATTTTTGGGTGAAGGTTAGTTGTAAAATTTTGGAATTTGGTTTACGCGTTTATTGCATAACCGACTTTTGATTACGCTGAAATTGTGGCATGATTTATCAAAATTTTTGAGAAGGAAAATATTTTGAAAAATTTCCCCTTTATTTGAAAAGTTTCATTTTGAATAAACAAAGAAAGAAAAAGTTGTGTTTTAGTTATTTTGGCCCTTAAATTATTTTTAGAGTTTTTGTTCGAAAATTTATTTCAAGGGAAAATGCATGTCTAAATATTTTAGGATTTTATTTTTCAGTTGACGTACAAATTTGAAAAGTGAGAAAGATTTTTGTGAAAACTTTGATTCTGAAGGCCACATATTAGGCGTAGGGAAGGCAAATAAAGTTAAAATTTGTGAATTTAGCGGTGCATTAGGATCGATAATGCGATAAATGCAAGCGGTAAGAAGTAAAAAGCTATTTTAACCTTGGAATTTCTATTTCCATATCTTTTCGATAACACATGCAAGTCTATTTTTAGATTTAATTCCATTTTAGAGCTTGAAAATAAGCTTCCTTATGCGTTTTGTGCATGCAAAATTTGGAGTAAACCCGGGGCAGTGAAGAAATTTACACTGTACTACAAGAATAGAAAGATTATAGTGTGATAAGAAAGTTAAATTCTCCATCTAAATTCCTTTTTTCGGCATAAGCGTAATGTTTAGAAAGCAATTTCTCGATGCATTAGATTACTGAATGGTAGGAAGTGAATGTAAAATTGGTTGCTTCATACTTCTATTCATAGAAGTGTGGGGGTTTTGATTGAAAAGATTTTTCAAAAAAAACTGCATACATATAGAACTGCCAGTATATATATAGGTGTAATGTCCTCCCACTTAGAGGCCAAAAACTAACGACTACGGATGCTGCAGTCATCCATAGTTATTAATCCTTGGCTACCAAATACGGCGATGTTAGATTTATTAATACATAGAAACGCATGAATATGGAAAAAAATATTTAAACTTCAACCAAGTTCACATTTCATTCCAAAATATTTCCAATCCATTACATAATCCCAAATTCGCAAATCGTGTTTAGAGAAAATATATTTATTACAACATATGCCAAGAGTGACATATGAAGATGCCCTCATGAATGATCAGAGTATATACAGGCAATATAATAACTTCGCCATTACAAACAACACAACGGAATCAAAAGAAAGAGAACTCTAAATATTTATCATGCCTCATGCACGTCTCCGGAAGCTTAATCATCTTAAGAGGTATCTGAAAACCTCAACTCTCAAACTACTCAAAATCAATTGAGTACCCGAGAATTTAAGGGGAAAACATAAACTTCGAGTCGTACATAAAGCCTGGTATGAATAATAATCTATCATCTCAAATCATTTAGATATCTAGTGAGACCACATCGCTTAGCGGAACGGGTTTCCTCTCACCAGTATCTCAAAACCATTTATAAAACCATATACTGTTCTCCTGCATCAACAATGGTTAAAACAATTCAAAATAGTATAATATGATGATATGCAAAAACAAATGAATCAATTCTGGATTCCCCATCCCCATTCATTTTAGACTATCTGTCTCAATTATAGTTTCTAGGATTACTATTAACCTATTAGTTTTCAAGGGTTGACTAATAACCGGTTAAACATTTATGGACTCCTTGTCCAATTACATAGTTTTCATGGGATCACTATGAACCTATTGGTAACTCCAATATCTTACTCTTATCCTAGTTTTCATAGGTTGACTAGTAACATATTGGTAACCCCAATATCCTTCATCTTGCCCAAGTTTTCATAGATTGACTAGAAACCTATTGACATCTGTCAATATTTCATTCGGATATAGTTTTCATGGGCTAACTACAAACCTACTGGCCCCTTGCAATATCAAATCATAGTTTTCATGGTCATACTTTGAACCTGTCTATTTGACATCTTCCTTTATACGTAGTTTTCTATGAACCTGTCTATCTGACATCTTCCTTTATACATAGTTTTCATGGGCTAACTATGAGCATGTCTTTCTGACATCTTCAATTATACATAGTTTTCATGGGCTAACTATGAACCTGCCTTTCTGACATCTTCATTTATACATAGTTATCATGGGCTAACCATGAACCAATTGGCCTCTATCAATATCTTTCCCTTCACATAGTTTTCATGGGCTTACTGAGAACCTATCGGCCCCTGCCAATATCTTTCTTTTATATTTTAGCATCCTATATTCTGGTCTTCCTGACCCTCCCGGATGCAATTCTACTCATTCAAGAGTTTTATCAATTTATATTCACTACTGGGTTAACCTAATTGGTTCTTCTACCCTTTATCCTCAAAATGCAGTTATGGGTCCATTTAAAAGTGAATATATTCATATTTGAAGAAGCAACATAGCAATACCACTCCTGTGGGTTTAAATTTATCAAAGATAGCTTCTTCTTAAAACCATTATAAAAAATCCTTTAATATTGCCATGGGTTTTTTTCTTTAAAAATAGAGTTTGGGTTATAAAACCTTTTGACACCTTCGAAACCTAGCTTTCGACTTCATAAGATGACCTCCTTCGAAAGCTCTTAAAAACATTAGGCTCCTTCCTTATAATACTTTAAAATCTACCTTTTTTGAAACCTTTAGAATACATTAAAGTATCAAATTTAACCTTTAGAAGCTTAGCTTCGAAACCAGTTGAAAGTACCCCTTTGGACACCATTGGAAGTAACCCTTTCGAAATCATTGAAACTATCCCTTTCGAAAGCATTGGGTTTATACTTAAAATATTATTTGGGTCAAAGTGAATATAGTCGAACTCATCTGTTTTGAAACCATTCTTTATCATATATAAAAATATTGGGGAAAACTTGATGGCGTCGGCACCATCCCTTTCGAAAGCATAAAACTTATGGGTAAAACATTAGAAGGTTGGTGCTGAAACCCCTTTCAAAACCATCCCCTTTGAAACCCCTAACCCCTTTTGAAAGCTATAGGAAGTGGCTTTAGCTTATAAAACAAAGTACCCTTTCGACAACGTTAATATCTTCAACTCCATCAAAAGGTTAAAGAACGGCAGCAAGGTATCGATTAGGTCGAAACCCCTTCCTTCAAAACATTCTTTCATAAGTAAAGGAACCCAATCGAAAGCAATTATAAGTTAATGGCAACCCTTTCGAAACCTTTATAAAACCATCTGCTTCGACTCTGTCGAAGGCTAAAACAAAACAAAGGCAGACGCTTTTCTTTTATAAAATAAACCACGGTTTCGACTCCTTCCGAAGCTAGGCTTTCAACACTTAACCTTTCGCCTATCTCCAATCCACTACGTACCATCTTAGTGTTACCTTGTGTATTGGTTTCGGTAGGGTAGGTTTCGATAAAGATGGAGGTGGAAGCTTCTGTGTCGAAAGGTGCTTTCCTAAGTAGGCAGAACCTATTTTCTAAGTAAACTTGGTTTAGTTCTTTATAAAGTAAACTTTTCTCTAACTAACCTGCCACGTGTCAACACCACATTGGTTGCCTTAACTTTTTCAAATTCTTTTCAAAAATTAACTACCGCTAATCAGATCTAAACCATGGTTAAGTAATCCACTTAAGCCCTCCCTTAATCAAAACCAATTTTGCAAAGAAGTCCCTCTTCTAAAATAATTTATTTTTTATAGCAAATCACTTTGAAAAAATCCCCAAAAATTCCAGAAATTCACTTTAATCATTTTATCTAACATATCAAAATTCCAGACCCAAATTCTCAATATATTCTCCAAAATAAATTTATAAACCCAAATAACCATATTTTCCTTTGAAAATTCATAATAATATTTTCATAGCTTGGAAAATTCTCAAAATTGAAATCCAACTCCAAAATCATGTTTCTCATAACATAAAATTTTCCCATGGCATTTAAACATCATTAGATCTCGGTTTTAACCTAAAACCATGCAAAATCTCTTTTAAACAATCTTGTTTAAATCAAATAAATCATGAATCAAGCATATCATCATCCAATATATCATAAAAATGAATTTACCCTTAAATCCGAGAATATATGATTCAAAACAAAAATAGAGATGGTATTATTATTCACCTTGATCTAGATAAGGAGATTGGATTGAGATTGATTTTCCCTAAGCTTGATTCTCTAGTTTTAATTTGATTTCCTCTACTTTAATGGCCGACCTCTCCCTTGCGTTTAATTTTTAAAATGACTTGAATGAAAAGAAAACGGTTAGGAACGAAAATATATAAGGGTAAGGGTCTTTTGGCGGCAAATTCCTAATATACCCTTATGTATTTTGTTTAACCCAAAACCATTCTTAAGCCCATTAATTAACATATTAGGCTCGGCCTTTAATTAATTAATTCAAGTCCCAATCCCCTTATCACTTAACATTTACATTATTCTATTTAATTTATTTAATTAAATCTCCTGAATAATGTTATCAAAAAAAATTAGGGGTGTTACAGGCTCCCCTCCTTAAAGAATTCATCCTCGAAATTTAGTAAGGACTAAATACTAAACATATCAATCATCTATAACTACTCCTAACAACAATACTAGTCTACCTGACTAGGAGTTATCTATATAAATCTAATATAGACATACCCTCAAAGCAGATCAGGATAAGTATCTCGAATCGTGTTCTCTGTCTCCCAAGTACAGTTCTTCTCTTTATCGCTCCGCTGAACTTTCACCAACTTGACTGTCTTGTTCCTCAGTCTTATCTCATCTCTCGCAACAACCTGAACTGGTTGTCACACAAAAGTCAAATTAGGCTCCACTACCAAATCCTCCAGCTATGTTTGAGGAATAGTAGCCTCTAGATCATGCACATACCTGCGATGATGAGACACACGAAACACATTATGAACACCTGCCATATTGCTCGGCAACTCAACTCTGTACGCGAGCTTTCCAATCTTGTCTATACTCTGGAATGGACCAACAAATCTTGCAGCCAACTCCCTTGACTTTCTGAACCATACCATACTGATGCAGGCCAAGCTATAATTTTCCAAGGCTTAAGTCGTGACCGACTTAATAGAATTGAAGACATAAGTCGTGACCGACCTAACGTGGCCATAAGTCATGACCGACTTAGCAAAGACCTTAAGTCGCTCCAACGACCTAGTGTAACTCGGCAACGACTTGGTGAAGACTTGCGAGTTAACAAGTTCCTTAAGTCGCCTGAACGACCTAACGAAGCAGATCTAAGTCGTCTATGACTTAACTCGAGCAGGTCACGACCTAAGGAAGAAGCGGATCTAAGTCGGCTACGACTTAAAGGAAGTGTTTTAGGTCGTCTGCGACCTAACGAGTATGCTGGGGGAAAAGATCTCACGACCTAAGATAAGTCGCGTACGACCTACGACCTAAGTTAGGTCGCAAGAAAATTTAGGTCGCCAATTGCTACAGCTCGCTGAGGATTGAAGCCGTTGATTCTTATGCCGCCTTAATCTCTGTCGTTGATTCTTTAAGTCGCATGAAGACTGGGTATCTTTTAAGTCGTTTGTATGATAAGTCGCTACATGTGTTAGGTCGTATACGACCTAAGTGTTGTAAAGTCGTGATGTATTGTATGTGTTGCTTGTTAAGTCGCTATGATCTATGTTGTATTGTTTCTTTGTACATATTGTTGAGTTGTTGTGTTATAGGTCGTAAGTCGTAATGTTTGTATTGTAAACTGATAAGTCGTGAACGACTTATGATGAGTCGTAGGTCGTAGGGTGATGAGTCGGAAACGACTTAAGACTTGTGTAATTTTCTGTGGCATGTGTTGTAGCCTATAAATAGGCAAGTTGTGTCATTTTGTAAAGTTAGTTGATTTGAAATAAAAACTTTGTTTTGTTAGCTTTGTGCTTTCACCAAATTGGTAGTCGAGTGTAATCTCCTATCTCCACTCTCGGATAATCGAGTGTGCTCGATTCAACGACAGCTGAAGCCGATTCACGGAATCTAGCGCGCTAGATCAACATGTGAAGAATCGCAGATCTTTGAACCCGGTATCGTGCGCGATCAATGAGTTCGGGATAGCTAGAATTCGGTATCTTCGGATCAACGAATTCGAGCATTTCAGTATCTTCCAATCCATCGATCGCTACTTTCATCAATTTACATTGTTTTGATTAATCCGCTGCGTCGGTTTTGGTATTAGAGCTTGTTTAGCCAATCATAGCTAAATCGAGTCTTGGAGCCAATTATTTTGAAGAAGTTTGAAGAGTTAGCCGAGCTTGAAGTGTTGAGCCGTGCAATTTTGTTGGAAGTATTGAAGTGGTGTTCGTCTTGTTTTAGCAACAAGGTTGGAGATTTTGATCCATATCATTTTAGATCGAAAGTTGGAGAAGTGTTTGAATTTGGCCGTGGTTGTTTGCGCGCCAAAGAGGAGTTGAAATTTTAAAGTGGACGAGTTAGCATAAGTCGGAGCTGAGCTAAGGGAAGTTAGGCCGTACATCATTTGGTATCTTTTGCTTAGTCCAAGCGAGAATTGTAGAATTTGTGAAGTTTTCAAGCATGCCGCCAAGAAGAGCTAATCGACATCAAAACGTTGAAGCATTGTATCGAAGAGAAGAAGCTGATGAGATGGAGCAAAGAATCAATGAAAACTTTAGTGAAAAGCTTAACGAAGGAATTGGTCGGTTAGAGAAGATGATGTTAGAGATGAATCAGAATCGGAGAAGGGTATCACCTGAATCTAATCATAGGGGAAGTAGAGTCTCGCCACATTCCAATCGAGACAGAAGTGTTGATGATGATCGAAGTCGAGATAGAAATGTGAATGATCGTAATCGGAGGAATGCAGATCGAAGGGATGTTGGTGGAAGAAATGGTGGTAGTAGAGATGCTGGTGGTCAGGATCGACATCGATATACATCAGATTGTGAAGAAGAGTATGATGGTGGTAGTGTTCATGGACGAGGACGAGGACAAGGAAGAAATTACTCTGAGTATGATCACAAGTGGGAGTCGGGGATGAAGACTGAAATTCCTGAATTCAAAGGTGGTATGCAAGCGGAGGAGTTTCTAGATTGGGTGGCTAATGTTGAGGAGATTTTTGACTTCAAGGAAGTTCCAGAACATCGTAGGGTGAAGTTGGTTGCTACAAGGTTGAGGGGTAGAGCTTTGGCGTGGTGGCAGCAAACCAAACTTACACGTGAACGGATGGGGAAGTCAAAGGTTGAATCATGGGAAAAGATGAGGAAAATGATGAAAGCCACATTCTTACCTTATAACTATCAGTCGCTTATGTATCAGAGGTTGCAAAACTTGAGACAAGGGACGAAATCTGTGAATGACTATGCTGACGAATTTTATCAACTGATTGCAAGGAATGATATTATGGAGACAAAAGAACAATTGACAGCTAGATTTGTGGGGGGGTTGCGAATGCAGATTCAGGATATGGTTAACATGTTTGATCCCAGATCTGTAGCGGAAGCACATCAAAAAGCGTTGTCTTGGGAGAAACAGGGAAGACGAGGAGGTGGTATGTTTACAAATTCCAACAATCCAGTGAAGGGTGTTAGTGTAAGTTCTAATGTTTCAAAAGCTGTTGCAAAACCAGTTGTGAATGAGGTTGGGAAGATGAAAGTCAGTAATGGTTTCAAGTGTTATAATTGCTAAGAAATGGGCCACAAAAGTAATGAATGTCCAAAGCCGAAGAAGAGAGCTATGATAGCAGAGGTTGAGGATGAGGATGAAGAAGCTGAAGGTTCCAATTCACCACCTGATGAGGAGGAAGAAGAAGTGTCGGGAGACGAAGGTTATAATCTAATAATGAAGAGGTCCTGTTTAACACCAAAGCAAGAGGAGGATTGTAGTTGGTTGAGAAGCAATATTTTTCAGTCAACATGTACCATTCTGGGGAAGGTTTGCAAATTTGTTATTGATGCTGGAAGCTGTGATAATATAATTTCTTCAGAAGCTGTGAGGAAATTGGCATTGAAGACTGAGAAACATCCGAAACCGTACAAGCTAGCTTGTTTGACGAAAGGCGGGGAGGTGAAGGTTGGACGAAGGGCTTGTGTAAAATTTTCAATTGGAAAGAAATATAAAGATGAAATCTGGTGCGATGTGGTAGATATGGATGTCTGTCATTTGTTGTTGGAGACCGTGGCAGTATGATAGGACGGTGCAACATGATGGGCGTACCAACAGTTACAGTTTTATATTTGAAGGCACAAAAATTACTCTAGTTCCAAAGAAGCGACAACAGGAAGAAAACAAACTGGAGGAGATTGAAGAGCTGAAAACTTTATTATCCTTGAAGGAGTTTGTTAAAGAAGTTGAAGAGGAACCTGAGGTGTTTTTGTTGATTGGACGAGAGAGTCAGGAAGTGGTGGAAATACCAGAAGAAGTAAAACCAGTACTGGAAGAGTTTGACGATGTATTTTCAGAGGAGTTGCCAACAGAGTTACCACCGTTGAGGGACATTCAACATCAAATTGATCTTGTTCCAGGAGCTGTGTTACCTCACAGACCACACTACAGAATGAGTCCAAAAGAGCATGAGGAGTTGCGAAGGAAAGTGGAAGAATTGCTTGAACAAGGGCGTGTGTAGGAGAGTTTAAGTCCTTGTGCTGTACCAGCTTTATTGGTACCCAAAAAGGATGGAACGTGGAGGATGTGCACAGATAGTAGAGCATTGAATAAGATCACAGTCAGATACAGATTTCCGATGCCGAG
Organism: Allium fistulosum; assembly: GCA_030737815.1. NCBI lineage: Eukaryota > Viridiplantae > Streptophyta > Magnoliopsida > Asparagales > Amaryllidaceae > Allium > Allium fistulosum. The sequence goes on from CM060904.1 coordinate 1,257,389,000, forward strand.
GCTTGATGATTTATTGGATCAAATCAGTGGGTCCGTAATCTTTTCTAAGATTGACTTGAAGAGCGGTTATCATCAGATTCGCATTAGACCAGGGGACGAATGGAAGACATCATTCAAGACGAGGGAAGGATTGTATGAATGGCTGGTAATGCCGTTTGGTCTATCGAATGAACCAAGTACATTCATGAGGGTGATGAATCAAATTTTCAGGCCATACATTGGGAAATTTGTGGTGGTTTACTTCGACGATATTCTAATCTACAGTGCTAGTACAGAAGAGCATGTTCAACATTTGAAGAAAGTGTTAATTATTCTTCGTGAAGAACAATTCTATGCTGCTACAAAGAAGTGTGTTTTTATTGCGAGGAGTGTTTTATTTCTGGGGTATGTTGTGTCGGAAGAAGGAATACAGGTTGACCAATGTAAAGTGGAAGCTATCAGAGATTGGCCACAACCCAAGACGATAACGGAAGTTCGTAGTTTTCACGGGTTGGCTTCATTTTATCGAAGGTTTATTCCACACTTTAGTAGTGTGATGGCGCCTGTGACTGATTGTATGAAGGGTAAACAGTTTGCATGGACGGAGGAAGCAGGGGTTGCTTTTGAGCGAATCAAAGGACTTTTGACGTCTGCACCAATTCTAGTATTACCAGACTTTCAGTTGTTGTTTGAACTACACACTGATGCATCCAAGGTTGGGATTGGAGGAGTGTTGAGTTAGAGGGGACGTCCGATTGCATATTTCAATGAGAAGTTATCAGGAGCGAAGATGAGATATAGTACATATGATGTGGAATTCTATGCTGTTGTGCAAGCCATTAAACACTGGAGACATTATCTATTTCAGAAAGAGTTTGTTCTTTACACTGACCATGAGGCGTTGAAACATTTACAAGGGCAAGACAAGATTTCAGCGAGACATGCATCATGGATTGCATATCTGCAACAATTTACATTTGTAGTGAAACATAAATCGGGAGTGACGAATCGTGTTGCGGATGCGTTGAGTAGAAGGAATCACCTGTTAACTACAATGAAGGTTGAAGTGACGGGGTTTGATATGTTGCCAGAATTATTTGTCGATGATCCTTACTTTGCAAAGTTTGTTGATAAAGTCAAGGAGGGGAAGACGGAGGAGTTTATGATGGTAGATGGTTTTCTGTTCAAGGGAAATCGATTATGCATACCTGATTGTAGTTTGAGAATAAAGATTGTAAAAGAGCTACATGAAGAAGGACATGTTGGGAGAGACCGTACATTACAATTGATTTCACAATCTTACTTTTGGCCGTCGATGAGGAAAGAAGTAGAAAAGTTTGTGGAGAGATGTCATATCTGTCAGGTTTCGAAAGGAACTGCGACCAATGCGGGATTATATATGCCGTTACCTGTACCAACTAAACCATGGGTTGATGTGAGTATGGACTTTGTGTTGGGGTTGCCGAGAACGCAGCGTGGTAACGATTCCATTTATGTGGTGGTTGACCGATTTTCGAAAATGGCACATTTTATTGCTTGTAAGAAGACGGCGGATGCTGTTCATGTTGCTCAATTATTTTTCAAAGAAATCTATCGACTTCATGGATTGCCAGAATCTATTGTGTCGGATAGGGATACTCGATTTCTGAGTCATTTTTGGCTAAGTTTGTGGAAGATGGTGGGAACAAAGTTGAACTTTAGCAGCGCTTATCATCCGCAGACGGATGGACAGACCGAGGTTGTGAACCGATCATTGGGGAATTTGTTGAGATGTCTTGTGCAAGACAATCTGAAGAGTTGGGACATGAAGTTATGCCAGGCAGAGTTTTCTCATAACCATGCGGTAAACCGTAGTACGGGTTTCAGTCCATTTCAGATAGTGTATTCAATTTTGCCAAAAGGGCCGTTGGAATTAACGGGCATACCACAACCAAAGAAGACAGTCAAGCGAGCTGCTGATTTTGTTGAAGGGTTGACTGAATGTCATAAAATCGTCTAGGAACGACTGGAGAAGGTGAATGAAAAGTATAAACGATCTGCGGACTTAAAGCAAAGAAATGTTGAGTTTAATGAAGGAGATATGGTATATGCTGTGATAACAAAGGATCGTTTTCCAATAGGCGCTTATAACAAATTGAAAGCCAGAAAAATTGGTCCTGTAGAAATCGTCAAACAGATTAATGAAAATGCTTATAAATTGAAGCTGCCGGAGGGTGTGTACACGTCGGACGTATTTAATGTTAAGCATCTCGTACCTTATCACGGGGATGAGCGTATTGCGGGGGAGGAAAGTGCAAATTCGAGGATGAATTTCTTTCAACCAGGGGAGGATGATGCAGGCCAAGCTATAATTTTCCAAGGCTTAAGTCATGACCGACTTAATAGAATTGAAGACATAAGTCGTGACCGACCTAACGTGGCCATAAGTCATGACCGACCTAACGTGGCCATAAGTCGTGACCGACTTAGCGAAGACCTTAAGTCGCTCCAACGACCTAGTGTAACTCGGCAACGACTTGGTGAAGACTTGCGAGTTAACAAGTTCCGTAAGTCGCCTGAACGACCTAACGAAGCAGATCTAAGTCGTCTACGACTTAACTCGAGCGGGTCACGACCTAAGGAAGAAGCGGATCTAAGTCGGCTACGACTTAAAGGAAGTGTTTTAGGTCGTCTACGACCTAACGAGTATGCTGGGGGAAAAGATCTCACGACCTAAGATAAGTCGCGTACGACCTACGACCTAAGTTAGGTCGCAAGAAACTTTAGGTCGCCAATTGCTACAGCTCGCTGAGGATTGAAGCCGTTGATTCTTATGCCGCCTTAATCTCTGCCGTTGATTGTTTAAGTCGCATGAAGACTGGGTATCTTTTAAGTCGTCTGTATGATAAGTCGCTACATGTGTTAGGTCGTATACGACCTAAGTGTTGTAAAGTCGTGATGTATTGTATGTGTTGCTTGTTAAGTCGCTATGATCTATGTTGTATTGTTTCTTTGTACATATTGTTGAGTCGTTCTGTTATAGGTCGTAAGTCGTGACGTTTGTATTGTAAACTGATAAGTCATGAATGACTTATGATGAGTCGTAGGTCGTAGGGTGATGAGTCGGAAACGACTTAAGACTTGTGTAATTTTCCGTGGCATGTGTTGTAGCCTATAAATAGGCAAGTTGTGTCATTTTGTAAAGTTAGTTGATTTGAAATAAAAACTTTGTTTTGTTAGCTTTGTGCTTTCACCAAATTGGTAGTCGAGTGTAATCTCCTATCTCCACTCTCGGATAATCGATTTCGCTCGATTCAACGACAGCTGAAGCCGATTCACGGAATCTAGTGCGCTAGATCAACGTGTGAAGAATCGCAGATCTTTGAACCCAGTATTGTGCACGATCAACGAGTTCGGGATAGCTAGAATTCGGTATCTTCGGATCAACGAATTTGGGCATTTCAGTATCTTCCAATCCATCGATCGATACTTTCATCGATCTACATTGTTTTGATTAATCCGCTGCGTCACATACCCTTCATCGGTGATACCTAAATGAAAACCCTGTCTTCAACTGAGAACTCTAGGTACTTACGCCTTTTATCTGCATAACTTTTCTATCTGGATTGAGCTTCCTTCATACGTTCTCGGATCAGCTCAATCTGGACCTAAGACCAATCTGTCTCCAGTCTCCAACCAACATGCATGGGATTTGCATGGCCTTCCATACAAAGCTTCAAAAGGCTCTATTCCTATAGTAGTCTGATAACTATTATTATAGGAAAACTCAATCAAATGCAGGTGATCCTCCCAAGATCCACCAAAATCCAACACACAAGCTCTCAACAAATCCTCAAGCACCTTATTTACTCTCTCTGTCTGCCCATCCATCTGTGGGTGATATGCGGTACTCATCTGAAGCTTAGTGCCGAACACATCCTGTAGACTCTTCCAAAATTCACTAGTGAATAAAGCATCTTTGCCGCTGACTATGCTACTAGGAACTCCATGAAGTCTAACTATGTTCTTCATGAACAACTTCTCCAAAACTAGTGTCGACCTGGTCGACTTTACTGGAATGAAATGGGCAGTCTTGGTCAACTTGTCCACAATAATCCATATACTTTCATTTTCTTCCCTTGAACTTAGCAATCCATCAATAAAATCCATGGATATCGAATCCCATTTACAAACTGGAATATCTAGAGGTTGAAGTAACCCACTCGGCTTCTGATGTTCGGCTTTCACTGGTTGACAGTTTACACACTGCTTAACCCACAAGCCAACATCCCTCTTCATGCCTTCCCAATAGAAGCTCCTCTTCATAACTTGATACATCTTGGTCCCTTCAGGATGAATCGTAAACTTGGATCGATGATATTCCTCAAGAACTTCTCTTTTCAAGTTCTCAATATCTGGAACACATAACCGTCCCTTCTTTCTCAACCATCCTCTCTGGTCAAGACAAAAATCTTTCAAACCATCGACCTAAGTTCCAACCTCAAGCCTTCTGATCCTCTCGGCTAATAATGGATCCTCCTTCTACTTAGAAGCAATTCTCTTGATCAGCACTGGTCGAACTTCTAAACAAAACATTATTGTAGTATTTTGACTAGAACTAGCAGTCGATCTTAACTGCACACCTCAACTGGTCAAAACTTCTAGATCTTTACACCCTGTCAACAAAGCCAATGCTACATTCTGATGTCTTCTACTGAGAACATCAGCTGCCTTATTACCTTTCCCAGGTGTATACTCTATACCAAAATCATAAGCAGCCAAAAACTCCAGCCACCTTTGCTGTCTCATATTCAACTCCTTCTAAGAGAATAAGTATCTTAAAGACTTACGATCGGTATATAATTCAAATCTCTCCCCCAAGAGATAATGCCTCCAAATCTTCAAGGCAAAAATCACCGCTGCCAACTCCAAATCATGAGTAGGATATCTTGCTTCGTATGGTCTAAGCTGCCTAGATGCGTAAGCAATGACTTTGCCCTTCTACATCAACACTGCTCCCAATCCAGTCCCACATGCATCTGTGTACACTACCAACCCTTGATTTCCATCTAGAACTACTAATACTGGAGCATTGGTCAACAAATGCCTTAACATAAGGAATTCTTCCTCACATTTGTCGGACCAAAAACCTTCACTTCCTTCCTGGTAAGCTTAGTCAAAGGTGCTGCTATCTACTAGAATTCCTTGATGAATCTTCAGTAATAGCCAGCAAGTCCGAGAAAACTTCTGATCTCGGTCACCGTCTTTGGTCTCTTCCAATTGTTCACAACTTTGATCTTATCTGGATCGATTGGCAATCCTTTCTTTGAAACCACATGACTAAGAAACTTAACCTCTTTCTTCCCAAAATGACACTTGGAAAACTTCGCCTTTAGCCGATTCTGCCTCAGCATCTCTAACACAACTCTAAGATGATCTTCATGCTCTCTCTCATCCTTAGAGTATACCAAAATTCCATCTAGAAACATCAACACGAATCTATCCAAATACTCTCAGAAAACTCAATTCACTAAATCCACAAAGAAAGCAGGTGCATTCGTCAACCCGAATGGCATAACTAACCGCTCATACGAACCATATCTCGTTTGAAATGCAATCAAAGGAATATTGTCCTCTACCACTCTTAATTGATGGAACCCCGTTGCCAAATCCAACTGGGAAAACACTTTGGCTCCACTCAACTGATCAAACAGATCATCAATTCTCAGCAAAGGATACTTATTCTTTCTCTTCCTTTCGTTTAGCTTATGATAGTCGATACACATTCTCAACGACACATCTGGTTTCTTCACGATTATCGCGGCCGCTCCCCAAGGCAAACTGCTTGGTCTAATAAAATTCCTTCCTTCTAGATCCACTAGCTGCACCTTCAGTTCCTTCATCTCTGTCGGTGTCATTCTGCTAGGTGAACTACTCACAGGTTCAGCTCCTGACACAAGATCTATCCGAAACTCAACAACTCATTTCAGTGGCAGTCCTGCGACTAGCTCAAACACATCTGCAAACTCTTCTGCAATTCGAACCTGACTTAGCTCTTCTCTCACTTCCATTGCACTCAACAAAGCACAACTACTCCGGTCAGAATTCTCCATTGAGAATATAATTCGGTTATGTCTATCAGGGTGTCTCAAAGATATCTTCCCATCCTGGAAAATCATCCTGGCCTCATATCTTCTCAACCAATCCATACCTAAAATGATATCGAAATCTACGAAATCATAAACATACAAACTGCATGCAAACTTATGACCTAACAAATCAAGTTCTAACTGGTCATATCTTATCCCCAGAGTTGCATACCCTCCTATTGGCTTCGCAACCCTTAAGGAAGTAACAAGATATGTAGGTTCTAAGCATAACCTAACAACTAAACATTGGGATATAAATGAATGTGATGCACCGGTATCAAAAAGTATCCTAACAGGTATACTCTTAATCAAAAACGTACCTTCCATCATAGTTTTTCCTTTATCAGTTGCAGTAGGCTTAGCTAATGATCCAACAGTAAAAACATTCCCCTTGTCCACCTAGCTGGTTCTGGACACTGGTTCTTGTAATGCCCAACTTTGTCACAGTTAAAGCATTTCACATTCTTCTTGTCTGCAGCCTTCTTTCCTTTGCCTAACCGACACTCATTTGCATAATGACCCTTCTTGTCACATTTGTAGCAAACAAAATCAGCCTTTCCCCACTTGGCAGCATCCCTTTTCTACGCTCCCTTATTCTTTAAGAATTTCGTCTTCTTTCCTTGAGGACCTTGGGATTCAACTGGCTTCTCTCTAGCTGATATAGCAAGCATCTCCTCATGGTGAATGGCCATCTCCACCACCACATTACTAGGTTCTAGGGTATGGGTCATGGTCATCGTAGCAAGCTCAGCTCTATGTCCTTGAATGAACCATTTGTTCCTTCCAACATCAGTGTCAACCAAAGCATATCCATATTGAGATAGCTCATCAAACTTAGCAGCATACTCGACCACTGACATCTCTCCTTGAACTAGATCCATGAACTTACTTATCAATGTAGACTTAGCAACCTTAGACAAAAACCTCTGCTCAAACCTTCTCCTAAAATCATCCCATGTCAGCTCTTCCTCTGGAACTTCGGCGGTCACACTATTCTACCAATGAAGCGCTGCCCCTTGCAACTTCCTAGAGGCTAACCTTCTCTTTTTCCCATCATCCAAGCCTAGATCAGCACAGATCCTTTCACAGCTCAATAGCCAATTCTCAACTTCAACAGCATCCTCCGTTCCAACAAACGGCTTTCCACCCAAAATGGTGTAGTCTACGCTTAGCTTAGCATAGTTATTCCCAATTGGAGCCACAAGATTAGCTCCTCCAACATTACCAGCTACTCCAGCTTGTAACAGATTGGCTAACAACTGATACACCATCCCCGCATCTACTGGAAGATTTCCAACACCTACATTGGCTTCAACATTTGGATTAACATTAGCTTGTCGACCTTGATTCCTCCTGGTATTAGGTCGAGCATTTCCATTGATTGTGGTGCTTCCTGTAGCTAGATTTCCTCTTCCGTTTCCTGCTTCCATATCTTCTTTCCCGTAAATCTGCATACGAGCCTTAGTGATACAAAAGAACGGTCTAAGAGAGTGGGGAACACGTACTTATATATATATATATATATATATATATCAAATACAAGTACGTTACTATAGCGTTAACCCAAACCCTGATCATATTTTCAAATTCATTAAAAAGCTTTTAGGTTTAACTTTCTTTTAAAGTTTCATAAACCTATGCTCTGATATCAACTTGTAACATCTCTCTACTTGGAGGCCCAAAACTAACGACTACAGATGCTGCAGTCATCCATAGTTATTAATCCTCGGCGACCAAATACGGCGATGTTAGATTTATTGATACACAAAAACACATGAATATGAAAAAAAAAAATTAAACTTCAACCAAAATCACATTTCATTCCAAAATATTTCCAATTCATTACATAATCCCAAATTCGCAAATCATGTTCAGGGAAAATATATTTATTACAACATACGCCGGGAGCGACATATGAAGATGCCCCCAAGGATGATCAAAGTATATACATGCAATATAACAACTTTGCCATTACAAACAACACAACATAATCAAAAGAAAGAGAACTCTAAATATCTATCATGCCTCCTGCACATCTCCAGAAGCTTAACCATCTTAAGAAGTACCTGAAAACCTCAACTCTCAAACTACTTAAAATCAATTGAGTACCCGAGAGTTTAAGGGGAAAACATAAACTTCGAGTCAGACATAAAGCCTAGTATGAATAATAATTTACCATCTCAAATCATTTAGATATATAGTGGGACCACGCTGCTTAGCGAAATGGTTTCCTCTCACTAGTATCTCAAAACCATTTATAAAACCATATACTGTGCTCCTGCATCCACAATGGTTAAAACAATTCAAAATAGTATAATATGATGATATGCAAAAACAAATGAATCAATTCTGGATTCCCCATCCCCATTCATTTTAGACTATCTGTCTCAATTATAGTTTCTAGGATTACTATTAACCTATTAGTTTTCAAGGGCTGCCTAATAACCGGTTAAACATTTTAGAACTCCCTGTCCAATTACATAGTTTTCATGGGATCACTATGAACCTATTGGTAACTCCAATATATTACTCTTATCCTAGTTTTCATAGGTTGACTAGGAACATATTTGTAACCCCAATATCCTTCTTCTTGCCCTAGTTTTCATGGGTTGACTAGAAACCTATTGACATCTGTCAATATTTCATCCGGATATAGTTTTCATGGGCTAACTACAAACCTACTGGCCCCTTGCAGTATCAAATCACAGTTTTCATGGGCATACTATTAACCTGTCTATCTGACATCTTCCTTTATACATAGTTTTCTATGAACCTATCTATCTGACATCTTCCATTATACATAGTTTTCATGGGCTAACTTTGAGCCCGTCTTTCTGACATCTTCAATTATACATAGTTTTCATGGGCTAACTATGAACCTGGCTTTCTGACATTTTCATTTATAAATAGTTTTCATGAGCTAATTATGAACCTATTGGCCCCTGCTAATATCTTTCCCTTTACACAGTTTTCATGGGCTTACTGAGAACCTATCGGCCTCTGCCAATATCTTTCTTTTATATTTTAGCATCCTATATTATGGTCTTCATGACCTCCTCGATGCAATTCTACTCATTTAGGAGTTTTATCAATTTATATTCACTACTGGGTTAACCTAACTGGTTCTTCTACCCTTAATCCCTAAAATGCAGTTATGGGTCCATTTAAAAGTGAATATATCCATATTTGAAGAACCAACATAGCAATATCACTCCTGTGGTTTTAAATTTATCAAAGATAGCTTCTTCCTAAAAACATTATAAAAACTTCTTTAATATTGCCATGGGTTTTAAAAAAAAATAGAGTTTGGGTTATAAAACCTTTTGACACCTTCAAAACCTTGCTTTCGACTTCATAGGATGACCTCCTTTAAAAGCTCTTATAAACATTAGGCTCCTGCCTTATAATACTTAAAATCTACCTTTCGAACCCTTTTGAATATATTAAAGTATTAATATTTACCTTTAGAAGCATAGCTTTGAAACCAGTTGAAAGTACCCCTTTCGACACCATTGGAAATAACCCTTCCGAAATCATTGAAAGTACCCTTTTCGAAAGCATTAGGTTTGTACTTAAAATATTATTTGGGTCAAAGTGAATATAGTCGAAGGCATCTATTTGGAAACCATTCTTTACCATATATAAAAATATTGGGGAAAACTTGACGGCGTCGGCACCATCCCTTTCGAAAGCATAAAACTTCTGGGTAAAACATTAGAAGGTTGGTGTCGAAACCCCTTTCGAAACCATCACCTTCGATACACCTAACCCTTTTGAAAGTTATAGGAAGTGGCTTTAGCTTATAAAACAATGTACCCGTTTGACAGCGTTGATATCTTCAACTCCATCGAAAGGTTAAAGAACGACAGCAGGGTATCGACTAGGTCGGAACCCCTTCCTCTAAAACATTCTTTCATAAGTAAAGGAACCCGGTCGAAAGTAATTATAAGTTACTGGCAACCCTTCTGAAACCTTTATAAAACCTCTTTCGAAACCACCTGCTTCGACTCTGTTGAAGGCTAAAACAAAACAAAGGCAGATGCTTTTCTTTTATAAAACAAACCACGGTTTTGACTTCTTCGGAAGCTAGGCTTTCTAACCTTTCGTCTATCTCCAATCCACTACGTACCATCTTAGTGATACCTTGTGTATTGGTTTCAGCAGGGTAGATTTCGACAAAAATGGAGACGGAAGCTTATGTGTCGAAAGGTGCTTTCCTAAGTAGGCGGAACCTATTTTCTGAGTAAACCTGGTTTAGTTCTGTATAAAGTAATCTTTTCTCTAACTAACCTGCCACGTGTCAACACCAGATTGGTTGCCTTAACCTTTTCAAATTCTTTTCAAAAATTAACTACCGCTAATCAGATCTAAACCTTGGCCACAATGGTCGGATTTAATATATTTTTATCTAATGGTTCTGGTCGATTCTAGTGTCTATAAATTCAGGCCTAACCCTCCCTTCTCTTCACATATTTTTTTGGAGGCAGTAGCAAAGCTCTACCATTTCTTCTTCTCAACTTTCTTTCTAAATTATTAAGATAAGATGTTTGTATCTATATTCATATAAATTGGAGAAGAATAGAAATCTAATAAAAAAGAGAAGAGAATCATCCATATGCATATTTGAGCTAATCTATATATTTGTATCAATTTTCTCTCCCTTTCCCAGATTTCTTCTCAGATTTGTAATTAAAATGTATGTATATATCTTTTTATACATATCTCTTGGATTAAAAAGGATTTGGAGATGAATTAAAGGTTCTACTTCAGATCTGGAGATTTGGATCGCTTTTAAAAGGTGGGTGGGAAAATTTAAAGATTGTTATAATATGAAAATTGTCCCATTGGTGTTTATTTGATTTTTATGCCTAATTGGATAATTGTATATGAGTTGTAGGTAACAAATTGAATATAATCTGAACATAATAAATATTGCCTACATATTCTTGTTTATGAATTGATTTAGAATTGTTTACAACCTGATCTGGAAATCAGTCCCTAAAGTATGAATTTAGAATATTAATTTGAATGATATTTATTCTAGATCTGAGATAGGTTGTATAATAAGTTATAAATTTGGATTATTACCCTAATCTTGTTGGAATGTAAACTTTTCGATGTTTGGAATTGTTGAAATTTAGGTTCGCTTAATATTTGTAAATTAGTTTGATTTCTTTCCCTTTTAGAAAAATATAGCGTTTGTTCTAATAAGGAATACATGCAAATAGAAAGAGAAAGAGATGTGTAAAGTATGAATTCATTGCAGTTTACACTATCTATTTCGGTGATAAAAAGAAATGATTATTCCTTGTAATTTCAAATAATGTAATCATTTAAAGTTAAATATTTTGTTTTGAACTAATTTATGGAAATTATAGCAGATACTCTTTTTAGATATGATTCCAATAATTTAACATGGAAAATAATATTCTAGTGAAGATATATATAATAGAACATGTTTGATAAAAGTAAATATTTGTAGTAGTAATAATTAAATAAAAAGCTAATAACGAATATTTGTGCTTAGGATAATTAACTAATAGGAAAGGAATTAAAAATGTTGTATCTCCAATAAATGGGGAATAAATGGTAATAAATATAGGAGTTGTAATAATTTGATAGGGCAAATTGATTAATGGGACTGATAAAAATGGAAAAGATATAAAAGGTTACTAATTTGTAATTAGTAATCATACATAAATTTCTTAGGAAATGTCTGTTAGGATTTTATGGACAAATTAACATTTATGAGCATTAAACGGAGATTTATGGGTAAATAAATATTTAAGGTAAATCTTATTGCCTTAAATAAAAAGAAAGCTAAGTCCAATGTCTACCCAAGATAATATGAGTAAAGACTTAGGATGGTTAATTGGACTTAGTAGGTTAGTGATGCGAGGTTAGTAGTGTCACTCGACAAAAGACTGCCCTTCACTTTGAGGCTACCAGCAGTCTGGGTGTACTTACTACTAATGTGAAATATCACTAATCCTAGGATTCGTGACGACGTGACAGATTGGGCCTGCTTTCTTAATTGGAAAGTATTAAATGGTCCAAATTTGGAATTAGAAGTGGCGAGGGATATTTTCATAAGGGTTCGCTTCTGGTTTGAGGTCTTAAGTGGCTGTAGGGTCCGCCTCTTCTCTTAAATGGGAGTATTAAGTAACCTAGTGAGATTCCAAATAAATAAGGATGTCTCTAAAAAGGTTTACTTCAGTGTTGAGGTCTTAAGTGGCTGTAAGGTCCGTTTCCCTACCAAAGAAGTAACCTAATGAGATTCCATATTTATAATTAAAGAGTGATGGTGGATATCTCGTAAAGGGTTTGCTTTAGGTTTGGAGTCTTAAGTGACTAAAGGGTTCGCATCTCTCCAATAAAAGGAGTATTGAGTAGCCTAACGAGATTTCCAAGCAATGTCAGCTTGATAGTACAAGTGAGGAGTCTGCCTTGGGGTTAGGTATTAAATAACAAAGGCCTACCTATAAATAGGTGTTAAATGGTCAGGAGTCTTCCTAGTCCTTATTAATGAGGTATTAAGTAGCTTGGGTACCACTCTCACATTGCTAAGGCCGTAATAACGATGGTAACATTGAGTAGCTTGCCTTGGGAATAGGTTTAAATGATGATAGATGTGGTAATAGTTGGACATTAAATGTCGAAAGGCTTAAATAGTGGTCAGAGGCCTTTGTAGCTAGGACCCACCGACTGTTGACCCAAAAAATGGACCAACACCCTGGTTTGAATTTGAAAGCACCAGCCTTGTTCTGACAGAGCAATATCATAGATAACAAATAGAAAAAAAACAGTAAAAGAAAGTAGACAGAGAATATTTATAGTGGTTCAACTGTTAATGAAGCTTACGTCCACTTTATAGTTTAATTAAAGACCGATTGCTGTTACAAGAGATGTTCGATTATAAGGCTTTGATTATCTTTAGCTAGATTGAATCCTCAGAGTAGGAATCCACTGAAGAATCACAGTGAATTCCTTTGGAGATTGTTGTGAGGGAGGTAGAGAGTGAAGAATAATTCCAGCAGAGCTTCAGTAACTAGTCCGAAGAAGATCCTCTTTATGTTGTAGGTAAGTTGGTATTTATATGGGTCGGAGAGCTCCTGGGCCAGGCTATGTCTTCATCAGCTTGCATGTAGGTAGGAAATGACCCTGGGAAAGTTTGGCTCGCAAAACAAGGCAAAACCATGGGTCGCTGGCAACCCATGGCCTTGGCTCGTTTGCGAGCCAAGGCCTTGGCCTCCTTTCGTAGCATTCTTTGGCTAGTTTATTGGAAGGTTTGTGGAGAGGTATGGGTTGCTGATGATCCAAGCACTTAGGATTTTTCTGGAGTTTGGAATTGGGTATGTTTCCATTGCCTTTTATCGTAGTTGTTACATTCTGATGGCAATTCACTAGCTGTTTGTGCTTAGCTGCTGATTGAACTAAAATAATGCTGATCTCTCGGCCTCGTTGATCCCAGTCGTTGCCTTAGTCATATAGCTTGGCCCTTGTTAATTCCTTGTCCTAGCTTTTCTGGTTAAGTTCTGAACCATCCTGTATACACGAGGTTGTTTTGTTCCTTATTGGTCCTGCTGGGTTAAAAACCCAGATAACATTTGCCCCCCATAGTACGTCTTCATTGTAAACAAGGCGTGCTTTGGTAGTTCTCGCTCTCAATATCCATCCGTCGATCTACAATAGATTGCATTAGAGCTTTACAAATATGTTAACCCAATGTTGTTGGTCGCCTTTCTTTGGTTCTGGCTACCACTGCTTGTCACAGTGTACCACATTTCTGCCTATAGTTTCCCGGCATGCCTTAGAATGATGAACAGTTGTAAGAGATTGAGCTCAAGAAGAATAGGTGAAGTTTCTTTTCCTCCTTCTCTTTTTTTTGATGGGTCGCTACGATCCATGTAGGATGGGTGGCTAGAAACTTAACTTCCTAGTTTATTTAAATATGCTGGTTAGATCGGGTCGCTAGCGATCCATGATGGGTCGCAGGCAACCCTTGTACTTAGCAAAAAATTTGCTATCTTTTGCCTGCCTATTTATAATACTCGAGCCGACCAAGCCATTCAGTCGAGCCGAACCATTTTACTCCTTCACGCGATCAACCTTTCCTGCGATTCAACTCTAGGCAATCCAAGCTCCATCTCGACCTGATTCATCACTTTACTCGAATACATCCGCTGTTGATTCCCTCAAGCGCTCGCCTATTTCATGAAACCCTAGCCATCTCATCATCTCGTTTGAATCCAAAGCTTAGACCACTATTGAACTGTAGCCGACCTATCATTAGCTCGCCACCTATCCACTCCATAGCTCACTGAGTTTGATTTGTAATTTTTCTGGTGCCTTGGAAGTTAGTTTGAGGTGGGTTTGCTTAGTTGGTTTGCTAATTACTACATTCATGTAATGACTTGATGACTAGTGTCAATTTGCAATGTTGATTACGAGAAGTTTGAGTTGATTGCAGTTTAATGGAGGAAGATAGTAAATCGAGTTTCGTGTTGTTTCCCGGAACGACATTCGGCCTAGTGCTTGACACGTTGTGCTATCTTCGTCCATTAGACCGGAATTGACTTGTGTCCAGTTTCATGGCTGTCATTGCGTGTCGCATACATTCACTAGTCGATCCCGATTTTTCCAAAGGATTTGGACTTATCTTGTTCTCTTGTTGCACGTTCGGCGTTCCTATAAGGAGAAGAGTTTTTCGTGCCGCTTCGGACAACGGATCTATTATCGATCGTCGATCGATAATAGGGGAAAAGTATAAGGAGTAGAAACAAAAGTAGAAAATGAAGTAACACGGGAAGTTCTTCTCATCTTCCGCTGTGAGCAAACTATCTACACAGAATAGGGCATTTACAATATTTTGAGCGCCAAGTTTTTCCCATATAGATAGCACACAACACCTGCCCCGGTTCGCACTTTAAATCCGTCGTGCTGATTACAAGTTAATGTTTCTTCAGAATTCAAGCGCGGCAGGGGGAAGCCGTTAATTTAGGATAGATACACCTGACCGTTTTCGAACGCGATTTCTGTTATATAGAATGAAGCAGCCATCCATGCTTCGTAAATCAAGTAGGTGAAGCCTAGCGCTCTTCGAAGCTGAATCATCATCCACCTCGCAGGCTCAGTATGGTCAGTTAGTTTCGGTTGGGACAATCATGGACCGCATGCCTCCCAACTTTCGAGTTCTGCTTAATCCACCTGAAAGAGCTTCATCGGTGGTTTTCGCCAAGGTTCTTCATAATATATGTACACAGCGTGGAATTCCCGAAGAGGATGTGCGTCTGTCGGCGAAAGACGAATTCGCTCATATCCCTCTCGGGGTACACTCCTTGCCATCGATACATGTGTCTGAACGGAGCCGTGCCTCCTTCAATGATTTTCTATGTGAGACTCTCTCGAACTTGGGTATTGCCCCGTTCCAACTTCATCTGAATGGCTACGCCATCCTTACTTGCTTGCATGTCCTTTTCATGTGGACGTTCAACCACGCTCCAAGTTTTAATGAGTTGCGGTATTTTCTGGTGTTCAAGAGGAGTGATGATTGTCCCTCTTTGATCATAACCGAGGCCCAGAGAAATCAAAAGATCATCCTACGCTTGCAAAACAACTTATCACGGTTCAAGACGCAGTACTTTTTTGTCAGATGCCCCGAGGGATTCAACCGTCGGTGGACGATAGGGGGTAAGCTTCTCTTTTCCGTTTATCGAGCTTCGAGGCATTGTAATGTAATTTATAATTAATTATACGTCTCTTGCAGTTATCCTAAGGCCGAATAGAGACGTGACTCTTGATGAAATTTTCCGAACTTTAAAGGATATTGACGCCCAAGAGAGGTGCGTTAAAGTTCTACCGATTGATGAGAACTTGCGTCGATACGGATTGTTGGCTCCAGGTAGATCCGTCGTTCAGATTGAATCTCCCTCTCCTGGTTGATCCAGGGTTCACACAAGATCCACTTCTTTATCCCATGGTTCTAAGGAAGGTCAAGAGAGAGGTAGCCTGTCCAGAGGATCACCCGGTGAGGCCTATGAGGAGGAAAACGCTGTTGCGACTGGACTGAGCGATTCAGTTAGAATGCGTCCAATCCTGGAGGAAACAGAAGACAAGTTCACGCACAGAGAAGGCAAAGCCATGCTAGACTTAGAGAAAGAAGAAGGAGAATTCGAGTGTAGTAGAGACGAGTCTACCGCTAGTGATTACTTCTCATCAGAATATGAGGGTGAAGACTTGTAGTCTGGCGATTAGACTTCGGGAATGAGTCCCGACCTCCTGAGTCCACCTCTTTCCGATGTAAGTGGCAAAGGTGAAGTCCCCGAAACCGGAAGACATTAAGATTCTCTGAGTAAGGATGTCGAAATGGGGTTCGGAGATTTCAACGATGTTTTTGTCGACTTCGACTTGCTAATGAAAGAGGACCTTAAATTTGACACGACGCCTTCCTCTTCGGGCGATATCGCGCTAATAGTTAGCTTAGTCCCGCCTACAATAACTGAAGTCAGTCCGATCCCACTTACGACAGCTGTTCGTTTCGGTTCGTGATGACGTCTTAGGCCCATATTAGAAACACGCAACACGTTGCACTAGGATTACACTTTTTTCCATTCCTTCTTATATTTGCTTAGCTTATGTCATGCTTCTAATGCCTTTTATGTATGCCTCATCCTAGGTATAATAAAGGGACGAGGATTTTATGATGAATTTGAAGACTACACTAATTCACAGTGGTACCCCAAGCGCTCCTCCAACTGCCATTAAGTCCGAGAGACGGAAGAAGAGTACGGGTGGAGGAAAGAACTTGAAGCTGAAACCCGTCGCCAAGAAGAGAGAGATCGGGATCGTTCGCATAAAGGCGAGTATGAGAAAAGAGGATCTTTAGAGGAAATAGATGAACCGTCAAAGAAATCAAAGTTTGATTATCGCCCGCATCCTTCAGAGCTTGCTTCAAAACACTCTTTCGTGGGATATGAAACTCCTATCACTTCCGCCCTGATTCTGCCCTTAGCTCATATTTCATCATCTTCTCTTGTTACTGCCTCTCACCCTCACCGGAGGCCTGCCTACATTCTTCCTCGGGCTTCCTTAAGCTTAAGGTTTCCGGGTTGGATCTTAAAGGGGGTCAAGTTCAACCTGGATCTCCACCCTGTCTGCAGGGATTCTTTCATGCCGCATCTCCAAGCTATCCAGAACAACCTAGAACAGGCCCGAGATGGGAGAAGCTCTGCATGCAGCTAGCAGATACAAACAGAAATAATTATCAGGATATCCTTTCCTTTGAATTTGAGAAAGATGACTTTGAGAAGGCGTTTATTGATGGCGATGCTAAAATTAAACAGTTGGAGGAAGAGAAGGAGGCGGCGCTTCATTAAAGTAGGAGAACCGCCGGTCTAATGAAGGAGTTGAAAGAGGCCAACGAAAAGGTTGAGATCGTCCGGAGGGACGAGATTAAAAAGACTCATGCTGAGGAGGCTAAGCTGAAAGAAGAAGTGGTCACTTGTAATGCCATCACCGAAGCCCGGAGGAAAACTATAGCCGACCATGATCTAATTGTTGAGGGGCACAATAAATTATCTCCGACCAAGCCGATACCATTGCCATGCTACAGGCTCAGGTCGCGCAGCTCAATGCCGACAAGACTGCCGCTGAAGTTGAAAAGGCTGCGGTGAAAGCGGATTACTTGGACCTCCAACATGCATTCGATAGGAAGATTAAGAAGCTAGATGCGACAATTTTGAACTTTTATGTTAACTCTTTGTTGCATCAAGGGAGCCTCAGTTATCTCGGCCCGAAGTCTGCGCACTCTTGCCCTTGTTCGGGAGGAAATCTTATCTCGCTTTACTAAAAGCGACGACGTTTATTCAAATCAAGAGTTGTGAGACGCTTATCTTAATGATGAATCCAAGAAAGCGCTACTCAAAGGCCAGGAGATCCTTCGAGTTGAACGAGAGGAGTCCACCGACGCTGCCTTGATGACCGCTACCGATGTGCTTACCAGGCCTTCTATCTCTGGCGTAGGCGAACCATAGGAGCAGCTCCACGACCAGCCAACGAGTTCAGGACTTGATATTATTCCTCATGTAGTGGAGCCCACAAAAGAAGGCAAAGGTGGTGAGTTCGAGATCGCCATTCATGATCGTTCCTCTGGTGCAGGTAACGTCCATGCTTATCCCGAATTCGGGAGCCTCCAACTTACGCCACAAGAGCAAGAGGAGCTTAATGCTTTAATTTTTGATCTTATTGGTCCATCCACTTTTCCTATTGACGCCCCAGCTACTTCGGCGCCCATGCCTGCTGCTATTTTCACATCTTCATGCCTGCTGCCACAACCAAGGTCAGAAGCCGAGAAGATAGCTGCGCTCCACGGCTTGGATGACCCTTCAGTGTCTTTGGAAGGTGATATGACTGCAGCAGAAGCCAAGGAGCAGGAAATGCAGATGGAGCAGCCATAGAAGACTTAGCACGATTTGATTGCCGTTATGAAGGAAAAGGTGGAGGCAATCAAGGCTTCGAAGAGTTCCCAAAAATCAAGAAAACGCAAAGGGAGGGAGGCCCTTCTGAGAAAGCTTCGGAGGAAGAGGAGAACGTTGCCACCGAAGTGTTCGTTGATGTTACTGGCAGTGACACTTCTCCTTAAAAGAAGCAGAAACTACCAACCAAAGATGGAAAGGGTAGCGGTGGCAAGAAGCATTGAGCGGCCGGTGTGAGGTTGGACTTGATTTTGGCTTACAGCTTGTAGGAAGACTGACTTGTTTTTGTTTTTTTTTTGAGTCATTCTATTTAAGTACAGAGTCTGCACTTTGCATCCTTACTATGGAGTCTGTATTTTCTTTTATGTTGGCCGTTGTTGTGTGGGTACGGCCCCTACATTTTGACCCTGTGTACAGAAAATTATAGGCAATACAATGATACTTTGACTGTAATTTTATTTATCTGTTCACATATGTTCTGTGTACTTGTGCTTGTTTCATTTCATACTTCTCTAGTTTTGTGATTATAGTCAGAGCCCTTCATTCGAAGTAACAGAACTTAGAGGTTATTAGCACTTTGGAAGTTAGTATAACTTTATAAATTACCAGAACTTAGAGAATGTTTGTTTAGAAATTCATAAAGCTCCTAAAAACTCTAAAACTTTGAAATTTTTGTTTAGAATTTTAAAACAAATATAAAACTTTAAGACAGAACTTGAGGACTTGTTATTGCTTGGAGTAACAGAACTTGTGAACTTACTGTTTTCACACGTTTCTGTCTCCGTACAGGTATATGCCCCCAGTTCACAGGGTTGTTTACTTCAATTCTCAAGTAGCCGATAACTAAGGGTTTAGGTAATTTTTATCGAAAATTTGGCTAAGTCACAATTGTTAGTCCTTGAGATGATAGTTTTGATGACAACAACCTTAGAATAGATTATAAAATATAAATACTAACATTACAAGTTTAGATATATATATTTGCAGGATCTAACCATGCAAGTATCAAGAATATAGACTGTACAGTATAGAGATTCAAGATACAGAGATAGAAGACTCATGAGTATCAAGATTATCAAGAGTTCAAGAGTTCAAGGTTAAGTCTGTTTTATTAGTAATATTTGTTAAAACTCGTAGAAAAGCACTAGCATCTTAATATCCAATTTATTCGTGGAATGGAATCCACTTCGAGCCCGTTAAAGGGATGGAACCCTAAGTAGGATGGAACCTACGAAAATCTAGTGGGACATTGTTTTGTATCCACTAATTTTAATTCAAAATGTTTTTACAAAATTACCTTGTTTTCAAAATGATTTCAAAACTTTCCTTTTAAAAGATTCAAAACTCTCTATCCTCATTTTAAATAATTTTAGCCTCAAAACATCTTTAATTTCAAAGTCAAAATACTCCTGATTTTAAAATGTCTTTTCAAATACTATATTTAACTTTTAATATTTATACTTAGATTTAAATATAAAATTATAGTTAAAATATGTATATATTGTTCTTTATATTTACTTATGAATTTCAACTATATTCAAGTATATTTATAAAGTTTTAAATAGTTTTATATAAGATAAATATTGTTTTTATAGAAATTCAAAATATCATTTTTTGGCGGAGGGATGTCGACATGCCCCTAGGTTGTATGTCGACATAGTGACAGTTGAAGTTCAAATTCAAATTTCAAAAGAAGTGTCTTTTCGCCATAACTCTTCATGAATGGTCATGGCTGTTGGTTTTCTATAAATAGGGGTCAGTTTCAACGAATTTTTAATCACTTTTTTCTGGTTTTCACTCCTCTTCATCTTCCACATTTCTTATTACAAAATCATACCATTACTCTGCCGAAATCAACATCGAATCATACTTGATTACTTCTAGTTTGATTCTCCATCACTATCTCTATAAGGTTCTCAGTGCTATTCAGAGTTATAGGTTTCTTTGTAATATATAAGCGAGATAAGGTGTGATTGTAGCCTTGTAAATCAATCAAGCAAGAAAAGGTGTGATTGTAGCCTTGGAAATCAATTGGGTGAACTTGTTGCCCGGTAAATCAAGTATCCCTACCCAAAGGATTGGTATTTTGGAGGGTATACCTCGTAGCCTTGAAATCGAGGGTTGTAATTGTTGAATTGCTTTTTGAAAGGAAATATGTACTTAGTTGTACGGGACTGGATGTAGGGTAACTCCGAACCAGTATAAAATCCGGTGTGTTCTTTCCTTTACTGCTTTTGCTTTATATTTGCATCTGTGTTTGATTCTGTGTTCATATCTGTGTCTGATTAGTGTATACATTGTTAATAAAGTAAGATAAACTCAAAAAGATTAACAAATTTCTTAAAACACTATTCACCCCCCTCTAGTGTTAATTCTAGCCTTAAGATCCTTAATCCGCATTTCTCACATTTGGTATCAGAGCTTTGTTTTCAAAAGTTTCATAATCTAAATTTTGAAAAAGTTATTTTAAATGGCTATTTTTGAAAAATCTGTTAAAACTAGTTTAGAATTGTTTAAACCATCATTGTTCCATGAGTCTGCATATGAATGCTATTCAAATTCTAGTTGTCTACTCAAATTTTATAATGTGCAGGAAAGATGCTTTATGGGTATTGAGGAATCAATCCACAATGGACAATCTGTGCAGATCAAAAGGAATAAGTGGATACTTGATAGTGGTTGCTCTAGACACATGACTGGTAATCCAGATATGCTGAATAATGTTATATACAAAGATAGAGGACTGGTTAACTTTGGAGACAACTCGAAAGGATACGTGATTGGCATCGGCAATGTCGGTAACTCTGAAACTCCTATTATTACTAATGTTTTGCTAGTTAAGAATCTGAAACACAATCTGCTAAGTATAAGTCAACTATGTGATAAAGGATATAAAATTAAATTTTAAAAAGATAAATGTCATATTGAAGATAATAACTCAACCATAATATTTGAGGGAACTAGGAAAAAGAATATTTATATTCTTAGTATGAAAGTTTCAAATGATAACCTATGTCTTTTGGCAAATACAAGTGACCCTTCGATTTGGCATAAGAGATTTGGACATTTGAATTTCAAACTCTTATCTAGACCATCAAAACATGATCTAGTAAGAGGTCTCCCTAAAATGAATTTTAAAGTAGATAGTTTATGTGATGCATGTCAATTAGGAAAACTTAGAAAAAGCTCCTTTAAATTAAAAGATACGATTTCAACTTCAAAACCCTTGAGTTACTTCATCTTGATTTATTTGGTCCATCTCAAATTCTGTCAATAAATCATAGTAAATATGTTTTTGTAATTGTAGATGATTATTCTAGATTTACATGGACAATATTTTTGAAACATAAAAGTGATACTTTTGAATGTTTTAAAAACTTTACAAAAAGGATTCAAAATCAATTATCTTTAAAAATTATAACTATTCGTAGTGATCACGGTGGTGAATTTGAAAATGAAAAGTTTGAGGAATTCTGCAATAAGAAGGGAATAACTCATAATTTCTCATTTCCAAGAACTCCACAACAAAACGGAGTAGTTGAACATAAAAATAGAACGATTCAAGAGTGTGCGAGAACTATGCTTTCAGATAGTAATTTACCAAAACACTTTTGGGCAGAAGCTGTTGCTACCGCCTGTTATATTTTTAATAGAATTTTAATTAGACCTTTAATTGATAAGACATCTTATGAACTTCTTAATGGAAAGAAACCTAAGGTATCATACTTTAGAGTTTTTGGAAGTAAATGTTTTATTTTAAATACAAAAGATAATTTGGATAAATTTGATCCTAAATCCGACAAAGGAACCTTTATCGGATATTCTAATAGAAGTAAAGCTTATAGAGTTTTTAATTTGAGATCTAACACCATCGAAGAAACAATGCATGTTTCGTTTGATGAAAATTTAAAAGATTTTGAAATTACAAATGATGAAGAAGATTTAATTACTCAAAACCAAGAGTCAACTGAAACTAATAATGAATTAAATCATCCTAATAAAAGGATTAGACTTTTAAAAGATCACCCTATAGAAAATATACTTGGAGATATGCAATCTGTTGTTAAAACTAGAAATCAACTAAGTCAAATGAGTAATGTAGCTTTTATATCATCTATTGAACCCAAAAATCCTAAAGAAGCATAAACTGATGATTCATGGATTTTGGCTATGCAAGAAGAATTAAATCAATTCACTAGAAATGAAGTTTGGGAACTTGTTCCTAGACCTGAAGATAAAACTATAATTGTAACTAAATGGGTCTATAAAAATAAAATGAACGAACAAGGTGAGGTCGTTAGAAATAAAGCAAGATTAGTCGCCCAAGGTTATTGTCAAGAAGAAGGTATAGATTGTGACGAAACCTTTGCTTCTGTAGCAAGATTAGAAGCCATTAGGATTCTACTTGCTTTCGCAAATCATAATAATTTAAAATTATTTCAAATGGATGTTAAAAGTGCATTTTTAAATGGATTTGTAAAAGAAGAAGTATATGTTGAACAACCACTACTTTTTGAAAATGAAAATTTACCAAACCATGTGTACAAACTTAAGAAAGCTTTATATGGTCTAAAACAAGCTCCTAGAGCCTGGTATGATAGACTAAGATCTTATTTATTACAATCAAATTTTGAAATTGGTAAAATAGATAATACTCTTTTTATTAAAAGAAATAAAAATGATATTCAATTAGTTCTATTATACGTAGATGATATCATTTTTGGTTCAACTAACTTCGAAATGAATAAAGAATTTTTTGAAATAATGACAAAAGAGTTTGAGATGAGTCATATGGGTGAACTAAACTTCTTTCTAGGATTGCAAATAAAACAGTTAGATAATGGTATTTTTATTAGTCAGGAAAAATATGCTAAAGACCTAGTTAGTAAATTTGGTTTGACTACTGCGAGTGGAAAACCCACTCCCATGGCAACCAATGAGTACCTTAGTAAAGAAGATCTCTCGAAAGATGTAGATCAAAAGTTGTATAGAGGAATGATTGGATCACTACTCTATATCACTGCTAGTAGACCTGATATCATGCATAGTGTATGTCTCTATGCAAGATATCAATCTCATCCTAAAGAAACTCACTTAAAAGCTGTAAAACGTATCATAAGATATATTAAACACACCTCTGATTATGGCTTATTTTATCCTAAAAATGATTCATTTGATTTAATATCTTACTGTGATGCTAATTACACTGGTTGTAAATCAGACCGAAAAAGTACAAGTGGAACTTGTCACTTTTTGGGACATTCTCTGGTTTCCTGGTTTAGTAAAAAGCAAAATACAGTTTCTTTATCAACAACTGAAGCAGAGTATATTTCTGCTGCTTTGGCTTGTTCTCAAGTAATATATATGCAACAAACTTTAAGAGATTTTGGATTAAATATCTCAAAGTCGCCAATTTATTGTGATAATACTAGTGCAATAAATTTATCTAAAAATCCTACTCATCATGCTCGAACTAAACATATTGATATAAGATACCATTTTCTTAGAGATAATTTAAGTAGAGAAGTAATTACTCTCGACTATATCAATTCTGAAAATCAAATTGCTGATATTCTAACAAAACCCTTAAATGAATCTACATTTACTAAATTAAGAAGAGAATTAGGTATTTGCTCTTTAACTGAAATATAAAATATAAATATCAAGTATAATTAAAATTAATTCAAAATTAATTAAAAAGGCAAAAATACAAGGACCATGTCGACATCCTCACTAGACCCATGTCGACATATAACGATTTTATTTTTAAGTTTCTTTTCCCACCAAAATTTAAATAAGTGGTTATAAATTTCTTCTATTTCGAAATTTTCTTCATTTTCTCTGTTCTCTTTCTTGTCTATTCTCTGAAATCAGTTTATCATGGCCTCCTCTTCCAAATCAAACTTAAAATCATCGTTTTTATTTCCATCGCCTACTTCTGGTCCGTGTCAACAATCAACGCTCGCTCGTGTAACGAAAATAGAGGATTCTCTGAAGGATACCCTTTAGTTAATGACTGAAATCCAAGTGATGCAACTTCGAATGACCAAAGAATAAGAGAGGCAAGGCGAAATCCTTAGGAATTTGCAAAAATTTCTAATGGATAATCATGCCAACCCAATCTTGATTAACGAGGACTCATCAGAAGACCATGTTCAAGAGGCCAGCGAAGAAGAAGAAGAAGTAGCCCCCATGGAAGAAGCGCACGTGGAAGACAATGACAAAGTCGTTTGTGTTGGCAAAGTGTGCTTTGACAATGATGGAAATCTTGTCGAACCACGTGGAAATTTCTGTTTCCACTATCCAAATTGTTCGGTTCATAGATCTCCTATGTTGAAAAACACACATTAGTTTCTTTTCTTCCTTTTCTATTTGTTGTTTGTTTTTGTTTCGATCTCTACGAAAAATGTAAATATAAACGAATAAATAATAAAAAATGTGTGTTCTTATATATGTTCTATTAACAGTATTATTATATAGATTCTTAGTTAGGAGAGTTTGTAAATTAGGACTAAGTATTGATTATGTATGATAACACTATCATTATAATCACAAGTAATGTAGTCTTAGTTTCAGGGGGAGTTATATAGAGTTATATAGTTTGAAGTTATCTAGTTTAGAGTAAGTTTTTGTTGATGACAAAGGGGGAGAAGTATAAAATAGGGTAGTTAGGCATAGATTAAGGGGGAGTTGATTAGTTTTAGGGGGAGTTATTAGGATAGAAGTGATATTTTATAAACAAAGGTTGTCATCATCAAAAAGGGAGAGATTGTTAGTCCTTGAGATGATGGTTTTGATGACAACAACCTTAGAATAGATTATAAAATACAAATACTAACATTACAAGTTTAGATATATATGTATTTGCAGGATTTAACCATGCAGGTATCAAGAATGAAGACTGTACAGTATAGAGATTCAAGATACAGAGATAGAAGACTCATGAGTATCAAGATTATCAAGAGTTCAAGGTTAAGTCTGTTTTATTAGGAATATTTGTTAAAACTCGTAGAAAAGCACTGGCATCTTAATATCCAATTTATTCGTGGAATGGAATCCACTTCGAGCCCGTTAAAGGGATGGAACCCTAAGTAGGATGGAACCTACGAAATCTAGTGGGACATTGTTTTGTATCCACTAATTTGTAATATATTAGCGAGAAAAGGTGTGATTGTAGCCTTTGAAATCAATCAAGCGAGAAAAGGTGTGATTGTAGCCTTGTAAATCAATCGGGTGAACTTGTTGCCCCGGAAATCAAGTATCCCTACCCAGAGGATTGGTATTCTGGAGGGTGTACCTTGTAGCCTTGAAATCAAGGGTTGTAATTGTTGAATTGCTTTTGAAAGGAAATCCGTACTTAGTTGTACGGGACTGGATGTAGGGTAACTCCGAACCAGTATAAAATCCGATGTGTTCTTTCCTTTACTGCTTTTACTTTATATTTGCATCTGCGTTCGATTCTGTGTTCATATCTGTGTCTGATTAGTGTATACATTGTTAATAAAGTAAGATAAACTCAAAAAGATTAACAAATTTCTTAAAACACTATTCACCCCCCCTCTAGTGTTAATTCTAGCCTTAAGATCCTTAATCCGCATTTCTCACAACAACTTGATTCTCCTTTTTTATTTTTTACTTTTGGAAGTTCTGCAACTTTAGCACGTAACCCAAGCTTCTTACGATATTTCAGCAAGTATGATATATATGCGTATTAAAATGCGCAAAGTGCATAGGTTAATTGAAGGCAGTTTTAACCCTCAAGTGTCCATAGTTGAGGCTTTTCATTTGGTTTGTAGTATTCCAATTTTTTTGGAATTGCGTTCATTATTCCCGGCTATGGGAGCGGTTGGCGCCGATTGTGAAACGCGCGGTTTCTTGCATTCCTCAGTGTTGCCTATCTTCGGGCAGCGTGAGGAGTTGGTATTTTAGTGTGCGGCTTATGAGGTGCGTAGCTTTTGTTTTTTTGGTGTTGCCTATCTTCGGGCAATACGAGGATTTATAATTTTGACCCTTTCGATGTTGCCGGAGCAGCATGGATTTTCAAAGGGCAAAGATCGGGTTCCGCCGATCCAACGACTTGAGTTGATTTGCTTTCGTCAACTCGAGGGGTAATTATTATGAACACAGTTGTTTGGTTCAAGAAGTAAACTTTATTAAAGAAAGTATGGCAGATTCTTTTCCTATTTACAATGCCTCCAGCATTTCTGGGATGGCTTTTTTGCTGAAAAATAGAAAATACATAAAGTTGTTTTTTAAATGAAATAACGGCGGAGCGATTCACTATTCCAGGCTCTGGGAATTGCGACCCCGTCGACGATCGTCAGCTTGAAAGTCCCGTCCTTGAGCTTTTGATTGACAATATATAGTCCTTCCCAATTTGGTCTGAAGGCCCCCGGAACATGGTAAACTCGCTTGAGCACAAGATCTCCAACTTCGAAGGTTTGACTATTAACTTTCGAGTTGAATACTGTGCGATCCTTTTTTGGTGGGAAACAGTTCTCAATTCTGCTTCTTCTCTTTTTTCATCAACCATGTTTAGTGATTCGAGTAGGAGCTTCTCATTTTGCTTTTGATTGAAATTCTACCTTCGGTGCGAGGGGACTTCCACTTCAACGAGAATCATTGCCTCTGAGCCATATGCTAAGGCGAACGGGGTGCGGCCAGTTGCCGCTTTGTGTGTTGTCTTATACGCCCATAGTGCGAGTGGAAGTTCGTCAACCCAATTTCCTTTTGCTTTTATTAATCGCTTTTTGATGGTGGATTTGATGATCTTGTTTATTGCTTCCACTTTCCCGTTTGTTTGTGGATGAGCCACGGCGGAAAAGCTTTTTTCGATTCAGAAGCGCCTACAGAAGTCTTTGACTTCGGCACTTTCGAATTGTGTTCCGTTGTCAGTGATGATTTTTTTCGGCACACCATACCTGCAAATGATGTTTTTAGAATAAACTTAATAACTTTCTTTGTGGTTATGGTGGTCAGCGATTCCTCTTCAGCCCATTTTGTGAAATAATCTACTGCAACTATAGCATATTTGGCTCCTCCTTTTGCTATTAGAAGGACGCAAATCAAATCGATCCCCCATATCGCAAATGGCCATGGGCTAACCATCTACGTCAGTTCCGTTGAAGGAGTTCTCCTAATTTTGCTGAACCTTTGCGATCGCATCTTCTGGCATGATCTGCGGGGTCACGATTTATTGTTGTCCAGAAGTATCCGTATCGAAGGACTTTCTTTGCCAGGGTGTGCCCCTCGATGTGGTCTCCGCAATCGCCTTCATGTACCTCCTTCAGGATTCATCGTGCTTCATCGTCGGTCACACACCTTAGAAGAGGGGTCTAGAATCCTCTTCGATAGAGTATTCCATCCTGTATCATGAACCGTGGCGCCTTTCAGAGGAGCTTCTTTCATTGATTTCGATCAGTTGGACGGGTTCCTTCAAGTAGATAGTTCTTTATCGGTGTCATCAAAGTATCCAGTTTGATAGTGGTCTCCAAAATCCAGGCTACGTCCATTTCGTCTATGCTTGGGTTGGCTAGCGTTTCAACCGGAACCAATCCCAATGACTGGGATTCTCCTGAGCTTGCCAGCTTAGCTAGATAATCAGCCTTGGTGTTTTGCTCCCGTGGGATGTGAGTTATGGTATAGTGCACGATATCGCTTAACAGCTCTTATACTTTGGACAGGCATGGGGCGAGATTTTCTCCACGCGCTTAGTACTCCCTTTTCACTTGACAAACGACCAGCTGGAAGTCGCTGTATATGTGAATATATTTTATCCCGAGTCCCTTCACAACCTTTAGTCCAGCGATCAATGCTTCATACTCTTCTTCATTATTTGTTGTTGGGAATTCCAAGCGCAAAGCATAGCTAATGGTTCTCCCCTTGAGGGTTTCAAGCACTAACCCTGCTCCTGAACAGAAGTTGTTTGATGCACCATCGACGAAGAGCTTCCATTGCATGCCTGTTTCTGACTGAACTTCCTCCTTGTCATCCCTTACGGTAAATTCGGCAACGAAATCGACCAACGGTTGCCCATTGATTGCTTTTCTTGGATGGTATGTGATATCGTATTGGCTCAACTCTATATTCCACGTGAGTAGTCGTCCGGAAGTTCTAGCCGGTATAAAACATGCTTCAGGGGCTGGTCAGTCAATACTTTAATCGGATGGGCCTTGGAAGTACGGTCGTAATTTCCAGGACACAATCAAAAGGCAATATGCTAGCTTCTCCAGTTTTGGGTAATTATTCTCAGCTCCGGTGAATCGTTTGCTAATGTAGTACATGGGTCGCTGGATTCTTGCTTCTTCCCGCACAAGAGCGGCGCTCAGTGCGTATGGGGAAACTAATAAATAAACGAATAAGTTTTCTCCATCAACTGGCTTTGATAAGATCGGGGGAGTTTCCATGTGTCATAGCAATTCCTCAAAAGCTGTTTGACAAGCTTCACCCCATTCAAATTTTTTCTTTCCCTTCTTTAGCGCATCGAAGAACGGTATACACTTGTCTGTAGCTTTTGAGATGAATCGACTCAGTGCTGCAAATTTTCCATTCAAGCTTTGAAATTCCTTCTTATTTTTAGGGGCTTGGACTTACCGTAACGCTGTTATTTGCTCTGGATTCGCTTCGATGCACTGGGCACTTACTGTGAATCCCAAGAATTTCACAGAGACAACTACGAAGTGGCACTTGGGTGGGTTAAGTTTCATTCCATACTTCCAGAGTATT
The DNA here is from genome assembly GCA_030737815.1 of Allium fistulosum. NCBI lineage: Eukaryota > Viridiplantae > Streptophyta > Magnoliopsida > Asparagales > Amaryllidaceae > Allium > Allium fistulosum. The sequence continues at coordinate 1,257,418,305 of CM060904.1, forward strand.
TCGAACATTTCGGCGAGGTTGTCAAGATGGTTAGCAGCTACTCGGGATTTGACTAACATATCGTCCACGTAAACTTCCATACTCTTCCCGATCTGGCGTTTGAACATAGTATTCACTAGCCTTTGGTATGTTGCCCCTGCATTTCTCAAACCGAATGGCGTTACTCGATAGCAGTACAGTCCTAAATCGGTGATGAAGTTGGTGTTCTCTTGGTCTAGTTCATGCATCAGGATCTGGTTATAGCCCGAGTACGCATCCATAAATGACCGCAGTTCGTGTCCCACCATTTCACCCATCAGTTGATCAATCCTAGGGAGTGGGAAGCTATCCTTCAGACAAGCTTTGTTGAGGTCCAAGAAATCAATACAAGTTCGCCATTTTCCATTGGACATTTTGACTAGGCATGGGTTCGCTACCCATTTAGGGTAGGTTGCATCTCGAATGAAGTCGTTAGCCATCAATTTATCTGCTTCCTCTATCAATGCCTTGGACCATTCGGGGCCAAAGCTGCGCCTTTTTTGCTTTATCGGTGTGAATTTGGGGTCAATATTGAGAGCGTGGCAGGAAATTTTAGGTAATACCCCACACATATCAGAGTGTGTCCAAGCAAATACATCCAAATTGGTGCAAATGAATTTGGTTAGTTCAAACCGCATCTTGTTTCCAAGCTGCGACCCAATTTTCAGGACCAATGTTGGGTCATCCATACAGACTGGGACAGACACCGTCAATTTAGCTGGTGCTGCCTGATCCTCCCCTGAGCTCTTCTTTCTAGGGTCCAAAGCCTTGTCGAATCGACTGTGGTCCCCAAGCCAAGGGCGGTTTTGTAGTTGATATTCTGAGGGTTCATGGATGTGGAGGTTTTTCCTCGCATCCTTTCCTTTTTCCTTTCTTCTTGACTCATCCAATTCTGCTACGTAGCATTCTCGGGCGGCGCTTTGGTCTCCTTTCATAATTCCAACTCTGTGTTCTATAGGGAACTTCATTGTAAGGTACCATTGGGCTAATGCTATTCTAAAGTCGGCTAATGCAGGCCAACCTAAGAAGGCGTTGTATGCTGACATTTCATCCACGATCAAAAAAGTCTGAATGAGGGTGACCCTTCGCTCACCTTCTCCAAGCTCCACGGGTAGGTCAATTGTTCCCACCGGTTGTTTGGGTTCAACAGTAAACCCCTGAATCTTTGCTTGACACGCGGACACACTTTTCATGCCAATCTTCATTTGATCGAAAGTGCATTTAAAGAGAATGTTAACGGAGCTGCCGCTGTCAACCAACACCCACCGAACTATAGCAGTTCCAATTCCTACCATCACCACCATCAGATCGAGAGTTGGAGCTTAGATCCCTTCAATGTCCCGATTTTGGAACACAATATCGTCATTCAAGATCCTTTGCATCTTAACTGGAGTTTCGTCTTCCACAGCCAAACATGATTCCTTCGGAGCATGCTTCAACGAACTCGCATATCGCTCCATTTCTCACCAACTTTTTTATGCGGGATGTGGTCCCCCGAATATTATTTCGATAATAATCCTTTGGTCAGCTCATTTCGACCCTTCTTCGCTGGTTCCAGCTTGATTCCTTCGTTCTCTTGGGTGCTGAGGAGTCGTAGATTGATTGAGGTTCTATGGTTGTTTTACGTACTGCTGGAGTTTGTTGCTCTGGATCAGTTCCTCAATGAGATTCTTTAGGTGGCGGCATTCATTCGTATTGTGGTCGTATGTCTTGTGGAAGTGGCAGAACTTCCTTGAGCGCTTCTGCTGCTCGGTCGCCTCCTTTCTGGGTGGCTTTTTGCAATCCTCGGTTCCTTGAATTGCGAGAAAAATGTTTTCCGGTGTGTCGCTCAGGGGAGTGTAGCATTTGGGCCTAAATCCTTTGAGCTTTTTATTGCTGCCATTACCATTCTTCATATTGGAGTTTTGACCTTTTCTTTTTGAATTCCCGTTTTTCCCAGTGGTTCCTTTAGCAGTTCGAGAAGTGTGCGCATTTTGATTCATTGCTACATCGCTTTGCCCAGCATTTACTGGTTGCACACTAGTAGACTTCCCTTCCAATTCCTGCGCTTCCTCCAACCTCAGGTACTGACTTGCTTTGCGATTGAAATCTTTCTTGGTGGTAGGTTGCTTCATTTTAATCCTCTTTCCGAATTCAGTTTCCGGGTGAATGGCACGAACTAATGCCATAAAAACCATGTCTTTATTGGGGTTGCTTACTTCCGTCAACGTGGTGTTAAACTTGTTCATGAAAGACTTCAGTGATTCGTTACGCCCTTGGAACAACCCAGATAGGGACATGACATCTTTTGGCTGCGCAGTAGTCTGAACCGATCAAAGAACCTTGTTGCTAGTTGGTCAAAAGTAGAGATATATCTTGGTGGAAGCCTAGTGAACCACATTGACGCAACCCCTTCGAGAAAGATAGGGAAGCATCTGCATCGAATAGTTTCAGAGGCATTCGCTCCGTCCATATACCAACTGTATTTGTACAAGTGAGGCTTTGGGTCCTTCGTTCCGTCATAGGATGGAATGGTTGGCATTGTGAACTTTTCTAGATATCTCTCGTTCAGGATTTCATCGGTGAAGGGAGTCCGGCTTGGCGCAGATCCCTACTCATCATCTCTTCTATCTTTACTCTCCTCCATTAATTGTTTAACCATGTCCTCTATGTATGCCTCTGATGTCCGGTTGTCCTGAGGACGGCGATCAATCACTGCACCAGGTGTTTGGCTTTGCAAATGGTCATGGTGAGTGGGCTGAGGCCTAGGCTCTCGTGTCTTTGGGAGAGCCACTCCTGGAGGGTTCCGTTGGCTTGCGGTTGGTCTCATTGGAGCAGTTTGGGTATTCCTTGCATTATCAAATGCATTGGCGTCTTCTTCCAATTTGTCGTCTGGTTCTCCGTCCTCTGAGTTGGAAAGATCCATAGCTATGTCTTCTACGAGGGTCTTCGCCCCCGACTCAAATTCAGAATAGGTTGCCTTGTGGCATACAGAGTACTTGTATTTCCGTCCACGTTAAGTCCTATTGTCACCCTTTTTTGTGGCTGTTTTCCGTTCCTTCTATGTAGACCAGAAACGGAGGAATTCTCTTGCTCCATAGCAGCCGCGGGTTTGGGCATAGTCCTTGTAGTGGGATTTGACTATAGGGTTAGGAGAGCGTTAAGCTTATCCATTAGAGCGTTTTGGCTACTCTCCATTTTTTGGTTGATCTCATCAACCATTTTATTTAACTCATCCCTGGTAACAACTTCATGCTAACTAGAGGAGGTAGTCGCCTGATTCCCTAATTAACGCCATTCACTTCGGTTTGTTGGGGATTAACACCTTCTCCAGCTACTACTGCCCCTATAGACCTTCCAGAGGCAGTCCTTCTTCTTCCAGGAGCCATTGATTCCAAACAATGGATTCTTCAAGCAAAGATGACGATCTAACTTTTGGACCTATGGGATCCAAAGTAGATAGCTAGATCTGGATTCTGAGATGGATTTCTCAGTGAAAGCATCAAAATATTGATCCAAAAAATGGACCAACACCCTGGTTTGAATTTGAAAGCACCAGCCCTGTTCTGACAGAGCAATATCACAGATAACAAATATAGAAAAAGAACAGTAAAAGAAAGTATACAGAGAATTTTTATAGTGGTTCGGCTATTAATGAAGCCTACGTCCACTTTATAGTTTTATTAAAGACTGATTGCTGTTACAAGAGATGTTTGATTATAAGGCTTTGATTATGTTTAGCTAGATTGAATCCCTAGAGTTGGAATCCACTGGAGAATCATAGTGAATTCCTTTGGAGATTGTTGTGAGGGAGGTAGAGAGTGAAGAATAATTCCAGTAGAGCTTCAGCAACCAGTCCGGAGAAGATCCTCTTTATGTTGTAGGTAGGTTGGTATTTATATGGGTCGGAGAGCTTCTAGGCCAAGCTATATCTTCATCAGCACGCAGGTAGGTAGGAAACAACCACGGGAAAGTTTAGCTCGCAAAATGAGGCAAACTCATGGGTTGTTGGCGACCCATAGACTTGGCTCGTTTGCGAGCCAAAGGTCTTGGCCTCCTTTTGTTGCATTCTTTGGCTAGTTTGTTGGAAGGTTTATGGAGAGGTATGGGTTACTGATGATCCAACCACTTAGGATTTTTCTGGAGTTTGGAATTGGGGATGTTTCCATAGCCTTTTATCGTAGTCGTTACGTTCCGATGGTAATTCATTAGCTGTTTGCGCTTAGCTGTTGATTGAACTAAAAGAACGCTGACCTCTCGGCCTCGTTGATCCCAGTCGTTGCCCTGGTCATATAGCTTGGCCCTTGTTGATTCCTCGTTCTAGCTTTTCTGGTTAAGTTCTAAACCATCATGTATACACGAGGTTGTTGTGTTCCTTATTGACAACATTATTAGGAAACCACCTTGAAAATAGGTCTTCAATGATGGGGTCTACCTTGATTAAGTCTTAAATGGCAGAGTCTGCCTATTTCTCTTTTTAAAAGTATTATAGAGGCCCGCTTCATGTTTAGAATATTAAGTGGCAAATGGATTTGGAAGTATTGGGTGGTTGATAAGGCTTCATTAGTATTTTTTACCTTGGAAAGGGGTAGGTAAGCAATCGTGTGTGCAATGCAAGGTTAGATTAGAATTGCTACATAACTACTAAATGGAAACCAGTCGGTATAAATTTATGTTATAGACATTTTATATACTTTTCCAGTCACCGGAACATTGTTCTATCCTCCCCTCCTTATTACAACCCAAATGATAGAATTTAGAGAAACGTGTCACTGGAGCTGGATGTGCTTTGTTTTTGGAGAGGTCTTCTTCTTTCTCTCATGCTTGATGCTGATGTGACAATCTGTTATCTAATGAATACTACTAATTCTAAGGTAGTAGTCATAGTCAGTATCCTTATCCTATTATTGTTTCCACTATGAGTTTAGATTTCTATAAATCTTTGATAATGCTTATACTTATTTGCAGGTACCAAATCCAACGATCCGTGCTTTGATGAACTTAGGTTTCGATTTTTTTTGAAATTTAGCCCATAGAGGTACGAATTGTTACACTAACTTGCTAACAAATCTCTATAATAAGGGAATTTTCAAAGATTGTTTTCAAAAACGATTTTGAAAAATTGTTTTACAAGCTTGTTTTCTCAAATAAATTATTTTATATATATATATATATATATATGTTTATCTACTGTTCTCTGATGTGATGTAGATTTAGTTGTTGTATTTTGTTTTGATAGATCCATTAGCCACCTGTAGTTTTGTATTAAGCATTTATTGAATATGTAGCTCCACTTTAGATAGAAAAAAAATTTAGAGCATTAATCGACGTATTTAATAGATGTTTAAGACAAAGCTATAGGTGGTCGCCCTAACCAACCCTATTCTCCACATTAGCAGACAATATTACCCAGCAATACTCTTTGTTATTGTGGGTCTCGAGGTAGGGCATCACAGCTTGCTTTTGGGGCTCTCCAAATACCTCACATTCATTGAAAAATATACACTTTTTGCCTGTCTTCATCCAATTTAGATCTAGCCTAATATCGGTATGAAAAATGAAAGCGAGACTTTAAATAAAGATTAAAAAGAACTTTTAATGAAGTGCCTGAAATATATATGCATTTACAAAAAATATTTTATACCAGAAAGAAATCCTAGAGGTCTAGTCTTTGATTTAACTGAACTTTCTTTAAGCTAATCAAACCTCTTCTTCCAAACTGATGCATGAATCTTGCAAAAAAAAATGCTAGAAACCCCTAAGGTATATAAGGAAAAATGTCAACGGAGATAAGAAGTGTGAACCTTATAATTCCTCCTACATTTTTAGTTTATGTTAACTCATTCCTTGATTTTCATATCCTCCTATTACCTAGCCCTCTGCCACTGTTCGAAACAAATATTATGTGACTGATAACAACAAGCTTTTGCACTTACAAAATATTTACTTCACAAAACGATTCTTCAATCTATTTATCTTTTTGCTACGTAAAATAAAATTTGAACGTTTTCCACCTAAAACATTGTTTAGTTGAATAATTGTATACTAAACCACCTAAGTGCCGAATATTAATTTTTTCTTTTTGAAATTTCTTGCCAATATCACAATAAAATCAACCAGTAAATAAAAAGAGTAGAAAATGCAATCAAATTCTTAAGCATCTGATCTAAATACCTAGTGCATTTATTACCTACCTTTATTAATTTTTATCTTTTTAAGGCAATGATAAGTCCAAAATTGATCAAAATGCAACCATCATCCAAACTTAGTCTATCACATTGAAAAAACTTTAAATCCTTGTACAAGTTTCCAGATCATAACAAAAATTCGCCAAATATAAACATGTGCAATTTAACTAAGTTCCTTATCTAGGAAGCGAATAAGTTATGATGCCAGGCTAAGTGATAAACCAAGAGCAAGAAACAACTGAAGCTATCATATCTAAATGGATTCCTACAAAAGCATTTTTTTTCTATCATCATGGAGTTGCCTCCAATCATTAAGTGTAAACGGAACAATCCCTCAGACTAGCATTCCTAAATAAGAAGATAAGATAATTGATCCAGGTCCTATTGGTTCTACCATTGCCCTAAATTCAACTTTAACTCGGCTCGTAGCATCTGAAGGAAGTCTTTTCATTTTTGTTGGACCTTTAGTAGTTTTTTCCCACTTGGATTAGCATTTTCATCATGAAACATTCCATCATTTTCCAATGAAACTTCATAATTTTCATCAATTGGCATTGCATTGTCTTAAAGTGCTTGCATGTTGTCTTCAGATGCTTTAGCTAGTGTTTCATTTCCCATTACATCCACATTACTATGCTCAATAAGCTCTTCCCTAACTACAGACTCCTTCAACGCAGCTTTTGGTACCTCGATTTCTTATTTTGTTAAGGTAACTTTCTTCTTCTTTGCTATTTTTCTACAGATAAAAAAATATAGTAGCAGATCAATTTAATTACAATGCATATTCCAACCATGTTTAGCTATAAAAAAGATAGTTTTATCTCTTTGCACATGAACATGGTTTTATCCTAGATGAAGTCTATTAGGTTCAATGTCAATAATAAGATTAATAAATTTTGTCGATAAATTTTTGTTTGAGGGAAATAAATTTTGCTCCAAATAAGGACACGTTCTTATAAAAATATGTAATAATAAGCAAAGAAAATAAATAATATAATGAAAGGATAAACAACATAAAGCTATACTAACAAGAATGAAAGTAGAATATAAAAAATAAGATAACCCAATAAAGAAGATAATGATTGGGTTTGCTATCAGATTCAAGAGAAAACATAAATATGATAAGAAAAAGTATAAGAAAAATTGATTGCCAAAGATATGTTAAATATATCATTAAGTGTTCGGTCCCATGGTTCTAGTTTAGGACCACTTACACCTGAAATACATTCAAATGCAAGAATTCTAGTTCAACATCAACTACACTAACTGTACGTTCAAAATTAAGTTTAAATTGGCACTTAAGCTCAATTATCAAACTTGCCCAAGCAAGTGATAATGATATACTAGTTTTTTACCTTATAATCTCTAAATCACATACAAGTTAACAAATGCCTTGTATATTTTGACATGCATGATTTCCTTGTACATTTCTGACAAAAATGCGAGATGTTACTCTTGTTATTTCAACCAACTATTATTGTTATTTTTTCTATTTACCATCACCATGAATATCCAAAGCCAAAACCATAATCACATTGTTATAATTTTAAAAATGTATCATTCTTCATTTATTCCTGATTTAGAAGCACATACCAGGATAACATTTAGGACAAAATCACTAAGATAAAAGGTGAATAACTACATAGCCAGTAAAAAAGCAAAGCTCCAGTCCTATCTTCTTTGATGAGGAAGATAAAAGTATGATCAAATACAAAATCAAAACCTTAAAATATTTTATTTAACTTGCGTATATAAAATGAACATTTTTTAACAATATAACATGAACTTTGATGGTGGTAATTTAAAATTTGATCTATTTTATTTAACTTTTATGCAGAAGTCATTTTAACAATAACATTTAATTATAAACAAATATATTGATTTGATATAGTCATAAAAAAACCTTGTTTTAACTACTCAAATGTGCCTTCACAGTCCTCTCTAACATAGCCAACATCCTAACTAGAATCATTAATATCCATATTAATTTCCAAATAATCCTCCCTGACGTAGTTAACTTCCTCCACCGATTCATTTGTCTCTGACTCATGAAAACCTCTTGAAGGTGTCTTCATTACCACATGCCAATTAAAGTCACCGTTATCTTTCAAATAAAAGTCTTATTTCGGTTGAGATGTAAGAATTTATGGCTCTTTCGAAAATGAAGCTTGATTTTGATGTAAATTTATAAGAGTGAATCCATCTTCGACCTTTACACCACATCCAACATTCCCCAAATCACATTTAAAGTAGGAATATAAAAGACATGATATTCTAACAAAAATATATCAGTCAATATCCCATAGTTAGTAACTATGTCAACAACTTGAGATACATCTTTTGTGCTTGCTCTACACATGATAGTGGCATCATATGTAACCCCTTGCTATTTTGAGTTTCTCTATCAGTGTCTTTTATATGAAAACGTTGTTCATTGATGATATATCTTTTATAGGACAAGACATCATTCTTTGGGCCATAGGCAATCCATTTTAGCATTTTATCATGATCTTCCGAGCCAATAGGTATCTGTAAAGAAATATTTAATATGCATGTCATAACGTTCTAAAACCAATGTTAGTTAATTATAAAATTTAACCAACCTTCTTTATAATCCAATCGCCAAAGTTATATGTCCATTTTTTTCGAAGTAAGGTTGCACTTCTTCCTATATGTTTATCTGAATCTTACAACTCCTTCAAATGCAAACTGATAAGGAAAAAATTATATCGACTTATACTTGCAATTACAAGTACACTAAAACAATATGGACATACTATAAAATGCACTTACTCTAAAAACGTTCAACCATTGCCATATTCATTAACACAGCAAAATTAGTACTTTTTCTCATTAGAAGATAATGTAACCATATTAGATGCAAAATTTGGGCGTCCTTCATGTATTGTAGAATTTTCAAAGTCCTCATTTAAAACACCTTTCTCTTCCATTTGTCCTATTTTTTTTAAAAAAATAACCAAAATATCTCGTACATTCTTCAAGAAGGTAGGATTCGGCAATACACCCCTTGGATCATGTGAGATTTCTTACATAATCTTTAAGTGTTTTCATATGTCCTTCAAAAGGATACATCCAATGGAAATGAACCAGTCTACAAAAATGTGCTTCTTTTCCAAGATAAATTGTCAAATGTATCATTATATCATAAAGAGAGGGTAGAAAATATCATTCTAGTTCACATAATATTATAATAATTTCATCGTCATGTTGCTATAGATTTTCTCTATCAAGCATGTGCTAACATATCTTATTAAAAATGAACATAAACAAACTATTGCTTCCCTTGCTTTCTTTAGCAACAGTCCTCTTATTGCAACTGGCAACAACTGTTGCATTAGAACATGATCATAATGAGATTTTAAACCTCTAACTTTACAATCTTCCAATGAAGCAAAAATTTTAAAATTTGAATAATAACCATCGGGTCCCTTGAAACCATACAACCTATTACATAATGTTTTTTCCATAGTCTGATAATGTATATGAAGCCCATGGAAGATATTTTTTCCACGAGGTTGTGCACAAAAGTCCATGTCGAATTCCCAAATCCTCTAAATCTTTTCTTGAGTTAATTTCAACTTTTGATTTATTATCATGCAATATCATGCCTAATATGCTTTCATTGACATTTTTCTATACACGCATCACGTCTAAGTTATGACATAAGGGAAGCTCCTACAAAAACCAGGAGTGTAATACTTCAGCGATATAATATTTTTATTGTCAATTCAGGGTAAAAAATAAAAGTTTACACTAACCTCCCAGTATGGAAAGTCAAAGAATTTTAATTTCTTTCCATCTTTGTAGCTCCATATTGGATCATTATCTTCAATTTCTCTGTTACAATCACTCTTCCTTTTCTTAATCTATCCCTTCTTGTTTTGCTTCTTTTTCTTCCCTTTTTATTATTTTTTTGTCCTTAAACGTTTTGGAAATGCATTTAAAATATTAGGGATATTTCTTTCAGTTAAAATTCTAGGTCTACTTCCATTCTCTACAGTATTTCAAACCAAACTTGTTGTTTCCTCATTTGATTAGAAGGATGTAGAAATTAGAATCTTCTATAACCCATATAAACAGTCTCCCGGCCATGATTCAACCATGATGGTGTAACGACCCACAAATTTATCACTTTAGAATTTTTTTAAAATATTGAAATATAATATTTTTTAATACAAATGATAATACTTTGAACAATAAATAGTATTGGTAATCTTATTTTGAATAAATATTTACAAAAATATATACTTTGTAAGATATATCGATAAAATGACCGAAAACCATTTTATCGATAAACAGCTCTTAGACCATCCAACATTGTGCATGGAGCTGGATACATACACTCATTTATGTATATAAGTAAAAATATGTAATAAAATTATTTACTTCATTTTTGAAAATAAAATCTCTTTACGACATCATCAATGATATCACTATTCTAAAATAAATTATTTTTGAATCTAAATTGAGTTTAAATGATTTAATAATTATTTTAATGATTAAATAAGCCCTTTTAATTATTATATAATGATAGAAATATTATTTTCAAACTTTGTTTACAAGAGAGAGAGAGAGTGTGTGTGTGTGTGTGTGTAAAATAAGAAGTAAAAATAAGACCAGAAATCGAAATCGAAATCCGTAACGATTTAATGTGGAAAAGTTGTGCAACGTTGTGAATCATTTGAGAAATACATATGCACACATACATGTACATATACATGAAAACATTCACATGCACATAAACACATATATAAATACAAATACACTTATACATTTATATATATACATACATTTATATATATATATACATATACATATATATATATATATATTACAAAATATCTAAGATATTTTCCTAAAACTTCATCCTTAAGTAAATTCAAAGTCAACATCAAACATCCTAAGTACAGGCACATGGCCACACACATGGGAGGATGTAACATCCCCCTACTTGGAGGCCCAAAACTAACGGCTACGGATGCAGCAGTCATCCACAATCATCGGTGACCAAATACGACAAAGTTAGATTCGTTGATACACAAAAATACATGAAAATGGAAAAAAAATTAAACTTCAAACAACACAACACATATCATTTAAAAATATTTCCAATTCATTGCATATTCCTAAACTCACAAACCACGTTCGGAGAAAATATGTTAATTACAACATACGCTAAGAGCGACATATGAAGATGCCACCTTGGTAGATCAGAGTATATACAGGCAATATAACTTTGCCATTACAACCAATACAGCGGAATCAAAAGAAAAGAGAACTCTAAATAGCTATCATGCCTCCTGCACGTCTCCGGAAGCTTATTCGTCTTAGAGGTACCTGAAAACCACAACTCTCAAACTACTCAAAATCGATTGAGTACCCGAGAGTTTAAGGGGAAAACATAAACTACGAGTCAGACATAAAGCCTGGTATGAATAATAATCAACCATCTCAAATCATTTAGAATTTAGTGAGACCACGCCGCTTAGCGGAACGAGTTTCCCCTCACTAGTATCCCAAAACCTTTATAGAACCATATACTATGCTCCTGCATCCACAATGGTTAAAACAATTCAAAACGGGATAATATGATGATATGAAAAAACAAATGAATCTATTCTGGATTACCCATCCCCATTCATTTTAGACTATCTGTCTCAGTTATAGTTTCTAGGATTACTATTAACCTATTAGTTTTCATGGGCTGATTAATAATAGGTTAAACATTTTAGGAATCCCTGTCCAGTTACATAGTTTTCATAGGATCAATTTGAACCTATTGGTAACTCCAATATCTTACTCTTATCCTAGTTTTCATGGGTTGACAGGGAACCTATTGGTAACCCCAATATACTTTATTCTTACCCTAGTTTTCATGGGTTGACTAGGAACCATTGACATCTGTCAATATTTCATCCGGATATAGTTTTCATGGGCTAACTACAAACATACTGGTCCCTGCCAGTATCCAATCATACTTTTCATAGGCTTACTATGTACCTGTCTATCTAACATCTTCTTTTTATACATAGTTTTCATGAGCTAACTATGAACCTATTGAACCCTGCCAATATCTTTCCCTTTACACAGTTTTCATAGGCTTACCGAGAACCTATCGGCCCCTGCCAATATCTTTCTTTTATATTTTAGCATTCTATATTATGGTCTTCCTGACCTCCTGGATGCAATTCTACTCATTCAGGAGTTTTATCAATTTATATTCACTACTGGGCTAACCTAACTGGTTCTTCTACCCTTTATTCCTAAAATGCAGTTATGGGTCCATTTAAAAGTGAATATATTTATATTTGAAGAAGCAACATAAAAACATAGCAATACCACTCCTGTGGGTTTAAATTTATCAAAGATAGCTTCTTCTTAAAAACATTATCAAAAACTCCTTTAATATAGCCATGGGTTTTACCTTTAAAAATAGAGTTTGGGTCATAAAACCTTTCGATACCTTCGAAACCTAGCTTTTGACTTCATAGGATGACCTCTTTGAAAGCTCTTAAAAACATTAGGCTTCTACCTTATAATACTTTAAAATCATCCTTCTGAAACCTTTCGAATACATTAAAGTATTAGCATTTTAACTTTAGAAGCTTAGCTTCGAAACCAGTTGAAAGTATCCCTTTCGACACCATTGGAAGTAACCCTTCCGAAAACATTTAAAGTACCCCTTTTGACTCCATTAGAAGTAGCCCTTCCGAAAACATTGAAAGTACCCTTTTCGAAAGAATTGGGTTTATACATAAAACATAATTTGGGTCAAAGTGAATATATGCGAAAGCATCTGTTTCGAACCATCCTTTATCATATAAAAATACCAGGGAAACTCGATGGCGTCGGCACCATCTCTTTCGGAAGCATTTAACAATTGGGTAAAAACATTAGAAGGTTGGTGTCGAAACCCCTTTCGAAACCATCACCTTCAAAACCCCTAACCCCTTTCGAAAGCTATTGGAAGTGACTTTAGGTTATAAAAAAACATACCCTTTCGACAGCGTTGATATCTTCAACTCCATCGAAAGGTTAAAGAACAGAGCAGGGTATTGATTAGGCCGGAACCCCTTTTCTAAAACATTCTTTCATAAGTAAAGGAACCTAGTCGAAAGCAATCTTAAGTTAATGGCAACCCTTTTTGAAACCTTTATAAAACCTCTTTCGAAACCATGTGCTTCGACTCTGTCGAAGGCTAAAACAAAACAAAGGCAGACGCTTTTCTTTTAAAACAAACCAAGGTTTCGACTCCTTCGGAAGCCATTCTTTCGACACCTTACCTTCCGCCTTCCTCCAATCCACTACTTACCATCAGGGTGATACCTTGTATATTGGTTTCGGCATAGTTGGTTTCGACATAGATGACGGCGGAAGCTACTATGTCGAAAGGCTCTTTCCTAAGTAGGCGGAACTACTTTTCTAAGCAAACCAGGTTTAATTCTTGTTTAAGTAAACTTTTCTCTAACTAACCTACCACGTGTCAACACCAGATTGCTTGTCTTAACTTTTTCAAATTCTTTTTCAAAAATAACTACCGCTAATCCAGATCTAAACCATGTTAAGTTAATCAATTAACCCCTTTGAATTTTTGCAAAGAAGTCCCTCTTCTAAAACAATTTATTTTGCATAGCAAATTACTTTGGAAAAATCTCCAAAAATTCCAGAAATTCACTTTAATCATGTTATCCAACATATCGAAATTCCAGACCAAAATTCTCAATATATTTTCCAAAATAAATTATAAACCAAATAAATCATATTTCCCTTTGAAAATTCATAATAACCTTTCCATAGCTTGGAAAATGTCAAAATTGAAACCCAACTCGAAAATTATGTTTCTTATAACATAAAATTTTCCATGGCATTTAATCAACATTGATTCTCAGTTTTGATCTAAAACCGTGCTAAAACACTTTTAAACAATCTTGTTTAAATCAAATAAATCATGAATTAAGCATATCATCAATCAATTCATCTTAAAACGAATTTGTCCCTTAAATTCGAAAGATAAGATTCAAACTAAAAATAAAGATGGAATTATTATTCACCTTTCTCTGGATAAGGAGATTGGATTGAGATTGATTCCCCTAAGCCTGATTTTCTAGCTTTAATTTTTGAATTCCTTCTTCCTCTTAATGGCCGGCCATTCCTCTATATTTTTGTTTGCGTTTTAAAATGACGTGAATGGGAAGAAATGGTAGGAACGAAAATATATATAAGGGTAAGGGTCTTTGGGTAGCAATTTCCTAATATACCCTTATGTAATTTGTTTTAACCTAAAACTCATTCTTTAGCCCATTAATTAACATATTAGGCTCGGCCCTTATTTAATTAATTCAAGTCTCAATCCTCTTATAACTAACATTTACATTATTCTATTTAATTTATCTAATTAAATCTCCTGAATAATGTTATCAAAAATTAGGGGTGTTATAGGCTCCCTTCCTTAAAGAATTTCATCCTCGAAATTCAGTAAAAACTAAATACTAAACATAGAAATCATCCATAACGACTCCTAACAACCATAATAGTCTACCTGACTAGGAGTTATCTATATAAATCTAATATAGACATACCCTCAAAGCAAATTAGGATAAGTATCTCGAATCTTGTCCTCTATCTACCAAGTACAATCTTTCTCGTTGCCGCTCCACTGAACTTTCACCAACTTGATTGTCTTGTTCCTCAATCTTTTCTCATCTCTAACAACAACCCGAACTGGTTGTCTAACAAAAGTCAAATCAGGCTCTACTACCAAGTCCTCTAAGTCTGTTTGAGGAATGGTAGCCTCTGGATCATGCACATACTTGCGAAGATGAGACACATGAAATACATTATGGACACCTATCATACTACTCGGCAACTCTACTCTGTACGTGAGCTTTCCAATCCTTTCTATAATCTGGAATGGACCAACATATCTCAGGGCCAACTTTCCTGATTACCCAAATCGTACAACACCATTCATCGGTGATACTTTGATAAAAACCCTATCTCAAACTGAGAACTCTAGATCCTTACGCCTTTTATCTGCATAACTCTTCTATCTGGATTGAGCTTCCTTCATCTGTTCTCGGATTAACTCAATCTTCTTTGACGCCTCCCATAACAAATCTGGACCTAAGACCAATCTGTCTCTAGTCTCCAACCAACATGCAGAGGATTTGCATGGCCTTTCATACAAAGCTTCAAAAGGTGCCCTTCCTATACTAGCCTGATAGCTATTGTTATATGAAAACTCAACCAAATGCAGGTGATTCTCCCAAGATCCAACAAAGTCCAGCACACAAGCTCTCAACAAATCATCGAGCACCTTATTGACTCTCTCTGCCTGCCCATCTGTCTGTGGGTGATATGCGGTACTCATCTTGAGCTTAGTGCCTAACACATCCTGTAGACTTTTCTAGAATTCGCGAGTGAATAAAGCATCTCTGTCGCTGACTATGCTATTAGGAACCCTATGAAGTCTAACTATGTTCTTCATGAACAACCTCGCCAAAACTGGTGTCGTCCTGGTCGACTTTACCAGAATGAAATGGACGTTCTTGGTCAATTTGTCCACAATAAACCATATACTTTCATTTCCTCTCCTTGACCTTGGCAACCCATCTATAAAATCCATGGATATCGAATCCCATTTCCAAATAGGAATATCTAGAGGCTGAAGTAACCCACTCGGCTTCTAACATTCGGCTTTCACTTGTTGACAGTTTACACAATGCCTAACCCATAAGCCAACATCCCTCTTCATGCTTTCCCAATAGAAGCTTCTCTTCATATCTTGATACATCTTGGTCCCTCCAGGATGAATCATAACTTTGGATCGATGACATTCCTCAAGAACTTCTCTTCTCAAGTTATCCACATCTGGAACACATAATCGTCCCTTCTTTCTCAACAATCCTCTCTGGTCAAGACAAAAATATTTCAAATCATCGACCTCAGCTCCAACCTCAAGCCTTCTGATCCTCTCCACTAATAATGGGTCCTCCTTCTGCTTAAAAGCAATTCTCTTGATCAACGCTGGTCTAAACAGGACAACATGATAGTAATATGACTAGAACTAGCAGTCGATCTTAACTGCACACCACAACTGGCCAAAGCTTCTAGATCTTTCCACTCTGCCAACAAAACCAACACCACATTCTGATGTCTCCTACTGAGAGCATCTGCTACCTTATTTCCTTTCCCTAGGGTACACTCTATTCCAAAATCATAAGCAGCCAAAAACTTCAGCCACCTTTGCTATCTCATATTCAACTCCTTCTGAGAGAATATGTATCTTAATGACTTATGATCGGTATACAACTCAAATCTTTCCCCTAAGAGATAATGCCTCTAAATCTTCAAGGCAAAAATCACTGCAGCTAACTCCAAGTCATGAGTAGGATATCTTACTTCGTGCGGTCTAAGCTGCCAAGATATGTAAGTAATGACCTTGCCCTTCTGCATCAGCACTGCTCCCAATCCAGTCCCACACGCATCTGTGTATACCACCAACCCTTGATTTCCATCTGGAACTACTAACACTAGAGCATTGGTCAACAAATGCTTCAGCTTAAGGAATGCTTCCTCACATTTGCCAGACCAAACAAACTTCACTTCCTTCCTAGTAAGCTTAGTCAAAGGCGGTGCTATCCGCGCGAAATCCTTGATGAACCTCCAGTAATAGCCAGCAAGTTCAATAAAACTTCTGATCTTGGTCACTATCTATGGTCTCTTCCAATTGTTCATAGCTTCGATCTTATCTGGATAGACTGAAAATCCTTTCTCTAAAACTACATGACCAAGAAACTTAACCTCTTTCTTCCAAAAATGACACTTGGAAAACTTCGCCTTCAGTTGATTCTGCCTTAACGTCTCTAACACAACTCTAAGATGATCTTCATGCTCTCTCTCATCCTTTGAGCATACCAAAATGTCATCTATAAATACCAACACGAATCTATCCAAATACTCTCGAAAGACTCGATTCATCAAATCTACAAAGAAATCAGGTGCATTCGTCAATCCAAATGGCATCACAAACTACTCATACGAACCATATCTCGTCTGAAATGGAATCAATGGAATAATGTCCTCTGCCACTCTTAACTGATGGAACCCCGTTGCCCAATCCAACTGGGAAAACACTATGGCTCCACTCAACTGATCAAATAGATCATCAATTCTTGGCAAAGGATACTTATTCTTTATCTTCCTTTCGTTTAGCTTACGATAGTCGATACACATCCTCAGCGACACATCTGGTTTCTTCACGAACACCGCAGCCGCTCCCCAAGGCGAACTGCTTGGTCTAATAAAATTCCTTCCTTCTAGATCCACTAGCTGCACCTTCAATTCCTTTATATCAGTAGGTGTCATCCTGTTAGGTGGTCTACTTACAGGTTCAGCTCCTGGCACAAGATCTATCTGAAACTCAACAGCTCGTTTCAGTGGTAGTCCTGTGATTGGCTCAAACACATCTGCAAACTCTCTTGCAATATGAACCTAACTTAACTCTTCACCCACTTCCGTTGCACTTAACAAAGCACAACTTCTCTGGTCAGAATTCTCTACTGAGAATATAAGTCGGTTATGACTATCAAGGTGTCTCAAAGATATCTCTCCATTCTGGCAGAATATCCTAGCCTCATACCTCCTCAACCAATCCATATCCAAAATGATTCCGAAATCTACGAAATCATAAACATACAAACTGCATGCAAACTTATGACCTAACAAATCAAGTTCTCACTGGTCACATCTTATCCCCAGAGTTACATACCCTCCTATTGGATTCACAACCCTTAAGGAAGTAACGAGGTATGTGGGTTCTAAGCATAACCTATCAATCAAACACTAGGATATAAATGAATGTGATGCATCGGTATCAAAAAGTATCCTAACTGGTATACTCTGAATCAAAAACGTACCTTCCATCACAGTCTTTCCCTTATCAGTTGCAGTGGGCTTAGCTGATGATCCAACAGCAAAAACTTTCCCATTGTCTGCCACTGGCTGGCTCTAGACACTGGTTCTTGTAATGCCCAACTTGATCACAGTAAAGCATTTCACATTCTTCTTGTCTGCAGCCTTCTTTCCCTTGTCTGACCGACACTCATTTGCATAATGACCCTTCTTGTCACATTTGTAGCAAACTAAATCAGCCTTTGCCTTCTTGGCAGTATTCGCTTTCTGGACTCCCTTCTTCTTAAAGAATTTCCTCTTCTTTCCCTAAGGATCCTAGGACTCAACTTGCTTTTCTCTAGCTGATATAGCAAGCATCTCTTCTTGGCAAATGGCCATCTCCACCACCACATTACTAGGTTCTCGGATATGGGTTATGGTCATTCTGGCAAGCTCAGGTCTTAATCCTCGAATGAACCTTTCATTCCTTCTGACATCAGTGTCAACCAAAGCATATCCATATTGTGACACCTCATCAAACTTAGCAGCGTACTCGACCACTGACCTATCACCCTGGACAAAATCCATAAACTTCCTCATCAATGCAGACTTAGCAACCTCAGACAGAAACCTCTTCTCAAACCTTCTCCTAAAATCAGCCCATGTTAGCTCTTCCTTCGGTTCTCCGGCGGTCACACTATTCCACTAGTGAAGTGCTGCCCTTTGCAACTGTCTAGAGGCTAGCCTTCTCTTTTGCTCATCATCCAAGCCCAGATCAATACAGATCCTTTCACAACTCAATAACCAATTCTCAACTTCAACAGCATCCTCCGTTCCAACAAACGGCTTTCCACCCAAACTGGTGTAGTCTCTGCTTAGCTTTGCATAGTTATTCCCAATTGGAGCCACATGATTAGCTCCCCCAGCATTATCAGCAGCTTCAGCTTGCAAAAGATTGGCCAATAACTGATACACCATCCCCGCATCTACTGGTGGATTTCCAGCACCTACATTAGCTTTAGCATTTGGATTAGCACTAGCCTGTCGACCTTGATTCCTCATGGTATTAGGTCGAGCATTTCCATTGGTTGTGGTGCTTCCTCCACATAGATTTCCTCTTATGTTTCCCGCTTCCATATCCTCTTTCTCGTAAATCTGCATACGAGCCTTAGTAAGATATAGAAGAACAGTCTAAGAGAGAGGGGAACACGTACTTATATATATATATATATATATATATCATATACAAGTACGTTACTATAGCGTTAACCCTAACCCAGATCATATTTTCAAATTCATTGGAATTATGTTTCAAAATCTTTAAGTTTAACTTTCCTTTAAAGTTTCATAAACCTATGCTCTGATACCAACTTGTAAAATCCCTTTACTAGGAGGCCCAAAACTAACCGCTACGAATGCTGCAGTCATCCATAGTTATTAATCCTCGACGACCAAATATGGTGAAGTTAGATTCATTGATACTCAGAAACACGTAAATATGGAAAAAAATTAAGCTTCAAACAACAACGCATATCATTTCAAAATATTTCCAATTCATTACATAATCCCAAACTCGCAAACCACATCCAGAGAAAATATGTTTATTACAACATACGCCAAGAGCGACATATGAAGATGCCCCCTTGGTATTTCAGAGTATATACAGGAAATATAACAACTTTTCCATTACAACCAATATAGCGGAATCAAAAGAAAAGAGAACTCTAAATAGCTATCATGCCACTTGCATGTCTCCGGAAGCTTATTCGTCTTATAGGTACCTGAAAACCACAACTCTCAAACTACTCAAAATCGATTGAGTGCCCGAGAGTTTAAGAGGAAAACATAAACTTCGAGTCAGACATAAATCCTGGTATGAATAATAATATACCATCTCAAATCATTTAGATATTTAGTGAGACCATGCACTTAGCGGAACGGGTTTCCCCTCACTAGTATCTCAAAACCTTTATAAAACCATATACTGTGCTCTTGCATCCAAAATGGTTAAAACAATTCAAAACAGTATAATATAATGATATGCAAAAACAAATGAATCAATTCTGGATTATCCATCCCTATTCATTTTAGACTATCTGTCACAATTATAGTTTCTAGGATTACTACTAACCTATTACTTTTCATGGGCTGACTAATAACCGGTTAAACATTTTAGGACTCCCTGTCCAATTACGTAGTTTTCATGGGATCACTATGAACCTATTGCTAACTCCAAAATCTTACTCTTATCCTAGTTTTCAAGGGTTGACTAGGAACCTAGTGGTAACCCAATATCCTTTCTTCTCACCCTAGTTTTCATGTGTTGACTAGGAACAAATTGACATCTGTCAATATTTCATTTGGATATAGTTTTCATGGGATAACTATAAACCTACTGGCCCCTGCCGGTATCCAATCATAGTTTTCATGGGCTTACTATGAACATGTCTATCTGACATTTTATTTTTATACATAGTTTTCATGGGCTAACTATGAACCTATTGAACCCTGCCAATATCTTTCCCTTTACACAGTTTTCAAGAGCTTACCGAGAACCTATCGGCCCCTGCCAATATCTTTCATTTATATTTTAGCATCCTATATTGTGGTCTTCCTGACCTCCTAGATGCAATTCTACTCATTCAAGAGTTTTATCAATTTATATTCACTACTGGGCTAACTTAACTGGTTCTTCTACCCTTTATCCCTAAAATGCAGTTATGGGTCCATTTAAAAGTGAATATATTTATATTTGGAGAAGCAACATAAAAACATAGCAATACCACTCCTGTGGGTTTAAATTTATCAAAGATAGTTTCTTCTTAAAAACATTATCAAAAACTCCTTTAATATAGCTATGGGTTTTACCTTTAAAAATAGAGTTTGGGTCATAAAACCTTTCGATACCTTCGAAACCTAGCTTTTGACTTCATAGGATGACCTCCTTTGAAAGCTCTTAAAAACATTAGGCTTCTACCTTATAATACTTTAAAATCAACCTTCTGAAACCTTTCGAATACATTAAAGTATTAGAATTTTAACTTTAGAAGCTTAGCTTCGAAACCAGTTGAAAGTATCCTTTTCGACACCATTGGAAGTAACCCTTCCGAAAACATTTAAAGTACCCCTTTCGACTCCATTGGAAGTAGCCCTTCCGAAAACATTGAAAGTACCCTTTTCGAAAGCATTGGGTTTATACTTAAAACATAATTTGGGTCAAAGTGAATATAGGCGAAAGCATCTGTTTTGAACCATCCTTTATCATATAAAAATACCGGAGAAACTCGATTGCGTCGGCACCATCTCTTTCGAAAGCATTTAACAACTGGGTAAAAACAATAGAAGGTTGGTGTCGAAACCCCTTTCGAAACCATCACCTTCGAAACCCCTAACCTCTTTCGAAAGCTATAGGAATTGGCTTTAGCTTATAAAACAACGTACCCTTTCGACAGCGTTGATATCTTTAACTCCATAGAAAGGTTAAAGAACGGCAGCAGGGTATCGACTAGGTCGGAACCCCTTATTTTAAAACATTCTTTCATAAGTAAAGGAACCCAATCGAAAGCAATCTTAAGTTAATGGAAACCCGTTTTGAAACCTTTATAAAACCTCTTTCGAAACCATCTGCTTCGACTCTGTCGAAGGTTAAAACTAAACAAAGGCAGGCGCTTGTCTTTTAAAACAAGCTAAGGTTTCGACTCCTTCAGAAGCCATGCTTTCGACACCTTACCTTCCACCTTCCTCCAATCCACTACGTACCATCAGGGTGATACCTTGTGTATTGGTTTAGGCATAGTTAATTTCGATATAGATGAAGGCGGAAGCTACTGTGTCGAAAGGCACTTTCCTAAGTAGGCGGAACCACTTTTTTGAGCAAACCAGGTTTAATTCTTGTTTAAGTAAACTTTTCTCTAACTAACTTACCACGTGTCAACACCAGATTGGTTGCCTTAACCTTTTCAAATTCTTTTTCAAAAATAACTGCTGCTAATCTAGATCTAAACCATGGTTAAGTTAATCAATTAAGCCCTCCAATTTTTGCAAAGAAAACCCTCTTCTAAAATAATTTATTTGCATTGCAAATCACTTTGGAAAAATCTCCAAAAATTCCAGAAATTCACTTTAATCATGTTATCTAACATATCAAAATTCCAGACCCAAATTCTCAATATATTTTCCAAAATAAATTTTAAACCCAAATAACTATATTTCTCTTTTGAAAATTCACAATAATCTTTCCATATCTTGGAAAATTCTCAAAATTGAAACCTAACTCCAAAATCATGTTTCTCATAACAAAAAAATTTCCATGGCATTTAATCAACATTAAATCTTGGTTTTGATCTAAAACCGTGCTAAAACAATTTTGTTTAAATCAAATAAATCTTGAATTAAGCTTATCATCATTCAATTAATTTTAAAACGAATTTATCCCTTAAATTCGAAACATAAGATTCAAACCAAAAAAAGATATGGAATTATTATTCACTTTTCTCTAGATAAGGAGATTGGATTGAGATTGATTCCCCTAAGCTTGATTTTCTAGCTTTAATTTTTAATTCCTTCTTCCTCTTAATGGCCGGCCGTTCCTCTACATTTTTGTTTGCGTTTTAAAATGACGTGAATGGGAAGAAATGGTAGGAACAAAAATATATATAAGGGTAAGGGTCTTTGGGTAGCAATTTCCTAATATACCCTTATGTAATTTGTTTTAACCTAAAACGCATTCTTTAGCCCATTAATTAACATATTAGGCTCGGCCCTTATTTAATTAATTCAAGTCTCGATCCTCTTATCACTTACATTTACATTTTCATATTTAGTTTATCTAATTAAACCTCCTAAATAATGTTATAAAAAATTAGGGGTGTTACAGGGGAGTGCTCGACCAAGAATGATGAGGGGAGAGGGAATAGTAGTGGTGATGAAATGGTGATATGTTTGTGTGGAAATATCATGATATTTCCATCCTTGCATTTGCCTATAAATAGCACCCACCCATCTTCACTTCATTCACACTACTTCTTCATAAAATTCCTAAGCTTTTCATCCTCTTCTTCTCTACATTAATGTTTTCCATAGCCTAAGAAAGAAAATATTACAAAATCAAACAAACTTATGCCAAAATCAATCAAAATCTATACAACTTCAAACCAAAGTTCAAGCTAGTGATCTCTTCCTTCTCCTCCACCAAGGCCGTGTGCAACCAAACCCTCCACCACCATTTGCCAAGCAAGGGCGAGCCCTTCCAAGCCTCTAAGACCAAGGCTGAACCCCCAGGAGCTTTAGTGATTAAATAAGCAAGCATGATTTATGTTCAAATACATATTTAATTTTTTGAATTATAAATTTTATTGATAAGAAATATTATATTTTCAAATACTTGTGATAATCTTAGTACTAATTGAATAGAATTAAAGCTACTAAATGAATATAAAAAGGAATAGTAAAAAAAATATTAATACCCAATTACAACAACAAATAAATTTATACGTTTATTCGGTTTAAAAGTCATAGTTTAATTTTATGCATTTTTGTTAATTAAACTATTTCCAAGAAAGACTCAAAATCAACCATTGATTTTATTTTGTAATAAATGGAATTTAATGTGGATTCACATAGTTTATCTAGATTCAATCACTAATACAACCTTGTTTTTATAAATATTATGAATAAGTAAGCATTATTAGTGTCATTAGTTTGACTTTTTGAACTAAAATTTAATGATACAAATGACATAATTTCAAATATTTATTTAGAGAACTACAAGAATGGAAAATTTGAACTTATAAGTAAATTATAACATAAAAATAACAATATTAATACCAAGATATAACAATCAAGAAGTTTATATATCTATTAACTTGGAGAACTATATTTTGTTTTAATTTATTTTCATAGTTCACTTTATTTTCTAGTATAGATTCTACAAACGGTCTCAATTTACTTTCCATATAAGATATAGAGTAGACCCATCTCTTTTTCCCCTTAAACTTTACTTAATCTCGAAAATATTAGTAGGGTAAACCGATCCAATTCATTACACGATGTTAACCTTATTTATATCATTTTTTGTAATTTTCAACAAATAAGAGCATCTCTATTTTTAGAATAAAGTTAATATACATGTAACTTTGTAGTTACAAATCTACTTTGATTATTGTTACAAATACAAGCTTCTCTTTATATTTCATTTCTAACTCTTCTTACCTATTGTCTCTATTCTGATTAATTTACTTCCATTCCTATTTGTTACAAAAAAATTATAATATAATTAAACACACACATATCCAATATGAAATAGATTCATCTTCCACTTTAAAATAAGTTGATCCACCATCAGTCTCTACAGTAATATGTGATTCTTCTTCCCATGTCATCTTCACAATTTAGATGTGGATTTCTCCTCTCTTTTTTCAATTACAATTAATTTTCTTCTTATGAATTTTTTTGTTAGAAACAAATAAATTTCATTTATCATCTAGGTTAATCATCTACAAACCTCTTTTAGCTTTATATTTTTTCTATTATTTTCCTAATTATTTTGAAATAGTCATGGGGAATTTTATTTTTTTGAAGGCAAAATAATTTACATGTCTAATGGTTTTAATGCAAACATCGTAAATAAAACCTGAATATTGCAACATAGTCGATGTAGCGATAATTTTGACTATCTTCCATTTCATGTATTAATTTTATGCACATGATTGATTAAAACCAAACATTCTTATTGAAATTTCACTTTGTTCACATATGGGCATATAAGCTATCATACATACACACATACATACATACATATATACATATACATACATATATGCATATATATAGTGAGAGAAAGAGACATACATACCTATGTATGTATGTATACATGTATGTGGAAGTTGTATCTCTCATAATATTTTATTTTTCTCCTCTATTGGAATTAAAATAATTTAAATCATCTTAATTTATTCTAATAAGTTCCAAGTTTGAAGCTTATTAACCTCACTCATTTAATATATTTTAGAATAACTCTACACCTTGATTCACTTTATTCACAAACACCCAAGTTTGAATTATACTTTATTTAATATATATTTAAATCTTATTCTTTATTTGAAAATCTTTACTTTATAATCAAAGTTGAGAATCTAATTAAAATCACTATAGTCCTTGAAATTTGTACTATAGTACAGTTGAATGCTTAGAGTAGCTTTTTGTTTATAATGTGTTATTGCAAATACTTTGTGTTTTCAGGATCACATATTTTAGTAAAAGTTTAGTAAAAATATATAATGTGGTTCTAAAAGTATTTTTTTTCCATTATTTTTTATCTCTTTATTTTCTTAAACTATTTATGGTTCTCATTCCTATTATTTTGGATGCAACTCAAGAATAATTCTTAATGCATTAAAAGAATAAAATAAAACTATGTCTTATGTGTAATTTAATTGAATCTCAATTTATCAATATTCATGGTTATTTCATGGTATTAATGCAACAAACTCTTTATATAGTGTGATTATTCAATATTATTTTGATTATTCTTCTAAATCACCATTACAATTATCACAATGATGCTTAGCTATTTTGATTTACATAACTTTATCATGTCGTGTACATAGCATGAGTTCGTACTAGCTCAAAATTGAAAGAGAAAGTCTTTAGATTGATGATTTGAATATAAATAGGTAAATAAATATGATAATTAGGGCAGTTTCTTACTCTATAGAGTAGAGGTTAAATATTTAACTAATATTATATAGGCTCTTGGTTTCTGAGTCGGTTTTATAATTGGACCTTGTAAAAAACTACTACTTATATAAAAAGCGGATACACCGAATAGAAAAAGTTAAAAATTAAATGTACAGAGTCGACTCTATGTATTGGATTGCCATGGGCAACTCATAGATATCATGCAAAAAATGAAATAGAAAAAATAATTTGTTATCTTTGGGAAGTGAAGTCATAAACTCATAGAAGGTAAGTTAATACATAACTAGTTATGCCAACATATCACCATTAAATAGTGTAAAGTATTGAAGATAATTGGAGAATTAGTTTATTGAATATATGAATAATTAATTACAACTTGATGATGATTATTGTTAGGTTGGAATTTGGTTTAACCTAGTTTGTTTTGTTCACGAAGAGTCAAGGGCCCTTAAGTAAGGCTTAAGTACTTAGTCAAGTGTGCTATTATTGAGTCCACATGAAGTCATTATGCAAATAGTATTTTGTTAGAGTCCTTGGATAAAAAGTCACAAGTTCAAACATGACCTAGTGGCCATTAAACTTCCAAATTTGAGCATTTCTATGCATAAGATAGAAATGAAAATGCGAAAAAAGATCAGTTTGAATTCATCACTTTCCAATAGGGATAAATGGCTATTTATAGAGGACCTTAGCCATTAGATTTGTGACACGTGACATTTGGGGGGAAGAAAATGAACAGTCATGATTTGCTAACATGGAACATGTTTGGGATGACATGTAGCACAACCCTTCTTTAGCTTCTTCATGATGATGTGGCATAGTTAGTCCAATAGGAGGATTCCATGTGGTGGTTAGGGTATTGATTTTGGGTGTACTCTTTAACATTCGACATCTTTGTTCCAAATATGCAGTAGTTCCCTTAGCGTTCATTATGCGATAGCTCTTGTCATGATTCGATAGATCTGAAAAGTCAACCTTCAATAGCTCCACTAATTATCAACATGTGATAACTCTTGATGGTTGGCAAGCGATTGCTAAGTAAACTCTATGCATGCTATCCCTTGAGTGTATCAACATGTTATAGCTTTAAAACATCGACCTTCGATAGCTTAATTAGTCAACATGCGACAACTTTGGAAAATATCAACCTTTGGTAGCTTAGTTAGTCAACATTTGACAACTTTGGAAAATATCAAAATTTGGAAAATATCAAACTTTGATAGCTTGTTCAGTCAACATGTGACAACTTTGGAAAATATCAACCTTCAATGGCCTTATTAGTTAACATGCAACAACGTTGTAATATCAACTTCCGATAGCCCAGTCTATCAACATGCGATAGCCTTGAAATATTAATCTTTGATGGCTCAACTAAGTGAACATTCGATAGCTCAACTTTAGATGGCTCCACTTAACCATCATGCGATAGCTTTGAGTCATCAACCTATGATAGCTCCTCTTTTCACTTTATTGACTTCATTTGTATCAACTTTTCATAGCTTCTCTATATTCAACTTGCGACGGATCCTTTGCCCATCAACTCGCAATAGCCATACTCATATCATTCTTTGATAGTTCCATAGCGTCAACATGTGATAGCTCATTGTTATCAATTCATGATAGCTCTGCTTCAATATATGATGGTTTCTCTCAATGTTTGACAGCCTTCATTCCTCTATGTCCGATAGATTCAAAGTGCAATATTTTTCATGTCTTATCCATTTTTAGAATTTTTGGGTTAACACTCATCCCCCCTTCATAAGAGGTTTTCTTATGCTTTAGCTTAAGAAGGATTATGCTCTTATTATGCATCTTCTCTTCTCGAGTTGTCATTCTTTGTTGTTGTATTTTTCATCATCGATTGCTTGTGCTTCTTGACTTACGATAACTTTTGGACTTAAAAACTATAATTTTCCTACAAGCTACTTTATTGAAAACGTTTTCCAAAACATAGAGGTTTTTGCAATCTTTTGAATATATTTCCATTTGCAATGATCATTTTTATTGAAAATGTTCTTTTTGCTGAAGAATTACGATAAATTTGTTCGAAGATACTTTTTGAAGTATGAAATACTTTCATGGCTTTATTTGGAAGTCATTTAGTACAAAGACCAAATACATATCTACTAAAGTGTGACTTTCCAAAAATAGATTTTTGAAAGTAAGGAAATCCTCTTAAAACCTTTCAAAAATAGTTTTCATCGGAACTAATTGACAATATCGCAAGGTCAAATTTCCTGTAGTCTTGAGGGAATACTCCTTATTCTTGCTTATTTTGAGTTTGGTTGTTTATCAAATCAGGAGTTTAGTTGATCGTCCTTCTTCGTGTGGTTGTTTTAAAAGATCTTATTTTAACCATCAAAATCTCTATTGACCACCTTCTTTGGGTCGGTGCTTTGGCCAGACTTGGCGGCAAGACCTAAGGCATAATTGACCATCGCTCTTTGGATGCTTCAAACAGGCCTTATGGTAGGACCGAGGGCTACTTGTCCATCTTCCTTGGATGGGTGCTTTGGCTAGGCCTTGAGGAGGGACCAAACGCTTAATTGACAGTCACTCTTTGGATGGGTTCTTCGATCAGACCTTGCGGTGGGACTAAAGATTTCTAGTCCATCTCCCTTGGAAGGTACTTTGGCCAAGTCTTGAGGCGAGACCAAAGGCTTAATTGATCATCACTCTTTGGATGGGTGCTTTGGCTAGGCCTTACGTTGGACTGAAGGCCTCTCGTCAATCTCCTTTGGATGGGTGCTTTGGCCTAACCTTGAGATGGGACCAAAGGCTTAATTTACCATCACTCATTGAGTGATTCGGGCTGGCCTTATGGTGGGACCAAAGGCTTCTCGTCCATCTCCCTTTGATGGAAGCTTTTAGCTAGGCCTTGAGGTGAGACCAAAGGCTTAATTGACCATCACTCTTTGGATGGATACTTAGGTCCGGCATTATTGTTGGACCAAAGGCTTCTTGTCCATTTGGTGCTTTGGTCAGGCCTTAAGGCAACACCAAATGCTTAATTGTCCTCTTCTGAATATGAGGTGTGCTTCTATTTAACAAATCTCACTGACCTCATCAGGTCAAGAGTTAAAGCAAACATATCGCATCTCAGTTTGGGGGTGGTTATTTGGGAAGATCATGTGGTAATCCAAATTATTCATCCAATATGGTGAAATGTGGTCGCAACGTTTGGCATTCCACGTTATTACTATCACATTCCCATCTGATCTACTGAGTTGGTAAGTTTCTAGAGGAATCACTTTATGAATGACTAATGACCCTTCCCTATTTGGTCATGTGGGCTATTTGTTGGTCTTTTGTATTCACCATTACTCTCCTTAGCAGTGGATCTCCTTTTTTGAATGCTCTTCCTTTTACTCTTAAATTATAATATTTGTAGATTCTTCGTTAGTATTTGGCTATACGCATAGTGGCTTGATCTCTTAGTTTGCTAATTAAATCAAGAGACTCTTTCTTTATCTCTTGATTTGATTCATAAGTGTATGCAATTCTTTGACATGCGGGAACTTCGACCTTAACTGGTAGCATGGCTATAGATCCATATGTTAAAAAATATGGATTAATGCCTAGTAGTCATTCTTGTGAAAGTTTTATATGACCATAAAATGAGGGGAAGTTCCTCCACTCAGTTTCCTTTACTTTACCTAGACGTTTCTTCAAAATATTCTTTATGGTTTTATTCACAGCTTCTACTACCCCATTAGCTTTCGGGTGAGTTACTGATTGATTTTTTTACTATTCCGTTATTTTCAACAAAACGGGTGCATTCTTCGCTTCTAATTTGACTTCCATTGTCTGAAATAATCTTATTTGAGAGTCCAAATCTAGTAACTATATTATTTAGACAAATTTCAGAACTTTCCCAATGGTAACGTTTGGTAATAGTTCTACTTCTACCCACTCGGTAAAGTAATCGATAGCTAGTATGGTGAACTTTGCTCCTTTTGAAACCCGAAGAGGTCTAATAAAATCAATTCCCAACACATCAAATGGTCATGGGCTTGTGATAGTTGTCAATTCATTCGGAGGGAACCGTGGAATCGTATAAAACTTTTGACATTTATCACATTAACATAGGTTAATGCATCTTCAGACTTACAGGTCCAATAATATCCTTGTCCTGGTTTATTCCATTGGCGCGATCACTACAGAATCCCTCATAGGTTTCCTTCAACAGCTTTCCTCATGTTTCTTAATAACACACTGTAAATGAGGAGTTGAGTACCCTTTCCTATATAATATCCCGTCGATAATGGTATATGAAGGAGCTCAGTATCTCAACTTTTGAAAATCACTTTTCCCCTTAGGCAACGCCCCTTTTTCCAAGTACTTGATTAAGGGCATCATCTAACTCTTAGCATATTGGTCCTCATAAGTGCTTACTCTCATTCTTTCTGGAACTTTTTCATGACCACCCTCTCCTTGAGGGTATGCCTTGTCACACTGTGGTTATTGAGTTTGAGATCTAGTTAGAACCAAGGCCTCATTATTTGATTCTTCTTTCAAGACCTCACCTTTTGACCCTTCTTTTTCTAATTGATACTAGGGTGCCGTTGGAATCCAATAAGAACAATTTTAACTTCTAGTGCTCCTCGTCGGCTTGCTAATTTTGCTAAATAATCTGCTTGCACGTTCTTTCTCTTGGTATTTGATGAATAGAAAAGTCCTAAAACTGGACTAGCATTTCATGGATCCTTTTCACGTACTGAGCTAACTGAGTATCTTTGGTTTGGAACACCTTTTTCAACTGGTTTACCAATAACTATGAATCTTTGAATATTTTGATTCTTTGGATTTTTAGTTGTTGATCCAAAGTTAATCCTACTATCATGGATTTGTACTTAACCACATTATTAGTTCCACAAAACCCTAGTTTCATTGCATAATGTACCCTATGTCCATCGAGTGTAATTATTACATAACTGGCTCCAGCTTCTTGTTAATTCGAAGCTTCGTCTACATATAACTGCCACATTGGCTCAAGCTTCTTTTCCTTTTCTAATTGATATTCAACAAATCATGGACATTCTGCTACAAAGTCAGCCAAGGCTTGCCCTTTAATTGATATTTGGGTAAATATTCAATGTTGTATTAGCTCAACTCCATCCCTCATTTTATTTACCTTCCTAACATCTCTTAGGTTTGCTAAGGATTTGCCTTAATAAACAGTTGGTTAGCACTATGATTGGATGGGCTTAGAAATAAGACCATAGCTTTCGTGCTGATAGTATCAAGCAATAGGCTAACTTTTCTATAATTGGGTACCTAGCTTCAGCATCTTTGAATCTCTTTCTTGTATGGTATACAGGTAATTGGATCATGTTTTCTTCCTTATCAAGACATACCTAATTACATTTTTTAATGTTGCCATGTATAACAATAAGCTTTCTCCTACTGTAGGATTGAAGAATATTAATGGTTTTTCTAAATGGTCTTTCAGTTCCTGGAAGGCTTTCTGGCACTCTTCGGTCCATTCAAAAGTTTTTCATTTCTTACTCACACCGAAGAAAGGAATGCATTTACCGGTCGCCCTTAGTATGAATCTGTTGAGTGCGGTGACTCATCCATTCAGTCCCATTACATCTTTACTCACTTTTAGTTCTGCCATGTTTCTGATTGCATTGATCTGGTCAGGGTTAACCTCTATTTCTCGTGCACTAATGATTTATCCCAAGAATTTCTCAGATTGGATTCCAAAGGAACAATTTTGAAGAATCAATCTCATTGTACTTCCTCAATATCTCATATATTTTGTTCAGATCTCCTATATGGTCAGCTTCTTCCTTGGGCTTCAATAAAATATCATCTAGATATACTTCTATTTTTATTCCAATTTTGCCTTTGAGGATTCTAAATATCGATTGTTGCTACGTGGCTCCCGCATTCTTTAATCCATACAGAATCACTTTGTAACAATACATTCCCTAATCAGTTGCAAAACTTGTGTATTCTTTATCAGGTTTGAACATAGGAATCTGAGTATATCTTGAATATGCATCCATGAATGACAATAACTTAAGATCGGTTATGGCGTCAATGAGCTGATCAATTCTAGGAAGTGGGTAGAAATATTTCTGACATGCTTTGCTTAGATCTATATAGTCGATGCACATTCCCCACTTTCCATTAGACTTTAACCAATACTGATTTTCTAGCCACTTTGCGTAAAGCACTTCTCTAATGAATTTATTTTCTAATAGCTTCTTTATCTCCCCTTGAAGTGCTACGGTACGAACTCTATCAAAATTCCTTTTCTTTTGCCTTATGGGGCCAAACTTTGGGTCAATATTAAGTGCAAGATACATTATTGTAGGGACAATTCCTTCCATATCAAGATGAGTCCAAGTGAAAACATCTCCACTTCATTGTAAGAATGAGATTAACTCCTCTCTCATATCCTTATCCATCATTCTTCTTATCTTCACCACCTTAGTATAATCTTGGGAATCTAGGCTTATTTCTTCCAAGTCATCCATAGATTGTGCATTTTCTCGACCGTCTCTAGAATCTATATCCGATATTATCTCTTTCAAAACTTTATTTTTATCCTGATTGACTTGATTAAACTCCACATAGTTCCTTTTTTTTCTCTATGATCTGACCTTTTTGCTTAGCATTCGAGGAATTTTTGTTGGAAGAGTTTGTCTGTTTGCTTTAAATATCAGTTCTCAAGGACCAATATGTAAGGGCTTAGGAGTTTTAGCTTCATTGTTTATTTAATGCAGGTCCATAACAACATTCATCCACCTTATTACACTGTGAAATACATTTCTGAGAACTAAATTATTCCCCACGTATGGTTCCCCATCCTTCCTTGGTAAGTAATTTCACAAGCAAGTATTTTTAGGATACAAAGGCATCAATTTTATCCAGTGCAAGTTGCCTGAAGAATACACTATAGTAAGATAGTTGGTTTATTATAATAAACAAAGTCTCAATCTCAAATAAGCCAGGGTCCCAATTTGAATGTACAACTTAATTTGCCCACTCGATGTGGAGTCCTTATTGTTGTACCCAAAGATAGGTTCCAAACTCGGTTCAAGCTTTTCTTCTGAAATATCCATTTGATCAAAAGCACTTTCGAAAATAACATTAACTGCACTTCCAGTATCAACCAAAATCTTAGACACAAGTGAAAGTCCAATTTGCGTAGTTATGATAAGTGGGTCATTATATGGATGTCTAACTCCTCTCGGTTGTTTCGTATTTATAACCAGATCTGGGAATTGAATAGAACTTTTGTTGGCCTTTGCTGGTTGTTCTTCACTTATTAAATAGATTCCTTCCTTTGGCTCTCTTTTGTGTCAGTTTCTTGCTCCTTTACTCATCCCTGCAACATGCAGCCCTCTGTGAATTACAGCAATGTAGTTAGTTAGTTTTAACAGATCCCAAGGAAGTTCATTTTCCAAGTTGTTGGTGTTATTAGTTGGAGGTTTCTCGTTATGAGAGAGCTATTGGTCACCGTTGAAATATTATTTAATCACTCCCTTTCTAATCATATTTTGTACGATTCCATCCATAATTCTACAGTCATCTATCTTGTGACCATTCAGCTTATGAAAAACACAATAATCTCCTTCTTTATTTGGCTTCGGGTTTGTCCTTGATCCGAATGAAGTGGGATACTCAATCTCATCTTTTGTCATGACATAGATGTAAGAAATAAGTTGATTCAACTCAATTGAATTTGCTTTAGAAAACTCGTCGGATTTTCCTCTTTTATTTGGGGCCATAAAGCTTTCTTTTTCTCTTTGATTCCTCTCGTTTTGGAATATTTCATCCATTTGGATGAATTTGTCTACTTGGAAGTGAAAATCTTGCAAGTCCTTGCAACCATGAATATAGATCTCTTTCAAAAATGGGCATTTTTAAATTAATCCAGAGTTTACCGCCATTAACTTATATCGATCACTCAATCTTTCTACCTCATTTGCCTCAGCATTTAACCAATTCAAATAACCCCTTAACAACTATCCTAGCTTTTGTTTTATGTTGGCCAACACATTCACGTCAATAGGTTGAAATTTAGAAGTCTCGAATTGTGCTGAGAACTCATAGGCAAACTGCATCCATGAATAGATAGTCTTCTTACGATAATGTTGGTACCACTTCTTGCTTCACCAAAGAAAGTGGTTAGGAATAGCCTATGTCTTAGCACTCCAAGGACATCATATAAATCCATCAAACTCTCTAAAGCCATTAAATGGTTGTCTAGATTAGTTATTCTATTATATTTGATCGATGATATTTTAATATATGATGGCAATGGGAACGCCATAATCACTTCCATGAATGGAGCTCTTTTAAAATTGTTATTCACT
The DNA here is from genome assembly GCA_030737815.1 of Allium fistulosum. Classification (NCBI taxonomy): domain Eukaryota; kingdom Viridiplantae; phylum Streptophyta; class Magnoliopsida; order Asparagales; family Amaryllidaceae; genus Allium; species Allium fistulosum. Next base: position 1,257,452,434 of record CM060904.1, read on the forward strand.
TTGGGATCCATATTCCTTTTTCCTTTTGAGTCTTCTATATCTCTTACCATTTTATTAGCCAAGCCTTTTAGATATGCTTCATCATTTTGATAGTCACTTTGTTTCGGCTTATATTCTTTTTGTAAAGAAGAACTTGCAGATTGCACTAAGGGAGATTTTGACTGTTTATTTGGCTTTTGAGTCATGTGATTTTCAACTTTCCTTTGTGGTCCTAAGTTGTTGCTCTTCTCGGCATTCTTGCTATCCAAGTTTGACCCTTCAACCTTCCTTCAAGGAGATTCAACTTTTTCTTCTTCATTTTCTTTTATCCTTCATGATGTTCTCGAAGAATTTTGGGAAACACGTATTTCTATTAGCTCTTACAAAGTTTGAAGTTGTCTCTTCATGGTTTTAAGGTCGTTCTCTTCTTTTGATGTCTCCACTGGCGTCGATCCTTGGCCTACCTCTATATTTTCCATATTAAATTGAGGATTTATGCTCTCTTTGAGATTTGTGCAGTGCATAGTTTCTCCTTACGCTTAAGCGTTCATCTTCTTGATCGATTTACCCATTTCGCAAGAATTTGGTGGTTAATAAGTTGTCTTCCTTAAGTTAAAATCTCAATGGAAGCACCATTTAATGTTAGGCTGGAATTTGGTTCAACCTGATTTGTTTTGGTCACTAAGAGTCAATGGCACCTGAGTAAGGCTTAAGTACTTAGTCAACTATGCTATTATTGAGTATATATGAAGTCATTATGCAAATAGTATTTTTCTAGAGTCCTTAGCTAAAAAGTTAAAAGTTCAGACATGTAACGGCCATTAAAATCCCGAATTTGAGCTTTTATTATGCACAAGATAAAAACAAAAATGAGAAAGAAGTTCAATTCAGAATTTCCACCTTTTTGTACAGGGTACGTGCCTATTTATAGCGAAACTTAGCCCTTACATTTATGACATGTGTCATTTGAGGGGATAATGGACGGTTGTAATTTGCTGACATGGCACATGTTCGGGATGACATGTGGTATAACCTTTTTTATCTTCTTTGTGATGATGTGCCATAGTTAGTCCAATAAGAGGATTTCATGTGGCAGTTAGAGTATTGTTTTGGGTGTATTCTTCAACATTCAACAACTTTAGTTATCAACATGTGTTAGTTCCCTTAGCCTTTATTATGCAATATCTCTTGTTATAATTCGATAGTTCTAAAATATCAACCTATTATAGCTCCACTAATTGTCAATATGTGACAACTCTAGATGGTTGGCAAGCGATAACTAAGTAAACTATACCCAAGATAGCCTTAAGTGTATCAACATGCGATAGCTTTAGAACATCGACCTTTGATAGGTTGGTTAGTCAACATGCGATAGCTTTGGAGATTATCAACCTATAATAGCTTGATTATTCAATATGCAATAGCTTTGGAAAATATCAACCTTCGATAGCCTGATTAGTCAATATGCAACAACCCTAAAATATCAACTTCTGATAGCTCAATCAGTCAATGTGTGATATCTTTGAAATATTAATCTTTGGTAGCTCAACTAAGTCAACATTCAATAGCTTAACTTTCGATGGCTCCACTTTGCCATAATATGATAGCTTTGAGTCACTAACCTATGATAGCTCATTTAATTGACTTCATTCATATCAACTTTCAATATCTTCTTTATAGTCAACTTGCGATGGATCCTTCGCCTATCAATTCACAATAGCCCTCTTTCATTAACTTGCAATAGCTTTACTCATATCATTCTTTGATAGTTCCATAGTGTCAACATGGGATGGATCATTTTTATCAATTCACGACAGCTTTACTTTAATATGTGATGGCTTATCTCAATGTCTGATAGTCTTCATTCTTAATATTCAATAGTTTCAAAGTGCAATATTTTCCATCTTATCCATTTTTGGAAATTTTTGGATGTAACAATTATATAATTCATAATAGCTATTTATAGCAACATTGCTTAGAGCCTAAGTAATTATACAATAAGAAAACAATTGAAATATAGGGAATCCTAAATATTGAAATATCCTTGATTTATTTCTTAGCATATGATAGCGACTTCTTAACATCTCCCTCAAACTCACGAAGTGGTGGGTATAAGCATCGAGAGTATGTTAACTAAAAATCAAAAACAAGAAACTAACTATGACTTAGTAAATAGGTCTACAATATGCATGGAAGAGGGAATAAAAAGGTAGAGTAATAATGCCTTTGTCAAGATGATGACACGTGACATGAAAATCAATCTAATATGCTTGGTCCACTCATGAAAAATTGAGTTGTGAGAAATCTGAACAACACTCTTATTGTCACAATACAGAAGTAGGATCATAAAGAGGCACCCACATATCTGCAAATAACCGCTGTAACCAAACAATCTATTTGGCAATAGATGCCATAACACGATACTCTACTTCAGTTGAAAAATGAGAGACAAAGGATTGCTTCTCACTCTTCCCGGACATAAGAGAATCATCAAATAAGCTACAAAATCAAGTAATCGACTTACGATCTATGAGATCGCTACCATAATCAATGTCAAAGTGGGCATGCAATTCCAAGGAGGAGGTAGATGAATATAGAAGGCTATGGAAAATAGTACCTTGAAGATACCTGAAAATATGAAGGATAACTATCCACTGAACTATAGTTAGGGAAGATGCAAATTGACTAACGACTTGAACAACATATGATCTATTCGGATGAGTGATGGTAAGATAAACCAAGCTTCTAACAATGATACGATATAAAGCAAGATCTAACAGTGGTACACCATTTGAAAAAGGGTATTTTGGATTAACTTCAATAGGAGTGTCAATGACTATATTATCAGTAAGCGTAATGCCCCACCTTTATACCTATATTACCCAAGAATATTACAAGTAATATTGTCGAGTAATACGATGAATAAGGCTAAATAGGAGCGATCACCCACGTCTATTCCCTTGGGTTAACACTATCATGTCATTCTTTACTACATATCATCATATATAGACGTGAATAGTCTTGGAACAAAGAAACATGCATGTGGATTGAAATATAGCAGAACAATATACAACATAATAAATATCACATAATCACAGATCGTAGAGATAAATATAATACAAGATATATCATATAACATAAAGTGAGTCAACAAAGAGGTGTACTAAACTCTCACACACACACATACACACACACACATAATATATATATATATAAACTAAGGCAAGTCTCAAAAATACAAAATAAGTCTACATCTTAGATAAGATACATCCACATATAAGACAACATCCCACAATGAACCCATAACATGTACCTAAACTAGCATAAATTTATACCCAAGCTAGCCTATGCCCATAGCAATAAAGTCCCAGCACCTGTTAAGTCTCGGTATAACTCGAGTATTATAAAAATAATAAACAGATAGACTATCTTTAGTTATCATAATAAGGTTAGTCCATAATAATAATAGGCTTGCATAAACATCAAGGATAAAATGTCCATAGATTGTACTTCACTAATATACTAAGGCATCATATAAGGTTTCATGACTTATAGTTAAACCGTGCTCATTCACAACAAAACATCAAGGTTATAGCAACCATCAAAATAAGAGCATAGAAATTCAAAATCATATATGCAAGCAAAAGACAAGCACTTCGCAAGTCAATAATCATCGACATGCACTTCGCACTTAATTAAATAAGAACTTTACCCGTCGATTATAAGACAAGCACTTCGCAAGTCACCACAAGAGACGACCACTTCGCAAGTCATAACTAATAGTTAACCTAATAAACAAGCACTTCGCAAGTCAACACAAGAGACACGCACTTCACGTGCCAACACAAGAGAGAAGCACTTCGCAAGTCATAACTTGTTTGCAAACAAGTATCCCAAGATGGGCCCGAAATCCCATTTAATCTACCTAAAACGGATCACCCAAGGATGAGTATGAAAACTCGACAAAATAAGTGTTATATATACTTCCTAATAGTAAGCATTCGAGTAACGAACGTGTGCCCTATACCACACGGTTTTACTTGAAATTTGCTACAATTTAGTAAACTCCACTCGATAACTGTAATATACTTTCAATTAGTAACTAAATGAGTATCGTGCAATGTCCGATAACCACTTAGAGATACTTAAATATTTACTAAGCGATGGTAAATTCCCACTCGTGCAAATAAATGTTCATTTGAACGAGTCCAAGAACTAACCGATGAAGTAAACTCAAGCATTTCATACCAATTGTTTTACTAGACCGTTTAATTCAATTTCTCATTCAAGTGAGACTGAGTATTTGTATAGGAAAATAGTTTTGCTTTGAAGTTTATTTTGAAATAGTAGTTTAACAAAAGTAATATTATATAGTAGAAAGCATGATTAAATTCGTATCTATAATTATATAAAAATCCATTTGCAACTAATTTGAAATTAAGGATAATTTATATAACTATTTTTCCAAAATCATTTCTACACAAATATATATATATATATATCTATGTGTGTGTGTATACATTTATTTATTTACACAACCATAATAAGCAATGAATAATTATATGCGTATTTTCTTTCCAAAATATTTTAATAAGATATAGTAACTTCATAGAAACCAACTTGATTTGAAATATTTTTAATTGTAAAAAAGCTTTGAAAGCTAGTGCTATAAATAGTGTGTTTGATACAGCAATATATAGCAATATCTCCATAGAAACAAAGGCACAAAGGGATGATTCAAGAAAATGAAATGGTCAAAAAAATCATCAACATGCATAAAATTATGCAACAAAGTCATCAAAACAACTATACAAGGCTAAGCAAACAAACCCATGGACTATAAGCCAAAGAGAAGCAGCACAACACCTGGAGAACGGTACCTGGAGCAAGCTCCAGGTTTCTATTCAGTCGACTGAGCCAAGTAGTTCAGTCGATTACCTGGAGCTATATGCTCCGGGTTATTGTCCAGTCGACTGAACCACTTGTTCAGTCGACTACCTAGAGCTATATGCTCTAGGTTATTTAGCCAGTCGACTGAACAACAAGTTCGGTCACTTGGTCACGAATTTCTTGAGCTGTAAAGCTCCAGGTTTTGCATCTTCAGTGACTATAGGTGGACTTTCCAGCGATGATACTCGATTCTGGCAACAAAAGATGACTTAAAACAACTAAATGCTTGCATGCAATACTATAAATCTTATATAAGAAATCTAGAACAAATAGAGATGATTTCATTCAAGAAAAATAAGCATTAAGTTGACAGTAAATAGCAGTTCATAGCAATGCAAACAACAGATAAAGAGATCACTAATTTCACAATCAATCACCATCCAAAAACTATTTTCAGATTAGCATGCAATTAGACAATTTGAGATAGGCTATGTGAGGATTAGCTCACCTTTCTTCTTTGAATTAAGCAGTAAACTACAATAGGTATTTGTCTCAACGAAAAACCCTAGAAATGCTCAATCAAAATAGAAAGGAGAAGCCAAATTCAATTACTGTAACTGAAACAAAATCTCTAATTAGAAGAGAATAGGTTTTAGATTCCTTTACCTGAAATTTATAGCTTCCTAAGATTATTAATTAATCTACAATACATAATTCTTAAAGGCTTGAGATTAGGTTTCTAAAAGGGGGATATGAGTTCTTATTATTTTCTAAGGTTATGAAATACTATAAACATACAGATTGTTTTTATTAGAGCTTCTCCTTATAAAAAATCATCTTGGGCCTTATTTGGCTTGTTAGTTTACAAAATAAATGAATTCTTATTTTTATTTTGGTTGGGCTTTAAAACACAAATGCTGAAATATTTAAATAATAAACAAGCCATAAGATAAAAAAAGAAAATATTTAAATCTTACACTTTAGGTCAAAAAATCTCTTGTTTTAAATAGTTTATTACTACCCAAATTTACTTTTATTTAACATGCAATATCATTGCTTAACAAATACATTAAATTATCTATCAAATTTTAGAACTCCAATCTCTAAATTATTTTACTATCTTTTCTTAAATAATACAAATTCTTTATTTTCCTTATTAAAATAGATTTATTTATAAACTCAAAAGGATTCACTTCGTATATTAATTTCCAATATTATCTAAATATAGAATTCACATTTTAAAGAATATTTAAATCTTTATATATATTATTTAAATAATTAAAATTCAGGATTGTTACAGACTCCCCCTCTAAAGAAATTGCGTCCTCGCAATTCTTGATTAGAAAAAATCAATAACACTTTTTACTTGTTTAGAAATACTTCTTTACTAAAACTTAAAGTTCAAACATTACTCAACAAACAAATATCATCCAAGTACATAAAAAACTATGTTATTCTCATAACCACTATGTATTTCTCCATCAAAATTTATTACCAGCGACCTAAAATGTAGTTGAAAAATGTTTCTTAAATCCCTTTTCCATTATTATACAAAGGAAGTAAGGTGCAAGTTTAAAACTTATTCATAGAAATTTTTATTTTCCCAAATTGCAAACTCTTGAAATCTCAGGTCCTCTTCTCAAATAAGTGATTTTCCATTAGTATTCTACATAATTTATAATGATCCTGACTCGGCCTTCGAAAATCGGCACCCGTACTTCACTTGTAATCGAATGCCGCAGATTCAAACGCCGAATCTGGCTCGCTAGAGCTTATAACACAGTAAGTATAAAAACACAGCGGAATAAAGAAATGAATGATATCATATACAACTCCAACGAATACAATATCCAAAATGATATACAACAATGATATCAATATGATACAACAATATCAAAGACAAATAATAATGTTACAGTGGAAACAACAGAAGTGATACTCCAAATGATCTTTAAAAGAGAATGAGTCCAACAACTCCAACATCAAGCTCGAACCACCATCACGTTTCACAAAGATAAGCACGGTCAGTCATGAACTCCAAAAACTTAACTAGCTCCCGATAATCTACTAAACCTAACAATCTGAAAACCCCAACTCTAGACTGCCCGTGTGGAAAAATTATAGGCACCCAGAGTTTAGGAAGGGAACAATAAACTCCAGGTCAGTCATGGGACTGGTATGAGTAAACAAAAATAGTTTATCTTTAAAACAAATAACAAAAGAATTTTAAACATTGAAATCTGCAATGTTTTTTGGAAAATGAAACTACCATAAGGCCTCCCGCCACACACACAATGCAAACGCAGAATTGGAGGAGATTTCTCCTTATGATAGTCAAATATGCTCAATACGAGAAAACTCTTTGATATTATCACTAGTGCATAGTGTGAAAGCATTTTGAAAATATAATATTAATCTTAGCCAGCATAGGTACCATTATACTATGCCTACTATAGCTATCATTTTAAATGGCAGGTTCTACAACTAAAACCGTACAAGGTTCGTATTGTTTCTTTTGATTTTCCAACAAATGGTCAGGCTAAGGAACTTCGACTTCACTTGACTCACGCGAACCCCGACTTCACTTGACTCCCCTAGCCGCACTGATGAACTCTCAGGTCGCCTCGAACCTCGACGCTCTTGTTCGATTCAATTGAATTAAAACCGGGAAAAGGTTTCGATTTAGGTTGAAGAGGGATAGAAATTTCGTTTTCTTCTTTTGATTTGCTATCCAAAAGTTCAGACGAAGATTTGAAAGAGGACGCCATTCTTCTTTATTAACGAACGATGGGATTTGATTTTCGAACGAGGGGGATTCGATTTGTATAGAAAAGGAAGCGGCCATTATTTTGATTTTGTATATATTTTTCGTTTGAAAATAAAATTCTCAACTGTGTTGATGTAAACGAAGGCAGGAAGCGATTGAAAGAAAGGAAGTGTACAAAGGAAGCCTACAGTGATTGAAGGGGGACAGAATTTGCAGCTGATGTAGATATTATTTCAACTGAAATTGACAAGTAGAAATATATACAATTAAATTCAAATTCAAATTCAAATTCAAATTCAAATGCAACTTAAAATTTCAAACTCCTATCGAGGTGTGCCGCTAGGCGTTTATAAGGTTATACCCCCATTCCGAACGCAATGGAAAAGGTTTCGAGTCCTAATTCGATCGTATGGAGAAGATAGTTTTTTTTGAATCCGGCTATAATATTAAATTTCAATATAAATTTCAATATAAATTTCAATGCGTTTTGAGCTGCCATGGTCAAACGTCAACTCCGATTGCTACGAAAACTGAAATCCGATAATAATACAATATTACGGGTCCAATGGAACTGGTTTCGTCGAATTCCGAGACTGTGCCCCGGAAGGCTATTTTTAAATATCGATTTATACGATAAAATTCAAAATTGAACAAAATAGTTTCACATTCAATTCTGAAGCTTTTATTATCTTCAGTATTATCAATATAAATTTTCTAAGCCTTGAAAATATTTTTAATCGGCTTAAAACTGAAGATTCAAATTTTTACCCAACTTTAGTAAATTAAATCCAATAATTAAATTGCCAAATTCATTCTGATATTTGAATTTCAAATTAAACTAACTTCCAGATATTTAAAATCAATTAAATATTCTGATTTCCAATGTCAAAAATTCAAGGTCATTACATTCTTCACCCCTTAAAAGAATTTCGTCCCGAAATTACAAGTTAAGAAGAATGATCCTCAACCCGTTTATCATTTTCCCAAAACCAAACAGTTTTATCAATTTTCCAAAACAAATCTTTTTATCATAACCACACTATCATCCTTATTAATTTTCCAAACATTTTCATAGTTCCAAACAAATTTATTTTACTTCACAATTCAAATTTAAATTTAAATTCAAATTTTAAATTATCCAAAATTTCTCAAAAATTTTAACTCTCTAAATTTTCGAAAAATTCCGCCACTGACTCCTTTGCGCGGCTAGCTCGGTACAACTACAAAATGTCCCTACGGACTGCCAAATTCCAAAAGAAAACAAAACGCCAAGTGGCTAGATCAACAACCCAATCAAATTTCATACAGAAATTTTAAATGCATACCTTTCGTTGAGAAATTCCAAGTTTACCTTCGAAATCAAAATCCAATTCCATTTTCCTATAGCCTTTATAATCCCTGTATACTTTACTTAACAACAATGTCCAAATTTACTTAGTGGATTCCCAATACCAATTTACTTAAGAATTTCATTCTTTATTTCTTAAGTTCAATACAATTATTTCTTATATTTATTTTTACTACTTCACTACTGAAGTTTATATTCAAATTGAATTCCACTTCCATATAAAATCAATTTGCTTCAATTTACTAATTCATTTCAAATTTTACTTGAATTCGATTCATCTTCTAACTCTGAATATTGAGTTTTATTCACCTCATCTCAAATTCTAATTTTAAATCATTTGTTGTTAAGTGAAAATTTCCAAAATTTCAAAAAATTTCTAACTCCCAAAATTTTCGAAATTTTTTGACGGAGTCTCCTTTGTATGGAGGAGCTTTTGCAATTTGACAAGGGATATAAATATATATACATCGACCCACACGGTTGGAAAACAAAACAGTTCATATTTCCTATTTTTTATTGCGTATGCGTACCTTTATTTAGCATTTTAAGCAAAGCGGCTTATTTATTTAGCATTTTAGCACGACCAAATCCAGCCAAACGGCTTCCAAAAACCTGTACTTACTCAATTTAAACACGTAAGTGACATATATAGGAAATATATTAACATTTTACTCATTTTCAATAATAAACAAGTAGTTTTCGTAAACAGTACACTCATTATTTCCATAAGCAATTTATATGGTTTCGATACAAATTAAATTTCTTACAACTACATCACACATCATTTCTATTCAATTCAAGTGATTTACAATGCAATTCCTTACATTCAATTCATTTTTAAGCGAAACGAATTCATATCCATTTCAATTGATTCAAAAATAAATTTTATATTTTCTTTTAATAACTCATAGAATTTTATATAACCTCGTTTGCGTCAACGACAACCATTTCTATGCAAATTCGACGATATTCACTTAATAGAATATCCATTCTAGTTTATAGCTAATTTAAATTGATACCAACTCAATTTATTTTAATTCCATTTCATTTCCAATTAATTTCGTTCAATTCATTTTGCATTTCATTAATCAAACAAATTTCATTGAAAACCATTCAATAAAATTCGACAACAACCATTTCACAATTTTACTTAAGTCGAGCATTTATCCAATATTGCTTAAGTTATTTCAACTCAAAACTGAAATTATAGTTTCCTTGTAAACAATTTCCAATTTAAATCTTTGATTTGATTTTTCATTTAATCAAATCCATTCCATCTACTAATTTAATTCAATTAGTATATTCACTTATCTTTTTTTTTAATTTCACATTTCCATATTCAATTCATCCTGAATTTACTTTATCTTTATCAAGGAAATTTCAATTTTTTTTTCTACTTACTTGAATTTATATGCAAATTCAAGCCATTTTAAATTTAGCTAACAACTCAATTTTAATTTAGCTAACTCAAATTCCAAATCATTATTTCATGAATTAATAAATTATCAAGTTAGTTTACTTGAATTCAATCCGTTTTATTTTATTTTTTTCCAAGTTTGGATTTTTCTTCAACTTGATTCAAATCAAATCTCATTTCATTATTCAATTTCCAATTCATTTATTTACAAATGTAACCTCATTTGTTCATTCACAAATTCATTCCTTTTCAATTTGAATCTCATTCCAATCAAATTTCAAATATTTTTATAAGTTATCAAACTTATTTACATTCCACAACATTTTAAAGAAATTCTAGAGTCTTTTTAACAATTACTCACATTTCAAAACAAACTTTGAAATTAATTATGTCCCTTCAAAATATTTTCCTTCCAAATATTTTTAAATTTCAAATCTCACCAGATTTCATATCCAAGTCAAAAATACTTCTCAAATAATTATTTTCTAGACCTTTGGAAACCATTTCAAATTATAAATCACATTTACAATTTACATTTACAAATCCCATTTGTATATGAATTCATTTCCTTATCCTTTCAATTCATATTTATAAATTTCATTTGTTAAATGAATTTATCTCCAAATCTTTGGTTATACCATTATTTCTTATTCAATTTCCATATAACAATGATAATATTTCAATATTATCACTTTCTAACAACCAAGCAACCATATACAATAATAATTCACGAAAAATGATTTCTTTTTTATACAAAAATAGTTTTGGGTAAAATTATTTCATTTACCCTATTTTAAAACAATATTGTGTCAGTTTATCTTGTTTAAGAGTTTAGAAACCCCTATCGATTACAGTTGGCCAAACTGCACCGACCAGAATCTATAACAATCAACCGATAAGTCAACACAATATAAAACAAATTTTTGTATTCACTAACAAATACGCGCTCATATATATTATTACACTCACACTCATTCTAGAGTACTACTGACTCTATCTGTAATGAGTAACACCCAACAGAGCCAAGGTTGTCGCTTAACCAATTGCTCTGATACCACATTGTAGAGATCTAGGCTTTTCAACCATCGACAACGGCTACTCTCCGCCATGGCATACAATGGTACCCTGCCCTTGCTTTTACGGCCAGCCTTTCGACTGTCACACCTTACGGCTAACCAACCCTACAAAGAGGACATGTAGGTGTAAGAGTCTCATGTTCACCACCTAACGCAAAGCGAGAACCCCCTATCACATTTCACAAAGATAAGCAAGAGCATATAGGGGTAAGAGATGTTGAACAAAAGAGATTGATAGAGAAAAGATTGTTTCCTTGTTGTTACAAAGTATTGACCATTTATAGTCGTATTCCCCTGTCCCCTATCTCATCCTCTTCTTGCACTCATACTTACTATCAGTGGATAGTAAGAGAATTTACTGAGCCATACGGACAGATATCTTAAGGATTACTCATTCTAGGGTATACTTCACCCTATCTCTAATGAGTTACTTAATGTGTTATACTCCTGAGCTAAAGTTCAACCTTAGCTCTGATACCAATTATAACGATCCTGACTTGGCCTTCGAAAGTCGGCACCCGTACTTCACTTGTACTCGAATGCCGCAGATTCAAACGCCGAATCTGGCTCGCCGGAGCTTATAACACAATAAGTATAACAACACAGCGGAATAAAGAAATGAATGATATCATATACAACTCCAACGAATACAATATCCAGAATGATATACAACAATGATATCAATATGATACAACAATATCAGAGACAAATAATAATGTTACAGCGGAAACAACAGAAGTGATACTCCAAATGATCTTTAAAAGAGAATGAGTCCAACAACTCCAACATCAAGCTCAAACCACCATCACGTTTCACAAAGATAAGCACGGTCAGTCATGAACTCCAAAAACTGAACTAGCTCCCGATAATCTACTAAACCTGACTATCTGAAAACCCCAACTCTAGACTGCTCGTGTGGAAAAATTATGGGCACCCAGAGTTTAGGAAGGGAACAATAAACTCCAGGTTAGTCATGGGACTGGTATGAGTAAACAAAAACAGTTTATCTTTAAAACAAACAACAAAAGAATTTAAACATTGAAATCCGCAATGCTTTTTGGAAAATGAAACTACCATAAGGCCTCCCGCCATACACACAATGCAAACGCAGAATTGGAGGAGATTTCTCCTTATGATAGTCAAATATGCTCAATACGAGAAAACTCTTTGATATTATCACTAGTGCATAGTGTGAAAGCATTTCGAAAATATAATATTAATCTTAGCCAGCATAGGTACCATTATACTATGCCTACTATAGCTACCATTTTAAATGGCAGGTTCTACAACTAAAACCGTACAAAGTTCGTATTGTTTCTTTGGATTTTCCAACAAATGGTCAGGCTAAGGAACTTCCTATGCCACATGGGAACGCCTCTGGAGGGACGCCCCGAGAACTACCTAGCTCTCTGCCAACACAAGGCCGGTTACCCCCTTCCCGGGTAGTAAACCTAAGATATGCCACCCCCGGTCGTTTGCGACCTTTATCCGAGGCGCCTCGATCACAAAGCAATAATCACACAGTAAATGAGATTGGAGCAACCACACAGGTAAAATATCTGGGCTCCATACCATGATACCACCTTTTTCCAGAAGGAATGGACATACCCTAGGGAGCTACCCCTGAAACCTTGCTGCATCTTTCCTGTTTCGACCATTACCGGTTTGTGAGGCTCGATGAGGTCTCGTCCACAAAGCTACGCTTTACACGAAAGCCATGCTTTGATCAACAAATGATCAGCAACACACAGCAACACTTAGTATGCCACACTACCAAATTGGGAGTATATCACTGATAACCTTCAACTACATAACCTCTGAGCTCGTACGTCTCAGAGAAGGGTGTTAAGCTAAGAGAATAAATCTCCGCCACCAAACAGAAATGTATTTGAAAGAAATCTGCTTTATATCTCAAAGTGTAGTGTCAGACATACGTCCATACAAGTCTGTTCCAGGTTCGAACAGAACCGAAGGCACTTCTAAAGAAGCCCTTGCAATCCGGGTATTCACAATCCCGATCGGACTTCCCATCACTTAGGGAATCTCTATACCAGAGCCACTCAGTGCAGAGACAATCGATAGGTTATCCTATCGTTCTCGCAAACACCCGGTCTTCAACACCGGTCTTCAAATGCTATCCATTTACGTCGTATCACTATTCGGAATGGGTTATATGACACAAAGTCCTCTCCTGGCTAAACCGAATGGTGAGCGCAATATTTTAAAACATATGGATATTGGGATTTCAGTTAAGTCACAACTTATTACCCAAAACTTCTCTTTCAAATGGTTTAAACAAATTACCATTTTAATCTTTTACACAAAAAGATTCATCTCACAAAGTTCACCCAGTTTCACAAAGATCCATTCATAGATTTTCAAATCGATTTCCATTACAATTGGATTAACTCGTCCGATCTTTAAAACAAAGATTTAGTTGATACCTTTCAAAACAATTCCATTTCGACCTTTTATACAAAAGGTACACCCTTCCAATTTCAAAACAAAGTTCAACAATCTTTCACAAAGATTTATTCATAACTCGGAAAACCATTTTCCTTTCAAACTTGAAATTCTTTTGACACAAATTGGAAATTCATTCCTTATATGAAAGCTTCTATTATTTGAAAACAAATAGTTTTCATTTCGGAAAATCTGATTCATTTATACGAATTAAAGTCCTTGGGTTAAATTCAAATTCTCAAAACCATACTTTTAAAATGGTTTAAATTCATATAAACACAATTATAACATCTTTAACCATAATTTCCAACCATGGAATTCAATTCCAAATTTTTGAATTCAAATTCAAATTAAATTATTTAAATTGAAAAACTTTACCAAGTTATTCAAAATAACTTTTATCTTAAAAACTCCTTTTCAAAAGCTTTAACATTTAACCCAAATCCATTTCCAAAATCAATTGAAATTAAAATTTTAATTTCAAAAACATTAAATTTAAATTATTTGTGACTTAACCGATTTCCTCATGAAATCCATATTTGTGTGTGTAAGAGTGTGGTCCAGGGGTTTTACACAGTAGTGCAACATCATTTCATCATCACTGATTCAAATACAATAATATATTTGATAAGCGGTATAAACTATAACGCTTATCGTTCATTCACATATCACAGATATATACATTACAGATAATTAATTACATTCATCCCAGATAAATAAATTACATTACAGATCACAACACAAATCAGGTTATATCACAAAGCATCACATATCAGGGATATCAAACAATTCAACATCCAATATAATCCAAACATCAGTAAGTAGGATCAATTTAATTATCTGATTGATTTAAATCAGATTAATTTCTATGAATAAATTTTCTAGTCATGGTAAATTAATAACCAATTAATTACAAAACATTTAATAAATTCCCTTTGATTAATCATTAATTAACCCTTAATTAATAATTAATCATTAATTAATTATTAATTAATTACATAACTAATTAATTACTCCTTAATTAATAATTATTTCTTAATCACTTTCATAAATTAATTGACCTATAATAAATTATTTTTTCTCAAATTAATTTACCTTAATTAATTTATCACATTACCCTTAAATCAATTATTGCTTAATCACTTGATTAATCAACTTTAATTATTAATTAACATTTAATTAATAATCCTTAATTTACAAATTAATTATTCCTTACTTAATAAATCTTTAAACCTTAATTAATTAATTTACCAAAAATTTAGGCGCTTAATTATTAATTAACCAATCTTTAATTACAAGTTGATTAATTCCTAATCACTTAGTTAATTGCAATTATAAATTTAGTTAATATTCTTAATTAACTTACCATAAAAATTAATTAAATAAAAATTATGTACCTTACCTTTTAAAATCTTCCTTACTAACTTTGAAATTAATTTGTTAAAACTTTAATGTTAATAAAATTTAAACACTTCTCTTATATTAACTTCTAAATCAAAATATTAATTCAGATTTAAATACATTCTTAAGTATTTACAAAATTGATGAAATCTTAAAATAAATACTTAACTTAAATTTCTAAACATTAATTCATTAATACTTCAATACAGTTTTAAGATAATTAGCTTAATTTTATTAAACTAAAATCTGAACCCAATACTCGAGATAATCTCAGCATTTCTCGAGTCAAAACCCGGGTTCACTCACTATCTTCCCCGAGTACTTCTTCTTCCTCGTGTATTTAGTTTAAGTTTAAACTTAATAACTGTTGTCTTCTGGCTTGAAAATCTCGTGTTCCAACCCGAGAAAATTCATCGCTTTCTCGAGTATCAACTCGAGTCGCTCACCTTCAACTTCCTGACACCATCTTAAGGTCGTGCACGTGCACAGTACCTCGGCGATACTCCGATGATCAACGAGACCTCCGGCAAGTCACGAACGATCACGACATCGAACCCCGATCGATCCAATACCCAAATATACCCTCATTCAAAATCGAGCATGGCTCGATCAACTTCGACCCAGACGACAACCAAAGATTTGTCTCGCCGTCGCAGCTCCGATCACTAGACGTCTCGAGCTTCCAGCCTCGACTTCGTCAACCACCCAGCCACCAGTACCCAAAGGCACGAGCAACTTGATGCTCGTACGAGGCCGTGGTGCACAAATTCCGCAACCACTAAAAATTAAGGTTTACAAACTTAAACCGTACGCCGCCGTCGCCACAGTGAACTGGAACATCACCGGTCATTTTTCCCTGACTCCCTGATCACTCACCTAGCCTCAGCCCAAACCCCGACCACGATGGAGTCTCCGACCACCTGAATTTGATCGAAACCCAATTTTCGATCATATCTGAATTGCTCTTTAAACACAACACTAAAAATTATGATTTTTGCTTAAAAATCATGTTTAAGTATATAGATTCGACTCACACACCTGAATTCGTGAATTAAGCAACTTGAATTTTTTGATTTATTTGAAGTTTGTTCAGATATTTTGATTTTTAGAGTTATTAACAGGTTGTTTTAACTCAGATTAATTTTTAAAACTTAATTCAAGATCAAACAAACAACCTTTGTTTATATTTTAAGTTCTAATAGTGAGTAGATCAAGAGATAAAGATTTATTTTGTAAATCTGGGTTTGAAAAAAACAAGAACAGAGCCAATCTCAAATTTTGCATAGACATGCACACATTCACATCTTCCTATATATACACAAGAACAATTTTCAACATATATATTTCCAGATATAAACTTGCTACTAATTCAGATATTTAAGTTTTAAAAGTGAATGTTACTCACAGTGATTCCCAGAAGAAAGAACAGAGAAAATAATCTTGCTTTTGAAAAGCTGTTAGCTTGACTCCCTTTGATCTTCTTACTTGCTTAGTTGAGTGATTAATTTGAGTTGTTAATTTACTTCAGTTGTAAGATCTTAGTGTTTATTTATTTTCTTCTCTGGTAAGCTAAGTCTGGATTCACGAAAATAAGATAAGAAGATTTGTGTATATGTAGAACAAATTTTACAGGGTGATAATTTGGTTAGTACAAGATTTTCTTAGTTTTGGTCAGAGATTTTTTTGTGTATGGAGGCTAATATGAAAGCATTTAATGCTTGTATGATTTTTTTTATATATCATACTTATCCATTTTTTTATACGGTATGTACAAATGATTTTTCATTCTTGTATTGCAAACATGTATATTTTTTCATAGTTTATTTATCACTAGAATTATCTAAGTGTTCACTTATGTGTCTACTTTAAAATTGTTATAGTTATTGTTATCGTTTTAGCTTGTATATCTATTACTATCTTTAACATAACTACTATTTTTATTTCTTTATTTTAGCTTACTACCCAACATTTAATTTATAATTATTTATTTATTTTTTCTCTTCCTTTGTGTTGTCTGGTTTCATTCTTGAGTGTACTAGTGTTTTCTATTGTGAGCCTTTATATATATATATATATATATATATATGTTCAATTTGAATATATGATGTTGTTTGTATTTTCTTCTTTTGTTTGAATGTATATGTTTATTTTACACTTATGTTTACATATTGGTAAGATATAATTTAAAAATTCAAATTATTTAACACATATTTTATTTCAATTTGGAGAAACTCAAATCGATTTACCAATTAATTTCACAATTTTATTCAAAAATTAAATTAATTATCAATTTAAACTTAGTTAAAATCCGGGATCGTTACATAATTTCACAAAACTTATAAGACAAAAGTTTTTCCCTACTGTTTTAGATTTGTAGAAAGCATAAGTTTACTAAAATCCGGTTAATAGTTCAAAAGTTATGATTAAAACAAGTTAAGGTTTTAGCTCAGAAATTACCCGATAGGGTAGAGTATATAGTTCTGTTTAAAACATGAATTAGTCTCAGAAAATTACAAAATATGAAAAGATAATCTAAACAAAAGTTCTTTCTTATGGAATTATCTTTCTACCCCAAAAGGATTCACCAAGAATGGATTTAGCCATCAAAAGATATGACACTTTTACTTTAGCACTTTTTAAAGAAAAAATTTCGACAACAATTTTTTTTATTTTACTTGTAACTTTTTAATTTACCCCAAATTAAAATTTAAGAATACAAGTCTTCTTAATAAAAGTTCTTAAACTAAATTGTAAATTTCAAAATCTCTTTTTCGAAAAGCCAAATGTTATGACAATTAAATTTTCTTTAGTAGCTTCTCACAAAGAAATTAAAGAGTTTACACAAGGAAAATTGATTCATATAAAATTTGCAGTTCTTAATAAAATGATTTTAGGAAATTGTCATTTATTTTTCAAATTCACTTTAATTTTCTCCTCAAGCTAATTTATCCATGTTTCAAATGAATGCTTTAAGCATTATAGTATATTTTAAAATTATCCCTTAAACTCTTTTCAATCAACTAAAGTGTTTCAATCAAATCTTTGAAACATAGATAACCATTTTTCTTAAGCTGTTTATTACCTTATAAAATAATACACTTAAATATATAAAAATAAAATTTAGATTTTCACCGTGTCTCAATGTCTCGTTTAAGCGTTTAGAAAATCCCTATCGATCTATGTACACTCGCATCGACCAAGATTATTAACACTCAATGGATAATTAAACACTAAAATAAAGCTCTTAATCTTTTTAGTTACTTTGTAAAATAATTCCCATAATTAAATCTTCTTCTTAATCATATATTTTCTTACATAAAAATATTTTGTATCTTGAAATCATACTTACATTTAGCACATTTATTATTAGCAACCAAAATACTTCATTTATCCTTTTATTTTTATTTTTGTTGGTATGCATTACATTACTTATGTTTATGTATAATTTCATTTCCCATTTTAATTATATAATGCATACCCTTTAATTATCAAACAAATGAAAATCAATATGACAAAACACATATTCATCACAACAAGCAACCATCACCTGTAGTGGAAGACTATCCACTAGTCTCCACTATGCAACACTATTCACTACAAGATCCTAAATGAAGAAGCTAACAAACAACATCCAAAGAAATAGCATCAATCGGACCTTTCGACATGGGGGAAAGTAAAACACCCGTGTTGTTTGAACCCAAAAAATATGATCCTAAACAAAAGAAAGAAATCCTATTAATAGAGAAAGAGAAAGATAAGCTACCTAATGCTGGCTAGGACCTCTTGAGGACTCAACTACATTCAGCCTTCCTCCAACCACTTTCTGAGCTGCAACTGGACAAGCGGAAACAAGATGACCCTCCATCTTACAATTGCGACACATCTTGGGTCTTGTGCAGTTCTTGACAAAGTGATCCTTTGCTCCACAGTTGAAGCATTCACCTAATGCACGCCTTTGGTTGCTAAAATTGGAATCTTACTTCTTTGCCTCCATATTTGGAAATCCATACTTCTGCTTGTCATGATGTGCCTTCCTCTTATGGTTAAGTTCCTTCTTTGGCTGAGGGTCTTCATTGCCATTGTTCTTCTCTGCCTCCTCTGATCTAAGTGCGGTATCCACTAGCTTCTCGAATGAAACCTTAAGTTGAGTCAAGAGTGCTTTACTCAAAGTCGCCTTAGGCATGAACTTCAACTCAAAATGGGATTTAAACTGCTCCTAAGTTAACTCTGCCTCATCAATCTCTGCTACTAACAAATCATACCAATCTAAATCCCTCTCTTATAGCCGACTCGATGCT
Organism: Allium fistulosum; assembly: GCA_030737815.1. Lineage (NCBI taxonomy): Eukaryota > Viridiplantae > Streptophyta > Magnoliopsida > Asparagales > Amaryllidaceae > Allium > Allium fistulosum. The sequence goes on from CM060904.1 coordinate 1,257,472,073, forward strand.
ACCTAAACTCTATAAGCGCCCGACAATTCCATGCGAGTAAAAATCCGCTCGCATGTCTTCAACCATGCCTGAACTCCTATAACTCTTTCAATGCCCATAAACTTCTTCCCTCCAAGAAGAACGGAATAACTACGCATGCAAGCAAAACCAGACTGGTGAATGGGAGGATGGGTGGGTGCTGCACCAAAAGACCGAACAATCCAGACTAACTCCAAAACCTACTGGCCACTAGGTAGTCATGACTACTCCCTCATGATCGAAAATACTGGATAACCCCGAGTCAGAACGAGTATTCCTACCTTTAGCCATATCTCACTGCTGCCACACGTGAGATACAACTTCATAACATATAAGAAAGAAACCATACAAGTACATTCCTATAACACCCTTACTAATATATGGACTACTACTAGAAAAAGGTAAAACCTATCCTGCACATCCAAGGAATGGGACTCTAAGTCTATCTAGATCAAGATTCATGTTTCTTACATCCTATATTATTATGAACCTGGCTTTGATATAAACTATAACGCCCCACCTTTATACCCATATTCCCCAAGAATATTACAAGTAATATTGTCGAGTAATACGAAGAACAAAGTTGGATAGGAGAGACCACCCGTGTCTATTCCCTTGGGCTAGCACTATCGTGTCATTCTTTACCTCATATCATCATATATAGACGTGAATACTCTCGGCACAAAGCAATAGGCAAGTTGGTTGAAATAAAGTAGAACAATATACAACATAATAAACAACATAGAATCGCAAATCACAAAGATAAATATAATACATGATATATCATATAACATAAAGTGAGTTAATAAAGAGGTGTACTAGACTAGATTCACATGTACACAAATATATAGACATAGGCAAGTCTCAAAAATACAAAATGGGACTACATCTCAAATATGATACATCCATACATAAGACGACATCCCACAATGAACCTATAACATATATATAAACTAGCATAAACTTCTACCCAAGCCATCCCAAGTTTAAAGCCATAAAGTCCCAGCACCGGTCAAGTCTCGGTCTCACCTAAGTATTATAAAAATAATAAACAAGTCAGACTATGTAACGACCCGTATTTTTACGGATCGAAACATAGTAAAAACTGTTGTTAAAGCGTCCAGAGTTAGGTCGTTCGGAGCTTAGGTCGTATAGTAGTTAGGTCGGTGGAGCGACTTAAGGGAGTTGGCGACCTAAGGATTATGAGATAAGTCGTGTAGAAGTTAGGTCGTGTGGTGGCTTAGGTCGAGTGAATGACTTAAGAGTTAACGACTTAAGTATTGGGGCGACTTAAGGAAAGACAGCGACCTATGGAAGTTAGTATTAGAAGTGAACGACCTAGTAGTTAGCGGCGACTTAAGAATTAGCGAGTTAACGACCTAGGAGATAAGCGGGTTAACGACTTAAGGAGTTGTTGTAGTTAGGTCGTGAGCGACCTATGGGGTGTTGTGCTTAGTTAGGTCGTGAGCGACCTAAGTTTAGTAGTTATGAGTAGTTAGGTCGTCCAGACGACTTAGGAGTTAGGTCGGAAGACCCTGCGTGTAGTTAGGTCGTTAGACGACCTAAGGTGTTAAGTCGTTAGGTCGTGTTGTGAGCCGTGTGTGTGTTAGGTCAGTACTTAGTTAAGTCGTAAGTCGTGATATCCGTTAAGTCGTGTCTCATTTAAGTCGTAGGTCGCGCATTAGTGTTGAGGCCTAGGTCGTTGGGTTATTAGGTCGCGCACATGAGGATAGTTAGGTCGTGTGAGGATTTGTGTTGTTAAGTCGCGAAGCCGCATTCTGTTAAGTCATTAAGACATAGGTCGTGGGGTTTCTTAGGTCGTGGACGACCTAATAGCGAGCAAACGACTTAGGGATTTCAGCCTATAAATACACGTCCATTTCTTCACTTTTTGGGATCCGGATTTTGAAGCGACGAAGTGCTGCTATTTTGAGAGCTTGAGTTCTACACTTCTTCACTTCTTTTCTCCACTTTAATCTTGTGATTCCTTCCATCCAAATTGAAGATCAAATCGAAGATCCAAAAGCTTAGATTGAAGATCTACATTCTTCGAGGAGAGATTTCATCGTTTGAAGCGGAATTTCGATAGATTGAGTTAGATCCTTCGCTGTCCAGATCTGAAGTGTGTTGCTTTTGAGGTGTTTAGGTGATTTGGTGAGTGGTGGTTATCTCTCACACGGATTCAAAGGAGTATATCGGATTGATGGCTTGATTTTGTGTTAAATAGTGATTTCCATTCATTTTCATAAACTTAAGTATAGATCCATTGTTCATGATGATTTGACATCCATTTTACTACATGTTAATCTATGCAAGTTCATTCATCAAGTTGTAGAGATAGTGCTCATGTTTCATGCTTGTTAGATTTGGACTCTTTATTTACAAGATTGCCATTATTGTTATAATTGTTTATTTGATCATGTTTGAATGCTTGATTACTTGGATTAATGATTGACTTGATTGATTGTTATAAATTAGTTGATTGATGATTTGATTTGGACAAGATGGTCGAAGATGATTCAAAAGCTAAGGGAAAGGCTCTTGAATTGGAAAAGCTGCTCGTGGCATATGTGGCGGATGATGAAGCTCATATGGATAGATTTGATGATGTTGATGTTGAGATGAGGCTTTGCTATGATGAGATGAAGCGAGGCATGGTATGAGATAGCCTTGGTTTAATCCAGACGGGATCATTCCAAGCATGTTGATAACTCGGTGAAATGGTTCGGGTTTAAGGATAATGGTTTGCTCGAGAGGCGCTTGAGCTAGTATGAGAATATTCGTTGAGGAGGATGACTAGAAGGCTGAGATTTCATCATTCTTGAAGGTTCTAGCAGGCTCAAAGCAAGAGTACGTTTGGCAGATTCGATAGTCCCTAAAGACTATGATTGTAGTCGAGTACTCTGGGTAGATTCGATAGTCGTAGGCACGGGCTGCGACGACGTGCGGAGTTCTGTCTAGAACCGGGGTTGCCATTAACCCTTGACGGACGGCTGAAACAATGTGCCGGTCATTCAACTAACGGTGGTATCGAAGCAATGATAACAGTGATAGCCAGAGTCATGGATGTTTGGTTGTATCGTCATTCGGTCTCAAGAGCGATGTTTTCTGGGAGCTTATCAGAACTTGGTTTAGGCCTTGGGGGTTTGTACTTGGAAAACACCGACCTTGACTCGAGTGATAATTGCTTTACTTTAAATGTCTGCATTGCTATGTTTATTTCTGCTTTGTGTGTCTGGGGGCTATCACTGTAGAAAGAGGTGGAGTGGGAGGGTTGGATTCCTTTTACCTTTATGCTCTTTTGGTATGTTGTTAGTTAATTTACCGCTCACTAAGACTGTTGTCTGACTCAAGGTTTTATGTTCAACTCTTATTACCTTGGGCTGTTCGTCCATTTTGGGATGGGCAGACTAGGTAGCAGGTGACAGGTGATGTTCTTAGTTTCCGACGATGCTGATGACGAAGACGAGCTGGAGGCTTACGTATTAGTTTCTTACTATATGTACTGGATGTTCCGCTGCTTGTATATTCTCTGAGTGATATGTAGTGAGGCTTGATGTATTGACTATTCAGATGTTTGTATTCAACTATTATGAAGCTTAATTGATGTATTTTGTGAAGCTTCACTATATATATTCTCTATTGTATTTTATCCATGCGCTGTGAGTAATACGATAGATTCTGCTGTTTTAATTTAACCTTGGCAATCATCCATGGCTGCCTGGCACACTTTACAGCGCACTATTTCTATGTTCAGTGCAGGGGTCATGGGCGGTCGTCACAGACTACCTCTAATTATCATAAAAAGGTGAGTCCATAATAATAATAAGCTTGCATAAACATCAAAGATAAAATGTCCATAGATTGTACTTCACTAATATACTAAGACATCATATAAGACTACATGACTTAAGGTTAAGCTATGCTCATTCACAACAAAACAGCAAAGTTATAGCAACCATCAAAATAAGAGCATAGAAATTCACAATCACATATGCAAGTAAAAGACAAGCACTTCGCAAGTCAACAATCATCAACGTGCACTTAGCACGTAATTAAATAAGCACTTCGCCAGTAGACTATAAGACAAGCACTTCGCATGTTACCACAAGATATGATCTCTTCACAAAACATAACTAATAGCTAGCCTAATAGAACAGCACTTTGCAAGTCAAAACAAGAGACACGCACTTCACACGCCAACACAAGGGACAAGCACTATGCAAGCTATAACTCATTTGTAAACGAATATCCCAAGTTGGGCCTGAAATCCCATTTAATCCGCCTAAAACGGATCACCCAAGGACGAGTATGAAAACTCGACAAAATAAGTGTTACGTACTTCATAATAGTAATCATTCGAGTAATGACCGTGTGTCCTATATACCACACAGGTTTACTTGAATATTTACTACAATTTAGTAACTCCACTCGATAACTGTAATATACTTTCAATTAGTAACTAAATATGCAACGACTCGGAATTTCAGAACTTTTATTTGCGAATATTTAATTAATTTTAAATATTCAAATAATAGGTTTTATATTTAAATAAAGCTCTATTAAATAATAAATAATGATGGTGAAATAGTTTTCTAAATTTGTTTACAAAAATATATAGTTCGAAGAAAATTCGAAAATGTGACCAAAATTCGTTTTACAAATTTTCGATTTCATCAGCTAAAAGTTGTCGGATAGATTATAAACATCTTGTTGACATAAAACCACATTTATACATTAAATACATTAGAATGGTTAGTAATACAATGTGATAAATTATGTATACTTAGGTTAATATAATGTTGATATGACATTTTCCTAAGAATTTATAAATAAAAGTCGTAATATGTCACATCCATAAAAACATCTCAAAACATTACTACAAATGAAGTCGAATTATATTGGCTAAGTGTAAGAAAGAAGGGAGACAAGCATGGTGAGGTGTCACTAAGTTAGTGGAGGATATGTACTAAGGGGTAAATTGGTAATTTAACTTTTGCACCAGTATATATATCATTTCCTACCATTTTTCTCATTTTTTCTTTCATTCTCATTTTTTCCCTAAGACTCAATCTTCTTTCTAAGATTTGAAAAACTTATTAATGGATTCCATTTTAAATTTCCAAAGTTTAAAAATCAAAGCCTTTTTCATTTAATCCTTTTAAAACCTACACTCCTCTTCATTCAAAAACAAGACTCTACCACCTCCCTCAAGCCATGGCCGAGCCTAGGAACCTTCATGGCCGAACCTTCCTTAGCCCACAGGTCCACTAAAAATCCATTTTTACTAAAACAAATTAAAATGCTAGGTTTGGTTTGTGTTGTAGAGAAGTTTGAGTCCTTTTGGTTAGCATTTAGGTGAGTAAAATCTCACCTTTAAAACTAAAAGTTTTTAAATTTAACATTGTTCATTTTAGTGGTTGATAATTGCTTATTGTATATGTATTGAAATGTAATGGTTGTTGGCTTGGTTTATGCTTTGTAAAGATGACACCTTTGATAGTTAGTAAGCGATTTGAAAACTAGTTGTAAAAGTGTGATTTTTGCTTATGTTATGGTATGTATTTGGTTATTTAAGTTTATATTTGTATGTTATGTACTTGTATATGGATTTTAAATGATAAGGAGTAGGTTAGTACTTGATTTTTGTTTGTTGTAACATTGAGATAGATCCTTGTTTCCAAAATCTTAGTTCACTTAAGTGTTTTCTAAAAGAGTATAAAGTTTTAAACTTTACTTTTTAGTTTCCAAAATCCTTATGCAAGCTTTAAGTAAGTTAAAGTAAATGTTTTAAAGAAGCATTTGAGATGTGAAACAAGTTTTACAGTTATGGTATCGATAACAATAATCTCTATGGATGCATTTCGGGAAAACTTAACGTTTTCTATATTTAAGTGTTTTTTAAATGTTTTTGAAAACCATTTCAAATCATTATTAAGTAAAGAAGATAATTATTTATTACTTAATTAAGTATGAGTTAAAAATTTATTTATTTATTTATCAAGGATAATTAGTAGTTAATTAATAATTAAGTTAGGCAATTAGTAATTAAGTATTAATTAAGTAAGTTAATTATAATAGTTAATTAAGAAAGTCTTAACTAATTATTAACCAACTAAGAGTTTAATTAAGTATTTAATTCATTATTAATTAATTAGGGTTTGATTAGTTATAATTAAGTTAAGATTTAATTAAAAATAAATTAAAACTTGATTATTTTTAATAAAGGTTTAATTATTATTTAAGTGTTAATTAAGTATTATTTAATGATTAATTGATATTAATTAATAGACAATGATTTATTTAAAGATTAATTATTCTAAATAATATTTAATTAATATTTAATTATTTAATTAATAGTTAATTATTATTTAATTATTAATTAAATGTTTAATTACTATTAAACAAAGAGTTTAAATGTTATTTAATTATTAAATAAAAGTTTTAAAGTTTAAACCTACTTTATTTATAAACAATTGGTTTTGTTTTGAAAGCAAACTCTCTTTTAAAAATATTTTATCCAATGGATTTTCTTTGTCGATTACACTTAAGTAACCCCAATTGAATATGAAACCCAATGTCATCTGTTTAGTAGAATAAAACACCAATCTGCTAATTAAATTGTAATTGACATCTGTTTAGCAGAATAAAACAACATTCTGCTAATTAAATTGTATTTGACACCTGTTTAGCAGAATAAATCCCCGTTCTACTATTATATTGTTTGAGCATTGAATTGTTTGCCGGTAGATTAATATTTGATAAGTGATGCTTTTATACGTGCATAGTTGTTATTTTCTTTTGTATTTATCCCCATACTTAGTTTATGTAATGTTTGAATGGAAACATTATCCCCTTTGAAGTATTTTGTTAAATCTTGTACATGGGTTTTACAAAGATAATTAATTATTTAAACAAATATGGTTTAAAATAAATTAATTGTTTTAATAATAAGGTTTTAAAATTAATTTATATTTTAATAATAAAGATTTAAAATCAATTAATTATTTTAATAATGGTGTTTTAAAATAAATGAATCATTTTGCTAATCATGTTTTAAGATCAATTTATCACTATAATGGTAATGTTTTAAATTTAAGTAACCGTTTTGTTAATGATAGTTTAAGGTTAATTAATCATTTTAAATAACGAGGTTTTAAAGGTTAATAAATTATTTTTAGTAATAAAAGTTTAAAGTTAATTAATCATTTAACAAGGATGATTAAAATTAATTAATCTTTTTAAATAGTGTTTGTTTTGAAGCAATGAATTGGGATTAAAGCTAAATAATTATTTTAAATAAATCTATATGAAATAATTAACCATTATTTTAAAAGTTAATCGATCATTTTAAATAATGATATTGAAGTGATAAATTATGGTTTAAAGTTACTCATTCATTTTGATAAAGTTGTTTAAAGTTAGTACTTTTAATGTGAAACCCTAGCACGAGTTTGGTTTTAAAAGTAAAGTTCGATTCGGTTATGGAAAAGTAGTTCCGTGAACGATATCGCTTGTATGGAAAACATTTAGTCATATTTTTAACATTAAACATTGAGGGATGGACTCATTTTTACCTCGAAGGTTAAAAATGTCGTCAAGGCAATGCTTAGAGGTAACACTACCTCAACATGCCTGCTTCATTTTCAATTAAGGGATAGAACTTGTTTATGACCGACGAATAATGGTAAGAATATGAAATTTAATTTCCATAGATGATCATTTTTAATTATCCCCGTTAGTTGATTTATTAACTATCGGTTTAGCTTTCTTCATGGCGTGTCATCACCATAAAAATGATTTGTTGCCCTTTTGAGCATTGTTATCCTTTGTCGAAAATGACTAAACTGAAATAGCGAATGGGGGCCAAATTATATGGGGTTGCTTCCATTAGCGTATATTCACATCCACTCTAGATTGGATTCTTTTTGCGCATTAAGACGTGAAATACTTGGATTCTCGGTAAGGTTAGCGGGGTCCGGCTTGGAGTTCCTGAGAGGTATCGTAAGAAGGCGACCCTCTTAAGTATATTTTCTAGATGTATACTTTTTGGTATAGGGGGGCGCACCCTCCTAGTCATTTGTTGAAATTTTTCCATATTCTTTCCTTTGATTCCAAGTTTAAAATTAACTTCTTTCTTAATTGCACCGAGAAGTGACTAAGGTTCTTCTCGATGTTTAATTATTTGTGTACCTTCTTTAAGTTTGGATTTTTACCTTGTCTATGCTCATTTATTTTATTTTGGATTGTAGTTCTGATTTGTTTCTCATTTCTTCATCTATGAATGCTGATCTTGTAAGGTAAAAACTCGTTCCACGTTAGCGGCGTAGTCTCATAGAATTATTATATGTTCATCTCATTACTTGAGTTTTCTCACGCTGGTATTTCCAGATTGATCCGGGTGTTATTTTATTTCAACGCTTGGGTCAAGCCAAGCATATTTTCCAGATTAGCTTTAGATGCTTTGGAGTTCATGAGACGAACTAGATGCCAAAGACGTGTCTACGTATTTCTTTATTTTTTCGTTGTATTGATTACTAAATTTATCAGCATTTGTAAGGAAAGGCTGTTATAACTGTCCATGCTGATAATATGATAGTGTACTCTGATGATTGTTTAAAGTTCTTTCTTTTGTAAAGACTTAATTTATATATTATATGTTACTCGTTATGTTTTCGTAAGATTCTGTTTTGTCTTCTTCTTACTTCATCCTAAACGATTTATCTTGCAGACACTTAAATGATCGACACACGAATACCAAAGATGTATTAAGTGTCGTCTTTAGGTGTAAGAAATGCAAATCGTTATAGTTGGTATTAGAGCTTAGGTTGAGTGAACACCTAGGCTTTGGTGGAGTAAACTCATTTGAGATACGGCAAGCGAGACCCTAGAATGAGTTTGAGCGTATATTTATAAGAGGGTGTATTTGTTATTATTATAAAATGTTTTATATTGCGTTGATTGATCTGTTAAGTGGTTTATGGATTCGAAAGGAATCTCTAAAACACTTAAACAAGACCAACCGATACAGTATTATTCTAAAATTAGGTAAATGAAATAATTTTACCAAGATTATATTTTATATATAGAAGAAGGGTTTCAAAAAATTGTTATAGTTATATAAGATATGTTTGTTGTTATAAAATGAAACTGTTTGATCATTATCATTGATTGTTGATTAGTTAGGCTTAGATAGTTTATGAGAAATTATTATTTTAGTTAAATTTAACACGAACACCTTGTGAATTCAGTTTCACAATAGGACTATAGGGCATTCGGTGATAATGTTGGGATAAAAATAAAAATTTGATTGTAATAAGTGTTGTTTATTATAATCTAAACTAAGAATAAACATTGTGCTATGTTTTTACAAAAAGGTAAAATTATATAAGTATGATTTATTTATAGGGGTTATGAATAATAGAAGATTAAAACTGAGAATTTGAGAACTGAAAACCTAGTGTTTTGGAAATTGTTTTCAAAGTTTTGGAAATAATAATAATAATAATGGTATTAGTTTGAAAGTATGTATAAATGAAAGTATTTTGGAACTATTTTAAAAGAAGTAGGATGCACTGAACTCACTTCGGTCATTGGAAAATAATTTCGATGAAGATTGCAGCATCGTTGGTGTTCATTTTCGAGTTTCTGAGTGGGGAAATGCTACAATAGCAATTTTCTATAAGATTGTTTTGATAAAAAGAAGATTTTAATTAAATCCTAAAAGCATGAGTTTATTTGAAAAAAATAAATAATAAAACGTATATTATTATTATTTTAAATGATTTTAGGAGAAAATAATAAATAGTATTACTTGGAAGTTTTTACAAGTACAAATATGTTGGTTAAGAGAATTTTAAGTAAGAAGTATGTATATATTTTTATTTATTTTACAAATTGGATTTTGAATAAAAGAAGAATTTTATGTTTACTAGTTCGAATGACCCAGAAATAACTAAAAATGGAAAAGAGATGTGTTCGGATGGTAGGCACTCTTACCTTTCTTGGTAAGGGAATATATGATGCTATTTGACAGTACCCAGTTCCTTTGTATCATTTTGGGGTTACTCAGGCTATGTAAATTTATTTTTATGATTAAAAAATATAAAAATCATTTCAAGAACAGTTTTGAAATAAATTGGGTATTTGGATCTTGAATTTTCCTAAGAGAAATAAAGTCAAAATGGAAAAATTTGAATCAGATAGTGGTAATACTCTCAGGAGGTAGTAGAATATTATAAAAGTTAAGCTTAAGTTTTATCTATGAAATGTTTTTTTAAATGTTTTTTTAGAAGAAATAGAATTAGTATTGGTAAGAATCGATAAAATAAGTACATAAGTTAAACATAGAGCATTCCTCTTTTCACACAAGTTGGATTCAAGATTCAAGTGCATGACTTTAAGGTGTTCCGCACCATTCCGAATAAGGATCTATCGCAAGATTTTTGGTCGCGAACACTTGGTGAGGGTTTTTAATATGAAACCAAAGTTTTCTATCATAGTATATGGCTATGGCAGGAGAACAAAGGTTTCTAATTGAGAAGCCCGATCGAAGTCCGCATTAGGAAGTCGGGTGAGCGATACTAGTTCGAAAGTAAAGCTATGTATTCGAGTGAGTGATCAAATCAAATTTTGTAGGAATGATCTATGTACATCATATAGACTAATGAATAGTGTTAAGTATTTTTGGTTTAGTTTGTTTTCTGGATTAGGATTATGGTTCAATTTTGGGCTCGAAATTCTTTTAAAGGGGAGAGTGTAACAACCCGGAATTTCACCACATTGATTTGTGAATATTTAATTAGTTTTAAATATCCAAATAATAGGTATTATAATTAAAATAAAACTCTATTAAATAATAAATTGGTGAAATAGTTTTCCCAATTTATTTACAAAAATATGTAGTTCGAAGAAAATTCGAAAATGTGACCGGAATTCGTTTTCCAAATTTTCGACTTTTCATCGGCTAAAAGTTTTTGAATAGGTTATAAACATTTTGTTAACATAAACACACATTTATACATTAAATACATTAGTATGGTTAGTAATATAATGTGATAAATTATGTATACTTAAGTTAATATAATGTTGATGTGACATTTTCCTAAGGATTTATAAATAAAAGTCATAATATGTCACAACATAAAAACATCTCAAAGCATTAAGTAAAAATGAAGCCAAATCATGTTGGCTAAGTATAAGAAAGGAGGGAGACAAGCATAGTGAGGTGGCACTAAGTTAGTAAAGGGTATGCACTTGGGGGTAAATTGGTAATTTAAATTTTGCACTAGCATATATATCCATTTCCTACCATTTTTCTCATTTTTTCTTTCAATCTCGTTTTTTCTAAGACTATATCTACTTTCTAAGCTTTTAAAAACTCATTATTAGATTCCATTTTAAATTTCCAATGTTTAAAAATCAAAGCTTTTTCCATTTAATTCTTTTCAAACTTGTTTAAACATCTTGCATCTTTCCTACACTGCTCTTCATTCAAAAACAAAAGTCTATCACCTCCCTCAAGCAATGGTCGAGCCTAGGAACCTTCATGGCCGAACCTTCCTTAGCCCACAGGTCCACCAAAAATCCATTTTTGCTAAAGCAAATTCAATTGCTAGGTTTGGTTTGTTTTGTAGAGAAGTTTGAGTCCTTTTGGTTAGCATTTAGGTGATTAAAATCTCACCTTTAAAACTATAAGTTTTTAGCTTTAACATTGTTCATTTTAGTGGTTGATAATTTCTATTGTATATGTCTTGAAATGTAATGGTTGTTGGCTTGGTTTATGCTTTGAAAAGATGACACTTTTGATAGTTAGTAAGCGATTTGAAAAATAATTGTAAAAGTATGATCTTTGCTTACGTTATGGTATGTGTTTGGTAATTTGGATATATGTTTGTATGTTGTGTTCTTGTATATGGATTTGAAATGTTAAGGAGTAGGTTTGTACATGATTTATGGTTGTTGTGACATTGAGATCCTTGTTTCCAAAATCTTAGTTCACTTAAGTGTTTTCTAGAAGAGATTAAAGTTTTAAACTTTACTTTTTAACTTCCAAAATCCTCATGCAAGTTATAAGTAAAAGTATAAAGAAGCATTTGAGATGCAAAACAAGTTTTAAAGTTATGGGATCCATAGCGATAGTTGTTATGGATGTAGTTTGGGAAAACTTAACGTTTTTTAAACTTAAAGTGTTTTTTAATGCTTTTGAAAACCATTTCAAATCATTAATTAAGTATAAAGGATAATTATTTATTACTTAATTAATATGAGTTAATAATTTATTTATTTATTAATTTATTAAGGATAATTAGTAGTTAATTAATAATTAAGTTGAGTAATTAGTAATTAAGTATTAATTAAGTTAATTATAATTAGTTAATTAAGAAAGTCTTAACTAATTATTAACTAAGTAAGAGTTAATTAAGTATTTAATTAATTTTATTTAATTAAGGTTTAAGTATGTAATTAATTATTAATTAATTAGGGTTTTATTAATTACTTTTATTAATTACTAATAAATTTAAGATTTAATTAAAACTTAATTAAGACTTAATTATTTTTAATAAAATTTTAATTATTATTTAAGTGTTAATTAAGTATTATTTAATTATTAATTGAGATTAATTAATAGATAATGATTTATTTAAATATTAACTATTTAAATAATATTTAATTATTATTTAATTATTTAATTAGTAGTTAATTATTATTTAATCATAAATTAAAAGTTTAGTTACTATTAAATAAAGAGTTTAAATGTTATTTAATTATTAAATAAAAGTTTTAAAGTTTAAACCTACTTTATTTCGGTTTTGTTTTGAAAGTAAACTCTCGTTTAAAGAATATTTTATACAAGAGATTTTCTTTGTCGATTACACTTAAGTAACCGTAATTGAATATGAAACCCAATGATGTCTGTTTAGTAGAATAAAACACCAATCTGCTAATTAAATTGTAATTGATATTTGTTTAGCAAAATAAAACAACATTCTGCTAATTAAATTGTATTTGACACCTATTTAGAAAAATAAATCCCCGTTTTGCTATTATATTGTTTGGACATTGAACTATATGCAGTAGATTAATATTTAATAAGTGATGTTTTCTATACGTGCATAGTTATTATTTTCTTTGTATTTATCCCCATACTTAGTTTATGTAATGTTTGAATGGAAACATTATCCCCTTTGAAGTATTTTGTTAAACCTTGTGCATGGGTTTACAAAGATAATTAATTGTTTAAATAAAGTTGGTTTAAAATAAATTAATTGTTTCAATAATAAGGTTTTAAAATTAATTGATTATTTTAATAATAAGGATTTAAAATCAATTAATTATTTTAGTAATGGTGTTCTAAAATAAATGAATCATTTTGCTAATCATGTTTTAAGATTAATTTATCACCATAATGATAATATTTTAAATTTAAGTAATCATTTTGTCAATGATGGTTTAAGATTAATTAATCATTTTAAATAATGAGGTTTTAAAGGTTAATAAATTATTTTTAGTAATAAAAGTTTAAAGTTAATTAATCATTTAACAAGGATGATTAAAGTTAATTAATCTTTTTAAATAGTATTTGTTTTGAAGCGATGAATTGGGATTAAAGCTAATTAATTATTTTAAATAAAGCTGTATGAAATAATTAACCATTGTTTTAAAAGTTAACCGGTCATTTTAAATAATGATATTGAAGTGATAAATTTTGGTTTAAAGTTAATCATTCATTTTGATAAAGTTGTTTAAAGTTAATACTTTTAATGTGAATCCCTGGCACAAGTTTTGTTTTAAAGTAAAGTTTGATTTGGTTATGGAAAAGTAGTTCCGTAAATGATATCGCTTGTATGGAAAGAATTTAGTCATATTTTTAACATTAAACGTCAAGGCATGGACTCGTTTCTATCTCGAAGGTTAAAAATGTCGTTAAGACAATGCCTAGAGGTAACACTACCTCAACTTACCCACTTCATTTTCAATTAAGGGATAACACTTGTTTGGAATCGATGAGCAATGGTAAGAATATGAAATTTAATTTTCATATACGATCATTTTTAATTATCCCAGTTAGTTTTGTTTATTAGCTATCGGTTCAGCTTTCTTCATGGTGTATCGTCACCATAAAAATGATTTGTTGCTCTTTTGATAATTGTTATCCTTTATCGGAAATGACTAAACCCAAAGAGCGAGTGGTGACCAAGTTATATGGGTTGCTCCCATTAGGGTATATTCATATCCACTTTAGATTGGATTCGGTTTGCGCATTGAGATGTGAAATATTCAGATTCTTAGTAAGGTTAGTGGGGTTCGGGTAGGACTTCCCGAGAGGTGTCGCAAGAAGGTGACCCTCTCAAGTATATTTTCTAGAGGTATACTTTTCAGTACAAAGAGGCGCAATCTTCTAGTCATTTGTTGGAAAATTTCCCTATTCTTTCCTTTAATTCCAAGTTTTAAAATTAACTTCTTTCTTAATTGCACCGAGAAGTGACTAAGGTTCTTTTCGATGTTTTACTATTTGTGCTCATTTTTTAAGTTTGGATTTTTACCTTGTTTACGCTCATTTATTCTTGTTTGGATTGTAGTTTTGATTTGTTTCCCATTTCTTCATCTATGATGTTGATCTTGTGAGGTAAAAACTCGTTCTGCGTTAGCGGCATAGTCTCATAGAATTATTATATGTTCACCTCGTTACTTGAGTTTTCTCACGCTGGTATTTCCAAACCGATCCAGATGTTATTTTATTTTAATGCTCGGGTCAGACCGAGCATATTTTCCAGATTAGCTTCAGATGTTTGGAGTTCATGAGATGAGCTGGATGCTAAAGGCATATCTTTGTATTTCTTTAATTTTCCACTGTATTGATTGTTGAGTTTATCAGCATTTATAAGGATACGCTATTATAACTGTCCACGCTGATAATATGATAGTTCTGATGATTGTTTATAATAAAGTTCTTTCTTCTGTAAAAACTTGATTTATATAATATATGTTACTCGTCACGTTTTTGTGAGATTATGTTTTGTCTTCTTCTTTCTTCATCCCACGACCTATCTTTCGGACACATAAATAATCAGCACATGACTATCAAGGATGTATTAAGTGTCTTCTTTAGGTGTAAGAAAGGCAGATCGTTACAAAATGAGTATCGCGCAATGTCCCATAACTACTTAGCGATACTTAAATATTTACTAAGCAATGGTAAATTCCTGCTCATGTAAATAAATGTTCATTCGGACAAGTCTAAGAACTAACTAGTGAAGTAAACTCAAGCATTTCATACCACTTATTTTACTAGACTATTTAATTCAATTTCTTATTCAAGTGTGTTTGAGTATTTGTATAGGGAAATAGTTTTGCTTTGAAATCTATTTTAAAATATTAACAAAATTAATATATTATATAGTAGAAACCATGATTAAATTCATATCTATAATAATATAAAACTTCCTTTGCAATTACTTTGAAATTAAGGATAATTTATATATCTATTTTTCCAAAATCATTTCTACACAAATAAATATATAATTATTTACATAACCACAGAAAGCAATGAATAATTATATGCGTATTTGCTTTCTAAAATCCTTTTAATAGAATAGATATATGTAACTTCATAGAAAACAATTTGACTTGAAATATTTCTAATTGTAAAAAGCTTTGAAAACTAGTGCTACGAATAGTGTGTTCGGTACAACAACATATAGCGATATCTCCATAGAAATAAAGGCATCAAGGGAGGATTCAAGCAACTAGAATGGTCAAGAAAAATCAAATCAACATGCATAAAATTATGCAACAAAGTCATCAAAGCACTAAACAAGGCTAAGCAAACAAACCCAGAGACTATAGGCCAAAGTGAAAGAGTACGACACCTGAAGCAAGCTCCAGGCTTTTGTTCAGTCAACTGCGCCAAGTGGTTCAGTCAATTACCTGGAGCTTTATGCTCCAAGTTATTGTCCAGTCGACTAAACCACTTGTTCAGTCGACTACCTAGAGCTATATGCTCTAGGTTTTTTAGCCAATCGACTAAACAACAAGTTCAATCGACTAGTCGTGAATTCCTGGAGCTGTAAAGCTCAAGGTTTCGCATCTTTAGTGAATACAGATAGAATTTTCGACGATTATACTCGATTTCGGCAACAAAAGATGACTAAAAACAATACATGCTTGCATGAAATACCATACAATCTTATAGAAGAAATCTATAAAAAAAATAGAGATGATTTCATTCAAGAACAACAAACATTTAAGTTGACAATAAATAGCAGTTCCCAACGATGCAAACAACATATAAAGAGATCACTAATTCACAATCAATCACCATTCAAGAACTGATTTCAAAGAAGCATGCAATTAGACAATTCGAGATAGGTTGTACGAGGATTAACTCACCTTTCTTCTTTGAATTAAGCAGTAACCTACGACAGCCTCTATTTGTCTCAACTAGAAACCCTAGAAATGTTCAATCAAAATAGCAAAGAGACACCAAATTCAATTACTGTAAGCTAAAACAAAATCTATGATTAGAAGAGAATAAGCTTTAGATTCCTTTATCTGAAATTAATAACTTCCTAAGATTATTAATTGATCTACAAGAGAGAATTCTTGAAGGCTTGAAATTAGGTTTTTAAAAGAGGGATATGAGTTCTTATTGTTTTTTGAAGTTATGATATACTATAAACGTACATATTGTTTTTACTATAGCTTCTCCTTATGAAATATCATCTTGGGCCTTAATTTGGCTTGTTAGTTTACAAAATAAATGGATTCTTATTTTTCTTTTGGTTGGGCTTTAAAACACAAATACTCAAATATCTAAATAAGTAAACAAACCTTAAGACTAAAAAAAGAGAATATTTAAATCTTATACTTTAGTTCTAAGATTCTCCTATTTTAAATAGTTTATTACTAACCAAATTTATTTTTATTTAACATGCAATATCATTGCTTAATAAATACATTAAATTATCTATCAAATTTTAAAACTCCAATCTCTAAATTACTTTACTATCTTTTCTAAAATAATACAAATTCTCTATTTTTCTTATTAAAATAGATTATGTATAAACTCAAAAGGATTCACTTCGTATATAAATTCTCCAACATTATCTAAATTTAGAATTCACATTCTAAAAAATATTTAAATCATTATATATATTATTTAAACAATTAAAATTTAGGGTTGTTACAATAAGTCTAGCTTTCTCAAAATATCTATAATATATTTGACTGAGAAAAAAGATAACCTTTTGATGAGAATGCCATCTCAGTTTCTAAGAAATATTTTAGAGGACCCAGATCCTTGATTTCAAAATTTTAAGCTAACTCTCTTTTTAAGGAAGAAATGCCATGCATATCATCTCCTATGTAATAATTATATTGTCATATATAACGATAGTATGATTCGTTCTTCATTAGTATATATTTAATAAAAAAGGCATTATCATGGAAGCTAGGGACGAAACCAAGAGGTTTAATCATAATAGAAAATTTCGCAAACCAAGTACGAGGTGCCTGCTTAAGTCTGTACAATGCTTTCTTAAGCTTGCAAATATATCCAGATTCACATGTAACACTTAGAGGAGGTTCAATATAAACTTCTTCTTGAACATCACCATTCAGAATACATTTTTAATATCAAGTTGTGAAATAGACCATCATTGAATGGAAGCTATAACAATGAGATTACGAATGCTAGTCATTTTTTTGCAACCGAAGCAAACGTTTCCTATAATCCATGTCATACTATTGAGAGTAACGTTTTGCAACCAATCTAGCTTTATACCTTTTGATTGATCCATCAGAATTGGTTTTGGTTTTATATACCCAATAACAGCCAACAACACTCTTACCATGAGATAGAGGAACAAAATCATAAGTACATGTCCTATGTAAGGTAGAAATTATTCATCCATAGCCTTTCGCTAACAAGGATTAAGAATAGCCTCTTTAGAAGAAGTTGGTTTAGAAAGGTTATGAATGGTGGTAAATAATGAAGAAGAAGAAGAAGAGTAACAAGAATAAGTCAAATCAAGTAATAATTTAGACTTATGAATGTGTGTAGAATGATGAAGAGGTGGATCTACATGCTTAATTAGAGATGAAGGGGCCATAGAGGAGGAGGAGACAGCTTCAGGTATTTCGGTTTATGTGGGGCTATCAGTATTATTATTATCTTTAGAAAAATGATTAATATAAACTAGATCAGATTTGATTAAACGATGAGTGTTGGATGAAATAGAGTAAAATGATATATGTTTAAGATAAACAACATTTCAAGACAAATAAAGTTTTTGAATGGTTGAATCAAAATATCTATAACCTTTTTTACCCTTACCATAGCTAAGGAAAACAAAAATAAGAGATTGAGAATATAACTTTCTACGTTCTACATGAGGAAGGAGAACAAAACAAGTACACCCAAACATTCTAAAACTAAAATAAGTAGGTGCGTGTTCATACAATTTTTCAAAAGGTGAAATACCTTAAATGTGATAAGAATGAATAGTGTTTATTAGTCTAATAGTTATGAGACTAGCTTCACCTCAAAATTTCCTAGAAACAGAAGCAAAAAGTAATATGGATCGAGCACTTTTAAGAATATGTCTATGTTTTCTTTCTACAACTCTATTTTATTAAGAAGTATCAGTACATAAGGTTTGTTGAATAGTTTCATTTAATGAAATTAATTCACAAAATTTCTTAGAGGTGTATTATCCACCATACCTAAAATATTTTATAACAGAATGTTCTGACTTGACAAATGCTCTAAAGTTTTTGTATATTTCAAAAAAGTTAGAATGATTTTTCATTAAATAGACCTAATAGTAGCGTGTATAGTCATCAATAAAGGACACATAATATTGATGTTGTGCAAAAGTTGCACAAATGCGGAAAAACAATAAACATGATCTAGATTTGCCAATTTGAACATCACTTAATCTAGCAGCAATTATTCTATTACTCCAAATAAATAGTAAATAACTATAAAGAAGAAAGAGACTCACAATATTTATACTGGTTCCACTATCATCAAGGTAGTGTACGTTTAGTCCAAAGGAGAGATTTTATTACAAATGAGATAGTTACAAGAAATTACAAGATAAGAGTTTACATACCAAAGCCCTAAATTAGGGATAACAAGAAGAGACACTCTATTTGGAGATCGCTGGCTGAATGCCAGGATAGATTTACAATTAAGACTGCCCTCAATTTATAACCAATGTAAATTCATGTGAGTTATTAATCAAATTACCAAGATATGGTAAAAAGATAATGGAGGCAAATTACAATGGTAACAAATCACGCAAACATAGCAAGTAATTCACTCATTCCAAAGATGGAAGAAAATAATCACAAAGCAATGCGATTACGAAGAAAGAAATAATATGCATATCATTTTGCATATATATTATTCCATAACGTGCGCATGCATATATTTTATTGCCATCTCATTCAAATGCAATCCAATAATTTTATGCATTTTCATAATGAACACATGTGATTACTTTCTTTTTTGCATATTTGTTTCCTTCTATTTGTGATTTTGTATCACTAAAATTTAACACTCAACCTTGATGCAAAATCGCATACCTTCAACACTCCACCTCGAGTCAAATTCTCTTTTCAACATAGAACTCTTAAAAATGAACTCCACTTTCAACCAAAATCTCTTAACGAGATACATACCAAAAATGAATATTTATCCAATGGGTTCTTGCAAGGCCACCCCCCATCACACCTTGCTAACGAGATCAGACTATGCCCCCGCCCACCAACAAAATGTTGCAAATATCCAAAATCAAAAGAAGGTAGATACCAAAATAATCTCAAAGCCACCAAGGCCAAAAAATCCTCTCAATCACCAATCCAAATACAGAGCCAAAAAACAAAAGCCAATGGACACAACAAGGCTAATCCAAATCTCCATATGCAAGACAAATCTCTCTCCTCTTATATACCTTATCTACCAAACAACAATTTTTTTATGGAAATCAACATAAGACTCTCACATCAACATTGAGCCATGAAGCATATATAGGTTCCCAAATCAAGATGTCCCTTCAACACAGTAAACTCCTTATCACCAAATTTCCAAGACTGGAACGCTCCTCTCTCTCTCAACATAAGCTCCTCCATCTTTAACTTCCATATTGCACAAAATCTCCTTTTTCCTTCCAAATGTGTAATAACATAATTACCATCGGATCTACCGCTCTCTAGAAGCCATTGATGCACAAATTTAAACAAATAGCCTTGCTCCGATACCAATCTGTTGTGCAAAAATTGCACAAATGCA
Organism: Allium fistulosum; assembly: GCA_030737815.1. Classification (NCBI taxonomy): domain Eukaryota; kingdom Viridiplantae; phylum Streptophyta; class Magnoliopsida; order Asparagales; family Amaryllidaceae; genus Allium; species Allium fistulosum. The sequence goes on from CM060904.1 coordinate 1,257,492,390, forward strand.
GAAAAACAATAAACAGGATCTAGATTTGCCAATTTGAACATCACTTAATCTAGCAGCAATTATTCTATTACTCCACATAAATAGTAAATAACTATAAAGAAGAAAGAGACGCACAATATTTATACTGGTTCCACCATCATCAAGGTAGTGTACGTCCAGTCCAAGAGAGATTTTATTATAAATGAGATAGTTACAAGAGATTGCAAGATAAGAGTTTACATATCAAAGCCCTAAATTAGGGATAACAAGAAGAGACACTCTATTTGGAGATCGCTGGCTGAGTGCCAAGATAGATTTACAATTAAGTCTACCCTAAATTTATAACCAATGTGAATTCATGTGATTCATCAATCAAATTACCAAGATAGGGTAAGAAGATAATGGAGGCAAATTACAATGGTAACAAATCACGCAAACATAGCAAGTAATTCACTCATTCCAAATATGGAAGAAAATAATCCCAAAGCAATACGATTACGAAGAAAGAAATAATATGTATATCATTTTGCATATATATTATTCCATTGATCATGCATATATTTGCTTGCCATCTCATTCAAATGCAATCCAATAATTTTATGCATTTCCATAATGAACACATATGATTACTTTCCTTTTTGCATATTTGTTTCTTTCTATTTGTGATTTTATATCACCAAAATTTAACAATTGAGACCTCCTTTAGTGGGAACTGGAGATGGTCCCTACATATCTAAATGAATTAAATCAAATGGAGCAGAAGAAACGTAGATGCTACAGTTAAAGGGTAAAGTGGAAAACTATGAAAGTTTACATTCATTGCAATCAGAAATAACACGAGTTTCTAAATTTCCTAATGCACCTATGGATGCTAATAGTCACAACCGAGAAGAAGAAACATGACCGAAATGAGAATGCCATAACTAAAAGCATGAGGAAAAAGGACACAAACTAAGGGGAGATAAATTAATACTAGCTGCAACATTATCTAGAACTTTTAATTTATGGGCATTTCACCAGAAGGACAAACTTTGTAGTCCAATAAGTTTCTAGGACACACATTCAAAGAAATTACTTTCAAGGCCGAAGTCAGTATAATAATTACTTTCAAGGACAAAGTCAGTAGTCCAATTACTTTCTAGGACATAATTTCATAGGTTTTTAGGCTCTAGAAACTAATTATTTTGCATTTTGTCCTTGAAAGTAATTATTTCAGTTGTGTGTCCTAGAAACCAATTCCACTTGCTAAATAGGCCATTGTGGCTAATTTCCACTTTAATTTATTTAAAACATATAATCCCCCTTCCTTGTGGTATGTCCCAATCAGTTTTTGAGACAGTATATCCTGCATTAAACAAGAATCAGAAGTAAGTGATACTATGGTACCAGAGTCACATAGATTTAATTTGAGAATTGGGATGAAAGAGACATTGAAAAGAGATAAGTTGAGAGTAACAACAGAACCAACTTCTGCCAAAGGCATAAGAATACCATCAGCATTCATAACAAGAATAGAGGATGATTAAGATAAAAAAGCTAAAGATGAAGGGCTTCGAGACATGTGGTGGGAAGCACCAGAATCCAAGACCTATAAAGTTGATTTACATGAGGAGTTATTATATATTTGACTTGAAAATGAAGAAGCGAACATAACTTGTGGCTGCATAGAATGGAAATTATGAAGACACTTGTAGTCGGTGAAATGAACAGTTGCACATAGGGAATTTTGGGACAATTGAAACTTCTTCTTAAATATAATTCTAACATATTTGACTACATTTTTCTATAGAAAGAGTTTCAATAATAAACTTTCGATTGTATGCTATTACGGATAGAACAACATTCTCGGATGCTTTCTTTGATTTCACATTGTAGTCTGTGATGCAAACATTTGTCAACGCCTTGTTCGCATTTAAGAGTTTGTTTGAGATGCAATTCAGCTCAGTTCCATTAATATCATTTTTTCTACTTTGGTATTTTTATTCTCCCTTTGTTTTCTTTTCTTTTCTTTTTTCTTTCTTTCTTTTTTTCGTTTCTTTGAAAAAACAGAAATAATAATAATAATATCCAAGATATATAATGATTATTCTCTCTCGTTTTATTCTCAACCTAAACCAAAATAACTTAGATTTGAAAACACAACCTAGAAACAAAGATGGACCGTGGAAATCATGAAGATAGGCGTCGAGTAGTAGATGTGGAGGCAGTTTGCGCGTGTCCGTTTTGATGGATCGCCTGAGGTGGATTTGGTTCTAGTATTCGGGTCAGGTCGCAAGTTGTAAATTGTATATTTGATTGGAATTCTTTGGTCTAGATGCCAAATTTGATGACCATGGGATGTTGATAGCGGATCTAAGTGGAAGTAGAACCAAAATAGTGGTTTGAATGATGTAATTTGAGAGTGGTTAGGTTTAATTGAGTTGAAATTGTGATGTTTCTGGATTAGGTGAGACGATGTCTGAGTTGTGATGTTTGTGCAGTTGGGTTCATCCGATTTGTGAAGTTGGGTTATGGAGTTTGATAATGATGACAGTAAGCAAGAATTACAGAGTTGTGATGTTTGTGGAGATTGACGATGGTAACAAAAAACAAGTAGAAGGGAGAAAAAAGGGGAAAAGAAGTGGTAACATGAAAAAGAAGACTAACACTTAGAAATTTGAACGCTATTTTTTAATACCATATTGGAGTTTCTTGAATTATTCCTTAAAAAATAATTTTGTTGTATATGGGAAGTGAAGCCACATAAACTCATGGAAGGTATGTCGGTACATAACCAATTAGGCCGAAAAATGTCTATTAAGTAGTGTAAATCAACATTTGTTGTCCACTGTTTGTTATTCGTCCTTAGAATGTTATTCCTTGTTATCCGATCTATGGGGCTTTGTAAGCGCAGGATATAAAGATGTGGGTGACAATTTAGCAAATGAAAAGTGAAACTGGACCTTCATTTGTGTTGATTTGTTTCAAAGACCATTAAAACACTTGAGGTTGGGCTATATATCATTGGGATCCACCCCAGTGGTGTAATTTCAAAAATAATGATAAATTACTTTCAGCTAATTTCACAAATTATGATGAGAATGTCTTTTATCCAGACTCAGAATGTAACCGGTGTCTGGTCATGAATTTAGCACACTAACATGGTAACTAGACTAAACTGATAAAAGTCTCATCAAGCTTTTCACAAGATAATAGAAAGGAACTGGAGCTAACATTAACATAGTCATAAGGTATCAAAAGGTTTGATACACAAGTCATGAGGTATCATAATGTTTTCCAACGAGCTGCTGCTGGAGACGGTCTGCATCTGTAATGCATGCAAATCACGCACAAAGAGGATGGTGTTACTAAACCCGTTCCTTTTTTTTACCATTGTCGCCTTCGTTGTTCCTTCCAACCAATATTATATATTGTTTCTTTGTATTCTTTATGTTATGGACATCGATGGAGAATCTTAGCAAACTGATCTATAGCCCTACGTATATTAGCTAATTTCTCTCTATTCATTCTCACAACTACCAAATTATATCTAAATTTTGACCACACATATTGCTCACATTTAGGTTTCAGTTTCTTTCCCTTTCAATTCTATTTTTTGTTTTTTGGATTAAGACTCTTCAACTTTAAACCCAAGTACGTCTACTTATTTTATTAACTACTATACAACCTATCCTGATTTACAATTTTATTTTTCTCCAATATTTACTTTATACTTATATCATCAAAATTGACAATATAACACGTAATGTACACTGTTATACTCCAATATTTATTTTCGTAACTTAACTGTAAAAGGTTTGCTAAATTCCAATTAAAGATCTTGATTATCAATCAGTTTAGAGTTTAGACACTGAATTCGATTGTTTTTAATACAATTATGGCCAATATGAATTACATTTAAAAGACAAGTAATCGGTCTCTTTCGTCCATAATAAAGACAGTATTTTATGGTTAAGCTGGATTCAGATCTGCTAACATTATTAAAAAATTCAAGTAGGGATCAGGAACATCATATTTATTATGGACGTACAAGCGGTGAATTAACCAAATTGATTAGTGAAGTCAAGACAGCATATTTAATTTGGTATATGACAGAACAATGTAAATTGCATACTTTTATCCTGCTCAAAATATTTATTATAGAAATCTGATTTATATCTGTATATTAATATTCGGTAGCATGTTCCATGGAGTTAATTATACAATACACGCTTTAACTTTTGTAAAGCAAGCATCATGTTTAAGGAAGATAACACATGTGATATGAATAAATAATTACTGTTCAATTAATGAACAACAAAACTTGTGGAACCTACAAATGTGATCTGTGTTTTTTAATCTCATGTCTGTATTATGTTTTCGGATTATTATTTGATGCACTCATTCGATGTTTATCCAACAAATGTAGAAGGGCTGAGAATGTAGCTAGGGAAGAAAATAGGAGGCAGAGATTGTTGTACTGATATCAAGGAATATACAACTTGCAGTTATTACATACGTTTTAAAAAGAACAGAAATAAATTTGGCAATTGAAGTGAGAATCGGTGAAATTCAAATTGGCAATACAGATGATAATTTAATAAGAACACACGAATCTTGATCAAAGTCAAAGTCAATGAGGAAGCTAAGAAAGTACACTTGGAAAATGGAAGAAAGAAAACAATGAAAGAAGGGTGGACATGTGGATTAAAGATAAAGTACTTCATTGAGCAGCGCACGTAGGTACGGGAGGTCAAAAAAGGACTTATTACAGGAAGTCGGATCCTAGAAACTGACTGTGTAGTGTCAGATCAGATAGTGTAGAAAATAACCCTCATGAAATATCCCGTCAACCATCATTCGCCGTCGGTTATACAACATAGACGGCTAGCAGTCAATTAGTAGAGTTACTGACTTTCATTCGCCATCAATTAGTAGGTCATGCGTGCTCTTATTCTTTAGTTGCTACTTCATTATCAACTGCCGACGATCGGTTTCTTGTACACGCGTCCTTGTTTTGACCATCAACACGTGTACTCTGGTATTAGGCCATCGATTTTATTGTGCTTTGCATAGTCCAATTCAAAAGAGATCTACTCTTTCTTATCGCGTGAATAACTTTGCAAAATGCTACGTATTTTAGTTCCGGCTTTTCTTCTTTCACCGTTCATTCACTTATCATTTACAAAAGAAAAATAGCATACCATATCATTTGCTTTTAGCGTCCAAAATTGTTATTGGAATTCCGTTTGGTTCATTTATGTTTTTACCAATCATGTATTACTACATTTCAAAAAAGTGTTGAAACACAATGAATCATATTCATCTTGATCCGTTATTGTCTAAAAAAACACACTCAAAACAAATGTGGTTATTCATATAGTCACGCTTCTCAAGATAATGGTGCTATGATGCAATGATTTGGATACAACATGTTAACTCGCATTTTGGCAAGGCAGTACACAGACGGATTTAATCCAACGGACGTCATGATCAACAAGGCGAGAGATCCGGAGAAACGGCTACCAAGCTCGAAGATTAGCTATAAACGAGACTATGGACGATGGTCAAGCGGATTCGGATCGAATCCTTAATTTTTGTTCCAATCAACATGCAATTGGTATGAAGTGACAAGGAAGGCCTTATGAGGCTACATTTCAAATTTCAAATCGATCGGAGTTCATATGCTAGAGTTATGGACAAAAGAAGAGGGATCAAATCATATATAGCTCAGCAGCACAACTCAACGATGATCGCTTCATAACTCAATAACCACAAGGTGGATTGAAGTGAAACTTTGGAAACAAGACGATGGGATCGTAGGGAGTCTACCCTAGGGATCGCATGACATTTGGAGAAGTTGGAGGGATCAGCATCTATCCCCTAATAGGGATCGATACATATCCCTCTTAGGGATCGGCTAAACTCAACTTCATAACAAAGATCGATCAATATCTCAACATTTACACATCCAATTGATATGAAACTTGGAGGACAAGCTGATTAGAACATGTGGAATACCTTATAGGGATCGCATAGCATTTAGAGGAAGTTAGAGGGATCGGTACCTATCCCTCCATAGGGATCGGTTATAATCAGCCTTAACACCATATTACAACAAAGATCGGTCAATAACTCAAGTTCTACTAATCCAATTGGCATGAAACTTGAAGGTTATACATAATATAACATGGAGAAGCTCCTCAAGGGATCGCATGTCATTTGAGGAGAATGGAGGGATCAGTATTAATCCCTCTAGAGGTATCGGCAGAAAACAGAATTCAAGCAACACTACTTCACGTAAAATGCGATTTCTCACAAATCGTACGTCGGAATTGCACGAAATTTAGAGAACAAGTAGCTAAAATCATAGGGCACCCCTCGTAGAGATCGCATCCCATGTGGACACAATAATAGGGATCGGTACCCCTAATGGGCTTGGAAATTTTTGGGTGGCCTCGTCTTGGTCTCCCGAACCTTCTGTCAAAATTTTAGTTTGATCCATGCATGTCTTCCCCTATAAATACAGCAGGCATGGCATCATAAAAAGGATCCTTTTTGTGCTTCTCTTTATTTGAACCTAAGATACACTCTGTCAATTTGATTCTTGGATTTCAAATTGTAACTGTAAACAAACTACAGTATAATAAAAAGGACTATTCTGGAGTGGACTTAGGCCGGAGTTAGCCGAACCACTATAAATCTTATCTCTGTTTACTTGCTTTCTTTTTGAATTTGTTTGTTCTTCATATTATATTCTCCACATTAGTTACTCTCTGAGATCTTTGACTTGATATTGGTGCTTTCATATAACTGGGTATTGGTGCTCAATTTTGACGCCAACATATTAGTGCTTTCACAGAGAAGACTTGCACTCGCGGATTTGGAAGCTAGGAGCTTAGATTTTGAAGCTTGGATACTTGGATATAGGAAGCAATGGCTAGGCCATCAACAAGGAGAGCGCTGCTAGAAAGGAGCCACCATGGAGGGAGTCAAAAGGCTTTCTCGGGAGCTGGAGCTAATCAAGCATCTATATACATCACCAAGGATGAGATGGAAATGATGATGGATGCTATGCAGGAGAGGATGCTGAAAAGATAAGAGGAGATGATGCAGAATTTACTTCGACGGATTGGACAAGCTGAAGCATAGAATCAAGGGAATAGAGCAGCAGGAGTTAATGATAACTTTTACCAAGGAGTTGAAGCAACAAGAATCACTGGAAATCAGATTCAAGAACACGGAAATGGAGCCAATGGACAAAGCAATGGAACAGAGCAGCCGTGGGTATTCCCCGACCATCTTAGAGGAATCGGTACCGATCCCTCTAGTGGGATCGACACCGATCCCCAAAGGCTAGAGGGCACATCCCCGGGTCTAGTTGATCGCGATGCTGAAGGACCTGCGATCAATCCCATGGAGCTTGGTGCGAATTGGAATTTGGATGCTCGATCGGAGGAATACATTCCATAATTTCCCTGTAGACTCGAGGGACAGCTTAGACATGATGATAGGAGACTATTACTGGAAGACAATGACAGGTTTGCAGAGATGATCAAGCGAGCTATGCGTGGAGCATTAGTGAATAGAGATCTAGAGGATGTAAATAGATTTCCATTCACTCCTAATATCAGGAATGCTCAGAATCCACGAGAATTCAAACTGCCAGCACTAGAAGCTTATGATGGAAAGTCGAATCCAACTATGCATATGATGAGGTATATATGACCCATGGAAGTACTAGGGGCATCATAAGAAGTCTTGGCACGGTGCTTCCCCTTGTACTTAACGGATGTTGCTGTGCTATGGTTCAGACAGTTGGAAAGCAGTTCTATTAGCACATGGATGGAATTGGTCGAAAGATTAATGAAGCAGTTTCGGGTTCACATTACAAGACCCAAGAATGTGATGACCTTGACGTCAGTAAAGCAGTGGGCAGGAGAATCACTCAAGAATTTCTTAACCAGGTCCAATGCGGTAGTTGTTTAGGTGGATCGACTATATCCATCGATGGTTTTGATGGGAGCAGTATTAAGAGTTGCCGATAATTTAGATTTTAAGATATCACTGATACGGGATCCACTGATGGGTCTCGGGGAATTCTACCATGAAGTAGAAATGTTTCTGTGATAAGAATATGCAAAAGTTGATAAAGAGGAAACGAAAGTTAATACGGCACGAGATGAAGAACCGCCCGGTAAAAGCTCGGGAAAGGACACGGGTAAACGGAACATGGACAATAGTTTCGATGGATCGAAGCGACATAGGGGAGGATCCAAATTCTCTTCTTACTCGGAATTGAATGAAACCATAGAAGATATATCTGGATATTCGAGGATGCCTTCCGTATCGAAGGCCGGTAGGAGGGAACCCTCCGAGAGCGAATGGACATCAGGAAAGCGCTACCTATTCCATGAGCTGGATGGGCATAATACAAATGACTACAGGCATTTGAAGGATATCATTGAGGAACACATGAGGAATGGTCAGTTACAACAATACGTAAGGCCTCGAGCTGCGGTGGTGGAACAGGAGCAGCCACCATCCACCTCAAATGAAAATGGCACTGGATCAAGGCATCATCATCAACTTATCATAATTGATCGGGATGGCATGGAATAAGTAGAAAACTCCATGGTAGGATGGCTAAGTCACTTACACATGTACGAGATCGAGGACGGTCACTAGGTATGCTCTAAAATGATGATAAACCGTAATGCTAGGGTTTGTGAAATTTGTTTTTTTTTCTTGTTTGCTTCGAACTCTTGTTTTTCTAGTTTTATTTGAACTTTGGTTTATTGGTTGTATGGACTCTTATTTTATGGACAAAGGAATGCTTAAATTTGGGTCAATGTAACAGATAACACAGGTCGTCAGGTATGGATTATGCCTAGCAAGGGGTAGGTCACATCGCTCGAACGCGATGGATCGGCCTACTCAGGTCGTCGAGTATGGATTGTGCTCGGCAAGGATCCAGATCAAGGTCGTCAAGTATGGATTATGCCTAGCAAGGGGTAGGTCGCTTCGCTCGAACGCGATGGATCGACCTACTCAAGTCGTCGAGTATGGATTATGCTCGGCAAGGATCCAGAGAGATCAGGGTTGTCATGTATGGACTATGCCTAGCAAGGGGTAGGTTGCTTCTTTCGAACGCGATGGATCAGCCTACTTAGGTCGTCGAGTATGGATTGTGCTCGGCAAGGATCCGGTGAGATCGAGGATTTGGATTAGGATAACAACCCAGAGAGATTATGGATTTGTATATCAGCTTTGAATAGCTATGGATTTGGATATGGGCCCGGAGCAGTTTGGGATTTGGCTAACGACCAGGTGATATCGAGGATTTTGTTAAAACGATCTGGAAAGATCACGGACTCGTAGGATATCGACTCGAAATGGTCATGGATTTCACTAACGGTCAAGAGAGATCATGGATTTGGATTGGCAACGGATTGGATAATATGGCTATCGATGGATTATGGACTTCGGATTTTGGATTTATGGCAATTCAAAACACGTCTTGCTATCGCAAGGCATGTTTTGGGGGGAAAAGTGTTAACCCGTCTTTTGGAAAGGTAGTAGACAGGCGGATTTAACCCAATGGACATCATGATCATCAAGGCAAGAAGACTGAAGAAACGGTTACCAAGCTTGGAGATCGGCTATAAACGAGACTATGGACGGTGGTGAAGTGGATTCGGATCGAATCCCTAATTTTTGTCCCAATCAAAGTGCAATTGGTATGAAGTGATAAGGAAGGCCTCATGAGTCTAAATTTCAAATTTCAAGTCGATCGAAGTTCGTATGCTAGAGTTATGGGCAAAAGAAGAGGTATCGCATCATATTCAGCTCAACAGCACAACTCAACGATGATTGCTCCATAACTCAACAACCACAAGGCGGATTGTAGTGACACTTTGGAAACAAGATGAGGGGACTGTAGGGAGTCTACCCTACGGATCGCACGACATTTGGAGAAGTTGGAGGGATCGACGTCTATCCCTTAATAGGGATCGGTACATATCCCTCTTAGGGATCGGATAAACCCAATTTCGTAACAAAGATCGATCAATATCTCAACATCTACACATCCAATTGACATGAAACTTGGAGGACAAGCTAATTAGAACATGTGGAATACCCTATAGAGATCACATAGCATATGGAGCAAGTTGGAGGGATCGGTACGCATCCCTCCATAAGGATCGGCTATAATCAGCCTTAGCACCGTATTACAACAAAGATCGGTCAATAACTCGAGTTCTACTAATCCAATTGGCATGAAATTTGATAGCTATACATATTATAACATGGGAGAAGCTCCTGAAGGGATCACATGTCATTTGGAGGAGATTGGAGGGATCGGTACCTATCCCTCTAGAGGGAACGGCAGAAAACATAATTCAAGCAACGCTACTTCACAGAAAATATGTAATCTCACAAACCGCACGTCGGAATTGCATGAAATTTGGGGAGCAAGTAGATAACATCATGGGGCACGCCTCATAGAGATCGCAGCCCATTTGGATACACTAATAGGGATTGGTATTTATCACTATTGTGGGTCCCAATGGGCGTGGAAATTTTTGGGTGGCCTCGTCTTGGTCTCCCGAACCTTCTGTCAAAATTTCAGCTCGATCCATGCATGTCTTCCCCTATAAATATAACAGGCATGACATCAGAAAAAAGATCTTCTTTCTATTTCTCATTATTTGAACCTAAGCTACACTCCGTCAATTTGATTCTTGGATTTTGAATTGTAACTGTAAACAAACTACAGTATAATAAAAAGGATTATTATGGAGTGGACGCAAGCCGGAGTTAGCCGAACCACTATAAATCTGATCTCTTTTTACTTGCTTTCTTTTTGAATTTGTTTGGTCTTCATATTATATTCTCTACATTAGTTAATCTATGAGATCTATGACTTGATATTGTTGCTTTCACTTAACTGGGTGTTGGTGGCCAATTTTGACGCCAACACAACACATTCCACTAAAGCGAGATTATAAATTCATGCTTCTTTTGGACACATGCATAATTCTCCTCCAACTATACGAAGCTTCTAACATATTTTTGAAATTACAAAACTACCGAAATTAACAGTGTGGAAAAGTAAGAAATCGGTGGAAGAACGAACCAAATGAATCGACCTTTTTGAAAGTCTATACGGGGTGGATCGTGCAGTGTATATGCAAGTATATGTGGTAAAATATATGATGCAACTAAAACAATATTAATCTAAGTCAATAAGAATAATCACACCAGGGATTTTATACTGGTTCGGACCTCCCGTCCTACGTCCAGTCCCGAAGCTCCTCTTCGGAATTTCCTTTCAACTAACCCTCACTTGACCCGGAGGAACAGGTTTACAATAGCACAGTTTCTTTGTCAAGAATGTGTTCTATAACACGGATGTTGACTATTGAGTACAAATGCTTCCAATATATATCTATCTAGAGAATATTTTGAATGAGGAGTTCTGTATATATGGAAGAGTTAAATACAGGTAGTTGATTGCTTAGAGATCAGGTATAAATCAGAGTATAAGAGATAAGAGCATTAGTGAGTAAGGTAAATCTTTCTCTTGGATTTCTGATGCTATTTATAGTGGTGAAGAGTTTCTATGTGTAGTTGCCTCTATTAACAATCGTTGTATAGTTGCTCCTGTTGGTGATGAAGAGTTGCAGTGAAGAGGAGTGGATGTGTCTTTTTGGATGTGACAGTTGAACTTTGAAAATACATAGTCGAGCCTATAATCAGACATCTGGAAAGTGACCTCAGACGTCTGGCCTTCATATATTTTTTGTGTCTGGTAGCATTTCAGACGTCTGTGTTTATTAACCAGACGTCTGGTCTTCAATTCTGTTTTATGTCTGGATGTCTTTCAGACGTCTGAGTTCAGGATCAGACGTCTGTTTTCTTCTAAGTTGTGAACCAGAGGAATCATTCAGACGTCTGGCTAGTTCATTCAGACGTCTGAATGTGTGCATGTTGATGTATCTGTGTCTGTGCAATTCCTTTTCTAATTCTATCGACTTGTAGCCTCTTGATACGTTCTTTGAGCTTTGTTCTTGTCTCTCTAGTGATGTTGCTCTAGCAAGTTCTTGTATATATACATATATGCACATTTGATTTTCATTGTATAGTTGTTGTCATTAAAACCATGAATTTGATTTCCTAACACTTTTATATTTATGACATGGTCGTAGTATTATAACTTTATGCTGGAAATTGTTTCTAAATTAGATAGGATGAGTGAAAAGCAAGAAAAAATTGTAGGAGTGCATAAAACATGTACAAGAAAAGAAATATTTATACTTGAGTTCTTATTCAGAATCATCACCTTCTCTGGACAATATCTTTTTTGTTTTCTTTCTCTTCAATTTTTGTATTTTCTCATTTAATTGTTAATATAATTACATATCACAATACCCTTTATAGAGATTTGGTGTCTCACTTTTATTTTCTATTCATTTGTTTTCTATTCTTTTTATCTTCTCTACTTTATGATTATTTTCTAGGATCAGAACTAGTTGACACTTTTGCACTTTCTTTTGATTATTTTACGTGCTATAAAATTAATACGAAATTTTTTGATGGGAATAGTTTGGTGATTTTATTGGGAGCTCAAATTCTTTGCCTTTTTAATTTTCAAATGTCTATTTTTTAAGAAAATCATTCCATTTGATTTACTTTGAAAAATTACTTTCTCTCTACTTTCTATCTTGAAAAGGTACTTTCTTTTTCTTTGATTTTAAACTCTGGAAGATTGAAAAAATTATTAATTACTTTTTATGTATAATAAGAACGGTATTTTATTCAAACAAAGCATTCGTTTTGACATCCCGAGGGTTCGAGCTTATAACCTTTAGGACCTCAGCCTACAACGCATACCATTGCCACATAAGCTAGTGATCTCTGACAAAGAAATTGAAAAATCATTACTCTTGAATTTAATTATATTTTGAAAAGGTTTTCATAAAGAAAATAATCATCTGCTTTCATAAAATATTTTTTTCTTTCAAATAACGGTTTCTGTAAGACTAGGAACCTCTTCCATTGTTGAACAATGGCATATTCCCTGATCTCCGCTCAACCCACTAGCTACCCCATGGAATACCAAGATAACCATTATTGAGATGAGAACAATGATCGAGACAGTGACCAGAATGATAGAGTTAAGAGTGTGCTTTAGGGACAATTATGTAATTTATTACTTAACTCTTATAAGAGAATCTTGTTCGAAATAATGTAAGCATTTGGTTTTATTTTTTTTAAATATGTTATTATATAGATGTATAAATAATGAATTAAATATATGTTTATATATAAATAGAAAATCCTTAAAAAATATTTTATCGATTATAGTTATGAATATATTTGTAACCATGAGTATTGAATCGATACATATATCCAGATATATAAATAAGCACTTACTCCTTAAATGTTTCTATCAAGATGTATCGATAAAAGGATATTGATACATCTTTTAAGACCAGTGTACTGAACATTCTCTATATGATGGACGATGATATACTCATGATTATTAGGGATACCAACTGGCAACGTACTTATGGTTTTTAGGAACAATCATAGAGCGACTCGACTAGATTGTTTTGTAGGTTAACATAACTATGTCAAAAAGAAGATCCTAGGTAATGATGTATAATAGTCTTCAAACTCGAGGGTAGTTTCGATCTTAAATAGCTAGGTTATACTTTGATTATAGTTAAATACTTGGTAGGGCAACCTTATTATGACCATAGGTGGGTATACACTATACTACTTGAAGTAAAACACTACCGAAGAGAGGAATAGTCTCCTTCGTTATAGAAAGTTGGTATCATCGTTATTCTTATTCAACTTTCAAAATCTCTAGTCATATTATATTGGTTAATCGACAAATGATATGAGAATTTTTTAACCGTATGTCAATTTCAAAACTTAATCACGTAAATATGCCACTTCTAAATCTATTTGCAAATATAGAACATTTTGGCCATGTCTGCTCATATTGGCAAAAATGTACTAACAACATTTCAAATGTTGCTAGTATTTCAAAAGATGAAAAATGTATGAAACAATGGCAAAACATGCCTAAGTTAAAATATATTTCAATATTTTGTTTTCATGAGTTAAAGTGTATAAAATACATTTGGACAATATATTTGTATATCGGATGAGCTAACATGTCCGTTGTAAATCCAGCACTTATATACGGGCATGTTATACCTTATATGGATTGCTATGTTATACACACACACACACACAGATATATATATATGTATATGATACATGTATATAGATAATATAATATTAATTAAATAAAATAAAACTATATATAAAATTTTATAAATATTTAAAAAGAAATTTAGTGTAACGACCAGGAATTTTAATCGCTTGATTTTGGAATAATTAATTGATTAAAATATTAAAATATTGGGTTAATAAGTTAAACGACTCAAAAATTCAAATATACGGATTATTTAAAAGTTTGCAGTTGAAATTAAAATATAGAGATTAATTAAAGTATTTGAATTGTGAAGTTATAATTGAATAGTGATTCAATATAATGAAATTTGTAATTGAATGTCAATCTAGTTATTTTAATGGACTTACTTAGTTCATTTCAAATAAATGAATAATAACGGTCAATTCAATTGCAAATTCAATTACGGTAATAACGGTTAGAATAAATAATCGAGAAATAAATTATTATTTTTAAGACTCGATTTTTATTGACGTATTTTTTATTCAATTTATTAGATTTTTTCATATATTTTTAATTGGAAAATATTTAAATTATTTGTTTAACGTTTTATCGTCAAATAGCAGTGTTTTTGTGATTTTACAAAATCAAATATCCAGTGTATATTATTATTATTTTAGGGTCGCGTCACTGTTATGAGTGCGACCATATTTTTATTTTGTTGATTGGAGTGCATATGGAAAATGGAAAGTAGTGCGGTGAGATGTCGATAAATACACATTTTATATATACATATCTCAACACGCAAGTCAACCACATTCTTTCTTCTTCATTTTTGTTCCAGTCGTACTGTTCTATCAAGCAAAAGAATAGAAAAAAATATAGATCTAGATTTTTGGAAAGAAATCCAAACAAAATTATAAAAATAAAAAGGGTGTGATTTTTGGGTTTCTTATGCTGAGATCCACGTTCATATGCGTATGGTTTGGCTTGGCTTCATTTTCGCTAGCTCGATATGTTCACAGTAAAGCAAAGTGAGAAGCAGTGAACTAGGTTTTGGATTTATGTTGAAATGGAGGTGTTTTAGGCTTAAGGGGTGTTGTATTCGTGTTTGGGAGGAAGGATAGCAACCACAACCAGAGTTAGAGGAGGTCAAATCATGAGTTGGTGGAGGCGACGTAACCATATGGTCGTGGATGTATGGCCCAGGTTATGATTCCTTTAAGTGATGCGGACGGAGAAAGATGGTGACTAGTAGGTGGAGAACCCGAAGAGGAAGACCGTGGTGAGGTCAATGGTCGTTATCGATGACTGGAGGGGGTGAGGGTGGCCGGTGGAAGACGTGAAAATAGGGAGGAGGGAAAACTGAAGAAGCGGAAGTGGTATTTAGTAGAAGAAGGTTTAAAAATAAATAGGTTAATTAATTAATATTAATTGTAATTAGTATATTAATTATAAACTTAAAAATCGATGTCTAAAAATTTGAATACCTTGTCCATACAAGGTCCAATCAAGACGTGGATTTTTGCATTGCGTTCGTAATGACGAAAGCTTCATGATGGGACTAGTTGGAAAAAATTGGAGACCGTTGAAATTTGGGCTAAAATCGAACTTCGTTCGATTTTAGTTCCAAATCAGAACGTTTCGGCGACAACAGGAATTTTGGTGAGTTAAACTTACCTTTTTAGTTAACTAGTAATATTATATAGTTGATAAAAATCGTTGATTGAATGTTTGGATGTTTTACTATTTTATCAATTGGTTTGGATTTATTCCCGCCCCTAGAGCGGATGACCTTTTATATATACCCGCCTAGTAGCGGATGAACCATATTATATAATTTTATACTTGATGCAAGAAAAACAGGTTGGAGGGATCCAACATGATTCCTCACTATTGTTGATTTATTTCCAATAAAATTTCTGTTATATGAATCATTGGATACGAAAACTGACTTATGGACACTATTGGTTATGGCATTGTTTATGGTTAAAAACTTAAAACCCTGTAGTGATAGTAAATCAATATCGATATTGGTTAAGCGTTTGATAGCAATTGGCCTTGAATTATTATTTTAAAAATACTATAAATTGTTACTGGATTTGAAGTTGAATTTTGAGATAGAAAATGATTTTAAATCCGAAATTGGGTTTCGAAAATATTTTGTGTTAAAGGATTTAATTTCTATTTTATTCCAACCTATTTATCTTCTTTTCTAATTTATTTATTTATGTTTAACATTGTTTTTAAAAAGTTATTTATTACATTTAATATCATTTTAAAATTATTCATTTATATTTAATATCATTTTAAAGTTATTTATTTATATTTAATGTTGTTTTAAAGATTTTTATCAATATTTTACTATTTTGGAAAGTTAATTATTCAAATAATTAATATGGTGTGAAATTAATAATAATGATTATTAATAATATTTTGGAAGTTAATTATTATTATTTATAGTAATGATAAAGACTAATTATTATAGTTTTATTAATAAAGTTTTGAATTATTAATTATTATTTTTAAGATAATCCAAAGTTAATAATTTATAATGTTTACTATTAATTATTATTATTATTTAAATAGTGTTTTAAAGTGAATGATTAGAATTTATTTATAAATGTTTTGAAAATAGAGTTGTGTAAACAGATTTGGGTTTTGTAAGAGGAATCTTATAACATGGTTTGGGAAACTTAAAGGAAGATTAGTAAAAGGGTTAAAAGCATTTTAAAAATGGTTTTAAATATTTATAAAAGAATTTAAGAAAAGGGTTTATAGATCTATTATAGGAGTTTATAATTAGTTTCATGAAATTATAAAGAGTTATAAATGATCTAAGAAATGATTTAGGGACGTTTTAAATGGTTTTAGAGATTTTAAAAATAGTTTATAAATGGGTTTTAGATATTTATAAAAGAATTTATAAATGGTTCTAGAATTTTGTAAAAAGGAAATCTTCCTCTGTTTTGTGAATATACTTATACCGTTGAGATAAGTATATGGATTTTTCTCTAAGAAATGGAAATATAGGGATTTGTGAATATACCTTTGTAAAGGTATTTTGGTACAAGTATGTACAAAATGATTTTATTTATTTATGAAAAGATTAATTAAGAGGCTAGTAATTGGTTATGTGCTTAACCAATGTTAGTTTGCCCTTTTTGAATTAAATCCCTGATTTGGATGTGTGTTTGTTGATAGTTAAATAACCGATTATCGAATTTGGATCCAAACGTAACTTTGGAAATATCAAGGAGAAACACATGAGTTATATGTGTTGTGCTGTGCATATAAATCTCGTTTCGTTTTTCTAGGACAAAGGATAAGGAAATCCATCCACTAATGGTTAGGAGGTGATCTCTGCACTTATCTTTGACTATTATTTTCATAAAGAAGCGAGGTTGAGTTTACCAGAAACTATCGAATGTTGTTTCGAATAAACCTGGATCGCATATGTTATCTGAAAACAACTTCGATCCAACTCAAGTGTTTCGAAGTGAAGGCATCTTGGAAATGATGGAATTGAAGACGGAGCTTTCAGCCGTTTCGTTCAGTCCCAGAACGAACTTGTATGGATGAATGTGGGCATGCATTGTTGCTAGAGGGCAATGTAGCATTCCAAGTGGGAAGTGCTATATAAAAGATAAAATGTAGGCTCAAGCCTCATCAACCGGGAATGACTAAAACATAGGAAATAAAGCAGGGCTAAGTGGGTCGCTCCCAAATAGGGTATGATCATCCCTATCTGGAGTCGATATTATCTCTCATTTGTATTCTTCGGGGCCCATTAATGGAGGGGTGATCATATTCGGTACTACTAGTCAAGTGCTAGGCCAGTTCTGTACTGGCAAGGGATCCTGACGAGGTCCTCGGTGATATTTTATTTAGAGATGCACCGTGATGGGCGGTACCCCAGTAACCCATCATTATATGGAATTCATTCTCCAATAAGCGCCGTATGGACTTAGTTGTGCCCAACTATGCTGAAACGTGAGATGCAAGCATTTCAGCTATATTCGTATTTTACTTTGACCCCTAGACATTATTATAATATCAATGGATTTTCTATAGAAAATGTTTTGGTTATCGCAAGGTAAAAATCCATCCGTGTTTATGTGTGGCGTGGTCTTGAGAGATACCTTTATTTTCAAAAGATTTTTGAGACTTTAAAATCTAGTTGGGTGTGTTTTCTCATGCTGGTTTTCCAGACTGAATCAGATATTATTTTATTATAATGCTCGGGTCAGACCAAGCATATTTACAGATTGATTTTGATGCGTTGGAGCTCTGGAGACGAGCTGGAGGTCCAAGACATATCTACGTATTACATTGTTTTTCGTTGTGTTGTCTGTTGGTTGTATTTACCGGTAATTGTAAGGACATGATGTTATAACTGTCTGGGTTGAAGGTTAGTGTACTCTGATTGGTGTATGTATATTACATTTTTCTTTGTGTAAAGATTTGTTGTATATTATAGATTATTCATTCCGCTATGAGATTCTATGTTGTTAGTTTTCGTTTTCTCTTCTTGTCTTCTTCCTTCTTCTTTTCCCTAACAATCGAATTTTCCAGCATTCGATTGCTCGACACGCAATATAGTGGATGTATTAGTGTCGATTTTCGAGGATTGAAAATTCCGATTCATTACATGTGGTATCAAAGCGTGAGGTTAAGTGAGAACCTTGGCTTTGGTAGGGTTAACTCATTAGAGATAGGGTCGGTAGCATCCTAGAATGAGTGAGTGTGTGTCTATATATATATATATATATATATATATATATATATATATGAGTGCGTATTTGTTAGTGATTATAAAATATTTTAAGTTGTGTTGATTTATTGGTTGAGTGGTTATGAACTCTGGTCGATACAGAGTGTATAGCTGTATCGATGGGGTTTCTAAACACTTGAACACAACAAATCGACACAGTATTTCTTTCAAATTGGGTAAATGAAATAATTGTACCTAAACTATATCTTATATATGAAAGAATGATTTTCAGAAATTATTATAGTTATATATGGTGTGTTTGGTTGTTAAAGGAATGATAATATTCGATTATTATCATTTATTGTTTATTTTTGTGCTGTAATAAAAGGGTTGATAATTACAATCTAAACAAAGATAAACAATTGAAAAATAATCCTATATAAGAAGTAACTTTATATAGTTCATTTATAAAGTTGAGCTTTATAAATAAAAATGGATTCATACTGAGAATTTAAGAACTTAAATCTCGATGTTTTGGAAAGTTGTTTTTTAAGGTTTTGGAAATTATTTTTCAAAGTTTTGGAGAAAATAATAATAGCATTATTTTGGAAGTATTTCTGACTAAAAATATTTTAAAAACATTTTAAAGGAAATAGAAAACACCAAACTTACTTCGATCGCTGGAAAATAATTTTGGTGACGACTCCAGCATCATCAGCATTCATTTTCGAGTTTCTAAGTGACGGATTGCTACCATGGTCATTTTGCTTTAAAATTGTTTGAGTAAACAAATTGTTTTGGATTTCAAAAGGTATAATTTGAAATCAAAAGGAAATGTGTATATTATTATCTCTCAAAATGGTTGAAATAGAAAAAACCAGGTGTTTGGATCTTGAAATTTTCAGTTAAGTGACATTACGGAAACATGTATCTTATTCATTTGGATAATTTGGTTTGTATATCTCGTTTCGAGATGTAAATTGGAAATTGTTATTTATTTAAAATAAAATGGATTTTCATCGATTTTGGATAAATTGAAAACCCTCGAAAGAATATTAAGAATTAAACTAGGTGTTTGGTTGAAACTATATAAAAATAAGTTTTGGTAACTTATAAATTTAAGAAATTTCAAGTTAAAACACAATTTGAATTTGCTAGACATTTGGGTTAGGTAAAAGTAAACCAAGAATTTGTATATATACTCTTAGTTCATAGTGGAGTATTATACAAATATGGACTTAAGTTTAAAATAGATAATAAACATAGGTGCGCTTTGTAAAATGTTTATAATAAACTTAAGTGTGGAAGAGCTTTAAAGAGGAAGTTGTAGGTTTTTGGAAAGTGTAAAATTTTGAGATTTAAAAGTGATTGATTATATGAGCGATGTATAAATTGAGATGTGAGATGAAATTTAACATAAATAAAGTTAAATAAAATGGTTTTGGTGAAATAGTTCATAAATAATTTAGAATTATAAGAAATGTACTAAAAGTGAAATTTAATGTGAATAAAAAAAATGGTATAATTAATAAACTAATTGATTAAATACGTAAGTTGTATGTGACTATCTTTTCACATAACTATTTGATCCAGTTTCAAGTATGCGATTTCGAGGTATTTTACACCGATCCAAGTTAGGATTTTTCACTCGATTCTTAGCGGCGAACATTTGATACGAATTTTTTGATATGATCTTGAAGTTCTCTATCATAGGACAAGGCTATGCAAGGAGGATGACGGTTTCTAATCAAGGAACCAGATTGGAATCGGCACTAGGGAGTTGAGTGGGCGATCCTAGTTCGGAAGTGAAATTGTGTGACCGGGTGAGCGACCAAATTTGGTATTGTGTATGGATGATAAATGTACACCTTGCAGGCTAAAATATAAATTGTATGCTATGGATGTTTGGAATTGCAAATTATTCGGTTGGATATTATTGTGAATAAGATGCAAGTATGGAAGCAAAGGCTAATTGACACTTTTGGTTTCATAAATAGAATTTGGTTGCCCGACAAATAGGTACGTGTTTTTATTATTGTTTGGATTGATAGTTTTATGACCCAGATATGAAAAGTGACTTGGCTTTTGTTTCGTTTTGTTGGTTCGCGCCCGTAGTGGCGATTTTTAGTTGTACCGACCAAGCCGCACAAAGGGAACACTGTTGAAATTTTCCGTAAATCTAAGACTTAGAAATTTTAAACAATCCATTTCAACGAAGTGATTTTGGGAAAGTTAATGGATTTGGAGCATTTTCTTACCTTGATGATTCGGGGACGAAATTCTTTTAAGGTGAAAGAATGTAACGGCCCGGAGTTTTAATCGTTTGATTTTGGAATATTTAATTGATTAAAATATTGGGTTAATATGTCAAATGACTCAAAAATCCAAATATACAAATTATTTAAAAGTTAGCAACTGAAATTCAAATACAGAGATTAATTAAAGTATTTGAATTGTGAATTTATAATTGAATAGCGATTCGATATAATAAATTTTTTAATTGAATATCAATCTAGTTAATTAAATGGACTTATTTAGTTTATTTCAGATAAATGAATAATAATGGTCAATTTAACTACAAATTCAATTACAGTAATAAACGGTTAAAATAAACAATCGAGAATAAATTATTACTTTTATGCCTCGATTTTTATTGATGTATTTTTATTCAATTTATTAGATTTTTCCATATATTTTAAATTGGAAAATATTTAAATTATCTGTTTGACATTTTATCATCAAATAGCAGCATTTTTGTGATTTTACAGAATCCAATATCCAGTGTATATTATTATTGTTTCAGGACCGCGTCGCTGTTATGAGTGCGACCATATTTTTATTTTGTCGATTGGAGTCCATACAGAAAACGGAAAGCAATGTGGGGAGACGCTGATAAATTCACATATTATATACATATCTCAACTTGCAAGCCAACCACATTATTTCCTCTCCATTTTTGTTCCAATCGTACTGTTCTATCAAGCAAAAGAATAGAAAAAAATATAGATCCAGATTTTTGGAAAAAAATCAAAATAAATCCAAATAAAATTATAAAAATAAAAGGTGTGATTTTTGGGTTTCTTATGTCGAGGTCTACGTTTGGGTATGCGTATGGTTTGGCTCGGCTTCATTTTCACTAGCTCGATATGTTCACAGTAAAGCAAAGTGAGAAGCAGTGAACTAGGGTTTGGATTTATATCAAATTGAAGGTGTTTTAGGCTTAAGGAGTGTAGTATTCGGGTTCAAGAGGACGGACTGCAACCATGGCCAGAGTTAGGGGAGGTCCAGTCGTGAGTTGGTGGGGGCGACGTGACCGTACGGTCGTGGATCCGATGGCCAGGTCGTGATTCCTTTAAGTGATGCGGACGGAGAAAGACGGTGACTGGTATGTGGAAAATTCGAAGGGGAAGACCGTGGTAAGGTCGATGGTCGTTATCAATGACTGGAGGGGGTGGGGGTGGCCGGTGGAAGACGTGAAAATAGGGAGGAGGGAAAACTGAAGAAGCGGAAGTGGGATTTAGTAGAAGAAGGTTTAAAAATAAATAGGATAATTAATTAATATTGATTGTAATTAGTATATTAATTATAAATCTAAAAATCGATGTCTTAAAATTTGAATATCTTGTCCATACGAGGTCCAATCGAGATGCGGATTTCTGCACGCTCGTAATGATGAAAACTTCACGATGGAACTGGTTTGAATAAAATTGAAGGTAGTTTAAATTTGGGCTAAAATCGGATGTTGTTCGATTTTAGTTCCAAACAGGAACGTTTCGGCGACAACAGGAATTTCGGTGAGTTAAACTCACCTTTTTGGTTAACCAGTAATATTATATAGTTGATAAAAATCAATGATTAAATGTTTGAATGTTTTACTATTTTATCAGTTGGTTTGGATTTATTTCCGCCCCTGGAGCGGATGATCCTTTATATATACCCACCCAGATGACCCATACTATAAATTTTATACTGTATGTGATGCAGGAAAAACAAGTTTGAGCGATCCAACATGATTCCTCGCTATTGTTGATTCATTTCCAATAAAGTTTCTGTTATATGAAACATTGGATATGAAACCTGACTTATGGACACTATTGGTTATGGCTTTGTTTATGGTTAAAAACTTGAAACCCTGTAGTGATAGAAAATCAATATCGATATTGGTTAAGCGTTTGGTAGCTATTGGCCTTTAATTAGTATTTTAAAAATACTATAAATTGTTACTGGAGTTGGAGTTGAATTTTGAGATAAGAAATGATTTTTAATCCGAAATTGGGTTTCGGAAATATTTTGTTTTAAAGGATTTAATTTCTATTTTATTCCAACCTATTTATCTATCTTTTTCTAAGTTATTTATTTATGTTTAACATTTTAAGAAAAGTTATTTATTACATTTAATATCGTTTTAAAGTTATTTATTTATATTTAATATCATTTTAAAGTTATTATTTATAATTAATATTGTTTGAAGTTATTTATTTATTTTTAATGTTATTTTAAAGATATTTATCAATATTTTACTATTTTGGAAAGTTAATTATTCAAATAATTAATATGGTATGAAATTAATAATAGTTATTATTAATAATATTTTGGAAGTTAATTATTATTATTTATAGTAATGATAAAGACTAATTATTATAGTATTATTAATAATGTTTTGAATTATTAATTATTATTTTTAAGATAATCCAAAGTTAATAATTATTATTTATTTATAATGTTTACTATTAATTATTATTATTAAAATAGTGTTTTAAAGTGAATGATTAGAATTTATTTATAAATGTTTCGAGATTTATAATAGAGTTGTATAAACAGATTTGGGTTTTATTAGTGGAATCTTATAACATGGTTTGGGAAACTTAAAGGAAGATTAGTAAAAGGGTAAAAAGTGTTTTAAATTGGCTTTAGATACTTATAAAAGAACTTAAGAAAGGAGTTTATAGATCTATTAAAGGAGTTTATAATTAGTTTTATGGAATTATAAAGAGTTATGAATGATTTGAGAAATGATTTAGGGACTTTTTAAATGGTTTTAGGGATTTATAAAATAGTTTATAAATGGGTTTTACATATTTATAAAAGAATTTATAAATGATTCTAGAATCTTGTAAAAGGAAATCTTCCTCTGTTCTGTGAATATACTTATACCATTGAGATAAGTATATGGATATTTCTTCAAGAATTGGAAATATATAGATTTGTGAATATACGTTTGTAAAGGTATTTTGGTACAAGTATGTACAAAATGGATTTTTATTTATTTATGAAAAGTTTAATTAAGAGGCTAGTAATTGCTTTTGTATAACTAATATTGGTTTTCCCTTTTTGAATTAAATCCCTGATTTGAATGTGTATTTGATGATAGTTAAATAACCGACTATCAAATTTGGACCTAAACGTAACTTTGGAAATATCTAGGAGAAACACGTGAGTTGTATTGCACAGTCATCTCCGATGATGCTGTACTGTGCATATAAATCTCGTTTCGTTCTTCTAGGACAAATGATAAGAAAATCCATCCACTAACGGTTAGGGGGTGATCTCCGCTCTTATCTTTAACTATTATTTTCCTAAAGAACCAGAGATGAATTTACTGGAAACTATCGAGAGTCGTTTCGTAGAGACCGGGATCAGATATGTTATTCGAAAACCACTTTGATCCAACTTAAGTGTTTCGAAGTGAAGACATCTTAGAAATGATGAAATTGAAGACGGAGCTCTTAGGTGTTTCGTTCAGTCCCAGAATGAACTTGTATGGATGAATGCTAGCATTGCACTGTTGCTGGAGGACAATGTAGCTTTCCAAGTGGGAAGTGCTATATAAAAGGTAAAACATAGCCTCATGCCTTATCAATCGAGAATAACTAAAACATGGGAGATGCAGTAGGGCTAAGTGGGTCGCTGTAACGACCCCGGAGTTTAATTAAATTTAAATTGATAATCAAATTAATTTTTGAATAAAAATTGTAAAATTAATCGATTAAAGTGATGCGAGTTTCCCCGAATTAAAATAAATTTTGTATAAATCATTTAAATTTAAATATTGTATATATATGTATATATGTGAATATTTATGTATATGGGTAAATATGAGTAGATTTGAATATATATATATATATATATATCTACATTTGATTTGAATTTAAATTGTAAATAAATGATTTAAATTTAGGATTGATGGTTAATATATATGAGAAATTATAACAAGTTAAATTATAATAAAAATATAAAGTAAACAAATAATTTCTGAAATCTAAACAACAAATTAGAACTCTAGAAATTCCTCTATATTACGAAATAAATAAATTATATAGTTTTATTCAATATAAAGTAAATATATATATATATATATCTTAGTAAATCAATACAAAATAATACCAAGTAATAAAACAAACAAAAATAATAAAAGAAAAATAAAGTAAAAATAGAAGTTTATTTATATTATAGAGAAATAAGACAAGACAAAAGGAAAGATATCTATATATACATATAGGAATGCAAGTGTAAGTCAAAAAGACAAAGCAAAAGGAATATATGTACACAAGTGAATAAATGTGTATGTGTAGCTTGCAAAAGAAAATACAAACAACATTATATATTCAAATTGAACAATATATATATGTGTTAGCTCGTATAAGAAGACACTAGTGTAAATTGGATAAGTATTCAAATATACATACAAATATCCATTAGCTTGTAAATGAAGACAACATTCTATTCATTTATGTACAAACAAAATAAAATATGAATTTGTACAAACTAATTAATATCTCTTAGTACACAACCATATTCCATCAGCCGAAAAGAAAGAAAAAGAAATATAAATGTGTAAATTTGTACAAGCTAAATTAATGCAAGGTACCTCAGCTTTCATTTGCTAGAAATATCACTGATCAAATTTGTACAAACAAATATATTACATGTACAAAATGAACACACCCTATAACCTCATTTCCATTTATACATCATCTTCCTTTTCCTCAGTTCGTTCTATTCAAAACTGAGTAGCATCTGATGTAAGCTTCATCTTTAACATAAACAAGCTTCAATAAAAACAACAAATTAAATCAATTCAAACCTGAGATCAAGGAGGAAGCTTCAACAGGCAGTTCCCAGGTTGACTTAAAGAAAAGCAACTCTGTTCATCTTCTCAAACAACGGTGAGTAACACTATTTTAAAACAATTTGAAAAATATAAAATCTGTTGCACCTATATGTCTGTGAATACATATGTTTGCATCTATATCTATATGTGAATTCTTTGTGATGGAGTTTGTGTACAGACTGATATTTGAATATGTCTCTGTTTTAAGTTCATAAACAAACATTTTTGATTCAAAATTCTTTTTCTCTCAATCTACTTATAGTGTGGACTTAGAATCAAAATAAAAACTGGTTGTTATAGTATAAACTTGAGATTAAAAATTTATTTAAGTTCAAACAACTTAGTATTAGCACAGGAAGACAGGATATGAGAGGGAAGCTTGAAATGAATTGAAATTCGAACTTTTTAGTTTATGATTCCAGGTACGTGAATTGAATTCCGATACTTAAACGTGATTTTTAAAGCAAGAATCAGGATTTTTAGATCAAGAATCAAAGATCAGTTTGGGTTCATTCGAATTTCATTGTTTGGCGATTTTTTGGTGATCGATTGAGTTGTAAGGGTTGGGGTTTTGGCTGGTGATGGAGGAACGAATGGAGATTTGAGGAAAAATAGTGTGTCGGTGTGTAGTTGGTCGTGGTGGCGGCGGCGAGGGATTTTTGTCTGGAAACCTAAGTTTTACTGTGCGTAAAGAATCGATCACCCCAGCCTGTGAAGTTGATCGAGAGCAGCGGGTTTTTGTGTGGTGGTAGCTTGGCCGTAGTTGAAGTCGTGGCCGGAATCGCAGAGGTTCAGATGGTCGGAGTGGTGAAGACGAGGTGGTTCCTGTTTGGGTTTCTTTTGCTCGTTTTCGATTGCGAGGTTGTTTCAGGATTTTGGGTGGTCGTAATCGTGAGAGGAGGTCGAAGACGATACGCTGGCGACGACAAAGTTGGTCAGAGCATCGCCGTTCGATCGTACACGTGCACTGGGATTCGCGTATCTGGAAGTTGGGTTCTTGGGTTTAGAACGGAGAAGAAGATGGGGGAACTCGAAGGAGGTCTCGAGTAATTTGGTTGATGGCTCGGGTGGCATACGGGTCTACTCGCGTGTGTCTAACAGTTAACAGGTTTTTAAAGTTTTAAAAAAATAAACAAAGTAAAATAAAAAGAAAGAGGAAAGGAAGCTCGGGAAAATGGAGGGGAAACTCGGGTTTGGTCTCGGGAGAATGACGAGTTGGCTCGGGTTTTGTCTCGAGTATTTGATGTTACAGTTTTAAACTTTAAACAAAATCAAGTTAAACATTTCTTAACAAATTCCTTTAAAAATAATTATTTGTTTAAGTTTGAAATTAGTTAAAGGTTTTAAAATGAATTGTATTAAAGTAATTAAGTTTAAAGTGGTTATATATATAACCGTTATTTTTAAATAAACTTCGAATTTGATTAAGGTCAATTAGTTAATCAATGTGATTAATTAATGAATGTGATTAGTTAATTAATGTGATTAATTAATGGGTAATTAATGAAGGTGATTAAATAATTACTTAATTGAAGTAATTAGAGGTTAATTAATGGAAGTAATTAAGGAGAAATTAATTAGTTATTGTAATTAATTAAATGATAATGTAATTAAAGGTTAATTAATTAATGTAATTAATTAAGAATAATTAATTAGTTAATGATTTATGTTTAATTAATAAGTGATTAAAGAATAATTAATTAAAGGATAATTAATTAATGAGATAAATGAATTAAGGTAATTTATTTGAGGATAAATAATTAAAGGTATTAATTAATGAAATTGATTAGGGATAATCACTTATTGTAATTAATTAAATGATAATTAATTAAGGGTAATTTAATTCAAGATAATTAATTGAAGGATAATTAAATAATTAAAGGTTAATTATTTTATGATTAAAGGTTAATTAATAAATTAAAGAATAATTAATTAAAATGGTTTATAATTAATTAATTAACCAGGATTAGAAATTTATTCATAGGTAATTAATCTGTTTAAATTAATCAGATGATCAATTAACCTTACTTATGGATGACTGTATTCTATTGAATGCTTTGAATTGTTTGATATCCCTGATATGCGATGCTTTGTGATATATTCTGATTTGTGTGTAATCTGAACTGTAGTCCATTTATCTGGGATGAATGTAATATATTATCTGTGATCTGTGATCTGTGAATAGAAGATAAGCGTTATAGTTTATATCGCTTATCAATTATATTCCTGTATTTTAATTTGTGATGATTGGATGATGTTGCACTACTGTGTTAAAACCCCTAGACTACACTTTTACACACACAAATATGGATTTCACGAGGAAATTGGTTAAGTCACAGATGATTTAAATTTAATATTTTTTTGAAATTGAAATTTTAATTTCAATTGATTTTGGAAATGGATTTGGGTTAAATGTTAAAGCTTTTGAAATTGAGTTTTTAAGATGAAAGTTATTTTGAATAACTTGGTAAGTTTTCTAATTTAAATAATTTAATTTGAATTTGAATTCAGAATTTGGAATTGAATTCTATGTTTGGAAATTACGGTTAAAGATGTTATAAATGTGTTTATATGAAGTTAAGCCATTTTAAAAGTATAATTTTGAGAATTTGAATTTAACCCATAGACTTTAACTCGTATAAATGAATCAGATTTTCTGAAATGGAAAATATTTGTTTTCAATTGATAACAGCTTTCATGTAAAAAAATGAAATTCCAATTTAAGTTAAAGGAATTTCAAGTTTGAATTGAAAATGGTTTTTCCAGTTATGAGTGAATTCTTTTTGAAAGCTATGAATTAAATCTGTTTATTTTTTTAACAGATTTAAAATGATAATTTGTTTAAACCATTTGAAATGGAATTGTTTTGAAAGTTATAAGTTAAATCTTTGTTTTAAAGATTTAATGAGTTAATCCAATTGAAATGGGAATTAATTTGGAAAATCTATGAATGAATCTTTTGTTTAAAAGATTAAAGTGTGGAAATTGTTTAAACCGTTGAAGGTTGTTAAAATGAATCTTTTTGTTTAAAGATTTGAAAATGGTAATTTGTTAAACCATTTGAAAAAAAAAGTTTTGGATAATAAGTTGTGACTTAACTGAAATCCCAATATCCATATATTTTTAAATATTGCGCTCATTATTCGCTTTAGCCGGGAAAGGACCTTTGTGTTATATAACCCATTCCGAATAATGATACGTCGTATATGGATAGCATTTGAAGACCGGTGTTGAAGATCGGGTATTTGCGAAAACGATAGGATAACCTATCGATTGTCTCTGCACTGAGTTGCTCCGGTATAGAGATTCCCTAAGTGATGGGAAGTCCGATCGGGATTGTGAATACCCGGATTGCAAGGACTTCTTCGGAAGTGCCTTCGGTTCTGTTCGAACCCGGAACAGACTTGTATGGTTACATGTCTGACATTACATTTTGAGATATAAAGCAGATTTCTTTCAAATACATTTCTGTTGGTGGCGGAGAATTTATTCTCTTAGCTTAACACCCTTCTCTGAGACGTACGAGCTCAGAGGTTATGTAGTTGAAGGTTATCAGCGATATACTCCCAATTTGGTAATGTGGCATGCTGAGTGGTGCTGTGTGTTGATCATTTGCTGATCATTTGTTGATCAAAGCATGGCTTTGTGAAAAAGCGTAGCTTTATGGACGAGGCCTCATCGGACCTCATAGACCGGAAATGGTCGAAACAGGAATGATGCGGCAAGGTTATGAGGGTCGCGCCCTTTAGGGTATGTCATTTCCTTCTGGAAAAGGGTGGTATCATGGTATGGAGCCCAGATACTTACTCATGTGGACACACTTTATTTATTACTGTGTGATGTTGGTTACCGAGGCCTCGGATAAAGGTCCCAAAGGACCGGGGAATGGCATATTCGTGAGTTACCTAGTTACAGGGGTAACCCGGCCTTGTGTTGGCAGAGAGCTAGTTAGTTCTCGGGACGTCCAGCAAGAGGCGATCCCATGTGGCGGTAGGAAGTTCCTTAGCCTGACCATTTGTTGGCAATCCATCTTCCAATACGAACCGTGTACGGTATTAGTTGTAGAACCTGCCATTTACTTATGGTGGCGCCCCACTGTTTAGATGGTAGCTATAGTAGGCATAGTGTGAAATTCCTATGTTGGCGAAGATTAATATTATACTTTCGAAATGTTTTATGCACTAATAATAATAATCCAATGATTTGGCGTAGTAAGCATGTTTGACTATCATAAGAAGAAATCTCCTCCAATTCTGCGTTTGCATTTTGTGTGTGGCGGGAGGCCTTATGGTAGTTTCATTTTCCAAAAGCATTGCGGTTTTCAATGTTGAAAATTCTATTGTTTTTGTTTTAAAGATAAACTATTTTTGTTGCTCACACCGGTCCCATGACTGGCTCAGAGTTTATTGTTCCCTTCCTAAACTCTGGGTGCCCACAATTTTCCACACGGGTAGTCTAGAGTTGGGTTTTTTTCAGATATTCAGGTTAGTAGATTATCTGGAGCTAGTTTAGTGTTTGGAGTTCATTGACGACTGGCGTTGCTTATCTTTGTGCATCGTGATGGTGGTTCGAGCTGATGTTGGAGTTGTTGGAGTCATTCTCTTTTGTAGATCATTTGGAGTGATCTCTTCCATTATTGTTATTTCCGCTGTAGCATTGTATCACTCTATGATATTGTTATGTATTATTGATATCATTGTTGTATATCATTATGGATATTGTATTCATTGGAGTTGTATATGATATCATATGTTTTTTTTCCGCTGTGTTGTTATACTTAATTGTGTTATAAGCTCCAGAGAGCCAGATTCAGCGTTTGAATCTGCGGCATTTTGAGTACAAGTGAAGTACGGGTGCCAATTTTCGAAGGCCGAGTCTGGGATCTTTACATTCGCTCCTAAGTAGGGTATGATCATCCCTATCTAGAGTCGATATTAACTCTCATTTGTATGCTTGGGGGCCCATTAAGGAGGAGTGATCATATTCGGTATTACTATTCAAGTGATAGGCTGGTTTTTTGGTTGCAGGGGATCCTGGAGAGGTCCTCGGTGTTATTTTATTAAGAGATGCACCATGATGGGTGGTACCCCAGTAGCCCAGTCATTATGTGGAATCCATTGTCCAATAAGCGTTGTACGAACTTAGTTGTGCCTAACTATGCTAAAACGTGAGATGCAAGAATTTCAACTATATTCATATTTTACTTTGACCTTTAGACATTATTATAATATCAATGGATTTTCTATAGAAAATGTTTTGGTTATTGTACGGTAAAACCCATCCGTGTTTATGTGTGGTGTGGTCTTACAAGACACCTTATTTTCAAAAGATTTTTGAAACTTTAAATTCCAGTTGGATGTGTTTTCTCACGCTGGTTTTCCAGACTGACTCTGGTGTTATTTTATTATAATGCTCAGGGCAGACCGAGCATATATACAGATTGATTTGGATGCATTGGAGCTCTGGAGACGAGCTGGAGGTCCAAGACGTATCTATGTATTTCATTGTGTTCCACTGTGTTGTCTGTTGGTTATATTTATCAGCAATTGTAAGAACGGGCTGTTATAACTGTCCGGACTGAAATAGGTTAGTGTACTCTAATTGGTGTATTTATATTACATTTTTCTTTGTGTAAAGATTTGTTGTATATTATAGATTATTCGTTCCGCTGTGCGATTCTGTGTTGTTAGTTTTCTTTTTCTCTTCTTGTCTTCTTCCTTCTTCTTTTTCCCTAACAATCTAGTTTTGCAGCATTCGATTGCTCGACACACAATACACTGGACGTACTAGTGTCGATTTTCGAGGGTTGAAAATCCCGATTCGTTACATTTATAAATGTTTTAGATAAATTAGACTTCATAGGTCCAACAAAGTTCCAAAATGGTAAAAAAATTTGAAATTTATCCATTACTTCCGTTGCGGGTTGATCCAGTTCCAACAATGATATCGGAGCCCAATAGCCCATGCAGTCTAAATTAGTCATGTTAGGACTAACGAAGTAGGTTTACAACCCAAGTAGTAGGGTATCTAGAAAGGTAGTACCAAAGGATTGAGTTTAGGTAATCAAGTAATTACTTTACTTGGCTATCGGCCTGGCCTGAACAGATATGTAAGCCCTAAGGTTGTCCCTAACAAAAAAAACCAATTTGAATTGGGCCTTAGGCTAGTTTTTAAATTGTTCGAAAATTAAAATATATAAGTTTTAAATTTAAATTTAAATTTAAAATATGATATAGGTATATTATAAAAGTTATAATATAATAAAAAAATTCAAAATGTTTGAAAAATAATATAAATTAAATTCATAATTTTAAATTTGTTCATAAGATTAATAAATTAAAATAATTCATTAAATAAGCTAATTAATAAAAAATATAAACATGTATTATATAATTTGATATATGTTATGTTGTTTTAACATGCTTAAAATAACATAACTATACATATATGTATATAATGATTTTTCGAAATTAATATAATTTAATTAAAAATTGTTTAATTAAATAAATCGATTAAAGGTTAATTAATTAAATTAAAATACATACATACATATATATATATATATATGATATATATATGTTATACTATAAAGGTTATGATATATAATGAATATTAAATATAAATATTATAATAATATAAAATTAATTAAAATTAAGTAAATAAAACTTAATTAACATAATATTATACATAAGACTATTATATTAGTAAAATGAAATATAAAAGTTATATAATAATGAAACTTATATAATATGGATGTAAAAACTAAATGTGAAACATTATAGAAACCCTAAATAGACTTAAGGAATAAATACATATGTAAATATATGTATACGGTGATTTCTGATATGTCCGACACTTAATAAAGAGGGTATTTCATTAGAAATATATTATTTCATAAGTCAATACCACTCAATATAATATATTAAAGATTATGAATGTTTAATATAATATTGTCCTCTGCCATTTATATATTAATAAGCTACATGCATACTCTTTAGTTGTTCAGCTTTCCTTAAGTTAGGAATGTTATATTTAGTACTATTAATATATTGAATAGAAGGTAAGATAACAACATATATTTGTATAAGCTTTCCTCGAGGTATGTGCATTATATTTAGGTCGTCACGAAATGGTAGATCTGAATGAATAATCCTACTTTATTTGTTGAGCTTTCCCAAGGTAAAGGCATGACTAGGATGAAGTACCATGGGTTAGGAGTTGTATATGATACAACCGATAAAGAGTTATCCATCATATGTGGGAGTATAATTTGTTGAGCTTTCCTCAAGGTCAGAATCCTAAGATATACGAGTCCTAACTCCTACTAGTAAAGTCGAAAGACTTCTATGTTTTGAGTTAGGGTTTGGCGAAACATAAAATGCTAGTGGGAGCATATTAGTACAATAAAACATAAAGTTTAACATTAATAATACTATAAGAATATCTACAATGTTAATGTTATAATAATATACCCATTATAACTAGAAGATAATGTCGAATCCAATACTCTTTAATGAAAGCGGTCAACTATTTGGACCAAACACCTATGTCGGCTGGCTACGAGCTTTAAAGATAGCTTTGACATATGAGCGAGTTTGGCCCTCTGTAACTTGTGCTATGCTAACAAGACCTGCTAGTGATGATCATGAAAACTTGAATGTTGCTTATAGTAAGTGGGTTGCTGATCTTGAAATCGTCCAAGAATTTGTGTTGTCTACTCTAGAAGAACAGGTGCAAATGCAACATAAGCCAATGTCTGTCCATGAGATTTTTGATAATCTCAAGGCAATTTTTGGTAAGTAGTCTCATTCTACGAGGTGCGAGACTACTAAAAAACTATTCGACACCAAAATGCAAAAGGGACAGAAGGTGGACGATTATGTGCTGATGATGAAGGATTATATTGATAATCTTGCATTATTGGACATGACTACAAGCAATGAGTTATATGTTAACTTGATCCGAGGTTCATTGACCTCTCAGTATGAACTATTTATATTGAATTATAATATGAACAATATGAATGTGAATCTTGTGGAGCTCCTCAATATCTTGATGTCGGCCAAGTAACATTCTAAGGATTAATCGGCTGTGCTTGCTGTAAAAGGTGGCATGTCATCTTCGAGCGGTTCGAAGAAGCGAAAGAGAGATGGTAAAAAAGGAAAGTAATAAAGGAAAGAAAGCTACTGATGGCAAGGTGAGTGTCATTACTGTCATAAGAAATGATACTGGAAGAGAAACTATCATGGTTATCTTAAAATTATGAAAGAAAAGAAGCAAAATAGTTCTGCAGCTCCATTATTTCCATTTATGGTTCAAAATAGTTTTGTAATCAATAAAATGTCTTGGATTTTAGATATAAGATTTGAAACTCACATTTATAATTCAGCATAGAGGTTTAGGAACTGGAGTAGCATGGCAAAGAGTGAAATGAGACTCCAAGTTGCTGATGGGTCTATCGTAGATGCAATGGCAATGGGAGATTTTCATTTATGTTTTCCTAGTGGTTTTATTTTGATATTAAATAAATTCTATTTTGTAAAAGACTTTATTTGTGGAATTATTTCTATTTCTAGATTGTCTGAGATTGGATATATATTGCATTGCGAAAATAATGTTATGAACACTAGTTTGAATGGAAATAAAGTTGATGGTTCTCTTGAAAATGGCATTTATGTGACTAATACAAATTATGTATGTTCTGTGAGTAGTTCTAGTAGAAATATAAACGATAATTATCTTTGTCATAGTAGGCTAGGTCATATTAGTGAGAAACTTATACACAAACTAAAAACCGAAGGTTTTCTATAGGCACTTGATTCTAAATAATTTGACATGTGTGAGTCGTGTCTCAAAAAAAAACCAAGCACCCCTTCAGTGGGAGTAATGAAAGAGTTTATGAAATCTTAGGGCTAGTGCGTAGTGATGTATGTGGCCCAATATCTATAGTAACCAAAGATAATAGTTCTTTCTTTGTTAACTTTACGAATAATTTCTCAAGACTATGATATGTGTATCTTATGAAGAACAAATCCGACGTTTGTGAGAAATTTAAGGAGCATAAGAATGAAGTTGAAA
Source organism: Allium fistulosum (assembly GCA_030737815.1). NCBI lineage: Eukaryota > Viridiplantae > Streptophyta > Magnoliopsida > Asparagales > Amaryllidaceae > Allium > Allium fistulosum. The sequence continues at coordinate 1,257,527,463 of CM060904.1, forward strand.
ATCAAACGAACCAAAAGATTAAAATCCTACAATCTGATTACGGAGATGAGTATGTTGGACAAGAGCTCTAATAGTACTTTAATGATAATGGGATTACCTCTAAGGTTTCTCCACCTTATACTCCACAACACAATAGTGTGTCAGAGAGAAGAAACCAAACCTTATTAGATATGGTTTGTTTCATGATGAGTTTTGAGTTGCCTCTATCCTATTGGCGATATGCATTAGAAACCACAGAGTATATGTTGAACTTAGTATCTACTAAATCTATGCCTAAGACGCCATATAAGATATGGCATGGGAAGAAACCCCACATCAATTATTTTAAGATATGGAGTTATTTGGAACTAAGTTAAGAGCATTGGCCCTAATAAGCTTGAGGCAAGATCAAGTTTGTGTAAGTTTATAGGATATCCCAAGAATTCTAAGGGATATACTTTTTACAACACCGAGGAACAAAAAAAGCAATTGTTTCCACACAAATTGTCTTTTTAGAAAAGGAATTTCTCTCAAAAGAAATTAACAACGAAGTTATAGATTTGGATGAGATCTGAGAGACTAACATTGAGACTGAAACCGTAGGAGAACCGAGTTCACCGGTATACGATAACACAACCTATTAGAAAGTCTAATGGGGAATCTCGCATATAGTGAGATACTACATTTCCTTAAGGATGGCGAGGAGGAGGAATGTTTCTTAGATGACAACACTCTTCTATCTTTCTAACAAGCACTGTAGAGTACAAACTTTGCACTCTGGTTTGGAGCAATGAAATTTTAGATGGATTCCATGTACAAAAACAAGGTATGGACTTTACCGAACATACCCAAAGGGATAAAACTGATCGGCTGCAAATGGATTTTTAAGAAAAAGCTAAATGCAGATGGAGAAGTAAAGACTTAAAAAGCTAGGCTAGTTGGAAAGGATTTCATCAAATTTAAGGTGTTTATTATGATGAAACTTTTTTGCCCTTAGCCATACTTAAGTCCATTCGAATTATGCTTGCTATTACAGCATTTTATGACTATGAAATTTGACAAAAGGACATGCAGACGGTATTTCTAAATGGTGATTTAGAAGAGACTGTCTATATGTCACAGCCCGATGGTTTTGTGGTCGGTGGGAGTGAAGGCAAGGCTTGCAAGTTGTTAAAGTCCAATTATAGACTAAAACAAGCTTTAAGGAGTTGGAATAAGTTTTTTGGTAAAGTACTCAAACAGTTTGGTTTTTATCAAAACACAGAAGAAGCATGCTTATATAGAAAAGAATAGGGCAAACTCATCGTATTTTTAGTGTTGTATGTTGACGATATATTATTCATTGGTAATGACACTTCGTTGTTACAATCAATGAGAGCTTGGTTTTCCAAGAATGTCTCAATGAAGGATTTGTGAGAAGCAAAGCCTATATACTATGTATAAAGACCTATAGAGATAGATCTAATAGGTTGTTGGGATTGTCCCAATCCATTTGTGTAGATACCACACTAAAAAGGTTCAGTGTGGAGAATTCCAAGCATGGAAACATTCCAACGCAATCTAGAATCGTCCTTTCTAAGAAGGACGCTCCTCATATTGATAAGGAGAAACAACATATGAATAAAATCCCCTATGCTTTAACCATAAGATCCATAATGTAAGTCATGCTATGAACTAAATCGAATGTGGCATATACATTAGGACGCATAAGCCGATACCAGCCTAATCCTGTAGAAAAACATTGGATGACTGTAAAATGTATACTAAAGTATTTAGGAAATACTAAGGGCTTATTCCTTATATACACGAATGGAGACCTCCTTATAAAGGGGTATACAAACTCTATCTTTAAAAGCGATATAGATGATAGTAAATCGGTATATGATTATGTCTTTACACTTAATGGCGAAGCCATTAGTTGGAAAAGTTCCAAACAAGTAATAGTAGCTGACTCGACGATGGTAGTCGAGTACATCGCCCTTAATGAAACAGCTAAAGTGGCAGTGTAGATGCACATGTTTTTGAGTGAGCTCGAAGTCATTCCTGATATCGAGAATCCAATAACATTGTTCTATGATAATAATGCAGTGATACAGATCACAAAAGAGCCCAGAGCATACAAGAAGTCACGGCATATTCTTTGGAAGTTCCAACTCATTAGAGAATTTGTTGAGAAGAAAGAGGACGTGATACAAATGGTAGATACCAAGGACAACATAGCGGATTCATTCATTAAGGGTCTAGCTCGGTCGGCTTTCGAGAAGTTGATCGAAGGTATGGAATTAAGATTCCATGATTGGCCCCAAGTGCAAGTGGGAGATTGATAGAGTTAGTGGTATGCCCTAGTGGCAATTCTATAATGTATTGTAAATTATTAACTCTCCAATCAATTCTCATTTGTAATAAATGTGTTTTCTTTCTATTATATATATTTGTTATAATGTGTTATAAATAAATAAATTCTTAATTAAATATATATTTAATAGAAAATCCGTAGATGTGTTTGTGATAGTAATTACAAATAGTAGTAATCATGAATATTGTATAATAATATAATAAACTTATCATTTTAAATATTCCTAGTTAAGATGCATCGAGACTGGATATCAATGTATCCGTTGAGACTAGAGTACGTAACGCTTTCCAAATGTTAGACAATATATTACTCATGACTGCTAGGGTACCAAGGGGTTACGTACTGATAATTATTTGATAACTATGGAATGACTCACTTGATAGTTTTATGTTGGTTAATATAATTATCGTTAAACTGAAAATATCATTGTGACAAATTTACACAGTTCTCTGGACTTGAGAATACTGTTGATCTTCAATATGAAAGCTCTGCCTTGATTATAGTCAAATCATGGCACGACGTCCATTGAGTGACTATAGTTGGATCGAGTGGAAGTATTGGGAGTGAAACACTATTCAAGAGAGGATTCGTCTCCTCGGTTATATGGGGTTTAGTATCACGACCAACTCAAAGTCAAAATCTTCGGCCAAAGGTATTCAGTTAATTATTATTATTATTATTATTATTGAACCAATGACTTTGTGTTTGGACTATAGAGTTGAATATGGAAGATATTATAATTTTGATGATTAAAAAATTCCATAAGTTCAAAGTGATATAGTTTCGAGGAAGATAATTGGTGCGAATACTAGTCGCAACCAGGTAACACTTAACAAAGTAAAACTGGATTTTACCAAAACCAAGTAAGGGATAAATTTGGCCAAAATGTCACACCACCTGCTAAATGACATGTGAACGTTAATACTCGAATAGTTCGATACTAATCGCTGACCAATTTACACCTAACGGGTCACACAACCGAAACAATGAATGCTCCTTCAACCAAACCATTTAATTAATTTGTAATTATTATAAATTAAATAATCAACTAATATTTATGAAATATTAATTATAAAATTTTATTTTGATTTGTTGAACAATATTAATAAATATAAATATATTTATAATAGTTATAAATATATTGATCGATATACGATATCGATACGCGTTTAAATTTGATTTAAATGCAGTATAATTTATTCAAGCTTTAAATTGGTTTGAAGCCCATATGGGGGCTTATGATTTTGGGCCACTATAAACCAGCATAGGGGTGGCCATATGATGGCTAAAGTGGCTAGGGTTGAGTGGATAAGAGGAAAGAAAGAGTAAGAGAGAAATGTAGATCTTGGACCTAACTTCTCTCTCCATTTCCTCCTCTATAAAAGCATCTCAACCCACTCTCATTTTTAAATTTCTTAAAGCCTCCAAGTCCCCTACCTCTGGACTAAATTTAACCCTTCCTATCCTTCTATTTTTAAATACAAATCAAAATAAAACAAGTGTTATTTGATAGCTGGTGGTCATCGGTTCAGAAGCTAGCACACTACTAGATTGGAAACTAGTTCAAGGAGTAGATCTTGTCGTTTCAAGGTGTACTTATACGCACTGGTAATAAGGTAAGTTTTCTAATCTATTAATGTATATTAATGTATAGATAATATGTATCATGTGTATTGTTATGTTAGTTAGGTGATTATTCTATTTTATCAATATATTGTCACATTTTGAATGGTTGTATGATTATTATTATTTTGTAAATGACATAACCATGCCTATAATGCTTACGATAGACTATATAATTATAGCATAAAAATTATTTTAATATTCATTATATTCATTATAAAAATTATTTTATATAGACTATATGATTATATATTTAAAAAAAAATATTTTAATATTCATTATCTAATTTTGTATAAACTATATAATTCAAATATTAATATTACATAGCATAAAATATGGTTTCAAAATTTTATATAAATAATATTATACTTAAAGTATTTTTGGCATAATTAAAATAATTATTATAGTTATATTTATTATATAAATTTTATTTAAACTATTTAATTTTATAAATAAATTATATTAATATATATACATGTTATAAAATATGTTTTATATTTCTTAAAATTAAATTTATATCTAATATCACATTCGGCAAAAAAATAAAATAATTTTTTTATATAATTTAAATATTTTTAATAGTTGTCGAAATTAATAAATTGATTTTAAAATTAATTTTAAGTTATCAAATATATATATAATTAAATATCATAATATCTTTGATATTTTTATTTAAATATTTAAATTTTAAGTTATATTGTAAAAATATATTTTTATTAATTTATATTAAATTTTATTATGGAAATATTTATTTATATATTTAAAATTAAAAAAAGAAACAAACATAATATGGTATGAGCAATATAATAGGCATGCATATATATTATTTCATATTATACATATATGTATATATATTATTAATTTTATAGGATATTAATATATATATATATATATATATTTAATAAAAAAAATTTCTAATTTAGATTTTGAATTTCCAATAAATATAAAAAAATTAATATAATTTCTAAATGATTTTTAATATACATGTAATATATATATATATATATATTATAAGTATTATATATATATGAATATATATTTTCATAAAATAATTTAAAATTATAAATGTATTTCAACATTTTGTATACATGAATTAAAGTATATAAACATATATTTGGGTCATATATTTGTTTATTAGATGAGCTAACATGTCCATTACAGTGTAATTCCCAACACTTGTATACAGACATGTTATATCTTGCAAGAATTGCTATGTTACACATGCGCGCGCACACACACACACACACACACACACACATATATATATATATATATATATGCGTGTGTGTGTATGATACATGTATGTATATAATATAATATTAATTACATAAAATGAAAGTTTTTTTTGTAAATTTAAATAAAATAATGATTTTATTTAAAAATAAATTTAGAAATTTTCTAAACAAATTAAACTTGATAGACCCAAAAAAATTCCAAAATGGTATAAAAATTTGAAATTCAACCATTACTTCCGCTGTGGGCTAGCCCAGTTCATATATATATATATATATATATATATGTGTGTGTGTGTGTATGTATATATATATATATATATGTATGTATGTATATATATGTATATATATATATATGTTGACACACACACACATATATAAAAATATATGATTTATTTTCGGCCAATAAAATAAATTTATTTTTGAAATTATTTTTAAATTAATAAATAATACATTAACGCTTAAATATGCATCTTAAACATATAGATTAGTGGGAAAATTTTATTTATTTGTCTTTCAGATCTTATTATAATGATATACATATGTATATATATACACGCACATACATATATATATATATATTGTGTATATGTGTATTTAAACTAAGCATTAGTCATATTTATATTATTAAATATTTTTTAGTTTTAATAATATAAAAAATTCTTTCCTATTATCGTCATTATTAATAAAAAAATTAATATATATATAACTGTGTGTAGGAAATTTTCATAAGGAAATTTCATACACACACAAAATATATATATATATATTACTTTCGGTTTACAGTGTTAAAAAGTTTTTATTTTTACAATTTCATTTTATTTTTAATAAGTCAAACTAATTCTAAAATTTATTATATGTATTGAATAAATATATGCGACTGTTTTATTCTAAAAATATTTATATGTGTTTTACTAATAGTAGTCATGCTAAATAAAAAAAATTATATATGAATATATAGAATTAAATATTTATATAATCTTTTGAACAAGTCAAATATGCTTGTTCTGAAATTTAAATTTATCAAATATATTATGAATAAAACCGAAAATGCTTATTAAATATATTTCACGGTAAATATATAATGAAATGATTTTATTTTTAATTTAATTTTAGTCATTATATTTTAAATGAATACATATAAGTTTCCTATCAATATATTTATATAGTTAACTAAAAATATAAATTTATATATAACCAAAAAACTAATTATTGATGTGTGTGCGTGCATACGCATTAGAATTAGGAATCTTTACATAATAAGGATTATGGCTCTAAAGGGAGAATCTTGATCATGTGGAACAAAAATGTACTATAGTTAACTGTAATTAATAAAAGTACACAATTAATTACATGTCCTGCTTGTAATAAAGGGGGGATAGATTATGCATATACCGTTATGTATGCAAGTAATTTGTCTTAGAGAGGGAAATGCTATGACAACAACTCACAAATTTCTCAAAATCTGTGGATAAAGCATAGATACTTGTAAAGGACATTAATAGTGTACTTAACCCTAGGATAAGAACGAAGTGCTTCCAGTACCCTTTTCTCATCTCAGAGGGTTCAGTAATAGCCTTCTCACATGTGGTCTTGGTGAACAAAATACAAGGATATGCATTTACATGTAGAAAAAGGATAGAAACTCTTATTGATAGAGTGCTGCTAGTTAACGATACATTCCTACATAACTTTCAAAATTTTGTTGTTGTTGCGACTACATTAATCCTCAGTGATCACACAACAATCGTAACAAAACATCATACACAAGTCACTCGGGACAAAATGAGACCTTTTAGATATGTGAACATCTACCATACTATGGAAGGGTATGAAGATCTAATACTCAGTCTAGGGTAATGGCATTGAAATGTTCATGATTAAAACGAGGCAAATAAAGAAGAACTTGAAAAACTGGAACAATTTAAGACATAAAGACAAGGAGGATCTGAGGAAATTAGAGGCAAACTTCATTGAAAAAATAATTCATTATGATAATAATATAGAAAATGTTAATCCTTATGAAGAAATAATGGAAGTAAGTACCAAACTTAGAAAGCAAATGAAAACTAAATATTCTGATGCAATGTAGAAATAAAAAGTTATCCGGCTTACATACAAGGATTTAAACTCTAAATTCTTCTATTTAAATACGTCCATGAAAAGAAATTAAGAAATAATATACAAGCTTTATTCAAAATGGGGAACTAATATTTGATGTGGATATGATACAACAACAAGCTATCTAGTTCTATACTAAATTATATAATAAAGGCAATGTACAAGAAATTAAATTTGAAGAAAACTGCAAAAGGACATGAATGATAGTGAAAGAAACTTCATGCTATGACAAGTCTCAAAAATAGAAAAGCTTGTATATATAAACCATTCAATCTTTAAGCTTTTCTACTTCAAAATTCAAATAAAAATATACATACAAGATTTTAAATTCAATTTTAATTGAAATTCCATTATTTTCCACTTGAAAATAATTCAAACACAAATTTAAATTCTCAAAAGTAAATGAAATAGAATTTCTTTGGTATAAAAATCTTATAAAATTTATTTATTTCAATTTTATAAGCCAAATAGAAATTATTTCAAATAATATTTGCACTTCTATTTTCTTTCAAGATTGACACACACACACACACATTGTTTTATCTATATAAAATAATTAAAATTTCATTATAATTTACAAGATAAATTCATGCACTATTATTCATATTTAATGAAAATCCAAATATTTATATATATATAGAAGGATCAGCAACTCCCTTTATTTTGCCTCCAAACATAGCCTCTTAATTTCAGTCACACGTTTTGATTGAAATAATGATAATTTCTCTTTCTTATCACAAAATATAATTATTTAAACCGGAAAGAGTGACTGAAATTAAGGTGCTATGTTGGAGGATGAATAGAGAGGGCTACCGATCCTTCCCCATATGTATGTGTGTGTGTATAACACGAAAATAATTAATTGATTAACTTAATTAATCCATTATGCAAAAATAGAAAGATATAAGAGGATATTTTGTTGGAAGGAAACAAATTGAGTACTAAATTAATTAATTAGTCAATGCATTTATAAATGAGGAAAGAAGTCTATTTATGAATTCATTGATTTTGCAATATGAGGAAAGAAAAGTTTATACATGGAGATTCAATCAATTAAAGAAAATTATAGAAACCAAGATTACCATTATCTATTTGTATTGAAATCAAATCATGGATATGAAAGGGTATGAGAGCTAGCTGTCTTGATCTAGATTAGTTATCAATGAAAAACTCTTCTAGTAGTGGTATGAAAAGTTATGGCATCACCAAATTTGCTAGAAAAGGAGTTTCTGGAATATGAAAAGTGAAGACTAATGATGGTGTTCTTCAACAATAACTTGATTCATATAGAAGAAGAGATAAGAGCCAAAAGCACTATGGAAGTGGGAGAGATATGCATTGGTCCTACTTCATGGGTCCTAGAAGAGGTGTTTGTTATTTTTATAAGAAGAAAGAGCATTTCATATGGGAATTTCCAGCTCTTAGAAACAAGAGAGAGAAGAAGGAGAAAGCTTCGGTTTTGACAGCAGTTAAATTAGATGCAAATAGTAGCGATGGTAATACATCATTATTTTCAGCCAGTATTTCACCTTTAGAGAGTACAAGTTGGGAGATTAATTCTGGATCCTCTTGTCATGTGACGCCAAATAGGAGCTGTTTTTTCAGTTATAAGAAGATTGATGGTGGAGCAATTCATATGGGGAATGACATATCTTGTGATGTTGTGTGCATCAGAAGTGTAAGGTTTAGAATGTTTGAGGGTGTTGTTAGGACTATCATAGATGTTAGACATATTCAGATGCTGCGTAGGAGTTCGTTGTCAGTTGGAGCTTTGAGTAGATTTGGTATGGGGATAATAGTAGATGAAGAGAAATTGAGAGTGGCGAAGGGTTTCTTGGGAGTTATGAAAATAGTGCAGGTTGATGATATGTATATGATTCATGGAGAGACAATCTTAGAAGATTCGGTAGTTTTTACCAATTCTTTTGTTTTAGATTCTACTTATTTATGGCATCTTTGTTTAAGTCATGTTGATGAGGAGAGTTTTGAAGTATTAAAGAAGTACTGTAACGACCCAGAATTTTAGATAATTAAAATTCGAATATTTAATTTATTTTAAATATTAATAAATGAATTTAATAAGTCGAATGATTTATTTTTCGAATATTGGATTTAATTTGATAATTTAATCGATAAATTAAATAGTGAAATTCCTGAGATAATTGAAACTCGAGTTTAAAATGATTGAAATTGATTTGGAAAATTTGATTTAATCATATTGGAGTTATAGAAAGGTTATAGAACTTCTAAAATTGAAATTGAAGTTAATCTGTGAAAATTGAATATTTTAATATTTAATTATCGACTGTAAAAATAGCCAATTTTCGAACAGTCTCAGAATTGAACGAGACCAGTTCCATTTGATCCGTAATAGTTAGTTATTATCGGATTTCAATTTTCGTATCAATCAAAGTTATCGTTTGACCGTGGCAGCTCGAAACGCATCGATATCGTTTTAATTTTAATTCGGCGAGTTAAAATAGTCATTTTTCAAACGGTCTCGGATTTCGACGAAACCAGTTTCATCGGATCCGTAATGTGATATTATTGTAAGATTTCAAATTTCGTAATTTTTGGATTTACCGTTTGTCCGGGGCAAGCCAAAACGCCTCGAAATCGATTTAAATCGGTTTAATTTAAATTGATCGTTTAAGTGCATATCTCGCACAGACGACCGAATTAGCTTTCGAAACCTGTTCCATTGTGTCCGGAATGCGGGGTAAACCCCAGAAATGCCAGTCACTGCACGTAAATTGGAGTTTGGAAAACCGAAATGAATAGTGTTCGATATTTTCTATAAATACACCCATTTTCTTCACAAATAAAAAAAAGAAAAAAAGAAAATAACTAGGGTTAATGGCCGGCCGCCTCCCATGATATCAAGGGCCGAAAATGTCAGATTTTCTTCCTCAAATTCCTCTCAATTCGTGAAATGATTCGCAAAACTTTCTACATGAAAGAGGTAGAGGGTAGTAAGATCTTTAAAAATGAACGGTCAAGATCGAAAAATATGGAGTGAATCAACGGGAAATCGCTCGGGAAGTGTGGCCGTTCATCACCGTTTTTCGCGAAGAGGGGGCCACCGGGTCTGACCGGACTTGGCGCGGGGGTCGGCGTGGGGTAGGGCTTCGCTGCGGCAGTACTTGATCGTCCTCTCGATGCTTGATGATGGTCGCGTGAATTAGGGTTTCTCAACGTGATGGGTGCATGAGTTTTCTGGAGCGAGAACGCGATGGGAAGAAGGAGCCATCTTCGGCCGAGATTGCATAGTAGGTTTTGAGAATAATTAAAAGTGTAAATTATTTATATTTAAACCATATAAACTTTGTAACTGCATATCTTTGCTATACGATATCAGATTTCGACGAATTTGGAAGCGTTGGAATCGCAGCGATGCGCTCTACGCTGCAGCGCAGATCTGGGCGTGTTTGGAGTCAGTGAAAATTTTGAGTAAAATTAAACGCGCGTTTAATTTTATTCGAAATAAACGCTGAAGTCAGAATTAAAAATCACGGTGAGATCTTCTCACTCAATTGAATGTGGAATTATTTACAGTTATTGACTGTTTGATTTCTATTTGGATGTGATATTAGATATAGTAGGATATATATCTATATATAGCAGTATATACATATTGGCATATGTATATATTGGATTGATTGATTTCCCGCCTCGTATAGCGGATGAGACCCTATTGCGCCGTTAGTAAGCGGATTTTTATAAAACCCATATACCGCGATAATTCCGTACTGGAGCGGAATTGGTATTGTGCTAACATCTTTGGATGCAGGGAAACAGGTTGGAGGGATCCAACTGGATTCCTCAATTGTATTTACTTATTTACAGATATTGATGTATATTCTGTTATCATATGATGATATATGATATTTGACTGTTGTGATGGACTGATTGGTGTTGTGGCATCATCGGATTCAGTTTTGGAAATGTGAAAATAACGACTTTTACTTTAAAAAGATTTTTTAAGTGATTTTTGAAAATATACGTTTTATGGAATTTTTGAATCGATTTATAAACGTAAAATTTTAAAGTTATAAAAGTTATAATTTTTGGTGAAATATAACCAAAGTGTCGTTTTTGAAATAAAGGTCGATTTATTTATAAAATGGTTTAAGTTGGGATTTTGGAATAACTATAAACGATTTGTATAAAAAGATTTATAAAAATTGATATTTATAAATCAAATATTGGAATTATAAAATGAGTTTTTATAAGTGTTAAAAATGAAATATTTATGGAATTCATAAATGAATGAAATTTATAGATGTATAAATTGTGAAGTTAAAATGAATGAAATTTATAGATGTATAAATTGTGAAGTTAAAATGAATGAAATTGTAGAATGGAAGATTTATAAGAAATTAACTTATAGATTGTGTTTTTGCCTTCAAATGAAATATTGATCGAATTTGTTAATAAAGGAGATTTACAAATCGAAGTTGTTATAAAGTAGAAATAGAATTTATAAACGTTGTTTTATAAATTCGAAATCAATTGAATTGGATAAATTAAATGTAGGAGGTTATAAAAGAAGATATATTCGCGATTTTGGATAGCGAATCTTTATTGAAATAAAATGTGTAGAAAATATTGAAATTTGGTTAAGTGAACTATATTCACGATTTTGGACAGTGAATATATTCTTAAGGAAAGTGATATTTAAAATGAAGTTAATTGTTTTAAACGATGGTTTAAAATGTATTGAGTATCGAAATAATAGATTTCAACATTTATTGTTGAAATAGACGTTTTCGAGAAATTTAAGGAAATGGTGGACTATAACACTGTTGTTATAGTAAATGATTTCCGAAAGGAAATGTTTTGATGTAGTATTGGGATTCATATATCTATTAAAATCCGAATCCCTATACTAGTGATTTTGAGTCGTCGTAACGATGTTTTACGTAACATTCGTTTTGACTCAAATAAATGTGTTTAAAGAGAATGATTTCCTTAAAGAATGAATATATACTTAATATTGATTTAAGTATATCGAATATTTTCTAAGTGTTGAAAATAAATAGATTTGGGAAATACTTATTTTTTAAAAAGTATGGAAATGCTTTTCCAATATGAAATGAACTGTTTTGAGATTTTATCTTTTAAAGATAAAATTGAAATGTGGAAATTGATTTGAAATTGTTTTCAAATGGTTAAGTGTGGAAATAATATATCTAGTAAAGATATTTTTGGAAATTAAATAATTCGGGAAATTATTTGGAATCTGATGATGTGCGCATCTTTATTGATAGTTAAATAACCGACCATCAATAATTACCTTGAGTAGGTATTTGTTGTGAATTGGATGAATTTGAATGCCACACTTATTTTTGAATAATCGCTCACTATTCGGGTTAGCCGGGAAAGGACCATGGGGTCGTATAACCCATTCCGAATATGTGATACGTCGTTATGAATTGCATTTGAAGACCGGTGTTGAAGACCGGATATTTTTGAAAACGGAAGGATTACCGTCGAGTTACTCTACATCGGCTGATCTCCGATTTAGAGGTTTTATCACCCTTAGTGACGGGAAGTCCGGACGTGATTAGAAATTTATCCGGATGTGCAAGGGCTTCGTGAGAAGTGCATTCGGTTCTGTTCGATCCCGGAACAGACTTGTATGGATTGTGTGTCTGACGTTACAATTTGAGATATAAAGCTGATTTCTTTCAAATACATTTCTGTTGGTGGCGGAGAATTTATTCTCTTAGCTTAACACCCTTCTCTGAGACGTACGAGCTCAGAGGTTATGTAGTTGAAATTCATCAGCGATATATCCCAATTTGGTAACGTGGCATACTGAGTGTTGCTGTAAAATAATCAGTGTTTGGTCATTCGTGATATGATCATTTGGTTGATCTTATATCTTTGTGATCATAGGTTGATCATTTTGTTTGACCCGAAGCAGGGCTTTTTGAGAAAGCGTAGCTTTGTGGATGAGACTTCGTCGAGCCTCACACCCCGGAAATGGTCGAAACAGGAAGGATGCAGCAAGGTTCTAGGGAGTAGCGCCCCTTAGTGTATGTCATTCCTTCTGGATAGAGGTGGTATCATGGTATGGAGCCCAGATACTTAACCTATGTGGTTGCTGCATTATTATCTATGTGGTTTGTTGGAAATCGGGGATCCTCGGGAAGATCGGTTACGATCGGGGGATGGCATACGCGTGTCAGTAGTTACCTATTTTTGCAGAGGTAACCCGGCCTTGTGTTGGCAGAGATCTGGTTAGGTTCTCGGGTCGTCTATTCCAGGGACGTACCCATCGTGGATAGGAAGTTCCTTAGCCTGACCATTTGTTGGAAATCCAAAGAAACAATACGACACTTGTACGGTTTTAGTTGTAGAACCTATCATTCACTTATGGTGGTCACCACTGTTTGGATGGTAGCTATAGTAGGCATAAGTGCGGAATGCCTATGCTGGCTAAGATTAATATTATACTTTCGAAATGTTTTCTACACTATGCACTAATAATAATATCAAAAATGATTTGATTTTTGCGTATCAAGCATCTTTGACTATCATAAGAAGAAATCTCCTCCAATTCTGCGTTTGCATTGTGTGTGTGGTGGGAGGTCTTATGGTAGTTTCATTTTTCCAAAAGCATTGCGATTTGACTTTAAAATCTTTCTGTTGATTATTTTAAAGATAAATAACTGTTTTACGATCTCACACCAGTCACCATGACTGACTCGGAGTTTATTGTTCCCTTCTAAACTCTGGGTGCCCACCAATTTCCACACGGGCAGCCTAGAGTTATATTATCAGGATATTCTGGATATTCTGGAGCTTGGAGATAAGCTGGATGACAAGACGTAGTATTTGTATATGATATACTTATTCCGCTGTGTATTCTGTATGAGGACAAGTTATATAACTGTCCATTGTTGTATATTGACTCTGATGATTGATGTATGTATAAACTGATATAGTTCTTTGTTTTAAAAGACTAGTGATTATCTATTATATATTGTTCCGCTGCGATATGTGAGATTCTGATATTGTTTCTGTTTCTGCTCTTGTTCTTCCGTGTTGTTGTTCTTCTCTATTCTTTCTTTTTCTTCTATCTTCTTCTTCTATTTTTTTTCTTCTTTCTTAAAACCATAACATTTTCGGGTTTCCGGCACTCGATGGCTCAGCAGTCGATAAAGTGAGTATCGATGTTGAATTTTCGAAAGTCGAAAATTTTCGGGATGTTACATTTGGTATCAGAGCATATGGTTAAGCGACAACCCTGCTCTGTTGGGTGTTACTCATTAGAGATAGAGTCAGTAGTACTCTAGAATGAGTTTGAGTGTAATAATAGATACGAGTGCGTATTTGTTAGTGAATATAAAATTGTTTTATATTGTGATGATTGGTTTGTTGAGTGGTATATGGATTCTGGTCGGTATTGTCCGTACAACTCTATCGATAGGGATCTCTAAACACTTGTATAGAACAATTCGGCACAGTATTGTTTTAAATAGGGTAAATGAAATAATTTTACCCAAAACTATTTTTAAATAGAAAAGAAATGTTTTTCTATAAAGTACTATAGTACATGGTTGCATGGTTGTTAGAAGTAATAATAGTGAATTATCATCACTAAAATTGAATGAGAAATTGAAAACATAACTCCAAAGTTAAGAAATAAATTCATATACCAATGAATTTAAGAATGTAAATTATAAATGTGATTTGTAATTTAAAACGGGATTCCAGAGAAGTTTTTGAAAATGTTTTTGGAAAGAATTTGAAAATTTTGGAGATTTGGAAAGTTTAAATCTTTTTTGATTTGAAAATGGATTTCGAAGGTTTGAAAAATGTTTTGAAGAGATGAAAAGCTCTAAACTCTTTTCGGTCACTGGAAAATAACTTCGATGATGACCGCGGCATCGTTGGTGTTCATTTTCGGGTTTCCAAAAGAGGAATTGCTGCCGATTGTTTTAAATGGAGGTTTTTTGGAAATTTGGGCTTTGTTTTCGAAATTCAAAGGATAATTTGAATTGTTTTCAAAATGGCTTTGAAATGTTGAAAAGACTCTGGGATACCATATTTGTGAAATATTATTAAGTTGATAACTTATACAAATTGGATTTTGATAGAATAAATTTAACTTAAAGGATGTGGTTAAATTAATGTAAGTACAAGTGAATCAACTTAATGAAAGTAAATTGAATGTGGGAAAATTCATTTCAAATTTGTAAAGTAAAGTATTGAAATAAAATTAGTAACGGAAACTAATTGAAGAAATGACAAATTAATATGGTTTGAGATGAATTAAAATTCATATGGAATTTGAAATCCAGTTTAATATGAGTGGTTATAAACCATAATAGTGAATTGAAAATAAATATAATGTGTATATGGAATATTTACATTGAACTTAAGAAATGAAGTGTGAAATTCTTAAGTAAAATTGGATGATTGAACAAAAGAATAAAACTGGAGTTAAAACTGAATGTTGAAAACGAATTTGAATTGTGTGAAATAAAATGAAGTTTTGAGATTAGTTTGAAGTGAACTAAAATTAATTGATAAAAATTCAATATTTCAGAATTGAAGATGAATAGAATTGAAATTGAATTGAAATTGTGAATTGAATTCAAATGAATGTGAACTGTAAAATTGAAGGAAAATGAATAGGTGTAACTTCAACAGTGAAGTAAAAATGATATAAGAAGTACATATTAAAATTTTGTAATTGACTGTACGAAATGGTTTGAATATATGCAACTAGATATTATGGCTAGTAGGATATACAGGTGTAAAGGAATTGGGATTTTAATTTTGAAGAGAATTTGAATTGCTCGACAAAAGGTATGTATTTAAATTCGAATATGAGATTTGCTGATTTCTGGTCTAGCCGCTTGGCTTTTTCTTTTTCTTTTTGAAATCTGAGAGTCCGTAGGGACGTTTTGTAGTCGTGCCGTATTAGCCGCGCAAAGGAGACGCTGGCGAATTTTTTTGGAAATTTCGGGTGTTAGAAAATTTTTGAGGAAATCTTGAAAATTTAAATTTGAATTTGAATTTAAAATTTGAATTTTGAAGTAAACAATGTTGTTTAGAATTTATAATTGAAATTGGAAAGCTAGTATGAATGATAACGAATCTTTAGTAGAAAGATTTGTTTTGATAAATTGATAAAACTATTTGAATTTGAGAAAATAGTAGACGAGTTAAGGACCTTTCTTTCTAACTTGTAATTTCGAGGACGAAATTCTTTTAAGGAGGGAAGTCTGTAACGACCCAAAATTTTAGATAATTAAAATTCGAATATTTAATTTATTTTAAATATTAATAAATGAATTTAATAAGTCGAATGATTTATTTTTCGAATATTGGATTTAATTTGATAATTTAATCGATAAATTAAATAGTGAAATTCCTGAGATAATTGAAACTCGAGTTTAAAATGATTGAAATTGATTTGGAAAATTTGATTTAATTATACTGGAGTTATAGAAAGGTTATAGAACTTCTAAAATTGAAATTGAAGTTAATCTGTGAAAATTGAATATTTTAATATTTAATTATCGACTGTAAAAATAGCCAATTTTCGAACAGTCTCAGAATTGAACGAGACCAGTTCCATTTGATCCGTAATAGTTAGTTATTATCGGATTTCAATTTTCGTATCAATCGAAGTTATCGTTTGACCGTGGCAGCTCGAAACGCATCGATATCGTTTTAATTTTAATTCGGCGAGTTAAAATAGTCATTTTTCAAACGGTCTCGGATTTCGACGAAACCAGTTTCATCGGATCCGTAATGTGATATTATTGTAAGATTTCAAATTTCGTAATTTTTGGATTTACCGTTTGTCCGGGGCAAGCCAAAACGCCTCGAAATCGATTTAAATCGGTTTAATTTAAATTGATCGTTTAATTGCATATCTCGCACAGACGACCGAATTAGCTTTCGAAACCTGTTCCATTGTGTCCGGAATGCGGGGTAAACCCCAGAAATGCCAGTCACTGCACGTAAATTGGAGTTTGGAAAACTGAAATGAATAGTGTTCGATATTTTCTATAAATACACCCATTTTCTTCACAAATAAAAAAAAAAGAAAAAAAGAAAATAACTAGGGTTAATGGCCGGCCGCCTCCCATGATATCAAGGGCCGAAAATGTCAGATTTTCTTCCTCAAATTCCTCTCAATTCGTGAAATGATTCGCAAAACTTTCTACATGAAAGAGGTAGAGGGTAGTAAGATCTTTAAAAATGAACGGTCAAGATCGAAAAATATGGAGTGAATCAACGGGAAATCGCTCGGGAAGTGTGGCCGTTCATCACCGTTTTTCGCGAAGAGGGGGCCACCGGGTCTGACCGGACTTGGCGCGGGGGTCGGCGTGGGGTAGGGCTTCGCTGCGGCAGTACTTGATCGTCCTCTCGATGCTTGATGATGGTCGCGTGAATTAGGGTTTCTCAACGTGATGGGTGCGTGAGTTTTCTGGAGCGAGAACGCGATGGGAAGAAGGAGCCATCTTCGGCCGAGATTGCATAGTAGGTTTTGAGAATAATTAAAAGTGTAAATTATTTATATTTAAACCATATAAACTTTGTAACTGCATATCTTTGCTATACGATATCAGATTTCGACGAATTTGGAAGCGTTGGAATCGCAGCGATGCGCTCTACGCTGCAGCGCAGATCTGGGCGTGTTTGGAGTCAGTGAAAATTTTGAGTAAAATTAAACGCGCGTTTAATTTTATTCGAAATAAACGCTGAAGTCAGAATTAAAAATCACGGTGAGATCTTCTCACTCAATTGAATGTGGAATTATTTACAGTTATTGACTGTTTGATTTCTATTTGGATGTGATATTAGATATAGTAGGATATATATCTATATATAGCAGTATATACATATTGGCATATGTATATATTGGATTGATTGATTTCCCGCCTCGTATAGCGGATGAGACCCTATTGCGCCGTTAGTAAGCGGATTTTTATAAAACCCATATACCGCGATAATTCCGTACTGGAGCGGAATTGGTATTGTGCTAACATCTTTGGATGCAGGGAAACAGGTTGAAGGGATCCAACTGGATTCCTCAATTGTATTTACTTATTTACAGATATTGATGTATATTCTGTTATCATATGATGATATATGATATTTGACTGTTGTGATGGACTGATTGGTGTTGTGGCATCATCGGATTCAGTTTTGGAAATGTGAAAATAACGACTTTTACTTTAAAAAGATTTTTTAAGTGATTTTTGAAAATATACGTTTTATGGAATTTTTGAATCGATTTATAAACGTAAAATTTTAAAGTTATAAAAGTTATAATTTTTGGTGAAATATAACCAAAGTGTCGTTTTTGAAATAAAGGTCGATTTATTTATAAAATGGTTTAAGTTGGGATTTTGGAATAACTATAAACGATTTGTATAAAAAGATTTATAAAAATTGATATTTATAAATCAAATATTGGAATTATAAAACGAGTTTTTATAAGTGTTAAAAATGAAATATTTATGGAATTCATAAATGAATGAAATTTATAGATGTATAAATTGTGAAGTTAAAATGAATGAAATTTATAGATGTATAAATTGTGAAGTTAAAATGAATGAAATTGTAGAATGGAAGATTTATAAGAAATTAACTTATAGATTGTGTTTTTGCCTTCAAATGAAATATTGATCGAATTTGTTAATAAAGGAGATTTACAAATCGAAGTTGTTATAAAGTAGAAATAGAATTTATAAACGTTGTTTTATAAATTCGAAATCAATTGAATTGGATAAATTAAATGTAGGAGGTTATAAAAGAAGATATATTCGCGATTTTGGATAGCGAATCTTTATTGAAATAAAATGTGTAGAAAATATTGAAATTTGGTTAAGTGAACTATATTCACGATTTTGGACAGTGAATATATTCTTAAGGAAAGTGATATTTAAAATGAAGTTAATTGTTTTAAACGATGGTTTAAAATGTATTGAGTATCGAAATCATAGATTTCAACATTTATTGTTGAAATAGACGTTTTCGAGAAATTTAAGGAAATGGTGGACTATAACACTGTTGTTATAGTAAATGATTTCCGAAAGGAAATGTTTTGATGTAGTATTGGGATTCATATATCTATTAAAATCCGAATCCCTATACTAGTGATTTTGAGTCGTCGTAACGATGTTTTACGTAACATTCGTTTTGACTCAAATAAATGTGTTTAAAGAGAATGATTTCCTTAAAGAATGAATATATACTTAATATTGATTTAAGTATATCGAATATTTTCTAAGTGTTGAAAATAAATAGATTTGGGAAATACTTATTTTTTAAAAAGTATGGAAATGCTTTTCCAATATGAAATGAACTGTTTTGAGATTTTATCTTTTAAAGATAAAATTGAAATGTGGAAATTGATTTGAAATTGTTTTCAAATGGTTAAGTGTGGAAATAATATATCTAGTAAAGATATTTTTGGAAATTAAATAATTCGGGAAATTATTTGGAATCTGATGATGTGCGCATCTTTATTGATAGTTAAATAACCGACCATCAATAATTACCTTGAGTAGGTATTTGTTGTGAATTGGATGAATTTGAATGCCACACTTATTTTTGAATAATCGCTCACTATTCGGGTTAGCCGGGAAAGGACCATGGGGTCGTATAACCCATTCCGAATATGTGATACGTCGTTATGAATTGCATTTGAAGACCGGTGTTGAAGACCGGATATTTTTGAAAACGGAAGGATTACCGTCGAGTTACTCTACATCGGCTGATCTCCGGTTTAGAGGTTTTATCACCCTTAGTGACGGGAAGTCCGGACGTGATTAGAAATTTATCCGGATGTGCAAGGGCTTCGTGAGAAGTGCCTTCGGTTCTGTTCGATCCCGGAACAGACTTGTATGGATTGTGTGTCTGACGTTACAATTTGAGATATAAAGCTGATTTCTTTCAAATACATTTCTGTTGGTGGCGGAGAATTTATTCTCTTAGCTTAACACCCTTCTCTGAGACGTACGAGCTCAGAGGTTATGTAGTTGAAATTCATCAGCGATATATCCCAATTTGGTAACGTGGCATACTGAGTGTTGCTGTGAAATGATCAGTGTTTGGTCATTCGTGATATGATCATTTGGTTGATCTTATATCTTTGTGATCATAGGTTGATCATTTTGTTTGACCCGAAGCAGGGCTTTTTGAGAAAGCGTAGCTTTGTGGACGAGACTTCGTCGAGCCTCACACCCCGGAAATGGTCGAAACAGGAAGGATGCAGCAAGGTTCTAGGGAGTAGCGCCCCTTAGTGTATGTCATTCCTTCTGGATAGAGGTGGTATCATGGTATGGAGCCCAGATACTTAACCTATGTGGTTGCTGCATTATTATCTATGTGGTTTGTTGGAAATCGGGGATCCTCGGGAAGATCGGTTACGATCGGGGGATGGCATACGCGTGTCAGTAGTTACCTATTTTTGCAGAGGTAACCCGGCCTTGTGTTGGCAGAGATCCGGTTAGGTTCTCGGGTCGTCTATTCCAGGGACGTACCCATCGTGGATAGGAAGTTCCTTAGCCTGACCATTTGTTGGAAATCCAAAGAAACAATACGACACTTGTACGGTTTTAGTTGTAGAACCTATCATTCACTTATGGTGGTCACCACTGTTTGGATGGTAGCTATAGTAGGCATAAGTGCGGAATGCCTATGCTGGCTAAGATTAATATTATACTTTCGAAATGTTTTCTACACTATGCACTAATAATAATATCAAAAATGATTTGATTTTTGCGTATCAAGCATCTTTGACTATCATAAGAAGAAATCTCCTCCAATTCTGCGTTTGCATTGTGTGTGTGGTGGGAGGTCTTATGGTAGTTTCATTTTTCCAAAAGCATTGCGAATTGACTTTAAAATCTTTCTGTTGATTATTTTAAAGATAAATAACTGTTTTACGATCTCACACCAGTCACCATGACTGACTCGGAGTTTATTGTTCCCTTCTAAACTCTGGGTGCCCACCAATTTCCACACGGGCAGCCTAGAGTTATATTATCAGGATATTCTGGATATTCTGGAGCTTGGAGATAAGCTGGATGACGAGACGTAGTATTTGTATATGATATACTTATTCCGCTGTGTATTCTGTATGAGGACAAGTTATATAACTGTCCATTGTTGTATATTGACTCTGATGATTGATGTATGTATAAACTGATATAGTTCTTTGTTTTAAAAGACTAGTGATTATCTATTATATATTGTTCCGCTGCGATATGTGAGATTCTGATATTGTTTCTGTTTCTGCTCTTGTTCTTCCGTGTTGTTGTTCTTCTCTATTCTTTCTTTTTCTTCTATCTTCTTCTTCTATTTTTTTTCTTCTTTCTTAAAACCATAACATTTTCGGGTTTCCGGCACTCGATGGCTCAGCAGTCGATAAAGTGAGTATCGATGTTGAATTTTCGAAAGTCGAAAATTTCGGGATGTTACATAGGGGTTGATTGATGGTGTTTGTCAGTCAAAGCCTAGCACTTTTGGAGATTGTTCATTTGGGAAGAAGAATAACATCACATTGATGGTGGGAGACATAGAGCTATAGAGTTTCAAGACTATGTTCAAGTGTGGGGACCTACCTTAGTTTCATCATTAAGTGTAGCCGGTAACTTCATCTTATTTGTGGATGATTTCTCACATAAAGTCTGGGTCTACTTCTTAAAGGCTAAAGATAAAACATTTTCTAAGTGGAAGACCATGGTAGAGAAGCAGTCGAGGAAGTGTTTGAAAGTTCTCAAATTTGGAAATAATAGTGAATTTATGTCGCAATAATTCACTATATATTGTAGGTCTGAGCATATAGTTAGAGATTTTTCTATTTCCAATGATTCACATTGCTATGGAGTGGTGGAGAACATGTGTCGAATACTATGCGAGAGAGCTATAAGCTTGAGAATGACTGATGGTCTAGAAGAGGGATTTTGGGCAAAAGCGATACTTACAAGGTTTTAAATCTCCCCGAGATCAGCCGAGATGAAAATCCGAGATATTAGCCAAAATCCGAGATTTGGCAGCTTGGTTAGTTATAAGTCTTTTAAATATCGCCCGAGACAGCCGAGATATTTGCCCGAGATATTGGCCAAAATCCAAGATTTGAAACCTTGGATACTTATGACATTATTTCTCCTCAACCACACACCTCATATTACCATAGATATAAAGATCCCAAATGAAGTGTGGAAAAGAGAGCTTGTTGATTATTTATTCCTCAAAGTTTTTGGTTGTTTAACTTATTTAAATGATGAGAGACGTGATAAGTTGAAGCCTAGGGAAAGCAAAAACATTTTGTTAGGCTATAGAGAAGGAGTGAAGGGTTATAGGTAGTGGAATAAAACAATTAGGAGAATTGTGACTAGCAGGTTATGCAGTTAATGCCCTAGTAAAGCCCCAAAAAATCCTCGCTATAGCGCATAACACTCTCTGACTACTATGTTATTTCAATTTAGCACTATTAAACAAAAGATCCGCTTCGAGCCCCACTATTTTCCGCTACACCAGCTAAATCAAGGCTTTTTAGCACCTACTTTAGCAATATATTATACAAAGATTGATTTGACAAACTCTCGTTTAAACCTATCAACAAAGTTAGGGCAACGACCTAATTTTGAGGCATAAGTGCATAATATAAGTTAAAAATCTATTGTTCTCATTAAATCTAGTCTGCATAAATCATGATATTCTTTTGTTTAATTATATAATATTAAACAATATTTCTTTTTCCTACACAAATGATGTGTAAATAAGAATAAATTAACGCTAAACATATGGTTTTATATTCACTGAAGCCTTTTGCACCTCCGCTATTTTTCACTATATCCCCGCTATAGCCTTTTGTACCTCCACCGCTATAGAACCGCTAAGCGCTTTAACTGCACAGCTAGTGGGCATGTGATATTTGATGAGAGGTCTTTGTTGATGGAGCCTCTATCAAGTGATGATATTAGGAGGACATAAAATTTCCAAAAACATTTGGAGTCATCAGATTATTTCCATAATCAGAGAGATATTGGCACTCAGTCGCAAGCAAGACCTTTTGATTCAAATGGTTCTATTTTTGAGCATATTTGTACTGATGATTATTCATCTTATGCTTTGAATGCTATGGAGCTTGTTGGTGAGTATGTTAGTGTAGACTTAGGAAAGTCTAGCAAAATTCTTATGAAGGAGATTGAAGTAGATAATATTGAGTATGTTGTCACTGAATGTGAAATGGAGAAGGTGAAGCATGTTATAAAGTCTTCGTTGGTCTCTCAAAGTTCTGTATCTACATATTCGTCTCCTACATCTGGTACATTGATGAATTTTGGTATTTTCTCATATGCATTTTGATTGTTGATGTTCATATTACCTTTCTTATGCTTGGGAAACATTTGGAAGCTATGTTTGGGCAGCAATTCCCAAACTAGTTCATATTGAACTTTACATAATGTAGAGCAGACCCAATAATTTATTGAGATGTGATAATGAAGAGAGGTTGTTACATTTGAATCATGGTGGAGTGTTGAATTTATGTGATTCAAATATTTTCCAAAGAAGAGAGGAAAATAATTAATTGATTAACTCAATTATTCCATTAGGCAATACGTGAAAAGAAAGAAAATAAAAAAATATAAGAAGGTATTTTGTTAGAAGGAAACAAATTGATTACTAAATCAATTAATTAATCAATGGATTTATAAACGAGGAATGGAGTATATTTATGAACTCGTTGATTTTGCAATATGATGAAAGAGAAGCTTATACATGAAGATTCAATCCATTGAGGAAAATTATCGAAACCAAGATTACCATTATTTATTTGCATTGAAATCAAATCAAGGATATTTGGAGAGGTTTCAAGACATTTGGACAGTTAATTTACTTAATCTCCGAGTAATTCTTTTATTCTTAAGTTTATTTAAATGAAGGAAGTTCATCTTCATATTGGTGTGTGAGAGAGCATCCACCATTATCCTCTTCTTCATTAAACACTAATTTCTACAGTCAATCAAATTTGGGGTTTTTAGCGCAAATAAATCTTTGAAGAAACTGATTATTCAATTTTTAATTACAAGTTTTTCGCTCTATTTTGCTATTTATAATTTTGTAATTTCTCTCTTTTATTCTCTTATTTTAGTAAAATAAAGAATAGTTGTTGGATCCGTGGACGTAAGCAATTTGATTGAACCACGTTAAATCTTTGTGTTTTTTACTCTTCTACTTTTCTTTGTTTGATGATGATTCTTCATTGAATTGATGTATTTTTGTATTACTTCCACGTCTAAGTATTTCGAAACCGTTTTGAAATTAGGACAACATAATTAAATATGCAATATACATATAATTTGGCCCAATCTCTATTGAAAGGAACTGGAGAAAACATTGATATAGCAATGGGTTTTAAAATTTAATACACAGGGCCTTAAATATTGACATGCGTGTACACAAAAAGCTAAACTTTAACATTTGTAAATGTTGATTTAATATCCAACCTTTTGTCCTTTGGTGGACTTATAAAAAATTTAAGCATTATGTTCAAAAATTTCAATACATAAGTACGTATCATAAAGTTTTCCAACGCGTTACTGGAGATACTCTGCATCTGTAATGCAAATCACACACAATGAGGATGGTGTTACTAAACGTATTCCGCTTTACCATTGTCACCTTCCTCCTTCCTTCCAACCAATATTATTATTTCTTTGTATCCTTTATGTTTTTGGTATTGTTGGAGAATCTTAGCAAACTGATTGACAGCCCTACATATTTTAGCTAACTTCTCTCCATTCTGTAAAATACAATAGTTAATTATTTTTGTTTGATGACAATGAACATATTTTTTTAATGTGTTTTCTATAGTACTATTGCAACATCATATAATGAAATAAACAGATCGAAATTGCATTACAACAAACATTTTATTTCAATACAATTTTTATAGTACACACGAGCTTGCACAATATTT
Source organism: Allium fistulosum (assembly GCA_030737815.1). Classification (NCBI taxonomy): domain Eukaryota; kingdom Viridiplantae; phylum Streptophyta; class Magnoliopsida; order Asparagales; family Amaryllidaceae; genus Allium; species Allium fistulosum. The sequence goes on from CM060904.1 coordinate 1,257,552,742, forward strand.
TTAATACAATATTCATATACATTACATTTTTCTCTCTCACACATAACATGCTTTTCAATTACAATATTTTTTCTACTCTAATACAGTTTTGTCTTCTTGCTTTTATTGCTTTTTCCAGTCATTTGTTTTGCCTATCAAATAATAATGTAGTAAGCAAAAGGAAACAAACTAAAATGGTAAAAAATTATAATAGAATACCATATTACCTCATTATATGAGTTTGTTTGTTTTCATATTTTAAATAGGAATAAAAAATAAATGTGCACAAGCAACCTATGACATGCACAGTGTATCATTGTACATGCCATAAGGTTGAGCAAATTAAAATACACAAGCAACCCACAAAAGAGAGAGCAGAGGTCAAGCCCAAATGTACTTCAGGCTCAACACACTACACGACTGGGTAATATACAGCTATAGCAAGGTCAAGCCATGGCTCAACAAAAGCACACTCAAGTCCACAAGAGCAAGATACATGCATTAGGCAATGCAAAAAAGTCAAGTTCAAAGGCTAGTTCAGATTCAATTGAAGGAAACATGATGCAGACATGTACATCAAAAAAGTTCAACATGCACACACATTGGTACATGCACTCAGGCATACACACACAAGTCTAAAAGGTGAAATGCACAATCAAAGTACTCAAAGGTGCAAACAATCAAAGTACTCAAAGGTGCATAATCAAACGAGGCAGGCCAGAACACATAATTCACTTCAGATAAGAAGAAGATACACGCGCAAAAGGCAATCTTAAGTGCAAGTGCATATAAAGGCTAAACAAAGATGAGTTCAAGTGTAAGTGCACATACAGGCAAACGGTAGTACACAAACTAGATCGGATCACAATATCACTTATAAACTGCAACATCACTGCCATACTATCTCGAAATCAAACTCCAACCTGAGCATAACCAAACCAAGAATGAGAATCAAACAACACGGTTCACATCCATCTCTCTGCAATCATACCGGTCTAGAGTCACAACATATCCAACTCAACTTCATCACACTGACAGCAACTATCAATCATCAATTATCACAGAACAACGTATACAAGTGCACACGGTGGTATGGTTAAGCTAATAGAAGCATGGACTAAACAACACAGTTCATCAAGTATCATTTTCAAATCTGCATCAGCAACAACACAGTTTCAGCATCAACAAACATTTTAGAAATCAAAGCATTCGAACATAACTCAAACAAGGGTAACAAAAAATTCAAGACAAAGCTGATTTGATCAAGTCTATAGAAGTCAAGAGTGAAATCAACACAGTCAACCAAAACCAGATATATTTGAAATAAATCAGAAGTATCGAATGTATATCAAAGACATGAACAAGTCAAGAATCATATAATTTTTTGATCAGAAATCAATAGATAAAGATAAAAACCAAAGTCAAAATTTGAAATTCTCAAATCGAAAATCATTCAATTTATTTCGGAATCAAACCATATACACCCATTTCATTACTGACAATTAGATATGAGTTGAGAACGATACAAAAATAAAAAGGGAAAATCATACCAAATAATCAATGTTAGAAACTCTCGACAGTGGAAGAAATCACAATAATAATCGCCAATAAATTAAAGAACTTTACCAATAGAGAAGGTACAACATGATTCGAACATCAATTTTAAGTGGCTTCCTTCAATTCAGAAAACCCTAAAAAGAAAAGTGGAGCGGCATAATTGAAATGAATACGGGCTAAAAAGGGAGAATGTCGTTAATTGTTAGTTGGACCGTATTTTTATTGTAGGGTTTCAATATTTTTAATTTTAATTGTACTTTTTTAATTTATAAAACTCAAGTTGTAACAAGGATCGAACTACGGGGTGTAGTTCAAAGAATTCTCAACTCGTGGAAAGAGTTGAGGCAATGTTTTGAGCGTGGGGTTAGAACAATCAGGTAAGCGATAGTTGCAATTTTATAGGGTCTGTAAGAGGTTGATTTTTAAATTATAGTAGAAACCTTGGGGGCAATAATGGACAGACTTTTCCAAAGCTGGGTAAAATTGTGTGTCGCTTTTATTTTTGCATTTACTCTGTTGTTATATGTGTTGTAGTTTTTATTATTCTGTGAATTTATTACAAATCTTATTCACCCCTCCCTCTAGAGTTAATTCGATCCTACAAGTGATAGCTAAGCTGGTTTACTAACATAAATGTTTAATCCTAGTTTTAAATCTAGCGAGAGTCGGTCCAGTGTTAATCCATCTATTTTTTATGGAACGGATTTTTTTAAATTGGAAATCGAAAATCAAACTTTATTTAAAATCTATTAATTATAAGTGTTAGGACATGATTGAAAATGAAAGTGATATGGTAGCTAAGAAAAATATTTTGATTAATGCTTATGCTATGAATATTATCTGCTCTCTAATTGGTCGAGATGAATTTAACCATATCTCTTATTGTTTAACTGCATAGGAAATTTGGAATACTCTCGATGCAATGTAAGGCAGAAAAGTCAACAACTGTGAGAAACTCTCCAAAATCGACTCACTTAAAGAAATTTGCTTGATGGGATTTACAAAAAACGGAAGCGACGAAGACGCAACAGATGATGAGATAAATGATTTTTCATTCAACGATTTAGTTCTCTTGTGTCAAAAATTAACTAAAACTGTTGGTAATTTTGAACTAAAAATTCTGTAACGACCCATATTTTTTATAATTAAAAATATTAAATTTAATAAGGTTTTGGAATTTAATATTGTCAGAAATTAAAATTTATGATTTATTAGTTTGAATCTTATTAGATTATAAATTTTGACCTTAGGATAAATCTTAAAACAACTAATTTTAATGAGATAAAAGATGGCAATGCGTATTAAAATATAATTTACTAATATTGATTGAATGTAATCGACTACTATGTTATCGTAATTTCAATCAATTGAAATAATAAAGGTTAACAAGGAATAGAATATATTATGTATAAATTGATGTAATCATATGTTATTAATTGCAATTGGTTTTAATATGGAGTATGAAATCAATTATTTAGTACGAAAATTCATTAACCGTAGTTTGTAAACAATAAGTTAATAAATATGAATTATTAATGTATAACCATTGTTTTTGTGACGCCCCACCTCTATGCTCATAATAACAAAGAGTATTAAAAGAAATACTGTCTATTATTACGAAGAATAAGGTTGGATAAGAGCGGCCATCCGTAGTTGGCCTTACGCTAATATTGGTTACCTCGATAGGAGTGGTATATACTTTTCATTTTTCATCTTATTTATTTACTCCCATCGACATACCCAATTATCAGTATAAAACAAACTACGATGGTTCATAATAGTTTAGGACATTAGATATAACAATAACACAGATAATATAAATGCGGAACACAGATAAAAACAAAAATCTCATATATATATAACTGATGTCAGTTACAACATAGTTGACACAATACATATGATACAACTACAACGGTCGACTCTGGAAGTTATATATACAAGTACATTATCAACTAATATACATGAATACATATCAACCTATACAATGACACGACTTCTACAAATGACAAAAGACAACCTCAAAAGAGGTGAAAAGTCTTCATAGCCTGAACAGCAACTCAAAGAAGGAAATCTACAACCTGAAATAACTCGGGTCTGACCCGAGTATTACATTCAAAAGAAAATAATACACGGGTCAGTCTAATTCAAACTCAGTTATTAGTGCATAGGAGCAATAATAATCAACATCAAATAGACGACAGTCACAAAAATCTCGTATATCCAACTTCTCGATAAGAGAATCGGATAACGGCAGATATAACACTAAACAGTGTTAAACAAAAAATCAGCAATCCAAATCAATTTAAAAAATTGAAATGTCAATTTAGAAACATCAATGTTGATTGGCTGCAGTACACGCTAACGTGTACTGCCTCGCCAATACAGCCTATGAAATACTCAGAAGATCACTGAATCCAAAAGCAAACGAATCCAACTCAAATCAAAATGAACCATTTCAAAATACAACTTCAAAATATTTGAATTGACAACACGTAACAATCCCAACAATTGAAATCATCAATTATAACATCAAGCCTGATTTGGCTGCAGTACACGCTCGCGTGTACTGCCTCGCCAAAATCAGATGTAACCATAAATATATGCTAAATAAATCTCCAAGTGAAACGCAGTAAAAACCCAAGTGTATAAGCAACAACCTCGATAGCCAGAGAATAAGACAGCAGCAGTCTGCAAGTGCAGACCACACAAGAACCCAAGGCATGGTACACTGAAATATGAAGTGTAACAAAGTGGAGATGAAACTCCACTCAACTCGAAGACTGGTGCAACTCAATACAGCAAAGATCGTAAAGACCTGAACATCAACTACAACAAAACAAACTGTCCAGCCTAATGTATATCAAACTGGTAATACAAATGGAAACACATGAGCTAATGAATGCTACTGATGTAACATGCTCAAAGTAAGCCCAAGATTGCAACTCGACAGCAGTTAGAAGGATCGAGTGCAGACCTATGAAAATAATGACCTAAAGCTTTGTATATATGCATGCAACTTATTAAAACTACCTGTAACTTAATCCACTAATATAAATGGGCAACCCAGTATATATGCACGACATACAAAATCTTGGGCAACAATTATACATGCACGTAATCAAGGATATGGTTTTCAAAGATAACGCACGCACGTTGATGAAGAAATGCAAGCACATATACTATAAAATAAAGGCTTTCAAACTGTACATTTATGTACATGGACCTAATTCTTTGTGCAACTCAAATTAACAACAGGAAAGCACCAAAATAAATAGGCAGCACAGTTTTTAAATTAGAAACGTGAGTGTAACACTCACTTGAACGCATGAAACTTGGCATGGCAAAACGTGGCCTGTATACTCAACATGAACGTAAGCAAGCAAGGCTAAATTAATATGTTCACTGACTTAAATTTTGCCCACATTTTTGAATGCAATGAAGACTTTTGAAATGACCAGGTATTGCACGTATCTACATTAAAATGCACTTAAACAAAATCAAAGTGACCTGAACAAAACTATGAATTTCGTATAGTCGCACAAATGTACGAATTCGAGCAAAATCAGAAATCATCTAGTAAAGGAATTCAGACAAACAAAAATCAAGGACCTCAAATCAATCCAAATGGTAGAACGAATTAGATGTGAGTAATACAAATTACTCACCTCGTTCGAAGAATCAAGACCTAAAGACAAAGCAGTTCAATATCACACGCAAAGATAACAAAGACCATCAAGTCATTGCAACATGAACAATAAAGCAGTAAATACCATGGCAATGCTCGGAATACAAATCAAAGCCAGAAACTCACAAAAATCAAAGTCAAGCTCGAAGTCACCAGAAAAATGAAGTGGAATTCTCATCTCAAAATGGTTTTCACAAAATCAAAGTAACTGTTTTCTCACAGTAGTAAAATGGTGATATTCGATAACATTATTAAGTCATGGAACCACATAACATGTTACTGCTGAAGCGTCAAAGTCACCACTGGTCGAAGCGAAGTGTCAGGTTCAAATGTAGTTCGAACCCAACTGTGCCAAAGTCACAAATACTCAACACAATAGTTCATCTCAAAGCAAAAGAATACAAAGCCGATGTCAATAGAGCATCTCAGATAATACTCAAGCAAACAATATAATTCGTGCGGCAAGCAAAATGAATCGACAAACTTAACCGCTTGAATACAACGAAAATCCACGAATTCAAATCCTAATTACACTTAAGCATGAATTAGATGTGAGTAGGACTCACCATTTATCGACGAGGCAGTGAAGCTAAATCCTTAGCGATCGAAACGAAGGTGACTCGATTAATCGAGGAGCAGCGTGCAAGACGACGTAATCCCTCGATCGACAAAAGAACGAACGCCAAATCGACCAAAGCCCTAGCTTCTGAACGAACGAACAAAGACATTTCTTGTGGCCGCCATTATCGTTCGATTGTCTTCATTTCATTAGGTTTTCGTTTTCGAATAATATGGAAAAAAGGGGAACGGTTATTTTATTTATCACGGCACAAAGGATAAAACATGGGCCAAGTTTCCCTTACAGCCCGCATACCCTTTATCAATTTACTAAAAGAATTTTCCAATAGCAATTTTCAACCGGTTTGATCGTCATTTTGACGATGATTAAAGATTTCAAAATCCCCGGTTGTTACAGACTCCCCTCCTTATCAAAATTGCGTCCCCGCAATTTTCATAATTAAGGTTGTCAATAACAATTATTTTTCTAACATAAACTGGTTAAGCTAGAAAGATAAATGTCGAGAACCCAAACGCCAAAGAAATCTTCAATTACCAATTAGATAATCAAAATACAGAAATCCCAAAACAGCAATATCTAATTATCGATACGATAATTAGAAAACAACAAAATCTAATTATCAACAAAGATAAGTAGAAAACACAAATCATAAATCGCAAAATCACAAATATCTAGTTATTCAACAATTAACTAGAAAACACAAACTCCACGATCAACAAACTCTAACTATTACCAGAAATAGATAGAAACAGCGATTCAAATAAAATCAGCATACTCTAAGCTCAAGTAGAGATTAGAAATTCTCATATCAATAAAATCAGCAATCAACCAATTATCCAATTATCAAAAACGACAATCAGAAAACATCAAATATCTAATTATCTCAAACGATAATCAGAAGACATCAAATCATCAATTATCTACTTATTAAGGCGATAATCAAATTTCAAATCAACAAATATTCGATTATCTAAAACGATAATCAAATTTCAAATTCAACAAATATTCGATTATCAAAAACGATAATCAAATTTCAAATCAACAAATATTCGATTATCTAAAACGATAATCAAAATTCAAATTCAACAAATATTCGATTATCAAAAACGATAATCAAATTTCAAATTCAACAAATATTCGATTATCAAAAACGATAATCAAATTTCAAATCAACAAATATTCGATTATCAAAAACGATAATCAAATTTCAAATTCAACAAATATTCGATTATCAAAAACGATAATCAAATTTCAAATCAACAAATATTCGATTATCAAAAACGATAATCAAATTTCAAATTCAACAAATATTCGATTATCAAAAACGATAATCAAATTTCAAATCAACAAATATTCGATTATCTAAAACGATAATCAAATTTCAAATTCAACAAATATTCGATTATCAAAAACGATAATCAAATTTCAAATTCAACAAATATTCGATTATCAAAAACGATAATCAAATTTCAAATTCAACCAATATTCGATTATCTAAAACGATAATCAAATTTCAAATTCAACAAATATTCGCTTATCTAAAGCGATAATTAAATCTCAACTCAACAAATATTTAATTATCTAAAGCGATAATTAAATCTCAAATCAACAAATATTTAATTATCTAAAGCGATAATTAAATCTCAAATCAACAAATATTTAATTATCTAAAGCGATAATTAAATCTCAAATCAACAAATATTTAATTATCTAAAACGATAATTAAATCTCAAATCAACAAATATTTAAGTATCTAAAGTGATAATTAAATCTCAAATCAACAAATATCTAATTATCACAATCGGTAATTAGAAACAACAAATATCTGATTATCAAAAACGATAATCAAAACTCATATCAACAATTATCTAATTATCACAAGCGATAATTAGAAACAAAAATATCTGATTATCAAAAACGATAATCAAAACTCATATCAACAATTATCTAATTATCACAAGCGATAATTAGAAACAACAAATATTTAATTACCGATACGATAATTAAATCTCATAACATCAGATATCTAATTACCTGCAGATAATTAGAAACAACAAATATCTAGAAATCAGTTAAGAAGACTAGAAAATCAACATAAAAGCTTGGATCGATCCCATCAGATGGCGAGTTTTTAATTCGCCGCACGTGCATCAACAAATGGCCGAAGCCTACCAAGTACTCAACATAATTTTGGCGCCCAACAAATGACCCGAAGGTCCACATAGTGACCCGAAAGTCTAGTACTAGTATTTGACCCGAAGGTCCATCAGAGTGGCCCGAAAGCCCAACAAATGACCCAAAGGTCCTCATAGTGGCTCGAAAGCACACGAAAGCATCAAAATATTTCAATTAACGAGTCCGGAATTAACCAAAATAGCAAACGCACATGTCCCATAACCACGATTTTTACTAAATCGTTTAATTTTCTTCATCGTTTCCTTGAAAGTGCAAATCATCAAAACGACAGATATTTCAATTAACGAGTCCGGAATTAACCGAAATAGTAAAAGTGTGGTTCCATACTCCGCACTTTTGCTAAATCGTTTAAATCTCTTCATCGTTTCCTTGAAAGTGCAAAATTGTGTATTTTGTAAAAATACACTTTACATTCTCAAACGGACAAGTCCGGAATTAAGCGAATCAGTAAAAGAAAGGGGTCATAGTCCTCGATTTTGCTGAAATGTTTAAATCACTTCCTCATTCTTTTGAAAGCGCAAACTGTTAAAATTCCTGAAAACAATTTTATTTATTTTGTAAAAATAACAATTCACATTCTCAACTGGACAAGTCCGGAGTTAAGCGAAACAGTAAAAGAAAGGGGTCATAATCCTCGATTTTGCTGAATCGTTTAAGTCGCTTTCTCATTCTTTTGAAAATGCAAACTGCTAAAATTTTATAAAACAATTTTCATTTTAAAATGATTTTTCCAATCACGTGATTAAAACAGCAAATCAGTAACAATTTCCATAAGGAAATTGTACTTCTCAAAATACCATAAAAATGGTCACAAATCAGTATTGCGGAATAACCGCTTGAAAATCCACTTTTAAAACTTGACGGTTACTCAAGCCAAAGCAACAGCAATTTTTAAACGTCCAAATCTCATCAAAATAATTTACATCAAAATGTAATATCAGTGAATTTTCATTCATGAAAATGCCACAAAACACCGTGCTTCAAAAATTTAGCATTGGTGTAAAAATCCCGTTATAAAAATAACGGCAACAAAATACGTTTCATAACCAAGCATCGGTTCAACGTAAAATAAATGCAGTAACGTGCAATTCATATTTGCACGCACACTACAATATACACAAAGAAATTACTCGAATGTATCTTCAATGAAGAAAATTCAAAACAGCAAAATCTAATCAATAGATGATTAGTACAAAAGAAAGCCAGTGGAAATTTCAACAAAAATCACATATCTGCAATTTCTTCGAATCCTCAATTCGGATTCGAAATTCTCAAAGAAACAAAATAATTACGGCTATGTAAACAACAAATGAAATTCATATTAATTTCATATTTTGATTTTTAAATAAAAAAGATTATCAGTTGTACTCAGCGAAGACAGTTTCACTGTTTCCGCTGCGCACTCTGATAACAAAACACAAATCAATCAAATCATCAGAACACAATTTCACTTTTACTTTTAAATAAAGATATTTAAAAATTTACATCTAAATTTCAAAACTTTAGTTTTGACTCAAAGCACAAATAAAACATCGTCCAATAGTTGTAACATATGTTCCATCTAAGTTATGTTTTATATTATGTCCATAAACCTCGCTCTGATACCAACTGTGACGCCCCACCTCTATGCTCATAATAACAAAGAGTATTAAAAGAAATACTGTCTATTATTACGAAGAATAAGGCTGGATAGGAGCGGCCATCCGTAGTTGGCCTTACGCTAATATTGGTTACCTCGATAGGAGTGGTATATACTTTTCATTTTTCATCTTATTTATTTACTCCCATCGACATACCCAATTATCAGTATAAAACAAACTACGATGGTTCATAATAGTTTAGGACATTAGATATAACAATAACACAGATAATATAAATGCGGAACACAGATAAAAACAAAAATCTCATATATATATAACTGATGTCAGTTACAACATAGTTGACACCATACATATGATACAACTACAACTGTCGACTCTGGAAGTTATATATACAAGTACATTATCAACTAATATACATGAATACATATCAACCTATACAATGACACGACTTCTACAAATGACAAAAGACAACTTCAAAAGAGGTGAAAAGTCTTCATAGCCTGAACAGCAACTAAAAGAAGGAAATCTACAACCTGAAATAACTCGGGTCTGACCCGAGTTTTACATTCAAAAGAAAATAATACACGGGTCAGTCTAATTCAAACTCAGTTATTAGTGCATAGGAGCAATAATAATCAACATCAAATAGACGACAGTCACAAAAATCTCGTATATCCAACTTCTCGATAAGAGAATCGGATAACGGCAGATATAACACTAAACAGTGTTAAACAACAATTCAACAATCCAAATCAATTTAAACAATTGAAATGTCAATTTAGAAACATCAATGTTGATTGGCTGCAGTACACGCTAACGTGTACTGCCTCGCCAATACAGCCTATGAAATACTCAGAAGATCACTGAATCCAAAAGCAAACGAATCCAACTCAAATCAAAATGAACCATTTCAAAATACAACTTCAAAATATTTGAATTGACAACACGAAACAATCCCAACAATTGAAATCATCAATTATAACATCGTCTGATTTGGCTGCAGTACACGCTCGCGTGTACTGCCTCGCCAAAATCAGATGTAACCATAAATATATGCTAAATAAATCTCCAAGTGAAACGCAGTAAAAACCCAAGTGTATAAGCAACAGCCTCGATAGCAAGAGAATAAGACAACAGCAGTCTGCAAGTGCTGACCACACAAGAACCCAAGGCATGGTACACTGAAATATGAAGTGTAACAAAGTGGAGATGAAACTCCACTCAACTCGAAGACTGGTGCAACTCAATACAACAAAGATCGTAAAGACCTGAACATCAACTACAACAAAACAAACTGTCCAGCCTAATGTATATCAAACTAGTAATACAAATGGAAACACATGAGCTAATGAATGCTACTGATGTAACATGCTCAAAGTAAGCCCAAGATTGCAACTCGACAGCAGTTAGAAGGATCGAGTGCAGACCTATGAAAATAATGACCTAAAGCTTTGTTTATATGCATGCAACTTACTAAAACTGCCTGTAACTTAATCCACTAATATAAATGGGCAACCCAGTATATATGCACGGCATACAAAATCTTGGGCAACAATTATACATGCACGTAATCAAGGATATGGTTTTCAAAGATAACGCACGCACGCTGATGAAGAAATGCAGGCACGTATACTATAAAATAAAGGCTTTCAAACTGTACATTTATGTACATGGACCTAATTCTTTGTGCAACTCAAATTAACAACAGGAAAGCACCAAAATAAATAGGCAGCATAGTTTTTAAATTAGAAACGTGAGTGTAACACTCACTTGAACGCATGAAACTTGGCATGGCAAAACGTGGCATGTATACTCAACATGAACGTAAGCAAGCAAGGCTAAATTAATATGTTCACTGACTTAAATTTTGCCCACATTTTTGAATGCAATGAAGACTTTTGAAATGACCAAGTTTTGCACGTATCTACATTAAAATGCACTTGAACAAAATCAAAGTGACCTGAACAAAACTGTGAATTTCGTATAGTCGCACAAATGTACGAATTCGAGCAAAATCAGAAATCATCTAGTAAAGGAATTCAGACAAACAAAAATCAAGGACCTTAAATCAATCCAAACGGTAGAACGAATTAGATGTGAGTAATACAAATTACTCACCTCGTTCGAAGAATCAAGACCCAAAGACAGAGCAGTTCAATATCACACGCAAAGATAACAAAGACCATCAAGTCATTGCAACATGAACAATAAAGCAGTAAATACCATGGCAATGCTCGGAATACAAATCAAAGCCAGAAACTCACAAAAATCAAAGTCAAGCTCGAAGTCACTAGAAAAATGAAGTGGAATTCTCATCTCAAAATGGTTTTCACAAAATCAAAGTAACTGTTTTCTCACAGTAGTAAAATGGTGATATTCGATAACATTATTAAGTCATGGAACCACATAACATGTTACTGCCGAAGCGTCAAAGTCACCACTGGTCGAAGCGAAGTGTCAGGTTCAAATGTAGTTCGAACCCAACTGTGCCAAAGTCACAAATACTCGACACAATAGTTCATCTCAAAGCAAAAGAATACAAAGCCGATGTCAACAGAGCATCTCGGATAATACTCGAGCAAACAATATAATTCGTGCGGCAAGCAAAATGAATCGACAAACTTAACCGCTTGAATACAACGAAAATCCACGAATTCAAATCCTAATTACACTTAAGCATGAATTAGATGTGAGTAGGACTCACCATTTATCGACGAGGCAGTGAAGCTAAATCCTTAGCGATCGAAACGAAGGTGACTCGATTAATCGTGGAGCAGCGTGCAAGACGACGTAATCCCTCGATCGACAAAAGAACGAACGCCAAATCGACCGAAGGCCTAGCTTCTGAACGAACGAACAAAGACATTTCTTGTGGCCGCCATTATCGTTCGATTGTCTTCGTTTCATTAGGTTTTCGTTTTCGAATAATAAGGAAAAAAGGGGAACGGTTATTTTATTTATCACGGCACAAAGGATAAAACATGGGCCAAGTTTCCCTTACAGCCCGCATACCCTTTATCAATTTACTAAAAGAATTTTCCAATAGCAATTTGCAACCGGTTTGATCGTCATTTTGACGATGATTAAAGATTTCAAAATCCCCGGTTGTTACAGTTTTATTTATCATCTTGTTATTACATCGGTCAGAAATTTATTTGGTAATTAATGGAGAATTAACGGAGAATTAATATGATTGAAATATTACAATTGATATAAGAAGAAACGTTAACTATTGAGACAAAATGAAAACTTATTTTAATCAATTTCATAAGGGAATTGTTGCTTTGATAATAAGAATGTAAATCAAAATAAAAGAATTTGTTTGAAATTTAAATATATAATGAACGGGTTTTATTACGGTTGTAATTAAATGTTGGAATTGATTTAGTATATAGATATAGGGTTTAACATGGAAAATTGGATTTCAAAGGAAAACAATTGGATTAATTATCTTCCTTGTATTAGAGTATGTTTTGAGATTTAATTATTGTAAATAATAGTAATTAAATCTTGCTATTAATAGAAAAATAGAAATAAATGGTAATTAATTAGTGATATGTGCAACTTACATTTTGTGTTAAAAAAATAACGAGAATTCGTTGGAATCTAATATTGAATATAAACTGCAATAAGAGATGTTGAAATCCATTTAACTGAATAGAAAAGACTAGTGCATTGTAATTAATAAGTTCAGCGTAAGAACTTACATTTTTAAATTAAATTAAAATGAAAATTTGAATGAACTTTAAGCCTTGACTTGAAAAGAATAAAATGAATGTTTATCTCTAATCGGAATAACAAATGTTGAATTTAAATAAAGAATTGAGTGAATGTTTTAATGAAGGAATAACATAAGTTGTTATTTGAAATGTATCTTGGAGAAGTTGATTTTCAATAAGATAAAACATTTACTTTGTAAATAGTGTATAAATTTTGTTGTATATGAAATTTTATAAAACATGTTTGAATTGGTATAAATAAAAAGAAAACTGTGTTTTATGATTAGAATTCGTTTAAAATTAATAATGAAATTAATTGGAGTTAGATTAAATGAAATGTTTCAATTAAAAGGAAACAAGAATGAACTAGTAATGAATGAGTTAATATAGGAACTTGTATTTTTGTGTAAAAATGGAATGAACATTTTAATTAAAATAATTGCATGTTTCGAGACGTATAAAATAAAATTTTCATTTTGAATAAGTATGATTTTGTATAAAGAAAATTGAAGTATGGAGTAATATATATATGAACACACTTATTAGCACTCAAATTTTAAAATACATCAGAGGGTTCATGGTTATGTGAACGTTGTGAAATCAATTAGAAATTACCTTATATTAATAGTTGTACATTAATTACACATGTTCACATATATTTATTTTCCATTTTATACATGGTTAAAACTTGTAATTTGGTTATATTAATATGACCGTTACAGTAATTAAAAAAGTAAAGTACATCATTTTTATAGTGCATAGATAGATATATATTCATAAATTAATAAAATAGGTTTGAGTAACATAAATAAATATATAGGGATATTGGTTGATTAATTGATTGTTTGATTAATTGATTGATTGATTGATTGGTAATTGATTGATTGCGTTAATGAAAGATGCACATATATTAACGTAAAATGAATGTTTTAATAAAGAATTAAATGATATAAATATGTGTATATTTGGGTTTCGAATTAATTGGAGTAAGTTTTGGAATTTGGACCCCAAAAGTTTGTATAGTATATAAGTGGCCCTTCATTTGCTTTATATTTATTATCACATCCAAATTCTCTTTCTTTTCGTTTCCAAGTTCTCTATGTAGGTTCCATTTGTGAATCCATTTTATTGTTAGACTACTCATTCATTTCTTATTAATTAATAATAACCTCATATGATTAATTTATAATTAATAATTGCCTCATTCTTTTCATTTGTTTCTCATTTGTTTGTTTGCTCCTTTACAAGTACTTTACTTAAGTTTTTTTTTCATTTTTAACGTGAACATCCAAATTAATATTCATGCCACCTCATTAGCATTTACTATCCTTCATTTCTAAAGTTCATTTTGTTTACGCATTATAAGTTCTTGTAGCTTCCTTTTATTGGCAATTCATTCTCCTGAAGCTTCATATTTAAAAACAACAGATTTATTTTTATCTTCATTCATATATTTATTTCTTTACTTCACCTCTTTCAATACTACTGTTTTTAAGGTTGTTCATATTTTTTCTTTATTTCAATTTGTAGTTTGTTTATATATACTTTATTAGCCTTTCATTTGTTTCCATCTTCATTCCTATAGCCACATTTCATTTTTCAAATCTCATCTTCTATAGTTCGTTTTTCCAAACAAACTTCCATCTCGTTTTTTCTCACTCTTCACCTTCCTCCTTCCTTTTTCATTTTTTTTCTTCTTCAAATCTCCTTCTTCTCTTTTTTTCAAAGCTTTTTTTATTCTTCAAATCTTCTTCTTCTTTTTCAAAGCTTCTTTTTCTTTTTCAATTATCTTCTTCTGCTTTTAAATTTTCTTCTTCTTTTCCAAAATTTCTTCTTCTTTCCAAATCTTTTTCTTCAAATCCAGGTCTATACAAACTCCTCTATCTCTTCCAAAACTTCTAAAAAAAGATTAAGATAGCAAGGAAACAAATCAAAAGGAGGAAGTAGCGAATCCAAATCTGACTAGAAAAGGGAAAGCCAAAAGGTGAGTGATTAAACTCACTCACGCAATACTAAAATTTTTGTTGCAAGTTAATTAAAATTTATGATGTGATATATAAATTTTTGATTGTTGTTTATTGATTTAAACTGACATTTGAATTGATATTGGATCTGAATTGACATTAAATTGAATTGGCATTTAAATTTATATTGGAATTCAATTGCAAGTTAAAACCCCGACATTGATTACTATGAACTGTTGTGATATATTGGTTGATTTGGATGTTGTTTGAAATGGATGTTTATTGATTGATATGTTGGATGTATAGTTATTATTTATTTAAATATGTCTCTGTTATCACCTTGTATATTATTGACATCATTTAAATGACCATTTGAATCATTTTAAAATTTAGATAACTATGACATTTATATTATGGGTTGAAATGATACATACCCATACAATTTCTTAAATTCGGACTGTTTATTGGAATTGAATTATTTGAAAGGTTTAAGTTTTTAAATTTAAACTTCGGATTTATTTTAAATAAAGTGGTTAAAATTGGTATTTTGAATTATTTAAAATATCTTAAATTATTATACTCACGTTGTACACTTGATAGGAGATGGAAAATCCCGTAACATCTCTGAAGCTACTGCATTCATATTTTACTTGATTTAGTTTTGACTTACATAGGCATTTTTGGTATCGACTCGAGTGTATTGTTTTTCATTATGCTCGGGTCAGCCTGAGTATTTCAATGTTTGAAGACGTTATTCCTTGAAGATGAAGATGAAGATTGGTGATCCTATTTATTATTATTTTTACGCTGCATTATTTGATATGTTCGTTTATTTTACTCTGATTAATGTTGAAAAAAAAGTGTACTCAAATGTATATTCTAAAACGGCTTCATGAGCTATTTTATTTGATTATTATATTTTGTCGTTCCGCTGCGAGATTCTGTATATTGCTTTCCTTCTTTTATCTTATTTTCTCTATTAAACCCTATTAATAATCCGCCCTTTTGAATGGTTTGAGTCAGACATGTGTGGTTTATTGTTGACGTAAATTGTCCAAAAAGGTGGGTCGTCACAAAATCACATGCTAAAAAGTGAAAAATCTAAATTGCTTTAAAAAATAGATGAATTAGAAAATGAGCTTGAAAATGTTAAGAAAATTAAAAATTCTAATTGTAAAAGATGTTTAATTATGAAAAAGAATTTGTTCATTTTCATAAAACATTTCAAAAGCTAGAAAAGAAAATTTAGATTTCGACGAAAAATGAAACCGTGTTTGTTTTCAAAAATAATATTTTACATAAGGAGATGGAATGTTTTAAGAAGTCAGAGAATTCCAAATGTGCAATTTTTGAATGAAAATTAAAAGAGGTCAAAGAAAATTTCAAAACCCTTGAAAACGAAAACATGATTTTGAAAAATAGCAAAACTGAAATTATTTGAATAAATCACAAATTTGAAAAAGCAAATGAAAAAATCAAGGATTTGGAAAATTTTGAATTTAAAAAACGCAAACTTTTCAAAACCGAGAAAATTGAAATTGAGACCAAAATAAAAGAGCTCGAAAATGAAAATTTGGTCTTATAAAGAAATGACTTTCAAAAGAGGGAGAATAACTAAGTTTTCACTGGAGAAAAATCATTTAGTATGTTAGTAAGAAATCAACCCTTTGCGAATAACAATAAAGGACTTGGATTTGAAAAGATGTCAATTTATAAACCAATGACTAGTAACATCACTAGCGAAAGAAGTGTGATACCCAAGAGCATAAAGTGTAGTAATATAGGACATTGCTATAATAACTGTCAAAACAGAAAAAAAACAGAACGGTTAAATAAACTTGGACTCCAAAATGTACAAGTATAAATATTCCAAAATTCAAACAAATTTGGGTTCCTAGGGGTACAACTGTTAAAATTAATGATTTGCCTTTTGAATTAATTTGGATACCAAAAGTTACAAATGAAAGTGAGAGTGGTCCTACATCCTTTGTTAGACCACTCGCTTCCTATAATAATTAGGTACAAAATGGACTGAGAAACAACTACGATAACTTCGAGTTGTTCTATATATGGTTAAAGAGCAATAATTTCAATGTTCCTTAGCCTAGAAAAATGAGGCGGAGATCTACATACTTTGTTGAAAAATGTTGAACCAGAACCTAACATCAAAGGTAAGTAAAGGTATGATCTCTAAACCCTATTGTCTTTTCTTATTGTTGTTTCTATCTTTTTTAACTTTGCTGTAGTATAATTACCATATCTTGAGCTCTTTAACTCCGATTTTCAAAATTAATGATAATTTGGAAAATAGATAGAAATTTCAATAAATTTTATTTTTTTTTTTTTTCTAGAATTTGAACTTAAACCAATGAAAAATTGCAAATCATTCATAATATTGTTTGAAAACGGTTTAAAAATTTCTTAACACAGCTGTAGTGATTCGATCATAATTGAACATATTTACTCTGAATTTTGAAATTCTTGAGGTTATGGAAAGTGAACTGATAGCACTACAACTTTACTTTTTTGAGTTTTGCTGATTCATTTTGTAAAATCTTAAAAAACAGTAATCATTTCAGTACATCACCTGAAAAGTTTCTCTGATTTATGCAAACAAGTTGCAATATTTTAGACATAACCTTTGAGTGATTCATCAACTTGACTTGAAACCAATTATGAGGAGTAGCAATTTTGAATATCTAAAGCTTTTACGTTTTGTGCTGAATCAAATTACAGATAAAGCTTTCAAAAGTGGTTTTAAATGGACTGAATTTTCAAAACAAGAATTGTCAATTGCTTTGGTACAACGATTAACCTTCGTTGCCTTTCTTTACGACTAAAAATCAATGATCGAAGAATTTTTAGTTCCGTGTGTTCTTTTTTGATATAAATGATGTTGCCTTTGTCTGATATGAATGGCCTTGTTGAAAATTTTTGAACCAATTCAAATGATATTGAGGAGTACACGACCTGCTTGTTTAATAATATACCATTTTAGGCAACTAGAGTACAAGTGGTATTAGACACCACTTCATTTGAAATCATATTTGCATATTTAACTAATTTTAAAATTTGCAGACATCGTATTTACAAAACCCCATGTAGAAAATAGATTTTCACAACTTTTGGATTTAGAAAATTTCCGAATAACTCATATTTTTATCTTGATTTTTTTTAATAAAAATATTCTTGTTTAATTTAGTAAGGGATTCACTCTTAAAAGATGGTTCGTGACCGCTTAAACCTTTTGATATTGATCAAAAGTTAGTAATAGCGATCGAGAAAGTGATGGATAGTGATTAAATTAACTTCATAGCGAGAGAAAGTATATGTTCAAAGTTACTAGAAAATTGAACAAGTTTTATAATATTTTTAAAATTAACACATATTCCATGATCATTTCCACCACTATCATCTTTTCTACAATCCATACACCAAAATTTAATCTAGTGTACAAAAGTTGTTGTTTCAAATCAAGTAATTATATTTTTAAGTGTAATTTATAATTCTATCCCAAAGTATTCGCACTGTCATTTAAAAGTTCTCACAGTTATGTATGAGTGAATAACTTTAATCTATGGATTCATGCTTCCATTCTCATTTAAAAATCCTTACGGTTATGCATGGATGGAACTCGTATACAAGGGAGAGATAAATATTAAGTAGTTTCTAACTTCATTTAAAATTCCTCACGGTTATGCATGATTAGAAAATTCTTGACGTTCTTTTTAAATAACTACTAATCTCATTTAAAAGTCCCAACGGTTATCATGGTTAGAAAGTGTTTAACATTTTTTGTATAATATTTAAAAGAGTAAAAATAATTCACTATTACTGTATAAATTTCTCCTAATACATAATTCAATCGTCACTCTAAAGTGGAATTTGTATTTAATGAATAAAATATAAGGATTTTTGTTTGATTGATTGGAATTTGCAATATATATTCCTCTATGTATGATTTGTGATTTTAATCAAAATTCATCACTATTTCAGTTGTTACTGTTATTTTGATGATAACAAAATGGGGAAAGAGGTTAAGATTTTGGTGGTTGAGTAATAACTCTACTGATATTCAAGAGTTGTTTTTTTATTTTTCGAATGTTGTTTTAGCAATTATTTTAACAATCAGTTTTTTATTTATTTTTTATTGCATGCATACGTGTAGGAGAGGTTTAGTAGTAGGGGAGTATCTTAATAGAAGGAGCTTGAACACATTATGTCAAACATAGTTTTTTCTTGCAAAATCTTAATATATGTTTGTAATTATCAAAAGAGGGAGATTATAGAATATAATAGTTTATGATTTTTATTTGATGATAATAAACATATATATTTTTTAATGTGTTTGCTATAGTACTATTGCAATATCATTGAATGAAATAAACAGAACAAATTGCATTACAACAAACGTTTTATTTCATTACAATTTTTATAACACACACGAGTTTTCACAATAATTTCTATACAGTATTCATATACATTACAATTTTCTCTCTCATACACAACATACTTTTCAATTACAATATTTTTCTACTTAATACAATTTTTGTCTTCTTGCTCCAATTGCGTTTTCCAGTCATCTACTTGGCCTGTTAAATAACAAAGCAGTAAAAATAAAAAGAAACAAACTGAAACTGCAAAAATAAAAATATAATTGAATACAATATTGCCTCAGTATATGATTTGATTATTTCCATATTTTAAACCTGAACCAAAAATAAATGTGCATAAGCAACTTATGACATGCACAGTGTACCACTGTACATGCCATAAGGCTGAGAAAATTAAAATGAACAAGTAGCCCACAAAAGAGAAAGCAAAGGTCAAGCCTAAATGTACTTCAGGCTCAACACAATGCACGACTAGATAGTAGACAGCTATAGCAAGGTCAAGCCATAATGGCTCAATAGAATCACATTCAAGCCCACAAGAGAATGATACACGTATTAGGCTATGCAACAAAGTCAGGTTCAAAGGCTGGTGCAGATTCAAATGAAGAAAACATGATGCAGACATGTACAACAAAGTTTCGCATGTACACGCACAGGTACATGCACTCAGGCATGCACACACAGGTCTATGAAACACATAAAACAAGGTGAATGTGGTGCAAACAATCAAAGTACTCAAAGGTGCACAACCAAACAAGGCAGGCCAAAGCACATAATTCACTTCAGACAAATAGTAGGTACATGCGCATAAGGCAATCTCAAGTGCAAGTGCACATAGAGGCTAAGCAAAGATGAGTTTCAACTGCAAGTACACATACAGGCACAACAACAGTACACACACAAGATTAGATCACAATATCGGTTATAAACGGCAACATCACTGCCATATCATCACAAAATCAACATTTACCAGAACACAACCAAATAGAGAATAAGCTGCAAACAACAAAGTTCACATCCATCTCTCTACAACCATACCAGTCCAAAATCGCAACATCTTAAACTCAACTTCATCACACTGATAGCAATTATCAATTATCATAGAACAACATATACAAGTGCACACGGTGGTATGGTCGAGCTAACAGAAGCATGGACTAAACAACACGGTTCATTAAGTATCAATTTCCAATCAGCATCAGTAACAACAAAGTTTCAGCATCGACAAACATTTTAGAAATCAAAGCATTCGAGCATAACTCAAACAAGGGTAATAAAGAATTCAGGACGAAGCTGATTTGATCAAGTCTACAGAAGTCAAGAGCGAAATCAACATAGTCAACCAAAACCAGGTATATTCGAAATAAATCAAAAGTTTTGAATATATACCAAAGACTTGAACAAATCAAGAATCATATAATCATTCGATCAGAAATCAACGGCTAAAGTTAAAACCCAAAGTCAAAATTTGGAATTCTCATATCGAAAATCACGAAATTTATTCTAGAAACAAACTATATATATATACCCATTTCATCATCAACAATTAGATACGAGTCGAGAACGATAAAAAAATAAAAAGGGAAAATCATATCAAATAATCAATATTAGAAACTCTCGACAGTGGAAGCAATCGCAACAATAATCGCCAACAAATTGAGGAACAAGACCAATAGACAAGGAAGAACGTGATTCGAACCTCAATTTCAAGCGGCGACTTCAATTAAGAAACCCTAAAAAGAAAAGTGGAGCGGCATAATTGAAATGAATACGGGCTAAAAAGGGAGAACGTCGTTAATTGTTATTTGGGCAATATTTTTATTTTAGGGTTTCAATATTTTTTATCTTAAGTGTATTATGTTTTTAAATTTATAGATCTCTAGATTTAACTTGGATCGAACTACGGGACGTAGTTTGAAGAATTCTCAACTCGAGGATAGAGTTGAGGTGGAGTTTTGAGCATATGGTTAGAACAATCAGGTAAGCGATAGTCGCAAGTTTATAGGATTTGTAAGCAGTCAATTATTTAATTCTAGTAGAAACCTAGGAGGCAGCATTAGGCAGGTTTTGCCAATTGGGTAAAATTGTGTGTCATTTTTATTTCCGCATTTACTTTACTATTATCTTATTAGGATTTCAACATACTCTAGGATTGTTTAATCATGAAAGCCTAGATCTGAATAGGTGACCCATATTGATTTGATTGAGAAGAAATCAGAGGAAGTTAAATAAATTAGCGGAAGTCGTAACTCAATCCATAGTTGTTGATTAAAAGAGAAGAAGAATTGATTTGATCTTCTAAATTGACACAAACCTAGATCTAATTTATTTTCATAGAGGAGATTAGGAGAATAATTAGAGCTTGTGTAATTTGGAGACCATAACCCCTTATTTATAATATTGGCAGTTTCTAATTTGATACTTCAACAAATTAGAATAACCCTGGTATCTACCCATTAATACCATGACAATAATATCCTTAAACCTTTTAACTTTTATTCATAATTTGACCACTTTAGTTAGACTTTACACCAAAATAGCACAACACGGTTTATTTTACATATGTGACACACATGTTGAAATTTTCCAATAATCTCTCCTTGGGCCATATTTGTAATAATCTTGTAAATGTATATAACTTTGTGAGCTCCAAATTTTGCTATTTATAACATAAGGGTTTCCGAAACAATCTCGTCTATTAAATATGCAGGCAAAGGATCAAAGCAGCTTTCGTTACTTTTAGCGCAACTTGACCTACCAGTGGTCACATATACCAACACAATCAAACGACATAGACCAATCATGAATGCGTAGCATGAAAATTACAGGAGATGTGATCTATACATGTCTGTTTTCAACTGGTCCTACTTTAGTGAGATCAAAATGTTCAATATTTGGACAACCTATAGTGCAAACAAAACTTTATTACTTTATTTCTGATCAAAAAAAGAACTTGATATAAGTCTGTAACCGAAGTATAGAGCAATGTGTCATATGATAGTACTAAATACAAAGCCTCAATGAACTAAAATATTCTTTCATAAAAGTTACACCAATTGAACAACATGCTCATGAAAGACCTTGGATGATAATCCTTTTGTAAGTGGATCTGCCATAATGGAGTTTGTCACAACATGTTGTATAAATTATAATTTATTTTACACTCTCCCTTTATTGGAAAATTATTTGTCTTTTACTGTCACAATAATACTTTAGTGGTCTTTCAAATTTTCTAATATTCCATAACTTTGTAACAAAATTTTGCAATTATTTTCCATTATTGGATACCCCATAACAGAAAATAAATAATAGTTCCAAAATTGAGGAGGCTATAAGTGTCTATATGACAACTTTCTTATATAGGTCCACCAAAAAAATTATCATTATTACCTGAAGTGGATCTTTTATACACTTGGCATCCAAAATATTCGGATCGTAATGCTTTATGATCTCCAACCAATCCGATCTTTTATCTATGAGCATATAATCTTTTATTCCTTAGAGATATCAGATAATCATTTTGGTAACTAATCATTGATCCACTTTTAATGTAAGTAAGATATCTGCCAAATAATAAATGCAATATCCATATGTGTATATGCCTTAGCATGCATTAGATTGCATAACTCAAATGCATGAGGAATCTTTTGAATTTCTTTAGTTTCAAGGATGTTCTTATATTATTATATAAGACAACATTTGTCCCTTTTGGCAAAAGAGAATCAACCGATTCACACTTTGCATACCAAACCTTTTTATACACTTATCTTCCTAGCTCTTGTGCGATAATCCAAATATCACCACATGAATAATAATGGCGTATTTGAATCCCTAATACAAAAGAGTAAAATATAAGTGGGTTCCTTAAGTTGTTTCATCAATATCTCCATTAAGAAACATGACTTTAATATCCATCAGATATTGCTTAAAATTACAATATGTAACAAATCCCAAAATGATTCTAAAGAGTCTTTCATTAAAACCAAAGAGAAATTTTCTTTAAAAAA
This sequence comes from Allium fistulosum, assembly GCA_030737815.1. Classification (NCBI taxonomy): domain Eukaryota; kingdom Viridiplantae; phylum Streptophyta; class Magnoliopsida; order Asparagales; family Amaryllidaceae; genus Allium; species Allium fistulosum. Next base: position 1,257,576,424 of record CM060904.1, read on the forward strand.
ATTATTTTCCTTATAAGAATAGTCTTTTCTATATATGAGCCTTATACCTTTCTATATTACCCACTTGATCCCTTTTGGTTTTGAATAGTTATTCATAACCAATGATCTTGTTACTTAAATTAAAGGGAAAATATCAAAACTTTATTGTCCTTTTAGATTTACACTATATATAAATACTATAAATTCACATTTCAAACTAATATCTTGTATGGATTAACGTAAACCAACAAAAACATCTTCACCAATCCATTAGTTATCTTTATGGAGGTATACTACATAATCATCCAAAATAGTATTTCTTCTTTTCCAAGTGGAATATTTCTTTAGTAACCTTACAACTAGAGATTATTGAGTTTGGTTTCTTGAAATGTCAACCTTAATTTGAAGAATTTTTTTTTAACATTGTATTATTGTGGTTCCTGATTTACTTCTTGTCAATTAAAGGAAACAAATCCTATACATTATCCGAAGAAGTAACCATAGTTGAATCAAAGATAATGATTCTCTTTAAAGACAGCGATACATACCTTAAAATTTTATTTAACATTGTCTTATTATGGTTCTTAATTTACTTCTTGTTAATGAATGGAAACAAATCCTATACATTATCCAAAGAAGTATAATTGAATTGAAGATAATGATTCTCCTTAAAGACAATGATCATACTTTATTTCTCCCTCCAAACTCAACGTCCTCAACAAACTGTTGCATTTCTCATCTTAATTTTATTCTCTTAGTATGGGTTTATAAAACTTGTAGCTTTTAAGTCGCTTAGATATCATAAATTATTTTCTATCTTTAGTGCCTCAATTTAGAATTATTTAGTAAGTTGAAACAAATAATCATATTAATCACCAAATCAAAAATTGAGACTTCATTATAAAAGGTATTTAGCGTAAGTAGATATAAGCTATATTTTAAACATTAGGAGTTTTAATTCCAACAATGTTTGAATTTATTCATAAATTTATCTTTTTGTTTTTAAAAGAACAATGATAACCAAATTTGTTCCTATCAAAATTAGAAACGAAATCTATCTAAGTGATAGTATAACAACAATATCAAACAAATTCAAAACAATATGCATATCTTTTTAGACATGACATGTGTGATATCTAGTAGAAATCTATTTATATGTCCATAGATTTCATAAAAGAAACAACTATAAATATATCCTTCTATTTCTTTTGTTTAGTCCTTAGCGACTTTTTTATCCTTATTTATACATTTATTTACTATGTATGATAAATAGTCTCTTTCTATCTTATCATGCTTCAATCTCTCTTCTTCTTGCCACAATATAAAATAAGCTCAATAAGAGGTCATTTTATTCTGAAGAAAAATAATAATAATCTTAAAATAGTTATACTGTGAATAAAGAGAGTACCAAAAAAAATAACAATAACTTAAGTGCCTTTAAATTCTGAAGCAAAATTTTCCATATAGTAGGCATTTATGTTTCCTCTACTTTGACTTTATGGAATCAAGCAATACAAAGCATGTTTGTTTCTCTTTACCATTTCGACAAAACGCTTTTCATTCTCAGTAAATAAATCCTTAAAATTAGTTATCTTTACGGATACCACATCCTTGAAAGCTTTTGAAATATTTTACTTTATAATATTTTGGCTCTTGCCTTTTGAATTACCTACCTATGAATGTTCTTCATAACATTATAAGACCATTCAATCAAATATGGGTAGGTATGACCCTCCTAATTGAAAGAGCTAGATCCATGAAGTTAAGAACAAACGACATGTTCTCTTAATAATCCTAGAGTTAGCCTCAAACAAGATAATAACATTAAAATTGGCAGACACTTTAGTCAAAATAGTTGAAAATTAAACAAAAATTAAGGATTAACGGTATATGCTCATATCCAATTATCAACAATAGTAAATTCAAATAATTGGTAAGTCTCTTGTTAAGATACCTAGCACAACATTAATATCAATTATTTGGACAGTAATATTAACTGTAGGTGGTATTCTTATTGTAATGATCAAACGCTGGCAACAAACTCAAGTCAAATAACAATCTTGCTTTGGACCGATTAGTTATTCACTTGCAAAACCTTATAATTTTCACATATTTATCATCATACATGTGTAATTTATTCGACCAAATATTAGTCTTCCTTTGGGCTGGCTAACATCTGCATGAATAAATACATACAAATATCAAACATTTTCATGAACAACTAAAATAAGAGAGGTCAATTTGGTGACATGATATTTCAATTAGCTCACTTAGAGTGTAGGATATTTACAATTAGTTTACAGAGAGACACCAAAAATATATTTGAATTTATTTGTTAGTGTATATACAATATTTCGAGTGCTATAAAACACTCTCAAAAGTACTTTAAGTCTATATGACACTTGAACATCTCAAAATTATATTTGTGGCACAACATGTTTTAATCGTAGCTGTTATAATATTTTACTTTAAGTATGTAGTTACATTCATGACATTTCCTAAATAGATATGATATAAGGCATCGTAAATAAATCACATAACAAATGTCACGAATGAAAGTGGATCAATGACTTAGGTTTTCAACATAAAATAATACATAAATGATATAGTAAATGTCGTACTAAATAACATAAATGAATGTAGTAGCTATGATGTCATAAGATTAGCTAAATGTCAGTAAGATATATGCCAAATACCACATAAAATAAATGCAATTGTATGATTAGCTAAATGACGCTTAAAATTATACATAAATGACATAGTAAATGTCATACTAAATAACGTAAATGAATGTAGTAGCTATGATGTATATCTGAATCATAATATAGCTATACAGAATGCTACTGTATCACTTTATCTTTAGTTTATTATTTGCATATTTAATTAAGGTCAGTAATCATGCATTTTGGCAAAATATGAAAACTGCTGCTCCTTTTATTTTATGATAACCAAAGCATGAAAGTGAAACATGTTTTCAATGAGCATGGGTCAAACATATAAAATATCTATAACTATCAAACATAAATGCATCCAATAATAAACCATGTCTTTTCTTATTCCAAATACAAAAATGCTGCATCATTAAATTTATTGTAATCGACACATTTAGTGCATTTATGATAATAAATTAATTCATTTATTACCATAACAACCACATTTAATATATTTATGATAAAAATAAATGTGGTTGACCTTTATGTGGTCCAAAATGTAAATTAATATCCATTTCAATAATAAAATAAATATAAACACTTTAAAGGAGCTAACTTTATTTCTAATTAATCAAAATATCTGAAATAACCAAAATACCTTATATATATATATATCCAAATTACTTAATCAAAAGCTGATTAATGTAAAATAATCATTAAACTAGATTTATATTACTTGCATAAATGGTTCTAATTAGACACACACACCCCCCCCCCCCCATTTATATAAATATTAAAGAAAATGACTGTACATATTAGATCATAATTTATTCCTCACATTAAAATTCACAACTTATTTCCAAATATAAAGTAATAAACATGTGAATACTTTAACCAACATAAGTTGTTATCAAAATTTAGACAAATTTTGATTATTTCTCTTAATTTAATGATTTCAAAATTCTAACTTATATCGTAAAGAATAAAAAGATCATTTAGATCTATATTTCTACATCAAAACAATTTCACAAATCAGCCTTTCAAATTATAATATATAGAAAAAAATTGATACTAAATCAAATCCAAAATCATTATAAAAAATTCCTTGATACATAGATCAAGCAGATCTGAAATTTAAGTGGAATTTAATGACTTCTAACTGAAGTTTAATTTAGAATTTATTTATAAAAAAATGCATAAAAAATTTTCCCAATGAAATCAATGTTGGATGGCTCTAATGCCACTTGTTAAGATTTCAACATACTTTAGGTTGTTTAATCATGAAACTTTAGATCTGAATAGGTGATCCATATTGATTTGATTGGGAAGAGATCAGAGGAAGTTAAATAAATTAGTAAAAATCGCACCTGAATCCATAGTTGTTGATTGAAAGAGAAAAAAATTTGGTTTGATCTTCCAAGTTGACACAACCCATGGAAGGCCCTGGTTGATCTAAGCTTTTGGCCATGGAGATCGATGGTGAAATATGGGAAGAAGATGAGGAGTTTTGATTAACTAAAATGTTTGTGCACGTACACAGATATGTTTGTGCTCACAGGAATGGCAGAAAATGTCGAACAGTGGTTGGCAGACTTTCAAGAAAATCAAGAAATAGCAAAATTCAAACCGTGACTCGAAGGAAGTATCAAAAAATGCAAATTTTCTCGATGAAGACATGGCTACTGTATAGAACAAGAACATTCACAAACATATATTTTTGACAAGAACTAACAATTCCAGAAAACTTTAATCCACACAAGAATGTTGAACAAGATTACTTCACAAGAATTTAACAAATGAAATTAAAAGAAATCAAAGACAGAAAACTTGAATTGTTGGCAAGAAGGAAGAATTTTAGATTTACAGTTTACTGGAAAAATATAAAAAAGAACAGGATTAAGAATGGAAAAGAAAACAAAGAAAGGAAAAATAAATTTGGCAGATTCAAGAATTCAATTCTAAAGGGAAAACGGAGAACAAAATGAACAAGAGATGAATTAACCTACAGTAGGCAAAAAGAGTTAACAAAGAATGTATTAAAGCTGATAAAAACAAATAGGTAACGAAATTAACTAAAATCTGGAATGGAAAGAAGATAGACTGCCCAATATAGTATCAAAGAAAATATGATTTTATTGCTTCAAGTTTTCTTCTGTTTTTTTTTCAATACAACATGCTTTGGTATTTATACAAACAGGCAGCAGTACAAAATGACTGAATCACTCACTCCCACCCAATTTGTCCTAAACGGCCCATTTCAAAAAATCATATGCTCACACACAATCATACTTCATTATACAAACATGCACACACTGATACTCTTATTTAATTCTCTCCACAGTTCCCAAGTCTTCATACTCTCAGCTTCTGACAAGTGCCTGCCATTACCAGTTTTCCCTTCCGATGATCTCCAGTCAACTCTGATGAACAGTGCTTAGTTGCAGTTGCAGAAGCTTCTTCCTCCTCAGTTCTCTCACAACAGCTTTTCTTCTCCATAATCATGGCTATCAAACTGTGGTTATTACATATCCCCTGCACTTCAAAAACAGACCTTGTCTCAAGGTCTAGTGTATGAAACTTCTTGATCATTGGCCAATAATCTTCCCAAGTAGCCTCCTCTTCAGGTCTGTCTTTCCATTTAACTAGAATTTGCACCAATACATCATTATTTCTAGGAATCATCCTTCTATCTAGTATCCTTTCGGGTTGTTCAACAAGTTCTTCTGTAAAACTAGGAATGCTATCTTGTATCATCACAGTATCCCCTATTTTCTTTTTTAATTGTGAAACATGAAATACATTATGAATTCGAGTATTTTCAGGGAGTTGCAGTTTATAGGCCACAGAATCTATTCTCTCCAAGACCTTGTAAGGGCCATAGAATTTGGGTGAAAGCTTATGGGTTTTGAAATTCCTGGCTATAATCTGCTTGTGAGGTTGCAATTTTAGATAAACCCAATCTCCAACTTCAAACTGTCTATCAGTTCTTCTCATATCTGCATACTTTTTCATTCTTTCTTGAGCCAATTAAAGATTGTCCTTGAGGAATTGTATCATAATATCTCGAGGGAATAATTCTTCTTCTACTTGTTCAACCTTGGAAGTATTAGGTACATAAGAGAGCAAGGTGGGAGGATCAATACCATATACAATCTTGTAGGGAGTAGTTTTTGTAGGAGTCTTCCTAGTGGTGTTTATACCAATATTCAGCTAAGGGCAGCCATTTAAACCATTCACTAGGCTTATGACACACATAACACCTTAAATAACCTTCCAAAATTTTATTCACCACTTCAGTTTGACCATCACTTTGAGGGTGATATGCTGAACTGAGTTTAAGGGAACTACCTTAAAGCTTAAAAAGCTCTTGCCAGAAAATGCTTGTGAAGATAGTGTCTCTGTCACTTACAATAGTTTTAGGCAGTCCATGTAATTTAAAGACCCTTGAAAAAAAACTAATGCTACATCTTTTGCAGTATATGGATGTTGAAGTGGAAAGAAATGAGCGTACTTACTTAGTCTATCAACTACTACAAATATGACGGTGTATTTGTGGCTTTTAGGTAAACACGTAATAAATTCCATGGAAATGTCAGACCAGATTTTGTCAGGTGTAGGAAGAGGTTGCAGTAAGCCCGGCACTAATATGTTCTCATGCTTATTTCTTTGGCACTCCTCACAAGGTTTGACAAAGCCTTCAACATTAGTCTTCATTTTTTTCCAATAAAAAACCTGCTTTAATCTATGCAGAGTTGCTTTAACCCCAGAATGCCCCCCTAAAGGAGAGGAGTGGTATTCTTTAATAAGAAATTGTGTCAATTGGTTCAAGTGATGATCAACTAAAATTTTCCCTTTTATGAATATCAAGTCTTCAATAGCTTTGTATTTACTTTCTAGTAGGTCTCTTGCTTGTACTCTTGCTAATAGTTGTTGATACCATGGTGATTCATGCAGAGCTTCCCTGAGTTTTTGTAGCCAAGGAATCTGCACTGTGGATATGGCTTGCACCAGGTATTTTATTCATCTCAATTTCACCTATCCTTGACAAGGCATCAACTACCTTATTCTCCTCGCCACTTTTATATTCCACCTTATAATCGAATGCATGAAGTTTAGCCAACCATTTTCCTTGCACACCCGTATGTATCTGTTGTGTTAATAAGTATTTTAAGCTCTGATGGTCAGTCTTTATTACAAATTGTCTCCCCATCAAGTATTGTGACCATTTTTTCGTGGCAATAATGTTAGCAAGAAGTTCTTTCTCATAAGTAGATAAAGCTAGATTTCTTCCATGGAGGGCTTTACTCAAGTAGGCTATAGGTTTTTTGTTTTGAATGAGAACTACACATACTCCCTGTCCACTGGCATCACATTCCAAGATGAAAGGCTGGGTGAAATCTGGCATAGCTAGTACTGGTGGTGAAACCAAACATTTCTTTAACTGCTCAAAAGCTTCTTTGGCTTCTTCAGTCCATTTAAAGGCATCCTTTTTCAACATTGAGGTTAGAGGCTTAGCAATTATACCATATCCTTTTATAAATTTGCGGTAGTAACCTGTAAGTCCCAAAAAAACCTCTTAAGGCTTTCAAGCTTTATGGAATTGGCCAGCTAAGGACAGCCTGCACCTTGCTAGGATCGACTGAGAGGCCTTCAGCAGAAATGACATGTCCTAGGTAATCAATAGATTGCTTGGCAAACTGACATTTGGAAAGCTTGATCACCAAAGCATTTTTCTACAAAAGATGAAAAGTTATTTCAAGGTGTTTGAGATGTTCATTCCAAGTTTGACTATACACAAGTATATCATCAAAGAACACTAAGATAAATTTTCTCAAATATGCTCTGAATATATCATTCATGAGAGATTGGAAGGTGGAAGGGGCATTTCCAACCCAAATGGCATCACCACAATGGCATCACCACAAATTCATAGTGGCCATCATGGGTTCTAAAAGCAGTTTTGTGGATATCTTCTTCTAACATTCTGATTTGATGGTATCCAGACCTTAAGTCCAGTTTCGAATAATATTGAGAACCAAGTAACTCATCAAAAAGCTCTTCAATTAATGGAATAGGAAACTTGTCCTTAATGGTTTGTGCATTCAACCTCCTATAATCAATACATAGCCTCCATGTTCCATCTTTCTTTCTCACCATAACAATAGGAGATGAGTAAGAACTATGACTATGCCTAATAATGCCAGAATCTAACATGTCTTGAATTATTTTTTCCAACTCGTTTTTGATATGATATGAGTGCCTGTAAGGTCTTAAATAAATAGGTTTGGAGTTTGGCAGAAGGGGTATTCTTTGGTCATGGGGTCTTGCTGGAGGTAATTGGAGAGGGGTTAGTGATCGGGGGATATTGCTTGAGCATGGTATCAATTTCTGATGGAATAGGAACTGCATTGTGCTCTGACTGTATAAGCTGACAACATACCATCATGGCTATTTGGCCATGCACATACTCTTTATTTAGCCTTCTCCTGTTAATGAATTTAAACTCATCCTGTTTCAAACCCTGCCAAACATAAGGCTTATCATTGTATACAAATTTAACTTGTAACTGATCTAGGTTAAGGGTTATTTCTCCCAAGCTTTTCATCCACTATGCACCAAGCACCACTTGACAGCCATCTAAAGGAAATAAAAGCAAGTCCACTGCCATGGTACATCCTTGGCACTTGAGCACAACATCATTACAAACCCCTGAACCAGTTAGTTTCTCCCCATTGGCCACCATTACTTCAAATAGTTTAGTTTCATCAACTTTCAAATCCAATTTCCTGGCAAGTTTATCATTGATGAAGCTATGGGTAGAACCAGAATCAATTAGAATATGAACTGGTTTACCCTGAATACTACCTCTAACTTTGATGGTGGATAAAGCAGGAATGCCACATAATGCTTGCAAGGTGATGGCTAATGTCACTTCAACTTGTATGTCAGATTCCACCATGGGTGCCTCATTAGCACTGGAGTCCTCCCAGTCCTGTAGTGGCATCATCCCTTCCAGCACATAGACTTGAGGAGTTTTACATTTGTGGTATCTTGACCATTTTTCCTTACAACCATAACATAAATTTTGTCTTCTCATTTCAATAATTTGGTTAGGAGTGAGGCCTCTACTTTTTGCCAGGGATTCAAGTTGAGTATCTTTGGAGCTATTAACTTGATTATAGTGAGAATAGGAAGTGGACTCTTGGGATGACTTTGGTTGAGGCAGTTGACTGGTTTTGGTAGTTGAAGTGGTAGGTGGTGGATATTTAAATTTTTTGGTTTGAAGGCATTTGCTTTCGAACATTTTTGCTAAGGCTACTGCCTCTCTAAAATCCACTAGTCTTGAAGTGAGGACATCATCCTAATTTCTTCTATTAATCCTCCAATAAATCTATCAATCAAGTACTTTGGTGGGAGAGTTTCTACTACAGCCTGCAACTGTTCAAACTTACTCAAATAAGATCTAACTGTTGTACGCTGCTTAAGTTTGGATAAGGTTTCATAAGGTCTTTCTATTTCTTCAGAATTAAATCTGACCAATATTTCCTCCTTGAAGATGGGCCATGATTCATTATTGTTGACAGTGTTCACATACCAATGATACCATTGCAAGGCTTCTTTTTTTAAAGCAAATAAACAAATTTCTACCCATTGATGTTCTTCAGTGTGATGGAATTTAAAATACTGCTCGACTGGTCTCATCCAATCTGCCACTCCTTCCTCTCCAGAATATGTAGGGAAATCTAATTTGATGATAGGATATGGGTTGTGGTTATGAAGCACATGATAATTTGGTAATGGGTTTCTGGGTTGATGAGGAGGCAGTGGTTGTTGGGGATATCTTGGTGGAGTGTTAAAGAAAGGAATTGTGACGCCCCACCTTTATACTCACACTAGCCAAGGACACTACGGGGTAATGCCGTCAACTAGCGCGAAGAATAAGGCCGCTGAGGAGCGACCATCTATGTAATTGCTTTGTGCGAGTCCCGATATGTCAGATAGTATGACATGCATTTCGTTTCAAGAGGAAATCTGACATATCAAATACAAACTCAAAGCTACCACACAGTGGCTATGTGGCCTTCGGAAACAAATATAGAAATAAGCATAACACAAATCAATCACAGATATTCGTATCACAAAGGCGGAAACAGATATGAATATATCACATAAAAGTGTACATCAAAGTAGTGGTCAAACTAGATCCACTACATCACAAAAGAATAGATACAAGTGCTAGACAAAAGAATAAGTATACATCAAGGAGTCACTATCTCGAATGTATAATAACAAAAACTACTAAGCTAAAGTAGTTAGCCAAAAGTCAGGTGACGAACCCTAATAAGAAGTCAAGCAGAAGCACCTGAAATACCTCGGTCTGACCCGAGTATTATTTAAGAAGAAAATAATAAACGGATCAGTCTAGCTATAAATATCATATAAAATGAGATAGGATAAGAGATATCACAAAAAACGTATGATAACAATAATTCCATACTGTGACAAGTATACATCAGAAAACAACAAAAATCATACAATATCTCAAATATTCTCAAACACCAAAAGAATGTCGTACTCTTTAAATTATTCACCAAAACACAAATATTGATAGAGCTTATCAATTCAATCCACGAAAATTGGTGAAACAAAAATTCTAGAAATCGACCACTAGAAGTCCAGAAAACACAAAAGGGGGAAGGCCTATCACAAACGGGAACATGAAAACTCACCAACTCGTGTATCACAAATGGGTCGCTATCCCATGGTCGCTAACCATAGAGCCGGTGCCACGACGTAGTACAGCGAAACGCCCGAGGAACCTGAAACTAAAATAATCCGGAACATCGACGTAGTACAGCGAACGCCCGATGAACCAAACTCAAATAATCCGGAACAACGACGTAGTACAGCGAACTACCGATGAACCAAACTCAGATAATATGGAACAACGACGTAGTACAGCGAACGCCCGATGAACCAAACTCCATAAAAACCATAGGTCGCTAGCCTATAAAAATGAGACGAAGCTCCATAAATCGAGGTACAGTCCCCCACGTGGACAAAGAGACATCGCAAATCGCTAGTCTAAACCATAAAATGATCACTATTGATCAATAAGAAGTGTTACTTACACTAAGCTAGTAAATATATGAGTTTAGCTTCATGTCCCATAACCACTAGCTTAACTTAAATATTTACGAACAAATTGTAGATTTCCACTCGAAAATTGTCACAAGATTTCAATCGAACAAGTCTAAGAATTAACCGACAAAGTAAACGCAAGCGTTTCATACCACTTGTTTTACTAAGCCGTTTAATTAGATTTCTCATATGAATGAGGTAAAGGTTTGTATATACTAATAGATTGGAAAATGGTTTTGAAAACGAGCTTTGTATTTAAAAGTAGTGTTGAAATCATTTTTGTGAAAGAGTTTGAGTATTTACTACTAGTATAGAAACCTTTGTATTTTAAAGTGACAAACCAGAGAAATGATTGTAGAAACAATCAATCACCAAAAATTCACATACGAAAATGTGAATTAAATCCATAAAAATCGATATCAAATCCATCAAACAGATATTCCCAAAAATCCAAAGAAAGAAGTCATCAAAGTCGATAATAAGTGATAACAACTAATCGGATCGATAAAAATCCATTAAACAATGGAAATTCACTAAAAAATAGGCAAATAGGCAAAACTGGACAGTTCTAGACGTTTGGGGGTCAATCCAGATGTCTGCATTTGGTCTCTGGGAATATTCCAGAAAACCACCCAAACGTCTGAAATTTCTAAACAGACGTCTGAAATCCCTTTCAGACGTCTGATGTGACGCCCCACCTCTATGCTCACACTAGCCAAGGACACTACGGGGTAATGCCATCGACTAGCACGAAGAATGAGGCTGGCGAGGAGCGACCATCTGTGTAATTGCTCTGTGCGAGTACCGATATGTCAGATAATATAACTTACATTTCGTTTCAAGAGGAAATCCGACATATCGGTTACAAACTCAAAGCTACTACACAGTGGCTAAGTGGCCTTCGGAAAAAAATATAGAAATAAACATAACACAAATCAGTCACAGATATTCATATCACAAAGGCGGAAACAGATATGAATATATCACAAGAAGTGTACATAAAAGTAGTGGTCATACAAGATCCACTACATCGCAAAAGAATAGGTACAGCTGCTAGACAAAATAATAAGTATACATCAAGGAGTCTATATCTCGAATGCATAAAAACAAAAACTACTAATCTAAAGTAGTCAGCCAAAAATTAGATGATGGTCCCAGATAAAAAGTCAAGCAGAAGCACCTGAAATACCTCTGTCTGACTTGAGTATTATTTAAGAAGAAAATAATAAACAGATCAGTCTAGCTATAAATATCAGATAAAATGAGATAGGATAAGAGATATGACAAAAAACGTATGATAACAAAAATGCCATACTGTGTCAAGTATACATCAAATAACAACCAAAATCATACAATATCTCAAATCATCTCAAAACACCAAAAAGAATCACATTCTTTAAATTATTCACCAAAACACAAATATTGACAAAACATATCAATGCCAATCGCATAAAAATCGGTGAAACACAAATTCTAGAAATCATCAACTAGAAATCCAGAAATCACAAAAAGGGGAAGGCCTATCACAAACGGGAGCATGAAAACTCACCAACACGTGTATCACAAATGGGTCGCTATCCCATGGTCGCTAACCATAGAGCCGGTGCCACGACGTAGTACAGCGAACGCCCGAGGAACCTGAAACTCAAATAATCCAAAACATCGACATAGTACAGCGTTACGCCCAATGAACCAAACTCAAATAATCCGGAACAACGACGTAGTACAGCGAACGCCCGATGTACCAAACTCAAATAATACGAAACAATGACGTAGTACAGCGAACGCCCGATGGACCGAACTCCAATAAACCGGAACAACGACGTAGTACAACGTTACACCCGATGAACCAAACTCCAATACACCCATAGGTCGCTAGCCTATAAAAATGAGACGAAGCTCCATAAATCGGTGTACAGTCCCCCACGTGGACAAAGAGACATCGCATATCGCTAGTCTAAACCACAAAATGATCATCATCGATCATCAAGAAGTGTCAATTACACTAAGCTAGTAAATAAATGAGTTTAGCTTCATGTCCCATAACCGTTGGCTTAACTTAAATATTTACGAACAAATTGTAGATTTCCACTCGAAAATTGTCATAAGATTTGAATCGAACAAGTCTAAGAATTAATCGACAAAACAAACGCAAGCGTTTCATACCACTTGTTTTGCTAAGCCGTTTAAATAGATTTCTCATACGAATGAGGTAAAAATTTGTATATACTAATAGATTGGAAAATGGTTTTATAAACGAGATTTGTATTAAAATAGAGTTGAAAACATCTTTGTGAAAGAGTTTGAATATTTACTACTAGTATAGAAACCTTTGTATTTGAAAGTGACAAATCACAAAAATGATTGTAAAAATAATCAATCACCAAAGATTCACATTTGAAGACGTGAATCAAAACCATAGAAATCGATATCAAATCCATCAGATGGATATTCCCAAAAATCCAAAGAAAGAAGTCATCAAAGTCGATAATAAGTGATGACAACTATCCGGATCAACAACAATCGATTAAAAATAGGAAATCCACTCAAAAACATAAGCAAATAGGCAAACTACTCAATTCCAGACGTCTGGAGGTTCAATCCAGGCATCTGAAAACTAACCAGACGTCTGGTTTAGAATCCAGACATCTGGATTTGTTCTCTGGAAATAATCCAGAGAACCCCCAGACGTCTAAAACTTCAAGTCAAACATCTGAGACCCATCCAGATGTCTGATCCTAAACTTCATGTCACCAGACGTCTGGTCACCTGGTCTTGGCAACAATTTGCCTAGGCCAAAGTTGCCAAAACGTATCTGGAGCGATCGGACGAGCAACGACGACTAAGGATTTACGCCAAGCGACAACCCAGCCTTATAGGCTCTTCGATACACCCCAAACAACATGTCCAAACATCCACAAAAGGATTTTCATAAAATTGGACCAAAACACCAAAATTTGGAAAATTCACCAAATCAATTCAAATAAAAAGCAAATGAATATGCACTAATGTTAGGAATTAATACCTAACAACAATGAAAGTTATAGACGTAGATGTGAGTTAAAGAACTCACCTTTAAACCCAAAACTCAAGCGAGAAGCTCTAAAACAAGCTAAGATAAATTCCTCTTCAACAACGACTCAAGAAACTTCAATCTAAGCTCATAAGAATAATATTTCCTAAGTTAGGGTTTAGGAATTTCTGAAATTGAAGAGAGATAGAGATATAGAAGATGAAGAGGATGCTTGCCTAAACTTCTCCTTGATTTCTAACTTGAAGTTGATCTTTCCTAAACATACTAGGGTTTTGGAATTCTAATTTCCAATCTTTTCCCCCATTTTCTCTAAAGCTTGAATGTTAGGAAATGAAGAATGAAATGAATGAAGAGGAGTTGAGTTAGGGTATTAAGATGGGTTGATGGGCTGAAACCCAAACCCAAAGCCCAAAATAGAAAAATAGCAAAATTCTACTCAACTCCAAATATATCGATGTTTATACACAAAAAAGTTGTAAACACCATTTTGGACTCAATGGAAGTGGTCTCGAGTCCCAATTCGACTATTTACAAAAAGTAACATTTTGGACTTTAATCCGATTAAAGATGCTATATTTAAATAAAACATTTAAATATACAATCGTGAAATATGCGGGTTGTTACAGACTCCCCTCCTTAAAGAAATTGCGTCCTCACAATAATTAAGAGGAAAATAAAGAGTAACAACCATAAAAGCATAACAACATAAAAGAAAATTTTGAAATAAGAAGTTCACCATAAAAGAGCGTGAAAGAATAAGTCCGGATGTGTTCGCTCGATGAATTCTCAAGATTCCCAAGAGAAATCCTTAGGATTTGAGGACCATTGAACTTTTACAAGAAGAACAACTTTATTTCGAAGGCGTTTAACCTCCGAACCAATGATATGAATAGAATGTTGCTCATAAGTCAAATTTGGTGAAACCTCAATTTCTTCAATAACACCGGGCTCAAGAATAGAATCGGAATCCCTAAGGCATTTCTGTAGTTGAGAGACGTGGAAAACGTCATGAATAGCCTAAAATTGAGCCGGTAATAGAAGGCGATAAGCCACGGAACCAATGTATTCGGTGATGGGAAATGGACCAATATACCGAGGTACAAATTTTCCCGATCGACTGAAACACACAACACCCTTCCAGGTGAAACACGAATAAAGTCTGGACCTAAAACCAGCTTCTCACCGGCTTTAAGCCAACACGAAGGAAATCGGCAAGGCCTTCCGTAGAGTGCCTCGAAAGGTGTCATACCAATACTAGATTGGAATCTATTACTGGAAGAAAACTCAACAAGAGAAATATGATCTTCCCAACTTCCACCAAAATCAAGAACACATGCACGAAGAAGATCTTCAAGAGTTTGATTCACACGCTCGGTTTGTCCATCGGATTGAGGACGATAAGCGGTGCTAAAATTAAGCTTTGTTCCCAAAACTTTTGAAGACCTTTCCAAAATCCACTAGTAAACAATGGATCACGATCGCTAACAATAGAAGTAGGAACTCCATGCAATTAAACAATTTCTTTGACATAGAATTTAGCCAAAAGAGGTACGGTCCAAAAAGAAGGATGAGCCTCAAGGCTACACAAAACAAGAGATGAACATAAATTGGATTCACGATCTCGATTCTCACAAGTGGATAAAGTCTCGAGATCATTCCATTCGGATATCATCATGAAAACAACCACTTGTTGCTTACGACTAAGGGCATCAGCGACACGATTACCCTTTCCGGGAGTATAAAGAATATCAAGATCATAAGATGCAAGGAACTCGAGCCAACGTTGTTGACGCAAATTAAGTTCCTTTTGAGAAAATAAATACTTCAAAGATTTATGATCGTTGTAGAGAATAAATTTCTCTCCCAAAAGATAATGACGCCAAATTCTAAGAGCGAAAACAATGGCCGCGAGCACTAGATCATGAATGGCATATCTAGTCTCGACAAGCTTTAATTGTTAAGAAGCATATGTGATAACACATTCCCTTTGCAAGAGAATGACTCCCATACCAATACGACTAGCATCGGTACAAACAATAAAGTCTTGGTTCCCTTCGGGAATCGCAAGAATAAAAGCATCGGAAAAGAGTTCTTATCCTCTTTCCCGAAAAGCTAAGACATTCAAAATTACAATGAACTTTACGTAATCATCTTTTTATAAAATTTTTACTTTTTACAAGTCAATTTACTTTGTCTGACTGTCTCATCATAGCGTTTAGGAGATTCCTATCGATAATGTTGATCAAGCGCATCGACCAGAATTCTTAAAGCACTCAATGGGAAAAACAACACAGAATCATCTTCTATATGATAAACATGTGTAACGATACAGATTTTCGCGCTCGAAAATCGACATCCATACTTTACATCATACTCGAATGCCGTAGATTCGACCGTTCAAATCCGAGTCGCCGGAGCTTATAACACAGTTAAGTAAATAACACAGCGGAAGAAAAAGAATAATACATTGATATACAATATCTCATACAATATCTGGTACAACAGAGTGATACAATGAATATCAATATACATCAGAGATATGATACAAGAAATAGCAGCGGAAAAGAAAAAAGATAACACCAGCAGCGGATAATCTCCATCTCCAAAATGCCAATCCAGAAATAGCTTGAACTCTCAATAACGATGCACAAAGATAAGCAAGTGTAGTCCATATCCAAAGAATGAACTAGCTCCAGATAATCTACTAAACCTGACTATCTGAAAAAACCCAACTCTAGACTGCCCGTGTAGAAAATTTTGAGCACCCAGAGTTTAGGAAAGAAACAATAAACTCCGAATCAGTCATGGGACTGGTGTGAGCAACAAAAGAATTTAAAGTCAATTCGCAATGCTTTGGAAAATGAAACTACCATAAGGCCTCCCGCCACACACACAATGCAAGCGCAAACTTGGAGGAGATTTCTCCTTATGATAGTCAAAGATGCTTACTACGCCAAACAAAACATTTTGGATATTATTATTAGTGCATAGTGAGGAAAAACATTTCGAAAGTACAATATAAATCTTAGCCAGCATAGGTACCATTATATTGTGCCTACTATAGCTACCATTTTAAATGGCAGGTTCTACAATTAATACCGTACAGGGCTCGTATTGTTTCTTTGGATTTCCAACAAATGGTCAGGCCAAGGAACTTCCCATTGCCACATGGAAACGCCTCTAGAAAGACACCCCGAGAACCTAACCGGATCTCTGCCAACACAAGGCTGGGTTACCCCTAACTGGGTAACTACTGACACGAGTATGCCATCCCCCGGCTGTAACCAACCTTTATCCAGGATCCCGTCAACCAACAACCACAAAGAAATAAATTTGCAGCAACTACATAGGTTAATTACCTGGGCTCCATACCATGATACCACCTCTATCCAGAAGGAATGTACATACCCTAAGGGGCACTACCCCCAATAACCTTGCTGCATCTTTCTTGTTTTGACCATTCCGGGGTGTGAGGTTCGACGAATTCTCATCCACAAAGCTACGTTTTTTCACAAAGCCACGCTTTGATCAACAAATGATCAATAACTGATCATCACACAGCAACACTCAGCATGCCACACTACCAAATTGGGAGTATATCGCTGATAACCTTCAACTACATAACCTCTGAGCTCATACGTCTCAGAGAAGGGTGTTAAGCTAAGAGAATAAATCTCCGCCACCAATAGAAATGTCTTTGAAAGAAAACTACTTTATATCTCAAAGTGTAGTGTCAGACATACAATCCATACAAGTCTGTTCTGGGTTCGAACAGAACCGAAGGCACTTCCAAAGAAGCCCTTGCAAATCCGGATAATCCCTAATCACGTCCGGACTTCCCATCACATATGGAGTCTCTATACCGGGGACCAGTCGATGCAAAGACATTCGACGAGTTATCCTTTCGTTTTCAAAAATATCCGGTCTTCACCACCGGTCTTCAAATGCTATCCATAACGACGTATCACATATTCAGAATGGGCTATATGACACAAAGGTCCTCTCCCGGTTAAACTGAATAGTGAGCGCAATATTTAAAACATATGGATATGGGATTTCAATTAAGTCACAACTTATTACCCAAAACCTTTCGTTAAATGGTTTAAATCAATCATTATTTCAAATCTTTAAATAAAAAGATTTATTTCACATAGTTCACCTCGTTCATAAAGATCCATTCATAGATTTTAAAACAATTTCCATTTCGATTGGATTAACTCATTTAAAATCTTTAAATTAAAGATTTAACTTTTAGCTTTCAAACCGTTTCCATAACTTGAAAAATCATTTTCATTCCAATCTTAAAATTCCTTTTACCACAATTTGGAAGTTCACTTCTTATATGAATACTTTTATTTTTTTTTGAAAGCAAATAGTTTTCGTTTCAGAAAAATCCAATTTTATTTGCACGAGGTAAAGCCTTTTAATTTTATTCACACTCCCAAATCAATATTTTTAAAATAGTTTAACCCATATATAACTGGTATAACATCTTTAATCCCTAATTTCAAATCATAAAATTCAATTTCAAATCTTGAATTTAAGTTTAAATCAAATTATTTAAACTTCAAAACTTTAACAAGTTATTCAAAATAAATTTCATCTTTGAAATTCCATTTCAAAAGATTTTCACTTTAAACCCAATCCATTTCCAAAACATTTGGTTTTAAATATTCAACTTTTAAGCTATTTCAAAATCTGTGACTTAATCGATTTCCTCGTGAAAACCATATTTGTGTGTGTATAAGTGTGGTCTAGGGTTTTTACACGATAGTGCAACATCATTCAATCATCACAGAGTAAAACATAGAAATATAGTTGATAAGCGATATAAACTATAATGCTTATCGTCCATTCATAGATTCACAGATAATATACAAATGTAAATAAATGAATAAATTATACACGGCACAATCCACAGAACAAAATATCACAGATCAGATAGGACAATCAATTCAAGGCATCACATATAATACGATCATCCATAAGTAAGGTCAAGCATTTAATAATCATTTATAAGCAGGATTAATTAATTGTTAAATCTTAAATTAATTCAATTTATTTCCAAGTAAATTAATTTCTTATGAATTAATTATCAAATTCTGATTAATTAATTACAAATCATTTGATATAAATTAATTTATCAACCACCTTAATTAATTTCATTACTCTTAATTAATCATATTAATTAAATTTATCTTTAAACAA
The DNA here is from genome assembly GCA_030737815.1 of Allium fistulosum. Taxonomy (NCBI): domain Eukaryota; kingdom Viridiplantae; phylum Streptophyta; class Magnoliopsida; order Asparagales; family Amaryllidaceae; genus Allium; species Allium fistulosum. The sequence continues at coordinate 1,257,595,438 of CM060904.1, forward strand.
ATTACCTAATTAATTAACCAATTAATTAATTATTTAAGAAATTAAACCTTAATTAATAAAGTTAAACTTACAATTACTAATTAAATTGATTCAAAACATTAATTATCCATTCTAACTAATTTAATAATTAATGTATTACAATTCATTCAATCTTTATTAAATTTAAGGTGAACTCATTCTTAGTAGTGATTTAAATATTATTTGCAAATATGTTTGAAACCTTTTAATTTTCAAACTTACCTTCCTAAATTTCATTTTAAAACCCAAGATTTAAAATGAACCCTCATTTATCTTTAGTAAAGTTTTAAAACTAATTTTAAAATCCTTTAAATTACTTGTTAAAGTAATATTTTATTATAAAGCAATTTTAAAAGAGTAAAAATCAAATTTAAGTATACTTGAACATTTTACTTATTTAAAAATATAAATCTATAAAACTTAGTTTATATTTCAAAGTCTAGAATTTAATTTAAATTCAGGTCCAGTTTCAAGTTTTTAATTTAACTTGTTTTAAATCTTTCTTTTACACATTTCAAATTCATTTTAAATACAAATCTTTGATTTTCACTTACTTTCTTAAACATTTTTCAGTTATTTAAACAATTTAAAATTTAAAACTTCTTTGATTTCAGAACTAGGATTCAAATTATATTTGAATCCAAATTTAGATTTGACTTAAAACTTATTTACAATTTAAAACTTTATTTCTTTCAAATTCAACTATTTAAACATTTTTAAAGTAGTTAAACAAATTGAAGTTTAAAACTTAATTTACTTTGAACTGAGATTCAAACATAACTTGAACCAGTTTAAAACTTAATTTAAACTTGTTTTAAAACTTTCTTTCCATTTAAACTAGCTTTTAAATTTTATTTAAAAAAAACAGTGTAACGGGTTTTTTGAAAACCTATAGACAAAGAAAAACAACCTATATACCATCACCAGAAACACCGTGCACGTGCACGGAGACTGGGGGTGATTCCGATCATCACTGATGATCTACCCACGACGATCAGGACCTCCAAAACCCAACTCAACATCCCCTTGCCTCAAAATCGATTCGAATTCGAATTCGAATCAAAACCCAGACCTGAAACACCAACAGGAAACACACGCCAAACCTGGAAAAGTGCCTCGTCCTCGAGACCTCGACCACCGGAGGACCTGAAACTCCAGTCGACGCTTCGTCTACACCTCCCCTACCACCTCCCAAGGATGCACAGCGCTCGATCAAACAATGATGACGGACGAGACAAAGTTTGCGACCTCACGAAAACTAGGTTTAGGAATTCAAAACGTTCGCCGCTGCCACCACCGATATCTGGCCACCATCCCACTATTTTTCCCCGACACCCCATTCACTCCGCTACCATTCCTAAGAACCCCGATCATCTTCAATGACGAGGTCACCTGAATTCGTCAAAAGAATGGTATTTCGAAAAACTCGAACTGCTCTCGATCCACAAAATAAGAAATTCCCATACTTAGCCCAAAAATCCTATTTTTATGTAAAGATTCGAATTATATAACTGAATCAATATTTCGTGATATTCGAAATCATAAAAAAAATGATGTTTTGCTCTGTGAATATCTTGCTTTTCATCCTGCATATTCTTTTCTTCCTTAAAACTATTTTTAAATTTTAATTTATACTTAAACTCACACATTTGCTGTTGAAAACAAAGCCTAACAATAATCAAGTGATTTGATATTTGGTTTTGATCAAGCTGGATGCTATGAAACAAGAAGACAGAGGTGGTTTCAACATAAACAGGCATACCCATCAACATATATATATACACAGAGGGCAATTTATGCATATATATATACATACTAAGCAACTTCAAACTCAGACATGATAATAATCAAATAAAGATTTACTTAATTGAATTTAAGTTTGGTTACTCACCTTGGAAAATTTTGACAAAGAACAAAGAAGAAGCAAGGAAGTGTTTTGACAGCTTCAAAGAGTGAAAGCCTGAATCTTTCTCTCTCTTTTTTTCTTCTTTAGATCTTAGAGTTTAGATAGTTGAATGACAGAGAAGTTTTCTTTTTTCTCTGCAACTTGAAATCCAGAAACAGCTTGAATCTTTGAACTTGATTTCCAGATTGTTTTCCAGATTTGCTTTGCTGAAATCCTTTTTTAAATTTTCTCTTTCACTAGTTTGTAGTGATTGGTTTAAGTTTGAAATGGTGTTCATTTTAGATTTTACTCAGTGATGATGCTCGAACTAAAATGAGGATTGATATATATAAAAGGGAAGAAGGGTACAGGGTGATGTTTGAGTTGACATATAGGAAAAGTGTACAGGTGAAAAAATATGGTTTGTACAAAATAGGCATGGCTGAAGTGTTTTTAGTTATGGGTTAGAGATAATATGTCTACTTGTTTTGTACTTGATTATGTATCTTTTTGTTTTCAGCTGAGGTGATTTTGGTATGTTATTTTATATATTTATATTTGTGTTCATCCTTATCCTATTTGTTTGAATACTTTATTTGCATTGCCTAGCTTGCTTTCTTATTCCTTTATGTACATGTATATTTAGTTTTAGTTATTTGTTATAATTTCAACTTATAGATTAAATTCTATTCTTAACACAAGTGCCTATTTTTATTTCTACTTGTTGTCTTATGCTTTGTAATAAAAATTAAATTCTATATTTATTATGTTGTTAGAATTTTAGCTAATGTATTGACTTTACATTTTTAATTTATCTTATATATATCTTTTCTATTTATATTAAAAATCCATTTGTAAAGACATTACATAATAAATATTGTTTTAAAAATAACTCATTATTAAATTATAACAATTTATAAAAGAAACTATCTCTTTAATAATAAATAATATTATTTATTTGAATTTGGAAAAACTCAAATCAATTAACCAATTAATTTCACAATTTTTTATCAAAAATTAAATTAATTATTAATTTAAACTTAATTAAAATCTGGGGTCGTTACAACATGTCACTTAAAATTTTATGAATATTCTTTGCTCTTTTTAAGAAAAAAATCCAATCATACTTATAAATATCTTATTAAAAAGATTTGCAAAATTTAAATTGTTGTTTTCATCCATAATCAATAAATACAAGGATGGTCTCATCGAGATATTCGCAGAATACTCGATTCATAAGATGGATGAAATAAGGTCGAAGTTTCATCAAACCGGATGACATAACGAACCACTCACAAGAATCATAACGAGTGCGGAACGCAGTAAGTGGAATGCTACCCTCCGCAACTCGTGGCTGATGAAAACCGGTGGTAAGGTCGAGCTGAAAAAGACCTTAGCACCACTCAATAGATTGCTTAGGTGATAATCCTAAGACAAGCTCAAATATACCGGAAAATTCACAAACTACTTGAATGAGAGAAATAATATTCTCCTCATCAAGTAGGTTTAAAGAATAAAATGATGCCACCGAATTTGGAAATCGAAATCATTAAGAACCATAGAAATCTTCTTAACAGATTGAGGATGTCGAAGATATATAGTCCGCTCAGAACATAGGATGTGGGCTTAATAATGATCAAGCCAATCCTTTCCCAAAAATCAATTTCGAAGCCTAAGTAACGCATAACATGCAAATCGGCTCGAAAAGAATATCACATAAAATAATCTCGAAATTTTCACAAAGTAAACTGAGTGTTGCGGATCCACCAACTGGATTCGCAATTCTCAGCGAAGTCATCAAGCCCATAATATTTAAAGAAAAAGAATCAACAAGTTCTTTTGATATAAAAGAGTGGGATGCACTCGTATCAAAAAGAACTCGAATAGGATGATCACAAAACATAACAATGCCATCAAGGATAGAATGAGAAATACCTTGACCAAGAGAAGTGTCACTAGGAGCTTGCACAACATTCAACTCTCCCTTTCTCTTATTTTGGAGTATGGGACATGTAGATATAAGATGGCCCGAATTGCAATAACGACAAAAAATGGTTTTGGGCACTTATTTGCATAGTGGTCCATAGAGCCACAATTGTAGCATCGTCCACGACTAGAGGTAGGAGTCTTTCATACCGAAGTTTCTTGCTTCCCTTTCTTGTTGGGATTGGGACCTTTGAACTTAATAGGCCTCTTCATGTTATTGTTGAAGTTCTTTTTGGTACCCATAACTTCAACATCACTTTATTTATCGGCCTCTTCAAGTCGAAGAGCGATATCTATAAGCTGATCGAAAGAAGCTTCTAGTTTCGGAAGTAAAGGCTTTTTGAGGTTCTTATTCAACCCATAGACAAATCTCTGATTTTTCTTCAATGGGGTATTAAAATATTCGACCCCATATTTAGAGAGAGATTCTAAAGATGCGACGTAGTCAGTCACAGAAGATTCACCTTGAACAAGGTCAATAAAGCGCCGAGCTAAAGTTACCTTTTCAGCCTCAGGCACAAATTTTAATCTGAATCTTTCCCGAAATTTCTCCCAAGTAAGATCCGCTTCGATAATCTCATAAACCATAAGCTCATACCAATCTAATGCTCTTTCTTGGAGCATGCTAGAAGCCACTTGGACTCGATGAAGATCAATAAGATTCATGCGAGAAAAGATGCGGTCGCACGATCTAAGCCAAGCTTGGATTTCTATAACACTTTCGGATCCGTTGAATGGCCTTCCACCCAAAGTGGTATAATCTCTGTACAAGCGTGCAAACCCGGATTTAGGGTGAGTAGGCACTGGAACGGGTCCGGCAGCTTGGGCATTGTTCACAAGATCTAAAAGTTGTTGAGCAGACATAAATACTCCATCCTGAGGAGTAGCACTGGATTGACCGGCGTTGGGACGGCCTGGTCTAACCATTTCTCTTCTTCAAGAAAGAAAGAGAGAAGAGGAAAAAGGTTATTCTCAGAATGAATATCAAACAACTTGATTGATAAAACAAGGCATCATAAAAGAAAATAGGATAGAACGGTACGAAGACTCGAATTAAATCCTATGGCACGATTCCAAAGAAAGTCTCAGGATAATGATCCTTGTTAGATTATTCTACATTGTTCCGAAGTTTGGCTCCGATACCAAGCTGTGACGCCCCACTTCTATACTCACACTAGCCAAGGACACTACGGGGTAATGCCGTCGACTAGCACGAAGAATGAGGCTGTTGAGGAGCGACCATCTGTGTAATTGCTTTGTGCGAGTACCGATATGTCAGATAATATAACTTACATTTCGTTTCAAGAGGAAATCCGACATATCGGTTACAAACTCAAAGCTACTACACAGTGGCTAAGTGGCTTTCGGAAACAAATATAGAAATAAACATAACATAAATCAGTCACAGATATTCATATCACAAAGGCGGAAACAGATATGAATATATCACATAGAAGTGTATATAAAAGTAGTGGTCATACAAGATCCACTACATCACAAAAGAATAGGTATAGGTGCTAGACAAAAGAATAAGTATACATCAAGGAGTCTATATCTCGAATATATAAAAACAAAAACTACTAATCTAAAGTAGTTAGCCAAAAATCAGATGATGCTCCCAAATAAGAAGTCAAGCAGAAGCACCTGAAATACCTCGGTCTGACCCGAGTATTATTTAAGAAGAAAATAATAAACGGATCAGTCTAGCTATAAATATCAGATAAAATGAGATAGGATAAGAGATATGACCAAAAACGTATGATAACAAAAATGCCATACTGTGTCAAGTATACATCAAATAACAACAAAAATCATACAATATCTCATATCATCTCAAAATACCAAAAAGAATCACATTCTTTAAATTATTCACCAAAACACAAACATTGACAAAACATATCAATGCCAATCGCATAAAAATCGGTGAAACACAAATTCTAGAAATCATCAACTAGAAATCCAGAAATCACAAAAGGGGGAAGGCCTATCACAAACGGGAGCATGAAAACTCACCAACACGTGTATCACAAATGGGTCGCTATCCCATGGTCGCTAACCAAAGAGCCAGTGCCACGACGTAGTACAGCGAACGCCCGAGGAACCTGAAACTCAAATAATCCAGAACAACGACGCAGTACAACGAATGCCCAATGAACCAAACTCAAATAATCCGGAACAACGACGTAGTACAGCGAATGCCCGATGAACCAAACTCAAATAATACGGAACAACGACGTAGTACAGCGAACGCCCGATAAACCGAACTCCAATAAACCATAACAACGACGTAGTACAGCGTTACGCCCGATGAACCGAACTCCAATATACCCATAGGTCGCTAGCCTATAAAAATGAGACGAAGCTCCATAAATCGGGGTACAGTCCCCCACGTGGACAAAGAGACATCGCATATCGCTAGTCTAAACCACAGAATGATCATCATTGATCATCAAGAAGTGTCGATTACACTAAGCTAGTAAATAAATGAGTTTAGCTTCATGTCCCATAACCACTGGCTTAACTTAAATATTTACGAACAAATTGTAGATTTCGACTCGAAAATAGTCACAAGATTTCAATCGAACAAGTTTAAGAATTAACCGACAAAGTAAACGCAAGCGTTTCATACTACTTGTTTTGTTAAGCCGTTTAATTAGATTTCTCATACGAATGAGGTAAAGGTTTGTATATACTAATAGATTGGAAAATGGTTTTATAAACGAGATTTGTATTAAAATAGAGTTGAAAACATCTTTGTGAAAGCGTTTGAATATTTACTACTAGTATAGAAACCTTTGTATTTGAAAGTGAAAAATCACAAAAATGATTGTAAAAACAATCAATCACCAAAGATTCACATTCGAAGACATGAATCAAAACCATAGAAATCGATATCAAATCCATCAAATGGATATTCCCAAAAATCCAAAGAAAGAAGTCATCAAAGACGATAATAAGTGATGACAACTATCTGGATCAACAACAATCGATTAAAAATAGGAAATCCACTCAAAAACATAAGCAAATAGGCAAACTGCTCAATTCTAGACGTCTGCAGGTTCAGTCCAGGCGTCCGAAAACTAACCAGACGTCTGGTTTAGAATCCAGACGTCTGGTTTAGAATCCAGACATCTGGTTTGTTCTCTGGAAATAATCCAGAGAACCCCCAGACGTTTGAAACTTCAAGTCAGACGTCTGAGACCCAACCAGACGTCTGATCCAAAATTTCAAACGTCTGGAATTAGTCTCTGCCTTTTTTTATATTCTGCGTGCTTATATTTTTCTCTCCAGGTCCAAACCAGACGTCTGGACTTGGTCACCAGACGTCTGGTCACCTGGTCTGGGCAACAATTTGCCTAGGCCAAAGTGGCCAAAACATATCGGTAGCGATCGAACGAGCAACGACAACTAAGGATTTACGCCAAGTGACAACCCAGCCTTATAGGCTCTTCGATACACCCCAAACAACATGTCCAAACATCCATAAAAGGATTTTCATAAAATTGGACCAAAACACCAAAATTTGGAAAATTCACCAAATCAATTCAAATCAAAAGCAAATGAATATGCACAAATGTTAGGAATTCATACCTAACAACAATGAAAGTTATAGACGTAGATGTGAGTTAAAGAACTCGCCTTTATACCCAAAACTCAAGCGAGAAGCTCTAAAACAAGCTAAGATCAATTCCTCTTCAACAACGACTCAAGAAGCTTCAATCTAAGCTCATAAGAAGAATATTTCCTAAGTTAGGGTTTAGGAATTTCTGAAATTGAAGAGAGATAGAGATGGAGAAGATGAAGAGGATGCTTACCTAAGCTTCTCCTTGATTTCTAGCTTGAAGATGATCTTTCCGAAAAAAAACTAGGGTTTTGGAATTCTAATTTCCAATCTTTTCCCCCATTTTTCTCTAAAGCTTGAATGTTAGGAAATGAAGAATGAAATGAATGAAGAGGAGTTGAGTTAGGGTATTAAGATGGGTTAATGGGCTGAAACCCAAACCCAAAGCCCAAAATAGAAAAATAGCAAAATTCTACTCAACTCCAAACAGATCGATGTTTATACTCAAAAAGGTTATAAACGTCATTTTGGACTCAATGGAAGTGGTCTTGAGTCCCAATTCGACTGTTTACAAAAAGTAACATTTCGGACTTTAATCCGATTAATGATGCAATATTTAAATAAAACATTTAAATATACAATCGTGAAATATGCGGTTTGTTACATCTGAACCATAAATTCAAACGTCTGAAGTTAGTCTCTACCATTTTTTTTATTTTCTGCGTTCCATATTTTTTCTCTCCAGGTCTAAACCAGACATTTGGACTTGATAACCAGACGTCTGGTCACCTAGTCTGGGCAATAATTTGCATAGGCCAAGATGGCCAAAATGTTTCGGGAGCGATCGGACGAGCAACGACGACTATGGATTTATGCCGAGCGACAATCCAGCCTTAAAGGCTCTTCGATACACCCCAAATATCATATCCAAAAATCCATAGAAGGATTTTCATAAAATTGGACCAAAACACCAAAATTTGGAAAATTCACCAAATCAATTCAAATCAAAAGCAAATGAACATGAATAGAAGTTAGGAATTCATACCAAACAACAATGAAAGTTATAGACGTAGATGTGAGTTCAAAAACTCACCTTTAAATCCAAAAACAACGAACGAGAAGCTCTAAAACAAAGGATAGGCCAATCCCTCTTCAACTTCAACTCAAGAAGCTCCAATCTAAGCTAATAAGCAAATATTTCCTAAGTTAGGGTTTAGGAATTTCTGAAATTGAAGAGAGATAGAGATGGAGAGGATGAAGAGGATGCTTACCTAAGCTTCTCCTTGATTTTGGACTTGAATTTGTGTTTCCTAAACAAACTAGGGTTTTGGAATTCTAATTTTCAATCTTTTCCTCCATTTTTCTCTAGAGCTTGAATGTTAGGAAATGAGGAATGAATGAATGAAGAGGAGTTGAGTTAGGGTATTAAGTTGGGTTAGTGGGCTGAAACCCAAACCCAAATCCCAAAATAGAAAAGTAGCAAAATTCTACTCAACTCCAAACATATCGATGTTTATACTCAAAAAAGTTGTAAACGTCATTTTGGACTCAATGGAAGTGGTCTCGAGTCCCAATTCGACTATTTACAAAAAGTAACATTTTGGACTTTAATCCGATTAACGATGCTATATTTAAATAAAACATTTACACTACAACAAAAATACCCTATTACAACGCCCTTTTTACAACGGGCATTGGTTGCCCGTTGTAATAGAATACTATTACAACAGTCCATTCAGGCCCGTTGTAAAAGATGCCATATACAACCGCTTTTCTACAACGGGCATTGGTTGCCCGTTGTAATAGAAAGCTATTACAACGGTCCATTCAGGCCCGTTGTAATAGATGCCAACTTTACAATGGTCACAAATTGCCCATTGTAAAAGGTGCACACTATTCACAAATTACAATGGCCAGAAACCCTTCATTAAAAAAAGCCGGCCCTTTTATTTTCGTTCATGCTCGTTCCTCTTTACTCGAAACTAGGGTTTTGGAAAAATCGAAGCTGCTGTCTTCTCGATCGAATCGGGGCTTCTCCAATTTCTCAATCCAAATTCGAAACTAAAGGGAAGTCGTGATCAGGCGGTGGAGGCGGTGTTTGATACTATTGGTCACGGAAAATTCGATGATGAATTGGTGTTGGTAAGTTCGAGTTCAAGCGACGATTTAGCTAGTGGCTGTTGCGATGCAGGTTGTTGTGGTTCGCTTCGGCGATGAGTGTTCGACGATGTTAGGGAAGTGAGAATGTTGACGAGTGTTCAGTGGTAATGTTACAGAGTTCGATTTGGGGGAAGGTTTGGGATTCAAATGTTTGCAGCGTGGATGAAAACTGGTTTGGGGTGAACGCGACTTGGTTGTATGGATGGTGATTGGGCGAGCAGCGTGGTCAACGATGTTGGTCAGGTAGCAGTTTTTTTTCTTTTTATTGTGAATGATGTTGTGGTTTGGTAGTAAGGTAGTGGATGGTTTGTGATAAGTAGAGGATGGTAAAGAAGTTAGAAAAGGAGGGCGACAGTGAATGTTTTGGTTGATAGAGATGAAAGAGATGGTTGATGGAATGTTGAATGTTGAAGCTATTTAGTAGATGATTTGTGGAATGATTGCAATGTGTGATGGTTGATGAAGGTTGCACTAATCCGTGAGTGATGTTCTCAGTGGTGAGTTGTAGCAGGGCAGATGGTGTAGTTGCAATGTGATGGCTGTGGCAGAGGCTGTTTTGTTGTGGTATATATGGTTCAAGATGAAAAGTAGCAGTTTTGTTGTAGTTTGTGCAGTTAGGAGATGAAGTGTTATAGAGGAAATGTTGAAATGGCACTAGATGTTACGGGTATGTAAGTTGTATATTGGGGGAGACAAAGGCAGAAAGCAAGTTGATGGCAGGGGAACATAAGGCAAGTCAGTGGCAATATGAAGTTGAGCGCAGCAGTGGTATGTGAGTTGGTTGAATAGAAGTATTTGACAGTTTTTAGAAGTATTTGGCAGTTTGAAGTGAACTGCGGTGAGGAGTCGAGCTTGACAGAGGAGTAAGTTTGAAATGATAGGGTTGTATATGGTATGGTGATGAGGAAGTTAGAAGTGGTATGTGTTGACAGAGTTGTAAATGCAGTGTTTGTGAATATATGGAGTATGGATGTATATGCAAGCAGAAGCATTACAGTGAGTTCATCCATACTGACATATAATCAATCAATTGCTTAGTAAAATGTACACTTAGAGAAATCTATTAGATGCTAAACTTTGAAGCTGAATGTATGATCAGGTAAATGCAGTTGCTCCTGGATTCATCGCATCTGATATGACTGTTGAGCTTGGAGATGAAATTGAGAAGAATATCTTGCAGACTATCCCACTAGGTAAACCATTCTTTTCTTTCTTTTGTTACTCTACGTGCTGAAATTCTTATTTTGTATTCTCAAAATTTCAAAGTCAAGCTTACATGGTAATGTCAAATATTGAGCTAGTAGGCTAATTTGCTCTCTGATTCTGATGTCATGATATTTTAAAAAAGAACGTAAAAGTTATTATCATGCTTAAATGGATTAAATTCGTTAATTAGCTCAGTATTTTTATCATGCTTTTTAAACTGATAATAGTCATCATTTATTCATGAATAAATAAATAACATGGAATATGTTGTAAATACCTGTCTAAGACAAATAAACCAAACATACATTATCGCACATTATACAGTTTATAATTAATTTTTCATGTGTTAATCAAGAAGTTAATAGGATATATATGTAGAAGAATATTATGGAAAAAGAACCGTACTTCCATTATTAATTCATGATTTCACAAGACTCACTTTTAGGCCTTTAGCTTTAGTACTCGTTCCTATATAAGTGCTATAAAACTGTGAAAGTAACACATATAGTATGAACCACTGGAGTTTGCATGTGCACATATATTATATTTTTGTTATAACAAAAGCTGATAGTATACGTAAATTATTATGAGCAATTGTCTGTTATTTCAATAGAACTAATTGTCTGTTGATTTATTTTGTCATATAATCTAAGTTCCAACGTTGTTTGTCCTCTTAAATTTTACAGTTTGTACCAAAATCTTTATCTTTTATTTATTTATTTTGTAATATTTAGCTATGATGTTCCCTTGTCTACAATTTAAATTATGACTCCACATTCGCTATTGTCACCTGAAACCTCATAATATAATTTTCAATAAATGAAACATGTATGTTCCCAACTTCCCATGCATTTTTTTCCTTTTTCATGTTCGTTTCTTTAGAAACTCCAAATTCCATAAAAAGATGGCTTCTTCTAAGAGGGTTAGAAAAGAATTATAAGAATTTTGAACATTTTTTTCCTTTTTTTCCTTTTACATGTCATGTAACTGTCTCATTTTTTCCCCTCCGCATCCACTGTCATGTAACCTCTACCACCTACATGGTAAATATACCTTTTTTAATCAATTGATATAAGGTGTTCGCTACATTTTTTTTGATCATTTTTTCCTTTTACCTATCATGTAACTATCCACTGTCATTTTTTGGGAGAAACGATATTTGGTATAAAGATGGATAGTGCAATTTTGATACAAAGTTATCTATGCAATGGGTAGGCAAAGATGTTAGCGTGCAAATAATTGCATTGCAGAAGTTGAACTATCCACTGTCATGAAACTATCCATGAATAGTTCAACTATTTTAAATCAATTGAACCTGCATCCAAATAAAATAGTTGAACTATTCAGACCTGATTCCGAATAAAATAGTTAAACTATTCAAACCTGATTGGAAAAGTGTTGAGATCTCTTTTGTTTTTATGTCTTCTTGTGTTTGCAGGTGTTGCTTTGGTGCTTTCTGCTATTGCCATGTTGGCTTTTGTTGCTCTTTCTCTGCTATGGACTAGGACTATGGATATGGTTCCTTGACATCCTTGTTTAGTTATTTATATTAGCTTTCAGGTTTGGCATTTTCCATTGATGTAAATATCTTTTTATGATGTTGATCTTGCTATAAAACTCGTATGTACTTGACATTGAGGGAAAAGTGTTAATGCTTTATGTATTTGGCATGTAAACTTATCTAACCTTTTGGAGTGTTAGAATTCTATGATTCTAGCTTTTAGTCTTTTCGTATGTGATTTTAATTATTTTACGACAATATTTTGTATTAGTACGGATGTATTGCATGGATGCTGCTGTAATTTTTTTAAAATCTACATTTATTTTGCAACGGGCAATGTGCGTTGTTATATAATATTTTTACAACGGTCAACACACGTTGTTAAATACGTTTTTTACAACGGTCAATGCATGTTGTGACACAGGCTATGCAACTAGTATGGTTAGTCTATTGCAACGGGTTATGGCCGTTGTATTATAGTCTATTACAATGGCCATAACCCGTTGTAAAAAGGTATACTGCAACGGTTTTTACAACGGGCTTTTCCCGTTGTAAAATGTGGTGGATCTATTACAACGAGGCCTATTACAACGGGCACATGCCCGTTGCGAAAACCATATTACAACGGGCTTTGCCCGTTGTAATAGGGTATTTTTGTTGTAGTGTTAAATATACAATCATGAAATATGCGGGTTGTTACAGACTTCCCTCCTTAAAGAAATTGCGTCCACGCATTAATTAAGAGGAAGATAAAAAGTAATAACCATACTAAGGCATAACAACACAAAAGAAGAAATTTTGAAATGAGAAGTTCACCATAAAGAGCATGAAAGAGTAAGTCCGGATGTGTTTGCTCGATGAATTCTCAAGATTCCCAAGAGCAATCCTTAGGATTTGAGTACCATTGAACTTTCACAAGAAGAACATCTTTATTTCGAAGGAGTTTAACCTCCGAAGTAATGATACGAATAGAATGTTGCTCATAAGTCAAATTTGGTGAAACTTCAATTTCTTCAATTACACCGGGCTCAAGAATAGAATCGGAATCCCTAAGGTATTTCCGTAGTTGAGAGACGTGGAAAATGTCATGAATAGCAGAAAATTGAACCGATAATAAAAGGCGATAAGCCACGGAACCAATACTTTCGGCGATGGGAAATGGACCAATATATCGAGGAGCTAACTTTCCAGATCGACTGAAATGCACAACACCCTTCATAGGTGAAACACAAATGAACACCAATAAAATCTGAACCTAAAACCAGCTTCTCACCGGCTTCAAGCCAACATGAATGAGATCGGCATGGTCTTCCGTATAGTGCCTCGAAAGGAGCCATACTAATACTAGATTGGAAGCTATTATTATAGGAAAACTCAACAAGAGAAATTTGATCTTCCCAACTTCCACCAGAATCAAGAGCACATGCACGAAGAAGATCTTCAAGAGTTTGATTCACATGCTCGGTGTAGAGAACAAATTTCTCTCCCAAAAGATTATGACGCTAAATTCTAAGAGCGAAAATAATGGCCACGAGCACTAGATCATGAATGGCATATCTAGTCTCGACAAGCTTTAATTGTCAAGAAGCATATGTGATAACACATTCCCTTTGCAAGAGAATGGCATTCGAACCAATACGACTAGTAGCGGTATAAACAATCAATTCTTGGTTCCCTTCGGGAATCGCAAGAATAAAAGCATCGAAAAAGAGTTCTTTTAATTGATTCTCTTTCCCAAAAAGCTAAGACATTCAAAATTATAATTAACTTTATGTAATCATCTTTTTAGATAAATTTACTTATTACAAGTCAATTTACTGTGTCTGACTGTCTCATCATAGCGTTTAGGAGATTCCTATCGATAACGTTGATCAAGCACATCGACCAGAATTCTTAAAGCACTCAATGGGCAAAACAACAGAAAATCATCTTCTATAAGACAAACATGTCTCTTAAAATTTTTACGAATATTCTTTGCTCGTTTTAAGAACAAAATCCAACCACACTTATAAATGTCTTATTAAAAAGATTTGCAAATTTTAAATTGTTGTTTTCATCCATAATCAATGAATACAAGGATGGTCTCATCGAGATATTCACAGAATACTCGATTCATAAGATGGATGAAGTAAGCTGAACAAACTGAATGACATCACGGGTCACTCATAAGAATCATAACGAGTGCGGAATGCGGTAAGTGGAATGCTACCCTCCGCAACTCGTAGCTAATAAAAACCGGTGGCAAGGTCGAGCTGAAAAGACCTTAGCACACCTCAATAGATTGCTTAGGTGATAATCCTAAGACAAGCTCAAATATACCGTAAAATTCACAAACTACTTGAATGAGAGAAATAACATTCTCCTCATCATGTAGGTTTAAAGAATAAAATGATGTCACCGAATTGGAAATCGAAATCATTAAGAACCATAAAAATCTGCTTAACAGATTGAGGATGTCGAAGATATATAGTCCGCTCAGGACATAGGATGTGGGCTTCATAATGATCAAGCCAATCCTTTCCCAAAAATCAATTTTGAAGCCTAAGTAACGCATAACATGCAAATCGGCTCGAAAAGAATAATCTCATAAAATAATCTCGACATTTTCACAAAGTAAACTGAGTGTTGCGGATCCACCAACCGGATTCACAATTCTCAATGAAGTCATCAAGACCATAATATTTAAAGAAAAAGAATCAACAAATTCTTTTGATATAAAAGAAGGAGATGCACCCGTATCAAAAGAATTCGAATAAGATAATCACGAAACAAAATAATGCCATGAAGGACAGAATGGGAAATACCTTGACCAAGAGAAGTGTTACTAGAAGCTTGCACAACATTCAGCTTTCCCTCTCTCCTACTTTGAAGTTTGGGACATGAAGATAAAAGATGACCCAAACCTTTGCAATAGCGACGAGAAGAGGCTTCAGACACTTATTCGCATAGTGGTCTATAGAACCACAATTGTAGCATTGTCCACGACTAGAGGTAGGAGTCTTTGCTACCGAAATTGCCTACCTCCCTTTCTTGTTGGGATTAGGGATTTTGAACTTAATATGCCTCTTCTTGTTGATGTTGAAGTTTTGTTTGGCATCTACAACTTCAACATCACTTTCTTTATCGGCCTCTTCTAGTCGAAGAGTGATATCTACAAACTGGTCGAAAGGCACTTCTAATTTCAGAGGTAAAACCTTTTTGGGGTTCTTACTCAAAGCACAGATAAACCTTTGATTCTTTACAAGATCCAAAAGTTGTTGGGCAGACATGAATACGCCATCCAGAGAAGGTCTACTGGATTGACCAGCGCTAGGACTGCCAAATCTAACCATTTCTCTTCTTTAAGAAAGAAACAAGAGAAAGAAGGTTATTCTTAGAATGAATATCAAACAAACTTGATTGATAAAACAAGGCAACATAAAAAGAAATAGGATAGAACGGTACGAAGACTCGAATTAAATCCTATGGCACGACTCCTAAGAAAGACTTAGGACAGTGATCCTTGCCAGAGTATTCTACATTGTTCCGAAGTTTGGCTCTAATACCAAGATGTGACGCCCCACCTTTATACTCACACTAGCCAAGGACACTACGGGGTAATGCCGTCGACTAGCGCAAAGAATAAGGCCGTTGAGGAGCGACCATCTGTGTAATTGCTTTGTGTGAGTCCCGATATGTCAGATAGTATGAAATGCATTTCGTTTTAAGAGGAAATCCGACATATCAAATACAAACTCAAAGCTACCACACAGTGGCTATGTGGCCTTCGGAAACAAATATAGAAATAAGCATAACACAAATCAGTCACAGATATTCATATCACAAAAGCGGAAACAGATATGAATATATCACATAAAAATGTACATCAAAGTAGTGGTCAAACTAGATCCACTACATCACAAAAGAATAGATACAAGTGCTAGACAAAAGAATAAGTATACATCAAGGAGTCTCTATCTCGAATGTATAATAACAAAAACTACTAAGCTAAAGTAGTTAGCCAAAAGTCAGGTGACGAACCCTGATAAGAAGTCAAGCAGAAGCACTTGAAATACCTCGGTCTGACCCGAGTATTATTTAAGAAGAAAATAATAAACGAGTCTAGCTATAAATATCATATAAAATGAGATAGGATAAGAGATATCACAAAAAACGTATGGTAACAATAATGCCATACTGTGACAAGTATACATCAGAAAACAACAAAAATCATACAATATCTCAAATATTCTCAAACACCAAAAGAATGTCGTATTCTTTAAATTATTCACTAAAACACAAATATTGATAGAGCTTATCAATTCAATCCACGAAAATTGGTGAAACACAAATTCTAGAAATCGACCACTAGAAGTCCAGAAAACATAAAAGGGGGAAGGCCTATCACAAACGGGAGCATGAAAACTCACCAACACGTGTATCAAAAATGGGTCGCTATCCCATGGTCGCTAACCATAGAGTCGGTGCCACGACGTAGTACAGCGAAACGCCCGAGGAACCTGAAACTCAAATAATCCAGAACATCGACGTAGTACAGCGAACGCACGATGAACCAAACTCAAATAATCCGGAACAACGACGTAGTACAACGAACGCCCGATGAACCAAACTCAAACAATACGGAACAACGACGTAGTACAGCGAACGCCCGATGAACCAAACTCAAATAATCGGGAACACCGACGTAGTACAGCGAAAGCCCGATGAACCAAACTCCATAAAAACCATAGGTCGCTAGCCTATAAAAATGAGACGAAGCTCCATAAATTGGGGTACATTCCCCCATGTGGACAAAGAGACATCGCAAATCGCTAGTCTAAACCATAAAATGATCACCATTGATCAATAAGAAGTGTTAATTACACTAAGCTAGTAAATATATGAGTTTAGCTTCATGTCCCATAACCACTAGCTTAACTTAAATATTTACGAATAAATTGTAGATTTTCACTCGAAAATCGTCACAAGATTTCAATCGAACAAGTCCAAGAATTAACCGACAAAGTAAACGCAAGCGTTTCATACCACTTGTTTTGCTAAGCCGTTTAATTAGATTTCTCATACGAATGAGGTAAAGGTTTGTATATACTAATAGATAAGAAAATGGTTTTAAAAACGAGCTTTGTATTTAAAAGTAGTGTTGAAATCGTTTTTGTGAAAGAGTTTGAGTATTTACTACTAGTATAAAAACCTTTGTATTTTAAAGTGACAAACCACAGAAATGATTGCAGAAACAATCAATCACCAAAAATTCACATACGAAAACGTGAATTAAATCCATAAAAATCAATATCAAATCCATCAAACGGATATTCCCAAAAATCCAAAGAAAGAAGTCATCAAAGTCGATAATAAGTGATAACAACTAATCGGATCGACAAAAATCGATTAAACAATGGAAATTCACTCAAAAATAGGCAAATAGGCAAAACTATGCAGTTCCAGACGTTTGGGGGTCAATCCAGACGTCTGGATTTGGTCTTTGAAAATATTCCAGAAAACCACCCAGACGTCTGAAATTTCTAAACAGACGTCTGAAATCCCTTTCAGAGGTCTGAACCATAAATTCAGACGTCTGAAGTTAGTCTCTGCCATTTTCATTTTCTGCGTTCCATATTTTTTCTCTCCAGGTCTAAACCAGACGTCTGGACTTGATAACCAGACGTCTGGTCACATGGTCCGGGCAACAATTTGCCTAGGCCAAGATGGCCAAAACGTTTTGAGAGCGATCGGACGAGCAACGACGACTAGGGATTTATGCCGAGCGACAACCCAGTCTTAAAGGCTCTTCGATACACCCCAAATATCATGTCCAAACATCCATAGAAGGATTTTCATAAAATTTGACCAAAACACAAAAATTTGGAAAATTCACCAAATCAATTCAAATCAAAAGCAAATGAACATGAATAGAAGTTAGGAATTCATACCTAACAACAATGAAAGTTATAGACGTAGATGTGAGTTTAAAAACTCACCTTTAAACCCAAAAACAACGAACGAGAAGCTCTAAAACAAAGGATAGGCCAATTCCTCTTCAACTTCAACTCAAGAAGCTCCAATCTAAGCTAATAAGCAAATATTTCCTAAGTTAGGGTTTAGGAATTTCTGAAATTGAAGAGAGATAGAGATGGAGAGGATGAAGAGGATGCTTACCTAAGCTTCTCCTTGATTTTGGACTTGAATTTGTGTTTCATAAACAAACTAGGGTTTTGGAATTCTAATTTCCAATCTTTTCCCCCATTTTTCTCTAGAGCTTGAATGTTAGGAAATGAGGAATGAATGAATGAAGAGGAGTTGAGTTAGGGTATTAAGTTGGGTTAGTGGGCTGAAACCCAAATCCAAAGCCCAAAATAGAAAAGTAGCAAAATTCTACTCAACTTCAAACATATCGATGTTTATACTCAAAAAAGTTGTAAACACCATTTTGGACTCAATGTAAGTGGTCTCGAGTCTCAATTCGACTGTTTACAAAAAGTAACATTTCAGACTTTAATCCGATTAACGATGCTATATTTAAATAAAACATTTAAATATACAATCGTAAAATATGTGGGTTGTTACAGGAATATTCCTTGGTGGTACAACAGGTGTCCTATGAGGTTGTGTGAAAGTTCTTGGTTATGGTGGCTGCGGTGGATACATAGGTTGCGATTGGGGAGGTGGATAAGGCTGAAAAGGTATCGAAGGTTGAGAGGATGCTGGTGGTGGTTGAAAAGTGTTCCTGTGATTGCGATACTCATTAACAAAAGTCGTCAACATGTTGTGCACCCGCTCGAATCTAATATGCATATCTTTGTGGATCGATCCAACTTTTTGTCCAAGTTTTGAACAGTATACTCCAATTTTTGGCTGTAATTTCCAAATCTCTCAGGGCATAAGTAGCGCGGTTGTTAATTTCCACTTGCCTCAACCATGGCTCATCTGGGTTTGAAATTAGGGTTGGTTCTGGATCTGAATTTGAGGCATTTACAGGATCGAACATGGGATTTGTTTGTATCTCCGATGACCGCTCTGATACCAAATTGGAAGGCCCTGATTGATCTAAGCTTTTGGCCATGGCGGTCGATGGTGAAATCTAGGAAGAAGATGAGGAGTTCTGATTAACTAAAATGTTTGTGCATGTGCACAGATATGTTTGTGCTCATAGGAATGGCAGAAAATGTCGAACAGTGGTTGGCAGACTTTCAAGAAAATCAAGAAATAGCAAAATTCAAACTGTGACTCGAAGGAAGTATCAAAAAAATGCAAATTTTCTCGATGAAGACATGGCTACTGTATAGAACAAGGACATTCACAAACATATATTTTTGAAAAGAACCAACAATTCCAGAAAACTTTAATTCACACAAGAATGTTGAACAAGATTACTTCACAAGAATTTAACAAATGAAATAAATAAAAAATCAAAGACAAAAAACTTGAATTGTTGGCAAGAAGGAAGAATTTTAGATTTACAGTTTACTGGAAGAATATAAAAAAGAACAGGTTTAAGAATGAAAAAGAAAACAAACAAAGGAAAAATAAATTTGGCAGATTCAAGAATTCAATTCTAAAGGGCAAACGGAGAACAAAATGAACAAGAGATGAATTAACCTATAGCACGCAAAAAGAGTTAACAAAGAATGTATTAAAGCTGAGAAAAACAAATAGGTAACGAAATTAACTTAAATCTGGAATGGAAAGAAGATAGACTACACAATAGAGTATCAAAATAAATATGATTTTATTGCTTCAAGTTTTCTTCTGTTTTTTTAGTACAACATGCTTTGGTATTTATACAAACAGGCAGCAGTACAAAATGACTGAATCACTCACTCCCACCCAATTTGTCCTAAACGGCCCATTTCAAAAATTCATATGCTCACACACAATCATACTTCATTATATAAATATGCACACAATGACACTCTTCTTTAATTCTCTCCAGAGTTCCCAAGTCTTCATACTCTCTGCTTCTGACAAATGCCTGCCATTACCAGTTTTCCCTTCCGATGATCTCCAGTCAACTCTGATGAACAGTGCTTAGTTGCAGAAGCTTCTTCCTCCTCAGTTCTCTCACAGCAGCTTTTCTTCTCCATAATCATGGCTATCAAACTGTGGTCATTACAAACCCTAGATCTGATTTATTTTCATGTGTAATTTCCATAATCCATTATTTATAATGTTGGCAGATTCTAATTTGGTTCTTCAACAAATTAGAATTGTTTCGGTATCTAAACATTAGTATCATGACAATTATGTAACTTCAATTTATAATTTGACCACTTTAGTTAGGCTTTACACCAAAATATGTTTTTAAACAGTACGATACATTTAATTTTATATATGTGACTTCCAACATATTTATGCTGCAATTTTTATAATTTTTTGAATTTATTATAAACCCCATTTAACCCCTAGGACTAATTCGATTCTACACATTCATTCACAGTGCTATCAAATTATATCTAAATTTTAAGCACACATGGTCACGTTTAGGTTTCGGTCTCTTTCTCTTTCGGGTCTCTCTCTCTGTCGTTTTCTTTTTTCTTTTTTTTGGATTAAGACTCTTCAACATTAAATCCAAGTAAATGTACTTACTTTGTTAAGTATTTTATGACCCATCCTGATTCACAGTTCTATTCTTCTCCAATATTTCACTTTATACTTCTTCCAGAAAAATTGATGATATCACACGTAATGTACATTGTTATACTCTAGTATTTATTTTCCTAACTTAACCGTAAAAGGTTTGCTAAATTCCAATTAAAGATCTTGATTATTAATCAGTTTAGAGTTTAGACACTGAATTGGATTGTTTTTAACTACAATTATGGCCAATATGAATTACATTTAAAAGACAAGTAATCGGTCTCTTTCATCCATAATAAAGAGAGGATTTTATGGTTAAGCCGGATTCAGATCTGCTAACATTATTAAAAATTCAAGCAGTAAACATTAAATGCTATGATAAATAATTGGATTTCATAAGAAATGATTAGTATAACAAATCCAGGTGAATTAACCGAATTGATTAGTGAAGTCAATAAGTCATATTTAATTCTTCATATGACAGAACACTGTATATTGCATACTTTTACCCTGCTCAAAATATTTATTATAGCAAGTGATCTAGCTATTCTGTTTACTTTAGAAAACAGGATGTTAATTGCAGTCAGTGGTTAGTTAACATGTGTTGAATGTGCATAAAAGTGCAGAGATCCACAAAATTAAACCCACTTCTACTGCAACAAAAGGCCTAGAAGCAACACTTGATTTATATCTGATAGCTTGTTCTATGGAGTTAATCATACAATACGCGTTTTAACTTTTGTGAAGCAAGCATCATGTTTCTGGAAGATAACCCATGTGATGTGAATAGATAAATATTGTTCAATTAATGAACAACAAAACTCGTGGAACCCACAAAAGTGAACTGTTTTTTGACCTCATGTCCGTATTTCGTATTAGGGCTATCATTTGATGCGTTCATTCAATGTTTACATATATAGCATAGTAGCTCCTATTTTCTTCTTTAAGATCACAAACGTTTGTGTATGGTTTGTCTTATTGTGGATGAATGATATGGTTCAGAGTGAATAAAATTATGTGTGCGTTTTAGTTCATCTGTATTGCATTTTAGTACATAATTCAAAGTTACATAACAAACAAATTATATATTAACACATGAATGTGCACAAACAAAGTAGTGTTCATTTGAATCATTGTAGTTAAAAGTTACATCACAAATAAATTGGTCATCTGGCCAAACTGAAAAGTCTGAAACGACCATTTTGAACAACACTACAAAAAAACATTGAAGTAAAGACTGAAAGATTCGGTCTTTAGTTAAACAATTCAGTCTTTAAATGACACTTAAAGACTGAATAAAAACCAAAATATCAGTCACTATTTCTCAAGTCCCAAAATATATTTAAGACTGAAATATCAGTTTCAAAATTTAAAGACCGATTAATCGGTCATAAATTACTTTAGAAACTGTATTTTACAGACTGAAGTACAGTTTCTAATCAGTCCCAAATTATAAATATAGTTAAACATTCACACTCTTAGTTAGAGCACAATATTGATTAATCTTTGCTACAATTTGAATAACAATACGGGGTTTTGGACCAAAGGTCCCTATTTTCAAAGCTCATGCACAAAAAGTCTCTGCTCAAAAACACATGTAAATTTGGTCCCTATTTTATTATTTTTTACCAAACTATCCTCTTTTAGAAAATCAACTTAGCATTCTTTTCAGGGGCAAAAGCGGTATAAATTAGCCAAAATCTAAAAATAGGGACCTAATTTTCATAACTTATTCGGGAGGGACTTTTCTTACATCATCTTTCAATTCCAGAGACTTGACAGCGATTCCTTGTAACAACAATGTTAACAGCATTTTGACTCAATGTAGTGCAAAAAATACCTTCCGTTAAAATATAATAACATCACATCAAACATTGTCATAAATATATCAAATTTAATTTCTTACGAACATAAATAAATATATATGATATTTCATACACAGATTAATTTAACTTTCACACTGTTAACATCTAATGGACACGATGAATTGCAAGTACGAGCTAAGTAGCCTAATTCCATTTGCCTTCCTAAATGACATTTGGCCGGCTTTTCTCCTACTTTGGTTCATTTTCCAAGATTGGCGCATTTGCAAACCAACAGCAATTTACTTACGAGCTCCAAGCTCTAATTCAACTTTTCATGCTAGTCCCAAAAGAATTGCTTCTAAAAGAAAGTTTATAAGCCACAAATTCCTTGAAATTTGAATGAGAAATTCTTCCAGAAATTGATATGCTTTTGAATGCCCAAACGTGTACAGACCCACTGCTTGTCACTTTAAACATAGCTCTTCTTTTTAGTCTTGCCGTGGACTCCCATTGGAAAATTTGCTTATGACTTATTAGATGATGAGCGCTCGTTAACAAGCTTGGAATAATTGCTAACAGTGCAAGTTTGCAAGAAACCAGAAGTTAATTTCAGGCAAAAGCCTAATATTTCCCTTTTAAAGGACAGTGAAGGTTGATTTTGTGAGTGAGAGGAA
The DNA here is from genome assembly GCA_030737815.1 of Allium fistulosum. Taxonomy (NCBI): domain Eukaryota; kingdom Viridiplantae; phylum Streptophyta; class Magnoliopsida; order Asparagales; family Amaryllidaceae; genus Allium; species Allium fistulosum. The sequence continues at coordinate 1,257,618,809 of CM060904.1, forward strand.
AGGTAAATAGGAAGTGTACAAAGTTTGAGGTGAAAATTAATTGATATTCAGATTTTACTAGGAGGAGATATCATGCTTTTAAGTATTAAGAAGGGAAGAATAGTTACATGAAGATGGAAATGGTTTGATTTGCGTGCAGAAGAAAGAAGTTACTTAATAATGGAGGAGGTGGAGTGTTTAACGGTGAATGGGCCTTAATTAAAGGACGTGATTTTAAAATTTTTAGGTTAACAAAATTATTTATTTCGTTTTAAGATTACAGCAAATATGACATGGATTACAAATCATAGCCATTAGATTCAAAGATCAAAATAAAAGGCAGCCATTGGATATTAAACAATTTAACTACCGATTAGACCTTAATTTAGTATATAATCAGTTCCAAATTATACAAACCGATTTAAAACTGATTTTCCGTCTTTAATAACAAAAGTTAAAGACTGAATTTTTCAGTCATTGATCTGTCTTTATTCAAAGACTGAATTTTTTCAGTCTTTAGTGTGTAGTCTTTAGTACAGTATTTTTTTGTAGTGCAAGAAATTAGATTGTTGTTTTGACATCAAGGGGCATACAAGTTCTAGTTATGACATAAAAGAGCAGACATAAATTTGGCAATTGAAGCGAGAAACATTAAAATTCAAAAAAATAGTACTGATGATAATTGAACAAGTACACACTAATTTTAATCAAAGTCAAAACAAATAGGTAAGCTAAATGAGTACGCTAGACGAGTGGACATGACATGTAGATTAAGGGTGCATTTGCGACGAACGAAAATATGATATTTAAGCGGGGTATTTGATTTGAACGGAGAAGATTGATAAATAAGAAATGCGTCTGTGACTACGAACGTGATATTTGAGAAAGACATTTAAACGGAGCATTTAAGTTGGAAATTTTAATTTAATTAATTTATATTTAATTAATTATTTGTTTTGTTTTGTTATATGAGTTTAATTAAAATGAAATAACAGTACAGAAATTGAAATACATCCAAATTAATTATACACTATCAGTAAATACAGATAAAATGATACATCCAAAATGGTTATACAATATTTCAAATTATTAACATTTCATTGTCTACATGTCGTTGTACTGATTTAATTGCTTTGTACGGTTGTAATTCTCATACTATAATATTTCTCCTGTCATTCCTCTGGAATAAGATCAGGATCATCGTCCTAATCTATAAAATATGGATCACCCATGTTGTATTTTTTTACGTAATTATGTATAACAATTAAAGATACAACAACTGTTACTTGAGTTTCAAATCAGTATGTTAGTATATTTTTTAAAATGACAAACTTTTTCTTCAATATTCCAAAGGTTCTTTCAATTGTCATATTTCAAAAGTTCTCTCAATAGCACCAACACAGTTTCTAGAGTATAATTAGTAGCGGTTTGAAGTTCTAATATGACATGCAACAGTATTAAATTGAGGATCATCTAGAGATATCGGTATATTTTGACCCTCATGGAATATCCAGTCAACCTTCATTCTGCGTCGGGTATACAACATATATAGTTAGCAGTCAATTAGTAGGGTTACTGACATTCATTCGCCGTCGGTATCCAACACCCAAACGCAATATATGGTTAGCAGTCAATTAGTAGGGTTATTGACATTCGCTCGCCGTCGGTATCCAACACCCAAACGCAAGATAAATATAACCCCTCAGATTGAATGGAGCCCCACAAAAATGATGAATCGGACCTAAAACGACAGTTTCTTCCTATTCCAACAGCCTGTATTGATTTCCGAAACGACTAGCTCATGTGCTCTTATTCTTTAGTTCCTACTTCGTTGTCAACTGCCGACGATCGGTTTCTAGTACACGCGTCCTTTTTTTGACCATCTGATCTTAAATGCAACACGTGTACTTTGGTATTAGGCCATCGATTTTATTGTGCTTTGCATAGTCCAAATGTCGGGATCCAAATTTATTTGTCTCTAACAGCCTAATTGAAACAGGACACTTTCGAAGTCGATCTACTCTATCTTAACGCGTGAACAACTCTGCAAAATGCTACGTATTTTAGTTCATCGAATACAGTGCGCTATTAAAATTTGAATGATTTTAACTATTTACCTATATCGCGGACATAGATTTTTATCTGATTTTAGACGATGCTATGGAGTTGGGATCGGGGGCGATCCCGGAATGGATTATAGTTGAGAGGAGTCAAAAGATAAATAAAAAATGCTATCACCGAAAAGTTGTATTATATTGATAAACTAAACTTTTTGTTTCAATTGTTGGTGAATGCCAAAATGTTGCTTTGACAACCAACTTTATTTAAAATTTATTATTTTATAACAATATAAAATTTTATTTAAAACTTTGTTACAACTCCCAAAATATAATCACAACTTCAAAAGTACACAAAAATATGTACCTGAATACATTATTTAAACGAACAAAATAAGTATACAAAAGCATGGGACTGATTAATATCCCAACCTTCGATTTTATTTCACTAACATCCAATTTCATTAATTTTAAAATCCGAATAAAGAATTCAATCAGAAGCATATTAGAAAATCAACTTTCAATTCGACTCTTAAACCTAGAAAAAAAATTCGCAAATTTGCATGTAAATCAATGAAATAATACATAACATAAATGAATACCTTAACAAAAATGGTTCGAGGGGACATTTAGGGCTAGAAAGTGGTGAAACAACTTATAGGATTTGAGGACCAGAGTAAGAGTATTATGACAAGGGACTTAAATTATCAAATGATTTAATAAATTAGGGCTTATATGTTAGAAGTTAACGAGGCTGGTAATATCTCCTTTCTGTACAAAGAAGTGAGAAGCAAGATACGCGTGGAGGGGGGGGGGGCAATTAGTATGTATGTTTACAAACAACCCATTAACAATTTTATATTTTAAGGGAGGTTTCCTTAAGCTTGGTGCAAATATTTGAAAATTGAGGGGACTAACACCCCTTATCTATGCATGTATTCGTCTCTGGTTGGCATGTTTTTTATGACTGGTCGTGTTCTTCCATAGGACATAATGTTATTTACTTTCAGTATCCTGATTTTTCCTGAAATTTTCTTCATCTACTTACTTTTTTTTACTGATTATGTATTACTGCATTTTAAAAAAGTGTTGAAACACAATGAATCATGTTCACATTGACACGGTGTTACCTACACGCTCAAAATAACCGTGGTTTTTCATATAACCACGTTTCTCTAGAGCATGATGACGTGTTACACTGACTTAACCGTAGCACATTTGACTGAAGTGGGATCAACGAATTCATGCTTCTTGTGAGTGTGGTTATCAATAAAACCACACTCATCGCAAGTGTGGATACATACATAATCCTCCTCCAACTATACAAAGCTTCTGGCACATTTTTAAAAGTACAAAACAACCGAAAATAAGGGCATGGAAAAGGAAGAAATTTATGGAAGAATGAATCAACCATCTTATACATGGTCATAAAATTAAATTTTTTGACATTATGTTGAAAATTGTTAAAAACGAGAAATGAATTAGGTAAGATGAGTGAAAAGTAAGGAAATATTGTAAGATGCGTAAAATATGTAAAAAAAAAAGAAATATGTTTACTTGAATTCTTATTCAAAATTATAATATCCTTTTCGTTTTCTTTCTCCTCAAACTTTTTTTATTTTCTCATTTAATTGTTATGTTAAATTACATATCATAATTGAGTGCCATAAATATGAATAAAATTAGAAGTTGTTGAGCATCTAGTCCGTAATTTTGATGTAACTATAAAAAATTTCATGCATTATGAATAGAACGAATTAGTCTAAGAGAAAAACCCGAGACCAATTTTATTTTAAAGGATGCAAGTTTTAAAATTTAGTCTGAAAAACAACATAATAAAATATTCATATAACATTACATATATATATATAATGTTATATTCGTATAGCACACATCCAAAAAAACAAAACCATTTTATTGTGATTTGTACTGTTCATTCAATTATTTTGTTGATTGTCCCTATATATTTAGCTGCCTATAAAGCATGTTTAATGTATACCCATAAATTTGTAATGTGCATTTTATGCCAAGTAATGTATTTCTATCATTCATCTGCTTATTTTCTTAGTTCACTCAGGATCAGATGGAAACTAGTGTTTTAGACCAAATAATAAATTTTTGTGTTGGAGTAACAAATATTACTTCAAAATATTAAGTAGCACCAAGAAAAAAAATGATGTTGGCATTTGTAATGACCGGCCTTTTCGACCCTCAAATGTCAAAACTAATACATCCACGGTATTCATGTACCAAGCACTCAAGTATCAGGAAGACATATTGTCAGGGTAAATAAAAGAAAACGAACAGAGAAGGAAGAACAAAACATCCGAATCTCATGACGAGACAATAATATATAATATCAAAATAGTACAAAGGGTTACTCCAAGATATAATATAATCTCGGAGTCACTAACCTAAGTACTAACATCAGCCTGGACAGTTATAACAATCAGTCCTTGCAATTGCTAATGTATACCTACTAGTAGTGCAGTGAAAATAAAATATAACCATTTGAAAATGGAAGCATCCAACTCGTCTCTTGAAGCTCCAAAGAATATCAACGAAAACCTGCCTTTCTCAGACAACTCGAAAGAACACCCGAGGAATTAGGCGAAAGATAAAACCATTAGTCAGACATAAGTCTGGTATGAGAAACTTAAGAAATATGTGATCAGCATATAACAGTATCTTTTGAGGTCGTCCAAATCACTAACATGGTTTTCCCCTCAAAAGAACCAAACCATCAAATAAGTACATATGGCGATATAATAGATAGTCTCTAGTGTGTAGAATATAAATAAAAAAATAGCTATGTTGCTTACATCTCTCAATACAAAAATGTTAGAAATACAACTAAAACGGCTAAGATATGTTCGTATATGGATTTCCATTTAAGATCTCCCCGGTACATCGAGACCGACCTCCTGACAAGGGTCAGAATCTTCCTTCCGAAGGACGTATATATCCAGATAAAATATACAACAAAGGAAAACATAGCCGGTCCACGTCCGAATATGTGGTACCGAATACCATCAACTCCCGCTAGCCATAATGATAAGCATATCTAGATATAGATTTGATATACCCTTGGTTTTGCTAGACCCACTGACTATAAAGCCTACTCTGTTTTCTATCATTTCGACGGCGAAGTCACTTTTAGCATCTCAACACACGAGTCTTCATCATCGTACAATTTATGAATCTCTCCATGGATTCGAGAATAAGTCATCTGATGAATGCTAACGTTGAGCTCTCCTTTGGACTTAACCTTAGGATAGGCAGTTCAACTGTGACGCCCTACCTCTAAGCCCACGCTATACAAGAACACTACGGAGTAATGCCGTCAACTAGCGTGGAGAATAAGGCTGTTGAGGAGCGACCATCCATGTAATTGCTTTGTGCGAGCACCGATATGTCAGATAGTATAACATGTATTTTATTTCAAGAGGGAATCCGACATACCGATACAAAACTAAAAACTACTACACAGTGGCTATAATATCTTCAGGAACAAATATAGAAATAAACATAACACAAATCAGTCACAGACATCCATATCATAAAGGCGGAAATAGATATGAATATATATAACACTTAAAAGTGTTTATCAGAGTAGTGGTCTACAAGATCCACAATCTCACAAAAGAATAGTTACAAGTGCTACACAAAAGAATAAGTATACATCATGGAGTCTATATCACAAATGTATACAACAAAATGAACTACTATTCTAAGTAGTTAGCCAAAAGTCAGAATAATAATCCAAGACGAGGAGTCAAGCAGAAGCACCTATAACATCTCGGTCTGACCCGAGTATTATTTAATAAGAAAATAATAAATGGATCAGTCTAACTATAAATATCAGATGAAATGATATAGAATAAGGGATATGACAAAATGTATCTTAACCATAATGCCATACTGTGATAAGTACGTAATTGAAAATCAACAAGAGATTAATCAATATCACAAGAATCTTCTCAAAGATAAAAAGGGATGTCATACTCTTTATTTCATTCACCAAACCATAAATGTTGATAATTATATCAATGCCAATCACAAAAGTTAATGGCACACAAATCCACCAATGCACAAATATTGATAAAAATTACCAATGTAAATCACAAAAGTTGGTGAAACACAAATTCTAGAAATCATCAACCGAAATCCAGAAATCACAAAAAGGGGGAGGCCTATCACAAAACGAGAGCATGAAAACTCTCAACACGTGTATCACAAAACGGAACGCTATTCCATGGTTGCTAACCATTTATTTTGAGCCGAAGCCCCACAAAACGGTCCGAAGACCATGGGTTGCTACCCCACCAAATTGAGCCGAAGCTCCACAGAAACGGGGTTTAGTCTCCCTCGCAGACAAAGAGACATCGCACATTGCTAGTCTAAATCACAAAAATGATCGTCATCGATCATTAAGAAGTGTCAATTACAATAAGCTAGTAAATAAATGAGTTTAGCTTCATGTCCCATAACCACTAGCTTAACTTAAATATTTACGAACAAATTGTAGATTTCCACTCGAAAATTGTCACAAGAGTTTCAATCGAACAAGTCCAAAAATTAACCGACGAAGTAAACGCAAGCATTGTTGAGTCAAGATTTTTATAGAGTTTTGATTTCTGACAAAGGGATAAGCCGTGATCGACAAAAAGAAGTTATTCATTGTTTTAAAGAGACACAAAGAGCTCCATACATTAGAGGTTGATTTTGGTATGTTAGTAGTGTTATTTATGTTAAAATCTATCCTCAAATAATCTCATACCTTCAATCTTTGAATACAAATGTATATATGTATGAGTGCACATTAACTGTGCAGTCTGGGCTAAACCGGTCGACCGGTTTAAAACAAGGCGGTCGACCGTTTTTGTCCAGAATGCACAGATAACGTGCACAAATGTACATAACGTATATATATTCAAATTCCTGTCTACCGGCCATTTTTGACCTGTCGACCGTTTTCAAACAGAAAGCAACCTTTCGTACAGACACTTCCTTTTCTTCAACGGTTGCTTCTCTTTCTCTTCACCAATGATCATGACCTTTGTTTGTATCTTTTCACAAAGGGTTACAACTGTTTATTTCTTATATAAACATCATGAAATCATTATTCCAGATAAGGATAACCAATTCTATTATTCTAATCTCTATTCTATTGATCTCTGTCTTGAATTCTCAAACATTTCAATTGCTTATTGAATCATTGAAATTATTTCATATCTTTTGATTCAATAAGTAATATACTTCCTTCAATCTTCACAAACATCATTCACATACTTTGAGGATAAGATTATAGGAAGGGTGTACTACAAGTGACAAATCAGTGTTATCAAGAGCACAAGTTGTCAACGGCAATTGTATTTGTTTTTGTTGAAGTCCTCGGTGTTGTAAGAGGCACGAAATCCCGTTCGGCTGTTCGGGTGTTGTAAACCTGTTCCTCCGGGTGAAGCGAGGTAGTTGGTTGTGAAAATCCAGATAGGAGTCTGGGACTGGACGTAGGACGGGAGGTCCGAACCAGTATAAAAATCCCTGGTGTGATTTTTACTGTTTACTGCATTTACCATTCTATATCTGTGAATTGCTATATAGTTAGTTTATTGAATATTTACTTATATAGCAATTGTATATAACATTCCGCATATATTAGTCCATATTACACGATCCACAATTAGTGTGCACAAGCGTACACACTTTCATTTGGTATCAGAGCATACATACTTTCATTTGGTATCAGAGCAAGGTTATCATATAACCGTAACACCGTTATTTGATATATTCTTGTAATATGGCAAATAACGCAAGCACTAGCTCTAGCACTTACACGGAAGGTCAATCAACACAAAGACCTCCATTCTTTAATGGTCTCAACTATAGCTATTGGGCTACACGTATGTCATTTTTCATGCAATCAAATAGTTATGATGCTTGGAATGCTACTCAAAAAGAAATAGTAAATCCAACAACTGAATATTCAGAATGGACAACGGCTGAGAAAACGGCAGCAGCTGTAAATGCAAAGGCAATAAATATGTTGTTTTGTGCATTAGACCAAAATGAATATAACCGTGTTAGTATCTGCACTACTGCATATCAAATTTGGCAAACGCTGAAAACCACTCATGAAGGTACTAACAAGGTTAAACAAGCCAAAATAGCCATGCTGAAGAGTCAGTTTCAAAATTTCAAAATGAAACCGAATGAGACAATCAATGATATGTATTCAAGATTTCAAACTATTCATCATGCACTTATCGGATTAGGGCAAAAATATTCAGATTTTGATGTTGTTTCAACAGTCCTACATTCTCTGACTAGTGAATGGGAAGGAAAAGTATTAGCAATTGAAGAAGCTAATGACCTTTCCATCATGAAGCCAGATGAATTGATAGGAAATTTAATGTCCTATGAAGCAAATTTGCAGGCTAGAAAAGAACAGAAAGAAGAGAAGAAAAATGTAGCATTTCATGCTGAGAAAGATGAAAATGAATCAGATTCTGAAGATGAAGATTTGGCATTCATTGCAAAAGGATTCAAAAAATTCCTAAAATATCGAAAAGCCAGTCGCTACAACAAAAGGAAACCTGGATCAAGCAAACCATCTTCATCAACTATAGAATGTTTCAACTGTCACAAAAAGGGGCACATGCAGAAGGATTGTCCAGAACAGAAGAAGAAGTCAGAAAATGATAAATTCAAACATAAGAAGGACAAGTCAAAGAAACGAGCCTTCTCAGTAACATGGGATGATTCAGACTCATCCTCATCTGAAAGTGAAAGTGATCAGGAAAATGAACAAGCTAATGTTTGTTTTATGGCAACAGAAGATGAGGTACAAATTCCTACATTTGATGAATTACTTGATATAAATTCTGAGTTGATAGTCAAATATAAAGACATAAAACGTCAATTAAAAGTAGCCAAAGCAGATTTGAGTAGAGCAGAGTTTGAACGAGATATGTTAAAAGATGAGAAGAAAATATTAGAAGAAGAACTTGAAAAACTTCAAGAATCATCATCTAATGTTGACTCTCAACTATCTCTTTTGAGTCAAGAAATAGAAGCTCAAAAAGAGAAAAATGATGCTCTCACTACTGAAAATCATGAGCTTAAGGCAAAAGTTAAAACTCTGGACCTAGAAAAGGCGAGCTTACAAACTAAGTTAGATGACATTACTCAAAATGTTTCTAACTTTAACAAAGGTCGAGAAAATTTGACAAAGATCATTGAAAGTTCACAATCTGTTTCAAATAAACAAGGTTTGGGATATAAGAAACAAGAAACCAAGAAACATCTTGATAATGAAAGAAAAAAGAAAGTACAAAAGACTGAAGCTAAGAAAAATCTTAGTTTATTATATTCCAAACCAAAGCCAGTTGTGAAATTTCAGAAGAAAAATGTCAAGACTATCAAAATATGGGTTCCTAAAACAAATAACAATTTGATTAGGAACAAATATATTCAGAATTTCATGAATACTGTGCATTATAATTCTAATTATGTATATAAAGGGGATACCGGACCCGTATGGGTTTGGATTCCTAAGATCTAACTCTTAGGACCCTATAAAAAGTGGGTACCATGGTCTTAATTATATTTTTTGCAGGTACCACTTAAGAAAAGAGGAAAATGGATATTCTGGTTGATACATTCCTATATTATTCCATTATCTATTACTCCTTTTTGTCGATGACAAAGGGGGAGAAAGAGCTAACAATTATTTGCAGGAATATATATATATATATATATATATATATATATATATAAAATACAGACAAAATCTCAGGGAGATCACATATTCAGGGGGAGATTCAGAACTTCAGATATATGTTGTCATCAATCAAAAAGGGGGAGAATGTTGAGTCAAGATTTTTATAGAGTTTTGATTTCTGACAAAGGGATAAGCCGTGATCGACAAAAAGAAGTTATTCATTGTTTTAAAGAGACACAAAGAGCTCCATACATTAGAGGTTGATTTTGGTATGTTAGTAGTGTTATTTATGTTAAAATCTATCCTCAAATAATCTCATACCTTCAATCTTTGAATACAAATGTATATATGTATGAGTGCACATTAACTGTGCAGTCTGGGCTAAACCGGTCGACCGGTTTAAAACAAGGCGGTCGACCGTTTTTGTCCAGAATGCACAGATAACGTGCACAAATGTACATAACGTATATATATTCAAATTCCTGTCTACCGGCCATTTTTGACCTGTCGACCGTTTTCAAACAGAAAGCAACCTTTCGTACAGACACTTCCTTTTCTTCAACGGTTGCTTCTCTTTCTCTTCACCAATGATCATGACCTTTGTTTGTATCTTTTCACAAAGGGTTACAACTGTTTATTTCTTATATAAACATCATGAAATCATTATTCCAGATAAGGATAACCAATTCTATTATTCTAATCTCTATTCTATTGATCTCTGTCTTGAATTCTCAAACATTTCAATTGCTTATTGAATCATTGAAATTATTTCATATCTTTTGATTCAATAAGTAATATACTTCCTTCAATCTTCACAAACATCATTCACATACTTTGAGGATAAGATTATAGGAAGGGTGTACTACAAGTGACAAATCAGTGTTATCAAGAGCACAAGTTGTCAACGGCAATTGTATTTGTTTTTGTTGAAGTCCTCGGTGTTGTAAGAGGCACGAAATCCCGTTCGGCTGTTCGGGTGTTGTAAACCTGTTCCTCCGGGTGAAGCGAGGTAGTTGGTTGTGAAAATCCAGATAGGAGTCTGGGACTGGACGTAGGACGGGAGGTCCGAACCAGTATAAAAATCCCTGGTGTGATTTTTACTGTTTACTGCATTTACCATTCTATATCTGTGAATTGCTATATAGTTAGTTTATTGAATATTTACTTATATAGCAATTGTATATAACATTCCGCATATATTAGTCCATATTACACGATCCACAATTAGTGTGCACAAGCGTACACACTTTCATTTGGTATCAGAGCATACATACTTTCAAGCATTTCATACCACTTGTTTTGCTAAGCCGTTTAATTATATTTTCTCATACGAATGAGGTAAAGGTTTGTATATACTAATAGATTAGAAAACGGTTTAATAAAAGAGCTTTGTATTAAAATAGTGTCAAAATCGTTTTGATGAAAGAGTTTTGATATTTACTACTAGTATAGAGAACCTTTATATTTTTAAAGTGACAAATCACAAAAACGATTGTAGAAACAACCAATCATCAAAATTCGCATTCGAAGACGTGAATAAAATCTAAAGAAATCGATACCGAATCCATCAAAAATGGATATTCCAAAAATCCCAAAGAAAAGGTCATCAAAGTCGATAAATATGATAACAACAAATGGGAATCAACACGAATCGATTAAATTTGGAAAATCAAGCAAAACAGGTAAATTGGCAAAAGATAGCAGATTCAAACGTCTGAAGGAAGTGGTTCAGACGTCTGAATCTGGAAAATTAAAAGTTTTCCAGAACATAATTCAGACGTCTGAACCCTATATTCCAGACGTTTGAAAATAGCCAAAATTAGCCTATTTTCTTTCTGGTTGCACTCGAGCCAATTCAGACGTCTGGAGGTTTTTATTCAGACGTCTGAATACTGGGTGAAGAAAATTCCCAGTATAATATTCAGATGTCTGGACCATACGTTTCAGACATCTGAAACTGTTGTTCTGGGCATTCCCTGAACCTAGGCCAAAAATGGCCAAACGATTATCGGAAGCGATTGGACGAGCAACGACGACTAAGGATTTACGCCAAGCGACAACCCAGTCCTAATTGGCCCGCCTCGAATATCAATGCTCAAATATCCATAATAGGATTTTCATAGATTTTGATTTCAAAACACCAAAAATTGGAATATACACCAAATCAATCCAAACCAAAAATCAAATGCACATGAATAAGTGTTAGGAATTCATACCTAACAATCGAAGATAATTATAGACTAAGATGTGAGATAAAAATCTCACCTTTAAACCCAAAAACAAGGAAGGAGAAGCTTGAAAACAAAGGAGAATCAACCTCTCTTCAATCCCGACTCAAGAAGCTTGAATTTAAGCTTAAAAGAGAAACATTTCCTAAGTTAGGTTTAGGAATTTCTGAAGTTGATAAGAGAATGAGTTGGAGAAGAAGAAGAGGAGGCTTACCAAAGCTTCTTCTATTGATTTGGAGCTAGAACTTGATTTGCAAATGTAAACTAGGTCTTGGAGTTTTAATTTCCCATTCCTCTCTCCATTGTTGCTAAAGCTTGAGTATTAGGAAATAGTAATGAAGTAATGAAGAGAAGAGGGGTGAAGCTTGGTTGTAATGGGCTGAAACCAAAAACCAAAGCCCTAAGTGAAAAAGTAGCAAAATTCCACTAACTCCAAACACATCAAAGTTTATACTCAAAAAGATCGCAAACGTCATTTTGAACTCAATGGGTTGGTCTCGAGTCCTAATTTGACAGTTTGCAAAAAGTAGCTTTTCGAACTATAATCCGACTAACGATGAAATATTTAAATAAATTATTTAAATACTCAATCGTAAAATATGCGGGTTGTTACAGACTCCCCCCCTTAAAGAAATTGCGTCCTCGCAATCATAAGAAATAAATGAACAAAAAGTAACAACCATATAAGCATATCAACACAAAAGAAGAAATTTGAAATAAGAAGTTCACCTCAAAAAGCTCAAGAAAGAAAGTCCGGATGTGTTCGCTCGATGAATTCTCTAGATTCCCAAGAGCAATCCTTAGGATTTGAGGACCATTGAACTTTCACAAGCGGGACATCTTTATTTCGAAGACGTTTAACCTCCGAAGCAATAACACGAATAGGATGCTGCTCATAAGTCAAATTTGGCGAGACTTCAATTTCTTCCACAACACCGGGCTCAAGAATAGAGTCGGAATCTCGAAGGCATTTCCGAAGTTGAGAAACGTAAAACACGTCATGAATAGCGGAAAATTGAGCCGGTAACGAAAGGCGATAAGCCAGGGAACCAATGCGTTCGGTGATGGGAAATGGACCAATATATCGAGGTGCTAACTTTCCCGATCGACTGAAATGCACAACACCCTTCATAGGTGAAACATGAATAAACACAAAATCTCCCACAGAAAATTCTAATTTCCTTCTTCGGTTATCGGCATAGGATTTTTGTCTACTCTGAGCTTCTTTCATTCTATGACGAATAAGGTTAATCCTTTCTGTGGCATCACGAATAAAATCTGGACCTAAAACCAGTTTCTCACCGGCCTCAAGCCAACAAGAAGGAGATCGGCACGGCCTTCCATAGAGTGCCTCGAAAGGTGCCATACCAATACTAGATTGGAAGCTATTATTATAGGAAAATTGAACAAGAGAAATATGATCTTCCCAACTTCCACCAAAGTCAAGAACACAAGCACGAAGAAGATCTTCAAGAGTTTGATTCACACGCTCGGTTTGTCCATCGGACTACGGATGATAAGCGGTGCTAAAATTAAGCTTCGTTCCCAAAGCTTTTTGAAGACTCTTCCAAAATCCACTAGTAAACAATGGATCACGATCACTAACAATAGAAGTAGGAATACCATGCAATTTAACGATTTCTTTAATAAAGAGTTTGGCCAAAAGAGGAATGGTCCGATTAGACCAAACGGGAATAAAATGGGCGGATTTAGTAAGTCTATCAACAATCACCCATAAGCTATCATGACCCGAACGAGATGGGGAAGGCCATCAATAAAATCCATGGAAATTTGATCCCACTTCCAAATTGGAATTTCTAAAGGTTGCAATAACCCACCGGGCCTTCGATGCTCGGCCTTAATGAGTTGGCAAGTCATGCAACGCTTAACGAAGTTAGCGATATCAAATTTCATTCCCTCCCAATAATAAAGTCGCTTCATATCCGCGTACATTTTACTACTACCGGGATGAATGGTAAATTTAGAACGATGGGAATCTTCTAATATGTCTTTGTGAAGATCACTAATATTCGGTACGACAAGTCTACCAAATTTTTGAATACCGCCACGAGAATCAATATCGAAGTCCTTCATACCTTCAATATCAATTTTATCCCTCAAATTTTGGCCAAGAAGAGCCAATTCGGGATCTAGCTTTTGAGCTTCAAGAATGCGGTCCAGAAGAGATGGATGAGCCTCAAGGCTACATAAAACAAGAAATGAACATAAATCGGATACACGATCTCAAATCTCACAAGTAGAAAAAGTCTCGAGATCGTTCCATTCGGATATCATCATGGAAACAACCGCTTGTTGCTTTCGGCTAAGGGCGTCAGCAACACGATTTCCCTTTCCGGGAGTATAAAGAATATCAAGATCGTAAGATGCAAGAAATTCGAGCCAACGCTGTTGACACAAATTAAGTTCCTTTTGAGAAAATAAATACTTCAAAGATTTATGATCGGTATAAAGAATAAATTTTTCTCCCAAAAGATAATGATGCCAAATTCGAAGAGCGAAAACAATAGCCGCGAGATCTAAATCATGAGTGGCATATCTAGTCTCGGCTGGCTTCAATTGCCTAGAAGCATAAGCAATAACACGTTCTCTTTACATAAGAACGATACCCAAACCAACGCGACTAGCATCGGTATACACAACAAAATCTTGGTTTCCTTCGGGAATCACAAGAATAGGAGCATCGGAAAGGAGTTCTTTTAATCTCTGAAAAGAAGTTTCACATTTGTCCGACCAAATGTATTTAATGCCTTTCTTTGTTAAGCTAGTAAGAGGCACGACAATCTTAGAAAAGTCTTTGATAATACGACGGTAATAACCCGCCAATCCAAGAAAGCTACGGATTTCCGTCACACTCTCCGGTCTCTTCCAATTTTGAATCGCTTCAATCTTTGAAGGATCCACGAAAATTCCGGATTCGGAAATAATGTGACCAAGAAACTTCACACGAGATTGCCAAAAGTGGCATTTAGAAAATTTTGCTTTTAATTGATTACTCCTAAGAGTTTCCAACACAATCCGAAGATGCTCTTCATGTTCTTCTTCGGTTTTTGAATACACAAGAATATCATCAATAAAGATGAGAACAAATCGATCGAGGAAATCTTTGAAAACTGGATTCATAAGGTCAACAACATAAGCTGGAGCATTTGTCAAACCAAATGGCATAATAAGCCATTCATAAGATCCATAACGAGTATAGAACGATGTCAAAGGAATGTTATCCTCTACGATACGAAGCTGATGAAAACCAGTTGCTAAGTCCAATTGTGAAAAGACTCTAGCACCACTAAGTTGATCAAATAGATCATCAATCCGAGGCAATGGATATTTATTCTTGATAGTGAGATCATTAAGCTTGCGGTAGTCAACGCAAAGCCTAAGTGTACCATCGGATTTCTTCACAAAAATAGCCGAAGCTCCCCAAGGCGAGGAGCTAGAGCGAATAAACTGCTTCATCTCCAATTCGGATAATTGTTTGCGCATCTCCTCATTTTCCTTATTGGACATGCGATAAGGAAAACGAGTGATAGGTTGAGCTCCAGGGATAAGACTAATTCTGAACTCAATTGCTTGCCTAGGTGGCAATCCTAGAATGGGCTCGAATATGTCAGAAAATTCACAAACAACGTGAATAAGAGAAATGACATCCTCATCATCATTATCGTCGTCATGAGGATTTAAAGAATATAAAGATGCTTTCGAATTAGAATCTGGATCTTTCAGAACAAGAGAAATCTGCTTAACAGATTGAGGATGTCGAAGATATATAGTCCGCTCAGGACATAGGATATGGGCTTCATAACGGTTAAGCCAATCCATTCCCAAAATCATTCCGAAACCAAGGTAACGCATAACATGCAAATCGGCACGGAAAGAGTAATCACATAAAATAATTTCAACATCTTTACACAATAAACTGAGAGTTGCGGATCCACCAACCGGATTTCCGATTCTCAAAGAAGTCATTAAAGCAACAACACTTAAAGAAAAAGTATCAACAAGTTCCTTTGATATAAAGGAATGGGATGCACCCGTATCAAAAAGAACTCGAATAGGATGATCACGAAATATAATAATGCCATCAAGGATAGAATGAGATATACCTTGACCACGAGATGTGTTGCCAGGGGCTTGAGCAACATTTAACTTTCCCTCTTTCTTGTTTTGTAGTCTGGGGCATGCAGATAAATAATGATTCGGGCTTTTGCAATAGCGACAAGCGCAGGGCTTTGTACACTTATTCGCATAATGGTCCTTAGAACCACAGTTGTAGCATTGCCCACCACTAGAGGAAGAAGTCTTTGCTACATAAGTTGCTTGTTTTCCTTTCTTATTAGGATATGGGCCCTTGGACTTTATAGGCCTTTTCTTGTTGTTGTTGAAGTTTGGTTTGGCACCCACCACTTCAACATCACTCTCCATATCCGCCTCTTCAAGACGGAGAGCGATATCAATGAGTTGATCAAAAGAAACTTCTAATTTTAGAAGTAATGGCTTCTTGAGATTTTTGTTCAAGCCATAGATAAATCTTTGGTTCTTCTTCAATGGGGTGTTTATGTATTCGACCCCATATTTAGAAAGTGACTCGAAGGATGCGACATAATCTGCCACGGAGGATTCACCTTGAACAAGGTCTATGAAACGACGGGCCAAAGTCACCTTCTCAGCTTTTGGCACAAACTTTAATTCGAATCGTTCCCGGAATTGCTCCCAAGTAAGATCCGATTCATTAATTTCAGAAATCAGAAGCTCGTACCAGTCTAATGCCCTTTCTTGGAGCATACTAGAGGCCACCTGGACTCGGTGAAGATCAATAGATTCATGCGAGAAAAGATTCGATCGCATGTTCTGAGCTAAGCTTGGACTTCAATAATAGTTTCAGAACCTTTGAATGGCTTCCCACCCAAGTTGGTATAATTGTTGCACAAGCGTGCAAATCCAGACTTAGGATGTGTGGGCTCAGGAATAGGTCCGACAGCTTGAACATTTCTTACTAGATCAAGAAGTTGCTGAGCAGACATAAATACTCCATCCTGGGGAGTAGCACTAGATTGACCGGCGCTGGGACGGCTAGGTCTAACCATTTCTTTTCTTTAAGAAAGAAAGAAAAGAGAAAAAGATTAATCTCAGAATGAATATCATATAAACTTGATTGATAAAACCAGGTATCATAAAAAGAAATAGGATAGTACGGGTCCAATTGACTCGAATAAAATCCTAAGGCACGACTCCTAAGAAGGACTTAGGACAATGATCCTTGTTAGATTATTCTACATTGTTCCGAAGTTTGGCTCTGATACCAAGCTGTGACGCCCCACCTCTAAGCCCACGCTAGACAAGAACACTACGGAGTAATGCCGTCAACTAGCGCGGAGAATAAGGCTGTTGAGGAGCGACCATCCGTGTAATTGCTTTGTGCGAGCACCGATATGTCAGATAGTATAACATGTATTTTATTTCAAGAGGGAATCCGACATACCAATACAAAACTCAAAACTACTACACAGTGGCTATAATATCTTCGGGAACAAATATAGAAATAAACATAACACAAATCAGTCACAGACATCCATATCACAAAGGCGGAAATAGATATGAATATATGTAACACTTAAAAGAGTTTATCAGAGCAGTGGTCTACAACATCCACAATCTCACAAAAGAATAGTTACAAGTGCTACACAAAATAATAAGTATACATCATGGAGTCTATATCACAAATGTATACAACAAAATGAACTACTATTCTAAGTAGTTAGCCAAAAGTCAGAATAATAATCCCAAACGAGGAGTCAGGCAGAAGCACCTATAACATCTCGGTCTGACCCGAGTATTATTTAATAAGAAAATAATAAACGGATCAGTCTAACTATAAATATCAGATGAAATGATATAGAATAAGGGATATGACAAAAACGTATCTTTACCATAATGCCATACTGTGATAAGTACGTAATTGAAAATCAACAAGAGATTAATCAATATCACAAGAATCTTCTCAAAGATAAAAAGGGATGTCATACTCTTTATTTCATTCACCAAACCATAAATGTTGATAATTATATCAATGCCAATCACAAAAGTTAATGGCACACAAATTCACCAATGCACAAATATTGATAAAAATTACCAATGTAAATCACAAAAGTTGGTGAAACACAAATTCTAGAAATCATCAACCGAAATCCAGAAATCACAAAAAGGGGGAGGCCTATCACAAAACGAGAGCATGAAAACTCTTAACACGTGTATCACAAAACAGAACACTATTCCATGGTTGCTAACCATTTATTTTGAGCCGAAGCCCCACAAAACGGTCCGAAGACCATGGGTCACTACCCCACCAAATTGAGCCGAAGCTCCACAGAAACGGGGTTTAGTCTCCCTCGCAGACAAAGAGACATCGCACATTGCTAGTCTAAATCACAAAAATGATCGTCATCGATCATCAAGAAGTGTCAATTACAATAAGCAAGTAAATAAATGAGTTTAGCTTCATGTCCCATAACCACTAGCTTAACTTAAATATTTATGAACAAATTGTAGATTTCCACTCGAAAATTGTCACAAGAGTTTCAATCGAACAAGTCCAAAAATTAACCGACGAAGTAAACGCAAGCGTTTCATACCACTTGTTTTGCTAAGCCATTTAATTATATTTTCTCATACGAATGAGGTAAAGGTTTGTATATACTAATAGATTAGAAAATGGTTTAATAAAAGAGCTTTGTATTAAAATAGTGTCAAAATCGTTTTGATGAAAGAGTTTTGATATTTACTACTAGTATAGAGAACCTTTATATTTTTAAAGTGACAAATCACAAAAACGATTGTAGAAACAATCAATCGTCAAAATTCGTATTCGAATACGTGAATAAAATCCAAAGAAATCGATACCGAATCCATCAAAAATGGATATTCCAAAAATCCCAAAGAAAAGGTCATCAAAGTCGATAAATATGATAACAACAAATGGGAATCAACACGAATCGATTAAATTTGGAAAATCAAGTAAAACAGATAAATTGGCAAAAGATAGCAGATTCAGACGTCTGAAGGAAGTGGTTCAGACGTCTGAATCTGGAAAATTAAAAGTTTTCCAGAACATAATTCAGACGTCTGAACCCTATATTCCAGACGTTTGAAAATAGCCAACATTAGCCTATTTTCTTTCTGGTTGCACTCGAGCCAATTCAGACGTCTGGAGGTTTTTATTCAGACGTCTGAATATTGGGTGAAGAAAATTCCCAGTATAATAT
The DNA here is from genome assembly GCA_030737815.1 of Allium fistulosum. Classification (NCBI taxonomy): domain Eukaryota; kingdom Viridiplantae; phylum Streptophyta; class Magnoliopsida; order Asparagales; family Amaryllidaceae; genus Allium; species Allium fistulosum. Next base: position 1,257,638,076 of record CM060904.1, read on the forward strand.
TCAGATGTCTGGACCATACGTTTCAGACGTCTGAAACTGTTGTTCTGGGCATTCCCTGAACCTAGGCCAAAAATGGCCAAACGATTATCGGAAGCGATTGGACGAGCAACGACGACTAAGGATTTATGCCAAGCGACAACCCAGTCCTAATTGGCCCGCCTCGAATATCAATGCTCAAATATCCATAATAGGATTTTCATAGATTTTGATTTCAAAACACCAAAAATTGGAATATACACCAAATCAATCCAAACCAAAAATCAAATGCACATGAATAAGTGTTAGGAATTCATACCTAACAATCGAAGATAATTATAGACTAAGATGTGAGATAAAAATCTCACCTTTAAACCCAAAAACAAGGAAGGAGAAGCTTGAAAACAAAGGAGAATCAACCTCTCTTCAATCCCGACTCAAGAAGCTTGAATTTAAGCTTAAAAGAGAAACATTTCCTAAGTTAGGTTTAGGAATTTCTGAAGTTGATAAGAGAATGAGTTGGAGAAGAAGAAGAGGAGGCTTACCAAAGCTTCTTCTATTGATTTGGAGCTAGAACTTGATTTGCAAATGTAAACTAGGTCTTGGAGTTTTAATTTCCCATTCCTCTCTCCATTGTTGCTAAAGCTTGAGTATTAGGAAATAGAAATGAAGTAATGAAGAGAAGAGGGGTGAAGCTTGGTTGTAATGGGCTGAAACCAAAAACCAAAGCCCTAAGTGAAAAAGTAGCAAAATTCCACTAACTCCAAACACATCAAAGTTTATACTCAAAAAGATCGCAAACGTCATTTTGAACTCAATGGGGGTAGTCTCGAGTCCTAATTTGATAGTTTGCAAAAAGTAGCTTTTCGGACTATAATCCGACTACCGATGAAATATTTAAATAAATTATTTAAATACTCAATCGTAAAATATGTGGGTTGTTACATCAACTCTATAGTATTTGTCTGAAATGTTAACGCTGACCTCTCCCTTGGACTCAATCTTAGGATAGGTAGTTCAACTCTATAATGTTCCACTCCACAACCGCTTTCAAAACATAGAAATTGTATATCGGTTTTGAAGTGGTTTTCAGAAAGTAATACATAAGTAACTTATCCGATTCCAGACTCTTCAAAACTAAATCGGTTAACTCAATTCCAGTTCTTTTAGAAGTAAGCGAATAATATAAAGGAGTCCTCCTCGAGGGTTCTCGTATATATACGTTCTTAAAGTAAGAGATGTGTCATACCAACGAGTCCTCCCTAAGGGATCTCAAAACGTATGAAGCCGTGGATCTTTTACATACTTCCTAAGTTAATTTGGTTAAATTCAATGGGAATGAAAATGATCGCATATGGAAATTAAGTCTCATTTCAAACCTTCTCAACTTACGTTATCTTTTACATACTTATCACCGTTTCCAAGGGATCTCAAAACGTATGAAGCCGTGAATCTTTTACATAGTTATAGCCATTTCCAACCTTCTCAACTTACGTTATCCCTCGATTGAGTAAAGCCGGATTTGTTAGAGCATCGGTTGCATCCAAGCCCTACCTTGACACCTCATTGTTTAACTCTCCCAGATAGAATAAGTCCACTTTGTCCGCTTTTAGTGCTAAGTATAACAGTAAATACTTTCCATAAATGAATACACACAAACACGATTAAGTCACACAAACAAATTCAAATCCTCGTATTATCAAATAATACTTCTTTGTAAATACTTATATATATATTTAAAATATCTTTATGAAGGATATATTCATGTATACTACTACTTCACTATTCATTTCTACTCTTTGCGTTCTTCAAAATGTATTCATATTCTTATCTCAAAGGTATAAGTGTAAGTCACAATGAATAGGATCGAAGATGACCAACAGTAATAAATAATGTAAATGCAGCAGAATAGTATAGTAGATCGCACAGTTGATTTTATACTGGTTCGGACCTCCCATCCTACGTCTAGTCCCGAAGCTCCCTTTCGGTATTTCACTATCAACACCCTCACTTCACCCGAAGAAACAGGTTTACAGACTCTACCTGAACAACTAAACAAGACATCAACATTAATTACAAGCAGTGTAACAAAAATGTTACTCTCTGACACAGTGTATCTTGATATACAAAATTCCAGTTTGATGTACAATGACTCGTATAAGAAAACCAAATGATATCGAGTGGGGGTGTAGAGGCTAAGGCGTAGAAGCGAACTAGTCGAAATCTCTGAACTAGATGAATTTCTTGGAACTTGGAGAATTGCTTTAGGAATTGAGAGTTTAGGAGTGGAAATCAAAGCATAGAGTTGTGTTGTGATTCAAAGATGGTTAGAGGTTTATATAGATGTTGTAGGGATGCTAAAGTAGGGGTGCAACCTTCCAAGTTCCCCATTGATGAAGAGAAGTGGCTGTAGGAGCGGAGAGATGCAATTTCTAGAGCAAGTGACATGAAAATATCACTTCAAAAAACTAGCCGTTTTATACTGGTCAGTCGGCTGAAAGAAGGCTTTAGTCGACTGATTGGGTATGAAAATCGAGCCCGAGAGAACTGCCAAAAACAGGAGACAAGTTATTCATATTTGGTTGATTGGTTCAATCGATTGGACGAGGCTTTCAGTCGACTGAATCATAGTATTTTCCAAAAACTTGTGTGGTGTAGTGGTATGGGCATGTGCTAATCTCTTAGCCCATTCGGGTTCGAATCCCAGCTTTACATATTTTTAGCCATTTTATTTTACACATTTTCCATCATCGTTTTGATCTAAAATATCTCAATAAACATATTAGTAGCATTGTTGTATGGTTGTTATCATCAAAACACCATATATATATATGGTTCTTTCATTCTCTCCCTTTTTGATGATGACAACGACACAATTTTAATATAAAATAATAGCACCCCCTTAGATATTTGTTATGTGAGTTTATTTCCCTTAACTTGATATAAATGCCAATATAAAATATGTAAAACACATGTTCTTCTCCCCCTTTGTCATCAACAAAAAGGGATAAGAGCATTGATGTACTATATAATAAAAACTCCCTCTAAGTCTAATGTTTCTCTTTAACTTTTAACTAGGTACTCCCCTTATCAATATGCTCATTATTTCTCCCCCTTTCGTAAGTAAAAAAAGAATGAGAAAATTAACAATAAATTGAGGATATCATAGAAAAGTCAAAAATAAATAATTTTAACAATAATGCAAAGCAATGAGTATCCAATAGATATGTCAAATTCAAGAAAAATGATACCCATTTTGCAATAGATATAAGGTTTACAACTTAGGAAACCATATCCAGTTGGATGTGGTTGATCTCTTAAAAATATAATTTCTGTTATTAATCATAGTGTTGTGATAATTGCTAACATATGATTGTCTATCATAATCAATTAGATTAGGAGGAACCCATAAATCAACATTAATTATAATTGATTTAGTATTCAAAGGATTTTTTTTCCATTTCTAAGCATGATAACATTATGACATGGATTGGTTTTAGAACTATCTCTACTTTTAGTAGTAACATTAAAATGTGTATACTGGAATGCATATCTAGTACATTTTCTACGATTATCTTGTTTATAGTCTAATCGGTTCTATTATTGTGAGCTTTGCTATTTGTAGTCAAGAAAGATAAATCATCGTTTTGCTCCATTAAAATTTGTGATTTTCTCATTTAATATATCAAAAACAGCTTTGGAATCACGAATTTCTTTTCGCAACATAATATTATTATGTTTTAGAAATTCACATTCTTTAATTAATTCTAGATTCTTATCATTTAAAGCCCTATTTTCATTTTCAAGAGACAAAAGTTTAGAATTAGAATCACATAAAGAATTTTCCAAAAATATATTTTTATTTTGCAAAACTTCGATTTCTTTTAAAAGATCAATATTTTTATTGTTTAAGCGCTCATCATCTTTTAATAGAAAATCTTTTTGTAAAATAAGTTCTTCCAATGTATTTTCAAAAATTTCAGTTTGTTTTACTAAAAATTTATTTTCTTCCATTAAAATACTAATTTTACGCTAACAATCATCTAATTTAGCTAAAGCAATAGAATTGACCTTTTGTGATGCTTTAAAATCTTTTATTAACTTTTTATGCGTTTATAAAAGATCACTACATATAGAATCTAAGCATACTGATTTTGATCAGAGATTAGCCATATAGCACATATACCTTGATTCTATAGATTATTGCTTGCTTTCGAAAATTTTCTTTTCTCGACTGTCTTTGAGCTTTGGCTGGATCTTCTCTTTCTCACCATTATTCTATGATGTTGTGACGATCAATAGAATTCCAAGCTCTGATACCACTTGTAAGTCGCTATGAATAGGATCGAGATGGCCAACGGTAATATAAAATGTAAATGCAGCGGAATAGTATAGTAGATCACACAGTCGATTTTATACCGGTTCGTATCTCCCGTCATACGTCCAGTCTCAAAGCTTTCCTTCGGCATTTAACTATCAACACCCTCACTTCACTAGGAGGAATAGGTTTACAGACTCTGCTTGCACAATAGAACATGACTTCAACAACAATTACAAGCAGTGTAACAAAAATGTTACTCTTTGACACATCGTATTTTGATATACAGAATGTCAGTTTGATGTACAATGACTCCTATAACCAAACTGAATGATATTAAGTGGAGATGTAAAGGCTAAGGAGTTTATTCGACTAGATTATGAGATGTGGATATGAAGCAAACTAGTCGAAATCTCTGAATCAGATGAATTTCTTGGAACTCGGAGAATTGCTTTAATAATTGAGAGTTTAGGAGTGGAAATCAAAGCATAAAGATGTGTTATGATTCAGGGATGGTTAGGGATTTACATAGATGTTGTAGGGATGCTAAAGTAAGGGTTCAACCTTTTGATTTCGCCATTGATGAGGAGAAGTGGATGCAAAAGCAGAGAGATGCAACTTCTGAAGTGAAGAGACACGAATATATCACTTCAAAAAACTAACCTTTTAAAACTAGGTCGGTCGACTGAAAGAAGGCTTCAGTCGACTGGCTTGGTATGAAAATCGAGCCCGAGTGCATTGCCAAAAATAGTAGACAAGTTGTTCATATTTAGTCGACTGGTTCAGTCGAGTGGACAAGGCTTTCAGTCGACTGAATTATTGTATTTTCCAAAAAATTGTGTGGTGCAGCTCTTAGCCTGCTCGGGTTCGAATCTTAGCTTTGCATATTTTTAGCCATTTTATTTTACACCTTTTCCATCATTGTTTTGACCTGAAGTACCTCAATAAACATATTAGTAGCATTATTGTATGGTTGTTATCATCAAAACACCATATATATATATATATACATACATACATATACGGTTCCATCAATAATAATATTCACAAATTAGAACAAGATTTTTCACTTTAAAATGTAATCAAAGAGGTTAAAAACAAATGTTACTAAAACATTGTTACTATAAACCCCTTCTCTTTTATAAATAAAACCTTACGTTTTCAATCCGTTTTCCAAAACATTCCATACTTAAGATTATCTTTAAAATATCCTTTTCGAAGATCTAACTATACTCAAAAGTATATTCAAAAGGGTTAAAACAAATGTTACTTAAACATTGTTTACTATAAACCCAATTTTTTTTATACTTTTCATTATCTTTAAAACATTCTTTTTCAAGACAATAGTATACTTATTTGAAAAGATAATATACTTTTAAATAAATTCCCAAAATCATTCATTATAACTTAACATTATAACCAAAACCCACCTATCCTTTTATAAAATACTTAACTTACTTTTTCAAAATTATATATATATATATACATATACTTTTAAATTACTTATAAATGCATTTTAAATATCCATATAAAATATTACTTAAAAATACTATTTTAGAATTTAACAAAAATCATAAAAAACATGTTTTATATATATAAAACCTTTTACTTTAAAAATTCATAAATAATTTGATAAAAATGGTAGTGGATATACCACGCCATATTTACTACCAAATAAAAGCATACAACAACAACCGTACATACCAAACACGACCATACAGCCAAGACAAACTACAACAAAACACAACCACTACATACGAAATAGAAGACTGAAACTAGCTACAACATCACATAGCATCACACACAGTTGATCGAAAAAGCATATAAACTTCAATATGGATAACACAAAAAGAAATCCAAACGCGAGCTTCGGCCTTCTACATCATTTAATGCTACTGCATCATCATTATCTTCAATCACCCCTTCTCCTCTTGCGCACCTTATCAGCAATAGATTCTTTCATGCAATCAACATATTTCCACCTTTCAACCCTTGTCCGTATATAAACAAACTTTAGCACTTGAAAAATAATGCTGCTAGAATTATTAGCAATTCCTTTAAAGCATCTTCTATTTCTTTCATTCTATAATAGCCAGCAAAAAGAAAAATTAAGCAAGAAAATCTTGAAAGATATTTCATTTTTAGGCATTCCAAACAAACTATCCCAAAAGAAGAACTGATCTCTGATGTATTCTCTCCACTCAAGGTCAATGCCCAAGTGCACCAAACATTTAGTCCAAATATAGAAGGTCAAATCACAATCATAAAACAGATGCACATAATTCTCCACATCATCACCACAGAATAAATATTTTTCAAACACCATCTTTCCTTTTCTTCTAAGCATACTCATAGTGTTGAGCTTACCATGTATAAGCACCCACATGGGAATCTTAACTTTCATAGGCACATTCTTAACCATCCACATATTAGAAAATCCAACAAATTTCCTTCCTAAAAAATAAAGAAAATGATACATACTGCAAACTTTGTATATCTTCTTGCTATCAAGCGGCCAAATAAACTCATCACATCCATTCCTCAAACAGCAACCCTGTAACAAATGAATCAGTCTCATAAGTTGATTAACAGCTCTTCCTTCAATAATTCTAGTGAAAGAAAGTTTCCATTTAAATCCATTCGAATTCCTATCATACATGTTTTCCACTGAAATATATTTACCACTCACAATTTCAAAAGGAACATCAAACTCAGCTGCCAAAGGAATAAGGAGCAGCCATCTATCCAACCAAAAAGATATACTGCAACCATCCTTCATATCCACGCTTAACAAAATTCGAAACATTTGTGAAAAATTAAAATATCATTCCAAAATTTAGAGCATCTTCTACTATCCACATACCATGAAAAATCATTATAATATCGAGTAGCCAAAATACAATTCTTCCTCGAAGATTTTTTTTGAGCCTATCATATCCCATACCCATTTACATAATAATGAAGCATTCATATCACCTAAATTAACCACACCTAAACCTCCTTGCTCCACTGATTTACACAATTGCTCCCAAGCAACCAGATAAGAAAAAACTTTTGTTTCCTTCTTTCCAGTCCAAAAGAAATACCTTCTAATAGAATCAATCTTCTCAATCACCTATAAAGGACATTTATAAAATGACAACCAGTACAAAGGAATTGAAGATAAGACCGAATTCACCAAAACAAGTCTACCAGCTTTAGATAAAGAACTACCTTTCCATCCAGCTAGTTTTGTATCAATTTTATTAATCAACAAAAACCAATCATCCTTATGAAGTCTGCTAGGTCTAATATTAAAACCGAGATAAGACGGAAGAAACTCACCAACCTTACAGTTTAACATGCCAGGAATCAACTTAGCCCTTTCATTATCACCACCCAGGACCATCACAGAGCTCTTACGAAAGTTTATTTGCAACCCGGAAAGACTCTCAAAGTCATACAAACTAAATTTCAATGCAGCTATTTACTTGCAATTTGAGTCACCAAAAATGATTGTATCATCAGCATAATGGAGAGAACTAATACCACCCAACACAAAATCACTGCCAAAACTTCTAAGCAAACCATTATTACAACTAACACTCAAAATCTATGTAAATACGTCAGCTAAATCAAAGAGCAACGGGGAAAGAGGATCACCTTGTCTTAAACCTCTATTTGAGCTGATTAGTTTAAAAGAAGTATTCAATAGGCTAATAGGCCTAAAATCAGCTAGACTCAAGTTGCCTTCCTTTTTTGGAATTAGAACAACATTTGCATAACTCAATTTCTCCAAGTTCAATGACCCCACTTCTAAACTTTCAAAAAGCTTCATGATGTCATTTTTCAACCAGCGCCAATATTTTTTGAAGAAAAAATTTGGAAACCCATCTGGTCTAGGAGCTTTGTCACATGGCATCTCATTCAAAGCACAAAATACTTCTTCTTGTGTAAATTTTGCATCTAACTTAGATAAATCAACATTATTAGGGTAAAGCATCCTCCAATCTACATCAACTCTTCTTTCTCTACATCTACCAAAAATTCTCTTATAACAGTCAGTGAATGCTCAATCCTCTTGTTTACTAATCTCCATATCACCACAGAAGACACTACAAATCATATTTGACCTCCTTCTTCCATTTGCAATTCTGTAAAAGTAACCAGTGTTCTTATCTCCTTCTTTTAACCATTGAATTCTAGACCTTTGCCTCCGAAAAACTTCTTCCTGATCAATTACTTTAATTAATTCTTTCTCTTTCTCATGCAAAATAAACTTTTCATCCTCATCTAAACTTCTGCTTTCATCACAAATATTAAGTCCCATAATTTCATTCATAAGTTTCTCTTTCTTCAACTTTATCTCCAAATACTTCTTTATTCCACTTCTTAAGAAAATTTCTAAGATACTTCAATTTTTTGCTAATAATACAAGCAGCCTCTCCCACTTCCCAAAAATCATTCATTTCCTCTCTATCATCTCATCAAAACCCTCTTTAAGACACCACATTTTCTCAAACTAAAAAAATGCTCTCTTCTTAGTGTTCTCCCCAGAATTGAAAACATAAGGACAATGATCAAAAACAATAAAAGCCAAACTTTTTTGATAGGATAAAGGGTGCAAGTCTTCAAATTTCGGATTAATAAAAAATCTATCCAGTTTAACTAAAGTTGGACTCTCTCTACCACTGCTCTAAGTAAACATCCTGTTAGTGAGAGGAAGATCAATCAAGTTGCATTCTCTAACAAACTCACTGAAATTTTCAACATCCCCACATAATCCCCCATTCTATTATTCCTCTCATCAAGGTTTCTAGTAGTGCTGAAATCTCCACCAATTAACCTTAGGGCCTTGAATTAAATTTCGAAAAGCAATGCACTCTTCCCACAGTTTCTTTCTCTCAATTCTAGTATTTGGACCATACACACACGTGACAAAATATAACATTCCAGACAAATTACATCTCAGTTCCACATGCAAAAAAATTCATTCTTCATTTATTGCACAAGCGTCCAATTTCTACTATTCCACCCTATAAATATCCCTCCAGCACTACCTTTTGCCTAAATGAAACTCCAAACGTCTAAGAAATAGCCTCCCAAGCACAAAAAACTTTTGTTATCAGGACAACAAATTTTTTTCCTTTATAACATAACAATGTCGGGTTTAATAAAGTTGATAACTTTTTTAACTCTTAGACACTTAGAATCAGTGCCTAAACCTCTCACATTCCATGAAAAAACTATCATTTTAAAGACATAACCCTCTCTACTACTTTTTCTTTAAATTCAGAAATATCATCATTATTGTTTTTAAGAATGAAACCCAAACATTTTGAAAGTTCATAATATTGATCATAAGTTAAACTATTGTGTACAGTAGGAATGAAAACACTACCTTCCAAAGGATTACTAGCTTCTAGCCCTCTTGTACTTCTTCTCAACAAATTGAATCCCGCCCACTCCTTACTATTACCTCTCTTCCTTCTAAACATTCCTTAACATTCTAGAGCATCAACTAAAGGATCAACCACTATCTGCTTCCCTTTGTCTCCATTTCTCTCTTCAGCCTCCACCTCTTTTGTCAATGCCATTGCCCCCTTATACTCTCTATAACAACTAAGATTCACATCACCCATATTAGCATCAACATTCTTCACCATGTTATTACTTCCAACCTCAGAGAAATCACCCATATTTGCATCATTATTATCAGTTGAAGAGATCATAATAGGGTTTCCAATTTCTCCTTCTTGCATATGTACACCCGAATTATTCAAGTTCCTTTTAAACCTCCAAATTTTGAGACTGCCATGAATGCATTTCTCAAAACATTCTTCTTAAAGCCCTTCGAATCCATCACAAATTTGGGGTCACCCATATACCTTGTCAAAGAAATTTGGCGTCTAGCTTCAGTTTAATGACGTCCAAGACGCTAATTCATTTCCTCCTCTCTTTCTCACGTGAGTTTAACAAATCAACCTAGTTAAAAGGAGGCGCTTCTCAAGAATTAGTATACGAAACCCAAAGCTCATGCTACGTATTCCAAGGATCATCATTACAAGGATCTTTTGGAGAAAATTAAATCAAATAAAAGTTGTCTTCGTTGTGGTTCAACCAATTACTGGGCAAGAAATTGTAGGGACCCTTTGATTTGTTTTAAGTGTAATCATACAGGCTATAAAGGGTTTGCATGTAAATCTTTGTTTTGGAAAAATTCAGCTAGTTCAATGGCAATGGAAAATGGTGGCGAGGTTAACATTTCTTCTACTAAATTAGATAGAGAGATTCAATGCATGGGTGGTGGTTTCCATTGTTAAGGGAGCTCTTACTATTCAAGAAATAGAAGAACTGCTTAGTTTGAAATTTCACAATCTTACTCTCAAGAATTGGAACTGGGATGTCAAAAAGCTCAATAACAATTTCATTGTCAAGTTCCCACAAAATTTCTTCACTAGTGATAATGTTAGATCAATAATATGCTCTAAGAGCATTCTTGTACTGCGAAGATGGAATTTGCAAGAGGAGTGTTCGAGGATTGGCAGAAAGGCGAGGGTATGGGTTGTTCTCAAGAATGTGCTGTTAGCTCATAGAATTTTTAATTTGGTGAGTAGTATATCGACAAAGGTTGGGGAAGTCAAGAAGTTGCAGAGTGACCTTATGAGTGCAGCTGATTTAACCACTCCGAGGGCAGAAATTGAAGTGATGACTCCATTTGTGCTTCCTTCTCTTACCAAAAATTCATAAATAATTATTAAAACTATATTAACCACTTTTAAAATACTTTAAAACCTACTACTAAACATTTGTAAAAATATCTCATAAAAATAATAAATTTAAGTAGCATTTTTAACAAGTTTAAAATTACAAAAGTAGCTAAAATCAGCACAACACTAAACAGTGCTGTAGAAGGTCAGATGTGCTGTTGTAGCTCAAATACAGCATTTATAAATGCTATAAAAGATACTGGACAAAGAGCGTGTTCAACAAGCATGAAAATTTGAGGCTATTTTTCTCCATCCAAATAAATGAGTTAAGATCTAAAATTTTTACAGTAAGTAGTATGCTTAGACTACATAAAAACAATGCAAATAAACCCCTAATTGTATCTACCAAATTTATATTAAAAATTCTAAAAAAACAAGGCATTTCAAGGTGCATATATAGCGATTTCGACTACTAATTTTCACAAATTTTGTTCAACAAGTTCTACAATTTTCTAACTAATTATTTGTTGTCACATACACTATTAAAAGTGTAGAGCACAACCAAAATATATTATATCACAATATATTTACAAATCACCATTTTAAACAATTAAAGACAAGGGATCTCAAAAGTGCACTTACAGTGAACTTTCTCGCTTCAAACACACTTCAATGCCATACACAATAAAAAAACATGTAGACACAAAGGCAACACTACGATATATATTTTAGATGGTAATAGAAGTGAATATATTACCTATAAAGTTGTCATTTGCTTTCCAATGTAAGGTTTACAAAAGTTATTAACTTTATTAGTTCATTGCTTAACTTTATATTCACACAGCGTATAACATAATATATATTATCAAATGATGAGTAAACTCACCACAAAACCTTGCTAACACAAATCACAAGCCACCTAGAACACTTCCTACCATCACTAACAAGCTAAAGACACAACCTTTTGTTCCTAGATGCTCTCAGCCACCTTCCCCCTCCAATTATCACTCACGGTCAAGGTAGATTCCACCACTTGTGGCACCTTTCTTCCACCTTTGCATTTATATTCCATGCTCTTATATTTCCTTATGACCTTTTCCAAAGTTTGAGAGGATTTGGGCTTTACTTGACTTGATTAGAGAAGATTAAAGAGAGGAGAGAAGAGGATGAAGAAGATTATCTTTTTGCTCAATACTTAGCAAGTAATTTTGTGAGTTTATGAAACTATTATGTAGCTTTTAAGAAGAGGTAATAATCACCTACAAACCCCCTTAGTTGGCCAAAAGAAGCCCCTTCCCCATGCTTTTCCAATTGCAACTTTCCACCTCACCTTTGACCAAAATTCCTTCTCATTTCCAAAATATCTTCTCCTAATCCATTTACTAATCTATTCACTATTCATCATTTTGTTAGCCATATTAAGCAGAATAGTTTTAGTTGATAATTAACTACACATTAATATATTAGACATGCCTAAAAAGTTTGAGCAACTTATATCGAGCAAAAAGCCGTTTATCGATAAAATGATTTTCGGTCATATTATTGATATTTCTTTGAAGTATTTATTTTTGTAAACATATTTCAAAAACAAATTTACCATCATGTTTTATTAGTATAAAGGATTTAACATGGTTATAAAATCACTTTAATCACATTTAACCTAGATTCAAATATTTAAATAATTAAGATATTTAGATACGAAGTGTTCGATATTTCCTATCGTTGCATTCTCCCCCAAGTAAAACATTTCATCCAAAATTCCAACACAACCAATTAACAAAGGAAACAAGCACATAACAGTGCTCAATAGTATTCAAAATCACTAGCAACCAAAGCTCACACTTTTCTCAGGTTCAAAAACCTCTCATCGCACAAGGATGGTAAATAATCTACTAAGCGTATCTTACGCTCAACAGCCTCAGATTATTACTTAGATGATTGTTCATGCTACACAGAACAAATCGAAGACTGATTCCCCCAAACTCTCCTAAGCCGATCAAAAACTTAGCATAAATAAACCTAAGCCCATACGATGCACAAGGATCATTCGTGCGCGATATCTGATCTGATCACTTACTCGATCACATAAATTCAATTTCAAACTAGTATGAGTCACTTGACCTCTCTACTAAGAACCCATCTAAAATAAATAACAATCACGGATTACATATTGCTACTACTTTCACTTGCAAAGCAATGAAGTTTTCTACTTTAACGGTTGAACCTTTACTAACATTCAATCCTTAAAGGGATCTCCCAAGTGGTTCTTGCTGCATGTAATCCAAGAAAGTATTTTGAAAGATTGAAATTAAGCTGTTTGTTGCATTCGAAAATAGCCTTGATATGTTGTTGCTGACTAGGAAAACAGAAAAATGATTGGTTGTTATATGAAAAACGTTTAAGGGTAAGATTATAGTTTTCGTTTGTGCTTATGCTTTCGATTATTGCAATTTTGAACCTATCAATTTCTTTCTTCAATGCCTCATTTAGTGCATCACTTAGTTGAGCCTACTGTCCCATAGCTCGTAATAGTTTTTTCAGCTTAACATATTCTAAACTAAGCCCTGTCGTGTCTCTCTCTCTCTATTAAAAAATGATGGTCATCCCAAAGCAGAACTAGTATTATAATATTTCATCAGAAAATTAGATAAATGTTTGCTGGAGAATTAGTATTCAGCTTAGATTCTTTGTAAAAGTTAATGAAAAATAATATATACTTTTGTTGGGCTTTCATGATGGTAACTGTCATAATTTTGACTAAATTTTGGGTGGAATTTTTTCCAAATACTAATGGAAGGACCTTAATATGATACCTATTTCCTAATTTGAAAGCCATTTTATTATATTTTCCATGCAAAGAAGGAAGAAAACAAAGAAATTCCAACATAACATTAAATTCAGTCTCAATAAGGGAATGAAAAAATTATACCATAATCCTTGGAAGGAATGGGGTTGTGTCTGTAAACAAAAACAAAAGTATTTTAAGCATTAAAGTAGGAATAGTTTACAAGAATTAAATTTGATTATTACTATGTTTAGTGAAATTAATAAAGTTTACTAGTAGGGGTGAGCAATATTCGGTTAAAACCGAATTAACCGACAAAACCGATTCATTTCGGTCGGTTTCGTTAGGTTATGAAATATATCGGTTTGAATTCGGTTTGTAAAATAATTTTATTTCGATTATCGGTTTAACCGAATTTTTATTATATTATCCAAATCCATGGCATTATAATACTCTGAACAATTGGTTTAGTAATAAAAAACAAACTTTAGCTATTAAAAATATGTTAATTTTTCTTTTAAACTTAAAAAAATACTCAAAATAGTGTATATAAACTTAAATTTATGTTTTCCATTGACTAAATCAATTATTTGAATGATAACATATGGTAAATTCTCTTACTTGCTTTTTTAGTTCGGTTAAATCGGTTACTGATTTAATTAACCAAAATTAATTTGGTTTGGTTCGGTTTGGTTTTGATTTTTTTTCAGTTTCAATTTGGTTTGACATTTTTTACCTCAAAACCGACCGAACTCTCACCCCTATTTACTAGTGAAAAATCTTAATACTATCAATTTTCACAACAGTATCAATTAGGTGTGCTATTGTTAGAATAATTACGAAATAGTTTACAAGCATTAGATATGATTTATTTATTTACATATGATAAGGTTCATTATTATTTTATGTTAGAGCAATTACGAGATTGTAAGGCAACATAAACTGCTACATGATGTTAACCTAATCCAAACTCAAATATTAGAATAGAATTACTCATGTTTGATTTGAAATGATAATTTTCAATAAGAAAGTGCAGATTATGCGATTGCCTTGAATTTATTATGAATTCTACTACATTTTTACTTGTTTGTATCCTAACTATGCAAATATAATTATGTTGCTTATTTTTATATACTTTCAATAAAATATAACAGAGAGTTGATAAATATTTTTAACCTATTGCAGGAAAGCAATATTAACTACAAATTTGGAGATGACCATTGTTGATTTGCTGCAATGGAAAAGATCGATCATGTAAGTTGGGTGAAGTTTCATTTTGAATCCTTTGTAATAGAGTTTTGTATGTAGCCACAACATTTTTCAAGAAACTTGTCGACATGTATGCGTTTTGAGGCAAGTTTGTTCTTAGATTAGTTATTTTGTATTTACCAATATATTTGCTTGACTAAAAACTATGTATTATTGGAAATATTAGCCTTACCATATGCATAGATAAGTTAATGATAAGAAACCATGGTGTACATTATTTTCTTATTACAGTGTTACTATATTTTTTTGTTTATTTTGGGTAAAATATCTGATATACTTATTGTGTGTAGTTGTAGAGCTGGTGTGCTGTTCTTTATTGTAACATCCCTAATTTTTGATAAAATTATTCAGAAGATTTAACTAGATAAATTAAATAGAATAATGATGATTAGGAGATTGAGATTTAATTAAATTACATAATAGGGTTGTGCTTATTAACAAAGTAAAATGGGCTTTAAATTGGTTAATTAAACTACACATGGGCATAATTAGTAAATAGCCATTTCATATTACACGGCTATATACTTCACATCTTTGTCCATTCACATTCATTATTCTCAAAATCAAAAATAAACACAGGAACCCTAATAGAGCCGGCCATTAACAAAGGAGAAGGGGAATTTTAATCTAAAGTTAAGGATCAAAAGCTAGGAAGGATTAATCAACAACAAATCTCAAATTCCTTATCAAGTTTAAGGTGAATAATAATCTCATACCATCTCTATTTTTGTTCTATGATTATATGGTTCGGATTTATGATTTAAATTGATTTTTGTGATAAAATGGATGATGATATGCATGAGTTATATTATGATGATTTGTTTTAATTCATAAGCACATGAATTTGCACGGTTTTGACATGAAACTGAGAATATATGATTTCAGATTGCCATGGAAATTTTTTTTGTTAAGTAAAACATGATTTTGGAGATGGGTTTTAACTTTCAGAATTTTCCAAGCTATGGAAATTTCATTATGAATTTTTATTGAAAAATATAATATAATTGGGTTTAAAATTTATTTCGAGAATTTCAGGAAGAAATTGGGTCTAAAATTTTAATATGTTTAATTACACGATGAAACCGAATTTTTGTGATTTTTGGGGATTTTTCCTAATTGATTTACTAGGGAAAATAAATTATTTCAAAAGAAGGACTTTTATGAAATAATCGATTTTAGTATATGGAAGGGATAAAATGTTGCATTATTTAATGGTTTTAATCTGGTTTAATGCGGCAGTTATAAAGGTAAAGTTTTTGAAAAGTTTTTATGACAACCAATCAATAGTATACAAATAGGCAAGTTGTTAGAAAGTAATTACTAAAAGTTGCTATAATTCAACCTTTAAACAAAAAAAGGTGTTCCGACACTGTTAGTAAGTACCTTTCGATTCCTTTGATTCCGCATTGTCCTAGTCGAAACCCACACAGTCGAAACCACCATAGTCGAAACCAATACACAAGATATCACTTAGATGGTATGCAGTGGATTAGAAGAAAGACGGAAGCATTGCTATCGAAAGGGTAGTTTCCAATAGAGTCGTAACCCTACTATGTTTCCTTAAGTTAAAACACTTGCCTTGTTTTACCTAAAGCTTTTGACACCGTTGAAACATATGCTTTTGAAAAGATTTTTACTTAGCTTTCAAAGGAGGTTGTCATGTTTTGTTAAAGCATTTTCTTTCAAAGGAGTGCCTTTTTCCTTTAAATAATTGCTTTCGAAAGGGTAGGTTTCAACCAAGTCGAAACCAAGCCGCTAATTTCCCTTTCTACTGCATTGAAGCCATCCATGTTGTCGAAGGTGTTACTTCTGTTTTAACCTAAGCCTTTTTCGTGAACGCTTTTGAAGGGTTGGGGGTTTCGAAGGAGATGGAGTCGAAAGGGGGTTTCGACTCTGTCCTTCAAAGTTTTTATTTTAAAGGTTTTGCTTTCGACTAAGATGGTTCTGACACCATCAATAAATCTCCAAACTAATTCTTGTTGGTTTTGAAAGAGATACTTTCATATATAACCATTTTGACCCAAATGATGTTTTTAAAGAGTAAACCCAATGCTTCCGAAAGGGGTACTTTCATTTGTTTCGAAGCTCTATATTTTAAAAAGATGATTTGAAACTATCGAATGGTATAATAGGTTTTGAAAAAGAATGTTTACTAATGGCTTCGAAAAGTATGTATACAATGATTTAAAAAGAGGTTTTTGCTTTCGAAGGAGGCTATCCAAAGGTTTCGAAAGAGATGTTTTAATGGTTTCAAAACATAAACCCAATCTTAATTTAAAGTAATAACCATGGCATAATTAAAGATTTTGAAATGTTATTCACACTGTTATTAACCCATAACTATATTTTAGGGAAAGGGCAGAATAACCAGTTAGGTTGACCCAGTAGTGAATATAACTTAACATATGTTAAAATTGTAATTCAAGATATTGGCAGGGGCCAATAGGTTTATAGTAAGCCCATGAAAACTGTATTGTAATGACCCGTATTTTTCGATAATTAAAAATATTAAATTAAATAAGATTTTGAATCTAATATTGTGAGAAATTTAAAATTTATGATTTATTAATGAGAAAAATAATTTGAATATGATTTAATAATGATTATTTGAATATTTTGACAATAATTTTAATGTGATTTCAATCAATTGGAATAATTATAAAGCTAATTTGGGTATAATTGTAAATAAGGAATCAAAATTGGTAATTAATGGAATTAAGGAAATTGAAATATTATAACTAATATGGCAAAAAAAATGATAACTGTAAAATATGAAAGTAATAAAATGTAAACCAATGTTAATTATATACATAAGGTGATAGTTGATTTAATAATAAGAGTGGAAATCAAATAAAAGAATTTATTTGGATTTAAAATATAATTAACTAGGATTTTATTATATTGTAATTGAACGTTGAATTTAATGAAATATTTTAGTAGTGAATTTAACATAGAAAATTTATTTTGATAGATTATTAATTTCAATGTAATCTAGAATGATGAAATTGTTAACTATTAAATTTGAATTTAAAAGTGACTAATTTAATAATAATTTATTTGATCCGTAACAGTGAATTATCGTAGGATTTCAAGTTTCGTAGCGATCAGACTTGTCGTTTGATCGTGCAGGCTCAAAACGCGTAGAAATCAATTTAATAAATTCAATTAAAATAAGCTGATTTTAAAAGCTAACTTCTGTATACAACGGAATTTGGGTTTGAACAAGTCCCATTGAGTTTAAAAATATCTAAACCTATATTTTGATATATTGGATGACCCATTTTCATTTCGGAAACGAAACGGGCTTTTCGGGCCATCGTTTTCATTTCGACCCAATTCGATTTGTCCATTCACTCTTATCTAGCTTTGTCCATATAAATAGATTTCTTTCTTGAAACCCTAGCAGCCTTTTTCTTATTTCTATACGTACATTTCCATATGCTCCTTCCTTCCTTCCCAATGGCAGAAATCATAATTCCCAAATTCAATTTCAAATAAAAATTTAAACGAAAATTTTAAACTCCTCAAACTTTGTCATATTATATATCATTGGAAAGCTCTTAACGAGCGCTATCTACTACTACAGTTCGTTTTACGATTCAAGTCACGGTTTGGCTAGGAATTGATGAAACATTCTCGGCCGCCCATTCTAAGTTTTTGATTTCAACGTTGGGTCGTCGATTTTACGACGATCAGAAGGTATGGGCTTGTAGAGGTCATCGAGCAGAATGCATCCATGGTCTTCGCTCATCTTGGAGGTGGCCAAATCGCTGAAAATTAATGATATTGGCTGGCGGTAGCATACTGTTTTTTTTTGCCGCTTGGAGCGTGCGCACGTGGGGGTAGTGGGCGGTCGGTGGTGGCGCGCCTCGTGGCGTGGCTGGATCGGAGGGTGGTTGACT
This sequence comes from Allium fistulosum, assembly GCA_030737815.1. Classification (NCBI taxonomy): domain Eukaryota; kingdom Viridiplantae; phylum Streptophyta; class Magnoliopsida; order Asparagales; family Amaryllidaceae; genus Allium; species Allium fistulosum. The sequence goes on from CM060904.1 coordinate 1,257,657,015, forward strand.
GGAGCGGCGTGCGTTGTTGATGTAGAAGGCCGCGACTGATGTTGAGCGAGGGTAGCGTATGTGTGGAGCTAGGGTTAGGTTAGAAAGAGATATGCAGATTTACAATTATGCCCTTGTATTTTATTTTTATTTAATTCAAATTTTCAAACCTTCTAACTATCATAACTCTTGCATACAGACTCGGTTCTCGACGCGGTTTTCTCCATTGCGATCATATCGAAATTTCGGACAATCTAAAACTGGTTTGGCTGCATTCTAAGACTGTTAAATTTTTTGGCTTTGTTTGGATTTTAAATTGAATAAAAATCAAAGGTGAGTGTTTTAACCCACTCACCAATACTAAACCATCTTATGTTAGTTAAATTGAATTTATGATGTGATTAGAAATTTATTGATTGCTGTTTGGTATTTTAATTTATCATTTAAATTTAATTTGAATTTATATTGAATTAAATTGCCATTTAAATTTATGTTGAATTTAAATTGTTAGTTAAATACCTGATAATGATAACCAGTTAATTGTTGTGAATTATTGGTTGATTTGAATGATGATTGTGATGGATGCTTAATTGTTGACATTTTGGATGATTCGATGTTATGTTTATTTTATATATTGTTATCACACTGCAAGTTCCCTTAGTTGTTGTTAGGAAAATCATTATGGGTTGAAATGATACATACCCGAATGGTCTTATAGATTAGGGAAATATCGTTATGGGTTGAAATGATAAACTTGAGCGATTTTATGGATTTTGAATTTTACTCGGGATTGCTGGTTGAAATGATATATATCTGTAAATTTAAATTTATTGCGGGTTGAAATGGTATATACCCGTATCACTTGACCATAGGGTAGAAAATTTTATACGGACACCAGATTGGTTAAATTAAATGATTTTAAAATCCTTAATTTTTGAATCCAGTTAAATGATATTATGAAATAAAGTTAGATTTATATGAACTGAATTATTTTCAAAATCCTAGCTTTAAAATGTTGAAATTGAAATTGGTTTAAATGAATTGTTTAAAAAAATTGAAATCTTAAAGTTGAATTTTTAAATATAAATGAAATTTATCAAAAATTGAGTTATTATAAACGTTTGAATATTTAAACTTCGAAACCTATTGAATTTGAAGTGGTTTAAATTTGTAGTTCAAACATGGATTTGAAATCGATATAAATTGATATGGTCTTAATGAGAATTTGAATTGAAACCTGTAGCTTTTGAATTGAAATCGTTGAACTGAGATTGATTTAAATTGAATTTCTGGGACTAAAGTTGATTTGAATTAATTTGTGAAATTGGAAGAAACAATTCTAATTTGAAACTATTTTCGATATAAACTCTTTTAATATACAAACTCTTTTAACATATAAACTATTTTCTCATATTAACCATTTTAATATATATTAATAATTTTAACACATTAACTTTTTTTAATATATTACCTATTTTAATATATAAACTATTTTTAATATATAACCTATTTTAATCTATAACCTATTTTTAAATTATAAACTATTTAAATATTTTTTTTTTAAATTTATAAACAAATTTTAATATATATATTTTTTAATATATAACCTATTTTAATCTATAATCTATTTTATAATATAAACTATTTTAATGTATAACTATTTCTAATATACAAACTATTTTAACTTATAACCTATTTCTAATATATAAACTATTTTAATTTATAACATATTTCTAATATATAAACTATTTTTAATGTTTAACTATTCCAATATATAAACTACTCTCAATATTCAAACTGTTTAAAGTTGGAACTGTTATGATTTAGATTTAATTGATTTAAATGCGAATATTTTGATATGATGGTTTAACCTATTTTGTGGTTATGATTTTGAAAATGAATATGATTTAAAGTGAATAAAGATTTCAAAGGTAAATATGATTTCGAAAGTGATATGATTTTGAAGTGAATATAAAACTTTGATATCAATTATGAATCGGTTTTGGAAATGTAAAAGAACCAACCAGTGTGAAATAAGCGTTTGGTTGTTAAAGAGACCGGGATCGGATATTGTCATACTCTCTACCAATACCGAAAACCACTTTAACAACTGTGCACGTGGTGGAGAAGCCAGAATGAAGTAGGATGGTTTGGCGAACGCTGCTGGAATGAAGTAAGAGAACGATGATGGATAACCTTGACTTTCAGATCATAATTAAAATGACCAAAAAAGGAGCTATACCGGGCCAAGTGGGGTCGCTCCCTCTATCGGGCACATTTCTTCGATACCATATTTATTACTTTGTGATTGATTTAGTGGCCACCCCTCGATTTGATTATAGGAGTGTGTTCGGAGGTGGGCGGTAGTAGCTGCTATACGTTACCACCATTCCGGGAGTGCAGAACGGTAGAATCCTACCATGGGCATTGCCTCACGTGCCTTGTCATATTTATCCTGATCGCGCCCTCTACGAGTTTAGTTTATGTCGTACCTATGGGGTGCACCCTGATAGCCCACCAATTTACGGTGGAGTTTACAGTACTGTATAGACTACGACATTTATATAAAATGTTTTAAGGGGGATATGGGTAACGCCTTAATGCTATTTTAATACTTTACTTTACCGTAGACATATTATAATAGCGTATGTACTATTTATGTAGTTAGTTTAACAGATCCTTAGGAGATGGAATCCCGAACATCTCTTAAGTTATTGCATGCACGTTAGACACTGGATAGGAGATGTAAAATCCCGTAAACATCTCTGAAGCCGTTACACTCATATTTACTTATTTTGATTTAACTTACATAAGATGTTTTAGTTCTGACTCGAGTGTTTTGTCTTTTAATTACACTTGGATCAGTCTGAGCTTTTTAGTGTAATGGAGATTTTATTGGAGGATGAAGATGGAGATTAGACTACTATTTATTATTATTATTTTACTGCATCATGTTGTTCCGCTGCATTATTTATTTATTCCTGATGTATGCATAACTCTGATATATTGTAAAAAGTGTAATAAAATGATATTTGTAAAACAGCTTCATGAACTGTTTATTTGATTATTATATTTTGTCATTCTGCTGTGAGATTCTGTGTTTTGTTTTCTTTCTTTTCTCTTATTTTCTATTTACCCCATTAACAATCCTCCATTTTGAATGGTTTGAATTGACATTTGACTTGGGCTGATTTTAAAATGAGATTTGAGCAGAAGTTTGTATCTGAGTTTGCTAAGTCTGAGATAATGAGGAAGTTTTTGGATTTAGTTGAAGGAGAGATTTCAGTAGTCAAGTATGCTACTAAGTTTGAAAGCTTTCTAGATATGGATATGCTATTATAGATACTGACATAAAAAGGAATGAGAGGTTCACTCGGGGACTGGGGCCCGAGCTTGCTAGAATGACCATGACACATGTCCGTGATCCTTGTAATATAGTGGTGGAGATGGTCATTCACCATGAAGAGTTGCTTGCTGATTTAGCTAAAGAGAAGTCGATGGAAACTCAGGGTTATCAGGTGATGAAAAGGAAGTTCTTTAAGAAGAAGGGAACCCAGAAGGGAGATACTGCCAAGAAGTCAAAGGCTGAGGTAGTTTGCTATAAGTGTGACAAGGAGGGTCACTTTGCTAATGAATGCCGATCAGGAAATGGGAACAAAGCTGCAAGTAAGAAGACTGTGAAATGCTTCAACTGTGATCAAGTTAGGCATTACGAGAATCAGTATCCAGTGCCAGTTAGGGAGGACAAAGGAAAAGTTTTTGCCATAGGGCCAACTAGGCCTATTGTAGCAGATAAGGGAAAGACTGTGATGGAAGGTACGCTCTTGATTCAGAGTATTTCAGTTAGAGTACTTTTTGATACCGGTGCATCACATTCATTCATATCTCACTGTTTGGTTGATAAATTATGTCTAGAACCCACCTACCTTGTTACTTCCTTAAGATTGCGAATCCAATAGGAGGGTATGCAACTCTAGAGCTAAGATGTGACTAGTTAGAAATTGACTTGTTAGGTCATAAGTTTGCATGTAGTTTGTATGTTATTGATTTCATAGATTTCAAGATCATTTTGGGTATGGATTGGTTGACTAAGTATGAGGCTAGAATATTTTGCCAGGATAAGGAAATATCAGCGAGACATCCTAATTGGCATAACCGAGTGATATTCTCAATAAAGAATACTGACCGGAGTAGCAGTGCTATGAATAATTCTATGGAGGTAGGAAATGAGTTAAGTCAGGTTCAGGTAGCAAGAGAGTTTGCTAATGTCTTTGAGCTAGTCACTGGACTACCTCCAAAAAGAGCTGTTGAGTTTAGAATAGATCTTGTGCTAGGAGTTGAACCTATAAGTAGACCACCTAGTAGAATGACACCTACTGAGATGAAGGAATTGAAGGTGCAGCTAGTGGATCTTGAAGGAAGGAATTTTATTTAACCAAGCAGTTCGTCTTGGGGAGCGACCGCGCTGTTCGTGAAGAAACCAGATGGGTCGTTAAGAATGTGTATTTACTATCGTAAGTTAAAAGAAAAGACAATTAAGAATAAATATCCTTTGCAAAGAATAGATGATCTGTTTGATCAGTTGATTGGAGCCAGAGTGTTTTCCCAGTTGGATTTGGCGACATGTTTCCATCAGTTGAGAGTGGTGGAGGACAGTATTCCTTTGACAGCATTTCGAACTAGGTATGGTTCATATGAGTGGTTGGTGATGCCATTTGGATTAACAAATGCACCTGCTCTGTAACATCCCGCATTTTTGTATGTTTTAAGCAGACACACATGCCGACTCAAACCATACAGAAGGGCGGATTGTTATTGGGGTGAATAAGAAAAGAAGAGAAAGAAAAAAAAACAAAACAGAATCTCGCAACGGAATGACAAAATATAATAATCAAATAACAGTTCATGAAGCTGTATACAAAACATTTGATTATACTTATACAATACAGAATCAGAGTTACATAAACAGAGAATAAATATACCAATGCAGCAGAACAGTATGAATGCAGTGGAATAATAGAATAAGCAATAATAGTACAAATCTTCGTCTTCGTCCTCTAGAAAAAGGTCTTCAAATCCTGAAATGCTCGGGCTGACCCGAGCGAATTGAAAAGACAAAACACTCGAGTCAGAACTAAAAGATCTTATGTAAGTCAAATCAACGGTAAATAAATACGAGTGTAAACGGCATCGGAGATGTTTACGGGGTCTGACATCCCTTATCCAGTGTCTAACGTGAATGTAGTAACTTAAGAGATGTTCGGGATTCACATCTCCTAAGGACCCGTTAAACTATCTATGATGTAGTAAAATACACTATTATAATATGTCTACAGTAAGATAAACTATTAAAATAGCGTTAAGGCATTACCCATTTCCCCCTTAACACATTTTTATATATTCCCATAGTCTATATAGTATCGTAGTCCTGCCCATACTGGACGTCGTCAGAGGACACTCCATAGGTATGGTACAAAACAAACTCGTAGAAGGCGCGCTAGGGTAGGTGACACGGCACAACTAGGCAATGTCAGGGTAGATATACCAATTACACTTCCGGACCGGTGGTAACACATAGCAGCTACTACCGCTCACCTCGGAACACACTCCCAAATCAAAAATCGAGGGTGGCCACCAAATCAATCGCAAAGTCAGAATATAGTATCGAAGGAATGTACCCGATCAGAGGAATGACCTCACTTAGTCTGTCAATTGCTCCTATTTTAGCCACCTTAAGCTAACTCATGGGAGTCAGGTCCACATATTTACCTCATATAGGATCGTCGCCAACCATCCTACTTCATTCAGGAATCTCCACCGCGTACACAGTTGTCAAAGTGGTTTTCGGTATTGGCAGAGAGTATGACAATATCCGATCTCGATCTCTTTAACAACCAATCGCTTATTACACACTGGATGGTTCTTTTACATTTCCAAAATCATTTCATAATTGATATCAAAATATCATATTCAATTCAAATCATATCACTTTCGAAATCATTACTTCCGAAATTATATCACATTAAAATCATAGTTCGAAATTATATTTCCTTTCAAAAGTCATATTTCCAAAATAGGTTAAACTCTCATTTCAAAATTATCATATTAAACCAAATATGTTATTTAATTCCCAACTTAGGTTATAACATCATTAACTATATTCACTTAAAAAAATCGAGAATTTAAATATAAACCCATCCATTTTACTTAGTTTGGAATTTAGAAGAAAATAGTTTTAAATAGTTATAAATAGTTAATATAGATTCACTACAACAAAAAGTGTCTTTTATAGCGGCATATAGCCGCTATTGATCACAACCATAGCGGTTTGATAAGCACTGTATATCGACATGTTATAAAAAACTGTTGAATATTTATAACACAAAATATGCCGCTATGGTTGAGCTTACTTTTATAACGCAAACTCGCCGCTATGGTACGTTAATTCAATAGCTCATTATAGCCGCTATAATATAGCTAAATCTCAACGGAACTGGAAATCTTTATAACACCATTTTGCCACAATAAAATATTTATTCAATAGCTCATTATAACCGCTATAATACAGCTAAATCTCAACGGAATTGGAAATCTTTATAACACCATTTTGCCGCTATAAAATATTTATTCAATAGCGGTCATTTCACGCTATTAAATCAACATGTTATAGTATTGATAAATTCACTACAATTTTATTACCAAGAAAAGCATATCAACAAGTTTACCATTTGAATTGTTTCATTATAAGATCTCATGCAACAAAGCATGTAAAATAATTTGGATAAAAGGAAGATACAAATAGTTCATGTAACCAAAGGGCAAATCAGCGTATGACATCTCATATACATGATATGTAAGCTATCATATTGTATTATAGTGCTAATGAACAATTCTTGAATACAATTGATCAAGGCTCAGGTTGCATCTTCTCACATTCTTCTCGTATGGATTGGAAGAGCGCAGTGGAAAGATATCTCTCACCAAAGCTTGGGAAGACAACCTGAAATTAGAATATGCAAATTGATATTACTGTAGTCCTTCAGTAAAAGCCAAGAAAAATGATAATACAAAAGACTTATTTTCATCAAACTCGAACTGTAGTAGTAGAACACAAATCTGTAATGTAGCGAAAATTTCTTTTCAGATGAACTAGTTTGTTATTTTTATGCTAGCTCTAAGAAAATTTTGCTTCATAATAGTTTATACTGGCAGAAGACCGGGGAGATACCGTGATAAGTTTCCCTGCATTTTCAGGTCTTTTTGCGACTTTCATAGCAGCGGCAGCTGCTGCTCCAGAAGAAATTCCAACCTGAAGTATTAACTCAGTATTCCGTTGAACTGACTCTCATTTTTGGCTCAGTTGAAACTGAGCATGCTAGTTCGATTTGCACTGAGTATGACTTCTAAAACTAAACTAACAAGATCAGTTGCAAATAGGATTAGTTGTTAGTGAGCCTCATTGTTCATATATAGCAACCTTCCTTTACAGCACAAGCACATTGTTCATATATGGCAGGACATATTAATCTACCATTTCACACGTTGTATTAATTGACATTTAACTTCTAACGATTTAAGGTATGAAACAACTAGGATAAAACCTGAACAATTTGAGGGATGCATTTATCGGCTGTTCCTATATTTTGGTTGGTCACTTGCCAGTGGACATTTATCTTTGATCTACTATATAAATTCAAAATTATGAAAGGAGTAATAGAACAAGCATCTTGGGTTTGAGACATGGATTACATGGGAGATGTATACTGGATATTATATCTTTGTGGATTGACTGGAAAATGGTGGAAGTAACAATATTGTGTCCATGTTTTAATTTGTGTACATGTTTCAGGGTGTTGTATACTTTAGAAAATAAAAAAAATCCTTAAATTAAGTACATACCTTTTAGCTTGTTGTCAGCAAGATTAAGCACAGTAAGATTGGTAAGCCTGGCGAAATCACCAGGAATGGTGCTAGTGAGCTGATTCCCGACAAGGTCAAGATGGCGCAAAAACGGCAAGGACATCCCAATACATTCTGGAATCGTACTTGTAATTTGCTTCCAGTCTGTAAGAATAAGTGAAGAAAGACGCGACAGCTGGCATATTGCTGGAGAAATTTGTCCAGTCATTAGCTCTGACCTGCCTGCCATGTTGATACTACGGTCAACTAGTTCACCATGAAGCGATAGGTCAGCAACACGACCTGTGATGGGGTCACAAGTCACTCCAGTCCTGAAAAAATAATAAATACATAAGCCTGTAATTATTTTTCTTAATATGTACTCTTGGCATAAACAACCATATCAAAAGGGCGCTCACTGGCTTATCATTAGGAAAATAAAGAGTAAATAGTTTACCATTTGTTGCAGCAGTTAGGACCAGTCCATGATTTGAAGACACCAATGTAAGGGTCATTGAGACCGACACGAAAACTGAGAAGGGCAGAGCGGTCAGTTGGGTGGCAAACTGGGATAGCACTAGTGTTGGCTACCAAAAAGAAAAGGAAGAAGATGGTTAGTAATGGAGACATTTATCAATTATTATTATGAACTGACATGTACTACAAAGATATGGAAGTAAAAATAAATAAAAAATAAATAAAGCATTGTGATCTAAATTAGTTTCAGAGAAAACCAATTAGCCAGATCAAAAATTTTGAAGGTGCCATAGATTCTCCTCTTTGACATCCTGGACTGATGAGAAAAACAACATTAAGAATGTTGGAATCGTAAAACATGATGAAATTAAGATGCATTAAATGAAGTAATTATCTGATATTGTAAGATTACATCACAAATCAATTCCTAATCATTTAAACCTACCAAAAGAAAACAGAAACGACTAAAAATCAATTGCTTTAATCTGTAGTGATGATGAATTAGGTACCATGGATAATTCATGGATTTATAGGGGTAGAATATCAAAGAACAAAAGGGTTAGCATTGAAATAATAAACCAGTTAATTAACTAAAATGTACAAATCAAATGTAATGACTACTTTGCAGCAAATGTAGTTCGAGCAAAAAACTTAAGTCAGTAGCTATTGAGTACACGAGCATTACTGAATACATAAGGAAATCTTAACAGTTAAATTAAAAACCATAGATTTAGCAAATGAGAGAAGAGAAACTACCTTAAACTGGGATAGCACTAGTGTTGGCTACCACATATATGACTTGGTCTCCCGAGTCCGATTCCGGTAGCACTGCCGATGAATTTGAATTCCACCTGGTAAAAAATCATGCAATTGATTACTTGGAAACATAGAATAAATGCGGTGTCTAAGAGAATCTCCAACAGCTCAATATTCTCAAGAAATAATGTTCAGTTTGCAATTCAACATCCTAAATTGAGGTTGGGTACCTACTTAATAGGCATGCATGATATTGGGATATTATCAAAGTAAAGAGTATTTAATAATCCCTGAATATTATAGTTGAATCTGTTGTAGATGCTCTACGTTACAAAAATTTAAAGACACGTACCCTTAAATGAGCATTACTTTTTATATCCCCACATTATGTCTCATGTTTGCAGTCACATATTACGTATCTTACTAAAATTAGTTTCATTTTAATTGATGAAAGGATGAGATAAAATAAGCAAATTTGAGGTAAGAAAACCTCTCCTGCTTTGTTTAGCATCACTGTAAATTTGCAAATCTGGAAAACATAATTGTTTTGGACACTGCACTCAAAAGAATATTTTAAAATTTCCCTACAATTGTAGTAAACATTACATATTCCATATAAGAGGTGATATGATGGCCAAAAAGAAAGCATAGACATTATTTTTGATGGACAAACTGTTTCCTTATTGCAATATAAAGCCAAACATGCCAGCCTAACTGAGGGCACTACCTACATTACTAGGACCTAATCGTTTTGTCGTTACTTCAAAAAGTACACTTTTTCAACTACTCTATAGCTGGCTAGATACACAAAATCTGATATATATGCTTCATGTCCCAAAATCAAATACAAATATACAAAAAGCATCCCATAAGTAAAAGGGTTGATATATATTCTTCAGTATGTCATTATCATTTGTTACACCAATAAGTAATCCAAGGCATAACATAATGATTTGCTTTGTCATGTTTGTGCATGCCTCAACATGGATTTCTAAACTTAACAATTAGAATTTTAGCATGAGAAAAGGAAATGTGAACTTTTTTCTACTGCAAGCATAACTAAAATTGGACAAAATTTTCCACACTAACCCACTCAACTGAGATTTAACCTAAGGATATCTTCATGTAAAACTATCTGAAGTGCAAATAGTTACTTGCAAGATGTGTGCAGACAGTGGCAGAGCCACATCTGATATGCATAATCCGATTGCGTAGAATGCACTAGCCTGAACAAACGATATATTGTGCAGAATGTACAAGAAACAAATTACAAAAGAAAAGAAGAAACAAGACCTAATCAGGGCAGCATCTATTCCTACCACTAGGTGCAAAGCCACCTCTTATTGTCTTTACTTTACTCGAATGTAAGGGTCTAAATAGTGATGCTGGAAAATTATCCTAAAATACAAAAGATATTACTTATCCTAAAAGAGACAGTTTAAGGAGCCAAAGCAAATTCAAATGAATATAATTAGCTGGAAATGAAGTCGGAATCTAAATGGAAGGATATAAAGAAATTCCTAACTATTCATATACCTAGTGTTGTTTGCCTGATAGAAAATAAATTGATTGAACGTAATTTATGGTAAATCTATTCAAAATCAACAACTTAATGTAGTTTTAAATTTAACTTGAATTGTACATTAAATAATTTATGGTTAAATTTAAACATGAGGGTATTAAAGTATTTTTATAACTCTAGCATATGCCATTGTCATCTAACATAAATATGTAATTCCTATTAATAGAGTGCATACATGAAAAATAAATGATGGACAAGCATGAAACATAACCCAACGACCTGATCTCATCAACATAGTAGGTCAAAAAACAATGTAAAAAAATTCTACAACAAATTAGTTGTTTATTTAACTATTTAATCATCTGTCATCAACGATAACCACAAAAACACCTACATCATGTACTTTAAACGATACACAAACTATCTACACATACATACACTTTCAACACAAATTTAAAATATCAACAAGCAGGAATATAAAGATCGTTTGACAACCACCTATATGCTATTTATAAATAATATTGTCCAAAAAATTGATTTTTATATTAGTCAGTTTTCTCTTTAAAGTAAAATTTCTCTTTATTCCAAAGGGTAGAAAGATCTTCCATGATTTATTCTAAAATTATTTCAGATTTAATCAAGATTCCATGATCAAGCTTATTTAACCTGAGACCACTTAATTACAAAGAGACACTCAAATGACTAGAAAATTTAACTAAACCATCAACATAATCAATTTTCACAGCACATCAACCTCCAACTTGAACATAACTTCTCCTTACAAATTTTCAGATCAACCCAAGTACATGACGGACTTGTGCATTCATAGTTCATATTTGTTAACATGCAAGCATGGCCTTTTATCAAATATAATGAGTGAGCCTTTGTAATTTGTACTGTAGCCAACCTTTATAAATTGCAATGTAGTTGACATTTATAAATTGAAATTTAGGACAAAATTTATATCAGCTGATTTTAATTAGAATGACAAAAAATACATCAAATCTTGGTTTTATAGTTCACTCATGCACAAAATGAAAAGTTATAAGTAAAGAAGAACACACTACCATAATTCTACTTTAAAAATACTCAACCTAATAGAAATCCATGGTGAGAAGATATACTGAGCTTTTTAATGTAATAATAAATAACATCATAAAGCGTGGATACATATAGTAGGGACTATTACAATATGAATACACAGCATGATGTATTAATTACAGTGGATAATCCTATATACCTAGATCGTTGTCGGTCATCCTCATTCACTTTCCAAACATAGTATGATTATTAAAAAGAAAAACCGCGGAAGATGCACCATTATGACATGCAAAATTTTGAATTTGTTCTAAACTTGTTTTCAATGAATCCAAATATTGAGTGGTTGATGTTGAAGACCTCATTCATTTAAAAACCTAAAATTTTAGTTAATACTAAATTAGCTAAGCACTAAAATTTGATACCAAACAAATAAAAAACTTCAAATTTTATTGAATTTTTTTGCTTTTATATAGATAATATATTACAAAAATAATTATTTATCCTCTTATAATTGCTGAAAAGGATGAACTTAAATAACATTGAATGCTAAGTAGATCAATTGTAAATAAACAGTTGTATCAATACCAAAACTGAAGAAAATAAATTACTTTTAAGGTCCAAGATTGACCATATACACCTTAAAATGGGTCAGAGGTCTCTCCCTTTATGAATCAACCAGTTTTCTGGGAAAATTGCGCAGAACTTTCTGAAATTAGTTAGTGCATGGTGAAGCCTGTTCTCAAACAAATAACAAATAAAAGGGCAATGCTACATATACATGGTTGTATCCTAAAGGTATGGCACAGATTAAACAACCATAATATAGTCAAGTAACCCAAATACATGTAAATAATAAATAAAAAGAGGCTCAGATTTGTTGTTCGTCACAAATGCTCCACCTAAACCCCCAGTATACCACATTTAACACTTCATAAAACTGTTAACTGGTAGTGCCGGAATTTCAACCAGTCACCGTTGGTTGATTGAAACTACGGGTTTCCTGTTATTAAATGGCTGCACTTGGTACCTTCTACATAGAAGACCACCAAACTGCCTCGCCATTTTAATGGACTTGGGAAGTATTTTCAATAGATATGAGGGGTTTCAATGGAAGTTTCCCAAAAATCTCAAATGTCAAATATCTCAAATAATAATAACGACGGCGGCGGCGGCAGCTTCAGCAACAACAAGAATAATAATAATAATAAACCATACAAAAACAGAAACCTTTCCCAAAACAAAATAGAAACTGAAGGACACTCCATAAAGTAATCCAACATTCCACATACAAAACATCGTTGCCTCATTATACTGGAAGTAACAGAAGTAAAGTTATAGAATTTTAATCACAAAATTGGTCAATGGCTGAAGAAGGTTTCCTCTCAATGTTAATTTAATATGTGCCCCCGGAGCATTCATTAACACGATTATCATTGATAATAATGTTAATTACAATTGTACTCACTACAATTATTAATTATATTAGCCCTTCATGGGTAGTCACAAAATTCATCACCGCCTCATTATACTAAAACTGAGAAAATAAATGAAAACAGTAACATAATTGTGGATAGAGATTGTCCCAATAATAAACAAAATTGCTTTTCTAACAAAAAAACAGTCAAGCAACGCTTTATTGTGCTCATTTATTTGATTTAATCAAGCAATTGAACCCTATCGAGCTTTAAATTAAACTAAGGCGGTATTTGCGAAAGTAAATGAACAGAAACTGCTTAAGTAACAACTGATTATTACCGAAGATGGAAGATTGGAATTTGGTGGATGTTTGTGTTGTGCCCTAGCTGTGCTGAGCTTGGAGTTGCCGACGCCATTGCAGTAGTTGGAATCGATTACATGCCACCCACTCGAAGTCGGAGTCATTGACGCTGTCGATTAAAGATGGAGCTACATAGGGTTTAACTGGATCCGATTAGGGTTTATGAAGGAGGAATGGATCTGAAGGAGTGATTTAGGGATTTGATTCTACTGGTATGGGAGACTAAGGAAAGATGGAATGAAATGAAAGAGGAAAGAGGGGGAGGGAAATAATTTGAGAAAACCGCGGCTACGAAATAATTAGGAGATTTCGCGCTTATTGAAGGCGTTACATGTGAACAGTTCAAAACAAACATAGTAAAAAAAAAATTAAAGGCAAACAACAACGCTTTAGAATAATGCGTTATTAAATGGTGTTATTAATAATATATTTTCTTGTAGTGATTTAAAATAGATTAAATATAATTAAAACAGATTAAGTAGCTTTAAATTAGATTAATTAGATTTAAAATAAGTTAAAACAGGTTAATTAGTTTAAATAAATTAAATGGTTTAAAATAGGTTAAAATGATTTAATATAATTAATATAGCTTAAAATAGTTTAATACTTTGAAAATCTTAATAATTAGAAATTTTGAAATAATATATTTTTAAAACAGTTTATATTAAAACATGAATTTGGAATTTATATCAAATTTAACTATTCATTTTATTTCAACGCATTTGGACCATTTTCAATTTCTAAGTCAACAAACCAAATTCCAAACCTTTCAATTTAACATTTCAATAAACCATTGAATTTCATATCATTTCAATCCATGTTCAAATATCAATTCGGATTACTCCAATTTCAAAATATTTCAAAGTTATTTTCAAACAACTTCAATAACTTAATTTCGATAGAATTTCATTTATACTTAAAAGTTTAACTTTAAACTTCCAATTTAATTTCTTAAAGCAATTCCTTTTAAACCAATTCACATTTCATCATAAACTTGATTTTCCAATAATACTTCAATTTTCATAAATCAAATTTTATTTCAAAATATTATTTAATTAAATTCGAAAATTAAGGATTTTAAATTATTTAATTTAACCAACCGATGTCCATATATAATTCTCTACCCTAGGGTCAAGTGATACAGATATTTATCATTTCAATCCACAATTTAAAATGTTACGGTTGTATATATCATTTCAAACCATAATCCCAAATTAATAATAAAATCCATAAAATCGCTCGAGTCTATAATTTCAACCCATACTGATTTTTCCTTAATCTATTGATCATTCGGGTATGTATCATTTCAACCTATAGTGAACTTGCAGTTTATAACGATATAAAATAAAACATCCATTCATCCAATATCAACAATCAACATCCATTACAAACATCATCCAAATCAGTTAATAAATATCAACAAATAACAGGTTATCAATTACAGGTGATTAACTGGCAATTTAAATTCAATAATAAATTAAATGACAATTTAATTCAAATAAATTCAAATTAACTAGAATGACGATTTAAATATATCAAATAGCCATAAATAAATTTCTAATCACATCATAAATTTAATTTAACAAACATAAGAAATTTTAGAAGTTATGAGTGGGTTAAAACACTCACCTTTGAATTTAAATCCAATTTAAACCCAAAATTTGAACCGTCTCAGAATTCGTCCAAACCAGCGTCGAAGTCTCCAAAATTTTGATACGATCCCAGTGGATCAAACCACGCGTGAAACGGACCTCGTTTGTGAAAGTTACGTTGATTAGAAGATT
The DNA here is from genome assembly GCA_030737815.1 of Allium fistulosum. NCBI lineage: Eukaryota > Viridiplantae > Streptophyta > Magnoliopsida > Asparagales > Amaryllidaceae > Allium > Allium fistulosum. The sequence continues at coordinate 1,257,672,250 of CM060904.1, forward strand.
AAACAAATTTAAATTTTAAATTAAATAAAATAAAAACGCACAACTCACTATCCTGCCACGTCGCTACCCACGTCAGCACAGAAGGAAAGCCAGAACCGTGATCTTCATACATACGAAACACGAAGCTTCTTCCCCCCAACACGTCATTGACCCATCTTTGACCTCGTTCCAAACGATCGCCGTGACCACATCAGAGCCCCTGGCCGAGTTCGCCAGCACCGCCTCCCCCCTATCGGCCACCAACGATAGCCTCCGCCTCCCCCTGATTCGAATGCCGCCGCATGGGTTTAAAACCCTAAACGAATTTCCCCCCCCAATCAAGCCGTCAACTCGACGAACCCCCTACTCCGATGGACTACGCTCGCCGCCCTCTACAAACCAGTGCCCTTGATTTGTCGATCGGACTACGATCATCGAACGCCTATGAACGGCCAAAATTTGTTCGTCGATTTGCTGGCACATAGAAGCTTAGATCGAAAAACAAACCGCATTTTTGACCTGCGCTCGACGAGAGCTTCAAAACGATATATAATTTGATATAGTTTGAGGAGATTTGATTTTGAAGTTGAAATTTGATTTGAAGTTGAATTGGGAATTATGTTTTGGTTTGTCTGCCATTGGAATAAGGAGATGAGAAGGAGATGTATGTACAGAAAAATGAGAATAAGAAGTGGCTAGTGTTTATAACGAGGTATTTATAGATAGGTCAGAATTGAGATGAATGGACACGATTGATTTGCAGGTTAAGCGATAAACGACCCGAAAAGCCCGTTTTGCCTCCGGAGCGAAAATGGGTCATTCCATATATCAAAATAGGTGTTTTCAATATTTTTAAGCTCAACGGAACAGGTTTCAAATCCTAATTCAATTGTATGAAGAAGTTATGATAAAATCAGCTTATTTCAAATTGATTTCAATTGATTTCAATTTAATTGATTTCTAGGCGTTTCGAGTCCGTACGATCAAACGACAAGTCTGATCGCTACGAAACTTGAAATCTTATAATAATTCACTATTATGGATCCGATGAAACTAGTTTCGTCAAAATCCGAGTCAGTGGCCAAAATGGCTATATTTCAATTAATTAAATAAATTAATATTAAATTAATTAAATCAAAATTTTCAATTCAAAGTTAATAAATCACAATTTCTATCATTTTAGATTACTTGGACATTTACCAAAATTTAAAACAAATTTAGATATCAATTCAAAGTTAATTAATTTACCAATTACAGTGTTTAGCTTCAATTAAATCCAATTATTTAAAATTAATTCCAATAAATTGTTTTTATTTGATTTCAATCTTTATACTCAATCCATTATTGCTCAAATAACCTAGTTAATATTTGTTGATACCTTGTTTCACTAATAGACTACATTTCCAACTTTTATTTATATTAACTACTATAATTCAATTATATTGAATTTTTGTCAATTTCACACAGTAATTAAGATTTTAAATATAATTAATTTATCTTTGTTCCATTCTTTTATTACATCAATTATTACTTTATGAATAAAATTAGCATTTCTTATTCATTTTGTTACATTCACAATTTCAGTTATTGTCTTAATCTTATTAATGTAACATTAAAGTTCATTTAATTATAATTGATTTCCCATTTTAAATTTAATAGACTAAATAAACAAGTAACTTATAACAATCGTTACCATAACTTTTAATTACACTTATGAATTCATTATTCACAAACAAATGTTATAATTCTTATATAATACTGATTTCATTCAATCATCATTAACCATCTATTCCATACAAAAATTAAATATTTACATTTGTTTCTTACATTCAATTTTATAACCAAGTATAACATTTACATTATTTCAATTAATTGAACTTCCATTAAAAGGTTATCCTTTTCTTAATTTAACCTGATTCCATTTCATTCTGTTTATTGATTTCCCTTAATAAATCACAAATTTCTGTTTTTCCAATATTAGATAAGAAAAATTTAATTAAATTAACAATTTAAATTATTGAAAATTTACGGGTTGTTACACTCACTCTTCGTAGATTTAATGAGCTGAGTTTTCCGAGAGTACTTGGATAGGTTTGTACTAGTGTTTATTAATGATATTCTAGTATACTCTAAGGATGAGAGAGAGCATGAAGTTCACCTTAGAGTAGTACTTGAGACACCGAGGCAGAATCAGCTAAAGACGAAGTTTACCTAGTGTCATTTCTGGAAGAAAGAGGTAAAATTTCTTGGTCACATAGATTCAGAGAAAGGATTGTCAGTCGATCCATATAAGATCAAAGCTATAAATAATTGGAAGAGACTAGAGACGGTGACTGAGATCAAGAGTTTTCTTGAACTTGTTGGCTACTACCGAAAATTCATTAAGGATTTCTCGCGGATAGCAGCACCCTTAACTAAGCTTACCAAGAAGGAAGTGAAGTTTCTATGGTCTGACAAATGTGAGGAGGCATTCCTTAAGTTAAAGCATTTGTTGACTAATGCAGCCATATTAGTAGTTCTAGATGAAAACCAAGGGTTGGTGGTGTATACTGATGCATGTGGAACTGGATTAGGAGTGGTATTGATGTAGAGTGGTAAAGTTATTACCTACGCATCTAGGCATCTTAGACCGCATGTAGTTAGATATCCTACTCATGATTTGGAGCTGGCAGTTGTGATCTTTGCATTGAAGATTTGGAGACATTATCTCTTAGGGTAGAAATTTGAGTTATATACCGATCATAAGTCTTTATGGTATTTATTCTCTTAGAAGGAGTTGAATATGAGACAGCAGAGGTGGCTTGAGTTTCTGGCTGCATATGATTTTGGTATAGAGTATACACGAGGGAAAGGTAATAAGGTGGCAGATGCTCTTAGCAGGAAACATCAGAATGTGGTGTTAGCTATGTTGGCAGAGTGAAAAGATTTGGAAGCTTTAGCCAGTTGCAGTGCGCAGTTAAGATCAACTGCTGGTTCTAGTCAGAGTTCCGCCAAACTATCTTGTTTAGAAGTTTGACCAGTATTGATTGAGAGAATTGCTTTTAAGCAGAAGGAGGATCTAGAATTAGGTGAAAGGATTAGAAGGCTTGAGGTTAGAACTGAGATCAATGATCTAAAGGATTTTAACCCTGACCAGAGAGGATGGCTAAGAAAGAAGGGACGGTTATGTGTTTCGAATATGAAGGACTTAAGGAAAGAAGTTCTTGGAGAATGTCATCGATCCAAGTTTACGATTCATCCTGGAGGAACCAAAATGTATCAGGATATGAAGAGGAGCTTCTATTGGGAAGGCATGAAGAGAGATGTTGGCTTGTGGGTTAGACAGTGTGCAAACTGTCAACAAGTGAAAGCTGAACATCAGAAACCCAGCGGGTTACTACAGCCTTTAGAGATTCCAGTTTGGAAATGGGATTCGATATCCAAGGATTTTATAGATGAGTTGCCAAGGTCAAATAGAGGTAATGCAAGTATATGGGTTATAGTGGATAGATTGACCAAGAGTGCCCACTTCATTCCAGTTAAGTCAACTAGGACGTCACTTGTTTTAGCTAGTTGTTCCTGAAGAACATTGTTAGACTGCATAAAGTTCCTAGTAGTATAGTCAGTGACGGAGATGCATTGTTCACTAGTGAATTCTGTAAGAGTCTACAGGAAGTAATGGGTACCATGCTTAATATGAGTACTACATATCACCCTCAGACAGATGGGCAGATAGAGAGAGTCAATTGGGTACTTGAAGATTTATTGAGAGCTTGTGTATTAGACTTTGGTGGATCTTGGGAGGATCACCTTCATTTGGTTGAGTTTTCCTATAATAATAGTTACCAAACTAGTATAGTAATGGCGTCGTTTGAAGCTTTGTATGAAAGGCCATTCAAATCACCCACATGTTGGTTGGAGACTGGAGACAGATTAGTCTTAGGTCCAGATTTAGTTAGAGAGGCGTTAGAGAAGATTGAGTTAATCCGGGGAAGGATAAAGGAAGCTCAGTCCAAACAGAAGAGTTACGCAGATAAGAGGCGTAAGGACCTAGAATTCTCAGTTGGAGATAAGGTTTTCATTAAGGAATCACCTATGAAGGGTGTGGTACACTTTGGAAAATCGGGGAAGTTATCCCCAAGATAAGTAGGTCCATTCCAGATTATAGAGAGGATTGGAAAGCTCGCATACAGAATATAGTTGCCGAGCAATTTGGCAGGTGTCCAAAATGTATTTCATGTGTCTCATCTTCGCAAGTATGTGCATGATCCAGAAACTACTATTCCTCCGACAGGTTTGAATGACTTAGTGGTAGAGCCTAATTTGAATTTTTTTAGACAACCAGTTCGGGTTGTAGCTAGAGATGAGAATAGATTAAGAAACAAGACAGTTAGGTTGGTGAAAGTTCAATGGAGCGACAACGAAAAGGACTGTACTTGGGAGACAGAGGACATGATTAGAGATACTTATCCTGATCTGCTTTGAGGGTATGTCTATATTAGATTTATATAGATTGTTGCTAGTCAGTTAGACTAGTATGGTTGTTAGGAGTTGTTACAGATGATTGCTATGTTTAGTATTTAGTCCTTGATGAATTTCGAGGACGAAATTCTTTAAGGGAGGTCCTGTAACATCCCTAATTTTTGATAAGATTATTCAGAAGATTTAATTAGATAAATTAAATAGAATAATGATGATAAGGAGATTGAGATTTGATTAAATTACATAATAGGGTCGTGCTTATTAACAAAGTAAAATAGGCTTTAAATTGGTTTATTGGTTAATTAAACTACACATGAGCATAATTAGTAAATAGCCATTTCATATTACACGGCTATATACTCCACATCTTTTTCCATCCACGTTCATTATTCTCAAAATCAAAAATAAATGAAAGAACCCTAATAGAGCCAACCATTAACAAAGGAGAAGGGGAATTTTAATCTAAAGCTAATGATCAAAAGCTATGAAGGATTAATCAACAACAATTCTCAAAATCCTTATCAAGTTTAAGGTGAATAATAATCTCATACCATCTCTATTTTTTTCTATGATTATATGGTTTTGGATTTATGATTTAAATTCATTTTTGTGATAAAATGGATGATGATATGCTTGAGTTATATTATGATGATTTGTTTTAATTCATAAGCACGTGAATTTGCACGGTATTGACATGAAACCGAGAATATATGATTTCAGATTGCCATGAAATTTTTTTATGTTAAGTAAAACATGATTTTGGAGATGGGTTTTAAATTTCAGAATTTTCTAAGCTATGGAAATTTTATTATGAATTTTTATTGAAAAATATGATATAATTGGGTTTAAAATTTATTTCGAGAATTTCAGGAAGAAATTAGGTCTAAAATTTTAATATGTTTAATTACACGATGAAGCTGAATTTCTGTGATTTTTGGGGATTTTTCCTAATTGATTTACGGAGGAAAATAAATTATTTGAAAAGGACTTTTCTGAAATAATCGGTTTTAGTATTTGGAAGGGCTAAAACATTGCATTATTTAATGGTTTTAATCTGGTATTAATGCGGCATGTATAAAGGTAAGGTTTTTGAAAAGTTTTTATGACAACCAATCAATAGTTTACAAATAAGCAAGTTGTTAGAAAGTAATTACTAAAAGTTGCTATAATTCAGCCTTTAAACCAGAAAAAGGTATTTCGACACTGTTAGTAAGTACCTTTCAACTCCTTTGATTCTGCCTTGTCCCAGTCGAAACCCATACAGTTGAAACCACCATAGTCCAAACCAATACACAAGATATCACTTAGATGGTATGAAGTGGATTGGAAGAAAGGCGGAAGCATTGCTGTCGAAAGGGTAGCTTCCGATGGAGTCGTAACCCTACTATGTTTTCATAAGTTAAAACCCTTGCTTTGTTTTACCTAAAGCTTTCGACACCGTCGAAATATATGCTTTCGAAAAGATTTTTACTTAGCTTTCGAAGGAGGCTGCCATGTTTTGTTAAAGCATTTGCTTTTGAAGGAGTACCTTTTTCCTTTAAATAATTGCTTTCGAAAGGGTAGGTTTTACTTTGAGATTGATTTCCCCTTTGCTTGATCCTAAGCTTTTACTTTGATTTCTCTTCTTCTTCTCCTAGTAATGGCTGGCTTGATCTTTTCTTTTGTTTGCATTTTTGCTTATGATAAAATGAACGTGATTAGGAGGCTAACGTAAGTATAAGGGAGAGGTAATATAGGGCGGCTATTTACTCTAATGCCCTCATATTAATCAATTACATTTATCCATTTATAAGCCCATTCATTTTAGTAAGCACGATCACTAATTGATTAGCAAATCTCAGTCCCCTTATCACTCTACATTATTCTATTTAATTTATCTAATTAAATCTCCTGAATAATGTTATTAAAAATTAGGGGCGTTGCAACTTGGATATTAAAAAAAATCATATATGTATCATATTAGTACGACTCTACTATTGGTGACTCTAAAAACTTCTGTAACACCCAACATTTTATTGACAGTTAAATTAAAATAAATTTAATTGATAACTATGAAAACAGTGAAAAATGAATATTTGCTAATGTTGGAATTTGACCACGAAACTTATACCATTGTGTTCATGGCAATTTTCTAATCAACTTCCATATACAATGTTTTTTGAATGGACTTCAAACGGAGAAGTTATAGCCGTTTGAAGTTTTAGCATCAGAAACAATTACATATGCAAACATGGAAATTTTATCAATTATAAACATTTGTAGTTAATTCATAGGATATTTATAAAAGTAGTAACAAATTTATTATGTTTGTAATGAATGTAAATTATTAATAGAATTAGATGTAAGAGGAAAAAAATAAGGGGAATAATTAACATTGCAAACAGAATTAGCTAAAAATTGCAATTAATTAATATGTGAATTAATATTAGAGATTAATATATAACATGTGTGTGTATATATATATATCAGATCCCTCAATTTAAAGTGGTTTACATATAAATGTAACAAATAAATGTTCAAATTCAAATCTGGATAAAAAATATATGTGCATATTAAATATATATGTTAATTGAATGGTGGAATTAATTGACATGCCAATTAATGAAACGTTACAATGTGTAAAATATTAATTAAGGAAATTAACTAGTAGAGGTGACATGTTAATCTATTAATGGGGCTATTAATTAGGATTGTACCATGATCAGTAGAAAATGTTAATTAATAAGGAAAAGAAATAATAGTTGACCTAGATTTGAATGTGTACATATAGGCAGTATATTGCTGCACATAAAAATTAATTGAAGGATCAATTAAGAAGAGGATTAATTAGATAATTGGTGGGCTGCATCTATATAAGAGAGAACATAATGTAATTCGTTCCATCAGCCGTCACTTTCTTCATCCCTCTCTTACAGTAAACAATAGCTTCTTTCTTCATTCTTTTCTCCTATTTCTCACAAACCTTCACCAAATAAATCCAAATAAAATATATGTGAACAAAATAGAGAAATTACAACAAATTAAAGGAGAGAAGTTGTAGAATGGTGTAGTAATTTTAGAAGATATATATTTAAAGCTAAGGACGACATGTGAGTGGATTTAATTATATATCTTTTACGTTTATGATATATTATCGTTAGATTCCCGTTAAATAATTTTATTCAGTATTTATTTTAGTAATTAACTTTATTAATTAGTTATGTTGAGATTGTAAGTTGTATAAGAGAGCTTATATTTAATTATTATTATATGAAAAAAAGGAAGATGGTAATCCAACTAAATATGAATAATATTAGGTTTGATAGTTAGAGAAAGACGTAAGCCTAAAAGTAAGAAATTTACAATTATTTACATCTATTTTAAAGTTAAAATTTAGCCTGTAAATGTTAGCTTCTTTTTGTTCCTTTTTACGCAAATAAAATAGTAAAGAGAAGGATTCGCAAATACAGACTAAAATAGAAGAATACTAGATTTACAGAAATTAGATGTAAAATAAGAAAAGCTGAAATAAAAAGAGAAAGATAGAAATTTGCAGTAAATTATGCTAAAACGGGGAAAAATAAATTAAAAGGGAAAATTTAATAACTTGATAGGGAATTTAGTGATAGATTAGTTGGTTGGCTTAGAAAAGAGAATACATGTCCGTAGTTTAACATTTAAAAGATAACGATAAATGTAATTGCAAGAATAAAAGGAAGAACAAGGGAATTAGTGTAAAATAGAGACACTACTGTATTTTGCATAACCCAAAAAGTAAAGAAATAAAAAAAGGAATATCTTGCAATTACGGATTATTGTTTATAGCTTCATTTAGTATTAAAATATGAAAATGGATTTTTAGCATAGTTTTCGTAACCAACCAAATAGAATAGAACTACTTCCTAGAATATAAGAAAATAAAGTGAAGAATTAAAGGAATTAAAGAAGGAATCAAGTTAATTATTAGACAAGAATAGAAGCTATAGACATAAATGCAATTAGATCTGCATTTATTGTGTGGATAATAGAATAAAAGCAAAGCAGTTATTATGATAAGTAAATTTGTGACAATCGGACGTAGTCCCAAGCCAAGATTGTTATATAATATAGGAGAATTAAAGAGAATTCAATATCATAATAAAAGAAGACAAACTAAAATAGAAAAGAGACGCTTGTAATTATATTTATAATATATAGATTATAAAAGAATATAGTAGTGACAATTGCAAGTAAAATTATAACATAGGTTATAATTAAGTAGAAATAACAGAAAATGCTTATTTTAAGACTTAAATTAAGTTAATAAGCAAATAGAGCAGAAATAACAGAAGTGGCTTATTTTAATAAACTTAGATCTGGGATTAAGTTAATAAGTAAGATAATAGAAGTGGCCCATACCAACAACATTCCCTTTCTGTGAGGAACTGATGGTCTCACAATAGTTAGGTGAGGCTGGGACAAGATTATGCTAATTAGGGTAAATAAGTAGCCAACAGAATAAGAAAAGTAAACTAAATGAAAAATAAAAGATTAGACTTAGGGTCTAATAAAAGAGTGAGATGCGTTTGGAGCAGCCCAAAGGATGAAGAGCCTAATGAAGCAGTTCATCACAGATTTAAGCATAGAAGAAGCACGTCCAACTTAGTTATTATGGGCTAGAAGGAAGTATGAGACTTCAACGGGACGTGAGGGTACTCTAGGATGGCCCTTTGGGGTAGGAATAATGAAGCAGTCCTCTAGAGGCAGGTCTGTAGGTGTTCCATTAAAAGAGTATGCCTTGACTGCTTTTTGCATGGCAGGACCATTGTAGGCAGTCAAAAGGGGTTGATGTTTGGAGTAGGATATTCGTATGTCCCAGTACTTGCAAGTATGTTTTAGTGGGCAGGACCCAAAAGGATAGTCGCATGCGGATATCAGGCCAGCATCAAAACCAAGAAGCGAGTTCGGGAAAGACTAGAGTTAAACCAACAGTCCAATGAACCTTTCACTATCAAGACATTGGATGAGGGGCGCAACCAATTGGATGTTTAGATTGTTTGCTGCAGGGCACATCCACTTAGCTCTTTAGAGGTCTTTCGATTAGTTGAGGGGTGGCTGCATGGGGCCATAGCCACGATAAGAAAAGAGACTGACCAAATAGAATACCTGTATTGTAGGCCTAAAAGGGCAGCCCTTTACAAAAATAGAAAATCCCCGACCGAGTTCCGTACAAGGTAGACCTTGTTAAGCGGGATTCAGGGAGTAGACAGAACGATTACGTATAGTCCTCAAGGTACGCACTAGGTGGTACATTGTGGATGTCCGAGCATTAGTATAGACTAGTGCAGACGTAGTTTTACGTTTTCATAGTAGACGACGGAACATCTGTATTGTAGGCCTTATGAGGCAGTCCTTTATAGATGTAGTCACAGAATGCCATAGTAGCAAGACGATGGAGTCCTTTGCGAGGAGGATACGGAAGGTACTATGGGTAGTATCTAGGACCGATGCGGTCAAGGGGCATATAGCTATATATATATATATCAGTTATTAGGTTTTAATCTACTTGGGAGTAGATGGGCACGATTCACGCACTGAGGCGAGAATATTATAAACCCAATAAACCTAATATAACAGTAAATGGAAATAAAATGGTATATGTAGAATTAAGCTTAGAAGTGTATAATTTTTCCATTCACCAGAACTTTAGTTTTGACCCCTTCCTCATAACATCCTACAGGTTAGGTAGATGGCAGAGACTATCCAGCTTTGAGACACTTGTTTAGAAAGTGTTATTTTATTGGTGAGTATTTACTTACTATTATATTTTAGTCAGTTCCGCTGTGAGATATTTATCTGAGCTCAGATATATTTATCTTTGCCTATTTTGCAGGATACCAGATACCCAACTCGGGTTTCAGTGGGCTTGGATTTTAGCATTTTTACGAAAAATCCGGACTCACTGGGATTCGGGTTGTTACAACTTCTCCCTTATCCTAGTTTTCATGGGTTGACTAGGAACCTATTGACAACTGTCAACAACTTAATCCAGATATATTTTTCATGGGTGCATTACAAACCAATTGGCCCCTGCCAACCACTCTTTATAACATAGTTTTCATGGGATCACTATGAACCTATTGGTAACTCCAATAACTTCCTAATCATAGTTTTCATGGGTGTGCTATGAACTTGTCTCCCTGACAACTTCATATTTAGGCATCCTATATTCTGGTCTCCCTAACCTCCTGGATGCAATTTTACTCATTCAGGAGTTTAATCAATTTATATTTAATACTGGGTCAACCTAGCTGGTTCTTCTGCCCTTTTTCCCAAAATGCAGTTATGGGTCCGTTATAATGTGAATATATTTATATTTGAAGAAGCAACAACATAGCATAACAATACCACTCCTATGGGTTTAATATAAAACATGGTTAATCTATTTAACCTATTATTTTATCAAGGAAATCTTCTTCTTAAAACCATTACAAAAACTCCTTTAATTTAACCATGGGTTTCTCCTTTTAAAAATTGAGTTTGGTTTATTAGTTATGAAAAAACAAAACCTTTCGACTCCTTCGAATCCTAGCTTTCGACCTCACTGGATACCCTTCTTCGAAAGCATTAAAATCCATTTTCAAAGCATTAGGCCCCTGCCTTTCAAACACTTTAAAACACTCTTTCGAAACCTTTCAAATGTGTTGAAGTATTAGCATTTATCTTTAGAAGCATAGCGTTGAACCCGGTTGAAAGTACCTCTTTTGAAAACATTGAAAGTACCCCTTTCGAAAACATTGGGTTAATACTTAAATTATTATTTAGGTCAAGTGAATACGAACGAAAGTATCTCTTTCAAAACCATTCTTTATCATCAAAGGCATTGAGGAAAACTTGATGGCGTCGGCACAATCCTTTCGAAAGCATATATCATTTGGGTAAAGTAGTTGAAGGTTGGCTTCGAAACCCCTTTCGAAATCATTGCTTTCAAAATACCCAATCCCTTCGAAAGCTATGGGAAGTGGCTTGTATTTATAAAACAAAGACTTCCTTCTGACAGCTTTGATATCTTCAATACCATCGAAAGGTATAAAAGCGGCAGAAGGGTTCCGACTTGGTTGAAACTACCATTTCCGAACAATTAAATTTTGAAAACAAAGTAGCCCCTTCGGAAGCTACTTCCTTTAAACTAAGGCGGCAACTTTCTTTCGAAAGCAAGTTAAAAGTCACTTTCGAAAACATCGGTCTTGACCCCTTCAAAAGCATATAAAAAGCAAGCAAGCACTTTTCTTTAGAAAACAAAACCATAGTACTAACCCCATCGGAAGACACGTTTCGACACCCTACCTTCTGCCTTTCTTCAATCCACTATGTACCAACTACGTGATACCATGTGTATTGATTTCGGCTTCTTTGGTTTCAACCTGGTCGAAGGCGGAAGCTCTGGGTCGAAAGCTACTATCAAAGGAGGCGGAACCCACTTTTCCGGGCAAAAGGCAGTTTTTACCAAATAAAGTAATTTCTTTTTAACTAACTTGCCCACGTGTAAACTCTTGATTGGTTGCCTTAAACTTTTCAAATTAGTTTACAAAAAATTGCAACATTATCTCAGATCTAAAACGAGGTTAACTTTTAACAAATAAGCCCTTCCCATTTAACAACAATCAAATCATTTAGGTCCTCCTTTCAAAATAATTTAGTTTCCCTAATAAACCTCTTAGTAAAAATTCTCAAAAATCACAAAAATTCACTTTTAATATGTTATCTAACATATATATAAATTTCAGACCCAAATTCATTATATAATTACTGAAATTAATTTCTAAACCCAATAATACTTATTTTCCTTTGAAAATTCATAACAAATTCTCCACGGCTTGGAAAATTCTAAAAATTGAAACCCAACTCCAAAATCATGTTTACCCTAACATAAAATTTCCCCATGACATTCTAAATTCATTTGCTAATGGTTTTTTCTAAAACCGTGCATATCGCATATAAACAATTTGATTTTTAAATCAAACATTTTATAAAACCAAGCATATCATCATTCGAATCATCATAAAATGGATTAAATCATAAATCTGAAACCATATGATTGAAAATAAAATAGAGATGATTAGAATCAGTATTCACCTTAGATTGGATAAGGAAATTAGATGTTTGTTTGAGATTGATTTCCCCTTAGCTTGATCCTAAGCTTTTACTTTGATTTCTCTTCTTCTTCTCCTAGTAATGGCCGGCTTGGTCTTTTATTTTGTTTGCGTTTTTGCTTATGATAAAATGAACGTGAATATGAGGCTAATGTAAGTATAAGGGAAAGGTAATATAGGGCGGCTATTTACTCTAATGCCCTCATACTAATCAATTACATTTATCCATTTATAAGCCCATTCATTTTAGTAAGCACGACCACTAATTGATTAGCAAATCTCAATCCCCTTATCACTCTACATTATTATATTTAATTTATCTAATTAAATCTCATGAATAATGTTATTAAAAATTAGGGGTGTTACAACTTGGATATTAAAAAAAATCATATAAGTATCATATCAGTATGACTCTACTATTGGTTTGGCAAAACATAAAGACTAGTGGGAGTTTATTAGTAAAATGAAATATAAAGTTTAACCCTACTAATATTATAAGAACATCTACTATGATTTGTCCTAATAATCTACCACTTAAACATACAGAAAATGTCAACTCCAAAACCGTTTTTTTGAAAATTACAAGCTTGCCGGACCAAACTATATTGACCGACGAGGAGTAATTAAAATAGCATTGACTTACGAGCGCCTTTGGACTACTATTACATGCAAACCTAAAGATCAACCCACTGATGATGCAGATCCTGAACTATGATTTGCTTATGGAAAATGGGTTTTGGACCTAGAGATCACCCAAGTTATCGTATTGTCTACATTAGCGAAGCTGTCACAGAGGCAGCATGAAAATATGTCTGTCCATAAGATATTTGATAGTCTCAAGGCCATGTTTGGTGAATAGTCACATATCGCAAGGTACGAGCTTACGATGAAGCTTTTTAATACCAAAATGACTAAAGGAAAGATAGTGGATGATTGCGTGCTAATGATGAAGGGCTATGTTGATAGGCTATCGCAATTAGACGTACAGATAAGCAACGAATTACAAGTTTTGATCCTTAGCTCTCTTGCTCCTTAGTATGAACCATTCGTACTGAATTGGAACATAAACTAACTGAATGTGTTGAGATCGGCTGAGTCGCAATCTAAGAATAAAGGGTCGTACTTGCTATAAAGGGTAATGCATCATCTTCAAAGAATTTAAAGATGCGAGAAAGAGAAGGTAAGAAATGGAAAAGTAAGTAGACCAATGACAAGGGTGAATGTCATCGCTACCACAAGAAAGGTTACCAAAAAAGGAATTGTTCTGACTAATTGAAGACTGTTAAAGAAAAGAAGCAGAATCGTTCTGCGGCTTCATCAGGTACATTTGTGATTCAAAATTGTTTTGTAATCAATAAGATAGCTTACGTCTTAGATACCAGATCAGGCACTCATATTCGTAGTTCATTAATGGGGCATAGGACTGGCGTAGCATGGCAAAAGGAGAGATGAGACTACAAATTGCGGATGGATATATTGTAGATGCAATGGTAGTAGGAGAGTATCATTTAGTTTTGCTAGTGGAGTAGTATTAGTATTAAATAATTGCTATTTTGTAAAAGACTTTATTTGTGGGATTATTTCTGTTTCTAGAATGTTTGAGATTAGATATTTATTTCATTGTGCAAATAATGTTATGAACATTAGTTCAGATGAAAATAAAGTATGCAACAGTATTCTTGAAAATGGCATATATGCGATTAATACTAATTATGTGTGTTCTTTAAATAATTCTTCTAGCAATATAAATGATAGTTATCTTTGACATTGGAGGCTAGGCCATATTAGTGAGAAATGACAATTTGAAAACCGAAGGTTTTCTACCGTCAGTTGATTTTGAATCATTTAACATATGTGAGTCGTGTCTCAAAGGTAAAATGTCCAAGCATCCTTTCAGTGGGAGCAATTAAAAAGTTGATGAACTTTTGGGGTTAGTACACAGTGACGTATATGGCTCGATGCCTAACCAAGGATAATAGTTCTTACTTTGTCACCTTTACTGATGATTTCTCGAGACTAGTGTATGTATTTTTATGAAGAACAAATTTGATGTCTATGAGAAATTTGCTGAATCTAAAAATGTAGTAGAAAATCAAACGGGCCGTAATATTAAGATTCTTCAATCAGATTGAGGAGGTGAATATGTTTAACCAGATTTCCAACAATACTTAAAAGATAATGGGATTATCTCTCAGGTTACTCTACCTTATGCTCCATAACGCAACGGTGTGCCGGAGCGAAGGAACCGAACCCTATTAGATATGGTTCGTTCCATGATGAGTAAGACTGAATTACCTCTATCCTATTGGTGATATGCACTAGAAAAAAATAGCACATATGCTGAACTTATTACCTACTAATCTGTACCTAAAATACCATATGAGATACAGTATGATAAGAAACCCTAACTCTAATATTTGAAGATGTGGGGTTGTCCGACGTACATTAAAAATGTTGGTCCGAATAAATTAGAGTAAAGATCGGTATTGTGTAAATTTATAGGATATTCAACAATACCGAGGAATAAAAGGTTATTGTTTCTTGACACGTTGTCTTTTTAGAAAAGGAAAGATCTGTCAAAGGAAATTAACAGCGAGATTGTGGACTTGGATGAGATCCAAGAAGTTTACACTGAGGCCAAACCAGGGGGAGAACCAAGTTCACCCATATACGAAAACACACAACCTATTAGAAGGACTAATCGAGAATCTCATGTAAGAGAGAGATACTATGATTTTCTAGTGGATGGCAAGAAGGAGGACTGTCTCTTATGCGACGAAACTCCTTTGTCGTTCCAACAGGCACTGCAGAGTAAAGACTCTACACTCTGGCTTAGAGCTATGAAATCCGATATGGATTCCATGTATGAAAACAAAGTTTGGACTTTATCAGATGTACTCGAAGGGATAAAACTCATCCGTTGCAAATGGATTTTTAACAAAAAGCTAAATGCAGATGGAGAAGTAGAAACTTATAAGGCGAGGCTAGTTGTGAAAGGATTTCTTCAAATTCAAGACATTGATTATGACGAGCCCTTTTCGCCCATAGCGATGCTGACGTCCATTCGGATTATGCCAGCCATCACTACATTCTATGACTATGAAATTTGGAAAATGGATAAGATGGTTTTTCTAAATAATGATTTAGAAGAAATCATTTATATGTCACAACCCGAGGGTTTTATGGTCAGTGGGAGTGAGGGCAAGGCTTGCAAGTTGTTAAAGTCCATTTATAAACTTAAACAAGCATCAAATAGTTAGAACAAGTGTTTTGATAAGGTAATTCAATAGTTTGGTTTTTAGCAGAACATGAAGGAAGTGTGCGTATACAAAAAGGAATAAGGCAACGCTATCATCTTCCTAGTGCTCTCTGTCTACGATCTATTACTGTTGGAATGACACTTCGTAGTTGCAATTAGTGAAAGCTTGGCTTTCCAATAACTTCTCCATGAAGGATTTGGGAGAAGAAGCCTATATACTTGGTATAAAGATCTATAGAGATAGGTCTAAGAGGCTGTTGGGATTATTCCAATCCTTGTACATAGACACCATACCGAAAAGGTTCAATGTAGAGAAATCCAAGCATGGAAACGTTCCAACATAGTTTGGAATCGTCTTTTTTAGAAGGGCGCTCCTCATGTCGATGATGAGAAAGAGCGTATTAAGAGGATCCCTTATGCTTCAGCAATAGGATCTATAATGTATACTATGCTATGTATTAGGCTGGACGTGGCAAACGCATTAGGATGCGTAAGATGACACAGTTCTAATCTCAAAGAAAAACATTGGACGACCGTAAAATGTATATTGAAGTATTTAAGAAATACTCGAGACTTATTCTTATATATAGGAATGGAGTCCTCCTTATGAAGGGGTATACAGATTCAAGCTTTTAAAGTGATATATATGATAGTAAATCGATGTCTAGTTATGTCTTTATGCTTAACAGTGGAGCTATTAGTGGGAAACATTCCAAGTAAGAAACAATTAACGATCACATGATGGAAGCCGAGTACATCGCCCTCAATGAAGCAGCTAAAGAGGTAATCTAGATGCATAAGTTTTTAAGTGAGCTTGGAGTGATTCCCGATACCGAGAATCCTATGGCATTGTTCCGTGATAATAACGCAACGATGCAGATCGTAAAGGAGCCCAAAGTACATAAGAAGTCACGACATATTCTTTGGAAGTTCCACCTGATTAGAGAATGTGAGAAATGCGGATTACAGATCTTAAGGCTAGTATAAACACTAGAGGGGGGGTGAATAGTGTTTTAAGGAATTACTAATTCTTTTTGAGTTTATATTAATTTGAACACAAATGTATGCAATATTCAGACACAGATATGATCACAGATTCAAACACAGATGCAAATATAAAGTAAAAGCAGTAAAGGAAAGAACACACTGGATTTTATACTGGTTTGGAGATACCATACATCCAGTCCTGCACACAAGTACAGATTTCCTTTCAAAAGCAATCTTTACAATTACAACCCTCGATTTCAAGGCCACGAGGTACACCACTCCAGATTCACAATCCTCTGGGTAGAGATACTTGATTTCTCGGGCAACAAGTTCACCCAATTGATTTCCTAGGCTACAATCACACCTTTTATCACTTGATTGATTTCCAAGGCTACAATCACACCTTTTCTCACTTGACTGATTACAAAGAAGCCTATAACTCTGAATAGCACTGAGGTCTTGTTGAGATAGTGATAGAGAATCAAACCAGAAATGATCTATTTAAATTCAATGGTGATTTTGGCAGAGTAATGGTAAGGATATATATAAAGAAATGTAGAAGAAGAAGAGGAGTGAAAACCAGAAAAATAGTATTTTAAAATTCGTTGAAAACATCCCCTATTTATAGAAGAACAACAGCCATGTCCATTCGTGAAAGGTTATGGCGAATAGACACTTCTTTTGAAATTCAATATTTTGAAACCAACTGCAACTATGTCGACATGGGTATCTTGGGTATGTCGACATCCCAAAGGAAATTTTGGTGATTTGTTTTTCTTTGAAAATTACTTCTATATTATATTAAAACTATTTTAAACTTTATAAATATACTTAACTATAGTTAAAATACATAAGTAAATATAGAGAATAATATATATATAATTTTATATTTAAATCTAAGTATAAATATTAAATTTATTATTAAAGATAGTTTAAAAATAAGGATAATTTGATTTTGAAAATAAAGATTATTTTGAGGCTAGAAATATTTAAAATCAGGATATATGTTTTTGATTCTTTTAAAAGGAAGGTTTTGAAATCATTTTGAAAACAAGATAATTTTGTAAAATCATTTGAATAAAAGTTAGCGGATACAAAACAATGTTCCACTAGATTTTTCGTAGGTTCCATCCTACTAAGGGTTCCATCCCTTTAACGGGTTCGAAGTGGATTCCATTCCACGACTAAATTGGATTTTAAGATGCCAGTGCTTTTCTAGAAGTTTTAACAAAATTCCTAATTAAATTACTTATTCTTGAAACCTTGAACTCTTGATAATCTTGCTATTCTTGATACTCATGAGCCTTCAATCTTGATATCTTGAATCTCTATACTGTACAGTCTTCATTTTTGATACCTGCATGGTTAAATCCTGCATATACATATATATCTAAACTATAATGTTAGTATTTATATTTTATAATCTTATTCTAAGGTTGTTGTCATCAAAACCATCATCTCAAGGACTAACAGAGAATTCGTTGAGAAGAAAGTGGTCGTGATTCAAAAGGTCGATACCAAGGGCAACATAGTAGATCCATTCACTAATGGTCTAGCTCGGTCGGCTCTCGAGAAACTGATTAAAGGGATGAGACAGAGATTCCATAATTGGCCCCAAGTGTAAGTGGGAGATTTATAAAATTAGGGGTATGCCTTAGAGGCAATTTTATAATATATTGTAAATTAATTAACTTTGTAATCAATTCTCAATCGTAATAAAGTTGTTTTTCTCTCTTTTATATATTTGTTATAATGTGTTATAAATAATTAAATATTTAACTAAGATATGGTTAATAAAATTTCCATAAATGGTGTGTTTGTGATGTAATTACAAATAGTTGTAATCATGAATATTGTATCATAATATTATAAAACACGTCATTTTAAATGTTCCTAATCAAGATGCATCGAGACTTGATATCGATGTATCCATTTAGACTAGAGTACGTAGCGCTCTCCAAATGTTGGGCAGTGTATTACTCATGAATATTGGGGTACCAAGAGGTTACGCACTGATAGTTTTTGGATAATTACGGAACGACTCACTCGATAGTTTTTTGTTGGTTAATATAACTCAGGTCGAACAGAAAATATCAATATGACTGATTTACACAGTTCTCTCGACTTAAGAATACTTTCGATCTTCAATATGATAGCTCCATTTTGATTATAGTCAAATTATGGCACGACGTCCATCGAATGACTACAGTTGGGTCGAGTTGAAGTATTGGAAGTAAAGCACTACTCAAGAGATGGTTCGTTTCCTCAATTATATGGGTTTAGTATCACGGTCAACTAAAAATCAAAATCTCTGGTCAAAGTGTTCGGTTAATAATAATTGTTATTACTGAACCAAGGATTTTGTGTTTGGACTATAGAGTTGAATACGAATGATATTGGAATTTGAGATGGTGCATTAAAGGCTTCGAGAGGTAGGGCTAAGATGGAAGAGAATTGGTAAGAGATGATGTAGGATATTGATCCTAAAATATCTCCAACTTCTCCTCTATATAAGCAACTCTAACCATACTAGTTTATGATCATTTTTAGCATCCACATCCCTCTAGGTCTAGCCAAATTCCCCCTTCATATCTCTAATTTCCTAAGCGCAAATCCAATTAAGTACTATTTGATAGCTGGTGGTCAATAGTTCAAGGACTAACATTCTTTTGGGTTGGAAATTATTTCAAGGAGTTTATATCATCATTTCAAGGTGTCTTTTTAGGCTTTTGTTATAAGGTATAAGTCTAACTTATTTACAATCATTTATGTTTACATATTATGTTTATGTGTGTGTGTGTGTGTGTGTGTTATATACTGTTAGTTAGGTGACGATTCCGATATACAAATTTATTGACATAATTAGATTGGCTGTGTGTTCGCATATACTAAGATTTTAATTTTTTATCATATATGTATCATATCGATACGGCTCTATAATTAAAAAACATTTTTTAATTTTAATGAATGAATACACAATATTTAATTAGATATACACAATTTATAATTTAATTATAACATCATACTTTAATCAAATATGGTCATATATTTTTATATGCAAATTATTAAAGATATAATGGTATCAACAATGATAAAAATATTTTATATACGTATATATTATTATTTAAATATTGTTTAAATTAATTAATACATAAATTAATTATATAAATATAACTACATTATGAAAATTATGCTTTATATTTTATAAAATAATATTATCATAAAATATATTCTCATAAAAAATTTAAAAACATTTTTTTATTTTTATAAATATTTTTATATAAAAGTCAAAAATATAAAATTCAATTTTAAAATTTTTTTAGATCATAAAATTATGTAATAAATAGTCTTTAAAATTTACTGAAAATTCAAAATAGTGTCTCAAAAATAATTTTTTATTAAAATTTTATATTTTCTATAAGAATATTTAAATAAAATATATATTTTAAAATTTTAAAGAAGAAAATTTATTTAGAGTCGTGCACATGACCTGATCATATATATTTATCAAAAAATATATTTTATGTATTTTATAAACATTAATTTATATGTATATTATTATATTATTATACATACATTTATATTTAAATATTTAATATATACACAAAAAATATAATTAATACAATTTGTGTATATTACTTTCAGCTTTATAAAAAATTATATGTATATTTTATAAATACTTTAAATATATTCATATATATATGTAAACATTATATATATATATAAGTAAAAGTATATAAACATACATTTGGACAATACATTTGTATATTGGATGAGCTAACATGTCTGTTGCAATGTAAATCCCATCATCTATATATGGGCATATTATACCTTGCATGGATTGAAATGTCGCACATGCACACACATAGATATATGTGTATATGATACATGTATATATATGTAATATTACATAAATTAAATAATAATATTTTTTATAAATTTAAATAAAATAAAGATTTTATTTATAAGAAATCTAGAAATATTCTAAATTAATTTGACTTAATAAGCCCAATAAAGATCAAATATGGTAAAAAAATTTGAAATTCACCCATAACTTCCATCGCCGGCTAGCTCAGTTCCAACACTTACTTAGGAGAAATTAAAGAAGTGTTCTCTAATGTTACCACGTGTCCTGCGCGAAGCCCTCATGATGAAAAAGAAAAGGAACAATCCACTATCCCTTGTCGTTGATAAGCCTGATGTGTTCTCTGCAAACTCTCCAATGCAGCGCACAGTGATCGAAAGTCCGAGATACTCTCCAGGTCTTGTTTATTATTCTCCTTTTCCTTTTTGTGTAGTGAAATAAACTTCTTTAATGCTTTTCCCTTTGTGAATAGATCCTTCCGAAGTTCATCTTATAAGCATAGATGCTCTGTCGCTCCATAAATGTGCTTCCAAATTACCTGTTTCATTTAGGGAGATAGAGGAGGCGATGGCTTCAAAAACTACTTCGTTGTTTGTTGTTTTTACCACCGAGGATGCTCTAGTGAAGGCTAGGGAAGACATGAAGGGAAGAAATTCTAAGATCGCCCCTGCTCCATTTGAGGTTCCTTCTAAGACGCCAAAGGGGTTGGGCCTACTACACCTTCACCTATCGCTCCTTCCGGCATCGATTTTGTCATGACTAATCTTCGAGATTAAGATTTTGCTTCCAATGTCTCTGGTCCCTCACTTCAAGAATATATGGCTTCCATACATTAGACTTTAGGGCTTGATACTCCTCTTGAAAACATTCCTCCCTTTTTCCTAGGTTGGGATCTTCTCATTCTACCGACTTTATGGACTTGTTCATGAAGGTCCTACATTCTTCTGTATTTGTTTCATCGAGATTTTCTAACACTACTCCTTTTTTTACAGAATCTTTGGAAAATCTTTTATAGCATCTTGTTCAGCCGAAGTTATCTTGCCTTGTCATAGTATGAGTGTTGAGTTTAGTTATTCTTTAGCTTGTGACTTCGTAATATTCTTTTTTTTAGATTGGTTGACACTCATTTGATTTTCAACAAACATGCGCATCTTCTTTCCAGGATGTGGCCAAGTTGCAGGAACTAACTCCCTATTTTCTGAGAAAATATCTACCTTAGAAACCCAGATTCACGACTTTTGAACTGATAACGAGTCGTTGTCTTATGAGAAAAGAGCAATCATAGCCTCGTTGGAACTAGAAAATGAAAATTCTAGGAAGCTGGAAGAGGTGGCAAAGTCCTTAAAGGAAAAACTTAAGAAATATCATGAATTAAAGGAGAAAGCGAAATCTTTGGAGGACAAACTTTCCCAAGCTCAGTCAGAGAATTCCATTTTTAAAACATCCTTGGCAAGAGTTCCAAATATAGAAAAGGATTTGGATGAAAAGAATCTTACTAGAGGCAAACTTAAATCGCCTCTTCATGCCATAAAATCTAAGATCTCCTTTCTTAGTGATCCCCTTCCCTGATGGACATAGTAATGTGCTAAAGAGCTCATGTTTACTACTTATAAGGACAACGTCAACCGATGCTCAAATATGAATTTTACCTCATTTGATAGGTTAGGAATGGACTTCAGGAGAAGATTTGATATTATACTAAGGTGTATTCCCTATGATTACTCTAAGGTTGTAGGAGAAGACATTATCGATCCAGCCAAGTTCTTGGCTTTTGATGATATACCAATAGATGATGATGATGAGGGACTGGGGAATGAAGGAACTTACAAAGAAAATGAGGATGATGATGATGAAGATGATAAAGGTGATAATGATGGGAATGATGGTGCTGATGGTACTTCTAGAAAGGATTTTCGAGGAGGAGACGGGAATGTTGACCCAGGTCAAGGCGGGTCCGGAGCCCCTTAAGGTACAGATCATATATCCGACTTCCCTTCTTCGGAGGCTACTAAAGGTCTTGATAAATCCCCACCTCCTAGATATTCTCCCTCTAAGTCAACACCTTTTTAATTTGGTGAGATAGGTCAAGCTCCTACTAAGGCTCAACCTCTTCTTGAAGCTCAAACCACTTCTAATGCTCCATCTATCTGATCCTTTAGACCTAGTGTCATTGATATTCCTCCAAAGGTGATTTTTTTCATTTTACTCATTATTTATTTTCTACATGTATAGACGAAATTATTAATTTGATTTAACTATCAATATAATTTTAAAAATTAACCGAGAAGGAAAAAGATTATGCAAAGATTTGAACGAATCGAATTAGAGATATATGAGAATTTCAAAACGTCTTAAGTACCTTAAGGAATTCAAAAATAAAAAGGTTGCTCCTCTCCTTCCAAAATTACGCATTCACCGGGATAATTTTCCCCAAAAAATGAAGAATAGATTACACTCTTTTAGATGCTGGTTAAGGATAGAGCTAAACTTATGGAGTGTCAATATCTTATATATGCTCGATTTTCTATGGTCGACTTTTCTTTCCTGGGTGACGGTTGCGAACTGCTGATTAGACGCCTTCATAGGAGGTACTTGGATTTACACGGACGCTACCCTTATTATGTGGAGCATTGGAATTTGCTTTGGGTTCCTACTGTGCCTTTAACTATTAATTCCCTACCTCTTGATAAGGATAAATTTAACAAGGATAGATTTTTATCGAGTATTACGATGAACCTGTTCTTTTATGAGCCTCTATGATGTAAAATAATTATCCTTTTCTTTTAAGCCCAAATTGTAATGATTTTGTGGACTTTTTGTTTTAATATACCAATTACCAATATGTATACTTCTAAATAAATTCTTGTTTACTCATCATATCCCATATCAAGAGACAATTTAAGTAAATCTGTCATATTCAAAAGGACTTTCAAAGAAAATTTCTCCTTGATTAACAAATCTCTGTTAATAAAATAATGCTTCCTTCGTGACCTTCATCAAATGTATACTTAATTTCCAAATCTAGATTTCAATTTCTTAGGCAACCACAAAGACCAATTTCTTCATAAAATTTGGACTAACTACGCCAAGTTATTGTGTGGTGGACTTGGCCCCCCAAAGAATGAAACTATCATGGGTTTCCTCCAGTTAGTACTCCTTTTGGTGTTGATGCTCCTTTCAATGGAACGTTTTCTACTTTGCCTTCCGCTTGTTAGAAGATTCGGGATGTCCTTTCTCATTCTAAAAACTAGTTGTATTATATCTTCTATTAATATTGTCTCTTTTGGATTTAATAGCTTTTATGAGAAATTTTTTGTTGTTCGATAGAAACTTTGTTGTCTTTCTTTTGTCTTTACTGAAATTTTGCTATTACTTACTTTTTGAATTAGGACAAAGGATTGCCTTTATCTATTAATGCTCCTGATCTTAATCAACGCCTTGAGAATATTCAAGCTAAAGTGGTGACAATATTTAAAGAATGATCCTCTCGTTCTATATTTGGTTCTACACCCATAGATAGCGCCGAATCCAACAAGTGGTACTTGAAATTCATCAATGTGAAATCTATTCTAAAATCAACTTAGGAGATGGTAACAGATCTTTAGAAGAGAGTTTTAGAAAAGGATACCAAAATTGCCGAATTGACTGAAATGCTTAATTCATTACTGATTCCCAATAGCAGTTGGAGTGCGATACGAAGATCGCTTATTTATTTCAATGTATTTTTGACTTGTAGTATGAAGTGATGAAGTATAAGAATAAATGTCAATCTTACGAACTCATATTGACCGAGGGTGAAAAAACGGGCTGCCTTCCCCAACTCCAGTTAAATCTTCAAAAAGGAATCATTATGTCTTTCTTCTTCAACTCGGGGCATACAATTCATGGTCGTGGGACATCAAATTCTCTCCAAGGAGATAGTAAGGGAACTTGCAAGACTGAGTGGATCCTCAAACTAGAGTATGTTCGAAAGTTAAGGATCAGTTGAATGATAAATTTGTTTACCCGTTTTCAAATCAAATGCTAGAGATTGAAAAGCTAGAGCATCAAAAGAACGAGTTCACATTGAAGATCAAGGTTTTCAAAAACAACATTACTGAGATGAATCGTAACTTTCTCAACTAAATGGTGCAAATAAAATTTACGAAAGAGCGTTATCGGTCCAAATTGACTTTGTCGACTCCCATAATGTCATTCGTTGCAAGGATAGGAAGCTTAAGAAGTACCTCTTAGTTGATTTATAACATAATGTTATACCTCCTTCTGCACTCGAAACTATTATGAACGAGGTAAAGAGCTTAAAGATTAGTTGGGACTAATGCAGTTTCATTCCACTTGGGCTTTTCAACTTGATGCTCTCGTTGATTACTTAACCAAAGTTATAGTGGCTTTTGATTTGAAAATAGATTTTACATTTTTAGGCTGGAGAGAAATTGCAGATTGAGGAAAGCAGTAGCTTTTAGTTACCAATGGTATCAATATTTATTTCGGTATAGGTGCTTTGATGACTCAAAAGAGATCGGGGAACCCTTATTTTATACAAGGATGTAGACTCGACTAGCGAACAACATTTTCGTTCTTTAAACGTTGTCGGAAGAGAGAAGAAACTAATTTACCAGCATTATCCTCTTCCTCATCTTTCAGGGCGACGAGTTTAGAGGAAGCATTTTGTTGTGAAAGGGAAATCATTATGTAATATTATTGTGCAACGTAATATATTGTGGAATTTGTTTAACTAAATTGTGTAGTGCGATTAAAAAAAGGCATAGTATGTGTGTTGTATTAAATAAGGTTTTGCATACCTGACTATGAAAAATCACCTTAAATTGCTTCATTTTGCTTACCATTATGGTTCCTACATTTCATATATATTTCGAATGCTTTCAAATAGTTAATCTTTGGAGTTGAAGACCTGCTTTGTTGACTACTTCTTGCCTTGGATGCATGCTTTGGCTTGGGTTGGTGGTGGGACCAAAGGCTTAACGGACCATCACTCCTTGGATTGGTGCTCCAACCATACCTTACGATGGGATCGAAGGCTTTTCGTCCATCTTCCTTGGATGGGTGATTTGTAACATTAAATCAACCATAAATAAATAGATTAGATAAATTAATTTAAATAAGATAGGGTTAAAAATGAAAATTGTATAAAAGTTGGAATTTGACTATAAAACTTACGTCGTTGCATTCATGGTAAAATTCTGATTAATTTTCATATATAATATGCTGAAAATGGAGCTCAAATGAAGAAGTTATGGGCATTTGAAATTTTCAGGTTTAAAATAATTTAAATAGAATTCAAATTCAAAAAAAAATAATTTCCAAATTTGAAATTCAAAAGTTAACGGTAGATTTAGTTGGGCACTATGTAAACGTTAAGATCAACGTTAATGTTAAATTATAATTATGGAATTAAATAAAAGTAAATCAAGGGCCATCAAAATATTCCCAAAATAAGGGGAGCGATCGACCCCTTACCTATGACTGGTCGACCAGATCGACTGGTAGGAAGGCGGCGGTCAACCGCTGCCAGCAAGGGGCGGCTAGGGTTTGGTTTATTTTAGCATACCAGATTTTATTATTTTTAACCGACTTTCATCCAACAGTTTAGGTGCGTTCCAACCACTGTAAATAAGAGCCTAGCCCCCTTACTTTTGTTCTCGTAATATTTTGGGAAAATTAGCGAAACTCTGTCAGTTTCTCTCTTCATAGCTTCAGAAAACTCCATTAGTGTTTCAGGTCAGAAATCCTATATATCTATTTTTAATTATATTTTATTTTCTCAACCTCTTCTCCTCCAAACCTCTAATTTTTTGAATCTAACGTATATACAAATCTCTTGCTGTATATATCAAAAAGAAGAGATATGAAAGGGTTCATTGTAGGCGTGTCAAATCCAAGAGAAGGAAAAGCTAAGGACCTTTCAGAGTGGAAATCTTAGTTTTTCTATTTTAGTAATTGAATAGTGTAGTTCGGATTTGATATATGCTCTCGGGTGTTTTGGATTATGAAAATATCACAATGAAAATCCATAAAATTCCCCCAAAGGGAAATGTCAATTCTTAGGTTGAAATCATAATTACTGTGTATTAAATTAGTGGAGTTTTATGGATTTTGCGATATATGTATTTTACCCACTATTCCATTTCTTATCCTTTTTCTCTGGATTTGATTAAGGGATTTGATTTAGAAATGGTGTGTAAGATACGAATTCTTACTCATAGTTCACATTGCATATTTCTACAAATTAAATAAAAATTCCCTTGTCAGATTTTATGTAAAAAGGAGTTGAATAGAGCATAAAACTTATTTAATTATAAGTTTCCATTATTGTTGTTTTATTCCATTGTTTCAATATAAAATAACTTAGAAGTGGATTCTAAGTACAAGTCTATTGATTTGATTTTGGAATATTGAATTTATCGTAAAAATGATATCGTGAAAATTAGACTTGTATAACATTGAAAGATTTGACATTTAAAACGTTAGTTTAAGGCATAATCTCCGCACGTCTAGAAACTGATAAACGCATACTTATATATATGTGCGTGTGTGTGTATACTAGCGTAAATAACATACAATTGTAACATATAAATTGCATAGTTAATTAAGTTAATAATTGTCATTTAAATCCCCTTTAGGAAAGTGATTAATTAGTTGAAATAAGAAGGATTTCTTATAAGGCCTAAATAATGAATACGGTGAAATGTGTGATAATACATTTAAAGATATAAAATATGACTAAGTTATAGGGATGCGAGGTTAGTCAAAAACACACAGAAGTCTGCCCAACTAATCTTGCTACCAGCAATGTAACTTTGAGGATGATGTAAGACACTGCTTATAACAAGTAACTAGTGATGATGCGAGGTTAGTTCCATTTTTTAGGATAAATCTACCTAGTTAATATGGCTAATAGTATCTACGAATAGTCGAAATAATATGAGACGTCTCCGTGGGGTACGGGTCATAATATGAAGGACCTGCTTTGGGATTGAAGGTATTAAGTGGTTGTTTAAGGGTTCACCACTTTCCCTCATATGAAGTATTAAATGGTCGGGATTGGGTTTAGGCACGATTGAGCATATCACGGAAAAGTCCGCTTCAATAGGAAGTATTAATTGTTGGAAGGGATATTCATGCAATATCAGCTAGATAAAGACCTGTATGGAGTCCGCCTTAGGCACATGTATTAAATGATCAGGGCTTATCTAAATTAAGGTCTTAAATGGTCAGAGTCTGTCTATTTTCCATTAAAAAGTATTAAGTGGCTTGGATTCTATCTCTCATATTAATAAACATCAATAACGATGGTTATGGTTATGGGTTATTGGTTATGGGAGAACCTGCTTCAGGGATTGAAGGTATTAAGTGGTTGTTTGAGGACCCGCCTCCTTCCCTTTTATGAAGTATTAAAAGGTTTTGAATATAGTTTAAAATGTGATAGACGTATCCATATTTAAATTATACTGCCCAATTACTAATATAGAAAGGCTTGTGATTTTCTATTCAGCGGACACTGTTGTTCCGGCTCCCTTCTCATTACAACATAAGTAAAGGAAGGAGACGATGATCAATATGGAGATGACAATGAGGGGAGCTTGCGATAGTAGTCTATTTATCTATTTATGCTATTTTTTGATGTACCCATTTGAAATTAAAAATACATTTTTGAACAAGATGATGTAACGGTTATTGTTGACATTATGTTATGGTTTTGTTTTGTAACATTTGGAATTTGAAATGAAATGGGTACTGTTTATGCTATTATATTTTATCCTTCCATTGTAAGTTCCAAATGAATAGATTAATAGATCCGTATTGTTCTTTTTACCAACCAACAACCAGCTTTGGAATATGGGTCTAAGTTTCGATGGGCCTTTTCTAGATCGAGATTTAGGCCTGTTTCGAGGTAGATTATTATATTTGGTATAAAAGCTTAGGTTTCACGATCAACGGGGAAAAGTATACGCATGAGTGTCATATTTGTTATTTTTGAAAATTATTTTTCAAAAACCCTACAATATATAAATATATATAGTTGTTTTAAAGATACATCTAACTCTATAAATTCCAAATATAGAATTAGTTGCGACCATATTCTGAAAGGATGGACGAAGCAACTATGAGTTGGAAAAAAGTAAGTAGAGTTAAATTTATACTCCTGCTTCGATTACCCATGGGGCTAAGGCTGTGTTATAAGGACTAGACTACAAAGAGCATGAGCACGACTTATGGAAGCACCTTAGAAGCTGAATGGTATGACTCCTTTGTTAACCTAGACTTTCTTATAATTGTGAACTCTATAAGCATAATACCCGTCAATGTTCACATTAGATGCAATTAGAACATTTACCTAAATCGCTTAATAAATAATAGGGATAGAAAATGTAAATGGAAAAGGTTATAACTCCAAGATTAATGAGGCAATAAATGTGAAATAAATAGAGAGTTACAAGAAAGTAATAGAGATATAAATGGACTAATTATGGAGAGATAAGGAAGGCATAATAGGTAAAAATTAGAATGAATAAATAAATATCTTTAAGAATTGTCCGTTAGAATTATAACCATTTATTACGAATAATTTACATTTATAGAAATAGAAAATCACATGTTAGGTAGTAATTAAATATTATAAGGAGGTATATTAACTAATATTCGGAAGAAAGATGTGAAGAAGAAGCGAAACAAGCTTCGATAAGAAGTTATACATTAATCACTACAAAAAGATAACCAGATCTTTAAAGGTTGAGTAGGAAAGTTCAAAAGAAGGGACAATTAAGTCAATTTATAAAACCCAGCCCCATGAAAAAGAATTTGACAAAAAGATATTGTTTTCTTTAAATGTTTTGAAAGGGCTTTTCAAAGGATTATTAAACGAAGATATTATATATCATAAGTCAAAATTTGAAAGTGATTTTGGTTGGATTTGGAAATATACTACCAATTATTTTTTGAAAAGTTTGGAAAGAGGATGTAATTTTAAAAGTGGTGGAACATTTTACAAACAAAATAGTGGATAAACTTTATGAAAAAAAAATTGTAAATTTGATGATTTTAAAAAAAGAAAAAGAGGTTTTCACATTTGAAATTTTAATTAGTTGAGTTAAAGAGTTTTTGATTTCTGGATTCTTAGTTTTTGAAATAAATAGGACATATGTTGGACCCAATGATTTTTCTCACTTTATAAATTTGGAAGTTGTCATTTCAGTAGAGTGAGGAAATTTGAAAATTCATAATTTATAAATTAGTTGAGTTAAAAAGTTCTAACTTAAAAAGGATTTTTGCATTCCTTAAATTCTTTGTATAAAATTTATTAAGCCAAAAAGTTTTTGGTCTAAAGATTTTTGATAAAGGGACTTTTTATTTTTAAATTAAAAGTAAAGTATAACATAGGTTAGACTTAATAATTTTTCCTACCTTATAAAATTGGAAGTTCTATTCCTTAAAATTCTTTTAAAAGAGTGTATAAATGGAAACAACACTTGATTGAAATAGGATAGAAAGAATGGAAAGTTAAGAATGCTCGATAAGGTTGGTAAGAGGAACATTCCTGTATAAGGAATTGTAGAGAATAATAGCTGAGATAGATAAAAATGACATTAGGGATTTATAAAAAGTATGATAGGTGATCTAGTTAGAAATACTATAAGAGGAAAATGACAGAATGGAAGTTATCGTGTCTACTTCACTTTTCATTGTTTAAAGTCATACAAGATGTTTTTGAAAAAAATTGAAATGAATGGTTATTTGGTATGATAATTGAGTCTTAAAATGTTTTGGGTTAAAAATCATACTTTCAAAAGAAGTATGTCATTATTATAGGAAGTCATTAAAAAGGGAAGTTTTTCATGATTGCTTTTTGAAAATCAAACAATTTTAGAATATTATTAATGGAAAGTCCAACTTTTAAAAGAATAAATCTTTGATGTAGAATGTATTCGAGAAGGAAAATTATTTTACCCTTTTTGGGACTAAGCAATTTTGAATTTTTGATAGAGGTTTCTAATTTTATATTTTCAAAGATAAAGATTTTTGATTTGGCGCTTCATGGTTGTAAACATTTAGTTTACAAGGAATGCTTGGAACTAAATCAAATTTTTTAATATGGAGTAGATAGGGTTCACTACCTAGATAAGACTGGTTAAAAGTTTTAGTATATGAATAAAATGGGAATAGTATGTACAACTTGATTTGAAAATTTGAAATCAGTCCTAAACCTTTATTTGTGGAAGGGGGTAAAGTTGTTAAGATATTCTACATCTGCAATTGAGTTGTAAATTAGGTTGCCTGTAGAATGCGAATTTCAATATTTTGATTTTGGAGCGATTTCCGTGAAATTTCCATAAATTATCCAATTCCAAAATATGTATAAAAGCGCTTTGTTTAAATTAACAAGTGTTGTACCAAAAATTGAAAGCCTTGTGTAAGATATGAATATTCTTTCTGTAGTTTACATTGTCTATTTCAATAAAAGAAAGAAATAATTTCTTATAATCTCAAACAAAGCAAAAATCTCATTTGTGGTTAATATATAAGAAATTGTAATGGTGATCCTTTTTAGAAGCATAACTCTGATAAATTAAAAATGTGAAAATAAGTTTTCTAAATTAGAAATTAGTAGTTAGAAATATATATACTCGCATAATGGTGCTTAACGACTAAAAATAAAATAAATATATAAATAGTATAATTTGCGATTATATACATATTAGTCAGCAATTAACAGATTAAGATTTATGGACATTGGTTACAAATTTACTGGGCAATAAATTTGTAATTAATGAGAGTTAAAAAGAATTAAAAAGGAGGTTGTTAGGAAAAGTTTAATATGCCATTTATCAAAGAATTGAATCGAAGTAATAAATGGATTTTGAAATTTGTAAAACATTAAATGAGGATTGAATAGAAAACGGTCCAATTTTGACAATAGTGGTCAATTATTATGGGTATATCAACTGAAGTAATGAATGGACCACATTTATTGGAAACAAAGAAGGAAAATTAAAGAAAGTGGGCAATAGTGGAATGGCATATTAAGAATGTCCATCTTAATTCATTAAGGGATGTTAAGACCTCAACACCATTTACACTTGTTGATGGTAAATGACAACTTCTAGCAAAAAAATTCTTTTAGAGTTTTGGGTGTAATCGCTAGTTGTCTCCCATAGTTATTGGGAAAGCATAAGATGTGGTATAAGATATGTCCCTGTTCATGCTGATTCTATAGATGAGATTAAAACGCTTGATAAATATTTGTGTATTGAGAAGCCACATAAATAAAGAAATTTTATAGGGACACATAACTAGCGATGAACTTTAGATGAGACTGGAAGTTAATTAGAGAATTAAGTTAGCAACCAGAAATAAAAGAATGCTCCAATTCCAGAAATTTTAGGATTTTGGAAAAAAATAAATTCTAGCTTGTGGAATGTCACCATTTAAGAAACAGATAAGACGTATAAGGATGTGAAGAGAATTTCTATTGGACAAAGACTAAGAAGAAGGTGGTAGATTTTTCCATTAGGAGCAATAAGACCGCAATGTTTTTAGCACAGATTTATATCAAGGAGGTGATTCGACTTCAGGGAGTTTTGGGTTAGCATCGTTAGTGATATGAAGCTATTAATTACTAGCGAATTTTAGAGGAGACTGCAGGCAGCTTTAGGAACTTTTTTGAACCTTAGCACCGCTTACCACCCTTAGACCGACAGACAAACTGGAAGAGTAAATAGAATTTTGGAGGATTTGTTGAAGAGCTTGCATCATGGACTTTGGAAGACACTGGGAGCAGCGTGTACATTTAGTAGAATTTGCATATAATAATGGTCACTAATAGACGATTGGTATGACACCCTTTAAAGTGCATTATGAGAGGTCGTGCAGATCGCCAAACCGTTGGTGGGGAACCACCGACAAAATCCTACACGAAGTAGATTTAATTCATGAGACTTTGGAAAGATAGAGTTTGATTAGGTAGCATGTGAAGGTTGTAAGATTTGGAAAGTTGGAAAAGTTGACGCGGAGATTTATTGGGCCCTTCCCAATTTTGGAAAAATAGGAAAACTTGCGTATCGTGTGGAGCTACTAGATAAGTTGGCAGCAGTCCATTGCATTTTTTCACGTTTTTCATTCAAGGAAATGCCTTTATAACACAGTCATTGTGGTAGAGTCTGATCAATTGAGGGATACTAAGATGGAGCCAATAGCATCCGGTGCCACTTCACGCATTGTGTAGCATGAGACTAGGATGCTCTGCAACAAAGGAATTAGGTTGGTTCAAGTATAATGAGGAGAAAATCCAGTGGAAAGCATGAGGACTCTTCATCCTAAGCTTTTCTCCGATAAACTTCCCTCTCCAAAATTAGTTTTGGTTGCATTATGGTTACTAGATTGGATGGTAGGAGATGGTTGATGTATTTTTCACTATCACTTTGCACTCATCTAGAAATTGTTGCATGTTTATGGTGCTTGCATACATACTTATATGTCACGCTCACACACTCACGCTAGGATTAACCTCATCTGTAGTATGTCTGCAGTACATAGTCACATTGCACTTTTGGTTGAGTAAATGGTTGCGTTGATAACCAGGCTATATAAAAGCGATGTTTATTACGCATTATGTTGTTCGCCATTTTGGTAGATTTCAGAGATGAAATCCTTTTTAGGGGGAGAATGTAACACCTAAATCAACAATAAATAAATAGATTGGATAAAGTAAATTAAATAAGATAGCGGTAAAAATGAAAATTTTGCAAAAATTGGAATTTGACCACAATAGTTATGTTGCTGCGTTTGTGGTGCAATTCTGATCAATCTACATATATAATATGCTGAAAACATAGCTTAAACAAAGAAGTTATGAACGTTTGATGTAATCAGGTTTAAAATAATTTGAATAGAATTCAAATTCAAATAAATATTTAGTTCCCAAATTTTTAATTCAAAAGTTAACAATAATTATACTTGGAGGCTAAGTAAATGTTAAGATTAACGTTAATGATAAATTATAATTAAGAAATTAAATAGAAGTAAATCAACGGTAATCAAAATATTCCCAAAATAGGGGGAGCAGTCGACTCCTTACCCACGACCGGTAGCGGTCGACCGATGAGAAGGCGGTGGTCGACCATTGCCTACAAGTGGTAGATAGGGTTTGGTTTATTTTAACATACGAGATTTTATTATTTTTAACCGACCTTCATCCGACGGTTCTGGTGCGTTCCAACCAATATAAATAAGACCCTAACCCCCTCACTTTTATTTACGCAGTATTTTGGGAACATTTGCGAAGCTCCGTCGATTCTTCTCTTTATAGATTCAGAAAACTCCATTATGATTTCAGGTAAGAAATCCTATATATCTATTTTTTATCATTGTTTATTTCTTAACCTCTACTTTTCCAAACCACTAATTTTCGAAATTTAACATGTATACAAATCCCTTGCTGTATATATCAAAAGGAAGAAATCTGAAAAGGTCCATTGAAGGCGTGTCAAATCTAAGAGAAGGCAAGGCAAAGGACCTCTCTGGGTGGAAATCTTAGTTTTTCTATTTTAGTAATTGAATAGTGTAGTTTGGATTTGATATATGCCTTAGGGAGTTTTGATTTACGAAATCATCACAATAAAAATCCCTAAAATTCCTCAAAGCAAAATGTCAATTCTTAGGTTGGAATCTTAACTGTTTTGTATTAATATAATGGAGTTTTATGGATTTTGCAATTTATGTGTTTTACCCCCTATTCCACTTCTTATCATTTTTTTATGGATTTGATTTAGAAATGATGTGTAAGATATGAATTCTTACTCATAGTTTACACTGCATATTTCTACAAATTGAATAAAATTCCCTTGTCAAATTTTATGTAAAAAGGAATTGAATAGAGCATGAAACTTATTTAATTGTAAGTTTCCATTATTGTTGTTTAATTCCATTGTTTTAATATAAAATAAGTTGGAATTGGATTCTAAGTACAAGTCTATTGATTTGATTTTGTTGTATTGAATCTAAGGTAAAAATGATATTGTGAAAATGAGACTTGTATAACATTGGAAGATTTAACATTTAAAACGTTAGTTTAGGGCATAATCTCTGCATGCCTAGAAATTAATAAATGCGTACTTATACACACACACACACATTAGCATAAATAACGTACAATTGTAACGTATAAATTACATTGTTAATTAAGTTAATAATTGTCATTTAAATCCCCCTTAGGAAAGTAATTAATTAGGTGAAATAATAAAGATTTCTTATAAGGCCTAAATAATGAATATGGTGAGATATGTGATAATACACTTAAAGACCGATATGAAATAGAAGCTAATGAAGTCCAATCCAATTATTCAATGAAGTGATGATACAAATTATGTCAGATGCAAGTCTTTATTACAAAATTCTCAATTATAATTTTCCCTGACGACCATGAATCTCCAATTCAAAGCTCTCTTCACAAAGTTGGAAGGAAAACTAAAAACAGAAGAAAAGGAAATCTCAAAAAATTCAACGTCTTTTTAGGTGAGGGTGCATGTCTATTTATAGAGGAATTAAGCTGCTAGATTCTTGACAAGTGGCATTCCGTTTGAAGTACACGGTCATAATCAGTCCACGTGGCACATGGTCGAAATGACATGTGGCATGCTTGTTTAGAATTCTTCATGACAGCTCTTAATTATGCACGATGGCTTTTGTGAAAACACTTCACGATAGCCTTAATCTGTTGTTCCAAAATAACAATTAGTTATATGAAATTTCTCACGATGCATAAATTCATTGCTTCAAGGTTGTTCATAACAGTCCATGGTTGCTCCTTGGACCTTCTCATGAAAGCTTTAATTCATCACTTCAAAGATGATACACTACAGTTTCATTAAACTTCCCACGATAGCCTTGATTCATCATATAAAGATTGCATGCGATGACCTGATGGAATACTCATGATAGCCTTTGTTTGTCGTTTGAAGATTGCTTACGATAGCACGACAGAAATTCTAACAAAAGCATTAACATGTTGCTTCTGGGAGGTTTATGATAGCTCCATGAAATTTCCACAAAGGGCTTGGTTTATCAGTTTTGAAATAGCATACAAAGGCCTCATGAAACTTCTTATGACGCCTTTGGTTTATCACTTTGAGATGGCACATGAAGACTTTATAAAACTTCCTACGATGGCTTAGCAACCTTTTCTTACAATCGCTTTAAGAGTTTCATCATGATAACATGCTTTTGCCAATTTACACAGGATGGCAACATGGTAAACTCCATGACGACTGTGATTTTATTATTATAATAGCTTCATAATACAACATGAAGGGTTTAGATTTCATGTTCATAGACATCACACGAAGGGCCTTGTAAGTTTTCCTACGAAAGCTTTCATCTTAATATCACGAGGGCCTTTGATTGTCGTCACTTGATGGCTTCTCTACATTGTATTATGATGATTTTGTCCTTTACAATTTTCTTTCTTCAGTTTCCAGCGATGACATAACATATTTGGGTATAACACCAAGTTTTCTAGGGCTAGAGAAAAATAAAGAGAAAGGGTGCAAATATTTGGTTATAAATAGTATATCCTCCACTCACTTTAAGAAACACTTTTTCTGACAACTCTCCAGCCTCCATTAGTACCATAAATGAAGCTTTGCATTCGACCTTGCAAACTAAACTCGAGAGAAGAACATGAAACTCCAAAATGAAATGCCAGCAAACCACGTATTCGGCTTTCGGTGAGACATCAACGGTGAAAGGTAACCACTTCTATTCTATATTCTCACACACATACATACCTACATACACGCACACGCAGATATATATATATATATATAACTAAACATGTTTATATATATCATTTACTTCAACTAATAAAATAATTGTATTTTCGAAATTATTTTTAAATTAATAAGCAATACATTTAATATTTAACTTATCGATAATTTTGATTATTATTTTTTTGATCGTCGAATTTTGTTTTCACTTTTATCCTTAATTCTTCTTTCGTTGCAACAACTACATACAAATGTTTTGGATATTCAAGAAATATTTTATTATTACTTTTGAATTTATTCATCTTATTTGTCTTTGACTATCTAATTTTGATTTCATTTTTTCCTTCATATTACTTCATGGTAGCATCAACAAATAAACATTTTGACTACTGGAACTAGATTTTATTGGTAAGTTTGATTTTTTTCGTCTACGTTTGTCTAATTTTGATTTCGTTTTTTTGCTCATTATTTCATAATATTAGCTATTTTCACATGTATTAATTAACTCAAAAACTAGGTTTTATTGGTATGTTTAATTTTTATTTAGTCCATAGGTTTATTTCCTATTAAAATCCTTCTTTCAAGCTACTATTTATTATTATAGTTATGTATGCACTCCATATTCTCATAACTTCCTATCGAACATTTATGCCTATACTATTTCTAACATTCTCTCTAGAAATTTTTTCACCCTCATAAATGTTTTCCAATCCACCAAAATATCAATCATTATTTTATTAAATCCCATTTAATTTCAAGTAAAGAAAAAAGTCATTAAACTTCTATGGGCTTCTGTCCTGTAGGTGCATATTATTTAAGTTGGTGCAATATTTTGCATAGTAATATGAGAACTAAATTTTCGTTTAATAATGTATTGATTTTAACAAGGCAATGTTAGTTGGAAAATACATTGGAAGAAGAGATTTAAGTAATACACTTCCATCTATAATTGTCTATATAATATACAAATGATAAAGTTAATTTTATTTGTTTGCTAATTTGAATTACCGTTAGTTCGTTATGCGCTTGAGGATTACAGTTTAAGTAGTCATTGGACATCAATCCAAACATCAAGATATGGAAAGAAGGTAAACTCCATCATGGGTTATAATGTTTAAGAGACCAAACAAACTGAGTAAATTAAACCGTCTAATATAATTAATTAAAAAATATGTAGATATTAGCTCTTATATGCTAATATTATTTTTCAAATTGTTTTACAGTTTTAAGTAAATCAATTGAATATCGCTAAGATTATTAGTGGTCAATATTTAGCCGACTATCAATGACATTTGCATCTAAAATTTGGCATATTTACATGATACATTGTTAATGAGATTTTTTTGTCTCAGAAACACCCAAGTATTTTTGAAGTAACCACGATGGTGATTGCTTTCGTGATTCAGAATCAATAAGATTAAGTAATATTAAAATTACCATTTAACGGAAGTAATTATGTTGTGGAAATGCTTACACAATTATGAGGGAGTATATTCGAAGGCTTATGAATGGTCTCTATCTGATTTGTTTAAGCAATACATTCCAATTTAAGTATTAATGATGGAAATAGTAAAAGAAAGCATTGAAAGCAATAAATGACACAAAGAATTTACTTGGTTCAAATGTTAGTGAATCCTACGTCCATGGGGTAAATGTCCTTATCTTCTTCTTCCATTCTTTGTACAAACAAAAATAGGAAAGAGTACAGCTTTTTATTTTAGTGGATCCAAAGAGTAAAGTCAAACATCCTCCCATTTCTGCTGCTGAGACCCACATTAACAAAGAGTATTACTAGGTAATACTGTATGCTGATGCGGAGAATAGGGCTGGTTAGGAGCGACCATCTGTAAGCTTTGCTTTAAATGAATATCAAACACGTCGATTAAATGCTCCATTTTTTTAAAGTGGCTCGACCGTATTCGATACAGGTTTAAAACAAAACTACAATGGCTAATGGATCTATCAGAACAAAACGTATAACAATACACAGATCGCAGACCACAGAACAGTAATACATAAGTACATGATCACATATACAACAGGAGTACAACATACGAGTACAACATAGTCTCAGTTCTTATGAACCATATACATCGAGTCACCAAAAGAATATAATACATCAGTGTACGCCAAATATACATCAAAGTGATACACCAAAAAAAACGTTAATACATGCACTACCCATGCCCTATCTATTTATAGTACAGAGAATTGCATGGATTGCTTACGTCAATCTTTCGTGCCTTTGATTCTAATCTTTGGATTATGCCACATGTCGATCATCTATCTTACTTTTTTATTGTGCACAAATTGATAACATGGTCTTCGACGGGAAGCTCTAATTTGGGTTGATGGATTTTGAACTTGGGAGGGAGGCTTGAAATTAAAGCGGGAAACCCAATTTTTAATTGGCCATGACTTAATATGAGTTTTTATCTATTTGAGACTGCAGGGGTTGAGCAATATTAGCCTTTCCTTATTAAGCTTTTCTTTTATTGGGGCGAAGCTGTTGTCCAGATTATGCTAGAATAGTTTATGTTAGGTTGTGGTGGTATGACTAGACTTCAACATGGCGGGGCAGTCTTATATACTGAGCTATGTAGTTTGGCTTTGACTGCTCCTGGCATTGTATTTTATCGTTGATGGGACCATGTTATGTGGCTTCAGGGGTGTTAATATAGTTCTTAATAATCCATTTATGATTACGAAGTCCTGGAGCACTTATAACTTTGTTGTGCTCCTTTGTTGGAGGCAGTTTCTTATTAGTACTTCGCCTATGCATATGTGCGGTTCATCATGAAATTATGGTTTCTTGGCTGGCTCCTATCGTGAATTTGAGTAGCGTAGTTTAGCTTATGGACGAGGTGTGCCTTTGCCTTATAACCTCATCCTTCGAGTCCTCATATTTGTTGGGTAATACTTCTCTAAAATTGCAGCACTGTTTTTTCACTTCAATGTTAGCTTAAGATTGTAGTGCATCCCTATTGCTTTAACGTTAATTTAAGGACTGTAGTGTAGCCCTGTCATTTTGACGTTAGTTTAAGACTGTTGTGCATCCATATTGCTGTAACTTCAACTTAAGAATTATGGCATAGTCCTGTAATTTTGATGTTAGTTCAAGATTATGGCTCATCCCTTTTACTTATAATTGCTTTAAGGAATATGCCACAGTTTTATATTACTAGTACTACTTTTGGGGCCACGGCACAAATCTCTACATTTTATTATTACATAAAGATTGGGTTGCAGCTCCAACTTAGTAAAGTCTACTTTTTAGACCGCAACACAACCCTCATATTTGATACCTGAAGGTTGTGTCACAGTTCAGCCCATTGAAGTAAGTATTAGGACTACAGAGTGGTCCCTATACTTTGTGGCTGTCTCAGGACTCTGCCACAGTATAATGGCATTGATGTTGTGCTTAAGGAGACGACGAAGTCCTTATGTTTTTGCCACTGTCCTAAGACTTTGGCATGGTACTATTTGGATTTTCCTATGTCTCCTCATTATATTCCAACTTCTATCATAGGAGCATTGGTTATGTGTTCGCATTAATTTTCTTTTACAAATGTTTGAAAAATATAGGTGTAACACTTATCCCCAAGTCTACAACAATTGAAGGTCGATGTGGACTCTCTACTTCCATTTTTCCTAAGACTCATCACTTCTGCTCTTCTCCCTCTTTTCAAATGGAAAAATCTTTATCATCGTTTTACATTTAATGATCGACTACATGTGTTAATTTTTCATTCGTTGATTCTTTGAAAAAGCTGTCACTTTAGTATTTTTTTCTTCTAAGAAAATATATATGGATTCTTCTGTTAATCTCCTCTGTCTTTAGTCGATTAATGTTTTGGGCTCTTCCATCATTCTAATTTCATGGCCGAGATTGAAACCGAGGTGAGTATATGTTCTTCTCCTTCTTTTTCATTTCTTTACGTGCTTTAAAAAACCTTATTTACAAACCTCATCTTCTCCAATAAACAGTTTCTCCTTCGAACAAAAGTAAGGGTATTCTTTTCTTTATTGTTTCTTTCACTATATCTTAGTGGTAGCCGGTAACCAACCTTGTATATTTGTTATGGAAATTACCTCTGCCAAGAGGACCACCTCTCCCTTATCCTTGCTATCTAGAATGATTGAATTGGGGGAATAGAGGGTATTTTATATCATTTTGGGTTTGAGGGTTATGTAGCTAAGATGCCTGAGTCTAATGATCACATCCATATGCCTCCAAATGGCTTTATTTCTATTAATTTCAAGCACATCTAATGTAGGCTTTATCTTCCTCCCAATCAAATTCTTCATGATTGGCTTTCCGCCATTGGCATTGCTCCCATACAACTTGGCCCAATTTCTTACTCTATTTTGATCTCCATTTTCATCCTTTATGTAAAGAATTGTTCTCCTTCTTCCTACGAGGAACTTCAATTTTTATTTGATATTCACAAAAGTCCATCTGCAAGTGATTTTGGGTTTTATTATGCTTAGGAATAGAAGTCGATTCTAAGGTCTGTTCCCTGTAAGACCCGAAAATGGAATGATTAGTATTTTTTGATTTCCAATTTAGATAACTTCCCTTCTTTTTTCCAACCACACCCCAGCCGTCCTATCTTTTCTAATCAAGCTACTAGGTTGTTCATATCTCATAGAAAGGACATCTTGGGTTTGGGTGAAGGAGGTAGGAAAACAAAGTTATTCTTTACCAAGTTGTTACCGCGCAAGTACGACTTTCTATGTACTAGTCATAACTTCTCTCAGTCTATCTTTAAATGCTCTTCAGTTACAGATGAATCTAAGGGTATAATTTGATAAGAAGGATTATGAAATTATATTTCTTGATTTTTTTGCAGAGATAATTACTGATCTTAACTCCTTTTTATATAGGAAAATGGCCAGTGACCTCTCAGATGTGTTTTTGATGATCCCCCGATCGAAGAGATTGGAGATGACAAAGAAGAAGAAGAGAGAGAAGAAAAGGTTGATGTTGAAACCTTTGATCGACTTCTCAAGACCACCTCAATGACCTCATGCACTCCTCTTCCACTCCCTTCATCAGAAGCACTTCCCATCTCACCTCTTTAGTCCCTTCGAGACCCAAGCATTCGTTTCTTACCCTTATCTGAACGTCTTGTCGTCAATCTCACTGAGAGGATATGGTGTACTGCTTTGGATGGTTTATCCTATATTGATTCTGCCCCCAATCTTATCCTGTTGCACTTCCATTTTCTTCACTCCCTTTCTTTGAACTTGCTACCGAGCTCTATAGAACTTGGGCCTACGTAACTGCATTCCTTCCTTTCTTTATTCAATGACGATTTACTTCAGAAATTCTCATTTTGTTTACGTATGCTTTATAGTGGATGAGGGATTTGATATCGAGGTTCAGAAGAGGGCTGATAATGATCTGGCCTCATCCACTACTCAAATTCCAAGCTTGGGGCAAAACTTGCTGATGAACTTAAGGTTCACGGGAGAAGGCAGAGAGGGTTGTCGGTGCGACGAAGGCAGTAGAGGAGGCTTTGAAGCTGAAAGGTCAGAAGTTATAAGGGAAGGAAAGGCCTTAGGGGAGATGGAGAAGGAGTAGGAGGGGACAAACTAGGAGCTAGCCAGGACTAAGGATAAGCTAATCAAATTACTCACCTGGTGCTCTACAAGATGTATGTCGCAATCAAGCTCCAATTTTTTACCGACCGCCTAGATGATACCACTGAGGTTGATCTCAGCTTCTTAGGGGAACCCCGTAAGAATCGAAGAGGACCTTGCTTATTGCAGGATTGAATGGGCAATGGAGATGGCTAAGGATAAAGCTTCCTCTTCAGCCTCCCCAGACATCTCGCTACAGTAGGATGATTAAAATGCATTTTCAAAGGGGACTGAGGTCACCTCTACCTCCCAAGTCCATGTAATTACTAAACCCTTTGTAAATAGTTTTACTATTTTTCTTGGCTTTTCGAACCTTTTTGTACGTAATGAAGTAAACTTCATTTTCTAGTCTTGTCATGACCAGTTTCTTTGTAATTCTTACTATTTTGCACTGCACTGCGAATGACCATGTTATTTTCGTTCCTTTGTTCTTTATAGTCTTCTAAAGAAGTAATTTTTTTACTAAACTACTGAAGGAAAGCATGAAAAAACTTTAAATTTAAGCCATAGATCATCTTGGTCTTATTATGGCAGCTATTTGCAGGCAAGAGAAAGAGTTAAATAAAGCATTTGCACAACTTAAAGATGAAACTCAAGGGTTGCTTTCCAAAATTGACCAAGTAGATAATATAAAGCAAGCATTTAGTGACTTTGTACTACACCGATGGCGCTATGTCCTAGAGAGTGGTTCTTTACCTCCTAACAACCCTTATTTGGAATGGTTTAGTATTAGGCTTAGAGAGTTAAATAATGAGTGAACCCTATGCATTATTATTGTTTATTTATTTTTAATTTTTTTGATTTGTTGCAGTCTTCATATAAAACTTGACTTTGTGTAATTTAAATCCCATTTATTTCAATAACTATCAACTAGGTCACTTTCCTCCATTCTTATGGGTATCCCTTTGAATAAACCATAGTCTTTGAATCCAATACACTTTTGTTTCCCACTATCTATAGCCCAAATGACTCAGGCATACCCGAATTTGAGGTTTGAACTACAACCTCTGCTGTAATTTTAGAAGAAGAGAACCTCCACCTTACACTTATCAATGAGAAATTCGAAAGAGATCTAAAGAATGCGCTTTATGATTTTCAAAAAGCTAAGGATGCACATGAGTTCTAATGTCATTATAATATCAAACCATGCATTGATCTTGATGTTGCAAATTCAAAGGTGCTTGAGCTACAGTAGACGCTAAAGGAAAGCGAAGCACTTTATGGAGTTGTTTATGAAGTGGAGATCAAATGATTAAGCAAAACCATAGAAAACTTGTCTCTTCAGGCTGCTCAACAGTATGAAGAAATGGGGGATGCTGAAGAAGGGGAGGTTATTAAGGAGCTCGAGGCAGGTGCGGCCGGTGGTCCTCCTATAGGCATGGACACCGTGTTGGCGGATAAGTGAAAAAGGAAGTTAGAACTACACTATCAAGGTAAACTTAGAGAATTGGAAGACCATTACAAACAGCAACTGGATCGACCAAGGCTGAATGTGCTCCCTTACACATAGAGAAAGTGGTGGAAAGTAGATGCACATAAATACTTTGGCAGTTTTTCTAGGGACTAAAAAAAGAAAAAGGTCGAATTAATAAAAACTTCAGTGTAAACTAGAGAGACCATTATATTTAAGATTCATGAAATTGAATATCGATTGGAAGTAGCTCAGGCGGCCTTCGGTGTCGCAGTGCCCCTATTGATGCGCCAGAACTGGATCGAATTGCTGATCTTAAGGAAAAGCTTAAAAGGGAGAATGTCATATGTAAAATGGCACAGATTTCTCTTCAATGAGCTACAGATGTTTTTAATTATTTTTACCCTGCGTATGATCTAAGTTTTCTGTAAGATAAAGAAGGTTTTGTGGTGGGTGATACAACTCAATGTTTTGAGCTATATTAGTAAAATTAACACAGAGAGATTTTTATACCGATTCGGGTCGTCTAATATCTCTACGTCAAGTTCATTGTATTGTTACTTCTTATAATAACTACAATAATTGTTATTTCGCTATACAAATAACACTTCTTATACAAGTAAGGCCTGAAATGCTCGGAATTCTAAGTTCTTGGAACTAGATTTCCATCAGGTCTTGAGAGTCGGTAGGCTCCATTAGCTAAGAATTCTGCTACAACTAGCGAGTCTTCCCAGTTTGGCCTAGAGCTCCATCTGTTGGGTCCTTCGGGTTAGCCACTACTCTTCATAGTACTAGATCCTCTTTATAGAAGTTTTTCTCTTTGAGCCTAACATTGTAATTCTTCGCCATCCTTTGTTAGTATGCAATGGATCGAACTGCTGCTTCGTCTCTTCTTTCTTGAGAAAGATCGAGTGCAGCTTCTTTTAATTTCCTATTTTGCTCTGCCTCATACGATATTATTTTGTGTGATGGAACCTTTGTTTCAACTGGGAGCATAGCTTCATAGCCATAGGTTATAGAGAAGGGTGTGTAGCCAGCTGGGGATTTGGATAAGGTTCTATAAGCCTACATAACCAAAGATAACTCTTCTAACTATTTTCCTTTAGCCTTTTG
This sequence comes from Allium fistulosum, assembly GCA_030737815.1. Classification (NCBI taxonomy): domain Eukaryota; kingdom Viridiplantae; phylum Streptophyta; class Magnoliopsida; order Asparagales; family Amaryllidaceae; genus Allium; species Allium fistulosum. The sequence goes on from CM060904.1 coordinate 1,257,716,861, forward strand.
CAGTCTTTTCTTGAGCGGTTTCTTAATGGTTTTGTTTACTGCTTTGACTTGTCCATTTGTCTGTAGGTGTGCGACAGAAGAGAAATTTTTTATTATTTCATTTCTTTCACAAAGCTTCATAAACTCCTTACTCTCAAATTGGGTTCCACTATCAAAAATTATTTTATGCAGGATCCCAAAACTAGTAATTATGTTTCTCATAATAAAAGTGTCTGTCTTCTTTAAAGTAATTGTAGCTAAGGGTTCTGCTTCCACCCACTTAGTGAAGTAGTATATTGCCACCACGACATACTTTGCCCCTTCTTTAGATATAGGAGGTGGTCCTATAAAATCTATGCACCATATGTCAAACAGCCATGGGCTGACTAACGGGATGAGCTCATAAGAATGGTGTCTTAGGATACTGGCAAACCTTTGACATCTACCACATTTTCTTATGTATTCCTGCACATCTTGAAGTGCGGTGGGCTAGTAGTAACCGTGTCTTAGCACTTTCTTTGCTAACTTAGCTCTTTCAGAGTAATCTCTGCACTGTCCTTCATGTACTTCAACCGAGACTTGTACTCCCTCTTCTTTGGAAACACATCTAAGATAAAGGATAGAGTATCCTCTCTTGTATAATATGCCATCAAAGATGGAAAATATGGAGCCTGATATCTAATTTTACGAGCTTCATTCTTGTTTGGAGGTAGGACTCCACTTACCAAGAATTGTTTGATAGGGGTCATCCGTGAGTCTTCCTCTGTATGTTGAGGGATAGGCTCAGTTGGAGTCTGCTCTTGATTTCCAGCTGTTTCATGGTTCTGAGCTTCTTTGACTGCTACTTACTATGCTCTAGTCAGGACCGGTATTTGGTTGGCCTCAGTAATGCTCGGCTTGACTCGATGTCCTATTGGGACAACTTCCATTTTCTATGCTACTTTAGTGCTAGCAAGTTTAGCAAATGAGTTTTCATAGGAATTGTTCTCATTTAGGATTTTCTTTATATCAAATTGATCAAACTGCTCCAGCTATCTTTTGGATAGTTCTACATATATAGAAAAGGTTGGCTCTTTCGTTTGTTAATTTCCCTACACTTGATTTACAACTAATTGGGAATCACTATGAATTTTAATATGGGTTACTTTCATTACCCAAGTCATCCTTAAGCCTGGGAGGAGAGCCTCATATTCTACCACATTATTGGTAGCTTTGAATCAAAGCTACACTGCCCTATATAGTTTCTGCTCATCTGGAGTGATCAATACATATCTGATCCATCCCATGTTCATTTGATGCCCTGTCTATGAATAATTACCAAAATTGGGGAGTGAATGTTTCTTCCTCAGATTGTGGCTTAGTAGGTAGCGTGCATTCCATAATGAAATATGTCAGTGCTTGTCCTTTGATTGCTTTTCTTAAGTGGTAGGAGATATCATATTGACTCAGCTCTAGTTCCTACTTCAGTGGTTTGTCTATAAGGACTTTAAGGGGATGCGCTTGGAAGTATGGCCGTAGTTTTCTTATTGTAAGGAGCAAGTTGTAGCTAACTTTTCAATGACTGAATAATCGAGCTCTGCCCCGAACAAGCGCTTACTTGTGAAGTATATAGGCCTCTGGGTCCCTTCATCTTCTCGAACCACTGCAGTACTAACAGCTTTATCAGCTACAACTAAATATACATATAAGTCCTCACCTGTTACCAGTTTTGATATAATATGAGTAATGATTAGATGGTTCTTCAAATTCTAGAATGTGATTTTGCACTTCTCAACCCATTCGAAATTCCATCCTTTTTTCACTTGGTCGAAGAATGGTATACTTTTGTCGATTGCTTTGGATCGAGATGAATCTACTTAGAGCTGCCACTCTACCGTTTAGGCTCATGATATCCTTTTGCTTTTCCAGGACTCTGGTCTTCCTTATGGCATCAATCTGCTCTAGGTTGCCTCAATGTCACGGGCACTTACTATGTACCCAGGAAATTTCTCTGATTGAATGGAAGAAGTACATTTCCAGGGATTTAACTTCATGTTATATTGCCTTAGGACTGCAAAGGTTTCCTCCAAATCTTGCACATGACTGATGCTTCTTTTGACTTAACGAATATGTCGTCCATGTATACTTCAATGTTTTTACCAATCTTATCTAAGAACATCATATTAACTAACCTTTGATAGGTCGCTCCAGCGTTTTTAAGTCCGAACGGCATGACCTTGTAGCAATATAAGCCTTTATCCGTCACAAAACTAGTATACTATTGATCTGGCTCAAACATACTATCTGGTTGTAACCTGAGTATTCATCTTTGAACTAGAGTAGTTTATGTACACTAGTTGCATCTCCAATCAATCAATTCTAGGTAGAGGAAAGCTATCATTGGGCATGCCTTGTTGAGGTTGGTGTAGTCTATGCAAGTTCCCCTTTTCCTATTGGACTTCTTTACAATATGGCTGGCAATCCACTTTCGATAATACACTTCCCTGATGAACCTATTTGCCTTCAGCTTCTTACTTCTTTATGTAGAGCATTATACCTTTCCTTTTCTATAGTTCTGCACATCTTCCTGATTAGATGAGCACTAGATCGATGCTGAGTGCATGGCAGATGATAATCGAGTCTATTCCTACCATATCTGAGTGTGTCCAGTCAAAAAACATCTGTTGATCTCTTGAGGAAGTTTATCAATTCTGTTTTGTTTTCTGGACTAAGGTTTTTTTTCTATCTTGAAAACCTTTGAAGGATCTTTAGGATCTATTTGTATATCCTTGAGATCATCCAATGGCTTCAACTCTCTCTCTATGTCTCCCATAATCTCGGATCTATTTCACTTTCTTCTTTTTCTTGAGTTTGGGAAGTGGCGGAGCAAGCCTGTCACTGAGCTTCTTCGAAAAAATGCATAGATCGAATTATACTCATCAGTGCGATCATGTGCATATACTCTCTCCTTTTCCTCCTTACTGATGCTGTGGTCGTAGAATGACCTGTTTCAACATCAGTCTTGGCACTTTGTACCGATGTAGCTCTTGGAACTGGCTTGATTTCTTTTTCATTATCATCATCATAATTATTAGGGGAGACAACATAATAGTTTTGAACAATTTTATTGCTAGAATTGAGATTTACATTGTACAATTCTCTAGCCAACAATTGTTACCCCTTAATTGATCCAATTCTAGCAGGAGTATGGAACTTCATAAGCAAGTCTTTCGGAGAAACCACTGCCCTCATGTCAATTAGTGTCGGCCTTCCCAAGAATGCATTGTACGGAGATAGAAGATCTATGATCCTGAAGCTTGAAAAAAATGATTAGTGAAGAAATATAGTCCCAACAATGACAAGAAGATGTGCTAACCCGATAGGAACAGTTGTAGTATTATTGAAGCTGTAAATTGGTTCAGGTCTCGACTTCATGATTTTCGCTGAAAGCTTCATCTTGTCAAAGACAGATTTGAAGATAACGTTAACAGAGCTCCCACAATCCACAAATATTTTCTTCATTGTGTAGTTTGAGATTTGCACTATAACTATTAGCCGGTCTAGATGTGAAAAAACCACCACATCAACGTCAACAGCAGTGAAGACTATTATCCTGAGTATGCTTTTACTTCACATGGAATATGGTTCTTTGTTCTGATTTGGCCTCTTAGACATAACGCTCCTATGATTTTTTGCTATTTCCAACGAAGTTCTGTCCTCTGTGGATCGAAGCTGTGATATTGGAGGGGTTTCCTGTTAGAGCTTTGTTCGGATCTAGAGAAAGATACCCAGTTCTCTCTCCATTGCTTTCTTTTTGATAGATGCCTAAGTATCCCTTTTGGATCAATCTCTCGATTTCGTTCATCAAGTGTCGGCAATTATCAGTATGGTGGCCATTGGCTCCTTGGAAGCGGCATTATGCTCTATGTGTTATGCTCTGGCTTCTTCCCATTGTTCGGGACGTTGTAGGCCAGTTTAGTGCCGGTCATCTCATATATCTGACCAGGTGTATGGGTAAGGGAGTTTTAGCTGCAAAGTTAAATTCTCTTTGCCTCTTCACAGGTGGATGATTACCTTCTGCCCCCTCTTTTCTTCATTGTGGGGAGAAGAAGTTCTTTTAGATGAAGGTAAATCTGTGGCCCTGGCTTCTTTTATTCGGATGTAGCCACTAGCCCTTTCATAGAAAGCCTTCATGCTATAGCATGGCTTCCTACTGTTCTTATCCCATATAACAGCGATCCTTCTGATCCTAGCATATGCTGTCAGTAGTAGTGCCTGTTCATAAGTTACTCTAATTCGAAGAGCCTCGAATTTGAAGCGTTTTATAAAGTTGTGTAAGCTTTCATTTTCGCCCTACTTTACACAGGACGTGGTGTTCACGTTTGGGGAATCCTCTCTCCCAAAGTTAAAATGTTTTAAAAAATCTACAGCTAGTTGTAGCCAAGAAGAACCTCCCCAAGTCCATACTTCCTAAACCATTTGGAAGCTGCCCTAGCCAGATATACTAGGAAGAGCTTGCACCTAGACATCCTTCCCACCTTTAAAAATGTCCATGTAGTACTCAAAAGTGCAAATATAGTCATCTAGGTTAGTAGTCCCATTAAATTTATCGATTGATGGGGTCTTGAAGTTATTAGGGAAGTCTGCCTCTATAATACTTTTGCTAAACTAGGAAGAACCCTCTTCCCTTACTTACTCTCTATTGTTTTGTTGGCAAAGTCCCACCAGCTTCTCTACGCGAGCTTTCGACTGACGGATCCCATCCTTCTTAGAGTCTATTTAGGATGAGCCATCTTTGCAAAGTGAGGTGACATCATCATCATTGGGTGTAGCTTGCATTTGCTTTTTCAGTAGTAATGGATTGATGTTCGCAGGCTTTGATTTGATTTGGAGATTTATTTGAATCTTGCCTTTGAGTGTGGTATTTGTTTGCTTTAGACCTGTGTCACTATTCTTATTTCTAAGATTGCCATTTTCATTCATATGCTACATAGTTGGCCCAGTCGGTAAATGATGGGGGTGAGTTATGCCGCGGGTCGATCACCCATCTTGGTTATTTACAGTGCACAGATTGCTAATGTGGTCTTCGGCGGGAAAATCCGACTTGGGTTGATGGATTTTGAACTTGGATGGGAAGCTTGAAATTGAAGTGGAAAATACGATTTTGAATAAGCCATGACTTGATATGGGTTTTTATCTATTTGAGACTGTGGGGGTTGAGCAGTATTAGCCTTTTCTCATTAAGCTTTGCTTTTGTGGAGGGGGGATTGTTGTCCAAACCATTGCTAGAATAGTTTAGGTTGGGTTTTGGTGGTATGACTAGACTTCAACATGGCGGCACAGTCTTATTTACGAAGCTGTGCAATTTGGCTTTGACTACTCCTGGCATTGTGTTTCATCATTGACGGAACCATGTTATGAGGCTTTAAGAGTGTTAACACAGTTCCCAATTGTCCATTTATGATTACGAAGTCCTAGGGTACTCGTAACTTTTTTGGGGCCAGTTTCCTATTATGGCCTCGCCTGTGCATGTGTGCAGTTCATTGATTTGTTGCATCGTGGAACTATGGTTTCTTGGCTTGCTCCTATCATGAATTTGAGGGGCATAGTTTAACTTATGGTCGGGGTGCAACTTTGCCTTATTATCTCATCCTTTGACTCCTCGTATTTGTTGGGTAGTACTTCTCTAAATTGCGATGTTGTTTTGTCACTTCAATATTTTCTTAAGATTGCGGTGCATACCCATAGTTTCAAAGTCAACTGAAGGATTACGGTGCAACCCTATCATTTTGATGTTAGTTTAAGATTGCAATGCATACCTATTGCTTCAACATCAACTCAAGAATTGCGGCATAGCCCTGTAATTTTGATGTTAGTTTAAGATTGCGGCGCATCCCTTTTTCTTATCATTGTTTCAAGGAGTATGCCACAGTTCTATATTACTAGTATTGCTTTTTGGGCCGCAGCATAAATCTCTGCATTTTATTATTACTTAAAGATTGTGTAGCAACTCCAACTTTTTAAAGCCTACTTTCGAGACCGCAACACAGCCTTCATATTTGATACCTGAAGGTTGTGACGCAGTTCTGCCCATTGAAGTAAGTATTAAGACCGCAGAGTGATCCCTATATTTTGTGGCCGTCTCGGGACTTCGGCACGGTATTATGGCGGACGTTGTGCTCAAGGGAACGACATGGTTCTTATGTTTTGTCACTGTCCTAAGACTTTGGTGCAGTACTATCTGGATTTTCCTTTTTTTTCTTTGTTTCCTCATCGTAGTCCAACTTCAATCGTGGGAGCAATTCTTTTTGGTTCTGTTTTTGAATCAATTCGCCTTTATAGATGTCTGGAAAATATGGGTGTAACATACATTATTTCAACAAGTGAGAGGATGACGTCAACACGATTCGTGTATACTTAAATTTTTAGTAGTTATGGAGGACATGTTATTATACGAACTCTAAGCGGCTCTACTTTAAGTGTGCTTATTTTATTTGTGGTGTATACTATACTTGATAGGCAGAATATATGGACATTGTTGTTTGTTGCTTGATGCTTTTGATGGTGCTTTCTCAAATTATTATATCTTTTGTGTGAACTTTGGAGAAGCAACAAGTACATTCCAATAGTTTGTATATTTTTCTTCTCTTATGACGCATTTGATATATGTTTTAAAAAAGGTATGTTTAGGTAACTTATTGAGCAAAGTGGAATTTGTAAAGGTGCATATCTACGGAAAGTTTAATACTACTTTGTTTTTGTTGTGATTGTTTCAATTACATGGATAGAATATGAGGTACTTAATTCATTTTTCTACTATTTATTGATGATATTCGTATTCAGTTTTAAAATAATTTAGTATTATTTAAGTAGATTATTACATCACAATAATCGATTATTATACCAATTCCATTAATCTATTAGTAAGAAAAAATGAAATAAACTTCGTAGCTTTAGTTTTCTTAATATACAATAAATATTTTGTTATACTTCAGTTAATTTATTTTTGTTATTTTTTTTGACAAACATATTGGTTAATTCAATTAATCGTTATGATCAAAAGTAGTATCCTAATTTTTAACTATAGAAAAATAATTTTCAATTTTTAGATATCTTAAACCTTGTTGTAATGGGTATGTTTGACTAATTTCTGCTTCTTCATTTCTAAACATTTAAGCTATATGTATGTTGTTAATAATTTAGTATTGAGAAAATGTTTAATCCAAATATGTTCTTAAACACTTTTAGCATTACAAAAAAAGCAAATATGTTGCGTTACTTTGCCTGTAAGATGATGGGAAGATATAGTGTGGTAATATGATACAAAGGAAAATAATCAAATATAAATTTATTGATAGAGATAGAGGTATGCCTTAGGGGCAATTAAGTAATTTGTTATATATATCTAACTCGATAACCAATCTTATTTGAAATAAAAGGTGCTTTCTTTCTATTATATACTGGACATAATGTGTTATATTAATAAATTGATTTTATTAAAAGTATGTTCAATTAAAAATCCATAAATGGTATGTTTTGTGATAGTAGTTACAAAGTGTTGTATCTGTGAGTAGTTTATCATAATGAAAATACATATACCATTTTAAATATTTCTAGTCAAGATGTATCGAGACTGGATATCAATTCATCCATTGAGACTAAAGTACGTAACGCTCTCCAAATTTTAGGCAGTGTATTACTCATGGTTTCTAGGATCACCAAGGATTAGCGTACTGATAGTTATTGGATAACCATGGAGTGACTCACTCGGTAATTCTCTGTTGGTTAATATAACTAAGGCCAAGCAGAAAATATCGATGTGACAAAATTACACGGTTCTTTTGACTTGAGAATACCATTGATCTTCAATTTGGAAGCTCTGCTTTGATTTTTGTTAAATCACAGCACGACATCGATCGAACGACTATAGTTGGGTTGAGTGGAAGCATTGGAAGTGAAACGCTATTCAAGAGAGGATTCGTCTTCTCAGTTATATGAGGTTAGTATCATGGTCAACTGAAGTCAAATCAAAGTCAAAGTCTCTGGCTAGAGCATTTCGATTAATAATAATAATTATTATTGAACCAAAGACTTTGTGTTTGGACTATAGAGTTGAATATGGATGATATTGGAATTTTGACCATTACTAAATTCCATAAGTCCAAATTGATATAGTATTGTCAAGGAGAATTGATGTAAATAATAATATAAATCAGGTAATACTTAACAAAATAAAATTGGATTTTAACGAAATCAAGTAAGCGATAAATTTTGCTAAAATGTCACACCACCTTCTAAGTGACATGTGAACTTTAATATTCGAATAGTTCGATATTAATCCCTGACCAAATTTACACCTAAAGTGTTGCATAACTGTATCATTGAATACTCCTTGACCACATGATTTAATTAGTTTATAATTATTATAAATTAATTAATATTTATGAAATATTAGTTATAAAATTTTATTTTTGATTTGATGGACAAATATTATTAAATGTACTTATAATAGTTATAAATATATTAATCAACATACGGTATTGATACGAGTTTAAATTATATTTAAATGCAAAATATTTTGTTAGGGCTTTAAATGAGTTTGAAGCCCATATGGGGCTGGTTGGTTTCGGCCATGATGGAGCTAAGTAGGTACGGTCATTTGATGGAAACCAAATGAGCTAGGTTTGTATGGATAAGGGAAAAAGGATTAGTAAGAGATCTAGGTCCTAACTTGTTTTCATTCCTCCCCTATATAAGCATCTCAATCCATATGTATTTGGAGAATTTTTGAAAGCCTCCTATTTTTGACCAAATCTTGATCTTATCATATTTATTATTACAAGCCCAAATCAAATCAAATTAAATACTCTTCGATAGCCGGTAGTCTGTAAATTAGAAGATAGCACCTTCAGGATTAGAATTCGATTCAGGAGTTCAATTCGACGCTTCAAGATGTGAGTTTTTAAAATTGGTATAAGGTAATAATTTGATCTATAATTATAATCTATTGAATTTTTATTTATATATCATATTCTGTTATATTAGTTTGGTGACGATTCTATTATATGAATATATTGTCAAAATCAGATTGGTTATATATTTATATATACTTGTATTTTTATTATAAAAACATTTTCAACAAAAAATATATATTAATTTTTTTTTTCATATACCTACCAATAACATGCACAGGTCAAAACTTAAAAAAAACATTTATTTATTTATTTTAATATGCATTATTTAATTATATACAAGCATTATAATTTAAATTCTATATTCTATTCTAATATAAATATGTTTTTATAATTTTATACTAATTGTTTCATACATAAAACATTTCGATAGAAATAAAATATTTTTACATAGTTTTATTTTATTATTAAATATTATTTAATCTAATTAAGTATGTAAATTAGTTATATCTACATATACAGATGGATTCAGTTCGGTACCAAAAATTCATATTCAAAACCATTACCATACCAATTTATATGGTAATAGAAAACTCATACCATTACCAACCAAAGTAATTGAAAATTTGATATTTCGTTTTGTTGTTGGTAATGGTTGGTAGAGGTCGGTAATAAACTTTATCGTTTACAAGTATGATATTTATTTGTTTACAATACTTTATGTTAAAAAGAGAAAATATTAGGTGTTGTTATTTTTTATTATATGTCTGTTTATCAAGTTTAATTTTTTTAGTCAATCATACTAGCAAACGTTGTGCAAGAAGCTAAAATATTGTATTAAATCATATTATTTAAACAATATTCATGATAAGAATTGCATTTAATCTAATATCATAACAGTATTTTGTTGGATTTTCTATTGTATCATTGCTTATTAAATGTGATGTTATATAATAGAAATACATACACACACACACAGATATATATATATATATATATATATTAGTTAAGGTATGTGGTAGGTATGGTAATTACCATATTTATTACCATTACCGCACCGCATATTTTCCAACGGTTCGGAAAACCGTACCAATCAAATTAGTTACCATTTTTCGATACCATTTTAGTTGGCAGTAGTTGGTGATGGTTGGTAAGAGGTAAAATATCCGGCCCTATTTACAAATATATGTATTATAAAATAAGTTTTCCATTTTATAAAATTAAATTAGCACCTAATATGTATTCAAAAAAATTAAAAATTAAAAATACATTTTTATTATTATTTAAACATTTTAAAATTAGCTAAAAATTAAAAATAGTTTTAAATTTATTTTTAAATTATAAAATTATATATTAAATATTCAAACAACAAACTATCACTTATATTTCAACTAAAAATTTAAAATTTAAAATTTTGATTTCGAAATATATTTATTTAATATTTTATATTTATCAACAGAGATATTTATTTAAAATAAATATATTTAAAATAAAAAAACTTTATGCCCTACATAGTATTAGGTATTTACATATATAAATTATATATATATATATGTATATTGATTATTTTAAAAGTATCAATATACTTATATTTATTATTATATTATATATATGTGTGTGCGTGTATTTAATATATATGCATATATACATATATATATATATTCAATATATATATATACACGTTAAAAAAATTAAGTATATGTATATTACTTTCGGTTTTACAGTAAAAAAATTTAATTTTGTCATTTAAATAATTTAAACATATACATATAATTATATGTATGTATGTATTTAATGTTAAAATTCCATTTATACATTTGTATATATATAATTTTTTTATTTTTTTAGCAAGGCTAGCCAGCTTTATAGTGGGTCGTGTCACTATTATTAGTAAAATGAAAAAGGGTGATATGTACATGCACATAACAACTATGATGATTTTATAGTGGCCATACCAATTCCATATACAACACTGGTGTGAGGAAAATACACCTCAGTAGCTTAAATATATAAAATAGAGCAAAGAGTTAGACAGATCGCCTAAACTAGTAACATCTATGACTATCCCCCCTTAGAAGAGAGGAACTACTACTATCATCAACCGAGTCAGGACCAATAACATGAACAAACCCAAAGAAAAGATGAGCGAGGTTTGGAACAAAACCGGTGGAGGCATCGTTGTAAATGATTTACTATCCCAATTGGTAACCCAAAACAGTTTCTTATTCACCTCACCAATATCACCCTCCCTAGTAAGGGCTAGACCCTCACCCTTAATATGATAGAAGAGCTGCCTACTCTCACCATCATCTTCCATCATAAAATTTTAGTAAGTTTCACTCTCAGGAGAATATCTCACATCAGAACTAATAGAATCCAAGGTTTCTCATTAGAGTTTCAAATAATAGAATCAGAAGGAGGTATAATGATCGAAGAAACAATAGGAGCATCAACCACCTCAGGAAACGGAGGAGGACAGATACTAGCAATGGGAGGCACATTCTAGGGAGGAGTGGCTACGAATTTAGGACAGGCTTTTGGGACCCATTTCCTGACCAGAGGATGAGGAAGAGGGATCTATTGGATAGTGGAATAGGAGCAACGACAAGACAAGCTGCCATAACAGGTGCATCGACTGGCCGAAGATAACAAGCTTCCGTAAGGTGCCCAAAAGACTAATAGGAAGTGCAAATATCAGGTTTCCAAATATATCGAACAGCAACCTCAACATCATGACCCTCAGCTACTCTGATCTTAAGCTTATATGGCAAAGGCTTTTTAAGAGTAATTTCAATCAAAGCTTTGGCATACACCAATCTCTTCCGGGCTACTGTGTTAGTATCATAACATATCACCTTACCAAAAAGGACCGCAAATCAATCAGTCCCAATCATGAGTTGTAGAATAAAAGGGTTTGAGAAAAATGGGCTTATACAGGGATAGAGAAAACCTGTTCCATAGCCTTGTCCACGGAAGGACACCGGGTAGTGATAATGAAAGGCTTTCATCAATAAATATCGGATTAGCTTCTAGTACACATTGCCATTCATCACTTTGAAAAATTGAATTAGAACATGGCATTATCAGAATGAACACTAAGGGCACACCTGGGCTTCCAAACCTGACTACAACATGCTTTAACCAGATGATAGAGAGGATTAGAGTTCAAGAAGAAACCAACTAGATAATCCGGCCAGTAGTCTACTCTAGCTTGCAAGACTTCGACAGGCGGAACCATGACTCCATCAATCTCAACACTATCATAAAGGCGGGGAGAATAGACCCCTGCATTTCTCGACAATTTGGAAAATAGAGACGACGGTTTGGGAGCCACAACTGGGGAAGAGTGGTGGAAACCTGGATCAACAGTGAACCATATACATGACTGTTTATAGCAATACCGCATACATCTCTCGTGCATCCAATATGTCCACCCAACCTGCACACATCATGCTCTACAGTCGTTTCAACACCAACAGTACATCCAGAAGTAGATGCACCAAAGAAAGACTTATCATTAACAATTAGGGAAATTATCATGATTATATCTGCATTCTCAGCGGCTACATCCACTACTGATTCGTGCAATTCCTTTCCACTCTCACATTCATCAATAATAGGGACTTTATTAACCTAGAATGCTTTACTAAGGGCAGTAGACTCAAGCAATGGATAGATGAAAGAGGTTGAGCTGGTTTTAGCAATACCTGAAACAGGACCAACGGTGGAAGAAGATGAAACGAGCTCAGCAACCGAGGCATTGAAAAAGTCGTCGCCAACACTGACATCAAAGGCACGAGTATCAAGTAGTAAACTAGAGGACGAACGAGGAAAGTCAATGATAAAGACGCTGGCCATATGAGAACTGATGATTTCCACATCAAGAGAAACAACATCTCCTAAAATTTGAAGAGGAGGCACTAAGTAGGATCGACCAGATCTAGTTTGAGAGCTAGTGCAATGATCAATTGACACTGCTAAACGAACTTTTGTCTTGCAGTTCTTGGTCATCAAAAACAGGGAAAATCAGCGGAAGGATGAAAAGGAAGAGGATGGCGGATAGTGGAAGAAAGCATTAGAAAAGAAAACGCGGATTTGAGTGGAAGAAAGCATTAGAAAAGAAAACGCGGATTTGAGAATCGAAATCGTCATTTACAAAGGAGTGTCGCCATTTTTCCGATCTAATATTAATTGAAATATATATATATATATATAATTATTTAAAATAAGATATTGTTTATACATATACATATATATATATATATATATAATATTTTATATACATAAAGTAAAGTATATAAACATATATATGGACAATATATTTGTATAATAGATGAGCTAACATGTCCCTTGCGGTTTAAATCTCAACACCTATACACTGATATGTTATACCTTGCATGGATTGGTATGTTTCACATGCACACACACACACACACACACACATATATATATATATGTATATATATTAGTGTGTGAATGATACACACACATATATAAAATAACATTAGTTACATAATTTCATGGTAAAAAAACTTGAAATTCACCCATTACTTCCGTTACGGACAGGCCTAGTTCTAACAATGATATCAGAGCAAATAGCATATGCGGTCTATTAGTCATATAAGGGCTTACTTGTTAAGCCTACCTATACTATAGGGTGTCATGAAAAGTAGCGTCTATGGTTAGATTTGGGTAATCAAGTACTCCACCCTACCTGGCTACTAGCCTGGCGTGAAATGATGAGGTAAGCCTAAAAGGTTATTCCTAATAGAAAAAATGTTCGATTTGAATTGGGCCTTGGACTAATTTTAAAATTGTTTTGAAAACTAAAAATAAAAGTTTTAAATTTAAAAGCTAAATTTAAAATAAGAAAAATATTATAAATGTTATAATATAAATTTTGAAATTGTTTGAAAATTAAAATAAAAGCTTTAAATTTAAAAGTTAAATTTAAAATAAATACATATTATAAAATTTATAATATGAATTTTCAAAATATTTAAAAAATTTATCAAATTAATTTTGAAAATATGATTTATAAATAAAATTAATAAAATAAATGAATTAAGTAAATAAGTTAATTAATTAAATATATATACATGTATAATATATATAGTGATATATATGTTATTTGGAATTGTTTAAGACAATATGAGTATACATGTGTGTATAAAAAAGTTTTCAAAATTAATAAAATTTAATTAAAATTATTTAATTAAATAAATTAATTAATAAATTAAAATGCATATATATATATATATGATATATATGTAGTACTATAAAGGTTATAGTATATATTTATTAAGTATAATATGTTATAATTGAATAATATAATAATTAATTAAAGTGTCAATCAAGTAAATTAATTAAATAAGATTAAAATAATATAATATTATACACATGGCTATTATATAAGTAATATGAAATATAAAAGTTATATGATAACAATACTTATATAATATGAAAGTATAAATTAAAGGTAGAACATTAATAAACCCTAAATAGACTTAAGGAATATATATATATATATAAATGTATGTGTACCATGATTTCCAATGTGTTAGACACTTGAATCATGAGGGTAGTTTAAAAGAAATACATTATTTCATAAGTCAACATCACTCAATATAATATATTGAAGATTATGAATCTTTGATATAATGTTGTCCTCTACCATATATATATATATATATATATATTAATAAATTACTTGCATACTCCTTAGTTGTTGAGCTAGTGTTATTAATATATTGAATAGACAAGGTAAGATAACTATATGTATTTGTTGAGCAAACTCATGGTACATATACTATACTTAGGCTGTCAAGATATGGTAGGTATGAGTGAATAATTTCATTTGATTTATTGAGCAAACTCAAGGTTGAAGTGAAATTAGGACAAGGTACCAAGAGTTAGGAGATCTATACGATACAACCGATAAGAAGTTATGCATCGTCCATAGATCTATGACTTGTTGAGCAAACCCAAAGTCAGAATTCCAAGACGGATGAATTCTAACACCAACGAGTAAAGTTAGAAGACTTCTGCGTTTTGACTTAGGCTTTGGTGAAACGTAAAAGACTAGTGGAAGCCTTATTAAAAAAATGAAATGATAACATTTAACATTTCTAATATTGTAAGAACATATGCTATATAATGTTATAATAATCTACAATGATAAATTTATGCATTTAATATGATTGATAAAACATTTATCAATCAAGATATACTACTGAAATAAAGGTTGACAAATAGAAATATAACATATACTTGCTAATAAATGTTATTGAATGTTAAAGTATCAATATCCATGTAAGCATCTGATTATACAACTACTAAATACGTTCGTAATCTGGTCATTTACATGTTTATTTGGTCGAGACCATGTATTGCATTCTATGAGTTCCGAACTCAAAAGAAATATAATGCTATGGATATTTGATCCATATACAATCACATATAAATGTTGTATGGTGAACGATCACACTTTGTAATGTGCAATATTTCAATGGAACTAGTTCATCTGAAATAAGCAAAAAATCATAACGCGAGATCGAGTATTCAGTTTGGTTGATTATAGTAAAAGATCATATTGTGTTAAATGTAACACAAGACACTGAAATGTCAGTTTGATTAGTTTACGTAAGGTTTATCATATAACATGCAATAGAAATAATTTGATTTGATTGAATGAGTGAGTATATTGAACAGAGTTCCATATGTAACTAATATGAATAAATATTTGGTCTCAAAGGTCACTCCTTTCTACAATACATAATGATGTATTGATAAGGAGTAATCGAACTTTGTTGGATAAAGCATGATTAATGATGTGTGAAGTTGAGTTAATTCTTTCTATAAGGTGTGTACTTAAGAGTAGTTCACAAGGTTCAATTCAATATCATCTAAAGACCAGTTTACAAAACTATACAAGAAAAGGATTTATAAGAAAACTCTACATATCCTAGGCCATGGAGTTGGCAGGTTATGCGAGTCGAAGGACTACATGTAATAATTATACATAGAATATCTTGTATGAATTGTCCCAAGAGAATTTTAGAACAATAGTCATTAGATGATTAATTTATGCTATGAACATAAATATATTGTGAACTAATGCAAAATCAGTTTTATATAAGGCAATTCATAAAATGCGTTTGAATGCCCGTTCTATTACATTGAGAAACAACTCTTGTTTCAAGAGATACCGACTTCATAGCGTAGAAATTTCATTAATATACTATTGGTATAAAATTAATTTGGATATGATCCAATGTTAAAACTAATTTCAACGGATGAAACGAAATTCACCGAACCTAAATAAATACAAATACATTAGAACGTCTAATGAGTATTCTTGTAATTAAAGAGAAACTGTGAGTTTCTTGTCATCGTTAAGAATAAATAATACTTGGTTATTTAATTAAACTATTAAGAGTGTTAACTCTATGATATGGTACGATACGCTAATCCAAGATAGATTCCAAGTACATTATCAAAATATGATTTTGATAGTTGTATCCAAAGGGATATGATCCATTGACCACAAATGTGTCTTTATGAGAAAGACAATTGTAGTTGGAATATAGTGAGCCACATTGATAAGAGTATTACCATGAATTTCAATTGTTGAAATTAGCGTAACAGATTCATTTCGATGCGCTCAAGTTGGTTCGGATTTACTTAGAAAATTATCGCCTAGCATGACTCTATCTTTTGGTATATATGTGTTGAAACATAAAGTTCTAAATATAGACTTAGACTAGTCTGTTTGCACAGAAGAACCAAAGTGTCTCGAAGTCGATGGGAGCGATATTGAGTTTGTGAGTTTTAGGTGACGATCCAAGAACAGATACGAAAGTATCATTCTAAAAAGCATCAAAATTGAACAAGTGTTTTGATAGATGTGTCAAATAGTTTGATTATCAGTCAAAATGCAGAGAAAACATGTATTCATCAGAAAGAACGTTAAAAAGTACATAGATATTTCTAAATCATAAGTAAACAACATATTATTGATTATTAATGATGTACTTGTGTAAAAATCAGTATTAGCTGTTCTAATTGTTAATACCACAGTTATTGATTTTGATAATAACAACCCTGATAACAACAATGTACATTCTTATAAAATATAGATACTAATGTTTTGCCAAGTTATACAGTATATAGTGCATGATATATGTGTTGAATCGAAGACTTTACAATATAAAGACTCAAAAAATGGACATGCAGACTCATGAGTATAAATGCTAATATATAAAGATATCAAGACTTTAATGTGGTGTATAAATTCATAAAATTTTGTTAAAGTTTTTGGTAGCAATCTTTGATCTCTACTCATATTTTCTTATCTTTTATATTTTTTTTAAAAATATTTAAAAGTATTTTATAAAAAGATTTTCAAAGTTTAAAAGATTTTCATATGATAATTTATGATTTAATAATAAAAGTAAGAATCAAAATATAAGAATTTTATTTAAATTAAAATATAATTAATTAGGTTTTTATTACAGTTGTAATTAAACGTTAAATTTATGTAATATTTAAATATGGGATTTAACATGAAAAACTGTATTGTAAAGGTTTATAAATTCCTGGTTAATCAAGAATGATAAAAGTTGTTAACTTTTAAATTTAAATTTATAAGTGATTATAATAATAATTTATTTAATTAATTTGAAAATTTACCATTTTGGCCACTATCTCGAATTTCGACGAAACCAGTTCCATCGGATCCGTAACAGTGATCATTGTAGGATTTCAAGTTTCGTAGCGATCGGACTTTATCGTTTGATCGTGCGAGCTTGAAACGCGTAGATATCAATTTATATAATTTAAACGAATATATTCAATTTTGAAAAATAACTTCTCTATACAATGGAATTTGGGCTTGAAACTAGTTCCATTGAGTTTAAAAATATCGAAAACATATATTTTGATATATTGGACGATCCATTTTCGTTTCGAGAATGAAACGGGCTTTTCGGGTCATTGTTATTGTTTTGACCCAATTCGATTTGTCTATTCGTTCTTATCCATCAGTCTATATAAATAGTTTTTCCTAACCCTGACAGCCTTTTTATTTCTTATTCCTGTACGTACAATTATATTTGTATGTTCCTAATCTCTTTCTCACTTGTAGAACATCAAAACCCTAAAATTCAATTTCAAAATTCAAACTCTCCAAAATATATCAAATTATATACCGTTTTGAAGCTCTCGACAATACGAATCAACGGCAAGTGCTCATTTTTAGAAACAGTGCATGAATTGATTAGAAATCATGGTCAAAGTGTAGAAATCACGAAACCCAAAGCACAATTTGGGGCTTTTCGATTCGGGTGTTAATCGGAGAAATTGGTATATGGGTTTTGGAGAGATCGTCATGTGAAGTCGATTGGTGGTGGTCGTGTCGTCGATTTCGAGCTATAGCGGTGGGAATTGGTGATTTAGGGTTCGAAATGCGTGGCGGCCGGTGGTGATTTGGGGCGATCGGTCCTGGGGGAACTGGATGGGGGTGGCGAGGTGATGTCAGTGGTGGTCGCGCCATGACCTATGGCGGCGAGTCGATGGAGAACAGGGCGGTCAACGGTGGGCGACGTTTGGGTTCAAATAGTTTGTTCGCGTGCGAATTGATGGTAAAGTTATTACTAATTTGCCATTATTTTATTTTAATTAAAAATTTAATCTTCAAATCTTCTAACGTTAGTAACTTTTGCATACGAGCTCGGATTTAGACAAGGTTTTCTCTATTGCGATTGTATCGAAATTTCGAATGATATGGAACTAATTTGGCTGTATTTTGAGACTGTTCAAATTTTAGGTCTTATTTGGATTTTTAATCGTCGATAAATCAAAGGTGAGTGTTTTTAACCCACTTACAAATACTAAACTATCTTATGTTGGTTAAATTAAATTTATGATGTATTTAGAAATTTATTGATTTCAGTTTGGTATATTTAAATTGTCATTCAAATTTAATTTGAATTTATATTGAATTTAATTGCCATTTAAATTGATATTGAAATTTAATTTCCAGTTAAATACTTGATAATGATAACCAGTTTATTTGTTGTGATTTATTGGTTGATTTGAATGATGATTGTGATGGATGTTTAATTATTGATATTTGGATGATTTGATATTATATTTATTTTATATATTGTTATCACACTGCAAGTTTCCTTAGTTATTGTTAGGAAATCACTATGGATCGAAATGATACATACCCGAACGATCTTATAGATTAGGGAAAAATCCTTATGGGTTGAAATGATAAACTCGAGCAATTTTATGAATTTTAAATCTTCTCGAGATTGCGGGTTGAAATGATACATACCCGTAAATTTAAATTATTGCGGGTTGAAATGATATATATCCATATCACTTGAACATAAGGTAGAAAATTATATACGGACACCGGATTGGTAAAATTAAATGATTTTAAATCCTTAATTTTTGAATCTAGTTAAATGATATTATGAATAAAGTTAGATTTATATGAACTGAGTTATTTTCAAAATCCAAGCTTTGAATTGTTGAAATTGAAATTGGTTTAAATGAATTATTTAAAGAATTTAAATTGAAATCTTAAAGTTGAATTTTGAAATATAAAATGAAGTTTATCAAAAATTGAGTTATTGTAAACGTTTGAATATTTAACCCTTGAAACCAATTTAATTTGAAGTGGTTTGAATTTGTAGTTCAAACATGGATTTGAAATCGATATAAATTAAAATGGTTTTAATGAGAATTTGAATCGAAACCTTTAGCCTTTTGAATTGAAATCATTGAACTAAGATTGATTTAAATTGAATTTTTGGAACTAAAGTTGATTTGAATTGATTTTTGAAATTTGAAGAAATAATTCTATTTTGAAACTATTTTCGATATAAACTTTTTTAATATATAAACTCTTTTAACATATCAACTATTTTCTCATATAAACCATTTTAATATATAACATATTTAAGATATTAACTATTTTTAACATATAAACTATTTTAACCTATAACCTATTTTTAAATTATAAACTATTTTAATATATATTATTTTAAATTTATAAACAACTTTTAATATATATACTATTTTAATATATAACCAATTTTAATATATATACTATTTAATCTATAACCAATTTTTAAAATATATGAACTATTTCTAATATATAAACTATTTTAATCTATAACCTATTTAAAATATTTGAACTATTTCTAATATATAAACTATTTTAATCTATAACCTATTTTTTAAAATATAAACTGTTTTTAATGTATAACTATTCCAATATATAAACTACTTTCAATATTCAAACTATTTAAAAGATGGAATTGTTATGATTTAGATTTAATTGATTTAAAGGCAAATATTTTGATATGATGGTTTAACCTATTTTGTGGTTATAATTTTGAAAATGAATATGATTTAAAGTGAATATGATTTCGAAAGTGAATATGATTTCGAAAGTGATATGATTTCGAAGTGAATCTAATATTTTGATATCCATTATGAATCAGTTTTGGAAATGTAAAAGAACCAACCGGTGTGAAATAAGCGTTTGGTTGTTAAAGTGACCGGGATCGGATATTGTCCTACCCTCTGCCGATACCGAAAACCACTTTAACAACTGTGCACGTGGTGGAGAATCCAGAATGAAGTAGGATGGTTTAGTGAATTCTACTGTATGATGTATGAACGCAGCCCTAACCCCCTCAGGTCAGCTTGATATGACTAAAACAGGAGCTATAGATGGGCCAAATGAGGTCGCACCTCAGATCGGATATGCTTCTTCGAAACCATATTTGTTACTTTGTGATTGATTTGGTGGCCATCCTCGATTTGATTATGAGAGTGTGTTCCGAGGTGGGCGGTAGTTGCTGCTATGCGTTACCATCAGCCCCATTCTGAAAATGGTAGAATCCTACTCTGGCATTGCTTCATGTGCCTTGTCATATGCCTTATCGAGCCCACTACGACTTTGGTTTGTATCATATCTATGGAGTGCTCCCTGAGTATCCCACCGGTTTGGTGGAGCTTACAGTATCTGTATAGACTACGGTATTTACATAAAAATGTATTAAGGGGGATATGGGTAACGCCTTAACGCTATTTTAATACTTTACCTTACTATAGACATATTATAATAGTGTATTATACTATGTATGTAGATAGTTTAACGGATCCTTAGGCGATGGAATCCCGAACATCTCTTAAGTTATTGCACGTACGTTAGACACTGGACAAGAGATGTAAAATCCCGTAAACATCTCTGGAGCTGTTGCACTCATATTTATTTTTTGTTGATTTGACTTACATAAGATCTTTTAGTTCTGACTCGAGTGTTTTGTCATTTCATTATGCTTGGGTCAGCTTGAGCTTTTCAGCATATTGAAGACCATTTACTTTGGATAAAGAAGACGGAGATTTGTATATTATATTATTAGTATCATTCCACCGCATCATGTTGTTCCGCAACATTATTTATTTAATTATTCCTATTGTATGCATACTTTGATTTGTATTGTAAAAGTGTAATCAAATGTTATTTGTAAAACAGCTTCATGAACTGTTTGTTTGATTATTATATTTTGTCAATTTGCTGTGAGATTCTATGTTTTGTTTTTCATTCTTTTCTCTTCTTTTTCTTATTTACCCCATAACAATCCTCCCTTTTGAATGGTTTAAGTTTGACATGTGTGGTTTATTGTCGATTTAAACCGTCCAAAAAGGTGGGTTGTTACATTTCACAAGCATATGTTGACGTAAACCTTGATGGTATATTGACATACATGCCGCAAATCAGTTTTTCAAATTTTAAATTGAAATGTCTATTCATCGCAATTCTTCGCTAACAGACACATCTGTTTATACACTATATATAGGAGGTTCCGAACGAATTTTTAGTAAGTTGTTATCTTATTTTCTTCCCTCCTCTTACTCTCTTGAAAACTCCATTGAAATTTTACTATTTTCTCTTCAAAATCAAATAGAATCAATTCAAACTTCTTTGTATTGATTCAATATTATTTTCTTACTATTTTGAAATCATCTCTCGCTCTCAAATAAAAGATCAAAGTGTTATCGAAGAGGCTATAGAATCCATTGTAATCAAAGTTCAGGAAATTGTCTATGGAAAAACCATCAAACTCTATTTGTATTTACTTGGGTGTGATTGTAGGCCATTCAAATCAATTGGGTGTGCTTGGTAGCTCAATATCCGGATGGGTGTGCTCGTAGCCCATCCAAATCAAGTGAGTGTATCCTGAGTCGAAAAATCAAGAGGGTGTGTCTCGTAGCCTCGGAATCGAGATTGTAATTGGATTTTCCTTCTACCCGTTAAAGATTGGCATTTGAAAAGAAATATGTACAAGCAAGTGTATGGGACTGGATGTAGGAGAAATCTGAACCAGTATAAAATCTCTAATGTCATCTCTTTAAATCTTTACTTTACTTTATTCCTTATATTTTATCTGTGATTGCATCTGTGATTGATTGTTGATATAATTTTGTGTTGATAATTTATGATTTAATATTAAACTTGAAAGAAATTTAAAAAGATATACAAAAGTTAGAAAAAACTATTCATCCCCCTTTAGTGTTTAATTAGCCTTAAAATCTGTAATTTCGCAACCTACATTAGGCATCAAAGCATTAGGTTTTCAAAAACTAATAATTTGATTTTTGAAAAGTTTAAATGGCTAATAATATTTTTAACACTTTAGTAAAAAACAATTTTGTGAAACTAATATGTTACTAGGAATTAATTTTTTTGAAAAGACACTTGATTTCTTGGAAAGGTATGGTTTTGAATTGCAAAAACAAGCTTGTTATATGGCTAATGATGAATGGACACATGAAAATCAAATATCACAAATTAAGAAGGACAAGTGGATGTTGGATAGTGTATGATGAAGACATAAGACTGGAAATCCGGAGATCTTGAAGGATATTGTATACAAAGATGGGGGGATCGTAAATTTCAAAGACAACTCAAAAGGATATGTGATTGGCATCGGCAATGTCGCTAACTCTAAAATCCTACTATTTCTAAAGTTTTGCTAGTTAGGAATCTAAAACATAACTTTCTTAGTATTAGTCAATTGTGTGATAAGGGTTCTAAAATTAAGTTTAAAAAAGAATATTGCCATATCGAAGATAATGAGTCAAACATTATCTTTGAAGGTATTAGGAAATGTAACATTTATATATTAAGTATGAAAGTGTCCAATGATAATTTATGTCTTTTGGCTGAATCTAATGACCCTTGGATTTGGTACAAAAGATTTGGTCATTTGAATTTTAAACACCTTTCCAAGGTTGCTAGATATGGACTTGTTAGGAGTCTTCCTAAAATGAGTTTTAATGTCAATAATTTATGTGATATCCATCTTTTAGGAATACTTCATAAAAGCACTTTTAAATCTAATGATACGATTTCTACTTCTCATCCTCTTGAATTTCTTCACCTAGATCTTTTTGGACCTTCGCAAATACAATCAATAAATCATAATAGATATGGCTTTGTAATTGTAGATGATTTCTCTATATTTACATGGACAATTTTCTCAAATCTTAAAAGTGAAGCTTTTGAAATGTTTAAAATTTTACTAAAAGAATTCAAAATCAAATGTCAACTAAAACTAAAATGAAGAAGTGATCATGGAGGAGAATTTGAAAATGATAATTTTGAAATCTTTTGTAATAAGAAAGGAATCACACATGACTTTTCATTTCCAAGAACACCATAAAAAATTGAAGTAGTAGAACGTAAAAATAGAACTATATAAAAATGTGCTAGAAAAATGTTGAATGATAGCGAATTACCTAAAAAAATTTAGGCTGAAGTAGTTGCTACGGCATGTTATATTTTAAATAGAATTTTAAAACATCCTTTGACTTAGAAACTCTGTATGAGTTATTTTATAATAAAAAGCCTAAAGTATCTTATTTTAGAGTTTTTGGGTGTAAATGTTTTATATTAAACACAAAAGATAATTTAGATAAATTTGATGCTAAATTAGATAAATGAACAGTTGTTTATTATTCTAATAGAAGTAAAGCTTATAGAGTTTTAATACTAGAACTAACATCATTGAAGAAACGTTTCACATTCCATTTGATGAGAATTTTAAAATCCATCATTCCAGTTATGATGAAGAAGAAAATATTAATAAAACTAATGAGATTATAAATAATGAAATCACTAATGATGAAAATAACAATAACCCTGAAAATTTACATCCAAATAAACGAAAAAATTATTTGAAAGATCATCCTATAGAAAATATTCTAGGAAATATAGTATTTGTAGTAAAAACAAGAAATCAATTAAATAAAAAGAGTAATGTTTCTTTTATCTCAACTATTGAACCTACAAATCCAAAAGAAGCATCATTAGATGATTCATGGATACTTACTATGCAAGAGGAACCAAATCAGTTTATCAGAAATGATGTTTGGGAATTAGTCTCAAGACCTGAAAATAAGTCTGTAATAGAAACTAAATGGGTTTATAGAAATAAACTGAATGAACAAGGAGAAAGTCGTTAGAAATAAAGCACTATTAGTTGCTCAAGGTTATGTCAGGAAGAAACTATAGATTTTAATGAAACCTTAGCTCCTGTAGCTAGATTAGAAGCTATTAGAATTCTACTCGCTTTCGCAATTTATAGTAATTTTAAATTGTTTCAAATAGATGTCAAAAGTGCCTTTTCAAATGGATTTTTTAAAGAAGATGTTTATATTGAACAACTCACACTTTTTGAAGATGAAAATTTTTCAAATCACATTTATAAATTAAAGAAAGCTTTATATGGTCTAAAACAAGCTCCTGGAGTATGGCATGATAGACTTAAATCCTATTTATTACAATCTAATTTTGAAATAGTAAAAGTAGACAGTACTCTGTTATTAAAAGAAATAATAATGATATTCAACTTATACAAAAATATGCAGATGATATTATTTTTGGATCAACAAATGAACAATTAAATAAAGAATTTTCAGATATAATGACTAAGTAATTTGAAATGAGTCATATGGGAGAACTGACATTCTTTTTAGGATTACAAGTAAGACAAATAAATAATGGAATTTTAATAAGTCAAGAAAAATATGCTAAAGATTTAGTCAAGAAATTTGGTATGTCAAATACTAATGGAAGCCAACTCCATGGCAACAAATGAGAAATTAAACAAAGAAGAAAACTCAAAAGATGTAGATCAAAAATTATATAGAGGTATTATAAGATCATTACTCTATATAACTGCTAGTAGACCATATATAATGCATAGTGTCTCTTTATGTGCAAGATATTAATCTCAACCTAAAGAAACTCATCTAATATCAGTAAAAAGAATACTAAGATACGAAAACAACACACTAGACTATGGACTCTTTTATCCAAAAGAAGATTCTTTCGATTTAATTTCATATAGTAATGCTGACTATGCTGGATGCAAATTGGACCGAAAAAGTACAGGTGGAACTTGTCACTTTTTAGGACATTCTCTTGTTTCTTGGTTTAGCAAAAAGCAAAATTCTGTGTCTTTGTATACAATAGAAGTAGAATATATTTCAGCTGCATTAGCCTGTTCACATGTAATATATATGCAAAAAACTTTAAAAGATTTTAGTTTAAATTTTACTAAATCACTAATATACTGTGATAAAACTAGTGCAAATCTGTCTAAAAATCAAACACATCATGTTAGAACCAAACATATAGTTATAATACATCATTTTCTAAGAGATAACGTAAATAAAGAAGTAATTTCACTTGAATTTATAAATACTGAAAACCAAATAACCGATATTTTAACAAAACCATTAACATAAAATTTGAAAACAAATTTCCCTCTAAAATTCAAAATAAGGCTATATAACCACCAAATTTCAATCTGTTTCTCATTCTCCCATCTTCTTCTTTCTATAATTTCGAAATAAAATTAAATTAATGGCTTCCTCAAGTTCCAAACATCCAAGAGAAAAGATTGCACCCTTTTCCTTCAAAACCCCCACCCTTGGCCCATTCTAAACCACCACCATGACAAAAGTTATCAAGATTGAAGATGGTCTGAAGCATGTGCTCAATATGCTTTCAAAAACAGAGGTCGTTCAACAACGTCTCTTAAAAGAACAAGAAAATCAGGGGCACATTCTTCTCAATCTCCAAAAGCATCTATTGGATATTGAAGCAAATCCTATTTTAATTGAAGAGGATACTCCCTACCTTGTCATTCACAATCCTATGGATAATAAGGAAGAGGAAGAGGAGGAGGAAGAAGAAGAATAAGAAGTCTGAAGATGTATGCTTCGATCTGGATGGAATCTCGCAGAACAAAAAGAAAAAATTTGTCTTCACTATTCCTTTCGCCCCATTCATAAGTCTCCCATAATTAAAAGAAAACCATAGATTTAAGTTTAGTACGTATTAGTTTGGCATGTTAGTATTCGGTTTGGAATGATATGTACATTTGGTTTGGATTTGTTTATCTTAAGTTTGGATTGTTTATAATTTACATTTGGATTTGTGTGTTTTGAATGTTTGGATTTACTGTATAAGATTGGTTTTAAATTAATAAAAATAGGTTGTGTTATCTTATTACATCGTGTATCATGTTTGTATAAGATAATATGGTTTTTAAGTATATCATATAATCATCATACCTTATTTATCATGTGCATATCATAATCATCATATATATCATGTTTTATATACTTAATCATTTCAGTACTTAGTTATTGATTTTGACTCTATCTTTATACGTATTTGGTTTAGGGGGAGTTTTTTTTATTCTTTTCACCCATTTTTGTTAATGATAAAAGGGGAGAAAAATATAAAATATACAAATGCATACATTTAGGGAAAGTTATCCAACTTAGGGGGGTTATATCATATTTTATATACTGGATATTAAATGGTTGTCATTATCAAAAAAGAGGAGATTATTAATACCTCATTTATTGATTTTGACGATAACAACCTTAATAACAACAACATACATTCATATAAAATATGGATACTAATGTTTTGCCAAGTTATATAGTATATAGTGCAAGATACAAGTGTTGAATCAAAGATTGTACAACATAAAAGCTCAAGAAATGGACATGAAGACTCATGAGTATAAAGCCAAGATATGAAGATATCAAGACTTTAATATAGTGTATAGAGTCATAGAATTCTTTTAAAGTCCCTAGCAGCAATCTTTGATCTCTATCTCCTATTTCCTTATCTTTTATATTTTCAAACAAAATATATTTTCAAATATATTTAAAAAGATTTTATAAAAAGATTTTCAAAGTTTAAAATGTTTATAACTATGTTTAACTTATTTTACAAAGTATCAGATTATTTTACAAAGTATAGTATTTTCAAAATGTTTTAAAAAGAAAAGAGCTTTCAAATTTCACAGGCATATGTCGACATATACATATATGGTATGTCGAAATAAATGCCACAAATCAGTTTTTTGAAATTTTGAATTGAAGTATCTATTAGTCGCAACTCTTTGTGAACGGACATATTTATTTATATATTATATATAAGAGGTTACAAACAAATTTTCAGTAAGTTATTATCTTATTTTCTTCCCTCATCTTACTCTCTTGAAAACTGCATTGAAATTATTTTCTTTTCTCTTCAAAATCAAATAAAATCAATTCATACTTCTTTATATTGATTCAATATTACTTCCTTACCATTATGAAATCATCTCTCTCTCTCAAATCAAATATCGAACTGTTGTCCAAGAGGCTATAGGATCCACTATATCCAAAGTTCAAGAAATTGTCTTTGGAAAAACCATCATACTCTATTTGTATTTGCTTGGGGTGTGATTATAACCTATTCAAATGAATTGGGTGTGCTTGGTAGCCCAAAAATCCAAGTGGGTGTGCTTGTAGCCCGTCCAAATCAAGTGGGTGTACCCTAAGCCCTAAAAATTAAGAGGGTGTGCCTCGTAGCCTCGGAATCAAGATTGTAATTGAGTTTGCCTTCTGCCAGTTTAAAGATTGGCATTTGAAAAGAAATCTATACAGGCAATTGTACGAGACTGGATAGAGGAGAAATTCGAACCAGTATAAAATCTCTGGTGTCATCTCTCTAACCCTCTACTTCACTTTATTTCTTTTATTTTATCTGTGATTATATCTATGATTGATCGTTTATATAATTTTGTGCTAAAAATTTGTAATTTAATATTAAACTTGAAAGAAATTTAAAATGATAAACAAAAGTTAAAAAACATTGTTCTCCCCTCTAGTATTTAATTAGCCATAAGATACATAGTTCCTCAACTCATAATAATACTCAATGTTGGATTTGTAAATAATGTCTTTTATAGTAAATATGAAAGATATTGGGAATGTCCAAAATGATATGTAAGGATGCCCGTAACGAACCAAAATTTGGTCACTTTAATTAAAAGATATTTAAATTACTTTAAATATTCAAATATAGATTATTTTTCATAAACAATCAAGTTTTAAGTGATGAATAATGATAATGAACTTATTTTGGAAAATGTTCCGAAAAAACATTTCCTTTGGAAAAATACCGATAAAATGACCGAAAATCATTTTATCGATAAACAGCTCTAAAATCATAAAACATCACACACGAAGCTGGATACATACACTTATTTTTATTTTTGATAAGAATATGAAATAAAATTATTTATTTTATTTTTGGAATAAGAAGTATTTATTATATCATTAATAATGCCCTTATATTTAATAATTGATTTATTAAATTAAGAATTAGTGATTTAATACTTATTTTAATTATTATAATAATTGTTTAAATAATTAAAATTCATTATGAAGTGATGATAAATAATTTATAATAGTTTTTTAAAGATATATAATCGGTTTGAAAATATAAGGAAAATTGATATCGCTTTATCCGTATAATAGCATTTTCGTAAATAATTATTAATATTGACTTATATGATTTTATAATTCAAATGA
Source organism: Allium fistulosum (assembly GCA_030737815.1). Lineage (NCBI taxonomy): Eukaryota > Viridiplantae > Streptophyta > Magnoliopsida > Asparagales > Amaryllidaceae > Allium > Allium fistulosum. The sequence continues at coordinate 1,257,745,705 of CM060904.1, forward strand.
GATCATTTATATTAATTAAAAATGATTATAAATTTATTTTCAATTTTTTTTACATATATATGTAATTTAAATTATAAGTGAAAATGTGATCGAGAATCAAAATCAATAATCGTAACGATTTGACATATATAGTTGTACAACGTTATTCAAATAACTTGTTCACATACATATACATGTATATAAACGTCACATGAATACATGAACATATCTAAACATACATACATATATATATATATATATATATATATATATATATATATATATCTACCATTTACAAATAAATAAACATACGGTAAAAAGATCAAAATATCTAAGATATTTACATACTCTTCACCCTTAAGCCAACTCAAAGTCAACGAAGGAAAAAATATCATCACAACACATGGAGGGGAGGTCATTTTAGTTGTGTAAGGTGATGATAGGGTGGAGCATATGGGTGATGGAGTGGTGAGGTAAGGGTTGTAAGAGATATTTATAGAATTTGGCTATAAATAGCCCACCCTCTTAACACATTTTTTCATCTTCTTCATTCTATCATGTCTTCCTCAAACCAGAACCAAATGGGAAAATTCTTTTTTTCAAACCATGTAAAATTCTAGTGGCTACCACTTTTATGTGTACCGCTTCTTCCCAATTTGAGCTAGCTATGCCGAAATCTCCATTCTTTTCAGTGCATTTTGGGGCCTAGAATTTTAGGTTCGAGAATACCTCTCGTTCTTTTGTTCGTACCTCCCTCAAAAACAATCAAAATCAAGTGTTTCTTCTTTTTAAATTCAAGAGAAAAGAATTTGCAAGAACTTGCTAGTTGATAATTCTTTCAAATTTTGAGAGTAAGAGGGTCAAAAACCCGAGAGAAGATGACCTATTTTTTGAGTCTAGTTTGGAGAATCCATGGTCGAAGCTCCACCAGTTCTCTTTCATACTTTCGGCCACCCTCCATCTCAAGCTCATAGCCAAACGTCCACCTCTTTTAAGCCTTGGCCGTGACTTCACAAGGGTCTAAGGATCAATTCCATTAGCTTTTGAGCAATCATAGCGGAGCTAATCCGTTTAGCGAAGTTAGAAACCAATAAAGGTGTGAAAACTCTTAAACTCTATTTATATATACTATATATTGGATGATATATATGTTTGGATATGATTGTTTATGATGGTTATTTATCATGTTTTGAATTACATAATATGGATGTTTGATTATTGAAACAATTCACGTTAAAATACACGTCGAAAATTACAAAGGAATCACTTTCCTTTATTTAATGAAATGGTGAATATGGAATGTTAAACCTCTTTAAAATGGTTTATAAATATTTTATAAACATTTAAAAGTGTTTCGATGGAGTTTGAAAAGAAAATGGAAAATGGGTTAAAATAGGCGCGTCGTGCAACAGTAGTTAGCGATTTCGCGCTGTAATAGTTTAAATCCATTTATATGATGGATTCAGAGTAGGATTTATTTGAAATAAGAATTTTTTGAACTCTTATAATCATAGTTTTCAAACAAAATAAAATGATCGAGATTTGGTTTAGCAGATTTTGAAATATGAGCAAAACAAGTTTTCAAAATAATCGCGGTTTTGTAGTTTGGAATCCATAAAGGAATTTCCTTTAAAATTGATATTTTTAATTCTTTAAAAATATGGAATTAATCGTATAATTTTTTTAAAAATGTTTTAAAAGAGATTTGAGTTATATAAATTAATTCCAAAAGATAGAAAAGTCGTTTTGATCAATATAGCTTTAAAACACTATTTGCAGCACTTTTTGTAGCATTTTTTTAATAACTTTTGCAAACAATGGTTTTAACTTAATTATTCTTTCCCGAATCTTTTGTGAACCTTTTCAAATAATTAATTAATTTAAAGATGATTAAGAGGTTTAAAAATGAGTATGCGTAAACGATTAGTGCATTTGTTCCATTTGTGTATGTCATAGAAAATCCGACCGAGGAATGGAACGGATCGAAGGAAAAGCCCAGATGCTCTAAAATAAATAAAAGTAAATTAAGTATATTAAAATATTTAGAGTCGATTAAATACTTGACTATCTTATGGGTGATAGAGAGGCAGTCTCTAGGTTTGTGTTTGGGAAACCAACTGCCTGCCCTCCCTAACTTCCTAGACTGCCCCGATGGAGATGATAGTAAATTTGATTTACTCGGATCAAAATTTCCCAAAGTATAAAGATAAAATTTTCCAAATTCAAACAACTTGGATTGCATAGAAATAATCTTCTTATACTTGGTATTAAATTCTGAGTAGGGAATCCATGCAATCCGTGAGAATTTAAAATGTGATCTCACCATGATTCGACGGATAATAAAGGTTAAATACGAAAATTGATATTGACTAGAATTAGTATAATTTCCATGATCCTATTTACTCAATAATGTTTTCTAAAATGATTTGGTAATTCCAAAGTTAAAGAGAGGTTTAATGATTCTGTATATACCGAATATAATGTTTTAAAGATATATATCTCTAGAAAATATTTCATTAATCAATCAAATAATAATTCCCTATTCACATAACATATTTTTATCGATGATTGGTTCGAAGGAACTCGGGTCAGATTTTGTAATTCCTATCCAAAGACCACTTCGAACCAGTTTACGTATTCGAAAGTAAAAGACATAGGATGATATTATTTGGAAGATGGAATGTAGGGCTGCTTGTCACCGACCCTCGGGGGAAATTTCCCATATCACATATTAGTGATAGTAGTTCTCCATTTGAGATCTTCGATGAAAGGACTTCTCGATACTAATCCTAAGGGTAATTCTCAACAGGATGTGGTAAGGGAGTACCTTCGGTTTATCTCGTTCCTAGATAACTTGTATGGGAAAATGTATGACATTGCATTTCTAAAACGCATGTATATTGATTTTTACAAACGTACATCTGTTTGGTGGCGGAGTAGGCAACTTCTCTTGGCTTAACACCTTTCTCTAAGACGTACGAGCACAGAGGTTGTACATTTTTTGAAATCAATAGTGTTTGATGGAATTGGCAATGTGGCAATCAATGTGGAATGTGCTAGGTGAAAGGTAATCGTTACCTTAGGCCTCATCACCCGGTAACGGCTAAAGCAGGGTACGTCGTAAGGCTATGTGGTTCGCAACCATTAGGGTATAATCATCACCTCTCTAGATAACCCTCTATATTTCGGGTATGTGGTGTATGCTATGAGACGTCTTGGATAGGTTGGTAACGGCCTAGGTGATGTCATATTCGGTTTCTATCCAAGCCATGTCTGAGTGCCAAAAAGGGATAGACTGGTCTTGCCAAATGCGGGGGATTGTTTGTGTATCCTCGGTGCATTCTCCTAGAGATGTACTGTACAGAAGGTAGTCCCTTACTTTCCATTGTATGGAACCCATCTCCCATACGAACCTCGTAAGAGTTTGTTTTGTAGAACGTAACGTATAGGGATATTAATAATGGTAACAGTTTCGGCTAAGATTCATAAGTTTACTTGCGAATGATTTTAAAAAGAATGTCATTAAAAATAATATCCCCATATTTTGCGTAGCAAAGATTTTGGTCATCATAAGGTAAAAGCCCGTTTTGTGCTTATGTGCGGCATGGTCTTATGAGATACCCTTTGTTTTCAACATCCGTATTTTGAGTTTCTCACACCAGTCTCATGACTGACCCAGAGTTTATTTTCCTTTTCCCTTAAACTCTGGGTGCCATAATTTTCCCGAGCAGCCAAGTAGTTCAAGTTTGACTTGTAGTAATTGATGGAGCTTGGAGCTGAAGGTTTCAGGTAGATAGTAAGCCATTTCCACCCCCACCACATTTGTGTTTTGATGTTTTCATCATTTGTGAGGACAGACATTTATAACTGTTTAGGATGAGCTTAGGATAGACTCTGATAAATGTATTTAAACTTCCGTTGTAAAGATTATATATAATTTAATATTATATGTTATTCCATTCATGCAAGATTCTTTTCTGTTTATTTTTCGTTCTTACCTTTAAAGAACCGTCTCTCCGGCATTTGGATTCGCGGCACGTGAATACTGAGGATGTATTAGTGTCGATTTCCGAAGGTCGAAGAAATGGGTCTTTACATTTAGTACCAGAGCTTAGGTTGAGCGAACACCTAGGCTTTGGTAGGAGTAAAGTCTCATCAGAGATAGTGTTAGTAATGCCCTAAGATGAGTAACTCATTAGAGATAGGGTTAGTGACACCCTATAACGAGTGTGTATTTGTTAATGATATATACAAATAGTTTTGGTTTTGAAATTTTGTAAATGAAATAATTTTACCTAGAACTATATTTTGAATATAAAGAATATATTTCAAATAATATAGTTATTTGATTAAGGAAATGATAATACTCAGTTATTATCATTGATTGATTGGTTGTTTAATTTAAAGGTTTAAGTATGAACACCTCGTGAATTTAGTTTCACAATTTAACTATGGGGTATTTGATAAATAATATTGTTGGTTTAAGATTAAAGGAATTTATTTAAGGTAAATAAATTTTATGAATATGTATTATATAAGTGATTTTATAAACTGGATTTATAAAATGTACTTTATAAAGGTAAATTCTGTTATTTTTGAAAGGAATTTCAAATGATTTTCGAAAAAGGAATAATAATAGTATTATTTCTAAAATGGGATTTTGACAACGAAATATAATCTTATGATTAATTGATTCGAGTGGCTCGAAAGTAACTAAAAATTGACAGAAGATGTGTTCGGATAGTAAATGCTTCTCTTAAGTATTCCCCTTCTTGTTAAGGAAATATGTGATACTATTGGTGGTACCTCGTTCCTTGGTATCATTTTTTAGTTACTCGATCTATATAATTTTCTAAATTTAAAGGATAATGTGAATCATTAACTGATAAATTAATTGATGGTTGTCAGTTTTTATCATAGTGTATTATCTTAATTGATAAGCATGGCCATGCTTTGATCTTTAAAAGAAATGGTTAAAGTTATTAATGAATGGTTTTGGGTTTGTAGTAAACGATGTTTTAGCAACATTTTTTTAAACCCTTTAATGGCACTTTGGAAGAAATCTTATGTGTATATTTAGATCTTTAATAATGGGATTTTAAAGATAATAACAATGAATTGGTAATAATTGTTTCAATCTCTTTGATTATATTTTAAAATAAGTAAAACTTGTTAAGTGAATTGTGAATATACTTAAAATATTTGAATAAGTATATGAATACTTTTCAATATAGAAATTGGTATAAGTGGATAATTAAAAAAAGGAGTATTAATTAATAAAATAAGTCTTGATTAACAAAAGAAGTTTTATTAAATACAAAGGTGTTTGCATTTAATATTGGTTAAAAGGAGCAAATTATAATATAAGAGGTATATTATAATAAAAGGTAAGTTATCTTTAACTTGAATAAAAAATGAAAGTTTTATGGAATGTTTTCATTTAAATTTTTTGAAAGATTATTAAATTCATATAAGGTATGTGGATTATTTCATCGCACAATTTGATCTAAGATTCGAGTACAGAGCTTTGAGGTGTTTACACCGATCTGAAAAAAGAATTATAACTCGATCCTTAACGGCAAATATTGGTAAGGGTTTATGGTTGAATACTTACGTTTTCTATCATAGATGAGAGCCATGTAAGGAAAATAAGGGTTTTGATCAAGAATCCTGATTAGAGTTCGCACTAGAGGATGGGGGATCAATACTAGTTCAGAAGATAAGTTATGAACTTAAATAGAAGATCGAACCAGATATAGCGTACGGATTATCTATATACATCATACGAATGTAAGTTTTAAAAAATAATGTTTTGGGCAAACTCTTTTGGTTTTTTGTTTTGCGGTAATTTCAAGGACGAAATTCTTTTAAGAGGGGAAATACGTAACGACCCGAAATTTGGTCGCTTTAATTAAAAGATATTTAAATTACTTTAACTATTCAAATATAGATTATTCTTCATAAAAAATCAAGTTTTAAGTGATGAATAATGATAATGAACTTATTTTTGAAAATGTTCCAAAAAAATATTTCCTTTGGAAAAACACCGATAAAATAACAAAAAACCATTTTATCGATAAACAGCTCTAAAATCGTAAAACGTTGCACGCAGAGCTAGATGCATATAGTTATTTTTATTTTTTAATAAGAATATGAAATAAAATTATTTATTTTATTTTTGGAAAATAAAAGGTATTTATGACATCATCAATAATGCTCTTATATTTAATAATTGATTTATTAAATTGAGATTTAATGATTTAATAATTATTTTAATTATTATAATAATTGTTTTAAATAATTATAATTCATTATGAAGTGATAATAAATAATTTATAATAGTTTTATAAAGATATATAATCAGTTTGAAAATATAAGAAAAATTGATATCGCTTTATCGGTATAATGGCAGTTTCGTAAATAATTGTTAGTATTGATTTATATGATTTTATAATTCAAATGAGATATTTTTATTAATTAAAAATGATTAGAAATTTATTTTCAAATTTTGTTTACATATATATGTAATTTAAATTATAAGTGAAAATGTGATCGAGAATCGAAATCGGTAATGTAATGGTCCGACGTATATAAGTTGTACAACGTTATTCAAATAACTTGAGCACATATGTGTGCATGTATATACACGTCACATGCACAAATGAACATATCTAAACATACATATATATCTACCATTTACAAATAAATAAACATATGGTAAAAAGATCAAAATATCTAAGATATTTACATACTCTTCACCCTTAAGCTAACTCAAAGTCAACCAAGGACAAACCATCATCACAACACATGGAGGGGAGGTCATTTTAGCTATGTAAGGTGATGATAGGTGGATCATGTGGGTGATGGAGTGGTGAGGTAGGGGGTGTAAGAGATATTTATAGAATTTGGCTATAAATAGCTGACCCTCTCAACACATTTTTAATCTTCTTCATTCTATCATATCTTCCTCGAACCGGAACCAAATGGGGAAATTATTTTTTTCCAAACCATGTACAATTCCAGTGACTATAACTTTCATTTATACCACTTCTTCCCAATTTGAGCTTAGCTATGCCAAAATCTCCATTCTTCCCAATGCATTTTCGAGCCAAGAATTTTAGGTCCGTGAATACCTCTTGTTCTTTTGTTCATATCTCCCTCAAAACAAATCGAAATCAAGTGTTCTTCTTTTTAAATTCAAGAAAAAATAATTTTCAAGTTGACAACTTTTTCAAATTTTGAGAGTAAGAGTGTCAAAAACCCGAGAGAAGATGACCTACTTTTCGGGTATAGTTTTGAGAATTCAAGGTTGAAACTCCATCACTTCTCTTCCATACTTTCGGCCACCCTCTATCTCAAGCTCAAGGCCAAACCACCACCTCTTTCAAGCCTTGGCTGTGAAGTCACAAGGGTCTAAGGATCAATTCCATTAGCTTTCGAGCGATCGTAGCAGAGCTATCGTCCGTTTAGCGAAGTTAGACACCAAAAAAGGTGTAAAAACTCTTAAACTCTATTTATATATATTATATATTGGATGATATATGTTTGGATATGATTGTTTATGATGGTTGTTTATCATGTTTTGAATTACATAATATGAATGTTTGATTGTTGAAACAAGTCACGTTAAAATACACATCGAAAATCACAAAGGGGATCACTTTCCTTTATTTAATGAAATGGTGAATATGGAATGTTAAACCTCTTTAAAATGGTTTAAAATAATTTTGAAATTTTTTATAAATATTTAAAAGTGTTTCGACGAATTTTGAAAAGAAAATGGAAAATGGGTTAAAATAGGCGCGTCGCACAATGGTAGTTCGCGATTTCACGCTGTAATAATTTAAATCCATTTATATGATGGATTCGTAGTTGGATTTATTTGAAATAAGAATATTCTAAACTAGTTTTCAAACAAAAGAAAAAGATCGAGATTTGATTTAGTAGATTTTGAAATATGAGCAAAACAAGTTTTCAAAATAACCGCGGTTTTGCAGTTCGAAATCCATAAAGGGATTTCTTTTAAAATTGATATTTTTAATTCTTTGAAAATATGAAATAAACCTATAAATCTTTTAAAATGATTTAAAAGATATTTGAGTTATATAAATGAATTTTCAAAAGATAGAAAAGTCGTTTTGATCAATATAGCTTTAAAACACTATTTGCAGCACTTTTTTGCAGCATTTTTTAATAACTTTTGCAAACAATGGTTTTAGCTTAATTATTCTTTTTTGAATCTTTTGTGAACCTTTTCAAAAAAAAATTATGTAATTTAAAGATGATTAAGAGGTTTAAAATTGAGTATGCGAAAATGACTAGTACATTTGTTTCATTTGTGAGTGTCATAGAAAATCCGATCGAGGAATGGAACAGATCGAAGGGAAAGCCCGGATGCTCTAAAATTATGAAATGTAAATTAAGTATGTTAAAAGATTTAGAGTCGATCAAATAACTTGACCACAAATGGGTGATAGAGAGGTAGTCTCAAGGCTTGAGTTTAGGAAACCAGTTGCCTGCCCTCTCTAGCTACCTGGACTGGCCCGACGGAGGGGATAGTAAATTTGACTTACTCGGATCAAAATTTCCCAAAGTATAAAAGATAAAAAAATTCAAATTCAAACAACTTGGATTGCATAGAAATAATTTTCTTATATTTGGTATTAAATTCCGCGGAAGGAATCCGTACTTTTCGTAAGAATGTAAAAGGTTATTTCACCGTGATACGACAGATAGTAAAGGTTGAATATGGAAATTGATATTGAGTAGAATTAGTATAATTTCCATGATCCTATTTACTCAATAATGTTTTCTAAATTGATTTATGAAAATGTTTTGGTAATTCCAAAGTTAAAGAGAGGTTTAATGATTCCGTATATACCGAAAATAATGTTTTAAACATATATATCTCTAGAAGATATTTTGATTAATCAATCAGAGAATAATTCCCTATTCAGTTAACATATTTTTATTGATGATTGGTTTGAAAAACATGGGGTCGGATTTGGGTGATTCCTATCCGAAGACCACTTCGAACCAATTTACGTGTTCGAAAATAAAAGACATGGGATGATATGATTTGGAATATGGAATGTAGCGCTGCTGGTCTGTAACGACCTGGAAATTCGAACCATTCAAATCAACAATCATCTACACATGTCGGACTTGAATTGCTCAAAACAACATATTGTTAATTTATATTTGGAAAACTTAGCATATACAGTGAATAAACCAATCATAGAATCACAGACACAGAGTAATATACAATAAGCAGCGGAATAGATAAATAGTAGTTCATGAAGCTACTATAGAAACATCAGAGTCTGAAATGAATACAACAGAAAATCTCAAGTATATAGAAGTCACTAATACAAAAGTAACCGACAAGTTTAAACATAAACAACTGGAAATAACTGAAAGCTGAATAGCTAAAAGATAGATCTCCAAGCATAGCTCCAAAGGCAAGTCTCAAATGTTGTGACACTCAGTCTGACCTGAGCATAAAGAAAAACACAAAACACTCGAGTTAGGATTAACATTCTTATGCAAGTAAATCAAGTCAAGTGAAATTTCCAAGTGAAATGCAATATAACTTAAAAGACGTTTGGGATTCCATCCTTTAAGGATCCGTGGAATTATCTACATACATAGTACAGTACGCTACATATATAATATCTACAGTAAAGTAAAATATTAAAATAGCATTAAGGTGTTACCCATATCCCCCTTAACACATTTTTATATAATTTTCGTAGTCTATATAGTACTGTAAACTCCACCAAACCGGTGGGCTATCAGGGAGAACTTCATAGGTACGACACAAACCAAACTCGTAGTGGGCACGATAAGGCATATGACAAGGCACGCGAGGCAATGCCTAGGGTAGGATACTATCGTTTTGCGGATCCGGACTAGGGGTAACGCATAGCAGCTACTACCGCCCACCTTGAGACACAATCCCATAATCAAAGGTGCACCAATCAAATCACAAAGAAATAGATATGGTATCGAAGAAGCATGCTCGATCGGAGGTGCAACCTCACTTGGCCCGGCGTGGCTCTTGTTTTAGTCATATCAAGCTGACCCGTGGGGGTCAAGGCTGCGTTCATACCTCATATAGACGTCTGCCAAACCATCCTACTTCGTTTTAGGTTCTCCACCATGTACACAGTTGTTAAATTGGTTTTTGGTATTGGCTGAGAGTATGACAATATCCGATCCCGGTCCCTTTAACAACCAAACGCTTATTTCACAACGTGGTCATTTTCATTTCAAAGAGTTCATACTTCATATCAAAATATCATATTCATTTCAAAATCATATCACTTTCGAAATCATATTCACTTTCGAAATCATATAACTTTCGAAATCATATAACTTTCGAAATCATTATTCACTTTAAATCATAACAGTTCTAACTTAAACATTTTGAATATTGAAAGTGGTTTATATATTGGAATAGTTATACTTTAAAAATAGTTTATATTTAAAAATAGGTTTTAGATTAAAATAGTTTATATATTAAAAATACTTTATATATTAAAAAGAGGTTATATCGAAAATAGTTTCAAATTAGAATTATTTCTTCTAATTTCAGAAATCAATTAAAATAAACTTTAATTCCAAAATTCAATTTAAATCAACCTCAGTTCAACAATATCAAATAAAAGGGTTAAAGGTTCAACTCAAATTCTCATTAAATCCATTTTTAATTTATATCGATTTCAAATGCAGGTTTGAACTACAAATTTAAACCACTTCCAATTCAATAAGTTTCAAAGTTTAAATATTCAAACAATTTACAATAACTCAATTTAATAAATTTCATTTATATTTACAAATTCAACTTTTATTTAAATTTGAAATTTGAAAATATTCACTTAATCATTTTTAATAACATTTAAATAAAATCTTAAATTACAAATTTAAATCAATATTAAATATTCAATTTCAATTTTATTCATTTAATCACCTTTAATCAAAATCCTGTTATCAAGTTATAAAAATCATATCTTTAAAATCTCAAAATTAATAAGTTCAAATCGATTCTTATTCAAATTCAATTCTTAAACAAATTAAATTACAAATCATTTTTAATTTATTCTCCCAACCTTTATTTATTCAAGTTATTACAAAAAATCTATTTAAAAAAAATAATAACATAAATTCAAATAAACATTTAAACATATTATATATATATAAAGTTATTACAGAAATCTATTTTAAAATATTAGTATAAATTGTAAATAAATATTTAAACATATTATATATATTAGTTAAATTTAATTCTTATTAAATTTTATTATATTAATTATTATTAAATTAAATCTTATTATTATTAAATCTATTTTATTATTTTATATGTTATAAAAATAATAAAGTCATAAGTAAAATTTTATAATTTACATTTTAAAACTTAACTTATAATTTTAAAATTATTAAATGTATAATTTTAAAATCTAAATTTTACACATATATTAAAATTAAAATATCTTTATATTATATTCTAAAAATCAATTCACATATATTTCTCCTTTCCAAAAATTTGAAAATCATTTAAAAATAGACCAACGGGGTCCGTATATAATTTTCTATCCTATGGTCAAGTGATACGGATATTTATCATTTCAACCCACAATAATTTAATATTTACGGGTATATATCATTTCAACCCGTAATCCAAAATTTTCAAAATCAATAAAATCGCTTGGGTTTATCATTTCAACCCATAACGATTTTCCCTAATCCATAATATCGTTCGGGTATGTATCATTTCAACCCATAGGGAATTACTAAACTAACAGGGAACTTGCAGAGTGAGAACAATAAAATAAAATAGCATAACATATCAATTACAAGCATATATAATCATTAAAAATTAAAATTTAATATATATACTAATAGGTTTTGGTGTCATATGTCAATTGACATAGGTTAACAATTTTAAATGATAACATATCATATTCAACAATTTAAATAACTAACAATTCAAATTTAACAACATATTTCAATCGTCATTTTATGTGAATTTAATTTACTAATAAATGAATGTTAATCGTGAGTGATCGCTCACCTTTCAAAGCTAGAGAAACACAACAAGCTACGATTTTGAATCACGAACTTGACAATTGACCAATCCAAACGACAATTTCCAAAGCAAAGTAAGGTGAACACGAATTGACGAACAAAGCAATGCTGATAACTTGGAATCGATAAACAAAACAAATCAAGACTAACTTAGATAAACATGAGTTGATAGAAACTAAATATATATATAGGATATAATATATATACCTTTCTTTTCTCTTCTTTTTTTATAGAGGATCAAGGAAAAATGGTTGCTGCTCGGAACTGCTGTGTGGTGACTAGAGGCGGAGGAAAGACGTGGCTGACTCAGTTGGAGGAGCGATCAGGGTGGTGTGGGGTTGGAGAGTTGTGAGGCTTCGGATGAGCGTGGTGGAGCATTGGGTCAGAGCAGTTGATGAAGTGGTGGGCTGTGTTCGTTCAAGGCTGAGAGGTCTCGGCTGTTAGGTGGCTTAGCTGCGGAGAAGGGTTGGCTTTAGGCAAGATGGTCGGAGGGTGACTGTTCGGTCAGGGAAGAGGATGCGTGGAGTGAAGGGTGATGCGGAATGTGGCTGCAGAGTTATGGCTGTTGCCGCTTGGATCAGGTTGTGTGGGTGGCGGAGGTTCATGGGCTCGTGGAGGTGGATTGGCTGAGGAAGGCGGCCGGCGAGGATAACTAGCGGAAGGCTTTGGCATGGAGGGTGGAGACTGAGTGTGGACGTGGGTGACATGGAGAGGGAGGAGAAAGGGCATGGATGTTTGGCTGCTAGCAAGTCGGAGCGGGCTGGGTAAATGGGAGAGGGAGGTGACTACGGTGGGAAGTCTTTTCGACCGCTGGTTGTTGCGTGGGGTGCTTGTGCGCTGGCAGTGTGAGGCTGAGAGGGAATGGAGGCTGTGGACAGTGGAAAGGCCGAGGAGCAGAGGAAGAGGCTATAGAGAGAGAGGGGAAAACCGGATGGCGGTGAGACTGAGGCAGTGGGAGGCTCGGCAGCGGAGGAAAAGAAGGGGGATAGGTGACAGTTCGGTCGAGGAAGGTGGATGGATGGAGCAGGTTGGGAAGAGGACGTGGTCGACATAAAAAGAAGAAGAACGAGCAATTATAAACTTTATAATATTATAAACTTATTTTTTTCCAAAATGAAACAAAGAAAAGAAAAAGGCAGAAAGCAAATCAACGAACCAGAAATAAATATTTTGCAATGGGGAATATAAAAAGCCAATCGTTGAATTTCAGGAAATATAAATGCTAATGGCTATTTGATTTCAGCCAGTGGGTAAATGAATGGCCATAGGGAAACCAAAAAGGCTCAAAACGGGTACCGATATGGCTAACCATTTCGTAGATTTCACCGTGTACCGGACGCCGAAATACAGGAATGAATATACTGCGGAGATCAGCACGACGAGACAAACAGAATTGTACACAGATATGAGAGATACAACCCTCCTATCAAAACTCGATATTTGCTGCCAAAACTGCTGCTTAATCGGCAAAAATAAGATAAATTGGGCTAGAGCGGTCCAAATTTGGCGAAACGAAATATTACGTCTCACTCAGAAAATGTTCTACATTTTTCTTATGTAAAAATATTCAGCTTTCAAAAATATTTTATTACCATCAAATTTTAACTGAATTTAAATTTTAAATTGAAATTTCACAACAGAACAAACTTACATATTTTCTGATGAAAATATGACACTTGCTACGTTAAAATAGACGTATTCCAAATATCAAATTTTCATTCAAAAAAATCTTATTGTTTATTTTCATGAATTTTTTTAGTTAATTACGTTATTTAAATTGTTAAAATTTTCGGGTCGTTACACTCTCCCTCACTCAAAACTTTTCGTCCCCGAAAAGGAACGAGATAGGAGAATAGAAGCAACAGAAGGAGGGATAGACTCAAAATACATAGTACTAGATACAACAATTAATTCAAAACCATGTAAATTTTATTTTTGGACATCTTATTACTTATATTTTATATTAGATACTATTCAATTACATGTCCTTATTACACTCAAACTTTTTCCAGGTAAGTTTTATTAATGTTTCAGAATGGAATTGAGCACTATACAATTTACCCTTTTATTACAACATTTCTATTAAGCAAAATTTAGTTTGAACAGTTTATTACTTAAGTTTTCTCTTGTAACCTTCAATTACATATTCACATTGCATTTTAACTTTTTTGAATATTTCAGGTAAGTTATATATGTTTTAGAATGCAATTGAGTATTATGCAGATAAATTTTATCCTAGTTCAACTGTTTCAAGTTGTTTCAATTCCATTTCTCATTTTAGACACTCCAATTATTCAAAAAATTTACTTCATTTCAATAACTGAAAACCATCACTTAACATAGAACTTAAGAGTTAAATATTCGGTTCACTTCAAACCATATTGAAATAAATATATACATACATACATAGATATATATATATATATATATATATATATATTTGGTACATCAAATCATAATTAAGAAATTCAAATCAAATCCATTTTCCAAAACAAAGTGTAGCAAAGCTACTAAGTGGTCTCCCCACTTTGAGACATGAAAATGAATGTCGATGATGCTGCAGTCATCATCGAAATTATTTTCCAGCGACATAAGAGGAGAGTACTAACTTACTTCTTTTAAAATTCTTTGAAAACAATTTCCATTCGAAAATACTTTCAAATAATATATTTTCAAAACTTTGAAAACCAAATTTTGAAAAGCACCGAAAATTAAATTCTCAAATCCTTAATTTAAATTCATTTCATTTGTAAATCAAATTTGTAAACCATGTTTATAAAATTTCATCTCCTTATAACATACAATAATATTTAGCGGTTTAGAAATGTTAACAAAACAATAAATGATAATCTAATACTAACATTTCTAACAACCAATTCATTTAACTATCTAATTTCAGAAAATTATACTTTTGTATATAAAATATAATCATACATAAAATTATTTCATTTACAAATTTTGAAAACAATATTGTGTCAGTTTGCTCTATTTAAGTGTTTTGGAATTCCTATCGATAGCGTTGGCCAGACGAATCGATCGAAACTCAAAATTCAAACTTAACAACTCAAACAACACAATATAAAATATTTTTATATTAATTACAAATACGCTCCCTCATAGGATGATTCAAAAATGGATTTTAGAACAAGGATAAAGATTCAAATTTATAGGGATCCTAATCAAAGAGAATTCTAACTAAGAAGATGGGCTCGAAAGGGAGATAAGATAATTAAATTATAAAAGAGAAAAGATGGATAGACTTATATTAATCGCGGCGACCTTAACTGGGTCAACCGAGACTCCATTTTCAGAAACAATGTGCCCAAGGAATCGGACTTCAACCCTCTAGAAATGGCATTCAGAAAATTTGGCTTTCAACAGATGACTCCTAAAAGTTCCCAACCCATAGCCCAAATGAGATTCATGCTCCTTCTCCGACTCAGAAAAGAGGAGAATATCATCAACGAAAACCAGGACAAACTTGTTGAGAACATCACAGAAAAATGCGATTCATGAGATCAACGAAGATGGCAGGAGTATTGATTATCCAAAGGGCATGATTAATCATTCATAGAAACCATTCTCCATTCAGAAAACTATCTTGGGAATACTTTCCTTGGCTACACGAAGCTGGTGAAAACCGGTAGCAAGATCGAGCTCCAAGAATAAGATTGATGCGGAATTCAATTTCCCGCTTAGGAGGAAGTGAAGTGACTTCCCCCAAAGACATCCGGAAATAGTTGGACAACAGGGGTGGAGTCAAGATCACTAAGCTAAGAATCAAGCGAAAAGATAAAACTGCTTGCATATTTCTGAGGCAATCGACATTCAATCACAAGAGAATTACTCTGGTCGTCTACTAAAGAAACAGTTTGGGCTTCGCAAGAGATAACTGCATCATAACGTTTTAATCAATCACCCCCCAAGTAAGATATCAAATGCATCAAAACCGAGGACATAGAAATCTCCGGTGAATCTACGCCTGTTGTAAAGTAGTTTCACCACTTTACAAATCAAACTAATGTTGGCGGGACCGCCGATGGGATTAGTCACACATAAGGATGAAGTTGCCAATTGAGGTTGCAAAATGTGCTCAAATTTATTATAGAGATCCATAGAAGTAAAGCTATGGGATGCTCCAGTATCAAGAAGAACACGAACAGGAAAAGACAAGAATGGATTATAGAACAAAGGTAAAGTTCCAAGATTCAAAAGAAATCCAAATCAAAGAGGATCCTAAAAAATAATTTCAAGCTCGAACGAAGATGATTCTATGATTAATTCTACTCACTCTAGGCTATTACTACCCTATCTCTAATGAGTTTTTACTCCATATGTTAAGTTTTGCCTATACTAAAGCTCTAATACCACTTGTAACGACTTGGAATTTCGAACCATTCAAATCGACAATCATCCACACATGTCAGACTTGAATTGCTCAAAACAACATATTGTTAATTTTTTTTTGGCAAAACTTAGCATATACAGTAAATAAATCAATCACAGAGTCACAGACATATAGTAATATACAATAAGCAGCGGAATAGATAAATAGTAGTTCATGAAGCTACTACAGAAACATCAGAGTCTGAAATGTATACAACAGAAAATCCCAAGTATATAAAGTCACTAATACAAAAGCAACTGACAAGTCTGAACATAAACAACTGGAAATAACTGAAATAACTGAAAGCTGAAT
The DNA here is from genome assembly GCA_030737815.1 of Allium fistulosum. Lineage (NCBI taxonomy): Eukaryota > Viridiplantae > Streptophyta > Magnoliopsida > Asparagales > Amaryllidaceae > Allium > Allium fistulosum. The sequence goes on from CM060904.1 coordinate 1,257,762,470, forward strand.
AGATGAAAGATAGATCTCCAGGCATAGCTACAAGCTCCAAAGGTGAGTCCCAAATGTTGTGACACTCAGTCTGACCCGAGCATAAAGCAAAACACAAAACACTCAACTTAGGATTAACATTCTTACGCAAGTAAATCAACTCAAGTGAAATGTCCAAGTGAAATGTCCAAGTGAAATGCAATATAACTTAAAGGATGTTTGGGATTCCATCCTTTAAGGATCTGTGGAACTATCTACATACATAGCACAATACGCAACATAGATAATGTCTACAGTAAAGTAAATTATTAAAATAGCATTAAGGCATTACCCATATCCCTCTGAACACATTTTTATATAAATGCGGTAGTCTATACAATACTGTAAACTCCACCAAACCGGTGGGCTATCAGGGAGCACCCCGTAGGTACAAGACAAACCAAACTCACAGTGAGCGCGATAAGGCATATGACAAGGCACGCGAGGTAATGCCAAGGGTAAAATACTACCGTTTTGCGGATCCGGACTGGTGGTAATGCATAGCAGCTAGTACCACCCACCTCGAGACACACTCCCATAATCAAAGGTGCACCCAATCAAATCACAAAGTAATAGATATGGTATCGAAGAAGCATGCTCGATCGGAGGTGCGACTTCACTTGGCTCGGCGTGGCTCTTGTTTTAGTCATATCAAGCTGACACGCGAGGGTCAAGGCTATGTTCATACCTCATATAGACGTCCGCCAAACCATCCTACTTCGTTCTAGATTCTCCACCACGTACACAGTTGTTAAAGTGGTTTTCGGTATTGCCAGAGAGTATGACAATATCCGATCCCGATCTCTTTAACAACCAAACGCTTATTTCACGCCGTGGTCATTTTCATTTCAAACAGTTCATACTTCATATCAAAATATCATATTCACTTCAAAATTATATCACTTTCAAAATCATTTTCACTTTCAAAATCATATCACTTTCAAAATCATTATTCACTTTAAATCGTAACAGTTCCAACTTTAACGGTTTGAATATGGAAAGTAGTTTATATATTGGAATAGTTATACTTTAGAAATAGTTTATATTTAAAAATAGGTTATAGATTAAAATAATTTATATATTAAAAATAGTTTATATATTAAAAAGAGTTTATATCGAAAATAGTTTCAAATTAGAATTATTTCTTCTAATTTCACAAATCAATTCAAAATCAACTTTAATTTCAAAATTCAATTTAAATCGATCTCAGTTCAACAACTTCAAATTAAAGGGTTAATGATTCAATTCAAATTCTCATTAAATCCATTTTTAATTTATATCGATTTCAAATCCAGGTTTGAACTACAAATTTAAACCACTTCCAATTCAATAGGTTTCAAAGTTTAAATATTCAAACAATTTACAATAACTCAATTTAATAAATTTCATTTATATTTACAAATTCAACTTTTATTTAAATTTTAAATTTGAAAATATCCACTTAATCATTTTTAATAACATTTAAATAAAATCTTAAATTACAAATTTAAATCAATATTAAATATTCAATTTCAATTTTATTCATTTAATCACCTTTAATCAAAATCCTGTTATCAAGTTATAAAAATCATATCTTTAAAATCTCAAAATTAATAAGTTCAAATCGATTCTTATTCAAATTCAATTCTTAAACAAATTAAATTACAAATCATTTTTAATTTATTCTCCCAACCTTTATTTATTCAAGTTATTACAAAAAATCTATTTAAAAAAAATAATAACATAAATTCAAATAAACATTTAAACATATTATATATATATAAAGTTATTACAGAAATCTATTTTAAAATATTAGTATAAATTGTAAATAAATATTTAAACATATTATATATATTAGTTAAATTTAATTCTTATTAAATTTTATTATATTAATTATTATTAAATTAAATCTTATTATTATTAAATCTATTTTATTATTTTATATGTTATAAAAATAATAAAGTCATAAGTAAAATTTTATAATTTACATTTTAAAACTTAACTTATAATTTTAAAATTATTAAATGTATAATTTTAAAATCTAAATTTTACACATATATTAAAATTAAAATATCTTTATATTATATTCTAAAAATCAATTCACATATATTTCTCCTTTCCAAAAATTTGAAAATCATTTAAAAATAGACCAACGGGGTCCGTATATAATTTTCTATCCTATGGTCAAGTGATACGGATATTTATCATTTCAACCCACAATAATTTAATATTTACGGGTATATATCATTTCAACCCGTAATCCAAAATTTTCAAAATCAATAAAATCGCTTGGGTTTATCATTTCAACCCATAACGATTTTCCCTAATCCATAATATCGTTCGGGTATGTATCATTTCAACCCATAGGGAATTACTAAACTAACAGGGAACTTGCAGAGTGAGAACAATAAAATAAAATAGCATAACATATCAATTACAAGCATATATAATCATTAACAATTAAAATTTAATATATATACTAATAGGTTTTGGTGTCATATGTCAATTGACATAGGTTAACAATTTTAAATGATAACATATCATATTCAACAATTTAAATAACTAACAATTCAAATTTAACAACATATTTCAATCGTCATTTTATGTGAATTTAATTTACTAATAAATGAATGTTAATCGTGAGTGATCGCTCACCTTTCGAAGCTAGAGAAACACAACAAGCTACGATTTTGAATCACGAACTTGATAATTGACCAATCCAAACGACAATTTCCAAAGCAAAGTAAGGTGAACACGAATTGACGAACAAAGCAATGCTGATAACTTGGAATCGATGAACAAAACAAATCAAGACTAACTTAGATAAACATGAGTTGGTAGAAACTAAATATATATATAGGATATAATATATATACCTTTCTTTTCTCTTCTTTTTTTATAGAGGATCAAGGAGAAATGGTTGCTGCTCGGAACTGCTGTGTGGTGACTAGAGGCGGAGGAAAGACGTGGCTGACTCAGTTGGAGGAGCGATCAGGGTGGTGTGGGGTTGGAGAGTTGTGAGGCTTCGGATGAGCGTGGTGGAGCATTGGGTCAGAGCAGTTGATGAAGTGGTGGGCTGTGTTCGTTCAAGGCTGAGAGGTCTCGGCTGTTAGGTGGCTTAGCTGCGGAGAAGGGTTGGCTTTAGGCAAGATGGTCGGAGGGTGACTGTTCGGTCAGGGAAGAGGATGCGTGGAGTGAAGTGTGATGCGGAATGTGGTTGCGGAGTTATGGCTGCTGCCGCTTGGATCAGGTTGTGTGGGTGGCGGAGGCTCATGGGCTCGTGGAGGTGGATTGGCTGAGGAAGGCGGCCGGCGAGGATAACTAGCGGAAGGCTTTGGCATGGAGGGTGGAGACTGAGTGCGGACGTGGGTGACATGGAGAGGGAGGAGAAAGAGCACGGATGTTTGGCTGCTAGCAAGTCGGAGCGGGCTGGGTAGATGGGAGAGGGAGGTGACTACGGTGGGAAGTCTTTTCGACCGCTGGTTGTTGCGTGGGGTGCTTGTGCGCTGGCAGTGTGAGGCTGAGAGGGAATGGAGGCTGTGGACAGTGGGAAGGCCGAGGAGCAGAGGAAGAGGCTGTAGAGAGAGAGGGGAAAACTGGATGGCGGTGAGACTGAGGCAGTGGGAGGCTCGGCAGCGGAGGAAAGGAAGGGGGATAGGTGACAGTTCGGTCGAGGAAGGTGGATGGACGGAGTAGGTTGGGAAGAGGACGTGGTCGACATAAAAAGATAAAGAACGCGCAGTACCACTACACCAGAAATGTCATTTTGCGACGGTTTTGAGTCGTTGCAAAAGTTTTTCACAACGGCTTAAAGCTGTTGCAAAATTGGCAGTGGTAAAAATTTAGAAACGGCCTTTAGCCGTTGTGAAACTAAAATTAGCAATGGCTCAAAGCCGTTGTAAAACTTAATTTTACAATGGCTAAGAGCCGTTTCTAGTTTTAGTATCACAGGCTAAAAGTCGTTGCAAAACCTTATTGTACATGGGTTTTTAGCCTTTGTTTATTTGGTTTTGCAATGGCTCAAAACCGTTGATAATTTTAATATCTAAAAAAAATTGCTTATTTCTGCGTCTTACAGTAAGATTTATTTCATTATCATACTCATTACAAACATTTGCAAATTTAACATAATATCACAAAAGAAAGATCATTAAACCAAATATTTTTCATAGATTCAACATAAAGACCAAACATAACAAATCTTTTAATTACAATGTTCAACAACAATACGCTACACTACATAGTTCAGCTTCAGCAACAACAATATTATAGTATACAGTACATAGTTTGGCAACAACAACAAAATGATTAGAACAACAATACTACATCATTGCCAACAATACTACATTATCATACTCAATATTGCAGTATACAATACTCAATAAAAACAGAGGTATCTTTTAGGACAGAAGAGCTTACTGCAGTAATCAAACCTAGAAAACCTTCCACGTATATCTTTGAAAAGTAGGAACCGAGACAATTCAACTCTGATACATATAAAGAAGCGAATTGTTACCTGTGAAAAGTAGCAAGCACAAACAAAACAAGATGACTATGGCATTTTCTCAGTTATACTATGGCATTCCTTAACTTGGTACATACTTTGAACAAACTGAGTCATTGCCTCAATTTGTAGCTGAGGCATGCAAGCCTCAGTTTGTGCTGAATTGTAACCGAGGCATGCATGCCTTAGTTTGTGCTGAAATGTCACTAGGGCATTGCCTCTGTTTGTAAGTGAGGCATGCATGCCTCAGTTTGTGCTAAAATGTAAATGAGGCATTACCTCAGTTTGTAACTGAGGCATGCATGGCTTTGTTTGTGCCGAAATGTCACTGAGGCATTATATTAGTTCATTACATATAAATTGAGGCAAATCGAGGCATGCCTCAGTTATGAAAAATGAAAAAGTTAAATTGAGGCTTTCCTATGTCCATTTTTAACTAATAGTACAAATAAACTGGATCAATGCATGCAAAATTTTAATTACGTACATTCTTGTCAAACAATTACAATTAACACCTGAAAATATAAATAAATAAGAACCCCGGTATTTTACAGCAAACGGATGAGGTGTAGATGTGAAACTGAATCCATTCAATCATCCAAGAACATATTATCTAACATCCAAATGCTTTTTTTCAAATAATGATTTTAAATAAATAGATCGTATTTTGATCCGTATATGAAATAAGTTTGTATTAGATGAATAAATTTGGACTTCATTTTGTAGTCCATAATCCATTTTCAGTCCATGTAGTTTTAGCCCATATGTTTAATTTTATGTGTTTACTTTTTCCCCTTTGAAACACCATGCGTACCACACTTGAAATATTGTAATTATGCCTTTTGAGCAAGTGCCCTAGATCATAGTTTTGAGGACCGAGCCGTTTATCGAACCGTAATGATCGATGGTCGGAGGTTTTGACGGTCGAACCGGTTGGACCGTGAAAACCGTACTGATTATTTTTTATGATTTTAGTAGCATAAATGCAAAAAAACATAATGGGTTTGAAGCAAACAAAATGATTAAAACATAGCATAAGTTATTAGACTTGAACATATGAAAGGTACCCAAGTTCATCTGCAGCTTAATCCACATTATCTAACTCAACAAGATTTACGTTAAGAAAATATAGTTATAAGTTGGCTTGCATTGAACTTCAAATCTGTGCATGAAATATATAAGCTTCAAAAATTACTAACCTTCCCAATTGACAATCATTGTGTTTTTGAGAAGCTAGCTAACATGTATACAAATTTGAAAACGTTTATTTTAAATTGTCCCACATCGGCTGATAAATGAGAAGCACCTCATTTTTCATGGATAAATAGCGGTCCAGCTGGGTAGAACGAATTACTAATTTGCAGGCTAGTTTATAGGGGCTATCCTAGAGTTGGGCCTCAGCAAAATATAAAATATTGAATGAAATCGGGTTTACCTTTCCCAAAATAAACCCGGTTTAATTCATTCAAACCACGGTTTTGTAAGGTTATAACGGTTCGAACGAAATTAAGGTTTTAATGACTTCTGGACCGGATTGGCTTTCGGTTCACGGTTTATCCGGTTCAACCGCTGGTTCGGTCCAGTTTTTAAAACATTGCCCTAGATATCCTAGTTTAGCTTCGAAAAACATAGATAATTTCTCTAACTCTCGTTGCTATTTTTATTCATGATTTTTTAATTAGTAGAACATTATTTCAGGTTTTGTAAATTTGTACTATTTCATATTTACAAATTCCACGCTCTTGTCATTATAATTCAAATATTAGTAAGGAATAGACTTCGTTAGGCCAAACACACTGGGTAAGAAAGATTCAATCTTGGATTCTATTGTATCTTGAAGATAATTTTATATACTCAACGCACTTGCTGATTTGATTGAATAACATTAAAGTCGAATATCGTTTTAAAGAACAACTTTGCAATGATCTTTGGAGGAAACTCTTATTGTCATTAACTCCATCGCTATCATTTTTTCATATCGTTAAATCAACAATCCATAAGAAATTAGCCAACTATCTTATGACATTATCTTCAAAATAATCTCACTGCACAATTTTAAATTGCTTGCTACTAGTTTCACAAATTTGGAAGATCTAATGGAGTTTACTTCTTATGATGGTAGAAGACATGCATTTTCCCATGGAGGGGACTTAGAAAGGTGTATGCTTTGACGATGCAAAAACCTTTCTATTTAAAAGCATTATAATTAATGTCTATGAATAAGAACTAAAGTAGACTGAAAAATTACCATCATTTGTGATTTAGAATTACTCACACTCCAAAATTATCCAGCAGAGAACAGTCCTGCATAAAAAGAGTTAAGGTGAGCTTAGTGACTAAATATAATAGAGTTAAGGTGAGTTCATTTCCTATCCTAATTAAGTCAAGATGATAATTAAATCTCAGTTTTGATTCAGTGTTGTGCCCTACTTAATAATAACAAGAATTGCAGCCATCTTACTTTCATGTGGAAGTAAAATTTATAACAAACAATGAAAATTCTTAACTGATAAGTAATTTGTATAATTACCTATCTGTTTCAGGGAATCAAAGAAATGGTCTGTCGGCATTTTTTTGGGAATATTTTTCAATATCTCGTATATGTACATGCATGTATCATATAATATCATGTTTTTGTAAGAAATTCATAAGAAATGGTTGTAACATATTTTATATACATAAAAGCCTTTGATATTTTGAGTTTCCAATTGTCTTTTGCCCATATTTTCTCCACTGATAACTGTCACTGAAGGGAATTTGTGATTGTCACTTTCTTTACATTATACCTCTTCTTGTTCTACGTACAAGTGAACTAACTACCCATTAAATTAACATAAAACTATAAAAATCTGTTATTTTAAATTTATAGATCAGTGATATTTTCATAATCATAATAATGGTACTGTGAAATAACGAATCTTAGCCTCAATGGCATCTCATTAAATTCTAAGCATGATGGCGTTTTCGTACTAGTAGGCACATATTGTGAAGGATCTTAAGTTTTCAATAGTGAAATCCCATTTTCTATAGCAGCAATGGTTTCATCACATAATTTTCTTAGAGGATTCACTGTTCATTAAGCATACACCAGAGTGTAGTTGGTTCGTACCTCTATATTGTTTATTTAATAAAAAAAAGACGAAACAAATGTACCATTTTATGTTCTACTATAGCGTGAGTTGTATGACCAGTGTGATGGCCATAGTTGTATAATGATATGTTTTTTTTACTTAGATCTCTTCTTTCGCATGCACCGGGTTTTTCTTCGTTTTTCAAGAAACCATCCCAATCTTCTTGGCTGATTTTTGAAGGATAATTTTTCCTCCTCTCTTCATCATTATCAAATTTGTCATAGTAGTTTGTCCTCAATTCGCTTTTGTATCTCCTAAATGACCCGCACATTTTTTTATAAATAAAACTCTTTTGCATCTGACTCTAGTTCAAAAAAAGTCTATGAAAATTAAGAGTTGCTTACGTAAAAAAGCAATGTGGCAAAATATACTAACAGAGAAAACTGAAATTGATATATTTTAACTTACCTGTAATTCAGCCCAAACGTCATCCTTTTATTTTTGGGTACTTTATCCCAACTTTCATATGAGATCGGCACATGCATTCGAACCAATTTACCAACTCGATTGCCTATTCTTCAAGCATTATCTGAAATTGGAGCACCAAATGCGTTTGCCTCAACTTTCTCCGGTTGTGTAGATGATGATTGCATTATTGAATGGATTGACAGTTCTGTGGCTTCTGACATTGTTACTCTCTTCTATAGCACTATCAGCACCTCCCTGCATATATAGAAATAAATACGATTAGGTGATTTTTAGTCTACGCTTATATGATGTAAAGTTAGTTGATCATCTGATTATATGCAAGTAAAGGCTGGCTTAGCCTTCCGTGTTTAATTCAATACTTATATATGCAGCCTGCATGTTTAATTATGCTAATTTGTTTTTGTTTACTTATTAAAAGTAATCAACAGTGTAAGACAAAGTAACAATATTAAACAGAAACCATATAAATACCATGTACTTATGCATATGTACATACAATAGGAATATGATTCCCTGTTACGTTGTCCCCATACTTGGATTCATAGACGTTATATTGTAACATAGATAATTCATAATGCTATAACAAGGACGTCTTTTTTTCTCTATGTACAAATAATATTTGAAGTACATGCATTGTGCTAAAAGATACAAGACTAGAATATTAAATAGAACTAGATTAATACCTTCCTGAAGCCTCGCATTACAGTCAAAAAACAGTTATCCGAAGAAGAAACGAAGTAAGAAATTAACCGAAGAAAAGGTTTGAAATGTGGAGGTAAATATGGATATGATAATGAGTTATTTTCCATGAGGAGTATATTCATTGGGCACAGACCTCGGTTTTGAGAAAGGGAAGAAGATTGATTCTTTTGTAAATGTTGAGATTTATAATTTGTTGGTTAGTATTCTTGGGTTGAATGGAGCTTCCTGTTAGGAACTGAGATGTTGGTTTTGATGACAACAACCTTTTTAACTTATCTTATTATAAAATATATACTAACACTATTGTCTAGATAGATATGTATATGCAGGATATATATATGTATATATATATATATGCAGGTATTGATCACTGAAGACTGATCAGTATAAAGACTCAAGACTCAAGATTCAAGATTGAAGACTCTAGAGTATCAAGATCAAGATTTCAAGATATGTGTCTAGTTTATTGTTAAAACTTCATAATAGCACGGAAATCTTCATTCCAAATTTCATTTGGGAAGGAACTCATTTCTATCTTCTTAGTGGCTTACAAACCCACGACAAGTAGCTTACAAACCTACGACAAGTGGCTTACAAACCCACGAACATCCTGGTTTTGTACAAGTTCTCGAGTCCTGATGTGACGAGATATTCTGCAGGAAGAAGCTTGCAAAACTACTTCAAAATGGTTTTTCAAAATGATTTTCAAAACTACTTTTCAAAATGTTTTAGCCTTAAAAATTATCTTTTCAAATGATTTTCAAAAAGATGTTTTAGCCTTAAAATATTCTTTGTTTTTGTTTTTAAATAAACTTTTGTTTTAAACTTCGTTTCTTTTTAAAACTATCTTCTGATTTTTAAATATTCTTTTATAATATATATATACTTGAGATTTAAAATCAAATTTATATATACATTCAAAAAATATATTTTTATGCTCTTCTTTAGTTCAGAACATAGGAAAATTAGTTTATTTTATTCCAGAATCATTTCATCTTGTTTTCTGTTCAATACCATTTTCAAAATAAATTTTACATTATTTTTAACTTAGGGATGTCGACATCATGGGATACCCCATGTCGACATGGTGGCCGTTAAATTCAAAATTTTCAATTTTCAAAAGAAGTGTCTATTCATTAAAATCTCTTCACGAATGGTTATGGCTGTTACTGGTCTATAAATAGCCTTCACAAATGAATTTTTTAACTAACTAATTTCATATTTTCTTCACTCCTTCTCCACAAATTCATATTCTAAAATTTTCATATTTTTAGGATCGTGCCGAAATTCTGCCGAATTCTCAAGTGAATCAAATTAGAATCTCATTCTTGTTTGATTCTCTACCCTCTCTCGAAGATCAAAGTGCTATTCAGAGTTATAGGATCAATTTGTAATCAAAAGTTTATCGAGTCTCTCTATAAGGTGTAGTTGTGCCTGGAAATCAATTGGGTAATCTTGTGACCCGTAAATCAAAAGAGTTTGCCCCGGACTCGTGAGACAGGAGGGTACCTCAAAGCCTTTAGAAACTGAGGATTGTAATCTCGACTTTGGTATAATAAAAATCTGTATGAGGTGTTCTGCCTTGGTATAGGACTAGATGTAGGGTAACTCTGAATCAGTATAAAATCCGGTGTGTTCTTTCCTTTTACTGCTTTTTATTTACTTTCTGCATCTATGTTTGATTCTTTGATTGTTCTGTGATTAAGTTCTTGAAGTTTGCTTAACAGCAAATCGATCTGAATTCTCAAAGAAAGGGTGAGGGAAACCTGAATCTCATCAGAATAAATCTCATCATTTGAGATTTCTGGTTACACAGTTTAACAACTGTGCAACTATCTTGAAGTTTTACATCATTTGGTGTGCTAGCCCTGCCAAGAAAGGGAGATATCAGAGATAGTCTCATCACATATCACCCCTCCGGCTGCCATCATACCATCAGAATTATCAAGATTCGATCAACTCACCTGAAGTGCCGTGCCTAGAGCTACCTGTCAGTTTTGGTATCATCACTCAAGCAGTATCTGGCTGCACTTCAGTCCTGTTATCATCCGTACTTCTGCCTTTCTTTTTCACTGATCATCTTCTTGATAGAGTCTCATCACCATGTCTGAAGAAGGCAGTGACAACACTCCTCAGGAGAATTCAAGAACCACTCAGCAACAATCCAGTACCACTCAAGAACTTATCAAATCCATAATCAAACCACAAAGTCAGATCATCACCATTCATCTTGATGAGTCCAACTACCTGCTCTGGAAATTCCAGATTGAAACCGCTATCAGAGGATATGGACTGCAAGAATACGTTCTTGGAACTCTAATTACTCCTCCAAGATTTACTACAAATCAAGAAGGAAAACTGGTAAGCAATTCTGAATACACAATTCATGAAAGACAAGATAGCCTAATTAGCTCTTGGCTATTATCATCAATTAGTGCTAGTCTATTACCACAATTAGTCGGATGTAAAACCACTCATGAAATATGGCACACTATTGAGCAAACATTTAGCTCTCAGTCTGCTTCCAGAATAATGCAATATAAAAGGAAATTACAAAATTTGAGAAAAGACAATGTCAGCATGAGAGAATATCTATCCAAGGCCAAAACAATTTGTGATCAGTTGGCATCAGCTGGACATAAAGTCATTGATACTGAACAAATTCTGTGCATCCTGAGTGGTCTTGATGAAGATTATGAAGCAGTAGTTGTTGTTATATCATCTAATGAACAGCTACCCTCACTTCAAAGTGTTCAGTCTATTCTCATTGCACATGAGGGAAGACTAGAGCAAAAGAAATCAGTAAATTGGGAACATAATGCCAATTATGCAGCTATAGGCAAAAACAGAAATCAAGAAAAGAATCAAAGCAACAGAAACCAATCTAACAACCCCAGAGGTGGTCAATCAGGTAGATTCAGAGGTAGGGGTGGCAGATGGAACCCCAATAACAGCAACAAACCTAGATGTCAAATTTGTGAAAGATATGGTCATACTACCAACAAATGCTATTTCAGATTTGATGTCAACTTTACACAAGCAAATCAAGGCAGCAATAACTCAAGATCTCAAAATCCTAATGCCAACATGGTCAGTGCACAACAAGAATCAACATCAGAGAATACAAATGCAAACATAGCAAAAACCGAAGATATACATGATGACAGTTGGTACCCAGACTCCGGTGCAACAAACCATGTAACAAACAATATGAGCAATTTGAATCTTGGCAACAAAGAATACAAAGGTACACATTCACTACACATGGGTAATGGCAACCCTATTAAAATTTCTCATATTGGAAAAGCAAGCATTAATGGAGCCAGGCAATTATACCTTAATAATCTGCTAATGGTTCCATTAATCAAAAAAAATCTAATGAGTGTGTCACAATTTGCTAAAGACAACAATGTATACTTTGAGTTTCATTCTACACACTGTCTAGTTAAAGATAATCTAACTGATGAAGTTCTCTTGCATGGTAAAGAACATAGGGGACTATACAAATTTGATGCACCAAAAACAAGAAATGTTGAAAATAGTAAAAAATGGTGTAACATCTCTGAGACTAAAATTACTGAAAATCTTGATGTATGGCATTATAAATTAGGCCATCCTAGTCTGAATGTAATGAGACATGTCTTGAGCTGTTGTGACAACACTCATATTAGCAAAATTCCTAATTGTTATACTTGTACTTTTTGTCAAATGGGTAAAAGTCATAAGCTTGCATTTCCAAATTCCAAGACTATCTACAACAAACCTCTTGATCTTGTTGCTACAGATTTATGGGGCCCTGCCCCTATATATGCTGATTATGGTTATAAGTATTACATCTCATTTATTGATGCCTACTCTAGATATGTTTGGATTTACTTTCTCAAGTCAAAATCTGAAAATAAAAATGCTGTAGAACAGTTTATCTCTAATGCAGAAAGACAGACAAACTGTCAATTAAAAGTTATTCAAACTGATGGTGGCAAAGAGTTTCTGCCTCTGAAAAGTTACTTTCAAACAAAAGGGATAACACAGAGAATCACATGCCCATACACTTCTGAACAAAATGGCCTCATTGAAAGAAAACATAGGCACATAGTTGAAACTGGTCTGACATTGTTGGCACAGGCATCTCTACCACTAAAATTCTGGCCAGATGCCTTCTCTACTGCAGTCTATCTAATTAATAGACTGCCTACAAAGGTTATAAAATTTAAAAGTCCAATGGAAGAGCTGTTCAATGTCAAACCAGATTATCAAAGTCTAAAGACTTTTGGATGCCTATGTTTTCCCTACCTAAGGCCATACAACACACATAAATTAGATTACAGATCTAAGCCATGTACTTTCTTAGGGTATGCTATCAGTCAGAAAGGATATAAATGTCTTGATGAGAATGGCAAAATATACATATCTAGACATGTTATATTTAATGAGCATGAGTTCCCTTTTAGAGATGCAGCAATCAAAACAACTCAAAAAATATGCAATTCCAAGCTTTCAATACCTCAAGTGCTGCCCTCACCAGAGATTGTCATACCAATAAGTAGCAATGGCCAGCACGAAGGAAGTAGCATCAGTCCTCAACTCACAGAATCCACAAATGAACCAGGTCAAGGAAGTGCTTCAGTAACTTCTGACAATACAGCATCAGATAGTCATCAAACAGATCCATGCCGAGTACTGCATGACAATCAGTCATACAGTACTCAACCAGGAGGAACTGCTGCTGAAGTTGGGCACCCAACCACACCTGCACAAACTAGACACCACATGATGACAAGAGCAAAGTGTGGAGTATTTAAACCAAAGTTATACAGTATTGAGGCAGAAATCACTGAACCTACTACTTATCAACAAGCAGTCCTGAATGACAACTGGAAAAAGGCCATGGAAGAGGAATACAATGCACTAATAAAAAACAAGACATGGGATCTTGTACAACTTCCAGTGAATAAAAACATAGTTGGATGCAAATGGACCTTTAGATTAAAGAAAAATCCAGATGGCTCAATTCTTAAATACAAGGCAAGATTAGTGGCAAAGGGATATTCACAACAAAGTGAATTTGACTTTATTAAACTTTTTCTCCTGTTGTGAAACCCACCACTATTAGAGTTATTTTAACAATTGCCTTGCACAAGAATTGGTCCATCAAACAATTAGATGTTAATAATGCCTTTCTTAATGGTGAATTGCAGGAGGAAGTATACATGGAGCAACCACAAGGGTTCATGAATGAAAACAAAAGCCAACTAGTATGCAGACTCAACAAAGCACTCTATGGGCTCAAGCAAGCACCACGTGTCTGGTTTGACAAGCTAAAAGAAACTCTAGCAAAACATGGCTATCACTACAAAAAATCTGACAACTCTCTATTTATTAAACTTGTTAATGATACAGTAGTCTATATACTAATTTACGTTGATGACTTTATCATTACAGGCAATAACAAGTCAGAAATCATGAACATCACTCAATGCTTGAAAGAAGAATTTTCAATCAAGGATCTGGGGGATCTACACTACTTTCTTGGCATAGAAGTCAAAAGAACATCAGAATCAGAAATCCACTTGAATCAAAGAAAATACATCAATGAGATACTGGCTAAAGCAAACCCACTACCTACTCCAATGATAAGCAACATTCATCTATAAAAAAACAAAGGTGAATCAATACTGAATGACAAAGAATACAGGAGCATAGTGGGAGCACTACAGTATGCTACTATCACAAGACCAGATATCTCATATAGTGTAAATAAAGTAAGCCAGTTTATGCAAAAACCTCTTGACGAGCATTGGAAAGCTGTCAAAAGAATCTTAAGATATCTAAAGGGCACAATCAACCAAGGGCTAATTCTACAAACTAGTGCCAGCTTAAATATCAATGGGTTCACTGATTCCGCCTGGGCTACTGATCAGGATGACAGAAAGTCTACGACTGGATACTGTGTTTATCTAGGCAGGAACCCAGTGTCATGGTGTGCAAAGAAACAGTCTACGGTATCTAGATCCAGCACAGAGGCCGAGTTCAGAAGTATTGCTAGCATTACTGCTGAAATTATGTGGCTAACATCTTTACTAACTGAACTTCAGATCAAGACATGCAACAAACCAACTATCTGGTGTGACAATCAAAGTGCTATCTCAATTTCAGAGAACCCAGTACTTCACTCTCGCACAAAGCATATCGAGCTCGATTTATACTTTGTACGAGAGCAAGTAATGAAGAAAAACATTGAAGTCAGATACATACCTTCAGCTTACCAAAAGGCGGACATCTTAACCAAACCTCTGTCTCGACTGAACTTCACTAGATTCAGCCGAGAGCTCGGTGTAGATGAAGCAGATGTCAACCTCAGATCCAAAACCCAAATTTATATCCCAGAGGGTTCCAGAAACGAGAGAAAAGATTGTCAAAGCTCCATCTTACAGCTCGACTGCAAGTAAAATCAGATCTATACCCCTCAAGCAGTCGAGAACAATGCTAAGGAGCTTCTAATCCTCAATCTCCAACCTTTCCATGCCAGAAGAAATTGATTTGAGAAATCGCTTTCGCTAGCGCCTCCAATCGCAAACTCTAACTTTTGCGTTAGGTTTGAGGGGGCATATTAGAGAATGAAGTGTTTGTATCTGTGTATAGGGTTATAACATAAGCGGGTGTATTGTATCTTTATAATAGTCTGGGCCAACTCGCAAAGCCCAATACATATTCCTTGTATTATAAATACATTTGCTACTCTGTACAAAACTATAATCCGAGAATAATACAATTGCTCTCTTTCTTTTATAGTTCTGCATTTGTTTGTGTCATAATTTTAATTTAGTCCATATAAATCTTAGAATCCATTAAACACTATTCACCCCCCCTCTAGTGTTAAATTAACCTTAAGATCCTTAATCCGCACTTCCTTTCACTTCCAATGATGGTTCGGATTCATTTGCAAATGATGTTATGTTACCAAATATGTGATATGAACTTATGAAGGGCCATGGAGGTATGTATGTTCTTTCATTTGTAACCTTACACGAATTTAGAACAGTGATGTTGTACTAATATTCTTTCACGAATAGCAAGTTATTTTATAATATTTGATGAAGTTCATTGAGATCATTATAGTACTAATATCTGAATAGTCATAAATCGACTATATATGAAAAATTATAAAAACTGTATGCGCAACAGGACTGTGATAGAAATTTGTGTGGACAGAAGCCATTGCACTGGGCTGGATGTTTATACAAAGCAGTAATAAACTGTTTGCCTACTGAAGATGCATTAAAATAAGGGTACTTTTGGCACAGTTCCTTATTAAGTTTCAAAATTCACGAAAAGTCCTTCACTAAATTTCAGTGTAAATTAGGTCCCTGTTTTTTATTCACGATTATTGCAGAGCATGATGCAACATTTCATAAAAGTTGCTGACATTTCCGCAACATTTCTGTACACTGTGAACATAGTGTATGAAAGTTGCTGAAATATCAACACTTATTTATAAAAGTTGCTGATATTTCAGCAACATTTATGTACACTGTGAACACAGTTTATGAAAGTTGCTGAAATATCAGCACTTATTTATAAAAGTTGCTGACATTTCAGCAATAATTTTTTTTTATTTTTACAATAAAACTTTGACACAGATAGTTGCTGAAATATCAGCACTTATTTATAAAAATTGCTGACATTTCAGCAATAATTTTTCTTCGTTTCCAGAAAACAGGGACCCGCTTTACAATGAAACTTTAACAGGGACCCGCTTTACAATATGAAAGTATGATAGGGATGCCTCCCTAATTTCCACTTAAAATAAACTGGTTGGAAGTGCATTTGAACTATGTGTTTAGTAAGCAGTCTGCAAAAGAAAACATAAAGCATCTATAACTTGAGTGCTACTATACCATATATTTGGAGATGTGCAGAATTTGGTTAAATACTCCATCTACTGCAAAACTAAACTTGACGAATGAAATAACAAACATATGCAGCATATTAGGACTGAAACATGCTCAGTGATCTTGTGTATGTATTGTAGTCTACAATTGTTGTGTGGAAAGGAAAAAACCTGTAATTTTTCAAGCAAAACAAACTGATAAGAGACGGGTATGCAACATATTTGAGAATACAGTAACATCATTCCAAGAAATGAACGAACATAAAATCTAATCTATCACATACAAAGAAAGCTATAATTTTGTGTGGAAGTTCAACCACCTCCTTACCAGTCATATGAAAGAAGCATGGTGAAGACTTCCAATCCGTCTTCCTCACAACCAAACTGATCTATTTAGTACCTTATAGCTACCATTACTCTTTCCTGCTTTTTCTTCATTATATTTTGTGTTGTTTTTGAAAGTTTTTTCAATAATGAAAATTGAGAAGCGGAGTGGGTTATTATATATAGATATATCAAATATAATAATAGTGGAATAATACATACCGCTGAAACCGATATAGCTATCATATACTAGTTACTGTTACTAGAAAGCATGGAACAGATTCTTGATAAAATGAGCATAGATGGGGGAATAACTTCAAGAATATCGTATGCAAGCATAGGACACCAAGTAGAAAAGCTTCATATGCACACACACACATACATATGCACATTGAAATGATTTTATATAGCTAGTACATTTAACACACACACACACAATGCTAAATTGAAAACTAATCCTACTATGGCTGTTAACATAATGTGATACCATACAGACATGCACAAGTAGAAGAAAAATAAAATGAGGCAAAGTAATGTGTTACTACAAAAGTAATTCCTACTGAATTAAAGAGAATGCTGCTAAGTCCAAGATTTCCTTGCTATAAAAACAAATATAGGTAGCAATCAAGAAAGGTATAAGAAAATGTAGACATTCCCATATAAACACATACTCTTGACTTTACACATACTTGCCTACAGTAAATTCCACTCACACGCATGTGCTTACCCTGTAAACATACTCACACAACTAAATATACATGACATGCCTGCATAAACCAATATACATACACACACGCAAGCAAGCAATCACACAACTAATATATATTCGTATACATAGATGCAGACACACAATAACCAATTTACACTCTAATGCATACCCATATACCCAGTTTTGTACCCAAAAATAATACATATACACACATGAAAAACAGCAGCATCTTCACTGCCCAAACATAGCAATGTCAACCCACAAAAACGCTTAAAAATGCTCATATATACATAAGAATACATACATACTCATCCAAACTAACACACCTTGTTCACTGAAGCTTCTATGCGGGATTGATGCACAGGAAAATGGGTTATTTAAGTATACGATATAAGCATATAAATTATCTAATTAGCATAGCTTTTGCTAGAGAATTCTCACCTAAAACTTGTGTTATCTTCTTCTCCTGCTTTATTCCTAAGCCCTCATGCAAAATCCCCACCAAATCATCTATACTTGAATTTCTTTCACTGCAATTGCAAAATAATGAATAGATTCCCATATTTATATTACATAATTTATAATAATTTATAAGATTGATTGTTGAATTTTTAGTAGAAGAATATTCGCTTAATGAACAATCCCAAAAACTCAAACAGCATTTTCATGCTTGTCAATTTTCATAAAAATCAACTCAAGGAGATTAAGTTTTCGTCAAATCCCTACCCAAAAAATCAATAATTACTACAGTTAACACATAAATAGATAGCCAGTTACTGCTCTGTTACCACATAGATACCCAGAACAAAAATTGATTGACTATTATAATTATATCCACCTTAGCATCAAATTAATAAGTCAATGTCTTTTAGAAAAAAATATCAAGACAAAATAAGTATAAACGAAATCAAATCAAATAACATCTAAAACAGAGACAACCAAACAACAATCATGATATAATATATGATAATTGACAGTAATGAAATACGGTTACCAAAGCATATTATGGATGAATAAACAATTTACCAATAACATCTAAAACAGAGACAACCAAACAACAATCAAGATATAATATACGATAGTTGATAGTAATGAAATACGGTTACCAAAGTATACTATGGATGAATAAACAATTTAAGTAATGATATCACTAAAATAGATCTATAAACATAACCCATATATACTAAGAAAAATACGTTACTCTTACAGTCTTACACGATTATTGTATTTCTAATGATAAAAATCAAAAGAGAACGAACCTTATTGCTTAATTTCGAACAGCCGAGGGTTCCAACGCTTGATCTCAGGTCGATGATGATTTGCAGTTGCTCAGATCGATGATGATTTGCGCGCGGTTAGGGCAAACAGAGGGAAATGGAGGCAATTAATTAGGGCAAATGCATGGAGGAGGGAAATGAAATTAAGGGGCATTTAGTTTTGGGGGGGGGGGGGTGGGGGTTGTGTACGCAAGTGTGGTCAAAAAATAAAAAAAAATTAGGAAAACTACGCAACGGCTTTGAGCCGTTGCAAAATTAAAACAGCCCATAACCGTTTCTAAAACATTTACAACGGCTGAAAACCGTTGCTATTTAGCAACGGCTCAGAACCGTTGCGATTCTTCCGCAGAGGGAGTTGCAAAACTGCCGATATGGTGTAGTGGGTAATAAACTTTATAATATTATAGACTTATATTTTTTCTTTTTTTCTAGAACGAAACAAAGAAAAGAATAAGGCTGGAAGCAAATCAACGAACCAAAAATAAATATTTTGCAATAGGGAATAGAAAAAGCCAATCGTTGAATTTCAGGAAATATAAATGCTAATGGCTATTTGGTTTCAGCCAGTGGGTAAATGAATGGCCACAGGGAAACCAAAAAGGCTCAAAACGGGTACCGATATGGCTAATCGTTTCGCAGATCTCGCCGTGTACCGAATGTCGAAATACAAGAATGAATATACTGTGGAGATCAACACGACGAGACGAACAGAATAGTACATAGACATGAGAGATATGCCCCTCCTATCAAAACTCGATATTCGCTGTCAAAACTGCTGCTAAACCATCGAAAACAAGATAAACGGGGCTAGAGCAGTCCAAATTTGGCAAAATGAAATATGACGTCTCACTCAGAAAATGTTCTTCATTTTTCTTATGTAAAAATATTCAGATTTCAAAAATATTTTATTACCATCAAATTTTAACTGAATTTAAATTTTAAATTGAAATTTCACAACAGAAAAACTTACATATTTTCTGATGAAAATTTGACACTTGCTACGTTAAAATAGACGTATTCCAAATATCAAATTTTCATTCAAAAAAATCTTATTGTTTATTTTCATGAATTTTTTAAGTTAATTACGTTATTTAAATCGTTAAAATTTTCGGATCGTTACATTGTCACCGACCCTTGGGGGATTTTCCCATATCACTTATTAGTGACAACAGTTCTCCATTTGAGATCTTCGATGCAAGACTTCTCGCTACTAATCCTAGGGGTAATTCCCAATAGGATGTGGTAGAAGCGTACCTTCGGTTTATCTGTTTTCCGGATAACTTGTATGGACGAAGGTCTGACATTGCATTTCTAAAACGCACCTACATTGATTTTTACAAACGTACATATGTTCGGTGGTGAAGAAGACAACTTATCTTAGCTTAACACCCTTCTCTGAGGCGTATGAGCTCAGAGGTTGTACATTTGTGGAAACCAATAGTGTGTGATGGAATTGGCAATTTGGCATTCAAAGTGGAATGTGCTAGGTGAAAGCTAATCGTTACCTCAGGCCTCATCATCCGATAATGGCTAAAACAGGGTACGCCGTAAGGCTATGTGGTTCGCAACCATTAGGGTACAATCATCATCTTTCTAGATAACCCTATATTTCGGGTATGTGGTGTATGCTATGAGATGTCTCGAATAGGTCGGTAATGGTCGAGGTGATGTCATATTCGGTTTCTATCCAGGCCATGTCTGAGTGCCAAAAGGGATAGACCGGTCTTGCCAGATGTGGAGGATTGTTTGTGTATCCTCGGTGCATTTCTCTAGAGATATACTGTACGGAAGGTAGTCCCTTACCTTGCCATTGTATGGACCCAACTCCCATACGAACCTTGTAAGAGTTTGTTTTGTGGAACTTAACATATTCGAAATTTAACAATGGTAACAATTTTGACTAAGATTCATAAGTTTACTTGCAAATAATTTTAAAAGGAATGTCATTAAAAATAATATCCCCAGATTTTGCATAGAAAATATTTTGGTTATCATAAGGTAAAAACCCATTCTGTGTTTATATGCGATGTGGTCTTATGAGATACCCTTTGTTTTCAACATCCATATTTTGAGTTTGTCACACCAGTCCCATGACTGATCCGGAGTTTATTCTCTTTTTCCCTTAAACTCTAGGTGCCTTAATTTTCTTGGGCAGCCAAGTAGTTCAGGTTTGACTTGGTGTAATTGGATGGAGCTTGGAGTTGAAGATTTCATGTATATTGTTATCCATTTCCATCCCAACTACATTTTTATTTTGGTGTTTTTAGCATTCGCGAGGACTGTCATTTATAACTGTCCAAGCTGAGCTTAGGATAGACTCTGATAAATGTATTTAAACTTCCACCGTAAAGATTATTTATTGAAATAATATATGTTATTCCTTTTATGTAAGATTATGTTCTGTCTATTTTTCTTTCTTACCTATAAAGAACCGCCTCTCTGGCACTTGGATTTGCGGCACGTGAATATCGAGCATGTATTAATGTAGATTTTTGAAGTTCGAAGAAACGGGTCTTTACAATGCCTTATTAAAATATTTAAATCGGAACACATAAGATTGATTCCTTATGCATTGGCAATATGAATTATCATATATGTTATGTTTTCTACGACATCATGATTTGTTTATGTATTTGATACATGAAGCAAGTATCAAGTCTAAATTGATCTCACTAAATGGTTGTTTTGAGGGGTTTTCATGTATTTATAAAATACTAGAGAATTGTTTTTAGAAACAACAAACACCTATGAAAGAGTGTTCAGACTCAAACTTTCATAAGTAATATTAAGTATAATAAGTTAAGAATCTTTGAGTTGAAAACGTTCCAAATGAAAGACTATGACCGATTCAATGAAAATAGCTAAGTACGTTGCCTTGAATAGCGCTACAATAATAGCAATGTATACAAATATAAAGGCACAAATTTATAACTGAGTCGAGGGTGATTCCAATGTTGAGATTCTCGTAACATTGTTATATGATAACAATGTCATGATATAGTTTATAATAGAACTTAGAGCTCATTGGAAGTCGAGAGACGTACTTCAAATTGTCCACATGATAAAGATAGTTTATCAGTGTCGAGGAGAGTTGATTGACAGTAAATAAATGAAACATAATGGTATACTCGTTCAATGAGACCGACCTAATTGGTTTTTATGAAATTGATTGGAGAAGTTGGAATAACATTCCATAATTGACCCAAAATGCAAGTGGGAGATTGATAGAGTTAGGGGTATGCCCTTTGAGCAATTATGTAATCTATTACATATATCTAACTCGATAATCAATCTTATTGAAAATAAAAAAGCGTTTTCTTTCTATTATATATTTGATATAACGTGTTATATTAGTTAATTTATTTTACTAAAAGTATTTTGAATAGAAAATCCATAAATGGTATGTTTTGTGATAGCAGTTACAAAGTATTGTAACCGTGAGTAATTTATCACAATGAAAATAAATATACCATTTTAAATATTCTCGGTCCTGATGTATCGAGATTGAATATCGATACATCTGTTGAGACTAGAGTATGCAATGCTCTTCAAATTTTGGGTAGTGTATTACGCATGGCTGCTGGGGGCACCAAGTGGTTACTACTGATAGTTATTGGATAACTATGGAATGACCCACTTGATAGTTTTCTGTTGGTTAATATAACTAAGATCAAATAGAAAATATCGATGTGGCAAAATAACACAGTTCTCTTGACTTGAGAATATTGTTGATCTTCAATGTGGAAACTTCATTTTGATTATAATTAAATCGTGGCACGACATCCATCAAACGACTATAATTGGGTTGAGTGGAAGCATTGGAAATGAAACGCTATTCAAGAGAGGATTCGTCTCCTCGGTTATATGAGGTTAGTATCACGGCCAACTGAAGTCAACTCAAAGTCAAAGTCTCTGGCTAGAGCATTTCGGTTAATAATAATTGTTATTATTGAAGCAAGGACTTTGTGTTTGGACTATAGAGTTAAATATGCACGATATTGGAATTTTGACCATTTTCAAATTCCATAAGTCCAAAGTGATATAGTTTTGACGAAGAATATTGGTGTAAATAATAGTTACAATCGGGTAACGCATAACAAAGTAAAATTGGATTTTTTCGAAACGAAGTAAGAGATAAATTTGCCCAAATATCACACCACCTACTAAGTGACTTGTGAATGTTAATATTCGAATAGTTTGATATAAATCACTTACCAAATTTATGTCGCACAACCGAATCGTTAAATACTCCTTGACCACATGATTTTATCTACCAATAATATGCACGACACAAAGCTTTAAAATATATTTTTTTTATTAATTAATTTTATATACATTATTTAATTATATATAATCTTTGTAATTTAAATTCTATATTCTATTCTAATATAAATATGTTTTTATAACTTTATATTAATTGTTTCATATATAAAACATTTTCGGTAATATTCTTATATATTTATATATTATTATTAAATATTATTTAATCAAATTAATTATGTAAATTAATTATATCTACATATATATGTATTATGAAATATGTTTTAAATTTTATAAAATTAAATTGGCACCTAATATGTTTTCGAAAAAACATTTTTTATATTATTTAAACATTTTATAATTAGCTGAAAATTAAAAATCGCTGTAAAATTATTTCTAGTTGTAAAAATTATATATGAAATATTCGAACAACATTGAGGTTAATTTGTATAAGATAGAAATTTTGATTTTCACACAGAAAAGGTAGAAATGAATGTAAAAGCAATGAATTAATATCCACCAATGATTTAAAAATATTCAAAACACATTGAGGTTAATTTGTATAAGATATTTTATTAGACCATACTCATCTATAATTTCTTAAGGTCGATGTGAATGAGATGTTCTGTGTACTTTTTTGGAGTGTCTTATTGTGTTTGTTTACATTTTGGATTTCATTTAATTAAATGTAGAAATTAATTCAACAAGATATACGTCGTATATACTACATAAGGTCTATGCCGCACACATAAAGCAAGTTGATCGAAATTATATGTATATTAGAAGTTTATTCAATTATTTTATTTATATTTAGTTTATTCAATATAACACTTTCAACGAAGATCGTGTGCTTAGCACGGATTTGCACCAGTAATAAAAAAGTACAATAATTTCAAGTTTCTAATTAGTTTGTATTTAAGTTATTTCCATCCCACGGATTTTGCATTCAAATCCGAGCACTTTATACATACAAGACCTCTTTGTATCTTCCAATATTTAAATTCTAGTCTCAGTATTTTGCAATCTTTTCAACCTTAAACATAACTGAATTATAACATATAAACTTATACCATCAATAATGTTTTAACCATTAATATATCAAAGTCAAAGTGATATATTTTACTATTATATGCCAACAGTAGTTTGGGGTAGATTAATCAATATATTCGGTACAAATTTAAATTACTGATCGCTGTTAACATGTCATATATATAAAGGCCTTTTTTGATACAAAGTTAAATTACCTATTACTATTTTAACCGTAGAATTCTCGATAATTTTCAATCTAATATGATAATAAAATTTTATATGTCAACATAATAATATACTTATTTTATAGTAAAATGATCATTAATGCTTATATAACTTCTTAGCAAAATAAAAATAAAATATTTAAGTTTTAAATATATTATAAAATGTTAAAACTAGGATCCGATCCTTATTTCCAACTTAATGCACACAAGTCTAACATGTTTAAATTATATCCTAAAATTACTTTCAATTATTTATTATTTTTACTTTTTGCTTTGTCTCGAAAATCAAATTTGCACCATAGGTTTCTATAACCAAAACCAAAACTTTTGTTTTTGAACATTTTTTTTTACAAATATCCAAATATTTGCAGTTTTTAATTAATTCATTACTAACATCTACAGTGAAAACTGCAAATTTTTACCGTTCAAGAATTGCAATTACTTACAGTTAGGTCTATCTCAAACTAAAAATATGGTGTTTCTGTCGCATGTTTTTGAAAAAATAAGGTTGTGTACGTTTTTTTTTTTTTGAAAATAGGTAAATGGGTTGAGCCCAATAAGTAACAGAGGAAAGTTGTAAGCGGGTAAAAGACTAAATACCTGAATCAACACCACAAATAAACTAACTCCACATAACTCAAACCCTAAACAGAAACGCCTCCACAAAGAAAAACAAAAATACTGGCAGATCTCCGAGATATAGCAGCGAAAATCGGAGAAATCTCGCTAAATCCAGTTTGAGTGTTTAAGGGGGCTTCCAGTACTTCGTCTCACTTTCATTCAACCCACATAACTCTGAAATGGAGTGAAAATCATTCTTTTGGGTGGTTTTCTCTTCAGCGTCAATTAGCGAGTGAACACTTTTACTTGAAGCTTTATTACACCTTAAATGCAGAATAGGCTTGGCGCAACTTGATGGATTGTTGAAATCTTTGGATGCTTTAGTAGAACAAGTTTCGGGCTTGTTGTTGTTATGCTCCAAATTAGTTGAAAAAGCCGTCTCAGACATCCAGCTACTTTCCCTTCTCTCCCAATTAGATAAGTGAAAAATTTGCTTGTTGATAATACTTCTGTTGTGGTTGTAGCCTAATCTTTGATCATTTACAGCCCAGTGAAGCTTATTATCATGCTCACGAAGACTACAATTCATGCAGTAACCTCCAGAACTGTCAGGTAAAAATAAAGTAGTCTTAGAATTTGAAATATTGAAATTAAAGTTCTTATTATTAAAATGTGCCTTGACACTTCCCTTGCAGTTATCAGTTGATATTTTAATGTTCTGGAGGAAATTGTTTGAGCAGTTGCTTGTTCGGTCTCTGTTTCCCTCTTTAGATAAGTGTTTGTTGATATACGCGTTATTATCTCTTGAGTGTGGAGCACAAACATCATATTTGATATTAACTGTTGGTTGCCAATTTTTATCCATGCTCAGATAATTGCCCATTTGATCATGAATATTGTGTGCGCGGTAGCTTCCGCCCCTATCAGGTATGAGATAGCAACTGTTAGAGCTCAAATAGTGCTTATTATTAGAAAATGATAAATTATTTATAAACATTCTTCCCTTATTATTATAGGAGCCTTTCCTATTGTGATGGTAGAAGCGGCCGCTACCAGTATTGACTGATTTGGGAGTGGAATTAACATTATTCAAAGGATTTTCCATCCAATGACTGCCATTGTGATGGAGATGCCTCACATTGGGATAATCATTCCCACTCTGTAAGAAAGATTATAAACTCTATTCATATTTATCCATATGCCAGTTTATATGATTTGGATTCTCTGAAAATTTGCTCTGATTTCTATTTTTACTGAGAAGGATTTGGCAATCCAAATCAATTTTCTTCCAAAGTTGAATGCTTTCTGTTTCTGATTGAGAATGAAGTCTTTGATTTCTTTCTTTCTAAATGTGAAATATTGTTGCAGTAAGCATAATACTAGCTTTTTTGAATTCTTTTTTTCCTTTGAATTTTTGTTGAATATAGTTGATGCTTTCTCTGATGTTTTGAACTGCCTGATTTTGGCTAATTTTGAGCTTTGTTTTGGCAATAAACCATACATGTTTTGTGTAAGTACAGTCAAAAAACAAGTGATTGATACACTCCTTTTCCTCTCGACATAACAGGCATATTGTATCCCCATTTTTGTTCCACTTTAAACATCTATCTCTGGTGGGGAGTCTATTAATAATTGCAAAATAAGCACAATGAGACATTTTTGGACAATTTGATTTATTCCAAATAACATAGTGCCAATCCACTTCAGTTTCATACCCTTTTATAAATGCCAAAGTTTTTTTGAAGGAGAAAGATCCTTTTGTAGATGTTTTCCATTCCCACTTATCTTTTGGAAGATTAGAATCAATTGTTATTTGATTTATGGCAGTATTGAAAATAGAAGTAGCTGAATGCAAAGATGTATTCCACCTTCTATTTTGAATAATGCTACTTACTTTTCCATCAATTTCGCCAAACAAATATAAGTTGTTCCATCCTACAAGACTAACTAATGTTTTTCCATGAATCCAAGGGTCAAACCATAAACTAGTCTGGTTTCCATTTTTAAATTTTCTTTCCAAAAGCTTGATGCCTGCGTCTCTGCTGCTGAGAATATTTTTCCAGACAAAAGAGTGATGATTCTCAATTCAAGTGGTCCAAAAATTCTTATTTTTAAGATATCTTGCTTTCATCCACTTTGCCCATAGTGAGTTGCCATTTACAAATTTCCAGAATAATTTGAGTTTACATACCTCTCTATGCTCATTAATGTCTCTCAGACCCAAACCCCCTACCTTCTTTGATAAACAGATTTTTTCCCAAGCAATTTTGTGTTGTTTTCCTTTCAAGATGAAATTTGCACAAGTTTTTTCAATTTTGTGGATTGCTTTTGCTGGGATATTGTGAGCTTGAATCCAATACATGATGATTGCGATGATGAAAGTTATAGTTAATTCAATTCTTTCAGCTAGAAAGAAATTTGCTAGCCCACCCTTCAAATTTATTTTGAATGATATCCAATAATCTTGTGCAGTCTCTTTCATTGATTTGATCAACACTAAGAGGAAGACCCAAATACTTAACAGGCAGATTACCTTCCTTGAATTTTAAGATATTTAAAATGTCCATTCTATTGGAGCATCCTTTACTAAAATAGATTTTGCTTTTGAATTCATTGACTTTTAACCCAGCATGCTCTTCTAATTTGTCAAATATGTTTGCAATGGATTTCGCACTTTGCGTGTTTGCATTCAAAAAGATAACTAAATCATCACCATATAATAAATGTGTAATATATGGCTTGATTCTATTTATTGGTTTGATATTTCCTCTTAAAAGCTCAATTTCTATAAGAATTGAGAAATACTCCATTGCAATAGTAAATAAATAAGGAGAGAGTGGGTCTCCTTGTCTAATTCCCCTATTGCTTTGTATAAACCCATTAGGAGAACCTTGAATCAAAATAGAATAGGAAACATTATTAATACATTCAGAGATAAGATCACAAAATTTATTGCAAAAGCCCATTTGTTTCATCATATAAATAATGAAATGTCTATTTATTTTGTCAAATGCTTTATGTAAATCAATTTTGACACACATGAGATTTTTATTATTATTATTAAAGTTTCTTATTAATTCATGTGCTAGCAAAGTGTTTTCAACAATTAATCTACCAGGTATGAAAGCACTCTGGTTTTCAGAAATAAGGTATTTCAAAAATATTTTTATCCTATTACATAGAATATTTGAAATAATTTTGTATATGAAATTACAGTAGGCAATAGGCCTATAGTCTTCTAAACAGTTGGGAATTTGAACCTTTGGGACTAATGTAATAAAAGTATGGTTCAATTTTTTTAATATTTTACCAGTCCTAAAAAATTCAGTGATAGAAACAAATAGAAATGATTTGATTTCTTCCCAGTGGGTTTTATAAAATCTAGCACCAAAGCCATCAGGACCAGGACTTTTATCATTATTGGAATTAAAAATGATATTTTTAATCTCCTCAAGTCTGATAGGAGCTAAAAGAATATCATTGTTGTTTTCATTAACTTTAAATTTAGGTTCTATGATAGGAAAGGAATTAGAATAGAGATTGGTGTTATATAGATTAGTAAAATAATTGATGACTTCCTTCCTAATACAAGCCAGGTCACTGATTACATTGCCCTTGATATCAATTATTTTCCGAATATCATTCCTATGTTTCCTACTGGACATTTTAGCATAAAAAAATTTACTAGCTTCATCTCCATGCAATAACCAGTCTATTTTTGCTTTCTGCCTTAAATTTATAGACTGCACATGAAGGGACTTGACTAGATTATTTTGGGCTAGAAAAAAATTGCTGACCTTATTAATGTCTGAGCAATCCTTGTCTAACTCATTCTGTCTATGCTCACAATCATCTCTAATGGTTTTGATTTCATTATTTATTCTGTTTTTATTCCAGATTTTCAGTTCTCCTTTGGTAATATGAAAGAGTTTATTGAGTTTGAATTGGGCATTGCCCAATACTTTTGTGGTTAAGCAATTTTTGACTAAGTCTTTGTAGCCATCTTCATAAACCCAGCCATTAACAAATCTGAATGGAATGTTATTTTTAATATTATTATTTTGACTTAGTTCAATTTGGATTGGTGTGTGATCACTGGTAGCCTGGGGAAGGGTAGAACATTTAAAATCTTTAAAATAGTTTGTAAAAATATTATTTATGAGAATTCTATCTAATTTACAGTGGATATTTCTGAATTTTCTAGATTTCCAAGTAAAAGTATTTCCAACAATAGTTGGTTCAAATAAACCAGTTCTAAGGAGAAAGTTATGAAGCATTTCAAGTTTTTTAAAAGGAATAGGATTCCCACCCCTTTTCTCAAACCCATGCATGGCAGTATTAAAATCACCAATAACAATCCAAGGTAATCTCATATTGGAATTAATTTGTTCAAGGCTATTCCAAAGAGATAATCTTTCAGTTTCACTGTTGGAAGCATAAACAAATGTAATTTCTAATTGAAAACCACCTTTGTTCACACGTTTACAGTGGATAAACTAAAAATTTATAAAATATTGAAAGATGTCCCAAATGTTAGGATCCCAAAGAACCAATATTCTGCCATTACCCCCCATTTGATTATTATTAATAATTTTCCAATTATGAAGATTTTTAATCTGTAAATCTGCAATTTTAGAATTGTCTAATTTGTGTTCAAGCAATCCAACTATACTTGGTTTTAAAGTCAAAAGGAGATTATACAAATCTAATTTCCTTTCTGGAGAGTTTAGACCTCTACCATTTCAAGTGATTATCAACATAATAATAATAGTATTATTAAAAAGGATACAAAGGAGGAGCAGATATGCACTGTGGCTGTTCTCTTCCACCAAAGTCTCCAACCTCTTTCCCTTTTTCTTATATGTTGTTTTGCTAATTGCTTTGAGCTGTTCTTCCCATTTTGAATTTTGAAATGTAATTTCTTTTGAAGTCACAGTCTTCAGCATCTTCTGTGCTGTCTACATTGATAATGTCATTGATGCTTTTCATTTTGTCTCTTCTTTTTTCCTTTTTGACTTTCTTGGTCTTCCATGATGTTGAAGAGGAGTTTGCCATTAAATTGATAACCTTTTGTATACTGGTTTCTAAACTTGGATTTGTGGTAGTAGAGGAAAGGTGAGTTGCAACATGACTAATATTGGGGTTTTTAGATGGTTCTTTGCTGAGAATAGTAGAAATATATGAGCCATCATCTATGTTCATGTTTGCTGATTCTGAGTTACATTTTCTGATTTGGATTGCAGCACTTTTGCTGTTTGCATTTGCTTCAAAAGGATTTTCTGAAATGCTCTTTACGGTTTCAATATTTTTCTCTCCCAGACACTGTGTCTTATTTCCTTCTTGGATATCCATTTCTTGTGTTGATTCTTGAACAGTAATAGTTTTATTGCTACTGTTATTCTTTTCATTCAAGGGTAGACAGATGGATCCATTGTTTGCTTCCAATGCTCTGGCTATCAATGCATTACCCTTTTCTTTTGTGGAACTGCTAATAACATCATTTTCTTGATTTTTCTGTTTCTCTTTCCAGACCATTTTGGTAACACAGTTGTCAATGGTATGTCCAAAACAACAACATGATTTGCATCTAGGGGGAATCCATTCATATCTATGCTTTGTATTAAATTTTCCCCATCGTGCAATGAAATAGAAGCTTCATTTGGTAAATCAGTATTTGTTTGAATTTCCACTAATATTCTAGTAAAAGAAAGCCTTGATTCCTTGGCTGTATATTCATCTAATTTAATAGGGTTGCCCAGTATGCTAGCAATAGCACTCAAAATTTCTTTATCCCATAATCTAAGATTCAATTCCGGGAGTCTAATCCAAATTGGCATTGAAGAGAGCAAATCTCTATCTAGATTGATTTTATTATTCCATTTTTTCATAATAATGAGTTTTCCATTTATAAAATGAGGACCTCCATTAGTAGCTTTATCACAATCAGTTGCATTTGCAAATTTAATTATGAAAAACCCATTGTTACGAGTAAATATGTCAAAATTACCAGTGGGAGTACATGATTTTGCTATAACAGCCTTGAAATGATGATAAGCAAGTCTGCTGCAAAAAACGTAGGCAATAACTGAATGACACCACTTGTTTTCTGCCCTTTTGCTGGCCTCTGCATTCACAAGTACAATTTTCTTATCATTGATTGAGAGAGGAGCAACATATTTTAGATCAGCTTCAGAGTTTGATGCTCCTTTCTTTATCAGATCAGCCAATGAAAAGGCTTTATTCAGGTTAGTATTGAATTGAGGGTCAGTTTTATTTGATAACTGACTGTTTCTTGAATGGTTTTTGAATTTCCAATTTGCGAATCTGATTTCAAACTAGTGTAAGAAGGGTTTTCAACATGATTTGCTAGGTTTCTTGAATTCACAGTGAATCTTGAATGAAAAGATCTCGGTTAGAGTTTCTGAATTGATTTGAGTGTTTTGTATTTCCCTTATTCAGGCTCAGCTGGTTTGAACCAATTCCAGATTGATGTTTTAGATTCTCATTTCGGCTTTTTCTAGACTGAACAATCTGAAATCCCTCTTCATCAAATTCAGGAGTGATTTTAGAAAAAATTGATTGTGAATGCAGAATGATCCGGTGAAGGAGGAGAAAGGAATGAGGAAGAATGAGAAGACACACCAATCTGATCAAAACTAAAGATTGAATTGTCTTTGAGATTAGTGACTTCCGCCATTTTTGCATTTGATGTTTTTTAGAAATAAGGCTGTGTACGTTGAAACTTGAGTTTTTTTACAAAACCTCCTTATGAAAAATTACACTACTGATTATATAATAGTTAGCAGTTTTAGCCATTTGAAAACTAAATGAAGATTTAAACCAAGTTCTTCCTAAATTATCGCGTTAAAATGTTTAATTTCAGAATTTGTATTTGAAAGTAATCTGATGTGGTAAATAAACGTTAGGAACTAGCGTGAAGGAAAATTAATCAATATCACCGACTACCGGATTTCTAGCGTCAGTTTCGTCGAAAAATAGTCTTAAGTGTTAACAAAAATCTTAATTTGAAATTTAACTAAGTGGCAACCGTGTAAATCCAGTGTAAACCAAGACCACATTTGTATTAGGTCCTAACTACCAACCCATAATATTCACTTCTTTCTCATAATCTCTACCATCACTCCATCTTCTCTCTGCATTCTCTCTCCTCTCTTTAATGAAATGAAAAACCAGAATTCAACCAATAATATCAGTTCCGATATCAAAACATTAATCTCTGTGGCAAATACAAGAAGAACAAAGCTGTTTACATATAGTTTTGTCTTTGCATTTGTTGTGTGCACTTCTTTTTTAGCTTTTAGTCCTTCAGTCAGTACTTCGTCACCTTGGTTTAATAATCTCTTTTCTTCTTCGTCTATCTCTTTTAATTCTTCTATTTTTTCCAAATTCTTTCCGAATTCTACTTCATCGGATACTTCAGCAGAGAATCCTGATTCATTCAGAGGAGATGGGTCGCGTAAAAATCCGATTTGGAGAGATGGGTCTTTGCCAAGTGAACAAATTTCGAAGAATTTGAATCAAACTGGAAATATATCAAAAGAGAGCGAGTTAAATTTTGATAAGAATACAGTAAAAAGTGCTACAAATTCTGATAAAATTGGGAATTTGGATAGCAATGGTCAGAGTAGTCTGCATGCTTCTGAAAATTCCATCAATAATCGAACAGCAAATACTGAAAGCGAATCAAAGCCAATGAACGCTACACAAACTAAGCAAAATGGTACCAAAGCTCTAAATTTATCAAGTTCATCAAAATGGATTGAAGACATGATTGGCTGTGATCTATTTGATGGACATTGGGTTAAAGATGATTCATACCCTCTATATCCCCAAGGATCTTGTCCACACATTGATGAATCCTTCAATTGTTTTTTAAATGGTCGGCCGGATCAATCTTATCAGAAACTTAGATGGCAGCCTAGTGGTTGCAATATTCCAAGGTGAGTTTTATTTATGCCATATTAGTTAAGTTTATAAGTATTTAGTTTAAATTATAAATATATAGATGATGTGTCACATGCATAAGGAATGATTTATATGTTGTTTAAATTTGATGATAGAATGAATGGAACTGATATGTTAGAGAGAATAAGAGGAAAGCGCCTTGTTTTTGTTGGAGACTCTTTGAACAGAAACATGTGGGAATCTCTTGTTTGTGTGTTGAAGAGTTCAGTGAAAGATAAAAGTAAGGTATTTGAGGTTTCTGGAAGTCATAATTTCAGAATTGCAGGCTCTTATTCTTTTCTGTTCCAGGTACAATTTTGTCTGTATTACTCTGTTAATGTTTAACATTTTATTTAGCTGCAATATGGATATGTTACTGCTTTATTGCAGCAGTTTTGATCATGTTTATGATGTAGATACATTCAATACAAATGTATGTATATCAGTATATGCTGCATATATGTATATGTATATATGTATGTATGCATTTAACTTTAGTTATGCTTAGTTGATGTATTGTGATTGTGGTATGTAGGATTACAATGCAACAGTAGAGTTATTCTGGTCTCCTTTTCTTGTTCAAGAGTGGGAGATGCATAACGGAAATGGTACAAAAGAAACTTTACGTCTTGATATAATTGAGAAGTCATGGCCTCATTACAAAGATGCTCATGTCTTAGTTTTCAATACGGGACATTGGTGGACTCATGAGAAGACTTCAAAAGGGTAATTCTAATAACATCTTAAGCTTTAATAGTCGAAGTTTCTCTTCTTATCTCATCTGACTACAAGTATCATGAGAAAATTCACTTTTCTATTGAAACAGTGTTGCTAATTTCTACTACTTTTTGGTTTTGTTTTATAACATAAGCTATTGTTTTACGCTGTCTGAAATATATACAGGAAAGATTATTATCAAGAAGGCAATAAGGTTTATAATGAACTTAACGTGGTAGTAGCATTTCATAAGGCTCTAAATACATGGGCCAAATGGGTTGAGGCCAATGTTGATCCAACCAAATCTTTGGTCTTCTTTCGGGGATACTCTGCTTCTCATTTCAGGTAAATGATGCTTTTATGCTATATCTTTATGTTTCTAGCATCAAAGTAATGAACTATGCTAACCATGGTATTAATTAATGCACTAGTATTTGAGCACATCATTAATTTTATGTCTGTAAACTTAAAATTGATAGGAATTTTTCAAACAGCAATTTACCATTTAGAGAGATTAGAAAGTGGTTCATCCTTCAATTTTATGGCAAAAGTGAATAAGTTTTCATCAAAGATGTTCATATCGTATTTCTATTTAATTACCTGAAATATGAAGGCCTCAATTTTGACCTGGTTTTTTAAAGAGTTATTGAATATGATTTGTTTGCATATTTAAACTAATGATAGCCACCATCGTACTTCATTTTATTTAACCTAGTATTTACTACAGGAATAATATAATTTATCATAGGAAACTAACTTAAGCATAATTTCTTAAACTAATGATAGCCACCATCATACTTCATTTTATTTAACCTAGTATTTACTACACGAATAATACCATGCTATTTATCATATCATAGGAGACTAACTTAAGCATAATTTCTTAATCATGCATGCATATGGTTGAAGCATAATTTACATATAATAGATGCTTCTGATGGTCCATGGATTGGAAAGAGTACTTTCTTTCTTTCTTTTCTTCCTTTTGTGATAAGTAACAGTCTTTCTAACTTAAAGTCATACTAGCAATATATTCCAAAGATTCGCTATATTTCTAAATCATTAGTTTATGTTTGAGCATACTTTGATGCTTAACCTTTACCTATATAACAACTGAAACAAAATAAATAAAAAATTATAGTGGAGGACAATGGAATTCAGGAGGAGCATGCGACAAGGAAACGGAGCCAATAGAAAATGAGAAATTTCTTTCAACTTATCCTTCAAAAATGAGCGTTCTTGAAAAAGTGCTTAAACAAATGAAAACCAATGTCACGTATCTGAACATAACAAGAATGACCGACTACAGAAAAGATGGTCATCCTTCTGTTTATCGCAAACAAAAACTAAACGAGGAAGAAAGGAAAGATCCGATAAAATTCCAAGATTGCAGTCATTGGTGCTTGCCTGGTGTACCCGATTCCTGGAATGAGTTATTGTATGCAGAGTTGATTATCAAACAATACCAAATGGCTCATTGAGTTTCATATCATATATTGGCATTTCTTTTATATATTGGTGACGGTTACTTGCATGCTGATTCTTGAAAAGGTTTGAAGTGGTAAAGAGTCAAGGAGATGATGAATCTGCAAATGGCATATGTTCACTAGATTAAGGAATAATACTAGAGAGAAAGTTATAGTTTTACTTGTTTAATATATCATAAAAAAAGGTGAAATTTGTTGACAATATTTTCTTTCTTATACTGTAATTCTTTTGGCCTATTTAGGCATTAGTATATAAAAAGGTTCAATAAAAACAGTTTATTAATTTGTGAGTAGATTATTTTGTTAGTAGCAAACATGTATAAATTTGTTCTGTATGTTGTGCAATCTCATACTGCTAACCGTGAAGTTGTGTTTGCTTTTCATATTTAATCAATAGTTTTTTTTTTCTTTCTTTTTTTTTTGGTTAAATGTCAAAGATATGTTCAATCTGAATCTACATCCAAATCTAGAACTTTCCTCTAATGCATGCTTGTTTAATGAACTGCTTTATATTGATTTTTTAAATACGCTGCATTTAAAGAAAGCACTTAACTGATTTCTCAAGTTGGTGTCTAACTGTCTGATGCTAGCAATTAATTTCTGTCGTATTAATGGCTCAAGATATTGAATCTGATCAATTTGTGTGAGCATAGTTCAGGTACTTTCACGTCCTGGCGTTGCAAATTGTGTTATTGTAGTTTGCTGATCCATTCTCATCTGTAGATAACTATAAAAAATGTGTGTATATGCAATTGACTTTCTTTGCCTTGTAAATCAAAGCGATATCCTACTAGATATCATTTGTCTTGTGTCAGCGGTTTGTATCTAAATAGAATATTTTAGGAATGTTGTTCCAATTTTCATCGGAATCCGAGTTCAAATGAAAAGTTATTCTTATTGAAATTGCCAAGTATAGCTAGTAGCTGTTTTGAAGAACTATGATCGAGATTCTATGTATGGCTTGAATTGGCTTTGTACTGTGTTCCTTAGGATGGTATGAAAGTATTGGTGAAAGTATAGTTCAATTCTGATCCAAGGCGAAGAATATACAATGATCTGAAGGAGGGTCATCGTCTACGGCCTAGTAGTTCGTCCTACCTAACCGCCTATGGATCTAACTACTTGAATATTTTTGGATATAGAGGAGTGATAATGATAAAGAGTACATGAAAGAAAGGATTTTAAACAATTTGAAGAACTACAATAAGAAGTACGGAGGGTGTACGAACGAAATGGATTTTGGTTTGAGCTAAGATCAATAGCGAAGAAACTAATCCATCTTTAGGATTTTGGTTTGGGCCATACAGAGCCATTTGGCTCCTCATCTTATCTTGTCCATCTCTCTTGCTCTACAATACGTCGTATCCGCTTCATATCCTTACCGTTCCACTTCAAATCTGACCCATCACTTAACTTATTTACTCCACTACCTATCTATTCCAAAACAAGACCAATCCAACATCGATCCTGGATTTACCATATCACTCTCTGATAAGTCATACAAGGCATATTCCATCTATGAGCTTCCAACATCAACTATAAATAACAAAGTCGATCCAACATCAAGGCGGGCTTTCCTCCTCCATCATAGCTGAAATTCCACCTGATTCTCTGCTGATTACTCCAGTTTACATTTGATTCCCAAATCTTCTGTATTGAAATCATTATTGTAACAAGAATCATTAGTATTAGTAAACAATAAAGTGAACATAGATTGAAACAACCCATCATTTTCGATCCTCTAGTGTAGCACCGAATCGACTTTCAAACCATGAAAGCCGAAGAAGATGAATTGTTGAGGTTATGATAATAATAAACAAGGAAAGACTCTAACTACATGGTTTAAAAATCCCAACGGAAGGAACAATAAATAATATCAATATCCATATATTCAAACAAAACCATAATCATATGTCCATACAAAACATGTAACGACCCCGAATTTTAATTACATTTAATTGATAATTAAATGAATTTTTGAATTAAAATTGTATAGTTAATTGAAAATTTAAGCGAGTTTCCCCGAACTCAAATTAATAAATTTTGTATAAATCATTTAAATTTAAAAATACTGTAAATATTGTATATATGTGAATATATATGTATTTGAGCATATATGAGTAAATTTGAAATTATATATATATATATATATATATATAGATATATATATTTTTTGATTTGAGTTTAAATCTAGAATAAATGGTTTACTAATAACAATTTGAGTTTATAAAAATATATTTATAGAATTCAAATAAGTGTAGATGTTAAACAAATATTTCAAATAGATTTATAGTTATATAAAATGTGAAATGAACATATTAAATAAATTCAGGAAATTATTGTCAAGGACAAAATTTTTCAGCATTTTAGCATCAAGGACAGACCTTCAGTATTTTAGCTTGAAGGACAACTTTCTTTAGGTATCAGTTTTTAAGTTTTTAAGTATCAGTTTGTAGTTATCGGTAGCAGTTTTTAGGTATCAGTTTTTAGTTCGGTAGCAGTTTTGAAAAAATGTTTGTCCTTATGAATAATTTTGAAAGAATGTTTGTCCTTATGAATAATTTTTAGGAGAATGTTTGTCCTTGGGGGTAAAATATTGAGGTCGTGTCCTTGAGACTAAAAATATACAAATTTTGTCCTTTAAATTAATTCCCCCCTTTCTTTTGCAAGTGGAATTTTTTTTAAAGTGATATTGCAAAAGAAAAGAAAACAAAATAAAAAAAATACATTCAAGTATATTTTAGTGTGAATAAATATACATAGCTATGTATATACACTTGCAAAAGAAAGCATATATTCAAGTGTAAAACAAATATATATCCCTCAGCCACCAACTATCTCCTATATGGTACAGCTGAAATGGGAAAAAGAAAAGAAACAATATATGAATTTGTACAAGTCAAATATAAGTATGTAAACACAAAGTAAAAGAAGATATGTATATAACCATATAAGTACATACGAAATATAAAAGAATGGATAAGTATGGCAAAGCAATTAATGCCATATCTATGAGTACACCATACATATATCCATCAGCCACCGAAATGAAGAAAGAAATATTCATTTGTACATGGCAATTAATGAAGCCATCACAACACTTTCTATCAGCCTCTATTTGCTAGAAAAAATCACTGACCATTGTATAAAAAAATACCACTTTGTATTGTACAAAAAAATATAACATCACCTGTTAATTTAATTTATATACATCAGCTTTTCATCTCAGTTTTCGTCCATTTCAAAACTAAGAAAAATATGAATTTGAAAACCATTTCAAACTTAAACAATACTTCAATTAAAACAACAATGTAATCAACTACAAACCAGAGATCAAAGGCTTCAGCTTGCAATCTCAAAACCTGGTTCAAAGAATAAACTCTGTTTCTTTTCTCTGGAAACTAAGGTGAGTAACTTCATTTTTTTAAAATGCTTAAGTGTATGGTTGCTTGATTTATGTCTGAAATAAATTGTATTTGTGTTTATATATTGTTGAATTTCTGTGTAGGGTGAATGCATGTTTGTATAACCTGTAAGTCACCTCTGTTCAAAATTTGCAAACTCAGTTTATAATTCAAAAAAATTATTTTCTCTTGATCCAAGCAAAATCTGGATTCATGATTTAAACAAAACTTGATTGTTTTATCATAAGATTTAATTCCAAATTATATTTAAGTTAAAACAACTTAAGCATGACTCTGGAAATCAAGAAATCAGAGCGAAACTCTAAATAAGTCAAAAATTCAACTTCTTATTTTACGACTTCAGGTATATAGACTGAATTCTCATACTTTAACTTGATTTTTAAGGCAAAAATCATGATTTTTAGATGCACGGGTCGAGGGTAGTTCTTGGTTGAACGGAAATTGCTTTTCGACCAAATTCTGGTGATCGAGTTGATCGGAATGTTTGAGGTTCTTTCTGGTGGTAGTGGAGTGATCAGAGGGGGTGGCAAAAATGCCAGGAGGATGATCAGGGCTCGGTGGTGGCGATAGGAGGTTGATGAAGTCTGTTAACCTAGTTTTGGCTGGTCTGGGAATTGTGATCATCACGAAGTCTAGGGATGATCGATTTTGACAAAACTCTGGGGAATGGAAGCTGGAGTGTAGGAGAAGCCATGGTCGGTGGTGATAGTTCTCTGGTGATCGGAGAGGCGAGTTCGAGCCATTGACAGGTTTTGGGATCTGGTTGCAATATTGGTTCCAAGTTTTGGGTTTGGAGGTAAATCTCGATTTCGGGTTTCTTTGGTAGATCTGTTGGTCGATGTTTGGTCTGGGGTTGATCGCTGATGTGAGGAAGGTATGGATGATGACCGGAGTCACGGTGCAAATGCACCGTGCACTTTTGTATCTGGTAAACTTTTGGGTTGAGTTCTGGAGTGAGGCTCGAGTTTTCTCAAGTAATTCGGGTACCAGACTCGAAGTAAATGAGGTTCTGACTCGAAGGAGAACTATGTTGCCTCGGGTATTTTGTTGGCTACAGGTTTTTACAGAAACCTGTTACCCAGTTTTGATTTTTTTTTAATAAATTTCAAAACTCAGTTTAAATGAAAAGTAGGGTTTTAAAAATGAAGTTTAAATATGATTCGAGTTAGATTTGAATCTCAGTTTTAAAGATAAAATGAAGTTTTTAAATTTAAATTGTTTTAACTAGTTAAAAATGGTTAAATAGTTGAACTCTAAAAAAATGAAGTTTTAAATGTAAGAAAAGCTTAAAATCTAAGTTTAATCTGGAATCAAAAATTTAATATGTGTTTCAGTTTTGAAATAAATGGAAGTCTTTAACTATAAAATGATTTAAACAATTTTGATTGTTAAAGTGTATTTTAAAATTAATTTGAAATTAAAATGAAATTGGGTAAATGATTAGAATAAGGGTAATTTAACTTTAATTAATTAAAAATCTTAAGTGTTTTGACTAATTTAATTACCTACATTTCATTTAAATGAGATTTAAATGATAAATAAGGAATTTAATTAAGAGTCAATCAATTAAAAGGATAATTTCATTAATTAAGAATTAATGATTAATGGTAAATTAACTTATGATTGAAAGATAATTAATTAGGGTAAATAAGGATTCATTTCAAAGCTCGAATTTGAATTGAAATTTAAAAGTAAAATTGAAATCAATGATTTCAAACATATTGTGGAAAATAATTAAATCATAAATATGAATGGGTTTCACTTTAAGTAATGAAGATTAATGATTTATAATTCATTAATGAATGAATTCTTAATGGTTAGTTAATCTATGATCAATAATGATTAATATTAGTGAATTTCTTTAGAAAAGGAATTAAAGAAATTTAATAGTTGTTGTAGGTCATTAACTAAGATTATTTAAATAAATAATCAATGTGATTAATTTTAACGATAAATTTAGATGAATTAATTTAATAATAATCATTTGTGGAATTGTTAAGTATCATTACTTAAGTTTAATTAATCGAGAAAAAAAATCACTTGACAATTTGGAAAATATAATTACTTGGAGAAGTAATTAATAGATAATTACTGGATGTAATAAATGAAATGATGATTAGAAATTTGAGTATAATTATGTGTTAACAATTAAAGAATTAATTAATAATTGTAATTAATTAAGATTAAAGGTTGATTGATTCATTAATTAAGATTGATTAGTTAATAACTTAAGACTAACTAATAAATTTGAAAGGGGAATTTATTTCAGATAATTTAATAATTAAAGATTAATTGATTCATTGATTTAAAATGATTAGTTAATAATTAAGGGTTAACTAATAAATTTGAAAAGAAGATTTATTTCAAATAATAATTAATACATCTGATTTAAATTAATCAGTTGTTTAATAAATTCACTTGTGAATGTTGGATTCGACTAAATGATTGATTTATTTGACATCTCTGATCTGTGATGCTTTGTGATATATTCTGATGTGTGTGATCTGTACTGTAGTTATTTATCTGGAATGAATGCAAATTATTATCTGTGATTTATATATCTGTGATCTGTGATCTATAAATGAACGATAAGCGTTATCGTATACCGCTTACAACTATATTTCTGTATTCTAATCTATGATGATTGAATGATATTGCACTACTGTGTGAAACCCCGGACTACACCTTACACACACAAATATGGATTTCACGTGGAAATCAGTTAAGTCACAGATTTTTGACAATTTTAAAGTTTGAATTCTTGAATCCAAATAGTTTTGTAAATTGGGATTAAGAGCTTTGTAAATGAGTTTCAAATGTAAAAGTTATTTTAAATAACTTAATAAAACCTGATATCTTAATAATTTGATTTAAATTTGAATTCAATACTTGAATTGAATTCAATGATTTGGAAAACTAATTGTTTTCAACTGATAAAAGCTCTTATATAAGAAATGGATTTCCAATTTGAATTAAAGGAATTTCAAGTTTGAATTGAAAGTGGTTTTCCAAGTTATGAATAAATCTTTGGAAACGTGTTTTGAAAACTATCAGTTAAATCTTTGTTTTCAAGACTTAATGAGTTAATCCAATTGAAATGGAAAATAATTTGGAAAATCTGTTAATGAATCTTTTGTTAAAAGTTTAAAGTGTGGAAATTGTTTAAACCGTTGAAGGTTGTTAAAATGAATCTTTTTGTTTAAAGATTTGAAAATGGTAATTTGTTAAACCATTTGAAAAAGAAAAGTTAGGATAATAAGTTGTGACTTAATTGAAATCCCATTATCCATATATTTTGTAAATATTACGCTCATTATTCGGTTTAACCGGGAGGGGACCTTTGTGTCACATAACCCATTCTGAATAACGATACGTCGTATATGGATGGAATTTGAAGGCCGGTGGTGAAGACCGGGTATTTGCGAAAACGATAGGATGATCTATCGATTGTCTCTACACTGAGTCGCGCCGGTATAGAGATCTCTTAAGTGATGGGAAATCCGATCGGGATTGTGAATACTCGGATTGCAAGGGCTTCTTCGGAAGTGCCTTCGGTTCTGTTCGAACCCGGAACAGACTTGTATGGTTACATGTCTGACATTACAATTTGAGATATAAAGCAGATTTCTTTCAAATACATTTCTGTTGGTGGTGGAGAATTTATTCTCTTAGCTTAACACCCTTCTTTGAGACGTACGAGCTCAGAGGTTATATAGTTGAAGGTTATCAGCGATATATTCCCAATTTGGTAATGTGGCATGCTGAGTGTTGCTGTGTGTTGATCATTTATTGATCATTTGTGATCAAAGCGTGGCTTTGTGGACGAGACTTCGTCGGACCTCACAGACCGGAAATGGTCAAAACAGGAATATGCGGCAAGGTTATGAGGGTCGCGCCCTTTAGGGTATGTCATTTCCTTCTGGAAAAGGGTGGTATCAGGTATGGAGCCCTGGTATTTAACCTATGTGGATACTCCAATCTCATTTATTGTGTGATTGTGTGTTTATCGAGGCGCCTCCGATAAAGGTCCCAAAGGACCGGAGGATGGCATATTCGTGAGTTACTTGTTACAGGGGTAACCCGGCCTTGTGTTGGCAGAGAGCAGTTGTCTCTCGGGACATCCAGCCAGAGGCGATCCCATGTGGCGGTAGGAAGTTCCTTAGCCTGACCATTTGTTGGAAATCCAAAGAAACAATACGAACCTTTACGATTGCAATTGTATAACCTGTCTCCTCAGGCGGCAGCTATAGCAGGCATAACATAATGGTACCTATGCTGGCTAAGATTAATATTGTATTTTCGAAATGATTTTGTACAGTATGCACTAGTAATAATATCAAAAGAGTTTTTCTTTTGCGTAGTAAGCATATTTGACTATCATAAGAAGCAATCTCCTCCAAGTCTGCGATTGTATTGTGTGTGTGGTGGGAGGTCTTATGGTAGTTTCATTTTCCAAAAGCATTGCGGGTTTCAATGTTTAAAGTTCTTTTGTGGTTGTTTTAAAGATAAATTGTTTTTGTTACTCACAGCAGTCCCACGACTGACTCGGAGTTTATTGTTCCTTTCCTAAACTCTGGGTGCTCATAATTTTTCACACGAGCAGTCTAGAGTTGGGTTTCTTTTTCAGATAGTCAGGTTTAGTAGATTATCTGGAGCTAGTTCAGTCCTTGGACGACTGACCTTGTTTAGCTTTGTGCATCGTGGTGTTGATTCGAGCTAGCTATGGATTGGAGCATTCTATTGGAGATATTCTATCCGCTGCTGGTGTTATCCATTATTGTTATTTCCGCTGTAGCATTGTATCATCAGTTATCTCTGATATTGTTGTATCAAATTGATATCATTGTTGTATATCATACTGGATATTGTATTCATTGGAGTTGTATATGATATAATCTATTTCTTTATTCCGCTGTGTTGTTATACTTAATGGTGTTATAAGCTCCGGTGAGCCAGATTTGGCGTTTGAATCTACGGCATTTTGAGTACAAGTGAAGTACGGGTGCCGATTTTCGAAGGCTGAATTTTGGATCGCTACAAAACCAATCCAGCAATCTGCACGCTATCATATTTAATGTCAAATGTCAATATATACAACATATACATAAGTAACGTCTTCATCATCTGCACCTTCAATATCACTTACATCAGCACATCTACACACTCCATCAATCTATTGATGATAGATACATACAGTGCCGGCCCTTTATATTGGGTTGCCCTAGGCGAAAGATGAAAAATGGAGAGGTAGGAAAAAATTTGTTGCCTCTGGACCAAGGATATGACAAGTGCATAGACAACCAACTTAACTAATGACTCTTTGTTAAATGAAATGCATCTGCAATTATTTAAAATATATTGTTCATCATCAATATTTTTCTCCACCCGACTGTTGCCCCCGTCGAGGGGGTTGCCCTAGGCAGCCTGCTTGGCCTTGCCCTAGGGCCGGCCCTGGATACATAGAAAAATATGGAGAGGGACCAGACATAAGTCAGAATGAGTGATAAATATTTAATTCACATGTACTACAATATATTTTTGAGAGAAATGTATGATCCTCTAAAGTAGAGGTGAGCACACATGTACATACATACATACATATATGTGTGTGTGTGTGCGCGCGTGTGTGTGCGAGTATTTTGGCACATGCGATGCACGTGCTCATGACGAATTGGTATCATAAGGTATTATTTGTACGAAAATTCAATCAGCAAAAACAACTGCAAAATAAGAATTTCATTATTATCAGGGAGAATATATACCGAAAAATATCCATAACCCTAGCTATCATCGAAAAATATAATCACCAACAACTCTTTTTCATCAAATACCGACTTAAAATACATCAAAAGTAAACCCCTATATATGTTTTAAACTGGTTGCTTTCATGAAACAAAGAGCTGGCATGGAACTGTGTATGTGAATGCATTGTGTGTACTAATATCTTGCATTAGTGCTTTCTTGAACATGTTTAAACTAAATTTCCTATTAACATAATATAGACACATTCCAAGATCATTTTAGTATAGACAACACTTGCCACATGTGTAAATTGCAAAATCAGTACAAATATAACA
The DNA here is from genome assembly GCA_030737815.1 of Allium fistulosum. Lineage (NCBI taxonomy): Eukaryota > Viridiplantae > Streptophyta > Magnoliopsida > Asparagales > Amaryllidaceae > Allium > Allium fistulosum. The sequence continues at coordinate 1,257,807,179 of CM060904.1, forward strand.
TGCAAATTTACACAGAAATGAAATTAGGTTGAAAGTGTTTTTCATATTTCTGAAGCTAAAGTCGGCTAATTTGTTAAAGATGGATAAGTTGATAAAATAAACAAAAGCATACAAAAATATGTTGTACGTACAAAATATATATTCCTTGAAATATTGTTTAAATTAATACAACTAACAAAATGAGTTAGGCAACTACAGGCAAGCAGCTTGTCTCCGTGTTTGTTTCCCATGCTTAATATAAGAAATAGTTTTCCATGTGGAAATGTGCAGCGTGGAAGTATGTCGTGCTGAAAAAGTCCACTGTGATGTTAAGGTTTGAGGTGTTATACCTAAATAGACTCTGATAGATGAGAAGACAACCTAATATAGAGAACACCTTTTTATTTTGAACACTATTAAAATTAAGAAACAACATGGTTGTTAGACAAATTAAAATTAAATACCTGCTAAATAAAGAGTTACCATGTACTGCTTGTTATTGCTATATGCAACTGTTCATGGATTCCATTTCGAAGATACTGCACCTTGTTAGTGATCATTTGCTGAAACAGTATCAAAGATTTTACATGTAAATTTAACCAAATACTGCCATGAACTCATCCCCTTTTTAGAAGAAACAAATGGGCACTATGGTATGATATATATTAAAATTCCAGAGGCATGAAATTTCACAATATATAGTCCATAAGTGGTACAATATATATCGTAAACAGAACTTTAATAAGAATTAGTAATCACACAACTGCTTGTGTTAGCGAATCCTAAACCAAACATGTACTATATATGTAAATACTTCATAGAATCCCTTTTTATGGTAATGTAATATAACAAATGTGCTGTTTAAAACAATCATAAATTGGTTTCAAAATTTTGCAAAACTCAACAACGAACTGATGAAACATATACTATAATGATAAAACTTTTAAATATCCATTTACTAATAATCCTAATCAAGTAATTTTTATTCTTTCTTTTTAACAGTATAAAAATGGTTAGATTCTCAAAAATAAATAACGAACGATGGATAGATGGAAATATTGAAAGTGGGTTCAGTTAACAATGAGTAAGTGACTTATTCTACCCAGTAAAGAGTAACAACTATTGTTTTAGTGGGCCACTTAAAGGGTAACAACTATTGGAAGAATGGGCCGATAATTGTTTAGTGGGCTGTGCCCACTTAAAATGTAACAACTATTGGAAGAATGGGCTGAGAATTGTTTTAGTGGGCTACGTAACAATAGATCATAAGTAATCTAAAGATTCAAACAGCACAGTCTTCTACGTAATAACACAAAGATCTACCACTGGCTTTTACGTTTATAATTATATATCTACATGACACTGACTTATAAAGTTGTATTATTATTCATGCACATGTGCAAAAATTTTTTTTGAACATATACTGGGTTGAAAACAAAGTTGGTAATGGAAAAATCTTACATTTACAAATTGAATAGAAAACACCATAATAGTGTTCGCATACACATTAACAATATGTATATTCAAAAGAAATATTAGACATTAATGGTAAAAATGACAAAGTTTAGTGATAATAAGATAAAAAAAAGTGACATAACCTCCACAGACGATAAATAGTAGTTTTCCTGTATGAGATGAACATTTTTTTTAAACAAATTGAGCGTACTGTTTATATATACATAGGGTAACTCATTGTATTTAATAGAAATGAAATAACGCTCGGCCTAGGTTTACGGTATTTCAATCAAGATGAAATATCTTTGAAGATAAACAATACATAATCTTGAAACAAAATCATCGTTTGTTAAAAATTTAAATGGAACATATAATTTTGAACATATTGGCTACCAAAATGGAGCATGGTTTGTACATATTCACATAAAAATATAGAAATTTTTGAACATACTGACCTTCATAATGGACCAAGGAATAGATCTATTCAACATGAAATTGCAACTCTGAGCATCAACCTAGTAGATTGCAGCAACCACTTTCAGTGCAAAAAGCAACATCATTTATATGTCATCCCTGCAGAAGAAGCATATTTAAATGCATCAATAAAATCATTGAATGAGTTAAATGAAATGTTAGTTCAATTTTAAACTAACAAATTTTGGAACTGGAAGTAGAATTAAATTACGTGTTTACAAATTCATCTACCAAATCCACAAACAACATCTAAAAAGAAGGACAAAAATTTCAAAGTAAAAAAATCAATTTTTTAAAGCAGTAAATCCAAGATTTGCTTACATGAAGGAAGTTGAGAGAAGAGGCCTATAGCAATTCAAAATAAAACATCCAAAGATTTGCATGAATTAGTTTCCTTTCTGTGGCAGAAATAGCTAACCTGATAAAAAAATTATGTGGTAAAATAAAACATCCACAGACATATACTGATATGCACATCTGGCCAATTAAACTAAGCAATCATTACGTAATGAAGGAGAATTTGAATAATATTTTGGCTGTTGGTAGTAACAATACAAAACCCAAAAATAAAAATCCTAGGCTAGGTAGAGAAAACTTATTATAAAAGCAAAATCTTGAAGAAATTTAGTGAACCAAAAGAAGACATACAGTTTCAATATAACCGTCACAGCGGCTTGTCGAGTTGAATATGCTTAATCTTGTCTACAATTGGCTTTCCACATCCATCAATAACATGCATTTATTAACATCATAACTTGAACTGAGATCGCAACTGTAAAGAATAAATAGAAGACAGTTAGTATTAATCTTTTTATAAGTCTAGTATACCAAAACAGAGAATAATCAATTGTAAACTCGTCTCACAAGTTTATTAATCAGATTTCCGTTACTTTGGAAGTCTGTATTAGCTAATTTAAGCAATAGTTACGTCGTAATAAAAATTCAACAACAAACTAACAACTATAGCAAAACTATAGCGATAGATCAAACGTAATACTATTTACAGAAATAGTACAACGTAGGAAACGAAAATGATAGATATATATAAATATATAAATCTAACCGATTGAAGAAGGAAATTCCGTCTGAGGCTTGTCGTAACAATTTCCTTAAGACTTTATTTAAAGTCTCCCAAGATACAACAGACGTAATCTGCACGAGATTGTAATGAGTATGTCAACTCTGTGATATATTGTATAGAGCAGTAGAGAAAGAAGAAGCAGAAGAAATTAGAATTGGAATAATTGAATGAGAATGTGATCAGGATTCTCTTCTATTTATAATTTCGTCCGCATCCCTTCAAACAGTCGTGTCCGCTTGACGGGTCGCACCCGCTGTCTTTTGAACGCTGCTGCTCGTTAACGGGTCGCACCTGTCTGCTCCTAGTATCTGTTCAGCCGTGCATCCTCAGTCGAGCCGCATCCGCTTCTGTTCGCCCGCGCTTCTTCAGTCAGGTCGCACCCGCTCGCGTCTAACGGTTCGTGCCCGCTTCAGAAGTCGCACCTCCTCAATTAATCCGCGTTCGCTTATGAACAGTCGCGTCTGTTCGTATAGCCTGCAACTGTTAAAAACCCTTGCCCAGTTTTGCAGTAAAATTAGGATCATATTAGACCCAAACCCAAACCCGAGCCCGGCCCGGTTCGGTTAGACGGACGGCGGCGGCGGCGCGCGCGCGCGTGTGTGGTGGTAATGCATGATCTCCCTCCTCATAACGAAGCAAACATTTGGGTGCCCCAAGGCCCCAACCCCTTCATTAGGAAGCTATTAGTTTACTTGGCTTTGTTTGTATATTTGGCGATGTGGGACAAGTGTATTTCATTTACACTTTGTACTTAGGAATTCCAACAATCCCCCACATAAATGATAATATACTTTTCCCCCACACAAAGCGAAATATCACAGAGTACATATGGAATAATGCTTTATCATGGATAAGTAGATATTTCACTTTGAACTTTCCCTAGTTAAAACTTATCGGATCTACTTGGTTAATCAGTGAATTATTTCATCTTGAACCATTGGCCTTTATTCTATATCCAGACAATAAGCTTTACGAAGCATTGATTCCCTTCTCATCCAATCTCTTGGTTGTGTTCATTTTGGTCCTGAACAAATTTGTTTGGTTCTGCCAGTGTTTATAGAAAATATAAGCCTTTAATATTCTCATAGAGCCACTACGCCATAGATGACCTTCTGCAACACAAAAAAAATGTTGGCTCAGGCCCGAAAAATGTTGCCATAGGTCTATGGCAACCCTTTTAGGGCGATGCAATTTTTGCCATTGCCTTAGACCTCAAAGGCAACATTTTGACTATCTAAGGCAACATAAGTAATATTGTTGCAATAGAACCCTATTTGGGTCTATGGCAACACCCATAGGTATATGTAGCAACATTCCAAAATGTTGCTATAGATATTAACTTTCTGAATTTGTGGGGCCCACAATGTAGAGCATATTTGATTTTTTAATAAAAATAAATATTTATTTAATAAAATGCTATTGCATAGAATTTGATATTTAAACAGTAATTTATTTAAATAAATATTTTATTTCAACATTTGAAATAGTACAAATTCCTGTCTCCACTATTTTACAATTCAATGATATATAACACTGATATTCACATATACAGATATTCCTCACTACATCACTCAGTTCACTCATTACATATGCAGTTTCAATTTATACAGACACCGACACTGACAAATATATGACGAGCTGAGTGCCGAGCCGAAGGCGAGCCGAGCTGTGGGTCCGGGCGCAGCGCCGGCGGGGTCTGGGGCACCGCAGTCCCGGCGGGGATCGACCTTGGAAGATCGAGCCTTCTTTGAAATGACGTAAAATGATGTACAAATGGTAATTGCAAGCACTACAACAATAAATGAGGTAACTGTAATAACTGGACCAACAACCACCTTCAAACCGTCAACAACCCTTGCCGAACACTCACAGCACCACAATAAAACTTCTACCAACAATCACCTCTGCCACTCACAACCTGAACATTGTAATCATCAATTCACCATCAAACAGCAGTACTACATGAAAACGTGCACTAGATTATAAAACTGAACTTGGAGCTCCTAAGTTCAACACTATTTCCCTTAACAACAATTTAAAAATAAAACACTAAAAATTATCTATAAGGAGGATGTATATAAACAAGTCTGTGAGTATTAACTAGTAACCAACATGAAGAAAACGATATAATGTGAATTATATACACATGATACCTGCAAAAATATAACTAGAAAATGATATATAGTTCCAAAGGAGCATTTGCACAAACATATAAGGGGCATACTACCTTATTGAAATTACCAGTACCATTCCCATGCTTATCCTTAATAATGTCATCATCTTGCAATCTATTACCATTAGCAGATTAATTGTTGCGAGAATGACAGCTAAATCTCGAGAGCAGTTCGGGTTTTGGGATAAATTAAGGCGCTAGAAGGGTTTTCAGGTGAAGTAGTCTAAAGGAGAAAGGTAGAGGGGTTGGTGGCGAGCAAGTCTTCTGTTGGAGGCGAGAGCTGATGGCGACGACAGCGGTGGCAAAAGGTGTTTGAACGGAAAACTTTGTTTGGCTTCGGGTTTTGGTGTTGTGACAGGGCTCTGGTTGGAGCTAGATGGTCGCGATGGGTCAAGGGGTAGCTGGGGGTGAGGGTGACAATTTGGTGGCGGAGGCGAATGAGGAAGCAGAAGAAGAGGAGGGTGACAATTTGGTGGCGGAGGCGAATGGGAGGAGGCGAATTGAAATGAAAACCAAAAGGGGATCTACTCTGAACTAGTTTAGGCGGGAAAACGAAATTTTGGGGCAAATTGCAGTGGTGATCCATTTTAACAACCAGATTAAATGTAGATCGTTGGATCTTATTCACGCGGATTGCTAATTTTATTAATTTTTTAATTTGAATACATCTATTGCAACACTATATAAAAATGATGCATCGTGTTACACTTGTTTAGCTAAAGCAACACATTTTTATGGCTAAGGTAACACCAAAAATACAACGTTGCAGTAGGACCAAAATTTTATAGCTATCGCAACATTTTAGCTGGCAACACCTTGTAAAAATGTTGCAGAAGGTCATCTATGGCGTAGTGCCGACCCAGCTCACACTAACATAGGTGATCGCAACCATTAAGAGTATCCTACATATACTCCACTTGTTATATTCAAGATATGGTCATCATTAAAAAACATAGTTTTAACCTTTAAATACTTCTGTAGGCATGCATTCATATTGTGCACCATAGGAATGGAGTTGGACTATGTCCAAGCAAATGCATTATGTGACGACCGCCCATGACCCCTGCACCAAATCTAGAGATAGAGCGCTGTAAAGTGTGCCAGGCGACCATGGACGATTGTCAAGGTAAGGTTTTAAACAAAAGAATCTATCGTATTACTCACAGCGCATGGACAAAATACAATAGAACATATGTATAGTGAAGCTTTACAGAACAAAATGTCATCATATAAAACTCCATAATAGTTGAATACAAGCATCCACATAGTCAATACATCCAGCCTCACTACAAATCTCTCAGAGAATACAAAACAGCGGAATATCCAGTACAAATAATAAGAAGATAATATGCAACCCTCTAGCTCGTCGTCGATATCAGCATCGTGAGAAGAGAACAGCACCTGTCACCTGCTACCTAGTCTGCCCGTCCCAAAATGGACGAACAGCCCAAGGCAATAAGAATTAAAACATAAAGCCTTGAGTCAGACAACAGTCTTAGTGAGCAGTAAATTAACTAACAACATACCAAAAGAGCATAAAGGAAAAGGAATAGGAATACAACCCTTCCACTCCAACCTCATTCTACAGTGATAGCCCCAGACACACACTAAGCAGAAGCAAACATAGCAGAGCATACAATTTAAAAGTAAAGCTACTATCACTCGAGTCAAAGGCGATGTTTTCCAAGTACCAAGGCCTAAATCAGATAAGCACCCAGAAAATACCGCTCTTGAGTCCGAATGACGATACAACCAAACATCCATGACTCTGGCTATCACTGTTATCATTGCTTCGATATCACCGTTAATTGAATGACCGGCACATTCTTTCAGCCGTCCGTCAAGGGCTAATGGAAACCCCGGTTCTAGACATAACTCCCGCACGTCGTCGCAGCCCGTGCCTAGGACTATCGAATCTGCCCAGAGTACTCGACCATCAACAGTTGGCCGTTGGGACTATCGAATCTGCCCAAACGTACTCTTGTTTAGAGCATGCTAGAACCTTCAACAACGATGCTATCCAAGCCTCCTAGTCATCCTCCTCGACGACTATTCTCATATCCATTCATTATCTTCAACTCGAATCATATCACCGAGTTATCAACATGCTTGGAATTATCCCGTCTGGATTAGACCAAGTCTTCATCACATGATTGCCTCGCTTCATCACATCCTCGCAAAGCCTCATCTCATCATCACATCATCAAATCTATGCATAAGAGCTTCATCATCCCGCTACATATGCCACGAGCAGCTTTTCCAATTCAAGAGCCTTTCCCTTAGCTTTTGAATCACCTTTGATCTAAGTCTAATCATCAATCATCTAGTTCATAACAATCAATCAAATCAAACATCAATCCAAGCAATCAAGCATTCAAAAATGATCTAAGTAGACAATTATAACAATAATGGCATTTTCGTAATTAAAGAGTTGAAAGTCCAATAAGCATGAAAACATGGATTATATCTCTACAAACTTGATGAATGAACTTGCATAGGTTAACATATGATAAAATGGATGCAACATCATCATGAACAATGGATCTACATGGATCTACACATAGGATGAAGAAAATGCATGGAAATCACTATTTTAACACCAAATCGGGCCAACAATCCGATATACTCCTTTGGATCCGTGTGAGAGATAATCACCACTCACCAAATCACCTAAACAACCTCAAATCAACACGCTTCAGATCTGGACAGCAAAGGATGAAGCTTGATCTATCACGGATCCGCTTCAAACGAAGAAATCTCCCTTGAAAAGATGAAGATCTTCAATCTAAGCTCTTGAATCTTCAACTTGGATGGATGTAAGCACTAGATTAGAGTGGAGAAAAGAAGTGAAGAAGTGTAGAAGTCGAGCTCTCAAAATGGCAGCACTTCGTCGCTTCAAAATCCGGATCCCAAAAAGTGAGAACAACCCCTCCTATTTATAGCTGAAAACTGCCCTTAAGTCGTAACTCGGCTACCTTCTTAAGTCGGTGCCGACTTAACACCATGCCGACCTAGTGCCTTGCCGACCTAGTACCTTGCCGACCTAAAAACTCATCTGCCTATGACTCGCAACAAAACAGCTGTCTCCTAAGTCGGTTACGACTTATGGCATGCGCCTACGACTTAACTGAAAAGGCCTCCGACTTAACCAAGCTTCGACTCAACACATGCTCCCCTGAACGACCTACCGACTTAGCAGACTACGACTTACTGCTATGCCGAGTTAACCAGCCTGTACGACCTAACGACTTAACTGCCTCGCCGACCTACGACTTAACCATAAGACCGACCCAACGAAGCAGACTCATCATACTGCCGCAAAACACAAGTCCTAAGTCGGTTGACGACTCAACAACTTAACACATAGGCGCGACTTAACTTAGGTCGTTGCCGACTTAACTACCTACCGACTCAATTACCCTGCCGACCTAACACTTAACACCCAAACACTTAGGTTGCTCACAACATGTCCTTAGGTCGCCCTAACCTCTTAAGTCGGTCAACCCTACTTCCTTAACTCGGCAACGACTTAACAAATAACTTGTCAGACATGCTAACTACTAAGTCGTCCAGGTCTTAAGTCGACCACTATCTTAACTCGTCAGCCGACTTAACACTTAACTCACCACTATCCTTAAGTCGGTTAATACTATAAGTCGGTCAACTTCTTAGATAGGCTACTCCCTTAAGTCGGTCACTCGACCTAAGCCACCCTATGACTTAACTTCCTTAACCCGGTTAATCCCTTAGGTCGTCCCAAACTGTCAACCGACTTAAACCACTCCCCTATCTTCCTTAGGTCGTCGCCGACCTACCACTTAGTCCCTAACTCGTCCAGAACCCATAAGTCGGCTACGACTTAGGACTTAACCAAAATTCTTCCCAAAATCTGAAACACCCAAAAATGTTGAAAATTCCAGATTTGAACGAACTTTTCGATCCGTAAAAATACGGGTCGTTACATTCTCTCCCCCTTAGGAATTTCGCCCCCGAAATTCCAAACAAACAAAGCAATCAAAAACTATTCTGCACGCCTACCATCCATAGCAATTAACAAATCATGCATACAATTCTAGCTTAGCATGCAGAATTCTAGAACTAGAACAAGTTACAATTTCGTTAGATGACACGACACCTTAGGGCCATACCTTGAAGAGTTCAGGATGAGCTGCCTTCATCCTCTCTTCCACCTCCCACGTACAGTCGTTATCATCGTCACTCCATTGTATCTTGAGCAACTTAACTATCTTCCTCCTAAGCTGTTTCGTGTCGGTTTCTACAACACGAAGCGGCTTACGAGGTCTTCTATCGACTGGATCAACTTCGAAATCTTCACAGCTATCAGCAGAAACCACTGTACTCGAGTCGTGCACATACTTCCGTAGATACGATACATGAAAAACATTGTGCACACCCGACATCTTCTCCGGTAACTCCAATCTGTAGGCGAGCTTTCCAATTCGCTCGATGATCGGGAATGGTCCAACAAATCTCGGAGTCAATTTTCCTTTCTTCCCGAATCGAATAACATTCTTCAGTGGAGAAATCTTCACAAAAACCATATCTCCTACATCGAATTCCAAATCCTTTCGACGCTTATCGGCATAACTTTTCTGACGGTCTTGGGCTGCCTTCATTCGTTGCCGAATGATCTCTATGCAGTCCGAAGTCTGCCGAATCATCTCTGGCCCAAGCATCAGCTTTTCCCCAGTTTCCAACCAACATGTCGGAGAGTTACACGGTCTTCCATACAATGCCTCATATGGTGCCATACCAATACTTGACTGGTAACTGTTGTTGTAGGCAAACTCCACCAAATGAAGGTGATCTTCCCATGATCCTCCGAAATCCAAAACACAAGCTCTGAGGAGATCTTCCAAAACTCGGTTGACTCTCTCAGTCTGACCATCTGTTTGGGGATGATAAGCTGTACTCAAACACAACTCGGTTCCCAAGACTTCCTGGAAGCTCTTCCAAAATCCACTAGTGAACAATGGATCTCGATCGCTCACTATACTCTTCGGAATACCATGGAATCGAACTATCCACTTAACATACAACTCAGCCAACTTTGATGCAGTCCTAGTCGATCGAACAGGAATGAATCGTGCACTCTTAGTCAGACGATCCACAATGACCCAAATCCCTTCATTTCCCGTTCTGGTTCTAGGCAATCCATCGATAAAATCCATCGACACTTGTTCCCACTTCCACGTAGGAACTTCTAATGGCTGAAGCAATCCACTTGGCTTCTTCTGTTCGGCTTTTACCAACTGGCAATTCATACATTTGGAAATAAAATTTCCAACATCCTTCTTCATGCCTTCCCAGTAGTAGGTTCTCTTCATATCCCGATACATCTTGTTTCCACCTGGATGAATTGTTAACTTCGAGTGATGACTTTCCTTCAGAACATCACTCCTCAATTCATCTATATCGGGAACAACTAGTCGTCCTTGCTTCCGAAGCCAACCCTCTCGATCGACCTCGAATCCTTTATCCTTTTCTGGATCCAATCCGGATTCCAATTCACGGACAATCTTGACAAGCTTATCATCTCGCTTTTGGCCCTCGCCAATCCTTTCCACAAGAGTGGGTCTTATCGATAAGTTTGCCAACATCTCAGGTTCCAATTCACATCTAGGCCTGAAGTCAAATCCAGCTAAATACTCGAGACTCTTCCATTCTGAAAACATGGCTCCCAATCCTACATGTCTTCGACTTAACGCATCTGCCACTGCGTTACCTTTTCCTGGAGTATAAGCTATACCAAAATCATATGATGCCAAAAACTCTAGCCAACGTTGCTGCCGAAGATTCAAATCCTTCTGGGAGAAAAGATACTTCAACGACTTATGATCTGTAAACAACTCAAATCGAACTCCCAATAGATAATGCCTCCACATCTTCAGAGCAAATACAATCGCCGCTAATTCCAAATCATGAGTTGGGTAATTTCTTTCATGCGGCTTCAGTTGTCGACTGGCATACGCAACAACTTTATCCCTCTGCATCAGCACTGCTCCAAGTCCAGTACCACATGCGTCGGTGTAAACCACCATCTCATCATTCCCATTTGGAATAGTCAAAACAGGAGCACTTGTCAATCTCTCTTTCAGGATTCCGAAAGCTTGCTCACACTTAGCATCCCAACTGAACACTTGGTTCTTCTTTGTCAATCTTGTTAACGGAGCAGCTATCTTGGAGAAGTCTTTAATAAACCGTCGATAATATCCTGCTAATCCAAGAAAACTTCTCACATCTGATGCATTCTTAGGTCTAACCCAATCCTGGATTGCTGCCACCTTAGCGGGATCAACCGCTATTCCATTTCCAGAAATCACATGGCCTAAGAACCTCACTTCATTCTTCCAGAAGTGACACTTTGAAAACTTAGCCTTCAGCTGATGTTTCCGTAAGATTTCCAAAACAATACGCAAGTGCATCTTGTGCTCTTCTTCCGTTCTGGAATAAATCAGAATATCATCCACGAACACAAGTACGAACTTGTTCAACTGATCTCTGAACACTCTATTCATAAGATCCACAAAATATGCTGGCGCGTTAGTCAATCCAAACGGCATTACCAGCCACTCAAAGAAACCGGATGGTGTCCTGAAAGCAGTCTTCGACACACTATCCTTCGCTACTCTCAACTGGTGAAATCCCGTTGCCAAATCCATCTGAGAAAACACCTTGGCTTCGTGAAGCTGATCAAACAAGTCATCTATTCTCGGTAATGGATACTTGTTCTTCTTAGTCACCTTATTCAGCTCACGATAATCGACGCACAATCTCAACGACCCATCTGCCTTGGTTGCAAACACAACTGGTGCACCCCACTCGGACACACTACGCCGAATGAATCCTTTCTGTAAAAGGTCATCAACTTGCACCCTCAACTCCTGCTGTTCCCTAGGCGCCATCCGCCTAAGAGGCATCACAACAGGTCTGGCTCCTTCAACTAGATCTATACGAAACTCGATCTCTCTATGCGGCGGCAACCCTTTGACTTCGTCAAAGACATCCTCGAATCTATTTGCGATTGGCACTAAAGACAGTCCATCCCGTGGAACAACTAGCGAATACATGAAGCTCATGAAGACGCCTTCCTCATGCTTACATCGTATCACAATCTTTCGTCCTTCCACATTCTCGACTGTCACCTCCAGCCTCTCACAATCAACCTTAGCCGCATACTTCCTAAGCCAGTCCATACCCAAAATAATTCCGAACCCCGCAAAGTTCAGAACAAAGCAATCACAAACAAAAGAGCAACCATGACTCGACACAACTAGACCACGGCATAACATACACAAACAAGACGAACCCCCAACTGGATTAGTCACAACCAATGGCCTGTCAACAATATCCGGCTTCAAACCTAACCGGCCTACTAGTTCATTACAAACAAACGAATGCGACGCTCCAGTATCAAACAAAACTCTAACCGGAACACCACATAGGAAAAGAGTACCTTGAACAACCACACTCTTTCCCTTCTCTTCAGCAGTAGGAGCTTTTGAAGACGACGGAACAGCTCCTAAAGCATAGGCTTGCACAATCTGCCTGTCCTTCCTTGGTTCTGGACAATTCTTCCTGAAATGCCCCGGCTTGTCACAGTTGTGACACTTCATCGGTGCCTTCGGATTCTTACAATCCTTAGAGAAATGGCCCTTCTGCTGACAATTGTAGCAAGTCACCTCGCCTTTCGGCTTCTTCTGGCCATCCTTACCCTTCTGCTGCTGCTGCTTCCTCTTCTGGTTTCCACCCTGCTGTGGTTTAGATTCTCCCTTGGTAACAGCAACAACAGGTCCTTCCTTAGGAAACAGACTCTCATGCCTAAGAGCTTTCTCCACAAGCTTCTCAAATGAATCGTCCAAATGATCCACCAACTGTCTCCCAAGATAACTATCCAAGCCGGTCACAAACTTCTCATTCTTCTGGTAAGCAGATTCAATATACGACCGGGCATACTTGGACAAAGCTTCGAACTCAGAAACATACTCAAGAACTGATCTTCCACCTTGCTTGAGCTCCACGAACTTCTTGAACAGAACAGACTTCTGAGCTGTAGAAATGAACTTAGCTTCAAATCTAGCTTGGAATTGCTCCCAAGTAATCTCTTCCTCCGCAGTATCGATGGTAATAGAGTTCCACCAATCAGAAGCTCTCCCTTGAAGCTGCCTTGATGCCAACTTCCTCTTAGTTGCATCATCAATTCCCAAATCACCAAAGATCCTTTTACAAGCATCTATCCACCTCTGGACCTCGATAGTTGATTCTGTTCCCAAGAAAACCTTCCCTCCAAGAGCAGTATAATCCTTGCACAACTTAGCAAAATCCACTGGTTTCGGAGTTTGGACTTGAACTCCAACATCAACTGCTGCCCCCGGGACTGGTATCCTTCTCATGATCGAAGTCATCATAGCTTCGAACATGGCTGCATAATCAGCAGTCTCTTCAGTAGCACGGCCTTCCCTAGCAGCTGGTCTCCCTCTTCGACTCATTCTCAATATCTATAAAAAGGAATGATCAGAACATCTAGAGAAACAACTGCATAAAGGACTCAAACTCTACCAAGCTACTATATTATATATAGTAATCATCCATCAAAATACAATTACGTCTCTCATACGTAGTTACTTCAGCGAGCGTTGGGTAAAATCGATTAACCAATGCTCTGATACCAAATGTGACGACCGCCCATGACCCCTGCACCAAATCTAGAGATAGAGCGCTGTAAAGTGTGCCAGGCGACCATGGACGATTGTCAAGGTAAGGTTTTAAACAAAAGAATCTATCGTATTACTCACAGCGCATGGACAAAATACAATAGAACATATGTATAGTGAAGCTTTACAGAACAAAATGTCATCATATAAAACTCCATAATAGTTGAATACAAGCATCCACATAGTCAATACATCCAGCCTCACTACAAATCTCTCAGAGAATACAAAACAGCGGAATATCCAGTACAAATAATAAGAAGATAATATGCAACCCTCTAGCTCGTCGTCGATATCAGCATCGTGAGAAGAGAACAGCACCTGTCACCTGCTACCTAGTCTGCCCGTCCCAAAATGGACGAACAGCCCAAGGCAATAAGAATTAAAACATAAAGCCTTGAGTCAGACAACAGTCTTAGTGAGCAGTAAATTAACTAACAACATACCAAAAGAGCATAAAGGAAAAGGAATAGGAATACAACCCTTCCACTCCAACCTCATTCTACAGTGATAGCCCCAGACACACACTAAGCAGAAGCAAACATAGCAGAGCATACAATTTAAAAGTAAAGCTACTATCACTCGAGTCAAAGGCGATGTTTTCCAAGTACCAAGGCCTAAATCAGATAAGCACCCAGAAAATACCGCTCTTGAGTCCGAATGACGATACAACCAAACATCCATGACTCTGGCTATCACTGTTATCATTGCTTCGATATCACCGTTAATTGAATGACCGGCACATTCTTTCAGCCGTCCGTCAAGGGCTAATGGAAACCCCGGTTCTAGACATAACTCCCGCACGTCGTCGCAGCCCGTGCCTAGGACTATCGAATCTGCCCAGAGTACTCGACCATCAACAGTTGGCCGTTGGGACTATCGAATCTGCCCAAACGTACTCTTGCTTAGAGCATGCTAGAACCTTCAACAACGATGCTATCCAAGCCTCCTAGTCATCCTCCTCGACGACTATTCTCATATCCATTCATTATCTTCAACTCGAATCATATCACCGAGTTATCAACATGCTTGGAATTATCCCGTCTGGATTAGACCAAGTCTTCATCACATGATTGCCTCGCTTCATCACATCCTCGCAAAGCCTCATCTCATCATCACATCATCAAATCTATGCATAAGAGCTTCATCATCCCGCTACATATGCCACGAGCAGCTTTTCCAATTCAAGAGCCTTTCCCTTAGCTTTTGAATCACCTTTGATCTAAGTCTAATCATCAATCATCTAGTTCATAACAATCAATCAAATCAAACATCAATCCAAGCAATCAAGCATTCAAAAATGATCTAAGTAGACAATTATAACAATAATGGCATTTTCGTAATTAAAGAGTTGAAAGTCCAATAAGCATGAAAACATGGATTATATCTCTACAAACTTGATGAATGAACTTGCATAGGTTAACATATGATAAAATGGATGCAACATCATCATGAACAATGGATCTACATGGATCTACACATAGGATGAAGAAAATGCATGGAAATCACTATTTTAACACCAAATCGGGCCAACAATCCGATATACTCCTTTGGATCCGTGTGAGAGATAATCACCACTCACCAAATCACCTAAACAACCTCAAATCAACACGCTTCAGATCTGGACAGCAAAGGATGAAGCTTGATCTATCACGGATCCGCTTCAAACGAAGAAATCTCCCTTGAAAAGATGAAGATCTTCAATCTAAGCTCTTGAATCTTCAACTTGGATGGATGTAAGCACTAGATTAGAGTGGAGAAAAGAAGTGAAGAAGTGTAGAAGTCGAGCTCTCAAAATGGCAGCACTTCGTCGCTTCAAAATCCGGATCCCAAAAAGTGAGAACAACCCCTCCTATTTATAGCTGAAAACTGCCCTTAAGTCGTAACTCGGCTACCTTCTTAAGTCGGTGCCGACTTAACACCATGCCGACCTAGTGCCTTGCCGACCTAGTACCTTGCCGACCTAAAAACTCATCTGCCTATGACTCGCAACAAAACAGCTGTCTCCTAAGTCGGTTACGACTTATGGCATGCGCCTACGACTTAACTGAAAAGGCCTCCGACTTAACCAAGCTTCGACTCAACACATGCTCCCCTGAACGACCTACCGACTTAGCAGACTACGACTTACTGCTATGCCGAGTTAACCAGCCTGTACGACCTAACGACTTAACTGCCTCGCCGACCTACGACTTAACCATAAGACCGACCCAACGAAGCAGACTCATCATACTGCCGCAAAACACAAGTCCTAAGTCGGTTGACGACTCAACAACTTAACACATAGGCGCGACTTAACTTAGGTCGTTGCCGACTTAACTACCTACCGACTCAATTACCCTGCCGACCTAACACTTAACACCCAAACACTTAGGTTGCTCACAACATGTCCTTAGGTCGCCCTAACCTCTTAAGTCGGTCAACCCTACTTCCTTAACTCGGCAACGACTTAACAAATAACTTGTCAGACATGCTAACTACTAAGTCGTCCAGGTCTTAAGTCGACCACTATCTTAACTCGTCAGCCGACTTAACACTTAACTCACCACTATCCTTAAGTCGGTTAATACTATAAGTCGGTCAACTTCTTAGATAGGCTACTCCCTTAAGTCGGTCACTCGACCTAAGCCACCCTATGACTTAACTTCCTTAACCCGGTTAATCCCTTAGGTCGTCCCAAACTGTCAACCGACTTAAACCACTCCCCTATCTTCCTTAGGTCGTCGCCGACCTACCACTTAGTCCCTAACTCGTCCAGAACCCATAAGTCGGCTACGACTTAGGACTTAACCAAAATTCTTCCCAAAATCTGAAACACCCAAAAATGTTGAAAATTCCAGATTTGAACGAACTTTTCGATCCGTAAAAATACGGGTCGTTACACATTACGTCTTGAGTTACTCAGAACTGGTTTGCCTATTGATCCTAGTCCTTGGGATCTCCAGTCGCTAGGATAGGTTTCCGTATAAGATAACTCTTGGTGGTTTAGGCTTTTAAACCCATTCCCCTCGATGCGCAGTCAATTTTCTCTCTTGATAAACCTTTAGTAAATGGATCCGCTAGGTTATCATTTGTTCTCACATAATCTATGGAAATAGTTCCATTTGAGAGTAACTGCCTAACTGTGTTATGGCGTCGACGAATGTGTCGTGACTTTCCATTATAC
The DNA here is from genome assembly GCA_030737815.1 of Allium fistulosum. Classification (NCBI taxonomy): domain Eukaryota; kingdom Viridiplantae; phylum Streptophyta; class Magnoliopsida; order Asparagales; family Amaryllidaceae; genus Allium; species Allium fistulosum. The sequence goes on from CM060904.1 coordinate 1,257,824,239, forward strand.
ACAAAGTTGTGCGCTCTGCTTAGCGCAGCTTGGTTATCACAGTGTATGCATATGGCCGGTACAGGTTTAGGCCAAAATGGAATATCTTCTAAAAAATGACGAAGCCATTCTGCTTCTTCACCTGCGTTATCTAAAGCGATGAACTCCGATTCCATAGTGGATCGAGCTATGCATGTTTGTTTAGTTGATTTCCATGACATTGCTGCCCCTGCTAAGGTAAATACATAACCACTTGTTGATTTTGATTCCTCTGAATCAGCAATCCAGTTTGCATCACTATATCCTTCTAAGACGGCAGGATATTTTCCATAATGTAAGGGATAATTTGTGGTATTTTTTAAATATCCAAGCACTCTCATTAGTGCTTTCCAGTGTTCCTTTTCTGGATTGCTTTTATACCTGCTCAGTCGACTTACCACGTAAGCGATATCTGGTCTAGTGCAATTCATGAGATACATTAAGCATCCTATTACACGAGAGTATTCCAGTTGCATTACACTCTCATTAGTGTTTTTATGCAGTACTTCTGATGGATTAAAAGGTGTTCTCACTCCTTTAATTCCATAGTCTTGGAATTTTTCAATCACTTTGTCTACATAGTGTGACTGAGATAATTCAATTCCATTAGGTGTTCTTATTATTTTGATTCCCAAAATAACGTCTGCAACTCCTAAGTCTTTCATATCGAAATTGCTAATTAACATCTTCTTTATGGTCTCTATTACCTGAGTATTTAGACCAAATATTAACATATCGTCTACATATAAACAAATCATCACATATGATTGTCCAATTTGTTTATAATAAACACATTTATCACATTCATTTATACGAAAACCATTTCTCATCATGACACTATCAAATTTTGCGTGCCATTGTTTTGGAGCTTGTTTTAGTCCGTATAATGATTTTACTAATCTACAGACTTTGTTTTCATTTCCTTTGGAAACAAAACCTTCAGGTTGCTCCATGTAGATCTCCTCATCGAGATCTCCATTTAAGAATGCTGTCTTTACATCCATTTGATGAATTTCTAGATTATAGATCGATGCAATTGCTATTAGCGTTCTTATCGAGGTTATTCGTGTTACCGATGAATATGTATCAAAGAAGTCTACTCCTTCTTTTTGACGATATCCTTTGGCTACTAATCTGGCTTTATACTTGTCGATAGAGCCATCTGCTTTCATTTTCTTTTTGAAAATCCATTTGCAGCCAATAGGTTTTATTCCAGGTGGAATATCAACAATTTCCTAAGTTTTATTACTTAGAATTGAATCAATCTCACTTTGGATTGCTTCTTTCCAACATGAAGATTCAGAAGATGACATTGCTTCCTTGTACGTTTGAGGTTCATGTTCTAACACATATGTGAAAAAATCCAAACCAAATGTCTTGGAAGTCCTAGTCCTTACGCACTACACCAGAAAGGCGAATTAGGCAGTGCTTAGGGCCGTATCTAGTGCCATTAGGCACGGCCGTAAGCCGTATCAAATGAAAGCGTGTTTATTCATTAGATACGACCATGGGCCGTATCTAATTTTCTAGGTAGATACGGCTCAAGGCCGTATCTAATTCAGTAATTAGATACGGCCCATGGCCGTATCTAATTCGTATACTAAGCACATGAATTAGATACGGCTATTGACCGTATCTAATTGATGTAATAGATACAGCAATAAGCCGTATCTAATTCACAAAGCTCATGACCATAAATTGCAATACCATAGATGCAGTATAATACAATAAAAGCAGTATCTAATTCACACAGCTCATAGCCGTGAATTACAACAGCATAGATGCAGTATTATACAGTAGAAGCAGTATTTAAAGCAGTAATAGATACGGCAATAGTTGGATTACAATAGAAGCAGTATTATACAAATACAGTCAATATTATACAAAAGCAGTATTATACAAATACAGTCACCTTGTCCAAACAACTACGGTTAAATATGGTTAATATTATACAAATGCAGCAGTTCTGGAACCCAACATTAACACAAAAGAAAAAAATCCCTTGTAATAGTGATGCAGTAGTTCTGGAATAGAGAAATGCTGGAACACAAACAAAAAATAGGCAAAGGTTAACAAGGAAAGCCAGCCCAGAAGAAGCAATCTTTGAATTTAAAACTACAGGTAATAGTGATGTAATAGACAACTATTGGAATATTAAAACTAACCTTGCATTTACTTGATATTCATCAATAAAACACTTGTATATACCATAAAGCTGTTCTGCATAACGGAGTGGACAAGCATATATTATCACATGCAATGCAAATCAACTACAGCATACTCTGGTTTAAGAGGATCACATCTGAACTACATGCCAGATTGAACAGCTTATCTGTTTTGAAGGCAAAAAATTAGTTGTCTACTATTGTCATTATAGCTGTAGCATTTATATTACTGAATATATTAAAGAGAATTCATCCATTTTATATGGAATAATGCAGAATCAAAACTACTATCTCAAACTAACTCTATAATTGCAGATCAAAGTCACTTGTATTTCTGAGAGTTCGAGAAGCAAGATCTGAGATAATGTTTGAGATGGTTGACAGGTTTCTCAAGTGCAGTACGAAGCATATTTACAGATTCGATATCTGTCACTCAACAAAAAAGTGAAACGCGATTTGGGTTTTCAGGGATTTAATCCTGAGAGAAAATCGATAACATTAACAAAGAGGATGAACTAGAGCACACGTCACAGCGCAACTAGATGCGATGTTATTTACTCAATTAATCACTGCAAATGCGATATCAGATAAGAACAGGTAAAGCAAGAAGGTGATAGATCTATAATCGATCTGAGGCGGAATCGCTTATAAGATTGCAATCTCGCGAGACATGGAAACAAAGAAGTAAATCATTAAAAACCCATTCCAAAACAAATCATTAAAAACCCATTCCAAAACAACCAAACAACAGTCATTTTTGGGTGACTTTGTAAGACAAACTCCATGTCAGTCCGTCACAAGGGAAAAGCACAAGGTAAATGCTCTATACTTAATATATTTTTGTATGAGATTGGCTGAGAAAGATGCATTGATAAGTCTAATTTTTAAATAACAATTTGTTGACCAAAAATCAGCCAGCAATAATGAGATTTTAGCAAAACATCAATAGTGTCTTAGCTGGATTAAGTTAATTGGAGATCTGCATATTTCAATTAGATTGCATAACGTCTCTACATCATCATTCAGAGTTAACCTAAAGCAAGCCCATTAAAAATCCAACTCACTCCTTTAAATATTTCAAATGGTTTCATTTGAAAATGACCCTCGAATAGAAAGTTATTCGACTTTTAATCCGACAAGCTACCATTTCAAGCCAAAATTCTTCACTATTTCTTCCTCCTTCATTGGTTAACTTCATTTCTTCCATTATATGCCTCTAACTTTATTACTTGAAAACTTTTTAACAATAGAAAAATAAATATTTTTCGATAGGGAACGTAAATCTCTGAATCAAATCACCATTAGTTCTTTGTGTCAGTTACTTCTTGCTTAAATAAATGCTAATACCAAATCATTATGCGAACAAACAACTAAACCTAAATATTTCATTCGGATACCTTAAGGACAACTTAGAAATCACTTTACGCGATTGTTAGTTCATATATAGAGTTAGCAAATTGGTGTTTTCATTACAAGCCTCTTGCTTCTTGGTCTGACCGGATGGAAAAACAAAATCAACGTGCAAAAAAATTAAAAAAGTCAGGAATTGATAAGAATTTATATTCAGTGCCTAAGTAATCTTTGCTACCTACTGTTATTTGGGATATTACTGTTGGGTATTTCAGATAACATAAAGAAAAACCTTTCTATACTTGTTAATACTAAATTAACATTTTTGGATGAGCTCACATACCTGCTAAAGATATCGAATCATAATCTTCGAATGGCACACATACCCACCCACTCCAACATCAACAAAGGTCTCTGCAAATTGATGATTTATTTTGTTGGTTCTCTCATCTGGTAGCAGTATATTGTCCAAAACCAATTTTTCATGTGTGGATGGTACAGATTTCCCATGGATTTTGGATGATGTAGAATCTCGACATATAGTACCTATTGCAATAAAATTTATTGTCTAGATCTATCCAACAAAATAACTGCATCGAAAACAAGTAAGACTAAAAAGCAACTAGTAAATACTTGTTGCTATTATGTCTAGATCAGAGTTGAGGATTTCACATTTTTGATTGTTCGCCACATTGGTCGTATCCTAGGATTGAGAAACAACGAATTTAGAAGCATTGAGTTGTGTGTTGCGTTCTCCTTGTTCTATGTTTCCCACCATGTTGATCAGAAGCTCCATTTGCCCAGAAAAATTTCCCACTGTACTCTCCAAACTTCCCACCGTACCCTTCAAACTTCCCATCCTCATTTTCAACTCAGCATTGTCTCCACAAACATGTTTCAATCGTTTATGTGCAATAGCAAAAGCCTTAATATTAGTCTTTGGTATGACGGTCCCAACACCGCAGCTCCTACCCCTTGTATCCTTTCCCATCACTTGTGATACGATATCTTCATCCACTGTCAAGTTTTCTTCATCACTATCGGTGATCTTTTCCTTCAATTTCGCAATTTGATCCTGAGATTGCATAATACTTATATGAATAATGAAAATATATGTATGTATACATGTTTTGAAAACTTAAGTTCCAAAACTATTGCTGGCCATCTGAGGTGAAATGACTCAGTTATAAATGACCCTAGCGTGTATGTGTCTAAATGCATATATACGTAAGTTGGTGGTGAGATGACTCAGTTATAAATGACATGGCACCAGTAAGAGAATTTTAACTTGTAGCTGACATGAAATAACATTTTAAGCTTTTGTGTAAAGATGGTTGAGCCCACAAAACTGAATCAGATTATGTATATTTAAAAGCTTAAGCTTTTCAAAGATTGTGAATTTTTTTTTGCAGAATTGATGCTTCAAGAATACACTCACCCCCATGCGGCCATGCGTATGCTGTTATTGCTGTGTGTATTAATATAAGGTTATACTTATGTTAATGAATACAAGACTGTTAATTCATGTACACACAGAACTGAAATTGTACTTGTGTAAAGATGGTACACACAGAACTGAAATTTTAACTTACAAAGTACGAAGAATTGGCATCTGATATGCTACCATCTTTTTTCGTGTGTGTCTTCTCCCATACATGACGACGGTTGGTATTTTCAGATGGATTTGCAACGATCTGCAATATATAAAATATGTTAGTTGTGATTTTTACCATTTTTGAAAAAAATGAATATAACTTACCATTTTGTGTTCTACCCTAGCGTGACTTTTACGGCCTGCGTGGTGAGCATAACTGAGCAATGATCTATTTTTTTGCCTAACTCCCTTCTTCCGCTTGCTTCAGGCGTTGCTTCATTTTTAATGAACTCGTTCCAATCTTCTTGAGTAATTGTAGGTGGACAATTTTTCATCCGTTCTTTGTCATTGTCGAAAGTGTCATAAAAACTTGCTCTCAAGTTTGTTTTGTGTCTCCTAAAAGCCTCGGACATTCTTTTTTAAAAATATTCCTTTGAAAGCGGTTCGAGCGCATACATTTTCTGCAAAAAGTAAACTGGATTCAAGCAGACTTAATAAAAAGAAAACTAAAGAAGCAATTCTATCAAATAATAGAGCCAACTGCCGACCTAAGCAAGTTAATCAATATGTCAATCCCCTGTAACTTATCATGGATGCATTCTTGAATAAGTGTCGGTTACAAGTCACAACAACCATGCATCATAATCAGATTTAGGTTAATAATGGTAGATAGCTATGCCCAAGGAATCCGAGATCATGGTAAGTGTGTATAAAACATATATGATTTGCACATATTTATGTAGAGCTTGCAGTAATATTCAACTTTTGTAGTTACATTAGCACCAAAAATATCTGAAACAGTAAAAGGAAAACTGAGCTTAGGAGCAAAAATATTACAAGCAGGAGGAATAGAGAAAATATTCAGAAGATACTTTTGTGTGAACAAAAAGGAAAAACTAGTGCATGCTTTTCAATGCTATTTGTCAACTACGCTAGGTCCAATAGCTGGACTTCTGTTTATATCAAATGAAAATATAGCATTCACAAGTGATCGCCCTCTTACGTATACTTTGCCTAAAGGTGAAATAACAAGAGTACCTTACAAAGTGTTGATTCCACTGAGTAAGATTCAAAGAGTTACTCCAACTGAGAATGCAAACAAACCAAAGCAGAAGTATACTCAGATTGTTAAAGTGGATGATTTTGAGTTTTGGTTTATGGGGTTTGTAAGTTATCAGAGATCTTTAAAGTGTTTGCAAAGAGTGATTTCTAAATCAGAATGAGAACCAATGCAACTTAGTTGTTTCTTGATGTAAATATAGTAGAGAATCAGGATTTATTGCCATCTTTTTTAATCTTCAAGGCTACAACATGTTTTTAGACTACTAGTATTATATTTAATGAAATCGTACAGCTTGTGGGTGATCATCTGTTTCCAATCATGTTACCGTATTTAATTTCATTCTTGCTATATTCGATCAGTTTCCAATAATATATAGTGAAATTTATAATGAAGAATAGTGCACATGAAATAAAATATGTATTAATGAATTCATTTAGGTTCTCAGAACCTATAAATTCATGTACACCTCGAATGAAAGAATTTAATGTCTGAAATTATTTTCTTCAACGAGAGGAAAGGTGTAGTGCCATGTATTTTTATCAAGCATGGTATTAAGATATAAAATATGTATTGTACTTTTGTTATAATAATTCGGTACATTGAATTGTGATTTGAAGTGTAATAGTAATGGTCAACATCAAACATCCCATTTTACTGATATACTAAGTTGCATTACAATGTTAATGCTTAGAGGTGTTCAATTCAAATTGAAGTTTCACCCATTTAACACTATGCCCATCAACTTAAAACATGAAATTAGCATTGTAGATAATTAGATAGCAAGTAAAAGGTACAGAAACCATGCTTTGGTGCCAAATTTGTCACAAAAAGGCATATGTTGATATTTTACTAGGTCTTGTAGTGATTCAATGGTAGATATCTCTTTTTTACAGTGATGGGTTGTTAAAAAACTGTGATACCTCTGATTTTTGTGATTAAGAAGTCAGCCAGCTGCATCCCGCATTATTCACTATGGATAGCAGTGTAATTGAAAATAAAAGGTTTAGATGATAGTTTAACCATTTTGACTTAAATATCACAACAGTAATACAAAATAGGAATCATCTTCTTGTTCAACCCAAGAACTCAATGCAAACAAAAGCGAAAAGTGAAAAGCAAACACTAACCAGCAAGCAGCAGTGAAATACTAAAATATGCAAACTTCTAACATTACGGTTAGCAAAATACTAACACAAACCATCAACCAGCAAGGAACAATGAAAAGAAGAAGTGGAATACAGCAGTACTCTATCATGAATCACAAATGGCGAAATGGCTCATCTAAAAAATCGTATACTGGGCAATACTACAAACTTTGAATGTAGGCGAATTATTAAAGCAAAACCCAGAACATAGTATAAGACAATAAAGGAGAAGAAGAAGATAGTGCAGGGAAGTGTGCGAGATAAATGTAATGAACTTTCAGTCCCACATCACCAAGTGTTAGTATCTAGCTATAAGAGAAGTGGGTATATAAAACAGAGCTGTGCCTTTGTTCATCTGAAGTTTGGACATGAGTGAAATGAATCAAAGTAAAAACTTACCACCAATTGGTTCCAAACATTGTCCTTATATGTACCGGGTACTTTGTCCCAACTTATGTATGATATCGGCATATGAGCTCTTACTAGTTTACCCAGCATAGTGACGATTTTTCCAGCGTTTTCTGAGACTAGAATACCAAGTACGTTTTGATCAACTATTTGTTCTTCTGAACATGATGAATGTGATGATGTTGTATTTTGTGACATAGTTTCCTGCACACGGTTAAATAACCATTATTGATTTGTAATTGTATCACAAATTACAAAAAGAAAAGAAAAAACAATCCACAAATAAACCCAGTTTATAAAAATCAGCATTACATTGTCACAAACAGAAAAATACGTGTAAGTTGAAACAGAAACATGAAGCAAAAAGTTAGTAATTTATTGCTGCAAACATCTAGAGAAAAAAATTACACTTTATAGTTTTGGAGAAGAAAATGATGATTAAGGAAGTAACACTCGACAGCTAACTTGAATAGTATCAATATTGTGCATTTACTAAATTATCACCGCATTATTTCATTCCAATGAAGAAGTTGTATGCATTGATTCAATCAAACTAATGAAAAGTTAAACAGTAAGTAAGTTATATAGAAAACAATGAATATTACTTTATAGAGTGTAGTTAAGGTCTTAAAAGAAAAAAAGCAAATTCAAGTTGCAAACCGAGCCCATACCTGAAATTTCCATGCCATTAGAACTTACTGGTACAATATTTTACTTCCTCGTAAATCATGGCAATAACAAAAGTAAAAAGCTGATTGATAGACGGTAGGAAACTCAAAAGCTGATTAACAATTCATCAGTTAACAAATGGTTTTGGTAAGGTCTTCTAATTTTTCATTGTCTTCAAAAGCTGATTGATAGACGGTAGGAAACTCAATGTCATCCACATTTGTAGTCAACCGTTTTGGTGTATGCAAAACCGCAGACCAACCGTTATTTTTTAAATCTGTTGAGTAGAACACTTGACTCGCTTCTGATGCAAGAATAAATGGCTCATCATTCACGCTATCTTTGCTCTTCAATTTTCCTAAATTAACCATGATCAAGTTTGAAACAGGATCTATTTTGCAACCATTGATCTTATCCTCGACCTTTACCCAATCACAGTAAAAAACTATTTGCTTGAAGTCAGTTTAATCCAACTCAAGTATCTGCTGAATGACTCTGTAATACGTTGTTTCTGCTTCCTTATAATTTTTATCTTTACCACTCGCTCTAAATTTTGTAATTTCTTTCATGCATACACCGCTATCTTGTGTTACCATACGATCTTCGTAAATTTTCGTGGAAAATGAAAAACCATTCACTTGGTACTTAGTATACCTAAGCGCCGTGAACTTCGGCCCATGCACTAGCCGCCAGAGAGTTGGATCAACATCGATGCACTTCAACAACTACATAAAATACAATAAGTAAAACAAAACATGGTCACGAAGGTGTATTGCCAACTTATAAACACGTGAAATACTTAAGATGTTGTAATACCTCGTTGCGTAACCATATAGTAAAACTTTGAACGACTTCGACAGTTGTACCCCTGCCTCGTGATTGAAATCTAGTACTTTTCGCATAGGAGTTATACCTCCTACGGAAAACACATATCAAAACGAATACATAAATTGAATTAAAAAATGGAAATTCAAAACAAAGGTGTGAACTTACTCTTCCATTCGTCCAATCCATCATACTTATTAAGGACCCATCTACGCACTTGTTCAAACTGCACTTGGTTTAACATTATATCTTTACCATTATCTAAAGGTATCTCACCAGCAAACTCATCGTCCTCGTCTAAAAACGCTTCGCGGGTATGTTTATGATTGCCATTACCTCCGTTTGGCATATATTCCATGCAGTAAAGGCTAGCTTCTTGTACGATATATCCTTCTGCAATACAACCTTCAATGTATCTTTTGTTGCGCACATATCCTTTATATGTTTTTATCAACCTGTGAATGTGATCAATTATATATTGTACATAATAGCTATTTCTATCGAATAATAATGTACATAACTGAAATTAGTTATTTACCGTTCAAAGGGATACATCCATCTATATCTGACAGGACCACAAATTAATGCTTCATCAGCTAAATGAACCATAAGATGGATACTGATATCAAAAAATGCAGGTGGAATTTTTTTTCAAAAACACACATTGCTTCTACCAAACTAGACTTTGCTTTTATAAGGTGTTCCCTATCGATCACCTTTGAGCACAAAATGTTAAAGAATAGACTAATATGATGAATATAATTTCGCATATCCTTATGTTGTGGATAAGAATGTTGAAGCAATACCGGAAGCAAATGTTGCATTATGACGTGGTAATCATGTGACTTCATATTTCTTAGTTCGGGAGGATTGATGCTCACATTGTTGTGGAAGTTTGAAGAGAATTTGTTGGGCACTTTCAGGTTTTTCAAAACGGTGCAAAACCGTATCTTTTCTTCTTTGCTCAAAGTGAAAGTTGCCTTTGGTATGATTATTTTATTTGTTTCAGGATCTTCCATCACCCATAACTTTTGTTTTATACCCATGATTTTCAAATCCTTGCGTGCATTGATGCCATCTTTTGACTTATCTTTATGGTCCATAATGGTGCTGATGAGATGCTCTGTGACATTTTTCTCCGTATGCATAACATCAATATTATGGCGAATCATATTTGCTTTCCAATATGGTAAATCAAAAAAGATAGACCTCCTGTACCATGCAGAAACATTGTCAACTTCTTCATTAATTGACTTTTTCCGTTTTCGACCAATTTCTTCTTTGTGTTTACCAACTTTCATTTTGATATTCGCTACTTTCTTTTCAACTTCAAAACCAGTCAATGTCCATTTAGGACGATGAAGTTCTTGTTCATTGTTGAAATTTGTCTTGTCATATCGAAATTTGTGTTCTTTAGGAAGAAACATTCGATGTCCCGTGTAACACATCTTCTTACTTTCAGGAAGATGATAAGAATAAGTGTTTTCCCTACAAACCGGACATGCAAAATAACCATGAGTTGTACATCCCGATAAAGTCCCAAAAGCAAGGTGATCATGGATTGCCCACAACACCCTAGCTCTCATTGTGAATTCGGATTTATTTAATGAATCATATGTAACGACTCCTTCCCATAACTGCTTTAATTTGTCTATCAACGGCTGTAAATAAACATCAATATCCTTTCCTGGTTGTTTTGGCCCAGAAATCAACAGTGTTAACATTGAAAACTCTCGTTTCATGTACATAGACGGAGGAAGATTATATGGTACTACAATTACTGGCCAACAACTGTAAGGGTTAGATAGAGAAGCATGTGGACAGAAACCATCTGTTGCTATTCCAAGTGTGACATTTCGTGGCTCGACAGCAAACGTTTGGTCAAAATAATCCGCGGCTTTCCATTGAGAAGTGTCACATGGATGACGCATTATGGTTGGATCAGACTTGGCATGACCATGCCAGGTCATCGCATCTGCTATCCATGGTACAGTATACAATCTCTTCAATCTAGAAATTAAAGGAAAATGTCTTAATGTCTTTCGAGGTACTTTGATGCCTTTTCTTTCTTTGTTGAATGATGTCATATATCTTGGTTCGTTGCAATTTGTACACGAAACTCTATTCGCATCATCTTTCCAGTATAATATGCAATCATTGATGCATGCATCATAAGTTTTGTAATTTATCCCAACTTGCTTAATTAACTTCTTCACGTCGGAGTACTTTGTCGGCAGCGTGTTACCTTCGGGGAGTAACTCCTTTATTAGTTCGAGGAGTGCAGTCACACCATTATTTGAAAAGCCGTATTGGGTCTTCAAGCTATTCAGTTTCACAATGGCATACAGCTTCATCAACCCTTTTGAACATGAAGGATACAGTGGCTCTTTTGCGCTACCAAAAAGTGATTTATACTTCTTACTTTCATTGGCCTGCCAATTGCCATCAACCGTAAACGGCTCTCCAACATTAGCATGACCAGACAACGGATTTTCAGGTTGAAAATGATGAAATCTATCCGCATCATTGACTAGATCTTCCATCATAATATGTTCAGACTCGTCGGTACTTGTGGCATGACTAATTGGTTGTTGTTTTTCCTTCTCTGCCCTTTTTCCCCATGAAAATACCATACGGTATATGATTGGATAAAACCCCATCTAAGCAAATGAAAATGAATGTCATCTAATTTGATCGTCTTCATATTTTTGCACCGAGTGCAAGGGCATAAATACACTCCTTTCTTACCACCGTTTTCATCAACAAAACTAATAAACTTCTTCACCCCGTCTATATAGTATGTAGATCTTTGATCAGATTCATTTATCCACTTTTTGTCTATACTGAAAGACATATTGCCCTCCTATATCATATATATTAGAACATTAGACGTAAATATAATATATTTGCGATGTAATCAACTTAAATATAAACGAAAACCAACGAATTTTGTTTTGGTATGTTATTTCTGTCTAACATTATCTTAATTAATCATACAATCAAAAATTTGTATACAACACCTCACTTCTGTCTAAAACAAATTAAAGCCATTTTGGGACTAAATGCTTTAATTTCGACAGCACTTCACTTCTTTCTCTTTTACGTATAACTTTGCATCCAAGGGGTATGTTGTTGTATTTTCTAAAATAAATTAAAGCCTTTTGGGACTATGTTAACCACCCACCAACTCCTGATTACATGTATTTCCAGGCCAGGCCCATGGATTTCTATGTCCTAACCAAAACTGTAAAATTATAATCCATTTTTATAAAGAACATCTCCAAAATATAAAAATGTTAATGTTCTCGGGTTTTGGACACCAGCCACAATCATCATTTTTCAAGACCTGGACCTAGCATTGTATCATTTGTATTAACGATCAGTCTTTAACGTGCAAAATATTTTCGATGTTCAGGTGGGCCTAGCAGGTTGCCCAACCGAGGATTTGGTGGACTGTCCTTTGCATTGTTTTGAAAACCGGACCAGAATGTCTGTCCAACCTTCGAAACCGTCAGTCATGATCCAGTCTGTTCCAACCCTAAATTGCATCTCATTTTCTATAAAACTGCATTAAATCACGGTTTAACCAACATAACCCAGTTCGATTCAAAAAATTAAACCATACCATTTGAAAATTTATTATTATAATCGAAACCCTAAGAAGATAGTTCTAGGAAATTTGCCTGAGAAATATTGAAAGGCCAACCTTGCATCTATAAATTTCAACACTGACTTTTTTAGACTGGTGTTGCTAAGAGTCTAGAATCTACATTTTCTAAGAGCAATGAATTCTAAGATGTTGCTGCTCAAACATGACAGTGATTTCAGAATGAAAGACTGCTAGGATAATTAGAATGGTGTTTCTGTAACAAGCACATGAACAATGTTATATGTAGTAAAAAGTAAACACAGTATTAAAAGTTAACAGGAAATACAAATAGTTTAAAATGACTAGACTGAGTAAAAAGCATTCAGGATTCATTGGAAAGCATTCCAATATCTTCCATGTTTTTGCATGTAAATCACGATCTAAATATTGTAGGCAACAATCCTTCTGAGTGTCTAATAAAAAGATCAAATACAATCCTTCAATATTTGATGATACCCACAATTTATTTACTTACTTACTTTATTTAATTTGATTGGAATTACATTTATTGGTGAGTTCAATTGGATTTGAGCGATACCAGCCTCAACAGACAATCAATTTTTCTTATCGACTTTTATTATATATCATTCAATATTCATCAATATATGATAAATAAAATTAAGGTCAAAGATGCAAATTTGTGAAATGCCTCGTAATGTTATAAACAAAATTGAAAGTTTGTGTCCTCAGTTCTCATGGTGGGTAAGCAATACAAAATCAGTTAGGACAATGCCTTAAAACCTAACAAGATGGTGGCCTTTGATTATGAAATCTTACAAACTCAAAAGAAGCTTATGCATTAAAGTTGGTATGGTATTTTCTACAACAAGGCAGTTTATGGTCGAAATGGAAGCAAAACAGATTTTGTAACAGAAAATTCTTTTAGATAATTAATGGAGACCTTAATGCCTCATTTACGTAGAAGCTCATTCTCAAGACCAGATCATGCAACAAATGTTTAATAAAAAAAACATAGCTAATGGTAGAAATACTTATGTCCGTTTCAACCCTTGGATTCATAGTGATTAAAAAACAAAGTCAAGAAAGCTATATATTTAGGGTGTTATACTTACCCTAGACTTCATAACTTTTGTTAAAAATCAATTTTATAAATATATGCGTGTTATATTTACATTAGACTAAGGGATTGAAAACTCTATTTATAAAATCATGCAATCATAAAAAAATGGCTCAAATAACAGAACAAAGCAAACAAAAGCATACCCCTTATGTACAGTGTATGACATGTCTAACTAAACACCTATATTCCAATGCAGTATCTTTAAGTGCTGCTGTTCATAGCAATGGACTGAACTGAATTGGTATACAAAATGCTTCATTGAATACTCACCCATGCATTAGCTTTTAACAAGTAAATACTTATGTACTATATAAACAACACTACACTAACCCACTTGAAATCCTCATATACATCATGATAAGAATAACAAACTTAAGGAGATGCATCGGTACTTAAATGGAACGAAATTCTGGAATTTGCAGGTAAGACATTGAACTTGTAATATATAAATGACACACACTACACACTTGCAAATGTTCAATTTCAATTAGCTATGTATATTCCCAAGATTTATAATATAAAAATATAGTTTAAACACTTAGGAATAACAAATAAATACAAGGACACAAGCTACTCTTGCAAGGGCAACACTCACACTAAAAATAACATAACTCACGCAACCTATACTCACACTAACTCATATGCATGGCTGCTACACTTTCGTGCCTACTCATATAAAATCATACTCATGGTTACACAATTTAAAGGTAGAAAAAGAAAAAAATAACACGATGCAACGGACCACACTTTTGTATGTATTTATTTATTTTGGGGAGCCTTAAATACACCTACTGGCATTGTTCAGATAAAATAAGGAGGGCTCTTAGGAATCAAGGAAGCAAGACTCCAAATTTTGCAAAACCTTTGCTAATTGAACAATCATTGTTGGATCAAAAAATAATAATTTAACACGATAATTTACTGCAAAGATTTACATACACAAGATTATGCACAATTTTACTGCAAAAAACAAAATCTTATTCATAATATCTACATCGGACATAAAATGATCACACCAAAATTTGGGAAAGGAGGCAAAAAAAACGAAGAAGGTAAATTCATGTACTCAATAACAAATTTTGATGTTGAAGCTGATGCAATACATGGTGATGCTCGTAATAGTACAAATAAATAAAAAATAAAAAAATACTAATACATGGAAAGGAAAATAAACAACATCAGAATACCTGAAAGCACCAATTACGTAAAGGAAAAAGAAAGGCGGCTGATAGAAGTTTGAGCTGAAGAAACTTGTTATTTTAAAACGCGATTTAAGGAGAAAGAACGAGAGAATAGCCAGAATTAGTCGCTGAAGATTTGACGAAAACAAATGGTAATTTCGGTAATTAACTTCAATTCAGGCATGGTCGTGAGTTAGGGGAAGAGCGAATTTGGGGGAGAACGAAAAAAACGAGGGAAGGAATGAATTTGGGGGAGACCGTGCTTTCAAGGGTGTATGATTTTCCAACCAAAATAGGCACGAATTTGATACGGCTCAAAGCCGTATCAAATTTTATACGGCTAATAAATGTTTAGATACGGCTTTTAGTCGTATCAAATTTGATACGGCTTTGAGCCGTATCAAATAAGGCGGATAGGGGTGTGGCTAAAACAGCTTTGTGGTGTAGTGACGCTTCTTCTTGGTTCAACTTCCTCAATCTCATGATGAGTTTCATCTTCATGTGAATTGCTTGATTCTTCTCTTGTCCTTTTAGGGACATTATTCCCTTCATTCCTTTTGTGCGGAAACACGTCTTCAAAGAATGAGGCATCTCTTGATTCCATGATTGTATTTACATGAACATCAGCTATATCAGACTTGAATACAGAAAATCTGTAGGCACTGCTATTTTGGGCTGGCCCTAGATAGTAACAATCTACTGTTTTTGGTCCAAGTTTGACTTTCTTGGGAGGCGGAACTGGAACTTTTGCCAAGCACCCCCACACTTTGAGGTATTTAAAGCTTGGTTTGTGT
Source organism: Allium fistulosum (assembly GCA_030737815.1). Classification (NCBI taxonomy): domain Eukaryota; kingdom Viridiplantae; phylum Streptophyta; class Magnoliopsida; order Asparagales; family Amaryllidaceae; genus Allium; species Allium fistulosum. The sequence continues at coordinate 1,257,840,181 of CM060904.1, forward strand.
CCTTTCCATAACTCATATGGAATTGTTCCTGTTTTATTGTGAGGGACTTTGTTTAATATGCGATTAGACATATTTAAGGCTTCCCCCCACAAGTTCGTCGGTAGACCAGATGTTAAAAGCATGACATTAATCATGTCTTTCAACGTTCTGTTCTTCCTCTCGGCTACACCATTTTGTTGTGGTGAATATGGAGCTGTTGTTTGATGAATTATACCATTTTCGGCATAGAACTTTTCAGATGGTGATTCATATTCTCCACCTCGATCAGATCTCAATATCTTGATCTTTTTATTTAACTGATTTTCTACCTCAGCCTTGTACTTTATAAATGATGTAATTGCTTCATCTTTACTATTCAAAAGATATACATAGCAATATCACGTATAATCGTCAATAAACGTGATAAAGTACTTTTTCCCACCTCTTGTAGGTAACGATTTAAAATCACATAAATCTGTATGAACCAAACCTAGTGGTTCGGTGCTTCTATCAACAGATTGAAATGGTTTTTTAACCATCTTTGCTTCTACACATGTCTCACATTTGTAGTTCTTATCTACTTGGAATTTTAGAATTAATCCCATGTTTGATAATGTTTTCATTTTTCTGAAATTTATGTGTCCCAGTCTATCATGCCATAGTAAAATTTCAAGCTCAAGCAAGTAAGAAACTTCAATTTTATTAATAACACAATCAGAATACATAGTTTTATTGCCGATAACGGCTACATTTGCCTTAAATAGGTCATCACATAAATATCCCCTTCCGATATACATTCCAGCTTTGGACAGAACCATCTTATCTGACTCGAACAACATTTTGAATCCTTTCTTTGATAGTACTGAACCAGTGATCAGATTCTTGCGTATGTCTAGAACGTGGAGCACGTCATTCAACTTGACAGTTTTTCCAGAAGTAAACTTGAGGATTACCGTGCCACTGCCTTCGATCATGGAAACAGCAGAATTACCCATGTAGAGTTTTTCTTCCTGATCGAATTTGTGATATGTTGAAAACATGGATTTATCAGAGCAGACATGACGAGTAGCTCCTGTGTCCACCCACCATTGGTTAGGATTCTGAACCAAATTGCATTCAGATATAACTGCTGAAAAGTTGGACTCGTCCACTTCCATGTTGTCCACTATATTTGCCTCTGAGTTGCGTTCCTTCTTGTGTCTGCAATCTCTAGCGGCATGTCCCATTTTGCCACAAACCCAACATTCACCATTAAACTTCTTGGTTTTATTATCTTTGGGTTTGTTTTCAGGAGCTTTCCTCTTCTTTGAGAAGTTCTTCTTTTTGTTGAAGTTCCCTTTATTTTTGTTCTTCAACCCTTCTGTTCCCAACGCCTCCTCGCTTTGTTTGGTAATTCCGCGGTTATCTGCCTCAATCTTTAATCGTACGATGAGGTCCTGTGTCACGACCCGCCCTTCTCGACCCTCGAAAATCGACACAAAATACTCAACAGTATAATATGCCGACGATCGAACGCCTAAAAAGACAGATTGTAGGAAAAGAAAGAAGGTAGAAGAAGAAGAAACTAAACAACAACAGAACCTCACAGTCGCAGCGGAATAAAATATAATATATAGAATAGAACTTTACACAAATGAAAACTATATCTGTTTATATACAATACATCATCATCAGAGTATATCAATACAACCAATCATAACCAGTCAATCAGTCAATACAACAATCACAGCAGCGGAATAATACAAGTACGAGAAATACGTCTCGGACTCCAGCTCCTCTCCTGAGCTCCATAGCAACCTATCCTGAAATATACTCGGTCTGACCCGAGCATTATAATAAAATAACACCCGAGTCAGTCTGGAATACCAGCGCATCATAAATACACCCAATCTGATTATTAAAGTTCAAAAATCCTTTGAAACAAAAGCATCTCGTAAGACCACGCCACAAATAAACATGTCGGGTTTTTACCTTACGATAGCTAAAACACTTTTTATAAAAATCCTCTGATATTATAATAGTGTCTATTTACAAATACTTATAAAATAGCCGAAATTGTTACATCTATTAAATTCCGGCATACTAGCCACAACGTGGGTAATACAAACAAAACTCGTACAAGGCACGTAGGGAGAATGGATTTCCAACGAATGACTAGGCACTGGGGTACCACCTATCACAGTACGTGGCCTAGATCACAGTACCGAGGAGTACGCCCGCTCCCCTGCAACACAAAGCCGGAATCATCCCTTACTGGATAATTCCAAGTAAAATCACCCCACGGTTGTGATCAGCAACCGCACCACTAAGCCGAAATAAAAGGGACATCTAGACAGGGATGACCTTACTCTCAAGTGGGGGCTACCCACGAAGCCTTGCTGCATAACCCCTGATTTTCAGTCATTCCCGGTTGATGAGGCTTGAGGCTAAGCGTTACCTTTACAGAACAATTCACTTTGAATGCCCATCGTCCACCTGACGATGTCACGAAGCATTCGTCCATACAAGTCCGTTCCGGGTCCGAACGGAACCGAAGGCACTACCCCTACTACATCCATTTTGGAAATATCCTCAGGATTAGTAGCGACTAGCCCTTGCACTTCACTGCTCCATCTTCGACTCCGAAATCGTTTTCGTGAAACGTACAAACCGAATCGAAGTGGTTTTCGAGAAATAAATCTCGATCCCGGTCTCTTCGAAACGATCAGCGCTTTTGGCCAATATTGATAGTCGGTGATTTAACTATCAATTCACATTCACAAGCATCCATAAGCATCCATCACACAATAAATAATATCACACATTATTTATTCTTCCCCTTTAATATCTTTAAAAGATATATTTTCACATTTCAAAACTCATTTTAAACGACTTCCCAATTTCTTCCTTTACAGGGTAAAGCCTTGCCATTTATTCCCATTTGGAAAAACCAAGCTTAAACAATTTAGATTAAAAACAATTAAAATACTTTATAGCGAAATATACTTATAAATATATAAATGTACTTCTAGTTATTTACTCAAAATATAATTTCAAAACTACTTTAAATAGTATTTAATTAATAGGATATAACTCGATTTAAATAAGGGTTCAATTTACTAAATATTTACAGGTAGTGTTGTTTTTTTTTAAAAAGATAATACTAACCTTTTCCATAACTTAAACAAATAACTTTAAAATAATTTAAACTTTTCTTTCTAAAAATAATACTTTCTTGAAAATACTCTTTAAACAATTTAAACTTTAACTTTAATTAAATAAAAACCTTTAAACTCTAACTTGGTTTTTCCCAGGGAACACTTTCCCCTTTCAACATTCCAAAGTACTCTTCCATATAAATCCACTGATTTATTTCAAATTCAATTTATGTTTACAACATAAATTCCCAATTCCATACTTATCTATAACTTCATCCGAAGTTCGCACTCAATTTCCCATACCCGGAAATTCATTTTAAAATATAGTTTAAAACATTTTTAAGTAAGATAAATTTGGAGAATTCTTCAATGAAAACCATATTTCCAATTTACTTAAATAAAATCCCAATGGAGAAAACGGTATTTTAAAATATTCTATTAACACTTAAAATTTTACATTTAAATTCGGAAGCTTCATTTTAACATATTTTACTTTTCCGGATATCACTATTCATCATTAAAATAAACCGCTGTTATTTTACTCAATTTATAATTTCATAGAATTCATTTCCAGAAAACTCATATTTCACATTTAACGATTGATAAATTTTCCACAATATTTAAAATCCCAATTTTTACCAATTTACATTTTCCATTCCAAAAACAGAATTCAATTTTAAATTCTTTTAAATTCTTATTTATCAATTTCTTTGATTACCCTTAAATCCCAATTTACTCATTTAATTAAATTCTGGATTTACAACTTATCCAACAATATCACATTCACAATTAAATGTCAGATTTATCAATCACAATACGTAAACAGACATCACTATCAATTATAAAATAATTGCTACATTGCGAGGAATCCAGTTGGATTCCTCCAACCTGTTTTTCCCTGCATCCACAAATATTAGCACATCACAATATAAATATCAATCCAGACTGATAATAACAATTATATCCAGCCATCCACACAGATATTTAAATATTAACTATTAAAATGCCTAGCATCCAGATGTGAGTGAGAAAAACTCACTTTGAGTTTCGGCGAGCGTTCGAAATTTAAATTAAACCGAACGACGTTCGATTTAACTTAGATTTTTACTTGCCCGGAATGATTTCCGAACTGCACCATTTCGTAGTGTTCGTCCCTGCGATCCCGGCGTTGCCAATTTCGTTAAATTCTGATAACGAATGAATGAGTTATGAATTTATAACGTTTCAATATAAATTTTAAAACTATTCATTTTCAATTTAAATACAAATTACCCTAACACCATCAGGCCGAACGTTTCCAGCAACAAATCGAAACTGTTCCCCACTCTCTCCCTCACGCACGCCTCCAGGCGAAACAACCCAACATCGTCATTTAGGTCTAGAAATCGCGGCCATCACATCAACATCTAGCTTGATCGGAGAGTACCACCACGTCGCCCACTAGATCGCCTACCCCCAGCCAAGATCCAGTCGAACTCGGTCAGCTCTTGACCCCAAAAAGCGAGCACGAACACGTTGCCTTCGTGGTGAAGTTTCTGACGAACCGCTCGACGATTCATGATCACCACCGCACAACTCGAAGAACCCAATGGCCTCTCCACTTTTCCAGTTGAACGTTTTCAAAATTATTAAGTGGATAAATCGAAAATTGACGATGAAAATCTGATGTTTTCAGCCATCGATATGCTTGAGAACGGCGGCTGATCATTTTTGCTAGGGTTTTGTAAATATAAATGTGTATATATATAATAGTTTTAATATTATTTAATTAATAAAATATCTCAATTAACCGTTTATGCAAACGACATCCAATTCTCACGTTCCGACAGGCTATCCTGGGGTTTTTCCGCGTTCCGGACACAATGGAACAGGTTTCATAAGCTAATTTGATCGTATATGCGAGTTACGGAATTAAACGATCAATTTAAAATTAAATCGGTTAAATCGATTTCGATGCGTTTCGAGCTGCCACAGTCAAACGACAACTCCGATAGCTACGAAAATTGAAATCCGATAATAACTAACTATTACGGATCCAATGGAACTGGTTTCGTCGAATTCCGAGACTGTGCCCCGGCAGGCTATTTTACTCGTCTATTAAATCAGACGATTTTCAATATTTACGAAAACGCTTTAAATTTCACTTTTAAAATTTTATTAACTTAACAATAAATCATATAAAATTTATAACCACATTTAAAATCATTCCGGCACAATCCGGACTCAAAATCTGATTATTTGCATTTTAATAATATTAAATTCATTTTTAAATTAATATAAAATCCCAAATAATAATTTATCGACTTTAAAATTCTTCTAAAAATCCAATAATATTATTTATGTCCAAATAGACTTTAAAATAAATTTAAAAACCATTTTTTATCACTATTTACATCCAGATTTACCTTTATCTCAAATTTCGAATATTTAATTATTATTTTTCCATTAATCAAATTCAACCAGGATTACTATAATTAAAAATTATAGCTTATTTTATTGAATGAACCCGAATCCATTCATTCCAACATCAATTAATAACCCACATTAAACATTTAAAATGAATTAAATGTCCAAAAATCTAGCAGCCAAAATCTGGGATGTTACATTCCTCCCCCCTTATAAAAATTTCGTCCCCGAAATTTGCTAAGGTAGAAAATACTCTCCAACCTATTTACTTCCCAATTTGCTTAGTTAAAAGCTTATATTCACTTTCCAAAACCCTTCAGCCTAATCCCACATTCATTTACTTCATTTACATTCAAAAGCTTTTTGTGGCAACATTGTTTCCAAATAACTTTACTAGTTAATGAAATTTTCCAAAACCCCAAAAATTTCTAACTCCCAAAATTTCTGGAAAATTTTGGCGGAGTCTCCTTTGTACGGAGGAGCTTCTACAATATCGCAGGATACACAAATATATATACATCGGCTCACATGGCCGGAAACCAAAATATATCACAAAATATATATCATTTTCCCAATTATATTTGCGTAGGCGTACCTTTTTGCAAATTTTTAATAGCGAGCGGCTAATATAATGCATATACGCGCTCCAACTCTCTCGAACGCCTCCCGTACCTGTACTTACTCAACAAACTCATCAGTTTTCAAAGATATAAGCATTTTCATAACATTTCCAATATAAATGCAAGCTAACCATCTTTATAAACCAATTTCACAATGCTGACATCATTTTAACTCGCTTTACAAACTCAAATTTCATAGTTTAACAATGTCACTATATTTTCAACAATCCAAAGATTTCAATCACCTTTAAATTTTCTTATTCAAGTCCAAGCTTCATTTTATTTCTCTTGAATGCTTTAAATTCAAGTTCACCATATACAATTCATATTTATTTCACCCAATTCATTTCCACTTCAATATGATTACATATGCCTTTCTTACCTTTTAATTTTACTTACATTCCAAATTTGATTTACAATCAAATTTCATTTTAAACTTGAAACATTTGCATTTCAGTTATGATCCATTTCCATTCATATGCAAACATTACTCATTAAGAGGTCAATTCATTCCTATTGATTCAAAAATCAATTTCATTTGCTATTCTTAACCAATTCACTTGCATTCATATACTAATTCTTTGAATTGGGTTCTCATTCATATCAATTTATTCACAATTCAATTCCAATTGCTTTTAAACACTCAATTCTGAATACATGTAAATTTTCACGCCATTCAAGCAAAAATAATTGTCACTTAAGCTTATCACCATTCAAAATTAATTTCAACTTGGATGTGTATTAATTTTATTCAATTTTTGCATTGTTCACAATCCAAGTATTTTCTTTTCCGAATGCAATTGTTAAATTCAATATCTCCTTTACATTTTAATCTCATTAACCAATTCAAATTTACATTAATATCATTCATTTCTGAGTTATTTACAACTCTTATATTTTTAACTCATCACATTAATTAATTTAAAACTCATTTCACTTGCATTTCAGTTTATTTCATGACAATTCCATTCAAGATTACTCAATAAAGCTTATACTTAATCATTTGTTTTAGTTCTCTCAAGTATCCACACATTTCCATTTCTTCTTGAATCAATTTTATTTTATTTTCATTTGATTCTCCTTCAAATCAAATTTCAATTCATTTATAAATCTAAATGCTCTTTGTTTATTTATCCAATCCATGTACAAATTTATTTTATTAACAAAGAGACCATTTAAATTATTTCTCTCATTTGAATTTTATTTACAATTCAAAACCATCATTATTATAAGCTAATTACATTATTCATTCTCACTTCCAACATTTATTGCCAAACTTAAATTCCATCCCAAAACTGGATTTTATTAACCTTTCAAATTTTGACCAAACTATCAAAATCCTATTTATTGCAATACAAATTCCATTTAATTTAACTCATACTAAATTCAATCCCAAACAATCATTCTAGATTTTACTGAGTAAGCATTTACTTCATTCATCATCACTTCGACTAAATGAAATTTCCATTTAACTAAATTCTTATCCCAAATTAATTCAAGGTTAACTAAATTATATATGCATTTTCAATTCAATTCCTTTCCAGAATTAATTCAAGTTCATCTAAATTTTATTTAGCCAACCTGAATTTTATACCATTTCCTTTACTACTTTAAATAAGAATTTAATTACATTCATTTTTTTATCCATAACACAACTGAAATTTTAATATTCAGCTTAATTCCATCTTAGTCGAAGTTAAACCAAATTCAATTTAATCTTAATTCTCCATATCCAAGTTCAACTTATTTACTAACTTCAGTTCACTTACCTCTTTTATATTTTATGATTGTTTCACCTTACTTTGCATTCCATTTAAAATTAAGTTCGAATTCACCATTCCATTTATTATTTCCATTTGTGATTATAATTCCATTTTACTTGAGTTAAAATCAAATCTTCCATTCTCAAGTTCTCCAACTTATTTACTTGTAAGTTTATATTGCTCATTTCAAACCAATCCACATTTTATAATCACAATGTCAAATTTTAACACTTAATAACTTAAGAATATGAATTCATTTGCACAATCATAAGCATTTACACTTCACCTTTATCTCAACTTCCCTTTAATTCCAATTCATTTAGATTTAATTCAATTTCAAATTCTTAATTTTATTTAACTTATCATAAGTTAAATCCAGATATATTCCATTCACCCTCATTTATTCGAAGTAAATTTACATTCCATATATACTCAATTCTTCTTTAAATCAACTTTCCTTTATAAGTTATATAGTTGAATCATTTCAACTTTCACATTTTTATTTTAAAATAGAATTCCCAGAATTCAATTTACCCGGATTTATTTCAAAACCAATTTGAAATAAAAATCAACACATTTCTCTTTGATATTCAAATCAAATACCAAATTCCAAAACAAACTGCTTTTACCAAACAATTTTCCTTTTGAAAATTCCAAAATCACTTGTTTCCCAAACAAGTCCAAACAAATACCATAACCAACTATTTGGTAGCAATCCATCACTTTAGAAACTCGAAAATGAATTCTAATGATGTGGCCAGCATCATCAGGATTATTTTCCAGCGACTGAAGTGAGTTCAATGCTTTCCACTTCCAAAATCCACCTCAAAACAATTTCTATTCAAAAATATTTCCCCAAAATATACTCCATTCTTACTTAAATCATATTTAATTAATTCTGTTTGGTTATAAACCAATTCAATATTTTAAATTCTTGTTTTCTTATATATCATTTCACATTTTAGATTATATTTCAATTTCTTATTTGATTATAGAAGAAACAACCAAACAAGCATCCAATACATATAATAATTTAGAAAATTATTTCTTTATATCAAAATACAATTTTGGGTAAAATTATTTCATTTACCCGCTTTAAAAACAATACTATGTCGGTTTACCTTGTTTAAGAGTTTAGAAACCCCTATCGATACGGTTGTACTTCCCGCACCGACCAGAATTCATAAACACTCAACCGATAAGTCAACACAGTACAAAAACAATTTTATATCCACTAACAAGTACGCTCTCATAGCTATTAATACACTCAACTCATTATAGAGTACTTCCGACTCTATTTAACATGAGTAATTTTCCCACCAAAGCCTAGGTTGTCGCCAATCTAAGCTCTGATACCAACTGTCACGACCCGCCCTTCTCGACCCTCGAAAATCGACACAAAATACTCAACAGTATAATATGCCGACGATCGAACGCCGGAAAAGACAGATTGTAGGAAAAGAAAGAAGGTAGAAGAAGAAGAAACTAAACAACAACAGAACCTCACAGTCGCAGCGGAATAAAATATAATATATAGAATAGAACTTTACACAAATGAAAACTATATCTGTTTATATACAATACATCATCATCAGAGTATATCAATACAACCAATCATAACCAGTCAATCAGTCAATACAACAATCACAGCAGCGGAATAATACAAGTACGAGAAATACGTCTCGGACTCCAGCTCCTCTCCTGAGCTCCATAGCAACCTATCCTGAAATATACTCGGTCTGACTCGAGCATTATAATAAAATAACACCCGAGTCAGTCTGGAATACCAGCGCATCATAAATACACCCAATCTGATTATTAAAGTTCAAAAATCCTTTGAAACAAAAGCATCTCGTAAGACCACGCCACAAATAAACATGTCGGGTTTTTACCTTACGATAGCTAAAACACTTTTTATAAAAATCCTCTGATATTATAATAGTGTCTATTTACAAATACTTATAAAATAGCCGAAATTGTTACATCTATTAAATTCCGGCATACTAGCCACAACGTGGGTAATACAAACAAAACTCGTACAAGGCACGTAGGGAGAATGGATTTCCAACGAATGACTAGGCACTGGGGTACCACCTATCACAGTACGTGGCCTAGATCACAGTACCGAGGAGTACGCCCGCTCCCCTGCAACACAAAGCCGGAATCATCCCTTACTGGATAATTCCAAGTAAAATCACCCCACGGTTGTGATCAGCAACCGCACCACTAAGCCGAAATAAAAGGGACATCTAGACAGGGATGACCTTACTCTCAAGTGGGGGCTACCCACGAAGCCTTGCTGCATAACCCCTGATTTTCAGTCATTCCCGGTTGATGAGGCTTGAGGCTAAGCGTTACCTTTACAGAACAATTCACTTTGAATGCCCATCGTCCACCTGACGATGTCACGAAGCATTCGTCCATACAAGTCCGTTCCGGGTCCGAACGGAACCGAAGGCACTACCCCTACTACATCCATTTTGGAAATATCCTCAGGATTAGTAGCGACTAGCCCTTGCACTTCACTGCTCCATCTTCGACTCCGAAATCGTTTTCGTGAAACGTACAAACCGAATCGAAGTGGTTTTCGAGAAATAAATCTCGATCCCGGTCTCTTCGAAACGATCAGCGCTTTTGGCCAATATTGATAGTCGGTGATTTAACTATCAATTCACATTCACAAGCATCCATAAGCATCCATCACACAATAAATAATATCACACATTATTTATTCTTCCCCTTTAATATCTTTAAAAGATATATTTTCACATTTCAAAACTCATTTTAAACGACTTCCCAATTTCTTCCTTTACAGGGTAAAGCCTTGCCATTTATTCCCATTTGGAAAAACCAAGCTTAAACAATTTAGATTAAAAACAATTAAAATACTTTATAGCGAAATATACTTATAAATATATAAATGTACTTCTAGTTATTTACTCAAAATATAATTTCAAAACTACTTTAAATAGTATTTAATTAATAGGATATAACTCGATTTAAATAAGGGTTCAATTTACTAAATATTTACAGGTAGTGTTGTTTTTTTTTAAAAAGATAATACTAACCTTTTCCATAACTTAAACAAATAACTTTAAAATAATTTAAACTTTTCTTTCTAAAAATAATACTTTCTTGAAAATACTCTTTAAACAATTTAAACTTTAACTTTAATTAAATAAAAACCTTTAAACTCTAACTTGGTTTTTCCCAGGGAACACTTTCCCCTTTCAACATTCCAAAGTACTCTTCCATATAAATCCACTGATTTATTTCAAATTCAATTTATGTTTACAACATAAATTCCCAATTCCATACTTATCTATAACTTCATCCGAAGTTCGCACTCAATTTCCCATACCCGGAAATTCATTTTAAAATATAGTTTAAAACATTTTTAAGTAAGATAAATTTGGAGAATTCTTCAATGAAAACCATATTTCCAATTTACTTAAATAAAATCCCAATGGAGAAAACGGTATTTTAAAATATTCTATTAACACTTAAAATTTTACATTTAAATTCGGAAGCTTCATTTTAACATATTTTACTTTTCCGGATATCACTATTCATCATTAAAATAAACCGCTGTTATTTTACTCAATTTATAATTTCATAGAATTCATTTCCAGAAAACTCATATTTCACATTTAACGATTGATAAATTTTCCACAATATTTAAAATCCCAATTTTTACCAATTTACATTTTCCATTCCAAAAACAGAATTCAATTTTAAATTCTTTTAAATTCTTATTTATCAATTTCTTTGATTACCCTTAAATCCCAATTTACTCATTTAATTAAATTCTGGATTTACAACTTATCCAACAATATCACATTCACAATTAAATGTCAGATTTATCAATCACAATACGTAAACAGACATCACTATCAATTATAAAATAATTGCTACATTGCGAGGAATCCAGTTGGATTCCTCCAACCTGTTTTTCCCTGCATCCACAAATATTAGCACATCACAATATAAATATCAATCCAGACTGATAATAACAATTATATCCAGCCATCCACACAGATATTTAAATATTAACTATTAAAATGCCTAGCATCCAGATGTGAGTGAGAAAAACTCACTTTGAGTTTCGGCGAGCGTTCGAAATTTAAATTAAACCGAACGACGTTCGATTTAACTTAGATTTTTACTTGCCCGGAATGATTTCCGAACTGCACCATTTCGTAGTGTTCGTCCCTGCGATCCCGGCGTTGCCAATTTCGTTAAATTCTGATAACGAATGAATGAGTTATGAATTTATAACGTTTCAATATAAATTTTAAAACTATTCATTTTCAATTTAAATACAAATTACCCTAACACCATCAGGCCGAACGTTTCCAGCAACAAATCGAAACTGTTCCCCACTCTCTCCCTCACGCACGCCTCCAGGCGAAACAACCCAACATCGTCATTTAGGTCTAGAAATCGCGGCCATCACATCAACATCTAGCTTGATCGGAGAGTACCACCACGTCGCCCACTAGATCGCCTACCCCCAGCCAAGATCCAGTCGAACTCGGTCAGCTCTTGACCCCAAAAAGCGAGCACGAACACGTTGCCTTCGTGGTGAAGTTTCTGACGAACCGCTCGACGATTCATGATCACCACCGCACAACTCGAAGAACCCAATGGCCTCTCCACTTTTCCAGTTGAACGTTTTCAAAATTATTAAGTGGATAAATCGAAAATTGACGATGAAAATCTGATGTTTTCAGCCATCGATATGCTTGAGAACGGCGGCTGATCATTTTTGCTAGGGTTTTGTAAATATAAATGTGTATATATATAATAGTTTTAATATTATTTAATTAATAAAATATCTCAATTAACCGTTTATGCAAACGACATCCAATTCTCACGTTCCGACAGGCTATCCTGGGGTTTTTCCGCGTTCCGGACACAATGGAACAGGTTTCATAAGCTAATTTGATCGTATATGCGAGTTACGGAATTAAACGATCAATTTAAAATTAAATCGGTTAAATCGATTTCGATGCGTTTCGAGCTGCCACAGTCAAACGACAACTCCGATAGCTACGAAAATTGAAATCCGATAATAACTAACTATTACGGATCCAATGGAACTGGTTTCGTCGAATTCCGAGACTGTGCCCCGGCAGGCTATTTTACTCGTCTATTAAATCAGACGATTTTCAATATTTACGAAAACGCTTTAAATTTCACTTTTAAAATTTTATTAACTTAACAATAAATCATATAAAATTTATAACCACATTTAAAATCATTCCGGCACAATCCGGACTCAAAATCTGATTATTTGCATTTTAATAATATTAAATTCATTTTTAAATTAATATAAAATCCCAAATAATAATTTATCGACTTTAAAATTCTTCTAAAAATCCAATAATATTATTTATGTCCAAATAGACTTTAAAATAAATTTAAAAACCATTTTTTATCACTATTTACATCCAGATTTACCTTTATCTCAAATTTCGAATATTTAATTATTATTTTTCCATTAATCAAATTCAACCAGGATTACTATAATTAAAAATTATAGCTTATTTTATTGAATGAACCCGAATCCATTCATTCCAACATCAATTAATAACCCACATTAAACATTTAAAATGAATTAAATGTCCAAAAATCTAGCAGCCAAAATCTGGGATGTTACATCCTGCAAAGAAATCTCTTTCTTTTTATGCTTTAGATAGTTGCGGTAGTCTCTCCATGACGGCGACAGTTTTCACGTGATGGCTTCAACCAAAAACGATTCTCCAACCTTATGACCTTCCGCTTCGAGTTCATGAATGATGATTTGCAGTTCATGTAGTTGAGCAGTCACCGGTTTGGAGTCGACCATCTTGTAGTCCATGAATTTGTCTACAATGAATTTCTTAAGACTGATATTCTACGTCTTGTACTTCGTGGCAAGTGCATTCCAGAGTGCTTTTACTGTATTTAGAGGTTGATATACTTTGTATAGCACCTTGTCGAGACAATTCAGAATATAGTTTCTGCATAGGAAATCGGAATGTTTCCACATAGCAACATCGATTCCTTGCCTGGTGCAGGAATCGGTTCCTCCTCCTCAAGATACTGTTGCAGACCGAGTGTGGTGAGATAGAATAACATCTGATTCTGCCATGTTAGAAAGTCGTCACCATCTCCTTTAAAAGGATCGGGCCTGTTGTGTGTAGTAGCCTTTGTTGAGAGCTACTGTTGCCATCTCTGTTTTAGTTAAAACAGGAAAGTCTTAAGATTTTATAAGTCTAGTATACCAAAATAGAGAATAATCAATTGTAAACTCGTCTCACAAGTTTATTAATCAGATTTCCACTACTCTGGAAGTCTGTATTAGCTAATTTAAGCAATAGTTACGTCGTAATAAAAATACAACAACAAACTAACAACTATAGCAATAACTATAGCGATAGATCAAACGTAATACTATTTACATAAATAGTACAACATAGGAAACGAAAATGATAGATATATATAAATATATAAATCTAATCGATTGAAGAAGGAAATTCCGTCTGAGGCTTGTCGTAACAATTTCCTTAAGACTTTATTTAAAGTCTCCTAAGATATAACAGACGTAATCTGCATGAGATTGTAATGAGTATGTCAACTCTGTGATATATTGTATAGAGCAGTAGAGAAAGAAGAAGCAGAAGAAATTAGAATTGTAATAATTGAATGAGAATGTGATCAGGATTCTCTTCTATTTATAATTTCATCCGCATCCCTTCAAACAGTTGCGTCCGCTTGACAGGTCGCACCCGCTGTCTTTTGAACACTGCTGCTCGTTAACGGGTCGCACCTGTCTACTCCTAGTATCTGTTCGGCCGTGCATCCTCAGTCGAGCCGCATCCGCTTCTGTTCGCTCGCGCTTCTTCAGTCAGGTCGCACCCGCTCGCGTCTAACAGTTCATGCCCGCTTCAGAAGTCGCACCTTCTCAGTTAATCCGCGTCTGCTTATGAACAGTCGCGTCTGTTCGTATAGCCTGCAACTATTAAAAAACCCGGCCCAGGTTTGCAGTAAAATTAGGATCATATTAGACCCAAACCTATACCCAAACCCGAGCCCGACCCGGTTCGGTTCGGTCGGACGGACGGCGGCGGCGGCGCGCGCGCGCGTGTGTGGTGGTGATGCATGATCTCCCTCCTCACAACGAAGCAAACATTTTGGTGCCCCAAGGCCCCAACCCCTTCATTAGGAAGCTATTAATATACTTGGCTTTGTTTGTATATTTGGCGATGTGGGACAAGTGTATTTCATTTACACTTTGTACTTAGGAATTCCAACAAATCTGACTTAATCTTTTGTTTGAACGGACAAAACAATATAGGCAAAACAATAATAATTAAATATTCCCATTTACAGACAAAACAATGGCATATGGAGTAGAAATGGATAACCTTACAGTAAGAAGCAATGTATTACAGCTTGTTTGAACAAAACTAAAATGATGCCATTTTATAAATAACCGAGCGTAATAATTCATACATATTGAAATGTACTAAACCGAACACATTAAACAATTGTTATGCAACATTCAGCCAAATAGTTTTTATGCAAACATGTCACCATAAATAAACAGAGCAAAAATCACATAAAGGAGGTAGTTTTACCATTTTGTGAACAAAATCCATGGAACTGGCAGCAACCACAGCATAATCTTCCATATGCATGGACAACTTTTTTTCTTCTTTTAATACATATAGGTAGACAAAAACTATGATGAAGGATGTGAAAAAGATTATGGACTATAGATTATCTTACAAATTAATGCATGCATATTCAACGCAGGTAACGCTCAAAGGTTTAGACTGTACGAATAAGGTAAAGCCCATGCTTCCATGCTTTTTCCCATTTCTGCGCTTCCCTTTTTGGTGACAGAGATCGGAAAGGGAGGTAAGGGAATGAGGTGTGGAGGCAGAGAGTTTGGTGTAGGAGATGTTAAGGACAGTGATGTAGAGCTGCTTGCCGATTATGTGGAGGTGGCGAAAGTAAGTGAGTCGGTGATGTTTCGAATATGCAGAGTGAAAAGAGAGGGGATTTCAAATGAGAGGAAAGTTGGAAGAAAATAAGGGAAAAAATGTGGCAGTTGCTAAATCGTGGGATAATGATGTTTACAAAACGTGGATGAGCAATTTTTTGAAAAGACAGAAGTATTCAGGAAGTTTTTTATTATTTAGAAGTTGTACTACGGGTATTTTGGGCATTGCAAAAAAGGCTTCACTTTGATCATTTGACCCGGGATTTTGCTTTATAGTATAAGGTATATGTATATATCATCAAAAATAAAGGAGTTGCCAACATGCTTGGCAGGTAAGAAATCATAACATATAATAACGAAAAAGTCTAAGATAACAAATCAACTACTCATGATAACATCTCAAATGAGCTTCGACAATGCCACCGCCCGAGTGTTAGAAGTACCCAAAATAAGTCATGGTGCATCCAAATGCATAAATGAGATCAACAAGCAGCTCCGCTAGTGAATGAACGCCTAACAACTAGCTCAGACACTCTGGATCCAACATATAAAATATCTCCCAACAACAATCCTGCAGACAGTAACCCTGTAACCATGTAAACAACAAACCCATAATCCTTCAAATAGAAATCCTGCAACATCTTCAGCTTAAACCTATACTTGTAGAGAAAACTAAACAAAATGTAAGAATAATACAATACATACATATACATATATATATATATGTATATAAATATAATTTATATACATATATATGCATTGATTAAAATAAAAGTAATAAAACTAGAGATTATACTATATAGCAGCAACGAACATAGAATACATGCATGACTAATAAAAAGCCAATCTCAATAAGCAACATCTGAATTTTCTTCTATGTAATGAGCCAGTGGTCATGAAATCAAAAGGCATATATTTGTATGAAATATGAATTTTCATACTTATATATTTTATAATAACAAAATAAAATAATACTAACATTATGTTCCTATGATCAAAAGTACATTAGAATAATCCGTAAAGTCATCATTTGAATTCGAATAAATGCTAACGCTATTATTATTAAAAATATTTATTTTTTATTTAAATAAATCAATGCTTTTTCTAACCTTATTAAGATATTCTTTAAAATGATTATTTTTTTAGCCAATTATATTTCTAATTTGAGATCTAATTAAAACAAATAGAGCAGTTGTCATTACCAATTTATTAATATGACTATTATTATTATTATTATTAAATAATCTCTGATTTCTTTCAAACCAAATAAACCAACAAATTATAGTAAATAGAGTGTCAAGTAAAAGTCTATATTCACTTTTAACATTAAATCTTAAATTATTCCAATAAAATTCACATCAGTTACTTTAGTTGTAAGATTAAAGTTAAAAAATTTAAGAGTATTATTAAGAATGTAATAAGTATCCTTGCAGTCGTAATATATATGATTAATATTTTCTAAATACAAGTTACAAAATGTACATTTATTATCAATTGGCAATTTTTTTTAAAAGTTCAATGGTATTTAGCTTCTCATGAATAATCAACCACATATGAAACTTGACTTTTGGTGGTGCATTTGCTTTCCAAAATAAGATTAAAAGTGTTACTAGTAACACCTGAATAATTGAGAAATTTATAAAATGGGTTAGTAGTGAATTTCTTGATTTTACCCCAATCCCAATCAACAATATCATATTCATTATCAATATTATATAAATTCAATCTTGCACATAATATAGCATATTGTTGAAGAGCTGTACCTTCTAAGTTCTATAACTCCACAAGATGCTATCGATTTCCTTCGTCTACCTCTCCTCGATGATGTGGATAAAAAAGCTTCTTCATTTCAACCATCGGTAACTTTAACATTTTCGGATATCGTGTTACTTTCATCATTTTGCATAATATCGCGTGTTTGCAAATGTTCTCGAACACAAACTTTAGATTCCACAAATCTTCAGCCACTATCCCAGAATTTTAGTTATTTGAAATTGAAATTTTTTGATTGATTTTAAATATTGAAAATTTGATTTTATAATTTAAATAACTCGAATTTCAAATATAGCAATTTGTGGGATAATTTAATTGTTGAATTTAATAATTGAAATTGGTTAAATAATGAAATCTTAGATTTTAAGTTGGGTAAAAATGATTTAAAAGCTTATTTAATTTCTATTAATAAGAATGAAGATAATAAAACTTTTAAATTGGATTTAAAAGTGATTTAACTAATTTTTAAAATAATTTGTTTTAATTAACGTACAAAAATAGCCTTCCGGGGCACTATCTCGGATTTCTACGAAATCAATTTTGTTAGATCGTAATAATGAATTATAATATGCCGTCAAATTTCGTAGTGATCAGATGTATCGTTTGGTCATACGAGATCGAAACACTTTGAAATTAATATCGAAAATTTAATATAGTAATTGGATTCAAAGCTATCTTCTACATACGATCGAATTAGGCCTCGAAAAAAGTTCCATTGTGTTCGAAATAGGGGTATAAAAGATAAAATGCAAGGCGGCACGTCTCGATCGGGGTTCGAAATTATATAGATTGATAATTTAAAAAAATAATAATAAAATATATTGATTTGAACATACATATGCCTCATCCCATCAGCCCATACCCCTACCACATTCAAAACAGACCGTAAGCCATCCCCATCAAACCTGACCCTACACACAAGCCCACACCCTCCCACGTTCTGAGCCACCCTCATTATTGTCACCACAGCCCTTTCCCATATATACATCGTTGCCTAACAACAAGTTGTTCTTCATCCTTCTTTTCACTTACAGTAAAACAGAAAAAATCCACTTGACCTCTTCAAAAATCAGTACGCTCCAAACCCTTCATATTTAGGCCATGTGATCAACACGAAAATCATCCATATCAGTTCATAGTGTTTTTATAAATTAACGGATCGAATTTTTGTCATGGGACGAACGAGATATCACTTGAAAATAGCAAAGGGGAAATTATGTTCACAAACTTCAAAAAATGATATCTCTTTATCCGCTTTGAATTGGAAGAGGACGTTAGCGTCATTGGAATCGTCAGGTAATGTAGTATTTTTAGGTGAGTTTCGGTGGCATTCCATGGTGGTCATTCGCGGATGTCGAAAACTAGGGTTGGATTTTACCACGGCTATGGTAGACGATTGCAGATTTGGAGGGTATAGGGTTGTTCGTGGAGGCATCGTGCACCTTGTCGTCAATTTTGGGGGTGTGCGGCTCGAAATGGCAAGGCGTGACATGAGCAGGTTGTGGCTTTGGATGTGCTTGGTCGCGTTTCATGTGGGTGTGGCAAAGTCGACGAATTTGGTATGGGCAGGTGGAGATTCGCAAGAGAAGTTCAATGCAATCGTCGGATTTTCGATTCACGTTGCGGAGCTCCGTGTCGTTGAGGGGACATGCACGGCAATGATGCACAGAGTATCAGTTAATATGGATTTGGGGAAGAAGATCAGTGAGGGGTATAAGTATAAATTAGTTTATATTATAATTGTTTATTTATTTTTATTTGAAAATGTGTCGATAACTTATAAAATTTATAACTCCTTCATACGAGGTCCGATCGAGACGAAACTTTTTGCTTGCACTCGTATCGGTGAGTGCTTCACAATGGAACTGGTTGGGCGAATTTGGATACTGTTGAAATTTGGGCTAAAATCGGACGTCGTTTGATTTTAGTTCCAAATTGGAACGCCTCGGCGACGACAGGAAATTTTGGTGAGTTAAACTCACCTTTTTGGTTAACTAGTATGATTTATAGTTGATAAAAATTGTTGAATGATTGTTTGGATAAATTATTATATTTATTAATTGGTTTGGATATATTCCCGCCTATTGGGGCGGATGAGACCCTAAGTTCCCATGTAAGAGCGGATGATCATTTATAAACGAATCCCGCCTCGATGCAGTTGATTTATATTTTATGATTGTATAACGTTTGTGATGCCGGGAAACAAGTTGGAGTGATCCAACGGGATTCCTCGCTATTGCTGAATTGTTTCAACAATATTTTCTTTATATGGATTATTGAATAATAAATATGATTGTGGATAGTGTGATTATAAAATTGTTATATGTTTGAAAATAAAACCCAATAGTGATAGAAAATCAATATCGATATTGGTTAAGTGTTGGGTGGCTATTGGCCTCAAATTAGTATTTTAAAAATACTATAAATTGCTGTTCAAGTTGAAATTGGTTTTTGAGACAAGAAACGATTTTTAAATCCGAAATTGGGTTTCAGAAATATTTTGTTTTAAGGATTATCTACTTAGTTATATTCATATTATTTCAATGTTATTTAATTTTAATAATATTATAGTATGGTTTTTTAATTATATTAATGTTGTTTTAAAGATAATTTATTATAGTAATATTGTTTTAAAGTGTTTAATTAAATTAATATTGTTTTTACAGCTAATTAATTATAGTAATATTATTTTTGAGTTATTAAAATTAAATTAACATCATTTAAAAAGTATTTAATTATATTAATATGGTTTTAAAGTTAATTAATTATAGTAATATTAATTTAAGGTTATTTAATTATATTGGTATTGTTTTAAAGTTAATTGCTTATAGTAATATGGATTTAAAGAATTATCAAAATGGGATAAGGTTAATTATTTAAGAATAACTATGGTTTGGAATTAATAATAAGGATCATTAATAAGGTTTTAAAATGAATTATTATTATTTACAAAATTGGTAAAGATTAATTATTATTGTTCTTAAATAATATTTTGAAATTATTAATTATTATTTTTAAGATGATTTAAAATTAATAAATTTCATTTATTTATAATGTTTATTGTTAATAATCATTGTTATATAATGGTGTTTTGAAGTAAAATATTTTTAATTATTTATAATTATTTCCAAGACCTATGAATAGAGTTGAAAGTCTTAGATTTTATAAAGGAGTTATAAAATGGTGAAGAGTTAAGGAAAGGTCATTTGCAAGGTGAAGAGTTTATAAAGGGTTAGATATTTATAAACGAATTTTAGAAATGGGTTATAGATTTATAAAAGAAGTTTTATAAATGGTTTATGGATTCATAAGCGGTTATCAATGATCTTTGAAATGTACAAGAAGCTTATAAGTGATTGAATTTTTATAAAGGGATTATAAACGGTTTATGGAAATTTATAAAATGGTTTGTAAATGTTTTAGAGGATTGTAAGGGAATTTATAAATTATTTGAGAATTGAATGAAAAGAACATCTTTTTCAGCCTTGTGTATATACTTATACCGTGGATATAAGTATGGGGATATTTCCTAAGTATTGAAAATATAGAAATTGGTGGATATATCTTTGTAAAAGTATTTTTATACAAGTAATTTATAAATGGTTTTATTTATGAAAAATTTATAAAAAGAGTCTAGTGATTGCTTATGTGCTTAACCAACATTGGTTTTTCCTTATGAAATAAAATCTTGATTGAATGTTTGTTATTAACCGACTATCGAAATTGGACACAAAACGTAACTTTGGAAATATCTAGGAGAAACACGTGAGTTATATGGCACAATCATCTCCGATGATGTTGTACTGTGCATATAAATCTCGTTTCATTCTTCTAGGACAATGATAAGGAAATCCGTCTACCAACGGTTAATAGGTGATCTCCGATCTTATCTTTGACTGTTTATTTCCTAAGGAACCGGGGTTGAGTTTACCGAAAATTATAGAACGTTGTTTCGAAGAGACCGGGATCATATATGTTATCCGAAAACCACTTCGATCCAACAAATGTTTTTTGAAGTGAAGACATCCTAAAGAGCATGGAATCAAAGAAGAGATGTAAAGTGCAAGGGCTAATCGCTACTAATCCTGTGGGTGATTTCAAAATGGATGTAGTAGGAATAGTGCCTTTCGTTTCGTTCAGACCCAGAACGGACTTGTATGGATGAATGCTATCGGCACATTGTCATTGGAGGGCAATGAGCATTCTAAGTGTAAAATGTTTTTGAAAGGTAATCGTAGCCTCAACCTCATTAACCGAGAATGACTAAAACATAGGAGATGCCACAGGGCTAAGTAGATAGCTCCCAAGTAGGGTATGATCATCCCTATCTAGAGTCGCTATTATCTCTCAATTGTATGTTTCGGGGCCCATTAATTGAGGGTTGATCATATTTGGTACTATACAATAAGGGGTAGGCTGGTCCTGTGTTGGCAGGGATTGTTAGGTACAATCTCGGTACATTGTTCTAGAGGTGTAACGGGCGGTACCCCAGTAGCCCAGTCATTAGTTGGAATCCATTCTCCAATAAGAGCTTTACAGTTTTAGTTGTATACCGAATATGTTGGAATGTGAGATGCAAGCATTTCTGCTATATTCATATTTTACTTGACCCCTAGACATTATTATAATATAAATGGATTTTCTATAGAAAATGTTTTGGTTATCGTAAGGTAAAAATCCGTTCGTGTTTATGTATGGCATGGTCTTATGAGATACCTTTGATTTTAAAGATTTTTCTTATAACTTTAAATCCAGTTGGGTGTGTTTTCTCAAGCTGGTTTTCCAGACTGACTCGGGTGTTATTTTATTATAATGCTCGGGTCAGACCGAACATATTAAAGATTAATTTGGATGCTTTTAGGAGCTTCAAGAGACGAGTTGGAGGCCCAAAGACGTATTCACGTAGTTGGTTATTTTCCGCTTTATTCATTGTTGTGTTTATCAGCAATTGTGAGATAGGTTGTTATAACTGTTCAGGCTGAAATAGGTTAGTATACTCTGATTGATGTTTGTATATACACATATTACAGTTTTGTTTTTGTGTAAATATTTATGGTATATTATAGATTATTCGTTCCGCTGTGAGATTCTATGTTGTTTAGTTTTCTTCTTATCTTCTTCCTTCTTTCTTTTTCCCTAACAATCGGTTTTTGGCATTCGATTGCTCGACAAGTGATACAATGGACGTATTAGTGTCGATTTTTGACGGTCAAAAATCCGGTTCATTACACATTATGATCAGATGGACTCTCATAATTAATAACTGCCCCCATTGTATACACATATCACCCAAGAAGTAAAAGCATCTAACCTATTTACAAACTTGTCATTCACGTGCCCAGAGTCAAGCACTTCCAATCTCCTTTCAGATAGAGGATAAAGTTCAGTAGTAGCTTCTATATCAGCAACATAACAAGGCATATATTCCATAATGCCATTTACGGGTTTAAGCATGCCAACAGCCCCAGAAGAAATAGCATCAACCCTATTTACAAACTCATCATTCATATGCCCAAATTCAAATATATCCAACCTCCTTTCAGATAGAAGATCAATATCAACAGCAGCTCCTCTTTCATACACATTACAAGGCATAATTCCATAATGCCACTTTCAGGATTAAGCATACCAACAACCACCCTTACAAGATCATTATTCAAATACCTAGTTACATGTACATGCTCTAATTCAAGCTCCTTTTCAGATTTTTCAGGTGGGATGAGATCACTTTCAAAAGGTTTCACATAGATAGATAATTCTACATTGGCATGTACATGTTCAACTGATTTCACAAATGCATGTACCATATCGTACACATGTTTACTAGTATGAACATTTACAGAGGCTTTGATTAATCTTACCTTATCTGCTGCTAATAAGCCATCAATTGGATGAAGACAACAAACAAATTTATTACCATTCCATTCACCCTTATTTACATATCCAATTTCAGAAGCACTGTAAGTTGCACCACCACTTTCTGGTGAAGATACAAATCTGTCATTCATAATACCATCTTGTTCTTTCTCAAGTTTAAGTTCAGATTCATGTTTATCCACACTGACATCATCAAAGACAGACACACTTTTGTCGTTTTCGAATTTAGATACACTGTCAAAAACCAGATCTCTTTCACATGAATGCATTGATGCATTGATTCCATTAGTTAAACCTGCAAACTTAACCATACAGTATCTTTATTCACCCTAATTCCATTGTCTAAGCTATTGACTGTGACCTTATTAATTCCTTTGGCATTAGCACAGTCTTCTCCTCATCTACCAAATCATATTGGATATTAAATTTGTTAAAGAGTGTTAAGTCCATTCTATGACCAAGACCACAATCTCCCTTATCCTCCGATTCAACCACTAGTTTATCATTCAACAATCCTTCGTATGTAAATCCCTGCCCTAAAGCATTATCAAATTCTTTATTAATAGCAGAAAAAGTTCCATATTCTCAACCTCATTCATTTTTAAACCAGAACAAATCTCATTAATGCGGATATCATTTTAACTGTGATCTGTTATCCTTTCTACATCAGAGATTCTAGAAACAGAAGTTTTATCAAAGGCAAACATTTGCATTGGAGATGCATAATGACTGAACCAGTCATTAAGATTGTTCAAATTTTCTCTATCATTATATATCCTAGCTAATTTCAGATTAATTACACAAGAGACACCATTAATGTTTGAATTAATAAAATTTGGTATAGAATAATCCTTTATAATAAGAATTTCCACATTAATAAATGAATAATCAAATTTCAATTTCAAGTCTTCTAATCTCAAAACTATAACAATCCCACTCAGAGCTTTTCTTAAAAATGGTAAGTTCCAAAATGAACAATGCAAACCAATTAGTTTAATCCACTGTCATAAACACTTTCTTTCATTTCATCTTTAATTTTAAATTCACGAATGCCAATGATTACATTTTCTTTGCAAAATTTTTTTAGAGCTAGAGCACCAGAAGTATTTGATTTGAAGGAAAGTTAACTAAAAATTCGTCATTTATCCCATTTATAAATTCCAAAGTTTTCAACAAGAATCCTAGTAATATCATAAATTTTAACCGAACCTTGAAGTAAACTAAGAACCGCCTAAAAAGAATTGTCCAAACAATCTGGTATTTGGTTCAAATCATTGTTTTTCAAATAGAAATTCTCAAAAGCATCATAATTCGACTTATTTAAGGAAAAGAGTTTACCAGGATTCCTGCTAAAAGAATTGGATGAAAAGGAAAACCATTTACATTATGTTCTCATATGGCCTATCACACCACAATCAAAACAGCTGATAGGATCTCTACATTCTTTCACTATATGCTTCATGTCGCCACAGCGATAACATAATTTTTTGCCCAACCTTTTTGAAATCCAAGAAGATGAATGAACATCCCCTAAACTCTTAAACGGGTTTGCATCCCTTCCAAAGATTAAAGAACGATTCTTGAAGACTTTTTTAATGCTAGATTACGAACATACAGCAGCATAAGAACGATTCTTGCTTCCACCATAATGGAATACCGGAAGATCATCGATGGATAAGCGCGAATGAACTTTAAGATTGATCGGAGGAAACTCTTTTTGAAAGTCGAGTGAATCTGATTGAGAGAATTTTCCAATTCAGAGAGACGAAAAAGAGAATGAAGATTTTCTATAGAATCGATGTCCAATATTTTTTATATACTACAATATATTGTATAACAACAATATTATCTAACACATATGTAAAAATACCTTAGCCTGCGTCACTTGCATCCAAAGAGTTAGACCAACATTACACACACACATATATGGTTGTGTGCTTCATCATGTCACATTCAACTATATGATATACAACAATGACATGGTAAACTATGTCTTACGCTCACTATTTGTTCAACCGACGAACATTAATCATAGGAACATCTATCGAATGCTGTATAAGTCTGCATATGAATGCCTTCACCTCTCGTGACCCACATACTGAATATGTGCGAGTCATAATGCCACAGTAACGCCATAGAAGCAACTAACGTTGAATAATCATATTATACGATCATCTAATAACAACCATCTATACTATATTATTATTAGTGAGTTCACTTTCAAGCTCACACAGGCCTCCTTGAAATTTGGCAACTGAACGGTCTCCAAATGTACGTGTATTTTTATCTTCCCCTTTTCGTACATATTTTTGTCTTCCCTCTTTTCGTTCACCAATTTCCAGCTCTACACTCCTCCTCCCAATTTCCTCCGCCCGAAATCGATAGATTCCCCGTACGCTTATCTTCTCTTCCCCTTTTCCTCCGTTAGGAATCGATAAACTCCCTTCGATTTCTACCTTAGCCGT
The DNA here is from genome assembly GCA_030737815.1 of Allium fistulosum. Lineage (NCBI taxonomy): Eukaryota > Viridiplantae > Streptophyta > Magnoliopsida > Asparagales > Amaryllidaceae > Allium > Allium fistulosum. Next base: position 1,257,866,194 of record CM060904.1, read on the forward strand.
TCCTTTACCACCACTTTCTGTTTACTTTCTTTCGTTCTTCTTATTTTATTTCCATCATTTCTTCCCCTTTATCACAAATCGCCAATCCTTAATCCTAAATCATGTCACCTCCGGTTTACGTCCTTTCTTCTGTTTCATCATAGATTCTAGAACCCTAATTCCAAAAGCATTGCTGCTTCCGCTAAGTTTTGGTAATGTCGAACAAAGATCACAATATTACGGCGTATAATGATATTAAGGTTTGTAGATTTCATGCTCAATTTTTATGAAATTTTCATGTTTTATTTGATTGTAACAAGTTATTCATCTTTTTCTGATTGTTGTTTCAGTTTCATTGCAATCGAATTATCTGTTTATTTAATTTCACTAATTTTATGTTATTTGTTTGAAAATTGCCGATGTTTACCACCATCGCTCTGTCGTCACATGGTTTTTGATCATTCTTCCTAGCATCGCTTAAAGGTAAGCATATCATTTTAGTTATATTTTGTTTATATGGTTTTATACGTTTAAACATGCAACTTTTTATATGTAATAAGCTATAGCTTTTGCAGAAAATGGATTATACTATTTTACAATATTTTGATGCTATTATCTAAAATAGTTTATGAGATATTCTGATATCGACAGGAAATTATCTAACAAATTATTATCTATTTTGATCAAAATGTTTACAGCGTATACTAGATGCAGTAATTCGTTTTTTTCCTAGCAAATGATTTGATTTTATACAATGATGAATTTTAACTATCAGATGATGATTTGATTTATACCAAATGTGAAATATAGTATGTACTTTGAATTCTATTAGAGCCTTATTATCTTCGCATATTTACGTGCATCTTCGGGACAAGTTGAACTTTAAAATAATTTTATCAATGCCGATTTCGTTACCTAACTCGCCGATTTTCTTGCTGTTCGTGGTTATTGATTTTTAGGCATATCGACTCTTCCTTGCTATCCCTTTCACCCTCAACAAGACTTAGGTCTCTTGGAAGAAGGTGGCTCATCTCTCGGATGTACAAATCCAAATCACCTCAGTTTGGTTATAATCAGGTAAAAATTTCACCGCCATCTTCTACGCTTTGGTTGAATTTTTCTTTCTGCCTCTCATTTTAGTAATGTTTGATTTGATGCTTTTATGGCCACTTCACTTCCATAATGTGTTGTGTAGTTTGGAAATTGTAAAGTAATCTATCTTTTAATTCATTAATTATATGAGTGATATAGTAAATTAAAGGGAAGAATTACATTGCATTTTAGTAATGTTTGATTTGATGCTTTTATGGCCACTTCACTGCCATAATGTGTTGTGTAGTTTGGAAATTGTAAAGTAATCTATCTTTTAATTCATTAATTATATGAGTGATATAGTAAATTAAAGGGAAGAATTACATTGGATTTGATTGGATGAAATAAAGGTGCAAATAGTATATTTTATGAACCAGCACTGTGCTATAGCTTTGAAATGTAAATAAGAAAAAATTATTATCTGAATGGAAAATATAACCAACTTGGAAAAATCTAATAATTATATGTCATCTACATTTTAGATGCCATATGAAATTAGCTTTATCTAGATGCTACAATTCTATTCTCTATGGAAGCTAGAGTTCCTGAAAAATGATATTTTTTTATAATAAATAAAATCTTATGTATGAAAAATATCTTCAAATTTTGATGAATTTAATATATTTAAACACTATCAATTTAGTTTTTTTTTATATTTTAATTCTTAAATTCTGGACTAAATATAATTTGTGTCAAAGCCCTACTAATCAGAAACACCATCCCTTTCGCGGTAGAGGAGAAGCTAAAACGAAAGCAGAAACATCAATTAGATCCTCTAACAATGGAAGAAGATGTAAGTTTCATGATCTCGAGTTGTATAATATATGTTGAGTTTCATTATTTCTAATTTGGTTCTTAAAAAAAGAGGGCTTAATAAAGGCAATTATATCCTATTTGTTTTTCTATTTAGATTTCTACTTAGATCTAATAAATAGATTGATTTGGTTGTCTTTTATTTGTATTCCCATAATAGTCTAAAAGCGTTACATGAATTGAAGGTATTCCTAATTTTATTGTACAGTAAATGCTCTATGTGCAGAGTACATGTTTTGTCTCACAGATTTTAAAACAAGACCCAGTAGGATGACTTAAAACAGAAGCAACAACCTCGACGACGTCATATGGGTAATTTCTTATTAAGTGTGAGCCAGTCATAATCTCTCAAATGGGAGTTTCAAGTTACTTCACTCAATAAAAAAACTCAATCTGGAAAAATTATACTGGAAAAATTACAGAAGGAATTGTGCTCACATATATATATATATATATATATATATATATATATATATATATATGAAAGTTATCATGCAAAAGTATTAGTTCATGTATTTCTTTAGGTTAATCGGCGATTAATGCTTCTTATTGAATATTGATGTAAAAAACTGACTTAAAAAATGTACGCATTGGGTATTAGTTCATGTAGATTTTATATATCTAATTTGCACACATAATGTTATATGTGTTGTGGTCAATGTGGTAATAAGCAAGTAAAATAGTGTGAGTGTGAATCCATAATTGTAAGCAAGTTTAGCACACTTATAAATAAATCATATAAGTGATACAATTTGTGGTACTTTTGACAGTTTGCTTTTTTGCAGCCACATGAATGAAACATGGGTTTAAAACCAAATAGGGAAAAATAATCAAATCTTTCAAGTTTCAACAACAAAAGCTAATACAAAATATAGTACAGTACAGACATTACCATATGATAACATTATGAAGAATTAATCACATTAAATATTTTTACATTGATGAAATTAATAGTAGCTAACTACTTTAAAAATATATCAAAACTTTTTGAGTATGTAATTCAAAATTCACAAATTAATGAAACATGAATTTTTAGACACGTTAGAAATAGAAAAGAGGTCATCATCTACATTATCCCCTTATTATAATTCTCGTGATTATATATTTTGTATTTTATGCATATTTATACTAGAAGTCATATTGAACTCAAGGCAACCAATGATTATAATAAAACCGCTATTTCCACAAGCTTTAGAGGTGAGGGAGGACCTTTACTATGTATAGATAATTACTTTATTTTATGCATGGTGTTAGTAGTAATGGAATAATTAGGTGTTGATAAATGTCATGTGTTTTAGCATTACACATTAAACCTCATTTTGGATGCTTCATCTCTGTACCTATTGTTATCAACTCTAAACTTGGAAGTATTAGCATATGCCATCCATTTTTACATAAGAATTAAGAAGATAGTGCATAAGTCATTTGTTGGCATCTATACATTAATGTTATTTCACAAAAGATTCCTTTAAAAAATGTATATGCTTATTATAATAGGTTAAACTCAATCATTATATGGCTCAAACATTCGAGCATAGTATGAACTGGTCAAATATCAGGAAACATAGAAAACCTCATTTAATTAATGCAAAAATGATAGAAGATAACCACTCGGTTATATCCATTATAAGGATTGCATCACAATTATTTCAAATTCATTGTTTGAAAGAAAAAATGGTATTAATTCAAATTCATTGTACAGTTCAAGTACTCACTCTCTATATTTGTATACTAATTTGTTTTCTTTTAAAGAAGAGGAGGTAAAAAACAAAAAATTAACAGCTGATGGTAATAAGATGGATAAGAATCTGATGTCAGTTCACTAAAGAGGTTCTCAAGATGAGGTATGATTATTTTGTCTTATGACAATATGTACCCTTATTCCTTATTAGAACTTTTCTGAAAGGATTCTAAATTTTATTCATATTGTGACAGTATTGTAAATGAAAGTTAAATTTAAAAAAAAAATTGACTTTTGTTTGTCCACATTAATTTTTTTACTAGGTTGAATCAATAGATAAAACATTTGGACGGGCTTTCTAAAAGGTTAATTAGATATCATCAAGCTTTATTCACTATCATGGAGTTGAATACACATGTCCACAGTTACACGCAAAATGATAATGTAACTGCGTATTTAATTAGTAAGTCAGATTGCAAAACTTTATAATGTTAGTCACTAACTATTAAACTCCATAGCTCATGTGCTAACAATAATAATGTTTTGATTTGAAATTACCATTGCTATTGTTTTTGATGATTTTTATACATAATTATATTGCGCGATTGCTATAAGATGTTAGTTGATGAAATTTCATGGCTTTAAAACATGATCCAGCAGCTTATTTGAGATGGTACAAAATAAAAAAGTTATTGTCGGTCATTTTTATTTGTTTTTACTACGCTTCTTTAACGTCAGTTGATTAGAAAGTAGCATTTATACTTGATATATGTTTAGTTAATTTTATACATAAAATATTGCAAAGCTAATTACTATAAAATTAATGTATTTGCAGTACATATACATTAATATTTTGACATATTAAAGACGACTCTCTTTTAAATGAAAGAAAATAACCTAGGTCATTAATGGTGCAGAACATCAACTGCCTTATGTTCCTCACGTTTCCACATCAAGATGACTTTATATTTTCCTTCTCCATCCCTGTTTATAAGCCCGCTTTGCATTATTGTCCCCTTTTTCCATTCGATTGCAACCTATTCTGATTACTTACATGTAATTTCCAACTCTACTTCTTATACCTTCACGTGCCACTATGCTTTAGTACTTCCATTCTCTTGCGTCGTTTAATTCAATTCGAGTATTCAATTTGTCTCATCTTTCATCTCCGGTTTCATTATTTATTTAGGTTCGTGTATTTTCCTCACCCACTTTATTGTGCCTTTTTTCTACACTTAACATGTGAATTGTATCAAGTTTTTAGCCTTAATTTTGATTGTAGCTATTTGAGCCAACTTCACATAACTTCTAGTATGTAGTTCAATCTCATGATTTGTTACATGAAATGTGTATCACGAGTGCAAATTTTTTAGTACTAAAATGATTAGAAATATGCATTTTTCAAGCTATAGGGAATTTGCCATTCTAGGTTTGTAGTATGTTGCCTTTTTGTTTGAAACTTAAAGCGTTAAGGAATGATTTGCTACAGTTAGAGGTTTAATTTTTTTATTTACGAAGTTATTCTATAATTAGTCATTCAACATTGTGTACTGTGGTCTGTAATAATATTTTTCCCACATGGTAGTGCTTAAATTTTCATGTCCATAATTTGAGATTTTAGTTAATTTTTGGTTTCAAAATAGTGGATTCTTCTTCTTACCATTATCTTCATAATTGCTTATGATGGATTGATAAATTAACCGAGGTGCAGATTGATTTAAGTGTTCGTTTTACAACGAGAACCTATTTGAATCTTCTACATTCATATGACGTTATTTTTCGCAAACTGAAGCAATTAAATTATCCGTGCTCAAGTCCGTTCTAAATAAAAACTCTGGTCCATGTCAGCTTGATCATTTGTTTTTTTAACTACCCCATAGCATTGCAGATGGACATTAATTTTACAATTAGAGAGACACGTCAGCTTGATAATTTGGTTTATAAATTAATATTGAACCAAACTGTTTTCTTTTTTACCACCACATGTGAACTTGATCATAACATCATCTTTTACTAATCTATGTTTTTCAATCTTTTTCGAACAACCAGTTCTAATAAAAACATATACGAAGAAGCAATGAGCAGAAGTTCACAAGAAATATCTCTACATATGTTTACTGAATTTTGGATGGTCTTACATATTTAGTCTTTCTAATTATTATGCTCATTCTATCAGAATGCCTTATAGATTTAGTATATCGGACACATTCGGATGTCTTCATGGTCTTTAATCCAATCTACATCTAAAATAAGATACCAACCATTATAACCTTGCATATAGTGGTGAGGCATGTTAGAATTTTTAATTCTAAGTTATAGGTGGTTAGTTTTTCATTTAAGGATCCATTGGGCATGATATCCAGCTAATGAAATTCTGCTTGATTTTTTAAAAGAGAAAAATGTTGTAAACATTATGCCCATGGAAACAATGCTAAATATATAAAACATACATTTAGTAATACTTCTTAAGTTTTTCCAAATGAATGTCACATGTGGTCACACTATGTCCCTTATAATAAGTGCTGGAATACCCGATCGGGGGTACTCTTACATGTTGGACCACCACCATATGTTATACATAGTAAAGTGCATACACATTAAGTATCATGTGGTCAGGTAACAGTATCCCAGCTATGTTATTTCGCAAGAGATAGAGAATCTAATTTCCAAGCACACAACCTCACAAAAATACACTCTTTTCTCATTCTCAATTACCTACAGTGAGACTGATATTGGTTGAACTTTGAAGAGAATGGAGCTTTTGTTTGTGAAAGGGGTGATAGTTTAACTAAAACCTAAAAAAATAAAAGTGGGAACACACAAGTGTGGACCTAGGAATTAACAAAAAGGTAGGCTGGCCTTAAAGCTATTTTTTTTTTCAAGTTATGGTGCAATTCCAATCAATATTACAAAACAATGATAAAAAGAACAAAATATTAATAATAGTAGCTAGAATTTTATCTCACTTTAAATATAGTAACATCTAAGTGTTTGCAAATTGATTGATAGTTTCCCAGAATAAAAAATATTTTGACTTAACTACTTTTCATATATTTCTGATATCCAGTTTCATAATGTATGCTTTTATAGTTGATAAAAGAGTGATATTATTACAAATTTTAAATTTTAAATGCAACACAAACCCTGAAATATCACACCTTTATTATATATTGGTTTGCTCAAGTCATTCTTACCACTTACTCTATAGTCCTCTATGGTAATATTGACATCTTCTTATAATTTCCATTGAAAATATTTATTTCTTACCACTTATCATGGAAAACACTAATAAATGTGAAAATGACTAAGATTTTACCTTATCTATAAGAATCACTCAAGACTTTGCTCAATCACTGTTTCATGAGTGATCATATACCCACTTATCTGAGTAAGAATCTATGGTTCACCGACACTTCATTCTCCAATGTAACTAATTTGCATACATTAACTATCATTCTCAAACACATGGCATCCATAATAACAAGGTAATAAGTGATCACATTAATTTCCCAATGAAGCAACAAGCAATTAACCTACATTTGTTCATATCCTTTATATAGTTGACATCTATTCAGTTTCACGCTACAATATGTCAGGTCATGGCGGATCTGCTCACTAGGAGCGGATTTTAGAGTTTGAGGCCTTCAATTTATTTGATATAAATGGTGATGGTTGCATAACGAAAGAGCTAGAAAAGGCGATGCATTCACTCGGCCAAACCTCGGACTAAAGGCACACTACAAGAATTGGTGGACTAAGTTGATACTGACTGTAACGGTACACTTGATTTATCTGAGTTTCTCAGTCTCATGGTCGGAAAAATGAAGGACATGGACTGCAACGAGCTGAAAAATGGCTACATTTCTCCTAAGGTACTTCAGCATATGATGACCAATCTTGGAGAGATGCTTACTGATGAAGAGATCGAACAAATCACACGAGAGGTCAATGTTGATGGTGATGGAAAAATCAACTATGAAGAGTTTGTTAAGGTTGTCTTGCCTTATGTAGGTTTTTTTCTTCTTTTTGGTTTTGGTATTTATTATTATGACTTTTGGCTTATGTTACATCATTTTGTATATAATTTGTGCGGTTCTATGCAATGTGCATTAGGATTTTATATAGAGTGAATGAAAATATTTTGTGTTGAGGTTGAATCATTTAACTTAAAAATGGTAACAACTAATTGTACTATGACAGCCGTCAGTTTGAGTTTTATACCTCTGTCAAACTGCATTTCAAAATTATTACAGATCAAATTTTTTTTGAGTGGATATGCTATGTAAATTATGATTAAATAACTAAAAGTTTGATGAAATGAAATAATAAAATGTTTTTTCTTTTATTCCAAACTTAGAGTGCTTTATGTTTCAACCAAGTATATTGTGCAAATTAATAAGTAGATATGGTTAAGCATAATCAACCAATATCCAACAAACAAGGCCTCATAAATTTGTAATGATAAATTATGAATTCAAATGTAGTTACCATGATTTTTATATAATCACCATTACCTTTGAGGGTTGAAGATTTCAATTAACCTTAGAAATTGGTATGTAATAATCTATTGAAATAAGAAAGGTTCCATTTGTTATGGTTCTGCCATGCTGTGTTTTTTAAAATTACGCGTCTGCACTATTTTTATTTTTCATCCTTTTCCCCCTAATTGTTTAAAATTTCAAGCATATACTTATCAAATATTCTTTTCTTCCTCCAATTTTTAAGATGTTAATTGAGAAAATTTCTTAGCATTTATTGAATAAACATTGGTAGGATTATGAATATTATTATGGAGTATAAATGCAAACCTAATAGATTTACGTTAATTTCAATAATTTTATACAGTTTTGTTGTTAATACCCACTGTTTTAGTGGTTGGATTTAGTTTGTGATCAACAATTTTATAAACAGCCGTGTGCGAAGCACGGGTTCACACTAGTTATCATATATAATAGAGTAAGGGGTATGCCCTAGAGGCAATGTTGTAATTTATTGTAAATTATTAACTTTGTAATAAAATCTTGTTCGAACTAAAAGGTGTTTTTCTTTTTATTGTATACATGATATAATGTGTTATATTAATTAATTAATTAACTTCAGTATATATTGATAGAAAGCCCATAAATGGTATGTTTTGTGATGATAGTTACAACGTATTGTAATCATGAGCAATTTATCATCATGAAAATAAACATATAGTTTTAAATATTCCTAGTCAAGATGTAGCGAGACTGGATATCATTACATCCGTTGAGATTAGAGTACGAATCGATCTCTAAATGTTGGACAGTGTATTACTCATGGCTATTAGGGGCATCAAACCGTTACATACTGATAATTATTGGATAACTGTGGAATGATTCACTCGATAGTTTTCTATGGTTAATATAACTAAGGTTAAACAAAAAATATTGGTGTGACAATAGCACAATTCTCTTAACTTGAGAATACCATCAAGCTTAAATATGGAAACTCCACTTTGATTAAAATTAAATCGTGGTACGACATCCATCGAACGACTACAATTGGGTCGAGTGGAAGCACTGCAAGTGAGACACATTTAATAAGGAATTCGTCTCCTCAATTATATGAGGTTAATATCAAGATCAACTGAAGTCAACTCAAAGTCAAACCCTCCGACCAGAGTAGTTTGGTTAACCATAACTATTATTATTGAACAAAGGACTTTGTGTTTTGACTGTACGAGTTAAATGTAGATGATACTGAAATTTTGACCATTACCAAATTCTATAAGTCCTAATATGATACATTTTTAACGAAGAGAATTTATGTATATAATTATCACAACCAGGAAATGCTTAAACAAGTAGAATTGGATTTTACCGAAACCGTGTAAGCGATAAATTTGGCCAAGCTATCACAACACTAGCTAAGGTGACGTGTGAACGTTAATATTTGAATTGTTTGATATTAATCGTTGATCGAATTTATACCGAAGAGTCACACAACTGCAATGTTGAATACTCCAACTACCACCTGATTTAATTATAATTGGTATAAATTAATTAATATTTGTGTAATATTAATTATAAAATTTTATTTGATTTGTATTGATCAGTATTGAAAATAATGCACATATAAAGGTTGTATACAAACATATCGACATACGATATCGATGTAAGTTTAAATTTGGTTTAAATGTGAATAATTTGATCTGTTTTGAAGTTGGATAGAAGCCCAAAATGCCCAAGGGGATGGATGGCCTTTCCATGAAGGGGAGAAGGGTTTTTTGTTTTAAATAAAAGAGTATGAATTGATATAGAAGAAAACGTGGATCTAAATCCACATTTTCCTCTCTTCCTTTTCTCTTATTTAAACCAATTGCCTCTCACTTTCAGATTTGATCCTTTTTCTCTCCTTTCCTCTTTATTTGCTTGCCAAAAATTCCATGACTCCTCTCCTTTATCCTTTTCAAATTAAAATAAAAATTCAAGTCAAATAGAATAAGGGTGCATAGATCTCTTCATTTAGTAGAACTTTTTGAAAGATATTGGATTAAGATCCAAGGATTCAATAGATTCAATATTTAAGGTGTTACCATTAAGCATAGTTGAGGTAACATACTAATTTACAATTTTATATGTAAATACACACATATCATTTGTTTATTATGTAATATCTGGTTAGATTAGCTGTATATATCACGAATCTTTATATGTACATGCTGTCAATCTAAGATTCACACACACACACATATATTTATATATATTATTAAAATAAATAAATAAAAACATTTTTTATTCATATATGCATATATTATTTTTAGCATAAAAAACAAATAAAATATTTTCGAATTGAAAATTAATTTAAAATGGAATTTAAAAAAAATTGAATTTTAAATCAAAACAAATTGAGATTAAATACTTATAATTTTATTGTTGAATTTTTAAAATATATTATTACAAAAAAACTAAAAAAAGTACGAATATATGTATACATACATTATTATTATATTCAAAACATATATGTAATATATATTTTTAACATAATGAGCAAACTTAGTTTATATATATATATATTAATGTAAGGAGAGCCATGTCCAATTCAAGTACTCCCAAGGAAAACTCAATTGCTCTCTCCATTTCGAGTAGCTGGTTCCATTGAGTTTCATGATAGACATACTATATGAATTAAGGGTTGAGGGTATGTTTACTGCAAATAGAGATAAGGGGATTAAGGCTTAAAATAATAGATGCAATAATTTGGAATTAAGCAACATAATTTTAGGCTCCTCTATGGGAAGTCACTTAAATTATGTACATGATGTCATCATAGGTCATTACATTAAAATATCATAATTAACAAATCTGTTGAACGATTTTCTCGATTAATGCTCAAAATGCTATCCATTTATAGATGAAAATTGATTCATGCATTTGACCAATATGTATTATTCACAAAAGATGGTGTTTATTAAATTTTCCCAATTTAATATGAATATGGTAAACACATCCCTTTTTTCAATAATAATCATGAGACCTTGAATAGCGATAAAATATAAATAGTAAGAGTCACGGTAAAGAACAACAATAATTATCAAAGAAGGATAATAAAGAAATATCGATCCAACAGTTGTGCCAAAGAAAAAAAATTACGGAATTTAAGTAAGTATACATTTAGGCCATAATAGTTGGATCCGAATTTGCTCCAGAGCAAAGTCAGTAATAGATTTATACACGTTGAGTTTTTTCAATTTATATATAAACACTACTAACGGACAATCATGAATTCTAAACCAAGGCTCTGATTCCACACGTTAGATATTTTTATACATAACATGAAACCTAAGATTTTGAATTACATGACTATCATATTTATATGAAACTTATTGATGAAAGAGCAATCTGATTCTATAACTGTAACTGCTGTACTTGTTTCTAAAACTGCTTCAATGGAAAAGAAAATTGGTTTCTCTCTCTTTGCCTATAAGCTTAAGTTATGTGTTTTGTTTCATTATCTTTCAGTGACCTTTTGTGATAGACAAAGATCAATACTTATAGGTAGAGAGAGGATTGACTTTCCAGATTCTTGCTTAATCCTGATCGTCCATCAAGATCAAATAAAGGGATATGAGTACTCTAAATTGTAACAGTTTTATTGATTAGCATATTATAGAAAAACTGATTTCTTAATGACCATATAATGGGAAATGAAACGTTTTAATTTTTCTTACATATTTCTATTAATGACCATGTAACGGGAAAGGAAAATATTCCTATTAATGGCCATATAATGGAAATGGAAACATTTAATTTTCCTTATACTGGTATCCTTAAATATTAAAGTTGACCAAATGCACCTTTGTAAAGAGTTCGTTATCATTTTATAGTAAGGGTTTCCCTTTGAATGGTTCGACCATTTAGAAAGGAAAGTGAATGTATGAGAGTGGATGTAACCTAAGGCATGGTTGAGATGAAGAGAGTGAATGGTCACTATTACTTCATGAAGAGACTGTTGAAACTGAACCAGCATGCAGTGGAGTAAATTTCAAAATTTTTGTTCTATCTGGTCTTTATTGGGCCTATGAAGTCCAAATTTATATAGTTCTTATCTAATTTTTTTTTAAATAAAACTAATATTTTATTTATTTTATAAGTAAGGTTTCATTTATTGTATAATTTTTATTATATAATATATATGTGCATCACATACACATATGTGTGTATGTGCACATGCAACATGGTAAAGTGTACATGGTTGGTAAAGTGTACATGGTTGGTAAAGTGTACATGGTTGATATGTCTGTATATAGATCCCGCGATATACATCGCAATAGACATATTTTCCACACTGTATACATGTTTTTTTGTCTAAATGTGTGTGTACCAGTATGTATAGCACATCCATTGGATGTATGCAAAGAAAAACGCGAGTTGGCTTCTTTTTAGAGCAAAACGAATGTAGAGATAACACAAAACTTCTTTCTAGTACCAAGGCACATCCAACGTTGTGAAGAAAACATGAGCTAAGTTCTTTATATTACAAAATATTATCTTTTAAAGTGATGTTATGATTTTAAGCATTCATTTAACTAATGTTGAAATATTATTAAATATTGAAATATTAAAGAGAAAATTATACTTGTGTACATAAAATAAGGTAAGAAAAATGTACATCATAGATGTTGGATCTATTATTTTGTTAGAGATGTAAAAAGAATCTAATTAGATAAAAAAACTAAACACAATCTCATAAACAATCAATTAACAATGGCATAACAACACTACTTATCCAGAAGTACTCAAGTAAGAGCTTGCAAATCATCGCCATAAATCTAAAAGTTGCAGAAGGATCATTAGTTGGTACATTTGAATGGTCTCTATAAAGAAGTACTCTAGCAAGAGCTTGCAAATCACTGCGGGTTGCGGAATTATAGATCTGAAGGCTAATTAAACTTGAGGGGGGGTGAATAGCGTTTTCTTACTTTTGTAAACCTTTTTAAATTTCTTTCAAGTTTGATATTGAATCACAAATTATCAACCCAGAATAATACTATTAGGCAGTCACAGATGCAATCACAGATAAAACAAAAGTAGTAAAGCAAAGTAAAGAGTTAGAGACATGACACTAGGGATTTTATACTGGTTCAAATTTCTTGTACATCCATTCCCATACAATTAATTGTGCAGATTTCTTTTCAAATGCTAGTCATTAAACGGGTAGAAGGCAAACCCAATTACGGTCTCGATTCCGAAGGTACGAGACACACCCTCCTAATTTTCCAGGCTTAGGATACACCCATTTGATTTGGATGGGCTACAAGCATACCTACTTAGATTTTTAGGCTACCAAGCACATCCACTTGATTTGAACGGGCTTCAAGCACACCCAAGCAAATACAAATAGAGTTTGATGGTTTTTCCAAAGATAATTTCTAGATCCTTGGATACAATGGATCTTATAGCCACTTGGATAGCACTTTGATCTTTGACTTGAGAGAAACATAATTTCAAAATAGTAAAAATGTAATATTGAATGAATACAAAGAAATTTTAATTGATTCTATTTGATTTTGAAGAGAAAAGAGTATAATTTCAATGGAGTTTTCAAGAGAGTAAGAGGAGGGAAGAAAATAAGTTAATAATTGCTAAAAAAATTATTTGAACTCCTTTTTTTATAGTAAATGAAGAGATGTGTCCGTTTGCGAAGATTTACAACGAATGGACACTTCATTTCAAATATGGAATAATAACTTTTTGGCATGTGTGTCGACATAGCATCTAGGTATATGTCGATATATGCTTGTAAATTTGAAAACTTAATTTTCTTTAAAATGGTTTTGAAAACCTTATACTTTGTTAATTAGTTTGATAATTTGTAAAACACTTTAAATATAGTTTATAAATATTTTGATCTTTGAAAAACTTTTATAAAGTATTTTAAAATATATCTTGAAAATTTATTTTGTTTTAAAATTATGAAAGATAGAAAATGAGGAGATATAGATCAAAGATTGCTATCAGAGACTTCAACAATATTCTATGACTCTATACACTATATTATAGTCTTGAGATCTTCATCTCTTGGTCTTTGTACTCATGAGTCTTCATGTCCATTTCTTGAATCTTTATACTATACAGTCTTCGATTCAGCACCAGTGTAATATCCTATACTATATACTGTATAACTTGACAAAACATCAGTTTCTGTATTTTATATGAATGTATATTATTGTGATCAAGGTTTTAATCATCAATATCAATAACTGAGGTATTAACCATCACCACCTCCAATTGTACACTTGATCATACCTCAATGTTCTTTCTATTGATTCCTTCACTTATCTATTGCTGACTTGCTAATTATGGTGGTGTTTCAAATGAACATAACTAAGGATCGTGCAATATGGAATATTAACTAAATTATTTACTAGTGCGAAATATAACTATAAAAGTAATAATAAAGTAAATGACACCAGATAATTTTATACTGGTTCAAACTTCTCATTCTACGTCCAGTCCAAGACTCCTTCTCGAATTCAACTATCAAACCTCACTTGACCCGGAGGAACAGGTATTACACCGCCCGAGCAACCGAACAGGACTTCTACCGCCTAAGCAACAAAATAGGACTTCAACATCTTGAGCAACCGAACAGGACTTCTACTGCCTAAGAAACAGAATAGGACTTCAACATCCTGAGCAACAGAACAGGACTTCTACTGCCTAAGCAACAGAATATGACTTCAACATCTTGAGCAACCGAACAGGACTTCCAATACAAATAGTAAAATTGTTTCTGACTGAGTATGCTCTTGAATAACACTGATAAGTCAATACATACACCCTTCCTATAATCTTCTCCTTTTTGGTATATCGTGTAATTTGTGAAAATAGGAAGTTTATTAAATCACTAATGAAGTTTTCTTGAATGAACAAGTGATTAGAATAACATATTGAATGCAAATGGCAAGATAGTTTAGACAAATAAGAATGAGAATTAGAATCAGAATTAATGATTAAAACAATGGATTTCATGGCTATATATAGGAATTAAGAGTTGCAATCATTCGTGAAAAGTAGCCACGAAATAATATGTAAGCAACTCTTGAATCAAGAGTTGTTTCTATTTGCTGAAATGAAGTGTCTTTTCAAAATATAGTCGTTATGAAGATTCAACCGTCTGAATGGAACAATTCAGCCAGCTGAATCGATCTAAAATCGAATCAGCAAGAAAACATTGCAAAAGTCATACAATTCAGGCGGCTGAATTATCAACTTCAACTGTCTAAATATTCAAGATAAGTTGTGCACATGCACAACATTCAGTCGACTGAACTATACTGTTCAGTCAGCTGAATTGCCTGTTTTTTGCCATATCAAAGAATTTTCTAAAAATGAACTATGTTTTGAAAAACTTTAGCATATGAACTATGTTTTGAAAAACTTTAGCATATGAACTATGTTTTGAAAAATTTAGATTGCATGTGCGTGCATATACCACTTCAGAGAGATTTTAACATGAATTCACTATTAGAATCAAACCATAGACTAAATATAATACTGAAGCTTCTATTTAGAATCTGGTCTGCAATCTCTTAGATTATTTCTCGAGTAAAACAATATCTTCTCCTGCAAATATGGTTAGTTCATATAATATTTACTTATATAATTGTCACAATCAAAACATCAAAATTCAAGGTTCTAACATTCTCCCCCTTTTTGATGATGACAACTTGTGATAACCCTGATTTTTGTGAGTAATTTCATAATTTAATTTAGTTTGTATTTGTTTGAAATTGCATTGGGAAAAATAGGAATAGGAAATTGATTTGTAGATACAAAGTATAGAACATGTACATGTGCACAAGACAGTGTACACATGCACACAGATTTCTGTGTAACAAAATTTGGCAGAAATTAATAGATAAAAATAAAATAACTGATTTAGAAATACATATGCATAAAGATAGAATTTTGTCTTTAAATAAAATAGAGTACAAAGAAAATAGGAAAAGCTAGGCTGAAATAAACTTAAAATTATTTAAAGAAAGAAAAAAATAAAAGGCTTAGGTATACATAAGTTATACATGTAAAAAGTCAATCAATCTCTGGAAAGAAACAGAAATTGCATGAAAATGGCATGAGTCCCTAAACAAGCACTTTATCTATTCTCAGTAATTTCTTTTATTAAGAAAATAATAACAATAATAATAGGAAGTCATGCATATGACATGACCAGGGAAAAATTAAAAGAGGGGAACTAATTTCTGGAAAGGAAAACAAGGACCACATACCCTTTTATTTTCTTGAATCAAACCAGAGGAAGGCTAGGTTTGGGATGGGGTAGAACTGACATTGGGTAAGTCCATAAACCCTAGTGACAGCCAAGATTTATATAAAAGGCCTAGTATAGTAAGACCATATGTTTTTGTTCTTCATTAACCTAAAGAGAAAAATATACAAGGCATAAACCAGAGAAAATAGGAGAAGGCAGAAGACTAAAAGGGGGTTCATAAGGCATAGGAAGAAGAAGGATTAAGGTGAGTAACCTCACTGAAAACTTTGGCATTAAGACCTGAATATTGAGGCAGCCAGTTTGAACTAATTTTCTTTTACAAATTATGTTTTATGTTTGGATGACTTTGGTTTGTTAATGATTTGTTTAAGGGTAAAACCTCTATCTGGTTTACCCAGAAAAATAAGAGTCATGGATACATGAACTAAAATGTTTGTCTGAGATATGGGTTAACTTTGAGATTGAGTATTTTTCTTTTATAAGTTTTCTTTATAAGTTGCTTATAAAAATCCCCGGATTCAAGTAGTGGGTGTATGGTCTGAAGGTAGAAAGAAATATGGGCTGTAACATTGTGTTGTTGCTTATGTCTCATATTAATTAATACAAAAGAAAATGTAGAAGTGCAATGTTGTACATGTGCTGAGCTTCTATGTTTTATGAAATACCCAAATCAAATATACTTGTGGTTTAGCCAGATCATGAATCTGATTGAACCAGAGGTAAGGGAAAATATATATAAAATTACTCAGGACAATATGCTTACATCTTGATCCAGTGAAACCCACAGGCAAAAATAATGTGCTAAGAAGTCACTTCCCTCTTTCATGATAAAATGTTTGCTTCTGAGAATATAACTTACCAAACTCTGGATGAATACATGTTGCTTGCATTATTTATATTTCTCTGATTAAGAAGTGAGATGCAGAAGGGATTAGCACTGCTATGAAAAATAATAATAACACTTAGTAATTTAACTAAGGACTTGGGATCTTAGGGCTACCAAAGTATAGCTTGGCAATGGGAATATTGCAAGTTCACACATGGTATATTTATACCCAGGGGCCTGAGTGTGCTGGGTTAACAGAGAAAGGTCCCAGGCAGTGTGTGTTTAAAAAGGAGAAAGTAGCTAAAGACCCTATTATATTTGATAATGAATTCTAGGAGTAAATTCAGGAGACGCCTGGGCAAAATCCCTGATGGCCAGTAAAGTTGAAAAGGGTATGATAACTGAATTGATGTTTGCATTTGGTTGTTTTGATGCTTTTTATTGATGAATCCTATGATTGTTTTCTATGAATCAAGTCATTGAGAATTTGTTTAACACTGATATGAATGCACATGCCTCACAAAAACATGCACACAGAAGATACTGAGTTTCTTATTCTTGCAATTACTGGAATACAAATAGAATTGAATAAGATCATGTTTTCAGTTAGATTATTCACACCAGACAAATAGTCTGACCCTTTTGTGTTTATGCACCATTGGGTGTCTCATATTCATATGGGGCAGTTCATGGTGGTTTTGCAGGGAAATAGGAAATTGCTTTGATCAGGCTTGGATGTTAAACTGCTTAAGATTTGGATGCTATGTTTTTAAAAGACTTTGCTGAAGTAATCTACACCTTCATGATGAACTAGATTAAGACCTATTGTTTAAAATTACTTTGAGAAACCAATGTATGGTTAATTGCTGTTTTGTAGTTGTGGAACTTATATGTCTCAGCTGAACTATGTGCTTTGTTTTGCTAAATGCTTTGCTATGAAAAATGGATTTTAAGCTTCAAGAACAGTTAGGCTATAATGGTAGAAGATCTGAGATTAAAAGAATTAGTGGTTTGTATGTATATCTATAGAACTGGCATAAGAATATCCATGTTCAAGTCAAGAAATAAAATCTGATAGAAAGAGTTTGAATTGCTTTAAAAAGAAAATAATATAGTAGGTATTTTGTAACTGAGTAGTGCAAACCAGAACAAGGCTAACATAGCCATTTTCCTTGAGCCTGGGTTAGGCCAGCAACCAAGAGTCTAAATTAGATTTTCAGATATGCTTCATAGCCAAAGTATAAACTAGGTTCAGACAATTATGTTAACAGGAGAAAAATAAAAAGGAAAAAAAAAACAAAAATTGGGTTTGAACCGACCAGCATAGCACTCGAACTCGTGACCTCTCATGTGTAAGTTAGGCGCGTTTCCATTACGCCTAGATGTTGCTTGTTTTCACTTAGGATCCACTTTCTTTTAGCCTGAGTTAGACACTATACAGATTTTAACACAATCATTCATATTAAAAGCTTACTTTCCACTGATTATTACTTGATCATTCCTTAATTAGAATAACAGACTAGAGTACATGTTTACAGTGGATCCTATGGTCAAAAAATCAGATTACAATAATTAATCTCTTTTTCAAGGAATTATCACATTTTAATAGATTTAAAAGGAATTCTACTTACATAATAACATACTCTGATTCTAGTAGAATATAACATAGATATCTTCATATATGTATGTTAGGGATGATTTAGATTTAAACAATATTTTTATATTGTGAAAGATCCTGGATATATTTTGGTTATTGGAGAAAGAAAATGACCCTGGAAATGTATTTGTAATGAATGATATATCTATATATCATTCCTAAAAATAAAAAAAAAATCCTTATGAAAATAGGGTGGAAATAGGAGGGTCACTTCACAACTATATAAGTTTGTAAATATATAAAAGCAATTTACTTCCCCTGACTGAATACATCCCCTATCAATCATATTCTCCCCTTTTGTCATCGATAAAAAGGAACAAATAATTGATATGAGAAATATAGACATATAAGCATATAGATAGGAGAAGCAAATAAACATAAACATCAAATACATATAAGCATATAAATATGATAAATAAATGACCATCTTACCTAGGAACTTCAAAGTACAACAAACACATAAGAATATGTCTTAAACGAAATAATAGTACGAGTTTTTCATGAACTAAATAGCAACAAAACAAAAAAGAGTCTAGAATTCCTCACTATCTTCTACTTCATCTTCTTCTTCTTTCGAAGTCGTCCAAGAGAATGGTGCTGGATTTTAAACAATACTTGTCGAAGTGGACCCGGAACAAGAGACCTTTTACTAAATTTTATTTAAAAAGCCATTTATCGAGTTTAGCTTTTTATTAGTTTTAGAAACGTTCTTTTCTACATTAGCTAAATGTCGATCAAGTTTGCTTTGATTCCGTGATAAAGTCATAAGTGCTTGCTTTGGAGGCACGTCAACATGAAGTTCTTGAATTTCGTCGTCCTCTTTTTCTTCTTCTTCTTGTTGAGGAACTTGAGAGAAGGAAGAAGCAATATTCATATCTCTCGGTTGCGGGATTCCTTGGTTATGATTAGCGACCAATTCTCGAAAGCTAATGATTTGTTGGTGTTCGGGACGCTTAAGAAGACCCATTAGACTTTTAGAGTCTTGGAGTTCAGCTCTTCGATAGTCATGAAATCGGAATCGGTAATGGAACGCCAAAATTTTGTAGAATGCGCATAATGTATGCTCCATAGTGAATCTTAGCTTTTCTTATGATTGACGGTGAAGAATTCATCCAATATTATTTTTCCCCAATTTACTCGTTGGGATGAGTAAATAGCATATAAGGCTTGAAAATTCCATTTGTAGACCTTTTCGTAACTTCAGGTCCGAGGTTGTAACGATCGAATAAGTGCACGATGGATAATTCTTGCCTTTGGATGTAAAGCACTAGATTTCAAAATGGTTAAATCATCCGATAAGAAGAGACGTGATACTTCATCACGATTATACATATCAACATAAACATCGTCAATATACAACCTTCGGATGGACATCTTAGAATATGGCCTAATGTTGAAGAGGTAAATAAATCTTTACTCCACAAACCAATGTCCACATGCAATCATCTTTGTTTTGGGGATCTTGGTGGTTGAGATTCATATTGGCAAAGAAAAGCTTAATTAAGAGAGGGTAGATCTTAACATTATTAGAATCATACCTAATGAGAGAATCGAAACCATGAGCTTCGGTTATTTCTCTAATCGCGTAGCTGTTGAAGTTGGGAAATTTCAAGAATGCTCGTTTGAATAGCTTTGAATTTCTCAGGGTATTGAATCTATTAGCCGCTATTTCATGGTGTAACCAAGCTTGAATTTGGCCCTCGGATGGTCCGGTTGTTGATTCCCGTGCTCTTTTTGATCTTGGAGCCATTTGGTTTATGAAATTTGGATGAAAAATTGAAATTTTCAATAAAGCTAGGGTTTGTTTTAGGGTTTATTTTGAATAGAGAATGGTTAAGTAAGTTGAGAATGAAAGGGTAGATGGGAATATAAAGTAGGTTTGATTAGGTTTTTGCATAGAAATTCATGCAGATCTATTTTTAAAAATTGAAAATAGGTGAATCAGCCGACTGAATTGATGGAGGCAGCCGGCTGAACTGATCGGAAATGCAACCCGCAAGTATAAAGTTCAAATTTTGTACAATTCAGCCGGCTGGCCGGGGTTACTCAGTCGACTGAATTCTGAAAGTTATTAAATAGATATGAATTTTTAGTCGGATGAACTCTTATGCTCAGTTGGCTGGACTATTATTTTTCTGAGGTACAACTTATTTGTAATTCATTCTTAAATTGTTTAACATACAAGCTATATATATATTTGTTTATTGAGCTTTGTTCTCATGTTAAAATAAATATAATTTTTATTTCAATAAACATGTTACATATCTGTATTACAATATTAAATTTATGAACATAAACTTTATAAAAAAATAAATTTTAATTTCCTAAAGTCTTAGATTCATTTGAGCTTGATTCAACTTTGGTGATATCACGTAATGGATTATAGGAGACCAAACATTACATTGAGCACCTTGTTCCCAAGAATCGGGGACACGTGAGGTCATTGGGGAGACAGATTGTGCACACCTGTCTTAGGAGACGTTCCACAGAATTTGAGAGTGAATTATTCAAGGAAATTTAACCCTCTTCCATAGTGTTTTTGTTCATAATACATCTCACGTTGTAAGCTTAAAGTCTCACGTTGATAGTGATGGATTTTGTCGATTTTCTCCTTAGTAGATGGTGAACCAAAGTCTAAGTTTTTCTTAGCTCGTTTCATGTTTGGTGTATATCCGGTATGATGATTCGGAGATGGAGTAGTCTTTACTGGAATATACAATGAAATAGATTTGTTTGATGAATCCATAGTAGGAGTACTGAAAATGATCGATGAGAGATCAGAACTTTCTTGAGACGATATGTTGGAAGAAAAATGTATATTTATTTTTAAAGTTTGTATGTGAATTAAGAAAATTCTGATCACGTATATATATTCTTTTGATTTTCTATTTAAGGTTTTTATTTTATGGTTAACATTCCTTAGAAAGCTTCGGCCAAGAGAAAATGTAAGGTTAAAAAATATGAAAGGATTTTAGCCATATATAAAATAAAAGGAATGTAAGATTTGAAATCAAGTAACACAATAGTACATTGGAAAGACGTGTGACTTCCTCCCATGAGTGCAGAGTTCGAGTGCCATCATCTCCAATTTTGTTCTATTAAATTTTTTATTTATTTTATAATTTTTTATACTTTAATATCAAATTATAAATCATGTAATGACATAATTCCTAGTTCATGTCATAATTTAAGAAAAATATTTTCTTTTAAAGGTTTAGTAAATATATATGCAACTTGATTTTCTGATGGTACAAAATCAAGAGAAATATTACCTTTTTATGTTATCATGAAGAAAATGATGTCGAATATCAATACGTTTAGTTCTGGAGTGATTTATAGGATTTTTCGATAAATTTATTGCACTTATATTATCACAATAAATTGTTGATTTAGATAAATTTATACCAAAATCTTGAAGTGTTTGTGCATATAGATTAGTTGAGCACATACCAAAGCAGCAGAACTATATTCTGCTTCACATGTCGAAAGTGAAACACAATTTTTTTTCTTACTAAACCAAGATACTAAACATTGTCCAATGAAATGACAAGTACCACTTGTACTCTTTCGATCCATTCGACATCCTCCAAATTCAGCATCATTATATGATACTAACTCAAAATGACATTCTTTTTGGTAAAAGAGACCATAGTCTTTAGTCTTGCTTAAGTAGCGCAAAATTCGTTTCACTGCTCGCAAATGTGATTCTTTGGGATTTGCTTAAAATCGAGCACACAAGCATACACTCATCATTATATCTGGACGATTAGTAGTTAAGTAAAGTGAGGATCCGATCATACTTTGATTTTTTTGTCAACACTTTTGCCATTTTCATCTCGATCGAGATGTATCGTAGTGCTCATAAGTGTTGCTTTAGTAGAAGGGTTTTCTATACCAAAACATTTTATAAGATTATTACAATATTTTTCTTGATTAATAAAAGTTCCGTTATTTAATTGTTTAATTTGTAATCAAGAAAATATGAAAGTTCTCCCATATGAGACATTTCAAATTCTCTTGTCATAATATTCGAAAATTTTTGACATAATTATTCGTTCGTGGAACCAAAAATGATGTCATCTACATAAACTAGTATAATTAAAATATCCTTTTTATCTTGTTTTATAAACAAGGTTTGATCTACTTTTCCAATTTTAAAACTAGAATTTATAAGATAACTTTTAAGACGATCATACCAAGCACAATGTGCTTGTTTTAAACCGTATAAAGCTTTCTTTAGTTGACAAACATGGCCTGGAAATTTTTCATGTGCAAATAAAGGTGGTTGTTCTACATACACATTTTTAAAACCATTTAGAAAAGCAATTTTTACGTCCATTTGATATAGTTTAAAGTTAAGAAAACATCCAAAAGATAATAAAATTCGTATTGCTTCTAGTCGAGCTACAGGAGAAAATGTTTCTTCATAGTCTATTTCTTCTTCTTGACTGTAGTCTTGAGCAACTAATCTAGCTTTGTTTCGAATAATATTCCCTTGCTCATCGGTTTTAATTTTGTAAACCCACTTAGTACCGATGACTGTTTGATTACTAGGTCTAGAAACTAAGTCCCAAACTTTGTTTTGTTCAAATTGATTTAACTCTTCTTGCATAGCTATAATCCAGCAATCATCAATTGAGGCATCTTTAGCATTTTTGGGTTCAATGTTCAATAGGAAGGCTACATGATCCATTTGATTTAGTTGATTTTGAGTTCTTGCATTAGAATTAATTTCTCCGATAACATTTTCAATTGGATGATTTCTTAGAAGTCTTGGTGGAGTTCGAATTTCATTTTCATTTGGTAAATTGTTGTTTTCAATTTCAACATTATTTTCAATATCATCTTCTGTGATATTTAGGAATTATTTCTTCATCTTCATTTTTATTTTAAAATTTGTAATTTTTGTCGAATGACACATGAAGTGTTTCTTCGATTATTTTAGTTGTTTTATTATAAATTCTATATGCCTTGTTTCGTTCCGAGTATCCAATGAATATTCCTTCATTTGATTTTGGTCGAATTTACCAAATTGGTCTTTTGAATTTAATAAATAGCATTTGGAACCGAAAAATTTAAAATATGATATGTTAGGTTTTCTTCCATTAAAAAGTTCATATGGGGTATGTTTTGTTAATGGTCCAATGGAGACTCGATTTAAAACATAACAAGCAGTTGCTACAGCTTCTACCCAAAAATGTTTAGGTAGACTGCTTCCATTTAATAAGGTTCTAGCACATTCTTGAAGTGTTCTATTTTTTCTTTCTACAACTCCGTTATGTTGTGGAGTTCTAAGAAATGAAAAATTGTGTACAATTCCTTTCTTATTACAATATTTTTCAAAAATATCATTACCGAATTCGCCACCGTGATCACTTTGAATGTTTCAGGTTTTTATATTCTTAATATTTTGGATTCTCTTAGCAAAGATTTTAAAATATTCAAAGGTATCACTTTTATTTTTCATTAATATTGTCCAGGTGCATCTTGAAAAATCATCTACAATTACAAAAACATATCTATTATGATTCATAGATTGAACCTGAGTTGGTCCAAAAAGATCTAAAGGTAATAACTCTAGTGGTTGTAATGTAGAAATATTTTTCTTTGATTTAAAAGTAGATTTGGTTAATTTCCCTAACTGACAGGCATCACAAATACTATTTACTTTAAAACTCATTTTTGGTAAACCTTTTACTAAATTATTTTTAGATAAGTTGCTTATTGCTTTAAAGTTATATGACAAAATCTTTTATGCCATAACTAAGGATCATTTTCTTTAGCTACTAGACTCATATTTGTGTTATGATTAACTTTCATATTTAATATGTATATATAACATTCTCTAGTTCCTTCAAAGATAAGATTCTTGTTTTGATCATACATATTACATTTATTTTCCGAAAAAGATATATTAAAACCTTTATCGCATAGTTGACTTATACTAAGCAAATTATGTTTTAAATTTTTAACTAGTAAAACATTTGTAATAAGAGGCAAGTTAGATGTACCATCATTGCTCACATCGCCTTTGCCGATGATATATTCTTTGGAATTATCTCCAAACGTGACAGATCCTCCATCTAAGTAGATAATGTTAGTCAGTATACCTTTGTTTCCTGTCATTTTTTTGAGAAACCACTATCAAGTATTCACTTTCCTCTTTTCTTAGTTGGTACCTGCAAAAAATATAGAGATGACGTTGGTACCCACTTTTTATTAGGGTCCTAAGAGTTAGGTCTTAGGAAACCAAACCCAAGAGGGTTTAGAATTCCCTTTACAAGTAAAATTTTCATTTTTATGAATTGTATTTAAATAGGTCTTAATATGTTTATTTCTAATTGACTTATCATTAGTTTTTGGTACCCAAATCTTTATATTTTTCATGGTGTAACTGTCCTTCTTTTGGGTAAAAACTTTTAGTTAGGTTTTGCTTTTACAAAATTCTCATGTATATTGAAATTTTTATTTAGTAAAATGTTTCTCTTTGAACTAGATTTTGAGGAATTTGTATATCCTAAACATTTCTTATTGAAAGAGGTTTGAGAGTTATTAATAACCTTAGAAAGATTTTCTCTACCTTTATTAAAGTTAGAAACATTTTTAGTAATACTTTCTAACTCGATTTTGAGACTAGTATTGTTTAATTCAAGAATTTTGACATTTGATTTTAAATCGTGATTTTCTGCAGCTAATGTCATATTCTTTTCTTTTTGAACTTCAATCTCATTTGATAACATTTTGAGTTGAGAAGATATATTAGATAAAGGTTCTTGTGTTTTGACAAGTTCTTCTTCTAAGATTTTCTTTTCATCTCTGAGCATATCAACTTCTATTTCACTTTTGTTTAGTTTTTCTAAAGCATCTTTATACTTTCTTTTGACTTCTTTTAGTTTATCTAATAACTCTGAGTTTATATCAATTAAATCATCGAAAGTTAGACCACTTACATTGTTAGTCGAAGCCATAAAGAGGACATTGGTCTGTTAAGAATCACTGTTAGTGTCCCTATCTGATGATGAAGACGATTCTGAATCATCCCATGTAATAGAGAATGCTTGCTTCTTCTTATACTTGTCATTCTTATTCTTGTACTTGTCTTTCTTTCGATCAGGACAGTCCTTCTTTATGTGACCCTTTTTATGACACTCATAACATTAGAGATTTGAAGCTGGTGGTTTGTTGATGTTGTCTCTCGTGTTGTTTCCGAATTTCTTGTTGTTTCTAAATTTCAAAAACTTTTTGAATTTTTTTGCTATAAATGACATGTCATCTTTATCTGAATCTGAATCTTCTTGTTCATCTTGGAAAGCTATATTCTTTCTATCTTGGGCTTGATCTCGTTTTGCCTACAAATTTACTTCATACGACATGAGATTTCCAATTAACTCTTCAGGTTTGATGGTAGAAATATTATTAGCTTCTTCAATAGCTAAGACTTTTCATTCCCATTCATCCATTAAAGAGTTTAGGATTTTTGAAACAATATAAAAATCAGTGTATTTTTCTCCTAATGCTAATAGTGAATGATATATGTCTTGGAATCTAGAATACATTTCATTTATAGTCTCATTCGGTTTCATTCTGAAATTCTGGAACTGATTTTTAAGCTTAGAAATCTTGCATCGTTTAACTTTGTTTGTTCCTTCATATGTAACTTTAAGAGTTCGCCAAATTTCTTAAGCAGTTGTACACATGCTAACTCTATTAAATTCATTCTTATCTAATGCACAAAACAACATATTCATGGCTTTTACATTTGAGGTAGCATTTATCTTTTGTGTGTTTGACCATTGTGCATATGGTGTAGTAGGTATAGTGTATTCATTTTGAGTGATATTCCAAGTATCATATCCATTTTCTTGCATATAAATTCTCATGCGACTTGACCAATAATTTTAATTCAAACCGTTAAATAGTTGGTCGTGCAGTGGATTGACCTTCAATAAAACTTGTGCTGGTGTTATTTTCCATATTAACTGAATATCAAATAACTGTGTGATGGTTATGTGATGACCTTGCTCTGATACAAAGTGAAAGCGACTAAGGATCGTGCAATATGGAATATTATCTAAACTATTTACCAGTGCGAAATATATAAAAGTAAGTAATAAAGTAAATGAAACCAACGATATTTATACTTGTTCGAACTTCTAATTCTATGTCTAATTCCAGACTCCTTTTGAAATTCAACTATCAACCCTCACTTGACCCGGAGGAACATGTATTACACCGCCTGAGCAACCGAACATGACTTCTACCGCCTAAGCAACAGAATAGGACTTCAACCGCCTGAGCAACCGAACAGGTTTTCCAATACAAATAGTAAAATTGTTTCTGACTGAGTATACTCTTGAATAACACTGATGATTCAATAACGTACACCCTTTCTATAATCTTCTCCTTTGTGGTATATCGTGTAATTTGTGAAGATAGGAAGTTTATTAAATCACTAATGAAGTTTGCTGGAATGAACAAGTGATTAGAATGAAATATTGAACGCAAATGGCAATATAGTTTAGACAAATAAGAATGAGAATTAGAATCAGAATTAATGATTACAACAATGGATTTCATAGCTATATATAGGAATTAAGAGTTGCAATCATTCGTGAAAAGTAGCCATGAATGAATATGTAAGCAACTCTTGAATCAAGAGTTGTTTCTATTCGCTGAAATGAAATGCCTTTTCAAAATATAGCCGTTATGAAGATTCAGCCGTCTGAATGGAACAATTCAGCCAACTGAATCGATCTAAAATCAAATCAGCAAGAAAACAGTGCAAAAGTCATATAATTCAGCCGGTTGAATTATCAGCTTCAACCGTCTGAATATTCAATATAAGTTGTGCATATGCACAGCATTCAGTCGACTGAACTATATTGTTCAGTTGGCTAAATGCCTGTTTTCTGCCATATCAAAGAATTTTCTGAAGATGAACTATGTTTTGAAAAACTTTAGCATATGAACTACGTTTTGTAAAACTTTAGATTGCGTGTGCGTGCATATACCACTTCGGAGAGATTTTAACATGAATTTACTACTAGAATCGGACCATAGACTAAATATAATACTGAAGCTTCTATTTGGAATCTGGTCTGCAATCTGTTAGATTATTTCTTGATTAAAACGGTATCTTCTCCTGCAAATATGGTTAGTTCATATATTATTTACTTATATAGTTGTCACAATAAAAACATCAAAATTCAAGGTTCTAACACCAAAAACTTTAACTACAAACTTGTATGCCGCACATAGCTCACCTCGTTCTTATGTTCTACTATTCTACCCATTTAAAATGTTATAAATTTTTTTGAAAATAACTATGGGTATAGAATTTTTTTTACAGTTAACTGCAATAATTGGACATAATAACCTATCCAACTAAAACATGTATTTAGTTTAACTGACCAAAGCAAAAAACCTCAAACTAGGAAGTTAAAATAAAAAATTAATTAGGAGAAAATATTCAATATTCAATACAACCTAACTTTTTTAGTAAAAAATAGAAAGCCCCCATCAACACTACAAAAAATATTAGCCTAAACCACAAATCAGATTATCAATAATAAGAATTTATGAGCTAGTTTTTAAAGAAAAAGTGTTGTTATGTATTTACGTTAATTTTGTATAAAATGACATGATCAAGCCTTTAAAGAGTCCCTAAACTTACTTGATTTGTTCTTTTTATTTCAAAGTATTTTCCCATTTTTTGTCTTATTTTCCCTCTGCAAGAGCAAGAAGAATAAGGAAATGAGAGAATCCATATATTCAATTTTAGAAGAAACAAATATAAAAAAAAATTATGGAGTGATGGGTATACGCAGATTTGACAAGTGCAATTATGGGTAGTTGCAATCAAATTTGACTAAAAATGGCGATAAAAAGATGTCATTTGATTTTGTTACACGTAGGAAAAAACCATTATTCGCTTTTAATATTGCCTTTATTAGCAAAAGAAAATTATATATTAATTGACATGGGAACAAAAATCTAAGGGTATATGTAACAAAACACGTGCAAAGAAATTACATAATTCCCTTTTATTTCAAAATAGTAAACACACAACTCCATGAACAAAAATTTGAGAACAAGAAGCTAAACTATAAATTTAATGATGCGGTAATCAACGTAAAAACTTAAATCATAGAACAATGATTTACACACGCCCTTTTATACATTTCTCTAATTTAGTCATTCATAAATGCATGCTTCCTTTTTTTGACTATGAGCTATGATAAAATAATGTAACCAGAAAATTATAAGTTCACGAAAACTCTTTAATCATAAAAAATGAAATCAAAATCGTATGAACCAAGCATCAAATTCTGAAAGCATAGAACAAACAATGCATAAATTTTGGTGATATATAGCCATAAATATGCAAAACCTATCCTAATGGCTTGTGGTTGCAATTCATATAATAGTTCCTCATCATATCAAATATATTCCTTAAGTTGCATAATAATAGAACATTGGTCTTAAATGTACAAAAAAAGGTTTACAAAATAGTTTATATAGTAAGTGTTCAAAATAAAGTGTAAATTTGTGACACATCCTTATATTTTATTATTTTATAAATTATATCCCTGTCAATTTTATGTTATGTTTTACGTCCCTATTTTTAATTTTCAAATCCATCATTCCCATATTTTACCCCACTTCTTCTAAAATTAAAGTCTCTACTATCTACCTTTTATTTCACTTGTTACAATTTCCGTTCAAATTTGTATACCTAATCTCGTTCAAATTATCGTGCTTTTGGCTATTGTGCATACATCTCGAGCTATGTTGGCATCTTTGGTTCTTCTACATCTTGAGCTGTTGCCGATTGGAAAAGATTTTTTTACTGAATTTCATTAGATTTGGACATCTTTTTCTATTTTGCGCTAATAATATGAGTTCGAGGTTAGTTTTTTTAGGTTGTAGTTATTTTTGTTTTTTTAATCTTTGACATAGTATCATATTGAATTAAATTTGGTTTTTTGTGTTGTAGCTGTAATTTGTTTTTTTCCATATCACATGTCAATAAACGTTCGAATCACGCTACGTAAGTTTCGAACTTGTGACCTCTCGCACCAAAGCCGAATCACTTAACCACTTGGACAATGGTGCTTGTCTTTGAGTTTGTTGTTGGTATATATGATATGAAAACTATAGGATATGAAATTGAATTTTTATGTAGGAAATTATTTGTATGTCATATATTTGCCTATGTTTAATTTACTGTACTTTTTTTTGTTATCGTTGTAATTGTTTATCAAGCTTATATTATTATTATTATAGTTCAAATTTGTTGTTGGTATTGAATAACATGAAATTAATAGGATCTGTTAGTGAACTGTTATGAAGGCCATTATTGTTATGGCAAATATTTGCTAGGAAAATATTTGTTATGCTAGTTTTTTTTTATGTTGTAGTACTTTTATTTTAATATTATATGTATTTTTTCAAGCCTAATCCTATTGATGTTCTTATCGTTTTTCTATTAGGTAATGATACTTATAGTAGACGTTATTGTTTGAGTGATTGTGTGTGGAGATTGAGAAATGATATTTGTGAACATTAACCTAAATTAACATCAGGTTCTATTGAATCGGTTTAAGAAAGGGATGACAAGAAAAGAGTTATTGAAACTAGTTTTAATCTACATAGCATACGTTTCTTGTTGCTCATAGTCGAGATAATTTTCTACTTATTTTGGTTATATCTAATTAGTGAAGTATTTCGGTTAATGTTGGTTCTTATAGTTCTTCATTTGTTGGTCCTTTTGCTAAGCATGGCTCGTCTACTTCTCCAATGGTCTGTTCTTCAGTTGAATCTAGTTCTATTTTGAAACCGTTGTTAAAAAATGATTCTAGCAATTCAATATATACTGGTTTTGGTCAATGATTTGCTGGTGGGGTTGATGAGTTCCGATTGTATGTTATGATATACTGTATTAAGAATTGATATAAAGTTAAGATTGTTAAAATTGATAGGGAGCGAGTTACATCTGTTTGTTCATAGGAAGGTTGTCCTTTTCATATTTATGCTTTTCGTAAGTTTAACCTATCAAGCTTTTTTGTTAGTAAAACTATGAACCTAATCATTAATGTAGAGTTGGTATTGTAGATGTTAACCATCCACCTATTTCTAGCAGATTAGTTACGAAGTTAGTTGTTGATTTTATTCGTTGAAATCTTCTTATGAAACTGAAAGATATTGGTCATTTATTTTAGATCGAGTACAATATAGTGTTAAATTGCTATTTTTTATATGAGAAAAAGATTAGCATTGGAAAAAATTCCATAGGAATGATTTGCTTTCGTATCGTCATTTGAATTTTTTTTGTGAAACTGTGGTTATTTGTAGTTCTGATAGTATTGTTGAACTTTAAGGTGATTCTGTTAGTCATGAATTTGAGAGGGTTTTCATTATGTTTGAATCGTGCAAATATGGATTTGATTATTGTCGTCGTTTGATTTTTTTGATGGGACCTTTTTTAGAGGTGGAGAACAAATTTGTATTATGTCTCCTACAACTAAGAACGGTAATCGAGGTATGATTTAGTTCTAAGAATTATAATATAATTGTTTAGTATTTCATTTATTGTAATATCTACGTGTCAAATATTTATCATATTTTTATGATAAATATTTGACATACCTGTGTTGTTTCAGTTTATTCATTTTGTTTGTTTGTTTTGTAATTTTATTTGTTGAATTAGTATTATGAATGGTAATTTATTTACTTGGCAAATTTTTTTGTATGTTTTAATTCTTCGTTATATTGGATGGTTTAGGTTGTTAAGTATTTCAGCGTCAAATATTTTCTATATTCTTATGGCAAATATTTAACATACCTTTGATGTTGCAGTTTATTTATTTTGTCTATTTATTTCAGTATTTTATATTTTAAATTTGTATTATAAATGTTATTTTATTAACCTGAGTTAATTTATTGGTACATTTTAATTTATTTGTTATATTTGAGTATTTATCTTGTTATATATTTCAATATCAATAATATTCTTATAGCAAATATTTGACATTCCTATGTTGTTACAATTTGTATATTTTATGCACTTATTTTTATTTTGATTATGTGAAAAATGTATTTTTTCTTTATTTTGGGTTTTTTCCTCACTGGTTTCTGGCATTATTTCCGGTGATGATGAACCTAATAGGTATTGGTTTTTAAAAAAGCTTAGAGAAATGTTATGTGATAATAACCGTGATTTCACATTTGTATCTGATTGGCATCCTGATCTTTTGCTTGTTGTTCATCAAGTTTTTTCACATTCAGCTCATGGTTTTTGTTACTATCATTTGGAGAATAATTTGAAGAGTTTTGAACAAAAAAGTGTCCTAATGGTAAAATTAAATGGATTATTTGATTGCTTTATCAACTTGCCGAGGCTGCTACAATAGATGGATATAATCAAGCTTTATCTATGTTTAAAAGTGCCAGTGGAGTTGAAGTAGAAAATTTCTTCTAGGGTTTGCCTTTTTAAAAGTTTGCTATTTTTTTTGTTGGCAATCGATATGGGGAAATGAGTTCTAATTGCGTGAAAATTTTGATCAATGAATTTTAGAGGAAAGATATTTACGTATCACTGCACATTTAGATAGAATTCGTTTTAACCTCATGAAACTTATGTTTGGTAGACCCGAGTTAAGGAAAAGTTGGAACAATCAATTGTTTCATATTATGAAGAAGCGTTTAAAGGATTTATACCTTGAGGGTATTCAACTGAAAGTCATTGGATCTACTATTGTGTTTATGAAGTTCAATCAACCCAATCTTATCGTAAAGATTAGAGTATTCGACGGGTAACTTATGGCGTATTAATGGGTTTCCATGTGCTCATGCTATTAGATGGATTTTTCTTTTGATTTGGATGTTTATTCTTTGTAACGACCCGCATTTTTAACTATTTTAAATTATTGAATTTAATATGATTATTAGATAAAAATTGTTAAAAATAAATATTTAATGATTATTAATGTAATTTATTGGAGGATTAAATTGTTTAAATTTAATATTGGAAATTATTTGAATAATTGATTTCTGGATTTAATATGATTAAAAATGATATTGGAAGTTGATTTAAATTTTATTTAAATAACGATGAAGACTGTTAATGTTTGAAATTGGATTTAAAAGTGAATAATTAGAAATTGGAAATTTTATATTATAATTAACGAGTAAAAATAGCCATTTTGGCCATTGTCTCAGATTTCAATGAAACAAGTTTCATCGGATCCATAATAGTGAATTATTATAGGATTTTAAGTTTCGTAGCAATCAGACTTGTCGTTTGGCCGTGTGAGCTTGAAACACAAAGAAATTTATTTCGAAATTAAGTTAAAATTAATTGATTTTGAAAAGCTATCATTCGCATACGTTCGAATTAGGCCTCGAAACTAGTCCCATTGTGTTCGGAATGGGGTTAAAACATTATAAACGCCAAGCGGCACGCTTCGTTTGGAGTTCGAAATTTTCGTGACTATTGGTTATAGATATTTCTAATATAAAATTAATTATTTCTTTCCTAACTCATTCAAACACTCCACGTTTTTTCCCAAACCCGTGCCTATTCCCTCGTTCTCTTTTTTGACATGCAACAGTACAACCAAAAGAAAAAAAGGGAATGCAAGCTTCAAAAATTAACATCTCAATAATTACTAATCTAAAAATCATGAATCAAGTCCCTAAATTTATAGTTTTCATCAAGCTTCAATCTGATATCAAATTTGCAAGGTGCGGCAGCTGTTTTGATCTCGACTATAATGGCCGAGCTTGCCAAGGAGCTGGGTTTGGGGTTTCAAATCAATAGAAGGCGATTTTGTCAATTCGATGGTGGGAATGAATTCGTTGTTGGATTTAGCAGCTATGGGAAATTTTTGGTGAAGGCCGAGCACCTATGGGTGGTCGCAACCAGTAGCTGGTCGAGCGAGGGGATGACATGTCGTGATTGATGTGGGTGCGACATACGGCGGCTCGAAGGGCGGTCGTGGTCGTAGAGGGATGGCAAGTTGTCTGGCAGTGGAGGGTTGGCCGTAGGCAATGGTTTTGGATGTGTCGCGTGCACAGATCGGCGTGCATGAGGAAGCTTCAGGCGATTGCCGTTAGGGAAGAAGAAGCTTTTTTTCCTCTCGTGTGGGCTGGGCCGGTTTAAAAAAAAGGAGAAAAAAGGGGGTTGGTGTAACGATCCCGAATTTTAATAAATTTTAAATTGATAATTTAATTTATTTTTGATTTAAAATTGTGAAATTAAATGATAAATTTATTTGAGTTTATCCAAAATCAAATAAAATATGCAGCCTATAGAGTTAGAAAAGCAAAGACAAAAGATAAGATAAAAAGATGTTCAACTATAAGTATGTACACTTGAAAACAAAACTAGAAATATCTTCTATGTGCACTGGAAAATAAAAGACAACAAATACATGCAAGGCAAGAACAAAGTTAAAGAAAGAAGACATAAAGGACTAAGGTAATAAATGCAACATACCTCTAGCATTTAATGAAAGCACCTTCAGCATGTTTTTTGTACACAAGAAAATATATCAGCCACCACAAAAATCTGCATAGCCGAGATCTGCATAATGAACAAACAATATTTTATCATATTGTACAAACTTAAATATAATACCATGTACCAAAAACATATAACCCTGTAACTTGTTTCCTCTATATATCAATATCATTTTCATTTCATTTCGTTCAACAAAATATAACAAACCTGAAATAAGAAAAATAATAATAAACATCATCATTCTACAAACTTTAAACAACAATCAAGATCATTATCAAACCCGAGATCAAATTGAAGATTTCAACTGGAAAATTCAAAACCTGTTTCAAATACTGGAGACTCTGTTCTTTCTTCTTCCTAAAAACTGTGAGTAAACATCTAAATTTAAATCTTAAGTAGGTTAATATGGTTGCTTAAGTAATTGCTGTGATAATGATGCTTGTTGTGGTATTACTGCATACATATATATGAATGTGTTAATATGTGTGCATGTGAGTTTCTTTCTGTTTTTGAAACTACAGGGTATAGAATAAATTCAAAATCAGTTAGTTACTTTTCTGGTGGGTTTTATGTTGAGATGTTTAAACAAAATTTGTTTAAAACAACAAGATTTAAATTGTACAAAATATGAAAAGCAAGAATTGATAATGATGCCTGCATGTAGTAGTATAAAATCTGTAGGTATGTTTGTATTTGTTTCTGCATGCCTGTAATTTGTATTCCTCTGTTCATTCCTGAATCACAGAGTATTAAAAATAAATAAAAATTCAAATTTCCCATATAAACACTTTGCAACTTTGAATTTTCAAATATAATAGTCAAGTTTAAACTCATCTTGACTTTGAAAACATGTTTAAGTAATATAAGATCAAAAATTTTCTGTAAACAAGAAGAATGTAGTGAAAACTTATATAAGGTGATAAATAAAATGTTGAATTATATTGATTCATGTATATGTATTGAATCATCATTAAAGATTATGATTTTTAAAACAAAAAAATTCAAATTTAAAAATGTTGAATTGAATGAGAATTTAGGGGTTTACTGGGAATTGGGTTTTGGGTAATTTCTGGAGGCTGAAGCAACTGGGGTGGTCGGAATTGTTTCTGGAGGTGGAGGAGGTAATGGGAGTTCAGGAAAAAATGGCGGTTGAGGCTATAGAGGGCTGTAGTGTTGGTGGTGATCGGAATTTGTTTTATGCCCTAGTTTTAGTTGGAGCTTGAATTTGTGGTCTGTGCTTGGTCTCAGGGTGATCGAGCATGGCGTAACTCTGGGAATTGGTGGCGCAGGGGTTCGGCAGGGTGTGGCCGGAAGGGACTGACCTCTAGGGGTCGGAGCGTTGAGGACGAAGCAAATTGGCTGATGGTCGTTTTGGGTTTAGGTCCATCAGAATGCTCGATTTCTATTCGAGGTGCGTGCGAGCGTTTGGGTGGTCGTTTTGGGTTGTAGTGATGGTGAGTGACGTGCCGGAGGCCATGATGTTGGTCGGAGCATCACCATGGAGTGGTGCACATGCACGTTGATTGTGTGGTTCACGTTGTTAGTGAGGTTGAAGAAGAAGCAACAGACTCGAAGTCGTACTCAGGGAGATAGCGGGATGGCTCGGGGAAAATTGTGTTTGGCTCGAGTAGTTTTAAGTTGTATCGGGTATAAAAATAACTTAAACAAATTTTAAAACAAAATTTAAAGTGCCTCGGGTAGTTTTGGGGAAAACTCGAAGTAAATGGGCAATTGGCTCGGGTTTGACTCGGGGAGATTTAAAACAGCTTTTAAGTTTTAAAATAAATTCAAGTTTTAAGCATGTTTTAAATTATTCTTTTAAAAATAATTGTTTTATCTGGAAATGGGATTAGCAAAGGTTTAAGTTAGTTATTTTGGAAATAATTAAGTTTTAATTTAATAGAATTACGACATTATTTATTAATTAATTATTCTAAATAAATAATGGAATTAATTAAGATAAATTTATATCTTGATTAACCTTGATTTCTTGAATAAATTAATGTGTTAATAATGATAAATTGTAAGGTTATTAGTTGAAGATTTTGATATTAATGAAGATAATTAAGAATAATCACTTATTGTAATCAATTAAAGGAAATTAATTAATGTGATAAATTAATTTGAGAATAATTAGTTAAGTAAAGGTTAATTAATTAATGAAGGTGATTAAAGAATGATAATTAATTGAGGAATAATTAATTGAAGCAATTAATTTAAGATAATTAATTAAATGGTGAATTAAATAATTAAAGGTTAATTATTTAATAATTAAAGGTTGATTAATTAATAATTAAAGGTTAGTAAATTTATTATTAATGATTAATTAATAAATGATTAAAGAATAATTAATCAAAATGATTTGTAATTTATTAATGTAAATTAACCAGGATTAGAAATTCATAAGAAATAAATCTGATTTGAATTAATCAGACAATTAACTGGTCTTACTTATGAATGTTCGGATTCTATTGGATGATTGAATTGTTTGATATCCCTGATCTGAGAGGCTAGGTGATATATTATGATTTGTGATCTGTACTGTAGTTATTTATCTGGGATGAATGTAAATTATTATCTGTGACTCATATATCTGTGATCTGTGATCGGTGAATGAAAAGATAAGCGTTATCATTATACCGCTTATCAACTATATTTCTGTACTTTGATCTGTGATGATTCATTGTGTTGCACTATTGTATTAAACCCCTGACCACACTTTTACACACACAAGTATGGATTTCACGTGGAAATCGGTTAAGTCACAGATAATTTTAATTTAATATTTTTGAAATTGAAATTTTTAATTTCAATTGATTTTGGAAATGAATTTGGGTTAAATATTAAAAGCCTTTGAAAAGGTGTTTTCAAAGATAAAAGCTATTTTGAATAACTTGGTAAAATTTCCAATTTAAATAATTCAATTTGAATTTAAATGCAAGAGTGGGAATTAAATTCCATAATTGGAAATTATAGTTAAAGATGTTATAAATGTGTTTATATGAATTTAAACCATTTTAAAAGTATGGTTTTGAGAATTGGAATTTAACCCAAAGACTTTAACTCGTATCAATGAATCAGGTTTCCAAAATAAAAACTGTTTGTTTTAAAAGAATAAAAGCTTTCAGATAAGAAATGAAATTCCAGTTTAATTAAAGGAATTTCAAGATTGAATTGAAAAATGGTTTTCCAAGTTATGAATGAATTCTTTTTGAAAGCTATGAATTGAATCTGTTATTTTTAACAGATTTAAAATGATGATTTGTTTAAACCATTTGAAATGGAATTGTTTTTTTGAAAGCTATAAGTTAAATCTTTGTTTTAAAGATTTAACGAGTTAATCAAATTGAAATGGGAATTAATTTGAAAAATCTGTGATTAAATCTTTTATTTAAAAGATTAAGGTGTGGAAATTGTTTAAACCATTGAAGGTTGTTAAAATGAATCTTTTTGTTTAAAAGATTAAAATGGTAATTTGTTTAAACCATTTGAAAGAAAAGTTTGGGTAATAAGTTGTGACTTAATTGAAATCCCAATATCCATATGTTTTTAAATATTGTGCTCACTATTCGGGTTAGCCGGGAAAAGACCTTTGTGTCATATAACCCATTCCGAATTAGTGATACGACGATATGGATCGTATTGAAGACCGGTGGTGAAGACCGGATATTTTCGAAAATGAAAGGACAACCTGTCGAATGTCTCTGCACCGAGTTGCTCCGGTATAGAGATTTATATCACTCTTTTTGTGATGGGAAGTCCGGACGTGATTAGAAAATTATCCGGATTTGCAAGGGCTTCTTTGGAAGTGCCTTCGGTTCTGTTCGAACCTGGAACAGACTTGTATGGTTACGTGTCTGACATTACATTTTGAGATATAAAGCTGATTACTTTCAAATACATTTTTGTTTGGTGGCGGAGAATTTATTCTCTTAGCTTAACACCCTTCTCTGAGACGTACGAGCTCAGAGGTTATGTAGTTGAAATTTATCAGTGATATATTCCCAATTTGGTAATGTGGCATGCTGAGTGTTGCTGTGTGATGATCATTTATTGATCATTTGTGATCAAAGCGTGGCTTTGTGAAAAAGCGTAGCTTTGTGGACGAGACTTCGTCAGACCTCACAACCTGGAAATGGTCGAAACAGGAAAGATGCGGCAAGGTTTCAGGGGTAGCTTCCCTAGGGTATGGCCATTCCTTCTGGAAAAGGGTAGTATCATGGTATGGAGCCCAGATACTTACTCATGTGGACACACTTTATTTATTATGTGTGATGTTTGTTACCGAGCGCTCGGATAAAGGTCCCAAAGGACCGGGGGTGGCATATATCAGGTTTACTTCGCGGGAAGGGGGTAACCGGCCTTGTGTTGGCAGAGAGCAGGTTGTCTCTCGGAGCGTCCAGCCAGAGGCGTTCCTACGTGGCATAGGAAGTTCCTTAGCCTGACCATTTGTTGGAAAATCCAAAGAAACAATACAGACCTTTACGATTGCAGTTTGTATACCTTGTCTCCTCAGGCGGCAGCTATAGCAGGCATAATATAATGGTACCTATGCTGGCTAAGATTAATATTGTATTTTCGAAATGATCTTGTACACTATGCACTAGTAATAATATCAAAAGAGTTTTCCTTTGCGTAGTAAGCATATTTGACTAACATAAGAAGCAATCTCCTCCAAGTCTGCGTTTGCATTGTGTGTGTGGTGGGAGGTCTTATGGTAGTTTCATTTTCCAAAAGCATTGCGGATTTCAATGTTTAAAATTCTTTTATTGTTGTTTTAAAGATAAACTGTTTTTGTTGCTCACACCAGTCCCACGACTGACTCGGAGTTTATTGCTCCCTTCCTAAACTCTAGGTGCACACCATTTTCCACACGGGCAGTCTAGAGTTGGGGTTTTCAGATATTCAGGTTGAGTAGATTATCTGGAGCTAGTCAGTCCTTGGACGACTGACCTTGTTTTCCGCTAGCTATGGATTGGAGCATTCTATTGGAGATATTCTATCCGCTGCTGGTGTTATCTATTTTCTTTCCGCTGCTATTTCTTGTATCATATCTCTGATGTATATTGATATCTGTTGTATCATATTGTATCAGATTTTGTATCTGTCATTGTATCAATGTTATATATATTGATATATTCATTTTCTTCCGCTGTGTTGTTGTACTTAATGGTGTTATAAGCTCCGGGAAGCCAGATTCGGCGTTTGAATCTACGGCATTTTGAGTACAAGTGAAGTACGGGTGCCGATTTTCGAAGGTCGAGTTTTTGGATTCTTAAATTTGGTATCAGAGCTAAGGTAGAACTTTAGCTTAGGAGTATAACACGTTAAGTAGCTCATTAAAGATAGGGTGAAGTATACCCTAGAATGAGTAATCCCTAAAGAATCTGTTCGAACGCCTCAGTAAATTCTCTTACTATCCACTGATAGTGAGTATGAGTGCGAGAAGAGGACGAGATAGGGGACAAGGGAATGCGACTATAAATGGTCAATACCCTGCAACAGTGGAAACAACTTTCTTATCAATCTCTTTTGATTCGTTTCCAAAATTCTTTTGATTGCTTCGTGATAGCTCCAGAAGAAGTTTCGGTGTGATGAAGGCCCTACAAATCGTTGTAGGAAATTTTTACTTCGTATCTTCAACGGTTCTTATTAGTTTTTGATTTAAACTTTAATGAATATGAATTGGAAATTTTAAATTGAGTTAAATTGATTAATAAAATATAGGGCTGAATTTGAATTGAATCGATAAAATGATATCATTTAAAACCAAATTGGAAATTCTATTATAATTTCTTGCATCTATTGTTGATATTCTGATTTGGTGAGCCAAATGCAGAATTGATATCCAGTTTGATCTGAAAAGATATTTCTCTATCTTTCATCTATCTTCGTTATCTCTCTGGCAAATTTCGAGGACGAAATTCTTTTAAGGGGGGAAGTCTGTAACGATCCCGAATTTTAATCAATTTTAAATTGATAATTTAATTTATTTTTGATTTAAAATTGTGAAATTAAATGATAAATTTATTTGAGTTTATCCAAATTCAAATAAAATATGCAGCCTATAGAGTTAGAAAAGCAAAGACAAAAGATAAGATAAAAAGATGTTCAACTATAAGTATGTACACTTGAAAACAAAACTAGAAATATCTTTTATGTGCACTGGAAAAATAAAAGACAGCAAATACATGCAAGGCAAGAACAAAGTTAAAGAAAGAAGACATAAAGGACTAAGGTAATAAATGCAACATACCTCTAGCATTTAATGAAAGCACCTTCAACATGTTTTTTGTACACAAGAAAATATATCAGCCACCACAAAAATCTGCATAGCCGAGATCTGCATAATGAACAAACAATATTTTATCATATTGTACAAACATAAATATAATACCCTGTACCAAAAACATATAACCCTGTAACTTGTTTCCTCTATATATCAATATCATTTTCATTTCGTTTCGTTCAACAAAATATAGCAAACCTGAAATAAGAAAAATAATAATAAACATCATCATTCTACAAACGTTAAACAACAATCCAGATCATTATCAAACCCGAGATCAAATTGAAGATTTCAACTGGAAAATTCAAAACCTGTTTCAAATACTGGAGACTCTGTTCTTTCTTCTTCCTAAAAACTGTGAGTAAACATCTAAATTTAAATCTTAAGTAGGTTAATATGGTTGCTTAAGTAATTGCTGTGATAATGATGCTTGTTGTGGTATTACTACATACATATATATGAATGTGTTAATATGTGTGCATGTTAGTTTCTTTCTGTTTTTGAAACTACAGGGTATAGAATAAATTCAAAATCAGTTAGTTACTTTTCTGGTGGGTTTTATGTTGAGATGTTTAAACAAAATTTGTTTAAAACAACAAGATTTAAATTGTAAAAAATATGAAAAGCAAGAATTGATAATGATGCCTGCATGTAGTAGTATAAAATCTGTAGGTATGTTTGTATTTGTTTCTGCATCCCTGTAATTTGTATTCCTCTGTTCATTCCTGAATCACAGAGTATAAAAAATAAACAAAAATTCAAATTTCCCATATAAACACTTTGCAACTTTGAATTTTCAAATATAATAGTCAAGTTTAAACTCATCTTGACTTTGAAAACATGTTTAAGTAATATAAGATCAGAAATTTTCTGTAAACAAGAAGAATGCAGTGAAAACTTATATAAGGTGATAAATAAAATGTTGAATTATATTGATTCATGTATATGTATTGAATCATCATTAAAGATTATGATTTTTAAAACAAAAAAATTCAAATTTAAAAATGTTGAATTGAATGAGAATTTAGGGGTTTACTGGGAACTGGGTTTTGGGTAATTTCTGGAGGCTGAAGCAACTAGGGTGGTCGGAATTGTTTCTGGAGGTGGAGGAGGTAATGGGGGTTCAGGCAAAAATGGCGGTTGAGGCTATAGAGGGCTGTAGTGTTGGTGGTGATCGGAATTTGTTTTATGCCCTAGTTTTAGTTGGAGCTTGAATTTGTGGTCTGTGCTTGGTCTCAGGGTGATCGAGCGTGGCGTAACTCTGGGAATTGGTGGCGCAGGGGTTCGGCAGGGTGTGGCCGGAAGGGACTGACCTCTGGGGGTCGGAGCGTTGAGGACGAAGCAAATTGGCTGATGGTCGTTTTGGGTTTAGGTCCATCAGAATGCTCGATTTCTATTCGAGGTGTGTGCGAGCGTTTGGGTGGTCGTTTTGGGTTGTAGTGATGGTGAGTGACGTGCCGGAGGCCATGATGTTGGTCGGAGCATCACCATGGAGTGGTGCACGTGCACGTTGATTGTCTGGTTCATGTTGTTAGTGAGGTTGGAGAAGAAGCAACAGACTCGAAGTCGTACTCAAGGAGATAGCGGGATGGCTCGGGGAAAAATGTATTTGGCTCGAGTAGTTTTAAGTTGTATCGGGTATAAAAATAACTTAAACAAATTTTAAAACAAAATTTAAAGTGCCTCGGGTAGTTTTGGGGAAAACTCGAAGTAAATGGGCAATTGGCTCGGGTTTGACTCAGGGAGATTTAAAACAGCTTTTAAGTTTTAAAATAAATTCAAGTTTTAAGCATGTTTTAAAGTATTCTTTTAAAAATAATTGTTATATCTGGAAATGGGATTAGCAAAGGTTTAAGTTAGTTATTTTGGAAATAATTAAGTTTTAATTTAATAGAATTATGACATTATTTATTAATTAATTATTCTAAATAAATAATGGAATTAATTAAGATAAATTTATATCTTGATTAACCTTGATTTCTTGAATAAATTAATGTGTTAATAATGATAAATTGTAAGGTTATTAGTTGAAGATTTTGATATTAATGAAGATAATTAAGAATAATCACTTATTGTAATCAATTAAAGGAAATTAATTAATGTGATAAATTAATTTGAGAATAATTAGTTAAGTAAAGGTTAATTAATTAATGAAGGTGATTAAAGAATGATAATTAATTGAGGAATAATTAATTGAAGCAATTAATTTAAGATAATTAATTAAATGGTGAATTAAATAATTAAAGGTTAATTATTTAATAATTAAAGGTTGATTAATTAATAATTAAAGGTTAGTAAATTTATTATTAATGATTAATTAATAAATGATTAAAGAATAATTAATCAAAATGATTTGTAATTTATTAATGTAAATTAACCAGGATTAGAAATTCATAAGAAATAAATCTGATTTGAATTAATCAGACAATTAACTGGTCTTACTTATGAATGTTCGGATTCTATTGGATGATTGAATTGTTTGATATCCCTGATCTGAGAGGCTAGGTGATATATTATGATTTGTGATCTGTACTGTAGTTATTTATCTGGGATGAATGTAAATTATTATCTGTGACTCATATATCTGTGATCTGTGATCGGTGAATGAAAAGATAAGCGTTATCATTATACCGCTTATCAACTATATTTCTGTACTTTGATCTGTGATGATTCATTGTGTTGCACTATTGTATTAAACCCCTGACCACACTTTTACACACACAAGTATGGATTTCACGTGGAAATCGGTTAAGTCACAGATAATTTTAATTTAATATTTTTGAAATTGAAATTTTTAATTTCAATTGATTTTGGAAATGAATTTGGGTTAAATATTAAAAGCCTTTGAAAAGGTGTTTTCAAAGATAAAAGCTATTTTGAATAACTTGGTAAAATTTCCAATTTAAATAATTCAATTTGAATTTAAATGCAAGAGTTGGAATTAAATTCCATAATTGGAAATTATAGTTAAAGATGTTATAAATGTGTTTATATGAATTTAAACCATTTTAAAAGTATGGTTTTGAGAATTGGAATTTAACCCAAAGACTTTAACTCGTATCAATGAATCAGGTTTCCAAAATGAAAACTGTTTGTTTTAAAAGAATAAAAGCTTTCAGATAAGAAATGAAATTCCAGTTTAATTAAAGGAATTTCAAGATTGAATTGAAAAATGGTTTTCCAAGTTATGAATGAATTCTTTTTGAAAGCTATGAATTGAATCTGTTATTTTTAATAGATTTAAAATGATGATTTGTTTAAACCATTTGAAATGGAATTGTTTTTTTGAAAGCTATAAGTTAAATCTTTGTTTTAAAGATTTAACGAGTTAATCAAATTGAAATGGGAATTAATTTAGAAAATCTATGATTAAATCTTTTATTTAAAAGATTAAGGTGTGGAAATTGTTTAAACCATTGAAGGTTGTTAAAATGAATCTTTTGTTTAAAAGATTAAAATGGTAATTTGTTTAAACCATTTGAAAGAAAAGTTTGGGTAATAAGTTGTGACTTAATTGAAATCCCAATATCCATATGTTTTTAAATATTATGCTCACTATTCGGGTTAGCCGGGAAAAGACCTTTGTGTCATATAACCCATTCCAAATTAGTGATACGACGATATGGATCGTATTGAAGACCGGTGGTGAAGATCGGATATTTTTGAAAATGAAAGGACAACCTGTCGAATGTCTCTGCACCGAGTTGCTCCGGTATAGAGATTTATATCACTCTTTTTGTGATGGGAAGTCCGGACGTGATTAGAAAATTATCCGGATTTGCAAGGGCTTCTTTGGAAGTGCCTTCGGTTCTGTTCGAACCTGGAACAGACTTGTATGGTTACGTGTCTGACATTACATTTTGAGATATAAAGCTGATTTCTTTCAAATACATTTTTGTTTGGTGGCGGAGAATTTATTCTCTTAGCTTAACACCCTTCTCTGAGACGTACGAGCTCAGAGGTTATGTAGTTGAAATTTATCAGTGATATATTCCCAATTTGGTAATGTGGCATGCTGAGTGTTGCTGTGTGATGATCATTTATTGATCATTTGTGATCAAAGCGTGGCTTTGTGAAAAAGCGTAGCTTTGTGGACGAGACTTCGTCAGACCTCACAACCCGGAAATGGTCGAAACAGGAAAGATGCGGCAAGGTTTCAGGGGTAGCTTCCCTAGGGTATGGCCATTCCTTCTGGAAAAGGGTAGTATCATGGTATGGAGCCCAGATACTTA
Organism: Allium fistulosum; assembly: GCA_030737815.1. NCBI lineage: Eukaryota > Viridiplantae > Streptophyta > Magnoliopsida > Asparagales > Amaryllidaceae > Allium > Allium fistulosum. The sequence goes on from CM060904.1 coordinate 1,257,911,045, forward strand.
CTCATGTGGACACACTTTATTTATTATGTGTGATGTTTGTTACCGATCGCTCGGATAAAGGTCCCAAAGGACCGGGGGTGGCATATATCAGGTTTACTACGCGGGAAGGGGGTAACCGGCCTTGTGTTGGCAGAGAGCAGGTTGTCTCTCGGAGCGTCCAGCCAGAGGCGTTCCTACGTGGCATAGGAAGTTCCTTAGCCTGACCATTTGTTGGAAAATCCAAAGAAACAATACAGACCTTTACGATTGCAATTTGTATACCCTGTCTCCTCAGGCGGCAGCTATAGCAGGCATAATATAATGGTACCTATGCTGGCTAAGATTAATATTGTATTTCGAAATGATCTTGTACACTATGCACTAGTAATAATATCAAAAGAGTTTTCCTTTGCGTAGTAAGCATATTTGACTAACATAAGAAGCAATCTCCTCCAAGTCTGCGTTTGCATTGTGTGTGTGGTGGGAGGTCTTATGGTAGTTTCATTTTCCAAAAGCATTGCGGATTTCAATGTTTAAAATTCTTTTATTGTTGTTTTAAAGATAAACTGTTTTTGTTGCTCACACCAGTCCCACGACTGACTCGGAGTTTATTGCTCCCTTCCTAAACTCTGGGTGCACACCATTTTCCACACGGGCAGTCTAGAGTTGGGGTTTTCAGATATTCAGGTTGAGTAGATTATCTGGAGCTAGTCAGTCCTTGGACGACTGACCTTGCTTTCCGCTAGCTTTGGATTGGAGCATTCTATTGGAGATATTCTATCCGCTGCTGGTGTTATCTATTTTCTTTCCGCTGCTATTTCTTGTATCATATCTCTGATGTATATTGATATCTATTGTATCATTCTGTTGTATCATATTGTATCAGATTTTGTATCTGTCATTGTATCAATGTTATATATATTGATATATTCATTTTCTTCCGCTATGTTGTTGTACTTAATGGTGTTATAAGCTCCGGGAAGCCAGATTCGGCGTTTGAATCTACGGCATTTTGAGTACAAGTGAAGTACGGGTGCCGATTTTCGAAGGCCGAGTTTTTGGATTCTTACAGTTGGTGTGGGCCGAACAAAGGGTGGGCCGGGTCCGTGCTCTTCGGTATGGGTTTTGATTAATTTAAAATGTTAAGTTAGTTTTTAATTTAATTTTATTATCAACGAACTTAAAAATTATATAACTCCTGCATACGAGGTTCGTTTTAAACGAGACCTTTTGCGTTGCGATCGCGATGACGAGAGCTTCGCAATGAAACAGGTTTGGACGGATTAGAGATAGTCGATATTTGGGCTAAAATCGGGCGTCGTCCGGTTTTTGTTCCAAACCGGAACGTCTCGGCTACGACCGAAAATCAATGTGAGTAAATCTCATTCATTTTTGGATTACTAGTTAATTTTAAATGATTATAATTTGTTATTGGATGATTGGTTGAATTGATATATTTATCAGTTGGTGTTATAATATATATAGTAGTATATATTAGTAGTTGGATTGATTATTCCCACCTATTGGAGTGGATGAGACACTATGCGCTCCACATAATAGCGGATGACCCTATATATTGCGATATCCCACCTCGAAGTGGGATTGGTATTTTTATGTTGTATTAACATCTATGGATGCAGGGAAAACAGGTTGGAGGGATCCAACTGGATTCCTCAAAATTATCGAATTAAATTATATATATATATTGATTTATGATTTGTCTGAATAATCTATGGTAGATAATAGGGTGATTTGAATTTATTGGATACTATGGTAGTTTTGGCCTAGATTTTGGTATTTTTAAATACCAATAATATATGTTTTGAATTTGAAAGAAATTAATAAGAAATTCGGAAGTGAAATATTTATAGTGGATTTTGGATTAATTAAAAGAAATGAATTTGGGTAAAATAAATAGTTTGGTATTAAATTTTTACTTAACAATTTCAGAATATGGAAAATAGAGATTTGGAATAAGGATTTTAAATAATAATTCCTTAGTGATACTTGTTTTAAAATATAAAAGGTTTTTAAATTAAGATTTTAAATAGATTGGGAAAAAGAAGTGCATTTGGAAATAAATGTGAAATTGAATATACCGGATCTTAAATAAGATTTCTTAATTACAAATGGAAATGTAATCGAGATTGGGTTTGGTTTGGAATTATAGATTGGATTATTTAAGAAATTGATTTATAAATGGAAGTTAATGTAGAAATCAAATTATAATGGATTTAAGTGATGTGAAACCGTTATAAACTGGAATTGAAACTGTGAGATTTATAAACAGTGTTTATAAGTAAAGTGGAATGATTATAAGTTGATAAATTGAAGTTATAAATTCACGGTGAGGATTTATAGTGAGATGGGTAAATCGGGTTAAAAATAAATGATAAATTTACTTCTACAAATGTGAAAAAGGGATTTACGAAATTGGGACGTAAATCAATTGGTGATAAATCGAGAGAGATCTATAAATGTTAGATTGGTTATACTGGAATTGGAAAATATAGATTTTATCTATAAGTTGAGTTGTTTGTAAAAAAGAGGTTTTTAAATTATTAACTAGGTAATTTAAAAGTGTTTAAAAATATTTCAGAAAATTAGTTATTTAAATATTTTAAAATTGTCAAAATGGATTATAAGTTATAAATAAGTCTTGTAAATCGATTAGAATCTTATAAATAAATCAAAATTAATTATTGTTTCAAATTTATGTAATTATTTTAAATTATTTAAAGTCTATTTAATTATTAATTAAGTTAGTTTATAATGGGTTGATGTTAAGTAATTATTATTTAAGAATTAATCGGTATTATTATTTTAAAAGATAAATTATTCAATATTAATATTATTTTATATAATAACTTTTATTTAAAGAGTATTTTCCTAAATTAAACTTGGGAATTTATATAGAAATTTTATAAGTATTATTTTGAGAAATTTATTAAATGAAGTTTCCGGAAAGTGATGGTATACTTTCATGGCGAAATCGGATGCAGAGATTGCCTGTAGTTAAGTTTGGATTTCTCTGGGATAGAGATGTAATCGTTGAGCTGTGAATCCATGGTTGATACCACGTGGTGCTTTCCATATTTATTTTAAAAAGTTTTCAACTATTTTTGAAAAGAATGGCTAGTGAACGTACTTACTCCGATAAGATAAGTACATACCTTTTATTAAAGAGATTAAATTTATTAAATTTAAATTAAATGAGACTTAGTGTTTTAAGTGGAAAATGTAATATTTGTTTAATGATTGTTATTTGATAGTTAAATAACTGACTATCAAATCAGGACCCAAAACATAACATTGGGAATATCCTGGAGAAACACGGGAATTATATGGTACAGTTACCGTCGAAGGTGCTATACTGTACATATAAACTTATTTGTTAGGAAATGATAATATTAAACTATTATCATTTGTTGTTGTGGTGATTGAATAAAAATTGATATTATAACCAAAAGTTAAGAAAGTAATTCATATAACAAAATGGGATTTTGTAAATATGGTTGTGTAAATGTGATTTAAAAATTGATATGGTTTATAAAAATGATTTATAAAGGATTTAAAAGTTGGAAATTTAATTTCCCGTTGGTTTTGAAATGTTTTTCAAAGGTTTTGGAAAATAATAGCGATATTATTTGGAAAATATTTGTGTATTGAAATATTTTTAAAAATATTTTTTTAAAAGGAAATAAAAGCACTGAACACACTTCGGTCGCTAGAAAATAATCCCGATGATGATCGCGACATCGTTGGTGTTCCTTTTCGAGTTTTTGAGTGATGGATTGCTACCGTAATGATTTGCTATTGGAGTCTTGTTTTGATAAACAAGTTTTTGATTTAAGATGCTTAAAATTTGTGATTTTGATATATATATAAGTGAGATATATATGTATATATATATATATATGATTTCAAAAATGACTTGAAACACTTAGAACAAAGTGTGTAAACTCTGGGTTTTTTATTTGACATGTTTATCGGGAATATGAGAAAATAAGATTGAACTTATAAAATTTGGAAAGCAAAAAAAAATTAAATGAATCTTACCTTAAGGTAAGTTAGATAGAGTGGATAAAATTGAATGTGGAAAATGGAGAATGAAATTTAACTTAAGAAGAGTTGAATGAAAGTGGGTGTGATAATAGAATAAATTAGTAAAGTAAACTAATTAAATGAAGTGAATTGGAAGAAACTAGTGAATGGAATATAAATAAGTTTGAAAACTTATAAAATTTGAAATTTGATGTTGGAATGGGATTAAACTTAACTTAAGTATATGGTGAATTTTGAAAATTTAGCCTAAGTAGGCTAAATGAAAATAATTATTAGAAATGGAATCTATTGAGATTTGGAGTAAATGAATAAATGGACTAATTAATTTAAATTAGTAGGTTAAATGGAATTGAAATTGAATTTGATTAAAATGGGAAAATGAAATTGAACTTGAATTGAAATGGATACAAACTTAAGTTGTGAAGTGGTAATAACCATAAGAACATGTGTATAAATGTTAAAAGGACTTAAGAAAATTGATGGTAAAATTCTTAAGTGAAATTCGTATTAAAGAAATATACTAAGAAAATAGTGAATGTTGATAATTGGTTAAAAATGAAATGAATGTGGAATAATTCTTTAATGATATCAGTTTGGGAAGGATATACTAAGTGAATAACGAATGTGAATAAAGCAATGAGAATAATAATGTGACGCCCCACCTCTATACCCACGCTAACCAAGAACACTACGGTGTAGTGCTGTCAATTAGCGCGGAGAATAAGGCTGTTGAGGAGCGACCATCCATGTAACTTCTTTGTGCGAGCACCGATACGTCAGATAGAATAGGATGCATATCTTTTAAGGAGGAAATCCGACATACCGATACAAACACAAAGCTATCACACGGTGGCTATATATAATCTTCGGAAAACAAACATAGAAATAATCATAACGTAAATCAGTCACAGACATCCATATCACAAAGGCGGAAGAAGATATGAATAAATATATAACACATGAAAGTGTACATCAGAGTAGTGGTCAGAAAGATCCACGATAATACAAAAGAATAGCATCACGTGCTATACAAAAGAATAAGTACACAACATAGAGTCTATATCTCAAAGGTGTACATCCAAAAACTACTAATCTAAGTAGTTAGCCAAAAGTCAGAATAATCCTGAAGAGAAGTCAAGCAGAAGCACCTGTAACATCTCGGTCTGACCCGAGTATTATTTATAAGAAAATAATAAACGGATCAGTCTAACTATAAATATCAGATGATATGGTATACAGTAAAAGGCATGACATGAACATGTAATAACCATAGCGACATACTACTATAAGTATGTAAATGATAATCAACAAAAGATTAATCAATATCACAAGAATCTTCTCAAAGATAAAATAGAGCATCATACCCTAAACTTGTATTCATAACAAGTCAATAACACATAAATTCACCAATGCACAAAAGCTGATATCATATCAATGAAAATCATGAAAATTGGTGAAGCACAAAATTCCAGAAATCATCATCAGAAATCCAGAAAACACATAAAGGATGGCCAATCCCAAACAGGAGCATGAATGCCGGTACATTGACGCAGTGCAAACGGTACGTCCAATGAACCAGAAAGCCAAGACATCGATGTAGTACAAACGGTACATCAGATGAATCAAACATTGACGCAGTGCAAACGGTACGTCCAATGAATCAGAAAGACAGAGACATCGATGTAGTACAAACGGTACATCAGATGAATCGAACATTGACGCAGTGCAAACGGTACGTCCAATGAATCAGAAAGACAATACAATTCAGAACATTGACGTAGTGCAAACGGTACGTCCAATGGATCAGAAAGCCAAGACATCGATGTAGTACAAACGGTACATCAGATGAATCAAACATTGACGCAGTGCAAACGGTACGTCCAATGAATCAGAAAGACAGAGACATCGATGTAGTACAAACGGTACATCAGATGAATCGAAACACATTAAAAGTACTTGGGTTGCCAGCCCACAAAGAAATGAGACGAAGCTCAATAAAATGAAGTACAGTCCTTCATATGGACAAAGAGACATCGCACAATTGCTAGTCTAAATCATAAAATGATCATCATGATCAGCGAGAAGTGTCAATCACACCAAGCTGGTAAATATATGAGTTTAGCTGCATGTCCCATAACCACTTGCTTAACTTAAATATTTACGAACAAGCTGTAAATCTTCACTAGGAAATTGTCACGAAAAGGGTTCAATCGAACAAGTCCAAGAGCTAACCGACGAAGTGAACGCAAGCGTTTCATACCACTCGTTTTACTAAGTCGTTTAAGTCGATTTCTCATTCGAGTGAAGTAAAGGCTTGTATATACTAGTAGATTGAAAATCGGTTTGAGAAAACGAACTTTAGATATTTAAAATAGTGTTGAAATCGCTTTGATGAAAGAGTTTTGATATTTACTATTAGTATTGAAACCTTCATATATCTTTAAAGTGACAAGTCATAAAACGATTGTAGAACAAATCAATTCACGTACGAAGACGTGAGTAAAGTCCAAAGAAGTCAATCCCAAAACCATCAAAGTACGACTTAGTGAAGGCAAGCTGTCTCGAGAAGCCAAACCGGTCAAACGACCAAGTACTAACTCGCGAACGACTTACGACTTAAGAGAGGAATGCCACACGACCTAGCAGATAACAGGTCATTCGACCTAAGGGTAAGGTCGGTGGTGACCTACGACTTAACAAAGTCGAGCAACCTACGACTTAACGAAGTAAAGCGACCTACGACTTAGGGTCAAGCGACCTAAGAGAAGCAGCGGGAATGTTAGGTCTGAGACGACCTACGACTTAAGGTCATACGACCTAACAGTTGCGAGCTAGCGGAGTTGGCATGGCCGAGCGACTTAAGAGAAGCAGCGACCTACGACTTAACGATTTAAAGCCAACGACCTAGGACTTAAGAGTCATACGACCTAGGACTTAAGGGAGGCAAGAGACTTACGACTTAAGGGGATAAGGTCATACGACCTAAGTCTTGAACGACTTAACGACTTAAGGGGATAAGGTCATACGACTTAACAGTTTAAAAGCCAACGACCTAGGACTTAAGAGCCATACGAGCTACGACTTATCACTTAACTCGCAAAAGATCTAGCGAAGGCAGAACACCCAGAACGACTCAGGCCTTTTAACTCGTGAACGACTCAAGAAGTTAACTCGCGAACGACTCAAGGAGTTAACTCGCGAACGACTCAAGCCAGGCGAACAGAAATGCACGCGCGCGACCTAAGCCCTTAACTCGTGAACGACTCACGACTTAGGCTTAACTCGTGGACGACTCAGCGAAGGCAGAAACGACTTAACGCCAGAAAAACCACCAAAACGCTGAAAATCGAAGTTTTTCGCCAATCCAATCCAAACCAAATGCAAATGTTGATGCAAATACAATAGGGGATCATTCCCAACAGTCCAAGATAGATATAGGCAAGATGTGAGATCAAAAATCTCACCTTTTCACGGAATTTGATGAAGATGAAGCTCGGGGCAAAGCAAAGATCAACCACAAGCTTGAATCAATGTCTTCACTTTGAATTTGGAGTTAGATGTTGAATTTGCTAAAGAATTTGAGCTTGGAATTTTAATTTCCTACTCCCTCCACCATTGTTGCTAAAGCTTCAAAGTTGATGAAGTGATGAAGAGAAGGAAGGGGTTGGGCTGAGGTAGAAGAGGTGCAGCCCAAACCAAAAGCTCAACACAAAAAGTGACGAAAATTTCACTATCTCCAAACATATCGAAGTTTACACTCAAAAAGATCGCAAACGTCATTTTGAACTCAATGGGGGTGGTCTCGAGTCCCAATTTGACCGTATGCAAAAAGTAGCTTTTCGGTCTAACATCCGACTAACGATAAAATATTTAAATATAAAATCGATAAATATGCGGGTTGTTACAGACTCCCCTCCTTAAAGAAATTGCGTCCTCGCAATAAGTAAGATGGAAATAAAAGAGTAACAACCATAAAAGCATATCAATACCAAAGAAAATTTGAAATGAGAAGTTCACCAAAAAGAGCATGAAAGAGAAAACCCGGACGAGTTCGCTCGATGAATTCTCTAGATTTCCCAAGAGCAGTCCTTGGGATTTGAGAACCATAGAACTTTCACAAGAAGGACATCTTTATTTCGAAGACGCTCAACCTCCGAAGCAATGATGCGAATAAAATGTTGCTCAAAAGTCAAACGGACGAAAATTCAATTTCCACAATAACACCGGGCTCAAGAATAAAATTAGAATCCCTAAGGCATTTCCATAGTTGGAAGACGTGGAAAACGTCATGAATAACAGAAAATTGAGCTGGTGGAACGGCGTAGCACAAAAAGCGATACGCCTAAGAAACTGGAAACCCGAACATCTCCGAACACCGACGTAGTACAAAAACGGTACGTCCAATGAATCAAAGGCCATAAAAGAACATCGGACGCAAGTCCATAAAAGAAATGAGATAAAACTCCATAAAAATGAAGTATGTCAAAACGTCCGATGAACTTGATAAAAAGATTATTCCTTTCGGACATCATCAAAGAATCAACAACTTGTTGCATATGAGTAAACGCATTGGCAACACGATTTCCCTTCTGGGAATAAAAGGAATATCAAAATCATAAGATGCAAGAAACTCAAGCCAATATTAAGTTCCTTATGAGAAAATAAATATTCCAAAGATTTATGATTAAGGTAGAGAACAAATTTCTCACCCAAAAATAGTGATGCCAAATTTTCAAAAGGAAAAACAATAACCGCGAGCACTAGATCATGAGTGGCATACCTAGTCTCGATAGGCTATAACTATTTAGAAGCAAAAGAAAAAGAACGACATCCAAACCAATACAATTAGCATTGGTACAAAAGATAAAGTCTTGGTTCCCATCGGGAATCACAGGAATAAAAGTAGCGGAAAAGAATTCTTTCAAATAATCTTTCTAGAGAAATTTACATTTTACTGTGTCTGATTGTCTCATCAAAGCGTTTAGGAAATTTCTATCGATAACGTTGATCAAGCGCATCGACCAAAATTCTTAAAGCACTCAATGGACAATACAATCACAAAATCATCTTCAAGATTGTTTCTTAAAAACTCTTAAAAATATTCTTTGTTTGCTTAAAGAATAAAAATCCAATTTTACTTATAAATAAATCTTATGAAAAAGATTTGCAAAATTTTAAATTGCTATTTTCATCCAAAATCAAAGAATGGAGTCATCGAGATCGTAAAATACTCGATTCATAAAATGGATGAAATAAGCTGGATAAACTGAATGACATAACAAGTCATTCATAAGAATCATATTGAGCGCGGAATGCGGTAAAGGGAATGCTAACTCCCGCAACTCGTAGCAAATGAAAATCGAGGGCAAGGTCGAACTAAAAAGACCTTAACATCACTCAAAAGATTTCTTAGGCGATAATCCTAAGACACGCTCAAAAATACCGGAAATTCACAAACTACAAGAATAAAATGATGCCCTCAAATTGGAATCAAAATCTCAGAGGAAAAACAGAAATCTGTTTAACAGATTGAAAATGTCGAAGATGAATATCCCACACGGGACAAAGGATATGGCTTCACAGTAATTAAGCCAGTCCTTACAAAAGTCAATTCCGAAGCATAAGTAGAAATCGGTTCGGAAAGAAAAATCACATAAAATAATTTCGACATCAATAAAAAGAAAATTGAGTGTTGCGGATCCGCCAACCGGATTCGCAATCCTCAAAGAAGTCAACAAGCCCAAAAATGTCTAAAGAAAAGGAATCAACCTGTTCTTTTGTTATAAAATAATGAGACGAAACCCATATCAAAAGAACTCGAATAATAATAATAATAATAATAAAAATGTTCACGAAATAAATGTCATCAAGGATAGAATGGATACCTTGACCATGGGAAGTGTCACTAGGGACTTGAACCACATTTAGCTTTCCCTCTCTCTTGTCCGGAAGTTTGGGGCATGAAGATAAAAGATGTCCCGAACCTTTGCAATAACGACAGAAAAATGGTTTCGGGCACTCATTTACATAGTGGTCCGTAAGGCCACAATTGTAGCATCGTCCACGACTAGAGGTAGGAGTCTTTGCTACCGAAGATTCTTGCTTCCCTTTCTTGTCGGGAATTGGATTAGGGCCTTTGAACTTAGTAGGCCTTTTCATGTTGTTGTTGAAGTTTTGTTTAGCACCCACAACTTCAACATCACACTCTCTATCGGCCTCTTCAAGACGAAGAGCGATATCAATAAGCTGATCAAATGAAACCTCGAGTTTCAGGAGTAATGGCTTCTTTAGATTCTTATTCAAGCCATAGACAAATCTCTGATTTTTCTTCAATGGGGTATTAATGTATTCAACCCCGTATTTAGAAAGAGATTCGAAAGATGCGACGTAGTCCGTCACAGAAGATTCACCTTGAACAAGGTCGATAAATCGCCGGGCCAAGGTTACTTTTTCAGCCTCCGGCACAAATTTCAATTCGAATCGCTCCCGGAATTGCTCCCAAGTGAGATCCGCTTCAACAATTTCAGAAATAAGGAGCTCATACCAATCCAATGCTCTTTCTAGGAGCATGCTAGAAGCCACTTGGACTCGGTGGAGATCAACAAGATTCATGCGAGAAAAGATGCGGTCGCATGATCTAAGCCAAGCTTGGATTTCAATAACACTCTCGGATCCCCGGAATGGCCTTCCACCCAAATCGGTATAATCTCTACACAAGCGTGCAAAACCGGATCTAGGATGAGTAGGCTCTGAAATGGGTCCGATAGCTTGAGCATTCTTAACGAGATCTAGAAGCTGCTGGGCAGACATAAATACTCCCTCCTGAGGAGTAGCACTGGATTGACCGGCGCTGGGACGGCCAGATCTAACCATTTCTCTTCTTTAAGAAAGAAAGAAGAAGAAAATGTTATTCTCAGAATGAATATCAAACAATCTTGATTGATAGAACAAGGAATCATAAAATGAAAATAGGATAGAATGGTACGAAGACCCGAATCAAATCCTATGGCACGATTCCTAAGAAAGACTTAGGACAATGATCCTTGCTAGATTATTCTACATTGTTCCGAAGTTTGGCTCTGATACCAAGCTGTGACGCCCCACCTCTATACCCACGCTAACCAAGAACACTACGGTGTAGTGCTGTCAATTAGCGCGGAGAATAAGGCTGTTGAGGAGCGACCATCCATGTAACTTCTTTGTGCGAGCACCGATACGTCAGATAGAATAGGATGCATATCTTTTAAGGAGGAAATCCGACATACCGATACAAACACAAAGCTATCACACGGTGGCTATATATAATCTTCGGAAAACAAACATAGAAATAATCATAACGTAAATCAGTCACAGACATCCATATCACAAAGGCGGAAGAAGATATGAATAAATATATAACACATGAAAGTGTACATCAGAGTAGTGGTCAGAAAGATCCACGATAATACAAAAGAATAGCATCACGTGCTATACAAAAGAATAAGTACACAACATAGAGTCTATATCTCAAAGGTGTACATCCAAAAACTACTAATCTAAGTAGTTAGCCAAAAGTCAGAATAATCCTGAAGAGAAGTCAAGCAGAAGCACCTGTAACATCTCGGTCTGACCCGAGTATTATTTATAAGAAAATAATAAACGGATCAGTCTAACTATAAATATCAGATGATATGGTATACAGTAAAAGGCATGACATGAACATGTAATAACCATAGCGACATACTACTATAAGTATGTAAATGATAATCAACAAAAGATTAATCAATATCACAAGAATCTTCTCAAAGATAAAATAGAGCATCATACCCTAAACTTGTATTCATAACAAGTCAATAACACATAAATTCACCAATGCACAAAAGCTGATATCATATCAATGAAAATCATGAAAATTGGTGAAGCACAAAATTCCAGAAATCATCATCAGAAATCCAGAAAACACATAAAGGATGGCCAATCCCAAACAGGAGCATGAATGCCGGTACATTGACGCAGTGCAAACGGTACGTCCAATGAACCAGAAAGCCAAGACATCGATGTAGTACAAACGGTACATCAGATGAATCAAACATTGACGCAGTGCAAACGGTACGTCCAATGAATCAGAAAGACAGAGACATCGATGTAGTACAAACGGTACATCAGATGAATCGAACATTGACGCAGTGCAAACGGTACGTCCAATGAATCAGAAAGACAATACAATTCAGAACATTGACGTAGTGCAAACGGTACGTCCAATGGATCAGAAAGCCAAGACATCGATGTAGTACAAACGGTACATCAGATGAATCAAACATTGACGCAGTGCAAACGGTACGTCCAATGAATCAGAAAGACAGAGACATCGATGTAGTACAAACGGTACATCAGATGAATCGAAACACATTAAAAGTACTTGGGTTGCCAGCCCACAAAGAAATGAGACGAAGCTCAATAAAATGAAGTACAGTCCTTCATATGGACAAAGAGACATCGCACAATTGCTAGTCTAAATCATAAAATGATCATCATGATCAGCGAGAAGTGTCAATCACACCAAGCTGGTAAATATATGAGTTTAGCTGCATGTCCCATAACCACTTGCTTAACTTAAATATTTACGAACAAGCTGTAAATCTTCACTAGGAAATTGTCACGAAAAGGGTTCAATCGAACAAGTCCAAGAGCTAACCGACGAAGTGAACGCAAGCGTTTCATACCACTCGTTTTACTAAGTCGTTTAAGTCGATTTCTCATTCGAGTGAAGTAAAGGCTTGTATATACTAGTAGATTGAAAATCGGTTTGAGAAAACGAACTTTAGATATTTAAAATAGTGTTGAAATCGCTTTGATGAAAGAGTTTTGATATTTACTATTAGTATTGAAACCTTCATATATCTTTAAAGTGACAAGTCATAAAACGATTGTAGAACAAATCAATTCACGTACGAAGACGTGAGTAAAGTCCAAAGAAGTCAATCCCAAAACCATCAAAGTACGACTTAGTGAAGGCAAGCTGTCTCGAGAAGCCAAACCGGTCAAACGACCAAGTACTAACTCGCGAACGACTTACGACTTAAGAGAGGAATGCCACACGACCTAGCAGATAACAGGTCATTCGACCTAAGGGTAAGGTCGGTGGTGACCTACGACTTAACAAAGTCGAGCAACCTACGACTTAACGAAGTAAAGCGACCTACGACTTAGGGTCAAGCGACCTAAGAGAAGCAGCGGGAATGTTAGGTCTGAGACGACCTACGACTTAAGGTCATACGACCTAACAGTTGCGAGCTAGCGGAGTTGGCATGGCCGAGCGACTTAAGAGAAGCAGCGACCTACGACTTAACGATTTAAAGCCAACGACCTAGGACTTAAGAGTCATACGACCTAGGACTTAAGGGAGGCAAGAGACTTACGACTTAAGGGGATAAGGTCATACGACCTAAGTCTTGAACGACTTAACGACTTAAGGGGATAAGGTCATACGACTTAACAGTTTAAAAGCCAACGACCTAGGACTTAAGAGCCATACGAGCTACGACTTATCACTTAACTCGCAAAAGATCTAGCGAAGGCAGAACACCCAGAACGACTCAGGCCTTTTAACTCGTGAACGACTCAAGAAGTTAACTCGCGAACGACTCAAGGAGTTAACTCGCGAACGACTCAAGCCAGGCGAACAGAAATGCACGCGCGCGACCTAAGCCCTTAACTCGTGAACGACTCACGACTTAGGCTTAACTCGTGGACGACTCAGCGAAGGCAGAAACGACTTAACGCCAGAAAAACCACCAAAACGCTGAAAATCGAAGTTTTTCGCCAATCCAATCCAAACCAAATGCAAATGTTGATGCAAATACAATAGAGGATCATTCCCAACAGTCCAAGATAGATATAGGCAAGATGTGAGATCAAAAATCTCACCTTTTCACGGAATTTGATGAAGATGAAGCTCGGGGCAAAGCAAAGATCAACCACAAGCTTGAATCAATGTCTTCACTTTGAATTTGGAGTTAGATGTTGAATTTGCTAAAGAATTTGAGCTTGGAATTTTAATTTCCTACTCCCTCCACCATTGTTGCTAAAGCTTCAAAGTTGATGAAGTGATGAAGAGAAGGAAGGGGTTGGGCTGAGGTAGAAGAGGTGCAGCCCAAACCAAAAGCTCAACACAAAAAGTGACGAAAATTTCACTATCTCCAAACATATCGAAGTTTACACTCAAAAAGATCGCAAACGTCATTTTGAACTCAATGGGGGTGGTCTCGAGTCCCAATTTGACCGTATGCAAAAAGTAGCTTTTCGGTCTAACATCCGACTAACGATAAAATATTTAAATATAAAATCGATAAATATGCGGGTTGTTACAAATAATTATGGATGATTAATTATAAGTAAAATGCATGGGAATAAAAAGAATTTGATATAGCTAATAATCAATTGGAAATGAATACGTAATTCATACGTATATGATTTTCGCATGACGGTTTGATCCAGATTCGAGCATAGAATTTCAAGATAATTTATATCGATCCGAGTTGGAATTTTTCACTTTATTCTCGACGGTGAACATTGGATAAGGATTTTTGATTGATTCTGAAATTCTCTATCATAGTATATAGCTATGCAAGGAGGATGACAGTTTCTGATCAAGAAACCAGACCTGAGTCCGCAATAGAGAGTCGTGTGAACGATACCAGTTTGGAAGTGAAATATTGTGATCGAGTGAGCGATTGGATTTGATTTTGTGTACGGATGATATATGTACATCGTATGAGTTTGGGTGAAATAAATATTGGAAATTGAAAATGCTGAACAAAATGATTTTGAATTGTATGATTGGATACTATTGGTAAGTAAGATTCAAGTATTTAAAAGCAAAAGCTAAATTGATGTCTTCAATTTCAGAAGTAAAATTTGATTGCCCGACAAAAAGGTACATGTTTTAATTGTTGTTTGAAATTGTTGATTTTATGATTGAGCCACTTGGGTTTTGTTTTCTTTTGCTGGGTTGAGCCCGTAGAGGCAATTTGTAGTTGTTCGGATCTAGCCGCGCAAAGGAGACGCTGGCGAAATTTTTCGAAAATTTATGGAGTTAGAAAATTTTGGAGAAAATTTTTATAACTAAAATTTGATATTGGATTATAATTTGAAATGGTTGAGTAAATGATATTATTTGGAATCTATGGATGAATTTGGAAATTAGTAAAAGTGATAATGTGGTTTCAATAATATGATTTTGGAAAGTTGTTTCAATGATTGGTTTTGGGAAAAGTTAATGGTTTTTGGACCATTCCTCTTATCTTGGCAATTTCGGGGACGAAATTCTTTTAAGAGAGAAGGAATGTAACGACCAAGAATTTTGGTTATTTGAAATTAGAATATTTAATTGATTTTAAATATTTAAAAGTTAATTTTTAACTTGAATTTCAAATAAAATGATTTATTAGATAATTAAATTATTGAATTTAATAATTGGAATTTACTCAAATAATTGAAACTTGAGTTTTAAGCTTGATAAAAATAATTTAAAGGCTTATTAAATTTATATTAATAAGAATGAAGGTAATAGAGCTTTTATATTGAATTTAAAAGTGTTTTGTTTAATTTTCAAATTATCCCGTTTAAATTGACGAGTAAAAATAGCATTCCAGGGCATAGTCTCGGATTTCGATGAAACAAGTTCCATTGGATCCGTAATAGTGTATTATCGGATTTCAAATTTCGTAGTGTTTAGAGTTATCGTTTGGTCGTACAGTGTACAAACGCGTTGAAAATAATATTGACAATTTAATATAATAATTGAATCCAAAAAGCTATCTTCTCCATACGATCGAATTAGGACTCGAAACCTTTTCCATTGCGTTCGAAATAGGGGTATAACATTGAAAATGCCTAGCGGCACGCCTCAATAGGGTTCGAAATTTTGAGTTACCATAAATTGAGACTTTTTGAAAATAAATAAATATATTAGTCAACTTATCAAATCAGTCCCATTCTTTCCATCAACCACATTAGACTTGATCTGACCTATCCTTCTATATCACTCATCCCTTCCTCTTATTTAATCAAGCATGCATCCTTTTGAAATGCAACAGTACAGCCAAAAGAAAAAAAAGTGAATGCAAGCTTCAAAAATTAATATCTCAATAATTACTAATATAAAAATCATGAATCAAGTCCCTAAATTCATAGTTTTCATCAAGCTTCAATTTGTTATCAAATTTGCAAGGTGCGGCAGCTGTTTTCATCTCGACAGCCGAGCTTTCCAAGGAGCTAGGGTTTGGGGTTACAAATAAATGGAAGGCGATTTTGTCAATTTGATGGTGGGAATGAATTCGTTGTTGGATTTAGCAGCTGCGGGAAATTTTTGGTGAAGGCCGAGTGCCTATGGGTGGTCGCGACTAGTAGTTGGTCGCGCGAGGGGATGGCATGTCATGACTAATGTGGGTGCGATGTACGGTGACTTGAAGGGGCAGTCGTGGTCGTAGAGGGATGGCGAGTTGTCTGGCTGTGGTGGGTTGGCCGTAGGCGATGGTTTTGGAAGTGTCGCGTGCACAGATCGACGTGCACGAGGAAGCTTTAGGTGATTGCCATTAGGGAAGAAGAATATTTTTTTCCCTCATGTGGGCTGAGCCGATTAAAAAAAAGATGGAGAGAAAAAAGGGTGATTGGTGTGTGCCGAACAAAGGGTGGCCGGGTCCATGCTCTATGTTATTGGTTTTGATTAATTTAAAAAGTTAAGTTACCTTTTAATTTAATTTTATTATTAAAGAACTTAAAAATTATATAACTCCTGCATACGAGGTTCATTTTGGACGAGACTTTTTGCATTGCGATCGCGATGACGAGAGCTTCGCAATGAAACAGGTTTGGATGGATTTAGAGATAGTCGAAATTTGGGCTAAAATCGGGCGTCGTCCGGTTTTTGTTCCAAAACGGAACGTCTCGGCGACGACCGAAAATCAATGTGAGTAAATGTCACTCATTTTTGGATTACTAGTTAATTTTAAATGATTAAAATTAATTATTGGATGATTGGTTGAATTGATATATTTATTAGTTGGATGTTATAATATATATATATATATAGTAGTATATATTAGTAGTTGGATTAATTATTCCCACCTATTGAAGCGGATGAGACCCTAAGCGCTCCGCATAATAGCGGATGGCCCTATATACCGCACTATCCCCCTCGAAGTGGGATTGGTATTTTGATGTTGTATTAACGTCTGTGGATGCATGAAAAACAGGTTGGAGGGATCTAACTGAATTCCTCAAAATTATTGAATTAAATTTCATATACATTGATTTATGATCTGTTTGAATAATCTGTGGTAGATTATAGGGTGATTTGAATTTATTAGATGCCATGGTAGTTTTGGCCTAGATTTTGGTAATTTTAAATACCAATAATATATGTTTTGAATTTGAAAGAAATTAAAAAGAAACCTGGAAGTGAAATATTTATAGTGGATTTTGGATTAATTAAAAGAAATGAATTTGGGTAAAATAAATAGTTTGGTTTTAAATTTGTACTTAACGATTTTGGAATATGGAAAATAGAGATTTGAATAAGGATTTTAAATAATAGTTCCTTAGTGATACTTGTTTTAAAATATAAAAGGTTTTTAAATCATGATATTAAATAGATTGGGAAAAAGAAGTGCATTTGGAAATAAATTTGAAATTGAATATACCGGATCTTAAATAAGATTTCTTAATTACAAATGGAAATGTAATCGAGATTGGGTTGGGTTTGGAATAATAGATTGGATTATTTAAGAAATTGATTTATAAATAGAAGTTAATGTAGAAATCAAATTATAATGGATTTAAGTGATGTGAAACCGTTATAAACTAGAATTGAAACTATGAGATTTATAAACAATGTTTATAAGTTATGTGGAATGATTATCAGTTGATAAATTGAAGTTATAAATTCACGGTGAGGATTTATAATGAGATAGGTAAATCGGGTTAAAAATAAACGATAAATTTACTTCTAGAAATGTAAAAAAGGGATTTACGAAATTTGGATGTAAATCAATTGGTGATAAATTGAGAGAGATTTATAAATGATTGACTGGTTATATTGGAATTGGAAAATATATATTTTATCGAGAAGTTGAGTTGTTTGTAAAAAAGAGGATTTTAAATTATTAACTAGGCAATTTAAAAGTGTTTAAATATATTTTAGAAAATTATCAATTTAAATATTTTAAAATTGTCAAAATGAATTATAAGTTATAAATAAGTCTTGTAAATCGATTAGAATCTTATAAATAAATCAAAATTAATTATTGTTTCAAAGTTATGTAATTATTTTAAATTGTCTAAAGTCTATTTAATTATTAATTAAGTTAGTTTATAACGGGTTGATATTAAGTAATTATTATTTAAGAATTAATTGGTATTATTATTTTAAAAGATAAATTATTCAATATTAATATTATTTTATATAATAACTTTTATTTAAAGAGTATTTGCCTAAATTAAACTTGGGAATTTATATAGAAATTTTATAAGTATTATTTTGAGAAATTTATTAAATTAAGTTTTCGGAAAGTGATGGTATACTTTCATGGCAAAATCGGAGTCAGAGATTGCCTGTAGTTAAGTTTGGATTTCTCCGGGATAGAGACGTAATCAATGAGCTGTGAATCCATGGTTGACACCACGTGTTGCTTTCCATATTTATTTTAAAAAGTTTTCAAATATTTTTGAAAAGAATGGCTAGTGAACGTACTTACTCCGATAAGATAAGTACATACCTTTTGATAAAGAGATTAAATTTATTAAAATTTGATTAATGAGACTTAGTGTTTTAAGTGGAAAATGAAATATTTGGTTAAATGATTGTTATTTGATAGTTAAATAACCGACTATCAAATCTGGACCCAAAACATAACTTTGGGAATATATAGGAGAAACACGAGAATTATTTGGTACAGTTACCGTCGAAGGTGCTATACTATACGTATAAACTCGTTTTGTTCTTCCAGGACGATGATAAGGAAATCCGTCCACTAACAGTTAGGAGGTGATCTCCGATCTTATTTCCATCTGTTTATTTCCTAAAGAACCGGGGTTGAGTTTACCGAAAATATTGAACGTTGTTTCGAAGAGACCAGGATCAGATAAGTTATCCAAAAACCGCTTCGATCCAACGAATACGTTTTCGAAGTGAAAACAAGAGCGTGAAATTGAAGATGGAGCAGTGAAGTGCAAGGGCTAATCTCTACTAATCTTGAGGATGATTCCAAAATGGATGTAGTAGGAATAGTGCCTTCGGTTTCGTTCAGACCTAGAACGGACTTGTATGGATGAATGCTATCAGTACATTATCATTGGAGGACAATGAGCATTCCAAGTATAAATTCCTTAAAAGGTAATCGTAGCCTCAAGCCTCATCAACCGGGAATGATTGAAAATCAAGGGTGATGCAGCAAGGTTAAGTGGGTCGCACCAAATTAGGGTATGTTTATCACCTTTCTAGATACCCTTGGAAATTATTACTATGGTGCGCGGAAGAACTCGAAAAGGGTGGGAACACCTGGGGTGATAGCATATTCGGTCTATCCAGGTTAGGGGTAGTCCAATCTTGTGTTGCAGGGGATCCCGACGTCGTCCTCGTTACATTTTTCTAGATGTGTACTGTGACAGGTGGTACCCTAGTGCCTAGTCATTCGTATGGAATCCATTCTCCAATACGTGCCTTTATGGTTTTGGTTGTAGAGCCTAGTATGTTGGAATTTAATTAATGTTACAATTTCGGCTATTTGAATAACTATTTGTACCTAGACACTATTATAATATCAGATGATTTTGATATAAAATGTTTTGGTTATCTTAAGGTAAAAACCCGTCGTGTTTATGTAGGGCGTGGTCCTACGAGATACCTTTGTTTTTCAAAGAATTTTGAGAAGCTTAATAAATTTAAATTGAGTGTGTTTTTCCCACGTTGGTTTTTCAGACTAACTCGGGTGTTATTTTATTATAATGCTCGGATCAGACCGAGTATTACAAATACATGATAGGATGCTATGGAGTTCAGGAGACGAGCTAGATGACGAAGGCATATTACACGTATTTGATTTTATTCCGCTGTGTATTATAGGCTGTATATTCAGCACTTGTGAGGACAAGTTATTATAACCGTCCAGTATTGAGTTATGATGTGTTGTACTCTGATGATGTAATTTGTAAATAACAGTTGAAGTTCTTTTTGTATAAAGATATGTTATTATCTATTATATATTGTTCCGCTGCGATTGTGGGATTCTGTGTTGTTGTTTCTATTTCTTCTTCTACCTCTTTCTTCTTTTCCTCTAACAATCTGGTATTTCCAGCACTCGATTGCTCGACATGCTATATAGTGGACGTATTGATGTTGATTTTCGAGGGTCGAAAATCTGGGCCGTGACAGCTGTGAGATTTTGTGTTTATTTTCGTTTTCTTTTCTTATTTCTCTTAATTATCCTCATTGATTATTTACGTTCCGGATTGTTTAAGTCAGACATGTGTTGATTATTATCGATTTAAACCTTTCGAAATGTAGGTCATCACAGTTGGTATCAGAGCCAGGTTTAGCAATAACCTTGGCTTTGTTGGGTTTGACTCATTAGAGATAGGGTAGTAATACCCTAGAATTAGTCTGTTTGAGTGAATATATATGAGAGAGCGTACTTGTTAGTGTTATAAATATTTTATATTGTGTTTACTTATCCGTTGAGTTGTTTATGAATTTTGGTCGATGTGTGGGACGCCGTGTTATCGATAGGGGTTTCTAAACACTTAAACAAGACAAGTCGACATAATATTGTTTTAAAAATCGGGTAAATGAAATAATTTTACCTAAATTATATTATATATATATATATATATAATGATAATTTTATTGAATGATAGTTGTTAGGAGATGATAATATTTAATTATCATCGATTATTGATTGAATTAAAATATAACGAATACTTAATTAATTTTATTTTATGAAGCATTTGATAATTAAATTGAATTGAAATCGATCAAAATAAGAATTGGTTAAAATAACCAAGTTGTAATTAATTAAATATTTTGGTAATAAGGTAAGGAAATTTATACAAGTATATTTATAATATAGCTTATATATAGAAATGATTTTAAAAAATTGAGAATTTTAGAATTTAAAATCCTCTTTGCTTTCAAAATTTATTTTCAAATCCTTCAAAATTAATATTAATATTATTTAAAGGAGTTTTGACTAGAAAAATATTTTGAAAGGATTTTTGAAAGAAAATAAAAGCATTAAACTCGCTTTAGTTGTTGGAAAATAATTCTAGGGATGACTACAACATCGTCAGTATTCATTTTCAAGTTTCTGAGTGAGAATTGCTACCGAAAGAAATTTATTATTGATTAAAACAAGTTTGAATTGTGGAAAAAATATATTCCAAATATGATCTGAAAATAGCTTTGAACTTATAATTGAAAATAGTATAGATAAAAATAAGTTATAATCTATAGATTTGAACAGGAAAGTAAAATTAAATTTTAAAACTATTGAATATACATATATATATATATATATATATATATATATATATATATATATATATATATTTGGTTAAGCAAACAAATGAAAATTTGAATTTGAGATATAAAATAAAAATAAAAAAAGAATTAACTTAATAAAATTAAGTAAATAAAATGAAGTCTAATTCAAGAAAGCTTAAATAAAATGAAATGTATTTGAAATGAATTAGATAAAATAATAAAATGAAAATTTAAATGAATAAATTGTATTTGATTAAACATAATGAAAATTATATGTTATATGGTCACAGAAACAGTATACTTGAATTTTGCATTCAACTGCAACTGAAACAGGTTTACGATTCCCATCTGAACATCAAAAAAATATTCTAAAGTAAATTTTAGAGTCATAGCTTTATGAACCCACATTCAATGCATGTACATGGCATCTTGACAATTTTCCTAACAAACAACAGTCGAATTTTACTAAAACGCTTCAGTGACAAGACAATAGTTAACATATGGATTCAATATTAGCACAGAACCATTGTGAAAAATTGTACTGTAGATATGGTTAAAAAGATAGAATTGTTACAAACACTGCATAGAGGTTCTAAAACTAGTCTTCTTCTCCTGATAGACACAGACTATACTTTTTTAGAAGAATTAAAACCACATTGTATATGATGAAAAGAAGAGGCGTATGTTGATACCAAAACAAAAATTTTAAAAATTAATAATTGCCACTTAAGAAAAGAAACCTATTGGCAGAGCTATCACTTGACTTCAGATGGGAGGGAATTTTTTGGATAGTCCTGAAACATCATTCCAAATATGGCAAAACTATATAAAACCATTTTTTCACAAGGGAACTTAAAATTTTGAGATAGGGCCTGTGCCATATCTAGTCCTGTATGACCTTTGAACCGATGTGACAATACAGAAGTAGATGGCTTGTAGGAATAGTTGAGTACCATATTTCATATAGATTGGACGATTATGAGTGCATGCGTGACAGGTTATTGAGTAATGGGAAGAGATGGATTGGTGCATCAGGTCTGAACATGTTAATTTCTAGAAAATTTGTTTAACCCAACACTTCCCCTCGATTTGATTTTCCAGAAATAATGCCAAGCATAACTGTACTTTGGAAAGTGACTTAGCGAAGATGTGTGTGTAATATGTTCTGTCATGCCTTCTGAAACTTCAACTAAGCCATCGACAACTTGCTCTTGCATAAAATGGTGTTGAATTTCAATATGTTTAGTTCTACCATGAAAAACCGGATTAGCTATGAGTTTTGCTGCACTTTGGATGTCACAAATCAATGGTGATAGGTTTATGATTATAAGAAAGAAACAAAGTACACATTTCCGAAGCAAGGGAAGTTGTCTTGTATTCAGCCACGGTTGTGGATGTTGGTAAGAGAAGTGGCAGAGATATAACAATAAACTACAGCAACAAACAAAACTTGAAATCTAGGGTTTCCTCTCAGCCATGGGGGAAAATCAATTTCCTCACCAATCCCTCTCAAATCTCTCCCAATCTTCTTCTCTAATCAGACCACCTAAGGTTTCTCACATCAGAAAGCCATCAGGGGTTAACAGCACAGATGATGAAGGGTTCAAATTGATTCAATCGAAGCAACAAAGAAGAAAGGAGGCCAAAAAAGTTCAGGAGTCGCCATCAGTTCCTCAATTTGACAACCGTAAAGGAAGAGTTGGTCAGATTGCAACCAACCAGGGCGAAAAGAGGAATGTATTGCTGTCAAATCAGAGAAAACCAATAGCCGTCTCACTGAACAGAGATCAAGGCCGGAAGTCTTGGGCAGACATTATTGCCGATCAACCTTAAGAACCCAATGTTGAAGAAAGCAGTCTTGAGCATTTTGCACCAATCAGAATAAATAACAAGAAGTATGGTTTGGTTAAGGAAGAGGTATGTAAAAGAGCCACTGAATCTTGGAATAATTCTGTTCTTGTTTATGTAGTGGGCACCAAACCTTACTACCTGTTTTTCAAATCTTACATACAAAGAGTATGGAAACTGATTGGTGAATTTGAAATCTTTACTAGAGAGAATGGATTCTTTCTAGTAAAGTATAAGGAATCTCAAGACTGTAACTCAGTTTTAAAAAATGGACCATATTTCTATAATGGCAAACTCATCATAATGAGAAAGTGGTCTGATTCTTTGAAGATTGACAGAGACTTATTAACGTCTATGCCGATCTGGGTAAGATTACCCTGTGTTAATCTGAAGCTTTGGGACAGAGAGGCTTTCAGTGTTATGGCAAGTATCATAGGTAAACCCATAAAAATGGATGCAGCCACAACGTTGAAGACAAGATTGAATTACGCTCGCCTTCTGGTTGAAGTGTCTGCAGAGGATGAGCTTCCTCATGAGATTAATCTTTCTTTGTTTAATGGAGAAAAAATTACTCAGAAAGTTGAGTATGAATGGGTCCCGCCAAAATGTAGTGTATGCAAATGTTTTGGGCACACTAGAGACCAGTGTAACCCAAAACAGGCATGGGTACCCAAAACTCAAAATCAAGAAATCCAAGAAAAAGAAGCTTCATATCCAATTTCAAGAATCGATTCAGTGTCACAAGAACATGTTATGCTATCGGAAGATAATGATCGGATCAATCAAACAGATGTCATCTCCGATCACAGAAAGAATGATAAGGTTCTCTCTGATCAAGATGATCAAGTCATAGTAGAGGAAGCTCATCAAACTAATTCAGAAATCATAAAAGAAAATTTGTAGAGCAACAAAATGGTGGGTGAAAAGAATACAAAGGTATTAGAATCTGTAACCTCACCAGTTACAGACCCTTGTATAATTACAGGCAAGAAGGTTACAAATTACAACAATGACAGTGAAGAAATTCTGCAGTTTGCAATCTCGAATTTGGATAAGCCTCCTGAATCAGCCCCTCCACCTGAACAGGCTGCAGTGGATGAGATCTCTGACTCATCCATGCCTCGCCATGTTGTTCCATTTGATATCTCAACTATTGTAATCCTAGAAGGTATTAACAACTCTGGAAATGAAATGGAAGTGGTGGATGCTGTAGATCAGTTTGATATATCTGAACTGCATATACCAAAAGCAAGGGCCACAGGTAAGAATAAGGGCAGTAAAGAGAAGAAAGCTTTTAAACAAAAGTACATTTCTCTAAATCCAGAATGGGATGAAATGTCTACTAGACTAAAAGCAAAAAGTGTTGAAAACAAGAGAAGAGGTAAGAGTGCTCTGGTATCAGGTACTATCTAAACCCATTATTTTATTATTATGTCTATTTTTGCATGGAATGTAAGAGGTATGAATTCCTCTTCTAAACAATCTGATATTTTACATATGTTTAGTATCTATAAACCTTATGTTATGGCTCTTATTGAGAATAAGATGAATGAGGAGAATTTTGAAAAATTTTGTTTTAAACTTCCTAGAAATTGGAAAGCCATAAATAATAATGATTGTGGTTGCAAAGGCAGAATCATTGTTATTTGGGATTCTGATGTTTGGAAAATGGTTAACAGTAACAAAGATAAACAATTTCTAGATTGTCATTTTGAAAATACTGGTGGTTTTTTTATTCAAATAACTAGTATTTATGGTAGTAATCTGGAAAATGAAAGGAATAGCTTGTGGAGTAGGTTAAAAGCTTTAAACTTGAGATATAATTTCCCTTGGCTTATACTTGGAGATTTTAACACTGTTTTCCATGCTTCTGAAAAATTTGGAGGCATTAATATCCCTCAAAGCAAGTTAGATAAACTCAACAAATTCTTATTAGAAACTGGATTAATAGAACCAAGTACTAGTGGTAGCAAATTCACTTGGAAATCTGGTTTGGATAAGAATATTCACTGTAAATTAGATAGAGCTTTGATTAATAAAGAATTCTCTAGTGTTTTTCCTAATTTTATTTTTTCTACATTAGAACAAAATACTAACGATCATTCTCCAATATTAGTTTCCCTGTTTAAAGATTTAAATCATAGGAATAAAATTTCTCCTTTTAGATTCAAGAATGGTTGGATTTTAGAAGAGAACTATAAAAACATTATGGAAAATTGTTTGAAGTTTTCTTGCAAAGGTACCAAACAATTCCAGTTTAATATGTTTCTGAAAAATTCTAAGCATAATCTTAAATACTGGAATAATAATAGTCTAGTTAAATCCAACAAACTAGATATTCTTAGACAGGAGGGTAAATTGTTACAAGAAACTGTTGATAAAAATCCTGGGGATGTTAATACAATCAAAGAATTTTTTTCCAATCAACAAAATTTAGCTAATGAATTATATATAAATACTGTGAATGCTAAACAAAAAGCTAAGGTTGATTGGTTAACTATGGGGGATGATTGCACAAAATTTTTTCATGCTAAAATGAGCTGCAGGAGGCATATGAATAACATAGGAAATATTATTGACACTACTGGTAATCTTACAAATTCTCATGATAAAGTTGCTAAAGAAGCTGTAGAATATTATGAAAGATTATTTTTAACAGATTCCAATAATAAAGACTTTCCTCATATTATTTGTAAAAATATTTTAAATAAAAATGCTTCTGATATTCTACTCTCTCCAGTTGCTTTGGAAGAAATTAAAAATGTTGTTTTCATGGCTGGTGATAATAAGAGTCCTGGCCCTGATGGTTTTAATGCTAAATTTTACAAAACTCATTGGGATAGCTTGAAAGATCAAGTTTTAGGCTTAGTAAATGAATTTTTTGAAAAAGGTAAAATTCTTAAAAGTATAAACCATACTTTTTTAACTTTAATTCCCAAAACTAGAAATCCCAGTTGCATTGGTGATTATAGACCTATTTCTTGTTGCAATTTTATTTATAAAATTATTGCCAGTGTTTTAAGTAATAGGATTAAAAACCTTTTGCCATTTATCATCTCTGAGAATCAGAGTGCTTTTGTTCCTGGTAGGCTCATTTATGAAAATTCGCTTTTAGCCCACGAGCTGGTCAGAAATTTTAATTCTAAAAGTGCTGGTAATGTCTGTATTAAGGTAGATTTGCAGAAGGCTTATGATAGAGTAAATAGACATTTCATTTATCATATTATGAAATGTATGGGCTTTCCCATTAAATTTTGTAACTTGGTTTTTGAATGTATAAATTCCCCTACGTTTTCTATTCTCATTCAAGGCAAATCAGAAGGTTTTATTAGGAGTAATAGGGGTATTGGGCAAGGGGATCCATTATTCCCCTATCTTTTTACTATGGTTATGGAATATTTTTCTATTTTAATGGAAAAGGAAGCTTTTAAAGGTAATATTACTTCTATGAATAAAGTCCAGCCCTATATTAATCATCTTATATATGCTGATGATTTAATGATTTTTGTCAAAGCTAATAAAACTAATGCTGATGCTACTAAAAATATCTTTGGCAAATTGCTTAAGTATGCTGGTTTACAGCTAAATGAACACAAAAGTAAAGCATACTTCAGTAAAAACTGCAGAGATAAAAATGAGATTTTAGATTCTCTTAATATTTTAGAAGGCAATCTGGCTATAAAATACCTAGGTCTTCCCTTATCTATTAATCAGATCAGAGATTCTGATTGCTCCATTCTTATAGATAAAATTCAAGATAAAATGGAAACTTGGTCATGTAAACTTCTTTCTATAGCAAGCAGAATGGAGCTTATTAAAACTGTTATATATGCAATTATTATTTATTGGATTCAAACTTTTCATATTCTTGCTGCCTCTATTAAAAAGATTGAGAGTAGATGTGCTGATTTTTTATGGAGAGGTAAATATCATAAAATCAGTTGGGATAAAGTGTGCAGGCCAAAAAAAGAAGGGGGATTAGGTATTAGAAATATGAAGGACCTCATTATTACTTGTCACTTAAAATTATTTTGGAGATTTGTGAATTCAGATTCTCTCTGGGCCAAATGGATGAGATCCAAATACCATAAGAATAATAATTTTTGGACAGTCTTACCTAAAAATAATCAGTCTTATACTTGGAAAAGAATTCTTGACTGCAGAAATATAGGTAAATCTTTTTTGGAAAGAAGATTTAAGTCAGGTGATCAAACCAGTCTTTGGTTTGACCCCTGGTTTAAAAATGAATCTTTTGTGAATAAAGTTGGCTGGGATAGTCTAGTTATTTGTGGGGGGGTTAATGACACTATGGCAATGATTATCAAAGACAATCAATGGCAGCCATAGATGCATCCTATCACTTATCCTCATAAAAATAACATTTGTCAAATTCCTATTGATGTTCATGCAGATAGTGATTATTGGGAGTGGATTGCTAATACCAGAGGGAAGTTTTCTTTTAAAATTACATGGGAAAGCATAAGAAATAAACTTCCTAATGTTGACTGGTACAATTGCATATGGAACAAAGTGAATTGCCCCAAAATAGCCTTCTGTACCTATTTCGCGATCAATAATAGATTGCCAACTTGGGATAGAATTAATAAATGGGGAAAATCCAATAATTCACTGTGTTCCCTATGCAATTTAGTAAATGAAGATGTTAATCATTTGTTTTTTGAATGCAGCTACTCTTATTACATCTGGAATAAAATACAGAAATTACTGCAAATAACTAACAATGGTCAGATGGATCTAAGTCAAGCCATTCAACATATCAACAACAATTTCAAAGATAAAAGTAGCGAGAGAGATTATGCAACCATACTGTTAACTACTTCGGTATTTCATATCTGGAAAGAAAGGAACTGCAAAACTCATAATAAAAGCAGTATGAATAAAGAGCAGAAATGGATACTTATCGAGACTGAGAGTAGAGTTATTCTTCAAAAATCAAAGAAGAAAATCAGGGATCAAACCCAATTTTGTTTCCTCGCTGATGATTGGAGCCACGAAGCTGGCAGCAAACATCTGGAGTTATTTCTTGCTCGTGCTAAAACTTATGGCAAGCAGTAGTATAATGATATCAATGTTCCTCATCAGAGCTCTGTAGCTATTGACAAAAACGTCAATCGACATACTAGCGAGATTTACTGGAAGAGATGGAACCATAACTCTACCGAAGTAATGACTACAGGGAAGAAACTAACAGATCTGAGTTATATCGAACCCAGATCTGCTAGTACTCCCAGGATCGATCTCCTTCAGAGAAACGAGCAAGGGATGCGAGGATGCTTTAATGGTAGCCTTTCGTATTGGGAACGTGGTGAATCGAGCAGAGCTAAGCATGGAGGAAGAGAGACTTAGCGGAGAGTTTCTCGTCTGCCATTTTTAGTGTTTTTCGTAGAGCTTTTGGAACAATTGTGTTTTATCGGCAACCCTAGATCTGGTTAGGGTTTTAAGTTGGCTTTCGAGTGTATTGTATTTTGATGCCCGATCTCTTTGTACTTGGGCCTAGGCCTGTTTATCTCTATTCAAAAAAAAAACTAAACTAAAATTTTATTGCATACTACTTAAAAAACTTCAATCCAAACATTATTTAAATAGCAGTAATTTTATATTCAACAGCCAGAAAGATAGGATCACTAACACAAATATAAATAATAATATCCTAAATAATAGAATCTGAGTTTTGAATCATTCATTCAACATTCCCCCTTGATTCAAAACTGCATACTCCCAGCTGTGACCTGAAAAACTCATGCTTGGCTTGAGGAAGTGACTTTGTGAATATATCAGCTATCTGCTCCTTTGTGCCACAAAATCTTAATGCAATTTTCTGATCAGCAATCAAATGCCTAATTAAATGATGTTGCACATCTATGTGCTTCGTTCTGCCATGAAAAACGGGATTCTTTGTCATTGCTATAGCAGACCTGTTATCACAGAAAATTAGTGTAGCTTCCTTCTGCATAATACCAAAATCAACTAGAACTTTTTTAAGCCACAAAGCTTGTCGTGCTGCTGCACTTGCTGCCACATGCTTCGGAAGATGAAAGAGCCACTGTTTCTTGCTTCTTAGAACTCTATGTCACTGCTCCAGAGCCAAAGCCAAAACAATTGCCAGAGGTGCTTTTACGATCGTCTAAACATCCCGCCCAATCACTGTTTGTAAACCCAAACAATCTGAATTTTTTTACCTTGGCATACCAAATGCCAAAATCAACAGTTCCAACCACATAGCGAAGGATTCTCTTTGCCGCACCAAAATGTTGCTTCGTGGGATTATGCATAAACCTGGACACCACACTAGCAGAAAAAGCAATGTCAGGTCTAGTGTGTGTCAAATAGTTTAAACCACCGACTAAACTTCTGAACAATCTTGGATTTGCATTCTCAGTCCCATCTTCACGCTGCAATTTCTCATTAATATTCATCGGCGTGGCTGCCACTTCACAATTGCTCATATTGAATATTTTTAATAGGTCTACAGCATACTTCATTTGACAGACAAAAATTCCTTCTTCACTTTGCTTCACTTCAAGGCCCAAAAAATATTGCAATAGTCCTAGATCTGTCATCTCAAAATTTCTCATCATGCTAGACTTAAAATGTAACGACCCGCCCTTCTTACCACAGAAGGACGCACCGTTAGTAAGAAAGAAAGGGATAGAAAAGAGAAAAGAAGAGAAGAGAAAGAAACAACATCAGAATCTCACACAGCGGAACGAATAAATTATATTAATAACATAAACTATTACATCGTATGCAACACTTATCAGAGTTTACACAGATTACAACACATACTAGACAGTTATAAACATCTGTCTAGTCATTACAACTCAATACAATACAAACACTATCACAGATATCAACACAACGGAATACTATATCTACGAACGCCGAAGCCTCTTGCTCCATTGCTCCTCTAGAAAACTCGTCAAAGCTAAACCCGAATCCCTTGGCTACTCGTAAAAATTTGAGTACCCAAGAGTTTATAAAACAGAAATAAACACTTGGGTCAGACATGGGTCTGGTGTGAGTAACAGGTTAAGCTTGCTTAACTTCAAAACCTTTTGAAAGAAAAGGTATCACGTAAGACTCCCCACAAATAAACATGGGTAAGTTTTTACCTTACGCTAACCAAAACATTTGATAGGAATTTCGATTGTATTATAATAGGTCTAGGGTTTTCAAGTAAATATGAAATAGCCGAAATTGTTACATTATTAAATTCCAGCATACTAGCCAACAAAGTGGGTTATATAACCAAGTCCATTATCACTTATTGGAATTTGGGTTTCCATACAATGGCAGAGCTACCGGGGTACCGCTCATCACAGTACGCGGCCTAGATCACCGTACCGAGGATCATGCCCAATCCCCTGCAACACAAAGCCGGAACCATTCCTTACTAGATAATTCCGAATAAAATCACCCCATAGATGACCGTCGCCAACTGCACCACTAAGCCGAAATAAAGGAACTTTCTAGACAGGGATGACCTTACTCTCAGTGGGTGCTACCCACGAAGCCTTGCTGCACCTCCCCTGTTTTAGCCATTCCCGGTTGATGAGGCTTGAGGTCACGATTACCTTTAATCAGAACACATCACTTAGAATGCTCATCGTCCTCCTGACGATGTTTTGAAAGCATTCAATCCATACAAGTTCGTTCCGGGTTCGAACGAAACCGAAGGCATTATCTCGTTACACTCGTTTTGGAATCACCCTCAGAGTTAACGACAATAACCCTTTCACTCTGAATCTTCATCTTCACTTGAGATTCACGACCTATCGTTAATTTGGATCGATGTGGTATTCGGATATCCAAATCTGGAAACCCGATCCCGGTCTCATCGAAATCCAAAACGTATCTTTTAAGGCCAAGTTGTTTTAAAGTTAAAACAATTCAATTCTTATATCTATATACACAGAGATAGATAACTCAATAGATAATCTATATTATCATCACAACAGATAATTCATATTATCATTACAATTCAACCAAACATCTATATCACAGATTAATCATATCTCATCAGAGATATCAAACAATGCAAAGCATTCAATACTATTTATCCATCCATAAGAAATGATTTATATCATCTCTTATCAATTTAAAGTGAATTAAATTAATTACCTCATTTTATAAATCCTGCTTACTTAATCATTAATTAAACCAATTAATTAATCATACTCTAAGTATACATCTTAATTAATCAATCCTGATTAATTATACTTTAATTACTTTAAGTAATTAACCCTTAATTAATTTTACAAATTAATTATCTTAAACCATTTTAGTAATTAATCTTTAATTACTTTATTAATTAATTAACTATACTTAATTACATTAATCCTTAATTAATTACAATTAATTAATTACTTTAATCACTTATTATTGATTAATTAGTTTAATTAATCAATCCTTAATTACATCATTAATTATATTAATTAATGATTCTTAATTACTCTTAATTAATTATCCTATTTAAATTAATTACATTTAATAATTAATCTTTATTTATTAATCACCTTTGATTAATCACATTTAGTAATTAACTTCCCTTAATTACTCCTTCCATAAATTAATTACTCCAAAATTAATCATCCTTTAATTAATCCCTTGATTAATTATACAAAAGTAATTAAACTCAAATTACTTTTATTAAACCATCTTTAGTTAATTACATCCACTAATTAACTTTAATTACTTTCCTAACTAATTTACACTTCATTACATTTAAGTAATTATCAAATCACCAAGTGATTATCTTAAATTAATTAAACAATTTAATTTAAACTTATCAAATTTATTTAATTAATTACCTTAAGTAATTAATTCATTTAATTATTTCCATTAAGTAATTATACTTAACCAATTTCATATTAACTAATTAATCTAATGGATTATCAAAATTAATTCCATTAATTAATTATTTAATAATCCTTAATTAATGATCTCTCATTAATTATTATTAAAAATTCTTTAATTATTTTCTTAAAGTAATTAAGCCTTAATCAACTATTTATTAATTACAACTAAATAAATTCTTAATTACCAATTAATTAATTTCTAATTACTAAATTAATTTCTAAATAAACCTTTAATCACTTGATTAATTTCTAATCATTTATTAATAATCTATACTTATTTAAATAAATGATTCTTAATCCCAAATTAATTAACCCTTAATTAATTTAACTTATAATCTTAATTATTTAATTAATTAACACTAAACCATTAATTAATTAAATTATTAAATTACTCTTAAATTACTTTATTTTAATGACTCTATATCATTAAACCTTAATTACTTTCTAAATTAAAGTATTAACCTTTAACTACTTTAATTTATTATTAACAAAGACTTTAAAACATTTTACTTTAAAATCTTTCTTTTATTTCATTTTAAATAAAGGGTTTAAATAGATTTCAAATTTAACTTTAACCAATTTAAATCAAATTTATAAAATCTTCTTAAATCCAAATGTTAAGAAAACCTAACATTTAAAATATTTTTAACCAATTTATTTAAATTCAAACCCTTTTAAAAATATACTTTAAATGCTTTAAATTTGATAAAACATTATAAACTTTATAAACTTTATTTATTCAACCTGGATACAAACTTAAATTGAATCCATACTTTAAAATTTGTTTTAAAACTTTGTTTAAATCCTATTTAACATTTTAAACTTCAATTTAAATTTTTAAAAGCCTGTCAGATTTTAAAACTGCAACATCAATATACCCGAGCCCAACATCATAATACCCGAGCAAAATAACAGAAATCCCGAGTCCAGCTTCGAGTTCCTTTTCCTTTTTATTTTAAACTTTGTTATATTTAAAATTTTAAAACTGTTTAAACCCACGCGAATGAATTCGAGCATTACGACCAAACCTGGAACAGAACCCATCATCCAAAACCACCTCGTTTCACCACCTCTGGTCACCAGAAAATCTAATACTCCGATCAAAGACTCGTCGAAGTCCCAAGCTCCGTTTCCCCCACCTCCAGTCAAGTCCGGTTCACCATTGATTTCGAAATTTTCTCGAGAACAACCACGACAAAAACTGGCCTTAAACCCTAAATTACTCTCGTTCATCCTCCACAATGATCTATAAAATCATCGAGCATTTTTGTGATGATCCCCAATCACTTAGCAAGCTATTACTCCAATCACGAAACCTAAAAACCCACCGATCACCAAAATTTCGACAAAACCCAATTCACGTTCATCTTACTAATTCTCTAGATTTACCCAATTTAAAATCGTGATTTTTCTTTCAAAAATCATTATTTTGTATAAGGAATTAGTTTATAAACCTGAATTGATAAATAAAGATACTTGAATTTTCACTTGTTTAAACATGCACTGTTATTTTCTAGTTTCTTAGAGACATTCATATATATTTTTACTTAATTAAACTTTAAACACTAACCCATGGTTAAACAAACGATTATTGTTTGAATCTGAAATCCTAATAAAGATCAGATAAGGGGATAATGGAATTTCTACAAATTTCTTAACTTAAAAACAGGAATAAGCAAGAACAGACACTCAACAAACACACATATACATCAATAAATACATACAGGAAGGATGCACTTGTACACATTCACATAACATACTCACTTCAGATATCACCCAAGCAACCAGATTTTATATAATTTAGATTTTAAAACAGATGTTACTCACCAATTTTAAAAGTGAACAGAGCCTCTTTGAAACTGCTTTTGAAAAGCCTTTGAATGCTTTTAAACTGAGATGCCTTTTGATCTTTAAAACTTGAATTGCTTGCTGTTTAAATTTACATGTTGATTGATGTTACTGGATCTTGCATGCAGGCTAATCTTGTTGAGATATTGCTTTAGATAGGTTGCTTGCTTTCAGATTTTGAAAAGAAAAACAGGCCTTTGTTTTGATTTTTGGAAAATGCATTACAGGTCTTTAATTCCAGGTTTAGATGATGAGAATGAATTGCAGATTTGATGAAGAAGCATTTTAGAGGAGTTGATCTACGGATTGTTTTTGAGAGGAGAGTTTTGTTACAGATTTGTTATGAGGATTACTGATTTGTTTTTTTTGAGAAATTTTGGTTTGAGAGGAATGATTATCAGATGAAGAGATCAAGCAACTTATTTAGGTTATTTTTAAATAAAATTGTTACTCACAAATAATTAAGTCTTAAGAAAACATTTCCTTATAATGATATTTATCATTTAAAACATATTTGAAATATTTAACTTTCATATTTCCTTTAAATTCCATTTTAAATATGAGATTTAAAATGAATAAAAGTTTAACCTTAACAAACTTTAAAATCCATTTACAACCCTCAAATCATATGTTGAAGAAATGCTCATTTTATAAAAGGACTTAAGGATTTTAAATTTACTTTTTAATTTCAACCATTTAATATACAATTTAAAAAAATTTAAGTTATTAAAAACAATTTCATTTAAAACTTCCTTTTTATTTCAATTCTGAAATACAGATTTACATTTGATTCCAGTTTTAAGTTTAGATTTAAACTTACTTCCAATTTAAAACTTTATTTTTAGATTTAGCTATCTAAACATTTTGAGGTTGTTCAAAATATTTTAAATTTTAAAAACTTATTTTATTTTGAACTGAGATTCAAATTAAACTTGAATCAGATTTAAATTTAAATTTAAAACATGTTTAAATATTTCTTTACAAATTAAATTTTAGTTTAAACTTTTTAAACATACAGGTTTTAAACCTGTCAACCTAACATACTCGAGACCACTAATTACTTCGAGTCGTACCCTTAAACCCTTCGAGTCTCACCCGAGCTTTCCCTCCTCTGCAAACCCAGACTTCACCAGAGAAACATACACGATCGCGTGCACATGCACGGTCACCAGCAACGCCTCCGACCATCACCGAGTATCCCCACATCACACATTTATCACTAAATACATACTCGAGACGGTATGTGGTATTCGGGTCTCCAGACCTGGAATACCGGTATACGGAAACCCGATCCCGGTCTCATCGAAATCCAAAACGTATCTTTTAAGGCCAAGTTGTTTAAAGGTTAAAACAATTCAATTTAATTCAATACTTGAATTTACACAGCATTTAACACAGATAAATATCACACATTTATCACAGATATATCCAATATCATATCACAGAATATCATAGCATATCATTTAATAGATATCAACCAAATCAGATATTCTACACAAACAATCATCCATAAGCAAGCAATTATTAACCCTATATTATAATTAATTTAATTAACTTAAATTAAATTAATTACTTAAGAATTAATTTTCTAACTTTGCTTAAACAATCATTAATTAATTACAAACCTTTAATTAATTAATTACTCATTAAATATTAATCATCCTTGATTAATTATTCATTAATTACATAAAATAATTATCCTTTAATAAATTTTACAAATTAATTATTCTTATTCATTAACAGTAATTAACCTTTAATTACTTTTATTAATTACATAAATTAATGATCCTTAATTAATTACTTCCATTAATTAATTAATTATAATTAATTACATTGACCCTTAATTAATTACATTAATTAATTAAACTTTAATTAATCATTTCTATTAATCTACCTTAATTAATCATAAACATAAACAGTAATTATCATCCTATAATTACTTACTCTAATTAATTAACTCCTTAATTAATTATATTAATCCTTTAATTAATTATTCCAAATAATTAATCCTTAATTACTTCTCATTAAGCAATTATCCTTAAATTAATTACATTTTGTAATTATACATTAATTACTTACAGTAATTACACTTATAAATTTCATTAAGTATTTATACTTAATCAACATCAAGTGATTTCTTCAATTTATTTACAAATTAATTAACTAAATTTAATCACATTCATTTATTATTTACAATTGAGTAATCCATTCCTTAATCACTCTTAAACAAATTAATTAATCTTTAATTACAGATTAATTTTTTTTAATTATTAATTAATAAACCTTAATTATCAATTAATAAAACTTAATAACAAATTAATTAATCCTTAATTACAAATTAATTTATCTTTAATTACTTAATTTATTAGCCACTAATTACTTAATTAATTAATCACTAATCATTAATTAATCAATCTTAATTTCTAAATTTAAAAATCCTTAATTACAATCAATTACCTTTAATTAATTAACCATACCCTTAATTACAACTAAATAAATCTTTAATCATTAATTAATAATCTCTAATTATTTAATTAATAAGTCTTGATTACAAATTAATTAACCTCTAATTAATTAACTTCACCCTTAATTATAAATAATTAATTACTAATTACCAATTTAATTACTTAATTAATCAGTTATTAATTCTTAATTAATTTCTTAATTAATTAACTACTAATTATTGATTAATTAACTTTAATTATCTAATTGATAATTCTTAATTACAAATTTATTTAAACTCTTAATAATTTAATTATAATCTTTAACTATTGATTTATTATTACTTAATTAATAATTAAAATAATTAATTACTCTTTATTAAATTATCAAAATCTTAATTATCTTTAACAAATCATTTCCTTTGTTAATTACTAAATCACATTATTTAAACTTAACCTTTAATTAACATTTAATTATATTTATAAAATGATTAAATTTTAAAACATTTTTATTTAAGTTTTAACAAACTTAAATTTAACAAACATACAAAAAAAAATAAGTTTAAGAATATTTAAAAAGCGGTTTAGAAAATTTTTTAAACAGAGAACCATCTTTAAATTTCAAACTGTTATTTTTATAAAACTTTTTAAAAAGAAACAGGCTTAACACTTCCCTCTCCTGATCTCTGCTTCGAGTCATCCCACACATCTACTCGAGACAGTCTTCGAGTCTCCCCTCAACTTCTTCTTCCTCCCCTAGTTTTTTTATAAAGCTAAAACTGCTAATACTACTCTTGTCGAACACGAGCAAGTACCCGAGTCAGACCCAAAATTCCCCCGATACTCCCTTCGAGTCGCCCACGCACCATTCTCTGACACGCGATCATCGTTGTGCACGTGCACAGTCGATCTGATCATCTCCGATGAACTCGGCTACTTCCGGCAAGTCGTAAAGCATCACGACAATCGACTTCAAGCATTAAAACGACAGTGCTTATCCTAAATCGAAATCGAGTCTTCAATTTGAAAACAGGAGTTCGTCATCGCCTGAAAGAACGTCACGCAACCACGCCTCCGATCACCATTCCTCCTGAAACTCTGGTCACAACATCGCAAGGCCTCCACGCCTCCATCCCCATTGCTCCGGTGAAGCTCGATCCACCGTAGACGATCCAATCGTCACGTCCTTCACCACGACCAAATAAAGCGCTTAAACCCTAGTTTATCAAATTTCCAATACCACAATGGATGATAAAATCATCTGACATTTTTCTCGACATCCCTGGCCATCAATCAAGCTTCGACCAAAACCCCGCGATCCCAATGTCGCTCGATCACCAGAAAATGGTGAAAACCCATTTCAATTTCAACTCCAAACTGCTCTTAAATTACTCAATTAAAAATCACCATATTTGTTTTAAAAATCCTATTTTTCTGAGTGGATTCACATTATATAATTTAATTAGCAAATTGCAATACTTGATTTAACATGTTATAAGATCTTACACTGTATATTTCTTAATTTCAGTCGATTTCAAAGCTAAGATACTTAACCATATTTTTAAAAGATAAATTATAGTTAAACAATCCTATCTTGTTTAGAAACAAAAGTTTAACAGTGGATAGATAAAGAGGATTTGAAATTTTATTTTGTTTATACTCTGTAACTTGAAAACAGAGAAGCACATATATGAAAATTCAAATACAAACAACATGCAGATCTATACTTGTATATATCTATACATGCAGGCATAAATATATTCCAGAAACACACATGCACAACTATTTATCACCTAAGCATTCTAGTTAAAGTTTACTCACAGGAAAATAACAGAGAGCATGAACACCAATATGCACAAATATTTTATAACAAACTCTTATCTAAACATCCATTCACATCCAATTATTCAAGTAATCATTGCATATCATTTTACTGTGACATTTATCAGGCATATCAAGACATAATAACAGATTTTAAAACTGTTTTTAAAATTAGATTTACTCACCTTTTAACCAAAATGCAGAGACGATTTAAAACTGAGATGAAGCTTGAACTTTGAAAACTTGTTACTGGAAAGTTTGCTTTGAAAATTTGAATTGCTTAGTCCTTGTTTAACTGAAATCTACTTGATGTTGCTTTGAGAAGGTTGAAGCTTGAAAGTTTGAAACTGGAACTTTGAAAACTTTGAATTTCAGAGATGATTTGAATTACAGGCTTTTGTATTTGAGTTTGAGAGTTTGTTTTGATTTTTTTCTTGTGGATTGATAAATGTTTCACAGATTTTTAGTTCGATCTGTTTTGAGAATTATTTACAGGTTTGAGTTTCTTGCTTTTGAAATGAGACAAATAGGAAAAATAAGTGAAGAAAGAAAATAGATGTTTATATAGATTTAATGGTGATTTATTAAAGTTTAAAGAAAATAAATATAAAAGATGACACTTGTCATCTACCATATTTAATTATCTTACACATGGTATCTAAGAGATTATTAGATTAACACATGTAATTTTTACATGCATAATTAAATTTTAAATGATTTTTAAAGCTTTTAAATTACATTTTCTAAATAGATAAATACATATCTTATTTAAAAATGATTTTCTAACTTATATATAAATGAAACCTTTCAAATAAAATAAAATAAAAACTAATTATACTTAAATAAAATCATATATAGTATATTTAATCCATTTTTAAATGATAATATAAAACTTCTGTATTTATTAACTATTTAATAAATACTTCCCAAATTTCTATAAATAAATTTCTATAAAGAGAATAATATATAAAACAAATCTTATTTCTAAATAAAAACTTTTATTCATATATCTTAAATCCAAATTATATTATTATATATTTTTTATTTTAAGATATATATTCTTTAAATCCAATTCCAAGGTCAATCTTAAAAATCTAAATTTAAAATCAATTCAAATAAATATATATATTAAATTTAAACAAACACATTATTAATTGTAAATAATTATCCTATTTAAAATAAATTTAAATACACATATATAAACATTTAGACATCACTTATTAAATTTGTAATAATACTATTTAAAATCTATTTATAACTATATAAAAAAATAACTTATTATTAAATTGTTTGAAAATAACAATTTTACCGATTTTAAATAATTAATTTTAAAAGATTATCACATTTTAAATTCCCTGAAATTCCGGGATATCACATTTACACTTGGGTACTCAAATTTTTACGAGTAGCCAAGGGATTCAGGTTTAGCTTTGACGAATTGTGGAGGATCAATGGAGCAGGAGGCTTCAGTGTTGTAGATATATATAGTAGTCCCGCTGTGTCTGTATCTCTGTAGTGTATTGAGTTGTAATGTCTAGACAGATGTTTATAACTGTCTAGTATGTGTTGTATAGTTGTGTAAACTCTGATAATTGTTGTATACTATGTAATAGTTTATGTTATTAATATAATTTATTCGTTCCGCTGTGAGATCGTTGTTGTTTCTTTCTTTCTTCTCTTCTTTTCTATTTTCTACCCCTTTCTTTCTTATTAATGATACGTCATTCTGTAGAATGAGTGGCGGGTCATTATAAAAATAAAATAATAATATAAAAAAATAAAAAAATAAAATAAAATAATAATAAAAATTAAATAGATATAATAATATAATATAATATATTTTATAATTAATACTCTAATTTAATATTAATTAAGTTATGGTTAACACTTAATTAATTTAGTAATTAGAGATTAATAATAAGGATTGTTCATTAGAGATAGGATCTGTAGCAACCTGTTTGAGTCCGAGTGTATATATATATATACGAGAGCGCGTATTTGTTAGTTATATAAAATGGTTTTATATTGTGTTAATTGATCGGTTGAGTGGTATATGGATTCTGGTCAATACGAGTAGCTAACGTTATTGATAGGGATCTCTAAACACTTGGACCAGGCCAACAGACACAATATTGTTTTAAAAAGGTAGATGAAATAATTTTACCCAGATATAATTTCTATATAAAAAAAAGTATCATTTTAAATGTATATGGTATTTGTAATGATTGGTTGAGATGATAATAATTTATCATCTAGGATTAGGAGTCTGAGTGTTGAGGTTGGAAGTGTATCTGTCGAGACTGTAGACCTAATACCGTCTCGAGTGAACTTTGCAATTGTGAGGATTTCATCGATCTCTGAAGAAAACCTGTTAAGGTTCGGAGTTCATCTTTGAAGTTTGGATGGGTAGAGTTGGATCTGTCGGAGAACAGAAGCGAGTGATGGTATCTCAGGTAATAGTAGCTGTGTGATGAGACGCAGTGACTATGGATGTTCCCGAAGATGTTTTCTTTGGAACAAGTTAATGAAGTGTGTCTGTTTCGGTGTTGTGGCTGAGTTCACCATGGTGATTCTGTTTGGGAATCGAGTTTCTCGAGAAGCTTTGGATTGAGAAGTCTTTGGCACCTATGGCAGTAGTGCAGCTCGGAGTATTCTGTGCATTGGCAGGAAGTTTTCTGGCTGAGCAGTTTTTCTGAAAGTAGAGTTCAGAAGCAGTAGAGTGGATCCATTTCTTCGATAGATTGGATAGTTAAGTATGAGCTGTTCTGATTGGTTAAAGGGAGAACAGTTTCTTTGGAATTAGGCTGGGTTGATTGCAAAAGTGACTTGCGATAGATTGAGTATTCTCTTGAGTTATCTGAGATTTTCTGGGATGTGTTGTCCAGTTTGTGCTTGTGTTCTTCATCAGCATTTTCATTCTACTCCAGATCAGAATGGTGCAGCGGAAGTAGTTTGGCGAGTGCATCTGTTTGTCTTTTCCAAATAGGAGAAGTTAGTTCGGTCTTCTGATGTTGTGAGTAGATTTGTGTTTTGGATTCTGGGTAGATTTTGAGAGGATCATTTTGTCGAGTTATTTTTGGTCTAGTTTGTTTCTAGAAGCATCGGCGAAGGTTGAGCTGATCAGAAAGGATTTGTAGAAAGCCGGGTCGTCACATTTGGTAATTTATGTTTTCCATTTATAAATCTGGATTATTAATTAAGAAAGTCGCATCAGAATCTAAAGAATATTTGAATTGGTATTGGCTGGAATTGAAGTTCTAATTTGAATTTATATGAATAAAAGTTTTTTTTAATTGGTTAAAAACTTAGTTAAAAATAAATTGGTATTCATTTTAAATACAACATTTAAAATGAAATTTAAAGGTAGATTTGAAATGAATATTTCAAATATAAATTATATATGATAACTTGTTTATCAATAAAAATAAAGTTTATCTTAAAATAATTAAAGACTTGTGTTTATTTAATTTATTTGGAGATTTAATAGATAATTAAATTATTTGATTAATTAATCATTTGGATTAATTAAATAGGTAATTAAAGGTTTAAACTAATTTATTTATGATTAAGATAAATTAATTAGGGATGATTAATTTGTAGTTAGGAAATATAAATTAGAGTATTAATTAATGGTTAGGAATTAATTAATAAGTAATTAAATATTAATTAAGTGCATGTATATCAAATGTTTGCATGTGATGATATTGGCTGGAATTGAAGTTCTAATTTGAATTTATATGAATTGGTAGGAATATATGTGTGAGCCTGTCTGTTTACATATAAAAACCTATCCCCTGTTATTTATCAAGTGAGTCTGTAACGACCAAGACTTTCTCTCCATAGAAAGTCGTATCGCTAAATAGAAAGAAAGGGATAGAAAAGAGAAAAGAAGAGAAAGAAAGAATAACAACACATCAGAATCTCACAGCGGAACGAAACAAAATATATTATATCACATAAATATTACATAGTATCATATACAACACTTATCAGAGTTACACAGATTACACATCATATACTAGACAGTTATAATCATCTGTCTAGTTATTACATCTCAATCCAATACAGAGATCAATACAAAATCAACACAGCGGAAACTACTATCTATCTACAACGCCGAAGCCTCCTGCTCCATTGCTCCTCCACAATTCGTCAAGGCTAACCTGAATCCCTTGGCTACTCGTAAAAATTTGAGTACCCAAGAGTTTATAAAACAGAAATAAACAACTTGGGTCAGACATGGGTCTGGTGTGAGTAACAGGTTAAACTTGTTTAACTTCAAAACCTTTTGAAAGAAAAAGTATCACGTAAGACTCCCCACAAATAAACATGGGTAAGTTTTTACCTTACGCTAACCAAAACATTTGATAGGAAATTCGATTGTATTATAATAGGGTCTAGGGTTTTCAAATAAATATGAAATAGCTGAAATTGTTACATTATTAAATTCCAGCATACTAGCCAACAAAGTGGGTTATACAATCAAGTCCGTTATCACTTATTGGAAATTGGATTCCATACAATGGCAGGGCTACCGGGGTACCGCCCGTCACAGTACGTGGCCTAGATCACCGTACCGAGGATCACTCCCAATCCCCTGCAACACAAGGTCGGAACATCCCTTACTGGATAATTCCCGCACAAGATACCTCACGGTTGGGATCAGCAACCGCACCACTAAGTCGAAAATAGAAAGGGACATCTAGACAGAGGTAACCTTGTCCTACTTGGGTGCTACCCACTAACCTTGCTGCACCTCCCCTGTTTTAGCCATTCTCGGTTTGTGAGGCTTGAGGTCACGATTACCTTAGAAAAGAACACATCTATCTTAGAATGCTCATCGTCCACCCGACGATGTGCTGAAAGCATTCAATCCATACAAGTTCGTTCCGGGTTCCAACGAAACCGAAGGCATTATCTCGTTACACTCGTTTTGGAATCACCCTCAGAGTTAACGACAATAACCCTTGCACTCTGAATCTTCATCTTCACTTGATTTACGACCTATCGTTAATTTGGATCGATGTGGTATTCGGGTCTCCAGACCTGGAAATCCGGTATACGGAAACCCGATCCCGGTTTCATCGAAATCCAAAGCGTATCTTTTAAGACCAAGTTGTTTTAAAGGTTAAAACAAATTCAATTCATTATCTTTATACACAAAGAAAGATAATTCACAACAGATAATCAACATTATCAGATAATCCATACAATTCAACTAACATCCATATCACACAGCATATATCTCATCAGAGATATCAATCAATGCCAAGTATTCAATACTAACACTCATTCATAAGTAATGATTTACACTATCTCTAATTAATTTAAAGTGAATTAAATTAATTACTTTATTTTATAAATCCTTCTTACTTAACCATTAATTAATTATAATTTAATTAATTAATTATCCTCTAATTACCTTTTTCAATTAATCATCTTGATTAATTATCTTTTAATTACATCCAAGTAATTTATTCTCAATTAATTACTTAAATTAATTATCCTTATCCACTTATAGTAATTAACTTTTAATTACTTTATTAATTAATTTACTAAAATTAATTAACTTAATCAACTATAATTAATTTACATTAATCCTTAATTAATTACATTGATTAATTACTTCATTTATTAATTATTACTTAATTAATCAATCTTAATTACATCATTAATTATATTAATTAATGATCCTTAATTACAACTTAATTATTAATTACTTAATTAAATTAATTACATTAAGTAATTAACCTTTAATTAAACAACATTTATTAATCACCCTTGATTAATCTTC
Organism: Allium fistulosum; assembly: GCA_030737815.1. Taxonomy (NCBI): domain Eukaryota; kingdom Viridiplantae; phylum Streptophyta; class Magnoliopsida; order Asparagales; family Amaryllidaceae; genus Allium; species Allium fistulosum. Next base: position 1,257,955,238 of record CM060904.1, read on the forward strand.
AATCAGTAATTAATTACCCTTAATTACTTTCATTAACTAAATTAATTACTCCTTAATTAATTTCTTAATTAATCCCTTGATTAATTATTCAAAGTAATTAACTCAAATTACTTCTATTAATAAAATCATTTATTCAACTAATTACTTCCAGTAATTATCTTATTATTTACTTCTCTAAATAAACTTACCTTAATAATTACATTAAGTAATTATTATCAAATCATCTCTTGATTATTCTAAATTAATTAAACTTAATTAATTAACTTAAATAAATCAAATCAACTTCAATTAATTACAATAAGTAATTAATTCTTAATTACTTCCATTAAGTAATTCATTTAAACAAATTCTATAATTGCTTATCTTTGAATTAATTAAACTAATTAATTATCAAAATTAATCCCATTAATTAATTATTTAATAACCATAGTTAATGACCTCATTAACTATTATTTAATTACTTTCCTTAAGTAATTAACTTATATTAATTATTATTAATTCTAAATTAATAAATCTTAATAACCAATTAATCAATCTCTAATTATTTAATTAATTAAGTGTTAACCATAACTTAATTAATATTTAATTACTTATTAATTAATTCCTAACCATTAATTAATACTCTAATTTATAATCCCTAACTACAAATTTATCATCCCTAATTAATTAATCTTAATCATAAATAAATTAGTTTAAATCTTGTATGGATTGAATGCTTTCAGCACATCGTCAGGCGGACGATGAGCATTCTAAGTGATATGTTCTGATTAAAGGTAATCGTAACCTCAAGCCTCACAAACCGGGAATGGCTAAAACAGGGGAGGTGCAGCAAGGTTAGTGGGTAGCACCCAAGTAGGACAAGGTTACCTCTGTCTAGATGTCCCTTTCTATTTTCGACTTAGTGGTGCGGTTGCTGATCCCAACCGTGAGGTATCTTGTGCGAGAATTATCCAGTAAGGGATGTTCCGACCTTGTGTTGCAGGGGATTGGGAGTGATCCTCGGTACGGTGATCTAGGCCACGTACTGTGACGGGCGGTACCCCAGTAGCCCTGCCATTGTATGGAAACTCATTCTTCCTACGTGCCCTTACGGTTTTGATTGTATAACCCACTTTGTGGCTAGTATGCTGGAATTTAATAATGTAACAATTTCAGCTATTTCATATTTATTTGAAAACCCTAGACCCTATTATAATATAACTGGATTTCCTATCAAATGTTTTGGTTAGCGTAAGGTAAAAACTTACCCATGTTTATTTGTGGGGAGTCTTACGTGATACCTTTTCTTTCTAAAGGTTTTGAAGTTAAGCAAGTTTAACCTGTTACTCACACCAGACCCATGTCTGACCCAAGTGTTTATTTCTAATTTATAAACTCTTGGGTACTCAAATTTTTACGAGTAGCCAAGGGATTCAGGTTTAGCTTTGACGAATTGTGGAGGAGCAATGGAGCAGGAGGCTTCAGCGTTGTAGATATATATATAGTAGTTCCGCTGTGTCTGTATCTCTGTAGTGTATTGAGTTGTAATGTCTAGACAGATGTTTATAACTGTCTAGTAAGTGATGTATATGCTGTGTAACTCTGTAAAGTGTTGTATACTATGTAATAGTTTATGTTATTAATATAATTTTTTCGTTCCGCTGTGAGATCGTTGTTGTTGTTTCTTTCTTTCTTCTCTTCTTTTCTATTTTCTACCCCTTTCTTTCTTATTAGCGATACGACTTTCTATGGAGAGAAAGTCGTTGGTCGTTACAAGAATAAGGTATTCGCTCAACCTATGCTCCGATACCACTGTAACAACCCGCCACTCATTCTACAGAATGACGAATCATTAATTTTGATCAATATCTGAAACTGGCAATTGATAACAGGCAAGAACATACCAAAATCAACATGCATTCAAAACCAAGCAGAATACAGAGAATTGCATCATTTATTTACTATAAACATGATTATCAGATGAAGAGATCAAGCAACTTATTTAGGTTATTTTTAAATAAAATTGTTATAAGGAAGAAATAGTAGGAGCTCGGGTTTACTTTGGGAAAATTCGAGTTTTACTCGAAGCTGGGTGAGGGGTGTTGGTCGCTTCGAGTTTCTGATCGTTTTACTCGAGGGTTGCCTCGGGGTTTCTGACGATTTACTCGGGTATGGGAAAACAGGCTTAAAGTTTTTAAAGGAAAAAATTTTAAGTTTTTAAAAACAAAGATAAAACAAGTTTTTCTGTAAAACTAAATTGTTTTTCAAAAATATAAGTTTAAATAAGTTTTTATATTAAATAGATAAGTTAAAAAGATTGAATGCTTTCAACACATCGTCAGGCGGACGATGAGCATTCTAAGTGATGTTCTGATTTAAAGGTAATCGTGACCTCAAGCCTCATCAACCGGGAATGGCTAAAACAGGGGAGGTGCAGCAAGGCTTCGTGGGTAGCACCCACTGAGAGTAAGGTCATCCCTGTCTAGAGAAGTTCCTTTTATTTCGGCTTAGTGGTGCAGTTGGCGACGGCCATCTGTGGGGTGATTTTATTCGGGATTATCCAGTAAGGGATGGTTCCGGCTTTGTGTTGCAGGGGATTGGGAGTAATCCTCGGTACGGTGATCTAGGCCACGTACTGTGACGGGCGGTACCCCAGTAGCCCTGCCATTGTATGGAATCCAAAATCCAATAAGTGCCAACGGACTTGATTGTATAACCCACTTTGTGGCTAGTATGCTGGAATTTAATAATGTAACAATTTCAGCTATTTCATATTTACTTGAAAACCCTAGACCCTATTATAATACAATCAGATTTCCTATCAAATGTTTTAGTTAGCGTAAGGTAAAAACTTACCCATGTTTATTGTAGGGAGTCTTACGTGACACTTTTGTTTCCAAAGGTTTTCAAAGTTAAGCAATTTAACCGTTTACTCACACCAGACCCATGTCTGACCCAAGTGTTTATTTTCTGTTTTATTAAACTCTTGGGTACTCAAATTTGTATGAGTAGTCAAGGGGATTCAGGTTAGTCTTGACGAATACTGTGGAGCAGGAGGCTTCAGCGTGTAGATATATAGAGTTTCCTCTGTGATGATGTATTGTATGGATGTAGTAGTGTTGTATAATAGACAGAATTTATAACTGTCTATTTTGTGATGTAAGTTGTGTACTCTGATGTATATGATACTATGTAATATCATATGTGATATATTATATTTCATTCGTTCCGCTGTGAGATTCTGATGTGTTGTTGTTCTCTCTTCTCTTCTTTTCTTCTTCTATCCCTTTCTTTCTTAATAATGATGCGTTTTCCTGGGCATAGGAAGGCGGGTCGTTACATTTGGTATCAGAGCGTTAAACTTTGTAAATCAGAGCGTTAAACATTTATAAACTGTAACAACCCGACTTTTTCTCCACAGAAAGTCGCATCGTTAATTAAGAAAGAAAGGGATAGAAAAAGAAAAGATAGAAAAGAAGAAAGAACAACACATCAGAATCTCACAGCGGAACGAATAAAATATAATATATCACATAAAATATTGCATAGTATCATATTACATTAGAGTACACAGCTTATACAACACATATTAGACAGTTATAAACATCTGTCTAATTCATATAAAGTAATTAATTAAGGGAAGTAATTAAGGAAAGTTAATTACTGGATTAGATTAATCAAAGGTGCAGCAAGGTTTCGTGGGTAGCACCCACTGAGAGCAAGATAGATCCCTGTCTAGAGGTCCCTTTTCTTTTATTCGGCTTAGTGTGTGGTTGGTCGCGCCAACTACGGGATTGTCTTGTTCGGGATTATCCAGTAAGGGATGGTTCCGGCTTTGTGTTGCAGGGGAGCGGGCGTACTCCTCGGTACGGTGATCTAGGCCACGTACTGTGACGGGCGGTACCCCAGTAGCCCTGCCATTGTATGGAAACCCATTCTTCCTACGTGCCCTTACGGTTTTGATTGTATAACCCACAGAGCTTTAATCAATTATTATTAATTACAAATTAATTCATTTCTAATTACTTAATTAATTGCTTAAATAAATCTTTAATCACTTGATTAATAAATTTCTAATCATTTATAAAAACTCTATACTTATTTAAATAAATGATCCTTAATTTCAAATTAATTAATTTATTAAATTATTCCTTAATTACCTTATTAATTTTGATGAATCCTAAATCATTAAACCTTAATTACTTTCTAAATTAAAGTATTAACCTTTAACTACTTTAATTATTATTAATAAAGACTTTAAAACATTTTACTTAAAAATCTTTCTTTTAATTCATTTTAATGATTAATTAATAAAGTAATTAAAGATTAATTACTGTAATGGTTTAAGCTCTGATACCACTGTAACGACCCGAATTTTTCTCCACAGAAAGTCGTATCATCATGAAGAAAGAAAGGGATAGAAGAAGAAAGGATAGAAGAGAAGAAACAACAACACAAAAGAATCTCACAGCGGAAACGAATGAAATATAATATATCACATAGAATATTACATTGTATCATATACATCGGAGTACACAACTTATACATCACAGAATAGACAGTTATAAACTTCTGTCTATTATACAACACAAGTACATCAGTACAATACAGACTAATACATTATTGGGATGTATGATTGGTTGATATTGGATGATTTGTATGTCTCTGATATATATATGATACATTAAATTTCATCAAAGCATAAGTTATTTTAAATAATTGTTTTTCACATTTGTATATTTATTATAAAATCTTAAAGCTTAAATTATAAAAAGATAAATACATTATATACATATAAATATTTCATAAATACATATAAATGACATTTGGTAAATAAACACTTGGGTACTCAAATTTTTACGAGTAGCCAAGGGATTTAGGTTTAGCTTTGACGAATATTCTGGAGGAGCAATGGAGCAGGAGGCTTCGGCGTTCGTAGATATAGTATTCCGCTGTGTTGATATCTGTGAAAGTGTTTGTATTGTATTGAGTTGTAATATCTAGACAGATGTTTATAACTGTCTAGTAAGTGATGTATATGCTTGTCTAGTAAGTGATGTATATGCTGTGTAACTCTGTAAATTTTTGTATACTATGTAATAGTTTATGTTATTAATATAATTTATTCGTTCCGCTGTGAGATCGTTGTTGTTGTTTCTTTCTTCTCTTCTTTTCTATTTTCTCACCCCTTTCTTTCTTCATAATGATGCGACTTTCTGGGCATAGGAAGTCGGGTCGTCACATTTGGTATCAGAGCTATTGGTTCCAAAACCAGAGATAGATCAAACACGTATTCCCTCGGAGATACGTAAAATACATTGAATTCCAGTCATCCAAACTGACAATTCAACCTTGTAGATCAAAGTACTTATCCAAATTAACTTGCTTTCGCTGCGCATCTATGAGGTAGTTTAACTTTTAAAAGAAGTTCAGATCTAGGCCTTATACTACAGACACTGTAACGACCTGCATTCCTATGCCCAGGAAAACGCATCATTATTAAGAAAGAAAGGGGTAGAAGAAGAAAAGAAGAGAAGAGAGAACAACAACACATCGGAATCTCACAGCGGAACGAATGAAATATAATATATCACATATGATATTACATAGTATCATATACATCAGAGTACACAACTTACATCACAAAATAGACAGTTATAAATTCTGTCTATTATACAACACTACTACATCCATACAATACATCATCACAGCGGAAACTCTATATATCTACACGCTGAAGCCTCCTGCTCAAATCTCCTCCAGAATTCGTCAAGGCTAACCTGAATCCCTTGACTACTCATACAAATTTGAGTACCCAAGAGTTTAATAAAACAGAAAATAAACACTTGGGTCAGACATGGGTCTGGTGTGAGTAAACGGTTAAAAGTTGCTTAATTTTGAAAAACCTTTGAAAACAAAAGGTATCACGTAAGACTTCCCACACATAAACATGGGTAAGTTTTTACCTTACGCTAACCAAAACTTTGATAGGAAATTCGATTATATTATAATAGGGTCTAGGGTTTTCAAATAAATACTCATATAGCTGAAATTGTTACATTATTAAATTCCAGCATACTAGCCACAAAGTGGGTTATACAATCAAAACCGTAGGGTCTCGTAGGAAGAATGGGTTTCCATCAATGGCAGGGCTACTGGGGTACCGCCCGTCACAGTACGTGGCCTAGATCACCGTACCGAGGAGTACGCCCGCTCCCCTGCAACACAAAGCCGGAACCATCCCTTACTGGATAATCCCGAACAAGACAATCCCGTAGTTGGCTGCAGTTCCAACTACCCACTAAGCCGAAATATAGAAAGGGACCTCTAGATAGGGATCTATCTTGCTCTCAGTGGGCGCTACCCACGAAGCCTTGCTGCACCTCCCCTGTTTTAGCCATTCCCGGTTGATGAGGCTTGAGGTTACGATTACCTTTAATCAGAACATATCACTTAGAATGCTCATCGTCCGCTTGACGATGTGTTGAAAGCATTCAATCCATACAAGTTCGTTCCGGGTTCGAACGAAACCGAAGGCATTATCTCGTTACACTCGTTTTGGAATCACCCTCAGAGTTAACGACAATAACCCTTGCACTCTAAATCTTCATCTTCACTTGAGATTCACGACCTATCGTTAATTTGGATCGATGTGGTATTCGGGTCTCCAGACCTGGAATACCGGTATACGGAAACCCGATCCCGGTCTCATCGAAATCCAAAACGTATCTTTTAAGGCCAAGTTGTTTTAAAGGTTTAAACAATTTAACTTATCTATACAGATAGATAATTCACAAGTTACAATTGATAATCACATTATCATTTAAACAGATGATTCATAACCAAATAGGTAATCCATATCAATATCACAATAGTTAATCTATATTACCATTATAATGCAACCAAGTATTCATATCACCCAACATCTTATCTCATTTCTGAGATTACATCCATTCAATTCAAATCAATGCCATTCATTCTTATATAAGCAATGGTTTACTTAATCATAAGATAATTAATTTAAAATTTATTTAAATTAACTATCTCTATCTTTAATTAATTTAAAGTGAATTAAATTAATTACTTCATCTCTCAATTAATTTAAAGTAAATTAAATTAATTACTTCATTATAAACCTTACTTATATAATCATTAATTAATTACAAATAAATTAATTAATCTTTCTATAATTATCTATTTTAATTAATCACCTTTGATTAATTATACTTTAATTACATTTAAGTAATTATCTTAATTAATTTCACAAATTAATTATCCTTAACCAATACAGTAATTAACCTTTAATTACTTCATTAATTAATTAATTATAATCAATTACTTTAATCCTTAACTAATTACAATTAATCACTTATCATTTGATTAATTAATCTTAATTAATCAACTCTTAATTACATCATTAAATAATTATAAACTAATGACCCTTAATTACGTCTTTAATTATTCTATTAATGACATTAAGTAATTATTCTTAATTAATCCATAATTATTAATCACCTTTGATTAATCTTAACCAGTAATTAACTTCCCTTAATTACTTCCATTAATTAATTACTTTTATTAATTACCTTCATAAATAATTAATTACATTATTAATTAACCTTAATTAAACCACAATTATTAATCATCTTTGATTAATCTAATCCTTTAATTAATTTAATTTAATAAATTATTAAATTAATAACAAGTGATTAACTCTTAATCATTTTCATTTAATAAAATAATTATCCTCTAATTACTTTATTAAATAATTTCCCTTTTACTTAATTACATCTAGTAATTATTCCTTAATTACTCCATCAAGTAATTATGCTTAATTAATTTATAAATGATTATCTCTAATTAATCATTAATTAATTACTTGGTTAATTATTTAACTAATTATTTAACTAATTAAATAATTTCTTAACTATTAATACTTAAAGATCTTAATTAAGAAAAACATTATCTTAATTAAATTATTATCTATTCTTAAATCATTTTCAATAAATAAATTATCCTTATTAATTTCACATATTAATTTCCTTTAATAAATCAAATCTTAATTACTTAAGATAAAATCTTTATTTTAATTAAACAATTACGACATTAATTTTAACCTTTAAAATCTTTGAAACCTTTCAAAGTTATTTAAATAAACTTTAATACAAAGATCATTTTGAAAATCCACTTTTCTATTCTTTTTTAAAAACTTATTTATTTAAATTATTTAAAACTGGTTAAAACAATTTTCTAGAAAACAATTTAGTTTAATAGGTAAAATCTTGTTTTACCTTTGTTTTAAAACTCAGAACATTACAAAAACAAAGTTTCTTTTGTTTTAAAACTTAAAACATTTCCTGTTCAATTCTTTAAACCTGCTCCTATCAAACCCGAGTAAAACGCTTAGAAACTCGAAGCAACTCTCGAGACAAAAACCCACTCTCTTCTACTTCGAGAAAAACATCAAAAATCCCGAGCTTAACCCGAGCAATTCCTTTCTTCCCCAAACCCATTTCCAGATGCACACGAAATCGTGAACGTGCACGTGCACGCCACCACCAACGTCGACGAACTCCGTTCTGGTCTCCGGCAAGTCAGCTTCAACCACGTATCCACGTTCGACCACCAGACAAACTCGATTCGAATGAAAATCGAATATGACCACTAAACCCATCAGCTTACAAACGACATCACCAGAAACCGCTTCTGCGACGACCCGGAATTTTTGAGCATTTGAAATTGGAATATTCAATTAATTTAAAATATTCAGAGGTTAATTATAAACTTAAATTTCAAATATTGCTGTTATTGAATAATTTAATAATTAAATTAAATTTATTTGAAGTTGGATAAAATAGTAAATCTGGCATTCTAAGCTACTTAAAAATATTTAGAAAGCTCGTAAAATTCATATTAAAAATACTGGCGGTAATAGAACTTTTAAAATTTGATTTAAAGGTGTTTTGTTCAGTTTTAAAAATATATCGTTTAAATTGAATTTAAAAATAGCCTTCCGAGGCACAGTCTCGGAATTCGACGAAACTAGTTCCATTGGATCCGTAATATTGTATTATTATTGGATTTCAATTTTTGTAGCGTTTGGATTTACCGGTTGCTCGTACGGGTGAGGAACGCGTTGAAATTAAAATCGATAATTTAATATTTTAAATCGATTTAAAAAGCTAACTTCCACGTACGATCAAATCAGCCTCTGAATCACGTTCCGTTGTGTTCGAAATACGGGTAGAATCTTATGAACGCTTGTCGGCGTGTCTTATTCGGGGATCGGGATTTCGCGTTATGTAACGGGACGTTTTGAAGTTTTATAAGGTAATATATTTAAAGCCAACTAGTCGGAGATATTTATAAAACAAGCGTACGCTGGAAGCTTCCCAGATCGATATCTTCTCCCCGACCCTTTCCCAGTTTTATTTCACGAAACCTAATCACTCCACCCTCTATCTTTCAGCCGAAGCCATTACTTCCCTTGTTATATATCTCGAGTTTCCCCAAACAGAACGAATTCGAATTCGTTCGTATCAAAAGAAAAAAAATGGGAATCAAGGTCGCGTCCCTCTCATTTCCATGCCGATCAAATCGCGTGCCTTCCTCCTCATATTCTTCAAATCAAACCCCTTCCAGTTCCATTTTCATTAGCAACGAATTCGAATTCAGCTCGTTTCCAAATCGATGGGTATCGAAGGGGAGAGTCGCGACTATGGGGCGGTACTCGCGAGGCTGGGTCGCGACTAGGGGTTTCGAGTTGACCGATCTGGTCTTGGCTGATGTGGACTTCGATGGCGACGTCGAGGCAGTGGCCAGGGCTCGCAAATGGGGTTCCCGCGTGGTCGCGAGGAAGTGGAGGCAGGCGCACGTTGAGGAGGCGGCGATGAAGATGGGGTGGTGACGCGATTTTTCTGGTGTTCGAGCAAGTTGGGTTTGCATTCATCTTTCGAAGCTTAGAGGGGCAGGTATCTGCGATTTCATTTAATTTAATATATATAAGTGAGGTCTCATTTCATAGTAAAAGAAATTTTAAATCAGTTCTGTCTAATTTATTAATATACGAATATAGGTTAAAAGAGACTTATATTTTCATTTAAAGATTTATGTATGAGTAAGTATGCAGAACTGAAAAGAAAATCTATATTTGGGTAGATAAGTTTTAAATGTATATAGATATAAGTTCGAAAGGGGTTAAAATTTATTTTTAAGTAATCTAAGAAGTAATTGATTGTTTAGGGTAACTAATTAAATGGTAATTAACTGGTTGACTAATTCAAATATTAATAAAATTGTATAAATGTTTATTCAGTTGAAATCGTAAAGAGAACAAGACGAGATGGAAATGGTTTGCGAAAAGCAAAATAGGAGGTGAGTTAATCTCACTCAGTTTAATTTTATTTAAATTTAATTGGTTAAATTTAAATATGGATGAATGATTGAATTGATTGATTTGATTGATATGGTATATAGTAGTATATACCAATATATATATATTGGCATATGTATATATTGGAGTTGTTGATATTCTCGCATAATAGCGGATGATATTTTATAAAACCCATATACCGCGATATTTCACTTTGAAGTGAATTTGGTATTGTGCTAACATATGTGGATGCAGGGAAACAGGTTGGAGGGATCCAACTGGATTCCTCAAAATATTTAATTCTGTTTAAATATTCTGTGATATGTTTGTTGATATCCTGTGATGATTTATATTGGATAATCTGGTTGGATTGAATTTCCCAGTATAATGAGTTATCAAAAGAAATTGAATTGGATTTTTGGAAAGAAATAAAAGAGTAAAATTCAAGTTAAATAATTCTAGTGAATTCGAATAAATTAGATAAGGAATTGTAAAAGAAATAAAGAAATTTCTTAATTCGAACAAATATGGGGAAAGAGGATTTTGAATTTAACAGGGAAGAAATAAATCTTTAACTAAAGTGATATTATCTAAAATATAAAAGGATTGATTTTATTGAATTTAAAGATTTAATTTAATTAAAATATTAATTGAAGAAGTTTGGAAATCCGAAATTGGTATTTTAGTTAAAAGGGTTTTAACTCGTAATAAAGAAATAAAATATGAAAGTTAATGTATTTGAAATAATTGAAGTAAATAGGGAAATTTATTTCAAAGTAAAGCGAAATGGAAATCAATTGGAAATTGATTTAAGTGTTTAAAAACTTGGATTTTTAAAAGAGAATGAGATTTTAAAATTTATAAACTGGGTTATGAAGTGAAATGAAATATCGGTGGATATTTTAAATATAAATTCAAGGTGGGAATTTATTGAGAAATGTAAATGTGTTTAAAAATAAATGGTGATTTATTTTTAAAGGATATGGAAGAAAGTGTATTCCCTGGATAGCCAAGTACGATTTCAAAGAAAATTCTTAAATATAAGTTAAAAGTTTTCATGTTGTTTAAGAAAGGGATGTTTAGAAATTTATTGTTTCTAATATTTAAATTCTAAAGTAAATATTCTCCAAATCTATTATCGTAATAATTATTTAAAGGGTGATTAGTATTTTATTTAAAAGTGGAAACTTAGTTTTATATTTTATAAAGTAACCTCATTTTAAATATTCACAAAAGTATTATTTTTAATTAATTAAGTATTAAAGTAGTTTTCCAAATTTAAAGGTTAAAGTATATTTATTTTTGGTGTTTTTAAATTATTTTAAAATTAAGAGTATTTTGTACTTGGTGATTCAGTGGAAATAATTATTTGGGAAATGTATTCCGTAAGCGGAAACTGTTTGAAATTGTTTTCAAATGAGCTTTGAAAATTGGAAATATATCTTGGAAAGATATTTGGGCAAATAAATAATATGGGAAATTATTTATTGTGTGATGGTTGCTTGTGGATGTTAATTGATAGTTAAATAACCGACTATCAATATTGGCCAATGCGCTGATTGTTTCGAAGAGACCGGGATCGAGTTTCCGTATACCGGGATTCTAGGTCTGGAGACTCGAATACCACTTCGATCCGGTTTGTACGTTTCGTGTAACGTGTTCGGAGTCGAAGATGGAGCAGTGAAGTGCAAGGGCTAGTCGCTACCAATCCTGAGGATATTTCCAAAAATGGATGTAGTAGGAATAGTGCCTTCGGTTCCGTTCGGACCCGGGACGGACTTGTATGGACGAATGCTTTCGTGACATCGTCAGGTGGACGATGGGCATTCTAAGGGATATGTGCTATAAAGGTATCGTTTAGCCTAGAGCCTCATCAACCGGGAATGACTGAAAATCAGGGGTTATGCAGCAAGGCTTCGTGGGTAGCACCCACTTGAGAGTAAGGTCATCCCTGTCTAGATGTCCCTTTTTATATTTCGGCTTAGTGGTGCGGTTGCTGATCCCAACCGTGGGGTGATTTTATTTGGAATTATCCAGTAAGGGATGATTCCGGCCTTGTGTTGCAGGGGAGCGGGCGTACTCCTCGGTACTGTGATCTAGGCCACGTACTGTGACAGGTGGTACCCCAGTGCCTAGTCATTCGTTGGAAATCCATTTTCCCTACGTGCCTTGTACGAGTTTTGTTTGTATTACCCACGTTGTGGCTAGTATGCTGGAATTTAATCATGTAACAATTTCAGCTATTTTAATAAGTATTTGTGAATAGACACTATTATAATATCAGAGGATTTTGATAAAAAGTGTTTTAGCTATCGTAAGGTAAAAACCCGACATGTTTATTTGTGGCGTGGTCTTACGAGATGCTTTTGTTTTCAAAAGGATTTTTGAAACTTTAATAATCAATTGAGTGTGATTTTCTCACGCTGGTATTCCAGACTGACTCGGGTATTGTTTTATATGATGCTCGGGTCAGACCGAGATAAACAGGTTCAGATTGTAGCTGTGGAGCTCAGGAGACGAGCTGGATGGCGATACGTACTTCCGTATTTGTTTATTGTTCCGCTGTGTATTTGGATGTATATCATTGATGTGATGAACTCTGATGATGTATTCTGTAAATATATTGTATAAACAGATATATTTTTCTGTTTGAGTAAAGATCTGTTTTGTATATATTATATTTTATTCCGCTGCGATGTGAGATTCTGTTGTTGATTTTCTGTTTCTTCTTCTTCTACCTCTTCTTCTTAACTAAAATGGTTCGATTTTCCGGGACTGGAAAGTCGGGTCGTCACAGTGGTATCAGAGCTTAGGCTGGCGACAACCTTGGCTCTGGTGGGAATTTTGAGAGTATTAATAGATATGAGCGCGTATTTGTTAGTGAATATAAAATTGTTTTATATTGTGTTGATTGGTTTATTGAGTAGCTTATGGATTCTGGTCGATGTGTGGGACGCCACAACATTGATAGGGATCTCTAAACACTTGTATAGAACAATTCGACACAGTATTGTTTTAAAGTAGGGTAAATGAAATAATTTTACCCAAATTATTTTTGTATAAAAAGAAACGTTTTGTAAACTATTCTAGTTAATATATATGGTTGTTTGGATGTTAGAAGTGATAATATGGAATTATTATCATTAATATATGGAAACTTAACTAGAAATTGAAATTTATAACCAAAGCAAAGAATAAAATTTTATAATAAAATTTGAGATATAGATTACAAATGTAATTTATAAAATTGAAATAAACTTCATATACAAATGTGATTTATAATTGGAAATAGGATTCCAGAGAAATATTTGAAATAAATCGAAATGGATTCCGAATTTGGAACTTTGGGAAGTTTAAATTCCTTGGATTTGAAAATGGTTTCCAAAAGGTTTTGGAGAAATAATGGTATTATTTTAGGAATATTTTTGAGTGAATTTGAAACCTTGTGAGATTTGGAAATTAAAAATATTTGAAATGCTTTTGATTGGGATAAAAACACTAAACTCTTTCGGTCGCTGGAAAATAATTCCGATGATGATCGCGACATCATCGGTGTTCATTTTCGAGTTTCCAAAGAGAAATTGCTACCGAATTGTTTCAAATTGAAATTGTTGCGAACTGGGTTTGATTTTAGAATTCAAAAAGATAATAGAATTTACCAAGGGAGTTTGGATATAGTTGATTTCAAAAAGGGATTTTGAAATTTTGAAAATATGTTTATATTCTGGAATCTTATTTAAAATGTTTTAAAAAAAAAATGGAAATTATTATTATCTGCAGAAATTCCTTTGTCTAAACTTACTTATCTATAAATGATTTAAGAACATAAACATTGTGAGAAGATTTTGTTTAGTTACTTAAGTTAAATGTATGAGTCTTGATTGTTATCAAATATGAATGGGCTCTGTATCATAGATATCCTAGTGCAGCCTGTATAGTGAAGTATAGTTCATGAATTGATGGAAATACAGTTAGATACAATGAAAGGCAAATACACTATCAAGGTTTAAGAATATAGTATTGAAGTAAAATAATCTAAAATAATAAATTTTTGTTCAAACAAAAATATTTGTATACATAATCATATGCTAATAAAAGAGTGAAATTTTTTTTTTCATAACAGATTGTTATGATTATATAATTATGAATTTAAGTTTGGTAAGAAGAGAACTAAATGTTATTACACAGACAATACATTGATTTGGATCATAGATTAAATATTTCGTAAATTTAAGGAAAGCATAAATTGAACGACCTTATTAATAAATTCAAGGATGAATTGATAATATGAGTTGAAAATTAGAATGGAATCAGATTAAAGTGGTAATGGTCTGTAGTGCAAAGAAAATTCAAGTAAGTAGAGATAAATTGAAAAGGGCCTTGCTATTAATAAAATAAAATTCTATGAATTGTTGTAAGTGAAATAAAAATTTATTTGAAGCAATTGAAAATAAATATAAACTTCAAAAATGAAGTAAAACAAATCCAAGAAGTATATAAAATGTTTATATTGGACTTAAGAAATGAATGGTGAATTCTTAGGTAAATTTGGTATGGAGGAAAATTATTCTAGGTGAATAATTGAATGACGATTAAAATTTGAAGATGTGAATGGGATAAGTGTGATAAGTGAATAACAATCAAAGGAATGCGAAATAAAGGAGAATTGATATAGCTGATAATCAATTGGAATTTATACGTAAGATGTACGTATATTATTTTATTCGCATAGCTATTTGGTCCAGATGTCGAACACAGAATTTCGAGGTAATTATACCGATCCGAGTTGGGATTTTTCACTCGATTTTCAACGGCAAACCTGGATATGGATTGTTGATTGATTCTGGATATTCTCTATCATAGTTTGTGGCTATGCAAGGAGAATGACGGTTTCTGATCAAGAAACCAGATCTGAGTCCGCACTAGGAAGTCGGGTGGACGATACTAGTTCGGAAGTGAAATTGTGTGATCGATTGAGCGATCGAATGTGATATTGCGTACGGATGATATATGTGCATCGTACGGGCTTAAGTAAAACAAATGTTGGAAATTTGTAAAGGAAAGTATAAAATGACTGTGGAATTGTGATTGAATATTATTGCTTAGTAGAATATACAGGTGTCTAAAAGCAATGGATAAATTGGGATTTTGATTTTAGAAGATAAAATTTAATGGCCCGACAAAAAGGTATGTATTTGAATTTCTATATGAAATTTGATTGGGTTTTGGATCCAGCCACTTGGCTTTTTGTTTTCTTTTTGAGATTGGGGGGCCGTAGAGCCATTTTGTAGTAGTACCGAGCTAGCCGCGCAAAGGAGACGCTGGCGAAATTTTCCGAAAATTTAGGGAGTTAGAAAAATTTTGGAAAATTTTGATAATTCAAAGATTTGAATTCAAATTTAAATTTGAATGGATAAGTAGGTGGTATGGGTTGAACTTATGAATAAGTTTGGGAAGTTAAAAGATGATTAGTGTATCATTAATAAAAGATTGTTTGGATATTGTTAATACTGTTTGAATTTGGGAAATAGTTAACGGGGATTGAATCATTCTTCCTAACTAGTAATTTCGGGGACGAAATTCTTTTAAGGGGGGAGGAATGTGACGACCCGGAATTTTTGAGCATTTGAAATTGGAATATTCAATTAATTTAAAATATTCAGAGGTTAATTATAAACTTAAATTTCAAATATTGCTGTTATTGAATAATTTAATAATTAAATTAAATTTATTTGAAGTTGGATAAAATAGTAAATCTGGCATTCTAAGCTACTTAAAAATATTTAGAAAGCTCGTAAAATTCATATTAAAAATACTGGCGGTAATAGAACTTTTAAAATTTGATTTAAAGGTGTTTTGTTCAGTTTTAAAAATATATCGTTTAAATTGAATTTAAAAATAGCCTTCCGAGGCACAGTCTCGGAATTCGACGAAACTAGTTCCATTGGATCCGTAATATTGTATTATTATTGGATTTCAATTTTTGTAGCGTTTGGATTTACCGGTTGCTCGTACGGGTGAGGAACGCGTTGAAATTAAAATCGATAATTTAATATTTTAAATCGATTTAAAAAGCTAACTTCCACGTACGATCAAATCAGCCTCTGAATCACGTTCCGTTGTGTTCGAAATACGGGTAGAATCTTATGAACGCTTGTCGGCGTGTCTTATTCGGGGATCGGGATTTCGCGTTATGTAACGGGACGTTTTGAAGTTTTATAAGGTAATATATTTAAAGCCAACTAGTCGGAGATATTTATAAAACAAGCGTACGCTGGAAGCTTCCCAGATCGATATCTTCTCCCCGACCCTTTCCCAGTTTTATTTCACGAAACCTAATCACTCCACCCTCTATCTTTCAGCCGAAGCCATTACTTCCCTTGTTATATATCTCGAGTTTCCCCAAACAGAACGAATTCGAATTCGTTCGTATCAAAAGAAAAAAAATGGGAATCAAGGTCGCGTCCCTCTCATTTCCATGCCGATCAAATCGCGTGCCTTCCTCCTCATATTCTTCAAATCAAACCCCTTCCAGTTCCATTTTCATTAGCAACGAATTCGAATTCAGCTCGTTTCCAAATCGATGGGTATCGAAGGGGAGAGTCGCGACTATGGGGCGGTACTCGCGAGGCTGGGTCGCGACTAGGGGTTTCGAGTTGACCGATCTGGTCTTGGCTGATGTGGACTTCGATGGCGACGTCGAGGCAGTGGCCAGGGCTCGCAAATGGGGTTCCCGCGTGGTCGCGAGGAAGTGGAGGCAGGCGCACGTTGAGGAGGCGGCGATGAAGATGGGGTGGTGACGCGATTTTTCTGGTGTTCGAGCAAGTTGGGTTTGCATTCATCTTTCGAAGCTTAGAGGGGCAGGTATCTGCGATTTCATTTAATTTAATATATAAAAGTGAGGTCTCATTTCATAGTAAAAGAAATTTTAAATCAGTTCTGTCTAATTTATTAATATACGAATATAGGTTAAAAGAGACTTATATTTTCATTTAAAGATTTATGTATGAGTAAGTATGCAGAACTGAAAAGAAAATCTATATTTGGGTAGATAAGTTTTAAATGTATATAGATATAATTTCGAAAGGGGTTAAAATTTATTTTTAAGTAATCTAAGAAGTAATTGATTGTTTAGGGTAACTAATTAAATGGTAATTAACTGGTTGACTAATTCAAATATTAATAAAATTGTATAAATGTTTATTCAGTTGAAATCGTAAAGAGAACAAGACGAGATGGAAATGGTTTGCGAAAAGTAAAATAGGAGGTGAGTTAATCTCACTCAGTTTAATTTTATTTAAATTTAATTGGTTAAATTTAAATATGGATGAATGATTGAATTGATTGATTTGATTGATATGGTATATAGTAGTATATACCAATATATATATTGGCATATGTATATATTGGAGTTGTTGATATTCTCGCATAATAGCGGATGATATTTTATAAAACCCATATACCGCGATATTTCACTTTGAAGTGAATTTGGTATTGTGCTAACATCTGTGGATGCAGGGAAACAGGTTGGAGGGATCCAACTGGATTCCTCAAAATATTTAATTCTGTTTAAATATTCTGTGATATGTTTGTTGATATCTTGTGATGATTTATATTGGATAATCTGGTTGGATTGAATTTCCCAGTATAATGAGTTATCAAAAGAAATTGAATTGGATTTTTGGAAAGAAATAAAAGAGTAAAATTCAAGTTAAATAATTCTAGTGAATTCGAATAAATTAGATAAGGAATTGTAAAAGAAATAAAGAAATTTCTTAATTCGAACAAATATGGGGAAAGAGGATTTTGAATTTAACAGGGAAGAAATAAATCTTTAACTAAAGTGATATTATCTAAAATATAAAAGGATTGATTTTATTGAATTTAAAGATTTAATTTAATTAAAATATTAATTGAAGAAGTTTGGAAATCCGAAATTGGTATTTTAGTTAAAAGGGTTTTAACTCGTAATAAAGAAATAAAATATGAAAGTTAATGTATTTGAAATAATTGAAGTAAATAGGGAAATTTATTTCAAAGTAAAGCGAAATGGAAATCAATTGGAAATTGATTTAAGTGTTTAAAATCTTAGATTTTTAAAAGAGAATGAGATTTTAAAATTTATAAACTGGGTTATGAAGTGAAATGAAATATCGGTGGATATTTTAAATATAAATTCAAGGTGGAATTTATTGAGAAATGTAAATGTGTTTAAAAATAAATGGTGATTTATTTTTAAAGGATATGGAAGAAAGTGTATTCCCTGGATAGCCAAGTACGATTTCAAAGAAAATTCTTAAATATAAGTTAAAAGTTTTCATGTTGTTTAAGAAAGGGATGTTTAGAAATTTATTGTTTCTAATATTTAAATTCTAAAGTAAATATTCTCCAAATCTATTATCGTAATAATTATTTAAAGGGTGATTAGTATTTTATTTAAAAGTGGAAACTTAGTTTTATATTTTATAAAGTAACCTCATTTTAAATATTCATAAAAGTATTATTTTTAATTAATTAAGTATTAAAGTAGTTTTCCAAATTTAAAGGTTAAAGTATATTTATTTTTGGTGTTTTTAAATTATTTTAAAATTAAGAGTATTTTGTACTTGGTGATTCAGTGGAAATAATTATTTGGGAAATGTATTCCGTAAGCGGAAACTGTTTGAAATTGTTTTCAAATGAGCTTTGAAAATTGGAAATATATCTTGGAAAGATATTTGGGCAAATAAATAATATGGGAAATTATTTATTGTGTGATGGTTGCTTGTGGATGTTAATTGATAGTTAAATAACCGACTATCAATATTGGCCAATGCGCTGATTGTTTCGAAGAGACCGGGATCGAGTTTCCGTATACCGGGATTCTAGGTCTGGAGACTCGAATACCACTTCGATCCGGTTTGTACGTTTCGTGTAACGTGTTCGGAGTCGAAGATGGAGCAGTGAAGTGCAAGGGCTAGTCGCTACCAATCCTGAGGATATTTCCAAAAATGGATGTAGTAGGAATAGTGCCTTCGGTTCCGTTCGGACCCGGGACGGACTTGTATGGACGAATGCTTTCGTGACATCGTCAGGTGGACGATGGGCATTCTAAGGGATATGTGCTATAAAGGTATCGTTTAGCCTCGAGCCTCATCAACCGAGAATGACTGAAAATCAGGGGTTATGCAGCAAGGCTTCGTGGGTAGCACCCACTTGAGAGTAAGGTCATCCCTGTCTAGATGTCCCTTTTTATATTTCGGCTTAGTGGTGCGGTTGCTGATCCCAACCGTGGGGTGATTTTATTTGGAATTATCCAGTAAGGGATGATTCCGGCCTTGTGTTGCAGGGGAGCGGGCGTACTCCTCGGTACTGTGATCTAGGCCACGTACTGTGACAGGTGGTACCCCAGTGCCTAGTCATTCGTTGGAAATCCATTTTCCCTACGTGCCTTGTACGAGTTTTGTTTGTATTACCCACGTTGTGGCTAGTATGCTGGAATTTAATCATGTAACAATTTCAGCTATTTTAATAAGTATTTGTGAATAGACACTATTATAATATCAGAGGATTTTGATAAAAAGTGTTTTAGCTATCGTAAGGTAAAAACCCGACATGTTTATTTGTGGTGTGGTCTTATGAGATGCTTTTGTTTTCAAAAGGATTTTTGAAACTTTAATAATCAATTGAGTGTGATTTTCTCACGCTGGTATTCCAGACTGACTCGGGTATTGTTTTATATGATGCTCGGGTCAGACCGAGATAAACAGGTTCAGATTGTAGCTGTGGAGCTCAGGAGACGAGCTGGATGGCGATACGTACTTCCGTATTTGTTTATTGTTCCGCTGTGTATTTGGATGTATATCATTGATGTGATGAACTCTGATGATGTATTCTGTAAATATATTGTATAAACAGATATATTTTTCTGTTTGAGTAAAGATCTGTTTTGTATATATTATATTTTATTCCGCTGCGATGTGAGATTCTGTTGTTGATTTTCTGTTTCTTCTTCTTCTACCTCTTCTTCTTAACTAAAATGGTTCGATTTTCCGGGACTGGAAAGTCGGGTCGTTACAGCTTCCCTCCGATGATCTATGCCACGAGAAGCTTCGCCATCTTCCCCACAGCTTCGCCTCGACTACCAGCAACCACCAGACACCACGCGATCGATTCCGATCCCATCACGACGTCGCAACACCCATCTGAAAAATAACGATATAACCAGAGTCCTAAACCCTATCTCGACAATCTCTGGCCATCCTGGCCATCGTTAAATCATCGGAGTATTTTTCCAGCGATCGTCAACACCCCGACCACCTCCAGCCTAAATATCGACTCTCCCTTCACCGCCGATTAACTGAAATCGACCAAAACGTCATAAACGTTCAACTCGAGAGTATCCAATATTTATCCAACTAAAAATCGTGATATACACTTTAAAATTCATGATTTTCAACTACGAATTCAATCATGCAATCAAAACTTAAAATTGAGTTAATAAAATTTAGACCCAATTTGCATTTTACTGCTATTTATAAATTTCCAGACAATATAATTTATAAAAATTCCTAAACTTATTTTTATTAGTGATATTACATGATTTCACACTTCCTTCATTTACAAATCAAAGGCTATTATAGATTAAATGATGAGATAATGGTTTTATTAAGAGATCAATCTAATATCACTACACAGAGGCAATACATATAACTGTACAGGCTTTCAAATTTAATTATACAGGCATTTCAAACACTAATATACAAACATGCATACATTACAAACATTTCAGATAATAAATCATCACATAACAAAACTTAAATCTGTTTTTAAAATAATATTTACTCACCTGTCATTATAAAACAGAGAAGCAGATTCTTATTTCCAGGCTGATGTGTTTGATTTTAAACTTGCATTTCTTTTTGCTTGTTGAATTTTAATCTTGCTGTTTGATTTCCTTATCTGATTGCATGTCTTCAGATTGAAATTGAAGATTTGAAGCTGTTATTAAATTTTTCCTTTGATCTCCTTTTGATTTGAATTTCCAGACTTTTCATTTCTTTCTTTGATTTCCAGGTTTTACTTCTTTTCTTTGAATTTTGATTCGAATTTATTTTTAGTAGAGAAATGAAGAAAGATGAATTTTAGCTGAAAAGTAAAATCAGATCTTCTTTCATTTTATTTATTTATGACTTTAATTTACAAAGAAAATAGCCACTTGTCCTCTTAAGAGTTAATTAACTTACACCTAAACATTCCAAGCTTCCATATGTTTACAAGTGTTAAACTTGTCTTTTATTAATTTATTTAAGTAATACATATGTATTTATGAATTATTTATATATATATAATGTATTTATCTTTTTATAAATAAGCTTTTAGATTTTATAATAAATATACAAATGTGAAAAACAATTATTTAAAATAACTTATGCTTTGATCAAGTAAATATAACTTATTTTTATATGCTTGAGAAACTTATTTTAACTCTATATATATAATTTCACAAAACAATTTATCTTATGTTTGAATTTTAAAAATGAATGAATATTAAAACAAATGAACTTCTTAATTTAAACCTTAACCAAAATAAAACTTAAAATATATGTTTATAATAAATAAGAAATTATTCTTATTATTTAAATCTTAAAAATATCATTTTCAAAAGTATTAAACCAAATTACAAATTATATATATATTAAAGTTTGAAAACATCTTATTAAATTCAAATTCAATATTCTTTCCATTCCAATATATACAAATATATATATTCTAAATGGAAAATATTAACATTAGCTTTATAATTATCATATTGAATTTAATACATAACTTCAAATAACAATATATATATATTATAATTTGAAAACACAGTTTTATTAAATTAAAAGATTCCCTATTCATAATATATATATATATACCAATATATATATACATTATAAATATAAAACATTTATATAAGTTTTAGAAAGATAAATCTTCTCAATTTAAAATTGTTAGAAAAGATATTCCTAAATTAAAATGTTATTAGTTTTTAAAGAAATAAACTTGCCAATTTAAAATATTATTAACCTTTAAAATGAATAAACTTGTCAATTTTATAAAATAAAGTTAATAATCAAAGCCTGTAATTTCATTTCATTATCAAATTCCTCAAACCAGAATCAGGTTTCAATTCAAAGCCTGCATGCATTTTTCTTTTAATCTGAGATTTTCAAAGCATCATCATCCTTGATTTCAAGATTAGATTTTCAAGTTTAAAATCAAAACAAAGCCTGCCTGCATAGTTTCAAAATCCTGTAAATCTGAGGCCTACAAACATCTTCTTTTCAACTCTGGAAGCAATTCAAACTGTCTGCATTCATTTGCAATCTGGAAGCAACATGCATTCTTCAACGAATCAAGATTCAAGTTTTAAAAGTATTAAAATTTCCAGACTCAAGCATTTTATCAATTCCAGTTTTCAAAAGCTAAACTACCTCTGCTCTGCATGTTTGGTGAGTAACAATTTTAATATAAACTAACTTAAGTAAATATAATTGCTTGATTTTTCCTGTGATAATCATGGTTGGAGTGATGGAATTCTCTGTAATGTGTATAGTTTTGAATGCATGTATGGTTTTGATATGTTATTGCCTGTTCTAGGATTCCAGGTTTAAATCCTGATCAAAATCAATGATTTCATGTTAAGTTCTGAATAAAAGATGGTTGCATGTGAATATTATAGGTAGTTCTGCATATATATGTATCGATATATGAATATACAAGTGCATTTTTCCTATATGTATATGTGGTGGTTTTGTGTGCATATGTGACAGTACCCTGTTCTTGTTTTTGTTTGCCCAGACTCAAAATTTCATTTTTAATCTCTTATCACTTGATCTAGTTTTGTTAGGACTAAATTTACAAACTAAAATTGTTGATTTACCATAGACAAATGTCTAAAAATTTAGTTAAGTCAAACTTTAAAACCAAGTGTCTCTGTAAACCAAAACAACAGTGCATGTTATATAAAAGTAAAAATTCAAACTTTGTAATTTATAAATTCAGGTTTATAAATTGAATAGGTAAGTTATAATATGATTTTTAGCATTAAAATCATAATTTTTAGTTTGGTAATAAAGGTGCATTCTGTTTTTAACTAAAAATGAATATGTGGGTAATTCTGTTGATCTCGATAGTTTGGCATGTTGAAATCTTCAGTAGGGATGGTGGAATGATCGAGGATGCAAGGAAAATTATTAGAATTTGAATTAAAGCATCGAGGAAGAAATAATTTAGGATTTAAATTTATAACCCTAGTTTTAACTAGTCGAGATAAAATGATCACCACGGATTCTATTATGGATCGAGTGCATTAGGGTTTGGAGAGAGGGAAGTTTGGTCGTAGGCGAGGCTGTGGCCGGCAGTGGAAGCTCTCTGGTGGTCGGGATTTCGGAGACGAGGAGTTGTTGCCAGGTTTGAAAGTAGTCTGTGTTCCAGATTTTGGTGCTCACATTCTCGATTTTGATTTCGCTTCTTGATCGAAGATTGGATGGTCGGAATTAGGTCGGGAGATGATCGCCGACATGCGTGTGTGGTCGCGAGTGGTCGGAGTTGACGGCGGGGACGGTGCACGTGCACGCGATCGTGAATGTCTGGTGAAGTCTGGGATTTGAACAGAGAAGGGTACTCGGGTGTTCTTCGTGACGATTGGATATTTGCTCGAAGTAATTAGAGCTGTGACTCGAAATAATTTAGGGTGCTTTCGAGTGCAATTGTGTTGCCAGGTTTTTAAGAAACCTGTCAGTTTAAATTTAAACAGAATTTAAATTGTGAAGAAATATTTAAACAGGAATTGGAATCAAAGTTTTATTTCAAGTTGGTTTTGAACCTCAGATTTGAGATAAATAAGTTTATAAATTTAAATGTTTTAAATAAGTTTAAATGTTAGCTATATTTAAATGTTTTGAAATTTATAAAAGGAAGTTGATTTAAGTTCTTTTAAAAATTCTTTAGAAGATATAAGATTTCTTTAACAGGTAAAAGTTTTTAAATTGGTTCTAAACTTTGTTAAAGACAAAATTTATATTCATTTTAAATCCAGAATTTAAAATGAAATTTAAAAGTAAATTTGAAATGGATATTTTCAAATGTAAGTAAGAATGATAATTTAACCATGAATAAGAAAAATGTTTTATCTTGAAGTTAAAAATCATTAAATCTTTAAGGAAATTTAAATGGTTTAAATAAAATAAATAGTTTGTAATTAAGGATTTATAAACTAGAATATTAATTAATGATTAAGAATTAATTAATAAAGTAATTAAATATTAATTAAGTTATGGTTAACACTTAATTAATTAAATAATTAGAGATTAATTAATTGGTTATTAAGATTTATTAATTTGAAATTAATAATGGTAAATCTAAGTTAATTACTTAAGAAAAGTAATTAAATAATTATTAATGAAGGTCATTAATTTGAGATTATTTAATAATTAATTAATGTCATTAATTTTAATAATTATTTAGATTAATTAATTAAGGATAATCATTTATGGAATTGTTTAAATGTAATTACTTATTGGAAGTAATTAAGAATTAATTACTTATTGTAATTAATTGAAGTTAATTTGATTTAGTTAAGTTAATTAATTAAGTTTAATTAATTTAGGATAATCAAGAGATGATTTGATAATAATTACTTAATGTAATTATTAAGGTAAGATTATTTAGGGAAGTAAATAATATGATAATTACTGGAAGTAATTAGTTGAATAATGATTTTATTAATAAAAGTAATTTGAGTTAATTACTTTGAATAATTAATCAAGGGATTAATTAAGAAATTAATTAAGGAAGTAATTAATTTAGTTAGTGAAAGTAATTAAGGGTAGTTAATTACTGATTAAAGATTAATCAAGGTGATTAATAAATGTTGTTTAATTAAAGATTAATTACTTAATGTAATTAATTTAATTGAGTAATTAATAATTAAGTTGTAATTAAGGATCATAAATTAATATAATTAATGATGTAACTAAGATTGATTAATTAAGTAATAATTAATAATTGAAGTGATTAATTAATGTAATTAATTAAGGATTAATGTAATTAATTATAGTTGATTAATTTAATTATATTATAGTTAATTAATTAATGAAGTAATTAAAGGTTAATTACTATAAGTGGTTAAGGATAATTAATTTAAGTAATTAATTAAAGATAAATTACCTGAATGGAATTAAAGGGTAATTAAAGGATAATTAATTAATTTGTAATTAATTAATGATTAAGTAAGCAGGATTTATAGAATGAAGTAATTAATTTAATTCATTTTAAATTAATTAGAAATGGTATAAATCATTACTTAAGAATGGATGATAATATTGAATGCTTTGCATTGATTGATATCTCTGATGAGATATATGCTGTGTGATATGGATGTTTAGTTGAATTGTGATGATAATATGGATTATCTGATAATGTTGATTATCTATTGTGAATTATCCTTCTATGTGTATAAAGATAATTGAATTGAATTGTTTTAACTTTAAAACAACTTGGCCTTAAAAGATACGCTTTGGATTTCGATGAGACCGGGATCGGGTTTCCGTATACCGGATTTCCAGGTCTGGAGACCCGAATACCACATCGATCCAAATTAACGATAGGTCGTGAATCAAGTGAAGATGAAGATTCAGAGTGCAAGGGTTATTGTCGTTAATTCTGAGGGTGATTCCAAAACGAGTGTAACGAGATAATGCCTTCGGTTTCGTTCGAACCCGGAACGAACTTGTATGGATTGAATGCTTTCAGAACATCGTCAGGTGGACGATGAGCATTCTAAGTGATGTGTTCTTTTCTAAGGTAATCGTGACCTCAAGCCTCACAAACCGGGAATGGCTAAAACAGGGGAGGTGCAGCAAGGTTAGTGGGTAGCACCCAAGTAGGACAAGGTTACCTCTGTCTAGATGTCCCTTTCTATTTTCGACTTAGTGGTGCGGTTGCTGATCCCAACCGTGAGGTATCTTGTGCGGGAATTATCCAGTAAGGGATGTTCCGACCTTGTGTTGCAGGGGATTGGGAGTGATCCTCGGTACGGTGATCTAGGCCACGTACTGTGACGGGCGGTACCCCGGTAGCCCTGCCATTGTATGGAATCCAATTTCCAATAAGCGATAACGGACTTGATTGTATAACCCACTTTGTTGGCTAGTATGCTGGAATTTAATAATGTAACAATTTCAGCTATTTCATATTTACTTGAAAACCCTAGACCCTATTATAATAAAATCAGATTTCCTATCAAATGTTTTGGTTAGCGTAAGGTAAAAACTTACCCATGTTTATTTGTGGGGAGTCTTACGTGATACCTTTTCTTTCTAAAGGTTTTGAAGTTAAGCAAGTTTAACCTGTTACTCACACCAGACCCATGTCTGACCCAAGTTGTTTATTTCTGTTTTATAAACTCTTGGGTACTCAAATTTTTACGAGTAGCCAAGGGATTCAGGTTAGCCTTGACGAATTGTGGAGGAGCAATGGAGCAGGAGGCTTCAGCGTTGTAGATATAGATAGTAGTTTCCGCTGTGTTGATCTTGTTTAGATCTTTGTTTTGTATTGAGTTGTAATAACTAGACAGATGTTTATAACTGTCTAGTATATGATGTGTAATCTGTGTAACTCTGATAGATGTATATGATACTATGTAATAGTTATATGGTATATTATATTTTGTTCCGTTTCCGCTGTGAGTATTTGTGTTGTTTTCTTTCTCTTTCTCTTCTTTTCTATTTTCTACCCCTTTCTTTCTTATTGTCGATGCGTCCTTCTGTGGAGAGAAGGGCGGGTCGTTACATACCAATTGTAACGACCCGACTTCCTATGCCCAGAAAGTCGCATCATTATGAAGAAAGAAAGGGGTAGAAAATAGAAAAGAAGAGAAGAAAGAAAGAAACAACAACAACGATCTCACAGCGGAACGAATAAATTATATTAATAACATAAACTATTACATAGTTTACAACAATTTACAGAGTTACACAGCATATACATCACTTACTAGACAGTTATAAACATCTGTCTAGAAATTACAACTCAAATACAAGACAAGACACTATCACAGATATCAACACAGCGGAATACTATATCTACGAACGCCGAAGCCTCCTGCTCCATTGCTCCTCCAGAATATTCGTCAAAGCTAAACCTGAATCCCTTGGCTACTCGTAAAAATTTGAGTACCCAAGAGTTTATAAAACAGAAATAAACACTTGGGTCAGACATGGGTCTGGTGTGAGTAACAGGTTAAACTTGCTTAACTTCAAAACCTTTAGAAAGAAAAGGTATCACGTAAGACTTCCCACAAATAAACATGGGTAAGTTTTTACCTTACGCTAACCAAAACATTTGATAGGAAATCCAGTTATATTATAATAGGGTCTAGGGTTTTCAAATAAATATGAAATAGCTGAAATTGTTACATTATTAAATTCCAGCATACTAGCCACAAAGTGGGTTATACAATCAAAACCGTAAGGGCACGTAGGAAGAATGGGTTTCCATACAATGGCAGGGCTACTGGGGTACCGCCCGTCACAGTACGTGGCCTAGATCACCGTACCGAGGAGTACGCCCGCTCCCCTGCAACACAAAGCCGGAACCATCCCTTACTGGATAATTCCGAACAAGATTACCCCGTAGTTGGCGCGACCAACTACACACTAAGCCAAATATAAAAGAAAAGGGACCTCTAGACAGGGATCTATCTTGCTCTCAGTGGGTGCTACCCACGAAACCTTGCTGCACCTCCCCTGTTTTAGCCATTCCCGGTTGATGAGGCTTGAGGTTACGATTACCTTTAATCAGAACATATCACTTAGAATGCTCATCATCCGCCTGACGATGTGCTAAAAGCATTCAATCCATACAAGTTCGTTCCGGGTTCGAACGAAACCGAAGGCATTATCTCGTTACACTCGTTTTGGAATCACCCTCAGAGTTAACGACAATAACCCTTGCACTCTAAATCTTCATCTTCACTTGAGATTCACGACCTATCGTTAATTTGGATCGATGTGGTATTCGGGTCTCCAGACCTGGAATCAACTGAAACCATATTTTCCCAAACCTGTCAACGTCTCGCATTCCCTACTCCGACCACCATCGCCTATGAAACTCCGGTGAAGTCCTCGTCAACCCACCATCTTCCAGTACCCAAAACCCCAGGCAACTCGATCAACAGAGAAAATCAAACGCAAGCAAAAACTGCAACCCAGTAAAACTAGGTTTAGAAATTAAATCGAACAACCACCCTCGCCACGGTCATCTATACGGCCATCCACTATTTTTCTCACAATCCCCTATCACTCTTCTATCACCAGAGAAGATCACGACTTCTCCGGTCCACTAGAACATCAGAGATTACCCATAACCCCTAAATTGATCAAACAGGAACTGCTCTTTCAATTCGATGCTAAAAATTATAATTTCACTTTTAAAATTCATGTTTTTAAACAAGGATTCAGATCACATACCTGAATCAATAAATTACGAAGTTCGAATTTTAACAATAACTCAAGATTTCCTGTTCTACTTTATTTTCAGAGCAATTCTCACTTCATTTTAACTTAAATAAAATTTTAAACTCTGATCTATGATAAAACAAGTAATTATTGTTTATAACTTAAATTATAATAGTGACTGGGTCAAGGGATACAAAATTTTTTTTATCAAACTTGGGCTTAAAACTGGGAACAGAGAACAGACATGCACACCAATATACATATATATATACATGCACAGAGATATACCTAAAAATATATACTCACAGACAAACTTATTTCAGAGATAAACATGCAACCAGATTTTATCCTTAAATTTAAAAATATTGTTACTCACCAGATTGCAAATGAAGATGAACAGAGCACCTTTGATATTGAAAACAGCTTTAAACTTTAAAACTGAAATGCCTTTGAAACTTTAAAATCTGAATGCCTGCTTTTAAAACTTGAATTCTAGCTTTAGTTTGAAAAGATCTCAGTTGCATGCAAAGATGTCTTGTTTGAAAATGCTTCCAGAAACGAAATTGCAGGCTTGATTCCAGACTTTTTGATTTAAAACTGCATGCAACTTGTTTGTTGTGAAACTAGAATGCTTGCCTTAGATTTATCACAAATCGGAGCAGAGATGGACTGCTTGATTTTTGAAATGAATTACAGGGTATTTGAGAAAGATAATTATGGTTTTGAAGAGGATGTTTTACAGGAATTTAGTTTTTGATTTGAGATTATGGTTTTTGAGGAATTATTTTAGATTAATTAATTTAAAGATAATCAATTATAGAATTTGTTTAAATGTAATTACTTATTGGAAGTAATTAAGAATTAATTACTTATTGTAATTAATTGAAGTTAATTTGATTTAGTTAAATTAATTAATTAAGTTTAATTAATTTAGAATAATCAAGAGATGATTTGATAATAATTACTTAATGTAATTATTAAGGTAAGAAGGGCGGGTCGTTACATAAAATCAGCAACTAAAGAATCCGACGAGGCCATATAAATCATATCATCAACATAAAGACAGACTACCAAAAATCTTCCATTCCCATCTTTCTTCATATAAAGAGTTGGCTCATTTTCACTTCTAATAAATCCATCATCCACAAAGAAAGCATCAATTCTGCTATACCAAGCGCGCGGCGCTTGCTTTAGCCCAGAAAGAGCTTTTTTAATCTATATACTTTTCTTTCACAACCATCAACAACAAAGCCCTCGGGCTTTGAAACATAGACTTCTTCTTCCAAGTTGCCATTCAAAAAAGCAGATTTCACATCAAATTGATAGACAGGAGATTGCATTTGTACAGCCAAAGCTAGCATAACTCTTATAGATTCAAATCGAGCAACAGGAGAATAAGTTTCATCAAAGTCTATACCTGTGTGACGCCCCACCTCTATACCCACGCTAGCCATGGACACTACGAGGTAATGCCGTCAACTAGCACGGAGAATAAGGCTGTTGAGGAGCGACCATCTGTATAATTGCTTTGTGCGAGTACCGATATGCCAGATAGAATAGAATGCATATCTTTTAAAGAGGAAATCCGACATACCGATACAAACTCAAAGCTACTACACAGTGGCTATATGGACTTCGGAAACAAATATAGAAATAAACGTAACACAAATCAGTCACAGACAATTCATATCACAAAGGCGGAAATAGATATGAATATAACACATGAAAGTGTACATCAGAGTAGTGGTCAAATAAGATCCACAATAACACAAAAGAATAGATACAAGTGCAAGACAATAGAATATGTATACATCAAGGAGTCTAATCTCAAATGTATACAACAAAAACTACTAAACTAGAGTAGTTAGCCAAAAGTCAGATGATGGTTCCAGATAGGAAGTCATGAAGAAGCACCTGTAAAATCTCAGTCCGACCCGAGTATTATTTAAGGAGAAAATAATAAACGGATCAGTCTAGCTATAATTATCAGATAAAATGAGATATAAGAAGAGATATAATAAAAACGTATGATAACCAAAAAGGTCATACCTCGACAAGTATACATTAGAAAATCAACAAAGGAAAATCATACAAATATCTCACGAATCTCATAGCATAAAAAGAATGTCATATTCTTTATTTAATTCACCAAGCCACAATAAATGACATACATATTAATGCCAACTGAAAAAGGTGGTGACACATAAATTCCAAAAATCATCAATTAGAAATCCAGAAATCACAATAAAAGGATGGCCAATCCCATAAACTAAACACCGGCGCACCTAGAAAGATACATCCCATGTAAATTCTAGCATCGATACACCTAGAAAGATGCACCCCATGCAAAGTCGAACATCGACGCACCTGGAAAGATACGACCCATGCTCTAGCATTGACGCACCTAGAAAGATACGCCCCATGCATAAATAAACATCGACACACCTAGAAAGATATGCCCCATGTACTGTCTAACATCGATGCACCTAAAAAGATACATCCCATGTAAAGTCGAACATCGACGTACCTAGAAAGATACGACCCATGCATAGATGAACACCGACGCACCTAAATAGATACGCCCCATGCCCCGACTTATTGAGTCGATTGCTCCACGAAGTAAATAAACATCGACGTACCTAAATAGGTACGACCCATGCGAGAAGTAAACATCGACGTACCTAAATAGGTACGACCCATGCGAGAAGTGAGACGAAGCTCAATAAAACGAAGAACAGTCCTCCACATGGACAAAGAGACATCGCACATTGCTAGTCTAAACCATAAATTGATCATCATCGATCATCAAGAAGTGTCGATTACACTAAGCTAGTAAATATAAGAGTTTAGCTTCATGTCCCATAACCACTTGCTTAACTCAAATATTTACGAACAGATTGTAGATCTCCACTAGAAAATTGTCACAAGAGTCTCAATCGAACAAGTCCATAAATTAACCGACGAAGTAAACGCAAGCGTTTCATACCACTTGTTTTGCTAAGCCGTTTAATTAGATTTTCTCATACGAATGAGGTAAAGGTTTGTATATACTAATAGATTGGAAAACGGTTTTAAGAAACGAGCTTTGATATTGAAAATAGAGTTGAAATCGTTTTGATGAAGAAGTTTTGATATTTAATACTAGTATAGAAAACCTTTATATTTTGAAGTGACAAATCATAGAAGTGATTGTAGAAACAATCAATCATAAAAATTCACATTCGAAGACGTGAATAAAATCCAAAGAAATCGATACCGAATCCATCAAAATGGGTATTCCCAAAAATCCCAAAGAAAAGAAGTCATCAAAGTCGGTAATAAATGATAACAACAAAAGGGAAACAACACGAATCGATTAAAGTTGGAAATTCAAACAAAGTAGGCAATATAGGCATAATTGGCAAATAGGAGCAGGTCGGTCGACCGTTATCAAAGCTCGGTCGACCGGACATTGTTCTGAAAAATTCTCGGGAAGCAGGTCGGTCGACCGGACTTCCTGGTCGGTCAGCCGGAGCCAAAATTCCTGCACTCCCAAAACAGAGGCAGGGAAGTGCTCAAGTAGCAGGTCGGTCGACCGGACCCTGCATTCGGTCGACCGGAGCCTGATTTCCAGCACTTCTTGCCCTATCAATGAATACCAATTCTTTCCAAATCAAAAGCAATAGCACATGAATACTTGTTAGGAATTCATACCCAACATCAATGATAATCATAGACTAAGATGTGAGATAAAAATCTCACCTTTGAACCCAAACAAATGAAGAAGAAGCTTGAAGACAAGGGAAGATCAACCACACTTCAATCTCAAAACAAGAAGCATGAATCTAAGCTAAAAGAGAAACATTTCCCAAATTAGGTTTAGGAATTTTCTGAAATCAAAGAGAGAATGTGTTGGAGAAGAAGGAGATGAAGCTTACCAATGGGTTCTCTTTGAATTTGGAGCTAGAATTTGGATTTGCAAGAGGAACTAGGGCTTGGAGTTTTAATTTCCCATTCCACTCACCATTGTTGCTCAAGAACTGAAATGAGGAGGAAGTGAGGGAGAATGGGGAGAAGTGGTTCAGATTTGGGGGTTAAGTTGGCAAAGGGGCTGAACCCAAACCCAAAAAGTGCAAATGGTCAAATTTTTGACTAGCTCCAAACATATCAAAGTTTATACTCAAAAAGGTTGCAAACGGCATTTTGAACTCAATGGAAGTGGTCTCGAGTCCTAACTCGACTGTTTGCAAAAAGTAGCTTTTCGGACTTCAATCCGATTAACGATTCTATATTTAAATAAAATATTTAAATATAAAATCGATAAATATGCGGGTTGTTACAACCTGGCAGCTGTGCATATCCCTTAGCTACGAGCCGAGCTTTCCGCTTCTGTATGCTTCCATTAGCATTATATTTTGTGCGAAACACCCACTTCAAACCTATTGTAACGACCCTGAATTTTTGACGTTGGAAATTCGAATATTTAATTGATTTTAAATATCTAGAAGTCAGTTTAATTTGAAATTCAAATACCAGAATGAATTTGGTAATTTAATTATTGAATTTAATTGTTAAATCTGTGTAAAAACCTGAATCTTCAGTTTTAAGCTGATTAAAAATAATCTGAAGGCTTAGAAAATTCATATTGATTATACTGAAGATAATAGAAGCTTCAGAATTGAATTTGAAATAGTTTTGTTCAGTTTTGAAATTTTATCGTTTAAATTGAATTTAAAAATAGCGTTCCGGGGTACGGTCTCGGAATTCGACGAAACTAGTTCCATTGGATCCGTAATATTGTATTATTATCGGATTTCAATTTTCGTAATGTTTGGAGTGATCGTTTGGCCGTACGATAAGCAAACGCGCTGAAATTAAATCGAAAATTTAATATTATAAATGGGTTCAAAAAGCTATCTTCTCCATACGATCGAGTTAGGACTCGAAACCTTTTCCATTGTGTTCGGAATAGGCGTATAACATTATAAACGCCTAGCGGCACGCCTTGATAGGAAGTCGAAATTTTTGACTTCGTTTTCGAGTTGATTCGAATTCGAATTTAAATTAATAATATATATTTGTCCTCAGTCAAAAATAAATCACATCAGCCGCATTTCTTCCCATCAGAGCTTTTTGGCTTTCATCTCATGGTCACTGTTCACCTACCCCTACACGCAAGGCATATTTCGCTCATTTAAAAGAAAATTATCACGCTGCTTAAATTAAATTTCGAACAAAGAAAAAGAAAATGGCTTCAACTAAATCGCGAAACCCAGATCAAGAATGCCGATACCCTTCCTCTCTTCTTCCTTTGAAAAACTCCTTCAGTTCATATTCGAACGAAAGAAAAAAAATATATATATTATCGCGACCGAAATCGATCGCGATTTCTCGTAGGCGCGACAATGTCAAGGCGCGCGGCTCAGGAAGGCGATGGTGGCAGACTTCGTGAGTTCGAATCGAGGCGGCGGTCATTTGGGGGAAATTCAATTTCGCGACGATGAAGAGTCGCGTACTCGCGCGCTCGCGTAGGGGACGGCGAGGCTAGGGCTCGTTGTGGGGCCGCGTTCGCAAGTGCTCGAGTCGATGATTGCGGTTGGTTGGCGTGGTGAGGCTGTAGTTCAAAGCCGCAGTAAAATCGAGGCAAGGGGGGCTAGGGTTTCGATCGTTTGAAGGTATATAGTTGTTATTTTAATTGAATTTGATAAAAATATATTTATGTATACAGTGAAACAGAAGAAAAAAATAGGAATTTTAAAACTGTTATAGAGTTTATATAAAAAATGGATTTTGAAATGTATGTAAGTTTGAAAGGGTTTTTTATTAGTATTTAATATATATATATAGTAAACAAGAAAAAAATATTCCAGTAAAGGTATAAAATTATTGTGTTCTTAATCAAATACATATTTCTAAACAGAAATTATTAGATATATAGATGAAGTTTGAAGAAAATAGATTTTTAATCTATACAGATTATTTTCGAAGAAAAGAATAAAGTAAATATACATATATAACCAATTTCATTTACTAGGTAATTTTACAATATATGATAAAGATAGATTTGTTTAATAAAATTTATCTAGTTGTTTCAGTTACTGAAAATGATTATTAAAAGGAAATTTAATAATTAATTAATTCAATCTATTTAAAATGGGAGATTAATTTGTTGACTAATTCAGATATTAATAAATTGTATAAAATTGTTTATACAAGGTCTAAACGGTGAAGAAAACAAACTGGAATGGAAATGGATTGCAATTTAAAGGTGAGATCTTCTCACTCAAATTAAAATTGAATTGCAGTTATTGATTGATTGCCTGATTATGATAATATATATAGTAGTATATAGCAATATATATATATATATTGGAATATATATATTTTGGAGTTGTTGATTTCCCGCATTATATAGCTGATGAGACCCTATGCGCCGCATAATAGCGGATGATATTTTTATAAATCCCATATACCACGATATTCCACCTCGAAGTGGAATTGGTATTGTGCTAACATCTGTGGATGCATGGCAACAGGTTGGAGGGATCCAACTGGATTCCTCAAATTATGTGAATTTGTTTCATATATTATGATCTGATTGTTTATAATCTGTATGTGATTATATTTGTGACTGGAATTGTTGAAGGCTATAATTTAGCCGAATGTATTTTCGGTATCGTTGAATACCAGAAATAAATAAAATTGGATTTTTGAAATTAAAGTTGGAAGTTTTAAGTGAATTCTTTTGAAAGGATTGAATAAATTTAAAAGAAAGAATTTAAAAGTATAAAAGTTGATTTTTGTAATCTTATCGAATAAATTCCAAAATATGGCAAAGGATTTTTAATAAAAGGATTTTAAGTAATATTGTTTAAAGGTTGAAGAATTTATTGAAAATGGAATTTTAAATAACTTGGGAAAAAATAAGGGATTTATTTTAGAAGGTGATAAAATTTTCTTAAAACCATTTGACGATTAATCTGGTATTGGAAAATAAATCTTTGGGGAATTAATAAGATAATTAATGTGGTGTTTGAAATGAAAATTTATTTTGTGCTGAAATAAACTTGGAAATCAACTTGAAATTGATTTAGTGTTTGAAAAATAGATTTAGTATTTGAAATAAATTTAGAAATCAGTTTGGAATTGATTTGGTGTTGAAATAAAATTGAGAAATCAATTTTAATTTGATTTGGAATTGAAACTAAATATTTGAGAAATCGATTTGAAAATCGTATAAAAAGTGAATATTAGGGAATGTAAATTCAAATTGGAATTTATAAAGGAAAGGGAAATTTGTTTTAAAAATAAGCACTGATTTATTTTTAAAGTGTGGAAATAAATTTACGGATTTGGAACGTAAATTTAAAATAAATTGAGAAGGATTTATTTAATTGGTTTAAATGGACCATTTTGAAATAGAAGTGTATTTTGCTTGAAAAGGCGAGTATATTTCCAAAGTAGTTTAAATTTTAAATGAAGAAATTCTGAAATTGGATTTTAAGGAATATTTGGGAGATAAAGTATTTGAACTCGACAAATTTCTAGTGGAAATGAATAAATATTTGGATATATATATTCCGCGTAAGGAAATTGATTTGAAATTTGTTTTCAAAAGTTGAAGTGTGAAAATATGATTTGAAATTTGTTTTCAAAGTGATGAAGTGTGGAAAATATATATATCTTGCGAAGATATTTGAAATTTAATAATTTGGGAAAATTATTTAAATTGGTTGATTGTTGTGAATGTTATTGATAGTTAAATAACCGACTATCAATATTTGCCTTGGAAATGGCATTTGAATTTGTTTTTAAAACAAGCGCTCATTATTCGGTTTAGCCGGGAGAGGACTTTGTGTCATATAACCCATTCCGAATAATGATACGACGTTATGAATTGCATTTGAAGACCGGTGTGAAGACCGGGTATTTTCGAAAATAAAAGGACAACCTGTCAAATGTCTCTGCACCGAATTGCTCCGGTATAGAGATTTATATCACTCTTCTTGTGATGGGAAGTCCGGACGTGATTAGAAATTATCCGGATTTGCAAGGGCTTCTTTCGAAGTGCCTTCAGTTCTGTTCGAACCCGGAACAGACTTGTATGGTTGTATGTCTGACACTACACTTTGAGATATAAAGCTGATTTCTTTCAAATACATTTCTGTTTGGTGGCGGAGATTTATTCTCTTAGCTTAACACCCTTCTTTGAGACGTACGAGCTCAAAGGTTATGTAGGTGAAGGTTATCAGTGATATACTCCCAATTTGGTAGTGTGGCATGCTGAGTGCTGCTGTGTGTTGTTGAACAAAGCATGGCTTTGTGAAAAAGCGTAGCTTTGTGGACGAGAGCTCATCGAGCCCCACAAACCGAAAATGGTCGAAACAGGAAAGATGCGGCAAAGTTTCAAGGGTAGCTCCCCTAGGGTATGACCATTCCTTCTGGAAAAAGGTGGTATCATGGTATGGAGCCCAGATATTTACCTGTGTGGTTGCTCCAATCTCATTTACTCTGTGGGATTGTTGCTTTGTGATCGAGGCGTGTCACATAACGAAATTTTCGACTTTCGAAAATTCGACATCGATACTCACTTTATCGACTGCCGAGCAATCGAGTGCCGGAAACTCCAATAGTGAGGGTTTTAAAAAGAAGAAAAAGGCAGAAGAAGAAGAAGATAGAAGAAAAAGAGAAGAAAAGAACAACAGAACAACATCAGAACAGAAAACAATATCAGAATCTCACATCGCAGCGGAACAATATATAATAGATAAATGAATAATCTTTAAAACAAAGAACTATATCATTTTATACATACATCAATCATCAGAGTCAATATACAACAATGGACAGTTATATAAACTTGTCCTCATACAGAATACACAGCGGAATAAATACTATCAGATACAAATACTACGTCTCGCCATCCAGCTTATCTCCAAGCTCCAGAATATCCTGATAACATAACTCTAGGCTGCCAGTGTGGAAATTTGTGGGCACCCAGAGTTTAGAAGGGAACAATAAACTCCGAGTCAGTCATGGTGACTGGTGTGAGATCGTAAAACAGTTTATCTTTAAAACAACGACAAGATAATTTTAAAATAAATTTCGCAATGCTTTTGGAAAATGAAACTACCATAAGACCTCCCGCCACACACACAATGCAAACGCAGAATTGGAGGAGATTTCTTCTTATGATAGTCAAAGTTGCTTACTACGCAAAAATCAAATCATTTTTGATATTATTATTAGTGCATAGTGTAGAAATCATTTCGAAAGTATAATATTAATCTTAGCCAGCATAGGCATTCCGCACTTATGCCTACTATAGCTACTATGTTCAATAGCAGGTTACCGCCACATTCCATAGCAGGTAATACAACTAAAACCGTACAAGTCACGTATTGTTTCTTTGGATTTCCAACAAATGGTCAGGCTAAGGAACTTCCTTTTCCACGATGGGTACGTCCCTGGAATAGACGACCCGAGAACCTAACCGGATCTCTGCCAACACAAGGCCGGGTTACCTCTGCAAAAATAGGTAACTACTGACACGCGTATGTCATCCCCCGATCGTAACCGATCTTCCCGAGGATCCCCGATTTCCAACAAACCACATAATAAGCAGTATCAACATAGGTTAAGTATCTGGGCTCCATACCATGATACCACCTCTATCCAGAAGGAATGGCATACACTAAGTGGCGCTACTCCCTAGAACCTTGCCGCATCCTTCCTGCTTTGACCATTTCTGGGGTGTGAGGCTCGACGAAGTCTCGTCCACAAAGCTTCGCTTTCTACAAAGCCCTGCTTCGGGTCAAACAAAAAAGATCAACCTATGATCACAAAGATATAAGATCAAACAAATGATCATATCGCAAATGATCAAACACTGATCATTTCACAGCAACACTCAGTATGCCACGTTACTAAATTGGGAATATATCGCTGATAAATTTCAACTACATAACCTCTGAGCTCGTACGTCTCAGAGAAGGGTGTTAAGCTAAGAGAATAAATTCTCCGCCACCAACAGAAATGTATTTGAAAGAAATCAGCTTTATATCTCAATTTGTAACGTCAGACACACCATTCATACAAGTCTGTTCCGGGATCGAACAGAACCGAAGGCACTTCTTACGAAGCCCTTGCACATCCGGATAATTTCTAATCACGTCCGGACTTCCCGTCACTAAGGGTGATAAAACCTCTAAATCGGAGATCAGCCGATGTAGAGTAACTCGACGGTAATCCTTCCGTTTTCAAAAATATCCGGTCTTCAACACCGGTCTTCAAATGCAATTCATAACGACGTATCACATATTCGGAATGGGTTATACGACCCCATAGTCCTTTCCCGGTTAACCCGAATAGTGAGCGCTTATTCAAAAATAAGTGTGGCATTCAAATTCATCCAATTCACAACAAATACCATTCAAGGTAATTATCGATAGTCGGTTATTTAACTATCAATAAAGATGCGCAACATCATTAGATTCCAAATAATTTTCCAAATTATTTCATTTCCAAAAATATCTTTACTAGATATATTATTTCCACACTTCAATCATTTGAAAACAATTTCAAATCAACTTCCACATTTCAATTTATCTTTAAAAGATAAAATCTCAAAACAGTTCATTTCATATTGGAAAAGCATTTCCATACTTATTAAATAATAAGTAATTCACAAATCATTTATTTTCAACACTTGGAAAATATTCGATATACTTAAATTATAATTAAGTATATATTTCATCCTTTAAGGAAATCATTCTCTTTCACAAATATTATTTGAGTCAAAATGAATGTTACGTAAAACATCGTTACGACAACTCAAAATCACTAGTATAGGGATTCGAAATTTAGATAGATATATAAATCCCAATACTATATAAAACATTTCCTTTCGGAAATCATTTACTATAACAACAGTGTTATAGTCCACCATTTCCTTATTTCTCGAAAACGTCTATTTCAACAATAAATGTTGAAATCTATGATTTCGATATTTAACACGTTTTAAAACATCTTTTAAAACAATTACTTCATTTCGTAATATCACTTTTCCAAAACATATCCATTTTATTTAATAATATATTCACTGTCCAAAATCGTGAATATACTTCACTAACCACATTTCAATATTTTCTACACATTTTATTTCAAGAATTATCCACTATCCAAAATCGTGGATAAAATTCCCTTAATAACTTCTATAGCAAATTCATCAAATTTGATTGATTTCGAATTTATAAAACAACGTTTATAAATTCTATTTCTATTTTCTAACAACTTCAATTTAATAAATCCCCTTTATTAACAATTCGATTTATAAATCTTCTTTAATGACCTATTCCATTTATACTCAATGTATATACCAAAGGTCCATCTTATAAGTTAATAACTTACAATTCATTTATTTTAAAAGAAATCGTTCTTTTAAATTTCATAGATTTTAAATCTTATTACTTATATTATTTCGTTTATAACCTTATTTTCAACCATAACCGAACTACTTTTATACTATTTATAAATCTCATCTATTAACCATTCATACTTGTTCAAAAATCTCAATTAAAATGCCGAAATCCAATTTATACTTTATTTTTAACACTTATAAAAAACTCGTTTTATAATTCCAACATTTGATTTATAAATATCAATTTGTATAAATCTTTTTATACAAATCGTTTATAGTTATTCAAAAATCCCAACTTAAACCATTTTATAAATAAATCGATTTTTATGTCAAAAATGACACTTTGGTTATATTCCACTAACATTATAATCTCCATAACTTTAAATTTATAACATTTATTTATTTAAAGTAAATCAATTCAAAATTTCAAATAAAACGTATACTTAAAAATCTCTTTTAAAGTTAAAATCGTTATTTTTAAACTTCAAAACTTGAATCCGATGATGCAACAACACCAATTAGTCAATCACAACATTCAATATCATATATCAACATGATAACAGAATATACATCAATATCTGTAAATAAATAAATACAGTTGAGGAATCCAGTTGGATCCCTCCAACCTGTTTCCCTGCATCCACAGATGTTAGCACAATACCAATTCCACTCCAGTACGGAATTATCGCGGTATATGGGTTTAATAAATATTATCCGCTTACTAACGGCGCAATAGGGTCTCATCCGCTATACGAGGCGGGAAATCATCA
Organism: Allium fistulosum; assembly: GCA_030737815.1. Lineage (NCBI taxonomy): Eukaryota > Viridiplantae > Streptophyta > Magnoliopsida > Asparagales > Amaryllidaceae > Allium > Allium fistulosum. Next base: position 1,257,996,239 of record CM060904.1, read on the forward strand.
ATCCAATATATACATATGCCAATATGTATATATTGCTATATATATAGATATATCCTATTATATCTAATATCACATCCAATAGCAATCAATCAAATCAATAACTGCAAAAATTCCACATTCAATTTTGAGTGAGAAAAATCTCACCTTAGCTTTTAATTTGCCATCCCATTTTCATTCTCGGCTTGATTTCTCGATTTATACCTTGTATAAATATTTACACAATTTATTAATATTTGAACAGATCGAATAATAAATTTCATTTGGTAATTTTAATTATCCAATGGTTTTATTTAAACCAATTTCTCCTTTAAATAAATTTATTTTAACAAATTATTTTACTTTAAATCAGTTTCCTTTAATAAATCATTTTACATTTTTTTTTCTTTTTCACTTTAAAAATGTTATTTTCTATAAATAACAAAATATCAAATTTCCTTCTTCCTGCATACTCATATAAATTTAAATTAAAACAATTGTAAAAAATTCACTTTTAATTTATTTTCCTCTGCTAAAAATTTATATCTCAACAAAAATCATTACATCTCAAAATCAAATTGTAAACTAAGGATACCTTACTGACTTCAGAACTCGCGTGCCTAAACATCACTGCATTTTGATATTCGCCATGCTCGAGATCGAGCTTGCCCAAATCCTCGCCCCCAATCGTTCGCCTTCCAGTTGCGAACGAAACTCGTGACGCCTGTCTTCGAGAACCCCAAATCGAGACCACTGCTTCAGCCCTGACTCCCTTGAGTTGCCAGCCCATAACCCCTATCGCGACAGTACGTCAAGCCTTGCCGTGCCCTAACTCGAAATCGCGAGATCCCTCCAACCTGACTCCACCACGCGCGCCCTCAAAGAAGTCGCGACCACGAACTCTAGTACCTCAACGTCGTTGCTCCCCAATCCAAACTCGCGGCGACTCCAACAACAACTCCACGCCTTAAATCGGAACCCAGCCTCCCACGCACTCGCGAGTTCGCGCTTCACAACACGCGGCCTCAAACATCACGACTCGATTTCGAGATTCCCCTCCCCGCGAGCCTAATTCAGATCGAGCTTCAAGGGTTTAGGCTTTGATTCAAAACCGAGCTCGACTCGATTTAAAATAGAGAGGCTCGATTTTTTTTTGTTTTTTATATATGAGGTAAACGAATTTGATTTCTCGTTTGTGAATGAAGGAAGAGAGTCGCGGTTTTGATTTAAGGAGGGGGAAGCCATAGTTTTCTTTTGAACGAAAACAGATAGATTTGTTTTGAACGCAATGATATTCTTTTGAACTGCTCGCGTGATAGAGAAACAGAAGGGGACAATAGATCAGCGCGTTCAGATGTACGGTGGCTGTGATTTGATTTGTACAAAAGTTTAAATCAAATTTCAATTTAATCCTCAACGCATTTGCTTATCGTACGATCTCAAAACAACTCCGAAAAAATGCAAAATTTAAAATCCGGTAATAATACAATATTACGGATCCAATGGAACTCGTTTCGTCGAATTCCGAGACTGTGCCCCGGAACGCTATTTTCATATATCGGTTAAACGATATAAATTTCAAAACTGAACAAAACAGTTTTAAATTCGATTCTGGAGCTTCTGTTATCTTCAGTAATATCAATACGAATTTTAAAAGCTTTTGAAATATTTCTCTTCAACTTTAAATTGAAGATTCAAATTTTTTATCCAGTTTCAATAGATTAAATTATAAAATTTAATCACCAAATTCCAAGTTATATTCGGGATTCAAATTAAATCATCGTTCAAATATTTAAAAATTAATTAAATATTCTCAATTTAATTGTTGAAAATTCAGGGTCGTTACAAACTTCCCCCCTTAAAAGAATTTCGTCCTCGAAATTACAAGTTAGGGAAAAAGGTCCTTAATTCGTCTATTATTTTTCACAGTCCAACAGTTTTATCAATTTGTCAAAACAAATCTTTCTACTAAATATTCGTTATTACTTTAACTAACTCTCCAATTTCAATTATAAGTTTCAAAACAACTTTGTTTACTTTCAATTTTCAAATTTAAATTCAAATTCAAATTTTAACTTTCAAAATTTTCTCAAAAATTTTCTAACGCCCTAAATTTCCGAAAAATTTCGCCAGTGTCTCCTTTGCGCGGCTAATATGGCACGACTACAAAACGTCCCTACGGACTCTCAGATTTCAAAAAGAAAAGAAAAAGCCAAGCGGCTAGACAAGAAATCATCAAATTTCATATAGAAATATAAATACTTACCTTTTGTCGAGCAATTCCATATTATCTTTGAAATCAAATCCAAATCCTTTACAACACCTGTATATCCTACTAGCCATAATATCTAGTTACACATTCAAACCATTTTGCAAATTCTATTACAAAATTTTCAATATAAACTGCTTATACATTTTTACTTCACTGTTGAAGTTATATATCTATTCTCATTTAATTTTACATTTCCCATTCATTTGAATTCAATTCACAATTTCAATTCAATTTAACTTCTGAATATTGAATTTATCAATTATCTTTAGTTCATTTCATTTGCAATTGATTCCATTCAATTTATTCATTCACTAATTCATTTACATTAACTGATTCAACATTCAATTAGTTCAATAGCTTAATTCATTTATCAATCCAATTCAGATTCTCAATTTTATTTAACTTTACCAAGGTCAAATTTCATCACTTAATCAAAATCACATTTTATTTTGCTTAATAAAATTGTTTAACCACTTTTTAACAATTCGTTTCACTTCTAGTTTCTCATTTTATAAGTTATATAACTTATATTCAAAATTACCACTTGGATTTTTTTATTTTATTGATTCACTTATACTTACTTTAATCCAACTTAAAATTCCTTAAGTTAAATTTATTCAATCTAAATTCACAACAAATTGTATAAGTTATCAACTCATTTATTATTCTCATAAATATTTTTATATAGCATTCCAGAGTCTTAATAACATTTTCAAAGCCATTTTGAAAACAATTCAAATTTATCTTTTGAATTCTCTAAAACAAAACCCAATTTTCCAAATAACTTTCATTTAAAACAATTTAGCAGCAATTCCTCTTTTAGAAACCCGAAAATGAACACCGGTGATGTCGCGATCATCATCGAAGTTATTTTCCAGCGACCGAAAAGAGTTTAGAGCTTTCATCTTTCCAAAATACTTTTAAAAACCTTTGAAATTCATTTCCAACTCCAAAAAGGATTTAAACTTTCCAAATCTCCAAAATTTTCAAATTCTTTTCAAAACATTTCCAAATACTTCTCTGGAATTCCGTTTCAAATTACAAATCACATTTATAATTTATATTCTTAAATTTCATTTGTATGTGAATTTATTTCTTAACTTTGGAGTTATGATTTCAATTTCTTATTCAATTTCATATAATGATGATACATTTCAATATTATTACTTCCTAACAACCATGCAACCATATACTATGATAATTCATAGAAAAACATTTCTTTTCTATACAAAAATAGTTTTGGGCAAAATTATCTCATTCACCCTATTTAAAACAATACTGTGTTGGTTTATCTTGTTTAGAGTTTAGAAACCCCTATCGATTACAGTTAGCTAGACTGCACCGACCAGAATCTATAAACAATCAACCGATAAGTCAACACAATACAAAACAATTTCATATTCAAATAACAAATACGCGCTCATATCTATTATTACACTCAACTCATTCTAGAGTACTGCTGACTCTATCTCTAATGAGTAACACCCAACAGAGCAGGGTTGTCGCTTAACCATATGCTCTGATACCACGCTGTCACATACCGAAATTTTCGACTTTCGAAAATTCGACATCGATACTCACTTTATCGACTGCCGAGCAATCGAGTGCCGGAAACTCCAATAGTGAGGGTTTTAAAAAGAAGAAAAAGGCAGAAGAAGAAGAAGATAGAAGAAAAAGAGAAGAAAAGAACAACAGAACAACATCAGAACAGAAAACAATATCAGAATCTCACATCGTAGCGGAACAATATATAATAGATAAATGAATAATCTTTAAAACAAAGAACTATATCATTTTATACATACATAAATCATCAGAGTCAATATACAACAATGGACAGGTTATAAACTTGTCCTCATACAGAATACACAGCGGAATAAATACTATCAGATACAAATACTACGTCTCGCCATCCAGCTTATCTCCAAGCTCTAGAATATCCTGATAACATAACTCTAGGCTGCCCGTGTGGAAATTTGTGGGCACCCAGAGTTTAGAAGGGAACAATAAACTCCGAGTCAGTCATGGTGACTGGTGTGAGATCGTAAAACAGTTTATCTTTAAAACAACGACAAGATAATTTTAAAATAAATTTCGCAATGCTTTTGGAAAATGAAACTACCATAAGACCTCCCGCCACACACACAATGCAAACGCAGAATTGGAGGAGATTTCTTCTTATGATAGTCAAAGATGCTTACTACGCAAAAATCAAATCATTTTTGATATTATTATTAGTGCATAGTGTAGAAATCATTTCGAAAGTATAATATTAATCTTAGCCAGCATAGGCATTCCGCACTTATGCCTACTATAGCTACTATGTTCAATAGCAGGTTACCGCCACATTCCATAGCAGGTAATACAACTAAAACCGTACAAGTCACGTATTGTTTCTTTGGATTTCCAACAAATGGTCAGGCTAAGGAACTTCCTTTTCCACGATGGGTACGTCCCTGGAATAGACGACCCGAGAACCTAACCGGATCTCTGCCAACACAAGGTCGGGTTACCTCTGCAAAAATAGGTAACTACTGACATGCGTATGTCATCCCCCGATCGCAACCGATCTTCCCGAGGATCCCCGATTTCCAACAAACCACATAATAAGCAGTATCAACATAGGTTAAGTATCTGGGCTCCATACCATGATACCACCTCTATCCAGAAGGAATGACATACACTAAGGGGCGCTACTCCCTAGAACCTTGCCGCATCCTTCCTGTTTTGACCATTTCCGGGGTGTGAGGCTCGACGAAGTCTCGTCCACAAAGCTACGCTTTCTACAAAGCCCTGCTTCGGGTCAAACAAAAATGATCAACCTATGATCACAAAGATATAAGATCAAACAAATGATCATATCGCAAATGATCAAACACTGATCATTTCACAGCAACACTCAGTATGCCACGTTACCAAATTGGGAATATATCGCTGATAAATTTCAACTACATAACCTCTGAGCTCGTACTTCTCAGAGAAGGGTGTTAAGCTAAGAGAATAAATTCTCCGCCACCAATAGAAATGTATTTGAAAGAAATCAGCTTTATATCTCAATTTGTAACGTCAGACACACCATCCATACAAGTCTGTTCCGGGATCGAACAGAACCGAAGGCACTTCTCACGAAGCCCTTGCACATCCGGATAATTTCTAATCACGTCCGGACTTCCCGTCACTAAGGGTGATAAAACCTCTAAATCGGAGATCAGCCGATGTAGAGTAACTCGACGGTAATCCTTCCGTTTTCAAAAATATCCGGTCTTCAACACCGGTCTTCAAATGCAATTCATAACGACGTATCACATATTCGGAATGGGTTATACGACCCCATGGTCCTTTCCCGGTTAACCCGAATAGTGAGCGCTTATTCAAAAATAAGTGTGGCATTCAAATTCATCCAATTCACAACAAATACCATTCAAGGTAATTATCGATAGTCGGTTATTTAACTATCAATAAAGATGCGCAACATCATCAGATTCCAAATAATTTTCCAAATTATTTCATTTCCAAAAATATCTTTACTGGATATATTATTTCCACACTTCAATCATTTGAAAACAATTTCAAATCAACTTCCACATTTCAATTTATCTTTAAAAGATAAAATCTCAAAACAGTTCATTTCATATTGGAAAAGCATTTCCATACTTATTAAATAATAAGTAATTCACAAATCATTTATTTTCAACACTTGGAAAATATTCGATATACTTAAATTATAATTAAGTATATATTTCATCCTTTAAGGAAATCATTCTCTTTCACAAATTTTATTTGAGTCAATACGAATGTTATGTAAAACATCGTTACGACAACTCAAAATCACTAGTATAGGGATTCGAAATTTAGATAGATATATAAATCCCAATACTATATAAAACATTTCCTTTCGGAAATCATTTACTATAACAACAGTGTTATAGTCCACCATTTCCTTATTTCTCGAAAACGTCTATTTCAACAATAAATGTTGAAATCTATGATTTCGATATTTAACACGTTTTAAAACATCTTTTAAAACAATTACTTCATTTCGTAATATCACTTTTCCAAAACATATCCATTTTATTTAATAATATATTCACTGTCCAAAATCGTGAATATACTTCACTAACCACATTTCAATATTTTCTACACATTTTATTTCAAGAATTATCCACTATCCAAAATCGTGGATAAAATTCCCTTAATAACTTCTATAACAAATTCATCAAATTTGATTGATTTCGAATTTATAAAACAACGTTTATAAATTCTATTTCTATTTTCTAACAACTTCAATTTAATAAATCCCCTTTATTAACAATTCGATTTATAAATCTTCTTTAATGACCTATTCCATTTATACTCAATGTATATACCAAAGGTCCATCTTATAAGTTAATAACTTACAATTCATTTATTTTAAAAGAAATCGTTCTTTGAAATTTCATAGATTTTAAATCTTATTACTTATAAGATTTCATTTATAACCTTATTTTCAACCATAACCGAACTACTTTTATACTATTTATAAATCTCATCTATTAACCATTCATACTTGTTCAAAAATCTCAATTAAAATGCCGAAATCCAATTTATACTTCATTTTTAACACTTATAAAAAACTAGTTTTATAATTCCAACATTTGATTTATAAATATCAATTTGTATAAATCTTTTTATACAAATCGTTTATAGTTATTCAAAAATCCCAACTTAAACCATTTTATAAATAAATCGATTTTTATGTCAAAAATGACACATTGGTTATATTCCACTAACATTATAATCTCCATAACTTTAAATTTATAACATTTATTTATTTAAAGTAAATCAATTCAAAATTTCAAATAAAACGTATACTTAAAAATCTCTTTTAAAGTTAAAATCGTTATTTTTAAACTTCAAAACTTGACTCCGATGATGCAACAGCACCAATTAGTCAATCACAACATTCAATATCATATATCAACATGATAACAGAATATACATCAATATCTGTAAATAAATAAATACAGTTGAGGAATCCAGTTGGATCCCTCCAACCTGTTTCCCTGCATCCACAGATGTTAGCACAATACCAATTCCGCTCCAGTACGGAATTATCGCGGTATATGGGTTTAATAAATATTATCCGCTTACTAACGGCGCAATAGGGTCTCATCCGCTATACGAGGCGGGAAATCATCAATCCAATATATACATATGCCAATATGTATATATTGCTATATATATAGATATATCCTATTATATCTAATATCACATCCAATAGCAATCAATCAAATCAATAACTGCAAAAATTCCACATTCAATTTTGAGTGAGAAAAATCTCACCTTAGCTTTTAATTTGCCATCCCATTTTCATTCTCGGCTTGATTTCTCGATTTATACCTTGTATAAATATTTACACAATTTATTAATATTTGAACAGATCGAATAATAAATTTCATTTGGTAATTTTAATTATCCAATGGTTTTATTTAAACCAATTTCTCCTTTAAATAAATTTATTTTAACAAATTATTTTACTTTAAATCAGTTTCCTTTAATAAATCATTTTACATTTTTTTTTCTTTTTCACTGTAAAAATGTTATTTTCTATAAATAACAAAATATCAAATTTCCTTCTTCCTGCATACTCATATAAATTTAAATTAAAACAATTGTAAAAAATTCACTTTTAATTTATTTTCCTCTGCTAAAAATTTATATCTCAACAAAAATCATTACATCTCAAAATCAAATTGTAAACTAAGGATACCTTACTGACTTCAGAACTCGCGTGCCTAAACATCACTGCATTCTGATATTCGCCATGCTCGAGATCGAGCTTGCCCAAATCCTCGCCCCCAATCGTTCGCCTTCCAATTGCGAACGAAACTCGCGACGCCTGTCTTCGAGAACCCCAAATCGAGACCACTGCTTCAGCCCTGACTCCCTTGAGTTGCCAGCCCACAACCCCTATCGCGACAGTACGTCAAGCCTTGCCGTGCCCTAACTCGAAATCGCGAGATCCCTCCAACCTGACTCCACCACGCGCGCCCTCAAAGAAGTCGCGACCACGAACTCTAGTACCTCAACGTCGTTGCTCCCCAATCCAAACTCGCGGCGACTCCAACAACAACTCCACGCCTTAAATCGGAACCCAGCTTCCCACGCACTCGCGAGTTCGCGCTTCACAACACGCGGCCTCAAACATCACGACTCGATTTCGAGATTCCCCTCCCCGCGAGCCTAATTCAGATCGAGCTTCAAGGGTTTAGGCTTTGATTCAAAACCGAGCTCGACTCGATTTAAAATAGAGAGGCTCGATTTTTTTTTATTTTTTATATATGAGGTAAACGAATTTGATTTCTCGTTTGTGAATGAAGGAAGAGAGTCGCGGTTTTGATTTAAGGAGGGGGAAGCCATAGTTTTCTTTTGAACGAAAACAGATAGATTTGTTTTGAACGCAATGATATTCTTTTGAACTGCTCGCGTGATAGAGAAACAGAAGGGGACAATAGATCAGCGCGTTCAGATGTACGGTGGCTGTGATTTGATTTGTACAAAAGTTTAAATCAAATTTCAATTTAATCCTCAACGCATTTGCTTATCGTACGATCTCAAAACAACTCCGAAAAAATGCGAAATTTAAAATCCGGTAATAATACAATATTACGGATCCAATGGAACTCGTTTCGTCGAATTCCGAGACTGTGCCCCGGAACGCTATTTTCATATATCGGTTAAACGATATAAATTTCAAAACTGAACAAAACAGTTTTAAATTCGATTCTGGAGCTTCTGTTATCTTCAGTAATATCAATACGAATTTTAAAAGCTTTTGAAATATTTCTCTTCAACTTGAAATTGAAGATTCAAATTTTTTATCCAGTTTCAATAGATTAAATTATAAAATTTAATCGCCAAATTCCAAGTTATATTCGGGATTCAAATTAAATCATCGTTCAAATATTTAAAAATTAATTAAATATTCTCAATTTAATTGTTGAAAATTCAGGGTCGTTACAAGGCGCCTCGGATAAAGGTCCCAAAGGACCGGGGGTGGCATATCTCAGGTTTACTACCTGGGAAGGGGGTAACCGACCTTGTGTTGGCAGAGAGCCAGGTGGTTCTTGGGGCGTCCCGCCAGAGGCGTTCCCATGTGGCAGTAGGAAGTTCCTTAGCCTGACCATTTGTTGGAAAATCCAAAGAAACAATAAGAGCCCTTTACGATTGCAATTTGTATAACCTGTCTCCTCAGGCGGCAACTATAGCAGGCATAATATAATGGTACCTATGCTGGCTAAGATTAATATTATATATTTGAAATGATTTTGTACACTATGCACTAATAATAATATCAAAATAATTTCTTTTGCGTAGTAAGCATATTTGACTATCATAAGAAGAAATCTCCTCCAAGTCTGCGATTGCATTGCGTGTGTGGCGAGAGGTCTTATGGTAGTTTCATTTTCCAAAAGCATTGCGGATTACAATGTTTAAATTTCTTTTGTTGTTTGTTTTAAAGAATAACTATTTTACAATCTCACACCAGTCACCATGACTGACTCGGAGTTTATTGTTCCCTTTCTAAACTCTGGGTGCCCATAATTTTCCACACGGGCAGCCTAGAGTTATGTTATTAGGATATTCTGGAGCTTTGGAGACGAGCTGGATGGCGAGACGTACTCCCGTACTTGTTTATTTATTCCGCTGTGTATTCTGTATGAGGACAAGTTTATATAACTGTCCATTGTTGTATTGAGTTGTACATTGACTCTCATTGTTGTATTGTATAAACTGATATAGTTCTTTGTTTAAAAGACTAGTGATTATCTATTATATATTGTTCCGCTGCGAATGTGAGATTCTGATATTGTTTCTGTTTCTGTTTTTCTATTCTTTCTTTTCTTCTGTCTTCTTCTACCTCTTCTTTTTAACCCTAATGGTTCGGTTTTTTGGCATTCGATTGCGTGGCATGTGATACAGTGGACGTATTAATGTCGACTTTCGAGCGTCGAAAGGTCGAAAACGTTACATGTGGTATCAGAGCATTTGGTTAAGCGACAACCCTGGCTCTGTTGGGAATTACTCATTAGAGATAGAGTCAGTAGTACTCTAGAATGAGTTTGAGTTTAATAATAGATATGAGCACGTATTTGTTAGTGAATATAAAATTGTTTTAATTTGTGATAATTGGTTTGTTGAGTGGTATATGGACTCTGGTCGGTATAGTCTGGACAACTCTATCGATAGGGATCTCTAAACACTCGTACAGAACAATTCATCACGATATTGTTTTAAAATAGGGTAAATGAAATAATTTTACCCAAAGCTATTTTCGTAGATAAAGGAAATAGTCTTTGTAAATTATTATAGTATTTATGACTGCTTGGTTGTTTGGAAGTGATAACATTAAATTATTATCATTAAAGTTGAAAAGGAAATTGAAATCGTAACTCCAAAGTTAAGAAAAAAAATCCATATACAAATGGAATTTGAGAATATAAATTGTAAATGTGATTTGAAATTTGAAATGAAATTTCAGAGAAATGTTTTGAAAAGAATTGGAAAATTTTGGAGATTTGGAAAAGTTTAAATTACTTTTGGTTTGAAAATGAATTTCAAAAGTTTTTTTTGGAAAAGTGTTTGGAATGGATAAAAACACTAAACTCTTTTAGGTCGCTAGAAAATAATTCCGATGATGATCGCGACATCACCGGTGTTCATTTTCGAGTTTCCCAAAAGAGGAATTGTTACTGAACTATTTTAAATTAAAGTTGTTTGGAAAAATTTGGGTTTGGGTTGAAATTCAAAGGATAATTTGAAAAGACTCTGGAGTGTTATATAAAATATTTATGGAATATCATTAAGTTGTTAACTTGTAAAGTTTGAAGTTGTTATAATAAAAAAAATCTAACTTAAAGAGAAGTTGGATGAAAGTAAATGTGAAAGTGAAAATAAGTTGGATAAAAAGTGGATTGGAATAAAATTATTAAGGTGAAAAATAAATTGTAAATAAATGAATAAATTTACAGTTGTAGGTCAATGAAAATGAAATTGAATGTTGGAATTCATTTTGAATTTGTAAGCAAATAGAATTGAATTGGAATTGAATTTGATTTGTTATAAGCAAAGCGACGATTTGAGTGGTATATAAAATTTAAGTGGATAGAGATAAAACTTGAAATAGTTTTATTATAAATAAAGTAAGTTCGGAAGTGGATTAAAATGTGAAATCATAATGGTTTTGAATGGAACTAGTTAGTTAAATAAAATGAAATGTAAGTGAATGGATTCGAATTTTAAATGCAATGAAAGTGTGTTGTGACCCATTGAAATTGAATGGAAATGATGTGCTGTAGTTGTAAGCAATTAAAATTTGTATTGAAACTTTATAAATTGCTAATGGAATTAGTTTTGAATGTTTTACTTATGAAAACTACTTGTTTGTTATTGAAAACAAGTGAAATGTGAATAGATTTTATATATATGTCACTTACGTGTTTAAATTGAGTAAGTGCAGGTTTTTGGAAGCCGTTTGGCTGCATTTTGATCGCGCAAATGCTAATAAATAAACCGCTTTGCTTAAAATGCTAATAAAGGTACGCCTACGCAATACAAAATAGGAAATATGAACTGTTTTTGCTTTTCCGACCGAGTGGGTCGATGTATATATATTTATATCCCTTGTCAAATTGCAAAAGCTCCTCCGTACAAAGGAGACTCCCTCAAAATTTTCTGAAAATTTTGGGAGTTAGAAAATTGTTTTAAATTTTTTGAAAAATTTCATTAACGACAACTGATTTGGAAATTGGAATTCATTTTGAATCGAATTCATGTAAAAATTGAAATGAAAATCTGAACGGGAAATTTGGAAATAAAAGTATTGAGATTTGAAATGAATTAGTAAATTGAAGCAAATTATTTTATATGGAAGTGGAATTCAATTTGAATATAAACTTTAGTAGTGAAGTAGTAAAAATGAATATAAGAAATAATTGTATTGAACTTAAGAAATAAAGAATGAAATTCTTAAGTAAATGGGTATTTGGAATCCAATAAGTAAATTTGGACATTGTTGTTAAATAAAGTATACAGGGATTATAAAGGCTATAGGAAAATGGAATTGGATTTTGATTTCGAAGATAAGGTATGTATTTAAAAATTTCAGTACGAAATTTGATTGGGTTTTTGATTTTGCCACTTGTCATTTTGTTTTCTTTTGGAATTTGGGAGTCCGTAGGGACATTTGTAGTCGTACCGAGTTAGCCGCGCAAAGGAGACGCTGGCAAAATATTTTAAGAATTTAGAGAGTTAGAAAATTTTTGAGAAATTTTGGATAATTTAAAATTTGAATTTAAATTTAAATTTGAATTGTGAAGTAAAATAAAGTTGTTTGAAACTTATGGTTGAGTTTGGAAAGCTAATAAGAGAAATGGTAGTGTCTTTAATAAGAAGATTGGTTTGAAAATTTGATAAAACTGTTTGGTTTGGGGAAATGATAAACGGGTATTGAAGCATTCTTCTTAACTTGTAATTTCGGGACGAAATTCTTTTAAGGGGGGAAGAATGTAACGACCCTAAATTTTTGACATTGGAAATCCGAATATTTAATTGATTTTAAATATCTAGAAGTCAGTTTAATTTGAAATTCAAATACCAGAATGAATTTGGTAATTTAATTATTGAATTTAATCGTTAAATCTGTGTAAAAACCTGAATCTTCCGTTTTAAGCTGATTAAAAATAACCTGAAGGCTTAGAAAATTCATATTGATTATACTGAAGATAATAGAAGCTTCAGAATTGAATTTGAAACTGTTTTGTTTAGTTTTGAAATTTTATCGTTTAAATTGAATTTAAAAATAGCGTTCCAGGGTACGGTCTCGGAATTCAACGAAACTAGTTCCATTGGATCCGTAATATTGTATTATTATCGGATTTCAATTTTTGTAATGTTTGGAGTGATCGTTTGGCCGTACGATAAGCAAACGCGCTGAAATTAAATCGAAAATTTAATATTATAAATGGGTTCAAAAATCTATCTTCTCCATACGATCGAGTTAGGACTCGAAACCTTTTCCATTGTGTTCGGAATAGGCGTATAACATTATAAACGCCTAGCGGCATGCCTTGATAGGAAGTCGAAATTTTTGACTTCGTTTTCGAGTTGATTCGAATTTGAATTTAAATTAATAATATATATTTGTCCCTAGTGAAAAATAAATCACATCAGCCGCATTCCTTCCCATCAGAGCTTTTTGGCTTTCATCTCATGGTCACCGTTCACCTACCCCTACACGCAAGGCATATTTCGCTCATTTAAACGAAAATTATCACGCTGCCTTCTGATGCTTCAATTAAATTTCGAACAAAGAAAAAGAAAATGGCTTCAACTAAATCGCGAAACCCAGATCAAGAATGCCGATACCCTTCCTCTCTTCTTCCTTTGAAAAACTCCTTCAGTTCGTATTCGAACGAAAGAAAAAAAAATATTATCGCGACCGAAATCGATCGCGATTTCTCGTAGGCGCGACAACTTCAAGGCGTGTGGCTCAGGAAGGTGATGGTGGCAGACTTCGCGAGTTCGAATCGAGGCGGCGATCATTTGGGGGAAATTCGACTTCGCGACAATGAAGAGACGCGTACTTGCGCGCTCGCGTAGGGGACGGCGAGGCTAGGGCTCGTGGTGGGGCCGCATTCGCAAGTGCTCGAGTCGATGATTGCGGTTGGTCGGCATGGTGAGGCTGCAGTTCAAAGCCGCAGTCAAATCGAGGTAAGGGGGGCTAGGGTTTCGATCGTCTGAAGGTATATAGTTGTTATTTTAATTGAATTTGATAAAAATATATTTATGTATACAATGAAACAGAAGAAAACAAATAGGAATTTTAAAACTGTTATAGAGTTTATATAAAAACTGGATTTTGAAATGTATGTAAGTTTGAAAGGGATTTTTATTAGTATTTAATATATATATATATATATATAGTAAACAAGAAAAAAAATATTCCAGTAAAGGTATAAAATTATTGTGTTCTTAATCAAATACATATTTCTAAACAGAAATTATTAGATATATAGATGAAGTTTGAAGAAAATAGATTTTTAATCTATATAGATTATTTTCGAAGAAAAGAATAAAGTAAATATACATATATAACCAATTTCATTTACTAGGTAATTTTACAATATATGATAAAGATAGATTTGTTTAATAAAATTTATCTAGTTGTTTCAGTTGCTAAAAATGATTATTAAAAGGAAATTTAATAATTAATTAATTCAATCTATTTAAAATGGGAGATTAATTTGTTGACTAATTCAGATATTAATAAATTGTATAAAATTGTTTATACAAGGTCTAAACGGTGAAGAAAACAACCTGGAATGGAAATGGATTGCAAATTAAAGGTGAGATCTTCTCACTCAATTAATATTGAATTGCAGTTATTGATTGATTGCCTGATTATGATAATATATATAGTAGTATATAGCAATATATATATATATTGGAATATATATATATATTGGAGTTGTTGATTTCCCGCATTATATAGCGAATGAGACCCTATGCGCCGCATAATAGCGAATGATATTTTTATAAACCCCATATACCGCGATATTCCACCTCGAAGTGGAATTGGTATTGTGCTAACATCTGTGGATGTAGGGCAATAGGTTGGAGGGATCCAACTGGATTCCTCAAATTATGTGAATTTGTTTCATATATTGTGATGTGATTGTTTATAATATGTATGTGATTATATTTGTGATTGGAATTGTTGAAGGCTATAATTTAGCCGAATGTATTTTTGGTATCGTTGGATACCAGAAATAAATAAAATTGGATTTTTGAAATTAAAGTTGGAAGTTTTAAGTGAATTCTTTTGAAAGGATTGAATAAATTTAAAAGAAAGAATTTAAAAGTATAAAAGTTGATTTTTGTAATCTTATCGAATAAATTCCAAAATATGGCAAAGGATTTTTAATAAAAGGACTTTAAGTAATATTGTTTAAAGGTTGAAGAATTTATTGAAAATGGAATTTTAAATAACTTGGGAAAAAATAAGGGATTTATTTTAGAAGGTGATAAAATTTTCTTAAAACCATTTGACGATTAATCTGGTATTGGAAAATAAATCTTTGGGGAATTAATAAGATAATTAATGTGGTGTTTGAAATGAAAATTTATTTTGTGCTGAAATAAACTTGGAAATCAACTTGAAATTGATTTAGTGTTTGAAAAATAGATCGGAAATCGATTTGAAAAAAAAATTGATTTAGTATTTGAAATAAATTTAGAAATCAGTTTGGAATTGATTTGGCGTTGAAATAAAATTGAGAAATCAATTTTAATTTGATTTGGAATTGAAAGTAAATATTTGAGAAATCGATTTGAAAATCGTATAAAAAGTGAATATTAGGGAATGTAAATTCAAATTGGAATTTATAAAGGAAAGGGAAATTTGTTTTAAAAATAAACACTAATTTATTTTTAAAGTGTGGAAATAAATTTACGGATTTGGAACGTAAATTTAAAATAAATCGACAAGGATTTATTTAATCGGTTTAAATGGACCATTTTGAAATAGAAGTGTATTTTCCTTGAAAAGCCGAGTATATTTCCAAAGTAGTTTTAAATTTTAAATGATGAAATTCTGAAATTGGATTTTAAGGAATATTTGGGAGATAAAGTATTTGAACTCGGCAGATTTCCAGTGGAAATGAATAAATATTTGGAAATATATATTCCGCGTAAGGAAATTGATTTGAAATTTGTTTTCAAAAGTTGAAGTGTGAAAATATGATTTGAAATTTGTTTTCAAAGTGATGAAGTGTGGAAAATATATATATCTTGCGAAGATATTTGAAATTTAATAATTTGGGAAAATTATTTAAATTGGTTGATTGTTGTGAATGTTATTGATAGTTAAATAACCGACTATCAATATTTGCCTTGGAAATGGCATTTGAGTTTGTTTTTAAAACAAGCGCTCATTATTCGGTTTAGCCGGGAGAGGACTTTGTGTCATATAACCCATTCCGAATAATGATACGACGTTATGAATTGCATTTGAAGACCGGTGTGAAGACCGGTTATTTTCGAAAATGAAAGGACAACCTGTCGAATGTCTCTGCACCGAGTTGCTCCGGTATAGAGATTTATATCACTCTTCTAGTGATGGGAAGTCCGGATGTGATTAGAAATTATCCGGATTTGCAAGGGCTTCTTTCGAAGTGCCTTCGGTTCTGTTCGAACCCGTAACAGACTTGTATGGTTGTATGTCTGACACTACACTTTGAGATATAAAGCTGATTTCTTTCAAATACATTTCTGTTTGGTGGTGGAGATTTATTCTCTTAGCTTAACACCCTTCTCTAAGACGTACGAGCTCAGAGGTTATGTAGTTGAAGGTTATCAGTGATATACTCCCAATTTGGTAGTGTGGCATGCTGAGTGCTGCTGTGTGTTGTTGATCAAAGCATGGCTTTGTTAAAAAGAGTAGCTTTGTGGACGAGACCTCATCGAGCCTCACACACCGGAAATGGTCGAAACAGGAAAGATGCGGCAAGGTTTCAGGGGTAGCTATCATGGTATGGAGCCCAGATATGTACCTGTGTGGTTGCTCCAATCTCATTTACTCTGTGTGATTGTTGCTTTGTGATCGAGGCGCCTCGGATAAAGGTCCCAAAGGACCGAGGGTGGCATATCTCAGGTTTACTACCCGGGAAGGGGGTAACCGGCCTTGTGTTGGCAGAGAGCCAGGTGGTTCTCGGGGCGTCCCGCCAGAGGCGTTCCCATGTGGCAGTAGGAAGTTCCTTAGCCTGACCATTTGTTGGAAAATCCAAAGAAACAACACGAGCCCTTTACGATTGCAATTTGTATAACCTGTCTCCTCAGACGGCAGCTATAGCAGGCATAATATAATGGTACCTATGCTGGCTAAGATTAATATTATATTTTTGAAATGATTTTGTACACTATGCACTAATAATAATATCAAAAGAATTTCTTTTGCGTAGTAAGCATATTTGACTATCATAAGAAGCAATCTCCTCCAAGTCTGCGATTGCATTGTGTGTGTGGCGGGAGGTCTTATGGTAGTTTCATTTTCCAAAAGCATTGCGGATTTCAATGTTTAAAATTCTTTTGTTGTTTGTTTTGAAGAATAACAGTTTTACGATCTCACACCAGTCACCATGACTGACTCAGAGTTTATTGTTCCCTTTCTAAACTCTGGGTGCCCATAATTTTCCACACGGACAGCCTAGAGTTATGTTATCAGGATATTCTGGAGCTTTGGAGATGAGCTGGATGGCGAAACGTACTCCCGTACTTGTTTATTTATTCCGCTGTGTATTCTGTATGAGGACAAGTTTATATAACTGTCCATTGTTGTATTGAGTTGTACATTGACTCTCATTGTTGTATTGTATAAACTGATATAGTTCTTTGTTTAAAAGACTAGTGATTATCTATTATATATTGTTCTGCTGCGAATGTGAGATTCTGATATTGTTTCTGTTTCTGTTTTTCTATTCTTTCTTTTCTTCTGTCTTCTTCTACCTCTTCTTTTTAACCCTAATGGTTCGGTTTTCCGGCATTCGATTGTGCGGCATGTGATACAGTGGACGTATTAATGTCGACTTTCGAGCGTCGAAAGGTTGAAAACGTTACACCTATGACATTCTTGCCTTCAGGTTCATCAACTAACTCCCATGTTGAGTTTTTTTCAATGGCATGCATCTCCTCTGTTATAGCAATCTGCCACTCTTTCTTTCCCGCAGCTTCATCAAAGTTAATTGGATCAGTAGCTAATAAAGCAAAGCTACAAGAATTATAAATTTCGGTTAAGGATCTAAATTTTCCAAGTGGATTTTCGCTGCTACTAGAGGTTCCAGATAATGCTGAATTTGAAGATGTTGGTGTTGTATTGCTACTGCCACCAGTTGAGGAAGGACTAGAACTTCCAGGTGATGTGGATCTTAAACTTACAGGTGATGAATCTGGATCCTCAATATCAAAACTTGTAGAAATCTGATCAGTTTTGCCTCCATGGTTAAAATTCCAGCTTTCACGTACCTCCTCATTAAACTTAACATCTCTGCTAATTATCACTTTTTTACTTATAGGGTTGTATAGACGATATGCTTTAGATAGCGGAGAATAGCCAATAAAGATACATTTTTCAGTTTTATTATCAAGCTTAGAGCGGGAATGTACCAAAGCATACGCTACACAACCAAATACTTTTAAGTGGCTTACCCAAGGCTCCTTACCCCTCCACGCTTCGTATGGAGTTTGATTAATGACAGTCTTTGTTGGAGAAATATTCAACAGATACACTGCAGTGGCTACAGCTTCTCCCCAAAATTGATTTGGAAGACCTTTTGCTTTCAACATACTCATAGCCATTTCCACCACTGTACGATTCTTTCGCTCTGCAACACCATTTTGTTGGGGTGTGTATGGTGCTGTAAGTTCCATGCGAATGCCATGCTCATCATAGAATTTGGTAAAATCATTAGATAAAAACTCACCGCCCCGATCTGTACGAAGAGCCTTTATGGCTACACCACTTTGTTTTTCCACCAAAGCCTTGAATTTTTTGAAATATTCAAAGGTTTCTGATTTGTATTTCAAGAAATAAACCCAACTCATACGACTATAATCATCTGTAAATAGTAGAAAATAACAACTCCTACCAAGCGACTCCATTTGCATGGGCCCATATAAATCAGCATGCACAAGTTCAAGACAATTTGAAGCCCTCCAAGATTTTCTAATAGGAAATGAGTGTCTACTTTGTTTTCCATAGACACATCCTTCATAGAAAACAAGTTCACCAATTTTTGGCAAGCCAACAACCATTTTCTTTTGACTTAACAGTTTAAGCCCATTCACATTCAAATGCCCGTAATGTAAATGCCATAATTCATAATCATAATATTGCCTAACAACTAAGGCTCTATTAACACAACTTGACACATCAAGGGGAAACATCCTATTTTGTGTCATGCGTACATCAACTACTAGTTGACCCGAATTTTTATCACAAATAATACATGAATCACCTTTAAATGTAATTGAATATCCACTAGTCATTAGTTGACCAATACTTAGTAGATTATGGGCTAAACTAGGCATAAATTTGCACATCATGAAGAAGTTTAACATCACCTTGTGTAGATTTGATAGCAATTGTACCTTTTCCTTCCACCTGCATTTGTTTGTCATCTCCAAGTCTGACCTCTCCTTTTTGTGACACATCAAGATCCTTGAACAATGACTTTGCCCCAGACATATGGTTGGAACACCCGCTGTCCAAAAACCTGACTGCATTGTTGCCTGCTCCATGTTGATTAGGTGAATGCACCACGAACAATTTTCTTTCCTCATCAGCTTTTTCTATAAAATTGGCTTGCTTTTGCTCATCCTTCTGTCTATTCCAACAATCAACTTGCTTGTGTCCGAATTTTTAGCAGTAATGACATTGGATATTGCTCCTATTCTGATATTGATTTCCAAATTGACCACTAACTCTACCATCATGATGACCACGCCCACGGAAGCCACCATGACTTCTACTTTTGCCTCTGCCTCGACCACCTGAATTATCATATTTTTCCTTATTAGACTCTCCATTCACTTGAAAAGCCTTCTCTTCAACCTTTTCAGATGTCCTGTTAATCCTCTCTTCATGTGCTATCAAGGAGCTCTTCAGAATGTCGAAGCGGTAGGTGGTTAGATTCTTTGATTCTTCAATTGCAGAAACAACGTGATTAAATTTTGAGGTTAAGCTCCTCAAAACTTTGCTGATAACAGTCTCATTATCTACATCATCACCATAGGTCTTTCTTTGACCCACAACTGTAGAAACCCTATGCAAATACTCTTCCACGGTTTCTTTTTCATCCATTGACAAATTTTCAAAATCACATCGTAGAGTTTGCAATTTAATGGAAATTACCTTTTCATCTCCTAAATACTCATTTAGAATCTCCCATGCCTCCTTGGAAGTATTTACTGTTGCAATTTGAGGAAAGATTTCATCGTCAACGGCTTGTTGGATCATAAAAAGCGCCTTGGAATCCTTCTTCCGAGTCTCTCTTAGTTGCTGGCTAGGCTCGTCAGTATCAGTATCGGAAAAACCATCTTCCACTAAGTTCCATAATTCTTGAGATTTGAAAAGAGTCTTCATCTTAAGACTCCAAAATTGATAATTTTGCCCCTTAAAAATCGGAATAAGAGGCTGAGAGGAGTTGATGATATTTGCTGCCATTTTTTTTATGGAGATAGTGAACTGAACCTGGTTATGAAAAGCTCTAATACCAAAAATGTTAGTAAGAGAAGAGGCAGAGATATAACAATAAACTGCAGCAACAAACAAAACTAAAATTTTATTGCATACTACTTAAAAACATCAATCCAAACATTATTTAAATAGCTGTAATTTTATATTCAACAGCCAGAAAGATAGGATCACTAACACAAATATAAATAATAATATCCTAAATAACAGAATCTAAGTTTTGAATCATTCATTCAACAGTGGAGAAAAACAAAGCCTTGTCTTTTGCTACACCAAGAAATACAAATCGACCCGCAAGAGAAAATATAGCCTAGCATAGATTTATGATCTCTTAAATATCCTCCTAAATCAACATACACAAATTTGATAAGTAATTGTTTTGCTTGAAAGAAGAATTAAGTAATTGTATAACCTATAGATTTGAGAATTATTAAGCTAAAAAAAATTAAATTTGTTGAATGTGAATGATAAGAGAAAAAGTTTAACTTAAATAAAATTCAAATTAAGTTGTTATAAAAAAAATAATGTATAAACTTAGTTAATGTTCTAAGAAAGTAAAAAAATGATAAATAAAATGAATGTCATTAAAATAAATATTAATCAATTGAAAGCAAATCGTTTGAATGTAAATACATTAAATTGTAATCAATCAAATGTGAATGCAATGAATATTGATTGATTGAATTAAAATGGATTGAAACCAAATTAGTTGAATATAAATCAATTAAAAGTGAATGAATTGAATATAAATCCATTGTATGATTAACGAATGAATATTAATACGTGAATGTTAATCAATTTAGAAGTAAATAAAGCGAATGCAAATAAAATTGGATGTGAATGTAAATTAATTGAAACCGAGTCAATTAAAATGTTAATGAAATGCATGTTAATAGAAATGGAAGTGTATGAATGGAAATGTTGACATTGAATAATAGTATGATTATGAATAAAACTGGCATGGATATGATTGTTTGGATGTTTCTTTTATTGCATGGCTATGTTTGCTTATATAGTTGTTGTATAGTTATGTTATATATTGCTCTTTCCATATACATATTCTCATCTATTTTGAGTGTTTAGTAGGTATGAAAGGGCGTATGCTAGTTTTTGGGGCTCGCTTGCGCGTAATTTTCTTTTGCTTGCTTAATATGAGCAACCTCGCTCGTATTATTAAAAATAAGGTACGTGTCTCGGATTACACACCGCGATTTTATATTCTTTCCCTTCAGGATGCATCATCATTGAGATGAGATGTATATTTGATATATATATTGGGTATATTTATGTTATATATTATATTGTAAACAATTTCTGACCGAGCCACGCAAAGGAGACTCTGTCGAAATTTTCCGTAAATCCGGGAGTTAAAAAAAATTCGAGTTAAAATTTTTTATAGCTTGTTTATATATATAAGTTATAATTTTCGTAAAATCGATATTGGGTGGCATAGTAGAAGAGTAGTAATAGTTTTGCAAATAAGATGTTTATGTTTTATAAGTTAATTATTTTGACCTAAGTATACCAAGTGTTAAATTCTGTACTTAGCCCTTTTCGAGGACGAAAAGTTTTGAGTGGGGGAGAATGTAACGACCAGTATTTTTAACTATTTTAAATTATTGAATTTAATATGATTATTGGATAAAAATGGTTAGAAATAAATATTTAATGATTATTAATGTAATTTATTGGAAGATTAAATTGTTTAAATTTAATATTGAAAATTATTTGAATAATTGATTTCTGGATTTTGAAACGCATATAAATTTATTTCAGAATTAAATTAAAATTAATTGATTTTGAAAAGCTATATATCGCATACGATCTAATTAGGCCTCGAAACTAGTCTTATTGTGTTCGGAATGAGGGTAAAACATTATAAACGCCAGGCACCACGCTTCGTTTGGAGTTCGAAGTTTTCGTGGCTATTTGTTAGATATTTCTAATATAAAATTAATTATTTCTTTCCTAACTCATTCAAACACTCCATGTTTTTTACCAAACCTGTTCCTATTCCCTCGTTCTCTCTTTTGAATAGCGGAAGATCTAAAATATGAGAGAGAAAAAACTGCCGATCGAAAGCGAAAAAAAATGGGGCACGCTATCGAATTCACGTTCGAATTGGAGATGGCGGCGACCTGGAGGAAGAGGCACGATGGCGAGATGGGAGGAGTCGCACGCGTTTAGGGTTCGACGTCGACCTTTGTACGTGCACTATTCTCGACCGTGGGAGACGAGGTGGCGCGGCGGCGCGATGGGGTTTACGTTGTGGTGCGGTGCTTAGGGGAACGTCGAGGGTTAGCGCGACTTGCTTGTTTGATCGAAAAAAACATATAGGGGAGGACTGCAGCATGAAGGGCTGGGAAGCCTCGTGTGTAGAGGATTAGGTATTGACTTATTAGTTGTGTTAATTAAATTATTAATTTAGTAAATTAAATTTTAATTACATCGTTATTAATAAATTCGTAATTAATGCATACGAGGTCCATTTCGGGTGAAATGAATTGCGTTGGAACCGTATTGACGTCATCTACAGCTTGACATCGAGTGGCATTTATTTGAAACTGAAACAAATAAAGGTGAGAGGTTATATGCTCACAAGTACTAAATTTTTTTATGTAACGACCCACTATTTTGGACCATTCAAATCGACAATAAATCCACACATGTCGGACTTGAATAATTCAAAACAATAGATTGTTAATTTAAATTTGGCAAAACTCAGAATATACAGTAAATAAATCAATCACAGAATCACAGACACAGAGTAATAATACGCAGCGGAATAGATAAAATAGTAGTTCATGAAGCTACTATATAAACATCAGAGTTAGAAATAAAATACAACAAAATATCTCAAATGCAGTGAAGTCTTCAGTACAACAAATGACTTCTCTGAACAAATCAACTAGAAGAGCTGAAAGCTGAGGCGATAGTTGGATCTCCAAAGGAAGCTCCAAACTCCAAAGGTGAGTCTCAAATGCTGTTTCACTCGGTCTGACCCGAGCGTAAAGCAAAACACAAAACACTCGAGTCAGGATTAACATTCTTATATACATAAATCCAACTCAAGTGAAATATCAACTGAAATACAAGTAACTTAAAGGATGTTTGGGATAACCATCCTCTAAGGATCTTCAGAACCATCTACAAGGTGGAAATATACATTATAACACCGTGGTCATTTTAAATTTATTTACTTCAAAAATCAAAATATCATTTTTCATTTCAAATATATCTATTTTCCAAAATAGTGTATGTTCATTAAATAATTTATAAAGTAAAGTATTTATAATTTCCTCAAGTCTCACAAATCGATTCAAATTACTCAAATTCCCAATTCAAATTTATTCAAACCTCAATTCATCAATTCAATTCAGTTCTAAATATACCATTTAAAATTTCAATATATTTCAAAGCTTTAATATTCAACATTTTCAAAGTTAAATTTTACAGTTTCATATAGCACTTGATTTAACTTTATTATTATCTAATCAGGTAATATTCACTTAATAAATTCAATATCATTTAACTAGCCTTAAATTTCATTTTTACTAAATATTTCCTTAAATTTATTTAAACAAGAAATATTCATTAAATTATTTAAATCAAACTCAAGTTATAAATCATATCTTAAATTCCAATTTCAATAAGCTTTATATTGGTTTAATTAAATAAAATTCTTTACTAATATTCAAATTATCTTCCCAACCTTAACTTATTCAAATTTTTACCAAAAATCTATTTTGGAACATAAATTTAAATACTCAACCATATTATATGTATTTAATCAATCTTAATTAGATTAAATATCATTATTAAATCCATATAAATCATTTCCATTTATATATAATAATTTAAGGCTCAACATTTAATAAAACCATATATTTCTTTCCAAAACCATAGAATTTATTTTTCAAAATATTTATATATGTGGACCATTGGTGTTTGTATATATATTTATCATAGGGTTAAGTGATACGGATATTTATCATTTCAATCCGAAATTTTAAATATATACGGGTAGAAATCATTTCGACCCGTAATCCCAATTTTAATTCAAATGAAAATCGCTTGGGTTTATCATTTCAACCCATAACGATTTTCTCCTATTCTAAAGTCCGTTCGGGTATGTATCATTTCAACCCATAGTGAATTCTATACTAACAGGGAACTTGCAGAGTGATAACAGATAAAAATATAACAACAAGCATATATCATTAATAACAATATAATATAAACAATAGGATATGGTGTCATATCCCACAGGTGAACAGTTACAGATAATAGCATAGATAATAATTCAAATAACTACAGCAGCATATTTCAATTGTCGTTTCAATTGAAATCAAAATTAATAAATAAAAGAATGTTAATCGTGAGTGATTGCTCACCTTTCGAGGCTAGAGAAATTTGGACGATGAAACGGGTTACGGATTCTGTAACGACCCTAGATTTTAATTTAATTTAAATTAATAATTTATTGAATTTTGGAGTTAAATTTATAATTAAATGAATTTTTGAATAAAATAGTAAAATAAATCGATTGAATGAAAGCGAGTTTCCCCGACTCGATTTCGAGTGAATTTGAAAATAATAAATATATAGATATATATATTTTGACTTGAGTTTAAATTATAAATAAATAATTGATAATAATATTAAATATTTGAATTGATGGTTAAAGATGGTTTGAGTTTATAAAATTAATATAAGGTAAGTTTTAATAAAAATAGAAGTAGAATATTTGTTAAAATCTAACAACAATTTAGAATAGAAATTTATTTACATTTCAAAGTAGTAAGATAAATAGAGAAAACAAATAAACATAGAAATTGTCATTTTTAATTCTTGATAGGTATATATATATATGTAAACAAAAGATAAAACAAAATATCTCCAAGCTTGAAGAATAAGATAAAGTAAATATATATATGTAAGTATATATGTAAGCATGAAAGCTGCCAGCCGAAATCAAGTATGGCTAAAGCAAAACAAAAAAATATCTTCACACAAACAAATGTAGGTACATACAAAATAAACAAAGACAAAATAAAATATGTAAACCATCCCTATATCATCTCTCAGCCGAAAGTAAGGAAACAAAGTAAACAAAAAAAATATATATTTAAATAGGTATGTAAGTGTACAATATAGGCAAAGTCATTTAATGCTAGTAAGGCAAAACATGTTGTACAAATATGATATAGCCTGTACACTCTCTCCTCTATAGCAGCCTTCTCTTAATTCGTCCATTACAAAACTGAGAAAAGAATATCATGCAAAACATAAACAAGAGTTCAATTTAAAAATAGTAACTTCAACCTGATCAGAGATAAAGGGCTTCAGCAAATAAATTACAAAGGATTTTAACTCGAAGCTCTGTTCTTTCTTCAATAACAGCAGCTAAGTTAATTCAAAAGCAAGTAGGACCAAGATTTCAAGTTCCAGGCCTCTGTTTTGTCCTCTATTCTTCAATCTCTGTGAGTAACACTTTGCTTTTAAAATTTAAACTTGATTTTGGTTGTTTGATCTCTTCTAGAAACAATATTGTTGTGTGTATATTTACAAGCACATATATGTGGATAGTTGAAATGTTTTGTGCATATCTGTTATTGTGATATGTCTGTTTTATTTCCAGACCCAAATTGCAAAACAAATCACTATCTGTTGATTTACTCATTTTTGAACTTAGGATTTAAAGTGAAATTTGTTTGTTTTAGTATGAACAAAAGTCTAATAATTTATTTGAGTCAAAATATTGGGTAACTTATCTGGAAACAAAGTTTACAGTGAGATTCTTATTTAAGTCAAAAATTAAAACATGTTATTTTTAATTTCCAGGATTATAATTCGAATATGTATATCAAAACATGATTTTTGAAACGAGAATTACAAATTTTAGTGGATGGGGTTAAAAGCAGTTCGAAGTTGAACTGGAAACGGGTTTCCACCGTTTTCTGGCGATCGATGGTCGCGGAGCTCTCGAGATTCAGTCGAGACGTGGAGGGATGAACGGAGATTCGAGGAAAAATGACGGGTGAAGCTCCAGTTCACCGTGGCGATGGCGGCGACCCAATTTAAAATTTAAACCTAGTTTTTAAGGGGATCATGTATTTGATTTGTTCGCCACCACCAAGGGATCGAGTAGCGCGAGAGTTTGGGAAGTGGAAGCTAGGGGGTAGACGCGTCGATGACCGGAGTGGCGAGGTTTATCGGTGGTCAGAGATGTGACTTCGAGGAAGATTTGGACATGGCAGTTGTCTCCAGTTTTTACTGGGAAGCTTGATTTTTGATTCGAGGCAAGTGAGGGTGTTTTGGTGCTCAGTGGCGGTTTCCACGATGATGTTTGATGTGATGGAGAGTTCGTCGGAGGTGGTTGGTGATTCCGGTAGTTGTGCACGTACACGTGCAAACGTTGTATCAGGTGGTTGCGAATTAGGGTGGAGAAGAAGTTCCTGGCTCGGGGAAGACGTGTGAGTGACTCGAAGTGGTGGGTGATTTTCTTGAAGATGAGAGAAGAGGAGGGAAGCTCGAAGTTTAGCACGGGGATATACGTGAGATTCTCGAAGCAGTACTCGAGTTTTATAGGGTAGCCTCGGGTTTATTTATGTTGCCAGTTATAAGGTCTGTTTGGTTTTAAAGTTTAAAAATTTGAGAGTAGGGTTTTAACAGAGTTTAAAACAAAAGAGTTTAAGATGGATTCAAATTTACTTTGTCTCCTAGTTTTAAATAAAACAAGCTTTATAAAAGAATAAAATGTTTTAACAACTTTAAAAAAAATGTTTAAAAGTATATTTTAAGGTGTGTTAAAATTTGCTAAGGTAAATGTTGTATTTATTTGAATCTAGAATTTGAAATGAGAATTTGATCATTTAATAAGAAAATGTTTTATCTTTAAATAAATGAAAATTAAGGATTTGAAATTATTAAGTAAAGGAATAATTAACTAATTTGATAAATTAATGATTGGATTTATTAATTTAGTAATTAAAAGTTAAATTAGTAAATTAAGGTTTAAGATAATTAATTGGTAATAAATGGATAATTAAGAATCATTAATAAAATAATTAGTGATTAAATATATGATTTTAAAGGTTAAATAAAATGATAATTAACCATAAGTAAATTGAGTTTAATTACTTAAGAATAGTAATTAAATAATTATGAATAGTTAATGAGGATCATTTACTTGAAATTTATTTGATAATAAATGTGAAGGGAATTTTTCATAGAAATTTAATCTGACTTAATTAATCAGATAATTAAATTGATCCTACTTATGGATGTTTGATTGTATTGAATGTTTTGAATTGTTGATATTCCCTGATCTGTGATGCTTTGTGATATATTCCGATTTGTGTGTAATCTTTACTGCAGTTTATTTATCTGAAATTATATATATCTAGGATCTGTGAATAAAAGATAAGCGATATAGTTTATATCACTTATCAACTATATTTCTGTATTCTGATCTGTGATGATTGATTGATGTGCATTATTGTGTGTGAAACCCCTGGACTACACTTTACACACAAATATGGATTTCACGTGGAAATCGGTTAAGTCACAAATAATTTAAATTTAATATTTTTGAAATTGAAATTTTAATTTCAATTGATTTTGAAATCGCAAATTTGGGTTTAAAGTGAAAAGCTTTTGAAATGGAATTTCAAAGATAAGTCTTATTTTCGAATAACTTAATCGAGTTTTGAAAATTTAAATAATTAGATTTAAATTTGAATTCAAGTTTGAAATTGAATCCTATGATTTGGAAACTAGGGATAAAAGATGATATAAATGTGTTTGTATGAATTAAACCATTTTTAAAAGTATAAGTTGGGAATTTGAATTTAAACCAAGGATTTCAACTCGTATGAATGAATCAGATTTCCAAATTGAAAACTGTTGTTTTCGAATGATAAAAGCTTTTAGATAAGAAAAGAAATTCCAGTTTAAATTAAAGGAATTTCAAGTGAATTGAAAAAATGATTTTCCAAGTTATGAATGAATTCTTTTTGAAAGCTATGAATTAAATCTGTTTGTTTTTAACAGATTTAAAATGATGATTTATTTAAACCATTCGAAATGAAATTGTTTTGAAATCTATGAGTTAAATCTTTGATTTAAAGATTTAACGAATTAATAAAATTGAAAGGGAAATTGATTTGGAAAATCTATGAATGAATCTTTGTGAAATTATGTGAACTTTGTGAATTGAATCTTTTTGTTTAAAAGATTAAAATGGTAATTTGTTAAACCATTTGAAAAGAAAGTTTAGGTAAAAAGTTGTTACTTAATTGAAATCCCATTATCCATTTGTTTTTAAATATTTCGCTCACTATTCGGGTTAGCCGGGAAAGGACCTTTGGGTCGTATAACTCATTCCGAATAGTGATACGTCGTATATGGATAGCATTTGAAGACCGATGTTGAAGACCGGATATTTTTCGAAAATGAAAGGACAACCTGTCGAATGTCTCTGCACTGAGTCGCGCCGGTATAGAGATTTATATCACTCTTTTGTGACGGGAAGTCCGGACGTGATTGAAAGTTATCCGGAATTGCAAGGGCTTCGTGAGAAGTGCCTTCGGTTCTGTTCGAACCCGGAACAGACTTGTATGGATACATGTCTGACATTACACTTTGAGATACAAAGCCGATTTCTTTCAAATACATCTCTGTTTGGTGGCGGAGAATTTATTCTCTTAGCTTAACACCCTTCTCTGAGACGTACGAGCTCAGAGGTTATGTAATTGAAATTTATCAGCGATATATCCCAATTTGGTAATGTGGCATGCTGAGTGTTGCTGTGTGATGATCAGTGTTTGATCATTTGTGATATGATCATTTGTTTGATCTTATATCTTTGTGATCATAGGTTGATCATCTGTTTGACCCGAAGCATGGCTTTGTAGAAAGCGTAGCTTTGTGGACGAGACTTCGTCGAGCCTCACACCCCGGAAATGGTCAAAACAGGAAGGATGCGGCAAGGTTCTAGGGAGTAGCGCCCCTTAGTGTATGTCATTCCTTCTGGATAGAGGTGGTATCATGGTATGGAGCCCAGATACTTAACCTATGTGGTTGCTGCATTATTATTATGTGGTTTGTTGCGAATCGAGGATCCTCAGGAAGATCGGTTACGATCGGGGGATGACATACGCGTGTCAGTAGTTACCTACTTTTGCAGAGGTAACCCGGCCTTGTGTTGGCAGAGATCTAACCGTAATGTTAGGTTATTTCTCGGGTCGTCTATTCCAGGGACGTACCCATCGTGGAAAAGGAAGTTCCTTAGCCTGATCATTTGTTGGAAATCCAAAGAAACAATACGAGACTTGTACGGTATTAGTTGTAGAACCTATCATTCACTTATGGTGGCGCCCCACTGTTTGGATGGTAGCTATAGTAGGCATAGTTCGAAATGTCTATGCCGGCTAAGATTTATATTCTACTTTCAAAATGTCTTCTGCACTATGCACTAATAATAATATATAAAAAAGGATTTGATTTTGCGTAGTAAGCATCTTTGACTAACATAAGAAGAAATCTCCTCCAAGTCTGCGTTTGCATTGTGTGTGTGGTGGGAGGTCTTATGGTAGTTTCATTTTTCAAAAAGCATTGCGAATTGACTTTAAAAATCTCTGCTATTTGTTTTTAAAGATAAACTGTTTTTGTTGCTCACACCAGTCCCATGACTGATCCGGAGTTTATTGTTCCCTTCCTAAACTCTGGGTGCCCACCATTTTCCACACGGACAGTCTAGAGTTGGGTTTTTCAGATATTCAGGTTTAGTAGATTATCTGGAGCTAGTTCAGTTCTTGGAGTTCATGGACTGACGTTGCTTATCTTGGAGCATTCTATTGGAGACATTCTATTCCGCTGCTGGGGTTATCGTTTTCTATTCCGCTGCTATTTGTTGTATCATATCTCTGATGTATATTGATATTCATTGTATCACTCTGTTGTATCAGATATTGTATATCAATGTATTATTCTTTTATTCCGCTGTGTTATTTACTTAATGTTGTTATAAGCTCCCGAGAACCAGATTCGGCATTTGAATCTACGGCATTTTGAGTACAAGGGAAGTACGGGTGCCGATTTTCGAAGGTCGACTTTTGGGTCTTGACAGATTCAAGCACGAAATTCCAAAGCAGAGCGGGGTTGGCACGGATTCGACGAATAAATCTGATAACAGGAATCGATGAAACAATTAGAATCGGCTCGATAGAAACATGAATTATATATATATATATATATATATATTATTATTATTATTATTATTTCTATGAAATCCATATTTAATTTAAAGCAATATTGAAACAATATATATATATATAATTAAAAATCAATGTTTTAATTAAGCACACATATACAATTTTTTTAATAAAACCTTTGACGTATTTATATATAATAACAAACACTATTATACCTATATATATACTAATACAATCACCAAAACCATCTAAACTTCCTTTTAGATAAACTTTGTAAGCAGAACTTTATACTACATGTACATATATATAACTAACAGTAGACAAAAAAATATATGTATAAAATATGTAACTTAAAACGTCCAACATAATATAATATATATATAAGGTAGATAAGAAAATAGGCATAAAAGTACTCACGCAAAATCATAAGATATCGCATACCTAAATTTTACAGGTGACAAGTTTAATTATACTAGGCTCACATGAAATTGTGAACAGATTCGGGTCGTAAACAATTTACACGTAGGTCGTGAACAAATTCATGCGGTCCACAATCATCAGACAAATAATATCTCATGTGATATTGCAAACACAATTAAATTGAGATACATTTTTAAGCACACCTTTATTTGAAGCGCTCAGGTTTGTGGATTTTGAATGCAAAGTCGTGATATAGGCATTAGTTCTAATTCAAGATATTTCAACATGGAAACATAAATTTACATCAAGCAAATTGTATTATGACTCAACAGTACAAATTATTCATTACTGTTTTTTTTCTTTTAATTAAAATAATAATACCTAACAATATAAAACTAACAGAACATACAAAACTTTTTTTATTTTATCATATATACAGGTATATATTACTATATTATAATATAACTACTACAAAAGATTGTAAATATAATAGGATATATACTATAGCAAATATGACTACTCCAGGATTTGACAAAGAGCTACAGACATTACAAACTGATAAATATCTTTGTTTTAGTCATTCAAACTGAGAAGAACAAACATACAACAACAGAGCAATAATGTAATGTATATAAAACTATATATATATATAAATATATTTATATATATAAAAGAACAGGCCCATATATATACCTTACGAGAAGAGAAAAAAAAGAATACTCGGCCGAAGCTAGGGAGGAGGAGGAAGCACGCGTCCAAAGCGGAGGCTGCTGTGTGGGCTAAGCTACGATGGTTGTCAGGCCGAGGTGACTTGTCGAGTGGGAGAGGAAGAAGGCGTGGAGGGGAAGGAGTGGATGGTTGCGAGGTTGTAGCCGAGGCGTTGTGTTCGGGTGGAAGTTGTGGGCGAACGGTGCGAGTGGGCTCAGAGGCTGCGAAGTGGAGAGGCTAACGCAATGGGAAGAGAAGATGGGTCGCCGGAGGAGGATGCTCGCACACGGTTGATGTGAGCGGGGAATGCGTGTTGTAGGGGTGCTGGTGAAGCGCTGCTGCAGCGATGAGGGAATTTTGCTGACGGTTTGGCTTTGGTTTTGGAAAGAAGGAAAAAGGAAGAATTATATATATGGGAGATGATGGGTTACAGAGAAGAAAGCAACAAAAGAAAAGAAACGAACCAAATATACAGTGAACCGGTGAGCAAAGTGAAAGGCAAGAATAAATGCACAGTGAATTGAATACCAGCAGTAGAATAGGGATAGGCTAGAGTTACACAGCGGTTTGATGTAATAATGGTCACGCACTGATACAGCTGGAGAAATTTAGTGAAATTGATTGATTTGTACTGGTGTAATATTTTAATGGACAGGAAAGAAATCGTGCAAGCTACCGAAACAATTAATTATTTGTTTGGGCTGTACGTTAAAGATGTGTACACAAGGGAAAATGTAAAGCCAAAATGTGGTACCGCTACGGTGAATAGTTTATTGTTTCCGTCGCGTACTGGACCTCAAAATACAGAATTGGATATACCGCAAAGATCAGCATGACGAGACGATCAAAACGGTATACAGATACTGGTGGTACGATTATCCGATCAAAAGTCGATAATTGGTACCGAAAATGCTGCTATTTCGTACGGGAAAATCCAAACGGCGCTAGAAACGTCCGAATTTCGCGAAACGAATTTCGCAGTCTGATTCAAAAGGCTCTAAATAAATTTTCTCCTGTTGACATATTTTGGTTTCGGAAAACTTTTAAATTCACTGTTATTAACCGGTTTGATTTGAAATAAAATTTCACAGGAAAATAAACTTCAATATTATCAGATGAAAATTTACCAGTTGTTATATTAAAATAGACGTATTCAAAAAAAATAAATTTTTATTTTCAAATTTTATTGTTTAAAATTTCACAAAATTTCAATTAATTTAACAAATAAAATCACTAAAAGTTTTGGGTCGTTACACTCTCCCCCACTCAAAACTTTTCGTCCCCGAAAAGAGAGGAGGTAGGAGCATAGAACAACCAGACAGAAAAGGTAGGTTAAAAGACAAGATTGAACAATTAATTTGAAACTATATATAAATTTTACTTGAAATATTCATTTGAAGCTTCAATTGCAAATCAATTATCTTTAATACTTTAAAACCCATTTGCAAATTTCTTGCTTCCTTTATAAATTCCATTTGTGTTTAAATAACACCTTTATAAATATATGAAAAATATTTGAAAACAATTATTCACATTATTACTTATATTTACAAAGAAGCTATTTGAAAACATTAAATCCATAATTTATAAATTTATAAATTTTTATCTCAAGAAAATTTCCAAATATTATTAATAAATCAATGAAAAGGATATAGTCAACAAGGAAAAGGAGGAGGATTTGGAAAAATAGAATATAGGTGAATAAATAAAGCTGAGCAGATAAGGTGGATTCAAAAGAATAGCATCGGGCACGAACAATTAATTCAAACCATTAGAATTTCAATTCCAAATATTGATACAAAATTTTCTTTGTTGGAAATACTTTCATAATAAAATACCTTTATAACGAAACAAATTTTCTTTCGAAAATACTTTTATAACTCGATGTTTCAACAAGTTTATCCTCGTTCCTGTAGACTCTGGTAGTGCGTTGATCAGGCGCAAAACTAGAATTCTCCAGGTACTTAGTAGACTTGTTTCAACACCCAGTGAAAATACTGGAAAAACTTTTTAAAAACAGATATGGAAAGTACAATCCAAACAAAACAAACAAAACCTTTGTCTAACCATGGTTCGTAGATACACAATGGTTACGCCTGGATCCCCCAGGAAACAATCCATATCCGTAAGCTTTCTCAGCCTTGCGAGTTACGCCATGATGACTAGTAGAATGCAGGATACACAATGGTTACGCCTGGATCCCCCAGGAAACAATCCGTACCCCCAGGCAAGACACAGCCAAGCAGTTGCGCTACTATTCGCGACCTACATAGATGCAGGATACACAATGATTACGCCTGGATCCCCCAGGAAACAATCCGTACCCCTAGGCAAGACTCAGCCAGGCAGTTGCGCTATGTAGTCACGAGAGAAAAATAAGACTATGGGTAACGCCATGGAATTCGAAGGACACTCGAGTATCATATCCGGAAAACCAAAAATCAGAGAAATATCGATAGAATGAATCCAAGATGTGGCCACAAATCGGATATCAAGCAGAAGGCACTTTCCATATCTTTACTTCGAAAATATGTATCATATAGTACCTTTTCAAATCACTTTCAAATATCTTACTTATATAAAATCCATTATATATAAGATTTAATTTTCAAATCAAATACTTTCCAAAATCAATAGTATATCAAATCATACTTATATAGACTTCAATTATATAAGATTTCACTTTCAAATTGAGTATCTTTTCAAATCTATAGTTTTTGAATCAATTTCATACTCATACAAATCAATTTTATATAAGTTCGACAACTCCCAAATCAAGTATTTAGTAACACGAGGTTCTCAAATTTCAATATCAGTTCAATTTCAAAATCATATAAAATTTCACCAAATTATTTCTTCTCAAATTAAATATCTTTAGTTTCAAAGTTTCCAAAATAATAGGTTTATAAAATAAATCCAAATTTCCAAATCAATATAATTTAAGTGATCAATCCAATTCATTTCCAAAATCAAATGTTTTCAAAATCATCTTATACTTACGTAAGGTCTATCTTATATAAGGATCAAATTTTTCAAAATAAATTTCGCTGTATGAAGAGCCATATGGGATTGAATATCTTTGCTTTTATGGGTTATATCTTTGTAATTTAAATTGGAAATTTTCCTTTAGTAAGCAAAGATATTCTAACTCGACAGCTTTCAATTTCAGCGTCAAAATATATCAATGATATTAGAATATAAGATGTACATACGTCATCATTTCGCAGAATCACATTTGATCGCTCGCTGGATCACACAAGTTCGCTTTCGAACTAGTATTGTCCATTCGACTTCCCTAATGCGGATTTCGATATGGTTTCTTGACTAGAAGCCATCAGTCTCCTTGCATAGCCATATACTATGATAGAGAATTCTAGAATCGAGCCCAAAATCCATATCAAATATTCGCCATCAAGAATCGAATGAAAAATCCTAACACGAAATGGTGTAATCCACCTCGAACTTGTGTACTCAAACTGGGATCAAATTAATTATGCGAATAAAACAGCATACGTACAACTTATATATTTATTCCAACTTGTTAAATATATAGTTTCATAAAGATGTTACTAAGTTAAAACATTTAAACTAAATTTTATTCAAAATATTTTGAAGACCAAATTCTTTTCAAAGCATTTCAAATCTAAATTTCATATTAAAAGAATTCAAAATAGCCTTATTCATTTACTTAACAAAACAGTTTCAGCTTATTTAAATCATATTACTTCATACTTAGACATTCAAAACAAACTTATATACTTTATCAAAATACTTTTCAAAATTTCTTAGCTTTGAAAAGTTAACCTTGATTTGGAAGTGCTCGAACCTTCAAAATAGTTGAAGAAATCATTTTCAAATCCAAGAGTTGGAAATCAACAACAAATCAGTAAATCAATTTCAAAAGATAGGTTTATATCAAATTCTAAACTCAAGGACTGAACACCGGCTTACTTCAAATCATTTCAAATATATATATATATATATATATATATATATGTACATATATCTTTCGAATATCAAATCTTACTTCAGAATTTGAAATCAAAATTTGTTTCGCAAAATCACTCGCGTAGCAAAGCTACTGAAGTGGCCTATCCCCCACTTTGAAACTCAAAAATCAATGTCGATGATGCGTGCACTCATCACCGAAATTATTTTCCAGCGACGTAAGTGAATTCTGGACTTCTATTTTCTCAAACTTCTTTTGGAATTTCTTCGAAACTCATTAAAATCATTTGAAACATTTCTTATTTGAAAAATATTTTAAATCATATTGTTATTATATATTTCAAAATCTTAAAACCAATTTTAAAATACCGGAGTTCAATTCTCGAATTTCAAATTTAAAATCATTCAGTTATAAATCAAATTTCTTATATAGTTTTTTCAAAATTACAAATCCTTTCGAAACCTCAAATTCTTATTTTAAAAGGGTTTATAATCTTTATCGAAAACATTTCACTTTTATATATAGAATATAATCATACTTATCAAAATAATAATTTCGGTTTAGAAAACAATTTCTAAAATATAAACAAACCCGATTTTCAAAGGACGATTCATGAACGGATTTCAAAACAAAGATAGAGATTCAAATTAGAGGGACTCTTGTCAAATAGAATTTTGATTCAAAGATAAGCTCGAACGAAGATGAGATAATTAAATTTCAAAATAGAAGATGAATATACTTATATAAATCGCGGATGACCCTAGGGTCAACCGTGACTTCAGGAACAAGATCGATGTAGAATTCCAAGAAAAATCAACATTCGATCGCAAGAGATAGCGGCATCTAAACCAAAGATATAGAAATCTTCGGTGAATCAATGCCAATTGTGAAGGAGTTTCACCCCTTCACAAATCATTCAAGGGTTGGTGGGATCCTATTCTCATAGAGATCATTCGAAGTGGAGTCGTGGGATACTCCAGAATCAAAAGAATACAAATAGGGAGAGACAAGAATGAATTTTTGGAACCGCAAGGAACGTTCCAAAGTTCAGAGGAAATTGAGTCAAAAGGAAGAGATTCAAACTCGAACGAAAGTGATTCTGTAAATAAATTTACAATATATGCTAAGTTTTGCCTAGAGCCAAAGCTCTGATACCAACTGTAACGACCCGCTATTTTGGACCATTCAAATCGACAATAAATCCACACATGTCGGACTTGAATAATTCAAAACAATAGATTGTTAATTTAAATTTGGCAAAACTCAGAATATACAGTAAATAAATCAATCACAGAATCACAGACACAGAGTAATAATACGCAGCGGAATAGATAAAATAGTAGTTCATGAAGCTACTATATAAACATCAGAGTTAGAAATAAAATACAACAAAATATCTCAAATACAGTGAAGTCTTCAGTACAACAGATGACTTCTCTGAACAAATCAACTAGAAGAGCTGAAAGCTGAGGCGATAGTTGGATCTCCAAAGGAAGCTCCAAACTCCAAAGGTGAGTCTCAAATGCTGTTTCACTCGGTCTGACCCGAGCGTAAAGCAAAACACAAAACACTCGAGTCAGGATTAACATTCTTATATACATAAATCCAACTCAAGTGAAATATCAACTAAAATACAAGTAACTTAAAGGATGTTTGGGATAACCATCCTCTAAGGATCTTCAGAACCATCTACAAGGTGGAAATATACATTATAACACCGTGGTCATTTTAAATTTATTTACTTCAAAAATCAAAATATCATTTTTCATTTCAAATATATCTATTTTCCAAAATAGTGTATGTTCATTAAATAATTTATAAAGTAAAGTATTTATAATTTCCTCAAGTCTCACAAATCGATTCAAATTACTCAAATTCCCAATTCAAATTTATTCAAACCTCAATTCATCAATTCAATTCAGTTCTAAATATACCATTTAAAATTTCAATATATTTCAAAGCTTTAATATTCAACATTTTCAAAGTTAAATTTTATAGTTTCATATAGCACTTGATTTAACTTTATTATTATCTAATCAGGTAATATTCACTTAATAAATTCAATATCATTTAACTAGCCTTAAATTTCATTTTTACTAAATATTTCCTTAAATTTATTTAAACAAGAAATATTCATTAAATTATTTAAATCAAACTCAAGTTATAAATCATATCTTAAATTCCAATTTCAATAAGCTTTATATTGGTTTAATTAAATAAAATTCTTTACTAATATTCAAATTATCTTCCCAACCTTAACTTATTCAAATTTTTACCAAAAATCTATTTTGGAACATAAATTTAAATACTCAACCATATTATATGTATTTAATCAATCTTAATTAGATTAAATATCATTATTAAATCCATATAAATCATTTCCATTTATATATAATAATTTAAGGCTCAACATTTAATAAAACCATATATTTCTTTCCAAAACCATAGAATTTATTTTTCAAAATATTTATATATGTGGACCAACGGTGTCTGTATATATATTTATCATAGGGTTAAGTGATACGAATATTTATCATTTCAATCCGAAATTTTAAATATATACGGGTAGAAATCATTTCGACCCGTAATCCCAATTTTAATTCAAATGAAAATCGCTTGGGTTTATCATTTCAACCCATAACGATTTTCTCCTATTCTAAAGTCCGTTCGGGTATGTATCATTTCAACCCATAGTGAATTCTATACTAACAGGGAACTTGCAGAGTGATAACAGATAAAAATATAACAACAGGCATATATCATTAATAACAATATAATATAAACAATAGGATATGGTGTCATATCCCACAGGTGAACAGTTACAGATAATAGCATAGATAATAATTCAAATAACTATAGCAGCATATTTCAATTGTCGTTTCAATTGAAATCAAAATTAATAAATAAAAGAATGTTAATCGTGAGTGATTGCTCACCTTTCGAGGCTACAGAAATTTGGACGATGAAATGGGTTACGGATTCAAGCACGAAATTCCAAAGCAGAGCGGGGTTGGCACGGATTCGACGAATAAATCTGATAACAGGAATCGATGAAACAATTAGAATCGGCTCGATAGAAACATGAATTATATATATTATTATTATTATTATTTCTATGAAATCCATATTTAATTTAAAGAAATATTGAAACAATATATATATATATATATATATATAATTAAAAATCAATGTTTTAATTAAGCACACATATACAATTTTTTTTTAATAAAACCTTTGACGTATTTATATATAATAACAAACACTATTATACCTATATATATACTGATACAATCACCAAAACCATATAAACTTCCTTTTAGATAAACTTTGTAAGCAGAACTTTATACTACATGTACATATATATAACTAACAGTAGACAAAAAAATATATGTATAAAATATGTAACTTAAAACGTCCAACATAATATAATATATATATAAGGTAGATAAGAAAATAGGCATAGAAGTACTCACGCAAAATCATAAGATATCGCATACCTAAATTTTACAGGTGACAAGTTTAATTATACTAGGCTCACATGAAATTGTGAACAGATTCAGGTCGTAAACAATTTACACGTAGGTCATGAACAAATTCATGCGGTCCACAATCATCAGACAAATAATATCTCATGTGATATTGCAAACACAATTAAATTGAGATACATTTTTAAGCACACCTTTATTTGAAGCGCTCAGGTTTGTGGATTTTGAATGCAAAGTCGTGATATAGGCAACAGTTCTAATTCAAGATATTTCAGCATGGAAACATAAATTTACATCAAGCAAATTGTATTATGACTCAACAGTACAAATTATTCATTACTGTTTTTTTTCTTTTAATGAAAAAAATAATACCTAACAATATAAAACTAACAGAACATACAAAACTTTTTTTATTTTATCATATATACAGGTATATATTACTATATTATAATATAACTACTACAAAAGATTGTAAATATAATAGGATATATACTATAGCAAATATGACTACTCCAGGATTTGACAAAGAGCTACAGACATTACAAACTGATAAATACCTTTGTTTTAGTCATTCAAACTAAGAAGAACAAACATACAACAACGGAGCAATAATGTAATGTATATAAAACTATATATATATATAAATATATTTATATATATAAAAGAACAGACCCATATATATATACCTTACGAGAAGAAAAAAAAAGAATACTCGGCCGAAGCTAGGGAGGAGGAGGAAGCACGCGTCCAAAGCGGAGGCTGCTGTGTGGGCTAAGCTACGATGGTTGTCAGGCCGAGGTGACTTGTCGAGTGGGAGAGGAAGAAGGCGTGGAGGGGAAGGAGTGGATGGTTGCGAGGTTGTAGCTGAGGCGTTGTGTTCGGGTGGAAGTTGTGGGCGAACGGTGCGAGTGGGCTCAGAGGCTGCGAAGTGGAGAGGCTAACGCAATGGGAAGAGAAGATGGGTCGTCGGAGGAGGATGCTCGCACACGGTTGATGTGAGCGGGGAATGCGTGTTGTAGGGGTGAGGGTGAAGCGCTGCTGCAGCGTTAAGGGAATTTGGCTGATGGTTTGGTTTTGGTTTTGGAAAGAAGGAAAAAGGAAGAATTATATATATGGGAGATGATGGGTTACAGAGAAGAAAGCAACAAAAGAAAAGAAACGAACCAAATATACAGTGAACCGGTGAGCAAAGTGAAAGGCAAGAATAAATGCATAGTGAATTGAATACCAGCAGTAGAATAGGGATAGGCTAGAGTTACACAGCGGTTTGATGTAATAATGGTCACGCACTGATACAGCTGGAGAAATTTAGTGCAATTGATTGATTTGTACTGGTGTAAAATTTTAATGGACAGGAAAGAAATCGTGCAAGCTACCGAAACAATTAATTATTTGTTTGGGCTGTACGTTAAAGATGTGTACACAAGGGAAAATGTAAAGCCAAAATGTGGTACCGCTACGGTGAATAGTTTATTGTTTCCGTCGCGTACTGGACCTCAAAATACAGAATTGGATATACCGCAGAGATCAGCACGACGAGACGATCAAAACGGTATACAGATACTGGTGGTACGATTATCCAATCAAAAGTCGATAATTGGTACCGAAAATGCTGCTATTTCGTACGGAAAAATCCAAACGGAGCTAGAAAGGTCCGAATTTCGCGAAACGAATTTCGCAGTCTGATTTAGAAGGCTCTAAATAAATTTTCTCCTGTTGACATATTTTGGTTTCGGAAAACTTTTAAATTCACTGTTATTAACCGGTTTGATTTGAAATAAAATTTCACAGGAAAATAAACTTCAATATTATCAGATGAAAATTTACCAGTTGTTATATTAAAATAGACGTATTCAAAAAAAAAATTTATTTTCAATTTTTATTGTTTAAAATTTCACAAAATTTCAATTAATTTAACAAATAAAATCACTAAAAGTTTTGGGTCGTTACATTTTATGTAGCTAAATTTATATCGTGAAGTGATTGAAATTTATTGATTGTTGTTTGATAAGTTTAATTGACATTTAAATTGACATCTAATTAATTGATAGAATTTGAATTGATAGTTAAATTGAATTAGGATTTAATTGCCCTAAAATACCCGATATTGATGATTATGAAATTGTTGTGAATTTTATTGACTATTTGGATGATTGGTTATGATGGATGCTATTGGTTGATATTTTGGATGTTGATTTATTTTGATATATCATGTTATCATCCTGTATATTATTTATAGTATATAAAACTGTAAATTGAATTATTTCGAATAAATTAAGAAATAGGTTGAAATGATATACACCCATGGCTTTTATTTTGGATTGAAATGATATATATCCATTCTTGAATTAAATTGAAATAACTGATTAACTTGACCATAGGATAGAGAATTATATACGGACACCGGATTTGTTAGACTAAATGATTTAAAATTTTGATTTGAAATTATTAAAATGATTTGAGTTAAAGAAATAAAAATTGAATTTATGGAAATCAAATTATTTTCGAACTTAAGCCCGGAATATTGAAATTTAAATTTGATAACAGGAATTGTTTAAATAATCGACGTTGAGATTTTGAAGTTATAAATTGAAATATGATTTGAATTTCAGAAATTGATTTGTTTTAAAGGATTGGACTTTGATTCGAACTTTGAATTTTGCTAAGTAAAAGTAATATAAAATGATATTTCAAAATTAAGCTCGGAATTGAATTATATTTGAAGATTTGGATTTTAAATTTAATATTGAAGGTTAATTTGATTTAAGTGTTTTGAATCGATATTTTAAAAATCAAACTCAATTATTGAATTATTTTAGTATAAACTATTTAAAATCTTTATTCTTTAAATATTCAAATTATTTTGATTTACCAAACAATTTTACTATATAAACCATTTTTAATACTCAAACTATTTTAACTATTTAACTATTTTAAAACTATTTAAACTATTTTATAAAAATTCATACTGGTCAAAAGGGTGGAATGTTATATTTAAATCTTAGGTTTAAATGCGAATTGGGTTAAAGTGAAGTTATAACCTGAACTGAAATTCGACACAAATTTTGAGGTGAAATAGATATGTCGAACTGAATTGATGTTTTGAAGTAAAATATGATTTTTAAAGCGAATATGATGATTTCGAAACGGATTTGATTTTTGAAGCGAATATGATGATTTCAAAATGGATTTCAAGTACGAATTGCTTTCGAAATATAAAAGTACCTACCGGTGTGTAAAACGATGTTTGGTTGTTAAAGAGACCGGGGCCTCTTATTAGTATACTCTCTGTCAATATTGGAACCACTTTGACAAATGTGTACGCGGTGGATGATTTCTAGAATGTAGTGGTTGAATTGGTGAATGTTTACTGGAATGAAGTAAGAGAACGTTGATAGATA
Organism: Allium fistulosum; assembly: GCA_030737815.1. Classification (NCBI taxonomy): domain Eukaryota; kingdom Viridiplantae; phylum Streptophyta; class Magnoliopsida; order Asparagales; family Amaryllidaceae; genus Allium; species Allium fistulosum. The sequence continues at coordinate 1,258,038,956 of CM060904.1, forward strand.
GCTTTGACACTCGTGTCATAATTAAGATGACTAAAACAGAAGCCTATGTCTGGCCAATGAGGTTAGCTACCTCTAGCGACGTTGATCCCTCGTATTACTATTATGATTTCGTACTCGATGGGTGCACCTTTTCATTTCGATTGATTGTCGCAGTCGGCCACAGTTGGGTTATGACCAGCCAGAAAGGGTAAACTGGTAGAATCCTATCTTGGGCATTGCCTCACGTGACTTGTCATATTTATCCATATGCGAGCCCATTACGACTTTGGTATTGTACCTATAAAAATGTGTTAAGGGGGATAATGTAAAGCCTTAACGCTATTTTGATATTTATTTTACTGATAGACACTATCTATTATAGCGTACACTGTTACATATATATAGTTTGACGGATCCTTAGGAGATGGAAAATCCCGTAACATTTCTTAAGTTATTGCACTCATATTTCGTGATATTGAGTTGACTTACATAAGAGTATTTTAGTCCTGACTCGAGTGTTTTGTCTTTTCATTACGCTCGGGTCAGTCCTGAGTTTTTCAGCGTATTGAAGATTATTCTCTGGAGGACGAAGACGAAGATTTGGTATATTACTATTATTATTATCCTCTACATCATGTTATTCTACTGTATTGATTATTTATCCCTGATGTATATGTATGACTCTGATAAATGTTGTGTAGGTTATAATCAAATGTATAGTAAACAACTTCATGAACTGTTATTTGATTATTATATTTTATCGTTCCGCTATGAGATTCCATGTTTGTTTTCTTTTTCTTTTCTTATTTCTCTTAATTATTCCCATTGATTATCTACATTCCGAATTGTTTAAGTCGGACATGTGTGGATTATTGTCGATTTAAACCTTCTGAAATGTGGGTCGTCATATTCTTATACTGAGGATTATTTCAAAGTATCATTTTTCTAAGCATCTTATTCTCATCCGATGCGTCCACTTGTTAATTTTCAAATGGAAGATGTTTTGCCTAATGATGTTGAAGTTCATCTTCCTAAGAGAAGACGTGGTGTAGGAAGGACTCCTTCTAAACGGATTAAGTCAGTTGGTGAGGGGAATAAATACAAACATTGTAGTTTGTGTATGAAATTAGTTCATAACAAAAGATCTTGTTTGTTAAGAAATTAAGTGTAATTTTTATACATTATTGGCTTTTTATTATAAAGACTATTAATGTAATTTCATGCATTGTTTTATTAAATTAAATGGTTTTTCTATTTTACTTATTTGTTTGGTTAACACTGTAATCTAGTTTATCTGGTTAATAACAGTTTGGCAATTATCAGTCTGGTAAATTTTGCTAGTGATATATTTAGTAATTTATGTTTACTTATTATACATCCGTCATGCATATATATGTTTTTTCATGATAATTTTTTTTCAGGTGTTGTTTTTTGAAGATAAGCTTGGTTTGTAATTATTCTAAATCGGTTATAAATTTATATTTGTACTTGATCGAATTCTGTATATAGTTATTTTTTGCATCCATACATATCTGATTAGGTATTATATCTTGTTAGATTTGCATTCATATGTTCTTTATTAGGTTCCGAATCAACCAAATATTTGTCAAGAAAATATTTCTTTTGCTTTCATAATTATATCGGTTGACTGTTGTCATTTTCTATTCATGATTATATCCGTTAGATTTTGTATTTATGATTAACTTAGTTAATATTTGACTATAGGTTATAAGTTATATGTTATAGTGATAGGCTAAGTAGTTAATATCGGTATCGGGTGCGTATCGGTTAAGTATCGATATGAAATATTTTAAAATATCGTGATATTATCGGTGATATATCAGATATGTATAAAACATGTTATAAACCCTATAGTACTATTTTATATTGTTATAATGAGGTTATATTAATTTTTAAATATTTGAATCAATATTGCCAAATTACTACTAAAGAGTGATTGCATATAGTTTACAGATTACAGTATTTTTATCGAGATATTCTATTAGACACAAGTCATATAATAAGCTTATAAAAATAGAGAAATTCGTATAATGTGCATCTTTATACTATATTCATTTTTAAGTAATCTCATCGTATATATATATATATATATATATTAATCTATAATTTTTCCTATATTTATAATTTCTTTGTTTTCATTTTCACTTAATTTATCAAATAAGTAATGTTGATTTGATATCGATTACAAATTCTAGCCCGTTTTCTATCGATTTTTCAAATATATAACTTTACTGCTCTTTAAGGTTTTAATTTTTTGTCCATGATAATAACTAATAAAATCAATTTTCATAACCTAACTTACCAATTAGAAACTGTGAAACAAAACATAACTAAAAAGTGTTGATTTTAAATGATCTAGTTTTTAGTGCTAAAGTCTTCACACGAAATAAAACATATAAAATAATGTAATAAATTGAGTTTTCTTTGTTAAAAGACGAATGAAATAGACCAAAAAAATTATGGTTAAAACAAAAAAAATAGTGCACTGTGATTTCTCTGTTTTGTCATTTATCATATGCTAAAAACAAATATTTAGGATGTGAAGGTATTTTTTATAAATTTATTTTTCTCTAAGACATAAAGTAATGAATGATATTCCAAAAAAATATTGGGGATTTACATCTAATATCGGAGCAGTATATCGACAAATATTGAGGATTTTATATTAAATATACAGTATATTGACAAATATCAGGAGATATATTGGTAACGATATTTTCAGAGATATTCTGGAAAAAATATTGGTTAAGGAGCGATATGAGATATATTGATGATATATCGGCGATATCTTCTAATATTAACTACATAGGTAATAGGTTAGGCATCTGGTTAGCTTTTTCCTCCATATGTACCCAATTAAGTTGTGCATTCGGTTAACTTTTTTATTCTGTTGTAAGCTTAGTTAAACAATATATCTCGGTTATAGATAGGTTTTCATACGTACCTAATTAGGCTGGGTATTCTGTTAGCTTTTCTATCCATACGTACCTGATTTGGTAAGCTTTTGCATCCATACATACCCAATTAGGTTGCTCATCCAATTAGCTTTTTCATTCATACGTACACGATTAGGTTTGGCGTTCGGTTAGCTTTTGCATTTAGTGGTAAACTCGGTTAAACAATATGTATCGATTACAGATTAGTTTTCATATGTACCCGATTAAGTTTGGCATCCGATTTTCTTTTATATCCATACATATCCAATTATGTTTAGCATCCAATTAGCTTTTGCATCCGTATGTACCCGATTATGTTTAGCATTTGGTTAGCTTTTGCATCCATAAGAACCCGATTAGGTTTAGAATTCGATTAACTTTTGCATTCGATAGTAAGCTTAGTAAAATCATCTATCTCGATTACAAATTGGTTTCCATATGTACCTATTAGGTTTGGCATCCGGTTAGCTTTTGGATCCACATGTACCTGATTAGGTTTGGCATTCGGTTAGCTTTCGCGTTCATATGTACTTGATTAAGTTTGTCATCCAATTGGCTCTTGGACTCGGTGGTGTGCTCGGTTAAACAATATATCTTAGTTATAGATTGATTTCCATGTGTATCCGATTATGTTTGGCATCCGGTTTGCTTTTGCATCCATACGTACCCGATTAGGTTTGGCATTCGGTTAGGTTTTGTATTCATAAGTACCTGATTAGGTTTTGGCATTCGGTTAGCTTTTGCATCCATATGTACCCGACTAGATTGGGTATTCGGTTATCTTTCACATCTATACATACCCGATTAAGTTGGACATTCGGTTAGCTTTTGCATCCATACATAGCTTTTGCATCTATATGTACAAGATTACGTTAGGCGTCCGGTTAGCTTTTACATCCATACGTACCTGATTAGGTTGGGCGTCCAGTTAGCTTTTGCATCCATATGTACCCAATTAGGTTTAACATCTGGTTAGTTTTTGCATCCATATGTACCCGATTAGGTTGGGCATTCAGTGACAAGCTCTACTAAACAATACATCCCAGTTACAGATTAGTTTCCATGTGTATCCGATTATGTTTGACATTTCATTTTTCTTTTTTATCCATACCTACCTAATTAGGTTTGGCAATCGGCTTGTTTTTGCATCCATATGTACTTGATTAGGTTTGGTATTCAATTAGCTTTTGCATCCATACGTACCCATCCGATTAGCTTTTTCATTTTGTGGTATGCACGGTTAAACAATATATCTCGGCTATAGATTGGTTTGCATATGTACTCGATTAGATTTGGCGTTCGGTTTTCTTTTGCATCCATACATATCCGATTAGGTTTGACATTCGGTTAGCTTTTGTATCCATATGCACAGAATTAAGTTTGGCATTCAATTAGCTTTTGCATCCATACGTACTCAATTAGGTTGGGCATTCGGTTATCTTTTGCATCCATACGTACTCGATTAGGCTGGACATCTGGTTAGCTTTTGCATCCATATGTACCCGATTATGTTGGGCATCCGATTAGCTTTCGTATTCGATGATAAGCTCAATTAACCAATATATCTCGGTTACAAATTGATTTTCATATGTATCTGATTAGGTTGTGCATTAGATTCGCTTTTGCATACTTATGTACCCAATTAGGTTGGGTATTTGGTTAGCTTTTATATCCTTATATAGCCGATAAGGTTGTGTGTAATGTTCCGCTTTTCCGTACATTTTAATTAAGTTGACAATAAACCACCTATGTCCAACTCAAATTGAACAAAAAGGCAGACTGTTAAGGGTAATAAGAAAATAAAGACATAGAACTGAATATCATATGAATGGAATAACATATATTATTTCAATAATGCTTACAGTGGAAAATTTTAATTACATACATCAAAGCCTATTCAGCTTGGACAGTTATAAACCACTATCCTTAAAAGTGTTGAATAAAAAATAGTAAACAAATACAACGGGAATATAATCTACAGTCATAGGTTGATGAAAATCTCCAGCTCTCCTCTCGAAACACCAAGCGTCTTAAGCTAAACCTGAAATTTACTTGGATTTGACCCGAGTATTAAAAGTACCCAAGTCAACCTGACAAACTAGCGTGACAAATGCAAATCATAAATATATATGATAGTGTCATAGATCGATTTTGATGCCAAACAAAGCCTTTGAAAAGAAGAGTATCTCATAAGACCGTGCACATAAACACAGACGGGTCTTTAACTTATGATAACTAAAATATTTTAATCAAATAATGTGATATTGTTTCTAATAACATTGCTTTCAATATCCTTTCAAATAACATATCAAAATAGCCGAAATTGTTACATTTGTTAAATTCGACACCATATTTAGGTATACAATCAAGTCCGTTAAAGGCACGTATTGGAGATTGGATTCCAACAATGACAAGGTAAGGGACTACCTTTCGTACAATACAGCTCTAGAGGAATGTACCAAGGCACATCCCCGCTACGCTCTACCAATACAAGACCGACCTGCATCTACCATAGATAGTACCGAATATGATATTACCCCGGTTGTTCCCGACCTATCCAAGATGTCCAGGAATAGGACACTCGTCCATATAAGTTGTCCAGGAATAGGATAAACTGAAGGTACTCCTACTACATCCTGTTTGGGAATCATCCTTCGGATTAGTAGCAAGCAGTACTTGCATCGATGATTTCAGAATGAAGGTACTACTGCCACCATATATGTAATATGGGAATCACCTCAGAGGTTAGTGGCAAGCAGCCCTACATTAGGAAGATCTCCAGTCTTCAAAATCATTTTTTCAATATGTCTTCACTTTCGAATGCATATATTGGTTCGAAGTGGTCTTCAGATAAGAATCACCCAAATCCGATCCCAGTCTCTCCGAACCAATTATCGATAAAAAGGTGTGTATATGTGTACATAGAAATGTTAAGCCTCTTTTTTTAAATCCTCTTAGTTAATTTAAACCCTTTTATAACACTTATTACTTTATTTATAAAATGCAATTTATAAATATATCGCTTTATTTTTAAAACACTGTTTATAAATCTATAACTTTATTTAGAAAATACAATTTTATAAATCTTTACTTTTGTCTTAGGAAAATGTGGTCCGAGTAAACCAAATTTACTATCCCCTCCGTCAGGCGAGTCCGGATAGACAGGGGGAGAAAACAACTGGTTTCCCGAACTCCAGCCTAGACACTGGCTCTCTATCACCCATAAGGCGATCAATTTATTTGATCGACTCTAAACCTTTAAAATACTTGTATAATTATATGGAAAACATTTCCAAAAGATTGTAGAAGAGAAATCCAAGTTTAAATCATTTATTCAAAAATTTCCAAATTTATTTGTTAAATTTCTGGTGAATAGTGGCTTTAAAGCTTTGTAGATCAAAACATTTATTTCATTATATATATCTCCATTTTTATAATTCAAATTCCTTTTAAACATTTTAACATAGTATTGAATTTATTTGAAATTTTTAATGATAAAAAATGTCCATTTTTAAAGTATTGAAAACTATATTTTACGAACTGCCAAAATGCGACAATTTTGAAAATTTGATTTAGACATATTTCATACTTTACTAGATAAAATCTTGATTTTTCTTTTTCATTTGAGAACCATACCCACCAGTGTCTGGAAAATTCTTATTTCAAAGAATTCCGACTTATATTTTATCCTACACATTCGTTTAACTTTTAGGTCGCGAAATCGCGAACTACCGAAATGCAACGGCTTATTTTTCACCTTTTAATCAAATATTATAAAACTTGTCGGAAACGCTTTTAAATCATTTTAATAACATAATAAACTATTATTAACCAATTTAAAACAATATTTTACCATTTTACTTATTAAAAATCTATTTTTACTTCTTTTCATCTATTATAATATTATATTACTATAATATTCATTTTTCCAACCTTTTTAATTCAAAATCCTTCATTTTAAACCATATAATATTTCTATATTATTTTCCACCTTTTAAAACTATTTTTTTCATAAATGAAACCATAGATTTTATTTTTCAAATAATTTCAAAACTCCAATTTTCCAATTCCTTTCATTTTAAAACAAATTCCAAATCTATTTCAAAACTCTGCTTTCTCATTTCTTTACTTTTCCGAAGTAAATTCCAATGTTATAAAATGATATCCTTTTGGTTTTGAAAACAAAGAGGCCTAACATATGTTGTATACGTATTATTTTTGGGTATAATGTGAATAATTTTTCACAAGATATTTTTTGCACCAAAAGTCGGCACAAACACCCAATAGGAATTTTGTAGAAATAAATGAAGAATAATAAATGAAAACTATGGAACAAACAAGTAGGTAACAAAAAATAGAAATAATGAGAAGACAATGATTTATAGTTGTTTTGCGTTGAAAGCCTACATCCACTTTGGAGAAATAACTTTATTAAACACTTGAACTACTGAGTACAAAAAGATGGATTAGAGTATAACCCCCAGTTACAAAAGAGTGCAAAGCAACAAGCAGCATAAAAGATCCTGAAAATGAATAATCAAGTCTATATTTATACGGGAAGAAGGTGAAATATCTTCCTCAAATTTCGACGATGGAGTCTCCAGATCTAGAAGAAGTCATTATATCGATCGCAGGTCCCACATCTTTCACAATAATGATCGGTACCGATTGTTCTATGGGCTTATTTTGGTATGTGATCGATATGTTAGGCTCCACTCTTCAATATATTGATATTCCCAAAGTCTCATGTGTATTTAACTTGTAGATTTTGAGATATCGATTGTTTTTCATTGAGTCGAATTGTAATATCAATACAGTGCTATCCATAATTGGTGAATATGGATCATACCCGATCCATTTTCATTAAATGGTATATTTTCATACTTTTATCGTTCTATTGAGTCCATCTTCTGCTTTCACTTTGCCACTACTTCATATTATCATTTGTGCCTGATCTCTGGGCTTTTCTATTGTTAATTTGACTTGTCGATCCTAATGACAGTCGAGTCTAACTTGTCTAAGCAATTCGAATATAGTCGGACCAAGAGGATAACACTTGCCCCACTAAGTACGTCTTGTTTCAATATGACATGCTTTGAATTGATGCAAGTTACAGTCGCCGGAAAGGAATCCATTCAGCTTCCTGAAAAGTTGTCATCCCTTCAATGAATTGCTTTCCTTGAAGAGTCCTATCTCTTTCTGTTCGACTGACGATTGAATGATTTTCAATAGTATAAATTCTGAATTGTAATTTGCCAACTAATATCTGTGCACAGTTCTCGATTCTTTCTCTGATAACTCCAGGCGAGAATTTAATTTCTACAGATTTTAAGAAATCGAGTTTTTGGGACATTCGCGTGAACGTTCATGTACATGTCCTTATCATTAGCTTTCGGATGCATTCGTATGCTCACACTCGTTTCCAATTTGGTGGAATGCAATTTAATCATTTTCATTTTTTTAGGATGGATCGGCATGGATCCATCAGGTAAATGGATCGTACTTGATCCATTTTTAATATGGATTGAGTCAAAAAAATTTTGGGATTGGATCATGTCCAATTGTTCTCCCCCTCATTTTTTTTCTTTTTCTTATTAAGGAGAAGGATCAACATACATTCGTCATAGAACAATCGTGCCCGATAGTTTTTTGATTTAGCCATTTGATTGAACTATAGGTTAAGAAGAATGGATTAGCGTGAGGCTATCATAAAAGGATCGTACACGATCGTTTATCGACTGGGTTTCCATTGAACTGCAAACTTCGATGGTTCATAACGCTTCCTTCATATATATACTTAGATACTCAGATCATTCTCTTCACTTCATATTGTTTTTTATCGTTGCTATGGGAACCAAAGATAAACCTCAATTTCATCCTCTCCTTCACCTTCGATCCGCTGAGCCTTCTGATCCAATTCCATACTCATCTCGCAACCATCTCCATAGGTCAGTTTGACTCCTTGCTACATCAACCATCACCGCCGCCTTCTCCTATAGATCTTGCTTCATACTTGAATTCACATCGCCTCCGGTTCTTAATTTTTTGTCACAGGTAGGTCGAACTTCTTTTGCTTATGATTAGTGATCAGATGATGGTTCTCGTTCTAGTTAGCATGATTTAGATCATGGTGATTCGATCGGTTGGACTGGGGGGAGGGAGATGGTAATAATCGGGTCGAATCGTTTGTATTGGTGTTGAGATTGGATGGACTGCGCTTATTTGAGATCAAAGGTGGGAGATCGTTTTCATCCGATCAATCTTGGAGTTCTTGGCCGAGCATTCTTTGGATCAGCGTTTTGTAGTCTTGAATTGAAGCAAAATGTGGTGCCATAGTCGAAGGTTGGATCGATCGCAACGATCGTTCGAGAACGATCGGTTGTGAAATGATCATTCAAAAACAATCGGTCATGCGCATTAGGATCGATCGACCGTAACATTATTTTGGATCGGTTATTGGTTTAACTTAGATAAACATACTTAAAATCCTTAAATATTAAATAGAACTTTGTGATGAGTTTCGACCTTGAACGCTTGAATGGTCGTACATGACTTGCATATGAAATAGGCTGCATATTAGACGTATATGACAATCGAACCGTGGAACGAACTTAACTAATTTCCTACATATATATCTATGTTTATTACCAATGCCTTGGACAAATTTTTTTAAGCTCATCCACTTCTAAACGCACAATTCGAACTTCGACATGCCAACAACTGATCTCGATGATTAGACCGAACCCTTTGCCATTGGAGTAGAGAATCGGTTGAGACGGTTAGCAATAACGGTCACTCCGATCGAACCCCGGAGTCTCGTCGTAATCATAGTTTTTAATTCTGAACTATTTTTATTGCACTACATGACATTGCACCACTCTGTACTAGCACATACTTTGCATGGAGGGGGGACATGTTATTTTTTCTAATGATGATTATCTACTGAGTTTAGTAGTCATGGGTTCCAAACGCTCGGGGTGTTTAACTGCCATGTGTGATGAATAGATTTCATAGCACAATAGTATGGGTAACGAATCGAGCTCCGCAACTGCTTCCGATGAATTCTCCCTCAAACATTAAGTTGAACAACCAAAAAGTTCCTGCCTATCACTCGACCTTTTCTCTATCGTTCCTGTCCTTCCAGCAGAAGTGATATACCCTGCTCCCGACACTCTAGAAGAAGCTATATTTTTGGTAGATCTAGAGGATTCTATAGATTCAAAAATTAATGAATCCTCTCTTTACAGAATTTGTGCTAGACACGAGATTCTATTTGATGACATGCGTGTTCCGACTTGGGATGATAGAGCCCATATGCCCCCTAAAGGGTTCACTCCATGCAACAAGTTCATGTGTTGAGCAGGATGCATCCCACCCTTCAATTCATTTATCCGAGAGATGCACCGGCGCAACTGCATCCAAATGGCTATGCCTTGCTTAACTGTACCTACATGACATTCATGGAGTTTTTGTTTTGTCCTCCAACTCCTGAAGACATTCGATTTCTTTTCACCTTCAACCGGTGAAAGGGAAGCCTTTTGTTCCATTTCTCGAGTCAACCAAGAAGTGCCAGATCTTGACTAGTACTTAAAACAAGATGAGCACTTTCAAAAGTGAGTGGTTCTATATTTGCTGCCCTTTCAGCTTTGTTAAACGATGGTTAGAAGGATTTAAGTGTAACTCCTTACTTAATTTCTTAAGTGCTCAAAAGGATTCCATCAGAAGATAGAGACACTGAGAATCTCCTTACTGATGAACATCTCATTACCTACCGCCTGACGGAAGAGGGCCGTAGCATAGGGCAACCAGTCACCGTTGGAGTTATAGTTGTTAAGTAGTGGAATGCGGATGATAATGAAGGCCATCAAGCTGATCCTGTCATGCCCCCGGTTGAGGGAGCTCAGAAAGCTACCGGTAAAGATGCAGTGGGAGATAAGGTGATGATCTCGGTAGCGATGACGTAGGTTCTATTTTCGGGACCGCGGTCGGATCTTTACAAACTTTACACACCCCCCCCCCCCGCTCTCAAAAAAAGAAAAAGGAATAACTCATTTGCAGGTTCCCCAAAAGCTGCCTTTTTAAACAGCCCAAGTTATCCATCGACCCTTAGGTTATTCCGGATCAGTCCGCTTCTCAATCTTCAGAACACTTGGACGAAACATTTGAGGCATTATCTGATCTTTCGATACCGGATGACTTTGATGCCTTTCATTTTACTAACATGAGCGTTAGCGGATCATAATCTCCTTCCATAGCGGGGGCTGTAAATCCTCCTACCACTAGTGGAGAGGATACTCCTGCCAGTAAAGCTTCCATAACTAATCCATTGGGGGGACACAAGGACACGCATGTTCGCACGCACTTCACAATATTGCATTGCACGTATTTCAAGTCCTTCAATACTTAGAGCTTATTCATTCTTTTTATTTCTTTGTAGAAACAATGATGAGGAAGAAGCACATGTTTAAGTCTCTATAGAAAATATCACGCTAGAATCCGGGTTCTCGTTCGGGCTCTTATCGCCAAGGCAGTGGTCGTTAATATGACCCTAGCTATCAGTCCAGCCAGGATCGAGATTACCAGAATAGAGGCGATAGAGACAAGACTTCCTATGACAAATATTGGTCTAAATTTAGACCTTTTCCACCTAAAGATTCTAAAAGGCAACAAGATCGCAGTGAGGACGTTTCTCATGTGGACACCTCTAGTGGCCCCCTTCCACTTTAGTTTCTTCATAGTCCGTTGTCCATCTCATCCTCAGCGACCCAGTGATCGTTGGCATTATGATGTTCACCAACAAAGGTCGGGCAAAGAAACCGCTGACACCAAAGTGGCCACTGAAGCTCAACAAGCCGATGTCACCGCTCGCACAGCCTAACTTAAGTAAGACTTTCCCAATGTATGTCTTGATGGATTTTTCTTTGTACATAATCTTAAGAAAGTTCTTGAAAAAGCCCAGCAAATGACCATGGATTGTGTGAATGATATCCACAATCAGTATAATGAGTGGATGAGAGTGGCGGAGAGGATTTCTAAAGTATCTTGGAAGAGAGTAGCAGAGATTGAAAAGTTGAAACGTCAAGAGGCCCAAGACAAGCAGATCATCGAAACTCTAACTAATGAGTTGGAATCTTTAAGGAGTTCATAGGAAAAAGCCGAGAGAAAAATAGAAATGTCCATCAAGGCACTTAAGGATGAGAAGGCCAGGCACTTGCCGAGGTTGAAGCGCTTAATCATTAGAATCATAAATTGGTGTTAGAAAAGGATGCGGTCCAAAGAAGCGCAGCTGAGCATAAAACTAAGTTTGAGCACGAATCCAAAGATAAAGAGGAGGTACAGAAAATCGGTCAGGATGCCTGTGAGGAATTGGTTACCATCAGGCTTGAAAAAGATGTGGTTGTCGAAAAGGCCAAGACATTGATGCCCTTGTTAAAACAGAAGTGGAAGCAACAAGAGAAAAGGTCAAGGAGGAGGTTATGGAGGAATTAGATCCACTGCTCATTCTTTACAATGCTAACATCTTGAAGTACAGAAACTTTGAGTGGCTCTAGGGTGGCTGCCCTTACCATATTGTACATTCTTGGGAGCATCTTGTTCAAGAGGAGAAGGAGGCTCTCAACACTGAACAAATCGATTTGATGAGACCGAAGGCTAAATTCTATTGGGTGATGAACCCAAAATTTTACATGAAACCTAGCTTATACTCCAAAAAGAGCACGCAACAACCTCTCAACATGAAGCCAGTGAAGGTTCTGGATCCATGTCACACAATGTCGCAGATGACCAGAATCCGGTGACCCAAGCTTTTCCCAGCACCACTTCGGATTCTTTTATCGAGCCTGGTTACAATCTGAAGAAGCTGCATATTGCTACATCTAGTGAGCCCTCCTATATTATGGAAGGAGGTTCCCGTGGCACTCTGGCTCACGTAGGGGATCAATCTGGAGAAGGTATATCATTAAACTCACCTGTCCTTTAGAAAGCTGGAGTGTCCCCGGTCGATATATCTAATCTTTCTAGTTATGTTTTCTCAGCTTTAGATCCACTGGCTGTAGTTCCACCTCTTCCTCAAGAATCTTAACCAGGACCTCAGGTTCCAACAACGGAGTCCGTTACTATCACGGCTTCTACAACAACCCAAGATGTCCCGGAAGAGGAAGCTTTTATGATCGACGAGCACCTAGTGGACGCTTTGTTGAGGGAAGAAAGCGATCCATACCAAGAGATTCCTGTTAATGACAATGTTGTGATTATTGGAGCTTCCTAATCCTTATCGGGCTCCTCAATGCAAGAATTGGAACAGAAACTTGAAGCAGCCATTGCCCTTGAGGCAAAAGTCAAGCAGGAGAAAATGGAGATCGTTCTCCCTCCCACCTCCATTGTTTTTCCTAGAGAAACTGTTGTTGCCTCTGCTTCTCAGCCAGAACCTGCTCAAGATGCACCTACTGGGTCAACCCAGTCTACTTCGGTTAAAATTCAAGGAAGTGGGAAGAGAGGGGGAGAAGAGGAGTGGAGAAAGTTCGAGTGAAATCTCTTTGATTCCAAGAAGAAGAAAAGGAAGCCGAGGGGGAAATGATTCATCGTGTGCACTCATGCTCCCAAGTCTTTTGGGTTTTGTTGGCTGAATTTGTATGGGATTGGCCCTCAATTTTTGATTCTTTTGTTGTGAATACTTGTACTTGGCATTCCAAGATTATGCAAATAAAGTTCTTTTACTTTTATCGAACTCTTGTGTGAATTTACTTAAGTAGTTGAGCTGTTACATTTTCCATTCAATATACTTGTAATCCGTAGCTCATTAATTCGGATAATCATTAGTTAATTTTTACTAAAGTCCTTCATGTGGTCGTGGCCTCAGGTTGTACCAAACACTGGGCTAGAGCCCTAGTGTTATGCCATCGAATTCAGCAGTTTAAGTGATTATACTCCTGCCCTCAGTCTCAGGTTAGCAGAGTTAGAGAGTGGATGATCGAACTCCATCCTTAGCGATCCTATAATCCTCCTGTCAGTTTTAGGTCGGAGTTTATGAAATAGTGAGTGGTCAAACATCACTCATCTCTTTGTTTATACTCATATCCACACTTTGGGAATAATAATTAGTTAGCAGATGATTGGATCGCACCCAACTTGTGTTTATACTCCAATCCATGCTCTGGGGACTATTTCAAAAAATAGTCGAACCGTACTTTCCTTAGTTGATTGATTTGCCCCCAATTCCGGGGTTTGTCTTAGCGAGCGCTCGGTCATGTCACAATCGCTTTTGATTCATGTCTGTACCATCACATGGTGGGATTAATTTGATTATTTGATGATCAAGCTGCATCCATTTCTCGTTAGGTACTCCGTCTATCAGGTTGCTAAGCGAGAATCATCGAACGAACGGTTGGACCACGTTCATTTTGTTTAGTTCAGTCATGAACTTGTGTAATGAGCTGGCTCTAAACTTTGAGAACCTGCTCGGACATGTCGATATTAGTTAGTCGGGTATTGCAACTAACATGCAATGCTACTACAATCACAGATATGATAGAAATTTAAAACTTTTATTTGCCAAATGGAAAAAAATGACATAATTTGTCTTATTACTTGTCTAGAGAATCAAATGCTAAAGAAAATTCAGAAATTAGATTCAACTGAATGAAAAACAAACAAACTAAGTGAAATAGCATCCTAAATGCTTGTTATTCGATGCCCTTGGGATGTGATGCCATCAACAATCGCTAGCTTGAAAGTTCCTTTTCTAAGTCTCTATTTGATGACATACGGTCCTTCCCAAGTAGGATTCATGTATGACGGGATAGGAAAACCCATTTCAAGACATGATCATTGATTTTAAAGGTCCTGGGTCGGACTTTAGTGTTGTAGTATCGGGCGACTCGATACCGATGTGCAGCTGCGCTTAAATCAGTTTCTTTGCATTTTTTCATCTACCAAGTCTAGAGATTCTAAGAGGAGATCTCTATTTGTTCTAGAGCCGTAGTTGGTCACCCAATGAGAACGGACTTTGAGTTCAACAAGAATGATGGCTTCGGAATCGTAAGTAAGAGCGAATTGAGTATGACCATTCGTGGACTTGTGGGTGGTTCTGTAAGCCCATAGTTATGTTGGGAGTTTAACCACCCACTTGCCTCTAGCCTTTTCCAAACGTTTCTTTAGAATAGACTTTATGATTTTGTTCATAGCTTCCACTTGCCTATTTGGTTATGGGTGAGCAGTTGCCGCAAATCTCTTTTCAATATGATGCTGATGGCAAAAGTCTTTGAATTCAACGCTGTCAAATTGAGTTCCATTTGCAGTTACTATGGTTCATAGAAGGCCAAAATGAAAGATGATGTTATGGACAATGAAGTTGATTGCTTTCTTCGTCGTGATCATGGCTAAAGGTTCTGCTTCGGCCCATTTGGTAAGGTAATCAACTGCTATGATGGCGTACTTCGCACCACCTTTAGAAATTAGTAAGGAAGCGATAAGATCTATGCCCCATGTGGCAACGGCCATGGACTAACCATTTGCATAATTTCCATCGATGGAACTCTTGGAACTTTCACATACATTTGGCACATGACGCATCGTTTAGCATAATCAACAGCATCCTGGTTGACAATTGGCCAGTAATACCCATATTGGAGTATTTTCTTTGCTAATGTTTGCCCCCTAGTGTGATCGCCACATTACCATTCATGAACTTCCCTTAGGACTCATTTTATTTCATCATGAGCGATACATTGGAGTAGGGGAACGGAAAAACCCTTTCTATATATGACTCCTTCCTGAATGATATATCGCAAAGCTTTACAAAGGATTTGTCATCTTTCATTCCTTCATTCGGGAAGGACTCCCCGTAGAAAATAATTTTTAGATGGAGTCATCCATGAATCTTTTTCAGGCTCCTTCTCTAGTATCCAATCGATTTCCATCTGGTTTATGCTCGAAGCTTCAAATACTTTGACGGGAACCAAACACATTTGTTGTGCATCCTAGTTGCTAGCAAACTTTCCCAATGAGTCGGCTTCTTTATCTTGATCTTGGGGAATGTGTATGATGTTATAATACTCAAAGTCAATTAATAACTCTAGAACTCAGATATGTTATGGAGGGAGTCGTTGTCCTTTAGCCTGGTAATCTCCCTAGACTTGGTATACCACCAACTAGGATCGCAAAAGATTTCAAGAGATTTCATTCTCAGTTCCCTGGCATTTTTGAGTCCAGCAATCAGAGCTTCATACTCAGCTTCGTTGTTCATTGCAGGGAAGTCAAGCTTCAAAGCGCAACAGACTGATCGATCCTCTGGAGTTACTAGCACGACTCTAGCTACAGAACAATGATCATTGGATGCGCTATCCATATACATTTTCCATCGAATGGTGTGGGCTCCACTACTCTCAAGGAGACCATCCTGTGTAGTGAATTCTGCTATATAGTCCGCCAGTGCCTGTCTCTGGATGGCTCTTCGAGGGAGTTAAGTGATGTCGAATTGGCTCAGTTCGATGTTCCACTTCAGTAACCTTCTAGGCATCTCAGGTCGCTGCAAGACCTGTTGTAATGGCTAATTAGTGTGGATGTTGATAGGATGAGCCTGAAAAAAAGGGTAGACCTTTCGTGAAGCAATCAACAAGCAGTACGCCAATTTCTCTCTCTACAGATATTTTCTTTCAACTCCTGTCAATCACTTACTAACATAATAGACCTGTTTCTAGATTCGATTCTCCTCGTGAAACAGTGCGATACTTATAGCGTGTACCAACACGGCCAAGTAGATATACAAGTCTTCATAATCCATTGGTTTTGGCAAGATGGGAGGCCTCTCTAAGTGGTTCACCAAAGCCTAGAATATGTCTTCACAATCCTGCATCCATTCAAAGTTACTTTTCCTTCTTCTTATCAAGTCGAAGAATGGAACGCAAATCGGTGGCTCTGGAAATAATTCTACTTAGGGCGGCAACCTTTCCATTTAAGCTCTGTACTTGTTTGATAGTCTTTGGCACTTGGATGTTGCAAACTACTTGAATCTTCTTGGGATTAGCTTTTATTTCGCGAGCATTGACGATGAAACCCAAGAACTTTCCTAATGCGATGCCAAAGGAATATTTCAGAGGATTGATCTTCAATTTGTAATATCGGAGGATTTCGAACATCTCTACTAAGTCTCTAATATGGTCGCATGATCGTTGTGACTTCATGAGCATATCGTTCACATATACCTCCATCGTCTTCCCATTCCGATCTTTAAACATTCGATTGACCAGGCGTTGATAAGTTGCTTCAACATTCTTCAATCCAATTGGCATTACCACATAGTAATACAATCTCATGTCGGTAATAAAGCTGGTGTGATCCTAGTCCGGGATGTGCATCGGGATTTGATCATATCCGAAGTACGCATTGGGATTTGATTATACCGATCGTTCTTCACTTTCCATTCGCCTTTCTCACAAGTATAGGATTGGATACCCATTCAGGGTAGAAGACATCATGAATAAACCCATTGCTTTTGAGCCTATTCATCTCCTCTTCGAGGGTGGCAGATCTTTCTGGATCTATGCCATGCCTTTTCTGTTTCACCGGGATATGCCTCAGGTTGATATTTAATGTGTGGCACGCAATGGCAAGTGAGATCCCACACATGTCAGAGTGAGTTCAAGCGAATACGTCAAGATTCGCTTGGAGAAAGCCAACAAGTTATTTAATCGTCGGGGGGGTGAGCTATGATCCGATCTTTAGGACACGTGACAGGTCGTCATGGATGACTGTGATGTCAATCGTCAGTTCAGCCGGTGTAGCCTTGGTCTCTTTGGTGCCTGAGCCAAGGCCCGAGCCAAGGCCCAGGCGCTGGTTGTCAATCTTTGGCTTGGATGTAGAGAGACTTGTCCACACCCTTACCATTCTCCTTCCACTAAGTGTTCCTCAACTCAGCCACATAGCAGGCATATCTGGTCGCCTAATCTCCATGCATAACTCCCACGCCGTTTTCAGTTAGGAATTTCAAAGTCAAATACCATGGGGTAAGAGCTGCCTAGAATTCAGCTAGGGCTGGTCGGTCCAGAAAAGCATTGTATGGGGAGTCAACATCCAAAACAACAAAAGGCAACATCCGCACTCTCCTGCGGTCACTTTCTCCCAATTCCACGGGAATTCGACGTAACCGATAGCTTCGGTTGCAGCACCATTAAAGCCATGAATGCGGGCTTTAGACGGTTTCAAGTCCTTGGCTTCCAACATCATCTGATCATAAGCCTTTATGAAAATTATATTTACAGAACTTCCATAATCAACTAAGATCCTCCTCACTAAGGCGAGGCCGATCATGGTTGAAATGACCATTGGGTCGATCGTCGATGCCTCCACCTTGTCTGCATCTCTTTTTCTGAATATAATGTCGTCTGCCATTGTACGCTGTTGTTTTGTCGAAGCCCCATCTTCTGTATTTGAACAACACTCGAAATTCGTATACTTGATTGTGCTAGCATAGCGCTCTATCTCGTGCCAGCTCTCATCAGCTGGATGCGGTCCTTCGACTATTGTATTGATCACTAATTTTTCATCAGTCTGCATAGGCTCCTCAGCCTTGTGTGGTGCTTGTCCTCGGTTGGGGTCGGAAGTTCCCTGCTCGCCATTCTACGGGGCTTTAACAAATTGTTGTAGCTTCCTTTCCCAAATCAGTTTCTCGATAACAGCCTGAAAATGCTAAGATCGTTTGTGTTGTGACCATAACATTCATGGAACTAACAATATTTTCCAGTCTCCTTTTGTTTCTCCGTTGATTCCTTTGGAGGTGGCTTCCTATACTACATGGTATTTCATGTAGACAAGTAGACGTTCTCTAGAGACGTATTTGGTGGTGTATAGGTATCATACATTGGAATCCTTGGCTTTTCTCTTCCAGAATCTCTCTTTCGTTCATGGTTCCTATCACCGCCTTTCTTTTGCTGATTCGGTTTATTTTAAACATTTACTTAAACTTTTCCGAAACCCTCCCCTGACTGCTTTATTACGATATTACTTTGCATTCCTTACCCACTCGGTCCATCAATATATTTTTTCCTAGAGCATCTAGCTTCCTCTTTCCTCAAACACTGAGCTGCTTTTGCATAGAAATGCTCCAACGTCACAGATGTTTTGCTAGCTAACCAATCGCCAAAGTCGGAATCTAGATCAATCCCTCTTGTTACCACCATTAGTATTGAATGGTCATTTAGATTACTGGTGTCTATGACAGCCGTATGAAATCTCTCCAAGTAATCTTTCAACGATTCTCTTGGTGCCTGAATCATGCTTGATAGGGACATTACATCATTAGGGTGAGTTGCATGCATATGAAACTACTCTACAAACTTCGTTGCTAAATCGTCAAATCTAAAAATCGACCGTAGGGGTAACCTTGTAAACCACATCGTTGCTATGCCAGAAAGAGTGATGGGAAAACATCTGCATTTTGTTGCATCATCGGCTCACGTAGAGTCCATCAGCCATTCATATCTCATGATGTGCTGCCTGGGGTCGGTTTTTCCTCGTATGTAGGCATCAACGGCATGTTAAATCTCCGCAGGTACTCCATGCGTAAAATATTATTAGTGAACAGGGTGTGGCTCCTTGTGATTCCCCAATCATCATTGGTCAAGCTTTGGCTTTCCCTTACTAGCTGTTAGACTATAGTCGACAAGTCAAGTGCCTGGATAGTTAGAGCCAGGAGGTCATCATGCTCCACCTCACGTGAATGGTCCAGTCAATGTCTACGGGCCGTTCCACACCACCTTGGCTCAACATCCTCTCGATGTGCGTCGCGTGCGTTCACATTGTCATCGTTTCGGAGAGGTAACTGATATGCATTAACTTGAACTCCAGCATCCTGATGAACCGCGACATAACTAGTGTGCATTCTTCCGATCTTCCACTGTAACCTACCTCCAAAAGTTGGATTAGCACCGATCATTCCAGATGGATCTGTACCGATCGTTACCGGTCTATTTGGATCGGTCGGATGACGATGGGTTGATGTTTCAGCGTGGTCCATCGGTTCTGCGACATCTACATCTGTCATAGTCATCTGATGAAGTTGAGCTCTTCGATGCAGAATAGGAAGTTGGATCCCTCTTAGTTTTCCCGTGTTGTTGATCCCTAAGTTGATTCATTAGATCGATATTGGCTTGAATCTGTTGGTTCAAATGTCGGCGGCTATCCATGAGCTCTCTCATCAGATTTTGGAAATAAGCTCTTGTTATGGAATCAGCTGGATTCTGCACAACAACTTTATTGTAGCATTAACATCTACTGGTACATTGCTCTGGCCTCCTTGATGGATGATGGCGTTCTTGTTTCCCTTCGCATTTCGAGCGGTAGATATGATGTTCCTAACCATTGTTGGTAGTTTTCCTTAGACTTTTGCGAATATGAATAGATTGGATAAACTACTTGAAGATAATTCTGGATCTCTTCCTGAGATTTATGCAATCCAGTAGCAGCAAAGGGATCCAAATAGAGCTAAGAATCTCCTTCTCGGTGAAAGAACCAAAATGTTTGCACCAAAAGTTGGCACAAACATCCGTTAGATTTTGTAGAGAAATAAATAAAGAATAATAAATGAAAACAAAGGAAACAAACAAGTAGATACAGAATATAAGAAATAATGAGAAGACAACAATTTGTAGTGGTTCGGCGTTGAAAGCCTACGTCCACTTTGGAGAAATAACTTTATAAACACTTGAACCGTTGAGTACAAAAGGATGGAGCGGAGTAGAATCCCCATTTACAAAAGAGTGCAAAGCAATAAGCAGCATAAAAGATCCTAAGAATGAATAATCAAGTCTATATTTATAGGGGAAGACGGTGAAATCTTCCTGAAATTTCAGTGACGGAATCTCTAAATCCAGAAGAAGTCGTGGTATCGATCGCGGGTCTTACGTCTTTCACAATAATGATCGGTACTGATCATTCTGCGCGCTCATTTTGGAATGCGATCAATATAGTGGGCTCCACTCTTCAATATATTGATGTTCCCAAAGTTTCATGTGTATTTGACTTGTAGATTTTGAGATATCGATCATTTCCCATTGAGTTGAACTGTAATATCGATACGGTACGGTCCATAATTGGTGAATAGGGATCGTATTTGATCCATTTTTTTAAAATGATATATTTTCATACTTTTATCATTCTATTAAGTCCGCCTTCTGCTTTCACTTCACCACTGCTTCATACTATCATCTTTGCCTGATCTCTGGGCTTCGTTATTGTTAATCTGACTTGTCGATCCAGATGACAGTCGAGTCTAACTTGTTTAATAAGTTCGAATATAGTCCAATCAAAAGGTTGGATAACAGATTTGTATTTTTAATTCACATAGCTATCATTTCTCATCATATATGATTTTCAACTTATAAATCATTATAATCATATCTATCATAACCAAACATTTATACAATCAACCAATCATCATCCAAACATATTAAACAACTATATAAGCAATCATTTTAGCATATGATCAAGGGTATAACTTTAGGTAGTTAATGTTTATTATTATCATTAATAACAAGCAATAATAAGTGACTAATAAGTAATATAAACAAGTGATTAAAAGTGAAATTAACTCACAATTTTCAAACCAAATCCCTTCCCACCAACATTCAATACTTATCTAACATCCTCTACTTCATCTAAACATCACTTAAACAATCCATTCTCTCTTCTAAACCACACAACCATGATCACCTACCCTCCTCAAGCTCAGGCCCTACCTCCTCCACCTTACCATAGCTTGTGCCTACCCCTCCTCCTTCCTCTAAAAACCCACGGCCTAAGCCCCCCTCACTCTCCTAAACTCACGGACTAAGGCCATTAAAAGAAGAGAAGAGAAGAAGTGAAGAAGAAGATAAGAAGAAGTATGTGTAAATTATGAAAGGGATGCTTGGCTATTTATAGGAAAATTTGCACAACTATCTCTAACACAAACCATGTGCTTAGCCCACTCCTCCTCTATATGCCATCTATGTACCTTGTAAGGTGATGTGTAAGTTTGCTTTTTCAAAAGAAAACCATTTTTGTTTTAATGCTAAATGTAAATGTATATTTGTATGTGTAGATGTGTTTGCATGTACATGTATGTATATATGTCATATTTCAACTAACAACGTTACAACGTTTAATCACAACTTTTATTTGTTAAATCGTTGATAATCTGAAATCCGAATTCTGGTCATATTTTCAGTTTTTAATCAAACTATTTATTAGGTAAAAAAATTGAAAATAAATTTCTTATCATCTTTAAATAATTAAAACAAGATTATTTTAGTTATAAAATAATTTAAATAACATTAAAATCCATTAATTAAAATACGACGTCGATCCGCCAAAATGTGACGAAGTTTGTATATCTTTATAAAATAAGTTTATATATTTATAAAATAATTATAAATCACTTGTTATCATTATATAATAATTAAAATGAATTATTAGTTATTTAAAAACAATTATTTGAATATTAAAATAAATTAATATTCCAATTCAAAGCGATAAAATTACAGGTCGTTAAATTCTTCCCCCCTTAAAATAATTTCATTCCTGAAATTTCACCACCACCCAAAAGCCAAAAGAGTTTATCCAAATTATTATCTTTAAACTCAATTCCGTATGTATACACAGATCATCTGCAACTTCTATTTGAATCCATAACTATACTTTCGAACTAGTATTGATCCCTCGATCCTCTAGTGCAGACTTTGATCAGGCTTCTTGATCAGAGACCTTCATTTTCCATACATAGCTCTCAACTATGACAGAAAACATAAGTACCCAACCACAAACCCTTATCAATGTTTTCCATCAAGAATCGACTGATAAATCCCTATTCAGACTGGTGCAAACACCTCAAAGTTCCATACTCGAATCTTAGATCAGAATCATGCAACAAAATGATCTACGTACCTCATACGTATTATTAATTATTTCAAAATCTTTATGAAAACATTTCATAAAACTTTTATCTTTTATTCAAACATTTTTATAAAGATGTTTCTTTATATATAATCACTTTAAAATATTTATTCATCCAAAATTTTTTGTATTCTTTCCAAAGAAACCATTTCAATTTAAAAGATAAATTATCTTTTATTTCTAAAATTATAATAAATTGCTTATATTATAATATACCCCCTTTAACCAATATTAAATGCAAACACCTTGATAAAAATTAACAATCACTAATTAATCTACCGATTAACGATTCATGTTAACTTTTAACTTTAGAAAATTATAGAGATCGAGGAACTAAAAAATGATACCAAGGAACTGGGTACTACCAATAGTATCACATATTCCCTTAACAAGAAGGGGAATACTTAAGAGAATTGTTTACCATCCAAACAAAACTTCTGCCCATTTTAGTTACTTTTGAGCCACTCGAACTAGTTAATCATAAGATTTTTTCAAAAATACCGAGATATAAGTTCTCAAAAATCCCTTTATAAAACAGGTTTCATAAATCCAATTTATAAAATCACTTATAAAACGCATTCATAAAGGTTATTTATCTTAAATAAATTCCTTTAATCTTAAACCAACATTATTACTTATAGAACACCACACAGTCAAATTGTGAAACTAAATTCACGAGGTATTCATATTTACATTTTTAAATCAATCAACCAGTCAATAAATGATAATAACCGAATATAATTATTTCCTTAACAACCAAACACCACACAAATAACTATATCATTTGAAAGATATTACTTTATATTCAAAATATAATCCTATGTAAAATTATTTCATTTACCAATTTTCCAAAACAAAAATCATTTTATATAGCATTAACAAATACGCGCTCATATATAATACTCTGACCTCATTCTAGGGTGTCACTTACCCTATCCCTAATGAGTTCTCATCCTAGGGTATTACTAACCCTATCTCTAATGAGATTTTTCCCCTACCAGGCTTAGGTGTTCACTTAACCTAAGCTCTGATACCTACTGTAATGATCTGCTTTTTCGTCCATTTTAAGTTGACAATAAACCACACATGTCCAACTCAAATTGAACAAAAAGGTGGACCCTTAAGGGTAAAAAGAAAATAAAGACATAGAACAGAATCTCACATGAATGAAATAACATATATTATTTCAATAATATTTATAGTGGAAAATTTTAAATACATACATCAGAGCCTATTCAGCTTGGACAGCTATAAACCTCTATCCTTAAAAATGCTTAATACAAAACAGTAAATAAGTGCAACGGGAATATACTCTACGATCATAGGTTGATAAAGATCTCTAGCTCTCCTTTAGAAACTCCAAGTGTCTTAAGCTAAACCTAAAACATACTCGAATCTGACCCGAGTATTAAAAATACCCAGGTCAGTTCGGCAATCTAGCATGAGAAATGCAAGTCATAAATATATATAACAGTGTCATAGATCGATTTTGATGCCAAACAATACCTTTGAAAAGAAGAGTATCTCATAAGACCACACCGCACATAAACACTGATGGATTTTTGTCTTATGATATCTAAAACATTTTTTATCAAATCATTTGATATTATTTCTAATGACATTGCTTTGAAAATCCTTTCAAATAACATATTAAAATAACTAGAATTGTTATATTTGTTAAATTCGAAAGCATATTTAGGTATACAATCAAGTCATTAAAGGCACATATTACAGATCGGATTCCAGCAATGACAAGGTAAGGGACTACCTTCCATAAAGTACATCTCTAGAGGAATGTACCAAGGCACAGCCCTACTACCCTCTACCAACATAAGATCGACCTACATCTACCACAAATAGTACCGAATATGACATCACCTCGGTCATCCACAACCTATCTGAGACGTCTCACAGCATATACAACAAAACCGATATATAGAGGATAATCTAGAATGGTGACGACCATATCCTAATAGGTGCGACTTACATAGCCTTGCCTTATCTACCTTGTTTTTGCCATTACTGATGTGTGAGGCTTGAGATAATGTTTTACCTTTCTTGAAACAACAAATACCACTTTGAATGCCACATCGCCACTTCTAACAACACACTAATTGATTTCCACAAAAGTACAACCCCAGAGTTCATACGTCTCAACGAAGGGTGTTAAGTATAGGAGGGGTTACCTCCTACACCATTAAACAAATGTACGTTTGTAATAACCAATGTACCTGGTCTTAGAAATGTAATGTCAGACACTCGTCCATGCAAGCTGTCCAGGAACAGAACAAATCAAAGGTATTCCTACTACATCCTGTTTGGGAATCACCCTTTGGATTAGTAACAAGAAGTCCTTGCATCGAAGATTTCAGAATGAACTATTTGCCAGCATATATATAATATGAGATTCACCCTAGAGATTAGCGACAAGCAGCCGTACATTATGAAGATCTCCAGTCCTCAAAATCATTTCTTCCACACGTCTTCACTTTCGAATGCGTATATTGGTTCGAAGTGGTTTTCAGATAGGAATCACCCAAATTTGATCCCGGTCTTTCTGAACCAATTATAAAAAGATGTGTATATGTGTATATATAAATGTTAAGCATCTTTTGTTAAATCCTTTTGGTTAATTAAAACCTCTTTTATAACACTTATTATTTTAAGTATAAAAATGCCATTTATAAATATATCCCTTTATTTATAAAACACCGTTTATAAATCTATCACTTTATTTAGAAAATACGGTTTTATTAATCTTTACTTTTACCTTATGAAAATGTGTTTCGAGTAAATCAAAATTATTATTCCTTCTGTCAGACTAGTAAGGATAGCTAGGGGTGCATGCAACTGGTTTTCAAAAGTCCAACTTAGAGACTACCTCTCTGTCGCTCATAAGATGATAAAGTTAATTGACTCTAAACCTTTAAAATACTTGTATAATTATTTAGAAAAATTTCCAAAACATTTAGAAAGAGAAATCCAAGTTTAAATTATTTATTCAAAAATTTCCAAATTTAGTTGTTAAATTTCCTATGAATAGTGGTTTTAAAGCTTTGTAGATCAAATAACTTATTCCATTATATATATGTTCATTTTTGTAACTCAGAGCCTTTTTAAAACATTTTAACATAGTATGGAATTTATTTCATACTTTAATGATTAAAATATCCACTTTTAAATTGTTGAAAACTATATTTTATGAACTGCCAAAATGCGATGATTTTGAAAATTTAATGTGGACATATCTCAAACTTTACTAGACAAAATTTTGACTTTTCCTTTTCATTTGAAAACCATATCCACCTGGGTTCGAAAAATTCTTATTTCAAAGAATTCCGACTTTATTTTATCTTACACATCCGTTTAACTTTTCAGGCCGTAAACGCGAACTACCGAAACACGACGGCTTAATTTTCACCTTTTAGTCAAATTTTATAAAACCTATCCGAAACACTTTTAAATCATTTTAATAACATAGTAAACTATTATTATCCAATTTAAAACAATATTTTTCCATTTTACTTATTAAAAATCTATATTACTTCTTTTCACCTATTATAATATTATATTATTATAATATTCATTTTTGCAACTTTTTAATTCAAAATCCTTTATTTTAAACCATATGATATTTCTATATCATTTTCCACCTTTTAAAACTATTTTTTTCATAAATGTAACTATAGATTTTATTTTTCAAATAATTCAAAACTCCACTTTACAATTCCTTTCTTTTTAAAACAAATTCCAAATCTATTTCAAAATTCCACTTTCTAATTTCTCTACTTTTTCGAAGTAAATCCAATGTTATAAAATGACGTTCCTTTTGGTTTTAAAAATAAAGAGGCCTAACATATGTTGTATTAATATTAATTTTGGGTATAATGTTAATAACATTTCACAAGATATGTATTGTTAATTCACACAACTATCATTTCTCATCATATAGGATGTAACGACCTAGAATTTCTGTCATTTGAAATTCGTATATTTAATTAATTTTAAATATTGACAAGTAAAATTTGTAAGTCAAATAGATTTTAATTTCGAATATAGAGATTTAATTGGATAATTAAATCGACAATTTAATATTTGAAATTGCGTAAATAATTGGAAATTGGATTAAATGTGAATAAAAATGATTTATAAAGTTATATTTAATCATATTGGAGTTAGAATGATGTTTGTAAACTTTGAAAATTGAATTAAAAGTTGAATTATGATAATTGATTATTTTAATATTTAATTGACGACAAAATAGTCATTTTTCAAACTGTCTCGGATTTCGATGAAACCAGTTTCATAGGATCCGTAATGTTATATTATTGTAAGATTTCAAATTTCGTGTCAATCGGATTTACGGTTTGTCCGAGGCAAGCTAAAACGCATAAAAATTAGTTTAATCGATTTAATTTAAATTTGATCGTTTATTTCCGTAACTCGCACATATGATCGAATTGGCTCTCGATACCTATTCCATTGTGTCCAAAATGCGAGTTAAACCCTAGGAACGTCAGCCGGCACGCTTCGTTTGGAGTTCGGACAATCTCGAATGAATAGTGTTTTGGCAATTTTCTATACAAGGACCTAACTTTCTTCATTTTACACAAACCCTAGAGAACTTAGGTCAGCCGCCACTTAAAGTTTTAATGGCCGAAAACTTGTCTCGTTCTTCCTCAATGTCTGGCAAATCCATTGACAATTAAACAAAAACCCCAACTACAAACTGGTAGAGAACGTTGAGTACTTCGTGTTCAACGGTCACGATCATTTTTAGAGCTTTGGATCATCGGCAATTCTTGTTCAAAGGCCGGCGTTTCATCCACGTTTTTCAAGAGCATGGTGGGGCCGAGATTCGAGATGTTTGGGTGTGGGTGAAGGCGGCGTAGGGCTACTCGGTGGTGGTCCTTGATCACGTTCGAGGGGAGTATAGGTGGCCACGTCGTTCAATTTGTAGCGCGTGCTTTTGGGTTTCGTTCGCGTTCATTGACCTAGGGAAGAAGAGTGTAGTCACGGCCCTGATCTTGTGATTTATAATCGAACGGCAGAGATTTATTTAAGATTAAAAATAAAATAAAAGTGTGGAATTATTATATTATAAAGTCGTGTAAACTTAAAAATGCTATATCTTTTTGATACGAGGTCCGTTTCGCACGAAACAAATTGCGTCAGGTTCGTATTAACGAGCACTACGCAATGGAGCTGGATTGGGATTGATTGGAGGTAGTTTGAATTTTGGGTAAAATTAAATGCGTGTTTAATTTTATTCGGAATAAAACACTGCAGCTACTATTGGAAGCAAGGTGAGAACTTCTCACTCAATCGAATTTGTTTCGATTTAAATTTTTAATAGTTAAATTTAAAATTGCTTGATTGTGTGATTGAATGATGGTTGCTATCTGTTTTATTGAAATAGACCCTATACGCCGCATATTAAGTGAAGGTTATTATATTAAAAACATATATCGCGATATTCCACCTTGAAGTGGAATTGGTATTATATATGTATTTGGAGTTGATTTCCCGCATTATATTGCGGATGAGACCCTATTGCGCCACATAATAGCGGATAGTATTTTATAAATCCCATATACCGCGATATTCCACCTCGAAGTGGAATTGGTATTGTGTTAACATCTTTGGATGCAGGGAAACAGGTTGGAGGGATCCAACTGGATTCCTCAAACATTTGAAATTATTTCATATGTTGTGTGTTGATTATTTATAATCTCTATGTGATTATCTTTGTGATTGAAATTGTTGAAGGCTATAGGTTAGCCGAATATATTTTTGGTATCCTTGGATACCGAAAATAAATAAAAATTGGACTTTTAAAATTCAAGTTGAAAGTTTATTTTAAAACTTATTTTTGAGAATTGGATTAATTAAAAAGGAGTTTTAAAAAGATAAAGTTATTTTTGAACCATATTGAATAAAGTTTCAAATTACGGGGAAAATGCTTAATAAATGGATTTCGATTAATATTATTATAAGTTGAAGAATTTATTAAAAAGTTGGATTTTAAATAGATTTAAAGAGATAAAGAAATTTATTTAAAAAGGAAATGATTTTGTAAATTCATTGGAAATTTATAAGGAGAAATTAATTGGTTATAATAATTAATAAAGAATAATTAATTTAGTATTAATTATTAATTAGGAGTTAATTAATGATCTATTAAAGGATAATTTAATAAATGTTTTTGTAATTAATTGATTATTAATTTACCATAACTAGTAAAATTTGTTCATAGAAATTTATCTGACTTTAAATTAATCAGATAATTAAATTAATCCTACTTATGGATGTTTGGATTATATTGGATGTTGAATTGTTTGACATCTCTGATATGTGATGCTTTGTGATGTATCTCGATTTGTGTTGTGATTTGTAATTTGTTTATCTGTGATATATATATATATATATATATCTGTGATCTGTGAATGAAAGATAAGCGTTATAGTTTATACCGCTTATCAATTATATTGTTATATTTGATCTGTGATGGTTGAATATTGTTGCACTATTGTGTCAAACCCTTGGACTACACAATACACACACAAATGTGGATTTCACGTGGAAATCAGTTAAGTCATAGATTTTTAACAATTCTAAAGATTGAATTTTTGAGTCAAAAATAGTTTTGGAATTGGAATTGAAAGTATTTGAAAATGAGATTCAAAAATAAGAGTTATTTTAAATAACTTAATAAAAATTGGAATTTAAATCATTTGATTTAAATTTTGAATTCAATACTTGAAATTGAATTCAATGATTTGGGAACTATGGTCTAAAAGATTATGCAAGTATAAAAGGTGTTTATATGGGTTTTTTTAACCATTTAAAATATGGTTTTGGAAATTTAAATTTAAATCCAAGTTTTATACTTGGATGGCTTTAAACTGTGTAATTGTAACCAGTTTTTCCCAAAACGAAAACTATCTGTTTTCAAATAATAATAGCTTTCATAAAGTGAAAAGATTTCCAATTTGTATCGAAACATTTCAAGTTGAAATGAAATTGTGAATAGTTTGGAAAAACTATGAATTAACCTTTGTGAAGATGATTAAGCTTTATCTTGAAATCAAAGAAGATTTTAAAAGGTGTATCTTTTATATTATAAAAGACTTGAATTGTGAATAGTTTTTATAGCTATAAGTTAAATCTTGATTTAAAGATTTAATGGGTTAATCCAATTTAAATGGAAATTTATTTGGGAATTTGTGAATGGATCTTTGTGGAACTGGGTAAACTTTGTGAAGTGAATCTTTTTGTTTAAAGATTTGGAATGGTAATTTGCTTAAACCATTTGGAAGAAAGGGTTTGGGTAATAAGTTGTGACTTAATTGAAATCCCAATATCCATATGTTTTGAAATATTGTGCTCACTATTCGGATTAGCCGGGAGATGACCCTTGTGTCATATAACCCATTCTGAATAAGTGATACGACGATATGGATCGCATTGAAGACCGGTGGTGAAGACCGGGCATTTTTGAAAATGATAGGATGACCTATCGATTGTCTCTGCACCGTTAGCTACGGTATAGAGATTTCCTTTGTGATGGGAAGTTCGATCGGGATTGTGAATACCCGGATTGCAAGGGCTTCTTCGGAAGTGCCTTCGGTTCTGTTCGAACCCGAGACAGACTTGTATGGTTACATGTCTGACATTACATTTTGAGATATAAAGCTGATTTCTTTCAAATACATTTCTGTTGGTGGCGGAGAATTTATTCTCTTAGCTTAACACCCTTCTCTGAGACGTACGAGCTCAGATGTTATGTAGTTGAAGGTTATCAGTGATATACTCCCAATTTGGTAATGTGACATGCTGAGTGCTGCTGTGTGATGATCATTGGTTGATCATTTGTGATCAAAGCATGGCTTTGTGCCAAAGCGTAGCTTTGTTGACGAGACTTCGTCAGACCTCACTCCCCAGAAATGGTCAAAACAGGAATGATGCGGCAAGGTTATGATGGTCGCTCCCTTTAGGGTATGTCATTTCCTTCTGGAAAAGGGTGGTATCAGGTATGGAGCCCTGATATTTAACCTATGTGGTTACTCCAATCTCATTTACTGTGTGATTGTTGTTTTGTTGAGGCGCCTCGGATAAAGGTCTCAAAGGACCGGGGGTGGCATACTCGGGTAGTAGTTACCTAGTGACAGAGGTAACCCGTCCTTGTGTTGGCAGAGATCCGGGTAGGTTCTCGGGGCGTCCATCCAGAGGCGTACCCATGTGGCATAGGAAGTTCCTTAGCCTAGCCATTTGTTGGAAAATCCAAAGAAACAATACGAGCCTTTACGATTGCAATTTGTATAACCTGTCTCCTCAGGCGGCAGCTATAGCAGGCATAATATAATGGTACCTATGCTGGCTAAGATTAATATTGTATTTTCGAAATGATTTTGTACACTATGCACTAATAATAATACCAAAAGGATTTTGCGTAGCAAGCATGTTTGACTATCTTAAGAAGAAATCTCCTCCAAGTCTGCGATTGCATTGTGTGTGTGGTGGGAGGTCTTATGGTAGTTTCATTTTCCAAAAAACATTGCGGATGTCTTTTACTTCCTTTGTTGTTGTTTTAAAGATAATAACTATTTTAAGTTCTCACACCAGTCCCATGACTTACCTGGAGTTTATTGTTCCTTTCCTAAACTCTGGGTGCCCATAATTTTCCACACGAGCAGCCTAGAGTCAGGTTATCAGGTCATTCTGGATTTTAGGAGGCTTTGGAGCTCAAGTGGCGAGCTGGATGGCGAGACGTAGCATTTGTATATGATATTATCTTTTCCGCTGTAAAAATTCATTTGTAAGGACAAGTTCATATAATTGTCCAGTTGTGTTGTATATTGTTGTTGTAAACTCTGATGATGTAATGTACAAACTGATACAGTTCTTGATTTAAAGATTATTCATTTATCTATTATATGTTGTTCCGTGTGATATGTGAGATTCTGATATTGTTTCTGTTGTTTCTTCTTTCTTTCTTTCTGTCTTCTTCTACCTCTTCTTTTTAACCATAATAATTCGGTTTTCCGGCATTCGATTGCTCGGCAGTTGATACAGTGGACGTATTAATGTCGATTTTCGGAAGTCAAAAATCCCGAAGCGTTACATAGGATTTTCAACTTATAAATCATAACAACCATATCTATCACTTTATATAATCAACCAATCATCATCCAAACATATTAAACAACCATATAAGCAACCATTTTAGCATATTGTCAAGGGTATAACTTTAAGTAGTTAATGTCCATTATTATCACTAATAGCAAGTAATATTAAGTGATTAATAAGTAATATAAACAAGTGATTGTTAAGTGATTCAAAGTGAGATTAACTCACAATTTTCAAACCAAATCTCTTCCTACCAACATTCAACACTTCTCTAACATCCTCTACTTCATCTAAACATCACCTAAACAATCCATTCTCTCTTCTAAACCGCATGGACATGATCACCTCCCCTCCTTAAGCTCACGGCCTCCCTCCTCCACCATTACCATAGCTTGCGCCTACCCTCCTCCTTGATCTAAAAACCCACGGCCTAATCCTCCTTCACTCTCCAAAACTCACGGCCTAAGGCCATTTAAAGAAGAGAATGAAAAGAGAAGAAAAATGTGTGTAAATTATGAAATGGGTGCTTGGCTATTTATGGAAAAATTTGCATAAATATTTCTTACACAACCATGTGCTTAGCCCACTCCCCCTCCATGTGTCATACATGTGCCTTGTAAGGTGATGTGTAAGTTTGCTTTTTCAAAAGTAAATCATTTTTGTTTTATATGCTAAATGTAAATGTATATTTGTATGTGTAAATGTGTATGTATGTAAATGTATGTGTATATGTCATATTTCTACTAACAAGGTTAGAACGTTCAATCACAACTTTTATTTGTTAAATCGTTGATAATCGGGAATCCGAATTCCGATCATATTTTCAGTTTTTAATCAAACTATTTATTTAGGTAAAAAAAACTTGAAAATAAATTTATTCTCATCTTTCAATTATTAAAACAAGATTATTTAAGTTATAAAACCATTTTAAATAATATTAAAATCTATTTATAAAAATACGACGTCCATCCCCCAAAATGCGACGAAGTTTGTATATCTTTATAGACAAGTTCATATATTTATAAAACTATTATAAATTACTTATTATCATTATATAATAATTGACATGAATTATTTATTATTTAAAAACAATTATTTAAATATTAAAATAAATTAAATATTCTAATTTAAAGTGATAAAATTATAGGTCGTTAGATTGTGCATTCAGTTCATTTTTCCATCCGTACATATTCAATTAGATTGTGTATCCATTTAGCTTTTACATTTTGCATATGCTCAATTAGACTATGTGGTTGTTTAACAATTGTTCAACTTGGTTATAGATTGGGGTAAAAGATGACACTTAATACACCCAAGGTATTCATGTGCCGATTATCTATGAATCGAAAGACAAGTCGTTTAGGTAAAAGAAAAGATAAGAAGAAAGAAATCGCAGAATCTCACATCGCAAGGCAATCACATATAATAGTCAACATATGATAATAAATAGTCACTTCCACAATAATACATCAGAGTCGCATAAATATAACTTTAGCCAGGGACAGTTATAACTGCATGCCCCCACAATGCTGATACATAATATATACATACACAACGGAAACATAAAGAAGATAACTAGATATTAACGAAGCCTCCTGCTCCGTGCTCCTCCAAAGTGCATCCGTGAAAACCTGGACTACTTGGCTACTCATTCAAATATGAGTAATCAAGAGTATTAGTGAAAGGAAAAAAACTCTGGGTCAGACATGGGTTTGGTGTGAGTAAACTACAAACAACTGAATTATTAAGCTTATAAAACTCTTTTAAAAGCAAAGGTATCTCATAAGACCACGCCGCATATAAACACGAATGGATTTTACCTTACGATAACAAAAACACTTTTATAGGAAACCTAGTGATATTACAATAATGTCTAGGGTTTAAAGTAAATACCGAATCATAGCCGAAATTGTTACATTCATTAAATTCCAGCATAGTAGGTGTACAACTAAGTCCGTAAATGCACCATTGGAGAATGGATTCCATACAATGACAAGGCTATTGGGATACCATCTGCCATAGTACACCTCCAGATAAAATGTACCAAGGGCCTCGCTTGGAACCCTACGAATCAGGACCAGCCTACTCCTTATTGGATAGTACCGAATATGTCATCACCTCGGTTGTGATCAACAACTGTACCGACCTCACAAGCATTCATAAATTGAGAGTATA
Organism: Allium fistulosum; assembly: GCA_030737815.1. NCBI lineage: Eukaryota > Viridiplantae > Streptophyta > Magnoliopsida > Asparagales > Amaryllidaceae > Allium > Allium fistulosum. The sequence goes on from CM060904.1 coordinate 1,258,073,122, forward strand.
AATCTAGATCGGGTGATGACCATATCCTAATGGGAGCGACCTATACAGCCTTGAAGCGTATCCCCTATTTTAGTCATTCCCGGTTATGAGGCTTAAGGCTACGTTTTACTTTTCCTTTAGCAATTCCCACTTGGAATGCTAACATTGCCCTCTAAGTGGGAATGCAATGCTAGCACTCATCCAATAAAGTTGTTTAGATATGAAAAACCACAGGCAATACTTCCACTACATCCATTTTGGAATCACCCTTAGGATTAGTAGCAAGTAACCCTTGCACTTCAAAGATCTTCATCTTCGATTCCATCATCTTTCAAATGTTACCAATTCGAACTCTTACGTTGGTTCGAAGTAGTTTTCGGATAGCTCATGCATATCCGATCCCGGTCTCTTTGAATCAAAATTCGATAATTTTAAAAGGGTTAAATTATCGATAGTGGACAACTCCACTATCCGGGGTGTGTATGGATTTGCATATAAAGATAAGACATCCTATACTTACCACCATTTTTCGATTTCAAACAGTACTATCCCTTGGTTAACAATGAAGTTGGCAAAGTTAGAAAAACTAACATTGACTCGACAGACGTTCTTACTTCTCGGGATAGAGACGAGTTCCATACCTCAGAATTTGATGTTTAAGTATACAATGAAATATCATTCATATACTTAATTTATCATGACCCCATTTATCGAAATTAACTCACTTATATTTATCATGTTTCCGACATTTTGACTTCTCTATCCCTCACCTAGAAACAAGTATTAGATCTCACTGATAAAGGAAAGCCTACTCATTGGCTTTTAGTGCTAAATACAAGACGACTTACTTCTAATAAAACGTGTCAACGTTTTAAAATAACTTATTCATATTTGTTTGGCAACTTAATGGCGCACACAAGGAGAATCCCTTATATTTAAACTATTCTTTGTAAAAGAAAGCTACTTTTTAAACAAATCGATCCTAGGAAAATAAAGTAATTAAAACCATAAACCTTTATTTAATGATAATTAAATCTTAATTAAATCTTAACTTAATTAATAATTAAGAAATAACTAAACCCCGCCTGATTAATAATTAATTTATAAATTAAACCTCACCTAATTAATAATTTATTAATAATTAAACCTTACTTAAATAATAATTAATTAAGTAATTAACCTTTACTTGATTGATAATTAATTAAACCTTTCTTAATTAACTAATTAAAATTATCTTACTTAATTAATACTTATGTACTAATTACCTTTACTTAATCAATTAATTAAATAATAATTAACTCTTTAATTAAACAAATTAATTAAATAATAGTTCAAACTTGTTAATACTTATAACATAGCTTTAATCGCTCTTCAAACATATCTAAGCAAAAATCCCATTTTAGTTTACATGAAAATCTCTGTTTTGCGAATTGCATCCCTAGCGACTCTTGCTATGGATGTCATAACTTTAAACTAGTTTTATACACAGGATTCCCCTTTAAACCAATCGTCGGAATGTGAGCGAAGCTCATTATCTATACTTCTCCTTCCATTTGTTAATAAAATTAGAAAAAATTCTATAGTATATTAATAAGTTTGGACCGAGAACACACTTCAAGCTCGTACCTTGTTTGAGCCCAGAATAATATACTTGGACCCCTATCCTTGGCTACCGCTTGCTTACTCACTGAAGAGACTATCAAAATGAGGTCGGACCAATCCAAACTATTCTTTTGGGGAAGATTTAGGAGTCCAGCGAGGTAAGCTCACAAGTAAGCAAGTAAGTAATTTCAGCTAGAAATAAGCAATCTTAAATTATTTTATAAACTTTGTAAAAGTTTTTCGAAATAAAAGGTAAAAGTTTTGAAAATTTTTGTAAAACATTTTCTTAGAAAAATACACAAGTAAATAAGTTTAAAATCAAGAGATCTACATGTCGACAACAAACACAAATCAAGTACTATCTTCCCTTTGGCTTACTACATTCAAACATAAGCTCATACATCCAAACAAATGCCATAACCAACATACAAAAAGAAAAGATCATTACTTCAATTTTGACTTCACTTCCAAGTCTATAATAAATACACAAATAAACCATACAAGTACAACACAACAACACTACTTTCAACCATACAACCAACAAGAATCATTACTAACTTATAAAATTTAAATCTTGCATAAAGGAGTAAGTTTTACTCACCAAAACTTAACCAAATTAACTAGAACTACCCTTACAACTTGGATCGGCCTTAGATCTTGGATTTTCCTTTGTAAAAGACTTGATTTTGGATCTTAGGAAGGAGTCGGCCTAGGGTGTGCGGGGCTCGGTCTAGGGATGTAGAGGGTTGTTAGGGCTTGTTTTGAGAAGGAAGGTGGTGTAGAAAGAAGAATAAGGTCTTAAATAAGTTTTTAAGAATTAAAACGGGAAGGAATGATTTTTAAACTTTTGAAAAACCATAGAAGCCGCCAAAGAGTTTTCAAAGCATAGAAAAGGAAGATGGAGTTTTTGAAAAGTAAGAAATGAGTGAAAAATGAGAGAGAAAATATTAAGAAATTGTTTTTATGTAAAGTGAAATAAAAAATTACTAAAATACCCTTTTAGTACATACCCTCCACTCATTCTTTGCTACATCATCACCATCCTCCATAGCCTTGTTCCACATGCATGGAATCAAGAATACCCCTCTGTCCAAGATGTAAATCCCTTCCTCATACCATGATGTGTTGAAATGTGATGTTACCTTCTTATTTTACTTTTTTTTTAAATTTTTGGATAAAAGTCACATCTCATTTCATTTCACTTAAGTAAATATATATTTACCATATTATTACATTAACCATGAATATTTTATTAGTATGTGTGTGTGTACGTATAGTAAAGTGTATACAACATTCCCGACAACTTTTAGATGATGAAAGATTGAAAATTCGGAAAACGATTTCCAATCACATTTTCTATTTTTCTTCGAACTGATTATTTTTGTAAACAAATTCTAAAACTCATTTCACCATCGCTAGTTATTATTTAAAATGGGTGTATTTGAGTTATAAAATCCATTAATTTATTATTTAAAATTACATTAAATATTCATATTTAAAGTAATTAGATTCCAAGTCGTTACATTCTCCCCCCTTAAAAGAATTTCGTTCTGAAATTTGCACACACGTAGATAACTCAAATCAACTCAAAAGGCAATATATTATGTAAGGTAAAACACATACAAAAATACATACTATGCAATTATATGACAAATAGTGCATATACAATCCATACAATCAAGCAAACATCTATCATAGCATCAATTCAGGATAAGCTTCCCTCATACAATCCTTAGTCTCCCAGGTACAATCTTTGGAATCTTCACTCCATTGGATCTTAACTAATCTCACTACCTTATTACGTAGTCTCTTCTCATCTCAATCCATAATACAAATTGGATGTCTAACCACCATCAGGTTCGATCTACCTCCAAATCCTTCTGAACATATGGCTCCATAATCAACGATGGATCATGCACATGCTTCCTCAGATGAGACACGTGGAAAACATTACGGACCCCCGACAACCTCTCCGAAAACTCAACTATGTAGGCAAGCGGCCCAATTCTCTCAAGAATTCGAAAAGGTCTAACATACCTAGGCACTGGCTTCCCAACTCTCCCAAAATGAACAACCCCTCTAATCGGTGAAATCTTATGTAACGACCCAGATTTTTGGTTGTTTAAATTTAGAATATTTAATTAAATTTAAATATTGAAAAGTAAATTTTACAAGTTAAATAAATTATATTTCAAATATAGTGATTTATTCTGACAATTAAGTTGTTAATTTAATATTTGAAATTATAGAAATGATTTATAAAGTTGAATTAAATTTTATTTAAATTAGAATGATGTTAGAGAACTTTTAAAATTGAATTAAAAGTTAATTTACAGAAATTGGAAATTTTAATATTTAATTAACATGTAAAAATAGTCATTTTTGACACTATCTTGGATTTTGACGAAACCAGTTTCATTGGATCCATAATGGTGAATTATTATAGGATTTCAAATTCCGTGTCAACCGGACTTACGGTTTGGTCGTGCGATGCTAAAATACATAGAAATTTATTTAAGTAAATTTTAATTAAAATAATTCGATTTGAAAACCGATCTTCCAAATACGATGGAATTGGCCTCCGATATATATTCCATTGTGTTCGGAATGGGGGTAAAACATTATAAATGCTAAGCAGCACGCTTCGTTTGGAGTTTGAAAAATTTCCGGATGAATAGTGCGCGAAAATTTTCTATAAAAGCCCCTCATTTTTCCTTTTTCCCAAACCCTAGGGTTTCAAGCCCTAGCCGCTTCTAATTTTTTCAATGGCCAGAATTCCATCCTTATCTCCCCTCGATTCCTCTCAATCCCTTTGTTTTCACGCTCCGGCTTCTACACGGAAGTCGGAGAGCTCGACAAGCTCTACAAGTTCAACGGTCACGATCTGAATCGAAGCGACATGGTGGCGCAAAATTGCTCGCGTTCATGGGATGTTTGGAGGCGTTTTTCACAGTGATGATGAAGAGAAGAGGGATCAGATTCATGGCATTGGTGTAATGGAGCATGCTCTTCGAAATGGCAGTGTCTGATCGTCGTCTCGACGAACGATGGTGGGCGATGATCAAAGAAGGAGGGCGCAATGATGGGTTCGAGCAACTTGGAGTGAAACGTGAGGGAGGAGGAGGTATTAAGGAAGGTGATTAAGTTAATGATGTAATTAGCGATTAATTATATTATTTAAAATCGATATCGTATAAAATGTATAACTTTTTCATACGAGGTCGGTTTCGTATGAAATGAATTGCATTGGGTTCGTATTGACGAGCACTATTTTAGAGCTGGTTTGGATGGATTTGGAGCTAGTGAAAATTTTGGCTAAAATTAAATGCTCGTTTAATTCAAATTGAAATAAATCGCTATCGCGACGACTGCAAGCAAAGTGAGTACAACTCAGTCTTTCTGACTCGCTTATCTTTTTATATAAGTGAGAATAAAATTTTATTTATGATGATTGATGATCTTTTGGGTGATATATGATATATTATATATATATTGATTGGTTGGGATATATTCCTACATATTTTAGCGGATGAGACCCTATACGTTCCCGTGTATGAGCGGATGACCCTTTGTACGCGTGTCTGCCTCGAAGCGGACATTATACATATTTTCTAATATGTATATTTGTTGCAGGTGATAGGTTGGAGGGATCCGACTAGATTCCTCTCCATTGTTGATTTTATTATAAATATTGTTATTTATGCTGTTAGCATGTGATATATGATGGTTGGATGTCATGATTGATATGGTTGATGTGAATGCCTTTATCTAGTGATGTTGTAGCATTGGGCCTTATTTTGGAAATTTAAAATATTAAAATGGAAATTTCAATTTAAAAAGGATTTCAAAGCGAAAAGAAATGGATTTATTTTAAATAAATAAAAGTTATAATTGTTTTGTTATAAAAATTATGGCTTTGTGAAATATAATCAAAATATGATTTTTTAAATATGGAGATAACTATTTTGTAAAATAGGTAAATTAAGAATTTTGAAATTATTATAAATGGTTTATATATAAGATTTATAAAATTGATATTTTATAAATAAAAGTAGTGGAATTATAAAACAGTGTTTTTTAAATATTAGAAATGGGATAGTAATCAAATTTATATATGGATTTGCAAATGAAATTTAGAAAAAGAATTTATAATGGATTTTATAAATAATAAGATTTGAAAGGAATGAATTTGTAAATAAGAGATTTATAAGTAAATTAACTTATAATCAAATTTTGGCTTATAAATGAGATAGAAATGGAAATTTGTTAAAAAGGAATTTTATATATGGAAGTGTTTATAGTTTATAAATAGAATTCATAAACACTGTTTTATAAATGTGAAATCAATTTAATTTGATAAATTAAATTTGTAAATTTATTAAAGGAATTACATTCACGATTTTGGATAGTGAATAATCCTTTAAATTAAATATTTAGAAGTAATGAATTTGGCAAAGGAATTACATTCACGACTTTGGACAGTGAATAATCCTTTAAATTAAATATTTAGAAGTAATGAATTTGGCAAAGGAATTACATTCACGATTTTGGACAGTGAATAATCCTTTAAATTAAATATTTAGAAGTAATGAATTTGGCAAAGGAACTACGTTCACGATTTTGGACAATGAATAATCCTTTAAAATTAATTATTTAGAAGTAATGAATTTGGCAAAGGAATTATATTCACGATTTTGGACAGTGAATAATCCTTTAAATTAAATATTTAGAAGTAATGAATTTGGAAAAGGAATTACATTCACTATTTTGGATAATGAATAATCCTTTAAATTAAATATTTAGAAGTAACGAATTTGGCAAAGGAATTATATTCACGATTTTGGACAGTGAATAATCTTTTAAATTAAACGGATGTTTTAGAAAGTGATGTTATAAAATGAAATTTAAATGGTGAAAATAAAATAAGTTGTGAATTTACTTATTATTAAAATAAGTATATGAAAATGTTTTCCAAATATCCAATAAGGGAAATGGTTTTGAATATTATCATTTTAAAAATATTTTGAAGTGAATAATTGGGAATGGTTTTGAATTATAAACGATTAATGAAATCAGGCCCAGTGACTACTTATGTGCTAGATTTTGTTTGTTGCTTTGATAGTTAAATAACCGACTATCAAAATTGGCCATTTTAGTTCCTCAACTTGACGGGGAACTAATTACTCGTACACTTAGTACGTAACTGACTGTGTAAGCTTGATTATCGTTTGTGTTGAGAATGTTGATTCGTGTAGTGCGGAGTGGTTACTCCAATCTATCGAGCTTCCTTCCTGGTCGAAGGATAGCAAGTTGAAAGTTAGAAACGTGATAAGTCTATGAGACTTGGTTTCTGTATGAGGTTGAGAAACGCTTTTGCGTTGTTGGTGCGAAGAGACCGGGATCAGATTTATCTAAAAACCACTTCGGACCAACATTTATACGACGATTGTGCAGGTTGGTCGATGATATTGATATTTAGGAATTTCATAGTGAAGGACTGCTTGTCGATCGTTTGGGGTAAAAATCCCAATATGCATCCAGTAGCAGTAGTCTTTTCGTTAGAAAATATCCAATGCAAGGACTATTCGCTACTAATCGTAGGGATTTCTCGACAGGATGTGGTAGGAAAGTGCCTTCGGTTTATCCTGTTCCTGGACAACTTGTATGGACGAGTGTCTGACGTTGCATTTCTAAGATTACGTACATTGGTTTTTACAAACGTACATCATGTGGTGGCGGAGAAGGCAACTTCTCTTAGCTTAACACCCTCATTGAGACATACGAGATCAAGGGTTGTATTTTTGTGAAAGGCAATTAGTAGTCAACGGAAATGGCAATGTGGCATTCAAAGATGATGTGATATGTGATATGTGAAAGGTAATCAATACCTCTTTTGGCCTCACTCCTCGGAAAATGACTGAAACAAGGATAGAAGCAGCAAGGCTAAGTGGGTCGCTCCCAATTAGAAGATGTCATCACTCTTCTAGATATACCTTTACACACTATGACGTCGTGTATCTGATTATTGTTGTGTATGCTTATGGATATGGATAAAGGTGGTAACGACCAGAGTGATGACATATTCGGTACTATCAGGTATGGGTAGGCCGGCCTTGTGTTGGTTTAAGTAGTCAGTATCTGCCCCCTAGGTACATCCCCTTAGAGGTGTACTGTGTTGGTTCGAAAAGGTAGTCCCTTTACCTAGTCGTTTGTATGGAAATCCAAAATCCAATACGTGCCAGCCATTTTCTATTGTAGAAAGCCTTGTATTACAAGGTGTATGCTGGAATTTAATAATGTAACAATTTCAGCTATTTTAATATTATTTGTGTGCAATAGACACTATTATAATATAAGAGAATTTGATATGAGAAGTTTTGGTTATCTTAAGGTAAAAACCTTGTTGGTATTTATTTGCGAATCGGTCTTACGAGATACCTTTTTTTTGATAAAGGAAAAGTTTTGATAACTTTATAAATTCAGTTGAGGTGTGTTTTCTCATGCTGGTTTACCAGACTGATCTGGGCATTCTTCCATTTCAATGCTCGGGTCAGACCGAGTATATTTACAGGTTCAGATTTTGTGCTTTTGGAGCATCAGCAGGTGAGCTGGAAATCTTCATGTCGTATACACGTATCTGTATATTTTTCCGCTGCTATTGATTGTTGTTGTTTTAAATTATCAGCATTTGTGAGGACATGTTATTATAACTATCCAAGCTGATGATTATTTATTGTGCACTCTGATATTGATTTATGTATATTACAGTTTCTCTTTGTAAAGATTATTGATCTATATTATATGTTATTCCGCTGCGATGTGAGATTCTGTATTGTTTTTGGTTCTACTTCTCTCTTCTTCTTCTCTTCTCTTCTTCTTTCTTCTCTCTTTCTTCTCACCCTCTCTTTTCTTTCTCTTGATTATCTGCAATCGATGTCCTCTGGGTCGGACACGCGTGGTTTGGTGTCGGATTCAGAGGGTGCCGAGTGCGGGTCATCACATCTTAGCAAACACAAAATCACTAATAGCCAATTCTAAATCCCTTCGCCTCCGATCTACATGACTCTTCTGTCGATGTTGGCTTCCTTCATTCTCCTCTTCATCACCGAAATCTTCTCCCTAGCCTCCCGAATCATATCCAGTCTAAGCACTAGTCGATCCCTGGTCTCCACTCAACATGCTGGGGACTTGCACGGCCGTCCATAAAGAGCTATATATGGTGCCATGCCAATGCTTGCTTCATAACTGTTGTTGGAGAATTCCACCAAGTGTAGATGAGCTTCTCAAGATCCTCCAAAGTCCAAGTACAAGCTCTCAACAGATCCTTCAAGATTCAATTCACCCTCTCAGTCTAACCATCGGTTTAAGGGTGGTAGGTAGTGTTAGACTTAGCTTTGTTCCTACTTATAACGCCTTCCAAAACTGGTTGGTAAAGATAAGTTCTCGATCACTTACTATGCTTACGGGGACTCCATGCAAGTAGACGATCACTCTCATATAAATCTCTGCTAATGACGTTGCAGTCCTTGTCGGCTTCACTGGAATAAAATGAGTACTCTTTATTAGTCGATCCATAATGACCCAAACACCTTTATTCCCGTTTCTCGATCGAGGCAATCCATCAATGAAATCCGTTGATATATGTTCCCATTTCCAATTGGGAATCTCCACGAATTAGAGTAGCCCAGCAGTTCTTTGGTGATCTCCTTTTATTTACTGGCAGTTCGCACGTCGATTGACATAGATAGAGATATCCTTCTTCGTCCCCTTCCACCAGAATACCTGCTTCATATCACGATGCATCTTCGAAACCCCAGGTGTATACTCAATTTGGACTGATGACATTCTCTTAAGACCTCTTGCCTAAGACCTTCAACTTTTGGAACACAAATCCTCCCATTCATATACAAAACACCATGGAGATCTACCTCAAAACTTGAACACTGCCCCTCCTCTACACCCTTGATGATTTTCATTTAGCGGTTGTCCTCCTTTTGTTTGCTTCCAATTCTTTCCATAAGAGTCGAAGTAACTTCCAAGAGAGCTAAGACGACATTCCTACTCAAAGCATCAACTACCACATTTGTCTTTCCTGGCGTACATAGAATATTCAAATCGTAAGCCGCTAGAAATTCCAACCACCTCTGCTGCCTTAAATTTATATTCTTTTATGTGAAAAGATACTTCGGAGACTTATGATCCTTGAAGAGCTCGAACTTCTCACCTAGCAAATAATGTCTCCAAATTTTCAAACACAACCGTTAACAATTCCAGATCATGTATTGCATAATTATTCTCATAGGGCTTCATCTGCCCGCCGGTACATGCAATAACCTTCCCGTGCTACATCAGAACTGCACCCAACCCTACTCCACAAGCATCTGTGTAAACAGTCAATCCTCCACTTCCATCTGGGATAGCTAAGATGGGAGCACTAGTCAATCTTTTCTTCAATTCCACAAACGCTTACTCACACTTTAGAGTCCAAACTAACTTCTCATCCTTCTTCATCAACTTAGTCAAGTGTGAGGCAATTTTGGAGTAAACTTGAATGAATCTCCTATGGAATCCGACCAAGCCTAAAAAACTTTGGACTTCGATAGGAGTCTGTAGTGTCTTCGTTGCTTGAACAGCCGCTACCTTTGCTTGGTCAACCAATATGCCATCCCCCGTCACCACACGCCCTAGAAACCTTACTTCTAACTGCCAAAAGTGACATTTAAGAAAATTTTGCCTTAAGAATGTGTTTTCTTAATTTTCCATCACCACTTCCAAATGGTTTTTGTGCTCTTCCTCAGACTTAGAATAAATAAGAATATCGTCTATAAAGACTAACACGAACTTATTGAGAACATCCCTAAAACCATGATTCATAAGATCTACGAAATAAGCAAGTGCATTGGTTAGCCTAAAAGGCATAACCAACCACTCAAAGAAAAAGTCTGGCCTTCTAAACGTAGTTAAGGGTATACTATCTTCTACTACTCTTAGCTGGTAGAATCCGGTAGCCAGGTCTTTCTGGAAGAATACCTTAGCTCCAAGAAGTTGGTCAAAAAGGTTGTCTATGCGGGGTAAGGAATACTTATTTCATATGGTCTGCTTATTTAACTCCTTGTAATCCACACACAGTCTTAAAGAACCATCAAACTTAGGCCTAAAATTACAGCTCATCCCCAACTTGAATGACTTAGTCAATCAATCCTCTTCTCAGCAAATCATTGGTTTAATCTATTAGCTTCTCTCTCTCGGCGCCATTCTTTGGGTAGGTTGAATAACAGGCCTCGCACCAAAAATTAAGTTAATACAGATATCAATCTCTTGATGTAGAGGTAGACTGTTAACCTCTTCAAACACATCAGGAAAGTCCTTAACAACTAATATAACCCTAACTCTTCCTGGGATGATTCTAGGGCATAAAGGAAAATACTCATAAGCTTATTGGGATCATCACATAATATCCTTTCCAATACCCTTGCGGACTTGGCTTGTAACACTACTATACTAGTGAAATAGTCAAAAATAGCTTCATGTTTTGATAACCAGTCCATACCGAGTATAGTATCGAAACCTTAAAGTCTAGAACAAATAGATTGGATGGAAAATGGTAGGTGAGGTAAGAAATCGGTGTATCTTCACAAGTTATGCATAGATTAGTAGTACCTCCTATGGGGTTCGACGTAGAAATATAGGTTTCTAGAAATTTTGGGGAAATTTGCAAATTTTCTATCAATTCTACAAAAATTAAACTATGGAAAGCCATGGAATCAAACAATACTCTAACAAAAATGCCATTAATCATTGAAGTACCTTCAAGAACTCCCTTTCCTTCACATCTCCAGAGGTCGACTGCTCATCCTTGAATGCATAAACTTTGACCTATTGTCCCTTCTTCATCAATGGGCAATCCTTCACCATATGTCCCGGCTAGTGACAATTAAAACAAAGGGTCCGCTATACCATTGGAGAAATAGGTCCCGATTGCTACTTTTGGGCTTTAGAATTTGGACAGTATCTTGCAATATGCCCCTTCTTTTAATAAATAAAACAACCACCATCCTTGAACTTGCTTCCTTGACCTCCTCCTGAATTCCTTTTTCCTTGCTTCTTTTAGTGCCGGTTAAACTTCCTTTTATTTAGGTTATTATTATTATTACCGGATGCTACTGCTGGCTTCTTTTTCTCCAGAGTCTCATATCTCAAAGCCATGTCTACCAAATCCACAAAAGAACCCTTCAGATGGGTGGTCATCTTTTCCTGGAAACCTTCCCTCATTCCTATCACAAACACCTCATCTTCTTCATAGGGGTATTATCAACTCTGGATCAAAGTGTGACAGCTTGTTAAACTTAGTCTAATACTCCTACATAAACAAGTCTCCCTACTTAAGGTCCAAGCCTATATATGCGATTACTCCCAATAGCGGGTATGGACCGATCCTCAAATACTTCCTTAAATTTGGCTCAAGAAAAATCATATTTTGGCATATTAGTTGTAACAGAGTCCCACCATGCTGCCGCTCTATCCTGCAAATACCGAGATGCTAAAAACCTCTTCTGCTCATCCGAAAGATCAAGACCTTTGAAATTCATCTCACAAGATCGATGCCAAGCTTGAACTTCAAAGATCGATTCTGTTCCCTTGAATGGTTTCCTCCCAGATTTGTATAATCCTTGCACATGGTTGCAAAATTCACCCAAGGCTGCCTGGAGCTACCTCTTCAATAATTCAACTCTTCCAGCATTCGAAGCTCGACCCTTGGTGGTCGTGGTGTTGCTAGCTCCTCTATCTTAACTACTCCTATTACTTATTCTTACTATCTGGATATAGTAAGATAACTCTTAGAATACTTAGACGAGATAAAATCTTAAGGAAAGGGTGCTAGTTAAACATATCAAAGCTAATCTATCTACTCGAATATATATAAGACTGACAATTACAAATACGTGCTCTCAAAGGCAAAACTCATTCGAGGTATTACTAACCTTATCTCTAACGAGTAGACCTCGACCAAAGCCTAGGTGTTCGCTTAACCTAAGTTCCGATACCACTTTGTAATGATCCATCTTTCTTACTCCTAAAGAGGACACTTAATACACCTAAGGTATTCGTGTGCCAATCATCTAAGAGTCCGAAAGACAAGCCGTTGGGGTAAAATAAAAGAAAATACAAGAAGAAAGAAATCACAGAATCTCACATCGTAAGGCAATCACATATAGTAGTCAATACAAGATAATACATAGTCACTTCCACAATAACACATTAGAGTCACACAAATACAACTTCAGCTAGGGACAGTTATAACTGCCTGCCCCATAATGCTGATGCAAAATATACATGTACACGGCTGAAAAATAAAGAAGATAACTAAATATCGACAAAGCCTTATGTTCCATGCTCCTCCAAAATGCAACATGAAAACCTGGACTACTTGGCTACTCATTCAAATTTGAGTACCCAAGAATTTTAAGGAAAGAAAAGAAGATTTCAGGCCAGACATGGGTCTAGTGTGAATAAACTCCAAACAACTGAATTATTAAGCTTATAAAACTCTTTTAAATACAAAGGTATCTTGTAAGACCATGTCGCATATACACACAGATTACTTTTTACCTTATGATAACCAAAACACTTTTATAGGAAATCCAGTGATATTGCAACAATGTCTAGGGTTACTGAATCATAATCGAAATTGTTACATTCATTAAATACAGCATAATAGGTGTACAACTAAGTCTATAAAGGCACTCACTGGAGAATGGATTCCATACAATGACAAGGCTACTGGGATACTGCCTGCCACAGTACATCTCTAGATAAAATGTACCGCAGGCCTCGCCTAGAACCTCAGCGAATCAGGACCGGCCTACCCCTTACTGGATAGTACCGAATATGTCATCATCCTAATTGTGTTCGACAACCACACCGGTGCTACAAGCATACATAAATTGAGAATATCGATCTAGATTCGGTGATGACCATACCCTAATAGGAGCTACCCACATTGCCTTGAAGCATATCCTATATTTTATTCATTCTCGGTTTTAAGGCTTGAGGCTACGTTTTAACATTCCTTTAGCTATTCCCACTTGGAATGCTAGCATTGCCCTCCGAGCGATAATGCAATGCTAACATTTGTCCATAGAAGTTGTTTGGGATATGAACAAACCGAATGCACTACTTCTATTACATCCATTTTGGAATCACCCTCAGGATTAGTAGCAAGTAGCCCTTGCACTTCAAAGATCTTTGTCTTCGATTCAATCATCTTTCAGATGTCACTAATTCGAATGCTTACGTTGGTTCGTAGTGGTTTTCGGATAGCTCATCCATATCCGATCCAAGGCGCTTCGAACCAACGTTCGTTAATTTTAAAAAGATCAAGTTTTAAATATTGGACAACTCCACTATCCGTGGTGTATATTGATTTGCATATAAAGATAAGACATCTTGTACTTATCCTCACTTTCCGATTTCAAACAGCATTATCCCTTGATTATAATGAAGTTAACCAAGTTAGAAAAACTAACATTAACTCGACGTACGTTCTTACTTCTTGGGATAGAGGCGAGTTTCCATACCTCGGAATTTGGTGTTAAGTATACAATAAAATATCATTCATATACTTAATTTATCATGAACCCATTTATCAAAATTAACTGCCTTATATTTATCATGTTTCCGGCATTTCGACTTCTCTATCCTAGAACCTAGAACTAACTAGATCTCACAAATAGAGGAAAGCTTACACATCGGCTTCTCGTGCTGAATACAAGATGGCTTACTTCTAATAAAACATGTCAAAGTTTTAGAATAACTTATATTTGTTTGGCTACTTAATGACATAGACAAAGAGAATTGCTTGTATTTTAACTATTGTTTGTAAAAAAAGCTGCTTTTTAAACAAATTGATCTTTGGAAAATAAAGTAATTAGAAATTAAAAACCATTGTTTAATCATAATTGAAAAATAATTAAATCTTTATTTAGTCTTAATTAAATATGAATTAAATCTTAACTTAATTAATAATTAAGAAATAATCATACCCTACTCGATTAATAATTAATTTATAAATTAAACCTCACTTAATTAATAATTTAACCTTACTTAAAAATAATTAATTAAATAATTAACCTTTACTTAATTGATAATTAATTAAACCTTTCTTAATTTCCTAATTATAATATCTTACTTAACTGAAACTTAAGTACTAATTATCTTTACTTAACCAATTAATTAAATAATCATTAACTCTTTAATTAAATAAATTAATTAAATAATAAATAAAACTTGTTAATGATTATATTATAGTTTTAATCACTCTTCAGAAATATCTATGTGAAAATCCCACTTAAGTTTACCTGAAAATCTTCGTTTTGCGAACTCCATCCATAGCAACTATCGCTATGGATTCCATAACTTTAAACTAGTTTTATACAGAAGATTCCCCTTTAAAACCTCACCTTTTATATCTTAAATTATTTTATAAACTTTGTCAAAAAATTCCAAAATTAAAGGTAAAAGTTTTGAAAAGTTCTGTAAAACATTTTCTTAAAAAAATACATTAGTAAATAAGTTTAAAATTAAGGGATCTATATGTCGACAATAAACACAAATCAAATGCTAACTTTCCTTGAGCTTACTACATTCAAACATAAGCTCATATATCCAAACAAATGTCATAACCAACATACACAAGAAAAAGATCATAACTTTAAATCATAGCTTCACTTTTGACTTCATTTCCAAGTCTATAGTAAATATAACAAATAAACACATACAATTACAACACAACAACACTACTTTCAACCATACAACAAACAAGAATTATTAATAGCTTATAAAGTTTAAATCTTTCATAAATGAGTGAGCTTTACTCACCAAAACTTAACCAAATCAACTAGAACTACCCCTACAACTTAGATCGGCCTTAGATCTTAGATTTTCCTTCGCAAAAGACTTCATTTTGGACCTTAGAAAGAGGGTTTTGTGTTTGGCCTAGGGTGTATGGAGCTCGGCCAAGGGATGTAGAGCATGATTAGGGCTTGTTTTGAGAAGGAAGTTGGTGTAGAAAGAAGAATAAGTGTTTTAAATAAGTTTTTAAGATTTAAAAGTGGAAAATGGAATGATTTTTAAACTTTTGAAAACCATGGAAGTCATTAAAGAGTTTTCAAAGCTTAGAAAAGGAAGATGGAGTTTTTGAAAAGTAAGAAATGAATGAAAAATGAGAGAGAAAATCTTAGGAAATTGTTTCTATGTGAAGTGAAATAAACAAATTACTAAAATACTCTATTAGTACATACCCTCCATTCATTCTTTGCCACATCATCACCATCCTCCCTAGCCTTGTTGCACACGCACGGAATCATCCCCCTTTTGTCCAACATGTAAATCCTTCCTTGTACCATGATGTGTTGAAATGTGACATTACCTTCTTATTTAACTTTTTTTTAATTTTTGGATAAAAGTCACATCTCATTTTCATTTCACTTAAGTAAATTTATATATTTACCATATTATTACCTTAACCATGAATATGTTATTAATATGTGTGTGTATATGTATACTAAAGTGTTTAAAACACTCCCAACAACTTTTAGATGAAAAATAATCAAAAAAGCAAAAAATGATTTTCGGTCACATTTTATATTTTTCTTCGAACTAATTAGTTTTGTAAATAGATTCTGAAAATCATTTCGCCATCACTATTTATTATTTAATAGCGGTATATTTGAGTTATAAAATCCATTAATTTATTATTTAAAATTGTATTAAATATTCATATTCAAAATAATTAAGTTCCAGGTCATTACGTTTGATTAGAGCATGTAGTCGATTATGTTATAGTACTGGATATAAGGTTGGTTAACCAATATGATAATATTAAATGTCATTACTTTTAGTACTTGTGAAATATTTGTATGGCAAATATTTGTTATATATATATTTGCTGGATATTAGAGTTTAATATAGAAATTATACATTGTTATACTATATAAGAACAACAACATTTCCTTTAAATATAGTACATTACATTTCAAATATAAAATACTGTACATTACATTATGTTAAAAGTATCTAGCATTCAATATCTAACATAGTTGAGTTAAACATCAAATTTATACAATTTTATATTGCACAACAACCACATTTTCTTTTAACATAGGAGAATACAGTTCAGACATAAAGTATTTACATTACATTAGGATAAAAATTTCTAACATTCATGCAAAAGTGTTTTTTAAACATTCAATATGTACATGCACCATTACATATGCAGCGTCATGCATCTATCATCCAGCTCTTGATTACATTCGGTCAAGTAAGATAAATTGTAATCATGTAGCTATACAATCTTTAATATATTCGACAATTTTAGGTTCTGATTTCCAGCCATTATTTTTGTCTATAATGATATCATATAGAATATGAGCTCTTAGTTTTTACATTTCTTTATCTTCAAATAAATCTACCTTTCCTTCTATTTACATATTGTTGGGTAGGTATTCCACATGTCGCATACCAATATTACAATTAATTCTACATCAGTTAAAAATGATTTTTAATGCTACTAACTTTACTTTTATAAATTATAATTTTACACTTACAAATGGTATTTTTGCTATGGAAAATTCACAAGTTTGACTGGTTTGTTTTGTAGTTCTGATGGTTGTTTCCCATTTTTCTTTAATTGAATCAAACATCCATTATTTTGTCTCTCTGCAAATAATAATCAAGTCAATTAAGTCAATAAATATTTTCCACTAGGCAAATACTTTCAAACAATAATTATTTATATATTTAAAACCTACCACTATTTTTGTTTGTTGTTTGTGTGGGCAGTTGAAGATTTTCCTTTTAGGTCTTTGGAAATCATAGTGTTTCTAAGTTTTATCAATTACATTAAATTCTAATAGTGGATAATGATTTTTATTATGGATTACTATTAATATTTTTGTGCAATTCATTGCTTCTTCTTTCGATAATTTGACTACCAAAGCTTCTTATGTTGTTTTTTAGTCTTGAATTATCGATACCTATGTTTACAGTTTAATTAACTTTCAGATTTTCAAATGATATTTACTTGAAATTTTAAGTATTTCATACCACTGCGTAGGACATCAAGTATATTATATCTTCATGGTTTGGCTTCAATTTTATTTCTGAGAACCGGTCTATAACCTGCATAGAAATTAGATTTTATATATTAGTTTTTTTATTTTCAGTTAATAATATTATATTGAATTATATACCGTTGAGTCGATGAACCTGTTGAATAGCATGTCAGAAATATGCGCTCCTCTTATTTTTACGTCTTTGTCTACGTTATAATATGCAGCTTTCTTATTTTAATAATAGATAAAGTATATTTGTATGTATTATGGTAAGTAGGTTAGAATATAATATATAAACTTTAATTATGGTTTATGTCTGAAATTGATACTTCAGTATGTGTATTATCTACGTAAATATTTGTCTAGCAAATATTTATTAGGCATGTTTACATTTCTGTATGTTTATTTGTATATTTTCATTTTAGTTATTTATAAAATAACTTACATATTTCCATCTGCTTCATAAAAAACTTTAAGCTCATCAATATGTTCTTTTGTGAGTCATTTTCTTACAAGCTTGCTTTTTTCAACCGATATATTTGTGTCTTCTTTTACTTCATACCTATCATTATCAGATTCTGTGCTTTCATCTAATATGATTTCAGGTTAAGGAGGTTATTCATCTTTTTTTTAAAATTGGGTACTTAGATGGTAGTACGTATTAGTACTACAAGGCTTAGGTAGTATATAACATACTACATGTCAATAAATGTTCGAATCATGTTATGCAAGTTTCGAACCTATGACCTCTCGCACTAAAATCTAAGCGCCTAACCATTGGGACAGTGTTGCTGGTCAACTTTTTCATTTTTTTTGTTGACTTGCTTTTATTTGATTTTTTTGGTATTTTCTTTTTTTTTGTAGGATACTGAAAATCTGGATCTTCTACTCTTTCTCTTTTTGGTTCTTTTTTTACACTTCTTGAAAGTGCAGAAGAAGAAACTTTGTTTGTTTTCTTTTCAACTTTTTCTCCTCATTTTCAAACTTGTTTTAGTAGGTTTAATTTTTGGCTGCTTTCTTAGCTCTCGCTTGAAGGTGATATCAAATAGAATGTTGGATAGTCAATATTCGATCTATTTTTTTATATCATCTATTATAATTGTATGTTTAGTATACATCAAATATTTTACATACATATTTTTTATATAAAAAATGATTTTTGTTTTAAAATATATTCCTTCTTTTTTTGTACTATTTTTTTCTAATGTCCTTCTGCAATCAAAGTTTCCTGATGTAATATGTTTGCTTTGTCTTGTTTTTCTTGAATTTCTACAATAAATGTATCATTTGTGTTTGATTATTATTTGACAAAAAGAAATATTTATGTTGAATACTTACCTTTTTGTTTCAAAGTGTCTTCTTTTTCTGCTCTAAAGCTTCACAAGTTTCAATTTTTTTTGCATTTGTTATTTATTGTAATAACTAATTATTTATAATGAATATATTATGTAGAAATAATTATTTTTGAATAAATATTTTATATTTTTTAGCAAATACTTGTATGGCAAATATTTGATGTTAAAGTTTTATATATTTGGATATTATACCTTTGAACATGATGATGCCACTTTTTCTTCAATTTTGTCATTCTCTTCACCTCCAAAATTTTCTTTATTCACCATCAATTGTTCTGATTTTTCACCTGGTTTGTCAAAAAATTTCAATTATTAACTATTTTATTTGCTAGCATATGGATGACAAATATTTTTTAGGCTGAATTTTATCTAGTAAATTAATTTATATTCTAAAATTTGCCTTTTCCCATGCTTTTTTTTCTTCAGTTGATTTTTCCTTTTTTTTCTTCAGTGTTCTCTTTTTCTTTGTTGACTTTTTTGTCTCTGATATGACAGTTATCTCACATTGGCTGGTATCCAGGTCATTACTGTCATCTCCAACTACATCTACAAATACATAACCAGCTACATCTGAAGCTCCAGCTACATTTTGATTATCATTTTCTTAATTGTTATCATCATCATCATCTTTATCATTCTTGTCCTTTCCATCTTCATTATCATCATCTTTAGTTTTCTTTTCATCATCATCAACATCACATTCGCCTTTATTTTCATTAACACCATAACCATCTTTGCCTTCATCACCAACACCTTTACCTTAATCAGCTTCATCACCATCTACAACACCGTCTTACCTTCATTAGCACCATTATCATCTTTACCTTCATCACCATCATCTTTACCTTCATCGGCATCATCACCAAATTTACCTTTATCTTCACAATCACCTTTACCTTTGTTAGCGGCATTACCATCTTTATGTTCACCACCATCACATTTACCTTCATCAGCAGCGTCACCATCTTTATGTTCTTCACCACCACATTTACCTTCATCGATACCATCACCATTTTTGCCTTTATCTCACCATCTTCATTATCATCATCATCATCATCATCTTTACATTCATTTTCATTAACAACAACACCATCAGCATCATTTCCTTCATCATCATCACAACATCAGCATCATTTGTTTCATCACCATTAAGTTGATTATCAACATTTTCATCCTCATTTCAGCTTCATCACTTTCAGCATCATAATCGTCATTATTTTCATTCATTTCTTCTTCTTTTTCACTTCTTTATTTTTTTTCAGTTACTTGATTTTCATCTTCTTCTTCTTTTTTCTATGTTTTTTTGGTCACATTTTCATTATATTTTTTCAGCGGTTTTTTCCTTTTTTTAGAGCCGCATTATCTTTTTGAAGCTTCTTTATTTTTAACTTTTTGTCCTTCAATTATTTGTTGATTTTTTAATATTTTTGATCGACGATTGAAGATTTTCTTTAACTAACATAGCTTTGGCAGATTTTAGCTCTTTTACCTTTTTTGCTTTTCGTCCTTTCTTTGCAAATTAGAAAATAAATATTTTACTTTTTCATAGTTTAAAAAACGACTGAGAAATAATTATTTGAAATTATTTAGAAATCGGATTATTAAGTTGTCAAATATCATTCTGGCAAATATTTGCATAGCAAATATTTACCATTAACTTTTTATAATAGAATTTCAGTGGTATCGTTATCAGTTTTACCTTATTGGCAAGGAAGTACTTAAATTTTTTTGGAGTAACTGTATGACGTGTACATATTGCAAAAGTCATTTTATTTTGTTGATAATATATTTTTAGAGCAATTATTTTTGCAATATCGCAGAACTAGTATTGCATACAAAGATATTAGGTGTTTGTTTAGTTTATAATAGAAATTATAAAAGATAAAATGAGTTATTACAATAGTAGGGTTATGCATGCACGTATTTTTCATCGACTCTCTTTACTTTTTCTCACTAGTCCCATCAAATCTTTTTTTATTGTTTCTAGCCATGAAAAAGTTTTCAATTGCTTTAATTTATAAACGTCTCGTAGCAGTACCAAAGGAAATACAAAGTTTACATTGGAGAACAAGTACGTTGAAATCAAAAACATAATTAGTAACCTTACAACATCGATTATATTTTCTATTTTTTTGCTTTTCAAAGCTAACTAGATACTTATTTGTAACGACCCGCCTTTTCGAACCCTAGAAGTCGACACTAATACACCCACTGTATTGCGTGCCGAACAACTAAGTGCCGAAAAGACAGATTGGTAGGGGAAAAGAAAGTAGACAGACGATAGAAGAAACTAAAAGTAAACACAGAAACTCATAGTGCAACAGAATAAAATATAATAATCACATAATACTTTACAAAGACATTTCGAAATAATACACCAGAGTTACACTAATACAATTTCTAACCTAGGACAGTTATAACAGCCTGTCCTTATACATCAAATATAGAGTACATAATATACAACGGAAATCCGATTTTCAGCCACTCGAACCCTTTTTCCTCTTTTTTCATTTTAATGGCAGCAGACACATTTCCTGCTCTGTCCACTCAACCACCATACCTTCCTCGTCCTTTCCATGCAACCCCTCCCGTACCATCTCAAACACCGCCGTCCCTATCACGTCCACCAGATCCAAATCTTACCCATCCAAATCCACCTCCCCACTCTTTCCTACCAACCCCTACTCTGCCTCCAACCTCTCTTATCCCTTAGCCAACTCACTCCTCCCTTCCAGCCACCTTAACCTCCTCTAACCACTATCCACCAGTGACTGACAATCATAGCTGGTCTTCTTTATTCAAACACCTACCTCGAAATGCCGGTAAGTACATGCCGGTGTAAATGGAAATATCTTATGATGGTGATGCTATGATACCACCGCCTCAAGTAATTGACGCTGGCGTCAGCATGTGGCAGAACTATGTAGTGGGTTTTTTTCTAGATAAGCCCTTATCATATTCATATGTGATTGAGAGTCTAAAAAGAAGATGGCTATTGAAAGAAAGTGTACAAGTAAAATCTGATAGCAACATTTTCCTCTTCTTACTATCTGATGCAACTGACAAAGAGCGAATTATTAGGGGTGATCCAATAGTGATGAAAAATAAGTTGTTCATACTTAAGAATTAGGATCCCACTATATGCAACGTTTGTGGTACCATCAAAGCAGTACCAATTTGGACAATTGTTTAATATCCCTATATGTCTCTGGTCACCAGTAGGTATCAATTGGTTAGCCAACATAATAGTCAGTTTGTATGTCTCGATGAGGCAACTGAATCTATAAATAGAATTCAATTTGCGGAATTCCTTGTAGAAATATCACCTTATCAGGATTTGGTGGAAACCTTTATGGTTTTAATCTCTGATGGCACAAAACAAGAAATTCAAGTCAAATACCTTTGGAAACCGGGTATATGCTCAGTGTGTGTAAAGTTTTTGGACATAAAACTAGTACTTGCCACCTGAAATCGGAACAAATGAAACCGACTACAGATGAAAAGGGAGATCAGAAGACATTTCAGGAAGAGTTAAATGAAGTGGTAGTAAAAAGAACAAGTATCAGACCTGTTTTGAAAAAAAACTCAGTGTGGAAAAAGGTTGTGGGTAAAAAATTCCATACAAATACACAAATTACACGAGCAACAAGGGAAAATAATGATAAAACTGCTGCAAATAGCAAGAACCCCTCTGAAGTGTCTCTTGAACAGAAAGAAGCATCACAAAATGACAATGCAACAGAAATAAGAAAAGAAAATGAAATAGGAAAAGAAAAAACAGTCACAGTGTGTAACAAATATTCAATTCTACAAGAAGAGGGAGAAATATGTGAAACTGATGAAGACACTTGCAATGGAAATGAAACTGAAACTGAGGCAAATGTAATAAGCACTGGACAAAATGCAGTTACAAAAGAGAAACAAGATAGGATAAGAAAAGGAAAGAAAGTGACATGTGAGAAAGAGCAAGAAAAAAATCAATCAGTTCAAGTGAAAGAAAAGAATAATACGGGGAAGCAAACAATTGGCAATGAGAAAATCACAACTGATACTGTGCACGTGCACAGAACTAGCATGCACAAACAAACAGATGCACCAACAAACCAACAGATCATGTCTAAAGCTCAAACCAATACTGAGTCAACATGTCCCACAACTACACCTAACTGCTCTGCTAACCTAATCCAGAATAGCTCCTCTAAATCAAACTTGTGCCTACCACCACAACTACCCACTCCTTCATTGAGTATTCATATTTCACATGCAAATGATACCATGCAATCTGAACCTTTCTGTAACCTCTCCCTCACCCAAATATTCACTGATATGCTTTCTATCGGTGGATCAAATATTTTCAATTCCTCAAATTTCACTAATAATCCAAAATCTCCATCAAAATCAGATAAACTTTCCCAACTAAATTCTAAATCCATACCATCCTCATCTTCAGTCACCATAAATGGTCATGGTATCATCTCAAACCAAGATGACTCCATCAACAAACCATAGAAAGAAACAAAAAGGAAGGAGTCGGTAAGCAAAAAGAAATCAACAAACAACACAACTCCTATAACACTATCTCCAATTGAGTCAGAGGAGGAATCAGACTCATAATTCAATCAAATTCCAGAAAACACCCCATCTTCCAATGCTAGAAGAATAAGAAGCCTAAACATAAAACCGACCAAGTTTAATCAATGATGAACAACATAGCTGCATGGAACATAAGGGAGGCTCATCAACATTCCAAGCTTGATCAGATAAAATCTCTAATTCAAAAATATAATCTCTCTTTAATCTCAATCTCAGAAACAAAACTTGATTCCACCATGACTCATAAAGCTGCTAAGTACATAAATAGAAACCAGAACTTCATAACAAATCTACCACAATCACCATATGGAAGACTCCTTGTCCTCTTTTACCCATCAATTTATTCCCTGACTCCAATACTTCAAGACACACAATTCATTCATACTCATGCTCTCCACAAACCATCAAACACTTCATTGCATTATAACTTCATTTATGCCTCTAACTCTCCTCAACTTAGAAATAAAATGCATGAAATCATTCCCCACTTCAGGCAATCATCTCACCCATGGATTATTGTGGGTGATTTTAACTGTTCATATCTATCATCTCATCAAATAGGTGGAAGGCCTCTATCCATCTCTGAGCTAACTCCTCTAAACAACACAATGCAAAATGCATCTCTTGTTGAAATCCCTTCATCTAGATCAGAATACACATGGACTAATAAAAGCAATCATCACTCTCCAACCCTACCAAAGATTGACCATGGCTTCATGAACATCCCAACTCTTGACCATTGGCCATCCATAAACATACACATTCCTATGCCACTCCTTTCAGACCATTTCCCTCAAATCCTCCAAACGGATCTACTGTCATTCATAAAAAGGTAAATTTTAAATTCTATGATAAATGGAATAACAACTTTGAATTAAAGAAGGTAGTATCATAAGCTTGGAAACATCACACTTATGGAAACCCTATGCATTCACTGCAAAAAAACTCCAGAACACAAAGAGGGAAATTAGAATATGGGCAAAGAAAATATGTGGACAAGGTAACAAAATATCCAACAAAATAGAGGAGCAACTACAAAAAGTGCAGCAATTGATATTGAACTCAAACTCCACCCCAGAGATAATTCAGGAAGAAAAAGACTTAATTGTGCAACTTGAAAAAGCTTACATGACAGAAGCAAATATGGCAAAGCAAAAAGACAAGCAGCAATGGGCAACTCATGGTAATAGGAACACTAAGGAATTCCATGCATCATTAAAGATTAGACAATCAAAATCAAGGATACATCAGATAGGATATGCAAGGTAACTCATATAACACCTCTGATCAGATAGATGAAGCATTCCTGAACTATTATACAGACTTACTTGGTGGCATCCCCACCCAAACTGATAACACAATTCTCAATAACCTTCCTATACCAAAGATAACAACTCACATGCAGAGATCCCTCATTACTCCAATAACAGATGATGAAATTAAAAATTCAATCTTTACTATGAGAAAGGTAGCCTCCCCAGGACCAGATGGCTTTAATGTTTCCTTTTTTATACACTGTTGGGATATCATTTCTCCTGATATATACAAGGCAGTACATAATTTCTTCAAAAAAACAAGTTACATGCTGCATTTAACTCTACAAATCTAATCTTGATCCCCAAAACTGCCATTCCAACTGATGTATCACAATACAGACCAATTGCTTGTTGTAATGTCATCTACAAGTGCATATCACGTATCCTAGCTTCTTGCCTCAAAAATGTACCGCAACATATTAATTCCTCAAGTCAAGCAGCTTTCCTCCCAAATAGAAGCATACTTGATAATGTGCTTCTGACCCATGAATTAATCAATGGATATTCATCACCTTACAAATCCCCCAGAGCCATGTTAAAGATTGATATTAGAAAGGCTTTTGACTTAATGAATTGGACTGCAATTATGACTGTTCTAGAAAAAATGGATTTTCCTGCAGCTTTCAACAACTGGCTCCACACATGTATCTCAACAGTCAGATATTCCATAGTCTACAATGCACACAATGTAGGTTATTTCAAAGGAACCAATGGTTTAAGACAAGGAGAGCCAATATCAGCATATATATTCATAATGGTCATGGAAATATTTACTATTGCAATACAAAATTAGGTAAGATTGAAAAACTTTGCTCTGCATCCTAAGTGCAGGAATGCAATGATAACAACTCTGGCTTTTGCTGATGATTTGATAATATTCACAAGGCCAACAACCAAATCACTCAATCAATAATGGACACTCTTTCCTCATTCCATAAATTCTCCATGCTACAAATAAAACTCCAAAAATCCCACCTCCTAATTACTGGCCTAAATGATATGCAGAAAGCTATGTGTTTCAACATAACCCAAATGCAACCACTACACTCTGATATGACTTATCTTGACATACCTTTGGCAACAAAAAGAATAACATTAGCCCAGTGTGTTCCATTGTATGAGAAGATCACCTCAGTAATGAATCGATGGGAGAATAGGCATATAACTCAATCAGGGAGACTAGTAATAATAAAAGCTGTCATACTATCTATGACTGTTTATTAGGGTAGAACATTCCTCCTACCATAAAAATTGTTGGCAATAATAAGATCTGCAATTATAAAATTTATGTGGTCAGGATCAATACATACTCAAAAGCTATCTCCTGTGGCATTTAAGAAGTTGGAAAAACCAAAGAAAGAAGAGGGATTGGGAATAATGAACATGAAGTTATGAAATTATGTTGCATTGTCCAAGCACTTCCACAATCTACTAAATAATACCGAGTCACTATAGGTGTGATGGGCTAACAAAAACAATTTAAACGACAAAGATATATGGATGGCTGAGACCAAACAATCACATAGCTGGGTGTGGAAAACTATGTTGAAAGTTCATGATATAATGTTACCCCATGCAAAGTTGCAAATAGCATCAACCAGTTCTGCCAAATTCTAGACTACCCCATGGATTACTCATGGTCTGATCCTTCATAAAATAATTTCATATGAAAATATGATGCAAGTTGGTATCTCACCAAATGCAATTGCAACAAGATACATAAATGAAGGAAGAATAAATTTGAATAATACAAGCAACCCAACTATGAAGGCAATATGGGACAAATACAATGGCCTACCAATAACTTTCATACAGAATGATGAGTACAAGTGGATGAAAAAGCAAAAATAACACTCCACCAAGACTGTATACAAGGCATTAGTGGGGGAGATGAATAGAACTTACTTCCTATGGTACTCTCGAATTTGGAATAAATTTGCCGATGAAAGGTTAAACTATATGCTCTGGAAAGTTTTTAAAAATGCCTTGAATACATTAAGTAATCTATCTTACAGAGGTATAAGTATTTTCAAAACTTGCAAGCTCTGCAATAATGTTGATGAAGATGTACACCACTTATACTTTAACTACACTTACACTAGCTACATATGGAACAAAATAAGACAAAAAGGAGGTTATAGCACTGTAAGCAAAAACAGTAAACTAGAATGGATTAGAATCTACAAGGCGATAAAGTGGAAGTTACAATAGACATATGAAATAATGATAATGCTGAAAATTGTGGTCATAGTGATATGGGAAGAGAGAAATAACATAATATTCAATCGAGCAAGAAAGACAAGAGTAACCAGGTAAGGAACTACCTTTGATGGGTACATCTCTAAAAAAATGCACCCGGGTTTGACAAGAACATCTTGTACCCTGCCACACAGAACCGGCCTACCACTTGACTAGTAGTACCGAATATGTCATCACCCCGGTCTTCCAACCTTAATCGAGATCTCGCATGCACATACCAACCCATAATAATAGGGTAATCTAGAAAGATAATGAAATACCCTGATGGGAGCGACCCACTTAGCCCTGTTGCATGCCCTGTTTTAGTCATTTCCCAGTTGATGAAGCTTGAGGCTACGTTTTACCTTTATATATCAAACCAACTTGGAATACTAACACTGCCCTCCAAGCAGTAAAGCAGTACCAACATTCATTCATACAAGTTGTCCAGGATAAGGAGAAACCGAAGGCACTACTTCTACTACATCCATTTTGGAATCACCCTCAGGGCTAGTAGCAAGCAGCCCTTACACTTCAATGCTCCATCTTCGATTCCTTATTCTTCAAGATGTCTTCAGTTCGAAACGCTTGAGTTGGATCAAAGTGGTTTTCGTATAGCAGATCCGATCCCGGTCTCTTCGAAACAACTTTCGCTAATTTCTGGTAAACTCAACCCCGGTTCTTTAGGAAATAAGCAGATAAAAGATAAGAGCGGAGTTCACCTCCTAGCCGTTAGTGGACAGATTTCCTTATCATTTATCCTAAAAGAACGAAACGAATTTACACGTACAGTATAGCACCACCGACGGTAACTGTACCATATAATTTTCGTGTTTCTCCTAGATATTTCCAAAGTTACGTTTGGTCCAGATTTGATAGTCGGTTATTTAACTATTAAATAAAAAAACAATCAAACATTGATTAAATTCCATATGGGATCCTCTAAGCCTTTATTAATTAATCTTTAATTAATAAAATCACTTTATAAAACTTTATCAAAGGATATTTTCTAAAACACTTTTCCCAAACCACTTACATCCCTTTTACTTGGAAAACAATATAAACATTTACCAAAAACATTTAAAAAATTCTCTCTTCTCACATTCCATATTAAATGGCCAAACTATTCCCTTTCAAAACATCACTTACTGTAAAACTCGTTCACTTTATAAAACCCATTCACTTATTCCTTACAAAAATTCTTTTATAAGTTCACTTCACATTTCAAACCTCTTTACAATTTTTCAAACTTGATTTAAAACATCTTTCAAAAATATCTAAAATGATTTATAAAATCTCTTTCTGTTTTTACAACTATTTAAAAAAATTTCCTTCATAATTCCTTTACAGAATCTTCTTTATAAAATATCATTTTCAAGATATCATTTGTAAATCACTTTAGGTAAAACCTTTTATTTAATAAACCCCATTTTTTTAAAACAGTATATTATTTAAAAATAACTTTATAAAATAATAATAAAATTGGAAAACCATTTATAACCTTGAAACCCAATTGATTTAAGAATTAAAGTTAATTCAAAAACATACTTTAGTAATTCGAAAAGAGGCAAAGCAATCCCAATGGTACTAATTTAAGTTACCATTCAATTTCGATTTCAATTCACTTAACAGTTATTTACATAGGTCAACATATATGTAAATACAACTCATATCTAAATCAGGGAATAACATGTCAATATGAACTAACTAGCATATACATGTACAAACAAAATAATAGTAGGATGATGATTTGTCCTGCTAAATAGATGTCCAAATAATTCTATCAATTTATAGGAGAACGGTATTTATTATGCAAACACATGTTCACACGAACAAACTAACAACCAAACAATTTATAGCTGAATGGGGATTTATTCTACTAACACATGTTCATACATATAAACAAACAATCAATCAATTTATAGCAAAACAGGGATTTATTATACTAATACATGTCCATACAAACAAACAATCAATCAATCAATTTATGGCAGAACGGGGATTTATTCCGCTAACACTTGTCCAAAAAGCCAAACAATCTACATTATAACTCATTCACAGTTATATGGTTCCTTAATGGTATCGACACTTGAATCACTTGTATTCAAAACTATCTTTGAAATAGAAGTTCTTTTAAAACACTTTTACTTTTGGAAAACACAAGATTTAAAACTTTTAAAACTCTTTTAAAAAAAGTAGTTATAAGTTAAATCCTTATTTAAATCATAATTAATGTTAATTAAATCTTAACTTAATTTAATAAAATAATTAAACAATAATTAACTATTAATTAAACCCAAATTAATCATTTATTAATTATTAAATAATTAATTAAACCTTCATTAATAATTAAATATTAATTAATCTCAATTAATTAATTAATTATTGTTTAATTAAACTTAAATAATAAATTAAACCTTTAATAAATAATTTATTATAAATTAAAACCTTCAATGATTTATAATTAAAAATAATTAACACTGGATTAACAATTAATTAATAATTAATCCTATATTTAATTAATGATAAATTAAATATAAATAATTTACTCAACTCATACTTAATTAACTTAATTAATAATTAATTAAAATAATCTTAAATTTGAAAGATAACTAATTAATAACTAATCTTCACTTAATTATAATTATTAAACCTTATTTAATCCTTAATTAATTATTGAAAACTTAATTAATTAAAAATTAATTATTAAAAACTTAATTAACTTCCTAAAACATTATTATTAAGTTTGAAACATTTACACTATGGATACCCATAATTTCCCACTTGTTTTCCACTTCTATATCACAAACAACCCAAAGTCTATGAACCATAACCATCACATAAACAAGCACACATCTTTCGAACCAAACATAATACTTAGACTTTGATTTAAAATTCTAAGATTCACATCACATACACACATATATTACCATAACAACCACAAGATAATCCAACAATATCATCACATAAACAACCATACATATAAAGATAAATTCTTTCCTAAAAAATTAATGAATTCACTCACCGGAAATTTTGAAAATTTGAAATACTTTGAAACTCGGGAGGCTTGGAAAACAAGGAAATCCACTCAAAAATAGATCATATTGTTCTCGATTTTTGGACCTTTTGCTCTTGGAAATTTAAAAAGTTGTTAAAAGAAAAGTTTTAGATAATTATTTCCTATATCATTTAATTTTTTTTCTCAATTTGGATAATTTTTGAGGGAGTTATGGTCAAAACAGTAAGGGGTATTTTCGGGCTTCAAAATCTAGGTTCAAAAAAACTCTTTAAAAATATGGATTTTTGGAGTATTTAAGCTCGAAATCAAAAAAGGTGGTACACTACAAAGTTGTAGCCACTGAAATTATAAATGGTTTGAAAAAAAAGAATTTCAGGTAAAATGGAAGAATTTTGAAGTGGAAAGGAGGAGTTTGAAGCTAAGTTTAAATCATTTTAAAAAGTTTAAAATTTGAAAATATAAAACTTGAAAATGTTAAAGGAAGCGATTAAAGTGTTTTAGAGCTTAGGAAGGAAGAAGAAAGCTTAGGAAAAATAGAAAAAGGAAAAAATGAAATGAAAAGAAAAAGAAAAATGTTTTTATATAAAATGTAAATGCAAGATTACCCAAACGCCCATGTCCTTTGCCCTCCACTCCTTGAACGCCACCTCACCACCTAAGTCCTCTCCTTACCAACATACATTAAATGCTTTGTACCCTAGCCCTCGATGTGTCAAATCTTGTTCCCCCTGATGTGACTATTTTCTATTTATTTTTTTATTTAGTTGCCAAAGTGTCACATCATGATTATCTTAATTAAATTAACTTAATTTACTTAATTAAACCTAATTATATTATCCTAAACCATATATATACTTAGTCTATGAGTGCATATATATAAGAAAGTGTGCATAACATTTCAAACAACTTTTACACGATGAAACATCGAAAATTCGAAAAACAGTTTCCGGTCACATTTTCTGTTTTTCATCGAACTATATATTTTTGTAAACACATTTTAAAAAATATTTCACCATCATTGTTTATTATTAAAAATATTTTTATTTTCATTATAAAACCTATATATTGAATATTTAAAATTAATTAAATATTCGCAAATCAAAGCAATGAAATTCCGGGTTGTTACATTCTTCCCCCTTTAAAAGAATTTCGTCCACGAAATTACACCTCATATCATATGCCACAAACACACTTAACACTATACATCAGCCCGTATGATGTACATAAATCATTCTTATAATAATATATGATTTGATCACAACTCGAATACATAACTTCACTTCTGAACTAGTATCGCTCACCCGATTTTCTAGTGCGGACTCCGATCAGGCTCTTTGATTTGGAACCTCAGTTCTCCTTACATAGTTGTAACAATGATATAAAACTTTGGTCCCATACCAAAAATCCTCATCAAGTGTTCACCGTAAAACATTGAGTAATAAATCCTTGTTTGGAAACGGGGTGAAACACCTCAAGCCATGTACTCGAATTTTAGATCAACTATATGGAAAGAGAAATGATCTACATTCAACTTACGCACTTACTTAATTGGTTCTCCCTAATACTTAATTGGTTCTCTCTAATACCAATTTCAACTTGGATAATACTCCACTACAGCCTAAGAGTATATACCCATATTTGATTCCACTATTCCATTCTGAATTTATTTTCCTAAGAAAACACAAGATCCAAATACCTGGGTTTTATACAAAAACTTTTTGAAATGAAACTATAATTTCAATCCTTTGAAAATTTACATATAGCGCGAGTAACTCCAAAATGATACTAAGTAACTAGGTATTACCAAAACAACATTAGACATTCCCTTACCAAGAAGGGTAATACTCAAAAGAAGTGTTTACCATCCGAACACATCCCTTCCCCAATTTTAAGTTATGTTCGAGCCACTCGAACTAGTTAACTTAAAAATAATACTTTTATTTCAAATTCTCATTCCTAAAATAACACTTTACATTTTCAAATAAAACTATCATTAGTTCCCAAAACCTTGAAAATCATTTTCCAAAAGCACTGGGATTTAGGTTCTCAAGTTTCAACCTAAATTCTTTTTAATTAAAAGACGCATCTTATTTAATCCATTTCCAAATATTTATTTCCAATATTATATTTTTGGATAAACATCTTTTATTCAAATTTTACCTCAACATTAACATCGAACGCCTTATAGTCAAATTGTGAAACTTAATTCACAAGATGTTTGTTTTATTATTTCCCTATTCCTATTTACCTAACCCATATCTTAAAAAGGGGGGCTACCTATATACACTAACAATAATTAATGCACAAATTGGACGAGCATGACTAAATAACCCTACTTGATAATAATAAAGCATTATTATCTCCTACAACAACACCCTCAAAAATACTATACTATACTATACTATACTATACTATACTATACTATTTTTGAAAATCATTCTTTATATGTAAAATATATCCTGGGTAAAATTATTTCATTTACCCAATTTCCAAAACAATACTGTGTCGGTTTATTTGGCTCAAGTGTTTAGGAATCCCTGTCGATAACGTTAGCTAGACGCATCGACCAGAATTCATGTACCACTTAACTGATCAAACAACACAATATAAAACATTTTATATCACTAACAAATATGCACTCTTATATATAATACACTCATATACATTCTAGGGTCTCACTTACCCGATCTCAAATGAGTTGCCCCAGCAAAGCCAAGGTTCTCGCTTAACCTTCAGCTCTGATATCACTAGTAATGACCCGCCTTTTTGAACCCTAGAAGTCGACACTAATACACTACTGTATTGCGTGTCGAATAACTAAGTGCCGAAAAGACAGATTGTTAGGGGAAAAGAAAGAAGATAGAAGATAGAAAAACTAAAAGCAAACACAGAATCTCATAACACAATGGAGTAAAATATAATAATCACATAATACTTTACAAAGACATTTCGAAATAATACATCAGAGTTACACTAATACAATTTCTAACCTAGGATAGTTATAACATCCTGTCCTTATACATCAAATATAGAGTACATAATATACGGTGAAAATAAGATAATAGCTAACTATCGGTGAAGCCTCTTGCTCCAAGCTCCTCCCAAAATGCATCCGTAGAAAACCTAGACTACTTGGCTGCTCGTAAAAATTTGAGCACCTAAGAGTTTTAGGGAAAGAAAATAAAACTCCGGGTCAGACACGAGTCTGGTGTGAGTGAACTCAAACAACTTAATTATTACTTTTAAAACTCCCTTGAAATCAAAGGTATCTCGTAAGACCATGCCGCACATAAACACGGATCGGTTTTTACCTTACGATAACCAAAACACTTTTATAGAAAATCCAGTTATATTATAATAATGTCTAAAGTATATTAAAATAGCTGAAATTGTTACATTAATTAAATGCCAGCATAATAGGTTCTACAATCAAAACGTAAAGGCATGTATTGGAGAATGGATTCAATACTATGACCAGGTAAGGAACTACCTCCGATGGGTACATCTCTAAAAAAATGGACTCGGGTCTGACAAGAACATCTTGTACCCTGCCACACAAAACCGGCCTACCACTTGACTAGTAGTACCGAATATGTCATCACCCCGGTCTTCCAAACTTAATCGAAATCTCTCATGCACATACCAATCCATAATAATAGGGTAATCTAGAAAGATGATGGCATACCCTGATGGGAGCAACCCACTTAGCCCTGCTGCATGCCCTGTTTTAGTCATTTCCCGGTTGATGAGGTTTGAGGCTACGTTTTACCTTTTATATAGCAAACCAACTTGGAATGCTAAAAGTGCCCTCCAGGCAGTAATGTAGTGCCAACATTCATTCATGCAAGTTGTCCAGGATAAGGACAAACCAAAGGCACTACTTCTACTACATCCATTTTGGAATCACCCTTAGGATTAGTAGCAAGCAGCCCTTGCACTTCAATGCTCCATCTTCGATTCCATATTCTTCAAGATGTCTTTAGTTCGAAATGATTGAGTTGGATCAAAGTGTTTTTTGGATAACAGATCCGATCCCGGTCTCTTTGAAACAACTTTCGATAATTTTCGGTAAACTCAACCCCGGTTCTTTAGGAAATAAGCAAATAAAAGATAAGAGCGAAGTTCACCTCCTAACCGTTAGTGGACAGATTTCCTTATCATTTATCCAAGAAGAAAGAAATGAATTTATATGTATAGTATAGCACCACCGACGGTAACTGTACCGTATAATTTCCGTGTTTCTCCTAGATATTTCCAAAGTTACGTTTTGGTCCAGATTTGATAGGCGGTTATTTAACTTTGAAATAAACAAACAATCAAACATTGATTAAATTCCATATGGGATCCTCTAAGCCTTTATTAATTACTCTTTAATTAATAAAATCACTTTATAAAACTTTATCAAAGGATTTTTTCTAAAACACTTTTCCCAAACCACTTACATCCCTTTTACTTGGAAAATAATATAAACATTTATCAAAAACATTTGGAAAATTCTCTCTTCTCACATTCCATATTAAGTGGCCAAACCATTCCCTTTCAAAACATCACATACTGTAAAACTCGTTCACTTTATAAAACCCATTCACTTATTCCTTACAAAAATTCCTTTATAAGTTCACTTCACATTTCAAACCTCTTTACAATTTTTCAAACTTGATTTAAAATGTCTTTCAAAAATATCTAAAATGATTTATAAAATCTCTTTCTGTTTTTACAACTATTTAAAAAATCTTCCTTAATAATTCCTTTATAGAATCTCCTTTATAAAATATCGTTTTCAAGATATCAATTGTAAATCACTTTAGGTAAAACCTTTTATTTAATAAACCCTTTTTAAAAAACAATATATTATTTAAAAATAACTTTATAAAACAATAATAAAATTTGAAAACCATTTATAAACTTTAAACCCAATCGATTTAAGAATTAAGGTTCATTCAAAAACATACTTTAGTAATTCAAAAAGAGGCTTAGCAATCCTAATGGTACTAATTTAAGTTACCATTCAATTTTGATTTCAATTCACTTAACAGTTATTTACATAAGTCAACATATATGTAAATACAACTCATATCCAAATTAGGAAATAACATGTCAATATGAACTAACTAGCATATACATATACATATATCATAATAGTAGGATGGTGATTTGTCCTGCTAAACAGATGTCCAAACAATTCAATCAATTTATAGCAGAACGATATCGATTCTGCTAACACATGTTCACACAAACAAACTAACAATCAAACAACCAAAAAATTTATATCAGAACGAGGATTTATTCTACTAACACATGAGCCATACAAATAAACAATCAATCAACCAATTTATAACAAAACGGGGATTTATTCTACTAACATATGTCCATACAAACAAACAAACAATCAATCAATTTATAGTAGAATGGGGATTTATTCTACTAACACATGTCCAAACAACCAACAATCTACATTATAACTCATTCACAGTTATATGGTTCCTTAATGGTATCAACACTTGAATCACTTATATTCAAACCCATCTTTGAAAAATAAGTTCTTTTAAAACACTTTTACTTTTGGAAAACACGGGACTTAAAACTTTTAAAACTCTTTCTAAAAAAAGTAGTTATATGTTAAATCCTTATTTAAATCATAACTAATCTTAACTAAATCTTAACTTAATTTAATAAAATAATTAAACAATAATTAACTATTAATTAAACCCAAATTAATCATTTATTAATTATTAAATAATTAATTAAACCTTTATTAATAATTAAATATTAATTAATCTCAATTAATTAATTAAATAATCTTTAATTAAACTTAAATAATAAATTAAACCTTTAATAAATAATTTATTATAAATTAAAACCTTTAATGATTTATAATTAAAAATAAATAACACTTGATTAAAAATTAATTAATAATTAATCCAATATTTAATTAATGATAAATTAAATATAAATAATTTACTTAACTCATATTTAAATTAACTTAATTAATAATTAATTAAAATAAATCTAAACTTTAAAAGATAATTAATTAATAACTAATCTTCACTTAATTATAATTATTAAACCTTGTTTAATCCTTAATTAATTATTAATTATAAAAAACTTAATTCATTAAAAATTAATTATTAAAAATTTAATTAATTTCCTAAAACATTATTATTAAGTTTATAAAACATTTACAAACACTTTTAAGTTTTAGAAACCAAATTTTTCCAAAAATCAAACTTTTAAGCGAACTGCATCCATAGCGATTATCGCTATGGATACCCATAATTTCTCACTTGTTTTCCACTTCTATATCACAAACAACCCAATGTCTATGAACCATAACCATCACATAAACAAGCACACATCTTTCGAACCAAACATAATACTTAGACTTTGATTTAAAATTCTAAGATTCACATCACATACATACATATATTACCATAACAACCACAAGATAATCCAACAATATCATCACATAAACAATCATATAACAACCATACATATAAAGATAAATCTTTCCTAAAAAGTTAATGAATTTACTCACCGGAAATTTTGAAAATTTGAAATACTTTGAAACTCGGGAGGCTTGGAAAACAAGGAAATCCACTCAAAAATAGGTCATACTGTTCTTGATTTTTGGACCTTTTTCTCTTGGAAATTTAAAAAGTTGTTAAAAGAAAAGTTTTAGATAATTCTTTCCTATATCATTTAAATTTTTTTTCTCAATTAGGATAATTTTTGAGGGAGTTATGGTCAAAACAGTAAGGGGTATTTTCAGGCTTCAAAATCTAGGTTTAAAAACACTCTTTAAAAATATGGATTTTTGGAGTATTTAAGCTCGAAATAAAAAAAAGTGGTACACTACAAAGTTGTAGCCACTGAAATTATAAATGGTTTGACAAAAAGAATTTCAGGTAAAATGGAAGAATTTTGAAGTGGAAAGAAGGAGTTTGAAGCTAAGTTTAAATCATTTTAAAAAGTTTAAAATCTGAAAATATAAAATTTAAAAATGTTAAAGGAAGCCATTAAAGTGTTTTAGAGCTTAGGAAGGAAGAAGAAAGCTTAGGAAAAATAGAAAAAGGAAAAGAATGAAATGAAATGAAATGAAAAGAAAATGAAAAATATTTTTATATAAAATGTAAATGCAAAATTTCCCAAATGCCCCATGTCCTTTGCCCTCTACTCCTTGAACGCCACCTCACCACTTATGCCCTCTCCTTACCAACATACATTAAATGCTTTGTACCCTAGCCCTCGAAGTGTCAAATCTTGTTCCCCCTAATGTGACTGTTTTCTATTTATTTTTTATTTAGTTGCCAAAGTGTCACATCATGATTATCTTAATTAAATTAACTTAATTTACTTAATTAATTAAACCTAATTATATTATCCTAAACCATATTATATACTTAGTCTATGAGTGCATATATATAAGAAAGCGTGCACAATATTTCAAACAACTATTACATGATGAAACATCGAAAATTTGGAAAATAGTTTCGTTCTCATTTTCTGTTTTACATCGAACTATATATTTTTGTAAACAAATTTAAAAAACTATTTCACCATTATTGTTTATTATTAAAAATATTTTTATTTTCATTATAAAACCTATATATTGAATATCTAAAATTAATTAAATATTCGCAAATCAAAGCAGTGAAATTCCGTGTCGTTGCATTATTTCAATATCCTTTGCTTTGATAACTTTTGAATTAAAGAAATATTTTTGTTTGAATGCTTTTATTTCAGAGTTCATATCAGATTCCTTCAAATGAGACGCAGTGTTAATTGTGATGCCTTCATTTGGAAATCTAAAAATTATTGCCATGTCACTTTCTTTTAGAATTGTTTTCGTGTCTCCAAAATAAAAACAGTTTTCTTCTATTTAAAAAGAGTCTATGATTGTATCCATAGAAGCCGATTCTTTTGATATGTCTTTGATTTTTATAGCTCCTTTCAAGAATGAATTGATAATGTTTAAAAGTGAAGTTTGCTTAAGTAATGTTACAAGTTTTTTGTAGAAGTAAATTTTCTTTTAGTAAATTTTCTAAAAGTGTATGGAATGACTTTAAGCTACTTTTATAGCTTTTGAATTATCCTTTGGCACTTCTATTTTTTGTTTCTTTGCAAGTGTTTTTGTAGTGCTTCTTCTTCTTGGTGATTATTTTCTTTTAAAGGATGGAAAAAAACACTTTCTCCTTATTCTAGATATTCTACAGATTCAGATGTTGGAGTTGTTTGGGATTCAGATTTTGAGGATTCAGGTTTGTAAGGAGATGTTGAAGATTCAAATTTAGAAGATTCAGGTAAATTCGCAAATCTCTTGACTTAGCATGGTAGTGTTTTTTATGTGCCATGACTTTATATCTTCTTCGTCGTGTTACCCGTAAAGTTTTTAAAATTATCAAATCTATGCCACATATATATGACTATCAAATATGGGTATGGCTAATATTTATCTAGCAAATATTTGCCATGCCTATATTCGCCAATCAATATTTATGGCAAATATTTGATATTCTATGCTTTTATATAAATGTATATATGCTATAGTTTCAACCTACCAACAATCTAAACTTTGTTTGATAAATATTTGACATTTGTAGTATTTGGAGTAAAAAAAAATTAAATCCTCCAAATTACTGACATAAATTGTTTAGACATAAATTGTTTAGCAAATATTTAACATCCACATTTAATCATCTAATTGTGTATTATAATGTCAATCTATCATGAGTCAGAGCTATATATGGTAAATATTTCATATTCTTAGTATTTGTGGTAATGTTTTTTGTAATAAATCTAGCTATTTCAAAAATAATTTCTTTAATGTAAATATTTGCAATCCTCACTTCATCATCTTATTGTATACTAAAATTAGAACTTATCGTCAATCAAAACTACATATGTCAAATATTTGACATTCTTAGTGCTTATATTAAACAATTTATAACATTTTAAGCAATTACCGATAGTAATAACTTATAACAAATATTTATCATTCTTAATTATTCAGTTTTTGTATATTTTTGATAGCATCTATTCAAACTATCATCAACAAAAATCAAACATGCCAAATATGTTCTATAATCAATATATACAATAAAATTTCACTTATATCAAGTATTAAATGATGAACTTTGTTATGTCAAATTTCTGCCGTGTAAATATTTTGTTGTGTAATATTTGTCAAATTATATGTGTTAATTAAAGTAACATTATTTCAACCAAAATTATGCCTATCAAACATTTTTTTAATCAAAATATACAGTAAAATTTCGATTCATATTAACTTTTTTCCTTATTTTTAGGATTTTCCTTTCAGATCGATGCATTTTCTTCACAATAGGTGTCATTGGTTGCTATCTTTGAACATTGAAGATCACTTTTACAAATTTACAAATATATTCCATTATTTTTGGAATTTACTTCGATTGATTCTTTGATTATGTATCGTTGCTCGATTGACAGTGTAAGCGATTGATAATTTGCAATTAGGTTTTCTTTGTTCGATTGACAGTGATTTTTCATTTTTTTGTTGAATTATAAATCACGTAATGATTTCGTAGATTTGGAAAT
This sequence comes from Allium fistulosum, assembly GCA_030737815.1. Lineage (NCBI taxonomy): Eukaryota > Viridiplantae > Streptophyta > Magnoliopsida > Asparagales > Amaryllidaceae > Allium > Allium fistulosum. Next base: position 1,258,112,909 of record CM060904.1, read on the forward strand.
GATTTTGTGCAGAATGTAAACAGGTGATGGTAATACAGTAATTGTTGTTTATTTTTTTTAAAAAGGGTTGCATTTTATAAGTTTTAATTGAGAGGGATTTAGGCCCAATTATAAGCATGTAAACTAAAATTTCTATAAATTAAATAACATATTATAATTCTAGAAACAAAGAAATAATGAATAATACACATTCATATAAATTTTTGAATAAGAATAACATAGAATATGACCTTAACATTAACGCTTCATGTTATTTAAACATTTAAGTACATGTATAGATGTTACTATCCTTAGGTAAAAAATATACAGTAACATAACATGGTCCTTAGAAATAAGTTATTGGCTGCATATCCATATATAATTGTATTGATGCAAAGAAGTATGTATAAGCTCTTTGTTTCTTAATAGCGTGCTTGTATTCATTGATCCATATTAATAAATGATTAAAAAGATTTTAAACTAATTTCTAGTTGGCAACAACACTTAAAAGGTAAAGCACAAAATGATGGTGATAACATGAGTTCTCATACTAAGAGTAACTTGATCATTGGTAAGGCATTTTCTTATAACACCATGATAACCAATGATCTTGTCACCCTAACCAATTTTTTTGTAAGGATGATAATATCGAGGTTAATGGGAAGGAAGAGTGGTTGTACCAAATAGTGATGAGCATGTGGGTTTACTCTTGTTTGGCATATGGTGATTCTTACAAGGAAAATTCTATTTCAACACAGATAATTACTTAGTAGCCCCCTTAAAATAAATAAAATTTTAAAATCTAAAATACCCTTAGAAAGCTGCGTACTTTCTTTCTTCTCAATTCCATTATCTTCTTACGTCAGTCTCTTACTGTCTAAACCACCGCTTCTTCAAAACCTTAGTTTCTAAATCAGTGAAGAAAAAATTCAATTTTTCACTACTAAGTTATTTTTTGGGTTTACAAACTTTTTTAATTGTAGTTCTGAAGAAAATATGAATTGGGTTTCTAAATCAGTGAAGAAAAAATTCAATTTTTCACTACTAAGTTATATTTTGGATTTACAGACTTTACTAAGAAAAAATTCAATTTTTCACTACTATGTTTCTAAATTAGTGAAGAAAAAACTCTAACCCTAGTTTCTAAATCAGTGAAGAAAAAATTCAAAATTTCACATTTTGCGTGATGGGAAGGGTAGTTCTAAAAATGGTAGGGGGCTACTAAGTTATTTTTTGGGTTTACAGACTTTTTAATTTTTGGGGGGCTACTAAGTAAATACTTGGGTTGAAATAGAATTTGCCTTCTTACATATATAAAGTGTTTTACCTCATGTCTTTCAAAGGTACAATCATTTAGCCAATTGGACCGAGCATGGTGGCTATTGTATCATGTGTGGGAGATTTGTGCTACATATATAATAATAAATGACAAAGCATGGACATAATAACCTAAACTTTCAAAAGACAGAGTATAATCTAGAACCAGAGTATGTGACAAACAACTCCAGATAGAGTCATCCTTGATTCCTATTATCAAATTATTAACAACTAAAAAATAGCATGCAAATATGTATGCCTTATATACCATTTATGAAATATGTTTTGAATGAATAACAGGTACCTTTCATGATGTTCCCTAATTTTGAATCAACATTCTTAACCACTTTCTCAATTTGCTATCGATATATCAAGACTTTGGTCATTTCTTTATCAGCCGAACAAATATATAATTTTCTAGAAGCTCTCTAGTTGTAAATGTTATATATTTCCCATTGATCAACTAACTGGAGACCCGAAGAACCGATGATGTTAGAATTTAATTATATTAAAGATCTAGTCAATTTAGGGTTCATGGTGGAGAGTGCGAGAGTTGAAGTGGCCATAAAATTCTATACATATATCCCGTAATGACAATAAATTATGGAGAAGAGAGGCAACGATTAAGAGAAAGTGGGTGTTTTTGTGTTACGTGATTACGTATAAGCCGGAAGGATAAGGATTATTTTTGTACTACAATATTAGCTTTATATTTCATTTTAAAGAACCGTTTCTTTTGCAGGGATATACTAGTAATTTTAAAAGCTTTAAAATAAGGTACTCTCATTATATAAGTAGATAATTGTTTATATTATAAGTACTACTTATAAATTTATATAATACATTTATATAAATATAAATATACATATACACACATATATAAAATATAATTAGATTGCAAAATACTTTGAATATAAAACCATAAAAAAGTTTTAAATAAATATTATATCTAATTCGAATATATGTATGTATGTATTAAATGAAATTTAAAAATATTATATATATATACTATACATGTTTAAATATATACATGTAAATATATACTATAATGTAAATAACGATAATAATATATATGTATATCTACAATAAATGCTTTTAGCCTAAAAATATTTTTTTAGTTTAAGCTTATTTAACAATTAAAAAAGAATTTTTTTTAATTTCGTATGGAATAAGTTAAAATTAATATTTTAATACTTTCCAAAAACAAAAATAATATCATATTTTATATTAAGCTTATGTACTTACATGTCACATTATTTACAAATATATTTATTTATTTATTGTTTGCATAAAATATTTTTAAATAAAATAATAAAAAAATATAATATAAATGCAAATTAAATATGTAAATTTTTTTTTTCAAATCTTATATAAATAGATAAAATTTTATGAAATATAGATTAAACTTAATACAATGTTAATTCTTATGAATTTGGTTTTTAGTTAAATAAAATATTTAATATTTTTTGTTTCCAATAAAAAGCCTTTTTTTAATCAAAGCCGTGAGCATATATGAATTTTATACACACACACACACATATCCATCCAATATGTGACAATACAAAGAGATACAAATTCATGATAAATGATTCTATCTAAACTAATACATGATATGATAATTTGTTAAGCATTTATATAATTGTAATTAAGTAAAATTACCTTCGCTTATGCCTAGAATTCACACCTTGAAATGAAGAACCAAGCTCCTTGACTCCAATCCCAAATCCAGAAGTTGCTAGCTACCAAATACAACTATCACCAATAATTGAATTGTATTTAATTTGATGTGTTTAGGCTTGAAATTTTTGGGTATATAAAAGGAGTATTGCCAGTAGGGCTGTAAATTTTGTACGAGTGTCCGATGTCCGTTCGTGTCCGTAACCGAAATACGTCCGTCCGAGTCCGTTCGATTTTCATTTAGGACACGAGCTAGGACAACAAAATTTGTACGAGAAAAAATATTGTCCGGTCCGAGTTCGTTCGAATTCGTCCGAATTTCTTATAGTTCAGTATATCTGATGGAAATTCTATTAAACAACATAAAATTTGATGTAAATAGCATTGTCCGTCCGTGTCCGTTCGGGTCCGTGTTCGAAAACTGTATGTACGAGTCCGTCCGATTTCATTTAGGACACGAGCTAGGACAACAAAATTTATACGAACATGAATCTCGTCCGGTCCATGTCCGGTCCGATTTTATTTAGGACATAAAATGAACACACCTCCATCCGATCCGGTCCGACCGATTTACACCCCTAATTGCCAGCCTGAATTGATGAAGAGGAGAGGCAGAAAGATCCAAAAAAGTGAGTGTTAAGGAGATTAAATAAAGGAGATATAGGAGAGTAAAAAGTGGATCTAGATCCCTTTATTTCCTTTACCATTTTTCCCTTCTTTTAATTCAAAATCCCCTTCACCATGTCATACATACCAACCTCACCTAGTTTTCATCATGACCGCACTCTATCAAGCCCCATGTGGGCCTCAAAATCATTTCAAGCCCATTCAATAATTAGCACATTTAAATGCAATTTAAACACGCATCGATATTGTATATCAATTAGTGTATTTATAATTATTTTATACACACACATTGATATTAAACAATAAACATCAAATAAAATTTTATAATTAATATTTCATAAATAATAATTAGTTTAATTAATTTATAAAAATTAAAATTTAATTAAATTAAGCAGTAAAAGTAGTATTCAATGTATCAGTTGTATGACTCTTAGGTGTAAATGTGGTCAGCTATTAATATAGAACAATTCAAATATTAGCGTTCATATGTGATTTAGCCGGTGGTGTGATATTATAGCCAAATTTATAGCATATTTAGCATCGGTAAAATCCAATTTTACTTAGTTAAGCTTTACCCGATAGTGATACTTATTTACACCAATTCTCTTCGTCAAAACCATATCACATTAGGACTTATAAAATTCGCTAATGGTCAAAAATTCCAATATCACCCATAACTAACTTTATAGTCTAGACATAAAGTCATTGGAACAATAATAACAATTATTATTAATCGAACTAATCTGGCCAGAGACTTTAACTTTGAGTTGACTACGGTTGACCATGACACTAACCTCATATGATTGAGGAGATGAATTCTGTCTTAAATAGCATTTCACTTCTAATGCTTCCATTCGACCCAACTATAGTTGTTCGATGGATGCCATGCCTCTGATTTAACTATAATCAAAGTGGAGTTTCCACATTGAAGATCGATAGTTTTCTCAAGCCAGGGGAATTGTGTAATATTGTCACATCGATATTTTCTATTTGACCTTAGTTATATTATCCAAAAGAAAACTATTGAAAAATTCATTCCATAGTTATCCAATAACTATCAGTACATAACCCCTTGGTGGTTCCAATAACCATGAGTAATACACTACCCAACATTGGGAGAGCAATACAAATTCTAGTCTCACAGGTGTATCAATATTCGGCCTTGATACATCTTGACTTGGAATATTTAAAATGTTATGTTTATTTTATTGTGATAAATAACTCATGCTTATAACATATTGTAACTACTATCACAAAACATACCATTTACAGATTTTCTATTAAATATACTTTTAATTAAATTAATTAATTAATATCATATTATATCAAGTATATAATAGAAAGAAAACACCTTTTATTTCGAACAATTGTTTTTGAGTTAGATATATGTAACAATTACATAATTTCCCCTAGGGCATACCCCTAACTCTATTAGAACATAGGAAACAAGAATTGTAAAAAAATATTAGGCACTTAATATTGAAATGAGAAATATGATTTCTATTTCAAAATGTATTTTCAAATGAAAAATTGTTTTCTATAAGATTTATTTCTTTGAGTTCAAGATATTTGATCTAAAAACTCTCGACTTTACCTAGTTAAAACAGATAGAATAAATACCCTATATTAAGTGGTTGAATGGAGCTTAGCATTTTGCACGCTATTAAAATAATGGCGGAAATTGTAGGAGCACGCTATATATCACTTATTAGTCACATCGAGTCATTAAATCTTACCAAAAATTATTTATGAGATAATAATTGTTTTTCAGTATTGACTGAAAAATAAATAGTTTTATCTTAATATGAATATTCATTTTAAAATAAAACTATGATGTGGTGTTTGTATTCATAACAAAAGTGATGCATTAGAAAATACAGAAGTATCTAAAACTATTTGATTTTTTTTTTGGAATTATAGACTAAAGCCGTAGTTTCGAGAAATAATTCTTTGATTATATGATTGTGAATCATATGATACGAGTGAATTATATCTAAGACAATTAAGAGCAAAGCACTCATCTAGTGGGAGCATCATAAGAGTTGATGAACATTTTGAATTGATACATATATATGTATATAATTGTGACGCCCCACCTCTATACTCACGCTAGCCAAGAACACTACGGTGTAATGCTGTCGACTAGCATGGAGAATAAGGCTGTTGAGGAGCGACCATCCATGTAACTTCTTTGTGCGAGCACCGATATGTCAGATAGTAAAACATGCATTTCATTTAAGGAGGAAATCTGACATACCGATACAAACTCAAAGCTATGACACAGTGGCTATATATAATCTTCGGAAACAAATACAGAAATAAACATAACACAAATTAGTCACAGACATCCATATCACAAAGGCAGAAAAAGATATGAATATATATATATATAACACATGAAAGTGTACATCAGAGTAGTGGTCAGAAAGATCCACGATAATACAAAAGAATAGCAACATGTGCTATACAAAAGAATACATCAATGAGTCGATATCTCAAATGTGTACAACAAAAAACTACTATTCTAAGTAGTTAGCCAAAATTCAGAGTAATCCCAGAAGAGAAGTCAAGCAGAAGCATCTGTAACATCTCTATCTGACCCGAGTATTATTTCATAAGAAAATAATAAACGGATCAGTCTAGCTATAAATGTAACGACCCATAAATTTTGATTGGTTTTAATAACGTATTTATTTGAAATTTTGTGAAATTTTAAACAATAAAATTTGAAAATAAAATTTATTATTTGGAATACGTCTATTTCAATATAGCAACTGGTAAATTTCCATCTGATAATATTATAGTTTATTTTCTTGTGAAATTCTATTTCTATTTAAATCAGTTAATAATTGATGGCAATAAAATATTTTTCCAAACCTAAATATTTTTCTATAGAAAATTTCTAAATCCACTTCTGAGTGGGACGTCATCTTTCGTTTTTCCAAATTTGGACTTCTATTACTCCGTTTATCCTAATTCTGACAAAATAGCTACATTTCGGTACCGATTATCGACTTTTGATCAGATAATCGTATCACTGATATCTTTATATCGTTTTGTTCGCCTCATCGTGCTGATCTCCGTAGTATATTCAATTTTGTGTTTTGAATTTCGATACGCGGTGAAACCCGTGAAAACGGTTAACTGTACGGGTACCACTTTACACTTTTAATAGTGGTGTCCATTCAAATTTCAAACCGGAATTTACAGCAACTAGCAATTATTATAACATTCATTATTTACTAAATTTTAGCCTTTAGTATACCACACCGATTCGAAAGTCTGAAACTTATAAAAGTTTATACGTTTTGGTATTCATTGAATTGGAACGACTCTTTTGTTTCACCTTTTTAATTTTTCCTTCCTGCTGTCATTTATCTTCTCCTCCTACATTTTTTCTCATTTCCCCTCTATAGTTTTTCTTCCTTTCCGCAAATCTATTTCTTGGCCTCCTCCCATTTATTTATGTTTTGTTTTTTCCTTGCTCTCCTATGACCAAAACATATCTCCCTCACCGAAGCTTCTTCTCCTCATCACTACCGACAGCACCTCCACCTCCACTACCATTAGCCGAGACCTGCAACCGCCTTCCACCTCTAACAACCATCGCCGACCGCCTCTGCCGAGTAACCCGCAGCACCAAGTGCTCCAACCCCACGCCTGAAAGCCGTCAACCCCAAAGCCTGCCTTTCTTCTCTTCCTCCATATGTCGGAAATCTCTCTCTCCTCACTCACCCTGGCCGAGCCTCCTCTGTTACATGGGGTAGGTGTGTATTTATTTGGCAACTGCTGTATACATATATTTTGTAGTTATGTTTAAACGGGTGCGTGTGTTATATAATAATAGTTTATATATATCTGATAGTTTGTTTAAGTTTATATCAATTATATATCTTTTATAAGTCGTGTAAAATATTGATTACATATCAATTTAAAAATATTGTGGAACATATATATTCTCTGTTTAGTGTGTGTTTTAAAAACTAGTAGCTTATATAAGTTATATGCTGTTTTTTTTATACGAGTTATAAACTCTGTTTTTTCTATGCATAAATACTTTACTATTATGCGTGAGTGTATATATTATGGTATGAAAGCTATAGTTGTCACATTATATATATATTATATATGGTACGCGTGTATACAACATTTGATAGATATAGGTTGTTTGCAAGTTTATATATTGTAAATATTAGTTTATTAAGTATATAAATTTATGTATGAGTTTTATATTTTCACATTGGGTATACAACAAGTTATGTATATATAGAATTACAAGCCGCGATTGTCATTTCATTTTTTTTAACATATAATGATTTGGATAAGACGTTTGTATATGCTTGATTTGTTATAATATGTATAGTTAGTAGGACAGCTTTTATAGGTTAAGGTACGTGTTTTAGTATATAACAGAGAAGAAATTATAAGTTTAATCATATAAATTTATGTTGTTATATATATTTTATATAGAAGCTGTATATATATACACATATACATTAGTAATGGAAGCTTTGCAAGTTCGAGAGGTTATAAATCTCAGTCTTATGTGCAATATTTGTATACCAGTTTACAAAGCCTACTGTATTCAAAATTTTGTACAGTATATATATAATAGATTTTATAAAATTTATGATATGATAGTAAGTAGTTCACGTCAGTGCATATGTCATGTAATGTATGTTGTTAGCTATATATGTTAGAGGTTTTGGTCACATTAGTTTACATATCCTATCATAAGTCTGCATATGTATACATATTGGTCTTGGTTCATTTAGCTTATTTTATATATACATTTTACACATGTATTGAATTCAACTTATATGTGTCTTAATATATTGTTTATAGGTATTTATATTTAGTATCTATTTGAAAATGTGTATATATATATATATGTATATGGACTCTATTTTAATGTGTGGGTTTATTATGTAAGGTGATAGTTTATATATTAAAATAAAGCAAATTTATTTTGATTTTTGAAAGTATATATATATATATATAATATAATAATAAAGTATATATATGTATTTATTTCAAACTATATATTATGTAAATGTGTTTGTTTTATTATATATGTTTATTTTAAACAATAATTTTGAAAAATACATATATATTAAAATTTAATTGGCGTTGAATTCAGAATATGATTTTGTGATACATAGATAGTTATATGCATAGTTATACACATATACAGATATAAGTTCACTCATAACGTTTATCTTCATCGATCCAGCTCTAACTCGACTTCGTCAATTCCTTGCGTCAGCTTTGAACGTCAAATTCATGCCAATCCAAATAGCTTTGAAGTTCGTGCTTGGATTCATAACTCATTTCATTATCAAATTTCTCTAGCCTCGTGTAACGACCCAGAATTTTGACCAAATTAAATTGAGAATATTTAATTTATTTTAAATATTTGAACGATGATTTAATTTGAATCCCCGATATAACTTTGAAATTTGCGATTAAACTTTAAAATTTAATCGATTGAATGCTGAACAAAAATTTGAATCTTCAATTTTAAGTTGAAGAAAAATATTTCGAAAGCTTTTAAAATTCGTATTGATAATTATGAAGATGATTGAAGCTTAGAATCCAATTTCGAATTGATTTGATCAGTTTTGAATTTAATTGTTTGAACCGATATTTAAAATATAGTCATTTTTCAAACAGTCTCGGAATTCGACGAAACCAGTTCCATCGGGTCCGTAATATTGAATTGTTACCGGATTTCAAATTTCATATTTTTCGAAGTTGATACGTGACCATACGGTGACAAAACGCATTGAAATGTAAACGGATTCGATTTAAATTTAAATTTGAAATTTGTCAACGTCAACACTTTTCTTCCCTTAAGACACACAGAGAATCACGCCCGTTGTTCACGCCGAGAATCACGAACGAAGAATCGTGCAACCTATTTCCTCCTTTCCTCTCTTTCTCGTTCAAATTCAATTGCCACAGAAGAAAAATTAAATGGCCACTGCCTTCTTTCAATTTAAAGCGAAAACAAAATTTAAAACCGTTCCTCCCCAAATCGAAACCATTATTTTTCCCTACCTTCAGCTCATAAAAAAATCGAAATCGATCTGGACGAGATAGGGTGTAGGCCGGCGAAGTAAGGGTCGTACTCGAAAGGTGTTGCGATGAACTCGAGCACGCGCGCGAGCGCGTGGGTGACAACGGCGACTTAGGGCAAGTCGTGGCCAGTTGGGATGGCGAGCAAGCAGTGGCGGCATCGCGTTCAACAAGAGGAGCACGAAGTCGCGAGATCGATGGGGCAAATGATGGCGTTCGTGAACAAGGCCGAAGTCGATGAGCATGGCGAAATCGAATTGGGGAGGAGGCGTTCGAAGCGATCTCGATCTGGGCACGCTATGGCGTTCGAGTATCGGCAGCAATGGCCTGGGCGTGACTTCGACAAATAGGTAGATTATTTGAGCAGTTTGTTTTAGGTTAATCTCAAATTTATTTGAACTTGAAAATTCATATAGATACTATTAAAAATGATTAAAGAAGAAATTTTTATCTTAATATATACAGATTGGAAAATATACATTAACATTTATTTCTGTTTGAGTTAAAATATATATATATACACACACCAATATTTAACTAACTGTAAATTTTAAATGACATAATTAGGTGTTTAATTTTCCTAACCAAATTTATTTAATAATTTTTAGAATTTGTTAAAAAGAAAGTTAGTTTGAGAATCAGAATTTCATTTTTTTTGTTAAGTAAATTTGTTAAAAGGGATTTGTTGAAAGCAATTACAATAACAAAAGATATTTAAGAAAAGGAAATTTAAATTGTTTAATTTAAATTTTAGTTAAAATAAAATTTTTAAGAGAGATTGGGTTAAAAAGAATTATCAGCTAATCAAAAACTATTAAACGGAAATTTATTGATCAGTTGATTCGAATATTAATAGATTGTGTAAATTATTTATACAAGGTTATAAATCAAGAAAATCGAGTCAAGATGGAAATTGGATTGCTAATGAAAGCTATGGTGAGATTTTTCTCACTCAAATTATGTTTGGTATTACGGTTATTGATTTGACTGATATGATTGCTATTGGATATGATATTAGATATAGTAGGATATATCTATATATATATATAGCAATATATACATATTGGCATATGTATATATTGGATTGATTGATTTCCCGCCTCGTATAGCGGATGAGACCCTATTGCGCCGTTAGTAAGCGGATTTTTATAAAACCCATATACCGCGATAATTCCGTACTGGAGCGGAATTGGTATTGTGCTAACATCTTTTGATGCAGGGAAACAGGTTGGAGGGATCCAACTGGACCCCTCACATTGATTGAATTTATTTCTATTGTGATATGAATCTGTGAATGATTATAGTGATGCTATTAATCATATTGATATCTGGAAATTGTTTGAAAGCTAAAATTTAGCTGAATGGATGTTTGACATCATTGGATTCCAAAAATATATGAAATTGAATTTTTGAAATCAAAATAGAAATTTTTAAGTAAATAAATTTTTAGAAGTTGAATAAATTCGAAGAAAAGAATTTAAAAGTATAAAAGCTGATTTTTATCATCTTATCGAATAAATTCCAGAATAAAGTGAAAATGCTAAATAAATGGATTTCATAAAACAGTAATTTTAAATTGAAGAAATTAATTTAAATTTGGATTTTTAAATAGATTGGAAGAAACGATTGAAATTTATTTCCTTAAAAAGGAATTTATTTAAAAGGAGATAAGTTGGAAATCCAATTAGAAATTTAATTGGTAAATTGAAATGATTTGGGAAATCAATGTAAAATGAGTTCAATCTAAAGAATCCATTTAAAAACAGGATATTGAATGATTTGAAGGAAAATAAGGAATTTATTTTAGTAGAGATAAATAAAATTAGAAATCAATCTGTAATTGATTTAATATTTGGAAAAGAACTTTTGAGAAATCAGTATGGAGTCTTTTATTTAAAGTTGAAAATAAATTCAGAAATCAATATTGAAATTGAATTGATATTGAAGTTTTGAAATTTATAAAAGTTGTTTAAAAATCCGAAATCACTTATTTTGATAAGTAAAATATAGAAGTTAATAAAAAGAAGATTTATAAGTTGAAGTTGTTATTAAAACAGAAATAGAATTTATAAACGTTGTTTTATAAATTCAAAATCAATTGAATTTGATAAATTGAATATAGAAGATTATAAAAAAGATATATTCACGATTTTGGACAGTGAATGTATTATTGAATAAAATGGATTCATTTTTGAAAAAGTGATATTAAAAATGAAGTTAAACATTTTAAAGATGTTTTAAAATGTATTATGAATCGAATACATAGATTTCAACATTTTATTGTTGAAATAGACGTTTTCGAAAAATAAGGAAATGATGGACTATAACACTGTTGTTATAGTAAATGATTTCCGAAAGGAAATGTTTTTGATGTAGTATTGGGATTTATATATCTATCTAAATTTCGAATCCCTATACTAGTGATTTTGAGTCGTCGTAACGATGTTTTACGTAACATTCGTTTTGACTCAAATAAATGTTGTTATAGTAAATGATTTCCTTAAAGAATGAAATTATACTTAATTTTGATTTTAAGTATATTGAATATTTTCAAATGTTGAAAATAAATGATTTGTGAATTACTTATTTTTAAATAAGTATGGAAATGCTTTCCAATATGAAATGAACTGTTTTGAGATTTTATCTTCAAAGATAAAATAAGATGTGGAAATTGATTTGAAATTGTTTTCAAATGGTTAAGTGTGGAAATAATATATCTAATAATGATATTTTTGGAAAATAAATAATTTGGAAAATTACTTGGAATCTGATGATGTTGCGCATCTTTATTGATAGTTAAATAACCGACTATCAATAATTACCTTGAGTAGGTATTTGTTGTGAATTGGATGAATTTGAATGCCACACTTATTTTTGAATAATCGCTCACTATTCGGGTTAGCCGGGAAAGGGCCATGGGGTCGTATAACCCATTTCGAATATGTGATACGTCGTTATGAATTGCATTCGAAGACCGGTGTTGAAGACCGGATATTTTTGAAAACGGAAGGATTACCGTCGAGTTACTCTACATCGGCTGATCTCCGATTTAGAGGTTTTTATCACCCTTAGTGACGGGAAGTCCTGACGTGATTGAAAATTATCCGGATGTGCAAGGGCTTCGTGAGAAGTGCCTTCGGTTCTGTTCGATCCCGGAACAGACTTGTATGGATTGTGTGTCTGACGTTACAATTTGAGATATAAAGCTGATTTCTTTCAAATACATTTCTGTTGGTGGCGGAGGATTTATTCTCTTAGCTTAACACCCTTCTCTGAGACGTACGAGCTCAGAGGTTATGTAGTTGAAATTTATCAGCGATATATCTCAATTTGGTAACGTGGCATACTGAGTGTTGCTGTGAAATGATCAGTGTTTGATCATTTGTGATATGATCATTTGTTTGATCTTATATCTTTGTGATCATAGGTTGATCATTTTGTTTGACCCAAAGTAGGGCTTTGTAGAAAGTGTAGCTTTGTGGATGAGACTTCATCGACCCTCACACCCCGGAAATGGTCAAAACAGGAAGGATGCGGCAAGGTTCTAGGGAGTAGCACCCCTTAGTGTATGTCATTCCTTCTGGATAAAGGTGGTATCATGGTATGGAGCCCAGATACTTAACCTCTGTGGTTGCTGCAAAATTTATTTCTTTGTGGTTGTTGCGAATCGGGGATCCTCGGGAAGATCGGTGACGATCGGGGGATGGCATACGCGTGTCAGTAGTTACCTATTTTTGCAGAGGTAACCCGGCCTTGTGTTGGCAGAGATCCGGTTAGGTTCTCGGGTCGTCTATTCCAGGGACGTACCCATCGTGGAAAAGGAAGTTCCTTAGCCTGACCATTTGTTGGAAATCCAAAGAAACAATACGAGCCTTTACGATTTCAATTGTATAACCTGTCTCCTCAGGAGGCAGCTATAGCAGGCATAATATAATGGTACCTATGCTGGCTAAGATTTATATTCTACTTTCGAAATGTTTTCCACTATGCACTAATAATAATATCCAAAATGATTTGATTTTGCGTAGTAAGCATCTTTGACTATCATAAGAAGAAATCTCCTCCAAGTCTGCGTTTGCATTGTGTGTGTGGTGGGAGGTCTTATGGTAGTTTCATTTTCCAAAAGCATTGTGAATTTGACATTAAAGTTTTCCTGTTGTTTATTTTAAAGATAACTGTTTTACGATCTCACACCAGTCACCATGACTGACTCGGAGTTTATTGTTTCCCTTCTAAACTCTGGGTGCCCACAAATTTCCACACGGGCAGCCTAGAGTTATATTATCAGGATATTCTGGAGCTTGGAGATAAGCTGGATGACGAGACGTAGTATTTGTATCTGATAGTATTTATTCCGCTGTGTATTCTGTATGAGGACAAGTTATATAACTGTCCATTGTTGTATATTGACTCTGATTGATGTATGTATAAAAACTAATATAGTTCTTTGTTTTAAAAGGCTAGTGATTATCTATTATATATTGTTCCGCTGCGATATGTGAGATTCTGATATTGTTTTCTGTTCTGATGTTGTTCTGTTGTTCTTCTTCTTTCTTTCTTCTCTTTTTCTTCTATCTTCTTCTTCTCTACTTTTTCTTTTTCTTAAAACCCTCACTATTGGAATTTCCGGCACTCGATTGCTCGGCAGTCGATAAAGTGAGTATCGATGTCGAATTTTCGAAAGTCGAAAATTTCGGTATGTGACACCTCGAAAGGTGAGCAATCACTCACGATTAACGTTCTTTTATTTATTAAATTTGATTTCAATTGAAACGACAATTGAAATATGCTGATGTAGTCATTTAAATTGTTATATATGCTATTATCTGTAACTGTTCACCTGTGGGATATAACACCATATCCTATTGTTTATATTTTATTGTTATTGATGATATATGCATGTTGTTGTATTTTATATTATCTGTTATCACTCTGCAAGTTCCCTGTTAGTATAGAATTCACTATGGGTTGAAATGATACATACCCGAACGGACTTTAGAATAGGAGAAAATCGTTATGGGTTGAAATGATAAACCCAAGCGATTTTCACTTGAATTCAATTTGGGATTACGGGTTGAAATGATATCTACCCGTATATATTTAAGTATGGATTGAAATGATAAATATCCGTATCACTTGACCATAGGATATGAAGTTATATACAGACACCGTTGGTCCATATATAAATATTTTGGGAATAAATTCTATAGTTTTGGAAAGAAATATATGGTTTTTAATAAATGTTGATTCTTAAATTATTATATATAAATGGAAATGATATATATAGATTGAATAATGATAGTTAATTTAATTAAGATGGATGTAATACATATAATATGTTTAAGTATAAAATTATATTTCAAAATAGATTTTTGTAATAATTTGAATAAGTTAAGGTTGGGAAGATAATTTTATTTAATTAAACCGATTTGAAACTTATTGAAATTGAGATTTAAGATATGATTTATAACTTGGGTTTGATTTAAGTAACTTAATAAATATTTCTTGTTTAAAATAAATTTAAAGAAATATTTAGGAGAAAAATCAAATTTAAGGCTAGTTAAATGGTATTGAATTTATTAAGTGAATATTCCCTGATTAAATAATAATAAAGTTAAATCAAGAGCTATATGAAACTGTTAAATTTAACTTTGAAAATGTTAAATATTAAAGCTTTGAAATATATTGAAAATTTAGATGGTATATTTAGAACTGAATTGAATTGATGAATTGAGCTTTGAATAAATTTGAATTTGGAATTTGAGTTAATTTGAATCGATTTGTGAGACTTGAGGAAATTATAAATACTTTACTTTATAAATTATTTAATGTATATACACTATTTTGGAAAATAGACATTTTTGAAATGAAATGATATTTTGGTTTTCAAGTATAAATTTATTTGAAATGACCACGGTGTTATAGTGTATATTTCCACCTTGTAGATAGTTCCGAAGATCCTTAGAGGATGGTTATCCCAAACATACTTTAAGTTACTTGTATTTCAGTTGATATTTCACTTGAGTTGGATTTATTAGTATAAGAATGTTAATCCTGACTCGAGTGTTTTGTGTTTTTCTTTACGCTCGGGTCAGACTGAGTGATACAGCATTTGAGACTCACCCTTGGAGTTTGGAGCTTCATTTGGAGATCCAACTATCGATTCAGCTTTCAGCTTTTCCAGTTGATTTGTTCAGAGAGGTCATCTATTCGTACTGAAGACTTCACTGTATTTGAGATATTCTATTGTATTTTATTTTAACTCTGATGTTTATATAGTAGCTTCATGAACTACTATTTTATCTATTCCGCTGCGTATTATTGTATTACTCTGTGTCTGTGATTCTGTGATTGATTTATTTACTGTATATGCTGAGTTTTGCCAAATTTAAATTAACAATCTATTGTTTTGAATTATTCAAGTCAGACATGTGTGGATTTATTGTCGATTTGAATGGTCCAAAATACCGGGTCGTTACAGTTGGTATCAGAGCTTTGGCTCTAGGCGAAACTTAGTATATATTGTAAATTTATTTACAGAATCACTTTTGTTCGAGTTTAATCTCTTCCTTTTGACTCGATTTCCTTTGAACTTTGGAACGTTCCCTACGGTTCCAAAATTCATTCTTGTCTCTCTCTATTGGTATTCTTTTGATTCTGGAGTATCCCATAACTCCACTTCGAATGATCTCTATAAGAATAGGTGATCCCGCCGATCTTTGAATGTTTTGTAAAGGGGTGAAACTCCTTTACAATTGGCATTGATTCACCAAAGAATTATATATCACTCGGTTTAGATGCTGCTATCTCTTGATATGCCGAATTCTATCTCTGGCGATCGAATGTCGATTTGCCTTAGAATTCCGCATCGATTATATTTTTGAAGTCACGGTTGACTCTAGAGTCATCCGCGATTTATAAAAATATATATATCTTCTATTTTGAAGTTTAATTATCTCATCTTCGTTTGAGTCTATCTTCGAATCAGAATTCTATTTGGTTAGAGTCCCTCTAATTTTAATCTCTATCTTCATTTTGAAATATATTCTTAAATCGTCCTTTGAAAAATCGGGTTTGTTTGTATTTTAGAAATTGCTTTATAAATTGAAATTATTATTTTGATAAGTATGATTATATTCTATATATAAAAGAGAAAATGTTTTCGATAAAGATTATATACCCTTTTTAAAATGAGAATTTGAGGTTTAGAAAGGATTTGTAATTTTGAAAAAAATTATATAAGAAATTTGATTTATCTAAAAATGATTTATAACTGAAGGATTTTAAATTTGAAATTCGAGAATTGAACCCCGGTGTTTTGAAATTGGTTTTAATATTTTGAAATATATAATAATAATATGATTTAAAAGTATTTTTCCGAATAAGAAATGTTTCAAATGATTTTAATGAGTTTCGAATGATTTCGAAGAAATTTCAAAAGAAGTTTGAGAAAATAGAAGTCCAGAACTCACTTATGTCGCTGGAAAATAATTTCGGTAATGAGTGCACGCATCATCGACATTGATTTTTGAGTTTCAGAGTAGGGGATAGGCCACTTCAGTAGCTTTGCTATGCGAGTGATTTTGTGAAACCATTTTTGATTTCAAATTCTGAAGTAAGATTTGATATTCGAAAGATATATGTATATGTATTTGAAACGATTTGAAATGAGCCGGTGTTCAGTCCTTGAGTTTTGGATCTGATTTGATATAACACTACCTATTGAAATTGATTTGCTGATTTGTTGTTGATTTCCAACTCTTGGACTTAAATTTGATTTCTTCGACTATTTTGAAGGTTCGAGCACTTCCAAATCAAGGTTAACTTTTCAAAAGCTAAGAAATTTTGAAGTATAAAGTATATAAGTTTGGTATGTATGTTTAAAGTATGTAGTAATATGATTTAAATAAGCTGAAACTGTTTTGTAAAGTAAATGAATAAGGCTATTTTGAATTTTTCTAAATATGAAATTTAGATTTGAAATGCTTTGAAAAGAATTTGGTCTTCAAAATATTTTGAATAAAATTTAGTTTAAATGTTTTAACTGGGTAACATCTTTATGAAACTATATATTTAATAGGTTGGAATAAATATATAAGTTGTACGTATGCTGTTTTATTCGCATAATTAATTTGATCCAGGTTTGAGTACACAAGTTCGAGGTGAATTACACCATTTCATGTTAGGATTTTTCATTCGATTCTTGATGGCGAATATTTGATATGGATTTTGGGCTCGATTCTAGAATTCTCTATCATAGTATATGGCTATGCAAGGAGACTGATGGCTTCTAGTTGAGAAACCATATCGAAATCCGCATTAGGGAAGTCGAATGGATAATACTAGTTCGAAAGCGAACTTGTGTGATCGAGCGAGCGATCAAATGTGATTTTGCGAAATGATGACGTATGTACATCTTATATTCTAATATCAGTGATATATTTTGACGCTGAAGTTGAAAGCTGTCGGGTTAGAATATCTTTGCTTACTAAAAGAAAATTTCTAATTTAAAATTACAAAGATATATAACCCATAAAAGCAAAGATATTCAATCCCATAAAGCTCTTCGTACAGCGAAATTTATTTTTGAAATTTTGATCCTGATATAAGATGGACCTTATGTAAATATAAGATGATTTTGAAAACCATTGATTTTGGAAATGAATTGTTTGACTTAATTATTTTTATTTGGAAATTTGGATTTATTTCCTAAATTTATTATTTTGGAAACTTTGGAACTGAAGATATTTGATTTGGAAGAATAATTTGGTGAAAGCGTATATGATTTTTAAAAATACATTGATATTGAAACAAATTGAAATTGAGAACCTTGTGTTACTAAAAAACTTGATTTGGGAGTTATCAAACTTATATAAAAAAAAATTGGTCTGTATAAGTATGATGTTGATTCGAAAATATGGATTTGAAAAGGTACTCAATTTGAAAAGTGAAATCTTATATAATTGAAGTCTATATAAGTGTGATTTGATATACTATTGATTTTGGAAAGTATATGATTTGAAAATGAAATCATATATATAATGGACTTTTATATAAGTATGATATTTGAAAGTGATTTGAAAAGGTACTATATGATACATATTTTCGAAGTAAAGATATGGAAAGTGCCTTCTACTTGATATCCGCTTTGTGGCCACATTGTGGATTCATTCTATCGATATTTCTCTGATTTTTGGTTTTCCGGATATGATACTCGAGTGTCCTTCGAATTCCATGGCGTTACCCATGGTCTTACAAACTCGACTGCATAGCGTAATTCGCAAGACAGTGATTGCTTAAAAGGTACGGATGTTTCTTGGGGGATCCAGGCGTAACCATTGTGTATCTGCGATCTATGGTCGTGTTAGTGGCGTAATCCGCAAGGCATAGATTGCTTAAGGGGTATGGATGTTTCCTGGGGGATCCAGGCGTAACCATTTTTATGTATCCTGCGGTCCATAGTTTTGTTATCATGGCGAAATTCGCAAGGCAGTGAATGCTTAAAAGGTACGGATGTTTCCTGGGGGACCCAGGCGTAACCATTGTGTATCTACGATCCATGATTTGTTTGTTTTTGTTTGGATTGTACTTTCCATATCTGTTTTAAAAGTTTTCCAGTATTTTCACTGGGTGTTGAAACAAGTCTACAAAGTACCTGGAGAAATTCTATCTTTGCGCCTGATCAACGCACTGCCAGAGTCTATAGGAACGAGGATAAACTTGTTGAAACATCGAGTTATAAATGTATTTTCGAAAGAAAATTGTTTCGTTATAAAGGTATTTTATTATAAAAGTATTTCCAACAAAGAAAATTTTGTATCATTATTTGAAATTGAAATTCTTATGGTTTGAATCAATTATTCGTGCCTGATACTATTCTTTTGAATCTATCTTATCTACTCAGCTTATTTATTCACCAATATTCTGCTTTTCGAATCCTCCTTCTTTTCCTTGTTGACTATATCCTTTTTAAATATTGTTTATTTAGATACCACATGGTTTAATAGAAATTTTAGAGTTATAAATATTTTAGAAGTTATTAATTAAATAAAACATTTTTAAAGTAAATGATTATTTGTTTATTAATAATATTTGAAAGTATCTTGAGATAAAAATTAATAAATTTATGAATTATGGATTTAAATGTTTTCAATAACTTCTTTGTAAAAATAAGTAATAATGTAAATAATTGTTTTCAAATAGCTTACATATATTTATAAAGGTGTTATTTAAACCTATAAGTGATACTTATAAAGGAAATAAGAAATTTTACAAATGGGTTTTGGAAGATTTTAAAGTATTAAAGAAAATTGAATTTCAAATGATGTTTTCAAATGAATATTTCAAGTAAAATTTATATAGTTTAAACTAATTGTTTATCCTTGTCTTTTAATCTTTTCTGTCTGGTTGTTTCTATTCTCCTACCTCCTTCCTTTTCGGGGACGAAAAGTTTTGAGTGGGGGAGAGTGTAACGACCCATAAATTTTGATTGGTTTTAATAACGTATTTATTTGAAATTTTGTGAAATTTTAAACAATAAAATTTGAAAATAAAAATTTATTATTTGGAATACGTCTATTTCAATATAGCAACTGGTAAATTTCCATCTGATAATATTATAGTTTATTTTCTTGTGAAATTCTATTTCTATTTAAATCAGTTAATAATTGATGGCAATAAAATATTTTTTCAAACCTAAATATTTTTCTATAGAAAATTTCTAAATCCTCTTCTGAGTGGGACGTCATCTTTCGTTTTTCCAAATTTGGACTTTTATTGCTCCGTTTATCCTAATTCTGACAAAATAGCTACATTTCGATACCGATTATCGACTTTTGATCAGATAATCGTATCACTGATATCTTTATATCGTTTTGTTCGCCTCATCGTGCTGATCTCCGTAGTATATTCAATTTTGTGTTTTGAATTTCGATACGCGGTGAAACCCGTGAAAACGGTTAACTGTACGGGTACCACTTTACACTTTTATTAGCGGTGTCCATTCAAATTTTGTGATATCCCGGGTTTTTGGGCAATTTAAATTTAATAATCAGCATTAATAATTAAATTGATTTGATAATTTTTCTTTATAATTTTAGTTTGGTAATTCAATCTTTTAAAGGCTAATAAATATTTAATTTGGTAATACTTGATCTTTTCTAATAATTTAAAATTAATAAGATTTATTTCCAAAGCTAATAAAAATAGATTCTATTTATAATGTATATATTAATATATATATTGTGAATAGGATATCTTTTGTTTTAAATAGAAGATTGTATTTTCAAATTGTAGTATATATGAATGTATATGTTATAATTTGGATTGTTTTGAATTTATTTTAATCTATTGATAAATTTTATATGTATGAATTGTAATTTTAAAAAGCTTTGTTTTAAATTTAATATCTTTCAAAAGTTAAAGATTTATTCATTTGTTTTCAAAATATAAAATAATTGTTTGTTTTAATGGTTTAAATAAAGTTTTATTTTGTATTCTTTAAAGTGTTTAAATTTAAGAGGTTATAAAAATACATGTATAAGGTATATTTGAATTATAATTAGTTTTAGAATAATTTCTTTTAAAAGTAATTTATATATACATATGTAAATTAAGAGAGTTTAAGTATGTAAGTTATATTAACATTTAAATTAAATAAAATTTTTATTTAATATATTAAAAAAAAAGACATGTGTAAAAACATTAACACTTGGTAGTAACAAGTGTAGGGTAATTAGGTGGTAAAGAACACATGTAAGTTTTAAGAAAATACAAGTGGCAACATTTTCTTTATTTAAAATTTTATTTTATAAATAATGTAGTTGTAGAGAAACCTGGCTTCTATTTTCTTTCAGTTCAAAACGTTTCTCAGTTTTTCTTTCTCTTCTAAAAATCTGAAATCAAAAGTAAGTAAATCAAACAATTATCTCATCTTCAATCTCGGTTCAAGCAACTAAATCAAGCACTAAATCAATCTGCAAACCATAATGAAGATCAACTCAACATCAAACAAACATGCAAGGATTTCAAATCTCAATAACAAACAAAATCAAAAGCTTTTGCCAGATCAGAGTTTAAAAGCCTGGAAAACTGTCTCTCTGTTCTTATTTTAAAGGTGAGTAAATTTCTTTTAAAAACAGTTTTGAATCTGTTCATGTGTTTGTTCTGTGTGATGAATGTTGTAGTAACATAATATAAAATGTTTACATGAATGATTTGAATATGAATGCATATACATATAGTAGTATGTCTGTAAATTTCTGTAGATATGTATATATATGATTCTCTGGTCTTTTTGAAAAAGAGGTGAGTAAATTTACTTTAAAAAGAGTTTTAACCTGACGATTATAATTGATATAAGTGATAGATTAAATTGTTTATATGGATCTGATATGAATGTATGTATATATATAGTTGAGGAGTAATGATACCTGTGTATATATGCTCTGTTCTTGTTTCAAGTTTTAGTTTGATAAAAAAAAAATTCAAAATCTCACAGTAGAATCTATATTAGACTTTGATATATAAATAAAAGTTGTTTGTTAAAGTATAATGAAGATTATAAAAATGGTTCCAGGGTTTTAAATTCAACAGATGATTTTTAAAATAAATATAACAGTGAAATGCACATATATGTCAAAAATTAACCAATTTAATTTTAGATTTGTATTGCATAGTCGTATTCGTGGTAGAGAATCGTGAATTTAGGTGGTATAATCATGATCTTTAGGTTAGAATTGGTTGTGCTTTTCTGTGATGATCGGAATTGGAACTTTTATCAAATTCCGATGAACGGAGTTGAGATCGACGTTGAGCTTTGGACTGGAGGAGAAGGGTAGATCGGCGATCAGAGGAAAAATGGTCGCATGATTTTTAGTGCGACGTGGTGGTCGGAAATAGGTCAGGTAGGGTTTTGTTCTGGTTTTTGTTCGTCGAAGTTTTTGTGGTTCGTGTATTTTCGTGGAGATACCGGAGTCGTTCGCGAAGATGCAGGAGGTTGCTGGAGATCGAGACGATGCTTCGATGAGGATAGCGAGGTTTATCGTGGTTGGGTTCTTCGGCGATGGATAGTTTTCCGATTGGATTAGCTTCTGGCATGGGGATCGAAGAGTTCGATTTCGTTTTGCTCGCATCCTCGCCGATCTGAGTTGTCGGAGGGACTGTGGGAGTCGACGGTGAGACGTTGGAGCCATCGTGGTTGGTCGAAGCGATGGGACGCCGCCGTGCACGTGCACGCGTGTACGTCAGTGTCAGGTGAAGTCTGAGTTTAGAAAGATGATGCTTTTTCTCGGGTCGGGCTCGAGTTGTTTCGTGAGTTGACTCGGAGAAGGAAAGGTTCGCGAGTGAGACGAGGAGCAAGTTAAATTTATTTAATTTCCAAAGAATAATTAGTCAAATTAAAGTGGATTTTAAATAAATATGTTTCAAGGCAAAGTAAAAACATGTTTTAAATTATGGAAATGATTAGTTTATCAAAGATAAAGATTTAACAAGTTTTAAATTATATTTTAAATAGTGAGTTTAAAAGATATTATAATTAAGTTTTTAAGAATAAAATTTATTTAAGCAAGTTTGAAAAGGGTTTTCAAAGATTTTAAATATATCAAATTTAAATGTTTAAATTGTGTTGTTCTTAAGTAAAATTATATATTTCAAATATATACTTGTTTTCTAAATGGTTTAAATGAAGTTAAAGATAGAAATAAGTATTTAATTTAAATGAAGAGTTTATCTTTAAAAGTGGAGATTAATCAAGGATAATTAATGAGTAAAATAAATTAAAGATTTATTACTTATTGTAATTAAGGACAATTACTTAATGAAGTAATCAGTGGAAATGAAGGTAATTAAGAAATAAATTAATTTAAGATTAAGTGATGATTAATTGAATAATTAATGTAATTAATTTTAGGTTAATTAATTAGTCTAATTAATTAAAGATAACCACTTATGATTAATTAAGTGTAATTACTTAGTAAAGTAATTAATGGATAATTACTAAATGTAATTAAGAAAATAGAAATTACTTATGGAAGTAATTAAATGGAAGTGATTAAGGGTTAATTACTTGATGTTATTAATTAAAGGATTAATTAATATAATTGATTTGGAGTTAATTAATTGAAGAGTAATTAATTAATTAGAGGATTAAGGTTAATTAATAATGTAATTAATTACTTGTTCAGGTAATTAATTAAGAGAGTAATTAACTAATGAAAGTAATTAGAAGATAATTAATGGAAGTAATTAAGGGTTAATTACTTAGCAAATTTGATTAATTAATTAGTATGATTAATTAATTAATGGATGAGATTAATTTAAGATTAATATAATTAATTAAGGAGTTAATTAATTAAGGTAAGTAATTACAAGATAGTTAATTACTAATTATGATTAATTAAGACTAATTAATGAGGGTGGTTAATTAAAGATTAATTAATTAAAAGGTTAAATAATTAATGAAGTAATTAGAGGATTAATATAATTAATTATAGTTAATTAATTTATGAAGGTTCATTAATTATTGTAATTAATGATAGTAATTAAAGGTTAATTACTGTATATGGTTAAGGATAATTACTTGATGTAATTAAAGATAAATAATCAAAGGAGATTAATTAAGAAAGATCATTAAGAGATGATAAATTAATTTGTAATTAATTAATGTTAGTAAGCAGGATTAAGATAATCTAGGTGATTAAAGGATAGTAAATTAATTTAATTAAAGGTTAATTAAATTGATTTGGAGTTAATCAATTCTCCTTTTGAATGATTGGTTTATATTGGATGATTGATATTGGGTGATTGGTTGATATTGGATGATTTGGATATGATATCTATGATATGTGATATGCTGCTTTGTGAGATGAATGTTGATATGAATTATCAATTGTGATAATATGATTTATCTATCTGTTTATATCATCCTGAATAAGTTTAAATGTTTAAACCTTTAAACAACTTGGCCTTAAAAGATACGTTTTGGATTTCGATGAGACCGGGATCGGGTTTCCGTATACCGGTATTCCAGGTCTGGAGACCCGAATACCACATCGATCCAAATTAACGATAGGTCGTGAATCTCAAGTGAAGATGAAGATTTAGAGTGC
This sequence comes from Allium fistulosum, assembly GCA_030737815.1. Classification (NCBI taxonomy): domain Eukaryota; kingdom Viridiplantae; phylum Streptophyta; class Magnoliopsida; order Asparagales; family Amaryllidaceae; genus Allium; species Allium fistulosum. The sequence continues at coordinate 1,258,137,697 of CM060904.1, forward strand.
AAGGGTTATTGTCGTTAACTCTGAGGGTGATTCCAAAACGAGTGTAACGAGATAATGCCTTCGGTTTCGTTCGAACCCGGAACGAACTTATATGGATTGAATGCTTTCAGCACATCGTCAGGCGGACGATGAGCATTCTAAGTGATATGTTCTGATTAAAGGTAATCGTAACCTCAAGCCTCATCAACCGGGAATGGCTAAAACAGGGGAGGTGCAGCAAGGCTTCGTGGGTAGCACCCACTGAGAGCAAGATAGATCCCTGTCTAGAGGTCCCTTTTCTTTTATTCGGCTTAGTGTGTGGTTGGTCGCGCCAACCACGGGATTGTCTTGTTCGGGATTATCCAGTAAGGGATGGTTCCGGCTTTGTGTTGCAGGGGAGCGGGCGTACTCCTCGGTACGGTGATCTAGGCCACGTACTGTGACGGGCGGTACCCCAGTAGCCCTGCCATTGTATGGAATCCAAACTCCAATAAGTGCCGTACGAATTAGTTGTGCCCAACTATGTTGGAATGTGAGATGTAAGCATTTCAGCTATTTCTGTATTTTACTTGAAAACCTTAGACCCTATTATAATACAATCAGATTTCCTATCAAATGTTTCGGTTAGCGTAAGGTAAAAACTTTTCCATGTTTATGTGTGGGAAGTCTTACGTGATACCTTTGTTTTCAAAAGGTTTTGAAGTTAAACAATTTTAACCCGTTTACTCACACCAGACCCATGTCTGACCCAAGTGTTTATTTCTGTTTTATAAACTCTTGGGTACTCAAATTTTTACGAGTAGCCAAGGGATTCAGGTTTAGCTTTGATGAATTATGGAGGAGCAATGGAGCAGGAGGCTTCGGCGTTCGTAGATATAGTATTCCGCTGTGTTGATATCTGTGTTAGAGTCTTGTATTGTATTTGAGTTGTAATATCTAGACAGATGTTTTATAACTGTCTAGTATGTGTTGTATAGTTGTGTAAACTCTGATAAGTGTTGTATACTATGTAATAGTTTATGTTATTAATATAATTTTTTCGTTCCGCTGTGAGATCGTTGTTGTTGTTTCTTTCTTTCTTCTCTTCTTTTCTATTTTCTACCCCTTTCTTTCTTCATAATGATGCGACTTTCTGGGCATAGGAAGTCGGGTCGTTACATATGGTATCAGAGCATAGGTTGAGCGAATGCCTAAGCTTTTGGTTAAGTGAATATCAGAACACTAGGTTGAGTGAATACCTAGGTTCGGAAGGGTTGTTCATTAGAGATAGGATCTGTAGCAACCTGTTTGAGTGTATATATATATACGAGAGCGCGTATTTGTTAGTTATATAAAATGATTTTATATTGTGTTAATTGATCGGTTGAGTGGTATATGGATTCTGGTCAATACGAGTAGCTAACGTTATTGATAGGGATCTCTAAACACTTGAACCAGGCCAACGGACACAATATTGTTTTAAAGAGATAGATGAAATAATTCTACCCAGATATAATTTCTATATAAAAAGTATCATTTTAAATGTATATGGTATTTGTAATGATTGGTTGAGATGATAATAATTTATCATCTAGGATTAGGAGTCTGAGTGTTGAGATTGGAAGTATATATCGAGACTGTAAACCTAATACCGTCTCGAGTGAACTTTACAGTTGTGTAAGGATTTCATAATCTCTGAAGGAAACCTGTTAAGGTTCGGAGTTTGTCTTTGAAGTTGGATGAATAGAGTTAGATCTATTGGATGAGCTGAAGCAAGTGATGGTAGCTTGGCGACTTCAGGAAGGAGAAGTTGTGTGATAAGACGCAGTATCTATGGATGTTCCCGAAGGAGATTTTCTTTTTGGAACAAGATTAAGAAGGTATTGGAGGAACAGTTGATGTCTACCGCAGGAAAGACTCGACTGTATAGGAATTCTCTGATATCGAGTAAGAGAGTTTTATCTATTTTGAAGTATGGGACTAAGGTCGATTAGTTGTTTCTTCGGACATGGTCTCATTGTTTCCCTTAAGATGAGTGAGTTGTTGGCGTTTGGTTTGGAGCCCGAGTTTCTTTTGGGATGTCTGCCATCTCGGAAGTCCGTTGTGAGATTAGTTGATGGTTTTAGTTTTGAGAAGCCTTTGGATTAGAAATTCATGGTTAGCTGTGATAGCAGTGCAGCTCGGAGTGTTCAGTGTGCTGTCGAGATAGAGTTTGGAAGCAGCAGTGTGGTTCGTTTCTTCGATGGTCCCGGAATCTTTGTGGTTCTTCTATCAGCAGTCCGAGTAGATGGTGAAGTTTTTCTTGAAGGGTTAACCTTGTTCGGAAAAGTTTAAGGCTGTTTTAATTGGTAAAGAGAGAACAGTATCTTTAGAATCCGAACTAGGTAGGATCGCAAAAGTGACTTGCGATTAGTTTGAGAGTTCATCTTGAGTAATCTTTTGTATGGAGTATCTGTGTTTTCTCTTCTGCTTCTAGTTTCGAGTTTCCTCTAACCAAGGATAGCTGAAGACAGTACCCTTGACCGAGGACTCGTCTATTCTTTGAGAAGTTGGTTATGTCTTTAAGATAACCAATGTTTCTGCTTGTTTGTGGATCTAGTTTGTGCTCGAGTCCATTGACATTCTCATCTATTTCAAAATCAGAGTTGTGCAGCGAAAGCAAAGGTAGTAGCTGTGCAAGAAAGGAAGTAACCTCAGATTTCTACAGGAAGTTTATGTGAACATTCTGAGTGTGTATAGAAGTTTCTGGAATTTGAAAGAAGGAAGTTCAGTCTTCTATTGCTTGTGAAGTAGAGTTTGTGTTCTGGATTTTGACGGGTTTTGGGAAACCACCTTGAATGAGTAGACCCAGGAACTTATTATTTTGGTCTTGATTGTTTCTGGAAGCATCAGTAAGGGTTAAGCTGACCAGGAAGAGATGAGGTAGCCCAGAATCGTCTAATGAGTTATGCAGATATGAGACAGAGTTTGGAATTCGGAGTTGTAGATTTAAAACTTGCTAAGTTTTCTCCGATTATTAAGCTATAAGATTGGTAAGTCTGGAAGCTAGCACTAAAGTATTTTGGATTTTCCTGTGTTCTCGAGAGGAGTAGTTCTTTTGTCTACAGGATTGAATGACCAGTTTGGATAACTGGAATCCATTCTATTTCACGTATCTCTGAGGGAGTACGTGTATGATCTATTACTGATTGTAGGTTATGCAGTTCAGATGGATTTGGAAGTTGAACTGGACTTGAGTGTGGTCTGATATTTTGTTCAGATTGGTGGATCTAGAGAAGAGAGGAGCTCTGGATTATGGTAGTGTAGTTTGTTTAGCTTCTATAGAGCGAGTCTCCCGGTGATTTATACTCGGGGAAACTCGAGATAGTATTATGAAGTCTAGTCTGATTTATATCAGAATAGTTAGTTAGGTTTGTTTGATTGTTGGATGGGTTGCTTTGATTGATAGGAATTGGATGATAGGTTTGTGTTTGAAATTAAAATCTTTGATGGATTAATAAATTAACTTTGTTTTAATTTCGGGGACGAAATTATTTTAAGGGGGGAGAAATGTGATATCCCGGGTTTTTGGGCAATTTAAATTTAATAATCAGCATTAATAATTAAATTGATTTGATAATTTTTCTTTATAATTTTAGTTTGGTAATTCAATCTTTTAAAGGCTAATAAATATTTAATTTGGTAATACTTGATCTTTTCTAATAATTTAAAATTAATAAGATTTATTTCCAAAGCTAATAAAAATAGATTCTATTTATAATGTATATATTAATATATATATTGTGAATAGGATATCTTTTGTTTTAAATAGAAGATTGTATTTTCAAATTGTAGTATATATGAATGTATATGTTATAATTTGGATTGTTTTGAATTTATTTTAATCTATTGATAAATTTTATATGTATGAATTGTAATTTTAAAAAGCTTTGTTTTAAATTTAATATCTTTCAAAAGTTAAAGATTAATTCATTTGTTTTCAAAATATAAAATAATTGTTTGTTTTAATGGTTTAAATAAAGTTTTATTTTGTATTCTTTAAAGTGTTTAAATTTAAGAGGTTATAAAAATACATGTATAAGGTATATTTGAATTATAATTAGTTTTAGAATAATTTCTTTTAAAAGTAATTTATATATACATATGTAAATTAAGAGAGTTTAAGTATGTAAGTTATATTAACATTTAAATTAAATAAAATTTTTATTTAATATATTAAAAAAAAAAGACATGTGTAAAAACATTAACACTTGGTAGTAACATGTGTAGGGTAATTAGGTGGTAAAGAACACATGTAAGTTTTAAGAAAATACAAGTGGCAACATTTTCTTTATTTAAAATTTTATTTTATAAATAATGTAGTTGTAGAGAAACCTGGCTTCTATTTTCTTTCAGTTCAAAACGTTTCTCAGTTTTTCTTTCTCTTCTAAAAATCTGAAATCAAAAGAAAGTAAATCAAACAATTATCTCATCTTCAATCTGGGTTCAAGCAACTAAATCAAGCACTAAATCAATCTGCAAACCATAATGAAGATCAACTCAACATCAAACAAACATGCAAGGATTTCAAATCTTAATAACAAACAAAATCAAAAGCTTTTGCCAGATCAGAGTTTAAAAGCCTGGAAAACTGTCTCTCTGTTCTTATTTTAAAGGTGAGTAAATTTCTTTTAAAAACAGTTTTGAATCTGTTCATGTGTTTGTTCTGTGTGATGAATGTTGTAGTAACATAATATAAAATGTTTACATGAATGATTTGAATATGAATGCATATACATATAGTAGTATGTCTGTAAATTTCTGTAGATATGTATATATATGATTCTCTGGTCTTTTTGAAAAAGAGGTCAGTAAATTTACTTTAAAAAGAGTTTTAACCTGACGATTATAATTGATATAAGTGATAGATTAAATTGTTTATATGGATCTGATATGAATGTATGTATATATATAGTTGAGGAGTAATGATACCTGTGTATATATGCTCTGTTCTTGTTTCAAGTTTTAGTCTGATAAAAAAAAAATTCAAAATCTCACAGTAGAATCTATATTAGACTTTGATATATAAATAAAAGTTGTTTGTTAAAGTATAATGAAGATTATAAAAATGGTTCCAGGGTTTTAAATTCAACAGATGATTTTTAAAATAAATATAACAGTGAAATGCACATATATGTCAAAAATTAACCAATTTAATTTTAGATTTGTATTGCATAGTCGTATTCGTGGTAGAGAATCGTGAATTTAGGTGGTATAATCATGATCTTTAGGTTAGAATTGGTTGTGCTTTTCTGTGATGATCGGAATTGGAACTTTTATCAAATTCCGATGAACGGAGTTGAGATCGACGTTGAGCTTTGGACTGGAGGAGAAGGGTAGATCGGCGATCAGAGGAAAAATGGTCGCATGATTTTTAGTGCGACGTGGTGGTCGGAAATAGGTCAGGTAGGGTTTTGTTCCGGTTTTTGTTCGTCGAAGTTTTTGTGGTTCGTGTATTTTCGTGGAGATACCGGAGTCGTTCGCGAAGATGCAGGAGGTTGCTGGAGATCGAGACGATGCTTCGATGAGGATAGCGAGGTTTATCGTGGTTGGGTTCTTCGGCGATGGATAGTTTTCCGATTGGATTAGCTTCTGGCATGGGGATCGAAGAGTTCGATTTCGTTTTGCTCGCATCTTCGCCGATCTGAGTTGTCGGAGGGACTGTGGGAGTCGACGGTGAGACGTTGGAGCCATCGTGGTTGGTCGAAGCGATGGGACGCCGCCGTGCACGTGCACGCGTGTACGTCAGTGTCAGGTGAAGTCTGAGTTTAGAAAGATGATGCTTTTTCTCGGGTCGGGCTCGAGTTGTTTCGTGAGTTGACTCGGAGAAGGAAAGGTTCGCGAGTGAGACGAGGAGCAAGTTAAATTTATTTAATTTCCAAAGAATAATTAGTCAAATTAAAGTGGATTTTAAATAAATATGTTTCAAGGCAAAGTAAAAACATGTTTTAAATTATGGAAATGATTAGTTTATCAAAGATAAAGATTTAACAAGTTTTAAATTATATTTTAAATAGTGAGTTTAAAAGATATTATAATTAAGTTTTTAAGAATAAAATTTATTTAAGCAAGTTTGAAAAGGGTTTTCAAAGATTTTAAATATATCAAATTTAAATGTTTAAATTGTGTTGTTCTTAAGTAAAATTATATATTTCAAATATATACTTGTTTTCTAAATGGTTTAAATGAAGTTAAAGATAGAAATAAGTATTTAATTTAAATGAAGAGTTTATCTTTAAAAGTGGAGATTAATCAAGGATAATTAATGAGTAAAATAAATTAAAGATTTATTACTTATTGTAATTAAGGACAATTACTTAATGAAGTAATCAGTGGAAATGAAGGTAATTAAGAAATAAATTAATTTAAGATTAAGTGATGATTAATTGAATAATTAATGTAATTAATTTTAGGTTAATTAATTAGTCTAATTAATTAAAGATAACCACTTATGATTAATTAAGTGTAATTACTTAGTAAAGTAATTAATGGATAATTACTAAATGTAATTAAGAAAATAGAAATTACTTATGGAAGTAATTAAATGGAAGTGATTAAGGGTTAATTACTTGATGTTATTAATTAAAGGATTAATTAATATAATTGATTTGGAGTTAATTAATTGAAGAGTAATTAATTAATTAGAGGATTAAGGTTAATTAATAATGTAATTAATTACTTGTTCAGGTAATTAATTAAGAGAGTAATTAACTAATGAAAGTAATTAGAAGATAATTAATGGAAGTAATTAAGGGTTAATTACTTAGCAAATTTGATTAATTAATTAGTATGATTAATTAATTAATGGATGAGATTAATTTAAGATTAATATAATTAATTAAGGAGTTAATTAATTAAGGTAAGTAATTACAAGATAGTTAATTACTAATTATGATTAATTAAGACTAATTAATGAGGGTGGTTAATTAAAGATTAATTAATTAAAAGGTTAAATAATTAATGAAGTAATTAGAGGATTAATATAATTAATTATAGTTAATTAATTTATGAAGGTTCATTAATTATTGTAATTAATGATAGTAATTAAAGGTTAATTACTGTATATGGTTAAGGATAATTACTTGATGTAATTAAAGATAAATAATCAAAGGAGATTAATTAAGAAAGATCATTAAGAGATGATAAATTAATTTGTAATTAATTAATGTTAGTAAGCAGGATTAAGATAATCCAGGTGATTAAAGGATAGTAAATTAATTTAATTAAAGGTTAATTAAATTGATTTGGAGTTAATCAATTCTCCTTTTGAATGATTGGTTTATATTGGATGATTGATATTGGGTGATTGGTTGATATTGGATGATTTGGATATGATATCTATGATATGTGATATGCTGCTTTGTGAGATGAATGTTGATATGAATTATCAATTGTGATAATATGATTTATCTATCTGTTTATATCATCCTGAATAAGTTTAAATGTTTAAACCTTTAAACAACTTGGCCTTAAAAGATACGTTTTGGATTTCGATGAGACCGGGATCGGGTTTCCGTATACCGGTATTCCAGGTCTGGAGACCCGAATACCACATCGATCCAAATTAACGATAGGTCGTGAATCTCAAGTGAAGATGAAGATTTAGAGTGCAAGGGTTATTGTCGTTAACTCTGAGGGTGATTCCAAAACGAGTGTAACGAGATAATGCCTTCGGTTTCGTTCGAACCCGGAACGAACTTATATGGATTGAATGCTTTCAGCACATCGTCAGGCGGACGATGAGCATTCTAAGTGATATGTTCTGATTAAAGGTAATCGTAACCTCAAGCCTCATCAACCGGGAATGGCTAAAACAGGGGAGGTGCAGCAAGGCTTCGTGGGTAGCACCCACTAAGAGCAAGATAGATCCCTGTCTAGAGGTCCCTTTTCTTTTATTCGGCTTAGTGTGTGGTTGGTCGCGCCAACCACGGGATTGTCTTGTTCGGGATTATCCAGTAAGGGATGGTTCCGGCTTTGTGTTGCAGGGGAGCGGGCGTACTCCTCGGTACGGTGATCTAGGCCACGTACTGTGACGGGCGGTACCCCAGTAGCCCTGCCATTGTATGGAATCCAAACTCCAATAAGTGCCGTACGAATTAGTTGTGCCCAACTATGTTGGAATGTGAGATGTAAGCATTTCAGCTATTTCTGTATTTTACTTGAAAACCTTAGACCCTATTATAATACAATCAGATTTCCTATCAAATGTTTCGGTTAGCGTAAGGTAAAAACTTTTCCATGTTTATGTGTGGGAAGTCTTACGTGATACCTTTGTTTTCAAAAGGTTTTGAAGTTAAACAATTTTAACCCGTTTACTCACACCAGACCCATGTCTGACCCAAGTGTTTATTTCTGTTTTATAAACTCTTGGGTACTCAAATTTTTACGAGTAGCCAAGGGATTCAGGTTTAGCTTTGACGAATTATGGAGGAGCAATGGAGCAGGAGGCTTCGGCGTTCGTAGATATAGTATTCCGCTGTGTTGATATCTGTGTTAGAGTCTTGTATTGTATTTGAGTTGTAATATCTAGACAGATGTTTTATAACTGTCTAGTATGTGTTGTATAGTTGTGTAAACTCTGATAAGTGTTGTATACTATGTAATAGATGTTATTAATATAATTTTTTCGTTCCGCTGTGAGATCGTTGTTGTTGTTTCTTTCTTTCTTCTCTTCTTTTCTATTTTCTACCCCTTTCTTTCTTCATAATGATGCGACTTTCTGGGCATAGGAAGTCGGGTCGTTACAAATTTCAAACCGGAATTTACAACAACTAGCAATTATTATAACATTCATTATTTACTAAATTTCAGCCTTTAGTATACCACACCGATTCGAAAGTCTAAAACTTATAAAAGTTTATACGTTTTGGTATTCATTGAATTGGAACGGCTCTTTTGTTTCACCTTTTTAAGTTTTCCTTCCTGCTGTCATTTATCTTCTCCTCCTACATTTTTTCTCATTTCCCCTCTACAGTTTTTCTTCCTTTCCGCGGATCTATTTTTTGGCCTCCTCCCATTTATTTATGTTTTGTTTTTTCCTTGCTCTCCTATGACCAAAACATATCTCCCTCACCGAAGCTTCTTCTCCTCATCACTACCGACAGCACCTCCACCTCCACTACCATTAGCCGAGACCTGCAACCGCCTTACACCTCTAACAACCATCGCCGACCTCCTCTGCCGAGTAACCCGCAGCACCAAGTGCTCCAACCCCACGCCTGAAAGCCGTCAACCCCAAAGCCTGCCTTTCTTCTCTTCCTCTATATGTCGGAAATCTCTCTCTCCTCACTCACCCTGGCCGAGCCTCCTCTGTTACATGGGGTAGGTTCGTATTTATTTGGCAACTGCTGTATACATATATTTTGTAGTTATGTTTAAACGGGTGCGTGTGTTATATAATAATAGTTTATATATATATCTGATAGTTTGTTTAAGTTTATATCAATTATATATCTTTTATAAGTCGTGTAAAATATTGATTACATATCAGTTTAAAAATATTGTGGAACATATATATGCTCTGTTTAGTGTGTGTTTTAAAAACTAGTAGCTTATATAAGTTATATGCTGTTTTTTATACGAGTTATAAACTCTGTTTTTTCTGTGCATAAATACTTTACTATTATGCGTGAGTGTATATATATTATGGTATGCAAGCTATAGTTGTCACATTATATATATATTATATATGGTACGTGTGTATACAACATTTGATAGATATAGGTTGTTTGCAAGTTTATATATTGTAAATATTAGTTTATTAAGTATATAAATTTATGTATGAGTTTTATATTTTCACATTGGGTATACAGCAAGTTATGTATATATAGAATTACAAGCCGCGATTGTCATTTCATTTTTTTTAACATATAATGATTTGGATAAGACGTTTGTATATGCTTGATTTGTTATAATATGTATAGTTAGTAGGACCACTTTTATAGGTTAAGGTACGTGTTTTAGTATATAACAGAGAAGAAATTATAAGTTTAATCATATAAATTTATGTTGTTATATATATTTTATATAGAAGCTGTATATATATACACATATACATTAGTTATGGAAGCTTTGCAAGTTCGAGAGGTTATAAATATCAGTCTTATGTGCAATATTTGTATACCAGTTTACAAAGCCTACTATATTCAAAATTTTGTACAGTATATATATAATAGATTTTATAAAATTTATGATATGATAGTAAGTAGTTCACGTCAGTGCATATGTCATGTAATGTATGTTGTTAGCTATATATGTTAGAGGTTTTGGTCACATTAGTTTACATATCCTATCATAAGTCTGCATATGTATACATATTGGTCTTGGTTCATTTAGCTTATTTTATATATACATTTTACACATGTATTGAATTCAACTTATATGTGTCTTAATATATTGTTTATAGGTATTTATATTTAGTATCTATTTGAAAATGTGTGTATATATATATATGTATATGGACTCTATTTTAATGTGTGGGTTTATTATGTAAGGTGATAGTTTATATATTAAAATAAAGCAAATTTATTTTGATTTTTGAAAGTATATATATATAATATAATAATAAAGTATATATGTATTTATTTCAAACTATATATTATGTAAATGTGTTTGTTTTATTATATATGTTTATTTTAAACAATGATTTTGAAAAATACATATATATTAAAATTTAATTGGCGTTGAATTCAGAATATGATTTTGAGATACATAGATAGTTATATGCATAGTTATACACATATATAGATATAAGTTCACTCATACCGTTTATCTTCATCGATCCAGCTCTAACTCGACTTCGTCAATTCCTTACGTCAGCTTTGAACGTCAAATTCGTGCCAATCTAAATAGCTTTGAAGTTCGTGCTTGGATTCGTAACTCATTTCATTGTCAAATTTCTCTAGCCTCGAAAGGTGAGCAATCACTCACGATTAACGTTCTTTTATTTATTAAATTTGATTTCAATTGAAACGACAATTGAAATATGCTGATGTAGTCATTTAATTGTTATATATGCTATTATCTGTAACTGTTCACCTGTGGGATATGACACCATATCCTATTGTTTATATTTTATTGTTATTGATGATATATGCCTATTGTTGTATTTTATATTATCTGTTATCACTCTGCAAGTTCCCTGTTAGTATAGAATTCACTATGGGTTGAAATGATACATACCCGAACGGACTTTTGAATAGGAGAAAATCGTTATGGGTTGAAATGATAAACCCAAGCGATTTTCACTTGAATTCAATTTGGGATTACGGGTTGAAATGATATCTACCCGTATATATTTAAGTATGGATTGAAATGATAAATATCCGTATCACTTGACCATAGGATATGAAGTTATATACAGACACCGTTGGTCCATATATAAATATTTTGGGAATAAATTCTATAGTTTTGGAAAGAAATATATGGTTTTTAATAAATGTTGATTCTTAAATTATTATATATAAATGGAAATGATATATATAGATTGAATAATGATAGTTAATTTAATTAAGATGGATGTAATACATATAATATGTTTAAGTATAAAATTATATTTCAAAATAGATTTTTGTAATAATTTGAATAAGTTAAGGTTGGGAAGATAATTTTATTTAATTAAACCGATTTGAAACTTATTGAAATTGAGATTTAAGATATGATTTATAACTTGGGTTTGATTTAAGTAACTTAATAAATATTTCTTGTTTAAAATAAATTTAAAGAAATATTTAGGAGAAAAATCAAATTTAAGGCTAGTTAAATGGTATTGAATTTATTAAGTGAATATTCCCTGATTAAATAATAATAAAGTTAAATCAAGAGCTATATGAAACTGTTAAATTTAACTTTGAAAATGTTAAATATTAAAGTTTTGAAATATATTGAAAATTTAGATGGTATATTTAGAACTGAATTGAATTGATGAATTGAGCTTTGAATAAATATGAATTTGGAATTTGAGTTAATTTGAATCGATTTGTGAGACTTGAGGAAATTATAAATACTTTACTTTATAAATTATTTAATGTATATACACTATTTTGGAAAATAGATATTTTTGAAATGAAAATGATATTTTGGTTTTCAAGTATAAATTTATTTGAAATGACCACGGTGTTATAGTGTATATTTCCACCTTGTAGATAGTTCCGAAGATCCTTAGAGGATGGTTATCCCAAACATCCTTTAAGTTACTTGTATTTCAGTTGATATTTCACTTGAGTTGGATTTATTAGTATAAGAATGTTAATCCTGACTCGAGTGTTTTGTGTTTTGCTTTACGCTCGGGTCCGACTGAGTGATACAGCATTTGAGACTCACCCTTGGAGTTTGGAGCTTCATTTGGAGATCCAACTATCGATTCAGCTTTTAGCTTTTCCAGTTGATTTGTTCAGAGAGGTCATCTATTCGTACTGAAGACTTCACTGTATTTGAGATATTCTATTGTATTTTATTTTAACTCTGATGTTTATATAGTAGCTTCATGAACTACTATTTTATCTATTCCGCTGCGTATTATTGTATTACTCTGTGTCTGTGATTCTGTGATTGATTTATTTACTGTATATGCTGAGTTTTGCCAAACTTAAATTAACAATCTATTGTTTTGAATTATTCAAGTCAGACATGTGTGGATTTATTGTCGATTTGAATGGTCCAAAATACCGGGTCGTTACAATAAATATCAGATGACATGATATAGAATAAAAGATATGGCATAAACATATAATAATCATAATGGCATACTACTATAAGTATGTAAATGATAATCAACAAGAGATTAATCAATATCACAAGAATCTTCTCAAAGATAAATCAGGGTATCATACCCTAAACTTGTTTTCATAATAAGTCAATGACACACTAATTCACCAATGCACAAAAATTGATAAAACATATCAATGAAAATCTCAAAAATTGGTGAAGCACAAATTCCAGAAATCAACACACGAAATCCAGAAATCACAAAAAGGGGGGAGGCCTATCACCCGAACGGGAGCATGAAAGCTCACCAACATATGTATCACATGAACGAGAAGCTATCTCATGGAAGCTATCCATTAATTTTTGAACACACGAACGGCTCGAAGACCATGGGGCGCTACCCCACATATGTGAGTAGAAACATCACACAAACGGGGTTTAGTCTCCCTCGTAGACAAAGAGACATCGCACAATTGCTAGTCTAAATCACAAAAATGATCATCAAGAAGTGTCAATCACACCAAGCTAGTAAATATATGAGTTTAGCTTCATGTCCCATAACCATTGCTTAACTTAAATATTTACAACAAACTGTAGATCTTCACTAGGAAATTGTCACAAAAGGTTCAATCGAACAAGTCTAAGAATTAACCGACGAAGTGAACGCAAGCGTTTCATACCACCTGTTTTACTAAGTCGTTTAATTAGATTTCTCATCCGAGTGAAGTAAAGGCTTGCATATACTAGTAGATTGGAAAGCGGTTTGAGAAAACTAACTTTATAGATAAAATAGGGTTGAAATCATTTGGAAGAAAGGGGTTTTGATATTTACTACTAGTATTGAAACCTTCATATTTTTGAAGTGACAAACCACAAAACGATTGCTGAAGCAAATCAAATCACAAAAATTCACATTAAAAGTCGTGAGTAAAGTCCAAAGAAATAAATTCCAAAACCATCAAAGTAGGAATGCCCCTGCGACCTAACATGGCCGAGCTAAGAAATACAAGCAGGCCGAGCGACTTAAGGATGAAGCCGAACGACCTAAGAAACTAGCGGCTAAAAGGGATAGAACGCGACCTAAACGGTGCGACCTAAGTGGTTGCGCGACTCAACAGAGTCGAGCTAAAGCGTGCAGGCAGGTCAAGCGACTTAATAGATGTGACCTCACCATGGCTGAGCAACCTAAGGGGTTACGACCTACGAAGCAGGCCGAGCGACCTAGGGACAGAACAACCCCAACGAGTCACGACCTAATGTGGCACGACCTAAGCCTTAGCGACCTAAGTGTGAGCGGACGAATAGTTAACTCGCGACCTAACGGACGACATAGGCCTAATTGGTGCGACCCAAGGGGTTCGCGACATAACGAATCGTGACCTAAAGGTAAAAAGGGTCGAGCGACCTAAAAGATGTAAGGTCTAACGACCTAAAGAAAATAAGGCCTAACGACCTAATGGTATTGGGGTCATGCGACCTAACGGAACTGAGGTCATGCGACCTACGACCTAGTGGTGCAAACGACCTAAAGGTATGCGAGCTAGGAGATGGCGCGACCTAATGCGTAACGACCTAACTGGTCTCGAGATGCTTCACTGGTCAAGCGACCTAAGGACGATCAAGGCAGAACGACCTAAGCAACTAAATGTGGCCGAGCGACCTAAAGAAGACAGGTCAAACGACCTATAGCCCAGCGACCTATGACCTAGCGACCTAATCCCAAACGACCTAAAAGCGAACGAAAATATGCAGGCCGAGTCTTCGAGGCAGTGCGACCTAGGCCCAGAAAATTGCTGAAACACACTAAAATTTGGGATTTTCACCAATTCAATCCAAACCAAATGCAAATGTACATGCTAAAGTGATAGGAATTCATTCCCAACAGTCCAAGATAGTTATAGGAAAGAGTGTGAGATAAAAATCTCACCTTTTCACTGAAATTGATGGAAATGAAGCTTGAAAGCAAAGCAAGAACAGTCCCAAGCTTGAATCAATGTCTTCTCTTTGAATTTGGAGTTAGATGAAGGATTTGCAAGAGAACTTGAGCTTGGAGTTTTAATTTCCCTTTCCCTCCTCCATTTTTGATGAAGCTTCAAAGTTTAAGCAATTAGAAATGAAGTATGAAGAGAAGGAGGGGGTTGGGCTGAATTAGTAAGTGGTTCAGCCCAAAACAAAGCCTTAAGCTAAAAAGTGGCGAAAATTCCACTATCTCCAAACATATTAAAGTTTATACTCAAAAAAGATCGCAAACGTCATTTTGAACCCAATGGGGGTGGTCTCGAGTCCTAATTTGACCGTATGCAAAAAGTAGCTTTTCAGACCAAAATCCGATTAACGATAAAATATTTAAATATAAAATCAATAAATATGCGGGTTGTTACAGACTCCCCTCCTTAAAGAAATTGCGTCCTCACAATATACAAGATGGAAATAAAAAGTAACAACCATAAAAGCATATTAACACAAAAGAAAATTGAAATAAGAAGTTCACCTTAAAGAGCATGAGAAAGTAAGTCCGGATGTGTACGCTCGATGAATTCTCTAGATTCCCAAGAGCAATCCTTAGGATTTGAGGACCATTGAACTTTAACAAGCGGGACATCTTTATTTCGAAGTCGTTTGACCTCCGAAGTAATAATGCGAATAGGTTGCTGCTCATAAGTTAAATTAGGCGAAACTTCAATCTCTTCCACAACACCGGGCTCAAGAGTAGAATCGGAATCCCGAAGGCACTTCCGTAATTGAGAAACGTGAAACACGTCATGCATGGCAGAAAACTGAGCCGGTAATGAAAGGCGATAAGCCATGGAACCAATACGTTCAATGATAGGAAATGGCCCAATATATCGAGGCGCTAACTTTCCCGATCGATTGAAACGTACAACACCCTTCATAGGTGAAACACGAATAAATACAAGATCTCCCACAGAAAATTCTAATTTTCTTCTTCGGTTATCGGCATAGGATTTTTGTCTACTCGGGGCTTCTTTCATCCTATGTCGAATAAGTTCAATCTTTTCTGTGGAATCTCGAATAAAATCTGGACCTAAAACCAGCTTCTCACCGGCCTCAAGTCAGCAAGAAGGAGATCGGCATGGCCTTCCACAGAGTGCCTCGAAAGGTGCCATACCAATACTAGCTTGGAAGCTGTTATTATAGGAAAATTCAACAAGTGAAATATGATCTTCCCAACTTCCACCGAAATTAAGCACACAAGAACGAAGAAGATCTTCAAGAGTTTGATTCACACGCTCAGTTTGTCCATCGGACTGGGGGTGATAAGCGGTGCTAAAATTAAGCTTCGTTCCCAAAGCTTTTTGAAGACTCTTTCAGAATCCACTAGTAAACAATGGATCACGATCACTAACAATGGAAGTAGGGACTCCATGTAATTTAACAATTTCTTTGATAAAGAGTTTGGCCAGAAGAGGAACGGTTCGGTTCGACCGAACGGGAATAAAATGAGCGGATTTAGTAAGTCTATCAACGATCACCCATAAGCTATCATGACCCGAACGAGAACGGGGAAGGCCATCAATAAAATCCATGGAAATTTGGTCCCACTTCCAAATTGGAATTTCCAATAGTTGCAATAACCCACCGGGCCTTTGATGTTCGGCCTTGACAAGTTGGCAAGTCATGCAACACTTAACAAAGTTAGCAATATCAAATTTCATTCCCTCCCAATAATAAAGTCGCTTCATATCCGCGTACATTTTACTACTACCGGGATGAATGGAATATTTGGAACGATGAGAATCTTCTAGAATATCTTTACGAAGATCACTAATATTTGGTATGATAAGTCTACCAAATTTTCGAATGCCGCCACGAGAATTAATATCAAAGTCTTTCAAACCTTCAATATCAACTTTGTCCTTAATATTTTGGCCAAGAAGAGCCAATTCGGGATCTAGCCTTTGAGCTTCAAGAATGCGGTCTAAAAGAGAAGGATGAGCCTCAAGGCTACATAAAACAAGAGATGAACTTAAATCGGAAACACGATCTCGAATTTCACAAGTGGATAAAACCTCGAGATCATTCCATTCGGATATCATCATAGAAACAACCGCCTGTTGTTTGCGACTAAGTGCATCGGCAACTCGATTTCCCTTTCCGGGAGTATAAAGAATATCAAGATCATAAGAGGCAAGGAATTCGAGCCAACGCTGTTGACGCAAATTAAGTTCCTTTTGAGAAAATAAATATTTCAAAGACTTATGATCAGTATAAAGTATAAATTTCTCTCCCAAAAGATAATGTCGCCAAATTCGAATGGCGAAAACGATAGCCGCGAGTTCTAAATCATGTGTGGCATATCTAGTCTCAGCCGGCTTCAATTACCTAGAAGTATAAGCAATTACACGTTCTTTTTGCATAAGAACGGCACCTAAACCAACGCGACTAGCATCGGTATAAACAACAAAATCTTGATTCCCTTCGGGAATAACAAGAATAGGAGCATCAGAAAGGAGTTCTTTTAATTTCTGAAAAGAAGTTTCACATTTGTCCGACCAAATGTATTTAACACCTTTCTTTGTTAAGCCAGTAAGAGGTACGACAATTTTAGAAAAGTCCTTAATGAAACGACGGTAATAACCCGCCAATCCAAGGAAGCTTCGGATTTTCGTTACACTCTCCGGTCTCTTCCAATTTTAAATCGCTTCAATCTTTGAAGGATCCATTGATATTCCGGATTCGGAAATAATATGACCGAGAAACTTCACATTAGATTGCCAAAAGTGGCATTTAGAAAATTTTGCTTTTAATTGATTGCTCCTAAGAGTTTCCAATATAATCCGAAGATGCTTTTCATGTTCCTCCTCGGTTTTAGAATACACAAGAATATCATCAATAAAGATGAGAACAAACCGATCGAGGAAATCTTTGAAAACTCGATTCATAAGGTCAACGAAATAAGCCGGAGCATTCGTTAAACCAAATGGCATAACTAGCCATTCATAAGATCCATAACGAGTACGGAACGAAGTCAAAGGAATACTATCCTCTGCAATACGAAGCTGATGAAAACCGGTAGCCAAGTCCAATTGTGGAAAGACTCTAGCACCACTAAGTTGATCAAATAGATCATCAATCCGAGGCAAAGGATATTTATTCTTAATAGTAAGATCATTAAGCTTGCGGTAGTCGACGCAAAGCCTAACTGTGCCATCGGATTTCTTCATGAAAATTGCTGAAGCTCCCCAAGGCGAGGAACTAGAGCGAATAAATTGCTTCGTCTCTAATTCGGATAATTGCTTGCGCATCTCTTCATTCTCCTTATTGGACATGCGATAAGGAGGACGAGTAATAGGTTGAGCTCCAGGTATAAGGTTAATTTTGAACTCAATTGCTCGCTTAGGTGGTAATCCTAAAATGGGCTCGAATATGTCGGAAAATTCACGAACGACGTGAATACGAGAAATGACATCTTCCTCATCATCATCAAGAGGATTTAAAGAATATAAAGATGCAGCTAAAGTGGAATCCGAATCTTTAAGAATAATAGAAATCTGCTTTACAGATTGCGGATTCGAAGATAAATAGTCCGCTCAGGACATAGGATATGAGCTTCATAACTGTTAAGCCAATCCATACCCAAAATCATTCCAAAGCCTAAGTATTGCATGACATGCAAATCGGCTAGGAAAGAAAAATCACACAAAGTAATCTCGACATCTCTACATAGCAAACTAAGAGTTGTGGATCCATCAACGGGATTCGCAATTCTCAGAGAAGTCATTAAAGCATTAACACTTAAAGAAAAAGTATCGACAAGTTCCTTTGATATAAAAGAATGGGATGCACCCGTATCAAAGAGAACTCTAATAGGTTGATCATGAAATATAATGATGCCATCAAGAATAGAATGAGACATACCTTGACCGCGAGATGTGTTGCCAGGGGCTTGAGCAACATTTAACTTTCCCTCCTTACCTTGAAGCTTAGGGCATAGGTGCATATAATGATCTGGACTTTTACAATAGCGACAAGAACGGGACTTTGAACACTTGTTCGCAAAATGGCCCCTAGCACCACAGTTTAAGCATTTCCCATCAATAAGGGGAAGTGTCTTTGCAGCAGGAGTTGCTTGCTTACCCTTTTTGTTGGGATAAGGACCTTTGAACTTATTAGGCCTTTTCTTGTTGTTGAAGTTTGGTTTAGCACCTACCACTTCAACATCACTTTCCCGATCCGCCTCTTCAAGACGAAGAGCGATATCAATGAGTTGATCGAAAGAAACTTCTAATTTTAGAAGTAATGGCTTCTTGAGATTCTTGTTTAAGCCATAGACGAATCTTTGGTTCTTCTTCAAGGTGGTGTTGATGTATTCAACGCCATATTTAGACAGTGACTCGAAGGATGCGACATAATCTGTCACAGAGGATTCACCTTGAACAAGGTCTATGAAACGTCGAGCCAATGTCACTTTCTCTGCTTCTGGTACGAATTTTAATTCGAAGCGTTTTCGGAATTGCTCCCAGGTGAGATCAGCTTCATTAATTCTAGAAATAAGAAGTTCGTACCAATCCAGTGCTCTTTCTTGGAGCATACTGGAGGCCACCTGAACACGGTGAAGATCGACAAGATTCATGCGAGAAAAGATTCGATCGCATGTTCTTAACCAAGCCTGGACCTCAATAATAGTTTCGGAACCTTTGAATGGTTTCCCACCCAAGTTGGTATAATCGTTGCACAAGCGTGCAAATCCAGACTTAGGATGAGTAGGTTCCTGATTAGGACCAGCTGCTTGAGCATTCTTTACTAAATCAAGAAGCTGTTGAGCGGTCATAAAAACTCCATCCTGGGGAGTAATAGTAGAAGGTCCGGCTCTGGGACGGCCTGGTCTAGACATTCTCTTCTTTAAGAAAGAGAGAAGAAGAAAAAGGTTATTCACCAAATGAATATCAAGCAATCTTGATAGGTAAAACAAGGAATCATAAAGAAAACAGGATGAATCGGTTCGAAGACTCGAACTAAATCCTGAAACACGACTCCTAAGGTGGACTTAGGACGATGATCCTTGTTAAGTTATTCTACATTGTTCCGAAGTTCGGCTCTGACACCAAGCTGTGACGCCTCACCTCTATACCCACGCTAGCCAAGAACACTACGGTGTAATGTTGTCGACTAGCACGGAGAATAAGGCTGTTGAGGAGCGACCATCCGTGTAACTTCTTTATGCGAGCACCGATATGTCAGATAGTAAAACATGCATTTCATTTAAAGAGGAAATCCGACATACCGATACAAACTCAAAGCTATCACACAGTGGCTATATATAATCTTCGGAAACAAATACAGAAATAAACATAACACAAATCAGTCATAGACATCCATATCACAAAGGCGGAAAAAGATATGAATATATATATATATAACACATGAAAGTGTACATCAGAGTAGTGGTCAGAAAGATCCACGATAATACAAAAGAATAACAACATGTGCTATACAAAAGAATACATCAATGAGTCGATATCTCAAATGTGTACAACAAAAAAACTACTAATCTAAGTAGTTAGCCAAAAGTCAGAGTAATCCCAGAAGAGAAGTCAAGCAGAAGCACTTGTAACATCTCGGTCTGACCCGAGTATTATTTCATAAGAAAATAATAAACGGATCAGTCTAGCTATAAATATCAGATGACATGATATAGAATAAAAGATATGGCATAAACATATAATAACCATAATGGCATACTACTATAAGTATGTAATGATAATCAACAAGAGATTAATCAATATCACAAGAATCTTCTCAAAGATAAATCAGGGTATCATACCCTAAACTTGTATTCATAACAAGTCAATGACACACGAATTCACCAATGCACAAAAATTGATAAAACATATCAATGAAAATCACGAAAATTGGTGAAGCACAAATTCCAGAAATCAACACACAAAATCCAGAAATCACAAAAAGGGGGGAGGCCTATCACCCGAACGGGAGCATGAAAGCTCACCAACATATGTATCACACGAACGAGAAGCTATCTCATGGAAGCTATCCATTAATTTTTGAACACACGAACGTCCCGAAGACCATGGGGCGCTACCCCACATATGTGGGTAGAAACATCACACAAACGGGGTTTAGTCTCCCTCGTAGACAAAGAGACATCGCACAATTGCTAGTCTAAATCACAAAAATGATCATCAAGAAGTGTCAATCACACCAAGCTAGTAAATATATGAGTTTAGCTTCATGTCCCATAACCACTTGCTTAACTTAAATATTTACGAACAAACTATAGATCTTCACTAGGAAATTGTCACAAAAGGTTCAATCGAACAAGTCCAAGAATTAACCGACGAAGTGAACGCAAGCATTTCATACCACCTGTTTTACTAAGCCGTTTAATTAGATTTCTCATCCGAGTGAAGTAAAGGCTTGCATATACTAGTAGATTGGAAAGCGGTTTGAGAAAACGAACTTTATAGATAAAATAGGGTTGAAATCATTTGGAAGAAAGGGGTTTTGATATTTACTACTAGTATTGAAACCTTCATATTTTTGAAGTGACAAACCACAAAACGATTGCTGAAGCAAATCAAATCACAAAAATTCACATTAGAAGTCGTGAGTAAAGTCCAAAGAAATAAATTCCAAAACCATCAAAGTAGGAATGCCCCTGCGACCTAACATGGCCGAGCTAAGAAATACAAGCAGGCCGAGCGACTTAAGGATGAAGCTGAACGACCTAAGAAGCTAGCGGCTAAAAGGGATAGACCGCGACCTAAACGGTGCGACCTAAGGGGCTGCGCGACTCAACAGAGTCGAGCTAAAGCGTGCAGGCAGGTCAGGAGACTTAACAGACGTGACCTCACCATGGCTGAGCGACCTAGGGGGTTACGACCTACGAAGCAGGCCGAGCGACCTAGGGACAGAACAACCCCAACGAGTCACGACCTAATGTGGCACGACCTAAGCCTTAGCAACCTAAGTGTGAGCGGACGACTTAGTTAACTCGCGACCTAACGAACGACATAGGCCTAATTGGTGCGACCCAAGGGGTTCGCGACCTAACGGATGGCATAGGCCTAATTGGTGCGACCCAAGGGGTTTGCGACCTAACGAATCGCGACCTAAAGGTAAAAAGTGTTGAGCGACCTAAAAGATGTAAGGTCTAACGACCTAAAGAAAATAAGGCCTAACGACCTAATGGTATTCGGGTCATGCAACCTAACGGAACTGAAGACATGCGACCTACGACCTAGTGGTGCAAACGACCTAAAGGTATGCGAGCTAGGAGATGGCGCGACCTAATGCGTAACAACCTAACTGGTCTCGAGATGCTTCACTGGTCAAGCGACCTAAGGACGATCAAGGCAGAACGACCAAAGCAACTAAATGTGGCAGAGCGACCTAAAGAAGACAGGTCAAACGACATATAGCCCAGCGACCTACGACCTAGCGACCTAATCCCGAACGACCTAAAAGCGAACGAAAATATGCAGGCCGAGTCTTCGAGGTAGTGCGACCTAGGCCCAGAAAATTGCTGAAACACACTAAAATTTGGGATTTTCACCAATTCAATCCAAACCAAATGCAAATGTACATGCTAAAGTGATAGGAATTCATTCCCAACAGTCCAAGATAGTTATAGGAAAGAGTGTGAGATAAAAATCTCACCTTTTCACTGAAATTGATGGAAATGAAGCTTGAAAGCAAAGCAAAAACAGTCCCAAGCTTGAATCAATGTCTTCTCTTTGAATTTAGAGTTAGATGAAGGATTTGCAAGAGAACTTGAGCTTGGAGTTTTAATTTCCCTTTCCCTCCTCCATTTTTGATGAAGCTTCAAAGTTTAAGCAATTAGAAATGAAGTATGAAGAGAAGGAGGGGGTTGGGCTGAATTAGTAAGTGGTTCAGCCCAAAACAAAGCCTTAAGTTAAAAAGTGGCGAAAATTCCACTATCTCCAAACATATTAAAGTTTATACTCAAAAAGATCACAAATGTCATTTTGAACCCAATGGGGGTGGTCTCGAGTCCTAATTTGACCGTATGCAAAAAGTAGCTTTTCGGACCAAAATCCGATTAACGATAAAATATTTAAATATAAAATCGATAAATATGCGGGTTGTTGCAATAATCATAAGTCTATTGTTACAAAAATGGTTCCATGTACTGCATTATATTCATCGATGAGTTGCCATAGACATGAATATGTGTATTTTATGCACATGTAGTATGTCTATGATAAGCTCATAGAATATAAATCAGAAGTAAATAAAATAACGTGCAATAGAAAATAAAAATGATTCGATTTGATCGAATAAGTGATTATATTGAAAAGAGTTTCGTATGTACCTAAAAATGAATAAAGATTCAATCTCAAAATTCACTCCTCCCTTTGATACATAACGATGCGTTGATAAGGAGTAATCAAATTTTATTGAACAAAGTATGATTAATGATTAGTGAAGCCAAGTTAACTTGTTTCTATAAGGTTGTGTACTTAGAGTGGTATACAAGTTTAAAATTAATTTAATCTAAAGAGAAGTTTAAAAAATCATACAAAATAAGGGTCTAAAAGAAATCCCAACATATCCTAGGTCAAAGAGTTGGCATGTTATGCCCGTCGAAAGACGTAACAATTGCACATAAGGGATCTTGTACGGATCAACCCAAAAAGGAATTTGGGAATGAAGTTCTTGGATGACTAACTTATGTTTTGAACATATGTATCATAAACTAAAATCAAATATGTTTTATATGTAGGGACATAAAGTGCTTATGAACACTTATTCCATTGCACTAAGAAACAACTATTGTTTCAAGAAATACTAACTTTATAGCTAAGGAATTTCTTTTAGAAATTATTGGTAGTAAAATAGATTTGGATATGATCTAAAGATGAAACTAATTACTAGGATGAAATAAGATTAACCAAACCTAAACGAACATAGTGTGTTAGATTGTTTAATAAGTATTCTTACACATTAGAAAGAAACTATGAGTTTCTCATCAATGTCGAGAGTAGATAATCCTCGGCTGTAAATAAAACCACTAAGAGTATTAACTCTATTGTGTGGTATGATGCGCAAATCCAAAAGAACTTCAAGTATGTTATCAAAATATGATTTTGACATTGTACCCGTAGGGATATGTTCCATCGATGGCAAATTTGCCTTCAAGAGAAAGACTAATGCAGTTGGAATATTATGAGCCATATTGATAAGAATAACATCGTAAATTTCAACTGTTGAAATTAGAATAACGGATTCATCATTCAACATGTTCAAGTTAATTCAGATTTTACTCATAAAATTATCACATAGTATGACTTTGTGTTTTGATACATATGTGTTGAAACAGGAAATTCTAAATAATGATTTAGAATAGACTATTTGCACAAAACAACCAAAGTATCTCGAAGTCAGTGGGAGCGATAATCAGTTTCTAGGTTTTCAGTTATGATCCAATAATGAATATGAAAGTATCATTCGACAAGCAATAGAGTTGAACAAGTAAAAATATTAAATTGTTTGATTTTCAATCAAAATGTAGAGGAGACGTGTGTCTATGAGAAAGGACATTAAAAAAGTACATAGATATTTATTAATGGTAAGCAAACGACATACCTCTGATTGTTAATGATGTAATTATGTTAAAATCGGCACTAGGATGGTTGTTTAATACTCAATATTGGATTTTTAAATTATATCTTTTGTATTAAGTATAAATAATGTTGGCGTTGTCCCAAATGATATGCAAAGACACTGTATTACGATGTTTAATAAGGAACATGTAAGATGAAATCCTTATGCTTTAGCAATTAGAATTATCATGCATGTATTGTCTAAAATATCATAATTTGCTTATGTATTTAATGCATAAGGAAAGTATCAAATCCAATTAGAATCACTATATAGTAGTTTAGAGTATTCTCGAGTATTTACGAAGTACAAAATAATTGTTTACAAAACCAACAAACTCCTTATGAAGGAGTGATCGAACTTGAACTTCATAAGTATCATTGAATATAATATACCAGTATCAAATTCATATTTAAACCTTAATTAAGAAGCTTTAAGTTGAAACTATTTCAAACAAAACATTATGGTTGATTCAATGAAACGACTAAGTACATTGCCTTGAATTGTGCCACAATAAAACAATGCATAAATATAAATGCACAAATTTATAACTGAGCTAGGGGTGATTCCAAGTATTGAGAATACTACATTATTATTATATGATAAAACTGTAATGATAAGTGCTCAACAGAAGTTGTGAAACATACTCTGGCTAGTTCCACATAATAAATGTAGTTTATCAGCATCGAAGATAGTTTATTGATGGAGTAAATAACTGAAACAACATAGCAGATCCATTCATGAATGGTCTAACTCGATTAGTTCTCATCAAACTAATCGAAGGGATAGGACCGAGATTCCATAATTGGACGCAGTGCGAATGGAAAATTGATAGAGTTAAGGGTATGCCTTAGAGGAAATTTTGTAATTTATGGAAAATTGATGAAGTTAAGGGTATGCCCTAGAGTCAATTTTGTAATTTACTATAAATTATTAACTCTATAGTAAAATCTCATTCAAAATAAAAGGTATTTTTCTTTCCATTATATGCTTGATATAATATGTTATATTAATTAATTAAGTTAAGTATATTTAATAGAAAATCCATAAATGGCACATTTTGTTGTAGTATTTACAATGTGTTGTAATTATGAGCAATTTATCACAATGAAATAAACAAATCGTTTTAAATTTTCCTAGTCAAGATGTATCGAGACTGGATATCGATACATCCGCTGAGACTAAAGTATGAGATGCTCTCCAAATGTTGGATATTGTATTACTTATGGTTGTTGGGGCCACCAAGGGGTTACGTATTGACAGTTGCTAGATAACTATAGAATAACTCACTCGGTAGTTCCATATCGGTTTATATAACTAAGGTCAAACAGAAAATATCAATATGACAATATTACACAATTCTCTCAACTTGAGAATACTATTGAGCATCAATGTAGAAACTCCACTTCGTTTATTGTTAAATCGATGTACAGTGTACTTCGAACGACTATAGTCAGGTCGAGTGGAAGCATTGGAAGTGAGACATTATTCAATAGAGAATTCATCTTCTCGTTTATATGTGGTTAGTATCACAATCAACTGAATTCAACTCAAAGTCAAAGTCTTTGGCCAGAGAAGTTTGTTATTATTGGACTTTGTGTTTGGACTATACAAGTTGAATGTTGGTGATATTGGAATTTGACCATTACCAAATTATATAAGTCCTATTGTGATATAATTTTGACGAAGAGAATTGGTGTAAATAATTGTCACAACCGGGTAATGCTTAACAAGTAAAATTGGATTTTACCTATGCTAAGTAAGCGATAAATTTGGCCAAACACCACCTGCCAAATGACGTGTGAATGTTAATATTCGAATTGTTTGATATTAATTCCTGACCAGATTTACTTCTAAGAGTCACACAACCAAAATGTTGAATACTCCTTTTACCATCCAATTTAATTAATTTATAATTGTTATAAAATAATTAAATTAATTAATATGTATTAAATATTAATTATATAATTTTATTTGATGTGCATTGAACAATATAAAATAGTGTGTATATAATAGTTATATAAACACTAATCGATATACGATATTGATAGGCGTTTAAATCATATATGAATGCAATGAATATTGTTCGGGCTTGGAATATTTTTTTGAGGCCCAAAAGGAGGCTTTGATAGCCTGCTATTGATGGCTATAGTGAGACCGGTCATATATTGATCTAGTAAGTGGCTTTTGACTGATAAATAAAGAGAGAATGGGTAAGAGAAGCAAAAAAGATCTTGATCCGCTTTTTGCTCCCTTATTTTTTCTTTATATAAGCAACCTCACCCTCACTTAAGCTAAGATTTTTTGCAGTTCTACAACAGCAAAAAGGGAGGTTGGCAATTCAAAAACTATCAACATCATTCGATTCAAGGAGTTCACTTATTCATTTCCACATGCAAGCTTTGGGCTTTATTTAAACGTATTCTTCTAGTTTACTATTATATTATAATGTTCATATGATTATTGTTCTATATATTGTTTCGTTACAAATATCACAAATCGGTATATCGATGGATTGTCACATGCTGATGATTATATATATGAGTGTATACGTACTTAAACAAATTATGCATATTTATTTATACATACCCTCCGCTTGAAATAAAAAATCCATTCTTTTTTAATTTTTTGAAATTTAAATAATAATATATTATATGGATATAAATATTAAATCTTATTTTAAAAGTTTAACAGCATATAATATTATTTTTTAAATTAACTAAATTTAGCTTTGTTAATATCGTTACGATAGTAAAAAAATTCATTTTTTGTTTAATATATACACACAATTATTTAAATCAAAATTGATTATATAATTAAAATGTATGTGTATATATACTTATAAATAATATAAAATTCTGGAAAAAATTTATGTGAATTAAAATATACATTATGATTTCAAAAATAATTTTTAATTGTTTTTTATTATTTTTGTACGATTTATTAATTAATTTTAAGTTTTTAGCTAATAAATTATTTAAAAATCAAAAATTAGTTACATAAAAAAATGTATTTTTATTATCAGGCAAAAAGCAGCGCCAAAACATATTTTTAACTATAAATTATATATATATATATATGTTTATATGCAATATGTATTTAATTTAATTTAAATGTATATATATATATATATATATAAACATAAATATATATAAATTTCGGTTTGAATTTTATGTTATAAATATTATAAATAATTTTACATATCAATGTTCAAAAATAAAATTTTAATTTAATTATATTTATTAATATATATTTATGTATTTTAATTAATGTTTTATGTAAATAACTTACAATTAATATTTTATAATAATTATATAATTATATTTTCAATATATATACACATACACATTTATTTAAACAATTTTGTGCATATATATACGCATGCGTTTAAACAATCCATTTGTATACATGATGGGCTAACATGTTAATTGCGGTCTAAATTACAACGTCAACATATGGGCATATCAAACCATATACACATTACCCTGTTGCACGTGCGCGCGCACGCACACACACATATGTGTATATGATATATATATATACACGATTATTTAATTAATATAATTTAAACTATATAAAATAATTTTTTTTATAAATTTAAATAAATTATTGATTTTATTTAATAGAAAATTTAGGAAAGTTCTAGATGAATTAGACATAGGCCTATGAAAGATTTAATAATGGAAATATTTTTGAAATTTACCAAATTCCTCCACCACGGCCTAGCCTAACACAACAATGATATTTGAGTTAAATTGCTTATACGGTCTAAATTAGCAGTATTAGGGCTAAATTATTAAAGCCTACCCACATAATAGTATGTCTAGAAAAGTATTGTCTAAGATTTGGTTTGGGTATTCAAGTACTTTTTCCTACCTAGCTACTAACTTGGTCCAAAAGGATGAAGCAAGCCTGGAGGTTATCCCCAACAGAAAAGGCCCAATTTGTATTGGACCTTGGGTTAATTTCAAAATTGTTTAAAATTAAAAATAAATTTAAAATTTAAAAGTTAAATTTGAAATAAGAAAAATATTATAAATGTTATAATATAAGTTTTTAAATCATTTTTAAGATTAAAATAAATTTTTTACATTTAAAAGTTAGATTTAAAATAAAACACATATTATAAAAGTTATATTATAATTTTTCAAAATGTTTTTCTATGTTAAAATTAATTTTAAAAAATATTATTTATTAGTAAGATTAATAAAATAAATGAATTAATTAAATAAGTTAATTAATTAATATGTGTGTGTGTATAATATATAATGATATATGTCAGGTTGTCTTGAATTGTTTAAGACAATATGAGTATACATGCGTATAAAAAATAAATTTCGAACTTAATAAAATTTGATTAAATTTTTTAACTAAATAAATTAACTAAAAGTTAATTAATAAATTAAAATACATACATATATACACATATATACACACATAAGATATATGTGTGTTACTATAAATGCAATAATATATGTGTTCAATATAAAATGTTATAATTGAATAATATAATAATTAATTAAAATGTTAATTAATTAAATTAATTAAATAATATTTAATTAATATAATGTTATACATAAAATATTATATATGTTAAATAAAGTATAAAAGTTGTATAATAATAAAACTCACAAAGTATGAATCTATAAACTAAAGGTGCAACAGTAAGAAATCCAATTAGACTTAAGGAATAAATACATACTTATAGTATGTATACTGTGATTTTCGATGTGTCTGACATTTGAATCATGGGGTTATTTTGTAAGAAATACATTATTCCATAAATCAAACACTCGATATAATATATTGAAGATTATGAATCTTTAATATAAAATTTTCCTCTATCACTTATACATTAATAAATTACTTGCATACTCTCCCATTGTTGAGCTTTCCTCAAGCTAGAGATGTTATATGTAGTATTATTAATGTATAGACTAGACAAGGTAAGATATTTATACATATTTGTTGAGTTTTCCTCAAGGTATGCATAGTATACTTAGGTTGTCGCAAAATGGTGAGTACGAGTGAATAATATATTTTTGCTTGTTGAGCTTTCCTCAAGGTAAAAATGAGATTAGGACAAGGAACCACTAGTTAGGAGTCGTATATGGTACAACCAATAAGGAGTTATCCATCATATATAGAAGTATGATTTTTTGAGCTTTCCTCGAGGTCAGAATCCTAAGATATACGAGTTCTAACACCTACTAATGAAGTCGAAAGAGTTCTATGTTTCGACTTAGGGTTTGGCAAAACATAATAAATAGTGGGCACCTTATTAGAAAAATGAAATGGTAATGTTTAACCTTTTTAGTATTGTAAGAACATTTGCTTTACAATGCTATAATAATCTACATTAATAAATTTACGTAATTCATATAATTGATAAAATATTTATTAATTAAAATATACAAATAAACTGAATTAATATTGAAAAAAATTAATATAAAAATACTTACAAATAAATTTTTTCATGATAATCCATACAAATGCCTTCTTATACAACCACTAAATACGTTCATAACATGTTCACTTGCGAGTTTACTTGCCTGAGACTGTGTATTGTCTTCAGTGAGTGTCAAACTATAAAAGCAATACAAGAATATGGATATTTGATCCATATACGATCACATATAAATGTTATATAGTGAATGTTCACAATTTGTAATGTACGATCCTCGATGAAATTAGTTCATCGAAATAAGCAAGTAAACTATAGTGTGAGATCATGTACTCTATATGAATGATTACAATAATGATCTTGTCATGTAAAATGTAACACTGGACTAAAGAGTATAAGGTAGATCTAAGAGTTGTGTAAAATGTAACACTGGACTAAAGGGTACAAGGTAGATCTAAGAATTCGATACTGAAATGTCAATTTTATTAGTTACATAAAGTGAATTTATTTGATATCCTTAAAAGTAAAGGATGACCAAATGCACTTTTCTAAGGTTGTTGCAATAATCATAAGTCTATTGTTACAAAAATGGTTCCATGTACTGCATTATATTCATCGATGAGTTGCCATAGACATGAATATGTGTATTTTATGCACATGTAGTATGTCTATGATAAGCTCATAGAATATAAATCAGAAGTAAATAAAATAACGTGCAATAGAAAATAAAAATGATTCGATTCGATCGAATAAGTGATTATATTGAAAAGAGTTTCGTATGTACCTAAAAATGAATAAAGATTCAATCTCAAAATTCACTCCTCCCTTTGATACATAACGATGCGTTGATAAGGAGTAATCAAATTTTATTGAACAAAGTATGATTAATGATTAGTGAAGCCAAGTTAACTTGTTTCTATAAGGTTGTGTACTTAGAGTGGTATACAAGTTTAAAATTAATTTAATCTAAAGAGAAGTTTAAAAAATCATACAAAATAAGGGTCTAAAAGAAATCTCAACATATCCTAGGTCAAAGAGTTGGCATGTTATGCCCGTCGAAAGACGTAACAATTGCACATAAGGGATCTTGTACGGATCAACCCAAAAAGGAATTTGGGAATGAAGTTCTTGGATGACTAACTTATGTTTTGAACATATGTATCATAAACTAAAATCAAATATGTTTTATATGTAGGGACATAAAGTGCTTATGAACACTTATTCCATTGCACTAAGAAACAACTATTGTTTCAAGAAATACTAACTTTATAGCTAAGGAATTTCTTTTAGAAATTATTGGTAGTAAAATAGATTTGGATATGATCTAAAGATGAAACTAATTACTAGGATGAAATAAGATTAACCAAACCTAAACGAACATAGTGTGTTAGATTGTTTAATAAGTATTCTTGCACATTAGAAAGAAACTATGAGTTTCTCATCAATGTCGAGAGTAGATAATCCTCGGCTGTAAATAAAACCACTAAGAGTATTAACTCTATTGTGTGGTATGATGCGCAAATCCAAAAGAACTTCAAGTATGTTATCAAAATATGATTTTGACATTGTCCCCGTAGGGATATGTTCCATCGATGGCAAATTTGCCTTCAAGAGAAAG
The DNA here is from genome assembly GCA_030737815.1 of Allium fistulosum. Classification (NCBI taxonomy): domain Eukaryota; kingdom Viridiplantae; phylum Streptophyta; class Magnoliopsida; order Asparagales; family Amaryllidaceae; genus Allium; species Allium fistulosum. The sequence continues at coordinate 1,258,169,025 of CM060904.1, forward strand.
ACTAATGCAGTTGGAATATTATGAGCCATATTGATAAGAATAACATCGTAAATTTCAACTGTTGAAATTAGAATAACGGATTCATCATTCAACATGTTCAAGTTAATTCAGATTTTACTCATAAAATTATCACATAGTATGACTTTGTGTTTTGATACATATGTGTTGAAACAGGAAATTCTAAATAATGATTTAGAATAGACTATTTGCACAAAACAACCAAAGTATCTCGAAGTCAGTGGGAGCGATAATCAGTTTCTAGGTTTTCAGTTATGATCCAATAATGAATATGAAAGTATCATTCGACAAGCAATAGAGTTGAACAAGTAAAAATATCAAATTGTTTGATTTTCAATCAAAATGTAGAGGAGACGTGTGTCTATGAGAAAGGACATTAAAAAAAGTACATAGATATTTATTAATTGTAAGCAAACGACATACCTCTGATTGTTAATGATGTAATTATTTTAAAATCGGCACTAGGATGGTTGTTTAATACTCAATATTGGATTTTTAAATTATATCTTTTGTATTAAGTATAAATAATGTTGGCGTTGTCCCAAATGATATGCAAAGACACTGTATTACGATGTTTAATAAGGAACATGTAAGATGAAATCCTTATGCTTTAGCAATTAGAATTATCATGCATGTATTGTCTAAAATATCATAATTTGCTTATGTATTTAATGCATGAGGAAAGTATCAAATCCAATTAGAATCACTATATAGTAGTTTAGAGTATTCTCGAGTATTTACGAAGTACAAAATAATTGTTTACAAAACCAACAAACTCCTTATGAAGGAGTGATCGAACTTGAACTTCATAAGTATCATTGAATATAATATACCAGTATCAAATTCATATTTAAACCTTAATTAAGAAGCTTTAAGTTGAAACTATTTCAAACAAAACATTATGGTTGATTCAATAAAACGACTTAGTACATTGCCTTGAATTGTGCCACAATAAAACAATGCATAAATATAAATGCACAAATTTATAACTGAGCTAGGGGTGATTCCAAGTATTGAGAATACTACATTATTATTATATGATAAAACTGTAATGATAAGTGCTCAACAGAAGTTGTGAAACATACTCTGGCTAGTTCCACATAATAAATGTAGTTTATTAGCATCGAAGATAGTTTATTGATGGAGTAAATAACTGAAACAACATAGCAGATCCATTCATGAATGGTCTAACTCGATTAGTTCTCATCAAACTAATCGAAGGGATAGGACCGAGATTCCATAATTGGACGCAGTGCGAATGGAAAATTGATAGAGTTAAGGGTATGCCTTAGAGGAAATTTTGTAATTTATGGAAAATTGATGAAGTTAAGGGTATGCCCTAGAGTCAATTTTGTAATTTACTATAAATTATTAACTCTATAGTAAAATCTCATTCAAAATAAAAGGTATTTTTCTTTCCATTATATGCTTGATATAATATGTTATATTAATTAATTAAGTTAAGTATATTTAATAGAAAATCCATAAATGGCACATTTTGTTATAGTATTTACAATGTGTTGTAATTATGAGCAATTTATCACAATGAAATAAACAAATCGTTTTAAATTTTCCTAGTCAAGATGTATCGAGATTGGATATCGATACATCCACTGAGACTAAAGTATGAGATGCTCTCCAAATGTTGGATATTGTATTACTTATGGTTGTTGGGGCCACCAAGGGGTTACGTATTGACAGTTGCTAGATAACTATAGAATAACTCACTCGGTAGTTTCATATCGGTTTATATAACTAAGGTCAAACAGAAAATATCAATATGACAATATTACACAATTCTCTCAACTTGAGAATACTATCGAGCATCAACGTAGAAACTCCACTTCATTTATTGTTAAATCGATGTACAGTGTACATCGAACGACTATAGTCAGGTCGAGTGGAAGCAATGGAAGTGAGACATTATTCAATAGAGATTTCATCTTCTCGTTTATATGTGGTTAGTATCACAATCAACTGAATTCAACTCAAAGTCAAAGTCTTTGGCCAGAGAAGTTTGTTATTATTGGACTTTGTGTTTGGACTATACAAGTTGAATGTTGGTGATATTGGAATTTGACCATTACCAAATTATATAAGTCCTATTGTGATATAATTTTGACGAAGAGAATTGGTGTAAATAATTGTCACAACCGGGTAATGCTTAACAAGTAAAATTAGATTTTACCTATGTTAAGTAAGCGATAAATTTGGCCAAACACCACCTGCCAAATGACGTGTGAATGTTAATATTCGAATTGTTTGATATTAATCCCTGACCAGATTTACTTCTAAGAGTCACACAACCAAAATGTTGAATACTCCTTTTACCATCCAATTTAGTTAATTTATAATTGTTATAAAATAATTAAATTAATTAATATGTATTAAATATTAATTATATAATTTTATTTGATGTGCATTGAACAATATAAAATAGTGTGTATATAATAGTTATATAAACACTAATCGATATACGATATTGATAGGAGTTTAAATCATATATGAATGCAATGAATATTGTTCGGGCTTGGAATATTTTTTTTGAGGCCCAAAAGGAGGCTTTGATAGCCTGCTATTGATGGCTATAGTGAGACCGGTCATATATTGATCTAGTAAGTGGCTTTTGACTGATAAATAAAGAGAGAATGGGTAAGAGAAGCAAAAAAGATCTTGATCCGCTTTTTGCTCCCTTATTTTTTCTTTATATAAGCAACCTCACCCTCACTTAAGCTAAGATTTTTTGCAGTTCTACAACAGCAAAAAGGGAGGTTGGCAATTCAAAAACTATCAACATCATTCGATTCAAGGAGTTCACTTATTCATTTCCACATGCAAGCTTTGGGCTTTATTTAAACGTATTCTTCTAGTTTACTATTATATTATAATGTTCATATGATTATTGTTCTATATATTGTTTCGTTACAAATATCACAAATCGGTATATCGATGGATTGTCACATGCTGATGATTATATATATGAGTGTATACGTACTTAAAAAAATTATGCATATTTATTTATACATACCCTCCGCTTGAAATAAAAAATCCATTCTTTTTTAATTTTTTGAAATTTAAATAATAATATTTTATATGGATATAAATATTAAATCTTATTTTAAAAGTTTAACACCATATAATATTTTTTTTTAAATTAACTAAATTTAGCTTTGTTAATATTGTTACGACAGTAAAAAAATTCATTTTTTGTTTAATATACACACACAATTATTTAAATCAAAATTGATTATATAATTAAAATGTATGTGTATATATACTTATAAATAATATAAAATTTTGGAAAAAATTTATATGAATTAAAATATACATTATGATTTCAAAAATAATTTTTAATTGTTTTTTATTATTTTTGTACGATTTATTAATTAATTTTAAGTTTTTAGCTAATAAATTATTTAAAAATCAAAAATTAGTTACATAAAAAAATGTATTTTTATTATCAGGCAAAAAGCAGCGCCAAAACATATTTTTAACTATAAATTATATATATATATATATATATATGTTTATATGCAATATGTATTTAATTTAATTTAAATGTGTGTATATATATATATATAAACATAAATATATATAAATTTCGGTTTGAATTTTATGTTATAAATATTATAAATAATTTTACATATCAATGTTCAAAAATAAAATTTTAATTTAATTATATTTATTAATATATATTTATGTATTTTAATTAATGTTTTATGTAAATAACTTACAATTAATATTTTATAATAATTATATAATTATATTTTCAATATATATACACATACACATTTATTTAAACAATTTTGTGCATATATATACACATACGTTTAAACAATCCATTTGTATACATGATGGGCTAACATGTTAATTGCGGTCTAAATTACAACGTCAACATATGGGCATATCAAACCATATACACATTACCCTGTTGCACGTGCGCGTGCGCGCACACACACATATGTGTATATGATATATATATATATACACGATTATTAAATTAATATAATTTAAACTATATAAAATAAATTTTTTTATAAATTTAAATAAATTATTGATTTTATTTAATAGAAAATTTAGGAAAGTTCTAGATGAATTAGACATAGGCCTATGAAAGATTTAATAATGGAAATATTTTTGAAATTTACCAAATTCCTCCACCACGGCCTAGCCTAACACAACAATGTATTAGAGTTAAATTGCTTATACGGTCTAAATTAGCAGTATTAGGGCTAAATTATTAAAGCCTACCCACATAATAGTATGTCTAGAAAAGTATTATCTAAGATTTGGTTTGGGTATTCAAGTACTTTTTCCTACCTAGCTACTAACTTGGCCCAAAAGGATGAAGCAAGCCTGGAGGTTATCCCCAACAGAAAAGGCCCAATTTGTATTGGACCTTGGGTTAATTTCAAAATTGTTTAAAATTAAAAATAAATTTAAAATTTAAAAGTTAAATTTGAAATAAGAAAAATATTATAAATGTTATAATATAAGTTTTTAAATCATTTTTAAAATTAAAATAAATTTTTTACATTTAAAAGTTAGATTTAAAATAAAACACATATTATAAAAGTTATATTATAATTTTTCAAAATGTTTTTATATGTTAAAATTAATTTTGAAAAATATTATATATTAGTAAGATTAATAAAATAAATGAATTAATTAAATAAGTTAATTAATTAATATGTGTGTGTGTATAATATATAATGATATATGTCAGGTTGTCTTGAATTGTTTAAGACAATATGAGTATACATACGTATAAAAAATAAATTTCGAACTTAATAAAATTTAATTAAATTTTTTAACTAAATAAATTAACTAAAAGTTAATTAATAAATTAAAATACATACATATATACACATATATACACACATAAGATATATGTGTGTTACTATAAATGCAATAATATATGTGTTCAATATAAAATGTTATAATTGAATAATATAATAATTAATTAAAATGTTAATTAATTAAATTAATTAAATAATATTTAATTAATATAATGTTATACATAAAATATTATATATGTTAAATAAAGTATAAAAGTTGTATAATAATAAAACTCACAAAGTATGAATCTATAAACTAAAGGTGCAACAGTAAGAAATCCAATTAGACTTAAGGAATAAATACATACTTATAGTATGTATACTGTGATTTTCGATGTGTCTGACATTTGAATCATGGGGTTATTTCGTAATAAATACATTATTCCATAAGTCAAACACTCGATATAATATATTGAAGATTATGAATCTTTAATATAAAATTTTCCTCTATCACTTATACATTAATAAATTACTTGCATACTCTCCCATTGTTGAGCTTTCCTCAAGCTAGAGATGTTATATGTAGTATTATTAATGTATAGACTAGACAAGGGAAGATATTTATACATATTTGTTGAGTTTTCCTCAAGGTATGCATAGTATACTTAGGTTGTCGCAAAATGGTGAGTACGAGTGAATAATATATTTTTGCTTGTTGAGCTTTCCTCAAGGTAAAAATGAGATTAGGACAAGGAACCACTAGTTAGGAGTCGTATATGGTATAACCAATAAGGAGTTATCCATCATATATAGAAGTATGATTTTTTGAGCTTTCCTCGAGGTCAGAATCCTAAGATATACGAGTTCTAACACCTACTAATGAAGTCGAAAGAGTTCTATGTTTCGACTTAGGGTTTGGCAAAACATAATAAATAGTGGGCACCTTATTAGAAAAATGAAATGGTAATGTTTAACCTTTTTAGTATTGTAAGAACATTTGCTTTACAATGCTATAATAATCTACATTAATAAATTTACGTAATTCATATAATTGATAAAATATTTATTAATTAAAATATACAAATAAACTGAATTAATATTGAAAAAAATAAATATAAAAATACTTACAAATAAATTTTTTCATGATACCATACAAATGCCTTCTTATACAACCACTAAATACGTTCATAACATGGTCACTTGCGAGTTTACTTGCCTGAGACTGTGTATTGTCTTCAGTGAGTGTCAAACTATAAAAGCAATACAAGAATATGGATATTTGATCCATATACGATCACATATAAATGTTATATAGTGAATGTTCACAATTTGTAATGTACGATCCTCGATGAAATTAGTTCATCGAAATAAGCAAGTAAACTATAGTGTGAGATCATGTACTCTATATGAATGATTACAATAATGATCTTGTCGTGTAAAATGTAACACTGGACTAAAGGGTATAAGGTAGATCTAAGAGTTGTGTAAAATGTAACACTGGACTAAAGGGTACAAGGTAGATCTAAGAATTCGATACTGAAATGTCAATTTTATTAGTTACATAAAGTGAATTTATTTGATATCCTTAAAAGTAAAGGATGACCAAATGCACTTTTCTAAAGAGTTCATTATGATATTATAGTAAGGACTTTTTCGAAAGGTGTAACACCCCTAATTTTTAATAACATTATTCAGGAGATCTAATTAGATAAATTAAATAGAATAATGTAAATATTAGTGTGTTAAGGGGATTGAGATTTGAAAATTAATTAGAGGCCATGCTAATCAAACAAGAATAATGGGTTAAGAAAAATGTTTTCATACATTAACTAATAAAGGAAGAACGCAAGGGCATTATGGGGATTAGCTGCCACCTTAATCCCATAACCCCTAAACCGAAATTCCATTTCCTCTACACGTCCATATTTAAAAAAATAAAAAACGTAAATCAAAGAGAGCTCAAGCCGGCCAAAAACCTAGGAAAAGAAAAGGGGAAAGTTAATTAAAGCTAAACAATCAAGCAAGGGGAATTAATCAAGGATCGAATCTCAAGTTCCTTATCCTAAGCAAGGTGAATAATAATCAAAATCATGTATATTTTTGTTTTTAATGATCATTTGATTTCAGGTTTAAGTTTAAATCCATTAAGATGATTTTTGATGATGATATGTTTGGATTTCATGATATGATATATTCAAACAAGTCTGTTTGATAAATGTTATATACGATTTTAAGGCTAAAATCATTTATATTGTGTTTCGAATGCCATGATTAATTATATGTTATGTAAAACATTATTTTGGAGATAGGTTTTAATCATTATAATTTTCCAAGCTATGGAAAATTTATTATGAATTTTCAAAGGAAAATATGAACAATTGGGCTTAGAAATTAATTTCGGCTATATTATGAAGAATTTGGGTCTGAAATTTATATATGTTAGATAATATATTAAAAGTGATTTTTGGGGATTTTTCCTAAGTAATTTACGATGGAAAATTAAATTATTTTAAGTTGAGGACTTAAATGTTTTATTTGTTTTGCTTAAGGAAGAGCTTATTTAATAAATTATTTTATTTCGATCTGAAATTAATGCAACAGTTTTATTTTAGAAAGAATTTAAAAAGTTTATGGCAACCAATTAAAAGTTTACAAATAGACAGGTTAGTTAAAAAGCAATTACTTAAAAAGACATTAAAACAGTCTTTACCCAGAAATTATGTTTCGCCTCTTTTAGACGCTGCCTTTCGACCTTATACTTCCGCCTCAATCCAAGTCGAAACCAATACACAAGGTATTAATAAGTTGGTACGTAGTTGATTGAAGAAAGGTGAAAGGTATGGAGTCGAAACCTAGCTTTTGAAGGGGTCGAAGCCTTCGTTTTATTATCTAAAGAAATGCGTTTGCCTTGTTTTCAAAAGAATGCTTTCGAAAGAGTTTACTATAGCTTTTGAAGAAGTCACTGCCTTTTTGTTTTGAAAAGATAGGTTTAGAATGAGTTGCCTTGTTTTTAAATCAATGCTTTCGAAAGGGTAGTTTGAACCCAGTCGAAACCATGCTGCCGACCTTATGCCTTTCGAATGGATTGAAGTCATCAATGCTTTCAAAAGGTAGCTTTTGTTTTATAAATATAATAAGCCACTTCCTAAAGCTTTCGAAAGGGTTTAATGATTTCGAAGGTAATGGATTTGAAAGGGGTTTCGAAGCTATCCTTCCAAATGTTTTGTTTAAATGATTAATGCTTTCGAAAGGATGGTTCCAAATCCATCAGTTTTCCCCAAACTCTTTTATATGAATGTTAATGGTTTCGAAGGGGTTACTTTGGTATATATTCACTTTTACCCAAAAAATACTTTTAAGAATCAACCCAATGATTTTGAAAAGGGTACTTTCAAATGGTTTTGAAACTATGCTTCTAAGAGTTAATAAGTAATGCTTTAATACTTTCGAAAGGTATGTTTTGATGGTTTCGAAAGAGATGATTTAAAGTGTCTCGAAGGGCATATGCCTAGTGTTTTGAAAAGAAGATTTGAATGCTTTCGAAGTAGGTTCCAATGATTTAGAAAGTAAAGATTTAAGGTTTCAAAAGCCTTAGTTTTCAACACAAAGAACCCAATCTCATTTTTAAAGGAAAACCCATGGCAAAATAAATGGGTTTTGAAATGGCTTCTAAGTATGGAGTTTTTGAAGAAGCTTTCCTAGATAAAGTAATAGGTTAATGGGATTAACCAAGTTTCATATGAAATGATTTCACGGATATTAAACCATAGATGTTGGTGTTAGTATCTTATTACGTTAGCTTCTTCTAATATACATATTCATTGTAAAAAGGGCCCATAACTGTATTTTGGGTAGAAAGGGCAGAATAACCAGTTTGGTTGACCCAGTAGTGAATATAAATTGGGTTAACCCAAGAATGAGTAGAATTGCATCCAGGAGGTCTGGAAGACTAGAATATAGGATGCCTTAAATACTGATTAAAGAAGTTTTAGATAGATAGGTTCATAGTAAACCCATGAAAACTATGTTTAGAAAGAGTTATTGGAAGAGGCCAATAGGTTTGTAGCGAACCCATGAAAACTATATCTGGATTAAGTTATTGACAAAAGTCAGTAGGTTCATAGTCCACCTATGAAAACTATGATAAGAGGTAAGTTATTGGAGATATCAATAGGTTCAGGGAGAACCCATGAATAATGAAGTTATTGGCAAGGGCTAATAGGTTCCTAGTGATCCCGTTAAAACTATGAGACTGAACTGGAAGTCCATAAGCTTTAATTAGGTTATTAGTCAGCCCATGAAAACTAATAGGTTAATAGTAATCCTAAAAACTATAACTAAGACAGATAGTCAAAATGAATGGAGACGGTAAATCCATAAATAATTACTTGTTTGCATATCATCATAATATTTTGAATTGTTATGTTTTTAACCATTGTTGATGCATGAGCACAGTATATGGTTATTATTAGTTTTTGATAGATACTAGTAAGGGGAAAACCCATTCCGCTAAGTGTCGTGGTCTCACTAAATATCTAAATGGTTCGAGATGGTAGGTTATTATTCATACCAGGCTTTATTTCTGACTCGAAGTTTATGTTTTCCCCTTAAACTCTTAGATGGTCAATTAACTTTGAGTAGTTTGAGAGTTGAGATTTTTAGGTATCTCTTTAGACGAATAAGCTTCCGGAGGCGTGCAGGAGGCAAGATAGCCTTTAGGAGTTCTTTTCTATTTTGATTCCGTTGCGTTTTATTGTATAGGCAAAGTTGTTTAATTCCCATGTTTAGACTCTAATCATCCAAGGAGGCATCTTCATATGTTGCGCTTGGCGTATGTTGTAATAATTATATTTTCTCTAAACGTGGTTCTCGAATCAGGGATTATGTAATGAATTTGAAATGTTTCGAAATGGAACGAGAATGTTGTTTAATGATTTAAAAAATCTATATCCATGTGTTTCTGTTATATCAATGAATGTAACATTACCGTATTTGATCGTCGATGATTAATAACTATGGATGACTGCAGCATCCATAGCCGTTAGTTTTGGGCCTCCAAGTGGGGGATGTTACAAGTTGGTATCAGAGCATAGGTTTATGAAAACTTAATAAAAATTTAAACCTAAAATATTTTCAAAACATAATCCAATGAACCAGAAAATAAGATCGGGGCTTGAGATAACGCTAAAGTAACGTGCTTGTATTTGATATATGTATATATATTAGTACATATGCCCCTCTCTCTTAGACCATTATTATGTATCTTACTAAGGCTCGTATGTAGATTCACGAGAAAGAAGATATGGAGGCATGAAATAGAAGAGGAAATCTCGGTGGAGGAAGCACCACAACAAATGGAAACGTTCGACCTATCAGGAGGAACCCGGGTTGACAGGCTAATGCTAATCAAAATGAAAATGCCAATGTTGGTGCTGGAAATCCGCCAGTAGATATGAGGATGATGTATTAATTCTACGTCAATTTGGTGCAAGCTGGAGCAGCTGCTGGAGTTGTTGGGAATGTTGGAGGTGCTAATCCCGTGGTTCTATGTGGAAACAACTATGCTAGGTTGAGCAGAGATTACACCGTCTTAGTGGGAAGTTGTTTGTGGGAATGAAGGATGCCATAGAAGTTCAGAATTAGTTATTGCATTGCGAGAGAATCTTCACTGACTTGGGATTGAATGATGAACAGAAGAGGAGATTACCCTCTAGGCAGTTGCAGGGAGCAACGCTTCATTGGTGGAATAATGTTACCGCCAGAGTTCCTGAGGAAGAGTTAACTTAGGCAAGATTTCGAAGGAGATTCGAGCAGAGGTTTTTGTCTGAAGTTGCTAAGTCAGCCTTGTTGAAAAAGTTTATGGATTTAGTGCAGGGAGAGATGTCAGTAACTGTGTATGCTACTAAGTTTGATAAGTTGTCCCGATATGGGTATGCTACTATGGACACCGTCATCAAGAGGAATGGGAAGTTTATTCAACGATCGAGGCTTGAGATTGCTAGGGCAACCTATCCACATCTCCGTGATCCTTGTAATGTTGTTGTGGAGATGGCAATCCGACATGAGGAAATGATAGCTATTTGAAGGAAGGAAAAGCTAGTTGAAACCTAGGGTTCACATGGGAAGAAGGGGAAGTTCTTTAAGAAGAAGGGAACCCAGAAGGAAGAAGCTGCCAAGAAGGAAAAGACTGATTTGGTCTGTTTCAAGTGTGATAAGAAGGGTCGTTATGCTCATGAATATCAGACATGCAAGGGGAAGAAGGCTGTAGAAAAGAAGAGCGTGAAGTGCTTTAACTGCGACCAAGTTGGGCATTATAAGAATCAGTGTCCAGAACCAGTCGGGGGGGACAAGGGAAAAGTTTATGTTGTTGGACCATCATCTGCTAGGCCAACTGCTGCTGAGAAGGGAAAGACTACGATGGAAGGTATGCTTTTGATTCAAAGTATACCAGTTAGGATACTATTTGATACCGGTGCATCATATTCATTTATGTCTCAGTGTTTTGTTGATATGTTATGCTTAGAATCCACATACCTTGTTACTTCCTTAAGGGTTGCAAATCTGATAGGAGGGTATGCAACTCTAGGGATGAGATATGAACAGTTAGAACTTGATTTATTAGGTCATAAGTTTGCATGCAGTCTGTACGTTTTTGATTTCGTAGACTTCTGGATCATTTTGGGTATGGATTGGTTGGGTAGATATGAGGCCAAGATATTTTGCCAAGATAGGAAAAATCGTTGAGCACCCTGATAGTCATAACCGAATCATATTCTCAGTGGAGAATTCTGACAGAAGTGCTTGTGCTTTGTTAAGAGCTATGGAAGTAGAAGAAGAGTTAAGTCAGGTTTGAGTAGCACGAAAGTTTGCAGATGTTTTTGGGCCAGCTGCAGGACTTCCACCAAAACAAGCTGTTGAGTTTCGGATAGATGTTGTGCTAGGAGTTGAACCTTTTGGTAGACCACCTAGTAGGATGACATCGACCGAGATGAAGGAATTGAAGGTGCAGCTAGTGGATTTAGAATGGAGAAATTTTATTAGACCAAGCAGTTCGCCTTGGGGAGCGGCCGCGGTGTTCGTGAAGAAACCGGATGGGTCGTTGAGGATGAGTATCGACTATCGTAAGTTGAACGAGAAGACGATTAAGAATAAGTATCCTTTGCCGAGAATAGACGATCTATTTGATCAGTTGTATGGAGCCAAAGTGTTTTGCAATTGGATTTGTTGACAGATTTCCATCAGTTAAGAGTGGCAGAGGACAATATTCCATCGATAGCATTTCGAACTAGGTATGGTTCGTATGAGTGGTTAGTAATGCCATTCGGGTTAACGAACGCACCAACTTTCTTCGTGGATTTGATGAACCGAGTTTTCCAAGAGTACTTGGATGGGTTTGTGTTGGTATTTACAGTTGACATATTAGTATACTCTAAGGATGAATAAAAGCATGAAGATCATCTTAGAGTAGTGCTTGAGAAGTTGAGGCAGCATCAGCTAAAAGCGAAGTTTTCCAAGTGTCATTTTTGGAAGAAAGTGCTTAGGTTTCTTGGTCATGTAGTTTCAGAGAAGGGTTTTTCAGTAGATCCAGATAAGATCGAAGCTGTTAATAACTGAAAGAGACCAGAGACGGTGACTGAGATTAGAAGTTTTCTTGGACTTGCTGGCTATTGCCGGAGATTCATTAAGGATTTCTCGCGGATAGCAGCATCTTTGACTAAGTTAACCACGAAGGATGTGAAGTTTGGCTGGTTCGACAAATGTGAGGAAGCATTCCTTAAGTTAAAACATTTGTTGACCAACGCACATGTGTTAGTTGTTCCAAACGGAAACAAAGGTTTGGTGGTGTATACCAATGCATGGGGGACTGGATTAGGAGCTGTGTTGATGCAGAGGGGTAAAGTTATTGCTTATGCTTCATGACAACTTAGATGGCATGAAGTAAGATATCCTACTCATGATTTGGAGTTGGTTGCGGTGATCTTCGCATTGAAGATATGGAGACATTATCTCTTAGGAGAGAGATTTGAGCTATACATAGATCATAAACCCTTAATGTATTTATTCTCTCGGAAGGAGTTGAATATGATGCAACAGAGGTGCCTGGAGTTTTTAGCAGCTTATTATTTTAGTATAGAGTATACACATGTGAAAGGAAATAAGGTAGCGGATGCTCTTAGCAGAAGACATCAGAATGTGGTGTTAGCTTTATTGGCACAATGGAAAGATTTAGAAGCTTTGAGTACTTGTAGAGTGCAGTTATGATCAACTGCTAGTTCTAGTCAGAACACAGCCATGTTGTCATGTTTAGAAGTTCGACCAGTGTTGATCAAAATAATTGCTTCTAAACAGAGGAAGGATCCAATATTAGATGAGAGGATTAGAAGGCTTGAGGTTGGATCTGAGATCGACGATCTAAGAGATTTTAGTCTTGACCAGAGAGGATGGTTGAGAAAGAAGGGACAATTGTGTGTTCCGAATGTGGAGAACTTGAGAAGAGAAGTTCTTGGGGAATGTCATTGATCCAATTTTACGATTCATCTTGAAGGAACCAAGATGTATCAGGATATGAGGAGGAGCTTCTACTGGGAAGGAATGAAGAAGGATGTTGGCTTGTGGGTTAGGTAGTGTGTAAATTATCAACAAGTGAAGGCCGAACATCAAAAGCCAAGTGGATTGCTTCAACCTTTAGAGCTTCCAGTTTGGAAATAGGATTCGATAACCATGGATTTTATAGATGGGTTGCCATGGTCGAATAAAGGAAATAAAAGTATATGGGTCATAGTGGACAGGTTGACCAAGAGTGCCCATTTCATTCCAGTTAAGTCAACCAGGACGGCATCTGTTTTAGCTAAGTTGTTCATGAAGAACATAGTTAGACTGCATGGAATTCCTAGTAGTATAGTCAGTGACAGAGATGCTTTGTTTACTAGTGAATTCCGGACAAGTTATGTTAGGTACCAAGCTTAAGATGAGTACTGCATATCACCTTCAGACGGATGGGCAGACAAAGAGAGTCAATAAAGTACTTGAGGATTTGTTAAGAGCTTGTTTATTGGACTTTGAGGGATCTTGGTAAGATCACCTACACTTAGTGGAGTTTTCCTATAATAATAGTTATTAGACTAGTATAGGAATGACGCCTTTTGAATCTTTGTTTGGAAGCCCATGCAAATCACCAGCATGTTGGTTGGTGATTGGAGACCGATTAGTCTTAGGTCCAGATTTGGTTAGAGAGGCGACATAGAAGATTGAGTTGATTCGAGAAAGGATGAAGGAAGCTCGGTCTAGATAGAAGAGTTACACAGATAAGAGATGTAAAGACCTAGAATTCTTAGTTGGAGATAGGGTTTTCATTAAAGTATCACCAATGAAGGGTGTGGTCCGATTTGGAAAGTCAGGGAAACTAGCACCGAGATATGTTGGTCCGTTCCAAGTTATAGCGAGGATCGAAAAGCTCCCATACAAAGTAGAGTTGCCGAGCAGTATGGCAGGTGTCCATAATGTATTTCATGTGTCTTATCTTTGCAAGTATGTGCATGATCCAGAGACTACTATTCCTTTGACAGAGTTGGAAGAGTTGATAGTAGAATCAAATTTGACTTTTGTTAGACAACCAGTTCGGGTTGTAGCGAGAGATGAGAAAAGGTTAAGGAACAAGACAGTCAAGTTGGTGAAAGTTTAGTGAAGCGACAACCAAAAGGACTGTACTTGGAAGATAGAAGACATGATTAGAGATACTTATTTTGATCTGCTGTAAGGGTACGTTCTATATTTTCTTTATATAGACTGTTGCTAGTCAGGTAGGCTAGTAAGGTAGTTAGGTATTATTACAGATGATTGCTAGTTTAGTATTTAGTCCTTACTGAATTTCGAGGACAAAATTCTTTAAGGAGGGGAATCTGTAACACCCCTAATTTTTAATAACATTATTTAGGGGATTTAATTAGATAAATTAAATAGAATAATGTAAATATTAGTGTGATAAGGGGATTGAGATTTGAAAATTAATTAGGGGACATGCTAATTAAACAAGAATAATGTGTTATGAAAAATGTTTTCATACATTAACTAATAAAAGAAGAACACGGGGGCATTATAGGGATTAGCCGCCACCTTAATCCCATAACCCCTAAACCCACGTTCCATTTCCTCTACATGTCCATATTTTCGAAACTCAAAAACATACATCAAAGAGAGATCAAGCCGGCCGAAAACCTAGGAAAAGAAAAGAGGAAAATCAGTTAAAGCTAAGCAATCAAGCAAGGGAAATTAATCAAGGATCAAATCTCTACTTCCTTATTATAAGCAAGGTGAATAATAATCAAAACCATCTCTATTTTTGTTTTTAATGATCTTTTGATTTCAGGCTTAAGTTTAAATCCATTAAGATGATTTTTGATGATGATATGCTTGGATTTAATGATATGTTATATTCAGACAAGTTTGTTTGATAAATGTTACATACGGTTTTAAGGCTAAAATCGTTTATATTGTGTTTTGAATGCCATGAGGAATTTATATGTTATGTAAAACATTATTTTGGAGATGAGTTTTAATTTGTATAATTTTCCAACCTATGGTAAATTTATTATGAATTTTCAAAGGAAAATATGAACAATTGGGCTTAAAAATTAATTTCAGCTATATTATGAAGAATTTGGGTCTGAAATTTATATATGTTAGATAACATACTAAAAATGATTTTTGGGAATTTTTCCTAAGTAATTTACTATGGAAAATTATATTATTTTGAGTGGAGGACATAAATGTTTTATTTGTTTTGCTTAAGGAAGGGCTTATTTGCTAAATTATTTTAGTTAAATCTGAAATTAATGTGGCAGTTTTATTTTAGAAATAAGTTGAAAAGTTTATGGCAACCAATTAAATGTTTACAAATAGACAGGTTAGTTAAAAAGCAATTACTTAAAAAGGCATTAAAACAGTCTTTACCCAGAACTTATGTTTTGCCTCTTTTAGACGCTGCCTTTCGACCTTATACTTCCACCTCAATCCAAGTCGAAACCAATACACAAGATATCAATAAGTTTGTACATAATGGGTTGGAGAAAGGCGGAAGGTATTGAGTCGAAACCTAGCTTTCGAAGGGGTCGAAGCCTTCGTTTTACTATCAAAAAAATGTGCTTGCCTTGTTTTCAAAAGAATGCTTTCGAAAGAGTTTACTATAGCTTTTGAAGAAGTCGTTGCCTTTTTGTTTCGAAAAGATAGCTTTAGAATGGGTTGCCTTGTTTTTAAATCAATGCTTTCGAAAGGGTAGTTTGAACCCAGTCGAAACCATGCTACCGACCTTATGCCTTTCAAATGGATTGAACTCATCAATGCTTTCGAAAGGTAGCTTTTGTTTTATAAATATAATAAGCCACTTCCTAAAGCTTTTGAAAGAGTTTAATGGCTTCTAATGCAATGGCTTTGAAAGGGGTTTTGAAGCTATCTGTTATCCCGCCTTTTGGCAAGACCGTGACACCAAGGACTAGACTAGAAACCAGTGACAGATTGTCTCGGAGATCAGTTACACACAAGGATCGCTATGGATATTGATGAAATTTGTCCGAGTCCAGATCGGGCTGCAATCGATAAGGCACGTCAAGCAGAGTAGTAGAAACCAACGTTCCGAATTTCAAGTCAATCCGAGTTCGTGCGCCCAAGATATCATCGACGCAATTGAAGGGCATAACCCTAAGTTCGCCTCCGTTTGGTTCGAATCGACTAAGGGTCGAATCCATCAAAATCGATTCCAACAAGTTCGACTCGTTCTACTTCGAATCCCTTTTGAACACACGTTGGTCCCAAAAGCCTTCTTATTCGAATCCATCGGAAGGCTAAGCTTCGTATCCACCATCCAAGGCAGCATGTTCGACTCGATGGAAGTTTCCCCTGGTTACCTCGAATCCACGAGGGGAACTTTGGCTTCGACTCCATCAAGCGGGGCCTAGTTTGAATCCATTAGGCTATCACTTCCTTCGAATCCATAGAGCTGTAGATACTTCGAATCCACACTGCTTGAAGCAACTTCGAATCGATCGACTTTAACGCACCTAGATCGATTCGAACAGACCTTCGTTCATTCGATTCGAAGAGGGATGTCTTCGAATCCACTACCACGAATCCACCCAGTCAAAGCGGCGAAGAACATGGAGTCGACCCAGTCAATCCGAAGTGAGAAGCGGATCGATGCGAAGCATGCGCACCACGCCGTAGTCTTCGCATACAGGAGGATCGATTCGAACGAATCGATTCGAACGTATCGATTCGAACGACTCCAGGAAGCGAAAAACACCTACTTGAATCGATCATAACTCGAGTTCTACAAGTCCAAATGCCATGAAATTTTCACAGAAGCTTAAGCACATGATGAAGAATGTCCACACCAAATTTCAGCTCGATTGGATGATTTCTTGATCGATTCGAATCAAGGGTCGAATCGATCCCAAAGTGGGCCCGGATCTCCAGATTTCGGCCATGTGGGCCCCCTGGCGTACCAGAACTGGTCTCCCCTCATTTTAGGCGAAATATCAGCCTCCTACACCTATAAATAGAGCCCCTAGTCATTCGGAAAAGGGGTCGGATAATTCTATGTACTGAAGAGCGCCCAGATTCTGCCAGATTTACTCCAGAACACCGCCGCTGTTTTAGATTGAGACTTAGCATATAAATTCAGTTGTATTACAGTATAAAGAATTGTAATCTTCAAGTATCGAGCAATAAAATCATCAAACTTCATAATGGACGTAGGCAAAACGCCGAACCACTCTAAATCGCTTGTCTTTGCAATTTACTTTCTGTTATTTGGAGTTTTTGTTAGATAACCCACAGTTTTAATTTTCATTCTTCACTTTTATCTCTTCAAAAACTTTCGAAGAGTGTTGTGCCCATTTTTGGTACAAACACTATCCTTCCAAATTTTTTGTTTAAATGATTAATGCTTTTGAAAGGATGGTTCCAAGCCATCAGTTTTCCCCAAACTCTTTTATATGAATGTTAATGGTTTCGAAAGGGGGTACTTTAATTTATATTCACTTTGACCAAAAGATACTTTTAAGAATCAACCCAATGGTTTCAAAGGGGGTACTTTCAAATGGTTTCGAAGCTATGCTTCTAAGAGTTAATAAGTAATGCTTTAATACTTTCGAAACGTATGTTTTAATGATTTCGAAAGAGATGATTTAAAGTGTTTCGAAAGGAATATGCCTAGTATTTTGAAAAGAAGATTTGAATGCTTTCGAAGGAGGTTATTCAATTGTTTCGAAAGTAAAGGTTTAAGGTTTCAAAAGACTTAGTTTTCAAAACAAAGAACCCAATCTCATTTTTAAAGGAAAACCCATGGCAAAGCAAATGAGTTTTGAAATGGCTTTTAAGTATGGAGTTTTTGAAGAAGCTTTCCATGATAAAGTAATAGGTTAAAGGGATTAACCATGTTTCATATGAAAATGATTTCAAGGATATTAAACAATAGATATTGGTGTTATTATATTATTATGTTTTCTTCTTCCAATATACATATTCACTGTAAAAAGGGACCCATAACTGTATTTTGGGGGAGAAAGGGCAGAATAACTAGCTAGATTGACCCAGTAATGAATATAAATTGAGTTAACTCCTGAATGAGTAGAATTGCATCTAGGAGGTCAGGAAGACCAGAATATATGATGCCTTAAATACTGATTAAAGAAGTTCTCAGATAGACATGTTCATAGTAAACCCATGAAAACTATGTTTAGAAAGAGTTATTGGCAGGGGCCAATAGGTTTGTAGGGAACCCATGAAAACTATATCTAAATTAAGTTATTGACAGAAGTCAATAGGTTCATAGTCAACCCATGAAAACTATGATAAGAGGGAAGTTATTGGAGATACCAATAGGTTCAGGGAGAACCCATGAATAATGAAGTTATTGGAAGGGGCCAATAGGTTCCTAGTGATCCCATGAAAACTATAAGACCGGACAGGGAATCCATAAGCTTTAAATAGGTTATTAGTCAGCCCATGAAAACTAATAGGTTAATAGTAATCCTAGAAACTATAACTAAGATAGATAGTCAAAATGAATGGGGATGGGAAACCCAAAAATGATTTACTTGTTTGCATATCATCATAATATTTTGAATTGTTGTGTTTTTAACCATTGTGGATGCAGGAGCACATTATATGGTTATTATAAGTTTTTGATAAGATAATAGTTAGGTGAAAAACCGTTCCGCTAAGTGGCGTGGTCTCACTAGATGTCTAAATGGTTCGAGATGGTAGGTTATTATTCATACTAGGCTTTATGTCTGACTCGAAGTTTATGTTTTCCTCTTAAACTCTCGGGTGCTCAATTAACTTTGAGTAGTTTGAGAGTTGAGGTTTTCAAGCATCTCTTTGACGAATAAGCTTCCGGAGGCATGCAGGAAGCAAGATATCTATTAGGAGTTCTTTTCTATTTTGATTGCGTTGTGTTTTGTTTAAAAGCAAAGTTGTTTAATTGCCTATGTTCAGACTCTGATCATCGAAGGGGGCATGTAAAGACCCAGAAACTCGTCCTTCGAAAATCGGCATCCGTACTTCACTTGTACTCAAAATGCCGTAGATTCAAATGCCGAATCTGGTTCTTCGGAGCTTATAACACCATTAAATATAACAACACATCGGAAGAAAAAGAATATATCAATATATATAACATTGATACGATGACAGATACAAAATCTGATACAATATGATACAACAGAATGATACAACAGATATCAATATACATCAGAGATCTGATACAAGAAATAGCAGCGGAAAGAAAATAGATAACACCAGCAGTGGATAGAATATCTCCAATAGAATGCTCCAATCCATAGCTAGCGGAAAGCAAGGTCAGTCGTCCAAGGACTGACTAGCTCCAGATAATCTACTCAACCTGAATATCTGAAAACCCCAACTCTAGACTGCTCGTGTAGAAAATTATGAGCACCTAGAGTTTAGGAAAGGAACAATAAACTCCGAGTCAGTCGTGGCACTGGTGTGAGCAAACAAAAACACAATTTATCTTTAAAACAAAGTAAGATTGAATTTCGCAATGCTTTTTGAAAATGAAACTACCATAAGACCTCCCGCACACACACACAATGCAAACGCAGAATCGGGGGAGATTTCTCCTTATGATAGTCAAAGATGCTTACTACACAAAACAAATCATTGAATATTATTACTAGTGCATAGTGAAGAAAACATTTCAAAAGTATAATATTAATCTTAGCCAACATACGACCAGTATCGTATGCCTACTATAGCTACCATCTAAACAGTGGTGACCACCATAAGTAAATGGCAGGTTCTACAACTAAAACCGTACACGGTTCGTATTGGAAGATGGATTTCCAACAAATGGTCAGGCTAAGGAACTTCCTTTCCTACTGCCGAATGGGATCGCCTCTGGTGGACGTCCCGAGAGACAACTGCTCTCTGCCAACACAAGGCCTGGTTACCCCTGTAAGTAGGTAACTCACGACTATGCCATCCCCCGGTCCTTTGGGACTTTTATCCGAGGCGCCTCGATAAACACACAATCACACAATAAATGAGATCGGAGTATCCACATAGGTTAAATACCAGGGCTCCATACCTAATACCACCCTTTTCCAAAAGGAAATGACATACCCTAAAGGGCGCGACCCTCATAACCTTGCCGCATATTCCTGTTTCGACCATTTCCGGGTTGTGAGGTCTAACGAAGTCTCATCCACAAAGCTACGCTTTTTCACAAAGCCACGCTTTGATCAACAAATGATCAATAGATGATCAACACACAGCAACACTCAGCATGCCACATGACCAAATTGGGAGTATATCGCTGATAACCTTCAACTACATAACCTCTGAGCTCGTACGTCTCAGAGAAGGGTGTTAAGCTAAGAGAATAAATTCTCCGCCACCAACATAAATGTATTTGAAAGAAATCAACTTTATATCTCAAAATGTAATGTTAGACATGTAACCATACAAGTCTGTTCCGGGTTCGAACAGAACCGAAGGCACTTCTAAAGAAGCCCTTGCAATCTGGGTATTCACAATCCCGATCGGATTTCCCATCACTTAGGGAATCTATATACCGGGGCCACTCGGTGCAGAGACAATCGATAGGTTATCCTATCGTTCTCGCAAATACCCGGTCTTCAACACCGGTCTTCAAATGCAATCCATATACGATGTATCACTTATTCGGAATGGGTTGTGTGACACAAAGGTCATCTCCCGGCTAAACCGAATAATGAACACAATATTTAAAACATATGGATATTGGGATTTCAATTAAGTCACAACTTATTACCCAAAATCTTTCTTCAAATGGTTTAAACAAATTACCATTTTAATCTTTTAAATAAAAGATTTAATTCACAAAGTTCACTCAGTTTTCACAAAGATTCATTCACAGATTTTTCCAAATCAATTTTCCATTTCAATTTGATTAACTCGTTAAATCTTCAAATCAAAGATCTAACTCATAGCTTTCAAAATGATTTTATTTCGAATGGTTTAAACAAATCACCATTTGAAATCTGTTAAAAATAAACAGATTCAATTTATAGCTTTCAAAAAGAATTTCATTCATAACTTGGAAAACCATTTTCAATTCAAACTTGAAATTCCTTTAACTTAAATTGGAATTTCATTTCTTATATGAAAGCTTTTATCATTTGAAAACAAACAGTTTCATTTCAAAAAATCTGATTCATCCATACGAGTTGAAATCCTTGGGTTAAATTCAAATTCCCAAAATTATACTTTTAAAATGGTTTAAATTCATATAACTTGTACAACATCTTAAATCCCTAGTTTTGAATCATAGAATTCAATTTCAAACTTGAATTCAAATCAAATTATTTAAATTTCAAAACTTAATCAAGTTATTCGAAAATAAGTTTTATCTTTGAAATTCCATTTCAAAAGCTTTTCACTTTAAACCCAATCCATTTCCAAAATCAATTGAAATTAAAGTTTCAATTTCAAAAATTTTAAATTTAAATCATCTGTGACTTAACCGATTTCCTCGTGAAATCCATATTTGTGTGTGTAAGAGTGTGGTCCAGGGGTTTCACACAGTAGTGCAACATCATTATCAATCATCACAGATCAAATACAACAATATATTTGATAAGCGGTATAAAATATAACGCTCATCTTTCATTCACAGATTCAGATATATATATGTCACAGATAATAAGTTACAGTCATCACAGCTTGAATCAAAATAATTCATAACATACAGCATCACATAGAAATCAGGATATATCACAAGGCATTACAGATCAGAGATATCAAGCAATTCACAATATTTCAAACATCCATAAGTAAGATAAATTTAATTATCTGATTAATTAAATCAGATTAATTACTTATGAATAAATTCCTAATCCTAGTTAATTAATATTAATTAATTACAAATCAATTTGACTAATTAACCTTTAATCATTTATTAATTAACCTTTTATAATAAATTAATTAACCTTTAATAATAAATTATTAACCTTTAATTATTTAATTTACCATTTAATTAATTATCTTTAATTAATTACTTTAATTAATTATTCCTCAATTAATTATCATTCATTTAATTAATCACTGACTTATCATTAAAAATCTTTAATTAACCATCTTGAAATTAATTATCATCAACAATAAATAATTACAAATAAATTAAACACTTTAATTGTTAATTAACCAAATCTTTAATTTCAAATCGGCTAATCTCTAGTCACTTAATTAATTATAAGTTTAAAATTAATTATCCATTATCAATCACCCCTTTAAAACAAATAATAATAATACTTATTTGTCCTGATTAACATTTTCAAATTTCCTATAACTTGGAAATCAATGTTTACTAATTTGGAAACTTTGATGTTAATTTAATTCCAATACTTTTTACTACTTAATTAAAGTATTAACGAGATTTTAAAACATTCTAAAGTATTAATTGTCAAATAAAAATTACCCAGGTTCCACTCGAGTACTTACTCGAGTTTTCCTCCATCTTCCCCGAGCAACCCACTCCCTCATTTTTCTTCGAGACAACCCCGCAACGTCATCGAGTAAAACCCCGAGAGCGTCTCTTCTTCCCAAACACGAAACAAACCCAGACACAACACAGATGTATACATATGCACATACACGTGCACGTCACCTCACCGACACTCCGGCGAACCACGCTCCCTCCGGCGAGTCACAAATCGTCCCAACACTCGATTGCAATAATCATCTCGAAGCCAAGAATTCCAGATCGTGATTTCGTCGTTCGTTCGAAAACCTGAACCAAAACTCCGACCAAAAATTACCTCGCCCCCACGTCGCCGACCACCAGCGATGCCACTGCTTCGGCCACATCATGTCCATGCTCCATACTACCCTCCCCCATCATCACGTGCAACTCGATCGCGCGACGAAGACAAACTCGACACATATACAAACAAGTTCAAGAACTTGAAGTAAAACCCTAAATCAATCTAGTTCGGCCCATTCTTGTATTCGAAAAATATTTTAACAATTTTTCCAGCATCACAGAGGTTCAAACATGCTTCAGAACAAATTTCACTATTTATTAATGATTCGATTGTCAGGAATTGAGAAAAATGCAAACTTTATTCAATTTCAAACTGCTCTTGAAATACTAAATTAAAAATTCTCGTTTTTGTTTTAAAAATCATAAATTTCAATCAGGATTCAAGATATGAACTTGAATTAATATTTTACCACAATCGATTTTTATCAAATCTCTACTTACTTACCTGTGAAACAAAGTTACAGTGTGTATTTTACAAACAGGACTTAGAACAACTTTTAAAACCTAAATTTAAAGTTTAAACTTCTTGTTTGATTTAAAAATTTAAACTTAACAATGATTAGCAGCAGATAGATTTAAGTTTTGGAAAAAACAAATATACACCATGTATCAATTACAGAGAAACATAGAGCATCGCAAAATTATATTCAAACTGAAGCATACACAACCAGATCATCAAAGCATTTTGAACTGTTTTTAATTAAACTCAAAGCTTTTAAAAATTATGTTTACTCACAGTAGTTTCCAGAAGAAAGAACAGAGAATGAAGCTATGATCTTGTTTTCCAGTCTTTTATTGATGATGTTGCTGTGTTCCAAGTTGAAGCTTGTTTGATTACTTGATTAACTTCTGGTTGAATTTATTTGAGTTGTTGAAATTTGTTTAAGATGATGTTTTTATTTCAAATTTTTTTGTTTCTCAGTTTTAATGGAAGAACTAAGATATATGAATTGAGTTTATACTGGGTGATATAATGTTTTGTACAACAATGTATATATATTTTGTACAACTACAAGCTGATATATTTTTCTCTTTAGTACAATAGGCAGTGATCTTTCCTTTGTAAGGCCGGCTGATGAGATATGGCATTTATTGCCTTGTACAATTTGTATATTTTGCTTGTACTTATTTTTTTTTCATTGACTATGCTACATTTTGATTTCGGTTGAAGATAATTGTTTTGGTTGAGTTGTCTTGTTGTACTTAGTTTATTTGTACATTCATATATTTTATCTTGTTCCTTGTTTTGCAAGCTTCACTATATATTATTTGTTTACATACTTATCTAATTTATTTGTTTTGTATATAAATATTTGCTTCATTCCTTTACAATGCTTCATATATGAATGTATTTTATTTTCTTCTCTTTTATTATTTTTGTATCTATTTTACTCGTATTATTTTGTATTGATTTATTAATATGATGTTAAGATTTATATTTTACTTTACATGGTATAAAACTATATAATTTTTTTTTTGTATTTGAATGTATATCACTTCATAATATAATTAAATTTCTAATTTAATTTGTTGTTAAATTTTATTAAATGAATTACTCTATATTTTTATAACTTATCTTTTATTTATTTCTTATTATTTTGTAATATAGATGATTTCTATTTTTAATTAGTTGTTAAAAGTTTAGCAATTGTACTTACTTGATATTTTTATAGTTTATCGTACATATTTATATTTTATTTCTAACTTAAATATTTATTATTAATTTATTTTTATTTTTAACATAACCCATCAATTTCAAATTTAAAGTTATTTATTTTTAAACTTGTATCAATTATCTATATTTTTATATTTATCTTTAAACTATTTATTTTAAGATTTAAATTCAATTATCGATATATATATATATATATATCATTTCACATCTATTCATATAGGCACAACTATATAGATTCACATATATATACAATTTCTAAATTTTAAAATGATTCAATATATTTTTATTTGGATTCAGGGAAACTCGCTTTAATTTACCATTAATTTTACAATTTTAATTCAAAAATTAAATTAATTATCAATTTAAATATATATAAAATCCGGGGTCGTTACAGGGCATCTTCATATGTCACTCTTGGGGTATGTTGTAATAATTATATTTTCTCTGAACGCGGTTCTCGAATCTGGATTTATGTAATGAATTTGAAATGGAATGAGAAAGTTGTTTAATGATTTTAAAAAATAATTTACATATCCATATGTTTCTGTTATATCAATGTATCTAACATTACCGTATTTGGTCGCCGAGGATTAATAACTATGGATGACTGCAGCATTCGATGCCGTTAGTTTTGGGCCTCCAAGTGGGGGATGTTACAAAAGGTTCGACCGTTTAGAAATGAAATTGAATGTATATGAGTGGATGTAACCTATGACACATTTAGGATGGAGAGTGTGAATGATCGTTTCTGCTTCATAAAGAAATTAAAAAACGAGAATTATAAAACAATAATAGATACTTAACATTGGAATTGGAAATATGATTTCTATTCCGAAAAGTATTTTCAAATAGAAAATTGTTTTCTATAGTATTTTTTTCTTTGAATCTAAGATACTTAATCTAAAAATTCTTGACTGTAAACCAGTTACAGTAAATAAAATAAACAATCTATATTAAGTGGTTGAATGGAGTTTCGTTTTTCATACACTATTATAGTTAACAGTGGAAATAGTGGGAGCATGCCAAGTAACATTTATTGATCACATCAACTTAGGAAAATTCTTTCGTAAAACGTACTAAACATTGTTTATGAAATAATAATAATTTTTCAGTATTAATTGGAAAATAAACGTAATTTTATTTCAATATGAATATTATGAATATTCGTTATAAAATAAAACTATAGTACTGGTATTTGTGATGCATTGGAAAATACTAAATATCTAAATTTATTTGCAATTATTTTGAAATTATGAACTAAGCAATAATTTTGAGAAATAATTTTTTTATTATGTAATTATGATTCATATGGTACTAGTATAATATATCTTAGACAATTAAGGGCAACACTCATTCAGTGGCAACATCATAAGAGTTAATGGACTCTACGGGTTGATACATATAAATGTATGTAATCGAAAGTCTATTAGTTCAAAAACAGTTCTAGTACTTTGCTATATTCAATGATGAATTATCACAAACATGAACATGTGTATATGATACACGTGTGGTATGTTAATGATGAGTTCATAAAATATAAGTGAAAGTAAATAAAATAATATGCAATAGGAAAAAAAATGATACGATTTGATCGAATTGGTGAGTGTATTGTAACGACCCGTATTTTTACAGATCGAAACATCGTAAAACAGTTATCATTAGGTCGCATTGTTGATAAGTCGTCCATAGTCTAAGTCCTAGGTCGTATAGTAGTTAGGTCGGAGTAGACGACCTAAGAATGTGGAGCGACCTAAGGAAGTTGGCGACCTAAGGATTATGGGATAGGTCGTATAGGAGATAAGTCGTATGGTAGCTTAGGTCGTGGGGTAGGTTAGGTCGATTGGAGCGACCTATAGGAAGTTGGCGACCTAAGGTAGTGGACGACTTAAGAGTTAGCAACCTACAGGTTGGAGCGACCAATAGTAGTTAGCGACCTAGTAGTTAACGACCTAGTAGTTAGCGACCTAAGGGTTAGCGAGTTAAGGAGATAGGTGGGTTGAGTCGTTAGGTCGCGTGGATGTTAAGTCGTATCCTAGCTAAGTTAGTTAGGTCGTGAGCTTCTGTGTTGAGTTAGGTCGTAAGCGACCTAAGTTAGTTAGGTCGTGAGTTTCTGTGTTGAGTTAGGTCGTAAGCGACCTAAGTTAGTTAGGTCGTGAGCTTCAGTGTTGAGTTAGGTCGTAAGCGACCTAAGTTAGTTAGGTCGTGAGCTTCTGTGTTGAGTTAGGTCGTAAGCGACCTAAGTTAGTTAGGTCGTGAGCTTCTGTATGGCAGTTAGGTCGCGTGTGTGTTAGGTCGCAGGTGTGTTAGATCGCGATCTGTGTTAGGTCGCTAAGCAGCATCTTTGTTAGGTCATAGGTCACGTGGGTGCGCATATGCGTTAAGTCGCTAGGTCGGATGATCTGCTAAGCCGTTAGGTCGTAGGTCGTGGATGCGCAGATCTGTTAGGTCGTAGGTTGGGGTTGTTAGGTCGTGGACGACCTAAGGAGGCGGACGACCTAGGAAATCTGCCTATAAATACACGTCCATTTCTTCATTTTTGGGATCCGGATTTTGAAGCGACGAAGTGTTGCTATTTTGAGAGCTCGAGTTCTACACTTCTTCACTTCTTTTATCCACTTTAATCTTGTGCTTCCTTCCATCCAAATTGAAGATCGAATCGAAGATCCAAGAGCTTAGGTTGAAGATCTACATCCATCGAAGATAGATTTCATCGTTTGAAGCGGATTTTGATAGATCGAGTTAGATCCTTCGCTGTCTAGATCTGAAGTGTGTTGCTTTTAAGGTGTTTAGGTGATTTGGTGAGTGGTGATTATCTCTCACGCGGATCCAAAGGAGTATATCGGATTGTTGGCTTGATTCAGTGTTAAAATAGTTATTTCCATGCATTTTCTTAAACCTAAGTATAGATCTATTGTTCATGATGATTTGACATTCATTTTACTACATGATTAACCTATGCAAGTTCTATCATCAAGTTATAGAGATATTACTCATGTTTCATGCTTGTTAGATTTCGACCCTTTATTTACAAGATTGCCATTATTGTTATAATTGTTTATTAGATCATGTTTGAATGTTTGATTACTTGGATTAATGATTGACTTGATTGATTGTTATGAATTAGTTGATTGATGATTTGATTTAGACAAGATGGTCGAAGATGATTCAAAAGCTAAGGGAAAGGCTCTTGAATTGGGAAAGCTGCTCGTGGCATATGTAGCGGATGATGAAGCTCATATGGATAGATTTGATGATGATGATGATAAGATGAGGCTTTGCTAGGATGTGATGAAGTGAGGCATGATATGAGATAGTCTTGGTCTAATCCAGACGGGATCATTCCAAGCATGTTGATAACTCGGTGAAATGGTTCGAGTTTGAGGATAATGGTTTGCTCGAGAGGCGCTTGAGCTAGTATGGAAATAGTCGTCGAGGAGGATGACTAGAAGGCTGAGATTTCATCATTGTTGAAGGTTCTAGCATGCTTAAAGCAAGAG
The DNA here is from genome assembly GCA_030737815.1 of Allium fistulosum. Classification (NCBI taxonomy): domain Eukaryota; kingdom Viridiplantae; phylum Streptophyta; class Magnoliopsida; order Asparagales; family Amaryllidaceae; genus Allium; species Allium fistulosum. The sequence continues at coordinate 1,258,197,312 of CM060904.1, forward strand.
TACGCTGGGCAGATTCGATAGTCCCTAAAGACTACTGATTGGTAGTCAAGTACTCTGGGCAGATTCGATAGTCCTAGGCACGGGTTTCGACGACGTGCAGAGTTATGTCTAGAACCGGGGTTTCCATTAGCCCTTGACGGACGGCTGAAAGAATGTGCCGGTCATTCAATTAACGGTGATATCGAAGCAATGATAACAGTGATAGCCAGAGTCTTGGATGTTTGGTTGTATCGTCATTCGGTCTCAAGAGCGGTATTTTCTGGGTGCTTATCTGATCTTGGTTTAGGCCTTGGGGGTTTGTACTTGGAAAACATCGCCCTTGACTCGAGTGATAATTGCTTCACTTTAAATGTTTGCTTTGCTATGTTTGTTTCTGCTTAGTGTGTGTCTAGGGGCTATCACTATAGAAAGAGGTGGAGTGGGAGGGTTGGATTCCTATTCCTTTTTCCTTTATGCTCTTCTGGTATGTTGTTAGTTAATTTACCGCTCACTAAGACTGTTGTCTGACTCAAGGCTTTATGTTTTAACTCTTATTGCCTTGGATTGTTCGTCCATTTTGGGACGGACAGACTAGGTAGCAGGTGACAGGTGCTGTTCTTAGTTTCCGACGATGCTGATGACGAAGACGAGCTGGAGGCTTGCATATTATTTTCTTACTATATGTACTGGATGTTCCGCTTCTTGTATAATTCTCTGAGTGATATGTAGTGAGGCTTGATGTATTGACTATTCAGATGTTTGTATTCAACTATTATGAAGTTTATATGATGACATTCTATTCTGTGAAGCTTCACTATATATATGTTCTATTGTATTTTATCTATGCGCTGTGAGTTATACGATAGATTCTGCTGTTTTTAACTTTACCATGATGATCGTCCATGGCTGATTGGCACGCTTTACAACGCACTATCTCTAGATTCAGTGCGGGGGTCATAGGCGGTCGTCACATTTGGTATCAGAGCTTTTGTTAATCGATTTTACCCAACGCTCACCGACGTAACTGCGTATGAGAGACGTAATTGTATTTTGATGGATGATTACTATATATAATATAGTAGCTTAGAATGATTTGAACCCTTTATGCAGTTGTTCTCAAGGTGTATTAATCATTCCTTTTTATAGATATTGAGAATGAGTCGAAGAGGGAGACCAGCTGCTAGGGAAGGTCGTGTTGTTGAGGGGGCTGCTGATTATGTTGCTATGTTCGAAGCTATGATGACTTCAATCATGAGAAGGATGCCAGCTCCGGGGCCGTCAGTAGATGTTGGAGTTCAAGTCCAAACTCCAAACCCAGTGGATTTTGCTAAGCTGTGTAAAGATTATACTACTCTTGGAGGAAAGATTTTCTTGGGAACGGAGTCAACCATTGAAGTCCAGAGGTGGATAGATGCTTGTAGAAGGATCTTTAATGATTTGGGAATTGAGGATGCGACTAAGAGGAAGTTAGCATCAAGACAGCTTCAAGGAAGAGCTTCTGATTGGTGGAATTCTATCACTATTGATACTCCAGAGGAAGAAATTACTTGGGAGCAATTCCAAGACAGATTTGAAGCTAAGTTCATTTCTACGGCTCAGAAGTCTGTTCTGTTTAAGAAGTTTGTGGAGCTCAAGCAAGGTGGAAGACCAGTTCTTGAGTATGTTTTTGAGTTTGAAGCTTTGTCCAAGTATGCCCGGTCGTATATTGAATCTGCATATCAGAAGAATGAGAAGTTTGTGACAGGCTTGGACAGTTATCTTGGGAGGCAGTTGGTGGATCATTTGGACGATCCATTTGAGAAGCTAGTAGAGAAAGCTCTCAGGCACGAGAATCTGTTTCCTAAGGAAAGGTCTGTTGTTGCTGTGACCAAGGAAGAATTTAAACCACAGCAGGGTGGAAACAAGAAGAGGAAGAAGCAGCAACAAAAGGGTAAGGATGGCCAGAAGAAGCCAAAGGGCGAAGTGACCTGCTACAATTGTCAGCAGAAGGGCCATTTCTCCAGGGATTGCAAGAATCCGAAGGTGCCGGTGAAGTGCCACAACTGTGACAAGCTGGGGCATGTTAAGAGGAATTGTCCAGAACCGCGGAAGGACAAGCAGATTGTGCAAGCTTATGCTTTGGGAGCTGTTCCATCATCTTCGAAAGCCTCTACCGTTGAAGAGAAAGGAAAGAGCGTGGTGGTTCAAGGTACTCTTTCCATATGTGGTGTTCCAGTTAGAGTTCTATTTGATACTGGGCGTCGCATTCTTTTGTTTGTAGTGAACTTGTAGGCCGGTTGGGTTTAGAACCGGATATCGTTGATAGGCCATTGGTTGTGACTAATCCATTTGGGGGTTCGTCTTGTTTGTGTATGTATGCCGTGGTCTGATTGTATCGAGTCACGATTGCTGTTTTGTTTGTGATTGTTTTGTTCTGAACTTTGCGGGGTTCGGAATTATTCTGGGTATGGACTGGCTTAGGAAGTATGCGGCAAAGGTTGATTGTGATAGGTTGGAGGTGACAGACGAGAATGTGGAGGGGCGAAAGATTGTGATACGATGTAAGCATGAAGAAGGCATCTTCATGAGCTTCATGTATTCGCTGGTTGTTCCACGGGATGGACTGTCATCTGTGCCAATCGCTAATGGATTTGAGGATGTCTTTGACGAGGTCAAAGGGTTACCGATGCAAAGAGAGATCGAGTTTCGTATAGATCTAGTTGAAGGAGCCAGACCTGTTGTGATGCCTCTTAGGCGGATGGCGCCTAGGGAACAGCAGGAGTTGAAGGTGCAGGTTGATGACCTTTTACAGAAAGGATTCATTCGGCGTAGTGTGTCCGAATGGGGTGCACCAGTTGTGTTTGCAACCAAAGCAGATGGATCGTTGAGGTTGTGTGTGGATTATCGTGAGCTGAATAAGGTGACTAAGAAGAACAAGTATCCATTGCCGAGAATAGATGACTTGTTTGATCAGCTTCATGAAGCTAAGGTGTTTTCTAAGATGGATTTGGCAACGGGATTTCACCAGTTGAGAGTGGCTAAGGATAGTGTGCCGAAGACTGCTTTTCGGACACCATTTGGTTTCTTTGAGTGGCTGGTAATGCCGTTAGGATTGACTAATGTGCCAGCATATTTTGTGGATCTTATGAATAGAGTGTTCAGAGATCAGTTGAGCAAGTTCGTGCTAGTGTTCGTGGATGATATTCTGATTTATTCCAAAACTGAAGAAGAGCACAAGACGCACTTGCGTATTATTTTGGAAATCTTACGGAAACATCAACTGAAGGCTAAGTTTTCGAAGTGTCACTTCTGGAAGAGTGAAGTGAGGTTCTTAGGCCATATTATCTCTGGAAAAATGGAATAGCGGTTGATTCCGCTAAGGTGGCAACAATCCAGGATTGGGTTAGACCTAAGAATGCATCGCATGTGAGAAGTTTTCTTGGATTAGCAGGATATTATCGTCGATTTATCAAAGACTTCTCCAAGGTGGCTGCACCATTAACAGGATTGACGAAAAAGAACCAAGCATTCAGATGGGATGCTAAGTGTGAGCAAGCTTTCAGAATCCTGAAAGAGCGATTGACGAGTGCTCCTATTTTGACTATTCCAAGTGGAAATGATGAGATGGTGGTTTACACCGACGCATGTGGTACTGGACTTGGAGCAGTGCTGATGCAGAAGGATAAAGTTGTTGCGTATGCAAGTCGACAACTGAAGCCGCATGAAAGGAATTATCCGACTCATGATTTGGAGTTAGCGGCGATTGTTTTTGCTCTGAAGATGTGGAGACATTACTTTTTGGGAGTTCGATTCGAGTTGTTTACGGATCATAAGTCGTTGAAGTATCTTTTCTCCCAAAAGGATTTGAATCTTCGGCAGCAACGATGGCTAGAGTTTTTGGCATCATATGATTTTGATATAGCCTATACTCCGGGAAAGGGTAACGCTGTAGCAGATGCGTTAAGTCGAAGACATGAAGGATTGGGAGCCATGTTTTCAGAATGGAAGGATCTCGAGTATTTAGCTGGATTTGACTTCAGGCCCAGATGTGAATTGGAACCCGAGATGTTGGCAAACTTATCGATAAGACCGACTCTTGTGGAATGAATTGGCGAGAGTCAAAAGCGAGATGATAAGTTTGTCAAGATTATCCGTGATTTGGAATCTGGATTGGACCCAGAAAAGGATAAAGGATTCGAGGTCGATCGAGAAGGTTGGCTTTGGAAGCAAGGACGACTAGTTGTTCCCGATGTGGATGATTTGAGGAATGAGGTATTGAAGGAAAGTCATCACTCGAAGTTGACAATTCATCCAGGTGGAAACATAATGTATCGGGATATGAAGAGAACCTATTACTGGGAAGGTATGAAGAAGGATGTTGGAAATTTTATTTCTAAGTGTATGAACTGCCAGTTGGTAAAAGCCGAGCAGAAGAAGCCAAGTGGATTGCTTCAGCCATTAGAAGTTTCTACACGGAAGTGGGAGCAAATATCGATGGATTTTATTGATGGACTACCTAGAAAAAGAACGGGAAATGAAGGAATTTGGGTCATTGTAGATCGTCTGACTAAGAGTGCAAGATTCATTCCTGTTCGATCGACTAGGACTGCATCAAAGTTGGCTGAGTTGTATGTTAAGTGGATAGTTTGATTCCATGGTATTCCGAAGAGTATAGTGAGCGATCGAGATCCATTGTTCACTAGTGGATTTTGGAAGAGCTTCCAGGAGGTTTTGGGAACCGAGTTGTGTTTAAGTACAGCTTACCACCCCCAAACAGATGGTGAGACTGAGAGAGTCAACCGAGTTTTGGAAGATCTCCTTAGAGCTTGTGTTTTAGATTTCGGAGGTGTGATAACCCGGATTTTGGAACATCTGTTAATTGATAATTAATTGGGTTAATTAATAAAAATACTGATTTTATTTGGATTAATAAATGAAATTCTGATAATTAGAATATATCTGGATATGTAAATAGATGAATTTGAACTATAATAAATACTGACTTATAAATATCTAGAAAATATTCATTTGATAACATTTGTTTAATGATCTTCTTTTATAATTATTTAAATTGGCAAAATTAATATTTCAAACAATGATAATAATGATTGTTTATATATAGATATAAATAGATTTTCAAATTGAATTTGTGTTGATTTTAAATTAAATTTTAATTTAAAATTGAATCTGAATTTTTAAAGATATATATCCTAAGTATATTTTGGAATTAAATATTTTATATATGATTTATTTAGAATATAATTAGTTTTTATTTTTTTAAAAAGGGTTTTGTTTATATAAATTTAAAATTACTTATTTAATAGGAAAATAAATATAAAAGCTTTATATTCACATTTTAAAATAAATAAAAATGTATTATTACAAGTGTTAAATTATAAAGGCTTGTTATAACATATTTATGCATGGAAGTTACAAATGTAAGCTAAAGACATTATCTAAATACAAGTGTAAACAAATTATAAAATGTAATTACAAGTGTAAGTATTTTAACAAGTGTCCTTAATTTCTTAGAATAACTAATAAAAGATAAAACTAAGTTATATAAACATCTCCATACCTCTCTTGCTTTTTCTTTGGTCAGATCAAATGTTAAAACAAAGAGAAAAAAAATCCATAAACCAGTAAATTAAAATCAAAACCAGAGATTTTCAGCCTAGAAATCTCAAACCTGGAAGCAAAAGCAATCATAAGGATTCAAATTTAAACTGAAGTGATCAAAGCAAAAGTAAGCAGTGTTCAACTCAATTGTAGAAGATCAGATCGAAGTCAGGCAAACCAAAATTCCCAGTTTTCAAATCTAAAGCAACCAAAGCATCATCATCTCTGTTTCAAAGAAAGAAGATTCAACTCGAACAAATAACAGCAAGCAATCTTCATTTTTTCAAAACAAAAGATCAAATAAGTGCCAGTTTTAAATCAAAACCTGACTTCTCTGTTCAAAGCAGGTGAGTGATCTGACCTAGTTTCGTCTGTTTTTAGAAATGCCAGTGAGTAAACATACCATCTCGAAGTTTAAATCTTGATAATTGATTTATGGAAATTTTGGGCTTGCTATCTTTTGTAAATATGGAGTTTGTGTTGTTTTGCTGTTTATTTGGAGCTATACTCTGACATGTTCTTCAATATTTTTGCTACTGAGGAAACAGAGAAAATCTTAAATACTTCTTCATAAATAATTTAAACTTAGGAATTTAAATTAAATAAGTTTGTTTGAACTAAAGTCATGGTTTGGAATTTTGTTTGGGAAGTTACAGTGTGATATGGACACTGGATATTCAAGTTTACAGGAAAAAGGAATCATATGTTAAAATTCGAATGTTTTAAATCGTGAGTTTGATTTCATATCTTGATCAAGTATACAAAGGTAAGATTTTTAAAACAAAAACGACGATTTTTAGGTGAGTATACATGGTGCAGATCCTAAATGAACCCAAAATGCAATTTCATCGATTTCTGTTAATTTAACAAATTTTAAATGTTGAAATTTTTTGTATATCTAGCTTGAGGGTTCTCGAATATAGGAAAAATGCTAGAAAAATTTTCTATTATGAGATTTGTGGAGTCGAATCGATAATAGGGTTTGGGTTTGAGTTTTCCCTGTGTGCTGTGAAATGTTGATATCGTCGCCCCGTGATGATCGAGCTACTCGAAATTATGGGAGATGGTCGAGGAGAATATGGACGTGGGGTGTCCGAAGCGTCGTTGCCTCTGATGATCGGAGGCGATGTCTAGGAGAAGTTTTCTGGTTGAGGTGAGTTCCAGTTTTGGGTCATTTGACTCGATTTTGGATTAAGGAAGAGATGGTCGGATCTGGAGCTCGAGTGGGATCGCGAGGTCATCAATGACTGGTGGGTAGCCCGGCGAGGCGTCGGAGTTGGTCAGGCCAACGTGCACGTGCACGTGCACGTTTGATTTGAGGATTGTTGGGGAAGAAGCAATGTCTCGGGGTTGGTCTCGGGGAAGAAGGCGTTTTGCTCGAGTCAGGCTTCGGGTTTTTCGTATGGGTTATCTTGTAACTGTTTTAAGTTTAAACTAAACTAAAAAAAAAAAGAGAAGTAAAGACGAAATACTCGGGTCTGGACTTGGGTATATGCCGGGTTGAACCCGAAGTGAGTAATTTATAACAACTTTAAAATTTTATTAAAGCAAGTTTAAAAATCTAAAAAAAAAAATGAATCTAGTTGAATCATTTCTTAAAATCTATTCCTTATATAATAGATGGTATTAAAAAGTAAAGTTAAGGAAGTTATAATTTGTTAAGTTAAAACTTTAAATTATTTTAATCTTAATTTAAAATGTATTTAAGTGCTAATTAAAGGATAAAATATTTTAAATTTATATGTAAATGATAATTAAGTAATAAATTAAGATAAATGGTTTATCTTAAAAAAATTAATTAAGGTCTTGGATAATTAATGATTAATTAAATTAATGTAAGTAATTAGAATTACTTAATATAAGTAATTAAAGGACTAATTTGTTGAGGGCTAATTAATTTAATTAATTATTAGAGAATAATGGATTAATAAATTAAAGATTAATTAATTATAGGATGATTAATGAATGTGATTAATTTAAGATAAATTATTGAATATGGTTAATTTAAAGTAATTAATTATGGTACAAATAAATAAATGAGAGTAATTAATGGTTAAAGGATAATTAATTTATGAATTAATTACTTAATGTAAAGATTAAGTAATTAATGTAATTAATTAAAGAATAATTAAGTAATTAAAGGTTAAGTAATTAATGTAAGTAATTAAGAGTTAATTAATTAATGAGTTAAATTAAATTAAATTTTTTTTTGTGAAATTAATCTTGTTTATGGATGATTAAATTGTAGTGAATACCTTTGATTGTTATTAACTCTGGTATGTACTTTGTAATGTTCTGTGATATGAAATGTTTTGTTTAACCTATGATAAATATGAGTTATTTATCTGAAATAGAATTGTTGTGGAAATATGACATTCGGAAGTTAAATTGAATTGTTTAAACTTAAACAACTTGGTTTAAAAAGATGGTATTGAATTCGAAGAGACCGGGATTGGATATCAGCGATATCCGGAACCACTTCGATTAGTAATCTATAATTCTTTATAGATTGATATGTGAAATCTAATAGGCCGGTTTGGGATAATATGGACCATTTAAACTAAGTTGGATACTTAGATATTGTTCTGTGAAAATAAGTGTTAACTATATAAGATGTTTACCTATAGTAAAGTACGAGTTACCCCGGGTTTAAATAAGTTCTATGAATTGAAATTTCATGTTAGATGAGTTTACTCACGCTGGTTTCCAGCCTGACCCGGGTGTTACTTTGATGTAATGCTCGGGTCAGACCGAGTATTACAGATTTCCAGGTAAGGACGTTCTGGAGCTCAGGAGGCGAGATGGATGGCAGGAACGTATGGAGTTTGCCGCTGTGTATTTAAGAACTTATTGATAGTAGTCTGGGACAGATTGATAACTGTCTAGTCTATTTGTGTATATGTTGTAACTTTGATGTATTGAATGTAAAGTAACAATTACAGTTTTTCTTTGTATAAATGCTATTATTTGTTATTATATTTAGTCCGCTGCGAATGTGAGATGTTGTGTTTTCTTTCTTCTTTCTATTCTTCTTCTATCTCTTTCTTCTTTTCCTTAACAATTCGGAATTTACGGTTGAAGTTACATTCGTTTTCAAACAAAATGAATTCATATCCATTCTAGTTTATACCCAATTCAAATTGATACAAATTCAATTTATTTTAATTCTACTTCATTTTCAATTGATTCCATTCCATTAAATTTGCATTTCATATTTTCATTCGGTTTATTCTATTAACCATACAACTTTCATTCATAATTGCTCTTTTAGCTTAGTTTCAACTACTAACTCATTACGAATTCCAATTCACTTACAATTTCGAATTTGTCTTCAATTTCATTTACAATTGCAAATTATTCATTCATCCACTAATTCATTCATTTTCAATTTGAATCTCATTTCTATCAAATTACCAAATATTCTATAAGTTATTAACTTATTTACATTCCATTATGAATTTTATCTTTTATTCATCTTTCATTTATAATTATTCAATTCATTTCTTACAAATTTGAAACGAATTTCAATTTTCAATCTCATTTTATTTAATTGATTCACTTGCAAATTTATTCGTTCATTCACAATTTTCATTTATTTTCATAATTCAGTACTCAATTCCAGAGTCTTTTCAACATCAAAGCCATTTTGAAAACAATTCAAATTATCCTTTGAATTTTCCTAAAACCAAACCCAAATTTTCAAAACAACCTCCATTTAAAACAATTTGGCAGCAATTCCTCATTTGGAAACCCGAAAATGAACACCGGTGATGTCGCGATCATCATCGGAATTATTTTCCAGCGACCGAAAGAGTTTAGAGCTTTTCATTCCTTTCAAAATATTTTTCAAAACCTTCGAAATTCATTTTCAACTCCAAAAATGATTTAACTTTCCAAATCTCCAAAATTTTCAAGTTCCTTTCAAAACATTTCCAAAAACTTCTCTGGAATTCCGTTTCAAATTACAAATCACATTTAAAATTTATATTCTCAAATTCCTTTTGTCTGTGAATTAATTTCTTAACTTTGGAGTTATAATTCCAATTTCTTATTCAATTTCAATGATAATAATTTACTATTATTACTTTCCTAACAACCATGCAACCATATACTATAGTAATTCATAGAAAATGATTTCTTTTCTATACAAAAATAGTTTCGGGCAAAATTATCTCATTTACCCCATTTAAAACAATATTGTGCCGAATTGTTCTATATAAGTGTTTAGAGATCCCTATCGATAGAGTTGTACGGACAATACCGACCAGAATCCATATACCACTCAACAAACCAATCATCACAATATAAAACAATTTTATATTCAAATAACAAATACGCGCTCATATCTATTATTACACTCAACTCATTCTAGAGTACTACTGACTCTATCTCTAATGAGTAACACCCAACAGAGCAGGGTTGTCGCTTAACCATATGCTCTGATACCACTTTGTCACATCCCAAAATTTTTCGACTTTCGAAAATTCAACATCGATACTCACTTTATCGACTGCCGAGAAATCGAGTGCCGGAAACTCCAGTAGTGAGGGTTTTAAGAAAAAGAAATAGAAGAAAAGGTAGAAGAAGAAGGAAGAAGAAAGAAGAGAGAAGAACAACAACAGAACAGCATCAGAAACAGAACAATATCAGAATCTTACACATCGCAGCGGAACAATATATAATAGATAAATCAGTAATCTTTAAAACAAAGAACTATATCATTTTATACATACATCAATCATCAGAGTCAATATACAACAATGGACAGTTATATAACTTGTCCTCATACAGAATACACAGCGGAATAAATACTATCAGATACAAATACTACGTCTCGTCATCCAGCTTGCTTCCAACGCTCCAGAATATCCAGAATATCCTGATAATATAACTCTAGACTGCCCGTGTGGAAATTGGTGGGCACCCAGAGTTTAGAAGGGAAACAATAAACTCCGAGTCAGTCATGGTGACTGGTGTGAGATCGTAAAAACAGTTATTCTTTAAAATAAACAACAGGATAATTTTAAAGTCAATTCGAAATGCTTTTGGAAAATGAAACTACCATAAGACCTCCCGCCACACACACAATGCAAACGCAGAATTGGAGGAGATTTCTTCTTATGATAGTCAAAGATGCTTACTACGCAAAATCAAATCATTTTTGATATTATTATTAGTGCATAGTGTAGAAATCATTTCGAAAGTATAATATAAATCTTAGCCAGCATAGACATTTCGAACTATGCCTACTATAGCTACCATCCAAACAGTGGGGCGCCACCATAAGTGAATGATAGGTTCTACAACTAAATCCGTACAAAGCTCGTATTGTTTCTTTGGATTTCCAACAAATGGTCAGGCTAAGGAACTTCCTTTTCCACGATGGGTACGTCCCTGGAATAGACGACCCGAGAACCTAACCGGATCTCTGCCAACACAAGGCCGGGTTACCTCTGCAAAAATAGGTAACTACTGACACGCGTATGCCATCCCCCGATCGTCACCGATCTTCCCGAGGATCCCCGATTCGCAACAAACCACATAGATAATAATAATGCAGTAACCACAGAGGTTAAGTCTCTGGGCTCCATACCATGATACCACCTTTATCCAGAAGGAATGACATACACTAAGGGGCGCTACTCCTTAGAACCTTGCTGCATCCTTCCTGTTTCGACCATTTCCGGGGTGTGAGGCTCGACGAAGTCTCGTCCACAAAGCTACGCTTTCTCAAAAAGCCCTGCTTCGGGTCAAACAAAATGATCAACCTATGATCACAAAGATATAAGATCAAACAAATGATCATATCACGAATGATCAAACACTGATCATTTCACAGCAACACTCAGTATGCCACGTTACCAAATTGGGATATATCGCTGATAAATTTCAACTACATAACCTCTGAGCTCGTACGTCTCAGAGAAGGGTGTTAAGCTAAGAGAATAAATTCTCCGCCACCAACAGAAATGTATTTGAAAGAAATCAGCTCAATATCTCAAATTGTAACGTCAGACACACAATCCATATAAGTCTGTTCCGGGATCGAACAGAACCGAAGGCACTTCTCACGAAGCCCTTGCATTTCCGGATAATTTTCAATCACGTCCGGACTTCCCGTCACTAAGGGTGATAAAACCTCTAAACCGAAGATCAGTCGGTGTAGAGTAACTCGACGGTAATCCTTCCGTTTTCAAAAATATCCGGTCTTCAACACCGGTCTTCAAATGCAATTCATAACGACGTATCACATATTCGGAATGGGTTATACGACCCCATGGTCCTTTCCCGGCTAACCCGAATAGTGAGCGTATATTTAAAAATAAGTGTGGCATTCAAATTCATCCAATTCACAACAAATACCTATCTAAAGGTAATTATTGATAGTCGGTTATTTAACTATCAATAAAGATGCGCAACATCATCAGATTCCAAATAATTTTCCAAATTATTTTATCTTCAAAAATATCTTCACTAGATATAAAATTTCCACACTTAACCATTTGAAAACAATTTCACATCAATCTCCACACTTCAAAAATAAATCAATATTTATTTTAAACAACTTCGCTTTCTTTTATAAATTCCGTATTGAATTTATATTTTTCGAATATCTACTGATATTCGATTTTCAAATCGTTTTCAATATTCAATCTCAATTTATCTTTACAAGGATAAATTCTCAAAACGTTCATTTCATATTGGAAAAGCAATTCCATACTTATTAAACAATAAGTATTTCACAAATCATTTATTTTCAACACTTGGAAAATATTCTATATACTTAAATCAATATTAAGTATACATTTCATTCTTTAAGGAAATCATTAATTTCAACATCTATTTGAGTCAAAACGAATGTTGCGTAAAACATCGTTACGACGACTCGAAATCACTAGTATAGGGATTCGGATTTAGATAGATATATAAAACCCAATACTACATCAAAACATTTCCTTTCGGAAATCATTTACTATAACAACAGTGTTATAGTCCACCATTTCCTTAAATTTCTCGAAAACGTCTATTTCAACAAGAACTGCGGAAATCTATGCTTTCGATTCATAATACATTTTAAAATATCTTTAAAATGTTTAACTTCATTTTTAATATCACTTCTTCAAAAATGAATCCGTTTTATTCAATAATATATTCACGGTCCAGAGTTGTGAATATATCTTTTCTTTAAAAATCTTCTATATATAAATTTATCCAATTCAATCTATTTCGAATTTATAAACACGTCTATACATTCCATTTCTATTTTAATAACAACCTCGACTTATAAATCTTCTTTTTATTAACTTCTATATTTTACATATCAAAACAAGTGATTTCGTATTTATAAACAGCATTTGTAAATTCCAATTTCTATTTATAAGAACTTCAATATCAAATCAATTTCAATATTTATTTCTAAATTTATTTATCACTACTGAATAAATTCCTTATTTTTCTCAAATCATTCAATATTCCATTTTTAAATGGATTCTTCAAATTGAAATCATTTTACATTGATTTCACAACTTATTTCAATTTACCAATTAAATTTCAAACTGAATTTCCAACTTATCTTCTTTTAAATAAATTCCTTTTTAAGAAAATAAATTTCAATCGTTTCTTTCAATCTATTTTAAAAATTCAAATTTAAATTAATTTCTTCAATTTAAAATCACTGTTTTATGAAATCCATTTATTTAGCATTTTCACTTTATTCTGGAATTTATTCGATACGATTATAAAAACCACTTTTATACTTTTAAATTCTTTTCTTCAAAATTTCTTCAATTTCAAAAATTGATTCACTTAGAAATTTTCTACTTGAATTTCAAAAATTCAATTTCGTTTATCTTTGGAATCCAATGATATCAAACATCCGTTCAGCTAAATTTTTAGCTTTCAATCAATTTCCAGACATCGATTTGATCAATAACATCAATATAATCATTCACAGATATATACCACAGTATAAATAAAATAAATCAATGTGAGGGGTCCAGTTGGATCCCTCCAACCTGTTTCCCTGCATCCAAAGACGTTAGCACAATACCAATTCCGCTTCAGTACGGAATTATCGCGGTATATAGGTTTTTATAAATCCGCTTACTAACGGCGCAATAGGGTCTCATCCGCTATACGAGGCGGGAAATCAATCAATCCAATATATACATATGCCAATATGTATATACTGCTATATATATATATATCCTATTATATCTAATACCAACAATCCAAACAGTCAAAAAAATCAATCAATAACTGTAATCAAAATTTTCCTTCGAGTGAGAAAATCTCACCTTAGCATTTTATTTGGCAATCCATTTCCAATCCAATTTGTTTTCTTCGTCGTATTCGACCTCAGTTGACCTTGTATAAATATTAATAATTCTCATCAATATTCCAGTCAATTGACCATTTGAATTTTTTTATTTGAAAATTTAATTTAAACTAATACCTTTTATTCTCTAAATGAATCACTTTTTTTATATATAAATTGATTTAACTAAAAATTAAATTTTAAGACTAAATTTCTTTTAATAAATTCCATTTTGAAAACATATATATATCAAAACAAAAATCTATGTAAATTCAAAATTCTTTGCTACTTTTAAATCCCAACAGAAATAATCTCTTTTTCGTCTTCTGTTTCGTATACTTATAAAATCTGGAAACTGCATTTTCTTACTGTGACTTTATAATTTAATTAACTTGTCTTTCTAGTATCAAAATAAATAGAAGTAAATTTAGCTCGAATACCTCGTTTACAAACCCAGATCGAGACCCAATCTGTCGAAGCTCAGTCGACACTCGCGTGCGCTCGAGCCACCATAACTCGACTTCGTCCACGTTCAGCTCACTCCGACATGCCTCATCGTCGAACGCGACCCCACTGCTTCAGCCGAGAATCACTATGCCCTCCAGAGATCGCGACTTCAATCGCCTATCCTCGTTCGAACCCCCTGGCTTCATCTCGATCGAATTCGAGATTCCTGACAACCCTACATCTCGTGACTCCCTTCCTTGTCGTCGACGTGATGAGCCGAAGCTTCCAGCCCATGGCGTCGCTCCCCATCGCCATCGACCTCCACGCGAAATTGCTCGTTCGAACCCATCGTGAATCGCCTGGTAACCCGCGACATCCCCATTCGATCGCGCTCCTGCCGAGATCGAGAATACCCAGCTCGAATTCGTCGCGCTTGCCCTAACTGCTTAATTTTAAAAATGAATGAGGGAGGCCATTGTTTGGATTTCGTTCGAACTGAGATTTTTATTTTTAATGGGAAGCTCGGTTTTGTTTTAAAGAATGAGGGTGGTAATTTAAAATCGAACGAGATATGGCCTGCACGATTTGGTATCGTGATTCTAAGCGTGATTTTAGGCATAATTGAAGGGAGAGAATCGTACTGAGTTTTGACCAAGTTTAAAATTTTAAATTTAAATTCGAATTCAATTTTAAATTTCAATGCGTTTAACTGTCGTGTGCTCACAGGTTAACTCAAAAAAATACGAAATTGGAAGTCCGACAATAATACAATATTACAGACCCAATGGAACTGGTTTCGTCGAATTCCGAGACTGTGCCCCGGAACGTTGTATTTTAAATATCGACTGAACGATAAATTTTCAAAACTGAACAAATAACTGTAAACTTCAATTCTGAAGCTTCTATTATCTTCAGTGTTATCAATATGAATTTTAAAGCTTTTGAAATATTTTTCTTCAGCTTAAAATTGAAGATTCAAATTTTTATTCAATTCAATAGATTAAATTCTGAAATTAAATCGCCACTTTCAAAGTTATATCGGGGTTTCAAATTAAATCATCGTTCAAATATTTAAAATTAATTAAATATTCTCAATTTAATTTGTTCAAAATTCTGGGTCGTTACAGACTTCCCCCCTTAAAAGAATTTCGTCCTCGAAATTACAAGTTAGGAAAAATGTCCTTAACTCGTCTACTATTTTTCAACATCCAATAGTTTTATCAATTTATCAAAACAAATCTTCCTACTAAAGATTCGTTATCATTTCAACTAAATTTCCAACTTCAATTATAAGTTCAAAACAATATTGTTTAACTTCAAAATTCAAATTCGAGTTTAAATTCAAATTTTAAACTCTCAAAATTTCTCAAAAATTTTCTAACGCCCTAAATTTTCGAAAAATTTCGCCAGCGTCTCCTTTGCGCGGCTAATACGGTACTACTACAAAACGTCCCTACGGACTCTCAGATTTCAAAAAGAAAAAGAAAAAGCCAAGCGGCTAGAGAGAAATCATCAAAAACTCATATTATAATTTAAATACATACCTTTTCGAGCAAATTCGAATTCTCTTTCAACATTAAAATCCCAATTCCTTTACACCTGTATATCTTACTAGCCATTATATCTAGTTACATATATTCAAACTATTTTGCAAATTCGATTACAAAATTTTCAATATATGCTTATATATTTACGGTTGAAGTTACATTCGTTTTCAAACAAAATGAATTCATATCCATTCTAGTTTATACCCAATTCAAATTGATACAAATTCAATTTATTTTAATTCTACTTCATTTTCAATTGATTCCATTCCATTAAATTTGCATTTCATATTTTCATTCGGTTTATTCTATTAACCATACAACTTTCATTCATAATTGCTCTTTTAGCTTAGTTTCAACTACTAACTCATTACGAATTCCAATTCACTTACAATTTCGAATTTGTCTTCAATTTCATTTACAATTGCAAATTATTCATTCATCCACTAATTCATTCATTTTCAATTTGAATCTCATTTCTATCAAATTACCAAATATTCTATAAGTTATTAACTTATTTACATTCCATTATGAATTTTATCTTTTATTCATCTTTCATTTATAATTATTCAATTCATTTCTTACAAATTTGAAACGAATTTCAATTTTCAATCTCATTTTATTTAATTGATTCACTTGCAAATTTATTCGTTCATTCACAATTTTCATTTATTTTCATAATTCAGTACTCAATTCCAGAGTCTTTTCAACATCAAAGCCATTTTGAAAACAATTCAAATTATCCTTTGAATTTTCCTAAAACCAAACCCAAATTTTCAAAACAACCTCCATTTAAAACAATTTGGCAGCAATTCCTCATTTGGAAACCCGAAAATGAACACCGGTGATGTCGCGATCATCATCGGAATTATTTTCCAGCGACCGAAAGAGTTTAGAGCTTTTCATTCCTTTCAAAATATTTTTCAAAACCTTCGAAATTCATTTTCAACTCCAAAAATGATTTAACTTTCCAAATCTCCAAAATTTTCAAGTTCCTTTCAAAACATTTCCAAAAACTTCTCTGGAATTCCGTTTCAAATTACAAATCACATTTAAAATTTATATTCTCAAATTCCTTTTGTCTGTGAATTAATTTCTTAACTTTGGAGTTATAATTCCAATTTCTTATTCAATTTCAATGATAATAATTTACTATTATTACTTTCCTAACAACCATGCAACCATATACTATAGTAATTCATAGAAAATGATTTCTTTTCTATACAAAAATAGTTTCGGGCAAAATTATCTCATTTACCCCATTTAAAACAATATTGTGCCGAATTGTTCTATATAAGTGTTTAGAGATCCCTATCGATAGAGTTGTACGGACAATACCGACCAGAATCCATATACCACTCAACAAACCAATCATCACAATATAAAACAATTTTATATTCAAATAACAAATACGCGCTCATATCTATTATTACACTCAACTCATTCTAGAGTACTACTGACTCTATCTCTAATGAGTAACACCCAACAGAGCAGGGTTGTCGCTTAACCATATGCTCTGATACCACTTTGTCACATCCCAAAATTTTTCGACTTTCGAAAATTCAACATCGATACTCACTTTATCGACTGCCGAGAAATCGAGTGCCGGAAACTCCAGTAGTGAGGGTTTTAAGAAAAAGAAATAGAAGAAAAGGTAGAAGAAGAAGGAAGAAGAAAGAAGAGAGAAGAACAACAACAGAACAGCATCAGAAACAGAACAATATCAGAATCTTACACATCGCAGCGGAACAATATATAATAGATAAATCAGTAATCTTTAAAACAAAGAACTATATCATTTTATACATACATCAATCATCAGAGTCAATATACAACAATGGACAGTTATATAACTTGTCCTCATACAGAATACACAGCGGAATAAATACTATCAGATACAAATACTACGTCTCGTCATCCAGCTTGCTTCCAACGCTCCAGAATATCCAGAATATCCTGATAATATAACTCTAGACTGCCCGTGTGGAAATTGGTGGGCACCCAGAGTTTAGAAGGGAAACAATAAACTCCGAGTCAGTCATGGTGACTGGTGTGAGATCGTAAAAACAATTATTCTTTAAAATAAACAACAGGATAATTTTAAAGTCAATTCGAAATGCTTTTGGAAAATGAAACTACCATAAGACCTCCCGCCACACACACAATGCAAACGCAGAATTGGAGGAGATTTCTTCTTATGATAGTCAAAGATGCTTACTACGCAAAATCAAATCATTTTTGATATTATTATTAGTGCATAGTGTAGAAATCATTTCGAAAGTATAATATAAATCTTAGCCAGCATAGACATTTCGAACTATGCCTACTATAGCTACCATCCAAACAGTGGGGCGCCACCATAAGTGAATGATAGGTTCTACAACTAAATCCATACAAAGCTCGTATTGTTTCTTTGGATTTCCAACAAATGGTCAGGCTAAGGAACTTCCTTTTCCACGATGGGTACGTCCCTGGAATAGACGACCCGAGAACCTAACCGGATCTCTGCCAACACAAGGCCGGGTTACCTCTGCAAAAATAGGTAACTACTGACACGCGTATGCCATCCCCCGATCGTCACCGATCTTCCCGAGGATCCCCGATTCGCAACAAACCACATAGATAATAATAATGCAGTAACCACAGAGGTTAAGTATCTGGGCTCCATACCATGATACCACCTTTATCCAGAAGGAATGACATACACTAAGGGGCGCTACTCCCTAGAACCTTGCTGCATCCTTCCTGTTTCGACCATTTCCGGGGTGTGAGGCTCGACGAAGTCTCGTCCACAAAGCTACGCTTTCTCAAAAAGCCCTGCTTCGGGTCAAACAAAATGATCAACCTATGATCACAAAGATATAAGATCAAACAAATGATCATATCACGAATGATCAAACACTGATCATTTCACAGCAACACTCAGTATGCCACGTTACCAAATTGGGATATATCGCTGATAAATTTCAACTACATAACCTCTGAGCTCGTACGTCTCAGAGAAGGGTGTTAAGCTAAGAGAATAAATTCTCCGCCACCAACAGAAATGTATTTGAAAGAAATCAGCTCAATATCTCAAATTGTAACGTCAGACACACAATCCATATAAGTCTGTTCCGGGATCGAACAGAACCGAAGGCACTTCTCACGAAGCCCTTGCATTTCCGGATAATTTTCAATCACGTCCGGACTTCCCGTCACTAAGGGTGATAAAACCTCTAAACCGAAGATCAGTCGGTGTAGAGTAACTCGACGGTAATCCTTCCGTTTTCAAAAATATCCGGTCTTCAACACCGGTCTTCAAATGCAATTCATAACGACGTATCACATATTCGGAATGGGTTATACGACCCCATGGTCCTTTCCCGGCTAACCCGAATAGTGAGCGTATATTTAAAAATAAGTGTGGCATTCAAATTCATCCAATTCACAACAAATACCTATCTAAAGGTAATTATTGATAGTCGGTTATTTAACTATCAATAAAGATGCGCAACATCATCAGATTCCAAATAATTTTCCAAATTATTTTATCTTCAAAAATATCTTCACTAGATATAAAATTTCCACACTTAACCATTTGAAAACAATTTCACATCAATCTCCACACTTCAAAAATAAATCAATATTTATTTTAAACAACTTCGCTTTCTTTTATAAATTCCGTATTGAATTTATATTTTTCGAATATCTACTGATATTCGATTTTCAAATCGTTTTCAATATTCAATCTCAATTTATCTTTACAAGGATAAATTCTCAAAACGTTCATTTCATATTGGAAAAGCAATTCCATACTTATTAAACAATAAGTATTTCACAAATCATTTATTTTCAACACTTGGAAAATATTCTATATACTTAAATCAATATTAAGTATACATTTCATTCTTTAAGGAAATCATTAATTTCAACATCTATTTGAGTCAAAACGAATGTTGCGTAAAACATCGTTACGACGACTCGAAATCACTAGTATAGGGATTCGGATTTAGATAGATATATAAAACCCAATACTACATCAAAACATTTCCTTTCGGAAATCATTTACTATAACAACAGTGTTATAGTCCACCATTTCCTTAAATTTCTCGAAAACGTCTATTTCAACAAGAACTGCGGAAATCTATGCTTTCGATTCATAATACATTTTAAAATATCTTTAAAATGTTTAACTTCATTTTTAATATCACTTCTTCAAAAATGAATCCGTTTTATTCAATAATATATTCACGGTCCAGAGTTGTGAATATATCTTTTCTTTAAAAATCTTCTATATATAAATTTATCCAATTCAATCTATTTCGAATTTATAAACACGTCTATACATTCCATTTCTATTTTAATAACAACCTCGACTTATAAATCTTCTTTTTATTAACTTCTATATTTTACATATCAAAACAAGTGATTTCGTATTTATAAACAGCATTTGTAAATTCCAATTTCTATTTATAAGAACTTCAATA
The DNA here is from genome assembly GCA_030737815.1 of Allium fistulosum. Classification (NCBI taxonomy): domain Eukaryota; kingdom Viridiplantae; phylum Streptophyta; class Magnoliopsida; order Asparagales; family Amaryllidaceae; genus Allium; species Allium fistulosum. Next base: position 1,258,217,666 of record CM060904.1, read on the forward strand.
TCAAATCAATTTCAATATTTATTTCTAAATTTATTTATCACTACTGAATAAATTCCTTATTTTTCTCAAATCATTCAATATTCCATTTTTAAATGGATTCTTCAAATTGAAATCATTTTACATTGATTTCACAACTTATTTCAATTTACCAATTAAATTTCAAACTGAATTTCCAACTTATCTTCTTTTAAATAAATTCCTTTTTAAGAAAATAAATTTCAATCGTTTCTTTCAATCTATTTTAAAAATTCAAATTTAAATTAATTTCTTCAATTTAAAATCACTGTTTTATGAAATCCATTTATTTAGCATTTTCACTTTATTCTGGAATTTATTCGATACGATTATAAAAACCACTTTTATACTTTTAAATTCTTTTCTTCAAAATTTCTTCAATTTCAAAAATTGATTCACTTAGAAATTTTCTACTTGAATTTCAAAAATTCAATTTCGTTTATCTTTGGAATCCAATGATATCAAACATCCGTTCAGCTAAATTTTTAGCTTTCAATCAATTTCCAGACATCGATTTGATCAATAACATCAATATAATCATTCACAGATTTATACCACAGTATAAATAAAATAAATCAATGTGAGGGGTCCAGTTGGATCCCTCCAACCTGTTTCCCTGCATCCAAAGACGTTAGCACAATACCAATTCCGCTTCAGTACGGAATTATCGCGGTATATAGGTTTTTATAAATCCGCTTACTAACGGCGCAATAGGGTCTCATCCGCTATACGAGGCGGGAAATCAATCAATCCAATATATACATATGCCAATATGTATATACTGCTATATATATATATATCCTATAATATCTAATACCAACAATCCAAACAGTCAAAAAAATCAATCAATAACTGTAATCAAAATTTTCCTTCGAGTGAGAAAATCTCACCTTAGCATTTTATTTGGCAATCCATTTCCAATCCAATTTGTTTTCTTCGTCGTATTCGACCTCAGTTGACCTTGTATAAATATTAATAATTCTCATCAATATTCCAGTCAATTGACCATTTGAATTTTTTTATTTGAAAATTTAATTTAAACTAATACCTTTTATTCTCTAAATGAATCACTTTTTTTATATATAAATTGATTTAACTAAAAATTAAATTTTAAGACTAAATTTCTTTTAATAAATTCCATTTTGAAAACATATATATATCAAAACAAAAATCTATGTAAATTCAAAATTCTTTGCTACTTTTAAATCCCAACAGAAATAATCTCTTTTTCGTCTTCTGTTTCGTATACTTATAAAATCTGGAAACTGCATTTTCTTACTGTGACTTTATAATTTAATTAACTTGTCTTTCTAGTATCAAAATAAATAGAAGTAAATTTAGCTCGAATACCTCGTTTACAAACCCAGATCGAGACCCAATCTGTCGAAGCTCAGTCGACACTCGCGTGCGCTCGAGCCACCATAACTCGACTTCGTCCACGTTCAGCTCACTCCGACATGCCTCATCGTCGAACGCGACCCCACTGCTTCAGCCGAGAATCACTATGCCCTCCAGAGATCGCGACTTCAATCGCCTATCCTCGTTCGAACCCCCTGGCTTCATCTCGATCGAATTCGAGATTCCTGACAACCCTACATCTCGTGACTCCCTTCCTTGTCGTCGACGTGATGAGCCGAAGCTTCCAGCCCATGGCGTCGCTCCCCATCGCCATCGACCTCCACGCGAAATTGCTCGTTCGAACCCATCGTGAATCGCCTGGTAACCCGCGACATCCCCATTCGATCGCGCTCCTGCCGAGATCGAGAATACCCAGCTCGAATTCGTCGCGCTTGCCCTAACTGCTTAATTTTAAAAATGAATGAGGGAGGCCATTGTTTGGATTTCGTTCGAACTGAGATTTTTATTTTTAATGGGAAGCTCGGTTTTGTTTTAAAGAATGAGGGTGGTAATTTAAAATCGAACGAGATATGGCCTGCACGATTTGGTATCGTGATTCTAAGCGTGATTTTAGGCATAATTGAAGGGAGAGAATCGTACTGAGTTTTGACCAAGTTTAAAATTTTAAATTTAAATTCGAATTCAATTTTTAATTTCAATGCGTTTAACTGTCGTGTGCTCACAGGTTAACTCAAAAAAATACGAAATTGGAAGTCCGACAATAATACAATATTACAGACCCAATGGAACTGGTTTCGTCGAATTCCGAGACTGTGCCCCGGAACGTTGTATTTTAAATATCGACTGAACGATAAATTTTCAAAACTGAACAAATAACTGTAAACTTCAATTCTGAAGCTTCTATTATCTTCAGTGTTATCAATATGAATTTTAAAGCTTTTGAAATATTTTTCTTCAGCTTAAAATTGAAGATTCAAATTTTTATTCAATTCAATAGATTAAATTCTGAAATTAAATCGCCACTTTCAAAGTTATATCGGGGTTTCAAATTAAATCATCGTTCAAATATTTAAAATTAATTAAATATTCTCAATTTAATTTGTTCAAAATTCTGGGTCGTTACACTAACCTTAGTTACACACCTTATTTTATCTTTTCAGATCTTACAGGAGGGACAAATGTACTAGTCATTTCTGTATACTTAGTTTATTATTACATTCCATATTCTTAAAGAAATATTCCCATTATTGTTTAAGTGTTATAAACAACTTCTCTTAACTGTTTCTTTAAACTCTTAGTAAAACTTTCCAAATCATCTTTAAAGTACTAAATTGTTTATTTAAATATATTTATAAACTATTCGGAGAAGATTAGTTGAGTTCAAATCTATATTTTAAAGATATTTATAAACTATTCGGAGAAGATTAGTTAAGTTTAAATCTATATTTTAAAGTTTATTAAAACTGCTGTAGAAAAGTGCTACGAAAAGTGCTTTTAATAGCTTATTTGATTAAAATAACTTTTCTATCATTTGAAAATCTATATTTATAACTCAAATCTCTTTTAAAACATTTTAACATATTTATAAAATTTATTTCATATTTTTTTACATGTAAAATATTCATTTAAATATTTTTTACACTTTGGTCACTTAACTGCAAAAGCGTGATTTCCTTGAAAATTTGATTTGGTCATATCTTAATATCTACAAGATGAAATCTTGGTTTTTCTTTTCCATTTGAAACTATGGTTATAACGATCTGGAAATTCTTATTTCAAAGATTTTCGACTCAATTTGCATCATACACATTAATTTAAAGTTACGGGTCGAAAATTACGAACTGCCGCTACGTGGTAGACTCGATTTTGACCATTTTGGTGAATTGTTTCGGAACTTGTCCGAAAACTTCAAAATTGTTTTACAACCATTTTAAAAAATATTTTAACTCATTTAAAACTCTATTCTATCATTAAATCATATTTTTACCTCTATATCACATATTTGAATATAATATTATTTTAATATTCATTTTAAACCTTTTCAAAAATCATTAAGTTATTTACTTTTCCTAATTTACCACTTAAGCATATTTTTAAAGTTATTAACTTTAAAATCCAAAACATTTACTTTAATTTTTTAGCTTTAACTCTTTGTTTTCAAATCAATAACTAACTTTTCTAAAACGAATTCTTTTCTATAATTAATTTGAAAAGAGACTTAACTAAGACAAGTATGTCACATATAATTCTAAACAAATATGTCCCAAATCAACTATAAATAATTATGAGTAATAATGTAGTCATAACTAACTTTAATTAAAGTGTTGATAAAATCAACATTAACAAATCATCCATTCATCCAATATTCATCCATATAACCAAATCTTTTCTAACAACCATATTTTCAACCAATAGTGTCAAATCAACATATTTTCATTGGATATAAGCATGGGTATCATAACAACAATCAATATAATTTCAATATATAAAGAGCTTACTCACCTTCATTTTTGCAAATCCTTTCACTACAAATTAAAGTATCATTCCTTTGCTTTATCACTACACAATGACACGTACAAATGGAGATGTAGCTTGCTTAAAGGGATGGAGTGCTTGGACTAAAGGGTTCGGCCTTGGGTGCTTTGGTTTGTGGGAGTGGGTACGCATGTTTGTGAAGTGGGTAGGCTCGAGTGTGTGGCTTGTGGGCTCGGGTTGGGGAAATGTTCGAGTTTGGGTGGAGTGTATGGGTGTGTGGTGGGTTTTGGAGGTGGGTACAAATGTGGATAGGGGTGTAGGATCAGGTGGAGGTAGGTTTGGGGCTCGAGTATGGCGTGTGGGTGTGTATGGCCTTTGGGTAGGGGTAGGCTTGGGTACGTGGGCTTTGGGGGGGTGGGTGCATGTGTATGGGATCGGATTTGGGTGTAGGTGCATGGGTGTGGGGGTTTGGCCTTGGTGGAGGTGGGTATGTGTGTAGGTAGGGGGTATAGGAAGTTAGGTGAGTGGTTTAGGAGGTAGGAGTGTTGGATGCCATGGAAGAGATGGTGTAACGACCCGATATTTTCAACCATTCACATCCATTATAAGTGTATAGGTAGACACTCATGCCGGAGTTGAATTGCTCAAAATACCGCGTTGTAATTAAAATTTGGCAAATATCAGAATATACAGTAAATAAATATAATCACAGATCACAGACACAGAGTAAAATAATGCAGCGGAAGTAAAAGAAATAGTAGTTCATGAAGCTACTATATAAATATATCAGAGTACATAAGATACAATAGAAGAAATAGAGTACAACGGAAGTATAAATAAGATAACCAAGTACAAGCTGACCAGAGCAACATAACTGAAGTCGATAGAACAAGACTAGCAGATAATCTCCAGCGATTCAAATCTCCAGAAGGTGGAAATCCAAATCTGTGAATACTCAGGCTGACCCGAGCGTAAAGCAAAACACAAACACTCGAGTCAGGACAATATATACTTATATAATATAAACCAACTCAAGTGAACTGTAATAAGGTACAAGTAACTTAAAGAATGCTTGGGACCGCCCATTCTTTAAGGATCCGTTAAACTATCTACTATGTAGTAATATTCGCTATTATAATAATGTCTAATCAGTAAAGTATAATCATATAGAAAATAGCGTTAAGGGGATGGAGAACCTTAACGCGGTCGGATCTTAAAATCATAATCGTAGTAAAGCTCGATATGGTAGGTGACACGGCACAACTAGGCAATGCCAGGGTAGATATACCAATTACACATCCGGACTAGTGGTGACGCATAGCAGCCACTACCGCCCACCTCGAACAACACTCCCAATCAAGGGTGGCCACCAAATCAATCACAAGTAATAGAATGGTATCGAAGAAGTGTGTCCGATAAGAGGTGCTACCTCCTTGGTCCGTCAATCGCTCCTGTTTTAGCCACCTTATGCCAACTCACGGGAGTTGGGTCCACGTAACATACCTTAAGAACGTCGCCACCATCCTACTTCATTCTGGAATCTCCACCGCGTACACGGTTGTCAAAGTGGTTTTCGGTATCGACAGAGAGTATGTCCATATCCGATCCCGGTCTCTTTGCCAACCAATCGTTATTATAACCTGTGGTTATAACTTTTAAAAACAATACTTTACTTCAAAATAAGATATCATTTCAAAATCATGTCTTTATCAAAATAAAGATTTATCATTTCCAAATCATTTCAATATTCTAAAATATCGTATCCTTTCAAACTTCTTTTCAAATCATTTTAATACATCAAAATATTATATCTTTTCAAACTTTATTTCAAATCATTTTTATATATCAAAATATCATACCTTTGATAGTTATACTTCGAAACCAAAATCATTTTATTTCTAAACTATGTTCATTTCAAAACAACATCATTTCCATTTCAAACATATATTCACCTTTCAAATAGTCTATACTTTCAAAGTTATAACTCTTTTGAAACAAAACATTTGAAATCATTATACTTTGAAAATCACAGCATTTCGAAATCATATATTTAAAATCATCTTTTAATTCTATACATTTACAACTTATTAAATTCAAACCATCAAATTTCAATTCAATTACAGTTTACCAACAAACCGTTTCAAATCTTATCAATTCCCAATATAGATTAAATCCACAAAATACAATATTCAATCTTTAGTATATTTCAAAACTTTAAATCTCCCACATTTCATAAATCCAATATCATTTAAATAAACTCAATTAATATATACTTCAAATATTCATTTATCAAATAAATTAAATAAGTCAGAAATCAAGTATCATTTCAAACTCATTTCACAATATCAAAATATTATTCAAAACACCATTCATTTTTATTCATTTAAATCCATTCATTTTATTAAATTTAAATACCATTTTAAACTCACATTAGAAATCAAATTCTTCCACTTAAATATCTCTTCATTATCTTTAGAAATTTAACATTTAATTTCCCAAAATTATATCATTTTCCAGAGATTATTTTTCATTAAAATTAATTTAAAACAACAAAATATAGTTTCCGTAGCACTTATAAAATGCTACGTAAAGTTATAGTTTAAAACAGTTAATTAACACGATCATTTAAATACCTTTATTTCTATGATTTTATAAAAATCAAATTTCCATACAAAAATCAAATTTAATAACAATTAAATTTTCATTTCTTTAATTAAATTATTAACTTAACAACTAAGTTTAAATTTCCAAAAATATAATTAAAATTTCACTTTTAAACAAATTTCACAAAATTCAATTTAAGTTATATTTCCAAATTCAGCTTAAATGTTCATTTATTCCATATTTTAATTTATACAAAATCATTAACACCTTTAAAACATTATTATTACTTAATAAAAATCATTAAATTCATCTTTAAATCAAATTTGTCATATTTTCTTACTTTACAAAAATTCCATTTATAAACAAAATCATAAATTTCAAAATTAACTTATATTTCAAATTCTACTTCACCATTTACTTAATTCACTTATTTAATTTGTAGAAAATCACAAATACTTTATAGAAATCATTTTAATGAAATTTAAATCAAAATACCATAATATTTACATTAAAAAAAGTATTTTAAAAATTTCAGAAAAATATATAAACCACGGGTCTGTATATAATTTTCTAGCCTAGGTCAAGTGATACGGATATGTATCATTTCAATCCGCAGTTTACAAAGAAAAACCGGGTTTTATCATTTCAAACCCGCAATCCCAAGTAATATAAATAAATAAATAAAAACCGTTCAGGCCTATCATTTCAGCCCATAACGATTTTTCCTTATTCTAAAGTCCGTTCGGGTATGTATCATTTCAACCCATAGTGATTCTAATCTACAGGGAACTTGCAGTGTGATAAACTGATATAAATAAACAGAATAGCATGAGATAACAGTAATAGATGATATAACATATGTAATAACAGGGGTAAACATTATATGATCATAATATAACAGTTACAACAGGATGATATAATTTTACAGATTCAAATGGTGTCAGTTTACTAGTTATATAAGTACACATTGTCTGGTGAGAATTACTCACTTGTTAAAAGCTGGAGATAGCCACCAAAGCACACAATACAAAGACTACGAAGGCACGACAACTTGAATATGATTTGAGTGAGAGAGCCAAAGATGAATCTCCTTGGATACATTTGAACAAACAATAAAACAATATATAAGTTTCAACACAAGATACCATTAACAATGCTAGAATTGGATGCATAAAACAAAGCCAAAGTGTTTGCACTTGCTTTCTACCATCTATGCTTCAGTTATGATCTGAAATGGCACGGCTACATCATGGTTTTAGATCAGGTTTGTGTTCCTAAAGGTCGGTCATAGCATGGGAAAATGATGGAGCAAAGGTTTGTGAGCACGAAACAACAACTACAAGGCAACACGCACTGTTTTCAAGGAACTAAAGGTCACGGCCAAGCACTCCAAGTCACGGACAGTCTTCAGGTGGTCAACTACAGGTGTGGCAGAGGTGTATGGGTTAGGAAAAGGCTGGTGGTGGTGGTGTATGGGTCGGCCTAACCTAGAGAAAGTGGTGCAACATTTGGTGATGTAGAAACTACCAATACAAGGCAAAAGCATGAGTTCAAGGCCACTACAAGGCTCGGGCAAGGCATGGAGGGGCATGGCCATGGCTCAGGGGGTCAGGTGGTGATGTGGCATGATGTGTCAGGTCTGTAATAGGTGGTGGTGGTGATATATGGTCAGCCATGTGGTGGAGAGAGGTGATGGAAGGTGGATGGCTCGGCTTGTATGCATATAGGTGATGTTTGTGCAACTTTGGTGGAGTTTCATCACATAGGGGCTCGGCTATGGCATGGGAAGGTGCTGGAGGTGCTGTTGTTCAGAGTGGGTGGTGGTGGAGGTGGCCAAGGTGGAGGAGGAAGGAGGCCGATCCAATAGAGATGAAGAAGGCAAGTGCAAATCACAAAAGAAAACAAAGAAAACATGAAAAGAAAAGATGTTTTTTTTTACCAAATTTTTGAATAACAAGGAGATGGCCGTATTTTTTTTGTTGAGGAATGTTTGAGGAAGTGTAATTCACGTGAAAATGAAGATGAGGCTGAAGAGAATTGAAGTATACGGCCAAAATCAATAAAGAGAGGAGTTGGGAAAATGAAAGGTCGGAAGAGGAAAAGACTTTGGAAATCTAAGAGTTTCAAGTCTTTTCAAATTTCCACAAATTCATTTTAATTTTATAAATACATAACAAGGCTGATAATAAAGATAAATAAACTCAGAAAATAAAATAAATAAGAAAAGAAAATAAATAAATTTAAATAAAAATCAGATAAATAAAGAAAATGGCAATATATACATAACTAGGCTTTATAAATTTGAAACGAATTCAAATGAACTTTAGACAATCTTTATGTACTTGAAAAAAATTTATAAATAAAGATAAGAACACACAATAAAAATTAATTCACAAAAATAAATAAATAAAATTTAATTAAATATAATTTAATGAAGAAAATAGCAAAAAAATGGAAACTAGGCTTTATAAATTGAAATAAATTCAAGTATACTTTAGAAAAATTATATTATCATTTTAAAAATATTAAAAGACATTAAATAACCTATTAACACATATTAAAACAAAATATGACAATAAAAATATAATTTATATGATTTAAAATAAATAATATTGCAAAATAAACAGTTTATACACAAAATTGAAAATTACATAACTTCTACAATTTAACTCCGTTTCCAACGAAACGAAAAGCTGTATTCAAGTTATTAAATCTATTTTCATAATAAAAGATAAAATTTAAGAATTTTAATATTTAAATTTAAAAGTTAAAAGTCAAAGTTTGACCAGTTTGACTAGAAATCCATTTTTCAGTAAAATATCCAAATTACACCATTTTGAAATTATAATTCACCTAATAATTAAGTTTTATTTTAAAAATGAAATGTTTGAAATAGAACAAGTTTAAATAATTTAAAATTAAAATAAAGTCAAAATTAAAATATATGCAAAATCTAGGGTTGTTACAGATGGAGAAAGTGAAGAAATGGTGAAGAATGAAGTGAACAAATGAAGAGAAAGAAGGTGTTATTTATAGTTGAAGCTTTTCTACTCAAATTACCTTACTAACCTTAGCAAATTTGAATTTTCAACCACCTTTTATTTCCTTTCAAAAGCAAGAATGGACATGGAAGAGATGGATTTTAATGAGATGAGATATATGGATTTGAGATTTGTGAAATGAAATAATTATGCATTTTTCATTTTACTAACAAAATTCATAAAAATAAAATGCTCCTTTTCCCTCATGATTTTGACTCTTAAGTACATTAGCATTTAAGAAGAAAGGATGTTTGAGTATTTATTTGAAATGATTATGTTTAGTAAAGGATCTTACTTATCTTAACATATCACATCAAACTCTTTCTTATTTTATTTACTTTTCAAAAGAAAACCCTTTTTGGAATTATTTGCTAATGTAAAAGTTAACAAGTGTGTAGGTTGTAAGTTTAAAAGAAAATCAGGTTGCAAAAATGTCGAAACAACTTCTGTTTGGTCATCGGTCGTTAACTTGAAAAACGATCGTTGGTCATATTTTGACATTTTTATTAAACTATTTATTTATGTAAACCAAACTTGAAAATAAGTTACTTATCATCTTTAAATAATTAAAACAAGTTTATATGATTTATAAAACTATATTTAATAATAGTAAAATTTCATTACGAAATATGACATCGAATTGACAAAATGCGATGAAGTTTGAAAATCTTTGTAAAAAAGAGTTTATATATATATTTAAAACTTTTATAAATCAATTATTATTATTAAATAACTATTAAAAAAATTATTTACCAATTAAATTTTTTATTATTATATATCCAATTTTATCGAAGACCGACTTTTGTCACTTTTACGATGAAAATCAAACTTCTTGATTTTGTAGTCAAATTCTAAAAATAAGTTTACCATTCTTATTTATCACATAAAATATGATTATTAAGTTTGAAAATTCTATATCTGAATATTTAAATTAAATTAATCATCCCATTTTCAAAGTGGTAAAATTACGGGCCGTTACACGTATAATAGTTATATAAACACTAATCGATCTACGATACCAATGTGCGTTTAAATCAGATTTGAATGCAACGAATATTATTTGGGCTTGGATAATTTTTGTAAGGCCTAGAAGAAGGCTTTGGTAGACGGTTATAGATGACCATAGTGAGGCTAGCCATATATTGATATGGTAACTGGATTTTAAATGATAAAAAATGAGAGAATGGGTAAGAGAAAAAAGAAGTTAGATCCACCTTTTACTCTTTTATTTTTCCTTTATATAAGCCACCTCTCCCTCACTTGTAACGGCCCATTATTTTGGACCATTCAAATCGACAATAAATCCACACATGTCGGACTTGAATAATTCAAAATAATATATTGTTAATTTAAATTTGGCAAACTCAGAATATACAGTAAATAAATCAATCACAGAATCACAGACACAGAGTAATACAATAATATGCAACGGAATAGATAAAATAGTAGTTCATGAAGCTACTATATAAACATCAGAGTTAGAAATAAAATACAACAGAATATCTCAAATGCAGTGAAGTCTCCAGTACAACAGATGACCTCTCTGAACAGATCAACTAGGAAAGCTGGAAGCTGAGTCGATAGTTGGATCTCCAAACGAAGCTCCAAACTCCAAAGGTGAGTCTCAGATGCTGTATCACTCGGTCTGACCCGAGCGTAAAGCAAAACACAAAACACTCGAGTCAGGATTAACATTCTTATATCAATAAATCTAACTCAAGTGAAATATCAACTGAAATACAAGTAACTTAAAGGATGTTTGGGATAACCATCCTCTAAGGATCCATGGAACTATCTACAATGTAGAAATATACACTATAACACCGTGGTCATTTCAATTTTATTTACACTTCAAACCCAAATATCATTTCATTTCAAAATATATATTTCCAAAATAGTATATATAGGTTAAATTATTTATAATTTCCTCAAGTCTCACAAATCGATTCAAATCAACTAAAATTCCAATTCAAATTTATTCAAAGCTCAATTCATCAATTCAATTCAGTTCTAAATAAACCATTTAAATTTCAATATATTTCAAAGCTTTAATATTCAACTTTTCAAAGTTAAATTTAACAGTTTCATATAGCTCTTGATTTAACTTCATTATTATTTAATCAGGGAATATTCACTTAATAAATTCAATATCATTTAACTAGCCTTAAATTACATTCTACTAAATATTTCCTTAAATTTATTTAAACAAGAAATATTCATTAAAATGCTTAAATCAAACCCAAATTATAAATCATATCTTAAATCTCAATTTCAATAAGTTTCAAATCGGTTTAATTAAATAAAATTCTTTAATGAATAAAATTTCAACTAAATTCAAGTTATCTTCCCAACCTTAACTTATTCAAATTATTACCAAAAATCTATTTTGAAATATAAATTTTATACTTAAACATATTATATGTATTAAATCCATCTTAATTAAATTAAATATCCTTATTTAATCTATATATATCATTACCATTTATATGTAATAATTTAAGAATCAACTTTTATTTAAAACCATATATTTCTTTCCAAAACCATAGAATTTATTTTCAAAATATTTATATATGGACCGACGGTGTCAGTATATAATTTCCTATCTATGGTCAAGTGATACGGATATTTATCATTTCAATACGTAAATTTAAATACATACGGGTAGATATCATTTCGACCCGCAATCCCAAATTCAATTCAATGAAAATCGCTTGGGTTTATCATTTCAACCCATAACGATTTTCTCCTATTCTACAGATCGTTCGGGTATTTATCATTTCAACCCATAGTGATTCTATACTAACAGGGAACTTGCAGAGTGATAACAGATTTGGTAATAAAATAACAACAGTAACAAGCATATATCATCAATATAAATAACAGATAATGGTGTCAGATGTCACAAGTGAACATATACAGATAATGGCATATATATAACAATGTAAATAACTAGCACCAGCATAATTCAATTGACCTTTCAATTGAAATCAAATTTAATAAATATAAGAACATTAATCGTGAGTGATTGCTCACCTTTCGAGGCTAGAGGATAGACAAAGAAATGAGCTACGAATTCCAAGGCAATGCTAGATGGACACGATTCGGTGAAGGAAACAGGCACGACGGACAAAGCTGATAGATTGGAAATCAAGGACCAAATCAGTTTGATAAAACAGCACTTTTATATATTATTATTTTTATTATCATTTCCATAAAAATCAATATTAAATTTGAAACGGATATTAAAATAACACATATATATATAACTAAAATCATTGTTTTAATTAAGCACGTAGAATAAAACAACATATCTATACCTATAACCTATAATGCTTAATTATATATCCAGCCATATGATAACATATATATAATACTATATATGTATCAACTTACCCATCATGATTTAAAATATTATAACATGCTTACAAATCAATACTTAAATTGACAATATATATACATATATATATATTATATATCTCTAACTAACGTAAATCTATATATGTATCGACCATCATATCCTAACTTACACAATCATATATATTAATTTGACGTACATACTAGATATTTATATATATGTTACATATGCAGATTTGATATTCACAGCATCATATGCAGACTCATGGGTAAACTACCAATAATGTACTATACATATTAATATAAACTCACAGACAAAAATAAATAAGTAACTAAATGTATGCTAAATCCGACCTTGTAAATCAACATGCAAACTAACACATTATTAGGTAACCATTAAAACTTCGTGATATATAAAACTACTCTATATATAGGTATGTTCAGCAAACAAAATTTAACTAAACAAATAAGTATACCAATACATTACTGTAACCTTAAAAAAAATTAAACAACACATACCTAACTAACGTGACATGCATATAACTAATATATATCTAAAACTGCTTTGTAATATAATATATAGGAACACTTATACAGGCTTAAAAAAATTTATATGCGACTATAAATCCCTTGGCAACATCCCATAACATAAATGTATATACACGACAAAATAAAACATATATACAACCCTATATACTTATATAAATGGTTCGAAAGCCTTATATATGTAAACAAGATTGTACTATAAAATTTATAAGCTTATGAAGTGTATATATATTGTTGGAAAGATAATCATTATATAGAGTAATAGTATAAATATATATATAAAACTAATATAAACATATAACACTTTTACTTCAGTAATACGAACAGAAACAAATCATACTTCTGAAATATATATATATATATATAAACTGTAACATCCCAGAATTTTCGACTTTCGAAAATTCGACATCGATACTCACTTTATCGACTGCCGAGCCATCGAATGCCGGAAACCCGAAAAGTTATGGTTTTAAAAAGAAGAAAAAGGTAGTAGAAGAAGAAAAGAGTAGAAGAAGAAGAGAAGAACAACAAAACAACATCAGATACAGAAACAATATCAGAATCTCACATATCGCAGCGGAACAATATATAATAGATAATCACTAGCCATTTAAAACAAAGAATTTTATCAGTTTTTATACATACATCATTCAGAGTCAATATACAACAATGGACAGTTATATAAACTTGTCCTCATACAGAATACACAGCGGAATAAATACTATCAGGTACAAATACTACGTCTCGTCATCAGCTTGCTTCCAAAGCTCCAGAATATCCCGATAACCTAACTCTAGACTGCCCGTGTGGAAATTGGTGGGCACCCAGAGTTTAGAAGGGAAACAATAAACTCCGAGTCAGTCATGGTGACTGGTGTGAGATCGTAAAACAGTTATTCTTTATAACAACAAAATAATTTTAAAGTCAAGTTCGCAATGCTTTTGGAAAATGAAACTACCATAAGACCTCCCACCACACACACAATGCAAACGCAGACTTGGAGGAGATTTCTTCTTATGATAGTCAAAGATGCTTACTACGCAAAATCAAATTCTTTTTGATATTATTATTAGTGCATAGTGTAGAAAACATTTCGAAAGTATAATATTAATCTTAGCCAACATACGACCAGTATCGTATGCCTACTATAGCTACTATGTTCAATAGCAGGTTACCGCCACATTCCATAGCAGGTAATACAACTAAAACCGTACAAGTCACGTATTGTTTCTTTGGATTTCCAACAAATGGTCAGGCTAAGGAACTTCCTTTTCCACGATGGGTACGTCCCTGGAATAGACGACCCGAGAAATAACCTAACATTACGGTTAGATCTCTGCCAACACAAGGCCGGGTTACCTCTGCAAAAATAGGTAACTACCGACACGCGTATGCCATCCCCCGATCGTAACCGATCTTCCCGAGGATCCCCGATTTCCAACAAACCACATAAATAATAATGCAGCAACCACATAGGTTAAGTATTTGGGCTCCATACCATGATACCACCTCTATCCAGAAGGAATGACATACACTAAGGGGCGCTACTCCCTAGAACCTTGCCGCATCCTTCCTGTTTTGACCATTTCCGGGGTGTGAGGCTCGACGAAGTCTCGTCCACAAAGCTACGCTTTCTACAAAGCCATGCTTCGGGTCAAACAAATGATCAACCTATGATCATTAAGATATAAGATCAAACAAATGATCATATCGCGAATGATCAAACACTGATCATTTCACAGCAACACTCAGTATGCCACGTTACCAAATTGGGAATATATCGCTGATAAATTTCAACTACATAACCTCTGAGCTCGTATGTCTCAGAGAAGGGTGTTAAGCTAAGAGAATAAATTCTCCGCCACCAACAGAAATGTATTTGAAAGAAATCAGCTTTATATCTCAAATTTGTAACGTCAGACACACAATCCATACAAGTCTGTTCCGGGATCGAACAGAACCGAAGGCACTTCTCACGAAGCCCTTGCACATCCGGATAAATTTCTAATCACGTCCGGACTTCCCGTCACTAAGGGTGATAAAACCTCTAAATCGGAGATCAGCCGATGTAGAGTAACTCGACGGTAATCCTTCCGTTTTCAAAAATATCCGGTCTTCAACACCGGTCATCAAATGCGATTCATAACGACGTATCACATATTCGGAATGGGTTATATGACCCCATGGTCCTTTCCCGGCTAACCCGAATAGTGAGCGTTTATTCAAAAATAAGTGTGGCATTCAAATTCATCCAATTCACAACAAATACCTATTTAAGGTAATTATTGATAGTCGGTTATTTAACTATCAATAAAGATGCGCGACATCATCAGATTCCAAATAATTTTCCCAAATTATTTATTTTCCAAAATATCTTTACTAGATATAAAATTTCCATACTTCAAAAATAAATCAACGTTTATGTTTAAACAGATTCCCTTTTCTTTTATAAATTCCATAGTGAATTTATATTTTTCAAATATCTACTGATATACGATTTTCAAATCGATTTCAATATTCATTTTCGATTTATCTTTACAAAGATAAATTCTCAAAAACATTTCGTTCCATTTTGGAAAACATTCCATACTTATTTAATAATAAGTATTTCACAAATCTATTTATTTTCAACGTTTGAAAATATTCACTATACTTAAATCAAATTTAAGTATAAATTCATTCTTTAAGGAAATCATTCTTTTAAGCACATTTATTTGAGTCAAAACGAATGTTACGTAAAACATCGTTACGATGACTCAAAATCACTAGTATAGGGATTCGGAATTAAGATAGATATTTAAATCCCAATACTATATAAAACATTTCCTTTCGGAAATCATTTACTATAACAACAGTGTTATAGTCCACCATTTCCTTATTTTTCGAAAAACATCTATTTCAACAATGAACGTTGAAATATATGCTTTCAATTCACAATACATTTTAAAATATCTTTAAAATGTTTAACTTCATTTTTAATATCACTTCTTCAAAAATGAATCCATTTTATTCAATAATATATTCACTGTCCAAAATCGTGAATATACTTCACTTAACTAAATTTCAATCTTTTCTACACATTTTATTTCAATAATAATTCGCTATCCAAAATTTCGAATATATCTCCTTTAATAATCTCCTATATTGAATTCATCAAATTTGATTGATTTTCGAATTTATAAAACAACGTTTATAAATTCTATTTCTCTCTTATAACAACTTTGATTTATAAATCTTCTTTATTAACAATTCGATTCATAACTCAAATCTTATACCAATAATCCATATTATAAGTTAAATACGTATAATTCCTTTATCTTACAAAATCATTTCCATTTATAAGTTCACAATTTATAAATTCCATTTATTTATAAATTCTTAAAAATTCATTTTTACGCTTATAAAAACTCGTTTTATAATACCAACATTTTAGAGTTATAAATATCAATCTTGTACATCTTTTACATATATCGTTTTAATAATTCAAAAATTCCAATTAAAACCATTTTATAAATTTCTTAACTATTTATTTCAAAAGAAATTACCTTTTAGTTATAATTCACAAATCTTAACTTTTATAACTTTAAAGTTTTTACGTTTATTAATCAATTCAAAAATTCCATAAAACGTATATTTTCAAAAATCACTTTAAAATCCTTTTAAAGTAAAAGTCGTTATTTTTAAACTTCAAAAGTTGAATCCGATGATGCAACAACACCAATTAGTCAATCACAACAACAAACATCATATATCAATATGATAACAGAATATACATCAATATCTGTAAATAAATAAATACAGTTGAGGAATCCAATTGGATCCCTCCAACCTGTTTCCCTGCATCCAAAGACGTTAGCACAATACCAATTCCACTTCGAGGTGGAATATCGCGGTATATGGCTTTTATAAAAATAATCCGCTTACTAACGGCGCAATAGGGTCTCATCCGCTATACGAGGCGGGAAATCATCAATCCAATATATACATATGCCAATATGTATATATTGCTATATATATATAGATATATCCTACTATATCTAATATCACATCCAATAGCAATCATCAATCAATAACTGAAAAATCAAATTTCATTTGAGTGAGAAAAATCTCACCTTTGATTTTAATTTGCAATCCCATTTTCGTTCCAGATTGTTTTCTTCACAGTTTCTAACCTTGTATAACAATTTATACAATATATTAATATTCGAATAAATTGACTAATTTAAATTTCAATTGATAATTCAATTTACCCGTAATTTATTTTTATTGTAAATAAATACCTTTAAAGTTTTGGCAAATCTCTTTTAACAAATATTTTCTAGTTACCAAAAATTTCATAAGTTAAATAAATTGATTTCCATTTTATAAACTTAATTTAACTAATTCTTTATTTAAACAAACAAGTAAACTTCCCTAACTAACATTTTTCTTTACTGTTAACTTATTCACATATACGTATATATAAAAATCTATTTCAATCTGCATATTTATTTAACTTTACTGTAAATCAAAAACTCAATATACATATTATTATTATTTTTCAAATTAGATCAAAACTGTTAATACCTTAATGCCAAAATGCGAACCCAGGTCGTCGAACGTTGGAACGCCATCAAGATGCTTCCTCGATCGATCAATTAGTGAAGCCGAGCCCATGCCATGAGTTCCCCCCCCTCTTCCATCGCCTCGCGACTTCGAAACCCACGCGAGACCATCACGAGCTGCCGCCTTCTATTCGCTAGTTGCCTTCGAGACGCCACCAACCAATTGTCGTGTTCCACCACCGTGCTCAAATCGTCGCGCCTCCATTGCCGCGCTCGTGCGCTGCCACGATTGACAAGTCGCGACCGACCCCAGTAATGCTCGAACTCGAGCTACCTCATTTCACCATCGCGAACGCCTGACCATCATCTCCAGCCTCGCGAGTGCCAACCTCGTCGACGAACGCGCGCCTCACTCCGTGTTGAGCTCCAGATTGCTCTCAACTGAGACCTCCACTTCGTCGCCTTGCAACCTCGATGACATCGTCCAGGCGAACTGCTCGAAACCCAGATCAATTTTGGCCCAGTCGAACCCACCGCAAAAACGAACTCGCGATGCCAAATCCTAATAGCCGATTAACTACCGCCTCTCGCACGCGTGCGTGTGTGCCTGTTCTCCCCCCTGTACGCGATTTTGAATTGAGGAAGAAGGCTTGGCTATTTCTTATTTGAACGAGGTTGTTTTAAAAAGGGGGAAGATGCGGCCATTAAAGTTGAGAACGAGAAAGAGTTTTTCTCCTGTGAATTAATTTAGAACAGACGAGGGAAGAGGGTTATTTAAAAATTGATAGAGTATGGTTTGCACGATCTCTTCGTGATTTTCTGCGTGCTTTTAGGCGTGAGATAAGGGATGCTGTCCTTTGTTTAAATTTTTAAATTTAAATTTAAATTCAATTTGTTTCGGTACAATTTTTAACGCGTTTATGTGTCGTATTCTCACCCAACAACTCCGAACGATACGAAATTTAAAACCCGGTGATAATTTAATGTTACGGACCCAATGGAACCGGTTTCGTCGAATTCCGAGACTATGCCTCAGACGACTATTTTTAAATATCGATTCGAACAATTAAATTCAAAACTGAACAGAACAATTTCAAATTCGATTCTGAAGTTTCTGTTATTTCAGTATCATCAATACAAATTTTAAAAGCTTTTGAAATATTTTTCTTCAACTTAAAATTGAAGATTATTTAACATCCAATAGATTAAATTCTGTAATTTAACCGCCAATTTTAAAGTTATATCGGGGATTCAAATTAAATCATCATTCAAATATTTAAAATTAATTAAATATTTTCAATTTAATTTGTTCAAAATTCTGGGTCGTTACAGACTTCCCCCCTTAAAAGAATTTTGTCCTCGAAATTACAAGTTAGGAAAAATGGTCCTTAACTCGTCTACTATTTTTCACAATTCAATAGTTTTATCAATTTATCAAAACAAATCTTTCTATTAAAGATTCGTTATTAATTCAACTAACTTTCCAACTTCAATTATAGTTCAAAACAACATTGTTTTACTTCTCAACTCAAATTTAAATTCAAATTCAAATTTTAAACTTTCAAATTTTCTCAAAAATTTTCTAACACTCGAAATTTCCGAAAAATTTCGCCAGCGTCTCCTTTGCGCGGCTAATACGGTACGACTACAAAACGTCCCTACGGACTCTCAGATTTCAAAAAGAAAAGAATAAACCAAGCGGCTAGACAAGAAAATCATCAAAAACTCATATTATAATTCAAATACTTACCTTTTTTCGAGCAATTCAAATTTATCTTTGAAATCAAAATCCCAATTCCTTCATAAACCTGTATATCCTACTAGCCATAATATCTAGTTACATATTCAACCCATTTTGCAAATTCTATTACAAAATTTTCAATATAAATCGCTTATACATTTTTTTTTACTTCACTGTTGAAGTTACATATTCATTATCATTCAATCTTTACATTTCCCATTCATTTGTATTTAGTTTACCATTTCAACTAAATTTGGATTCAATTTACTTTCAATTCTGAAATATTGAATTTTATCAATTATCTGTCATTTACACTGCACTATCTTAAATTAGTTCCAATTACTAATTCAAATTGATATCAATTCAATTTATTTTAATTCTACTTCGATTAAATCTACTTACACTTAAACTGGATTTCCAATTTCCATACGAATTTTAATTCATCTTTCATTTACAATTATTCAATTCAATTCATTTGCTTATGAATTCGAAATGAATTTCAACTTTCAATTTCATTTTCATTTAATTGATTCACTTGTATTTAATTTAACTTCACCCTTTTAGTTAAATTTATTTTATCAAAATTCAAATGGTATAAGTTAGCAACTTAGTAATATTTCATAAATATATTTATATAGCATTCCAGAGTTTACCAACATTTCAAAGCCATTTTGAAAACAATTCAAATTATCCTTTGAATTTCCAAAACCAAACCCAAATTTTCCAAACAACTTTCTTTTTTTAAAACAATTTGGCAGCAATTCCTCTTTTGGAAACCCGAAAATGAACATCGATAATGCTGTAGTCATTACCGAAGTTATTTTCCCGCGACCGAAAAGAGTTTAGAGCTTTTCATCTCTCCAAAATACTTTTCAAAACCTTTGAAATCCATTTTCAAATCAAAAAGAAATTAAACTTTCCAAATCTCCAAAATTTTCAAAACATTTCCAAATACTTTTCTGGAATTCCGTTTCAAATTTTAAGTCACATTTATAATTTATATTCTCAAATTTCATTTGTATGTGGATTTATTTCTTAACTTTGGAGTTACGATTTCAATTTCTTATTTAATTTCAATGATAATAGATTAATATTATCACCTCTAACAACCATGCAACCATATACTGAAGTACTTCATAGAAAACATTTCTTTTCTATACAAAAATAGTTTTGGGCAAAATTATCTCATTCACCCTATTCAAAAACAATACTGTGCCGAATTGTTCTATTCAAGTGTTTAGAAACCCCTTCGATACAGTTTTGCAGACTGTGCCGACGAAGGTTCATATACCACTCAATAAACCAATCATCACAATATAAAACAATTTTATATTCAGTAACAAATACGCGCTCATATCTATTATTATACTCAACTCATTCTAGAGTACTACTGACTCTATCTCTAATGAGTAACACCCAACAGAGTAGGGTTGTCGCTTAACCATATGCTCTGATACCAAATGTAACATCCCAGAATTTTCGACTTTCGAAAATTCGACATCGATACTCACTTTATCGACTGCCGAGCCATCGAATGCCGGAAACCCGAAAAGTTATGGTTTTAAAAAGAAGAAAAAGGTAGTAGAAGAAGAAAAGAGTAGAAGAAGAAGAGAAGAACAACAAAACAACATCAGATACAGAAACAATATAAGAATCTCACATATCGCAGCGGAACAATATATAATAGATAATCACTAGCCATTTAAAACAAAGAATTTTATCAGTTTTTATACATACATCAATCAGAGTCAATATACAACAATGAACAGTTATATAAACTTGTCCTCATACAGAATACACAGCGGAATAAATACTATCAGGTACAAATACTACGTCTCGTCATCAGCTTGCTTCCAAAGCTCCAGAATATCCCGATAACCTAACTCTAGACTGCCCGTGTGGAAATTGGTGGGCACCCAGAGTTTAGAAGGGAAACAATAAACTCCGAGTCAGTCATGGTGACTGGTGTGAGATCGTAAAACAGTTATTCTTTATAACAACAAAATAATTTTAAAGTCAAGTTCGCAATGCTTTTGGAAAATGAAACTACCATAAGACCTCCCACCACACACACAATGCAAACGCAGACTTGGAGGAGATTTCTTCTTATGATAGTCAAAGATGCTTACTACGCAAAATCAAATTCTTTTTGATATTATTATTAGTGCATAGTGTAGAAAACATTTCGAAAGTATAATATTAATCTTAGCCAACATACGACCAGTATCGTATGCCTACTATAGCTACTATGTTCAATAGCAGCTTACCGCCACATTCCATAGCAGGTAATACAACTAAAACCGTACAAGTCACGTATTGTTTCTTTGGATTTCCAACAAATGGTCAGGCTAAGGAACTTCCTTTTCCACGATGGGTACGTCCCTGGAATAGACGACCCGAGAAATAACCTAACATTACGGTTAGATCTCTGCCAACACAAGGCCGGGTTACCTCTGCAAAAATAGGTAACTACTGACACGCGTATGCCATCCCCCGATCGTAACCGATCTTCCCGAGGATCCCCGATTTCCAACAAACCACATAAATAATAATGCAGCAACCACATAGGTTAAGTATCTGGGCTCCATACCATGATACCACCTCTATCCAGAAGGAATGACATACACTAAGGGGCGCTACTCCCTAGAACCTTGCCGCATCCTTCCTGTTTTGACCATTTCCGGGGTGTGAGGCTCGACGAAGTCTCGTCCACAAAGCTACGCTTTCTACAAAGCCATGCTTCGGGTCAAACAAATGATCAACCTATGATCATTAAGATATAAGATCAAACAAATGATCATATCGCGAATGATCAAACACTGATCATTTCACAGCAACACTCAGTATGCCACGTTACCAAATTGGGAATATATCGCTGATAAATTTCAACTACATAACCTCTGAGCTCGTATGTCTCAGAGAAGGGTGTTAAGCTAAGAGAATAAATTCTCCGCCACCAACAGAAATGTATTTGAAAGAAATCAGCTTTATATCTCAAATTTGTAACGTCAGACACACAATCCATACAAGTCTGTTCCGGGATCGAACAGAACCGAAGGCACTTCTCACGAAGCCCTTGCACATCCGGATAAATTTCTAATCACGTCCGGACTTCCCGTCACTAAGGGTGATAAAACCTCTAAATCGGAGATCAGCCGATGTAGAGTAACTCGACGGTAATCCTTCCGTTTTCAAAAATATCCGGTCTTCAACACCGGTCATCAAATGCGATTCATAACGACGTATCACATATTCGGAATGGGTTATACGACCCTATGGTCCTTTCCCGGCTAACCCGAATAGTGAGCGTTTATTCAAAAATAAGTGTGGCATTCAAATTCATCCAATTCACAACAAATACCTATTTAAGGTAATTATTGATAGTCGGTTATTTAACTATCAATAAAGATGCGCGACATCATCAGATTCCAAATAATTTTCCCAAATTATTTATTTTCCAAAATATCTTTACTAGATATAAAATTTCCACACTTCAAAAATAAATCAACGTTTATGTTTAAACAGATTCCCTTTTCTTTTATAAATTCCATAGTGAATTTATATTTTTCAAATATCTACTGATATACGATTTTCAAATCGATTTCAATATTCATTTTCGATTTATCTTTACAAAGATAAATTCTCAAAAACATTTCGTTCCATTTTGGAAAACATTCCATACTTATTTAATAATAAGTATTTCACAAATCTATTTATTTTCAACATTTGAAAATATTCACTATACTTAAATCAAATTTAAGTATAAATTCATTCTTTAAGGAAATCATTCTTTTCAGCACATTTATTTGAGTCAAAACGAATGTTACGTAAAACATCGTTACGACGACTCAAAATCACTAGTATAGGGATTTGGAATTAAGATAGATATTTAAATCCCAATACTATATAAAACATTTCCTTTCGGAAATCATTTACTATAACAACAGTGTTATAGTCCACCATTTCCTTATTTTTCAAAAAACATCTATTTCAACAATGAACGTTGAAATATATGCTTTCAATTCACAATACATTTTAAAACATCTTTAAAATGTTTAACTTCATTTTTAATATCACTTCTTCAAAAATGAATCCATTTTATTCAATAATATATTCACTGTCCAAAATCGTGAATATACTTCACTTAACCAAATTTCAATCTTTTCTACACATTTTATTTCAATAATAATTCGCTATCCAAAATTTCGAATATATCTCCTTTAATAATCTCCTATATTGAATTCATCAAATTTGATTGATTTTCGAATTTATAAAACAACGTTTATAAATTCTATTTCTCTCTTATAACAACTTTGATTTATAAATCTTCTTTATTAACAATTCGATTCATAACTCAAATCTTATACCAACAATCCATATTATAAGTTAAATACTTATAATTCCTTTATCTTACAAAATCATTTCCATTTATAAGTTCACAATTTATAAATTCCATTTATTTATAAATTCTTAAAAATTCATTTTTACGCTTATAAAAACTCGTTTTATAATACCAACATTTTAGAGTTATAAATATCAATCTTGTACATCTTTTACATATATTGTTTTAATAATTCAAAAATTCCAATTAAAACCATTTTATAAATTTCTTAACTATTTATTTCAAAAGAAATTACCTTTTGGTTATAATTCACAAATCTTAACTTTTATAACTTTAAAGTTTTTACGTTTATTAATCAATTCAAAAATTCCATAAAACATATATTTTCAAAAATCACTTTAAAATCCTTTTAAAGTAAAAGTCGTTATTTTTAAACTTCAAAACTTGAATCCGATGATGCAACAGCACCAATTAGTCAATCACAACAACAAACATCATATATCAATATGATAACAGAATATACATCAATATCTGTAAATAAATAAATACAGTTGAGAAATCCAGTTGGATCCCTCCAACCTGTTTCCCTGCATCCAAAGACGTTAGCACAATACCAATTCCACTTCGAGGTGGAATATCGCGGTATATGGGTTTTATAAAAATAATCCGCTTACTAACGGCGCAATAGGGTCTCATCCGCTATACGAGGCGGGAAATCATCAATCCAATATATACATATGCCAATATGTATATATTGCTATATATATATAGATATATCCTACTATATCTAATATCACATCCAATAGCAATCATCAATCAATAACTGAAAAATCAAATTTCATTTGAGTGAGAAAAATCTCACCTTTGATTTTAATTTGCAATCCCATTTTCGTTCCAGATTGTTTTCTTCACAGTTTCTAACCTTGTATAACAATTTATACAATATATTAATATTCGAATAAATTGACTAATTTAAATTTCAATTGATAATTCAATTTACCCGTAATTTATTTTTATTGTAAATAAATACCTTTAAAGTTTTGGCAAATCTCTTTTAACAAATATTTTCTAGTTACCAAAAATTTCATAAGTTAAATAAATTGATTTCCATTTTATAAACTTAATTTAACTAATTCTTTATTTAAACAAACAAGTAAACTTCCCTAACTAACATTTTTCTTTACTGTTAACTTATTCACATATACGTATATATAAAAATCTATTTCAATCTGCATATTTATTTAACTTTACTGTAAATCAAAAACTCAATATACATATTATTATTATTTTTCAAATTAGATCAAAACTGTTAATACCTTAATGCCAAAATGCGAACCCAGGTCGTCGAACGTTGGAACGCCATCAAGATGCTTCCTCGATCGATCAATTAGTGAAGCCGAGCCCACGCCGTGAGTTCCCCCCCCCCCTCTTCCATCGCCTCGCGACTTCGAAACCCACGTGAGACCATCACGAGCTGCCGCCTTCTATTCGCTAGTTGCCTTCGAGACGCCACCAACCAATTGTCGTGTTCCACCACCGTGCTCAAATCGTCGCGCCTCCATTGCCGCGCTCGCGCGCTGCCACGATTGACAAGTCGCGACTGACCCCAGTAATGCTCGAACTCGAGCTACCTCATTTCACCATCGCGAACGCCTGACCATCATCTCCAGCCTCGCGAGTGCCAACCTCGTCGACGAACGCGCGCCTCACTCCGAGTTGAGCTCCAGATTGCTCTCAACTGAGACCTCCACTTCGTCGCCTTGCGACCTCGATGACATCGTCCAGGCGAACTGCTCGAAACCCAGATCAGTTTTGGCCCAGTCGAACCCACCGCAAAAACGAACTCGCGATGCCAAATCCTAATCGCCGATTAACTACCGCCTCTCGCACGCGTGCGTGTGTGCCTGTTCTCCCCCCTGTACGCGATTTTGAATTGAGGAAGAAGGCTCGGCTATTTCTTATTTGAACGAGGTTGTTTTAAAAAGGGGGAAGACGCGGCCATTAAAGTTGAGAACGAGAAAGAGTTTTTCTCTTGTGAATTAATTTAGAACAGACGAGGGAAGAGGGTTATTTAAAAATTGATAGAGTATGGTTTGCACGATCTCTTCATGATTTTCTGCGTGCTTTTAGTCGTGAGATAAGGGATGCTGTCCTTTGTTTAAATTTTTAATTTTTAATTTAAATTCAATTTGTTTCGGTACAATTTTTAACGCGTTTATGTGTCGTATTCTCACCCAACAACTCCGAACGATACGAAATTTAAAACCCGGTGATAATTTAATGTTACGGACCCAATGGAACCGGTTTCGTCGAATTCCGAGACTATGCCTCGGACGGCTATTTTTAAATATCGATTCGAACAATTAAATTCAAAACTGAACAGAACAATTTCAAATTCGATTCTGAAGTTTCTGTTATTTCAGTATCATCAATACAAATTTTAAAAGCTTTTGAAATATTTTTCTTCAACTTAAAATTGAAGATTATTTAACATCCAATAGATTAAATTCTGTAATTTAACCGCCAATTTTAAAGTTATATCGGGGATTCAAATTAAATCATCGTTCAAATATTTAAAATTAATTAAATATTTTTAATTTAATTTGTTCAAAATTCTGTGTCGTTACATAAACTATCCTAAATTTTTCATACTTAAGTATATATAAGTTATCAAAGAATACTGTGCTGCACACATACTACTCACTGATATAGGTTGCGGGGGAAGGGTAGTTGCATGTCAAGTGGTGATGGAGCATGGTCGGGTAGTGGTGACGGAGCAGTTCATGTAGGCGGAGGGGAGGTTCGGCTAAGGCCGTGGAAATGGTGGTGGGATTGATGACGTGGAGAGGGAGATTGGGTTCGGGAAATTTGGGAGAGGCGTCTCTGCTTCGGGTCTAGGGAGAAAATGCGTGGGTGAGGCTCTGGGTTTCTGTGGCGTGGGTGGACTTCGGCAAGAACAAAGGGGAATTGGAGAGGGGAGGGAGCTGCTTCGAGAATTTTGAAAGGAGGCGCGGGTGGAGCTTCGGGAACACAAGGGAAGTTTGTGGCTATGGAGAAGGAGGGTTTGCCGAGAGCTTAAGCATGCGGCCATTGGTGGCTGGTCGAGCGAGGTGGAAGAGAAAAATGGAAGAGGAGAAAGGAACAGAGGAAAGAATGAACCAGATTTGCAAAGAATAGTTAGGCTGCTGGAGAAAAGTAAAAATATCGGTAGATAATAAATCTAAATATAAATTTTATATTGTACCAATAGAAGATGAAGAGTAAAAGGCATGGATGAAATGGAAACGTTACCCAGGAATTGAATATAGGAAACAGTGAAAGTCCCTCAAAAATTGTAGAGTAATAAAGCTGGACGACCGTTTGATTTGTACTGTTAGCAATAAAGTAAATGAATAGTAACAGAAGACAATTGATAGACGCAGATAATTAAAGCAATTAATATGCGTGTGCAGTACACGTTTCAAAATTTGAAACCGAAGAAGAATTAACGGTCACAATTAAAGGTACCGTTACAACGAACGGTTTATTGCTTCCATCGCGTACGGGACCTCAAAATACAGAAATAAATATACCGCTGAGATCAGCACGACAAGATAATCAAAACGGTATACAGATATCAGTGGTAAGATCATCCTATCAAAAGTCGATAATCGGTACCAAAAATGCTGCTATTTTGCCAGAATTCAGATAAACGGAGCAATAGAAGTCCAAATTTGGAAAAACGAAAGATGACATCTCACTCAGAAGAAGATTTAGAAATTTTCTGTAGAAAAATCTTCAGGTTTGAAAATAAATTTATTACCTTCAATTATTAACAGATTTGAATTAAAATAGAATTACACAATAAAATAACTTCCATATTTTCTGATGAAAATTTACCATTTTCTATGTTTAAAAAGACGTATTACAAATATTAAATTTTCAATTCAAAATTTATTGTTTAAAGTTTCACAAAGTTTCAATTAATTTAATAAATAAAATCACTAAAATTTTGGATCGTTACACTCTCCCCCACTCAAAACTTTTCGTCCCCGAAAAGGGAGGATGTAGGAGAATAGAACAACCAGGCAAAAAAGATAGGTTAAAAGACAACTGAATTACAGATGAGGTTTTCAAATGTCTTTTAATACTTTAAAACTTTTCAAAAGTGGAAATTAGCCACAAGGGCCTCTTTAGTAAGTGGAATTAGTTTCTAGGATACACAACTGAAATAATTACTTTCAAGGACAAAACGTAAAATAATTAGTTTCTAGGGCCTAAAAACCTATGAAATTATGTCCTTGAAAGTAATTAGACTGCTGACTTTGTCCTTGAAAGTAATTATTCTGCTGACTTTGGCCTTGAAAATAATTTCTTTGAATGTGTGTCCTAGAAACTAATTGGACTGCAAAGTTTGTCCTTCTGGTGAAATGCCCCTTTTCAAAATCTATTTGTAAAATTTTTTGCTTCCTTTATAATACTATTTATATGTTTAAATAACACCTTTATAAATACATGAAAACTATTTGAAAACAATTATTTACATCATTACTTATATTTACAAAGAGGTTATTGAAAACATTAAATCTATAATTCATAATTTATAAATTTTATCTCAAAATATCTTTCAACATTATTAATAAATCCATAATCATTTACTTTAAATATGTTTTATTTAATTAAAACTCCTAAAATAATTATAACACTAAATTTTTTTTATTAAACCATGTAGTATATAAATAAACAATATTTAAAAAGGATATAGTCAACAAGGAAAGGAAGGTGGATATGGGAAAACAGAATATAGGTGAATAAATAAAGTTCAGCAGATAAGGTAGATTCAAGGAATTGTATCGGGCATGAATAATTAATTCAAACCATAAGAATTTCAATTTCAAATATTAATATAGAATTTCTTTGTCGGAAATACTTTTTGTAATAAAATACCTTTATAGTCGAAACAAATTTCCTTTCGAAAATACTTTTATAACTCGATGTCTTAACAAGTTTATCCTCGTTCCTGTAGACTCTGGCAGTGCGTTGATCAGGTGCAAAGCTAGAATTCTCCAAGTACTTAGTAGACTTGTTTTAACACCCAGTGAAAATACTGGAAAAACTTTTAAAAACAGATATGGAAAGTACAATCCAAACAAAAAAACAAACAAAACCTTTGTCTAACCATGGTTCGCAGATACACAATGATTACGCCTGGATCCCCCAGAAAACAATCCATATCCGTAAGCTTTCTCAGCCTTGCGAGTTACGCCATGATGACTAGTAGAATGCAGGATACACAATGGTTACGCCTAGATCCCCCAGGAAACAATCCATACCCCTAGGCCATCTCAGCCAGGCAGTTTTGCTACTAATGCGACCTAAATAGATGCAAGATACACAATGGTTACGCCTGGATCCCCCAGGAAACAATCTGTACCCCTAGGCCATCTCAGCCAGGCAGTTGCGCTATGCATCCGCGCTCGTAAGACCATGGGTAATGCCATGGAATTCGATGGAAACTCGAGTATCATATCCGAAAAATCAAAAATCAGAGAATATCGATAGAATGAATCCACAATGTGGCCACAAAGCGGATATCAAGCAGAAGGCACTTTCCATATCTTTACTTCGAAAATATGTATCATATAGTACCTTTTCAAATCACTTTCAAATATCATACTTATATAAAGTCCATTATATATAAGATTTCATTTTCAAATCAAATACTTTCCAAAATCAATAGTATATCAAATCACACTTATATAGACTTCAATTATATAAGATTTCACTTTTCAAATTGAGTACCTTTTCAAATCCATAGCTTTCGAATCAACATCATACTTATACAGACCAATTTTTTTTATGTTCGATAACTCCCAAATCAAGTTTTTAGTAACACAAGGTTCTCAATTTCAATTTGTTTCAGTATCAATGTATTTTTCAAAATCATATACGCTTTCACCAAATTATTCTTCCAAATCAAATATCTTCAGTTCCAAAGTTTCCAAAATAATAAATTTAGGAAATAAATCCAAGTTTCCAAATCAATATAATTAAGTCAAACAAATCATTTCCAAAATCAATGGTTTTCAAAATCATCTTATATTTACATAAGGTCCATCTTATATCAGGATCAAAATTTCAAAAATAAATTTCGCTGTACGAAGAGCTATATGGGATTGAATATCTTTACTTTTATGGGTTATATATCTTTGTAATTTAAATTGGAAATTTTCTTTGTAATTTAAATTGGAAATTTTTTTTAGTAAGCAAAGATATTCTAACCCGACAGCTTTCAATTTCAGCGTCAAAATATATCAATGATATTATAATATAAGATGTACATACGTCATCATTTCGCAAAATCACATTTGATCGCTCGCTCGATCACACAAGTTCGCTTTCGAACTAGTATTGTCCATTCGACTTCCCTAATGCGGATTTCGATATGGTTTCTCGACTAGAAGCCATCAGTCTCCTTGCATAGCCATATACTATGATAGAGAATTCTAGAATCAAGCCCAAAATCCATATCAAATATTATCCATCAAGAATCAATTGAAAATTCTAACACGAAATGGTGTAATTCACCTTGAACTTGTGTACTCAAACCTGGATCAAATTAATTATGCGAATAAAACAGCATACGTACCACTTATATATTTATCCCAACTTGCTAAATATATAGTTTCATAAAGAGGTTACTAAGTTAAAACATTTAAACTAAAGTTTATTCAAAATATTTTGAAGATCAAATTCTTTTTAATACATTTCAAATCTAAATTTCATATTAGAAATTTTTAAAATTGCCTTATTCATTTACTTAACAAAACAGTTTCAACTTATTTAAATCAAATTACTACATACTTTAACATACATACCAAACATATATACTTTATACTTTTCAAAATTTCTCAGCTTTGAAAAGTCAACCTTGATTTGGAAGTGCTCGAACTTCAAAATAGTTGAAGAAATCACTTTCAAATTCAAGAGTTGGAAATCAGCAACAAATCAGTAAATCAATTCTAATAGATAGGGTTATATCAAATCCGAAACTCGAGGACTGAACACCGGCTTACTTCAAATCATTTCAAATATATATATACATATATCTTTCGAATATCAAATCTTACTTCGGAATTTGAAATCAAAATTGGTTTTGCAAAATCACTCGCGTAGCAATGCTACTAAAGTGGCCTCTCCCCCACTCTGAAACTCGAAAATCAATGTCGATGATGCATGCACTCATCACTGAAATTATTTTCCAACGACCTAAGTGAGTTCTGGACTTCTATTTTCTCAAACTTCTTTTAAAATTTCTTCGAAATCATTCGAAACTCATTAAAATCATTTGAAACATTTCTTATTTGGAAAAATTCTTTTAAATCATATTATTATTATATATTTCAAAATCTTAAAACCAATTTCAAAACACCGAGGTTCAATTCTCGAATTTCAAATTTAAAATCCTTCAGTTATAAATCATTTTTAGATAAATCAAATTTCTTATATAATTTTTTTCAAAATTACAAATCCTTTCTAAACCTCAAATTCTCATTTTAAAAAGGGTATATAATCTTTATCTAAAACATTTTCTCTTTTATATATAGAATATAATCATACTTATCAAAATAATAATTTCGGTTTAGAAAACAATTTCTAGAATACAAACCAACCCGATTTTCAAAGGATGATTCAAGGATGGATTTCCGAACAAAGATAGAGATTCAAATTAGAGGAACTCTTAATCAAATAGAATTATGATTCGAAGATAAGCTCGAACGAAGATGAGATAATTAAATTTCAAAATAGAAGATGAATATACTTATCTAAATTGCGGGCGACCTTAGGGTCAACCGTGAATTCAGGAACAAGATCGATGCAGAATTCCAAGAAAAATCAACATTCGATCGCAAGAGATAGCGGCATCTAAACCAAAGATATAGAAATCTTCGGTGAATCAATGCCAATTGTGAAGGAGTTTCACCCCTTCACAAATCATTCAAAGATTGGTGGGATCCTATTCTTATAGAGACCATTCGAAGTGGAGTTATGGTATACTCCAGAATCAAAAGAATACAAATAGGGAGAGACAAGAATGAATTTTGGAACTGCGAGAAACGTTCCAAAGTTCAAAGGAAATCGAGTCAAACGGAAGAGATTCAAACTCGAACGAAAGTGATTTTGTAAATAAATTTACTATATATGCTAAGTTTTGCCTAGAGCCAAAGCTCTGATACCAACTGTAATGGCCCATTATTTTGGACCATTCAAATCGACAATAAATCCACACATGTCGGACTTGAATAATTCAAAATAATATATTGTTAATTTAAATTTGGCAAACTCAGAATATACAGTAAATAAATCAATCACAGAATCACAGACACAGAGTAATACAATAATACGCAGCGGAATAGATAAAATAGTAGTTCATGAAGCTACTATATAAACATCAGAGTTAGAAATAAAATACAACAGAATATCTCAAATACAGTGAAGTCTCCAGTACAACAGATGACCTCTCTAAACAGATCAACTAGGAAAGCTGGAAGCTGAGTCGATAGTTGGATCTCCAAACGAAGCTCCAAACTCCAAAGGTGAGTCTCAGATGCTGTATCACTCGGTCTGACCCGAGCGTAAAGCAAAACACAAAACACTCGAGTCAGGATTAACATTCTTATATCAATAAATCTAACTCAAGTGAAATATCAACTGAAATACAAGTAACTTAAAGGATGTTTGGGATAACCATCCTCTAAGGATCCGTGGAACTATCTACAATGTAGAAATATACACTATAACACCGTGGTCATTTCAATTTTATTTACACTTCAAACCCAAATATCATTTCATTTCAAAATATCTATTTCCAAAATAGTATATATAGGTTAAATTATTTATAATTTCCTCAAGTCTCACAAATCGATTCAAATCAACTCAAATTCCAATTCAAATTTATTCAAAGCTCAATTCATTAATTCAATTCAGTTCTAAATAGACCATTTAAATTTCAATATATTTCAAAGCTTTAATATTCAACTTTTCAAAGTTAAATTTAACAGTTTCATACAGCTCTTGATTTAACTTCATTATTATTTAATCAGGGAATATTCACTTAATAAATTCAATATCATTTAACTAGCCTTAAATTACATTCTACTAAATATTTCCTTAAATTTATTTAAACAAGAAATATTCATTAATTTGCTTAAATAAAACCCAAATTATAAATCATATCTTAAATCTCAATTTCAATAAGTTTCAAATCGGTTTAATTAAATAAAATTCTTTAATGAATAAAATTTCAACTAAATTCAAATTATCTTCCCAACCTTAACTTATTCAAATTATTACCAAAAATCTATTTTGAAATATAAATTTTATACTTAAACATATTATATGTATTAAATCCATCTTAATTAAATTAAATATCATTATTTAATCTATATATATCATTACCATTTGTGACGACCGCCCATGACCCCTGCATCGAATCTAGAGATAGAGCGCTGTAAAGTGTGCCAGGTGACCATGGACGATTGTCAAGGTAAGATTTAAAAACAACAGAATCTATCGTATTACTCACAGCGCATGGACAAAATACAATAGAACATATGTATAGTGAAGCTTTACAGAACAAAATGACATCATATAAAACTCCATAATAGTTGAATACAAGCATCCACATAGTCAATACATCCAGCCTCACTACAAATCTCTCAAAGAATACAAAACAGCGGAATATCCAGTACATATAGTAAGAAGATAATATGCAACCCTCCAGCTCGTCTTCGATATCAGCATCGTGAGGAGAGAACAGCACCTGTCACCTGCTACCTAGTCTGCCCGTCCCAAAATGGACGAACAGCCCAAGGCAATAAGAATTAAAACATAAAGCCTTGAGTCAGACAACAGTCTTAGTGAGCAGTAAATTAACTAACAACATACTAAAAGAGCATAAAGGAAAAAGGAATAGGAATACAACCCTCCCACTCCAACCTCATTCTACAGTGATAGCCCCCAGACACACACTTAAGTAGAAGCAAGCATAGTAGAGCATACAATTTTAAAGTAAAACTACTACCACTCGAGTCAAGGGCGATGTTTTCCAAGTACCAAGGCCTAAATTAGATAAGCACCCAGAAAATACCGCTCTTGAGTCCGAATGACGATACAACCAAACATCCATGACTCTGGCTATCACTGTTATCATTGCTTCGATATCACCGTTAATTGAATGACCGGCACATTCTTTCAGCCGTCCGTCAAGGGCTAATGAAAACCCCGGTTCTAGACATAACTCCCGCACGTCGTCGCAGCCCGTGCCTAGGACTATCGAATCTGCCCAGAGTACTCGACCATCAACAGTTGGCCGTTGGGACTATCGAATCTGCCCAAACGTACTCTTGCTTAGAGCATGCTAGAACCTTCAACAACGATGCTATCCAAGCCTCCTAGTCATCCTCCTCGACGACTATTCTCATATCCATTCATTATCCTCAACTCGAATCATATCACCGAGTTATCAACATGCTTGGAATGATCCCGTCTGGATTAGACCAAGTCTTCATCACATGATTGCCTCGCTTCATTACATCCTCGCAAAGCCTCATCTCATCATCACATCATCGAATCTATGCATAAGAGCTTCATCATCCCGCTACATATGCCACAAGCAGCTTTTCCAATTCAAGAGCCTTCCCCTTATCTTTTGAA
This sequence comes from Allium fistulosum, assembly GCA_030737815.1. Taxonomy (NCBI): domain Eukaryota; kingdom Viridiplantae; phylum Streptophyta; class Magnoliopsida; order Asparagales; family Amaryllidaceae; genus Allium; species Allium fistulosum. The sequence goes on from CM060904.1 coordinate 1,258,252,382, forward strand.
TCACCTTCGATCTAAATCTAATCATCAATCATCTAATTCATAACAATCAATCAAATCAAACATCAATCCAAGCAATCAAGCATTCAAAAATGATCTAAGTAGACAATTATAACAATAATGGCATTTTCGTAATTAAAGAGTTGAAAGTCCAATAAGCATGAAAACATGGATTATATCTCTACAAACTTGATGAATGAACTTGCATAGGTTAACATATGATAAAATGGATGCAACGTCATCATGAACAATGGATCTATATGGATCTACACTTTGGATGAAGAAAATGCATGGAAATCACTATTTTAACACCACATCGAGCCAACAATCCGATATACTCCTTTGGATCCGTGTGAGAGATAATCACCACTCACCAAATCACCTAACCAAACCCAAATCAACACACTTCAGATCTGGACAGCGAAGGATGAAGCTTGATCTATCACGGATCCGCTTCAAACGAAGAAATCTCTCTTGAAAAGATGAAGATCTTCAATCTAATCTCTTGAATCTTCAATCTTGATCTTCGATTTGGATGGATGGAAGCACTAGATTAGAGTGGAGAAAAGAAGTGAAGAAGTGTAGAAGTCGAGCTCTCAAAATGGCAGCACTTCGTTGCTTCAAAAATCCGGATCCCAAAAATGAAGAGAAGCTCTCCTATTTATAGCAGAAAACAGCCCTAAGTCGTAACTCGGCTATCTCCTTAAGTCGCTGCCGACTTAACACTATGCCGACCTACGACCTAAAAACCCCCACGACTTAACAGAGCCTCCGACCTAACCCTTAGCCAACAACTCCGACCTAACAGACAAGCCTACGACTTAACATGCGCGCGACCTAACTTATTCGAGCTACACGACCTAATACACGCGCGCTCCCTCCTAAGTCGCCTGGACGACCTAACAACTTAGCACCATTCGACTTAACACTTCTACGACTTATAAAACCTTGCGACCTAACAACTTAGCCTCTCTTAAGGTCGCCAACTTGTTAACTCCTTAGATTGCTAACCCACCCAGTCGACTTAACTACTAAGTCGCTAACTTGCTATCCCAGCTCCTCTAAGTCGTTGCCGACCTAACCATAACTACATCCTATAGGTCGCTCGAAACCTTAACTCGAACTGCCGACCTAACACTTAACACCCAAACACTTAGGTCGCTCACAACACTCTTAGGTCGTTGCCGACCTAACTCTACCCCAGAATACTTAGGTCGCTTACTACTCTTCCTTAGGTCGCCTGAACCTCTTAAGTCGGTCACGACTTATCTCCCAGGTCGGTCACTACCTTAAGTCGGTCAACCACACTCCCTTAACTCGGTGAGTTCCTTGAGTCGGCAACTCGACCCAGACTTGTTGCTTAACTCGCCCAAACTCCTAAGTCGGCTACGACTTAGGACTTAAGCAAAATTCTGCCAAAACCAGAAATGACTTAACAACCATACAACCAAAGGTCAATCATTTTAGAATGTTTTGATCCGTAAAAATACGGGTCGTTACATTCTCTCCCCCTTAGGAATTTCGCCCCCGAAATTCCAAACAAACAAGGCAATCAAAGCTATTCTGTACGCCTATCATCCATAACAATCAATAAACCATGCATCCAATTCTAGCTTAGCGTACAGAATTCTAAGACTTAGAACAAGTTTCAATTTCGTTAGATGACACGACACCTTAGGGCCATACCTTGAAGTGTTCAGGATGAGCTGCTTTCATCCTCTCTTCCACCTCCCATGTACAGTCGTTATCATCGTCACTCCATTGTATCTTGAGCAACTTAACTATCTTCCTCCTAAGCTGTTTCGTGTCAGTTTCAACAACACGAAGCGGCTTACGAGGTCTTCTATCGACTGGATCAACTTCTAAGTCTTCACAGCTATCAACAGAAACCACTGTATTCGAGTCGTGCACATACTTCCGTAGATATGATACATGAAAAACATTGTGCACACCCGACATCTTCTCAGGTAACTCCAACCTATAGGCGAGCTTTCCAATTCGCTCGATGATCGGGAATGGTCCAACAAATCTCGGAGTCAATTTTCCTTTCTTCCCGAATCGAATAACATTCTTCAGTGGAGAAATCTTCACAAAAACCATATCTCCTACGTCGAATTCCAAATCCTTACGACGCTTATCGGCATAACTCTTCTAACGATCTTGGGCTGCCTTCATTCGTTGCCGAATGATCTCTATACAATCTGAAGTCTGACGAATCATCTCTGGCCCAAGCATCAGCTTTTCTCCAGTTTCCAACCAACATGTCGGAGAGTTACACGGTCTTCCATACAATGCCTCATATGGTGCCATACCAATGCTTGACTGGTAACTGTTGTTGTACGCAAACTCCACCAAATAAAGGTGATCTTCCCATGATCCTCCGAAATCCAAAACACAAGCTCTGAGGAGATCTTCCAAAACTCGGTTGACTCTCTCAGTCTGACCATCTGTTTGGGGATGATAAGCTGTACTCAAACACAACTCGGTTCCCAAGACTTCCTGGAAGCTCTTCCAAAATCCACTAGTGAACAATGGGTCTCGATCGCTCACTACACTCTTCGGAATACCATGGAATCGAACTATCCACTTAACATACAACTCAGCCAACTTTGATGCAGTTCTAGTCGATCGAACAGGAATGAATCGTGCACTCTTAGTCAGACGATCCACAATGACCCAGATCCCTTCATTTCCCGTTCTGGTTCTAGGTAATCCATCGATAAAATCCATCGACACTTGTTCCCACTTCCATGTAGGAACTTCTAATGGCTGAAGCAATCCGCTTGGCTTCTTCTGTTCGGCTTTTACCAACTGGCAATTCATACACTTGGAAATAAAATTTCCAACATCCTTCTTCATACCTTCCCAATAGTAGGTTCTCTTCATATCCCGATACATCTTATTCCCACCTGGATGAATTGTCAACTTCGAGTGATGACTTTCCTTCAGAACTTCACTCCTCAATTCATCTATATCGGGAACAACTAGTCGTCCTTGCTTTCGAAGCCAACCCTCTCGATCGACCTCGAATCCTTTATCCTTTTCTGGATCCAATCCAGATTCCAAATCACGGATAATCTTGACAAGCTTATCATCTCGCTTTTGGCCCTCGCCAATCCTTTCCACAAGAGTGGGTCTTATCGATAAGTTTGCCAACATCTCAGGTTCCAACTCGCATCTAGGCCTGAAGTCAAATCCAGTTAAATACTCGAGACTCTTCCATTCTAAAAACATGGCTCCCAATCCTGCATGTCTTCGACTTAACGCATCTGCCACTGCGTTACCTTTTCCCGGAGTATAAGCTATACCAAAATCATATGATGCCAAAAACTCTAGCCAACGTTGCTGCCGAAGATTCAAATCCTTTTGGGAGAAAAGATACTTCAACGACTTGTGATCCGTAAACAACTCGAATCGAACTCCCAACAGATAATGTCTCCACATCTTCAGAGCAAATACAATCGCCGCCAATTCCAAATCATGAGTTGGGTAATTCCTTTCATGCGGCTTCAGTTGTCGACTAGCATACGCAACAACTTTATCCTTCTGCATCAGCACTGCTCCAAGTCCAGTACCACATGCGTCGGTGTAAACCACCATCTCATCATTCCCACTTGGAATAGTCAAAACAGGAGCACTCGTCAATCTTTCTTTCAGGATTCCGAAAGCTTGCTCACACTTAGCATCCCAACTGAACACTTGGTTCTTCTTCGTCAATCCTGTTAATGGTGCAGCTATCTTGGAGAAGTCTTTGATAAACCGTCGATAATATCCTGCTAATCCAAGAAAACTTCTCATATCTGATGCATTCTTAGGTCTAACCCAATCCTGGATTGCTGCCACCTTAGCGGGATCAACCGCTATTCCATTTCCAGAAATCACATGGCCTAAGAACCTCACTTCACTCTTCCAGAAGTGACACTTCGAAAACTTAGCCTTTAGCTGATGTTTCCGTAAGATCTCCAAAACAATACGCAAGTGCGTCTTGTGCTCTTCTTCCGTTCTGGAATAAATCAGAATATCATCCACGAACACAAGTACGAACTTGTTCAACTGATCTCTGAACACTCTATTCATAAGATCCACAAAATATGCTGGCGCGTTTGTCAATCCAAACGGCATTACCAGCCATTCAAAGAAACCGGATGGTGTCCTAAAAGCAGTCTTCGGCACACTATCCTTAGCTACTCTCAACTGGTGAAATCCCGTTGCCAAATCCATCTGAGAAAACACCTTAGCTTCGTGAAGCTGATCAAACAAGTCATCTATTCTCGGCAATAGATACTTGTTTTTCTTAGTCACCTTATTCAGCTCACGATAATCCACACACAATCTCAACGACCCATCTGCCTTGGTTGCAAACACAACTGGTGCACCCCACTCGGACACACTACGCCGAATGAATCCTTTCTGTAAAAGATCATCAACTTGCACCCTCAACTCCTGCTGTTCCCTAGGCGCCATCCGCCTAAGAGGCATCACAACAGGTCTGGCTCCTTCAACTAGATCTATACGAAACTCGATCTCTCTATGCGGCGGCAACCCTTTGACTTCGTCAAAGACATCCTCGAATCCATTAGCGATAGGCACTAAAGACAGTCCATCCCGTGGAACAACTAGCGAATACATGAAGCTCATGAAGACGCCTTCCTCATGCTTACATCGTATCACAACCTTTCGCCCTTCCACATTCTCGACTGTCACCTCCAGCCTCTCACAATCAACCTTAGCCGCATACTTCCTAAGCCAGTCCATACCCAAGATGATTCCGAACCCCGCAAAGTTCAGAACAAAGCAATCACAAACAAAAGAGCAACCATGACTCGACACAACTAGACCACGGCATAACATACACAAACAAGACGAACCCCCAACTGGATTAGTCACAACCAATGGCCTATCAACAATATCCGGTTCCAAACCTAACCGGCCTACAAGTTCATTACAAACAAACGAATGCGATGCTCCAGTATCAAACAAAACTCTAACTGGAATACCACATAGGAAAAGAGTACCTTGAACCACCACACTCTTTCCCTTCTCTTCAGCAGTAGGAGCTTTCGAAGACGACGGAACAGCGCCTAAAGCATAGGCTTGCACAATCTGCCTGTCCTTCCTTGGTTCTGGACAATTCTTCCTGAAATGTCCCGGCTTGTCACAGTTGTGACACTTCATCGGTGCCTTCGGATTCTTACAATCCTTAGAGAAATGGCCCTTCTGCTGACAATTGTAGCAAGTCACCTCGCCTTTCGGCTTCTTCTGGCCATCCTTACTCTTCTGCTGCTGCTGCTTCCTCTTCTGGTTTCCACCCTGCTGTGGTTTAGACTCTCCCTTGGTAACAGCAACAACAGGTCCTTCCTTAGGAAACAGACTCTCATGCCTAAGAGCTTTCTCCACAAGCTTCTCAAATGAATCGTCCAAATGATCCACCAACTGTCTCCCAAGATAAATGTGATATCCCGGGTTTTTGGGCAATTTAAATTTAATAATATGTATTGATAATTTAATCTTTTAAAAGTTAATCAATATTTAATCTGGCAATATTGATAAGATTTATTTTCAAAGCTAATAAAGTTTTAATCTATTTATAATATATATATTGTTATATATTGTGAATAGGATATCTTTTGTTTTAAATTAAAGATGAATTTTCAAATTTGTAATATATATGTATATATATGTTATAACTGGGATTGTTTGAAATTTAATTAAATCTATTGATAAATATATATGTATAAATTGTGATTTTAAAAGCTTTGTTTTATAATTTAACAATTTTCAAAAGGTTAATTTAGATTTAATTCAATTGTTTTCAAAATATAAGACAATTGTTTATTTTAAATGTGATAGTTTAAAAAGGGGTTTAATCAAAGTTTTATTTTAGTTTTCTTTAAAGTGTTAAATTTTAAATGGTTATATAATGTTCTAGACTTTAAAATACATGAATAAGGAATTTATTTATATTTATAATTAGTTTTAGCATATTTTCTTTTAAAGGTAAACTAATATTTATGAATTAAGTAACTTAAAAAGTAAGTTTATGTTTACATTTAAATTAAATAAAATTTATTTAAAAACACTTAAGAAAATATGTGTAAACATGTTAATTATCTTAATAACACATGTAAGAAAATTAAGTGATATAATTGACAAGTGTTTGGCAAAATAACAAGTGGCCTAATTCTCTTATATTACAAATAAAATGTTTTAAAGAAGAAAACTGGTTATTTCTTTCCAGTTCAAAGAAAAAAAATTTCGTTCAAACTTTCTCAAATCTCTTTTTCTTCTTCTTCCTAAAAACTGAAATCAAATTTAAAAAGAAAATTCAACATCAGTTTTCAACTACAACCTGAAATCATGCAAACAAGTAGAAGATCAAGCAAAACATTCAACTATTTTCAAATTCTTCAACTAATTCAACCTGAACAAGAATCAAACAGCAGGCATTCAAATCAACAGCAAGTTCAACAATTTGTAAGCATGCAGTAGGATCAACTCAATATTACAACAAAGAGAAATTCAAAAGCAAATTTAAAAGTTTTCACAAATCAAATTTCAAAGCCTGGAACATGCTCTGCCCTGTTCTCTGCTCTGTTTATAGGTGAGTAAACCTTTCTTAAAAACAGTTTTTAATCTATGTTCATATTTATGCATGTGATGAATATGGATAGAAATATTGAAATATGGTTTGCATGATTGTTTCATTTGGAATATATATTTTTAAACTGCTCTGTTGATATGAGTGTATGCCTGAGTTTATGAATATTGGTCTCTGCTATGATCACAGACTTAAAGACAAAGCAAAAGAATTCAAATTCTTCTTATATATCCAAATTTAGGTTATGATTTCAAAAGAAGATATGATGGTATGAATGTAATAGAAATTTTTAAATAAACCCAAGTGTTTATATTGCATATTTATTTAGAAACTGGTAATTACAGTAAAAATCAAAAAGAAGTCGAAAATCAATGAATTCGATTTCATGTTTGGATTGCATAAATGGAATTGTAATAGGAAATCATGATTTTTAATATATGTTTCATGATTTTTAATTTGATGGATCGTGGGAATTTGGGGTTTATTCGAGTTGGGGTTTTTGACGATTTTCCGTTGATCGACGTGTTGATCGGAGCTGTAGCTTTGGTCGAAGCTTGTTAGTAGATAGGGGGAGATAGGAAAAATACAATCGAATTTTTCCAATGTCTAAATTGATCGAATTCGATCAAGATAGGGTTTAGGCAGTAGTTTTGCTTGTCATGGTCGTCGAAGCAATTTCGACATGGACAGGGGACTGGAATCGATCGCGATGGTGGGGATGGTTGTTGGAAGTCGTGACGAAGCTTCGGTGAGGTGGGCAGGCGATCTCGAGGTGGGAGGCGTCGTAACGGTGATGTTTTTCTGGCCATGAATGTTTCCAGTTTAATCGAGAATGGTCGAATTTCATTTCGATAATCGAGATGGGTTTCTGGGTTCGTATTCTTGTTCGCGAGTGGTAGTGGGATCGGCGTCGATGGTCGCGACAACCTTGGTTGGCCGGAGGCGGTTGGGCAGGTGCACGTGTGCACGTTCGTGAACGTCTGGTCTGGTACGTTGGGGAAAGACGAGTTGAACTCGGGGCTGTCTCGTGTAAATTGCAATATTTCTCGAAGTAGATGAAGTCGCGAGTGACTCGAAGCTGGCTCGGGTTTGTTTGGGTATGACTCGGGTTGTTCTGGCTTTTAACTAAAGCTTGAGTTCAAAATGTTTTCAAGTTCAATAACAAAGTAATTAATCAATTTTTAAGATAATTAGAGTTCAATAACAAAGTAATTAATCAATTTTTAAGATAATTAGAGTTCAAAAGAAAAAGTATTAATCAAGTTTTAAATATAATTAAAGTAGGTAAGTTATTAAGATTTTGTTTAATTTTAAATAATTTGTTTGTGAAAATAAATAAGGTTAATTAATTTTTATTATTAACTTAAGAATAGTTAATTAATGTAAATGATTTGTTATTAAGTAAAGAGATTTATTAAGATAAATGGTTTTCTTATTTAATTAAGGATTTTGAAATATAATTAGTTAATTATTTATTTAATTTTAAGTAATCACTTAATTATGGATTAATTAAGTGTAATTACTTAATAAAGTAATTATTGGTTAATTTTTGAATGAAATTACTTATGGAAGTAATTAATAGGAAAATTACTCATGGGGTAATTAGTTAAAGTGAAAAAAGGGTAATCACTTGATGTTATTAATCTTAGGAATTGATTAATATAATTGTTGAGATTAATTAATTTTAGAGTAGTTAATTAATTAATGAATTAAGGATTATTTAGTAATGGAATTACTTATTTGTTAAGTAATTAATTAAGGAAGTAATCAAGATTATTAATGGAAGTAATTAGAAGATAATTACTTATGTAAGTAATTAAGTGTTAATTCTTAATTATTTTAATTAATTAATTAATGTGATTAATTAATGTGTTTAATTTAAGATTAATTACGAAGTGTAATTAATTTAAAAGTAATTAATTGATAGAGTAATTAATTAAGGATTATTTGTTAATAAAATTGATTAATAATTACTAAATAAAGTAATTAAAGAATAATTAATTAGATCAATTAATCAAGGTTAATATAAATAATTAAGAAGTAATTAATTAAGAAAAGTAATTACAAATTGTTAATTACTTATTATGATTAATTAAGACTAATTAATGAATGAAGTGGTTTGATTAAAATTAATTATTTAATTAATTAAAAGATTAATTAATTAATAAGAATTATTTAATGAATTAATCAAGGGTGATTAATAAAAGTAATTAATTGAAGTATGATTAATTAATTGTAATTAATTGAGGATTAATAAAATTAATTATAGTTAATTGATTAATGAAGGTTCATTAATCATTGTAATTAATGACAGTAATTAAATGTTAATTACTGAATATGGTTAAGGATAATTACTTGAATGTAATTAAAGTATAATTAATCAAGGAAGATTAATTAAGGAAGATCACTAAGATGTTTAATTAATTAATTTGTAATTAATTAATGATAATAAGCAGGATTAAGATAATCCAAGTAATTAAAGGATAGTAATTAATTTAATTAAAGGTTAATTAAATTAATTTGAAATTAATCAATTCTGCTTATGGATGATTGATTGATATTGGGTGCTTGATTGATACTGGATGATTTGGATATGATATCTATGACATGTGATATGCTGCTTTGTGAGATAAATGTTGATATGAATTATCTATTGTGATAATGTGATTTATCTATATATTTATATCATCCTGAATAAGTTTAAATGTGTAAACCTTTAAACAACTTGGCCTTAAAAGATACGTTTTGGATTTCGATGAGACCGGGATCGGGTTTCCGTATACCGGAATTCCAGGTCTGGAGACCCGAATACCACATCGATCCAAATTAACGATAGGTCGTGAATCTCAAGTGAAGATAAAGATTCAGAGTGCAAGGGTTATTGTCGTTAACTCTGAGGGTGATTCCAAAATGAGTGTAACAAGATAATGCCTTCGGTTTCGTTCGAACCCGGAACGAACTTGTATGGATTGAATGTTTTCAGCACATCGTCAGGCGGACGATGAACATTCAAAGTGATATGTTCTGATTAAAGGTAATCGTAACCTCAAGCCTCATCAACCGGGAATGGCTAAAACAGGGGAGGTGCAGCAAGGCTTCGTGGGTAGCACCCACTGAGAGCAAGATAGATCCCTGTCTAGAGGACCCTTTTTCTTTTATTCGGCTTAGTGTGTGGTTGGTCGCGCCAACTACGGGGTTATCTTGTTCGGAATTATCCAGTAAGGGATGGTTCCGGCTTTGTGTTGCAGGGGAGCGGGCGTACTCCTCGGTACGGTGATCTAGGCCACGTACTGTGACGGGCGGTACCCCAGTAGCCCTGCCATTGTATGGAAATCCAAATTCCAATAAGTGATAACGGATTTGATTGTATACTTATGTATGCTGGAATTTAATGAATGTAACAATTTCGGCTATGTGAATATTTATCTGAAAACCCTAGACCCTATTATAATATGACTGGATTTCCTATCAAATGTTTTGGTTAGCGTAAGGTAAAAACTTTTCCATGTTTATGTGTGGAAAGTCTTACGTGATACCTTTGTTTTCAAAAGGTTTTGAAGTTAAACAATTTTAACCCGTTTACTCACACCAGACCCATGTCTGACCCAAGTGTTTATTTTCTGTTTTATTAAACTCTTGGGTACTCAATATTGTATTGAGTAGTCGAGGGATTCAGGATAGTCTTGACGAATTCTGGAGGAGCTGTGGAGCAGGAGGCTTCAGCGAGTAGATATATAGAGTTTCCGCTGTGTTTGTATTAGTCTGTATTGTACTGATGTACTTGTGTTGTATAATAGACAGAAGTTTATAACTGTCTATTCTGTGATGTATAAGTTGTGTACTCTGATGTATATGATACTATGTAATATCTTATGTGATAATATATTTCTCGTTCCGCTGTGAGATTTCTGACGTGTTGTTGTTCTTTCTTCTTTTCTTTTCTTCTTCTATCCCTTTCTTTCTTCATAATGATGCGGCTTTTTGGGCATAGAAAGTCGGGTCGTTACATTTGGTATCAGAGCATAGGTTGAGCGAATACCTAAGCTATTGGTTAAGTGAATATCAGAACACTAGGTTGAGTGAATACCTAGGTTCGGAAGGATTGTTCATTAGAGACAGGATCTGTAGCAACCTGTTTGAGTCTGAGTGTGTATATATATATATATTCGAGAGCGCGTATTTGTTAGTTATATAAAATGATTTTATATTGTGTTAATTGATCGGTTGAGTGGTATATGGATTCTGGTCAATACGAGTAGCTAACGTTATTGATAGGGATCTCTAAACACTTGAACCAGGCCAACAGACACAATATTGTTTTAAAAGAGGTAGATGAAATAATTCTACCCAAAAATAATTTCTATATAAAAAAAAAATATATATCATTTTAAATATATATATATATTTCTACCTATTTATTGGGTTACCTGTTCGGGTTTTCCAATATAAGTTATAAAGGTAGATAAGGTGATAGTGTGTGTAACACAATTACCAATAGTTGGAGTTTAAATATTTGAGGTTGAAAGTATATATCGAGACTGTAGACCCAATATCGTCTCGAGTAAGTTGGCAGTATGGAGTAAGGATGTCTCGGATCTCTGAAGAAAATCCTTTTCAAGATTCAGAGTCCATTATTGGAATATAAGATTGGTTGAGCTCGGGTGAGCAGATTTTCTAGAGTTAAATCTATCAGTTGTGCAGAAGTAAGTGATGGTAGCTTGGCGACTTCAGGAAGGAGTAGCTGTGTGATAAGACAGAGTATCTATGGATGTTCCCAAAGGAGGTGTTCTTTTTGGAGCAAGATTAAGAAGGTATTGGAGGAACAGTTGATGTCTACCATAGGAAAGACTCGGCTGTAAAGGAATTCCTTGATATCGAGTAAGAGAGTTTTATCTGTTTGGAAGTATGGGACTAAGGTCGATTAGTTGTTCTTCGGACATGGTCTCATTGTTCCCTTAAGAAGAGTAAGTTATTGGCGATTGGTTTGGAGCCCGAGTTTCTTTTGGATGTCTGCCATCTCGGAGATTCGTTGAGAGGTTTGTTGATGATTTTATTTTTGAGAAGCCTTTGGATTAGAAGTTCTTGATTAGCTGTGATAGCAGTGCAGCTCGGAGTGTTCGGTGTGCTGTCAAGATAGAGTTTGGAAGCAGCAGTGTGGTTCGTTTCTTCGATGGTTCCGGAATCTTTGTGGTTCTTCTATCAGCAGTCTGAGTAGATGGTGAAGTTTTTCTTGAAGGGTTAACCTTGTTCGGAAAAGTTTAAGGCTGTTTTAATTAGTAAAGAGAGAACAGTTTCTTTGGAATCCGAACTAGGTAGGATCGCAAAAGTGAATTGCGATTATTTTGAGAGTTCATCTTGAGTAATCTTTTGTATGAAATTGAGACATCTCAAGAAGAAGTAAAAGTTATCGAAGAGGTCAAAGATTTAGTTTATATCGATTTGGTTCCTAGAGAAGGATTTGGTGAAGTATCTTAGAATTTTATGCAGTATCTGTGTTTTCTCTTCTAGTTTCGAGTTTCCTCTAGCCAAGGATAGCTGAAGACAGTACCCTTGACCGAGGACTCGTCTATTCTTTGAGAAGTTGGTTATGTCTTTAAGATAACCAATGTTTCCGCTTGTTTGTGGATCTAGTTTGTGCTCGAGTTCATCGACATTCTCATCTATTTCAAATCAGAGTTGTGCAGCGAAAGCAAAGGTAGTAGCTGTGCAAGAAAGGAAGTAACCTCAGATTTCTACAAGAAGTTTATGTGAATTTCTAAGTGTGTATAGAATTTTCTGGAATCTGGAAGAAGGAAGTTCAGTCTTCTATTGCTTGTGGAGTAGAGTTTGTGGATTTCAGTAGATTTTGGAATATCATCTTGTTGATAGGATCTGGAAATCATTTTGTTCTTGGTCCAGTTGTTTCAAGAAGCATCAGCAAAGGTTAAGTTGATCGGAAAGAGATGAGGTAGCTCGGGATCGTCTGATGAGTTAGGCAGATATAAGACGGAGTTTGGAATTCGGAGTTGGAAATTGGAAACTGTTTAAGTTTTTCTCCGATTAAAGAACTATAAGATTTGGTAAGTCTGGAAAGTTAGCTCCAAAAGTATTTTGGATTTTCCTGTGTTCTCGAGAGCAGTAGTTCTTTTTATCTACAGGATTGAATGGCCAGTTTGGATAGCTGGAATTCATTCTATTTCACGTATCTCTGAGGGAGTACGTATATGATTCATCATTGCTGGTGTGGAATCTGCAGTTCAGTTGAATTTGGAAGTTGAGCTAGACTTGAGTATGATCTGATATTTTGTTCAGATTGGTGGATCTAGAGAAGAGAGGAGCTCTGGATCATAGTAGTGTAGTTTGTTTAGCTTCTGTAGAGCGAGTCTCCCGGTGATTTATACTCGGGGAAACTCGAGGTAGTATTATGAAGTCTATTCTGATTTATATCAGAATATTTAGTTAGATTAGATTGTTTGATTGGTTGCTTTGGTTGTTAGAAATTGGATGATAGGTTTGTGTTTGAAATTAAAATATTTGTTGGATTATTAAATTAACTTTGCTTTTAATTTCGGGGACGAAATTATTTTAAGGGGGAAGGAATGTGATATCCCGGGTTTTTGGGCAATTTAAATTTAATAATATGTATTGATAATTTAATCTTTTAAAAGTTAATCAATATTTAATCTGGCAATATTGATAAGATTTATTTTCAAAGCTAATAAAGTTTTAATCTATTTATAATATATATATTGTTATATATTGTGAATAGGATATCTTTTGTTTTAAATTAAAGATGAATTTTCAAATTTGTAATATATATGTATATATATGTTATAACTGGGATTGTTTGAAATTTAATTAAATCTATTGATAAATATATATGTATAAATTGTGATTTTAAAAGCTTTGTTTTATAATTTAACAATTTTCAAAAGGTTAATTTAGATTTAATTCAATTGTTTTCAAAATATAAGACAATTGTTTATTTTAAATGTGATAGTTTAAAAAGGGGTTTAATCAAAGTTTTATTTTAGTTTTCTTTAAAGTGTTAAATTTTAAATGGTTATATAATGTTCTAGACTTTAAAATACATGAATAAGGAATTTATTTATATTTATAATTAGTTTTAGCATATTTTCTTTTAAAGGTAAACTAATATTTATGAATTAAGTAACTTAAAAAGTAAGTTTATGTTTACATTTAAATTAAATAAAATTTATTTAAAAACACTTAAGAAAATATGTGTAAACATGTTAATTATCTTAATAACACATGTAAGAAAATTAAGTGATATAATTGACAAGTGTTTGGCAAAATAACAAGTGGCCTAATTCTCTTATATTACAAATAAAATGTTTTAAAGAAGAAAACTGGTTATTTCTTTCCAGTTCAAAGAAAAAAATTTTCGTTCAAACTTTCTCAAATCTCTTTTTCTTCTTCTTCCTAAAAACTGAAATCAAATTTAAAAAGAAAATTCAACATCAGTTTTCAACTACAACCTGAAATCATGCAAACAAGTAGAAGATCAAGCAAAACATTCAACTATTTTCAAATTCTTCAACTAATTCAACCTGAACAAGAATCAAACAGCAGGCATTCAAATCAACAGCAAGTTCAACAATTTGTAAGCATGCAGTAGGATCAACTCAATATTACAACAAAGAGAAATTCAAAAGCAAATTTAAAAGTTTTCACAAATCAAATTTCAAAGCCTGGAACATGCTCTGCCCTGTTCTCTGCTCTGTTTATAGGTGAGTAAACCTTTCTTAAAAACAGTTTTTAATCTATGTTCATATTTATGCATGTGATGAATATGGATAGAAATATTGAAATATGGTTTGCATGATTGTTTCATTTGGAATATATATTTTTAAACTGCTCTGTTGATATGAGTGTATGCCTGAGTTTATGAATATTGGTCTCTACTATGATCACAGACTTAAAGACAAAGCAAAAGAATTCAAATTCTTCTTATATATCCAAATTTAGGTTATGATTTCAAAAGAAGATATGATGGTATGAATGTAATAGAAATTTTTAAATAAACCCAAGTGTTTATATTGCATATTTATTTAGAAACTGGTAATTACAGTAAAAATCAAAAAGAAGTCGAAAATCAATGAATTCGATTTCATGTTTGGATTGCATAAATGGAATTGTAATAGGAAATCATGATTTTTAATATATGTTTCATGATTTTTAATTTGATGGATCGTGGGAATTTGGGGTTTATTCGAGTTGGGGTTTTTGACGATTTTCCGTTGATCGACGTGTTGATCGGAGCTGTAGCTTTGGTCGAAGCTTGTTAGTAGATAGGGGGAGATAGGAAAAATACAATCGAATTTTTCCAATGTCTAAATTGATCGAATTCGATCAAGATAGGGTTTAGGCAGTAGTTTTGCTTGTCATGGTCGTCGAAGCAATTTCGACATGGACAGGGGACTGGAATCGATCGCGATGGTGGGGATGGTTGTTGGAAGTCGTGACGAAGCTTCGGTGAGGTGGGCAGGCGATCTCGAGGTGGGAGGCGTCGTAACGGTGATGTTTTTCTGGCCATGAATGTTTCCAGTTTAATCGAGAATGGTCGAATTTCATTTCGATAATCGAGATGGGTTTCTGGCTTCGTATTCTTGTTCGCGAGTGGTAGTGGGATCGGCGTCGATGGTCGCGACAACCTTGGTTGGCCGGAGGCGGTTGGGCAGGTGCACGTGTGCACGTTCGTGAACGTCTGGTCTGGTACGTTGGGGAAAGACGAGTTGAACTCGGGGCTGTCTCGTGTAAATTGCAATATTTCTCGAAGTAGATGAAGTCGCGAGTGACTCGAAGCTGGCTCGGGTTTGTTTGGGTATGACTCGGGTTGTTCTGGCTTTTAACTAAAGCTTGAGTTCAAAATGTTTTCAAGTTCAATAACAAAGTAATTAATCAATTTTTAAGATAATTAGAGTTCAATAACAAAGTAATTAATCAATTTTTAAGATAATTAGAGTTCAAAAGAAAAAGTATTAATCAAGTTTTAAATATAATTAAAGTAGGTAAGTTATTAAGATTTTGTTTAATTTTAAATAATTTGTTTGTGAAAATAAATAAGGTTAATTAATTTTTATTATTAACTTAAGAATAGTTAATTAATGTAAATGATTTGTTATTAAGTAAAGAGATTTATTAAGATAAATGGTTTTCTGATTTAATTAAGGATTTTGAAATATAATTAGTTAATTATTTATTTAATTTTAAGTAATCACTTAATTATGGATTAATTAAGTGTAATTACTTAATAAAGTAATTATTGGTTAATTTTTGAATGAAATTACTTATGGAAGTAATTAATAGGAAAATTACTCATGGGGTAATTAGTTAAAGTGAAAAAAGGGTAATCACTTGATGTTATTAATCTTAGGAATTGATTAATATAATTGTTGAGATTAATTAATTTTAGAGTAGTTAATTAATTAATGAATTAAGGATTATTTAGTAATGGAATTACTTATTTGTTAAGTAATTAATTAAGGAAGTAATCAAGATTATTAATGGAAGTAATTAGAAGATAATTACTTATGTAAGTAATTAAGTGTTAATTCTTAATTATTTTAATTAATTAATTAATGTGATTAATTAATGTGTTTAATTTAAGATTAATTACGAAGTGTAATTAATTTAAAAGTAATTAATTGATAGAGTAATTAATTAAGGATTATTTGTTAATAAAATTGATTAATAATTACTAAATAAAGTAATTAAAGAATAATTAATTAGATCAATTAATCAAGGTTAATATAAATAATTAAGAAGTAATTAATTAAGAAAAGTAATTACAAATTGTTAATTACTTATTATGATTAATTAAGACTAATTAATGAATGAAGTGGTTTGATTAAAATTAATTATTTAATTAATTAAAAGATTAATTAATTAATAAGAATTATTTAATGAATTAATCAAGGGTGATTAATAAAAGTAATTAATTGAAGTATGATTAATTAATTGTAATTAATTGAGGATTAATAAAATTAATTATAGTTAATTGATTAATGAAGGTTCATTAATCATTGTAATTAATGACAGTAATTAAATGTTAATTACTGAATATGGTTAAGGATAATTACTTGAATGTAATTAAAGTATAATTAATCAAGGAAGATTAATTAAGGAAGATCACTAAGATGTTTAATTAATTAATTTGTAATTAATTAATGATAATAAGCAGGATTAAGATAATCCAAGTAATTAAAGGATAGTAATTAATTTAATTAAAGGTTAATTAAATTAATTTGAAATTAATCAATTCTGCTTATGGATGATTGATTGATATTGGGTGCTTGATTGATACTGGATGATTTGGATATGATATCTATGACATGTGATATGCTGCTTTGTGAGATAAATGTTGATATGAATTATCTATTGTGATAATGTGATTTATCTATATATTTATATCATCCTGAATAAGTTTAAATGTGTAAACCTTTAAACAACTTGGCCTTAAAAGATACGTTTTGGATTTCGATGAGACCGGGATCGGGTTTCCGTATACCGGAATTCCAGGTCTGGAGACCCGAATACCACATCGATCCAAATTAACGATAGGTCGTGAATCTCAAGTGAAGATAAAGATTCAGAGTGCAAGGGTTATTGTCGTTAACTCTGAGGGTGATTCCAAAATGAGTGTAACAAGATAATGCCTTCGGTTTCGTTCGAACCCGGAACGAACTTGTATGGATTGAATGTTTTCAGCACATCGTCAGGCGGACGATGAACATTCAAAGTGATATGTTCTGATTAAAGGTAATCGTAACCTCAAGCCTCATCAACCGGGAATGGCTAAAACAGGGGAGGTGCAGCAAGGCTTCGTGGGTAGCACCCACTGAGAGCAAGATAGATCCCTGTCTAGAGGACCCTTTTTCTTTTATTCGGCTTAGTGTGTGGTTGGTCGCGCCAACTACGGGGTTATCTTGTTCGGAATTATCCAGTAAGGGATGGTTCCGGCTTTGTGTTGCAGGGGAGCGGGCGTACTCCTCGGTACGGTGATCTAGGCCACGTACTGTGACGGGCGGTACCCCAGTAGCCCTGCCATTGTATGGAAATCCAAATTCCAATAAGTGATAACGGATTTGATTGTATACTTATGTATGCTGGAATTTAATGAATGTAACAATTTCGGCTATGTGAATATTTATCTGAAAACCCTAGACCCTATTATAATATGACTGGATTTCCTATCAAATGTTTTGGTTAGCGTAAGGTAAAAACTTTTCCATGTTTATGTGTGGAAAGTCTTACGTGATACCTTTGTTTTCAAAAGGTTTTGAAGTTAAACAATTTTAACCCGTTTACTCACACCAGACCCATGTCTGACCCAAGTGTTTATTTTCTGTTTTATTAAACTCTTGGGTACTCAATATTGTATTGAGTAGTCGAGGGATTCAGGATAGTCTTGACGAATTCTGGAGGAGCTGTGGAGCAGGAGGCTTCAGCGAGTAGATATATAGAGTTTCCGCTGTGTTTGTATTAGTCTGTATTGTACTGATGTACTTGTGTTGTATAATAGACAGAAGTTTATAACTGTCTATTCTGTGATGTATAAGTTGTGTACTCTGATGTATATGATACTATGTAATATCTTATGTGATAATATATTTCTCGTTCCGCTGTGAGATTTCTGACGTGTTGTTGTTCTTTCTTCTTTTCTTTTCTTCTTCTATCCCTTTCTTTCTTCATAATGATGCGGCTTTTTGGGCATAGAAAGTCGGGTCGTTACAATAACTATCCAAGCCGGTCACAAACTTCTCATTCTTCTGATAAGCAGATTCAATATATGACCGAGCATACTTGGACAAAGCTTCAAACTCAGAAACATACTCAAGAACAGATCTTCCACCCTGCTTGAGCTCCACAAACTTCTTGAACAGAACAGACTTCTGAGCTGTGGAAATGAACTTAGCTTCAAATCTGACTTGGAATTGCTCCCAAGTAATCTCTTCTTCCGCAGTATTGATGGTAATAGAGTTCCACCAATCAGAGGCTCTCCCTTGAAGCTGCCTTGATGCCAACTTCCTCTTAGTTGCATCATCAATTCCCAAATCACCAAAGATCCTTCTACAAGCATCTATCCACCTCTGGACCTCAATGGTAGATTCTGTTCCCAAGAAAACCTTCCCTCCAAGAGCAGTATAATCCTTGCACAACTTAGCAAAATCCACTGGTTTCGGAGTTTGGACTTGAACTCCAACATCAACCGCTGCCCCCGGAACTGGTATCCTTCTCATGATCGAAGTCATCATAGCTTCGAACATGGCTGCATAATCAGCAGTCTCTTCAGTAGCACGGCCTTCCCTAGCAGCTGGTCTCCCTCTTCGACTCATTCTCAATATCTATAAAAAGGAATGATTAGAACATCTAGAGAAACAACTGCATAAAGGACTCAAACTCAACTAAACTACTATATTATATATAGTATGCATCCATCAAAATACAATTACGTCTCTCATACGTAGTTACGACGGCGAGCGTTGGGTAAAATCGTTTAACCAATGCTCTGATACCAAATGTGACGACCGCCCATGACCCCTGCATCGAATCTAGAGATAGAGCGCTGTAAAGTGTGCCAGGTGACCATGGACGATTGTCAAGGTAAGATTTAAAAACAACAGAATCTATCGTATTACTCACAGCGCATGGACAAAATACAATAGAACATATGTATAGTGAAGCTTTACAGAACAAAATGACATCATATAAAACTCCATAATAGTTGAATACAAGCATCCACATAGTCAATACATCCAGCCTCACTACAAATCTCTCAAAGAATACAAAATAGCGGAATATCCAGTACATATAGTAAGAAGATAATATGCAACCCTCCAGCTCGTCTTCGATATCAGCATCGTGAGGAGAGAACAGCACCTGTCACCTGCTACCTAGTCTGCCCGTCCCAAAATCGACGAACAGCCCAAGGCAATAAGAATTAAAACATAAAGCCTTGAGCCAGACAACAGTCTTAGTGAGCAGTAAATTAACTAACAACATACCAAAAGAGCATAAAGGAAAAAGGAATAGGAATACAACCCTCCCACTCCAACCTCATTCTACAGTGATAGCCCCCAGACACACACTTAAGCAGAAGCAAGCATAGCAGAGCATACAATTTTAAAGTAAAACTACTACCACTCGAGTCAAGGGCGATGTTTTCCAAGTACCAAGGCCTAAATCAGATAAGCACCCAGAAAATACCGCTCTTGAGTCCGAATGACGATACAACCAAACATCCATGACTCTGGCTATCACTGTTATCATTGCTTCGATATCACCGTTAATTGAATGACCGACACATTCTTTCAGCCGTCCGTCAAGGGCTAATGAAAACCCCGGTTCTAGACATAACTCCCGCACGTCGTCGCAGCCCGTGCCTAGGACTATCGAATCTGCCCAGAGTACTCGACCATCAACAGTTGGCCGTTGGGACTATCGAATCTGCCCAAACGTACTCTTGCTTAGAGCATGCTAGAACCTTCAACAACGATGCTATCCAAGCCTCCTAGTCATCCTCCTCGACGACTATTCTCATATCCATTCATTATCCTCAACTCGAATCATATCACCGAGTTATCAACATGCTTGGAATGATCCCGTCTGGATTAGACCAAGTCTTCATCACATGATTGCCTCGCTTCATTACATCCTCGCAAAGCCTCATCTCATCATCACATCATCGAATCTATGCATAAGAGCTTCATCATCCCGCTACATATGCCACAAGCAGCTTTTCCAATTCAAGAGCCTTCCCCTTAGCTTTTGAATCACCTTCGATCTAAATCTAATCATCAATCATCTAATTCATAACAATCAATCAAATCAAACATCAATCCAAGCAATCAAGCATTCAAAAATGATCTAAGTAGACAATTATAACAATAATGGCATTTTCGTAATTAAAGAGTTGAAAGTCCAATAAGCATGAAAACATGGATTATATCTCTACAAACTTGATGAATGAACTTGCATAGGTTAACATATGATAAAATGGATGCAACGTCATCATGAACAATGGATCTATATGGATCTACACTTTGGATGAAGAAAATGCATGGAAATCACTATTTTAACACCACATCGAGCCAACAATCCGATATACTCCTTTGGATCCGTGTGAGAGATAATCACCACTCACCAAATCACCTAACCAAACCCAAATCAACACACTTCAGATCTGGACAGCGAAGGATGAAGCTTGATCTATCACGAATCCGCTTCAAACGAAGAAATCTCTCTTGAAAAGATGAAGATCTTCAATCTAATCTCTTGAATCTTCAATCTTGATCTTCGATTTGGATGGATGGAAGCACTAGATTAGAGTGGAGAAAAGAAGTGAAGAAGTGTAGAAGTCGAGCTCTCAAAATGGAAGCACTTCGTTGCTTCAAAAATCCGGATCCCAAAAATGAAGAGAAGCTCTCCTATTTATAGCAGAAAACAGCCCTAAGTCGTAACTCGGCTATCTCCTTAAGTCGCTGCCGACTTAACACTATGCCGACCTACGACCTAAAAACCCCCACGACTTAACAGAGCCTCCGACCTAACCCTTAGCCAACAACTCCGACCTAACAGACAAGCCTACGACTTAACATGCGCGCGACCTAACTTATTCGAGCTACACGACCTAATACACGCGCGCTCCCTCCTAAGTCGCCTGGACGACCTAACAACTTAGCACCATTCGACTTAACACTTCTACGACTTATAAAACCTTGCGACCTAACAACTTAGCCTCTCTTAAGGTCGCCAACTTGTTAACTCCTTAGATTGCTAACCCACCCAGTCGACTTAACTACTAAGTCGCTAACTTGCTATCCCAGCTCCTCTAAGTCGTTGCCGACCTAACCATAACTACATCCTATAGGTCGCTCGAAACCTTAACTCGAACTGCCGACCTAACACTTAACACCCAAACACTTAGGTCGCTCACAACACTCTTAGGTCGTTGCCGACCTAACTCTACCCCAGAATACTTAGGTCGCTTACTACTCTTCCTTAGGTCGCCTGAACCTCTTAAGTCGGTCACGACTTATCTCCCAGGTCGGTCACTACCTTAAGTCGGTCAACCACACTCCCTTAACTCGGTGAGTTCCTTGAGTCGGCAACTCGACCCAGACTTGTTGCTTAACTCGCCCAAACTCCTAAGTCGGCTACGACTTAGGACTTAAGCAAAATTCTGCCAAAACCAGAAATGACTTAACAACCATACAACCAAAGGTCAATCATTTTAGAATGTTTTGATCCGTAAAAATACGGGTCGTTGCACCATTTATACGTAATAATTTAAGAATCAACTTTTATTTAAAACCATATATTTCTTTCCAAAACCATAGAATTTATTTTCAAAATATTTATATATGGACCGACGGTGTCAGTATACAATTTCCTATCTATGGTCAAGTTGTAACGACCCGTATTTTTACGGATCGAAACATCGTTAAACAGTTATCATTAGGTCGCATTGTTGATAAGTCATCCATAGTCTAAGTCCTAGGTCGTATAGTAGTTAGGTCGGAGTAGACGACCTAAGGAAGTTGGCGACCTAAGGATTATGGGATAGGTCGTATAGGAGATAAGTCGTATGGTAGCTTAGGTCGTGAGGTAGGTTAGGTCGATTGGAGCGACCTATAGGAAGTTGGCGACCTAAGGTAGTGGACGACTTAAGAGTTAGCAACCTACAGGTTGGAGCGACCTATAGTAGTTAGCGACCTAGTAGTTAACGACCTAATAGTTAGCGACCTAAGGGTTAGCGAGTTAAGGAGATATGTGGGTTGAGTCGTTAGGTCGCGTGGATGTTAAGTCGTAAGCGACCTAAATTAGTTAGGTCGTGAGCTTCTGTGTTGAGTTAGGTCGTAAGCGACCTAAGTTAGTTAGGTCGTGAGCTTCTGTGTTGAGTTAGGTCGTAAGCGACCTAAGTTAGTTAGGTCGTGAGCTTCTGTGTTGAGTTAGGTTGTAAGCGACCTAAGTTAGTTAGGTCATGAGCTTCTGTATAGCAGTTAGGTCGCGTGTGTGTTATGTCGCAGGTGTGTTAGATCGCGATCTGTGTTAGGTCGCTAAGCAACATCTTTGTTAGGTCATAGGTCGCGTGGATGCGCATATGCGTTAAGTCACTAGGTCGGAAGATCTGCTAAGCCGTTAGGTCGTAGGTCGTGGATGCGTAGATCTGTTAGGTCGTAGGTTGGGGTTGTTAGGTCGTGGACGACCTAAGGAGGCGGACGACCTAGGAAATCTGCCTATCAATACACGTCCATTTCTTCATTTTTAGGATCCGGATTTTGAAGCGACGAAGTGCTACTATTTTGAGAGCTCGAGTTCTACACTTCTTCACTTCTTTTCTCCACTTTAATCTTGTGCTTCCTTCCATCCAAATCGAAGATCGAATCGAAGATCCAAGAGCTTAGGTTGAAGATCTACATCCATCGAAGAGAGATTTCATCGTTTGAAGCGGATTTTGATAGATCGAGTTAGATCCTTCGCTGTCCAGATCTGAAGTGTGTTGCTTTTAAGGTGTTTAGGTGATTTGGTGAGTGGTGATTATCTCTCACACGGATCCAAAGGAGTATATCGGATTGTTGGCTTGATTCAATGTTAAAATAGAGATTTCCATGCATTTTCTTAAACCTAAGTATAAATCTATTGTTCATGATGATTTGACATCCATTTTACTACATGATTAACCTATGCAAGTTCTATCATCAAGTTATAGAGATATTACTCATGTTTCATGCTTGTTAGATTTCGACCCTTTATTTACAAGATTGCCATTATTGTTATAATTGTTTATTAGATCATGTTTGAATGTTTGATTACTTGGATTAATGATTGACTTGATTGATTGTTATGAATTAGTTGATTGATGATTTGATTTAGACAAGATGGTCGAAGATGATTCAAAAGCTAAGGGAAAGGCTCTTGAATTGGGAAAGCTGCTCCTGGCATATGTAGCGGATGATGAAGCTCATATGGATAGATTTGATGATGATGATGATAAGATGAGGCTTTGCTAGGATGTGATGAAGCGAGGCATGATATGAGATAGTCTTGGTCTAATCCAGACGGGATCATTCCAAGCATGTTGATAACTCGGTGAAATGGTTCGAGTTTGAGGATAATGGTTTGCTCGAGAGGCGCTTGAGCTAGTATGGAAATAGTCGTCGAGGAGGATGACTAGAAGGCTGAGATTTCATCGTTGTTGAAGGTTCTAGCATGCTCAAAGCAAGAGTACGCTGGGCAGATTCGATAGTCCCTAAAGACTACTGATTGGTAGTCAAGTACTCTGGGCAGATTCGATAATCCTAGGCACGGGTTTCGACGACGTGCAGAGTTATGTCTAGAACCGGGGTTTCCATTAGCCCTTGACTGACGGCTGAAAGAATGTGCCGGTCATTCAATTAATGGTGATATCGAAGCAATGATAACAGTGATAGCCAGAGTCATGGATGTTTGGTTGTATCGTCATTCGGTCTCAAGAGCGGTATTTTCTGGGTGCTTATCTGATCTTGGTTTAGGCCTTGGGGGTTTGTACTTGGAAAACATCGCCCTTGACTCGAGTGATAATTGCTTTACTTTAAATGTTTGCTTTTCTATGTTTGTTTCTGCTTAGTGTGTGTCTGGGGGCTATCACTGTAGAAAGAGGTGGAGTGGGAGGGTTGGATTCCTATTCCTTTTTCCTTTATGCTCTTCTGGTATGTTGTTAGTTAATTTACCGCTCACTAAGACTGTTGTCTGACTCAAGGCTTTATGTTTTAACTCTTATTGCCTTGGGCTGTTCGTCCATTTTGGGACGGGCAGACTAGGTAGCAGGTGACAGGTGTTGTTCTTAGTTTCCGACGATGCTGATGACGAAGACGAGCTGGAGGCTTGCATATTATTTTCTTACTATATATACTGGATGTTCCGCTGCTTGTATAATTCTCTGAGTGATATGTAGTGAGGCTTGATGTATTGACTATTCAGATGTTTGTATTCAACTATTATGAAGTTTATATGATGACATTATATTCTGTGAAGCTTCACTATATATATGTTCTATTGTATTTTATCCATGCGCTGTGAGTTATACGATAGATTCTGCTGTTTTTAACTTTACCATGATGATCGTCCATGGCTGATTAGCACGCTTTACAGCGCACTATCTCTAGATTCAGTGCGGGGTTCATGGGCGGTCGTCACATTTGGTATCAGAGCTTTAGTTAATCGATTTTACCCAACGCTCACTGACGTAACTGCGTATGAGAGACGTAATTGTATTTTGATGGATGATTACTATATATAATATAGTAGCTTAGAATGATTTGAACCCTTTATGCAGTTGTTCTCAAGGTGTATTAATCATTCCTTTTTATAGATATTGAGAATGAGTCGAAGAGGGAGACCAGCTGCTAGGGAAGGCCGTGCTGTTGAGGGGGCTGCTGATTATGTTGCTATGTTCGAAGCTATGATGACTTCGATCATGAGAAGGATGCCAGCTCCGAGGCCGTCAGTAGATGTTGGAGTTCAAGTCCAAACTCCAAAACCAGTGGATTTTGCTAAGCTGTGTAAAGATTATACTACTCTTGGAGGAAAGGTTTTCTTGAGAACGGAGTCAACCATTGAAGTCCAGAGGTGGATAGATGCTTGTAGAAGGATCTTTAGTGATTTGGGAATTGAGGATGCGACTAAGAGGAAGTTAGCATCAAGACAGCTTCAAGGAAGAGCTTCTGATTGGTGGAATTCTATCACCATTGATACTCCAGAGGAAGAAATTACTTGGGAGCAATTCCAAGACAGATTTGAAGCTAAGTTCATTTCTACAGCTCAGAAGTCTGTTCTGTTTAAGAAGTTTGTGGAGCTCAAGCAAGGTGGAAGACCAGTTCTTGAGTATGTTTCTGAGTTTGAAGCTTTGTCCAAGTATGCCCGGTCGTATATTGAATCTGCATATCAGAAGAATGAGAAGTTTGTGACAGGCTTGGATAGTTATCTTGGGAGGCAGTTGGTGGATCATTTGGACGATCCATTTGAGAAGCTAGTAGAGAAAGCTCTCAGGCACGAGAATCTATTTCCTAAGGAAAGGTCTGTTGTTGCTGTGACCAAGGAAGAATCTAAACCACAGCAGGGTGGAAACAAGAAGAGGAAGCAGCAGCAACAAAAGGGTAAGGATGGCCAGAAGAAGCCAAAGGGCGAAGTGACCTGCTACAATTGTCAGCAGAAGGGCCATTTCTCCAGGGATTGCAAGAATCCGAAGGTGCCGGTGAAGTGCCACAACTGTGACAAGCTAGGGCATGTTAAGAGGAATTGTCCAGAACCGCGGAAGGACAAGCAGACTGTGAAAGCTTATGCTTTGGGAGCTGTTCCATCATCTTCGAAAGCCTCTACTGTTGAAGAGAAAGGAAAGAGCGTGGTGGTTCAATGTACTCTTTCCATATGTGGTGTTCCAGTTAGAGTTCTATTTGATACTGGGGCGTCGCATTCTTTTGTTTGTAGTGAACTTGTAGGCCGGTTGGGTTTAGAACCGGATATCGTTGATAGGCCATTGGTTGTGACTAATCCAGTTGGGGGTTCGTCTTGTTTGTGTATGTTATGCCATGGTCTGATTGTATCGAGTCACGATTGCTCTTTTGTTTGTGATTGTTTTGTTCTGAACTTTGCGGGGTTCGGAATTATTTTGGGTAAGGATTGGCTTAGGAAGTATGCGGCAAAGGTTGATTGTGATAGGTTGGAGGTGACTGTCGAGAATGTGGAGGGGCGAAAGATTGTGATACGATGTAAGCATGAAGAAGGCGTCTTCATGAGCTTCATGTATTCACTGGTTGTTCCACGGGATGGACTGTCATCTGTGCCAATCGCTAATGGATTTGAGGATGTCTTTGACGAGGTCAAAGGGTTACCGCCGCATAGAGAGATCGAGTTTCGTATAGATCTAGTTGAAGGAGCCAGACCTGTTGTGATGCCTCTTAGGCGGATGGCGCCTAGGGAACAGCAGGAGTTGAAGGTGCAGGTTGATGACCTTTTACAGAAAGGATTCATTTGTCGTAGTGTGTCCAAATGGGGTGCACCAGTTGTGTTTGCAACCAAAGCAGATGGACCGTTGAGGTTGTGTGTGGATTATCGTGAGCTGAATAAGGTGACTAAGAAGAACAAGTATCCATTGCCAAGAATAGATGACTTGTTTGATCAGCTTCACGAAGCTAAGGTGTTTTCTCAGATGGATTTGGCAATGGGATTTCACCAGTTGAGAGTGGCTAAGGATAGTGTGCCGAAGACTACTTTCGGACACCATCCGGTTTCTTTGAGTGGCTGGTAATGCCGTTTGGATTGACTAATGCGCCAGCATATTTTATGGATCTTATGAATAGAGTGTTCAGAGATCAGTTGAGAAAGTTCGTGCTAGTGTTTGTGGATGATATTCTGATTTATTCTAGAACTGAAGAAGAGCACAAGACGCACTTGCATATTGTTTTGGAAATCTTACGGAAACATCAGTTGAAGGCTAAGTTTTCGAAGTGTCACTTCTGGAAGAGTGAAGTGAGGTTCTTAGGCCATATTATCTCTGGAAATGGAATAGCGGTTGATTCCGCTAAGGTGGCAACAATCCAGGATTGGGTTAGACCTAAGAATGCATCGGATGTGAGAAGTTTTCTTGGATTAGCAGGATATTATCGTCGATTTATCAAAGACTTCTCCAAGGTGGCTGCACCATTAACAGGATTGACGAAAAAGAACCAAGCATTCAGATGGGATGCTAAGTGTGAGCAAGCTTTCAGAATCCTGAAAGAGCGATTGACGAGTGCTCCTGTTTTGACTATTCCAAGTGGAAATGATGAGATGGTGGTTTACACCGACGCATGTGGTACTGGACTTGGAGCAGTGCTGATGCAGAAGGATAAAGTTGTTGCGTATGCAATTCGACAACTGAAGCCGCATGAAAGGAATTATCCGACTCATGATTTGGAGTTAGCGGCGATTGTTTTTGCTCTGAAGATGTGGAGACATTACTTATTGGGAGTTCGATTCGTGTTGTTTACGGATCATAAGTCGTTGAAGTATCTTTTCTCCCAAAAGGATTTGAATCTTCGGCAGCAACGATGGCTAGAGTTTTTGGCATCATATGATTTTGATATAGCCTGTACTCCGGGAAAGGGTAACGCTGTAGCAGATGCGTTAAGTCGAAGACATGCAGGATTGGGAGCCATGTTTTCAGAATTGAAGGATCTCGAGTATTTAGCTGGATTTGACTTCAGGCCCAGATGTGAATTGGAACCCGAGATGTTGGCAAACTTATCGATAAGACCGACTCTTGTGGAAAGAATTGGCGAGAGTGAAAAGCGAGATGATAAGTTTGTCAAGATTATCCGTGATTTGGAATCTGGATTGGACCCAGAAAAGGATAAAGGATTCGAGGTCGATCGAGAAGGTTGGCTTCGGAAGCAAGGACGACTAGTTGTTCCCGATGTGGATGAATTGAGGAATGAGGTACTAAAGGAAAGTCATCACTCGAAGTTGACAATTCATCCAGGTGGAAACAAGATGTATCGGGATATGAAGAGAACCTATTACTGGGAAGGTATGAAGAAGGATGTTGGAAATTTTATTTCTAAGTGTATGAACTGCCAGTTGGTAAAAGCCGAGCAGAAGAAGCCAAGTGGATTGCTTCAGCCATTAGAAGTTCCTACATGGAAGTGGGAGCAAATATCGATGGTTTTTATGGATGGACTACCTAGAACAAGAACGGGAAATGAAGGAATTTGGATCATTGTAGATCGTCTAACTAAGAGTGCAAGATTCATTCCTGTTCGATCGACTAGGACTGCATCAAAGTTGGCTGAATTGTATGTTAAGTGGATAGTTCGATTCCATGGTATTCCGAAGAGTATAGTGAGGGATCGAGATCCATTGTTCACTAGTGGATTTTGGAAGAGCTTCCAGGAGGTTTTGGGAACCGAGTTGTGTTTAAGTACAGCTTATCACCCCCAAACAGATGGTCAGACCGAGAGAGTCAACCGAGTTTTGGAAGATCTCCTTAGAGCTTGTGTTTTAGATTTCGGAGGATCATGGGAAGATCACCTTCATTTGGTAGAATTTTCGTATAATAACAGTTACCAGTCAAGCATTGGTATGGCACCATACGAAGCATTGTATGGAAGACCGTGTAACTCTCCGACATGTTGGTTAGAAACAGGAGAAAAGCTGATACTTGGGCCAGAGATGATTCGACAGACTTCGGATTGTATAGAGATCATTCGGCAATGAATGAAGGCAGCCCAAGACCGTCAAAAAAGTTATGCCGATAAGCATCGTAAGGATCTGGAATTCGACGTAGGTGATATGGTTTTTGTGAAGATTTCTCCACTGAAGAATGTTATTCGATTCGGGGAGAAAGGAAAATTGACTCCGAGATTTGTTGGACCATTCCCGATCATCGAGCGAATTGGAAAGCTCGCCTACAGATAGGAGTTACCAAAGAAGATGTCGGTTGTGCACAACGTTTTTCATGTATCATATCTACGGAAGTATGTGCACGACTCGAATACTGTGGTTCCTGCTGATAGCTGTGAAGATTTAGAAGTTGATCCAGTTGATAAGAGACCTCGTAAGCCGCTTCGTGTTGTGGAAACCGACACGAAACAGCTTAGGAGGAAGGTGGTTAGGTTGCTCAAGATACAATGGAGTGATGATGATAACGACTGTACATGGGAGGTGGAAGAGAGGATGAAGGCAGCTCATCCTGAACTCTTCAAGGTATGGCCCTAAGGTGTCGTGTCATCTAACGACATTGTAACTTGTTCTAGTCTTAGAATTCTGCATGCTAGGCTAGTAATTGGATGCATGGTTTGTTGATTGCTATGGATGGTAGGCATGCAGAATAGTCTTTGTTTGCTCTTGTTTGTTTGGAATTTCGGGGGAGAAATTCCTAAGGGGGAGAGAATGTAACGACCCGTATTTTTACGGATCGAAACATCGTAAAACAGTTATCATTAGGTCGCATTGTTGATAAGTCGTCCATAGTCTAAGTCCTAGGTCGTATAGTAGTTAGGTCGGAGTAGACGACCTAAGAAAGTGGAGCGACCTAAGGAAGTTGGCGACCTAAGGATTATGGGATAGGTCATATAGAAGATAAGTCGTATGGTAGCTTAGGTCGTGGGGTAGGTTAGGTCGACTGGAGCGACCTATAGGAAGTTGGCGACCTAAGGTAGTGGACGACTTAAGAGTTAGCAACCTACAGGTTGGAGCGACCTATAGTAGTTAGCGACCTAGTAGTTAACGACCTAGTAGTTAGCGACCTAAGGGTTAGCAAGTTAAGGAGATATGTGGGTTGAGTCGTTAGGTCGCGTGGATGTTAAGTCGTAAGTGACCTAAGTTAGTTAGGTCGTGAGCTTCTGTGTTGAGTTAGGTCGTAAGCGACCTAAGTTAGTTAGGTCGTGAGCTTCTGTGTTGAGTTAGGTCGTAAGCGACCTAAGTTAGTTAGGTCGTGAGCTTCTGTGTTGAGTTAGGTCGTAAGCGACCTAAGTTAGTTAGGTCGTGAGCTTCTGTATAGCAGTTAGGTCGCGTGTGTGTTAGGTCGCGGGTGTGTTAGATCGCGATCTGTGTTAGGTCGCTAAGCAGCATCTTTGTTAGGTCATAGGTCGCGTGGATGCGCATATGCGTTAAGTCGCTAGGTCGGAAGATCTGCTAAGCCGTTAGGTCGTAGGTCGTGGATGCGCAGATCTGTTAGATCGTAGGTTGGGGTTGTTAGGTCGTGGACGACCTAAGGAGGCGGACGACCTAGGAAATCTGCCTATCAATACACGTCCATTTCTTCATTTTTGGGATCCGGATTTTGAAGCGACGAAGTGCTGCTATTTTGAGAGCTCGAGTTCTACACTTCTTCACTTCTTTTCTCCACTTTAATCTTGTGCTTCCTTCCATCCAAATCGAAGATCGAATTGAAGATCCAAGAGCTTAGGTTGAAGATCTACATCCATCGAAGAGAGATTTCATCGTTTGAAGCGGATTTTGATAGATCGAGTTAGATCCTTCGATGTCCAGATCTGAAGTGTGTTGCTTTTAAGGTGTTTAGGTGATTTGGTGAGTGGTGATTATCTCTCACGCGGATCCAAAGGAGTATATCGGATTGTTGGCTTGATTCAGTGTTAAAATAGTGATTTCCATGCATTTTCTTAAACCTAAGTATAGATCTATTGTTCATGATGATTTGACATCCATTTTACTACATGATTAACCTATGCAAGTTCTATCATCAAGTTATAGAGATATTACTCATGTTTCATGCTTGTTAGATTTCGACCCTTTATTTACAAGATTGCCATTATTGTTATAATTGTTTATTAGATCATGTTTGAATGTTTGATTACTTGGATTAATGATTGACTTGATTGATTGTTATGAATTAGTTGATTGATGATTTGATTTAGACAAGATGGTCGAAGATGATTCAAAAGCTAAGGGAAATGCTCTTGAATTGGGAAAGCTGCTCATGGCATATATAGCGGATGATGAAGCTCATATGGATAGACTTGATGATGATGATGATAAGATAAGGCTTTGCTAGGATGTGATGAAGCGAGGCATGATATGAGATAGTCTTGGTCTAATCCAGATGGGATCATTCCAAGCATGTTGATAACTCGGTGAAATGGTTCGAGTTTGAGGATAATGGTTTGCTCGAGAGGCGCTTGAGCTAGTATGGAAATAGTCGTCGAGGAGGATGACTAGAAGGCTGAGATTTCATCGTTGTTGAAGGTTCTAGCATGCTCAAAGCAAGAGTACGCTGGGCAGATTCGATAGTCCCTAAAGACTACTGATTGGTAGTCAAGTACTCTGGGCAGATTCGATAGTCCTAGGCACGGGTTTCGACGACGTGCGGAGTTATGTCTAGAACCGGGGTTTTCATTAGCCCTTGACGGACGGCTGAAAGAATGTGCCGGTCATTCAATTAACGGTGATATCGAAGCAATGATAACAGTGATAGCCAGAGTCATGGATGTTTGGTTGTATCATCATTCGGTCTCAAGAGCGGTATTTTCTGGGTGCTTATCTGATCTTGGTTTAGGCCTTGGTGGTTTATACTTGGAAAACATCGCCCTTGACTCGAGTGATAATTGCTTTACTTTAAATGTTTGCTTTGCTATGTTTGTTTCTGCTTAGTGTGTGTCTAGGGGCTATCATTGTAGAAAGAGGTGGAGTGGGAGGGTTGGATTCCTATTCCTTTTTCCTTTATGCTCTTCTG
This sequence comes from Allium fistulosum, assembly GCA_030737815.1. Taxonomy (NCBI): domain Eukaryota; kingdom Viridiplantae; phylum Streptophyta; class Magnoliopsida; order Asparagales; family Amaryllidaceae; genus Allium; species Allium fistulosum. The sequence goes on from CM060904.1 coordinate 1,258,284,190, forward strand.
GTATGTTGTTAGTTAATTTACCGCTCACTAAGACTGTTGTCTGACTCAAGGCTTTATGTTTTAACTCTTATTGCCTTGGGATGTTCGTCCATTTTGGGACGGGCAGACTAGGTAGCTGGTGACAGGTGCTGTTCTTTGTTTCCGACGATGCTGATGACGAAGACGAGCTGGAGGCTTGCATATTATTTTCTTACTATATGTACTGGATGTTCCGCTGCTTGTATAATTCTCTAAGTGATATGTAGTGAGGCTTGATGTATTGACTATTCAGATGTTTGTATTCAACTATTATGAAGTTTATATGATGACATTCTATTCTGTGAAGCTTCACTATATATATGTTCTATTGTATTTTATCCATGCGTTGTGAGTTATACGATAGATTCTGCTGTTTTTAACTTTACCATGATGATCGTCCATGGCTGCCTGGCACGCTTTACAGCGCACTATCTCTAGATTCAGTGCGGGGGTCATGGACGGTCGTCACACAAGTGATACAGATATTTATCATTTCAATCCGTAAATTTTAATACATACGGGTAGATATCATTTCGACCCGCAATCCCAAATTCAATTCAATGAAAATCGCTTGGGTTTTTCATTTCAACCCATAACGATTTCTCCTATTCTACAGATCGTTCGGGTATGTATCATTTCAACCCATAGTGATTCTATACTAACAGGGAACTTGCAGAGTGATAACAGATTTGGTAATAAAATAACAACAGTAACAAGAATATATCATCAATATAAATAACAGATAATGGTGTCAGATGTCACAAGTGAACATATACAGATAATGGCATATATATAACAATGTAAATAACTAGCAGCAGCATATATCAATTGACGTTTCAATTGAAATCAAATTTAATAAATATAAGAACGTTAATCGTGAGTGATTGCTCACCTTTCGAGGCTAGAGGATAGGCAAAGAAATGAGCTACGAATTCCAAGGCAATGCTAGATGGACACGATTCGGTGAAGGAAACAGGCACGACAGACAAAGCTGATAGATTGGAAATCAAGGACCAAATCAGTTTGATAAAACAACACTTTTATATATTATTATTTTTATTATCATTTCCATAAAAATCTATATTAAATTTGAAACGAATATTAAAATAACACATATATATATAACTAAAATCATTGTTTTAATTAAGCACGTAGAATAAAACAACATATCTATACCTATAACCTATAATGCTTAATTATATATCCAGCCATATGATAACATATATATAATACTATATATGTATAAACTTACCCATCATGATTTAAAATATTATAACATGCTTACAAATCAATACTTAAATTGACAATATATATATATATATATTATATATCTCTAACTAACGTAAATCTATATATGTATCGACCATCATATCCTAACTTACACAATCATATATATCAATTTGACGTACATACTAGATATTTATATATATGTTACATATGCAGATTTGATATTCACAGCATCATATGCAGACTCATGGGTAAACTACCAATAATGTACTATACATATTAATATAAACTCACAGACAAAAATCAATAAGTAACTAAATGTATGCTAAATCCGACCTTGTAAATCAACATGCAAACGAACACATTATTAGGTAACCATTAAAACTTCGTGATATATATAACTACTCTATATATAGGTATGTTCAGCAAAGAAAATTTAACTAAACAAATAAGTATACCAATACATTACTGTAACCTTAAAAAAAATTAAACAACACATACCTAACTAACGTGACATGCATATAACTAATATATATCTAAAACTGCTTTGTAATATAATATATAGGAACACTTATACAGGCTTAAAAAAATTTATATGCGACTATAAATCCCTTGGCAGCATCCCATAACATAAATGTATATACACGAAAAATAAAACATATATACAACCCTATATACTTATATAAATGGTTCGAAAGCCTTATATATGTAAACAAGATTGTACTATAAAATTTATAAGCTTATGAAGTATATATATTGTTGGAAAGATAATCATTATATAGAGTAACAGTATAAATATATATATAAAACTAATATAAACATATAACACTTTTACTTCAGTAATACGAACAGAAACAAATCATACTTCTGAAATATATATATATATATATAAACTATCCTAAAATTTTATTACTTAAATATATATAAGTTATCAAAGAATACCGTGCTGCACACATACTACTCACTAATATAGGCTGCGGGGGAAGGGTAGTTGTATGTCAAGTGGTGATGGAGCACGGTCGGGTAGGGGTGACGGAGCAGTTCATGTAGGCGGAGGGGAGGTTCGGCTAAGGCCGTGGAAATGGTGGTGGGATTGATGACGTGGAGAGGGAGATTGGGTTCGGGAAATTTGGGAGAGGCGTCTCTGCTTCGGGTCTAGGGAGAAAATGCGTGGGTGAGGCTCTGGGTTTCTGTGGCGTGGGTGGACTTCGGCAAGAACAAAGGGGAATTGGAGAGGGGAGGGAGCTGCTTCGAGAATTTTGAAAGGAGGTGCGGGTGGAGCTTCGGGAACGCAAGGGAAGTTTGTGGCTATGGAGAAGGAGGGTTTGCCGAGAGCTTAAGCATGCGGCCATTGGTGGCTGGTCGAGCGAGGTGGAAGAGAAAAATGAAAGAGGAGAAAGGAACAGAGGAAAGAATGAACCAGATTTGCAAAGAATAGTTAGGTTGCTGGAGAAAAGTAAAAATATCGGTAGATAATAAATCTAAATATAAATTTTATATTCTACCGATAGAAGATGAAGAGTAAAAGCCAAGGATGAAATGGAAACGTTACCCAGGAATTGAATACAGGAAACAGTGAAAGTCCCTCGAAAATTGTAGAGTAATAAAGCTGGACGACCGTTTGATTTGTACTGTTAGCAATAAAGTAAATGAATAGTAACAGAAGACAATTGATAGACGCAAATAATTAAAGCAATTAATATGCGTGTGCAGTACACGTTTCAAAATTTGAATTCGAAGAAGAATTAACGGTCACAATTAAAGGTACCGTTACAACGAACGGTTTATTGCTTCCTTCGCGTACGGGACCTCAAAATACAGAAATAAATATACCGCTGAGATCAGCACGACAAGATAATCAAAACGGTATACAGATATCAGTGGTAAGATCATCCTATCAAAAGTCGATAATCGGTACCAAAAATGCTGCTATTTTGCCAGAATTCAGATAAACGGAGCAATAGAAGTCCAAATTTGGAAAAACGAAAGATGACATCTCACTCAGAAGAAGATTTAGAAATTTTCTGTAGAAAAATCTTCAGGTTTGAAAATAAATTTATTACCTTCAATTATTAACAGATTTGAATTAAAATAGAATTACACAATAAAATAACTTCCATATTTTCTGATGAAAATTTACCATTTGCTATGTTTAAAAAGACGTATTACAAATATTAAATTTTCAATTCAAAATTTTATTGTTTAAAATTTCACAAAGTTTCAATTAATTTAATAAATAAAATCACAAAAATTTTGGGTCGTTACACCACTTAAGCTAAGATTTTTTTTACACTTCTTCTAGAATATAATAGAAGGTTAGCCATGGCTTCTAGTGGCCGTAAAAGTCCAAGTACAAAATCATATCAAATTACTTTGATTTGCTCGTCAGTAGTAAGACAATTCAGAAGTTAGCAACTTCGGGATTGGAATTTGATTCAAGGAGTTCACTTCTTTATTTCAACGTGCGAGCGTTGGGCTTTGGTTAAAGGTATTCTTCTAGTTTACTATACAATAATGTTCAATGATTATTGTTTTATATATATTTTGTTAAAAATACCACAAATTGGTATATCTGTAACAACCCAAAATTTTAGCCACTTGAATTTAGAATATTCAATTGATTTTAAATATTGAAAAGTTAATTTTATAAGTTAATAACTTGAATTTCAAATATAGCAAGTTATTTGATAATTAAATTGTTGAATTTAATATTGGAAATATTTAAAAGTAATTGAAGCATGGATTTGATTGGATAAAAATGATTTCAAAGCTTATTAAATTCTATTTTGACAGAGATGGAGACAGTAAACTTTAAAATTTAAATTAAAAGTGAATGAACTAGATTTTATAACAACTTGTTAAATTAACATATAAAAATAGCCTTCCGGGATACTGTCTCGGATTTCGAAAAATCCAGTTTCATTAGATCTGTAATAGTGGATTATTGTATGCCATTGAATTTCATAGCGATTTGATGTATCGTTTGGTCATGTGAGTTCGAAACGCGTAGATATCAATTAAAGAAATTTATATTAACATAATTGGATTTTGAAAAGTTAACTTCTGTATATGATGGAATTAGCTTCCGATATATATTCCATTGTGTTCGAAATATGGGTATAGCATATATAACGCCAGGCGGCACGCCTTGTTTGGAGTTCGAAATTTTCACGGATGAATAGCGCCATGGAAATTTTCTATAAATAGCTCTGACTTTCATTCATTTGCAACCCTAAATGAAATAAAGCTTCAATCGCCATTCCTTCTATCTCCAACCCTAGCGATCCAATGGCCTACGTTGATCATCACCCTCGAGACATTTTTCTAGCAAAGTTGTCAACAGCAAACTTGTAGAGCTCGGCGAGACATGGCCAATTAGCATGGCGTTCACCGAGGTGACGGCAAAGCCCCTCCAATCGCGAGAAGGTCATTGGTGTTTTGGGTTCTCGATTAACGCGTGGCGCACAGTGACAAGGCGTGGGGTGCGACGATGTTCATGGGCGGAGGTTGGTGGTCGGCAGTTGGGTTAAGCGATGCGATCAAGGATTGCAAAATAACAAAAAAACGAAGCTTCGGTCTGTAGATGAAACGCAGGAGGAAAGGTTGGAGGGAAGAACGATTTTATGTTTAAATTAAGTTAATTTACTTAGTTAATTAAATATTAATTATATCTAATGTTTATAAATACGTAACTTTCTCGTACGAGGTCCAAATCGAACGCGATAAATCATGTTGCGATCGTATCGACGAAGGCTACACTATGGAGTTGGATTGGACGAATTCGGAGCTAGTTGGAATTTTGGATTGACATTGGACGTTCGTTCAATTTTAATTCAAAACGGAATGTTTTGACGAACAAAAATCAATGTAATTTATTCTCACATTTTTGGCTAATCAAAAAATTTATATAGTCAATAAATATTATTTATTGGATATTTATTTCTGATCGTTATTGGTTGTTGGATAATATACTAAATTATATTATTAGTTTTGATATATTCTCGCCTATTGGAGCGGATGAGACCCTATTACGTTCCCGTGTAAGAGCGGATGACCCTTTGTATACGAATCCCACGTCGAAGCAGTTGATTTATATTTTTTGATTATATAAACTGTATGTGATGCAGGAAGATAGGTTGGAGGGATCCAACGGGATTCCACACACTATTGATTTTATTTTCATATATACTATAATATATGACTTATTGGATGCCATATTGATGACATGAATATGATCTTGTTTATTTTGGGCTTTAGTAGCACTTGGCCTTATTTTTTGGTATTTTAAAATATTATAAACTAATGATTTAATTTAAAAAGGAATTTCAAGTCATTTTGGAAATTTTACATGTTTAAATAATTTTTCCAAAATAAAAGGTATGATTTACTGTAACATCCCTTATCTGGACGCCCGATGTTAAGCGCTACAGATGGTGCAGTCATCCATAGTATTAACTTCCGATGACCAAATACGGTAATGTTAATGATATCCATAATATCAAAAGCACATGAATATGAAACAAAATCACAGATTTCAAAAAAAAAACTTTTCTGATTACATTTCACAAAACATGTTTCATATTCCAAGTTACATAATCCCAAACATTTCCCAGGTTTAGTCCAAATATAATTATTACAAAATACGCCAAGAGCGAATATGAAGATGCCCCTTAGATGGCCAAAGTAGTCATAACTGACATAATACAACACGGCGGAAATAAAAACATAACAACTCCTAAATATAACTAGCATCAACCTCCTACTAGTCTTCGAAAGCTTTATTCATCCACCTACTAAAAACCTGTAAATCCTTGACCCTCAGCCTACTCAAATCAATTTTGAGCACCCGAGAGTTTAAAGGGAAAAATATAAACTTCGAGTCATATATAAAGCCTGGTGTGAATAATACTATACATTTCGGTTATTTGATATTAAGTGAGACCACGCCGCTTAGGGGAACGGGTTTCCCATCACTAACATCCTTTTAAAACATATCTTTTGCAAATCTTAATCCTACAACCAAAACTGGTTAAAACAAGAATATCAATATCATGAAAGCATATAAATCAGGTAACAAATGGACTATCCATCCGAACAATGTAGTTTTGTTTGGCTAACTACTAACCTTTGGCTGACTCAAGCCTACCAGACAAAATATACAAATAATATAACTTATGTTAGATACTCCTCTTCTTGACGGTCTGTCCCTAAATTAATTCTCCCAGGTCAACCGATCCTAATGGTTTTACGGGCTCACCAATAACCTATTCTCTGTACACACTCACACACAAACACACACACACACACACACACACACACATATATATATATATATATTTCGTTCTGAGTGTAACATCATTTTACTCTTACCTATGACAAAGCCCTACACACTGGAATTTTGGACTAAACTAGCTATGGCCTAATAGCTTATGTATAAAGCACGACCATATACCGGTCTCATCTGCTATTCTAATATCTGAGTCATTTTACTTAGGGTTAACTACCCATAAATTTTCCTTGAAATCTTTTCTTTCAAAATGATTTAATCCTTTAAATCATATTTCAACAAGGAAAATATACTCTGTGCTTTACTCAAATCACCTTTCCATGTTATACACACACACACACATACTTTACACAAAACTGTGTTGATGAAAATAGTTAACCTTTGAAAGTACCCCTTTCGAATCCATTCAAAGTATCTCTTTTGAAACCAAGAAAACCACTAGGCCAAAAGCCAAAACATATCCTTTCAAAACCCTTTATTATAAACCTTTTGAAACCATTAAAAACGTCACTTTCGAAAGCTTTAAAACCTTAGATGTCCTTTTTTTTAAACACTTAACATTGCCTTTCGAAAACATTGGAGAACCACCCCTTTCGAAACCTTCTTCTTAATCCTTTCGAAAGCATCAAAATTCCTTTTCAACATCAAACCTTTTGAAAGCATTTAGATTCAAGTAAAACATATGGAACACCTTATGAACCCATTAAAAACTAAAGCTTTCGAAACCATTGGCTTCTACTTTCAGCAGAACAAAAGGTTCATAAAATAACTAAGTCGAAAGCACTCTTTCGAAAGCAATTCCTAAGTAAAGAAGTGATGGTGTCGAAGCCAACCCTTCGAAAGTATTAGAGAAGTGCCTTTAATTTAAAAACAAAGGAACCTTCCGAAAGCACTGCTTCGAAAGGAAAAACGCGACAGCAAGGGGTTTTGACCTAGGCGAAAGCAATTTCTTAAACATAGGCACAACCATTTCTTTAAAACAACTTAGCCCAATTGAAAGCTAACCAAGTTGAAAGAAAATTAGTCGAAAGCAAAGCTGGCGCATTCTCTTTTAAACACAAAACAAAGCATCGCCCCTTCGCCGCCCCATGTTTCGATCTCATATCTTCCGCCTTAGTCCAATTCGCTACATACCAAGTATTGATACCATGCACATTGGTTTCGATGGAGATGGAAGCAGAAGTACTGGGTCGAAGGCTGGTGCCAAAAGTGGCGAAACATGTAAAACACATGTATAAACTGATTTTTAGCTTTTTAAAGTAATCTTTTCAACTAACCTGCCTTATTATTCAAATTATTACTGGTTGCTAATTTTCTTTTCTAAAAAGTACTGCCAAAAATTTCAAAAATAAATAATTTAAATAATTTACAAAACACCCCTTCTCCTTTTATAAATATATAAAACATTTAAGGCCCATACCTTAAATAATTCTATATATGTATTAAAACACTTAGGAAAAATCAATAAAAATTCCTATAAATCATTTTAATATGTTTTCTAACATATATAAATTTCAAACCCAAAACATACATAATTCAGCCGTAAATTATTTTAAACCCAAATATCCATTTTCCTCATTAGAAAATTAATATAAAATCCACAATAATTCAGAAAATTATGAAAATTGAAATCCATCTCTAAAATATCATTTCTGATCTAAATCTAAAATCGCAAGGCATTTGGATATCATTTAATAGGGTTTTCACATCAAAACATGTCATAAAATCCATATGAAATATCATAAATCATCAACAAGCATATATATCTATTTTAACGATTAAAACATGGCAAATACTTTGCAAAATAATTCGAATTTCATCCTAAAACCGAAAATAATAGAAAACGCGAGATGTAGTCATTATTCACCGTTAGCTTTGAGATTAAGGATTTGAGATTTGAGAATGGATAAATTTAATTTGCTTCTTCTTTTAGCTTATCTTCCTCTTGTTCTGGTTTAATGGTGGTTGGCCTCTAGCTTATGTTTTTGTTTTGTGAATGTATAAAATGAACGTGAGAATGATTGGGCTTAAGGGTATAGGGTATAAGGATATGCCTTATTCCTATATTGCCCTTGTTTACTTACCCTACCATCTTATTTCATTTTAATTCTTTAGTTCATTTGTATACATGGCACGGCTACCCCTTGTTAATCACAAATCTCAATCCCCTAATCATTACATTATTTCATTTAATTTAACTAATTAAATGTCCTAAATAATGTTACTAAAAATTAGGGTCGTTACAGACTCCCCTCCTTAAAGAATTTCATACTCGAAATTACGATAGGGTACTTAATAAATCAATCAAAAATGTAAAACAGACCATCAAATAAATCAGGATAAGCGTCTCTAATCCACCTCTCAGTCTCCTTAGTACAGTCTCTCTCATCGTCGCTTCACTGGACTTTAACTAATCTGACTATCTTATTCCTTAGCCTCTTCTCATCTCTTGCGACTATACGAACTGGTCCTCTAACTATAGTCAAATTCGACTTTACTACCAGTCCTCTAACACAGTCGGTGCTATAGTAGTCTCCGGGTCTCGAATATACTTTCTTAGATGAGAAATATGATAAACGTCATGGACTCCTGCCAAACTGTTTGGTAACCGTACTCTATATGCGAGTTTCCCGATCCTTTCTATAATAGGAAATGGTCATACGAATCTTGGTGCCAATTTCCCTGATTTTCCAAATCTGATTACACCTTTCATCGGTGATACCTTGATGAAAACATGATCTCCAACAGAGAACTCTAAGTGTTTCCATCTTCTACCTGCATAACTCTTTTGCCCAGACTGAGCTTTCTTCATCCTAGCCCGAATCAACTCAATCTTCTCTGTAGCTTCTCTAACTAAATCCGGACCAAGAACCAACTTATCCCCGATCTCTAACCAACAAACTGGAGATTTGCATGGCCTTCCATACAAAGCTTCAAATGGTGCCATCCCTATACTAGCCTGATAACTGTTGTTATACGAAAACTCGACTAAGTGTAGATGGTCTTCCCATGAACCTCCGAAATCTAACACACAAGCTTGTAACAAATCTTCTAAGACTTTGGTAACTCTTTCCGTTTTCCCATCAGTCTGTGGATGGTAAGCGTTACTCATTTTGATCTTGGTTCCTAAAATCTCTTGTAGACTTCTCCAAAACTCGCTAGTGAACCAGGAATCTCTATCACTTACTGTACTACTAAGAATTCCATGAAGTCTAACTATATTCTTCATAAATACCTAGCGAAAAAAGGTGTCGTCCTAGTTGACTTAATTGGAATGAATGAGCACTCTTGGTCAATCTATCCACTATAACCCATATACTTTCATTTCCTCTATTAGATCTTGGCAACCCGTCTATAAAATACATAGAAATAGAATTCCACTTCCATACTAGAATATCTAATGGCTGAAGCAAGCCACTTGGCTTCTGATGTTCGGCTTTTACTTGTTGACGGTTTAGACACTGCTTTACCTATAAGCCTACATCCCTCTTCATACCTTCCCATAAGAAACTTCTCTTCATGTCCTGATACATCTTTGTTCCTCCCAGATGAACAGTGAACTTCGAATGATGGACTTCCTCCAGAACTTCCTTCCTAATGTCTCCCACATTTGGAATACACAACCTTCCTTTCTTTCTCAACCACCCATTTTGGTCAAGACTGAAATCCTTCAAGTCATCGCTCTCTGTTCCATCCCTTAACTTCTTGATCCGTTCAACTAATACTGGATCCTCCATCTGTATAGAAGCAATCCTTTCTATTATCGCTGGTCGAACTTCTAAACATGACAACACTACAGTCTCAGTACTAGGACTACTCTTAGACCTTCATTGTACTCTACATGTAGTCAACGCTTCCAGATCTTTCCACTCAGCTATCATCGCCAGTACTGCATTTTGATGCTTCCTACTAAGTGCGTCTGCAACCTTATTACCCTTTCCCGGTGTGTACTCAATACCAAAGTCATAAGCAGCTAAAAACTCTAACCACCTTTGCTGTTTCATATTCAGCTCTTTCTGAGAGAATAAATACTTCGCTGACTTATGATCTGTATATAACTAAAATCTTTCTCCTAAAAGGTAATGTATCCACACCATCAATGCAAATATCACCGCAGCTAATTCCAAATCACGCTTTGGATATCTAACCTCATACGGTCTAAGCTATCGGGAAGCATAGATAATCACTTTACCTCTCTGCATTAATACAGCTCCTAGTCCAGTTCCACATGCATCTGTATATACTACCAAATCATGATTCCCATCTAGAACAACTAGTACAGGTGCATGAGTCATTAAGTGTTTCAAGCTTTGGAATGCTTCCTCACTCTTATCGTCCAAACAAACTTTACATCCTTTCGCACTAGCTTAGTCATCGATGCTGCTATCCGTGAAAAATCCTTAATGGACCTCCTATAATATCCAGCTAATCCAAGAAAACTCTTTATCTCCGTCACTGTCTAGGGTCTCTTCCAATTATTCGCCGCTTCAATCTTAGTCGGATCAACAAACAACCCTTTCTCTGAGACTACATAACCAAGGAACTTCACTTCCTTCATCCAGAAATGACACTTCGAAAACTTTGCCTTCAGTTGATGCTGCCACAACGTCTCGAGCACCACTCTAAGATGAACTTCATGCTCCCTTTCATCCTAAGAGTATATCAAAATATCATCAATGAACACCAATACGAACCTATCCAGGTACTCTCAGGAAATTCGGTTCATCAAATCCACAAAGAATGCTGGCGCAGTAGTTAGTCCGAATGGCATCACTAACCATCCGTATGATCATATCCAGTTCTAAATGTCGGCGAAGGAATACTATCCTCTACTACTATGATGACCCACATTTCGGAAGGTTTAAATCGACAATAATCCACACATGTCTGACTTAAACAATCCGAAACGTCGATAATCAATGTGGTTAAATAAGAAAAATAAGAAGAGAAGAAGAAAAAATACACAGAATCTCACAGTGGAAACGATAAAATATAATAACCAAATAAACAATTCATGAAGCTATTTACTATATATAGATTATAATCTATACACATTTTTCAGAGTTATATATATACATCAGAGATAAATAATCAATACAGTAGAATAGCATGATGTAGGGGATGATAATAATAGTAATATACCAAAACTTCGTCCTCCAAAGAATGGTCTTCAATACGCTAAAAAACTCAAGGCTGACCCGAGCGTAGTGAAAAGCCAAAACACTCGAGTCAGGACTAAAATACTCTTATGTAAGTCAAATCAATATCACAAATATGAGTGCAATAACTTAAGAGATGTTACAGGATTTTCCATCTCCTAAGGATCCGTTAAACTATTTATATATAATAGTATACGCAATAATAGATAACGTCTATCAGTAAAATAAATATCAAAATAGCGTTAAGGTTCAAAACCAAAGTCATAATAGGCTCGTATAGGGATAAATATGACAAGGCACGTGAGGCAATGCCCAAGGTAGGATTCTACCAGTTTGCCCTTTCTGGCCGGTCGTAACCCATCCATGGCCAACCGCGACAATCAATCCAACCGACAAAAGGTGCACCCATCGAATACGAAATCACAATAGTCGTAATAGGATCCTGTTTTAGTCATTTTAATTATGACACGAGTGTCAAGGCTATCCATCATCATTCTCTTACTTCATTCCAGTAAACGTCGCCAATTCAACCACTACATTCTGGATATCATCCACCATGTACACAGTTGTCAAAGTGGTTCCAATATTGGCAGAGAGTATGCCAATAAGAGGCCCCGGTCTCTTTAATAACCAAACATCATTTTACACACCTGTTGGTTCTTTTACATTTCGAAAACGATTCGTACTTGATAACAAAATATCATATTCGCTTCAAAATCAAATTAATTTCGAAATTACCATATTCGCTTCAAAAATCATATTTCACTTTAAAATGTTAATTCAATTCGATATATCGATTTCACTTCAAAACTTGATTCGAATTACAATTTTAGTTATAATTCACTTTAACCCAATTCACATTTAAATCCAAGATTTAAATATAAACATTCCACCCTTTGACCAGTTTGAATATTTAGAAAATAGTTTAAAATAGTTTAATAGAAAATAGTTAAAAATGGTTTATATAGTAAAATAGTTAGGAAAATTTAAACAATTATATTTAAAGAATATGTATATTTTAAACCGTTTATACTAAAATAATTCATTTGAAAATAGTTTCAAAGTCAAACCGGTTCACATTCCAAATTTTCCAATTCAAATCAGTTTCAAATTTCCATTTCGATTTAATCGATCCAAATCTGATTTCAAGTCGAATTAAATTTCAATTCCAAATTAATTTCAATTCCAATTCCAAATTAATTTCAAATTCCAATACCAAATTTATTTTAGTTCCGAGTTCGATTTCCAAAATATCGATTCAAAATACTTAAATCAAATTTTCCTTTAAGATCCAATTTAAGAAAAAATCCAAACCTTCAAATATTAATTCAATTCCAAGCTATATTTGAAATATCGTTTATATTACTTTACTTAACAACATTCAAAGTTCAAATAAAAGTCCAACTTTTCAAACAAATCAATTTCTAAAATTCAAATCATCTTCCGATTATAACTTCAAATCACAACTTCGATTATTTACACAATTTCCATTATCAAATTTCAAATTTCAACATTTCGAGCTCTATTTCGAAAATAATTTGATTTCCATAAATTTGATTTTTTTATGCCTTTAAATCAAATCATTTAAATAATTTCAAAACAAAAATTTTAAAATCATTTAATTTAACCAATCCGGTGTCCGTATATAATTTTATATCCTATGGCCAAGTGAATCAATTATTTTAATTTAATTTAAGGATGGATATATATCATTTCAATCCAAAATAAATGTCATAGGTATATATCATTTCAATCTATTTCTTAATTTATTCGAAATAATTCAATTTACAGTTATATACATTGTAAACAACATACAGGATGATAATATGATATATTAAACATAAATAAACATCCAAACATCCAAAATATCAATCAAATCTCATCCATCACCATCCATCATCCAAATAGTCAATAATCACAACAATCAACCAATTATAGATAAATTGGGGATTGTACTAGTAGTTAAATTCTAATTCAATTTAACTGTCAATTTAAATTCTATTAATAAATTCAGATGTCAATTTAAATTCATCCAACAACCATCAATAAATTTAAATTACTTCACGATACAAATTTTACTAACACAAAATATATTAGTCAAACGTGAGCGTATAAAACACACACCTTTCTATTTGAAACTGAAAATAAATTTCAGCTTCAAATAAATTCCACTACCACTCCAAGTTGTAGTCTTCACCGATACAAATCCAATGCAATTTGTTTCGTCCAAACGGGCCTCGTACGAACACAATACGATTATTAGAACACTCGAATTTTTATTTAAATTTAATTAAACATAAATGTTAATTACTTACCCCTTAATCACGCATACACGAAACCCTCCTCTCCAAATCAATGCTAATACCAGAATGATGAAACCCATCGTCGACCTCAACTTCCATCTTCTTCCTTCCTCGATCAACATCGCGCTGCCATTTCCCTCGCTATCTTTTTTCTTTTCCTTTTTGAATCGCGACCACTCAACCAAGCCGCCCCAGACGTCACGAGCCTCCACCGCCTTCACCAGATACACGCACGTGCGCATGGACCAAACTCGAAAACCCTAGCCCTAACTGGCGAACACCATCGTGCTCGGCGCCAGGCCAGGCCCACGTCTCCAGACACACGACGATGATCGATCGCGCTCCTCTTTTCTTCAAGCGATTTAGTTTTTTTTCGATCGGCAGTCTTTCTCATATTCTTTTTTAGTTTGTTCGACTTGAACTAATGTGATTCAAAAGAAAAGGGAAATGGAACGAGATACAGGGGTGCGGCAGATAGGGCACGCGCGTTGATTTGAATAATTATATATTATTATCAAAATTTGAAAATATCTCGCTTATAAATGCCCAAAATTCCGAACTCCAAATGAAGCATTCTGCTAGGCGTTTATAATGTTTTACCCCCATTCCGAACACAATGGAACTAGTTTCGGAATTCAATTCGATCATATAAAGAAGATAGCTTTTCATATCGAATTATTTTAATTTAATTCTAAAATAAATTTCTACGCGTTTCAAGCTCGCACGGCCAAATGACAAGTCTGATTGCTACGAAACTTTAAATTCTGTAATAATTCACCATAATGGATCGTGTGTTCTGCAAGCCTGAATCCAACTTCGATGGAACTTGTAGACGTATTATTCACTATTTCTCATCTGTATCAGGACACAGCTTCTCGGCGCCGTTCAGGCTAAGATTGTCATTCCCCAGTTCTCCACCAGCTGAATCAACAGGCAGCACAACGGCAGCTCCTTCTAGTTAGCATTGAGGACATCAGTAACCGCTATGCAGTTCTAGCCTTTTTACATTTCTGTTATTTGCACCATGTATTCTGTATATAAAACTCTGTCTCGTATCGATTATCTTGTTGTATCCTACTACGTTTTGGCCAGCGATCAGGCTTGTTGATCGCGCTATTTACCTATTAGTATGATATCTAATCGGCTGTGTAGTGTCACGCTACACAACCGTGTTGCTCAAAAATTCACCATAACGGATTCGATGAAACTGGTTTCGTCGAAATCCGAGACAGTTGCTAAAATGGCTATTTTTATACGTCAAGTAAAACAAGTAATTTCCAGAAATTTATTTAATCACTTAAGTTTGATTTTTAAGTATTAACAATCTTCATTATTGTTTAAATAAAATTTAAATCAACTTTTGATACCATTTTCATTCAATAATCACATTAAATTTATAAATTTAAAATAGCTAAAAATACGTGTCGTTACATACTTTCCCACTTAAAACTTTTTGTCCTCGAAAAGGTGTTAAGTAAAGAATTTAACCTTTGATATATTTTATTCAAAACTAACAACTTATAAAACTTAAAAATTTTATTTGCAAAACTATTATTATGCTTCTACTACGCCATCCGCTATCGGTTTTACGGAAAATATAACTTATATACAAGACAAGTTATAAATTTTTTTAAAAAACTTCAAAAAATTTCTAACTCCCGGATTTCTAACTCCCGGATTTTCGACGAAGGAATACTATCCTCTACTACTATGATGACCCACATTTCGGAAGGTTTAAATCGACAATAATCCACACATGTCCGACTTAAACAATCCGAAACGTCGATAATCAATGTGGTTAAATAAGAAAAATAAGAAGAGAAGAAGAAAAAATACACAGAATCTCACAGTGGAAACGATAAAATATAATAACCAAATAAACAATTCATGAAGCTATTTACTATATATAGATTATAATCTATACACATTTTTCAGAGTTATATATATACATCAGAGATAAATAATCAATACAGCAGAATAGCATGATGTAGGGGATGATAATAATAGTAATATACCAAAACTTCGTCCTCCAAAGAATGGTCTTCAATACGCTAAAAAACTCAAGGCTGACCCGAGCGTAGTGAAAAGCCAAAACACTCGAGTCAGGACTAAAATACTCTTAT
Organism: Allium fistulosum; assembly: GCA_030737815.1. NCBI lineage: Eukaryota > Viridiplantae > Streptophyta > Magnoliopsida > Asparagales > Amaryllidaceae > Allium > Allium fistulosum. The sequence goes on from CM060904.1 coordinate 1,258,300,307, forward strand.
GTAAGTCAAATCAATATCACAAATATGAGTGCAATAACTTAAGAGATGTTACAGGATTTTCCATCTCCTAAGGATCCGTTAAACTATTTATACATAATAGTATACGCAATAATAGATAACGTCTATCAGTAAAATAAATATCAAAATAGCGTTAAGGTTCAAAACCAAAGTCATAATAGGCTCGTATAGGGATAAATATGACAAGGCACGTGAGGCAATGCCTAAGGTAGGATTCTACCAGTTTGCCCTTTCTGGCCGGTCGTAACCCATCCATGGCCAACCGCGACAATCAATCCAACCGACAAAAGGTGCACCCATTGAATACGAAATCACAATAGTCGTAATAGGCTCCTGTTTTAGTCATTTTAATTATGACACGAGTGTCAAGGCTATCCATCATCATTCTCTTACTTCATTCCAGTAAACGTCGCCAATTCAACCACTACATTCTGGATATCATCCACCACGTACACAGTTGTCAAAGTGGTTCCAATATTGGCAGAGAGTATGCCAATAAGAGGCCCCGGTCTCTTTAATAACCAAACATCATTTTACACACCTGTTGGTTCTTTTACATTTCGAAAACGATTCGTACTTGATAACAAAATATCATATTCGCTTCAAAATCAAATTCATTTCGAAATTACCATATTCGCTTCAAAAATCATATTTCACTTTAAAATGTTAATTCAATTCGATATATCGATTTCACTTCAAAACTTGATTCGAATTACAATTTTGGTTATAATTCACTTTAACCCAATTCACATTTAAATCCAAGATTTAAATATAAACATTCCACCCTTTGACCAGTTTGAATATTTAGAAAATAGTTTAAAATAGTTTAATAGAAAATAGTTAAAAATGGTTTATATAGTAAAATAGTTAGGAAAATATAAACAATTATATTTAAAGAATATATATTTTAAACCGTTTATACTAAAATAATTCATTTGAAAATAGTTTCAAAGTCAAACCGGTTCACATTCCAAATTTTCCAATTCAAATCAGTTTCAAATTTCCATTTCGATTTAATCGATCCAAATCTGATTTCAAGTCGAATTAAATTTCAATTCCAAATTAATTTCAATTCCAATTCCAAATTAATTTCAAATTCCAATACCAAATTTATTTCAGTTCCGAGTTCGATTTCCAAAATATCGATTCAAAATACTTAAATCAAATTTTCCTTTAAGATCCAATTTAAGAAATAATCCAAACCTTCAAATATTAATTCAATTCCAAGCTATATTTGAAATATCGTTTATATTACTTTACTTAACAACATTCAAAGTTCAAATAAAAGTCCAACTTTTCAAACAAATCAATTTCTAAAATTCAAATCATCTTCCGATTATAACTTCAAAATCACAACTTCGATTATTTATACAATTCCCATTATCAAATTTCAAATTTCAACATTTCGAGCTCCATTTCGAAAATAATTTGATTTCCATAAATTTGATTTTTTTATGCCTTTAAATCAAATCATTTAAATAATTTCAAAACAAAAATTTTAAAATCATTTAATTTAACCAATCCGGTGTCCGTATATAATTTTATATCCTATGGCCAAGTGAATCAATTATTTTAATTTAATTTAAGGATTGATATATATCATTTCAATCCAAAATAAATGTCATAGGTATATATCATTTCAACCTATTTCTTAATTTATTCGAAATAATTCAATTTACAGTTATATACATTGTAAACAACATACAGGATGATAATATGATATATTAAACATAAATAAACATCCAAACATCCAAAATATCAATCAAATCTCATCCATCACCATCCATCATCCAAATAGTCAATAATCACAACAATCAACCAATTATAGATAAATTGGGGATTGTACTAGCAGTTAAATTCTAATTCAATTTAACTGTCAATTTAAATTCTATCAATAAATTCAGATGTCAATTTAAATTCATCCAACAACCATCAATAAATTTAAATTACTTCACGATACAAATTTTACTAACACAAAATATATTAGTCAAACGTGAGTGTATAAAACACACACCTTTCTATTTGAAACTGAAAATAAATTTCAGCTTCAAATAAATTCCACTACCACTCCAAGTTGTAGTCTTCACCGATACAAATCCAATGCAATTTGTTTTGTCCAAACGGGCCTCGTACGAACACAATACGATTATTAGAACACTCGAATTTTTATTTAAATTTAATTAAACATAAATGTTAATTACTTACCCCTTAATCACGCTTACACGAAACCCTCCTCTCCAAATCAATGCTAATACCAGAATGATGAAACCCATCGTCGACCTCAACTTCCATCTTCTTCCTTCCTCGATCAACATCGCGCTGCCATTTCCCTCGCTATCTTTTTTCTTTTTCCTTTTGAATCGCGACCACTCAACCAAGCCGCCCCAGACGTCACGAGCCTCCACCGCCTTCACCAGATACACGCACGTGCGCATGGACCAAACTCGAAAACCCTAGCCCTAACTGGCGAACACCATCGTGCTCGCCGCCAGGCCAGGCCCACGTCTCCAGACACACGACGATGATCGATCGCGCTCCTCTTTTCTTCAAGCGATTTAGTTTTTTTTCGATCGGCAGTCTTTCTCATATTCTTTTTTAGTTTGTTCGACTTGAAATAATGTGATTCAAAAGAAAAGGGAAATGGAACGAGATACAGGGGTGCGGCAGATAGGGCACGTGCGTTGATTTGAATAATTATATATTATTATCAAAATTTGAAAATATCTCGCTTATAAACGCCCAAAATTCCGAACTCCAAATGAAGCATTCTGCTAGGCGTTTATAATGTTTTACCCCCATTCCGAACACAATGGAACTAGTTTCGGAAGTCAATTCGATCATATAAAGAAGATAGCTTTTCATATCGAATTATTTTAATTTAATTCTAAAATAAATTTCTACGCGTTTCAAGCTCGCACGGCCAAATGACAAGTCTGATTTCTACGAAACTTGAAATTCTGTAATAATTCACCATAACGGATCGTGTGTTCTGCAAGTGTAACGACCCGTATTTTTCACGGATCGAAAAGTTCGTCAAATCTGGAATTTTTGCATTTTTAAGTCATTTCAGATTTTTGGGGAAATTTGTCTAAGTCCTAGGTCGTGGACGACCTAAGAGCTAAGTCGTGACCGAGTTAAGGACTTGCGAGTTAGTGTTAGGTCGTGGGTTAGTTGGAGCGACCTATAAAATTGTGCAACCTAGGATTTAGTTAAGTAATTAGGTCGGCAGGGCGAGTTAACGACCTAAAGACTGACCGACTTAAGGATATGGCGACTCAAGGGTAGGCAGACCTAGTGGTTCCGGGTTAGCGACTTAGTAATTAAGTTGTTAGGTCGGTTGGGACGACCTATGGAAGTTAGCAGTGTAGTTAGGTCGGCAACGACCTAAGTAGTAGTGAGCGACTTAAGGAGTTAAGTCGTAAGTCTGGGTAGAGTTAGGTCGCATCCCAGTTGTTCGCGACTTATGTTAGGTCGCGTGGAGGCTTAAGGAATTAGGTCGTAACCTGTTAAGTCGTAGGTCGCTGGGTTTCGTCTAAGTGTTAGGTCGAAGTATGTGTTAAGTCGTAGGTCGACTTAATAGTTAGGTCGTATGCGCAGAAGTGTTAGATCGTAGGAGTTGAGGCGCGCGTATCTGTTAGGTCGGAGTTGTTGGCTAAGGGTTAGGTCGGAGGCTCTGTTAAGTCGTGGGGGTTTTTAGGTCGTAGGTCGGCATATGTTAGGTCGGCAACGACTTAAGGAGATAGCCGAGTTACGACTCAGGCAGTTTTCAGCTATAAATAGGAGGGGTTGTTCTCACTTTTTGGGATCCGGATTTTGAAGCGACGAAGTGCTGCCATTTTGAGAGCTCGACTTCTACACTTCTTCACTTCTTTTCTCCACTCTAATCTAGTGCTTCCATCCATCCAAATCGAAGATCGAGATTGAAGATTCAAAAGCTTGGATTGAAGATCTTCATCTTTTCAAGAGAGATTTCTTCATTTGAAGCGGATTTGTGATAGATCTAGCTTCATCCTTCGCTGTCCAGATCTGAAGTGTGTTGATTTGAGGTTGTTTAGGTGATTTGGTGAGTGGTGATTATCTCTCACACGGATCCAAAGGAGTATATCGGATTGTTGGCCCGATTTGGTGTTAAAATAGTGATTTCCATGCATTTTCTTCATCCTATGTGTAGATCCATGTAGATCCATTGTTCATGATGATGTTACATCCATTTTATCATATGTTAACCTATGCAAGTTCATTCATCAAGTTTGTAGAGATATAATCCATGTTTTCATGCTTATTGGACTTTCAACTCCTTAATTACGAAAATGCCATTATTGTTATAATTGTCTACTTAGATCATTTTTGAATGCTTGATTGCTTGGATTGATGTTTGATTTGATTGATTGTTATGAACTAGATGATTGATGATTAGATTTAGATCGAAGGTGATTCAAAAGCTAAGGGAAAGGCTCTTGAATTGGAAAAGCTGCTCGTGGCATATGTAGCGGGATGGTGAAGCTCTTATGCATAGATCTGATGATGTGATGATGAGATGAGGCTTTGCGAGGATGTAATGAAGCGAGGCAAATCATGTGATGAAGACTTGGTCTAATCCAGACGGGATCATTCCAAGCATGTTGATAACTCGGTGATATGATTCGAGTTGAGGATAATGAATGGATATGAGAATAGTCGTCGGGGAGGATGACTAGGAGGCTTGGATAACATCGTTGTTGAAGGTTCTAGCATGCTCTAAGCAAGAGTACGTTTGGGCAGATTCGATAGTCCCAACGGCCAACTGTTGATGGTCGAGTACTCTGGGCAGATTCGATAGTCCTAGGCACGGGCTGCGACGACGTGCGGGAGTTATGTCTAGAACCGGGGTTTCCATTAGCCCTTGACGGACGGCTGAAAGAATGTGCCGGTCATTCAATTAACGGTGATATCGAAGCAATGATAACAGTGATAGCCAGAGTCATGGATGTGTGGTTGTATCGTCATTCGGACTCAAGAGCGGTATTTTCTGGGTGCTTATCTGATTTAGGCCTTGGTACTTGGAAAACATCGCCCTTGACTCGAGTGATAGTAGCTTTACTTTAAATTGTATGCTCTGCTATGTTTGCTTCTGCTTAGTGTGTGTCTGGGGGCTATCACTGTAGAATGAGGTTGGAGTGGGAGGGTTGTATTCCTATTCCTTTTCCTTTATGCTCTTTTGGTATGTTGTTAGTTAATTTACTGCTCACTAAGACTGTTGTCTGACTCAAGGCTTTTTGTTTTAAATTCTTATTGCCTTGGGCTGTTCGTCCATTTTGGGACGGGCAGACTAGGTAGCAGGTGACAGGTGCTGTTCTCTTCTCACGACGCTGATATCGAAGACGAGCTAGAGGGTTGCATATTATTTTCTTATATGTACTGGATATTCCGCTGTTTTGTATTCTCTGAGAGATTTGTAGTGAGGCTGGATGTATTGACTATGTGGATGCTTGTATTCAACTATTATGGAGTTTTATATGATGTCATTTTGTTCTGTAAAGCTTCACTATACATATGTTCTATTGTATTTTGTCCATGCGCTGTGAGTAATACGATAGATCCTTTTGTTTTAAATCTTACCTTGACAATCGTCTATGGTAGCCTGGCACACTTTACAGCGCACTATCTCTAGATTCGGTGCAGGGGTCATGGGCGGTCGTCACATTTGGTATCAGAGCATTGGTTAATCGGTTTTACCCAACGCTCGTTGTCATAACTACGTATGAGAGACGTAATTGTATTTTGATGGATGATTACTATATATAATATAGTAGCTTAGTAGAGTTTGAGTCCTTTATGCAGTTGTTTCTCTAGATGTTCTAATCATTCCTTTTTATAGATATTGAGAATGAGTCGAAGAGGGAGACCAGCTGCTAGGGGAGGTCGTGCTACTGAAGAGACTGCTGATTATGCAGCCATGTTCGAAGCTATGATGACTTCGATCATGAGAAGGATACCAGTTCCGGGGGCGGCAGTTGATGTTGGAGTTCAAGTCCAAACTTCGAAACCAGTGGATTTTGCTAAGCTGTGCAAGGATTATACTGCTCTTGGAGGGAAGGTTTTCTTGGGAACAGAATCTACCATTGAAGTCCGGAGGTGGATAGATGCTTGTAGAAGGATCTTTGGTGATTTGGGAATTGATGATGCAACTAAGAGGAAGTTGGCATCGAGGCAGCTTCAAGGGAGAGCTTCTGATTGGTGGAACTCTATTACCATCACTACTCCGGAAGAAGAGATTACTTGGGAGCAATTCCAAGTCAGATTTGAAGCTAAGTTCATTTCTACAGCTCAGAAGTCTGTTCTGTTCAAGAAGTTTGTAGAGCTCAAGCAGGGTGGAAGATCTGTTCTTGAGTATGTTTCTGAGTTCGAAGCTTTGTCCAAGTATGCTCGGTCATATATTGAATCTGCTTATCAGAAGAATGAGAAGTTTGTGACCGGCTTGGATAGTTATCTTGGGAGACAGTTGGTGGATCATTTGGACGATTCATTTGAGAAGCTTGTGGAGAAAGCTCTTAGGCATGAGAGTCTGTTTCCTAAGGAAGGACCTGTTGTTGCTGTTACCAAGGGAGAATCTAAACCACAGCAGGGTGGAAACCAGAAGAGGAAGCAGCAGCAGCAGAAAGGTAAGGATGGCCAGAAGAAGCCGAAAGGCGAGGTGACTTGCTACAATTGTCAACAGAAGGGCCATTTCTCTAAGGATTGTAAGAATCCGAAGGCACCGATGAAGTGTCACAACTGTGACAAGCCGGGGCATTTCAGGAAGAATTGTCCAGAACCAAGGAAGGACAGGCAGATTGTGCAAGCCTATGCTTTAGGAGCTGTTCCGTCGTCTTCGAAAGCTCCTACTGCTGAAGAGAAGGGAAAGAGTGTGGTTGTTCAAGGTACTCTTTTCCTATGTGGTGTTCCAGTTAGAGTTTTGTTTGATACTGGAGCTTCGCATTCGTTTGTTTGTAATGAACTAGTAGGCCGGTTAAATTTGAAGCCGGATATTGTTGATAGGCCACTGGTTGTGACTAATCCAGTTGGGGGTTCGTCTTGTTTGTGTATGTTATGCCGTGGTCTAGTTGTATCGAGTCATGGTTGCTCTTTTGTTTGTGATTGCTTTGTTCTGAACTTTGCGGGGTTCGGAATTATCTTGGGTATGGACTGGCTTAGGAAGTATGCGGCTAAGGTTGATTGTGAGAGGCTGGAGGTGACAGTCGAGAATGTGGAGGGGCGAAAGATTGTGATACGATGTAAGCATGAAGAAGGCGTCTTCATGAGCTTCATGTATTCGCTAGTTGTTCCACGGGATGGACTGTCTTTAGTGCCGATCGCAAATAGATTCGAGGATGTCTTTGACGAAGTCAAAGGGTTGCCGCCGCATAGAGAGATCGAGTTTCGTATAGATCTAGTTGAAGGAGCCAGACCTGTTGTGATGCCTCTTAGGCGGATGGCGCTTAGGGAACAGCAGGAGTTGAGGGTGCAAGTTGATGACCTTTTACAGAAAGGATTCATTCGGCGTAGTGTGTCCGAGTGGGGTGCACCAGTTGTGTTTGCAACCAAGGCAGATGGATCATTGAGATTGTGTGTCGATTATCGTGAGCTGAACAAGGTGACTAAGAAGAACAAGTATCCATTGCCAAGGATAGACGACTTGTTTGATCAGCTTCACGAAGCTAAGGTGTTTTCTCAGATGGATTTGGCAACGGGATTTCACCAGTTGAGAGTGGCTAAGGATAGTATGCCGAAGACTGCTTTTAGGACACCATCCGGTTTCTTTGAGTGGCTGGTAATGCCGTTTGGATTGACTAACGCGCCAGCATATTTTGTGGATCTTATGAATAGAGTGTTCAGAGATCAGTTGAACAAGTTCGTACTTGTGTTCGTGGATGATATTCTGATTTATTCCAGAACGGAAGAAGAGCACAAGACGCACTTGCGTATCGTTTTGGAGATCTTGCGAAAACATCAGCTGAAGGCTAAGTTTTCGAAGTGTCACTTCTGGAAGAGTGAAGTGAGGTTCTTAGGCCATGTGATTTCTGGAAGTGGAATAGCGGTTGATCCCGCTAAGGTGGCAGCAATCCAGGATTGGGTTAGACCTAAGAATGCATTAGATGTGAGAAGTTTTCTTGGATTAGCAGGATATTATCGACGGTTTATCAAAGACTTCTCCAAGATAGCTGCACCATTAACAGGATTGACGAAGAAGAACCAAGTGTTCAGTTGGGATGCTAAGTGTGAGCAAGCTTTCGGAATCCTGAAAGAGAGACTGACGAGTGCTCCTGTTTTGACTATTCCAAGTGGGAATGATGAGATGGTGGTTTACACCGATGCATGTGGTACTGGACTTGGAGCAGTGCTGATGCAGAAGGATAAAGTTGTTGCGTATGCCAGTCGACAACTGAAGCCGCATGAAAGGAATTACCCAACTCATGATTTGGAATTAGCGGCGATTGTATTTGCTCTGAAGATGTGGAGACATTATCTGTTGGGAGTTCGATTCGAGTTGTTTACGGATCATAAGTCGTTAAAGTATCTTTTCTCCCAGAAGGATTTGAATCTTCGGCAGCAACGTTGGTTAGAGTTTTTGGCATCGTATGATTTTGGTATAGCTTATACTCCGGGAAAAGGTAACGCAGTGGCAGATGCGTTAAGTCGAAGACATGCAGGATTGGGAGCCATGTTTTCAGAATGGAAGAGTCTCGAGTATTTAGCTGGATTTGACTTCAGGCCTAGATGTGAATTGGAACCTGAGATGTTGGCAAACTTATCGATAAGACCCACTCTTGTGGAAAGGATTGGTGAGAGCCAAAAGCGAGATGATAAGCTTGTCAAGATTATCCGTGAGTTGGAATCTGGATTGGATCCAGAAAAGGATAAAGGATTCGAGGTCGATCAAGAGGGTTGGCTTCGGAAGCAAGGACGACTAGTTGTTCCCGATATAGATGAATTGAGGAGTGAAGTTCTGAAGGAAAGTCATCACTCGAAGTTGACAATTCATCCAGGTGGAAATAAGATGTATCGGGATATGAAGAGAACCTACTATTGGGAAGGTATGAAGAAGGATGTTGGAAATTTTATTTCCAAGTGTATGAACTGCCAGTTGGTTAAAGCTGAACAGAAGAAGCCAAGTGGATTGCTTCAGCCATTAGAAGTTCCTACATGGAAGTGGGAACAAGTGTCGATGGATTTCATCGATGGATTGCCTAGAACCAGAACGGGAAATGAAGGGATTTGGGTCATTGTGGATCGTCTGACTAAGAGTGCACGATTCATTCCTGTTCGATCGACTAGGACTGCATCAAAGTTGGCTGAGTTGTATATTAAGTGGATAGTTCGATTCCATGGTATTCCGAAGAGCATAGTGAGCGATCGAGACCCATTGTTCACTAGTGGATTTTGGAAGAGCTTCCAGGAAGTTTTGGGAACCGAGTTGTGTTTGAGTACAGCTTATCATCCCCAAACAGATGGTCAGACCGAGAGAGTCAACCGAGTTTTGGAAGATCTTCTCAGAGCATGTGTTTTGGACTTCGGAGGATCATGGGAAGATCACCTTCATTTGGTGGAGTTTGCGTACAACAACAGTTACCAGTCAAGCATTAGTATGGCACCGTATGAGGCGTTGTATGGAAGACCGTGTAACTCTCCGACATGTTGGTTGGAAACTGGAGAAAAGCTGATACTTGGGCCAGAGATGATTCGTCAGACCTCAGATTGCATAGAGATCATTCGGCAACGAATGAAGGCAGCCCAAGACCGTCAGAAGAGTTATGCCGATAAGCGTCGAAAGGATTTGGAATTCGACGTAGGGGATATGGTTTTTGTAAAGATTTCTCCACTGAAGAATGTTATTAGATTCGGGAAGAAAGGAAAATTGACTCCGAGATTTGTTGGACCATTCCCGATCATCGAGCGAATTGGAAAGCTCGCTTATAGATTGGAGTTACCGGAGAAGATGTCGGGTGTGCACAATGTTTTTCACGTATCGTATCTACGGAAGTATGTGCATGACTCGAATGCAGTGGTTTCTGCTGATAGCTATGAAGACTTTGAAGTTGATCCAGTTGATAGAAGACCTCGTAAGCCACTTCGTGTTGTGGAAACCGACACGAAACAGCTTAGGAGGAAGGTAGTTAAGTTGCTCAAGATACAATGGAGTGATGATGATAACGACTGTACGTGGGAGGTGGAAGAGAGGATGAAAGCAGCTCATCCTGAACTCTTCAAGGTATGGCCCTAAGGTGTCGTGTCATCTCACGATATTGTAACTTGTTCTAATTTTAGAATTCTGTACGCTAAGTTAGAATTGGATGCATGGTTTGTTGATTGCTATGGATGGTAGGCGTACAGAATAGTCTTTGATTGCTTTGTTTGCTTGGAATTTCGGGGGCGAAATTCCTAAGGGGGAGAGAATGTAACGACCCGTATTTTTCACGGATCGAAAAGTTCGTCAAATCTGGAATTTTTGCATTTTTAAGTCATTTCAGATTTTTGGGGAAATTTGTCTAAGTCCTAGGTCGTGGACGACCTAAGAGCTAAGTCGTGACCGAGTTAAGGACTTGCGAGTTAGTGTTAGGTCGTGGGTTAGTTGGAGCGACCTATAAAATTGTGCAACCTAGGATTTAGTTAAGTAATTAGGTCGGCAGGGCGAGTTAACGACCTAAAGACTGACCGACTTAAGGATATGGCGACTCAAGGGTAGGCAGACCTAGTGGTTCCGGGTTAGCGACTTAGTAATTAAGTTGTTAGGTCGGTTGGGACGACCTATGGAAGTTAGCAGTGTAGTTAGGTCGGCAACGACCTAAGTAGTAGTGAGCGACTTAAGGAGTTAAGTCGTAAGTCTGGGTAGAGTTAGGTCGCATCCCAGTTGTTCGCGACTTATGTTAGGTCGCGTGGAGGCTTAAGGAATTAGGTCGTAACCTGTTAAGTCGTAGGTCGCTGGGTTTCGTCTAAGTGTTAGGTCGAAGTATGTGTTAAGTCGTAGGTCGACTTAATAGTTAGGTCGTATGCGCAGAAGTGTTAGATCGTAGGAGTTGAGGCGCGCGTATCTGTTAGGTCGGAGTTGTTGGCTAAGGGTTAGGTCGGAGGCTCTGTTAAGTCGTGGGGGTTTTTAGGTCGTAGGTCGGCATATGTTAGGTCGGCAACGACTTAAGGAGATAGCCGAGTTACGACTCAGGCAGTTTTCAGCTATAAATAGGAGGGGTTGTTCTCACTTTTTGGGATCCGGATTTTGAAGCGACGAAGTGCTGCCATTTTGAGAGCTCGACTTCTACACTTCTTCACTTCTTTTCTCCACTCTAATCTAGTGCTTCCATCCATCCAAATCGAAGATCGAGATTGAAGATTCAAAAGCTTGGATTGAAGATCTTCATCTTTTCAAGAGAGATTTCTTCATTTGAAGCGGATTTGTGATAGATCTAGCTTCATCCTTCGCTGTCCAGATCTGAAGTGTGTTGATTTGAGGTTGTTTAGGTGATTTGGTGAGTGGTGATTATCTCTCACACGGATCCAAAGGAGTATATCGGATTGTTGGCCCGATTTGGTGTTAAAATAGTGATTTCCATGCATTTTCTTCATCCTATGTGTAGATCCATGTAGATCCATTGTTCATGATGATGTTACATCCATTTTATCATATGTTAACCTATGCAAGTTCATTCATCAAGTTTGTAGAGATATAATCCATGTTTTCATGCTTATTGGACTTTCAACTCCTTAATTACGAAAATGCCATTATTGTTATAATTGTCTACTTAGATCATTTTTGAATGCTTGATTGCTTGGATTGATGTTTGATTTGATTGATTGTTATGAACTAGATGATTGATGATTAGATTTAGATCGAAGGTGATTCAAAAGCTAAGGGAAAGGCTCTTGAATTGGAAAAGCTGCTCGTGGCATATGTAGCGGGATGGTGAAGCTCTTATGCATAGATCTGATGATGTGATGATGAGATGAGGCTTTGCGAGGATGTAATGAAGCGAGGCAAATCATGTGATGAAGACTTGGTCTAATCCAGACGGGATCATTCCAAGCATGTTGATAACTCGGTGATATGATTCGAGTTGAGGATAATGAATGGATATGAGAATAGTCGTCGGGGAGGATGACTAGGAGGCTTGGATAACATCGTTGTTGAAGGTTCTAGCATGCTCTAAGCAAGAGTACGTTTGGGCAGATTCGATAGTCCCAACGGCCAACTGTTGATGGTCGAGTACTCTGGGCAGATTCGATAGTCCTAGGCACGGGCTGCGACGACGTGCGGGAGTTATGTCTAGAACCGGGGTTTCCATTAGCCCTTGACGGACGGCTGAAAGAATGTGCCGGTCATTCAATTAACGGTGATATCGAAGCAATGATAACAGTGATAGCCAGAGTCATGGATGTGTGGTTGTATCGTCATTCGGACTCAAGAGCGGTATTTTCTGGGTGCTTATCTGATTTAGGCCTTGGTACTTGGAAAACATCGCCCTTGACTCGAGTGATAGTAGCTTTACTTTAAATTGTATGCTCTGCTATGTTTGCTTCTGCTTAGTGTGTGTCTGGGGGCTATCACTGTAGAATGAGGTTGGAGTGGGAGGGTTGTATTCCTATTCCTTTTCCTTTATGCTCTTTTGGTATGTTGTTAGTTAATTTACTGCTCACTAAGACTGTTGTCTGACTCAAGGCTTTTTGTTTTAAATTCTTATTGCCTTGGGCTGTTCGTCCATTTTGGGACGGGCAGACTAGGTAGCAGGTGACAGGTGCTGTTCTCTTCTCACGACGCTGATATCGAAGACGAGCTAGAGGGTTGCATATTATTTTCTTATATGTACTGGATATTCCGCTGTTTTGTATTCTCTGAGAGATTTGTAGTGAGGCTGGATGTATTGACTATGTGGATGCTTGTATTCAACTATTATGGAGTTTTATATGATGTCATTTTGTTCTGTAAAGCTTCACTATACATATGTTCTATTGTATTTTGTCCATGCGCTGTGAGTAATACGATAGATCCTTTTGTTTTAAATCTTACCTTGACAATCGTCTATGGTAGCCTGGCACACTTTACAGCGCACTATCTCTAGATTCGGTGCAGGGGTCATGGGCGGTCGTCACAGCAAGCCTGAATCCAACTTCGATGGAACTTGTAGACGTATTATTCACTATTTCTCATCTGTATCAGGACACAGCTTCTCGGCGCCGTTCAGGCTAAGATTGTCATTCCCCAGTTCTCCACCAGCTGAATCAACAGGCAGCACAACGGCAGCTCCTTCTAGTTGGCATTGAGGACATCAGTAACCGCTATGCAGTTCTAGCCTTTTTACATTTCTGTTATTTGCACCATGTATTCTGTATATAAAACTCTGTCTTGTATCAATTATCTTGTTGTATCCTACTACGTTTTGGCCAGCGATCAGGCTTGTTGATCGCGCTATTTACCTATTAGTATGATATCTAATCGGCTGTGTAGTGTCACGCTACACAACCGTGTTGCTCAAAAATTCACCATAACGGATTCGATGAAACTGGTTTCGTCGAAATCCGAGACAGTTGCCAAAATGGCTATTTTTATACGTCAAGTAAAACAAGTAATTTCCAGAAATTTATTTAATCACTTAAGTTTGATTTTTAAGTATTAACAATCTTCATTATTGTTTAAAGAAAATTTAAATCAACTTTTGATACCATTTTCATTCAATAATCACATTAAATTTATAAATTTAAAATAGCTAAAAATACGTGTCGTTGCATACTCTCCCACTTAAAACTTTTTGTCCTCGAAAAGGTGTTAAGTAAAGAATTTAACCTTTGATATATTTTATTCAAAACTAACAACTTATAAAACTTAAAAATTTTATTTGCAAAACTATTATTATGCTTCTACTATGCCATCCGCTATCGGTTTTACGGAAAATATAACTTATATACAAGACAAGTTATAATTTTTTTTTAAAAACTTCAAAAAATTTCTAACTCCCGGATTTACGGAAAATTTCGGAAGAGTCTCCTTTGCGTAGCTCGATCAGAAAATTTTTACAATATAATATATAACACAAATATACAAAATAGATATCAAATATACATCTCATCTCAATGATGTGGCATCCCGAAGGGAAAAAATATAAAATCATGGTATGTAATCCGAGATACGTACCTTATTATTAATAATACGAGCGAGTTCGCTCGTATTAAACAAGCAAAAGCATATAAATCCGCGTGTACGCCCCAAACGGTCTTCGTATGTACCTATCTCAACGCAATTTAAGATATTAGTTGCATATAATGGTATAGAAGCGTGTATAAGTCTAATATAACAATATAACATGGATTTTGAATCTAAACAATAAATACAAGCACAAATACGCAACATGCACAATCATATGCAATCAAAACAGTAATAACAATGGTTTGCAACAAAAGGAACCATCCAACCATCAATAACCGTCCAATTAATCCCATTAATTCATAACCATGTGAATTTACGTTGTCCAATGTCAATTTTTAATTTATACCCTTCATTTCTTATTAATATTCATTTTATTAACATTTTAATAGACTCAGTTTCAATTAATTTACATTGACATCTAGTTTTATTTGCATTCCTTTTATTTACTTCTTAATTGATTAACATCCACCTATTAATGTTCATTCTGTTAATCATGCAATGGATTTATATTCAATTCATTCGCTTTTAATTGATTTACATTCAACTAATTTGGTTTCAATCCATTTTTATTCAACCAATATTCATTGCATTCACATTTGATTGATTACAATTAAATATATTTAAATCCAATCGATTTGTTTCAATTATTTACATTTGTTTTATCCACATTTAATTAGTTTACATTCCATTGATTTCTTTCAATTTATTAACATTCGTTACAAATTCATTATATTCAATTTTATTCAATTCAATTTGTGAAATTCCAGTTGTTTCACTTTTTGTTTAACCTATTTCATATAAATTCATTTATGAATCATTTATAAAATTATTCCACTTAACCATGCTTAAGTTAAATTCATTTTATTTCCACTTAGAATATCCTCCTTTTTATACTAACATCGTTTATAAACCATCTAAATTCATTATAAATAATTTATACAACACAATCACGTTTATTATTATTACTTCATATTTTAAGTTATTATTAACTCATCGATTCGCTTCATTTATTCAAATTCATAGTATTAATTTACTAAAATAAATTTTATTTTATAACTCAATTCATATTAATAAATACATATTTTTCTTCCACGATCAATTTATTTAACCTCCCTTAAGTTAACTTCAATTTATAATTTATTCCAATAACTTATTCCATATTATATTAGTTAACATGCAATTTTCATTTAAACTACTCCACTTGTAATTTATTTATTTATAACCAATTTAAATTAAAT
Source organism: Allium fistulosum (assembly GCA_030737815.1). NCBI lineage: Eukaryota > Viridiplantae > Streptophyta > Magnoliopsida > Asparagales > Amaryllidaceae > Allium > Allium fistulosum. The sequence goes on from CM060904.1 coordinate 1,258,315,712, forward strand.
TCAATTAACCATATTAATTTTACTTTCACTCATTTATTTTTATTCAATTTCTTACACACTTAAATTACATTTCATTTTTAAAAATTTAAATTCGTATTCATTTTATTAATTCATTTTATAGTTTAAGTGGAATTAATTTACTTTACTAATTTATCTAGTTTCACTTAATATCCAATTCAATTTATTTAATATTAAGTTAAACTTCATTTCATTTTTAATCTACTACCCATTTTATTTATTAATTTCAAGTTCAATTTTCTCATCATTCACATTCAAAAATAAAATTTGTTTTTAGCTTGCTAATTCTCAAATATATAAGTTATACAATTTATTCATTCAAAAATTCATTTTATTATTTTATCTACCTCATTTCAAATGCAATTCATTTTTATTTAAGCTTTCATGGGTTAAACTATATTTTATTTACTTTATTACACTAACTCAATTTGTTCACATTTCTTAGGCTAATTCTTTTATTTCATATTTCAAATTTAAATTTTCTTTTATTTGCTTAATCAAAATGTCCAACAGTTTTAAATTTTAATTTTACTTTCCTATTCAAATCTATAAGTTATAAACTTAAATTTATCTATACTATTTTAAATTTATAAGTTATAAACTCATTCCTTATATATTATTTTCAATTATAAGTTCAAAACTGTTTTCATATATTTATTAAATCATACTTAGAATATTTTTCACAATCAAAACTTGTTTTAATAGAAAATAAATTTCTTTTGGTAGAAATTCTCACTCGGAAACTCGAAAATGAATACTAGCGATGCTGCAGCCATCCCCGGAATTATTTCCCAGCAACCAAGCGAGTTTAATGCTTTTATTTCCTCCAAAAATCTTTCCAAACTATTTTTCTCGTCAAAACTCTTTCAAATAATATTAATATTAATTTTTAAGGCTTCGAAAACAATTCTTGAAAAATAAAGGGTTTTAAATTCTAAAATTCTTAATTTTAAAAATCCCTTCTATTTATATGCTATATTATAAATATATTTGTACAATTTCATTACTTCATTATGAAAATATTTCGTTAATTTACAAAATTGTTATTCCAAATAATTTTTATTTTTATTAGATTTCAATTTAATTTAATTATCAAAGCTTCATAAAACAAATTCATTAAGTATTCGTTTTATTTTTAAATCTAATCAATGATAACTAAATATTATCATCTCCTAACAACAATTTCATTAAAAATTTATCATTATATACATAAATAATTTAGGTAAAATTATTTCATTTACCCCATTTTAAAACAATATTATGTCGACTTGTCTCGTTTAAGTGTTTAGAAACCCCTATCGATAACACGACATCCCGCGTATCGACCATAATTCATAAACAACTTAACGGATAAGTAAACACAATATAAAACAATTTATAACACTAACAAGTATGCTCTCTCATATATATACGCTCAAATAGACTCATTCTAGGGTATTACTACCCTACTTCTAATGAGTCAAACCCTACAAAGCCAAGGTTGTCGCTAAACCTTGCTTTGATACCAACTGTGATGACCCATATTTCGGAAGGTTTAAATCGACAATAATCCACACATGTCCGACTTAAACAATCTAGAACGTAGGTAATCAATGGGGGTTAAATAAGAAAAATAAGAAGAGAAGAAGAAAACAAAACACAGAATCTCACAGCGGAAACAATAAAATATAATAATCAAATAAACAATTCATGAAGCTATTTACTACACATATGATTATAATCTATACACATTTATTAGAGTTATATATATACATCAGGAATAAATAATCAATACAAGAGAATAGCATGATGCAAGGGATAATAATAATAGAAATATACCAAAACTTCGTCTTCGTCTTCGTCCTCCAGAGAATAGTCTTCAATACGCTCATGAAAACTCAGGACTAACCCGAGCGTAGTGAAAATCCAAAACACTCAAGTCAAGACTAAAATACTCTTATGTAAGTCAAATCAATATCACAAATATGAGTGCAATAACTTAAGAGATGTTACGGGATTTTCCATCTTCTAAGGATCCGTTAAACTATTTATATATATAATAGTATACGCTATAATAGCTAATGTCTATCAATAAAATAAATATAAAAATACCATTAAGGCTTTACACTATCCCCCTTAAAAAAAATTTATAGGTTCAAAACCAAAGTCGTAATGGGCTCGTATAGGGATAAATATGACAAGACACGTGAGGCAATGCCCAAGGTAGGATTCTACCAGTTTACCCTTTCTAGCCGGTCGTAATCCATCCATGGCTGACCGTGACAATCAATCCAACCGATAAAAGGTGCACCCATCGAATACGAAATCACAATAGTAATACGGGGGATCAACATCGCTAGAGGTAGCTAACCTCAAAGGCCAGACATAGGCTCCTGTTTTAGTCATTTTAATTATGACACGAGTGTCAAGGCTATCCATCATCGTTCTCTTACTTCATTCCAGTAAACGTCGCCAATTCAACCACTACATTCTAGATATCATCCACCGGGTACACAGTTGTCAAAGTGATTCCAATATTGACAGAGAGTATGCAATAAGAGACCTCGGTCTCTTTAACAACCAAACATCATTTTACACACCTGTTGGTTCTTTTACATTTCGAAAACGATTTGTACTTGATATCAAAATATCATATTCGCTTCAAAATCAAATCATTTTGAAATTACAATATTCACTTCAAAAATCATATTTCACTTCAAAATGTTAATTCAATTCGATATATCGACTTCACTTCAAAACTTGATTTGAATTACAATTTTGGTTATAATTCACTTTAACCCAATTCGCATTTAAATCCAAGATTTAAATATAAACATTCCACCCTTTGACCAGTTTGAATTTTTAGAAAATAGTTTTAAAATAGTTAAAATAGTTTAATAGAAAATAGTTTGAGTATTAAAAATGGTTTATATAGTAAAATAGTTTGGAAAATCTAAACAATTTAAATATTTAAAGAATATAGATTTTAAACCGTTTATACTAAAATAATTCATTTGAAAATAGTTTCAAAGTCAAACCAGTTCACTTTCTAAATTTTCCAATTCAAATTAGTTCCAAATTTCCATTTCGATTTAATCGATCCAAATCTGATTTCAAGTCGAATTAAATTTCAATTCCAAATTCCAATACCAAATTTATTTCAATTCCGAGTTAGATTTCCAAAATATCGATTCAAAATACTTAAATCAAATTTTCCTTTAATATCCAATTTAAAAAAATCCAAACCTTCAAATATTAATTCAATTCCAAGCTATATTTGAAATATCATTTATATTACTTTACTTAACAACATTCAAAGTTCAAATAAAAGTCCAACTTTTAAAACAAATCAATTTCTGAAATTCAAATCATCTTCCGATTATAACTTCAAAATCTCAACTTCGATTATTTACACAATTCCCATTATCAAACTTTAAATTTCAACATTTCGAGCTCCATTTCAAAAATAATTCGATTTCCATAAATTTGATTTTTTTATTCCTTTAAATCAAATCATTTAAATAATTTCAAAACAAAATTTTTAAAATGATTTAATTTAACCAATTCGTTGTCCGTATATAATTTTATATCATATGGCCAAGTGAATCAATTATTTCAATTTAATTCAGGGATGGATATATATCATTTCAATCCAAAATAAATGTCATAGGTATATATCATTTCAACATATTTCTTAATTTATTCGAAATAATTCAATTTACAGTTTTATACACTGTAAATAATATACATGATGATAACAAGATATATTAAACATAATAAACATCCAAAATATCAATCAAATTTCATCCATCACCATCCATTATCTAAACAGTCAATAATCACAACAATCAACCAATTATCGATAAATTGAGGATTTTACTAGCAGTTAAATTCTAATTCAATTTAACTGTCAATTTAAATTCTATCAATAAATTCAGATGTCAATTAAATGTCAATTTAAATTCGTTCAACAACCATCAATAAATTTAAATTACTTCACGATATAAATTTTACTAACATAAAATATATTAGTCAAACGTGAGCGTATAAAACACTCACCTTCTATTTGAAACTAAAAATAAATTTCAGCTTCAAATAAATTCCACTACCACTCCAAGCTGTAGTCTTCGCCAATACATATCCAATGCAATTTATTTCGTCCAAACGGGCCTTGTACGAACACAATACGATTATTAGAACACTCGAATTTTTATTTAAATTTTATTAAAAAAATTTAAATGTTAATTACTTACCCCTTAATCAAGCTTACACGAAACCCTCCTCTCTAGATCAACGCTAATACCAGAACGATGAAACCCATCGTCGACCTCAACTTCCATCTTCTTCCTTCCTCGATCAACATCGCGTTGCCATTTCCCTCACTATCTTCCTTTTCTTTTTTTTGAATTGTGAACACTCAACCAAGCTGCCCCAGACGTCACGAGTCTTCGCCGCCTTCACCAGATACACGCGCGTGGACCAAACTCGAAAACCCTAGCCTTAATTGTCGAACACCATCGAGCTCGCCTCCAGGCCACGCCCACGTCTCCAAACACACGCTAATGATCGATCGCGCTCCTCATTTCTTCGAGCGATTTAGTTTCTTTTTCGATCGGTGGTCTTTCTCGTATTTTTTTTAGTTTGTTCGATTTGAACTAATGTGATTCGAAAGAAAAGTGAAATGGAACGAGATACAGGGGTGTAGCAGATAGGGCGCGTGCATTGATTTGAATAAATATATATTATTATCAAAATTAGAATATATCTCGCTTATAAACGCCCGAAATTCCAAACTCTAAATGAAGCGTGCCGCCAGACGTCTATAATGTTTTACTCCCATTTTGAACACAATGGAACTAGTTTCGGAAGTCAGTTCGATCGTATACAGAAGATTGTTTTCAAATCGAATTATTTTAATTTAATTCTGATACGCGTTTCATGCTCACATGGCAAAACGACAAGTTCGATCGCTACGAAACTTGAAATTCTATAATAATTCACCATAACGAATTCGATGAAACTGGTTCCGTCGAAATACGAGACAGTTACCAAAATGGCTATTTTTACACGTCAATTAAAACAAGTAATTTCCAGAAATTTATTTAACCACTTAAGTTTGATTTTTAAGTATTAACAATCTTCATTTTTGTTTAAATTAAATTTAAATCAACTTTCGATACCATTTTCATTCAATAATCACATTAAATTTATAAATTTAAAATAGCTAAAAATACGGGTCGTTACAGCTACCCTAAGCTGATGGAAACCAGTTGCTAAATCAAGCTGAGTAAATACCTTGGCTCCACTCACTTGATCGAACAAATCGTTAATTCTAAACAGCACATATCGATTCTTTATTGTCCTCTCATTCAACTTACGATAATCGAAACATAACCTTAACGATCCGTCCGGCTTCTTGGCAAACACTACGGCTGCTCCCCAAGGCGAACTGTCTAATAAAAATCTTGCCTTCCAAATCTACCAACTACACCTTTAGCTCCCTTATCTCGGTAGGCGTCATCCTGCTTGGCGGTCTACTCATCGGTTCTGCTCCCGATACCAAATCTATATGAAACTCAATAGCTCGTTTCGGTGGCAATCCTACTACAGCTTCAAAAACATCCGTGAAATCTCTAACCACGAAAACTCGATTCAGCCCATCTTCTACCTCCACAACACCCAATAAAGCATTCACCTCACAACTAGGGTATTCTACGGTATATACAATTTGATCACTACAGTCAAGGTGTCTAGGCGATATTTTCCTATCATGGCAAAATATCCTAGCATCGTACTTACTTAACCAATCCATACCCAAAATAATTCTAAACCCTACGAAATCAAACCCATGCAAACTGCAAATAAAGGTATGACCTAATAAATCAAACTCTAGGTGATCACACTTCATCCCAAATGTTGCATACCCTTCTATCGGATTTGCAACCCTTAAGGAAGTAACTAAATATGAGTGTTCTAGGTTAAGCATATCTACCAAACAATGAGATATAAAAGAATGTGATGCACCAGTATCAAACAGGACGTTAACTGACATACGATGAATCTAAAGCGTACCTCCCAACACAGCTTTTCCTTTTTCCTTTGCTGTTGGCCTCGAGGTAGCTGGCTCTAATGCAAACACTTTGCCCTTCCCATCCTTAGCAGACTCTTTGCACTTCTTCTTGTAATGACCAATTTGATCGCAGTTGAAACACCTCACCTCTTTCTTCTCCGCGACTTTCTTTCCTTTGCCTTTCTGGCACTCATGGGCATAGTGTCCCTTCTTTTCACACTTGTAACAAACCACTTCTACCTTTCCCTTCTTAGCAGCTCCACCCTTTCAAGCTCCTTTCTTGTGGAAAAACTTACTTTCTGACTCTGCCCCACATGGACTTCCTTTGCCTTGTTTCTTTCCAGAAAAGAAAGCATCTCCTCATTCCTCAAAGCCATTTCCATTACAACATCACATGGATACCTTATATGTAGTAATGTAGCCTTTGCCAACTCAGACTTCAACCCCCTAATGAACTTCTCATTTCTCTTAATATTAGTATCAACCGTAGCATAGTCATATCTTGCTAGATCCTCAAACCTCCTTGCATACTTCAGCATAGTCATATCCCCTTGCTCCAATTCAGCAAACTTTCTGAGCAGAGTAGACTTCGCAATCTCATACATAAACCTCTCCTCGAACCTCCTCTTAAACTCAGCCCATGTCATCGTCTCCTTATTAACACCAACTGTAACATTGTTCCACCAGTACAGCGCTGCCCCCTTGCAGCTGTCTCGAAGCGAGTCTTCTCTTATGCTCATCATTGAGCCCCAAATCTACAAAGATTCTCTCAGAATGCAGAAACCAGTTTTCTACTTCAATAGCGTCTTCTGTTCCGATGAATGGCTTTCCTCCGAGCCTAGCATGGTCTCTACTCAAAATAGCATAATTATTGACCACTGGAGCTTCCTGATTTCCAAATCTAGCATTTCTTCCAACCACTCCTACAGCAACACCCGCGTGCATCATGTTGACAAAGAACTGATACATTGCTCCCATGTCAACTTGCGAGACTCCGGCACTCACATTTTCAGCCTGTGCCTGACCTTGGTTCCTCCTCATATTTGGTCTGGCATTTCCATTTGTTGTGGTGCTTCCCCTACCTATGTTAACTCTTCTAGCATCCATATCTGTACTCAAGCCTCGTGAGGTACAAAAGAATAGCCTAAGGGAAGGAGAATAGAGATAAAGCGTATACTCATATATAGCAAATATAAGTACGTTACTATAGCGTTATCCCATACCCCAATCTTATCTCTAATTCTTTAGGATTATGTTTTCAAAAATCATTTTAGTTTATATTTTTTCAAAAACCTATGCTCTGATACCAAATTGTAACATCCCTTATTTGGAGGCCCGAAGCTAAGTGCTATAGATGTTGCAGTCATCCATAGTATTAACTTTCGGTCACCGAATACGATAATGTTAATGGAATCCATAATATCAGAAGCACATGAATATGAAACAAAATCACATATTTCAAAAAACAACTTTTTTGATTACATTTCATGAAACATGTTTCATATTCCAAGTTACATAATCCCAAATGTTTCCCAGGTTCAGTTCAAATATAATTATTACTAAATACTCCAAGAGCGACATATGAAGATGCCCTATTGGATGATCAAAGTACTAAATAGTCATAATTGACTTAATACAACACAACAGAAATAAAAACATAACAACTCTTAAATATAACTAGCATCAACCTCCTGCTCATCTTCAGAAGCTTTATTCGTCCACCTACTAAAAACTTGTAAATCCTAAACCTCAGCCTACTCAAATCAATTTTGAGCACCCGAGAGTTTAAGGGCAAAAACATAAACTTCGAGTCAAACATGAAACCTGGTGTGAATAATACTATACATCTCGGTTATTTGATATTAAGTGAGACCACACCGCTTAGCGGAACGGGTTTCCCACAATAACATCCTTTTAAAACATATCTTTTGCAAATCTTAATCCTGCAACCAAAACTGGTTAAAACAATAATATCAATGTCATGAAAGCATATAAATCAGGTAACAAATGGACTATCCGCCCAAACAATGTAGTTTGGTTTGGCTAACTACTAACTTTTGGCTGACTCGGGCCTACCAGACAAAATACACAAATAATCTAGCTTCTATTAGATACTCCTCTTCTGGAAGATCTGTATCTAACTTAATTTTTCATGGTCAACTGATCCAAATGGTTTTGCGGGCTCACCAATAACCTATTCTATATATATATATATATATTACTTTCTGCGTGTAACATAATTTTAATCTTACCTATGACAAAGCCCTACACGCTGGATTTTGGACTAAATTAGCCAGGGGCTAATAGCTAACGTATAGGGTGGACCCTATACCGGTCCCATCTGTTATTCTAATATGAGTCATTTTACTTAGGGTTAACTATCCATAAATTTTCCTTGAAAACCTTTTCTTTCAAAATGATTTAATCCTTTAAATCATACTTCAAACAAGGAAAATATACTCTATGCTTTACTCAAATCACCTAGCCATGTTATATATATACTTTACAAAAAACTTTGTTGATGAAAACAATTAACCTTTGAAAGTACCCCTTTTGAATCCATTGAAAGTACCTCTTTCAAAACCAAGTAAACCCATTAGGCCAAAAGCCAAAACATATCCTTTCGAAACCCTTCATAATAAACCTTTCAAAACCATTGAAAAACATCACTTTCGAAAGTTTAAAACATTAGACATCCTGTTTTTTTAAACACTTAACACTCCTTTCGAAAACATTGAGGAACCACCTCTTTCGAAACCTTCTTCTTAAACCTTTCGAAAGCATCAAAATTCCTTTTCAACAGCAAACCTTGCGAAAGCATTTAGGTTCAAGTAAGACATGTGGAACACCTTTCGAAACCATTAAAAACTAAACCTTTCGAAAACATTGGATTCTACTTTTAATAGAAAAAAAGGGTCATAAAACAACTAGGTCAAAAGCACTCTTTCGAAAGTATTGGAGAAGTGGTTTTAATATAAAAACAAAGAAACCTTCCGAAAGCACTACTTCAAAATGAAAAAGGCGACAGAAAGGGGTTTTGACCCAGGAGAAAGCAATTTCTTAAACAAAGGCGCAACCATTTATTTAAAACAACTTAGCCCAATCGAAAGCTAACCAAGTCGAAAGCAAATTAGTCGAAAGCAAAGCAGGCACATTACCTTTTAAACACAAAACAAAGCTTCGACCCCTTCAGAACCCCATGTTTCGGTATCTTCCGCCTTAGTCCAATTCGCTATGTACCAAGTATGGATACCATGCACATTGGTTTCGATGGAGGTGGAAGCAGAAGTACTGGGTCGAAAGCTGGTGCCGAAAGTGGCTAAACATGTAAAAAGCATGTATAAACTAGGTTTTAACCTTTTAAAGTAACCTTTTCAACTAACCAGCCTTATTGTCAAAATATTATTTGTTGCTAATTTTCTTTTCTAAAAAGTACTGCCCAAAATTTTGAAAATAAACAATTTAAATTATTTACAAAACACTCGTTCTCCTTTTATAAATATATAATACATTAATAATTTTATATATCTATTAAAACAATTAGTAAAAATCTATAAAAATTCCTATAAATCATTTTAATATGTTTTCTAACATATATAAATTTCAAACCCAAAACATATATAATTTAGCCGTAAATTATTTTAAACCCAAATATCCATTTTATCACTAGAAAATTAATATAAAATCCACATTAATTCATAAAATTATAAAAATTGAAAGCCATCTCTAAATTATCATTTTTGATCTAAATCTAAAATCGCAAGGTATTTGGATGTCATTTAATAGGGTTTTCACATAAAAACATATCATAAAATCCATATGAAATATCATAAATCATTAACAAGAATATATATCCATTTTAACAATTAAAACATGGCAAATACTTTTCAATATAATTTAGATTTCATCCTAAAACCGAAAATAATAGAAAACGCGAGATGTAGTCATTATTCACCGTTAGCTTTGAGATTAAGGATTTGAGATTTGAGAATGGATTAAGTTAATTTGCTTCTTCCTTAGCTTATCTTCCACTTGTTCTTGTTTAATGGTGGTCGGCCTCTAACTTATGTTTTTGTTTTGTGAATGTATAAAATGAACGTGAGAATGATTATGCTTAAGGGTTTAGAGTATAAGGATATGCCTTATTCCTATATTGCCCTTGTCTACTTACCCTAACATCTTATTTCATTTTAATTCTTTAGTTCTTTTGTATACATGGCACGGCTACCCTTTGTTAATCACAAATCTCAATTCCCTAATCATTACATTATTTTATTAATTAAAATAATTAAATGTCCTAAATAATGTTACTAAAAATTAGGGTCGTTAGATTTTGAGAAATTATAAATTTATAGTTTTATAAAAATATTTTTAAATAGAAATTTGAATTTTGGATAAAAAATTTAAATCTTAAATTAAGTCTGTCTTTTAAAATAAAAAGGATATGGTTCTAAAAGAAATTAGAAAATATTTGATGTAAATATTGTTAAACATTTTGTATAAAGTGATGTTTTACAAATGAATTAAAGATTTGCAAAAATCTTGTTTTGTTAATAAAAGAGTGGGTTTATAAACAGTGTTATAAATCAAGGGAAATTATTATTATTTAAAATATATGTGAGTTAAATCTAATGATGGATTTATTATAAGATATGGAAGTTTGTTTTAAAAAAATAGTTGACTCTATTTTGGAAATTGGAAGTGAGGGTGATTCGGGATTGTTAAATGGTATTTCATAAATTGAAAGAAATTTATAAAAGAAATTTATACTTATGGAAGCAAGGTTAAACCGGTTGAAATTATGTTTTGGATGGGGTTTTGTAAATAAGCGTGATTTATAAAGGAATAGAGGTATAAACCGGTTCATAAATAATGGAATTTTTATGAAGGGAAGTTTTTATAAAATGGAAAGAGATTTATAAACATGGTTTATACATATGGAAGTGACTATGTTAAATTAAGTATGGATTTTTATCAAGGAAATATATTTACATTTTAAAGGTTATTTATTAATATTAATATTGTTTAAAAGTTGCTTATCAATATTTTAAATATTTTGGAAGGTTACTTATTTAAAAATATCAATATGGTTTGAAATTGATTATAATTATTTATCACTAAAGATTTGGAAATTAATTATTAGTCATTATAAAAATGTTGAAGATAATTTATTATTGTTTATTAAGAATGTTTTAAAAATTACCAATTACTATTTTTAAGATGTTTAAGTTAATACTTATTTATTTATAATGTTTATTATTATATATAATAGTGTTTTAAAGTAAATGATTATTATTTATTTATAAATGTTTTCGAGATTTATAAATAAGGTTTATAAATAGATTTGGGCTTTATAAGAGAAATTTGTAAAATGTTTTAGAAACATAAAGGAGATTTATTTATAGTGTACGAAGAGGGCTTTGCAAATGGTTTTAGATAATTATAGAGGAAATTTATAAATGGGTTTATAGGTTTTTGAGAAGAGCTTTATAAATAGTTGCATGGATTTATAAAAAGGTTATAAATGGTTATGAATTGTTTTAAAAGGTTATAAACAGTTTTATAAATGGTTTTTGGGATTGGAAAGGGATTTGTAAATTGTTTTTGAATTGTATCAAAAGGAAAAGTTTCTCAATTTTGTGAATATACTTAAAGCGTTGAGATAAGTATGTGGATATTCTCCAAGTATCAAAAATATAGAGAGTGTGGATATATATATATATATATCTTTGTAGAAGGATTTTGGGATATATATATATATATATCTTTGTAGAAGAATTTTGGGACGAATATTTATAAAGTGAATTAAATTAATAAAAGATTAATTAATAGAGACCTAGTGTTCCTTGGTGCTTAACCAACATTTGTTTTGCCTTGGAATTTAATCCTTGATTGAATGATTGTTATTCGATTGTTAAATAACCGACTATCGAAATTGGACCCAAACGTAACTTTGGAAATATCTAGGAGAAACACGTTAGTTATATGGCACAGCCATCGTCGATGATGATATACTATGCGTATAAATACCATTTCGTTCTTCTTGGATAATGATAAGGAAATCCATCCACTAATGGTTAGAGGTGATCTTTTCTCTTGTCTTGACTGTTTATTTCCTACAGAATCGGTGTTGAGTTTACCAAAAATTATAAAACGTTGTTTTGAAGAAACCGGGATCGGGTCTATTTCCATTAGTTGGATTAACGTGATAGTGGGTCTCGCTTTTTGTTTGGTGGCATGCAAGAGACTCTTACACCTACATGTCTCGGAGAGGTAGTATAAAGCCCTGATGGGTTGGTTTGATAGGTGCTTACAGTCGCGAGGCTGGCCGTAAAAGCATATTCGAGGTACCAGTGTATGCCACGGTAGGGCTGGGATGGTTGAAAAGCCTACCGGTCGTCACCGCCGGATGGTTGGAAAGCCTACGGTTGTAACACTTGGTATCAGAGCGTAAGGTTAAGCGAGAACCTTGGCTTTGGTGGGGCAACTCATTAAGGGATAAGGTAATGGAATGCCTTATTATGAGTTTGAGAGTATATATATGAGCGCATATTTGTTAGTGATAAAAAATGTTTTATATTGTGTTAATTTATTTATTGAGTGGCTTATGAATTTTGGTCGATACGTGGGACGCCATGATATCGATAGGGGTTTCTAAATGCTTAAACAAGGTACACCAACACAATATTGTTTGAGAATCGATAAATGGAATAATTTTACCTAAATTATATTTTTATATATAAAGGAATAATTTTTAGAAATTATTATAAGCTATATATCGTGTGTTTGGATGTTAATGAATGATAATATTTGATTATTATCATTTATTGTTAGTTGTTATTATTATAATCTAACAAAGACAAACATTTAGAAAATAAGTTATATAAGAGACTAAATTTATAAGTATAAATTATGGAATATTGATTATACTTAAAATAATCAACATTTGTGGAATAATATTACATAGGAAGTGATATTTTTATAAACGTGATTTATAAATGGAATTGCCTAAGAATATTTATAAATATGATTTTTTTAATAAAACTAGATTTAAAACAAGAAGTTTAAGAATTTAAATCTCATTGATTTTGGAAATTATTTTCCGAAAGGTTTTAGAAAAATAATAATACTATTATTTTGGAAATATTTTGGATAGAAATATTTCGAAATAGGATTTAAAGGGACTAGAAAGCACTGAAATCACTTCAGCCGTTGGAAAATAATTCTGGTGATAACTGTAGCATCATCGGCGTTCATTTTTGAGTTTCTAAGTAAGGAATTACTACCATTAAATTTTTGTTTTGATAAAACATATTTGTTTTAGATTCCAGAGGTGTAATTTGATATACAAAGGAGTTATGTAAATATATGATTTCAAAATGATTTGAAATAAATACCAGGTGTTTAAAAACCTTGAAATTTTTTATCTAAATGTTTTGATAAAACATAAGATAATAAGTTTTAGAACTTAAATTTTGGAAATGGTATAGATAAGAAAAGAAGTTTGGAATTGAGATATGAAATTTAAAATTTAACTTAAGTTTAATAAATTGGGTAATGGATTAAATGAAATGAAGTTCAACATAAAAAAGGTTAAATGAAATTGAAATAGGATTTGAAATGGTCTATAAGAATATTAGCGTTCAAAGAAGTATACTAAAACAAATTCGATATGAAATATTGAATGTTAAATAAATGAATGTTAATTAATTGGATGCAAATCAATTGAAAGTAATTGAATGAGAATCAATTGAATGTGAATAGATGAGTGAAAGTAAAAGTAATGTAAATAATCGAATTTGATTTAAATTGAATGTAAATCAGTTGAATGCAGATGGATTGAATGAAAATTAATTGAATGTCAGTAAAATAAAGGTGAATAAATTGGAAGTGAATTAATTGCATGTTAATATTAAAAAGAAAGTGCATAAATTAGATGTTGACATTTGAAAATGCAAATGGATATGATGGTAAATAAAATTCGATGGATATTATTCGTTTAAATGGTTTCCCTTATTACATTTGCTAAGATTGCATATAATTATGGTATATTCTATGTTATATAGTGATGTTACTTTCTACATACTTGTTCTCATTGTTTGTTGAGTGATTAGTAGGTGCGGATGGCGTATGCTTCGCATTTGGAGCTCGCTTTCGCGTTATATTCGCTGTATATGCTTTGCTAATGCTAAAATAAGATACACATCTCGGATTATATATCGTATTTTTATATTTTTTCCTATGAGATGCCTTATCCTTCAAGATGAGATGTATATTTATGATTATATATATATTTTAAATTTTTACGATCGAGCCGTGCAAAGGAGATGCTGGCGAAATTTTCCGAAAATTTAAGGCGTTAGAAATTTTTGAGAATTTTGGAAATTTTTTAATAATTAAAAATTCTATTTTGGTTTTATAACTTGGAATGAATGAATGTATGGTATTAGTTGGGATCGGTGAATGAACTTAAGGACTTAAAAGAAGTTGGAAATCTATTACGAATTGGTTTTGAAAAGTTAATGGGTTTGGGCATTTTTCTTACCTTGGAAATTTCGGGGACGAAATTCTTTTCAAGGGGGGAAGAATGTAATGATCCAGAATTTTAGTCATTTGAATTTGGAATATTTAATTGATTTTAAATATTGAAAAGTTAATTTTATAAGTTAATAACTTGAATTTCAAATATAGTGATTTATTTAATGATTAAATTGTTGAATTTAATATTGGGAATATTTAAAAGTAATTGAAGCATGGATTTGATTGGATAAAAATGATTTCAAAGCTTATTAAATTCTATTTTGACAGATATGAAGATAGTAAACTTTTAAATTTAAATTAAAAGTGAATGAACTAGATTTTATAATAATTCGTTAAATTAACATAAAAAATAGCCTTCCGGGGCACTATCTCGGATTTCGACGAAACTAATTTCATTGGATCCATAATAGTGGATTATTATATGCCATCGAATTTCGTAGCGATTGGACGTATTGTTTGGTCGTTTGAGTTCAAAACGCGTAGAAATTAATTAAAGAAATTTATATTAATATAATTCGATTTTGAAAAGTTAACTTCTGTATATGATGGAATTGGCTTCCGATATATATTCCATTATGTTTGGAATATGGGTATCACATATAGAACGCCAGGTGGCATGCTTCATTTGGAGTTCAAAATTTTCACGGATGAATAGTGCCCTGGAAATTTTCTATAAATAGCCCTAACTTTCATTCATTTATAACCCTAAATGAAATAAACTTCCAACCGCCATTCCTTCTGTCTCTAACCCTAGTGATCCAACGACCTACGTTGATCATCACCCTTGAGACATTTTTTGGCAAAGTTCTCAACCGCAAACTTGTAGAGCTTGACGAGACGTGGCCAACGACCGGTTGGATTAGCATGGTGTTCATTGAGGCGACGGCAAAGCCTCTCCGATCCCGAGCAGGTCATTGGCATTTTGGGTTCTCGATTCGTGCATTGCGCATGGCTGTGGGATGACGCAGCGGCAAGGCTGGGGTGTGACAGCGTTCATGGGCGGAGGCTGGTGGTCAGCGGCTAGGTTAAGCGATGCGATCGAGCATTGCAAAATAACAAAAAAAAAATCAAATCAAATAAAACGAAGCTTCGGCCTATAGATGAAACGCGTGAGGAAAGGTTGGAGTGAAGAAAGGTTTTAAGTATAAATTAAGTTAATTTATTTAGTTAATTAAATATTAATTATATTGAATGTTTATAAATCCGAAAATTTCTCATACGAGGTCCAAATCGAACGCGACGAGTCGCATTGTGATCGTTTCAACGAAGGCTACGCTATGGAGTTAGATTGGATGAATTAGGAGCTTGTTGGAATTTTGGATTAAAATTGGACATTCGTTCAATTTTAATTCAAAACGGAATGTTTTGACGAACAAAAATCAATGTGAGTTAATCTCACCTTTTTGGCTGATCAGAAAAATTTTATAGTCAATAATATTGTTTATTGAATGTTTGGATATTTATTTCTGATCATTATTGACGGTTGGAGATATACTAAATTATATTATTGGTTTGGATATATTTCTGCCTATTGGAGTGGATGAGGCCCTATTACGTTTCCGTGTAAGAGCAGATGACCCTTTGTATACGAATCCAGCCTCTAAGCGGTTGATTTATATTTTTATGATTATATATACTGTATGTGATGCAAGGGGACAGGTTGGAGGGATCCAACGGGATTCCTCACACTGTTGCTTTTATTTTCATATATATTATGATATATGACTTGTTGGATGCCATATTGATGACAAGAATATGATTTTGTTCATTTAGGGCTTTAGTAGCACTTGGCCTTATTTTTTGGTATTTTAAAATATTATAAACTAATGATTTAATTTAAAAAGGAATTTCAAGTGATTTTGTAAATTTTACATGTTTAAATAATTTTTCCAAAATAAAAGGCATGATTTTGAGAAATTATAAATTTATAGTTTTATAAAAATATTTTTAAATAGAAATTTGAATTATGGATAAAGATTTTTAAATCTTAAATTAAGTCCATCTTTTAAAATAAAAAGGATAAGATTTTAAAAGAAATTAGAAAATATTTGATGTAAATATTGTTAATCATTTTGTATAAAGTGATGTTTTACAAATGAAGTAAAGATTTGCAAAAATCATGTTTTATTAATAAAAGAGTGGGCTTATAAACGGTGTTATAAATCAAAGGAAATCATTATTATTTAACAAATGGTGAAATAAATCTAATGATGGATTTATTATAAGATATAGAAATTTGTTTTAGAAAATAGTTGACTCTATTTTGAAATTGGAAGTGAGCGTGAATTGGGATTGTTAAATGATATTTTATAAATTAAAAGAAATTTATAAAAGAAATTTATACTTATGGAAGAAAGGTTAAAACGGTTGAAATTATGTTTTTGATGGGATTTTATAAATAAGCGTGATTTATAAAGGAATAGAGGTATAAACGAGCTCATAAATGAAGGAATTTTTATGAATGGAAGTTTTTATAATATGGAAAGAGATTTATAAACATGGTTTATAAATATGGAAATGATAATGTTAAATTAAGTATAGATTTTTATCAAGGAAATATATTTTGTAACGACCTGTATTTTTACGGATCGAAACATCGTAAAAATGTTGTCATTAGATCGATAGTATTGTTAAGTCGTTCGAAGCATAAGCCGTGTAGTAGCCTAGGTCGTATAGAAGTTTGGGACGACTTAAGAGATTGGCACGACCTAAGGAGTTTGTTCGTAATGGGACTTAGGTCGTGAAGAAGGTTAGGTCGTGGAGCGACATAAGGGGGTGGACGACTTAAGAAGTAGACGACTTAAGAGAGTTGGCGACTTAAGAGAATTGGCGACTTAAGAGTTAGCGACTTAGGGAAGTTAAAGACCTAGAGGGTTAAGCGGGTTAACGACTTAAGGAAGCTAGGTCGTTCGAGCGACTTAAGGTTTTGGGATAAGTCGTTGAAGTTTAGGCTGTGTCTATGTTAGGTCGTAGACGACTTACGTTAGGTCGCTTAAGGACTTAAGCCGTTAGGTAGTGTCTGTGTTAGGCCGTGTATATTTTAGGTCGCGCATTAGTGATAAGGCTAAAGTCGTAGGGTTGTTAAGTCGTTGAGTTGTTGAGTCGTTGAGTTGTTGAGTCGTATATTAGTTAAGTCGTTGAGTCGCTATGCGTGTTAGTTAGGTCGTAGACGACCTATGTTAGTATGTTGCGTATAGTTAGGTCGTTAGACGACCTAAAGGTGTTAAGTCGTATCCCAGTTGAGTCTCTAGGTCATGCGCATGTGTGTTAGGTTAGGTAGTGACTTCTGTTAAGTCGCATCTTTGTTAAGTCGCGCAAGTGTTAAGTCGTAGGCATTGTTAGGTCGTAGGTTGGAGGAGTTAAGTCGTGGGGTTTGTTAAGTCGTGGACGACTTAAGGGGGACGGACGACTTAAGGATTCAGCCTATAAATACGGGGTTTTTCCTCACTTTTTGGGATCCGGATTTTGAAGCGACGAAGTGCTGCTATTTTGAGAGCTCGAGTTCTACACTTCTTCACTTCTTTTCTCCACTTTAATCTTGTGATTCCTTCCATCCAAATCGAAGATCAAATCGAAGATCCAAGAGCTTAGATTGAAGATCTACATTCTTCGAAGAGAGATTTCATCGTTTGAAGCGGAATTTTGATAGATCGAGTTAGATCCTTCACTGTCCAGATCTGAAGTGTGTTGCTTTTGGGGTGTTTAGGTGATTTGGTGAGTGGTGGTTATCTCTCACACGGATCCAAAGGAGTATATCGGATTGATGGCTTGATTTTGTGTTAAATAGTGATTTCCATGCATTTTCGTAAACTTAAGTATAGATCCATTGTTCATGATGATTTGACATCCATTTTACTACATGTTAATCTATGCAAGTTCATTCATCCAGTTGTAGAGATAGTGCTCATGTTTCATGTTTGTTAGATTTGGACTCTTTATTTACAAAATTGCCATTATTGTTATAATTGTTTATTAGATCATGTTTGAATGCTTGATTACCTGGATTAATGATTGACTGTGATAAATTAGTTGATTGATGATTTGATTTGGACAGGATGGTCGAAGATGATTCAAAAGCTAAGGGAAAGGCTCTTGAATTGGAAAAGCTGCTCGTGGCATATGTGGCGGATGATGAAGCTCATATGGATAGATTTGATGATGTTGATGTTGAGATGAGGCTTTGCTATAATGAGATGAAGCGAGGCATGGTATGAGATAGCCTTGGTTTAATCCAGACGGGATCATTCCAAGCATGTTGATAACTCGGTGAAATGGTTTGGGTTTGAGGATAATGGTTTGCTCGAGAGGCGCTTGAGCTAGTATGAGAATAGTCGTCGAGGAGGATGACTAGAAGGCTGAGGTTTCATCGTTATTGAAGGTTCTAGCAGACTCAAAGCAGGAGTACGCTGGGCAGATTCGATAGTCCCTAAAGACTATGATTGTAGTCGAGTACTCTGGGCAGATTCGATAGTCCTAGGCACGGGCTGCGACGACGTGCGGAGTTCTGTCTAGAACCAGGGTTGCCATTAACCCTTGACGGACGGCTGAAAGAATGTGCCAGTCATTCAATTAACGGTGGTATCGAAGCAAAGATAACAGTGATAGCCAGAGTCATGGATGTTTGGTTGTATCGTCATTCGGTCTCAAGAGCAATGTTTTCTGGGTGCTTCTTGGTTTAGGCCTTGGGGGTTTGTACTTGGAAAATGTTGACCTTGACTCGAGTGATAATTGCTTTACTTTAAATGTCTGCTTTGCTATGTTTACGTCTGCTTAGTGTGTCTGGGGGCTATCACTGTAGAAAGAGGTGGAGTGGGAGGGTTGGATTCCTATTCCTTTTACCTTTATGCTCTTTTGGTATGTTGTTAGTTAATTTTCCGCTAACTAAGACTGTTGTCTGACTCAAGGTTTTATGTTCAACTCTTATTACCTTGGGCTGTTCATCCATTTTGGGATGGGCAGACTAGGTAGCAGGTGACAGGTGCTGTTCTTAGTTTCCAACAATGCTGATGACGAAGACGAGCTGGAGGCTTGCATATTATTTTCTTACTATATGTATTGGATGTTCCGCTGCTTGTATAATTCTCTGAGTGATATGTAGTGAGGCTTGATGTATTGACTATTCAGATGTTTGTATTCAACTATTATGAAGTTTAATTGATCATATTCTATTTTGTGAAACTTCACTATATATATTCTCTATTGTATTTTATCCATGCGCTGTGAGTAATACGATAGATTCTGCTGTTGTAACTTACCTTGGCAATCGTCCATGGCTGCCTGGCACACTTTATAGCCCACTATTTCTATGTTCAGTGCAGGGGTCATGGGCGGTCGTCACATTTGGTATCAGAGCTTTGGTTAATCGATTTTACCCAACGCTCGCTGACGTAACTACGTATGAGAGACGTAATTGTATTTTGATGGATGATTACTATATATAATATAGTAGCTTAGAAGTATGTGAGTCCTTTATGCGGTTGTTCTCAAGGTGTATTGATCATTCCTTTTTATAGATATTAAGAATGAGTCGAAGAGGGAGACCAGCTGCTAGGGAAGGCCGTGCTACTGAGGTGGCTGCTGATTATGCTGCTATGTTCGAGGCTATGATGACTTCGATCATGAGAAGGATGCCAGCTCCGGGGCCATCAATAGATGTTGGAGTTCAAGTTCAAACTCCAAAACCGGTAGATTTTGCTAAGCTGTGTAAAGATTATACTACTCTTGGAGGAAAGGTTTTCTTGGGAACAGAGTCAACCATTGAAGTTCAGAGATGGATAGATGCTTGTAGAAGGATCTTTGGTGACTTGGGAATCGAGGATGCAACCAAAAGGAATCTTGCATCAAGACAGCTTCAAGGAAGAGCTTCAGATTGGTGGAACTCTATCACCATTGATACTCCGGAGGAAGAAATTACTTGGGTGCAATTCCAAGCCAGATTTGAAGCTAAGTTCATTTCTACAGCTCAGAAGTCTGTTCTGTTTAAGAAGTTTGTGGAGCTCAAGCAAGGTGGAAGACCAGTTCTTGAGTATGTTTCTGAGTTTGAAGTTTTGTCCAAGTATGCCCGGTCGTATATTGAATCTTCATATCAGAAGAACGAGAAGTTTGTGACAGGCTTGGACAGTTATCTTGGGAGGCAGTTGGTGGATCATTTAGACGATCCATTTGAGAAGCTTGTAGAGAAGGCTCTCAGGCACGAGAATCTGTTTCCTAAAGAGGGATCTGTTGTTGCTGTAACCAAGAAAGAGTCTAAACCACAGCAGGGTGGAAACAAGAAGAGGAAGCAGCAGTAGCAAAAGGGTAAGGATGGCCAGAAGAAGCCGAAGGGCGAAGTGACCTGCTACAATTGTTAGCAGAAGGGCCATATCTCCAGAGATTGCAAGAATCCTAAGGTGCCGGTGAAGAGCCACAACTGTGACAAGCCGGGGCATATTAAGAAGAATTGTCCAGAGCCGCGGAAGGACAAGCAGATTGTGCAAGCTTATGCTTTGGGGGCAGTTCCATCATCTTCAAAAGCTCCTACCACTGAAGAGAAAGGAAAGAGTGTGGTGGTTCAAGGTACTCTTTCCATATGTGGCGTTCCAGTTAGAGTGTTATTTGATACTGGGGCGTCGCATTCTTTTGTTTGTAATGAACTTGTAGGCCGGTTGGGTTTAGAATCGGATATTGTTGATAGGCCATTGGTTGTGACAAATCCAGTTGAGGGTTCGTCTTGTCTGTGTATGTTATGCCGTGGTCTGATTGTATCGAGTCATGATTGCTCTTTTGTTTGTGATTGTTTTGTTCTGAACTTTGCGGGGTTCGGAATTATTTTGGGTATGGACTGGCTTAGGAAGTATGCGGCAAAGGTTGATTTGAAAGGTTGGAGGTGACAGTCGAGAATGTGGAAGGGCGAAAGGTTGTGATACGATGTAAGCATGAGGAAGGCGTCTTCATGAGCTTCATGTATTCGCTGGTTGTTCCACGGGATGGACTGTCATCGCTGCCAATCGCTAATGGATTTGAGGATGTCTTTGATGAGGTCAAAGGGTTACCGCCGCATAGAGAGATCGAGTTTCGTATCGATCTAGTTGAAGGAGCCAGACCTGTTGTGATGCCTCTTAGGCGGATGGCTCCTAGGGAACAGCAAGAGTTGAAGGTGCAGGTTGATGATCTTTTACAGAAAGGATTCATTCGGCGTAGTGTCCGAATGGGGTGCACCAGTTGTGTTTGTAACCAAAGCGGATGGATCGTTGAGGTTGTGTGTGGATTACCGTGAGCTGAATAAAGTGACGAAGAAGAACAAGTATCCATTGCCGAGAATAGATGACTTGTTTGATCAGCTTCACGAAGCTAAGGTGTTTTCTCAGATGGATTTGGCAACGGGATTTCACCAGTTAAGAGTGGCTAAGGATAGTGTGCCAAAGACTGCTTTCAGGACACCATCCGGTTTCTTTGAGTGGCTGGTAATGCCGTTTGGATTGACCAATGCGCCATCATATTTTATGGATCTTATGAATAGAGTGTTCAGAGATCAGTTGAACAAGTTCGTACTAGTGTTCGTGGATGATATTTTGATTTATTCCAGAACTGAAGAAGAGCACAAGATGCACTTGCGTATTGTTTTGGAAATCTTACGGAAACATCAGCTGAAGGCTATGTTTTCTAAGTGTCACTTCTGGAAGAGCGAAGTGAGGTTCTTAGGCCATATTATCTCTGGAAGCAGAATAGCGGTTGATCCCGCCAAGATAGCAGCAATCCAGGATTGGGGTAGACCTATGAATGCATCTGATGCGAGAAATTTTCTTGGATTAGCAGGATATTATCGCCGATTTATCAAAGACTTTTCCAAGGTGGCTGCACCATTGACAGGATTGACGAAAAAGAATCAAGTATTCAGATGGGATGCTAAGTGTGAGCAAGCTTTCGGAATCCTGAAAGAGCGATTGACAAGTGCTCCTGTTTTGACTATTCCAAGTGGAAATGATGAGATGGTGGTTTACACCGACGCATGTGGTACTGGACTTGGAGCAGTGCTGATGTAGAAGGGTAAAGTTGTTGCGTATGCAAGTCGACAACTAAAGCCGCATGAAAGGAATTATCCGACTCATGATTTGGAGTTAGCGGCCATTGTATTTGCTCTGAAGATGTGGAGACATTATCTATTGGGAGTTCGATTCGAGTTGTTTACAGATCATAAGTCGTTAAAGTATCTTTTCTCCCAAAAGGATTTGAATCTTAGGCAGCAACGATGGCTAGAGTTTTTGGCATCATATGATTTTGGTATAGCCTATACTCCGGGAAAGGGTAACGCAGTGGCAGATGCGTTAAGTCGAAGACATGCAGGATTGGGAGCCATGTTTTCAGAATGGAAGAGTCTCGAGTATTTGGCTGGATTTGACTTCAGACCCAGATGTGAATTGGAACCTGAGATGTTGGCAAACTTATCTATAAGACCGACTCTTGTGGAAAGGATTGGCGAGAGCCAAAAGCGAGACGATAAGCTTGTCAAGATTATCCGTGATTTGGAATCTGGATTGGACCCTGAAAAGGATAAAGGATTCGAGGTCGATCGAGAGGGTTGGCTTCGGAAGCAAGGACGACTAGTTGTTCCTGATATAGATGAATTGAGAAATGAAGTTCTGAAGGAAAGTCATCACTCAAAGCTGACAATTCATCTAGGTGGAAATAAGATGTATCGGGATATGAAGAGAACCTATTACTGGGAAGGTATGAAGAAGGATGTTGGGAATTTTATTTCCAAGTGCATGAACTGCCAGTTGGTAAAAGCCGAACAGAAGAAGCCAAGTGGATTGCTTCAGCCATTAGAAGTTCCTACATGGAAGTGGGAGCAAATATCGATGGATTTTATTGATGGGCTACCTAGAACAAGAACGGGAAATGAAGGGATTTGGGTCATTTTAGATCGTTTGACTAAGAGTGCAAGATTCATTCTTGTTCGATCAACTAGGACTGCATCAAAGTTGGCTGAGCTGTATGTTAAGTGGATAGTCTGATTCCATGGTATTCCGAAGAGTATAGTGAGCGATCGAGACCCATTGTTCACTAGTGGATTTTGGAAGAGCTTCCAGGAAGTTTTGGGAACCGAGTTGTGTTTGAGTACAGCTTATCACCCCCAAACAGATGGTCAGACCGAGAGAGTCAATCGAGTTTTGGAAGATCTCCTTAGAGCTTGTGTTTTGGATTTCAGAGGATCATGGGAAGATCACCTTCATTTGGTGGAATTTTCGTATAATAACAGTTACCAGTCAAGCATTGGTATGGCACCGTATGAAGCATTGTATGGAAGACCGTGTAACTCTCCGACATGTTGGTTAGAAACAGGAGAAAAGTTGATACTAGGGCCACAAATGATTCGACAGACTTCGGATTGCATAGAGATCATTCAGCAACGAATGAAGGCAGCCCAAGACCGTCAGAAAAGTTATGCCGATAAGCGTCGTAAGGATTTGGAATTCGACGTGGGTGATATGGTTTTTGTGAAGATTTCTCCACTGAAGAATGTTATTCGATTCGGGAGGAAAGGAAAATTGACTCCGAGATTTGTTGGACCATTCCCGATCATTGAGCGAATTGGAAAGCTCGCCTATAAATTGGAGTTACCAGAAAAGATGTTGAGTGTGCATAATGTTTTTCATGTATCGTATCTACGGAAGTATGTGTACGACTCGAATACAGTGGTTTCTGCAGATAGCTGTGAAGATTTTGAGATTTATCCAGTCGAGAAGAGACCTCGTAAGCCGTTTCGTGTTGTGGAAACTGACATGAAACAGCTTAGGAGGAAGGTAGTTAGGTTGCTCAAGATACAATGGAGTGATGATGTTAACGACTATACATGGGAGGTGGAAGAGAGGATGAAGGCAGCTCATCCTGAACTCTTCAAGGTATGGCCATGAGGTGTCGTGTCATCTCACGACATTGTAACTTGTTCTAGTTTTAGAATTCTGCATGCTAGGCTAGAATTGGACGCATGGTTTGTTGATTGCTATGGATGGTAGGCATGCAGAATAGTTTTGATTGCTCTTGTTTGTTTGGAATTTCGGGGGCGAAATTCCTAAGGGGGAGAGAATGTAACGACCCGTATTTTTACGGATCGAAACATCGTAAAACTGTTGTCATTAGATCGATGGTATTTTTAAGTCGTTCGAAGCTTAAGTCGTGTAGTAGCCTAGGTCGTATAGAAGTTTGGGACGACTTAAGAGATTGGAGCGACCTAAGGAGTTTGTTCGTGATGGGACTTAGGTCGTGAAGAAGGTTAGGTCGTGGAGTGACTTAAGGGGGTAGACGACTTAAGAAGTAGATGACTTAAGAGAGTTGGCGACTTAAGAGAATTGGCGACTTAAGAGTTAGTGGCTTAGGGAAGTTAAAGACCTAGGGGGTTAAGAGGGTTAATGACTTAAGGAAGCTAGGTCGTTCGAGCGACTTAAGGTTTTGGGATAAGTCGTTGAAGTTTAGGATGTGTCTATGTTAGGTCGTAGACGACTTACGTTAGGTCGCGTAAGGACTTAAGTCGTTAGGTAGTGTCTGTGTTAGGCCATGTATATTTTAGGTCGCGCGTTAGTGATAAGGCTTAAGTCGCAGGGTTGTTAAGTCGTTGAGTTGTTGAGTCGTTGAGTTGTTGAGTCGTATCTTAGTTAAGTCATTGAGTCGCTATGCGTGTTAGTTAGGTCGTAGACGACCTATGTTAGTATGCTGCGTATAGTTAGGTCGTTAGACAACCTAAAGGTGTTAAGTCGTATCCCAGTTGAGTCGCTAGGTCGTGCGCATGTGTGTTAGGTTAGGTCGTGACTTCTGTTAAGTCGCATCTTTGTTAAGTCGCGCAAGTGTTAAGTCGTAGGCATTGTTAGGTCGTAGGTCGGAGGAGTTAAGTCGTGGGGTTTGTTAAGTCGTGGACGACTTAAGGGGGACAGACGACTTAAGGATTCAGCCTATAAATACGGGGTTTTTCCTCACTTTTTGGGATCCGGATTTTGAAGCGACGAAGTGCTGCTATTTTGAGAGCTCGAGTTCTACACTTCTTCACTTCTTTTCTCCACTTTAATCTTGTGATTCCTTCCATCCAAATCGAAGATCAAAGAGCTTAGATTGAAGATCTACATTCTTCGAAGAGAGATTTCATCGTTTGAAGCGGAATTTTGATAGATCGAGTTAGATCCTTCACTGTCCAGATCTGAAGTGTGTTGCTTTTGGGGTGTTTAGGTGATTTGGTGAGTGGTGGTTTTCTCTCACACGGATCCAAAGGAGTATATCGGATTGATAGCTTGATTTTGTGTTAAATAGTGATTTCCATGCATTTTCGTAAACTTAAGTATAGATCCATTGTTCATGATGATTTGACATCCATTTTACTACATGTTAATCTATGCAAGTTCATTCATCAAGTTGTAGAGATAGTGCTCATGCTTCATGTTTGTTAGATTTGGACTCTTTATTTACAAAATTGCCATTATTGTTATAATTGTTTATTAGATCATGTTTGAATGCTTGATTACTTGGATTAATGATTGACTTGATTGATTGTTATAAATTAGTTGATTGATGATTTGATTTGGACAAGATGGTCAAAGATGATTCAAAAGCTAAGGGAAAGGCTCTTGAATTGGAAAAGCTGCTCGTGGCATATGTGGCGGATGATGAAGCTCATATAGATAGATTTGATGATGTTGATGTTGAGATGAGGCTTTGCTATGATGAGATGAAGCGAGGCATGGTATGAGATAGCCTTGGTTTAATCCAGACGGGATCATTCCAAGCATGTTGATAACTCGGTGAAATGGTTCGGGTTTGAGAATAATGGTTTGCTCGAGAGGCGCTTGAGCTAGTATGAGAATAGTCATCGAGGAGGATGACTAGAAGGCTGAGGTTTCATCGTTATTGAAGGTTCTAGCAGACTCAAAGCAGGAGTACGCTGGGCAGATTCGATAGTCCCTAAAGACTATGATTGTAGTCGAGTACTCTGGGCAGATTCGATAGTCCTAGGCACGGGCTGCGACGACGTGCGAAGTTCTGTCTAGAACCGGGGTTGCCATTAACCCTTGACGGACGGCTGAAAGAATGTGCCGGTCATTTAATTAACGGTGGTATCGAAGCAAAGATAACAGTGATAGCCAGAGTCATGGATGTTTGGTTGTATCATCATTCGGTCTCAAGAGCAATGTTTTCTGGGTGCTTATCTGATCTTGGTTTAGGCCTTGGGGGTTTGTACTTGGAAAATGTTGACCTTGACTTGAGTGATAATTGCTTTACTTTAAATGTCTGCTTTGCTATGTTTACTTCTGCTTAGTGTGTCTGGAGGCTATCACTGTAGAAAGAGGTGGAGTGGGAGGGTTGGATTCCTATTCCTTTTACCTTTATGCTCTTTTGGTATGTTGTTAGTTAATTTTCCGCTCACTAAGACCGTTGTCTGACTCAAGGTTTTATGTTCAACTCTTATTACCTTGGGTTGTTCATCCATTTTGGGATGGGCAGACTAGGTAGCAGGTGACAGGTGCTGTTCTTAGTTTCCAACGATGCTGATGACGAAGACGAGCTGGAGGCTTGCATATTATTTTCTTACTATATGTATTGGATGTTCCGCTGCTTATATAATTCTCTGAGTGATATGTAGTGAGGCTTGATGTATTGACTATTCAGATGTTTGTATTCAACTATTATGAAGTTTAATTGATCAGATTATATTTTGTGAAGCTTCACTATATATATTCTCTATTGTATTTTATCCATGCGTTGTGAGTAATACGATAGATTCTGCTGTTGTAACTTACCTTGGCAATCGTCCATGGCTGCCTGGCACACTTTACAGCGCACTATTTCTATGTTCAGTGCAGGGGTCATGGGCGGTCGTCACATATTACATTTTAAAGGTTGTTTATTAATACTAATATTGTTTAAAGGCTGCTTATCAATATTTAAAATATTTTGGAAGGATAATTATTTTAAAATATTAATATGGTTTGAAATTGATTATAATTATTTATCAGTAAAGATTTGGAAATTAATACTAGTAATTATAAAAATATTGAAGATAATTTATTATTATTTATTAAGAATGTTTTGAAAATTACCAATTACTATTTTTAAGATGTTTAAAGTTAATACTTATTTATTTGTAATGTTTATTATTATATATAATAGTGTTTTAAAGTAAACAGTTATTATTTATTTATAAATGTTTTTGAGATTTATAAGTAAGGTTTATAAATAGATTTGGGCTTTATAAGAGAACTTTGTAAAATGTTTTGGAGACATAAAGGAGATTCATTTATAGTGTACGAAGTGGGCTTTGAAATGGTTTTAGATAATTATAGAAGAAATTTATAAATGGGTTTATAGGTTTATAAGAAGAGCTTTATAAACAGTCGCATGGATTTATAAAAAGGTTATAAATGGTTTTAAAAGTTTATAAACGGTTTTATAAATGGTCTTTGTGATTGGTAAGGGATTTATAAATGATTTTTGAATTGTAAAGGAAAACTTTCCTAGTTTTGTGAGCATACTTATAGCGTTGAGATAAGTATGTGGATATTCTCCAAGTATTGAAAGTATAGGGAGTGTGGATATATATATATATATATATCTTTGTAAAAGGATTTTGGGACGAATATTTACAAAGTGAATTAAATTAATAAATGATTAATTAATAGAGGCCTAGTGTTGCTTGGTGCTTAACCAATGTTTGTTTTGCCTATGGAATTTAATCCCTGATTGAATGTTTTTTATTCGATAGTTAAATAACCGACTATCGAAATTGGACCCAAACGTAACTTTGGAAATATCTAGGAGAAACATGTGAGTTATATGGCACAGTCATCGCCGATGATGTCGTACTGTGCATATAAATCTCTTTTCGTTCTCCTAGGACAATGATAAGGAAATCCGTCCACTAACGGTTAGGAGGTGATCTTCGCTCTTATCTTGACTGTTTATTTCCTAAAGAACCGGGGTTGAGTTTACCAGAAATTATCGAACGTTGTTTCGGAGAGACCAGGATGGGGTATGTTATCCGAAAACCATTCGATCCAACAAATGCGGTTCAAAGTGAAGACATCTTGAAGATGATGGAATTGAACACGAAGCTCTTAAGTGTTTTGTTCAATCCTAGAACGAACTTGTATGGATGAATGCTGATATTGCATTGTTGCCTGGAGAGCAGTGTTAGCATTCCAAGTAGGAAGTGCTATAAAAAGTAAAACGTAGCCTCGAACATCATCAACCGGGAAATGACAAAAATCGGGCATGCAGCAAGGCCAATGGGTAGCTCCCAAGTAGGGTATGGTCATTTCAAATCTAGATCGGTTATTATCTGTTCTTGTATGCTTTGGGGCCCAAGCAGGGTGATCTTATTTGATACTACTAGTCAAGTGGTAGGCCAGCCCTATGTGGCAGAGGTACAAGATGTTCTTGTCAAACCCCGATGCATTTATCTAGAGATGTACCTTCGGAAGGTAGTTCCTTACCTTGTCATATATGAATCCAATCTCCAATACATGCCTTTATTGTTTTGATTGTAGAACCTAGTATGCTAGAATTTAATAATGTAACAATTTCGGCTAAGATTAATAAGTATTTGTATCTTAGACATTATTATAATATATGTTTTGTTTATGGTAAGGTAAAAACTCGTCCGTGTTTATATGCGGCGCGGTCTTACGAGATACTTTTTATTTTCAAATGGTTTTCTAAAACTTTAAAATCCAATTGGGTGTGTTTTCTCACGCTGGTTTTCCAGTCTTACTCGGGTGTTATCTTACTATAATGCTCGGGTTAGACTAAGCATGTTTACAGATTGCTTTGGATGCATTGGAGCTCAAGAGACGGGTTGGAGGTCTTGGAATCGTATTCACGTATATGTTTATTTCCGCTGCTTTGATGTTGAAATCATCAGCAATTGTGAGGATAGGTTGTTATAACTATCTAGGCCGATGATCATGAATTGTTGTTGTACTCTGATGAATGTATGTATATAACAGTTTCTCTTTGTAAAGATCGTTGGTATTATACTATATATTGTTCCACTGCGATTGTGAGATTCTGTGTTGTTTTTTTAATTTCTTCTCTCTTCTTTTTCTTTCTCTTCTTCTTTCCCATAACTATCGACCTTTGTGTTCGATTTGGGTTGGACATGTGTGGTTTATTGTCAGCTTGAATAGTGTGGATTGGTGGGTCGTTACAATATCGATGGATTGTCACATGTTGATGGGTGTGTATATATAAATGTATATATATTAAAAAAATTACACATATTTCTTTATACATGCTCTAGGCTGGAAATAAAAAAACATTCTTTTTATTTTTTGAAATTTTAAATAATAATATATTATATATATTTAAATATCAAATCTAATTTTAGAAGTTTAACACTATATGATATGTATATCTAAAACATAGCAAAAATTAATTTTGTTAGTATGTTACTCGGTAGTAAAAAAATTAAATTTTTTGGATATTTAATATACATATATGTATGTATGTATGTATGTATGTATATAATATTGTTTAATTTAAAATGGATTATATAATTAAAATGTATGTATGTTTATATATATTTATAAATAATATAAACTTATGGAAAAAAATTATATAATATGAAATATAAATTATGATTTCAAAATAATTTTTAAATAATTTTTTATTATTTAAGTATGATTTATTAATTAACTATAAGTTTTTAACTAATAAATTATTTAGAAATCGAAAATTAAATTAAAATAAATTTTTTTATTATCAGGCTCAAAGTAGCAGCAAAACATATTTTTAGTTATAAATTTTATTTATTGGTGTGTGTGTGTGTGTATTTCTTCAGTTCAAAATTTTATAGCAATTTTATATTATAGTCATTCTAAATAATTTTACAAATTAACGTTTAAAAATAATTTTATTGTATTTATTCATATATATATATATATAATTAATGTTTTATGTCAATAGTTTACAACTAATTTATATTGATTATATAATTATATATATATATATAAACAATTTTATGCACATATATACATACACTTAGACAATCCATTTATATACATAATGGGCTAACATGTCCATTACGGTTTCGTTACTCCAATAATTGCCTTTGTAGTAGATATGTGACATGTGACATAGATATAACGTCACATAAGTAGTTAGTGTTGGATGATTAATGCCAAGTCTTTTATGTTGCTAAGCAATGCCGGCTAGAGTTAGCACTGTAACTCATCATGACGAACATAATCAATACCATGAGCCATCAATGTCGCACCTCATTAGTGCTATATCCTACCAATGTCGCCATTCACCTATGGAGATAAAATGGACGACACAACCCAACAGTACCGCACATTATCAATATCTGCTATCAAGGCCGCTATACATTGATGTCGCATGCCATTGCTATCGAAGCCATCTTACTGCTGATAATACTCCACTATACTGAATCAATGACGCCTATTATTGATACCGCCGACAATCAATGCCGCATCTTGTTGAAGGCGCATTTCATCAATCCTTAGAAGACACCGAACATCTATACATGTGATGTTGATACTGAAAGTTGTCAGCATTCACTAGAGTTACCAAAGCCGATATCATACAAAACGATGTCTCTTCCTACTAATGTCGCTCCATAGTAACATCGCTCCATATCAATGTTGCACTATATCAATCTTGCCTTATGTTAATATCAATTCATGCTGGTATAACTTCCAATTGATGACGTGCTATGTTGATGTCGGATGCCTCCTCTATTTAAGCAGTGCCGAAGTTTAATTAAGCGTCGAAGAATGTCGTAGATCATCTTCAAACAAGGCTTAGCACCATGCGACATTAATGATGCCGAAGAACATGGATGCTGCAATCTAGCTACAGCACATGCCATGTTTCTACCAATATAAATATGGACCTAGGGGCATTGTAGAAGGGGCAAATATTTCTTTTCTCATTCTCTTACATTTTAAACTTTGTAATCCTAAATTGTTTTAGGGATTTTAGTGCCAAGAGGGCTATTGCACATAGGACTTTGTACATTCAACATTATATGGAATAAGAATAAGATTTCTTGAGTTATGGCTCACTTTTGAATTCCAAAGCACTTGAGATTTCTTAGTCATAGTTTGCTTTGAATACCATTTTGATTTCTATTTTGCATACAATTACCTACATGGATCAACTTCAAGTATATATGACTTCAAATGACTATGCACATAACTCCTTCATGGACCTAAGCCTGTTCGTTCACTCCTCTTAAGCCTTAAATCAACCTAGTGTCGCATTTTTCCAACACTCATTGTAGTCAAGTCTTGGCTCTTCAAATTCCATCATTAGCCAAGGTTCCATTCCTTGCTTTTTTAGGGTTAAGGAAGAAATTAGTTAACAGATGTAAATCCCTACATCTACATAAAGACATGTCAAACCATGTACATATTACCCTGTTGCACGTGCATGCACACACATATATGTATATAATACACATATATTTAATACAACACAAATTATATAAAATAAAACTTTATTTATAAATTTAAATAAAATATTAATTTTATTTATTAGAAAATTTAGAAAATTTCCAAAATAATTGGGCTACATAGGCCCATTAAAGATCAAATAATGGAAAAATTGATATTTACCAAATTCCTCCTCTATGGGCTAGCTTAGCTCCAATAACCACTAGCTAAGGTGATGCGTGAACATTAATATTCGAATTATTCTATATTAATCGCCGACTGAATTCACACCTAAGAATCACCCAACCATAATGTTCGATACTATGATTACCACCTGATTTTATGATATTATTATTGTTATAAATTAATTAAATTAAACAATATTTATGAAATATTAATATTAGTTATATAATTTTATTTGATTCTTATTGATCAGCATTGTAAATAGTGTGTATATAAAAGTCGTATACGCACGTATCGATATATGACATCGATGTACATTTCAATTTAATTTAAATGTGAATAATCTAATTAGGTTTGAAGTCGGATGGAAGCCCAAAAGGCCTATGGGGATGATCGGCCTATGTATGAAGGGAAGAAGGGTTTTGTGTTTTAAATAAAAGAGTTTGAATTGGTATAGAAGAAAGTAAGTATCTAGATCCACATTTTCATCTCTTCCTTTTCTCTTATTTAAACCAATTGCCCCTCACTTTTAGATTTAATTTTTCTGCACCACTCTCCTCTTTATTTATTGGCCAAAAATTCCATAGCCCCTCTCCTTTATCCTTTTCAAATCAAAAATAAACTCAAGTCAAATAGAATAAGGGTGCATAGAACTCTTATCTAGTAGCGCTTTCTGGAAGAGATTAGATTTAGATCTAAGGATCATAAAATTGAGCATTCAAGGTGTTACCATTAGGCTACAGTTGTAGTAACATACTAATTTGCAATTATATATATATATATATATATCATTTGTCTATTATGTTATACTAGGCTAGACTAGTTATATATATCACGGATCCTTATATGTACATGCGGTCAGTCTAGGGTTTATATCTATATATATTGTTAAAATAAATAAAAACATTTTTTTTATTTATATATGCAGATATTATTTTTGGCCAGAAAAAATTAAAAAATTAATTTCAAATTGAAAATTAATTTAAAAAGAATATTAAAACAAAATTGAATTTTAAATCAAAATAAATTAACATTTGTAGTTTTATTGTTGAATTTTAAAAATATATTATTTTAAAAAAAATTAAAAAATTTAGATGTATACAAATATTATATTTGGAATATATATATATATAATATTTTATAATATAATGAGTAAATTTACTTTTACTAATTTATATAATATATATATTTAATATAAATAAATTTATAAACATTAATTGATATTTTTATTTTATATAAAAAATACAAATTTTGTACAGATTTAGTTTGAAAATTTAAACATGGCTAAATATATATATATATATATGTTTTATTATATATCATTATCTATTATTATTAATGATTTTAATATTTTAATTTAAATATATAGTTATATATATATATGTATATATAAATTCTATATTTATATGTATGAATTTTTTTTCGTAGACATGTATATATATTTAATAATAATATATACAATTTATCTGCCAATTTTGAATTTAAAATTGAAAGAAATTTTCAAGTCTAGATCTAGTTTTATAATTTGAAATTTGGAATTTTAATTTGAATTTAAAGCTGTTTGTATTTAGATTTATAAATGTTATACTTTGCGTGTGTATGTATATGTATGTATATATATGTATGTATGCATGTATATTAATATACGCCTATCTTTACATTATTTTATGTGTATGTGTGTAGTCTTATATAAATATAAGTTATATCTATTAATTATGTGTGTATGTGTATGCATGTACACTTAACAACATATATGTATATGGAGGGACAAACATGTCTGTTGCGAAGTAAATCCTAGCACTTATATGCGGGCATGTTATACAGTGCACACTGTATAAGTTCCATGTGCACGTGCACATACATGTGTATAAGATGTGCATATACATACTACATACTATATACGAAATCAAACAAAATCATTTTACTATAAATTAAACAAAATAATGATTTTATTTAAAATAGATCAAATCCAAATAAATTTAGATTTCATAAGCACAATAAGATACAAAATGGTAAACAAAAATTAAAATTTACTCATTTAACACGCTATCTGTTGGTCCAGTTCCAACAATCCATACATCCAATACATGCCTGTATCATTGTATCAAGGTCGTAGTAGTAGAGGCGAGTCTATATTAACTTGTGAGGAGCAGCTGACCCCTCTCAAACAATAATTTACTGATGTATTTTGCATCTTATTAGTGAAATTATGCTTAATTAAGTAAGTTTTATATGTATTACACACAACGTTTTGCTCCCTCTCAAATCTTAATCCCCCTTAAATGGATAGCTAGATTTGCTACTGCTTAGTGGGCTAATCACCTTTGAAATAGACAAAACAAAACATACTAATCCACTTCCATTATGATTACCCATTCAAATTGGCCCTACCTGGGTCCAGGTTCATTCTAGCCTAGGCTGTGACCGGCGGTTGACTGGTGTTGCCACCAACGGTTGATCAGTGGCTGTGTTCTAGTCAAAAAAAACAATACCAGTTTTGTTTATTATTATTTTCTGATTTCTTATTCTCTTAATGATTTTCGATTTTAACCTTCTATATTTCATTTTGACATGTTATCACATCAATATATATTTATTTTAACCTCATATTAAGTTGTAATATTTTTCATGTTGTCCAATATGATTTATATAATCATTTGTATCATTAAATCAACATCTCTCACTAATCTCTGTATTAACATTCCTTCTTAGTCTATAAATCACCAATTAATCTTTGTAATTTTTTGAATGACTATAGTTGATATATACCAAACACTTTATACCATTATTAATATGCTAAATCTCCTTTTCCAATCTTCAATATCATTATTTAATTCACTAAAACCCTCCAATTTGCTTTAAACTTCAATTATCCTATTTATATAAGTGGAAATTAGGGACACATTCTTATTTTTAAACTTTATTAGGCCCACATCCCTCTACACATTGAAATATAAATTACGTCCCTGGAAATATTTAGCCTAGTCACCACTGGATCTTCATAACCGGTCATCATGGTTACATAAATATTTACAATATTAAAAACGTGATATCTTTCAGTAGATTTATTGGATTTCAATTTCGTTTTCACTATTAAATCACAAATTTTATTATCTTTCTATTAAGATCCATATATGATATTTTTTGATGAATTTTTTTTAAAATAATTATAGGGGAAAATATTTGCCCCTAGCAAATATTTGCCTCAATATGTCATGCAAATATTTGCCTGAATACGTCACGCAAATATTTGCCTAAACTTCCCGAGGCAAATATTTCCTGGGAGACAACCTGAATTCCCTCAAGCAAATATTTGCCAGGGTAAGTTTAGGCAAATATTTGCTGCAAATATTTTCCCCTATAAATATTTAAAAAAATTCATCAAAACATATCATAAATGGATCTTATTAGAAAGATAATAAAATTTATGATTTAATGGTGGAAATGAAACTGAAATCCGATAAATTTACTGAAATATATCACGTTTTTAATATAACAATTTAACTTCACATAATTGCCTGTGCAAATGAGCGTTAAATAGGGTAAATAATTCTAGGGATGTAATTTGTATTTCGAAGTATGGAGGGATGTGAGCCGAATTTTATTTAAAGGGAGGGATGTGAGCCAAAAGTTCCCTTTATATAAATTCATTAGCCCGATCATTGATTGAGTTCAGAATTATTCCTAGGTTTAGACCAAAAACCATAATGTAAAAGTATAATTGTGTTTTATGTAAAATAAACAGGTTTCACTCATATAGAAATGATCGAATCACCATGACTCGATAACAATACACCATCCATTGGCCTATAGTAGATGAATTTGAAATCTCACTAATTCGAATCGAGATAGGTATATGCACATAGCCTTCGTCTTGCTTGTCGTTTCAGCACAAAATTTATGCCATGTGGTGAAGGAATGAGAGAGATTAGATGATTCGAAGTTTGATGAAGAAAGAGGGAAACAGGGAAGAATTTGAAATTTAAGAAATAAGAAACGTATGTTTTTCTCATATT
This sequence comes from Allium fistulosum, assembly GCA_030737815.1. NCBI lineage: Eukaryota > Viridiplantae > Streptophyta > Magnoliopsida > Asparagales > Amaryllidaceae > Allium > Allium fistulosum. Next base: position 1,258,351,933 of record CM060904.1, read on the forward strand.
TAAAATGGATGTGGGAATGTCCATTCAAATTACTGGACCATAAACCCATTTTAGCCTGCTACAAACTCATACGTTAGACCATTCGTATCTCCTACATACAAACTTCGAACCTTCTCATAGTCGAAATCGAATAGAAAAATTCATTTTATGTAATGATGCAACTCTCATTTCCCGGTTCAATCATTTGTAAAATTAAAATTTTACCCATATTAAATAAAATTATCAAAATGCCTCTTTAAAGTAATTATCAAAATTTACTGGGTATTACATAAATCATTAGTGACTAAACCATTATAAGAATCTAGTATCTCTTTGCTTTTCATTGTTCTTTCTTTCATAGATTTGCTGATATGGTCTATTGAATGTTTATTTCCAACTATTTTCTTTTATTCAAAAATATGAAACAACATAGAATACAATTATTATATGATTAATCCATTACTAGAATCTAAGCCATGGTTTATATCCAAAATCATTGACTCTCCCACCTTTCTTTAAGGCGTTCGCCGACTCAAACATCTATATTACACTATTAAAACTGAGTTCGTCTATTGGTTCTCTCATTGCTTCTTGTCTTTTCCACTTCTCATTTCTTTTTTTTTATGTAAAAAAATAGATTCTTATTTATTTTATCTATTATATCTATTCTATTATATAAAAAAGAGAATATTAGTCTCTTTGTATTCTCAACTCTCATTCCTTCTCACTCAAAATACCTTTCTCTCAACAATTCATGGGAAAAATTCATTTATCTCCGCAAAATTAAATGTACTCATTAAAAACGAAATTTATTTTCATTGTAAAATAATTATTTCTCTAGTACGTATTATAATAACTTGTTTTAAGTTTCACATTTACCCTACTCCCTTTTTGCATTGTTCTTAAATAATCTTCTCTTCCGCTTCTCTATGCATTCAATGTAAGAAAAAACATATTATTTCCTTTTTGTATTTCACATCTTCACTTTCTTCTTCCCCTTCTAGAAACTATTTCTTCCACGTCTCCGGTTTCTTATATAAAAAGTTTAGTTTATTTCTTCACCTTTGTATTCTCTTTAATGATTTTTGAATATATTCGTGCTTTGCAATGAGTTTTTCTGCTTTGTGCATTTAGGTAACAAATTTTTATTTAAATTTATTTGAAAGCCGGCAATAACCTTGGCTTAAAGCATCGATGAACTTGAGTTAAAGGTTAGGTCTTTATTTTATTACTTAATTTACTTTTAATTTGAGTTTAGATTTGTTGTTTCAATAATAAATTTTACTTCGGTTTCTGATTCAAATTCTGTATCTAAATTCTATTTTCCTCTTATATTTTTTGGATTAAAATGCTAATAAATTTAGTTTTCTTCATTTATTTTGCAGGAGTTTATTGGGTTTATGCATAAGCACCTTAGAATTTTAGTTATTCTAAACATAAATATATAAGAAAAATCGGGTTGGAAGAAAAGAATTATATCTAAAGTAAAAGCATGTATAAAAATTAATCTATAATAAAATACTCAAGGGAAAAAATATAAATCCACAAAAACCATTTTCGTTCTATCTTCAACAAACAACTTTTAAATTTAGTGAAAAGTTTTGTTTTAAATACGTATATTATAAACTCAGTATTTTAAATTTAATTTTTAATCTTAGTCAGTTAAACTTATATTTTGTGAATTTGGGTATTATCCTTCTTAACCAATCTACACTTTATATATTTTTCTATTGTGTTATTTAATGTACTATGAAATATTCATAAAAAACTCACATTCATTGTTTCCACCAAATTATTCATAATATTACAAAACAATGAGCTATTTCTCTGTGATTTTTTATAGGTATTGTTATTGACTGTCCATGTTTGGATAAGAGGCGGCCTTTTTTTTACACTCTGTCAAATTTAAAATTGGTATGAGGGGTACTCATGATGTACAAATAATATATATATATCATTTCCTCTTTTACCCATTATTTGTTTTTAACCAATCTTCTTCTTCTTCACTTACATTTTTCACTAAGTTCAATTTAGCTTTCAGTAATGGTGAGATCCAATCTTCTGCTTCCATACCAAAAACACATTCCTATTTTACCTATCATTTAATTCGATTTATAATTATTGACAACCAAACTAACGTGTAAAACAGTAGAATTTAAAAAATAATCTATTTTTTTTAAACAAAATCTACGTTACAGATACTTTCTTGTGTAACAATTAATCTTATTTCCTTTTCTTTTGGAATTTTATTTGCGGATAGGTTTAGTTTCTCCATTGATTATTAATTTAGATTACAGAATAAAGAAGAAGAATAATGAAGATTAAAAGAAATTAGGGTAAAAAACAAAAGGAATAAATCGTTCAATTTACAATATAATTATATAAGGGAGTTATTTTGTTGGTACCTCTCATAGTAAAAAAAAAAATTGTTAAGAAAAGCCCTCTCTAAACCAAAAGTGGAGTGTCGGTAACAACACCTTTTATGTCAAATATTTTTAATGTTACATCATTTTTTATGCTGACATAGATGCTCAAAGATAATTATACATTGGAGATGAAGTTATTTATAGTAATTATAAGCAAACTATGTTTAAATAGCTATGATAATATCCAATATTATTAGCATGTAATTGTTATAATGAATAAGTTGCTTTTAATTTTATCTATTCGAATTGAGAGAATTAAAGAATTAATTACAATTAAATCTAATTTAATTACAATTCAATTAATGATAAAAATAATTACATATTTATTCACTTTAATGCCAATGTAACGACCCGCCTTTTCGATCATCGAAAGCTGGCACCAAATACATCCACGGTATTCCAATGTCGAACATCTAATTGTCAAAATGGCAAATTGTGAGGGTAAAATAAAAGAAAAGGGAAAAGAACATGGGGAAACAGAATCGCACAACGGAACAACAACATATAATATAACAAAAGACAGTAAAAACCGTCACTCGAAAATACATAGTACATCAGAGTTAAAAACAAACCTCATCAAACGGGACAGTTACAACTTCCCGACCTTAAAATTGCTGATGGGTATATACAATAATACGGCAGAAATAAAAATGCTACGGCATGTAAACATCCAGCTCTACTCCATGAGCACTATGTCCCACTAACAGCAACTTGGAAAAATACTCGACCTGACCTGCGCATTATAATAACATAACCCATGAATCAGTCTGGAAACTAGCGTGAGAAAACTCAAGTAATATGGTGAATATATAATAATTCTGTAAGACCACGCTGCTAGACATGGAACGGGTTTTACCTCACAATAGATGAAAGAATGTAAACAAGTCAGAATAAATCAGACTTGAAAGATTGGAAACAAATAAGTGAACATCGAGAAGAGCTCCAGGCATATCTTGGTGCAATTAAGAAAAATATTAAAAGATTTGAATCAAATAAGGAAACATAATTTTCCAACAATGACTAGAAGGGTGCACCCTCCTCATCGAAAGTTTATCTTTAGAAATATAATTGAGAACTACGATGGCTCTCGAAAACCTCCAAGCCAGACCCTACCAACCTTACCGAGTTTCTAAGTATTTCACATCTCAATGCACATAAAATAAAAACCAATTTAGAGTAGATGTGAAAATAGCCTAATAGGAAAAACTCTACATAGCTTAGCCCCCACTTGCTCTTTTGTTTTAGTCATTTCCAGCAAAGGATATTAACGCTTAAAAGAGCAACAAATCATCTTGGATAGGCGAAACTCAAAGTAGGTGGTAGGATCAAAATCGATAGTCAATAAATCAACTATTGGGAATAACAAAATAATTATATATGGAAATTTGATCACATACTCTTACCACCAATAAATGAATCAAGCTTTTAAAACATTTGGCTCATACTTGGGTTTGATTTTCACATCACAAATATTTGTAAAACACTTTAAAAACACCCTTTTAAAAATATTCTTTTCAAAGAGCTAATTATATTTCTAAGTGTATTAAAAAGAAGGGTCAAAAACAAATGTCATTAGAGCATTGTTCACAATAAACCAAAGACAATTTACACTTAGCTTTATTTTCAAATAATTTCTCTTAAAAGGTTTTCTCATTTATGCACTATCATTTATAAATTTCAAACAACATTTATTATCCCGGAAGATAATAAATCAATTAAAATGCTTTTATAAATTTAAAACAAATGTTAATCATCCTAAAAGTTAATTGATATAATTCTTTTATAAATTTAAAACCATATTAATTATCCCAAAAGACAATTAATCTAATTGGTAACTCCTTTACTAAATCAATTAATTAACTTTAACCACCTTTATTAAATTAGTTAATTGACTTAATCACTTTTATTATAGTTAATTAATTTTAAAAAACTTTTATTAAATCAGTTAATTAACTTTAAACATCATTAATAAATTTATTAAATTAACTTTATTATAATTAAATAATAATTAAGAATATATTTAAACCTCTAATTCTTTTCAATTACTTATACAATCCTTACAAACCCATTTGAAAAGAATTTACAAAATATTTAAGGTAAATAACCTTTATGAATTTAAACAACATCAATTATCCTGAAAGATAATTAAATCCAATTTGTAACCTTTTATAAATTTAAAACGATATTAATTATCTCAAAAGAAAATAAATCAAGTTTATATCCTCTTTATAATTTTAAAACAACGTTAATTATCCTGAAAGATAATTGATTAAATTCATAACTCCTTCTATAAATTTTGATCAACACTTATCCTTTAGTTTCAAAATTCTCAAAATACTTCAAAATATACTTTAAACAACTTTTAAAGGGCGAATAAAGACCACACATTTATTTTATAAAAATACAAGCTCAAGTTCAACACACAACAAGGGCTTTAAGGGGATGATATTCTATAAGTGACAGTATTGCGATAATCACTATAACAACATTTACAGAAATCAAACAGTATGTCACAAATATTTCAACTAATATCAATATAAGAAACATAATAATATTAGTAAGATGCATATTGTAAAGGCCCGCAAATCCGTACCCCTTTGAGTCGACAATATTTCACCTCGGCTCAACTCAAATTGGATGGAAATACGAATCTTTAGGGTAAAGAAGAAAAAAAGGTAGAAGAAACATAGACAACAACATAGAATCTCACAATCGCAGCGGAACAAAATATAATATATAATAACATATTTTTATACAAACGAATCTGTAATAGTTTATATACTTACAATTATCAGCGTACAACAATCAATACATCAAACTGGACAGTTATATAACTTGTCCTTACACAGTGGAATATAAGTCAAGTACGAAAATACGTCTGAAACTCCTCCAGCTCGTCCCATGAACTTTACAGCATTTAAACCTGAACCTGTAATACTCGGTCTGCCCCGAGCATTATAATAAAATAACACCCGAGTTAGTCTGGAAAACCAGCGTGAGAAAAACACACTCAATTTGAATTATTAATGTTATCAAACCCTTTGAAAACAAAGGTATCTCGTAAGACCGCGTCACACATAAACACGACGGGTTTTTACCATACGATAACCAAAACATTTTTATAGAAAATCCAATGATATTATAATAGTGTCTAAGTACAAATACTTATTCAAATAGCTGAAATTGTTACATTAATTAAATTCCAGCATACTAGGTTCTACAAACAAGACCGTAAGCTCATATTGGAAAATGGATTCCAACGAATGACTGGGACACTGGGGTACCACTCGTTACAGTACACCTCTAGAACAATGTACCGAGGACCACGCCGGGATCCCCAGCTACACAACACCGACCTACCCTTGACCTGGATAGACCGAATATGTTATCACCCCGGGTGTTCCCACCCTTACCATCGAGCGCTCCTTCCATGCACAACCATATCCATAATATAAAGGTTTCCGAGGACATCTAGAAAGGTGTTTACATACCCTAATTGGGTGCGACCCACTTAGCCTTGCTGCATCTCCCCTATTTTAGTCATTCTCGGTTGATGAGGTTCGAGGCTAAGCTTTACCTTTTCAAGAAATTTTTTATTTAGAATGCTCATCGTCCTCCAATGACGATGTTCTGGTAGCATCGTCCATACAAGTAGCCCTGGGTCTAGACAAACCGAATCACCGTCTTCATCATCTTCACGGTATTCATTCGTAATGTTCAAACCAGATTGAAGTGGTTTTTGGATAATTAAATCTGATCCCGGTCTCTTCGAAACGATCAACGAAATTGGCCAATATTAATAGTCGGTTATTTAACTATCAAATAACATCCAAAAGAAACACTAGGCCTTAACTTATAATTCCTCAATATATTTATTTTAAAACATCTTCACCAAGATATATATATATATATATATTCAACCTCTTCAATATTCTATATTTGAAAAACAATTTCAACACTTGTATCCATAACAGGATATTTTACCATTTCAATACTTAGAAATATTTCCAACTTCCACCCTTACAACACTTAGAAATATTCCCATTCCCAATCATTTCCCACTAAAAATGTTTCCAAAATCTTCCTTTCAATACTTAGGAAAATATTTATACATACAATTTCCAAAATCATATTAATATTTAACTTGGAAATATTTCGTACTTATCTCATAAGTATCCGGAATTTTAATAAATTCTTCTTACGATTTCCAAACCGATTGTACTTATTTATAATCCCCACCAACCATTTTTAACTTCTTTAAATGAATTCACATTCTTACCGAAGTTATCGCATCTAAGCATTTAAAATTTTCTTAAGTCCCTTGAATTCCATTTATAAGATTTCTCTTATAAAATCTTCTCCTTAAATAAAACCTGTCTAGACATCTCGAGAGAATTTTACAATTAAATTTTCAATCATTTCAAACTATATATATGTGAACATTTTTAAAGAATAGTAATTTATTTTTATTTAAAAAAATATGTTTTTAAGTTATTATTTTAAAATGTTAAACACTTTTAATAAACCATCTACTCATTTAAAATTAACAAATCAATTTACAAAGCTAATTATAAAATTAAATTTTTATTTCAATAAATATTAAACATTTAAAAATCCATTTTTCGAATTATTCCAATATTAACTAGTTTAAATTTCATAGTTTTAAATAATAAAGTTTCCCTTTTGAAACGAACTTAACTTCTTAAAAATATATTTTAAAATCTCGATAACCTTTAATTTATTACTTCCTCTCGATTTCACAACATATCGATTTATTTTCGCTTTCCTAACCATTCCCATTTCAAAAATAGAATTTACTATTTTTCTCAACCCTGTTTCCATATTCTAATATAAATTTACCCTATAAATTTATATTGCCAATTATCATCTGATGTCGAATTCCTTTATTTATAACCTCTTTGGTTTTTTTACCTATTTCTAAAACAAATCTTATTTTAAAAAATTCCATTATATATATTCATTTCTTATAAATTCCTTTTATACTTCCAATTTATTTTAAATATTGACTTTAACTCCTTTTTATATTTCTAGAATATCATTTATAAATTATTTTATATAATTCATTTTTAAAATCTTCATTTAATAATTCACTATAGTTAAGTATGACCAAAAATCAAATATATTTTTTTCTAATTCAATTTCTTTAAAATAACTTCAATTCCAATATATATATTTTTATTATCAAATTCCCTTTAATTCCATAAATTTTTAAATAATATATATATATTTATAGTATTTGAATTTTCAAAATTCAGGCCAGTGCTACAATAGCATCTAATAATTTCAATCACTACAATAGTCTATAATAGATTATTCTACACAAATCATATATCACTACATATGAAAAATAAACAATATATTTAACGAATCCAATTGGATCCCTCCAACCTATTTCCCTGCATCCACAGATGTTAATACAGCATAAAATAAATACCAATCCCACTTCGAGGGGGATATCGCGGTATATAGGGTCATCCGCTATTATGCGGGGCGCATAGGGTCTCATCCGCTATATATATATATATATGTGGGAATATCAATCACTCCAATATATATATATATATATTACTATATAAAATATCACATCCAACTAATAATAATTTAACAATTCTATCAATCAATCAACAATTAATTTTAACTTTTTAAAATTAATTACGGTAATTCAATATTGAGTGAGATTAACTCACCTCGACCTTTATTTGCACGCCATTTCCCTCTCGACTTGTTTTCCATGATTTTTAGACCTCGTACGAATAAAAAGGCTAACAAATTTTAAAATCAACTAATTATATACTAATTAGAATAAATCAAAACTACTCATTTTATACCTGATATCGACTTAGTATTTGGAGAAGCAGCATAACTTTCAAAAAAAAATCATTTACTAAGTTCTGCATTTATAAGATTTAAATTTAAAATTTAAATTTATTCATCACTAGTTACTTAATCATAAAAAAATGATTTACTCTGACTACTGCTAACACACCTGCAGCCTTCACCATGGCCGATGCCTTCACTACCGCGAACAAGATTCGCCATTGTCACCTCGAGCTTCGCCTCATCAAACAGTCATGCGCTTCGCAACCAACTCCCATCGCAACCTCGATTTCTTCGACCACGCCACCCTCTCATCGCCTGACGACGGCGACTGCTGTGTCGCACCACCTCAACCACACGAGCAACCCACTACGCGAGCCACCCATCATCGTCAATCATCTCTACAGCCTACGACGACGTTCTCCAGGCTGCCATCAACAGTCACGAGCGCTCCCTCCCTTCCTATTTTTTTTTGTTTGGCTTCATGTTCGATCGAACAGATAATGTAACGACCCGGAATTTTGAACGAATTAAATTGGAAATATTTAATTAATTTTAAATATTTGAACGATAATTTAATTTGAATCCCGAATAAAACTTTGAAATTTGCGGTTAAAATACAGAATTTAATCTATTGATAGTCGAATAAAAATTTGTATCTTCAATTTTAAGTTGAAGAAAATTATTTCGAAAACTTTTAAAATTCGTATTGACAGTACTGAAGATGATAGAAGCTTCAGAATTTAATTTCGAACTGTTCTGTTCAGTTTTGAAATTAAATCGTTCGAATCAATATTTAAAAATAGTCATTTTTCAAGCAGTCTCGAAATTCGACGAAACTAGTTCCATTGGGTCCGTAATATTGTATTATTACCGGATTTCAACTTTCGTAGCATTTGGAGCTGTTATGAGAGAATACGACACATAAACGCATTAAAGGTTTAATCAAATTCAATTTAAATTTTTATAATTTAAATCTTTGCCGACATTAAAGTAAGGCGAACACGTTCTTTCCCCCCCCAACCACGCCTTAACTCACGCCTACAATCACGCTTCCCTCCTTAAAATTAAACCGAGTCTTCCCCTCAGTTCTAAATCAAACAAAGAAAAACGAAAAATGGCCGCTTATATTCAAATGAAAAATCGCGTACCCTATCCTCGTCCTCCTCTCATTCTTCACAAATTCGAAAATCAGTAAACAAGAAAAAAAAAGAGGAACACACGTTTCGTTCGATCGAGTTTTAGGGCACTGGAATTGGGGAAGCAAGTCGCGGGTTCTCGCGTGGCAACTGGTGGAGGCGCTCGCGTTCGAGCGGCGACCTGGCACTCGGCGCGCGATTGAGGTGATGGCGCGTAGGGTTTCGTGTGGGCGGAGAATCGAAGTCGAGCTCGCGATGCATTTTTGTTGGTGGGCGCACGATGAAGGCGGCGAGCTTCGCGAAGGGGATCGACTGGTGGTTGCGTTTGCTTGGTACGGCAAGGCCGAGGCGATGATCGATGGGATATTGGTGGTCATGATGGCTTCCAGTCTGGGGTGGGAACTTCGCGTGAGGGTAGGCCGAGATGCTCGATAGTCTGGGTTCTGAGTCAACCAATGTGAGAAGCTTGTAGGGTATATTTTATTTATAACCTAATTTTGGTTTAGGGGTTAGATCTGATTTTTGAATTCAGAAATTTAAAGTAAATTTGCCGGTTTATGATTTAATCTATTAGAAATTTATACAGTGAAAATTTTGTAAAATAAAGAAAACATAGAATAAATATATATATAAATTTATTTCCAGATTTTATTCTTTACTGGGAATTGATATTTTCACAATAAATATATGTATATATATTTTTAATAAGGTTTGAAAGTTTATGTTAAAATTTGTTTTTAAAATCTATATAGAATATTTTTATAAGTGTATAGGCAGTTCAAAGGGATTTGTTAGGAATTTAAAAAGGTATTGGTTTAAAATTTATATTAATTACCTTAAGATTTTTAAAAGGGTATTCGATTTAGTTAAATAGATTAGTAAGGAGAAATTGAGTTTTAAAATTTAATTGTAGTTAAATAAAAATTTTAAAGGAGAAATTTGTTAATCTAAAACAATTGAAACGAAAATTTATTGTTCAGTCTTTTGAATATTGATAGATTGAATAAAATTGTTTATACCAGGTTAAAATCGAGAAAAACAAAACTGAAATGGAAAATGGATTGCAAAATAAAAAGCTAAGGTGAGATTTTCTCACTCGAAGGAAATTTGAATTTACAGTTATTGATTGATTTGTTGAATGTGCTATTAGATATGATAGGATATATCTATATATATAGCAGTATATACATATTGGCATATGTATATATTGGATTGATTGATTCCCGCCTCGTATAGCGGATGAGACCCTATTGCGTCGTTAGTAAGCGGATTTATAAAAAACCTATATACCGCGATAATTCCGTACTGGAGCGGAATTGGTATTGTGCTAACATCTTTGGATGCAGGGAAACAGGTTGGAGGGATCCAACTGGACCCCTCACATTGATTGAATTTATTTCTACTGTGATGTGATAATCTGTGAATGATTATTGTTGTTATTGAATTGATATCTGGAAATTGTTTGAAAAGCTAAAATTTAGCTGAATGGATGTTTTGACATCATTGGATTCCAAAGATAAACGAAATTGAATTTTTGAAATTCAAGTAGAAATTCCTAAGTGAATCAATTTTAGAAATTGAATAAATTTCGAAGAAAGGAATTTTAAAGTATAAAAAGTAAATTTTTATAATCGTATTTAATAAATTCCAGAATAAAGTGAAAATGTTAAATAAATGGATTTCGTAAAAACAGTGATTTGAAATTGAAGAAATTAATTTAAATTTGGATTTTTAAATAGATTGAAAGAAACGATTGAAATTTATCTTCTTAAAAAAAGAATTTATTTAAAAGAAGATAAGTTGGAAATTCAGTTTGAAATTTAATTGGTAAATTGAAATAAGTTGTGAAATCAATGAAAAATGATTTCAATTTGAAGAATCCATTTTAAAACAGAATATTGAAAAATTTGAGAAAAATAAGGAATTTATTTTAGTAGTGATAAATAAAATTTGAAATCAATCTGTAATTGATTTAATATTTAGAAATGAATTTTTGAGAAATCAATATGGAAATTTTATTCAAACGTTGAAAATAAAATTAGAAATCAATATTGAAATTGATTTGGTATTGAAGCTTTTATAAATAGAATTAAAATTTATAAAAGTTGTTTATAAACCCAAAGTCACTTATTTTGATAAGTTAAATATAGAAGTTGATAAAAGAAGGTTTATAAGTCGAAGTGTTATTAAAAAGAGAAATAGAATTTATAAACGTGCTTATAAATTCGAAAATAGATTGAATGTGATAAATTTAATATAGAAGATTATTTAAGAAGATATATTCACGCTTTTGAATAGCGAATTTTTATTGAAATAAAAATGTGTAGAAATGATTGAAATGGGGTTAAGTAAATTTTATTCACGATTTTGGACAGTGAATATATTGTTAAGTAAAATGGATTCATTTTTGAAGAAGTAATATTTTACAAATGAAGTTAAACATTTTAAAGGTGTTTTAAAATGTGTTATGAATCGAAAGCATAGATTTCAACATTTATTTTTGAAATAGACGTTTTCGAGAAATATAAGGAAATGGTGGACTATAACACTATTGTTATAGTAAATGATTTCCGAAAGGAAATGTTTTTATCTAGTATTGGGATTTATACATCTATCTTAATTTCCGAATCCCTATACTAGTGATTTTGAGTCGTCGTAACGATGTTTTACGCAACATTCGTTTTGACTCAAATAAATGTGTTTAAAGAGAATGATTTCCTTAAAGAATGAATATATACTTAATATTGATTTAAGTATATCGAATATTTTCAAATGTTGAAAATAAATGATTTGTGAAATACTTATTTTTAAATAAGTATGGAAGTGCTTTTCCAATATGAAATGAACTGTTTTGAGATTTTATCTTCAAAGATAAAATGAAATGTGGAAATTGATTTGAAATTGTTTTCAAATGATTAAGTGTGGAAATTTTATATCTAGTAAAAGATATTTTGGAAGATAAAATAATTTGGGAAAATTATTTGGAATCTGATGATGTTGCGCATCTTTATTGATAGTTAAATAACCGACTATCAATAATTACCTTTAGATAGGTATTTGTTGTGAATTGGATGGAATTGAATGCCACACTTATTTTTGAATAATCGCTCACTATTCGGGTTAACCGGGAAAGGACCATGGGGTCGTATAACCCATTCCGAATATGTGATACGTCGTTATGAATCGCATTCGAAGACCGGTGTTGAAGACCGGATATTTTTGAAAACGGAAGGATTACCGTCGAGTTACTCTACATCGACTGATCTTCGATTTAGAGGTTTTATCACCCTTAGTGACGGGAAGTCCGGACGTGATTAGAAAATTATCCGGAGGTGCAAGGGCTTCGTGAGAAGTGCCTTCGGTTCTGTTCGATCCCGGAACAGACTTGTATGGATTGTGTGTCTGACGTTACAATTTGAGATATAAAGCTGATTTCTTTCAAATACATTTCTGTTGGTGGCGGAGAATTTATTCTCTTAGCTTAACACCCTTCTCTGAGACGTACGAGCTCAGAGGTTATGTAGTTGAAATTTATCAGCGATATATCCCAATTTGGTAACGTGGCATACTGAGTGTTGCTGTGAAATGATCAGTGTTTGATCATTTGTGATATGATCATTTGTTTGATCTTATACTTTGTGATCCTAGGTTGATCATTTTGTTTGACCCGAAGCAGGGCTTTTTGTAGAAAGCGTAGCTTTGTGGACGAGACTTCGTCGAGCCTCACACCCCGGAAATGGTCGAAACAGGAAGGATGCAGCAAGGTTCTAGGGAGTAGCGCCCCTTAGTGTATGTCATTCCTTCTGGATAAAGGTGGTATCATGGTATGGAGCCCAGATACTTAACCTCTGTGGTTACTGCATTATTATTATCTATGTGGTTTGTTGGAAATCGGGGATCCTCGGGAAGATCGGTGACGATCGGGGGATGGCATACGCGTGTCAGTAGTTACCTATTTTTGCAGAGGTAACCCGGCCTTGTGTTGGCAGAGATCCGGTTAGGTTCTCGGGTCGTCTATTCCAGGGACGTACCTATCGTGGAAAAGGAAGTTCCTCAGCCTGACCATTTGTTGGAAATCCAAACTCCAATACGAACTTTGTACGGTATTAGTTGTAGAACCTGCCATTTACGTACGGTGGTCACCACTGTTTAGATGGTAGCTATAGTAGGCATACGATACTGGTCGTATGTTGGCTAAGATTAATATTATACTTTCGAAATGATTTCTACACTATGCACTAATAATAATATCAAAATGATTTGATTTTGCGTAGTAAGCATCTTTGACTATCATAAGAAGAAATCTCCTCCAATTCTACGTTTGCATTGTGTGTGTGGCGGGAGGTCTTATGGTAGTTTCATTTTCCAAAAGCATTTCGAATTGACTTTAAAAATTATTTTGTTGTTATAAAGAATAACTGTTTTACGATCTCACACCAGTCACCATGACTGACTCGGAGTTTATTGTTCCCTTCTAAACTCTGGGTGCCCACCAATTTCCACACGGGCAGTCTAGAGTTAGGTTATCAGGATATTCTAGAGCTTTGGAAGCAAGATGGATGACGAGACGTAGTATTTGTATCTGATATTATTTTATTCCGCTGTGTATTCTGTATGAGGACAAGTTATATAACTGTCCATTGTTGTATATTGACTCTGATGATATGATGTGATGTGATGTAATGTAATAACAGATATAATTCTTTTGTTTTTAAATGATATTCATTTATCTATTATATATTGTTCCGCTGCGATGTGTAAGATTCTGATATTGTTTTCTGTTCTGCTCTTGTTCTGTTGTTGTTCTTCTTTCTTCTCTTTTTCTTCTATCTTCTTCTTCTACCTTTTTCTTCTTTCTTAAAACCATAACTTTTCGGGTTTCCGGCATTCGATGGCTCAGCAGTCGGTAAAGGGAGTATCGATGTTGAATTTTCGAAAGTCGAAAATTTTCGGGATGTTACATTTGGTATCAGAGCATATGGTTAAGCGACAACCCTGCTCTGTTGGGTGTTACTCATTAGAGATAGAGTCAGTAGTACTCTAGGATGAGTTGAGTGTAATAATAGATATGAGCGCGTATTTGTTAGTGAATATAAAATTGTTTTATATTGTGATGATTGGTTTGTTGGGTGGTATATGGATTCTGGTCGGTATTGTCCGTACAACTCTATCGATAGGGATCTCTAAACACTTGTATAAAACAATTCGGCACAATATTGTTTTAAATAGGGTAAATGAAATAATTTTGCCCAAAACTATTTTTGTATAGAAAAGAAATGTTTTTCTATGAAGTATTATAGTATATGGTTGCATGGTTGTTAAAGGTGATAATATTAAATTATTATCAATGAAATTGAATAAGAAATTCAAATCATAACTCCAAAGAATTAAGAAATGAATCCATATACAAGTAGAATTTGAGAATATAAATTATAAATATGAATTGTAATTTGAAACGGGATTCCAGAAAAGTTTTTGGAAATGTTTTGAAAAGGATTTGAAAATTTTGGAGATTTGGGAAGTTTAAATTTTTTTTTAATCTGAAAATGAATTTCGAAGGTTTTGAAAAGTATTTTGGAGAGATGAAAGCTCTAAACTCTTTTCGGTCGCTGGAAAATAACTTTGATGATGACCGCGGCATCATTGGTGTTCATTTTCGGGTTTCCAAAAGAGGAATTGCTGCCAAATTGTTTTAAATGAAAGTTGTTTGGAAAATTTAGTTTTGTTTTGAAAATTCAAAAGATAAAATTGAATTGTTTTCAAAATGGTTTTGAAAGGTTGAAAGGACTCTGGAATACTGTATAAGAATATTTATGGAATATGATTGAATTTATAACTTATACAAATAGAAATTGTTAATGTAAATTATGTAATTGTGATTGGAATTAAAGTTCATTAACAAATGAAATATATAAATGTGAATTGAAAGTATAAGAAAATAAATTCATATATGAACGAAAACTATGAATACGAATTGTAAATATGATTCATAAATGAAAATAGAATTCCAAAAAAAAGATAATTGAAGATAAAATTCCTTAATAAAATGGAATTGTGAAGGTGAATGTATAAATGATTGTATAAATCAAGATGTAAATAAGTTGTTAACTTATAGAATATTTGAAATCTGATTGGAGTGGAATTCAAATTGAAGACGAATGAATTAGTAATTGGAACTAATTTAAGATAGTGCAGTTGTAAATGACAAATAATTGATAAAA
Source organism: Allium fistulosum (assembly GCA_030737815.1). Classification (NCBI taxonomy): domain Eukaryota; kingdom Viridiplantae; phylum Streptophyta; class Magnoliopsida; order Asparagales; family Amaryllidaceae; genus Allium; species Allium fistulosum. The sequence continues at coordinate 1,258,367,536 of CM060904.1, forward strand.
TTCAATATTTCAGAATTGAAAGTAAATTGAATCCAAATTAGATTGGAATTGTGAATTGAACTCAAATGAGAAATTGAAATGTGAAATTGAATCCAAATAAAATTTGAAATGTAAAATTGAAGATAATGGATATAACTTCAATAGTGAACTAAAAGATGATATAAGTAGTTTATATTGAAAATTTGTAATTGAATTTGCAAAATGATTTGAATGCTGTAACTAGATATCATGGCTAGTAGATATACAGATATAAAGGAATTGGAATTTTGATTTCAAAGATAAATTTGAATTGCTCGAAAAAGGTACGTATTTTAATTTCTATATGAGTTTTTGATGATTTCTCTCTAGCCGCTTGGCTTTTTCTTTTTCTTTTTGAAATCTGAGAGTCCGTAGGGACGTTTTGTAGTCGTGCCGTATTAGCCGCGCAAAGGAGACGCTGGCGAAATTTTTCGAAAATTTCGGGTGTTAGAAAATTTTTGAGAAAATTTTGAAAGTTTAAATTTGAATTTTGAATTCGAATTTGAATTTTGAAGTTAAACAATGCTATTTGAAACTTATAATTGAAGTTAGAAAGCTAGTTGAATGATAACGAATCTTTATTAGAAAGATTTGTTTTGAAAATTTGAGAAAACTATTGAATTGTGAAAAATGATAGACGAGTTAAGGACCATTTTCCTTACTTGGTAATTTCGAGGACGAAATTCTTTTAAGGGGGGAAGTCTGTAACGACCCGGAATTTTGAACGAATTAAATTGGAAATATTTAATTAATTTTAAATATTTGAACGATAATTTAATTTGAATCCCGAATAAAACTTTGAAATTTGCGGTTAAAATACAGAATTTAATCTATTGATAGTCGAATAAAAATTTGTATCTTCAATTTTAAGTTGAAGAAAATTATTTCGAAAACTTTTAAAATTCGTATTGACAGTACTGAAGATGATAGAAGCTTCAGAATTTAATTTCGAACTGTTCTGTTCAGTTTTGAAATTAAATCGTTCGAATCAATATTTAAAAATAGTCATTTTTCAAGCAGTCTCGGAATTCGACGAAACCAGTTCCATTGGGTCTGTAATATTGTATTATTACCGGATTTCAACTTTCGTAGCATTTGGAGCTGTTATGAAAGAATACGACACATAAACGCATTAAAGGTTTAATCAAATTCAATTTAAATTTTTATAATTTAAATCTTTGCCGACATTAAAAGTAAGGCGAACACGTTCTTTCCCCCCCAACCACGCCTTAACTCACGCCTACAATCACGCTTCCCTCCTTAAAATTAAACCGAGTCTTTCCCTCAGTTCTAAATCAAACAAAGAAAAACGAAAAATGGCCGCTTATATTCAAATGAAAAATCGCGTACCCTATCCTCGTCCTCCTCTCATTCTTCACAAATTCGAAAATCAGTAAACAAGAAAAAAAAAAGAGGAACACACGTTTCGTTCGATCGAGTTTTAGGGCACTGGAATTGGGGAAGCAAGTCGCGGGTTCTCGCGTGGCAACTGGTGGAGGCGCTCGCGTTCGAGCGGCGACCTGGCACTCGGCGCGCGATTGAGGTGATGGCGCGTAGGGTTTCGTGTGGGCGGCGAATCGAAGTCGAGCTCGCGATGCATTTTTGTTGGTGGGCGCACGATGAAGGCGGCGAGCTTCGCGAAGGGGATCGACTGGTGGTTGCGTTTGCTTGGTACGGCAAGGCCGAGGCGATGATCGATGGGATATTGGTGGTCACGATGGCTTCCAGTCTGGGGTGGGAACTTCGCGTGAGGGTAGGCCGAGATGCTCGATAGTCTGGGTTCTGAGTCAACCAATGTGAGAAGCTTGTAGGGTATATTTTATTTATAACCTAATTTTGGTTTAGGGGTTAGATCTGATTTTTGAATTCAGAAATTTAAAGTAAATTTGCCGGTTTATGATTTAATCTATTAGAAATTTATACAGTGAAAATTTTGTAAAATAAAGAAAACATAGAATAAATATATATATAAATTTATTTCCAGATTTTATTCTTTACTGGGAATTGATATTTTCACAATAAATATATGTATATATATTTTTAATAAGGTTTGAAAGTTTATGTTAAAATTTGTTTTTAAAATCTATATAGAATATTTTTATAAGTGTATAGGCAGTTCAAAGGGATTTGTTAGGAATTTAAAAAGGTATTGGTTTAAAATTTATATTAATTACCTTAAGATTTTTAAAAGGGTATTCGATTTAGTTAAATAGATTAGTAAGGAGAAATTGAGTTTTAAAATTTAATTGTAGTTAAATAAAAATTTTAAAGGAGAAATTTGTTAATCTAAAACAATTGAAACGAAAATTTATTGTTCAGTCTTTTGAATATTGATAGATTGAATAAAATTGTTTATACCAGGTTAAAATCGAGAAAAACAAAACTGAAATGGAAAATGGATTGCAAAATAAAAAGCTAAGGTGAGATTTTCTCACTCGAAGGAAATTTGAATTTACAGTTATTGATTGATTTGTTGAATGTGCTATTAGATATGATAGGATATATCTATATATATAGCAGTATATACATATTGGCATATGTATATATTGGATTGATTGATTCCCGCCTCGTATAGCGGATGAGACCCTATTGCGTCGTTAGTAAGCGGATTTATAAAAAACCTATATACCGCGATAATTCCGTACTGGAGCGGAATTGGTATTGTGCTAACATCTTTGGATGCAGGGAAACAGGTTGGAGGGATCCAACTGGACCCCTCACATTGATTGAATTTATTTCTACTGTGATGTGATAATCTGTGAATGATTATTGTTGTTATTGAATTGATATCTGGAAATTGTTTGAAAAGCTAAAATTTAGCTGAATGGATGTTTTGACATCATTGGATTCCAAAGATAAACGAAATTGAATTTTTGAAATTCAAGTAGAAATTCCTAAGTGAATCAATTTTAGAAATTGAATAAATTTCGAAGAAAGGAATTTTAAAGTATAAAAAGTAAATTTTTATAATCGTATTTAATAAATTCCAGAATAAAGTGAAAATGTTAAATAAATGGATTTCGTAAAAACAGTGATTTGAAATTGAAGAAATTAATTTAAATTTGGATTTTTAAATAGATTGAAAGAAACGATTGAAATTTATCTTCTTAAAAAAAGAATTTATTTAAAAGAAGATAAGTTGGAAATTCAGTTTGAAATTTAATTGGTAAATTGAAATAAGTTGTGAAATCAATGAAAAATGATTTCAATTTGAAGAATCCATTTTAAAACAGAATATTGAAAAATTTGAGAAAAATAAGGAATTTATTTTAGTAGTGATAAATAAAATTTGAAATCAATCTGTAATTGATTTAATATTTAGAAATGAATTTTTGAGAAATCAATATGGAAATTTTATTCAAACGTTGAAAATAAAATTAGAAATCAATATTGAAATTGATTTGGTATTGAAGCTTTTATAAATAGAATTAAAATTTATAAAAGTTGTTTATAAACCCAAAGTCACTTATTTTGATAAGTTAAATATAGAAGTTGATAAAAGAAGGTTTATAAGTCGAAGTGTTATTAAAAAGAGAAATAGAATTTATAAACGTGCTTATAAATTCGAAAATAGATTGAATGTGATAAATTTAATATAGAAGATTATTTAAGAAGATATATTCACGCTTTTGAATAGCGAATTTTTATTGAAATAAAAATGTGTAGAAATGATTGAAATGGGGTTAAGTAAATTTTATTCACGATTTTGGACAGTGAATATATTGTTAAGTAAAATGGATTCATTTTTGAAGAAGTAATATTTTACAAATGAAGTTAAACATTTTAAAGGTGTTTTAAAATGTGTTATGAATCGAAAGCATAGATTTCAACATTTATTTTTGAAATAGACGTTTTCGAGAAATATAAGGAAATGGTGGACTATAACACTATTGTTATAGTAAATGATTTCCGAAAGGAAATGTTTTTATCTAGTATTGGGATTTATACATCTATCTTAATTTCCGAATCCCTATACTAGTGATTTTGAGTCGTCGTAACGATGTTTTACGCAACATTCGTTTTGACTCAAATAAATGTGTTTAAAGAGAATGATTTCCTTAAAGAATGAATATATACTTAATATTGATTTAAGTATATCGAATATTTTCAAATGTTGAAAATAAATGATTTGTGAAATACTTATTTTTAAATAAGTATGGAAGTGCTTTTCCAATATGAAATGAACTGTTTTGAGATTTTATCTTCAAAGATAAAATGAAATGTGGAAATTGATTTGAAATTGTTTTCAAATGATTAAGTGTGGAAATTTTATATCCAGTAAAAGATATTTTGGAAGATAAAATAATTTGGGAAAATTATTTGGAATCTGATGATGTTGCGCATCTTTATTGATAGTTAAATAACCGACTATCAATAATTACCTTTAGATAGGTATTTGTTGTGAATTGGATGGAATTGAATGCCACACTTATTTTTGAATAATCGCTCACTATTCGGGTTAACCGGGAAAGGACCATGGGGTCGTATAACCCATTCCGAATATGTGATACGTCGTTATGAATCGCATTCGAAGACCGGTGTTGAAGACCGGATATTTTTGAAAACGGAAGGATTACCGTCGAGTTACTCTACATCGACTGATCTTCGATTTAGAGGTTTTATCACCCTTAGTGACGGGAAGTCCGGACGTGATTAGAAAATTATCCGGAGGTGCAAGGGCTTCGTGAGAAGTGCCTTCGGTTCTGTTCGATCCCGGAACAGACTTGTATGGATTGTGTGTCTGACGTTACAATTTGAGATATAAAGCTGATTTCTTTCAAATACATTTCTGTTGGTGGCGGAGAATTTATTCTCTTAGCTTAACACCCTTCTCTGAGACGTACGAGCTCAGAGGTTATGTAGTTGAAATTTATCAGCGATATATCCCAATTTGGTAACGTGGCATACTGAGTGTTGCTGTGAAATGATCAGTGTTTGATCATTTGTGATATGATCATTTGTTTGATCTTATATCTTTGTGATCCTAGGTTGATCATTTTGTTTGACCCGAAGCAGGGCTTTTTGTAGAAAGCGTAGCTTTGTGGACGAGACTTCGTCGAGCCTCACACCCCGGAAATGGTCGAAACAGGAAGGATGCAGCAAGGTTCTAGGGAGTAGCGCCCCTTAGTGTATGTCATTCCTTCTGGATAAAGGTGGTATCATGGTATGGAGCCCAGATACTTAACCTCTGTGGTTACTGCATTATTATTATCTATGTGGTTTGTTGGAAATCGGGGATCCTCGGGAAGATCGGTGACGATCGGGGGATGGCATACGCGTGTCAGTAGTTACCTATTTTTGCAGAGGTAACCCGGCCTTGTGTTGGCAGAGATCCGGTTAGGTTCTCGGGTCGTCTATTCCAGGGACGTACCCATCGTGGAAAAGGAAGTTCCTTAGCCTGACCATTTGTTGGAAATCCAAACTCCAATACGAACTTTGTACGGTATTAGTTGTAGAACCTGCCATTTACGTACGGTGGTCACCACTGTTTAGATGGTAGCTATAGTAGGCATACGATACTGGTCGTATGTTGGCTAAGATTAATATTATACTTTCGAAATGATTTCTACACTATGCACTAATAATAATATCAAAATGATTTGATTTTGCGTAGTAAGCATCTTTGACTATCATAAGAAGAAATCTCCTCCAATTCTGCGTTTGCATTGTGTGTGTGGCGGGAGGTCTTATGGTAGTTTCATTTTCCACAAGCATTTCGAATTGACTTTAAAAATTATTTTGTTGTTATAAAGAATAACTGTTTTACGATCTCACACCAGTCACCATGACTGACTCGGAGTTTATTGTTCCCTTCTAAACTCTGGGTGCCCACCAATTTCCACACGGGCAGTCTAGAGTTAGGTTATCAGGATATTCTGGAGCTTTGGAAGCAAGATGGATGACGAGACGTAGTATTTGTATCTGATATTATTTTATTCCGCTGTGTATTCTGTATGAGGACAAGTTATATAACTGTCCATTGTTGTATATTGACTCTGATGATATGATGTGATGTGATGTAATGTAATAACAGATATAATTCTTTTGTTTTTAAATGATATTCATTTATCTATTATATATTGTTCCGCTGCGATGTGTAAGATTCTGATATTGTTTTCTGTTCTGCTCTTGTTCTGTTGTTGTTCTTCTTTCTTCTCTTTTTCTTCTATCTTCTTCTTCTACCTTTTTCTTCTTTCTTAAAACCATAACTTTTCGGGTTTCCGGCATTCGATGGCTCAGCAGTCGGTAAAGGGAGTATCGATGTTGAATTTTCGAAAGTCGAAAATTTTCGGGATGTTACAGATAAGGGAATAAATGAAGTCGCGATTTCACTCAGCACCCTTTTTATTCGATTTCCCTTTTTTAAAACAAATGAAATTTTGATTTTTATTCTTCATTCTAGGCATTCGAATTTGAAGAGGAAATTTGGGGAACACGTAGTTAAAAGGGGAGGGTACAGGAAAGAAGGTGCCGTGTTTGAAAGGTAAAGGAAGCGTATATGGTTTAACTGAGGAGATGACCATGATTTTGACTTTTATCTGACTTCATAAATATATATATTATTTTAAATTTCAAACCATCTCGATCTTTGCAACTTATAATCTCGAATCCCTATCAAGGCATGCTGCTAGGTGTTTATAATGTTATACACCTATTCTGAACGCAATGGAAAAGGTTTCGAGTCTTAATTCGATCATATGAAGAAGATATCCTTTTGAACCCAATTATTATATTAAATTTTCGATATTAATTTTAGCGCGTTTATATACCGTACGACCAAATGATAACTCCAAACGTTACAAAATTTGAAATTCGATAATAATACTGATCCAATGGAACTGGTTTCGTCGAATTCCGAGACTGTCCCTCGGATCGCTATTTTTAATTGTCAATTTAAACAAGCTATTTTTAAAATTGAACAGATAACTTTTAAATTCAATGTACAAGGTTTTATTATCTTCACTATTAAAATTATAAATTTTATAAGCCTTTAAATTATTTTTATCGAGATTTAAACTCAAGATACAATAATTTACCCAATATTCAATTATAAAATTCAATAATTAAATTATCCCATAAATCGCTATATTTAAATTCTGAATTTATTTTAAAAATAAAAACCAAATTTCCATATTCAAAATCAATCTATAATTCAAATTCAATATTTAAAACCATTTAAATATCCAAAATCAAACAATGAAAAATCCGGGTCGTTACATTCCTCCCCCCTTAAAATAATTTCTCTCCGAAATTGCTAAGGCAGGAAAATGCTCCAAACTCAATAGCTTATTAAAACCTACTTAGTGAAAAATCGATATTTCACTTTTTTAATCTTTTCCCCTCATACAAAACAATTAGTTCTCCATCCTAAACAATAATCCTTTATTTCTATTATAATTTGAAACCAAATTGTCGTTAACAAAAATAAAATTTTCAAAATATTTCCAAAAATTTTCAAAATTTTACTAACACCCTAAATTTCCGAAATTTTTTGGTAGAGTCTCCTTTGTACGGAGAGCCTTTTGCAATATGATAAGAGAGATAAATATATATACATCGACCCACACGGTCGAAAAACAAAATATATAACAATATTTTATATTTTGCGGTATTTAATCCGAAAACATACTTTATTTTAGCATTTTTAAGCGAGCGGCTTATTTTATTTTGCAATTCGCGCAATCAAAGTCAAGCAAAACAGCTCCAGGTACCTGTACTTACTCAATTTAAACCCGTAAGTACCAAAACATGAATTTAAATAACATTTAACTTATTTAAATGGTTAAAACACATAAGTTTCATAAGCAATGCATGCTAAACAATTATTTATAAGCAATTATAAGATTCCGATACTAATTTAATTGCTTTCAACTCATTCATATACCATTTCATCCAATTCGGAATTGTAACGACCCGGAATTTTGACCAAATTAAATTGAGAATATTTAATTTATTTTAAACATTTGAACGATGATTTAATTTGAATCCCGAATATAATTTAGAATTTGACGATTAAATTTTATAATTTAATCTATTGAACTGGATAAAGATTTGAATATTCAATTTTAAGCTGAAGAAAAATATTTCGAAAGCTTTTAAAATTCGTATTGATAATACCGAAGCTAATCGAACTGTCAGGATTGAATTTGAAACTGTTCTGTTCAGTTTTGAATTTAATTGTTCGAATCGATATTTAAAAATAGTCAATTTTCAAACAGTCTCGGAATTCGACGAAACCAGTTCCATTGGGTCCGTAATAGTTGGTTATTACTGGATTTCAAATTTCGTATTGAACGGAGTTGTCGTGTGACCGTACGATATGCAAACGCGTCGAAATAAAATCAAATTCAAATTCATTTTAATATTTAAAATTTGTCAACACATCAGCTACTTTTCCCCTGTAAACATGCCTTTGAACACGCCGAGATTCACGAAGTCGTGCAACCCATCACGTAACCATACTTCGTTCAATTTTAAGCATCTCGTTCCCCTTTTCCCCAGTTCAAATCAAACGAAAAAAAAAATTTGCCGAGACTTTCTTTCTTTCTTTCTTTCGAATTGAAAACAATGGTGGCCGAAGTCGTTCTCCCCTGTTCGAACGAAAACATCGGGATAAGCGTGCACGCGAGAGAAGCTCGAGCTCTCCCTAGGGTTTGTGAAGATGAAGGTCGCGATTTCTGTCTGGGTTTCGTGTGCTCGAGTGCGATAGGGCGTGCGCGCAGGGCAGTGAAAAGGGACCAGCGACGTGATTTCGTGGGGGCGGCGACTCAGGTGATGCACGAGGCTTGAGGAGGCGACGGCGATGTCGCAATGGATGCTGGGTTATCTCGAATCGAGGAGGCGCGTGGAGTTGGGGTTCTTGGCACGAGAATTCGCAGAGGCGATTGGGGCTCGACATTGGAGATGGTCGGCGTGATGGCGTCGAGCGACGAAGTGGCGACTTCGACAGCGAATTCGAACGATGCGCGATGTTCTGCAAGGTAATTTATTTTATTTTTATTTCACTTTATTTTAATTGGAAAATTTTATATACATACAAAAGAAAAAAAATATAAATGCAGTTGGGATTTTATTTAATATGAATATGCAATTTAAAAAGAAAAGATTGTTTACTGTCTAGTTCATACCGTGTAATTTAAGTATATACAGGAAATTTTTATATATGATTTTGGAAGAAAAAAAAATGTATATACGTAATTTAAATTTACTAATTTATTTTAGTGATTAACTAATGAAATTATTTTGGTAACTAGGAAATACTTTATTAAAAGAAATTAGTTTAAAACCAATTATTAGTTAAGACAAGTTATTAAACGAAAATTGGTTATTCGATTATTTCGAATATTAATAAAGTGTATAAATTATTTATACAAGGTTTAAAATCAAGAAATCGAGTCAAGATGGAAATTTGGACTGCAAAATAAAATCTAAGGTGAGATTTTTCTCACTCGATTGAAAAGTGGAATTTTCAGTTATTTATTGATTGATTGATTTGTTTGAATGTGCTATTAGATATGATAGGATATATCTATATATATAGCAGTATATACATATTGGCATATGTATATATTGGATTGATTGATTCCCGCCTCGTATAGCGGATGAGACCCTATTGCGCCGTTAGTAAGCGGATTTATAAAAACCCATATACCGCGATAATTCCGTACTGGAGCGGAATTGGTATTGTGCTAACATCTGTGGATGCAGGGAAACAGGTTGGAGGGATCCAACTGGACCCCTCACATTGATTGAATTTATTTCTATTGTGATATGAATCTGTGAATGATTATAGTGATGCTATTAATCATATTGATATCTGGAAATTGTTTGAAAGCTAAAATTTAGCTGAATAGATGTTTGGTATCATTGGATTCCAAAGATAAACGAAGTTGAATTTTTGAAATCAAAATAGAAATTTTTAAGTGAATTAATTTTAGAAATTGAAGAAATTTTGAAGAAAGGAATTTTTAAAGTATAAAAAAGTTGATTTGTAAAATCTCATTGAATAAATTCCAGAATCAAGTGAAAATGTTAAATAAATGGATTTCGTAAAATAGTGATTTTAAATTGAGTAATTTAATTTAAAATTTGGATTTTTAAATAGATTGAAGGAAACAATTGAAATTATTTTCTTAAAAAGGAAATTATTTAAAAAGAGATAAGTTGGAAATCCAATTAGAGATTTAAATTGGTAAATTGAAGTAATTTGGGAAATCCATGTAAAAATGATTTTTATTTGAAGAATCCATTTAAAAATAGAATATTGAATGATTTGAGAAAAATAAGGAATTTATTTAGTAGTGATAAATAAATTTAGAAATCAATATTGAAATTGATTTGATATTGAAGTTCTTATGAATAAGATTGGGATTTACAAATGCTGTTTGTAAATACGAAATCACTTATTTTGATAAGTAAAATATAGAAGTTAATTAAAAGAAGATTTATAAGTCGAGGTTGTTATTAAAATAGAAATGGAATTTATAGACGTGTTTATAAATTCGAAATAGATGGAATTGGATAAATTTATTTATAGAAGATTTTTAAAGAAAAGATATATTCACAACTCTGGACCGTGAATATATTATTGAATAAAATGGATTCATTTTTGAAGAAGTGATATTTTAAAATGAAGTTAAATTGTTTTTAACGAGGTTTTAAAATGTATTATGAATCGAAAGCATAGATTTCAACATTTATTGTTGAAATAGACGTTTTCGAGAAATTTAAGGAAATGGTGGACTATAACACTGTTGTTATAGTAAATGATTTCCGAAAGGAAATGTTTTGATGTAGTATTGGGATTTATATACCTATCTTAAAATCTGAATCCCTATACTAGTGATTTTGAGTCGTCGTAACGATGTTTTACGCAACATTCGTTTTGACTCAAATTGATGTTGTTATAGAAAATAGATTTCCTTAAAGAATGAAATATATACTTAATTTGATTTAAGTATATTGAATATTTTCCAAGTGTTGAAAATAAATGATTTGTGAAATACTTATTATTAAATAAGTATGGAATGTTTTCCAATATGAAATGAACGTTTTTGAGATTTATCCTCTTAAAGATAAATCGAAATCGAATATTGAAAACGATTTGAAAATCGTATATCAATAGACATTTTTGAAACATAAATTCACTATGGAATTTATAAAAAGAAAAGGGAAACTGTTTAGAAAAATAAACGTTGTTTTATTTTTGAAGTGTGGAAATTTTATATCTAGTAAAAGATATTTTTGGAAGATGAAATAATTTGGGAAAATTATTTGGAATCTGATGATGTTGCGCATCTTTATTGATAGTTAAATAACCGACTATCGATAATTACCTTAAATAGGTATTTGTTGTGAATTGGATGAATTTGAATGCCACACTTATTTTTGAATAATCGCTCACTATTCGGGTTAGCCGGGAAAGGACCATGGGGTCGTATAACCCATTCCGAATATGTGATACGTCGTTATGAATCGCATTTGAAGACCGGTGTTGAAGACCGGATATTTTTGAAAACGGAAGGATTACCGTCGAGTTACTCTACATCGACTGATCTTCGATTTAGAGGTTTTATCACCCTTAGTGACGGGAAGTCCTGACGTGATTGAAAATTATCCGGATGTGCAAGGGCTTCGTGAGAAGTGCCTTCGGTTCTGTTCGATCCCGGAACAGACTTGTATGGATTGTGTGTCTGACGTTACAATTTGAGATATAAAGCTGATTTCTTTCAAATACATTTCTGTTGGTGGCGGAGAATTTATTCTCTTAGCTTAACACCCTTCTCTGAGACGTACGAGCTCAGAGGTTATGTAGTTGAAATTTATCAGCGATATATCCCAATTTGGTAACGTGGCATACTGAGTGTTGCTGTGAAATGATCAGTGTTTGATCATTTGTGATATGATCATTCGTTTGATCTTATATCTTTGTGATCATAGGTTGATCATTTTGTTTGACCCGAAGCAGGGCTTTGTAGAAAGCGTAGCTTTGTGGACGAGACTTCGTCGAGCCTCACACCCCGGAAATGGTCGAAACAGGAAGGATGCAGCAAGGTTCTAGGGAGTAGCGCCCCTTAGTGTATGTCATTCCTTCTGGATAAAGGTGGTATCATGGTATGGAGCCCAGATACTTAACCTCTGTGGTTACTGCATTATTATTATCTATGTGGTTTGTTGCGAATCGGGGATCCTCGGGAAGATCGGTGACGATCGGGGGATGGCATACGCGTGTCAGTAGTTACCTATTTTTGCAGAGGTAACCCGGCCTTGTGTTGGCAGAGATCCGGTTAGGTTCTCGGGTCGTCTATTCCAGGGACGTACCCATCGTGGATAGGAAGTTCCTTAGCCTGACCATTTGTTGGAAATCCAAAGAAACAATACGCGACGTGTACGGTTTTAGTTGTATTACCTGCTATGGAATGTGGCGGTAACCTGCTATTGAACATAGTAGCTATAGTAGGCATAAGTGCGGAATGCCTATGCTGGCTAAGATTAATATTATACTTTCGAAATGTTTTCTACACTATGCACTAAAAATAATATCAAAAATGATTTGATTTTGCGTAGTAAGCATCTTTGACTATCATAAGAAGAAATCTCCTCCAAGTCTGCGTTTGCATTGTGTGTGTGGTGGGAGGTCTTATGGTAGTTTCATTTTCCAAAAGCATTGCGAATTGACATTAAAGTTTTTCTGTTGTTTATTTTAAAGATAAACTGTTTTACGATCTCACACCAGTCACCATGACTGACTCGGAGTTTATTGTTTCCCTTCTAAACTCTGGGTGCCCACCAATTTCCACACGGGCAGCCTAGAGTTATATTATCAGGATATTCTAGATATTCTGGAGCTTGGAGATAAGCTGGAGTTCGAGACGTAGTATTTGTATCTGATATTATTTTATTCCGTTGTGTATTCTGTATGAGGACAAGTTTATATAACTGTCCATTGTTGTGTATGACTCTGATGATTGATGTATGTATGAAATGATATAGTTCTTTGTTTTAAATGATATTCATTTATTTATTATATATTGTTCCGCTGCGATATGTGAGATTCTGATATTGTTTTCCGTTCTGATGTTGTTCTGTTGTTCTTCTTTCTTTCTCTTCTATCTTCTCTTCTACTTTTTCTTTTAAATATTAAAGTTTCGCGTTTTTGCCATCCGATTGTTCGGCAACTGCTACAGTGGACGTAGCAGTGTCGGGTTTTCGGAAGACGGATTTGCGGGTCTTTACAGTTGGTATCAGAGCATATGGTTAAGCGACAACCCTGCTCTGTTGGGTGTTACTCATTAGAGATAGAGTCAGTAGTACTCTAGAATGAGTTGAGTGTAATAATAAATATGAGCGCGTATTTGTTATTTGAATATAAAAATTGTTTTATATTGTGATGATTGATTTGTTGAGTGGTATATGGGTTCTGGTCAATACGAGTAATTAACGATCATTGATAGGGATCTCTAAACACTTGAATAGAACAATTCGGCACAGTATTGTTTTAAATGGGGTAAATGAGATAATTTTGCCCAAAACTATTTTTGTATATAAATGAAATGATTTTCTGTAAATTATTACAGTATATGGTTGCATGGTTGTTAGGAAAGTGATGATATTGAAATGTTATCATTACTATTGAAACTGAATAAGAAATTGAAATCGAAACTCCAAAGTTAAGAAATAAATTCACATACAAATGAAATGTAAGAATGTAAATTATAAATGTGAATTGTAATTTGAAACGGAATTCCAGAAAAGTTTTTGGAAATGTTTTGAAAAGAATCTGAGAATTTTGGAGATTTGAGAAGTTTAAATTTCTTTTTGATTTGAAAATGAATTTCAAAGGTTTTGAAAAGTATTTGGAGAGTTGAAAGCTCTAAACTCTTTTAGGTCGCTGGAAAATAATCCTGATGATGGTGGCCACATCATTAGAATTCATTTTCGGGTTTCCAAAAGAGGAATTGCTGCCAAATTGTTTTAAATAGAAGTGTTTGGAAAATTTGGATTTTTTTTTTTTGGAAATTAAAAGGATAATTTGAATTGTTTTTAAATGGTTTTGAAAAAGTTGAAACGACTCTGGAATTGAATATTGAATTATGGAAGTAAATTGTGAATATAGATTGTAAATGAATTTATAATTTGAAATAGAATTCCAAGAAGATAATTGTAATTAAAATTCATTAATGAAATGAAATTGTAAATGAGAATGTATAAATGATTTTATCAATTGGAATTGTAAATTGAAATATGAATGGAATTCACAATTGTTCGTGAATAAGATTAAAACTAAATGTTAAAGTTGTTTTGAATTTGGTAGTAAACGAAATTGAAACTGAATGTTGAAACCGAATTTGAATAAAGAGAATTGGATTTGTGATGAATTAGTAACTGAAACTAATTTAAAATAATCAATTATGAATAAAAGATAATTGATAAAATTCAATATTCAGAAGTTAAACTGAACCCAAAGTAGATTGGAATTGTGAATTGAATTCGAATGAGAAATTGAAATGTGAAATGTAATTCAAATGAAATTTGAAATGAAAAATTGAATGGATGTAACTTCAATGGTAAGCTAAAAATTGTATAAGCAATTTATATTGAAATTTTTGTAATAGAATTTGCAAATGGTTTGAATGTGTAACTAGATATTATGGCTAGTAGATATACAGGTATAAAGGGAATTGAATTTGATTTCATAGATAATTTGAATTGCTCGACAAAAGGTACGTATTTGAATTATAATATGAAATTTGATGATTTCTTGTCTAGCCGCTTGGCTTTTTCTTTTTCTTTTTGAAATCTGAGAGTCCGTAGGGACGTTTTGTAGCTGTGCCGTATTAGCCGCGCAAAGGAGACGCTGGCGAAATTTTTCGGGAATTCAGGGCGTTAGAAAATTTTGAGAAAATTGTGAAAATTAAAATTTGAATTTAAATTTAAATTCGAATTGCTAAGTAAACAATATTGTTTTGAACTTAGAATAGAAGTTGGAAAAATTTAGTGGAATGATAACGAATCTTTAGTAGAAAGATTTGTTTTGATAAATTTGATAAAACTATTGGATATTAAAAATAGTAGACGAGTTAAGGACTTTTTTTTTTCCTAACTTGTAATTTCGAGGACGAAATTCTTTTAAGGGGGGAAGTCTGTAACGACCCGGAATTTTGACCAAATTAAATTGAGAATATTTAATTTATTTTAAACATTTGAACGATGATTTAATTTGAATCCCGAATATAATTTAGAATTTGACGATTAAATTTTATAATTTAATCTATTGAACTGGATAAAGATTTGAATATTCAATTTTAAGCTGAAGAAAAATATTTCGAAAGCTTTTAAAATTCGTATTGATAATACCGAAGCTAATCGAACTGTCAGGATTGAATTTGAAACTGTTCTGTTCAGTTTTGAATTTAATTGTTCGAATCGATATTTAAAAATAGTCAATTTTCAAACAGTCTCGGAATTCGACGAAACCAGTTCCATTGGGTCCGTAATAGTTGGTTATTACTGGATTTCAAATTTCGTATTGAACGGAGTTGTCGTGTGACCGTACGATATGCAAACGCGTCGAAATAAAATCAAATTCAAATTCATTTTAATATTTAAAATTTGTCAACACATCAGCTACTTTTCCCCTGTAAACATGCCTTTGAACACGCCGAGATTCACGAAGTCGTGCAACCCATCACGTAACCATACTTCGTTCAATTTTAAGCATCTCGTTCCCCTTTTCCCCAGTTCAAATCAAACGAAAAAAAAAATTTGCCGAGACTTTCTTTCTTTCTTTCTTTCGAATTGAAAACAATGGTGGCCGAAGTCGTTCTCCCCTGTTCGAACGAAAACATCGGGATAAGCGTGCACGCGAGAGAAGCTCGAGCTCTCCCTAGGGTTTGTGAAGATGAAGGTCGCGATTTCTGTCTGGGTTTCGTGTGCTCGAGTGCGATAGGGCGTGCGCGCAGGGCAGTGAAAAGGGACCAGCGACGTGATTTCGTGGGGGCGGCGACTCAGGTGATGCACGAGGCTTGAGGAGGCGACGGCAATGTCGCAATGGATGCTGGGTTATCTCGAATCGAGGAGGCGCGTGGAGTTGGGGTTCTTGGCACGAGAATTCGCAGAGGCGATTGGGGCTCGACATTGGAGATGGTCGGCGTGATGGCGTCGAGCGACGAAGTGGCGACTTCGACAGCGAATTCGAACGATGCGCGATGTTCTGCAAGGTAATTTATTTTATTTTTATTTCACTTTATTTTAATTGGAAAATTTTATATACATACAAAAGAAAAAAAATATAAATGCAGTTGGGATTTTATTTAATATGAATATGCAATTTAAAAAGAAAAGATTGTTTACTGTCTAGTTCATACCGTGTAATTTAAGTATATACAGGAAATTTTTATATATGATTTTGGAAGAAAAAAAAATGTATATACGTAATTTAAATTTACTAATTTATTTTAGTGATTAACTAATGAAATTATTTTGGTAACTAGGAAATACTTTATTAAAAGAAATTAGTTTAAAACCAATTATTAGTTAAGACAAGTTATTAAACGAAAATTGGTTATTCGATTATTTCGAATATTAATAAAGTGTATAAATTATTTATACAAGGTTTAAAATCAAGAAATCGAGTCAAGATGGAAATTTGGACTGCAAAATAAAATCTAAGGTGAGATTTTTCTCACTCGATTGAAAAGTGGAATTTTCAGTTATTTATTGATTGATTGATTTGTTTGAATGTGCTATTAGATATGATAGGATATATCTATATATATAGCAGTATATACATATTGGCATATGTATATATTGGATTGATTGATTCCCGCCTCGTATAGCGGATGAGACCCTATTGCGCCGTTAGTAAGCGGATTTATAAAAACCCATATACCGCGATAATTCCGTACTGGAGCGGAATTGGTATTGTGCTAACATCTGTGGATGCAGGGAAACAGGTTGGAGGGATCCAACTGGACCCCTCACATTGATTGAATTTATTTCTATTGTGATATGAATCTGTGAATGATTATAGTGATGCTATTAATCATATTGATATCTGGAAATTGTTTGAAAGCTAAAATTTAGCTGAATAGATGTTTGGTATCATTGGATTCCAAAGATAAACGAAGTTGAATTTTTGAAATCAAAATAGAAATTTTTAAGTGAATTAATTTTAGAAATTGAAGAAATTTTGAAGAAAGGAATTTTTAAAGTATAAAAAAGTTGATTTGTAAAATCTCATTGAATAAATTCCAGAATCAAGTGAAAATGTTAAATAAATGGATTTCGTAAAATAGTGATTTTAAATTGAGTAATTTAATTTAAAATTTGGATTTTTAAATAGATTGAAGGAAACAATTGAAATTATTTTCTTAAAAAGGAAATTATTTAAAAAGAGATAAGTTGGAAATCCAATTAGAGATTTAAATTGGTAAATTGAAGTAATTTGGGAAATCCATGTAAAAATGATTTTTATTTGAAGAATCCATTTAAAAATAGAATATTGAATGATTTGAGAAAAATAAGGAATTTATTTAGTAGTGATAAATAAATTTAGAAATCAATATTGAAATTGATTTGATATTGAAGTTCTTATGAATAAGATTGGGATTTACAAATGCTGTTTGTAAATACGAAATCACTTATTTTGATAAGTAAAATATAGAAGTTAATTAAAAGAAGATTTATAAGTCGAGGTTGTTATTAAAATAGAAATGGAATTTATAGACGTGTTTATAAATTCGAAATAGATGGAATTGGATAAATTTATTTATAGAAGATTTTTAAAGAAAAGATATATTCACAACTCTGGACTGTGAATATATTATTGAATAAAATGGATTCATTTTTGAAGAAGTGATATTTTAAAATGAAGTTAAATTGTTTTTAACGAGGTTTTAAAATGTATTATGAATCGAAAGCATAGATTTCAACATTTATTGTTGAAATAGACGTTTTCGAGAAATTTAAGGAAATGGTGGACTATAACACTGTTGTTATAGTAAATGATTTCCGAAAGGAAATGTTTTGATGTAGTATTGGGATTTATATACCTATCTTAAAATCTGAATCCCTATACTAGTGATTTTGAGTCGTCGTAACGATGTTTTACGCAACATTCGTTTTGACTCAAATTGATGTTGTTATAGAAAATAGATTTCCTTAAAGAATGAAATATATACTTAATTTGATTTAAGTATATTGAATATTTTCCAAGTGTTGAAAATAAATGATTTGTGAAATACTTATTATTAAATAAGTATGGAATGTTTTCCAATATGAAATGAACGTTTTTGAGATTTATCCTCTTAAAGATAAATCGAAATCGAATATTGAAAACGATTTGAAAATCGTATATCAATAGACATTTTTGAAACATAAATTCACTATGGAATTTATAAAAAGAAAAGGGAAACTGTTTAGAAAAATAAACGTTGTTTTATTTTTGAAGTGTGGAAATTTTATATCTAGTAAAAGATATTTTTGGAAGATGAAATAATTTGGGAAAATTATTTGGAATCTGATGATGTTGCGCATCTTTATTGATAGTTAAATAACCGACTATCGATAATTACCTTAAATAGGTATTTGTTGTGAATTGGATGAATTTGAATGCCACACTTATTTTTGAATAATCGCTCACTATTCGGGTTAGCCGGGAAAGGACCATGGGGTCGTATAACCCATTCCGAATATGTGATACGTCGTTATGAATCGCATTTGAAGACCGGTGTTGAAGACCGGATATTTTTGAAAACGGAAGGATTACCGTCGAGTTACTCTACATCGACTGATCTTCGATTTAGAGGTTTTATCACCCTTAGTGACGGGAAGTCCTGACGTGATTGAAAATTATCCGGATGTGCAAGGGCTTCGTGAGAAGTGCCTTCGGTTCTGTTCGATCCCGGAACAGACTTGTATGGATTGTGTGTCTGACGTTACAATTTGAGATATAAAGCTGATTTCTTTCAAATACATTTCTGTTGGTGGCGGAGAATTTATTCTCTTAGCTTAACACCCTTCTCTGAGACGTACGAGCTCAGAGGTTATGTAGTTGAAATTTATCAGCGATATATCCCAATTTGGTAACGTGGCATACTGAGTGTTGCTGTGAAATGATCAGTGTTTGATCATTTGTGATATGATCATTCGTTTGATCTTATATCTTTGTGATCATAGGTTGATCATTTTGTTTGACCCGAAGCAGGGCTTTGTAGAAAGCGTAGCTTTGTGGACGAGACTTCGTCGAGCCTCACACCCCGGAAATGGTCGAAACAGGAAGGATGCAGCAAGGTTCTAGGGAGTAGCGCCCCTTAGTGTATGTCATTCCTTCTGGATAAAGGTGGTATCATGGTATGGAGCCCAGATACTTAACCTCTGTGGTTACTGCATTATTATTATCTATGTGGTTTGTTGCGAATCGGGGATCCTCGGGAAGATCGGTGACGATCGGGGGATGGCATACGCGTGTCAGTAGTTACCTATTTTTGCAGAGGTAACCCGGCCTTGTGTTGGCAGAGATCCGGTTAGGTTCTCGGGTCGTCTATTCCAGGGACGTACCCATCGTGGATAGGAAGTTCCTTAGCCTGACCATTTGTTGGAAATCCAAAGAAACAATACGCGACGTGTACGGTTTTAGTTGTATTACCTGCTATGGAATGTGGCGGTAACCTGCTATTGAACATAGTAGCTATAGTAGGCATAAGTGCGGAATGCCTATGCTGGCTAAGATTAATATTATACTTTCGAAATGTTTTCTACACTATGCACTAAAAATAATATCAAAAATGATTTGATTTTGCGTAGTAAGCATCTTTGACTATCATAAGAAGAAATCTCCTCCAAGTCTGCGTTTGCATTGTGTGTGTGGTGGGAGGTCTTATGGTAGTTTCATTTTCCAAAAGCATTGCGAATTGACATTAAAGTTTTTCTGTTGTTTATTTTAAAGATAAACTGTTTTACGATCTCACACCAGTCACCATGACTGACTCGGAGTTTATTGTTTCCCTTCTAAACTCTGGGTGCCCACCAATTTCCACACGGGCAGCCTAGAGTTATATTATCAGGATATTCTAGATATTCTGGAGCTTGGAGATAAGCTGGAGTTCGAGACGTAGTATTTGTATCTGATATTATTTTATTCCGCTGTGTATTCTGTATGAGGACAAGTTTATATAACTGTCCATTGTTGTGTATGACTCTGATGATTGATGTATGTATGAAATGATATAGTTCTTTGTTTTAAATGATATTCATTTATTTATTATATATTGTTCCGCTGCGATATGTGAGATTCTGATATTGTTTTCCGTTCTGATGTTGTTCTGTTGTTCTTCTTTCTTTCTCTTCTATCTTCTCTTCTACTTTTTCTTTTAAATATTAAAGTTTCGCGTTTTCGCCATCCGATTGTTCGGCAACTGCTACAGTGGACGTAGCAGTGTCGGGTTTTCGGAAGACGGATTTGCGGGTCTTTACAGGAATGATTTACAACAAAATTATTTTCATTTAGTTCATTTTTAAACCAAACAAACTCATACCATTCCAAATTGATTAGAAATCAATTTATTCACTTCTATTAATTCATAGAATTTTATTTAGTTCAGTTTACGCCAAACAATAATTTTTTTATGCAAATTCGGCGCTATTCATTTAATAGAATTTCCACTTTAGTTTATAGCTATTTTAAATTGATTCCAACTCAATTTATATCCAATTCTATTCCATTCCTAATTGATTCTCAATCAATTCATTTTGCATTCCATTCAATTCACTTTTACTATACTCAAACCCATTTAATTTAGCTCAGAAATATTCCATGTTGTTATATTAAATAACCATTTCACAAATTATTTAAGCCAAGCCCCCCATTAAAATATTAACTCAAGTTAATTT
Source organism: Allium fistulosum (assembly GCA_030737815.1). NCBI lineage: Eukaryota > Viridiplantae > Streptophyta > Magnoliopsida > Asparagales > Amaryllidaceae > Allium > Allium fistulosum. Next base: position 1,258,388,446 of record CM060904.1, read on the forward strand.
ATTTATTTCTAACTATTACAACTATATGACTTAAGTTTATTTCCTTTTGCAACAAATTCTATTCCCATTTTGGATTAATTTTCATTCAATCAATCCCCTTTTCAATTTTAATTTCATACTCAATTCATTCCCGAATTTATTTAAAATGAAATTCAAGGCTATATTCAATTTATTTATACTCAAATCGAATTTTTTTACAACTCAAGCCATTTCTATTTCAATTCAATTCCATTTATTCACCACGTTTCCAATTATATTTAATTAACTTACAATCTAAGTCAAATTTTATTTATAACTCAAGTCCCATTTCCAAAATCCATTTTTAACTCACAATCCAATTTTTATTCAACCAAATCAATATCCATTCTATACTGAATTTACTAATTAAATTAGCTAACTAGTTCACTTCCATTCTATAGCCCAATACTTGATTTTTATTTCACTTTATTTAATTCTTTGAGTTAAATTTTACTTTCAATTCAAGTTGGGTTTTTTTTTTATTTCATTACCCAAAATATCAAACTCTTTTTTACTTATTTCACTTTTAAATTTTATAAGTCACACAACTTATTTTTTTCCATTTCCATCAATTCTATACTCGAATATATCCACAATTTATTTTTAACTTGAGATTATACATACATTTATTTATAGCCCAAGTATTATTTTTATTCCATAACTTTCAATTTCTACAAGTCATTCCAATTTATTTATTCATAATTCCTATTTTCACTAAATTTTTATTCCATTCAAAATTTATACCATATGGTTTTATATTTCAAAATTCAAAATTTAGATTTACTTCAATTTGATATTATTTCTAATTCAATCCAATTTTATAACTTATAGTTATATAGTCACTATATAATTCACATTTACATATTTAATTCGATTTCATACAACTCAAATCCACCACACCTTTTAATTTAAATTTCAATTCCCTTTAATCAACCTTTCAAAACCAAACTCGAGTTATTCATACTCAAATTAATTTCACTCCCAACCATTTTATTTTTAATCCATCCAATTTAATCAAGTAAGGATTCATTCTAATTTCTAAAAAAAATTTCACTTCCTTATTTATATTCATATAGCAATATATTATCTCAATCCCCAATAAATTTATTTAACTTTCCCTAAGTTATATTCAATTCAAACAACTCTATTTTAACTTACTTAAGTTAAATTTTATTTCATAAAACTCAATTTCCATACTTTCCTTTCTTATTGAAATCATCCCCTCTTTAAAAACCCGGTATATATTTCAAATCACTTTGGAATCAAATATATATATATATATACACTAATTTTGGTTTACAAACCACTTCCTTCGAATTTTAAAATCAACCTGATTTTATCCAAAACAATTCCCTTCGAAATTTTTTAAACAAACTTGTTTGCCCCAAAAATCTGAATCAAATCAATTTAGGCAGCAATCTGCCACTTAGAAACTCGAAAATGAATACTGATGATGCGGCCGTCATCACCAGAATTTTTTTCCAACGACTGAAGTGAGTTCAGTGCTATATTACTTCCAAAATCCATTTAAAACTATTTTCTCTTCAAAAATATCTCCAAAATAATATTACTATTATTTATTTGAAAATATTTTGGAAAATACTTCCAAAAAATCTCCAGGATTTCATTCTTCCAATTTCTGGTTTGGATTCATTTTTAGTTTTTAATCCACTTGTATAATTCATACTTATACAATCCAATTTGGTTTTTATAACTATTCCAAATTTTAAAATCTTGTTTAAAATCTTATTTTGGTTATATATATATAATAATAACCAAAAACACCACTATGATAATTTCCATAAAATTATTCTCTTTTATATCAAAATATAGTTTGGGTAAAATTATTTCATTTACCCGCTTCAAAACAATATTGTGTTAGTTAATCATGTTTAGAAACTCCTATCGATTTTGTGGCGTCCCACTATTCGAACATAATTCATATACCACTCAACCAATAAATCAACACAATATAAAACCATTTATATTCACTAACAATTACACTCATATCTATTATTAAACTCAACTCATTCTAGGGTACTACTGACCCTATCTCTAATGAGTAATCCCCACCAGAGCCAAGGTTCTCGCTTAACCTTCAGCTTTGATACCAAGTGTAAAGGCCGCAAATCCGTACCCCTTTGAGTCGACAATATTTCACCTCAGCTCAACTTAAATTGGACGGAAATACGAATCTTTAGGGTAAAGAAGAAAAAAAGGTAGAAGAATAATAGACAACAACACAGAATCTTACAATCGCAGCGGAACAAAATATAATATATAATAACAGATTTTTATAAAAACGAATCTGTAATAGTTTATATACTTACAATCATCAGAGTACAACAATCAATACATCAAACTAGACAGTTATATAACTTGTCCTTACACGGTGGAATATAAGTCAAGTACGGAAATACATTTGAAACTCCTCCAGCTCGTCCCCTGAAATCCACAACATTTTTACCTAAACCTGTAATACTCGGTTTGACCAGAGCATTATAATAAAATAACACCCGAGTCAGTCTGGAAAACCAGCGTGAGAAAAACACACTCAATTTGAATTATTAACGTTAGCAAACCCTTTGAAAACAAAGGTATCTCGTAAGACCGCGTCACACATAAACATGACGGGTTTTTACCATACGATAACCAAAACATTTTTAAAGAAAATCCAGTGATATTATAATAGTGTCTAAGTAAAAATACTTATTCAAATAGCTGAAATTGTTACATTAATTAAATTCCAGCATATTAGGTTCTACAAACAAAACTGTAAGCTCATATTGGAAAATGGATTCCAACGGATGACGGGGCCACTGGGGTACCACTCGTTACAGTACACCTATAGAAAAATGTACCGAGGACAACGCCGGGTTCCCCTACTACACAAGATCGGCCTACCCCTAACCTAGATAGACCGAATATGTTATCACCTCGGGTGTTCCCACCCTTACCATCTAGCGCTTCCTTCCATGCACAACCATATCCATAATATAAAGGTTTCCGAGGACATCTAGAAAGGTGTTTACATACCCTAATTGGGTGCGACCCACTTACCCTTGCTGCATCTCCCCTATTTTAGTCATTCCCGGTTGATGAGGTTTGAGGCTAAAAGTTAATTGATATAATTCTTTAATAAATTTAAAACCATATTAATTATCCCAAAAGAAAATTAATCTAATTGGTAACTCCTTTACTAAATCAATTAATTAACTTTAACCACCTTTATTAAATTAGTTAATTGACTTAATCACTTTTATTACAGTTAATTAATTTTAAAACACTTTTATTAAATCGGTTAATTAACTTTCAAAATCATTAATAAATTTATTAAATTAACTTTATTATAATTAAATAATAATTAAGAATATATTTAAACCTCTAATTCTTTTCAATTACTTATACAATCCTTACAAACCCATTTGAAAAGAATTTACAAAATATTTAAGGTAAATAACCTTTATGAATTTAAACAACATCAATTATCCTGAAAGATAATTAAATCCAATTTATAACCTTTTATAAATTTAAAATGATATTAATTATCTTAAAAGAAAATTAATCAAGTTTATAACCACTTTATAATTTAAAAACAACGTTAATTATCCTGAAAGATAATTAATTAAATTCATAACTCCTTCTATAAATTTTGATCAACACTTATCCTTTATTTTCAAAATTCTCAAAATACTTGAAAATATAGTTTAAACAACTTTTAAAGGGCGAAAAAAGACCACACATTTATTTTATAAAAATACAACCTCAAGTTCAACACACAACAAGGGCTTTAAGGGGATGATATTTTATAAGTGACAATATTGCGATAATCACTATAACAACATTTACAGAAATCAAACAGTATGTCACAAATATTTCAACTAATATTAATATAAGGAACATAATAATATTAGTAAGATGCATATTATAAAGGCCCGCAAATCCGTACCCCTTTGAGTCGATAATATTTCACCTCAGCTCAACTCAAATTGGACGGAAATACGAATCTTTAGGGTAAAGAGGAAAAAAAGGTATAAGAAAAATAGACAACAACATAGAATCTCACAATCGCAGCGGAACAAAATATAAAATATAATAACATTTATTTATACAAACGAATCTGTAACAGTTTATATACTTACAATCATCAGAGTACAACAACCAATACATCAAACTGGACAGTTATATAACTTGTCCTTAGACAGCGGAATATAAGTCAAGTACAGAAATACGTCCGTAACTCCTACAGCTCGTTTACAGCATTTAAACCTAAACCTGTAATACTCGGTCTGACCAGAGCATTATAATAAAATAACACCCGAGTCAGTCTGGAAAACCAGCGTGAGAAAAACACACTCAATTTGAATTATTAACGTTAGCAAACCCTTTGAAAACAAAGGTATCTCGTAAGACCGCGTCACACATAAACACGACGGGTTTTTACCAAACGATAACCAAAACATTTTAATAGAAAATCCAGTGATATTATAATAGTGTCTAAGTAAAAATACTTATTCAAATAGCTTAAATTGTTACATTAATTAAATTCCAGCATACTAGGTTCTACAAACAAAACCGTAAGCTCATATTGGAAAATGGATTCCAACGGATGACTGGGCCACTGGGGTACCGCTCGTTACAGTACACCTATAGAACAATGTACCGAGGACCACACCGGGTTCCCCTACTACACAAGACCGGCCTACCCCTGACCTGGATAGACCGAATATGTTATCACCCCGGGTGTTTCCACCATTACCATCGAGTGCTTCCTTCCATGCACAACCATATCCATAATATAAAGGTTCCGAGGACATCTAGAAAGGTGTTTACATACCCTAATTGGGTGCGACCCACTTAGCCTTGCTGCATCTCCCCTATTTTAGTAATTCCCGATTGATGAGGTTTGAGGCTAAGCATTACCTTTTCAAGAAAAATTTTACTTAGAATGTTCATCGTCCTCCAATGACGATGTTTTGATAGCATTCGTCCATACAAGTAGCCTTGGGTCTGGACAAACCGAATCACTGTCTTCATCATCTTCATGGTATTCATTCGTAACGTTCAAACCGGATTGAAGTGGTTTTTGGATAATTAAATCCGATCCCAGTCTCTTCGAAACGATCAACGAAATTGGCCAATATTGATAGTCGGTTATTTAACTATCAAATAACATCCAAAAGCAACACTAGGCCTTTACTTATAATTCTTCAATATATTTATTTGAAAACATCTTCACCGAGATTTATATATTCAATCTCTTCAATATTCTATATTTGAAAAACAATTTCAACACTCGTATCCATAACAGGATATTTTACCATTTCAATACTTAGAAATATTTCCAACTTCCACCTTTACAACACTTAGAAATATTCCAATTCCAAATCATTTCCCACTAAAAATATTTCCAAAATCTTCCTTTCAATACTTAGGAAAATATTTATACGTATAATTTCCAAAATCATTTTAATATTTAACTTGGAAATATTTCGTACTTATCTCATAAGTATCCGGAATTTTAATAAATTCTTCTTACGATTTCCAAATCGATTATACTTATTTATAATCCCAACCAACCATTTTTAACTTCTTTAAATGAATTCACATTCTTCCCGAAGTTATCGCATCTAAGCATTTAATATTTTCTTAAGTCCCTAGAATTCCATTTATAAGATTTCTCTTATAAAATCTTCTCCTTAAATAAAACCTGTCTACACATCTTGAGAGAATTTTACAATTAAATTTTCAATCATTTCAAACTATATATATATGAGCATTTTTAAAGAATAGTAATTTATTTTTATTTTTTTAAAAATAAATATGTTTTTAAGTTATTATTTTAAAATGTTAAATACTTTTAATAAACCATCGACTCATTTAAAATTAACAAATCAATTTACAAAGCTAATTGTAAAATTAAAATTTATTTCAATAAATATTAAATATTTAAAAATCCATTTTTCGAAGTATTCCAATATTGACTAGTTTAAATTTCATAGTTTTAAATAATAAAGTTTCCCTTTTGAAACGAACTTAACTTCTTAAAAATATATTTTAAAATCTCGATAACCAATTTAATTTATAACTTCCTCTCGATTTCACAACATATTAATTTATTTTCGCTTCCCTAAATATTCTCATTTCAAAAATAGAATCTACTATTTTTCTCAATCTTGTTTCCATATTCTAATATAAATTTACCCTATAAATTTATATTACCAATTATCATCTGATATCGAATTCCTTTATTTATAAACATCGCTTATCAATTTTATAAACCCTTTAGTTTTTTTAGCTGTTTATAAAACAAATCTTATTTAAAAAAATATCATTATATATATTCATTTCTTATAAATTCCTTTTATACTTCCAATCTATTTTAAATATTGACTTTAACTCCTTTTTATATTTCTAGAATATCATTTATAAATTCTTTTATATAATTTATTTTTAAAATCTTCATTTAATAATTCACTATAGTTAAGTATAACCAAAAATCAAATATATTTTTTTCTAATTCAATTTCTTAAAAAGACTCCAATTCTAATATATATTTTTATTATCAAATTCCTTTAATTCCATAAATTTAAAAAAAAATTATAGTATTTGAATTTTAAAAATTCAGGCCAGTGCTACAATAACATCCAATAATTTCAATCACTACAATAGTCTATAATAGATTAATTTACACAAATCATATATCACTACATATGAAAAATAAACAATATATTTGAGGAATCCAGTTGGATCCCTCCAACCCGTTTCCTTTCATCCACAGATGTTAATACAGCATAAAATAAATACCAATCTCACTTCGAGGGGGATATCGCGGTATATAGGGTCATCCGCTATTATGCGAGCGCATAGGGTCTCATCCGCTATATATATATATATATATATATATATATATATGCGGGAATATCAATCACTCCAATATATATATATATTACTGTATAAAATATCACATCCAACTAATAATAATTTATCAATTCTATCAATAAATCAACAATTAATTTTAACTTTTTAAAATTAATTACGGTAATCCAATATTGAGTGAGATTAACTCACCTCGACCTTTATTTGCACGCCATTTCCCTCTCGACTTATTTTCCACGATTTTTAGACCTCGTACGAATAAATTTTTTACGAATTTTCATAATCTAACAAATTTTAAAATTAACTAATTATATACTAAATAGAATAAATCAAAACTAGTCATTTTATACCGGATATCGACTTAGTATTTGGAGAGGCAACATAACTTTCAAAAAAAATTCATTTATTGAGTTCTTCATTTATAAGATTTAAAATTATTTATCACTAATTACTTAATCATAAAATAAATTATTTACCCTGACTACTGCTAACACACCTGCAGCCTTCACCATGGCCGACGACTTCACTGCCGCAAACAAGATTCGTCGTCGTCGCCTCGAGCTTTGCCTCATCAAATAGTCGCGCGCTTTGAAACCAACTCCCATCGCAACCTTGATTTCTTCCACCACGCCACCCTCTCATCGCCTGATGACAGCGACTGCTGTGCCGCACCACCTCAACCACGCTAGCAACCCACTACCCGAGCCACCAATCATCGTCGATCATCTCTGTAGCCTACGACGACGTTCTCTAGGCTGCCATCGACAGTCACGAGCGCTCCCTCTCTTCCTTTTTTGTTTGGCTTCATGTTCGATCGAACAGATAAGGGAATAAATGATGTCGCGATTTCACTCAGCACCCTTTTTATTCGATTTCCCTTTTTTTAAACGAATGAGATTTCGATTTTTATTCTTCGTTCCAAGCATTCGAATTTGAAGAGGAAATTTGGGGAAGACGTAGTTAAAAGGAGAGGGTACAAGAAAGAAGGTGATGTGTTTGAAAAGGTAAAGGAAGCGTATATGGTTTAACTGAGGAGACGGCCATGATTTTGACTTTTATCTGACTTCATAAATATATATATATATATATATTATTTTAAATTTCAAACCATTTGGATCTTTGCAACTTACAATCTCGAGTCCCTATCGAGGCATGCCGCTAGGCGTTTATAATGTTATGCCCCTATTTCGAACGCAATGGAAAAGGTTCCGAGTCCTAATTCGATCATAATGAGAAGATAGCTTTTTGAACCCAATTATTATATTAACTTTTCGATATTAATTTTAGCGCATTTATATACCGTACAACCAAGCGATAACTCCAAACGCTACGGAATTTGAAATTCGATAATAATACATTATTACGGATCCAATGAAACTAGTTTTCATCGAATTACGAGATTGTGCCTCGGATCGCTATTTTTAATTGTCAATTTAAACAAGCTATTTTTAAAATTGAACGGATCACTTTTAAATTCAATGTAAAAGGTTTTATTATCTTCACTATTAAAATTATAAATTTTATAAGCCTTTAATTTTTTTTATCGAGATTGAAACTCAAGATACAATAATTTACCCAATATTCAATTATAAAATTCAATAATTAAATTATCCAATAAATCGCTATATTTAAATTATGAATTTATTTTATAAATAAAAACCAAATTTCCATATTCAAATTCAATCTTTAACTCAAATTCAATATTTAAAACCATTTAAATATCCAAAATCGAACAACGAAAAATCCAGGTCGTTACACATATGACAGTAAATTATTAATGGCGAAAACCTCTTAGGGTCTCTCTACAAAAGTCCCTTACAAAACAATGGTTATTTATATAATCTGCTTTTCAAGCAGAAATTCAAATCCAAACAAACAACTGGACAATAATAATAAAAATATTGTTATCAATAATCAATAGTCAATAGTTAATATATCATTTATTAATTAACTTCGAAAATAATCTTTTTACTTTACAGGCACAGAATGGTGATTTATTCTGCTCATTAGATGTCCAAAATATCTATTTAATTTAATTATAGTATAATAGTGCTTTATTCTGCTAAACAGATGTCACAAACGAAGTATAACTAATTTAACTACATCAAACGTAATTATAGTCAAACGTAATTAAATTAAATCATTATAATTTACCATTAACTTATACTTCATTAAAACTATCAACTATCATCCAAGTATTAAACAATTATCTATAGCAACACATATATCATATAGTTTATTTAGAGGTGGGTAAACTCACCAAAATTTCAGTTGACGCTTTCGCGTTCTAGTTTGGTCTAAAATCGAACGGCGTTCGATTTTAGTCCAAAATTCTACTAGCTCTAATTTCATTGAATCCAAATCTAATGCATAGATAACATCGATACGGGTCCAATGCAAAAGACCACGTCCAAATCCGATCTCGTATGCAATAGTTATTGAAGTTAATATGAATTGAGATTAAATAATTAGTTAATTACTTAATTAAACACTTAATCACCATTTTAATTTTAAATCCTCCTTCCCCAAAAATGATTCCGGTTTCTGCCTGTAGGAGAACCCACCATCGATGTGCCTTTCCTCCACCACCTTATGAGCTACGGTCTACTAAATCACATACGAACAGTGTCATTCTTCACGTTGAGTGTAACGACCAAGAATTTCATTGCTTTGATTTGCGAATATTTAATTAATTATAAATATTGAAATAATAGGTTTTATAATAAAAATAAAACTCTTTTAAATAATAAATAGTGATGTTGAAATAGTTTTCAAATTTAGTTTACAAAAATATTTAGTTCGAAGAAAAATTGAAAATGTGACCGGAATTCGTTTTCTTAATTTCCAACTTTTCATCGGCTAAAAAGTTGTCGGAACTTTGTGAACTCTTTAGTTTAAATATACAAATTCAATATGAAAATTAGTTAGGCTATGTATGTATTCATGTATGCATTAGCTAAGTATATGTATGTGTATATATACTTAAGATAATATAGGTTAAAATTTAGTAAAAGTATATGTCACATCAAGGGAGACATGAAGTGACACTTTGGCGACTTCGGTATAAGTCATAACGGCATGTTGGCTTTGATTTGAAGAGGAGGGGACACAAAGGGGGCGTAATCATGGGAGGGGGAGACGAGAGGGATGTCATGGCAAAAGATGAATGGAGGGTATAGGTCCAAGGGTATTTTGGTAATTCAACGTTTTCATTTTATATAAAAACAAATTCGTCATTCTCTCTCTTCCATTCTCATTTTCTATCTTTTCAAAAGCATTGTCTTCTTCCTTTCTTAAGAGAAAAATCTTTTAATGGCTTCTCCTTTTAATTTCAAGCTCTAAAAAGCAAAAGTTTTAAATTATTTTAAATGTTCAAACTTGTTTTAAACTTCTCTTTCACATTCATAAACTCTTCCACTTTCCCCATTTTTCCTTCCATTTCATTCAGCCATAAATTTCTCCATACTACTTAAATTCAATATTTTATTTTTTTCAAACCATATACAATTCCAATGGTTATAACTTTCATTTGAACAACTTTTTCAAATTTCAAATATTATTGAGTCAAAAACGCATTTTTTCTAACTCATTTTCGGACTTATATTTTCAAGCCCGAAAATAGCACTTCTTCTTTTGACCATAACTCCCTTAAAAAAATCAAAATTGAGTGATTCTTTTTTTGAAATCGTAGAAAAAGAATTTTTATGAACTTTTCTTTTGACCACTTTTTAAAATTCCGAGAGTAACCGTTACGACCCAGGGTTTGGTCGCTTTAACTAGGCAAGTATATATATTTTATATAGTCAATAAACAGACTTTTATTAATAAATAAACTCATTTTAATTAATTAATAATGAGGGGAAAATCATTTTCAAATTTTTTTTACCAAATTAAATAGTTCGTAGAAAAATAGATAATGTGACCGAAGAACGTTTTCCGAAATTTCGACCTTTCGACACCGGAAAGTTGTCAGGATTGTTTTTCGTCTTTGTGCACCATATGTACATATATATAGTAGATAATTAATTAAATAATAATATACTTAGGAATATATTATCTTATGTTAATTATAATTAACAGGTAATGTGACAATTCATAACTTTAAAAATAATAAACAATATGTATAGATATATATTACTAAGTGTTGTCATATCTTAATATTTTCATAATTAGAAATCATTACTCATCATGAGCTTAAGGATTTGACTAGAGAAGGAGGGGGGATGTGACAAGAGAAAGGGGCGGGAAGGTGATGTGATTTTTCAAATATCATGACATATCATGTTAAATCATTAAGGGATAATTTAGTAATTTTCTCCAAATCTTTTTTTCTATAAATATACATCCACACACACACACTCTCATTTGCTTTCTTCTCTTCACTTTCTAAAACTTCCTCTCCAAAATATCCATGGCATCCATAGTTTGCAAAAGTTAGGAAAAAATCAAGTTTTTCCACTTCAAAACACATTTTCCTTAGCTAAAACCCTTCTCTACCACCTAACACACCCTCCTCCATCAAGCAACTACCCACACTCCCATGCTACACCCCAGGCCGAGCCAATATACCATCAAGTAGAACCCATTAGTAGCCCAAAATCCAAAAAATTAACTTCATTTTCGAGCTCTAGGGTCATTAGCAAGGTCTAGTGAAAGTTAGAGTTGAATCCGTGGAATTTCGGTGAGTAAACTACCTTATTTTGAAAAATAATCTACTTTATTATTAACTCATTATTATAGTGATAGTATAGTGTAGAAGTTTAATGTTAACCATGTGGTTTGATTATGATTTGGATGGTTTATTATAGCTTGATTTGGTTATGGAAATCGATGTTGTATTATAAAGTTAGCAAGCATGTATATATGGATGTATACTTGCAACCTATGATGAAGATGGTTTGTGTTAGTAATGTGTTAATTGTAAAACAAGAGATATGGCATGAGTTTTGGTAAACAAAGTTAGCTACTTTTTTAAATTGCGATGGATTTGAGATCTGGTTGGAATCGAAGTTGTTTTTCGAAGTTTAAAGTTTTGAAACAGATTAAAGTTTGTAGCTTTAGTTTCAAACGTTTTTCTTTTCTTTTAAATTTTCTAAAGAATGTTTCAAACCATGAGAAAAAAAAGTAAGGGGTTGTGATGTGGTTCGCTAAGAATATGTTAGAGCGAACTACGCCCATAGCGATAGTCGCTATGGATGTAGTTCGACAAAATTTATCGATATTAGTTTCAAGTAGTTTTAACTTGAAATTGTTTTGTAAAAGTTTTCAAAACAAACTTAATTAGTAATTAAAAAGTAATTAAGTTTTGTAATTTAATTATTTAATTAATTATTTAATTAATTTGTTAAATAAAAAGGTAATTAGCTTTAATTAGTAATTAAGAAGGTAATTAGTAATTAATCAACACTTAAGTTAAGTTAATGACTATTCTTTGATTAATTAAGTTTTAATTGGTATTTAACATGGTTAAGAAGTAATTAATGGTTAATAATTAATTAATTAGGTTAATTAGTTAATAAATTATTATTTAGTTAAGTGATTTTTTAATTAATACTTTAATTAATTAGGGTTTAACTAATAATGATTTGATTTAACCTTAATCGAGATGCATTAGGAAGTTAATTATGGCCTAACCAAGTTCATTAAGTCTAATTAGAGTTTAATTATGATTTAATCTTGATTTAATTTGAATTAACTAAGATTTAATTAGGGTTTAAATTGATTTATTTATTTAATTATTTAATTAAATCTTTTCCAAAGGTGATTTTAAATTAAACCGAATGTGTTTTAAACTAGCATTCTTCTCAAGGTGAATTGATTCCAAACCAAATGATCTCTTGTCTGGACCATTAAGTAGCCGAATGAATTAAAGTAGTGATTGAAAACGTTGACTTGTTATGGAAAGTAAGTGACTTGTGTTTAGCACGAATGTTGGATATCGGAATTGTGATAAACATAAGGAGGTTAATTTCGGTAAGCGGGTCATGATAACTTAAGTATGGAATGTATTTCCATATGTTAATCTCCCACTCGATAGTGAAGTTGTTCACTATCAATAACTGGACCCTTTTAAATTATCGAATATTGGTTTGAAAAGACCGAGATCGGCTGACAAGCTGTTATCCGAAAACCACTTCAAACCAACGTAAACGTTCGAATTGGAAGTATTGAAGTCATGGTCAAGATTCAAGACTTGAAGTGCAAGGGCTATTTGCTTCTAACCCTAAGGGTGATTCCAAAACGGGTGTAGTGGAAATAGTACCTTCGGTTAGTTCATCTCCTTAACGACTTGTATGGACGAATGTTGACATTGTGTCAACATTAGAAGACAATGTTAGCATTCCAAGAGGGAATTGCTATTGAAAGGTAAAACGTGGCCTCAAGCCTCATCAACCGAGAATGACTAAAACATAGGATATGCAGCAAGGCCATGTGGGTCGCACACATTAGGGTATTAATCATTCCATCTAGAACGAGCCCCTATTCTCATAATTAAGTCCCAGAATGGTTGCTGATCCCAACCAAGGGGATGATCATATTCGGTAATATCTAGTAATGGGGAGGCCAGCTCTGTGTTAGCAGGGGTCGTTAGGTACGATCTTGGTACATTTTCTAGAGGTGTACTGTGACGGGAGGTACCCTAGTAGCCCCGCCATTAGTTGGAATCCATTCTCCAATACAAGCTTTATGGTTTTGATTGTAAACCTAATATGTTAGAATGTGAGATGTAAGCATTTCAGCGATGTTCTCTATTTATTATAAACCTTTAGACATTATAATAATATCACCGATTCATATAGAAGGTGTTTTAGTTATCGTAAGGTAAAACCTGTCTGTGTTTATGTGCAACGTGGTCTTACGTGATACACTTGCTTCCAAAAGAGTTTTCAAATCAATATTTTATTGTTTGAGTTTACTCACACCAGACCCATGTCTAACATGGATTTTATTTTCTTTTCGTTAAACTCTTGGGTACTCAATTTTTATGAGTAGTCAAGTGATCCAGGTTTCTCTTGAAAGCATGATGGAGGAGCTGGAGCAGGTGGCTTCATGGATAGTTATTAATATAATTAAGTATTATGTTGTGTATGTATGTATGACCTATGTCTTTTGTGGACAAGCATTTGTAATTGTTCTAGTTTAGAACTTGTATCATTGAACTCTGATGTGATATTTTGGCTTGACTATGTAATATACTACATTATCTATTATATGTTGTTCCATGCATGGTAAGATTTTGTGTTTGATTAGTCTTTCTCTTATCTTTCTTATTTCTTCAACCCATAATGATTCGTCTTTCGAATGCAAGAAAGGCAGTTTGTTACATTTGGTATCAGAGCATTAGGTTAAGTGATCACCCAGTTATCTTTGGGTTAGGGTCAACTCTGAGAGAGTGTATTTGTAAGTTTACTCATATATATAAATATATATCCCTGATAGGTAGATCAACTTCGATAGTTTGATTAGTGCTCTCCTTTTTGGAATTTATCTCATCCAAGGTATTCTAAGTAGTATCTTGCAATGCCCAAGTAGTAAGAAATGAGCACTAGAGGCAAATGAGGTAGAACAAGTAGCAGCACTACGACCACCAATGGTCGGACTCAGACTGGAAGGGTTGGAACCGTCGAAGAGCCAACACTAGGGCAGCCAAGGGTGAATTTGCAACTTTATGTATGGATTACACAAATCTGGGAGGGAAATCGTTTAAGGGAATCGAGTCTATCGTAGAACTTCAAGCTTTTTTGCGCACTTCTGAAAAGATTTTCAAAGATCTGGATCTATAAGATGAGCAGATGATATTTTTAGCATCATGGCAATTATAGGAAGGAGCCGTAGCTTGGTGGGACTTGCTCACAGCCAATGTTCCAGAAGAGGAGTTAACTTGGGCCCATTTTAAGGAAGCATTTGAAGATCAGTTCCTACTTGGAACTGGTAAGACTCGGATGTACAAAAAATTTCTTAGACTTGAAGCAGGGAGATTCATCTTTGGCAGAATATGAGACGAATTTCAACGAGCTATCTTGTTTTGGACTGGAATTGATCAACACCCCACTAAAGAAAATTGAGATGTTCGTTTTAGGAATGAGGGAGAATTTCCATGAGAGGATGGCTGCCGATGTTAAGGGTTCATTTGTGTACTTGGTAGACATGGAATTAAGGTATGAAGTCTTGGGCAAGAAGAAGCGTACCCCAGCAGCAACAAATGATAATGGCGGCAGCAACAATTCAAACAAAAGGAAGTTCAACCCGAATTGGAGTAAACAGGGTAAAGGAAAAGGAAATCTAGGATGGAATAAGGGGGACAAGTTTAAGGATACCACTTGTTATCTCTATAAGCAGAAGGGTCATATTGCCAAATTATGTAAAGGCTCTGAAACTTCTAAGCAGCTAGCAGGACCTATCTCTCTAATGGTCCAGAAGACATTATGCTTCAACTTTCACAAGCCAGGATATATGATAAAGGACTGCCCGCTCATGAAGAAGGTGCAGGAGGCTAAAGTGTATGCGGTTAAGGACGAGCCATCAACCTCAGGAGATGTGAAGGGAAAGGGCATTCTTGAAGGTACCCTATTAATTAATGGTATTTTTGTTCGAGTTTTGTTTGATATTGGTGCCTCCCACAGTTTTATCTCTTTAGAAGCCATAAGAAATTTCATTTTATCCCAAATATTGTAGAATACCCTATTTGCGTATCTAATCCTATAGGAGGTGTAACCCATTTGAACCTAGTGTGTGAAGACGTGCCAATTTCTTACATTTCCTATCATTTTACTTGTGATCTATATATCTTAGGTTTTAAGGGATTTGAGCTCATTCTCGGTATGGACAGGTTATCAATATATGGGGCTATCTTAAACTATAGAGAAAGAATGGTAAAATTAGTAACCAAACTGGGAAATATTGCTAAAGTACCTTGTGAGGACCCTGGTATTCATATGTGTAGTTTCCTGTATACATTGGAAGAACCTCAAGAAGGGTTAGGATCCATATAGATTATTAAGAACTTTCCTGATGTGTTTGAAGAAGTTAGGAATTTACCCTCATATAGGGAGATAGAATTTTACATTGAACTAGTTCCTGGTGCAAGACCCATAGTCCAACCAAAGAGAAGAATGGCTTTGAGGGAAAGAGAGGAGTTAGTAAAGAAAACCCAGGATGTTGGAGAGGGGATTGATTAGACCTAGTCAGTCGAGCTGGGGATCAGCAGTAGTCTTTGCGGCTAAGTTGGATGGATTTTTAAGATTGTGTGTGGACTATAGAGAGTTGAATAAGTTAACTATTAGAAATAAATATCCCTTTCTCCGTATCGATGACTTATTTGACCAACTTTATGGAGCTACGGTATTTTCCCAAATGGATTTAGCTACCGCATTTCACCAATTAAGGGTTGCTGAGGATAGGTTATCCTTAACTGCATTTAGAGGCCTGGACTTTTTCTTTAAATGGTTGGTTATGCCTTTTGGGATGACCAATGCACCTGCATATTTCATGGATCTTATGAATCATGTTTTCTGAGAGATTCTAAATAAGTTCGTGCTTGTTTTTATCAATGACGTTTTAATTTACTCCAAATCGGAAGAGGAACATAGATATCACTTGTAAGTAGTTTTAGAAACCCTAAGGAGGCACGTTTTGAAAGAAAAGTTTTCTAAATGCCATTTCTGGCAATCATAGGTAAGATTTTTAGGGCATATTGTAGCAGGAGATGGTATCTCAGTGGACCCGATAAAGGTTGAAGCAGTACAGGAATGGAAGAGACCTCGGACTCCTACCGAAGTTCGCAGTTTCTTAGGATTGGCCGGTTACTATAGAAGATTCATTCAGGATTATTCTATGATTTCCTCACATTTGACTATGCTAACGAAGAAGGCCGAAAAATTTATATGGACCCCAAAGTGTGAGGAGGCATTTGTGGAATTAAAGAAGAGGTTGACCAGTGCCTTAGCCTTGGCTATCCTAGATGGGAGTTGTGGATTTACGGTTTCTACCGATGCGTGTGGAGTGGGATTGGGTGATGTTCTGATGCAGAATGAAAGGGTGATTGTATATGCTAGTAGACAGTTAAAGCCTTATGAAAAGAATTATGCTACACATGACTTGGAATTGTTGGTTGTAGTCTTTGCATTGAAAATGTGGAGGCATTATTTGTTTGGTAAATTCTTTCCTTCTTCATGGTTTTCCTCTTTCTTCTTTCTTTAGATATTCTAGTAAGTAGGATTTTCTTCTTCTTCAATTAGGTGAAAAATTCGAGCTTTATACTGATCATAAGTCCCCGAAGTATCTTTTCACCCAAAAAGTCCTGAATCTCTGACAGCAAAGATGGTTAGAGTTCTTAGCGGCATACGACTTGGACATTCTTATACGCCGGGAAAAGCTAATGTAGTGGAGGATGCTTTAAGTAGGAATGCAGTTTTGTCTCTTTTGGAAGTTACCCCGACTCTTCAGCTAAGGATAATGGAGAACCAAAGGAAGGATAGTGCTATGGAGAAGTTAATTTGAGGAGTCAAGGAAGGTCGATGTATAGATTTTGAGATGGATCACCAAGGTGTTTTAAGAATCAAGGGAAGATTGTGCGTTCTGGATATAGATGGACTGAGACAGGAAGTGTTGTCGGAATGTCACCAATCCAGATTGAGTATTCACCCTAGAGTCCATAAGATGTATAAGGACATGAGGAGAGTCTTTTGGTGCCAAGGAATAAAGAAGGATTTCTCCACCTTTGTGAGCAGATGTACGAGTTGCCAACAAATTAAGGGAGATCATTAGAAAATGGCCGGATTACTTCAACCTTTGGAGATTCATAAGTGGAAATGGGAGATTATATCAGTGGATTTCATAGATGGTTTACCTAGACTCAGGAAATAAAACGAAGGAGTGTGGGTCATTGTGGACCGGTTAATAAAGAGTGCACATTTTATCCCGGTCATGCCAACTAGAACGGCAACTTCATTGGCAGAAATTTATATGAGGGAAATAGTTCATCTACATGGAGTTCCAATAAATGTAGTAAGTGATCGAGATCCTATCTTAACAAGCCAATTCTGGGGAGCTCTGCAAATAGCTTTAGGAATGAAGTTAAGTACTGCCTACCATCCTCAAACCGATGGTTAGACTAAAAGTGTTATTCACATTTTGGAAGATATGCTGAGAGCCTGTATTCTTCATTTTGGAGGATCATGGGAGGATCATATTCACTTGGTTGAGTTCTCTTATAACAATAGCTATCAAGCTAGCATTCGAATGGTGCCTTATGAAGCTCTGTACATGAGACCGTGCAAATCGATTGTGTGTTGGGAAGAATCTGGAGATTGTTTAGTGCTTGGTCCGATATGATTTGAAAGGCGACAATGAAAGTTGAAATGGTTAGAAGAAGGATGAAGGAAGCTCGGGATTTCCAAAAGAGTTATGCTGACAAGAGAAGGAAGGATTTGGAATTTGAAGTCGACGATGCTGTGTATGTGAAGATAACTCCCATCAAAGGAGTCGTTCGATTTGGAAAAGTTAGAAAGCTGGCACCGAGATACATTGGACCATTCAAGACCATGGAAAGTATTGGACCACTCGCTTATAGAGTTGAGTTGCTTAAAAAGTTGTCAGGAGTTCGCAATGTGTTCCATGTGTCCCATATGAGGAAAAGCGTGCATGATCCATCTTCAGTGGTGGAAATGTCAGTTCAGGATGACTTGGAAATAGAACCGAACCTGACGATAGTTAGGCATCCAATCAGTATAGTGGATCAAGATGAGAAGAAATTGCGCAACAAAGTGTTGCCACTAGTTCAGATTCAGTGGAGCGATGATCCTAGAGATTGCACTTGGGAAACTGTGGATCACGTAAAGGAAGCTTATCCTGGATGGATGTTAGGATAGTTGTTGTGAACGTGTCATGGATGTATTGCTGTTTTGGATGCTTGTATAACTTTTGTACGAATTTTATGGTATGAATATATGATTCCTTTTGTGTTTACTTTTGTTAGAAATTTCGAGGACGAAAATCTTTTAAGGGAGGTAGAATGTAACAACCCAGGGTTTGGTCGCTTTAACTAGACAATTATATATATTTATATAGTCAATAAGTTTATTAATAAATAAACTCATTTTAATTAATTAACAATGAGGAAAAAATCGTTTTCAAATTTTTTTACCAAATTAAATAGTTCGTAGAAAAATACAAAATTTGATCGAAGAACGTTTTCTGAAGTTTCGACCTTTCGACACCGGAAAGTTGTCGGGAATGTTGTTCGTCTTTGTGCACCATAAGTACACATATATAGTAGATAACTAACTAAATAATAATACACTAAGGAATAGATTATCTTATGTTAATTATAATTAACAGGTGATGTGACAATTCATAACTCTAAAAATAATAAACATTATATATAACTATATATTATTATGTGTTGTCATATCTTAATATTTTCATAGTTAGACATCATTACCTATCACGAGCTTAAGGATTTGACTAGAAAAGGAGGGGGATGTGACAAGAGAGAGGGGTAGGAAGGTGATGTGATTTTTCAAATATCATGACATATTATGTTAAATCATTAAGGGGTAATTTAGTAATTTTCTCCTAATATTTTTTCCTATAAATATACATCCACACACATGCATTCTCATTTGCTTTCTCCTCTTCACTTTCTAAAACTTCCTCTCCAAAATATACATAGCTTCCATAGTTTGCAAAAATTAGGAAAAAATCAAGTTTATCCACTCCAAAACACATTTTCCTTAGCTAAAACCCTCTTCTACCACCTTACACACCCTCCTCCATCAAGAAACTACCCACATTCCCACCCTACATCCTAGGCTGAGTCAATAAACCATCAGGCCGAGCCTATTAGTAGCCAAAAATCTAAGAAAGCAACTTTCTTTTCGAGCTCTAGGGTCATTAGCAAGGTCTAGTGAAAGTTAGAGTAAAATCCGTGGAATTTCGGTGAGTAAACTACCTTATTTTGGAAAATATTTTTACTTTATTATTAATTCATTATTATAGTGATAGTATAGTGTAGAAGTTGAAAGGTAATCATGTGGTTTGGTTATGATTTGGATGGTTTATTATAGCTTGATTTGGTTATGAAAATCGATGTTGTATTATAAAGTTAGCAAGCATGTATATATGGATGTATACTTGCAACCTATGATGAAGATGGTTTGTGTTAGTATTGTGTTAATTGTAATACATGAGCTATGGCATGAGTTTTGGTAAACAAAGTTAGCTACTTTTTATAAGTACGATGGATTTGAGATCCGGTTGGAATCGTAGTTGTTTTTCGAAGTTTAAAGTTTTGAAACGGATTAAAGTTTGTAGCTTTAGTTTCAAAAAAAATTTCTTTTAAATTTTCTAAAGAATGTTTCAACCATGAAAAATAAGTAAGGGGTTGTGAAGTGGTTTGCTAAGAATATGTTAAAGCGAACTACGCCCATAGCGACAGTCGCTATGGATGTAGATCGACGAAATTTATCGATTTTAGTTTCAAGTAGTTTTAACATGAAATTGTTTAGTCAATGTTTTTAAAACAAAATTAATTAGTAATTAAAAAGTAATTAAGTTTTGTAATTTAATTATTTAATTAATTAGTTAAATAAAAAGGTAATTAGCCTTAATTAGTAATTAAGAAGGTAATTAGTAATTAATCAACACTTAAGTTAAGTTTTTTTTTTTTTTTTGAGATCATGGGGAACCTTAAGATCATGGTATTCATTGATACTCACTTAAGTAAACCCCACGCCGTGTGTCTACCCCGCTTTTATTTAGTCGTCGCACACGGATGCTTAACGTTGAAACTCCCACTGATGGTTTGGCGCTGGGATTCGAACCTGCCCGGACACAGTCCTTTGGTTCCCATCTCCCAGCTCCCAAACCAACCGAGCTACGAACGGCGGGTTAATGACTATTGTTTGATTAATTAAGTTTTAATTGGTATTTAACATGGTTAAGAAGTAATTAATGGTTAATAATTATTTAATTAAGTTAATTAGTTAATAAATGATTATTTAATTAAGTGATTATTTAATTAATATTTTAATTAATTAGGGTTTAACTAATAATGATTTGATTTAACCTTAATCAAGATGCATTAGGAAGTTAATTATGGCCTAACTAAGTTTATTAAGTCTAAATAGAGTTTAATTATGATTTAATCTTGATTTAATTTGGATTAATTAAGATTTAATTAGGGTTGAAACTGATTTATTTATTTATTTAAATCTTTTCCAAAGGTGATTTTAAATTAAACCGAATGTGTTTTAAACCAATCTTCTTCTCAAGGTGAATTGATTCCAAACTAAATGATCTCTTGTCTGGACCATTAAGTAGCCGAATGAATTAAAGTAGTGATTGAAAACGTTGACTCATTATGGAAAGTAAGTGACTTGTGTTTAGCACGAATGTGGGATATCGGAATTGTGATAAACATAAGGAGGTTAATTTTGGTAAGCGGGTCATGATAACTTAAGTATGGAATGTATTTCCATATGTTAATCTCCCACCTGATAGTGAAGTTGTTCACTATCAATCACTGGACCCTTTTAAAATATCGAATGTTGGTTTGAAGAAACCGAGATCAAACGACAAGTTGTTATCCGAAAACCACTTCAAACAAACGTAAACATTCAAATTGGAAGTATTAAAGTCATGATCAAGATTAAAGACTTGAAGTGCAAGGGCTATTTGCTTCTAACCCCGAGGGTGATTCCAAAATAGGTGTAGTGGAAATAGTACCTTCGGTTTGTTCATCCCCTGAATGACTTGTGTGGACGAATGCTCACATTGTGTCAACATTGGAAGGCAATGTTAGCATTCCAAGAGGAAAGTTCTATTGAAAGGTAAAACATGGCCTCCAGCCTCATCAATTGGGAATGACTAGAACAGAGGATATGCAGCAGGGCCACGTGGGTCGCACCCATTAGGGTATTGATCATCCCATCTAGAACGGGTCCCTATTCTCATAATTAAGTCCCAGAATGGTTGATGATCCCAACCAAGGGGATGATCATATTCGGTACTATCCAGTAAGGGGTAGGCCAATCTTGTGTTAGCAGGGGTTATTAGGTACGACCTCAATACATTTTCTAGAGGTGTACTGTGACGGGCGGTACCCCCTGTAGCCCAGTCATTAGTTGGAATCCATTCTCCAATACAAGCTTTACGGTTTTGATTGTAAACCTAATATGTTGGAATGTGAGATGCAAGCATTTCGGCGATGTTCTCTATTTACTATAAACCTTTAGACATTGTAATAATATCACTGATTCATATAGAAGGTGTTTTAGTTATCGTAGGGTAAAACCTGTCCGTGTTTATGTGCGACGTGGTCTTACGAGATACTCTTGTTTCCAAAAGAGTTTTCAAATCAATATTTTATTGTTTGAGTTTACTCACACCAGACCAATGTCTGACCCGGAGTTTATTTTCTTTTCCCTAAACTCTTGGGTACTCAATTCTTATGAGTAGTCAAGTGATCCAGGTTTCTCTCGAAAGCATGATGGAGGAGCTGGAGCAGGTGGCTTCGTGGATAGTTATTTATATTATTAAGTATTCCGTTGTGTATGTATGTATGTATGACATCTGTCTTTTGTGGACAAGCAGCTATAATTGTCCTAGTCTAGAACTTGTATCATTGAACTCTGATGTAGTATTTTGGCTTGACTATGTAATATACTTCATTATCTATTATATGTTGTTCCATGCATGGTATTTTGTGTTTGATTATTCTTTCTTTTATCTTTCTTATTTCTTCAACCCATAATGATTCATCTTTCGAATGCAAGAAAAGGCGGTACGTCACAGTAACATGCCAAAAATCAAGGAGAAGATGACCCATTTTCGAGTTGATTCTGTGGTTTTCCAAGCTTTGCAAGTTCTAAAGTATTTCAAGTTTTCAAAGGAGTTTTTCAAAATTTTGGTGAGTAAACTTCTTAAGTTTTGAAATATTTTTACCTTTGCATTTATTGACTATTTGGTGATAAAATAATTGATTGTTTGGTTGGATTATTATTTGGTTTCGATGCATATATATATTGGTTATATATGTGAATGCATATGGTTAAGTTAGTGTGCGCTTCAATGTGAAGTCTAGATTTTTGTGAATGATGTAAAAGTGTGATCTTGTTTGTTGGGTTTATGGTATGAATAAGTTGTTATGAACATAATTATGCAGCTTTTGTGCTAAGAAAAGTTAACAAAGTTAACAATTAGATTTGGTTATCGATGAAGAATCCTTTGTTAAGAGTACGAGTTTTGGTTTGCAATCAAAATCGATTTTAAAGTTAGAAACTTGGTTTCAAATTATTTATTTGGTCTTTTGAAAAGTTGGTAAGCTTTTAAAGGGTTAAGTTTCCAAAGAGAGAAACCAAAACATTTTCAAGTTATGACATCCATAACGATAATCGTTATGGATGCAGTTAGTTTTATTGAAAATATTTTGAAAATGTTTTATAAACTTAATAATGTTGTTTTAGAAAGTTGATTAATAATTTAATGATTAATTTTTAATTAATTAAGTTTTGTAAATTAATAATTAATTAAGTATTAAACAAGGTTTATTGATTATAATTAAGTGAAGATTAATTACTAATTAATTATGTTTTAAAAGTAAGGTTAGTTTTAATTAATTTGATCAAGAAAGATTAATTTTTAATTAATTATGAGTTAACTATATGATGTATTTTTTATCAATTAAGTATAAGGTTAATTATTAATTAATTATTAGTCAAGTGTTTAATTATTTGTCATTATAAATTAATTATGGTTTTAATTTAAAATAGTTATTTATTAATGGTTTAATTGATTATTCAAGTTTTAGTTAAAAGATTAATTAATTAATTAATTGAGATTAATAAATAGTTAATTATCAATAAAGGTTTTAAATTATTATTTAATAATTATAAAAGATTAATTAAGGGTTTAATTTATAGTTAAATTATTTATTAATGGTTTAATTATTTATTAATTTATAATTGAATTAAGTTCAAATTTAATAAAGCTTAATTATCAATTAATAAGAGCTTAACTTGTAATTAATCATTTTAAAAGGGAGTTTTAGGTTTTAAATCCTTTGTTTTCGAGAATCAAATTGTTTTAAAGGAACTCCTTTTTTCAAAGATAGATTTAAATACAAGGGATTCAAATGTCGATACCATTAAAGAACTATATAACTATGAATGTGTATAATATAGATTATTTGATTTGTGTGGACATCTATTAGCAGAATAAATCACCATTCTGCTATAATGTAATTGTTGTTTGTGTGGACATGCGTTCAGCAGAATAAATCCCCGTTCTGCTATAAATTGATTGAATTGTTTTGGACATCTATTTAGCAGGACAATTCACCACCCTGCTAGGTTATTTGGACATGTATATGCTAATTGAGTTGTGTTGACATGTTATTCCTTGATTTGGATATGAATTGCATTTACATGTATGTTGACTTATGTAAACAAATGGTTAAGTGACTTGAAAGTGAAATTGATGTTAAATGGTAACTTAAATAAGTACCAATGGGATTTCTAAGCTCTTTTTGAATTTATAAAGTATGGTTTTGAATTAACTTCAATTCTTTAATCAATTTGGGGTTCAAGATTTATAAATGATTTTCAAGTTATATTATTATTTTATAAAGGTATGTATAAATAATAACTTGTTTATAAAATGGGGCTTACTAAGTAAAAATTTAAAGTGACTTAAAAGGATGAGTTGCAAAGGAAATTTTATAAAGGATTTTTCTTAAGGAAGATTTATCAAATGAGCTTTTAATGGGGAAATGTTTTATAAAAGATTTTAGAGGTTCGTAAAAAGGTTTTGTAATTGACTTATTGACTTGTAAAAGTGTTTTATAAATTGATTTTGAAGATTTATAAAGGTATATAAATATGAAGTGAGCTTTTGAAAGGAAACTTTTTAAAAAGGCTAAGTGGATTGGGTTATAGTAAGTAATGTTTTCAAAAGGAATTTGAAAAGAGAGAATTTTCCAAATGTTTTGACAATATACTTATACCGCTAAAATAAGTATAAATGTTTCCCAAGTATAAAGTGGAAGTAAGGGTTTTGGAAATAGTGTTGTGTAAGGTTCTTTTGATCAAGTTTTATAAAGTGATTTTATTAATTAAAGATTAAATAATAAAGGCTTAGTGGATCTCATATGGAATTAAATCAATATTTGAATGATTGTCTATTTGATAGTTAAATAACCGACTACCAAACCTGGACCAAAACGTAACTTTGGAAATATTTAGGAGAAACACATGAGTTATATGGCACAGTCATCCCCAATGATGATGTACTGTGCGTATAAATCTCGTTTCATTATTCTAGGATAAATGATAAGGAAATCTGTCCACTAATAGTTAGGAGGTGATCTCCGCTCTTATCTTGTATGTTTATTTTCTAAAGAAACGGGTTGATTTTATCGAAAATTATCGAAAGTTGTTTCAAAGAGACCGGGATTGGATATGTTATCCAAAAACCACTTTGATCCAACTCAAGCATTTCGAACTGAAGGCATTTTGAAGAGTACGGAATCGAAGACTGAGTTTTAAAGTGCAAGGGCTATTTGCTACTAACTTTAAGGGTGATTCCAAAATGGGTGTAGTGGAGGTAGTGCCTTCGGTTTTGTTCAGTCCCAGAACGAACTTGTATGGATGAATGCTGGCATTGCATTGTTGCTTGGAGGGCAGTGTAGCATTCCAAGTGGGAAGTGCTATATAAAGGTAAAACATAGCCACAAGCCTTATCAACTGGGAAATGACAAAAATCGGGCATGCAACATGGCCTTGTGGGTCGCTCCCATTAGGGTATGGTCATCTCAAATCTAGATCGGTTACTATCTACTCATGTATGCTTCGGGACGCAAAGTAGGGTGATCATATTCGGTACTACTAGTCAAGTGCTAAGCCAGTCCTATGGGCAGGGGTACAAGATGTTCTTATCAGATCCCGATGCATTTTATCTAGAGATGCATCATCGAAAGGTAGTTCCTTACCTTGTCATAGTATGGAGTCCAATCTCCAACATGTGCTTTTTACGGTTTTGATTGTAGAACCTACTATGCTAGAATTTAATTAATGTAATGATTTCGACTATGATTAATAAGTATTTCTACTTTAGACATTATTATAATATCACTAGATTTTTTATAAAAGAAATTTTTGGTTATCGTGAGGTAAAAATCCGTTCGTATTTATGTGCGGCGTGGTTTTACGAGATACCTTTGATTTTAAAAAGGTTTTAAACATAATAATTCAGTTGTTTGAGTTTACTCACACCAGACCCATGTCGGATCCGGAGTTTTATTTTCTTTCCCTAAAACTCTTAGGTGCTCAAATTTTTATAGGCAGCCAAGTAGTTCAGGTTTTCCCACGAATGCATTTTGGAGGAGTTTGGAGTAGGAGGCTTCATCAATAGGTAGTTATTATCTTGTTTCCACTATATTATATATATGTATCTTGTATTAGTTAGGTAGGGATAGGCTGTTATAACTGTCTAATGGTAGAATTGCGTTAGTATGACCCTGATGTATTATTTTTGAAATGACTTTGTAAAGTGTTATGTTGATTAAGATATGTTATTCCGTTGTGTTGTGAGATTCTGTGATTGTTTAGTTTCTTCTTATCTTCTATCTCCATTCTTTTCCCTAACAATCTGTCTTTCCAGCACTTAGTTGTTCGACACATGAATACCGTGGATGTATTAGTGTCAACTTCTACGGTTCGAAAAGGCAGGTCGTTACATTGAGCGATGAGCAACCCACTAGCGTCCACTATTTCACCTCCACACGTCCCATCACAAACATGACTTTCGCTTCTCCTCCCCTATTGTACAAGTGACCCATTCCTCACTATGTCAGCGAAGTTCGATCCAATGGTATTGAAGGTGCGTGTCGTAAAGAGAAGTGCAACGACACTCTCCATTTGGACTATCATCGCCTAAACTGACAAAAACTTCTAACCCTAGTTGCCTACTCACATCGACCTTCACCCTGACTTTGACCACTGTAACAACGCTTATATTTATCGATTTT
Source organism: Allium fistulosum (assembly GCA_030737815.1). Taxonomy (NCBI): domain Eukaryota; kingdom Viridiplantae; phylum Streptophyta; class Magnoliopsida; order Asparagales; family Amaryllidaceae; genus Allium; species Allium fistulosum. The sequence goes on from CM060904.1 coordinate 1,258,415,369, forward strand.
ATATTTAAATATTTTATCGTTAATCGGATTTTGGTCCGAAAAGCTACTTTTTGCATACGGTCAAATTAGGACTCGTTACCACCTCCATTGAGTTCAAAATGACGTTTGCGATCTTTTTGAGTGTAAACTTCGATATGTTTGGAGATAGTGAAATTTTCGTCACTTTTTGCTTGGAGCTTTGGTTTGGGCTGAACCATTCACTAACTCAGTCCAACCCCCTCCTTCTCATCACAACTTCATTCTTCATTTTCTAAACGTAGAAGCTTCATCAAAAATGGAGGAGGTAATGGGAAATTAAAACTCCAAGATCAAATTCAATTGCAATCCATCATTCAACTCCAAATTCAAGAAGAAGACATTGATTCAAGCTTGGGACTGTTATTGCTTTGCTTCAAGCTTCATCTTCATTGATTTTTGGTGCAAAGGTGAGATTTTTATCTCACATTCTTGCCTATAACAGTCATTGGATTGTTAGGAATGATTCCCTATCACTTGTGCACATGCATTTGCATTTGGTTTGGATTGAATTGGTGAAAATCCCACATTTTCGTGTGTTTTGGCAAATTACTGGGCTTAGGTCGCTCGGGCTGGGAAAAGTCGCCTCTGTGCATTTAGCTCGTTCTCTTTTAGATCGGTCTTGCCTTAGGTCGCACTGCCTCGAAGAAGAAAGCCTGCAAATCTTTGTTCTGGGCTTAGGTCGTTCGTGTGTGGTAGGTCGTTCGGCAGATAGGTCGCTCCACCACTAGGTCGTTCGGCATTAGGTCGTAACTCCTAGGTCGTTAGGCAATGGCTCATTCCACATTAGGTCGCATGCCTGGCCCGTTTGCTTTAGGTCGCTCTGCAGCTAGCTCGCAACCATTTAGGTCGCTCGCGTGCTTAAGTCGTTCCTTTTTAGGTCGTTTGACTTTAAGCCGTTTGCAGTTAGGTCGTTCGACCTTATATGCTCACATTTGTGTTAGGTCGCTAGGTAATAGCTCGACTTTGTTGCCTTTTTAGGTCGCAACCACTAGGTCGCTCGACCCTGTTGCCATTTAAGCTCGCATGCTTAAGTCGCTCGACCTCTTTACCCTTAGGTCGTTCGCCTCTAGGTTGTTCGGCTACGTGAGTGACGCCAAAGTCTTAGGTCACGCACCCTTTATAGTTCGACTCTGTTAGGTCGCGCCACCCTGATAGGTCGCGCAGCTTGATAGGTCGCACCATCTCCTGTCTTAGGTCCCTCGGCCTCATTCCTTAAGCCGTAGCTCCTTAGGTCGTTGCACCTTAGGTCGACCGCGTTAGGTCGCAAATTTCCTAAGTCGTATGCCGTGGATGTTTTGTCTGCATTTCTATCTTGTTGGATTTGGAATTTAACTCTTTGGAGTTTATGCACATCTTTGAATGTGAATTTTAGTGAATTGATTTGTTTCTACAATTAATTATGGTTTGTCACTCTAAAAATATGAAGGTTTCAATACTAGTAGTAAATATCATAACTCTTTTATCAACTCGATTTCAACACTATTTTATTACAAAACTCTTTTTCTCAAACCGTTTTCCAATCTACTAGTATATACAAGCCTTTACTTCACTCGGATGAGAAATCTAATTAAACGGCTTAGCAATACAGGTGGTATGAAATGCTTGCGTTTACTTCGTTGGTTAATTCTTGGACTTGTTCGATTGAACCTTTTGTGACAATTTCCTAGTGAAGATCTACAGTTTGTTCGTAAATATTTAAGTTAAGCTAGTGGTTATGGGACATGAAGCTAAACTCATATATTTACTAGTTTAGTGTAATTGACACTTCTATATGATCATGACGATCATTTTTGTGATTTAGACTAGCAACCGTGCGATGTCTCTTTGTCTGCGAGGGAGACTAGACCCCGCTTGTGTGATGTTTCTACTCACATATATGGGGTAGCACCCCATGGTCTTCGGGTCGTTCATGTGTCAAAATTTAATGGATAGCTTCCATGAGATAGCTTCTCGTTCATGTGTTACACGTGTTGGTGAGCTTTCATGCTCCCGTTCTTGTGATAGGCCTCCTCCCCCTTTATGTGATTTCTGGATTTCGTGTGTTGATTTCTGGAATTTGTGCTTCACCAATTTTCATGATTTTCATTGATATGTTATCAATTTTTGTGCACTGGTGAATTCGTGTGTCATTGACTTGTTATGAATACAAGTTTAGGGTATGATACCCCATTTTATCTTTGAGAAGATTCTTGTGATATTGATTAATCTCTTGTTGATTATCATTTACATACTTATAGTAGTATGCCATTAGTGTTATTACATGTTCATGCCATGTCTTTTATTTTGTACCATATCATCTAATATTTATAGCTAGACAGATCTGTTTATTATTTTCTTATAAATAATACTCGGGTCAAACCGAGATGTTACAGGTGCTTCTGCTTGACTTCTCTTCCGGGGTCTATTACTCTGACTTTTGGCTAACTACTTAGATTAGTAGTTTTTGTTGTACACATTTGAGATAACGACTCATTGATGTATTCTTTTGTATAGCACATGTTGCTATTCTTTTGTATTATCGTGGATCTTTCTGACCACTACTCTGATGTACACTTTCATGTGTTATATATTCATAACTTTCTCCGCCTTTGTGATATGGATGTCTGTGACTGATTTATGTTATGATTATTTCTATGTTTGTTTCTGAAGTTTATATATAGCCACTGTGTGATAGCTTTGAGTTTGTATCGGTATGTCGGATTTCCTCCTTAAAGGATATGCATTCTATACTATCTGACATATCGGTGCTCGCACAAAGAAGTTACACGGATGGTCGCTCCTCAACAGCCTTATTCTCCGTGCTAGTCGACAGCATTACACCGTAGCGTTCTGGGCTAGCGTGGGTATAGAGGTGGGGCGTCACAGCTTGGTATCAAAGCCAAACTTCGGAACAATGTAGAATAACTTAACAAGGATCATCGTCCTAAGTCCACCTTAGGAGTCGTGTTTCAGGATTTAGTTCGAGTCTTCGAACCGATTCATCCTGTTTTCTTTATGGTTCCTTGTTTCATCTATCAAGATTGCTTGATATTCATTTGGTGAATAACCTTTTTCTTCTTTTCTCTTCCTTAAAGAAGAGAATGTCTAGACCAGGCCGTCCCAGAACTGGACCATCTACTGTTACTCCCCAGGATGGAGTTTTTATGACCGCTCAACGGCTTCTTGATTTAGTAAAGAATGCTCAAGCAGCTGGTCCTAATCAGGAACCTACTCATCCTAAGTCTGAATTTGCACGTTTGTGCAACGATTATACCAACTTGGGTGGGAAACCATTCAAAGGTTCCGAAACTATTATCGAGGTCCAGGCTTGGTTAAGAACATGCGATAGAATCTTTTCTCGCATGAATCTTATCGATCTTCACCGTGTTCAGGTGGCCTCCAGTATGCTCCAAGAAAGAGCACTGGATTGGTACGAACTTCTAATTTCTGAAATTAATGAAGAAGATCTCACCTAGGAGCAATTCCGGGAATGCTTCGAATTAAAATTCGTACCAGAAGTAGAGAAAGTGACGTTGGCTCAACGTTTCATAGACCTTGTTCAAGGTGAATCCTCTGTGTCAGATTATGTCGCATCCTTCGAGTCACTGTCTAAATATGGGGTTGAATACATCAACACCCCATTGAAGAAGAACCAGAGGTTCGTCTATGGCTTAAACAAGAATCTCAAGAAGCCATTACTTCTAAAATTAGAAGTTTCTTTCGATCAACTCATTGATATCGCTGTTCGTCTTGAAGAGGCTGATAAGGACAGTGATGTTGAAGTGGTGGCTGCCAAACCAAACTTCAATAATAAGAAAAGGCCTAACAAGTTCAAAGGTCCTTATCCCAACAAAAGGGGTAAACAAGCAACTCCTGCTGCAAAGACATTTTCCCCCAGTGATAGGAAATGCTTCAACTGTGGTGCTAAGGGCCATTTTGCGAACAAGTGTTCAAAGCCCCGCTCTTGTCGCTATTGTAAAAGTCCAGATCATTTCATGCATCTATGCCCTAAGCTAAAAAGCAAGGAGGGAGAGTTAAACGTTGCTCAAGCCCCTGGCAACACATCTCGCGGTCAAGGTATGTCTCATTCTATCCTTGATGGCATTATTATATTTCATAATCAACCTATTAGAGTTCTCTTTGATACGGGTGCATCCCATTCTTTTATATCAAAGGAACTTGTCGATACTTTTTCTTTAAGTGTTGTTGCTTTAATGACTTCTTTAAGAATTGCGAATCCGGTTGGTGGATCCGCAACTCTTAGTTTGCTTTGTAAAGATGTGGAGATTATTTTGTGTGATTTTCCTTTCCTAGCCGATTTGCATGTCATGCGTTATTTAGGCTTTGGTATGATTTTGGGTATGGATTGGCATAATCGTTATGAAGCTCATATCCTATGTCCTGAGCGGACTATTTATCTTCGACATCCACTATCTGTTAAGCAGATTTCTATTGTTCTTAAAGATTCGGATTCCACTTTGATGGCATCTTTATATTCTCTAAATCCTCTTGATGATGACAATGATGATGAGGAGGATGTCATTTCTCTTATTCACGTCGTTCGTGAATTTTCTGACATATTCGAGCCCGTTTTAGGATTACCACCTAAGCGAGCAATTGAGTTCAAAATTAATCTTACACCTGGAGCTCAACCTATTACTCGTCCTCCTTATCACATGTCCAATAAGGAGAATGAGGAGATGCGCAAACAATTGTCCGAATTGGAGATGAAGCAATTTATTCGCTCTAGTTCCTTGCCTTGGGGAGCTTCAGCAATTTTCGTGAAGAAATCCGATGGTACACTTAGGCTTTGCATCGACTACCGCAAGCTTAATGATCTTACTATTAAGAATAAATACCCTTTGCCTCGGATTGATGATCTGTTTGATCAACTTAGTGGTGCTAGAGTCTTTTCACAATTGGACTTGGCTACCGGTTTTCATCAGCTTCGTATTGCAGAGGATAGTATTCCTTTGACTTCGTTCCGTACACGCTATAGATCTTATGAATGGCTGGTTATGCCATTTGGGTTAACGAATGCTCCGGCTTATTTCATTGACCTTATGAATCGAGTTTTCAAAGATTTCCTCAATCGGTTTGTTCTCATCTTTATTGATGATATTCTTGTGTATTCTAAAACCGAGGAGGAACATGAAAAGCATCTTCGGATTATATTGGAAACTCTTAGGAGCAATCAATTAAAAGCAAAATTTTCTAAATGCCACTTTTGGCAATCTAATGTGAAGTTTCTCGGTCATATTATTTCTGAATCCGGAATATCAGTGGATCCTTCAAAGATTGAAGCGATTCAAAATTGGAAGAGACCAGAGAGCGTGACTGAAACCCGTATCTTTCTCGGATTGGCAGGTTATTACCGCCGTTTTATAAAAGACTTTTCTAAAATTGCTGTTCCTCTTACTGGCTTAACAAAGAAAGGCGTTAAATACATTTGGTCGGACAAATGTGAAACTTCTTTTCAGAAATTAAAAGAACTCCTTTCTGATGCTCCTATCCTTGTTATTCCCAAGGGGAATCAAGATTTTGTTGTTTATACCGATGCTAGTCGCGTTGGTTTGGGTGCCGTTCTTATGCAAAAAGAACGTGTTATTGCTTATGCTTCTAGGCAATTAAAGCCGGCTGAGACTAGATATGCCACACATGATTTAGGGCTCGCGGCTATCGTTTTCGCCCTTCGAATTTGGCGACATTATCTTTTGGGAGAGAAATTTATACTTTACACTGATCATAAGTCTTTGAAATATTTATTTCCTCAAAAGGAACTTAATTTGCGTCAACAGCATTGGCTCGAATTCCTTGCCTTTTATGATCTTGATATTCTTTATACTCCCGGAAAGGGAAATCGAGTTGCTGATGCTCTTAGTCGTAAGCAACAAGCGGTTGTTTCGATGATGATATCCGAATGACATGATCTTGAGGTTTTATCCACTTGTGAGATTAGAGATCGTGTATCTGATTTATGTTCATCTCTTGTTCTTTGTAGCCTTGAGGCTCATCATTCTCTTTTAGACCGCATTCTTAAAGCTCAAAAGCTAGATCCTGAATTGGCTTTGCTTGGCCAAAATTTTAAGGATAAAACCGATATTGAAGGTTTAAAAGACTTCGATATTGATTCTCGTGGCGGCATTCGAAAATTTGGTAAACTTATCGTACCAATTATTAGTGATCTTCGTAAAGATATACTAGAAGATTCTCATCGTTCCAAATATTTCATTCATCCCGGTGGTAGTAAAATGTACGCGGATATGAAGCGACTTTATTACTGGGAGGGAATGAAATCTGATATTGCTAACTTTGTTAAGTGTTGCATGACTTGCCAACTTGTTAAGGCCGAGCATCAAAGGCCCGGTGGGTTATTGCAACCATTGGAAATTCCAGTTTGGAAGTGGGATCAAATTTCCACGGATTTTATTGATGGCCTTCCCCGTTCTCGTTCGGGTCATGATAGCTTATGGGTGATCGTTGATAGACTTACTAAATCCGCCCATTTTATTCCCGTTCGGTCGAACCGAACCGTTCCTCTTCTGGCCAAACTCTTTATCAAAGAAATTGTTAAATTACATGGAGTTCCTACTTCCATTGTTAGTGATCGGGATCCATTGTTTACTAGTGGATTCTGGAAGAGTCTTCAAAAAGCTTTAGGAACGAAGCTTTATTTTAGCACCGCTTATCACCCCCAGTCCGATGGACAAACTGAGCGTGTGAATCAAACACTTGAAGATCTTCTTCGTGCTTATGTTCTTGACTTTGGTGGAAGTTAGGAAGATCATATTTCACTTGTTGAATTTTCCTATAATAACAGCTTCCAATCTAGTATTGGTATGGATCCTTTCGAGGCACTCTATGGAAGGCCATGCCGATCTCCTTCTTGTTGGCTTGAGGCCGGTGAGAAGCTGGTTTTAGGTCCAGATTTTATTCGGGATTCCACAGAGAAGATTGACCTTATTCGACATAGGATGAAAGAAGCCCAGAGTAGGCAAAAATCCTATGCCGATAATCGAAGAAGAAAATTAGAATTTTCTTTGGGAGATCTTGTATTTATCCGTGTTTCACCTATGAAGGGTGTTGTACGTTTCAGTCGATCGGGAAAGTTAGCGCCTCGATATATTGGGCCATTTCTTATCACTGAACGTATTGGTTCCATGGCTTATCGCCTTTCATTACCGGCTCAGTTTTCTACCATGCATGACGTGTTTCACGTTTCTCAACTACGGAAGTGCCTTCGGGATTCCGATTCTATTCTTGAGCCCGGTGTTGTGGAAGAGATTGAAGTTTCACCTAATTTAACTTATGAGCAGCATCCTATTCGAATTATTGCTTCGGAGGTCAAACGACTTCGAAATAAAGATATTCCGCTTGTTAAAGTTCAATGGTCCTCAAATCCTAAGGATTGCTCTTGGGAAACTAGAGAATTCATCGAGCGATCACATCCGGACTTACTTTCTCATGCTCTTTGAGTTAAACTTCTTATTTCAAATTTCTTTTGTGTTAATATGCTTGTATGGTTGTTACTTTTTATTTCCATCTTATATATTGCGAGGACGCAATTTCTTTAAGGAGGGGAGTCTGTAACAACCCGCATATTTATCGATTTTATATTTAAATATTTTATCGTTAATCGGATTTTGGTCCTAAAAGCTACCTTTTGCATACGGTCAAATTAGGACTCGAGACCACCTCCATTGAGTTCAAAATGACGTTTGCGATCTTTTTGAGTGTAAACTTCGATATGTTTGGAGATAGTGAAATTTTCGTCACTTTTTTCTTGGAGCTCTGGTTTGGGCTGAACCATTCACTAACTCAGTCCAACCCCCTCCTTCTCATCACAACTTCATTCTTTATTTTCTAAACATAGAAGCTTCATCAAAAATGGAGGAGGGAATGGGAAATTAAAACTCCAAGCTCAAATTCAATTGCAATCCATCATTCAACTCCAAATTCAAGAAGAAAACATTGATTCAAGCTTGGGACTGTTATTGCTTTGCTTCAAGCTTCATCTTCATTGATTTTTGGTGCAAAGGTGAGATTTTTATCTCACATTCTTGCCTATAACTGTCATTGGATTGTTGGGAATGATTCCCTATCACTTGTGCACATGCATTTGCATTTGGTTTGGATTGAATTGGTGAAAATCCCACATTTTCGTGTGTTTTGGCAAATTACTGGGCTTAGGTCGCTCGGGCTGGGAAAAGTCGCCTCTGTGCATTTAGCTCGTTCGCTTTTAGATCGGTCTTGCCTTAGGTCGCACTGCCTCGAAGAAGAAAACCTGCAAATCTTCGTTCTGGGCTTAGGTCGTTCACGTGTGGTAGGTCGTTCGGCAGATAGGTCGCTCCCCCACTAGGTCGTTCGGCATTAGGTCGTAACTCCTAGGTCGTTAGGCAATGGCTCATTCCACGTTAGGTCACATGCCTGGCCCGTTTTCTTTAGGTCGCTCTGCAGTTAGCTCGCAACCATTTAGGTCGCTCGCGTGCTTAAGTCATTCCTTTTTAGGTCGTTTGACTTTAAGCCGTTTGCAGTTAGGTCGTTCGACCTTATATGCTCACATTTGTGTTAGGTCGCTAGGTAATAGCTCGACTTTGTTGCCTTTTTAGGTCGCAACCACTAGGTCGCTCGACCCTGTTGCCATTTAAGCTCGCATGCTTAAGTCGCTCGACCTCTTTACCCTTAGGTCGTTCGCCTCTAGGTTGTTCGGCTACGTGAGTCGCGCCAAAGTCTTAGGTCGCGCACCCTTTATAGTTCGACTCTGTTAGGTCGCGCCACCCTGATAGGTCGCGCAGCTCGATAGGTCGCACCATCTCCTGTCTTAGGTCCCTCGGCCTCATTCCTTAAGTCGTAGCTCCTTAGGTCGTTGCACCTTAGTTCGACCGCGTTAGGTCGCAAATTTCCTAAGTCGTATGCCGTGGATGTTTTGTCTGCATTTCTATCTTGTTGGATTTGGAATTTAACTCTTTGGAGTTTATGCACATCTTTGAATGTGAATTTTAGTGAATTGATTTGTTTCTACAATTAATTATGGTTTGTCACTCTAAAAATATGAAGGTTTCAATACTAGTAGTAAATATCATAACTCTTTTATCAACTCGATTTCAACACTATTTTATTGCAAAACTCTTTTTCTCAAACCATTTTCCAATCTACTAGTATATACAAGCCTTTACTTCACTCGGATGAGAAATCTAATTAAACGGTTTAGCAAAACAGGTGGTATGAAACGCTTGCGTTTACTTCGTTGGTTAATTTTTGGACTTGTTCGATTGAACCTTTTGTGACAATTTCCTAGTGAAGATCTACAGTTTGTTCGTAAATATTTAAGTTAAGCTAGTGGTGATGGGACATGAAGCTAAACTCATATATTTACTAGTTTAGTGTAATTGACACTTCTATATGATCATGACGATCATTTTTATGATTTAGACTAGCAACTGTGCGATGTCTCTTTGTCTGCGAGGGAGACTAGACCCCGCTTGTGTGATGTTTCTACTCACATATATGGGGTAGCACCCCATGGTCTTCGGGCCGTTCGTGTGTCAAAATTTAATGGATAGCTTCCATGAGATTGCTTCTCGTTCATGTGTTACTTGTGTTGGTGAGCTTTCATGCTCCCGTTCTTGTGATAGGCCTCCCCCCCTTTATGTGATTTCTGGATTTCGTGTGTTGATTTTTGGAATTTGTGCTTCACCAATTTTCATGATTTTCATTGATATGTTATCAATTTTTGTGCATTGGTGAATTCGTGTGTCATTGACTTGTTATGAATACAAGTTTAGGGTATGATACCCCATTTTATCTTTGAGAAGATTCTTGTGATATTGATTAATCTCTTGTTGATTATCATTTACATACTTATAGTAGTATGCCATTATGGTTATTACATGTTCATGCCATGTCTTTTATTTTGTACCATATCATCTGATATTTATAGCTAGACTGATCCGTTTATTATTTTCTTATAAATAATACTTGGGTCAGACCGAGATGTTACAGGTGCTTCTGCTTGTCTTCTCTTCCGGGGTCTATTACTCTGACTTTTGGCTAACTACTTAGATTAATTGTTTTTGTTGTACACATTTGAGATATCGACTCATTGATGTATTCTTTTGTATAGCACATGTTGCTATTCTTTTGTATTATCGTGGATCTTTCTGACCACTACTCTGATGTACACTTTCATGTGTTATATATTCATATCTTTTTCCGCCTTTGTGATATGGATGTCTGTGACTGATTTATGTTATGATTATTTCTATGTTTGTTTCCGAAGATTATATATAGCCACTGTGTGATAGCTTTGAGTTTGTATCGGTATGTCGGATTTCCTCCTTAAATGATATGCATTCTATACTATCTGACATATCGGTGCTCGCACAAAGAAGTTACACGGATGGTCGCTCCTCAACAGCCTTATTCTCCGTGCTAGTCGACAGCATTACACCGTAGTGTTCTGGGCTAGCGTGGGTATAGAGATGGGGCGTCACAACCACAACCTCACTCGAGCATATGGATTTGAAGATTTCATCAAAACAAGTTCAACGAACATACATTCAGGATATTTAGTTGAGTGTAGCGATAGATTTTAATTTTTATAAGGAGAGGCCATTTTCATGTTTACCGTGTTTCATTTTTTTATAGAGAAGAAAGAAACAAAGTGTTCCTATTTTGTTTTATCCGTGCATATATACATATAAAAACCCAATTCCTTCCAAGTTAAGGAACCCAAAGTCAATTACTTAAAGTAAAAGTAAACCAAAAGCAACAAACAAAACATATGGCCAAGATTGAGTTGTGTTCCTTTTTCTAAGTGTTGAATTTGGTTTATACCAATATTTCCGGCACTTCGTTACACAGGATTTCACTTGTGTACGAACCTCGAATGGTAAAAGAAAAATATGCTTATGCACAAAAACATGACATGATCCCAAAACAATAATAAAACACACTAGTTAACTTATTCTGTGTAGTTTCAAAAATATCGGCGTTTGCCGTAAAATGCGTCAAACGAAAATTTAATTATTTACCAAATTAAAGTTTATGAAAAAATATTATAAATTCATTTAAAAATACATCATTAAAATCAAGTCATTTTATTAACAATTGATTTTCTCTTTATTTATTCGAACAATTTACTACTGTTTAATTTCTTTTTTTAACACTACGCTTTTCGAGCTCTCACGATCACACAACACGTCTTATCGTCATGAAACTTGTCGGTATACATCGCCTCAGTATTCCGGTTTAGTTGGCACTAGTTTCATCAAAATCCAAGACAGTGCTTGGGAATGATAATTTCAAAAGTTAATAAAAAAGAACTATTATTGAAATAAGTTTAATCACTTTAATTATAAATTAAAAGTTTACCATCATTATTTATTAATTAAAAGGAGCTAAATATGGTTATTAAATCCATTTAATTAATACCAAATTCACAATTCAAATATTTAATCAATGTCTATATTTGAATATTTTGAAAACCAATTATTTAAATATTTAAAACTAATTAAATATTCAAAATCAAAACAATATAATTTCAGGATGTTACATTCTCCCCCTTTTAAAAGAATTTCATCCTCGAAATTCCCAAAAGAAGAAAATGTCTCCAAACCCTTAAGGTTTAAAAAAACTATTAATTAAAATGAGTTATTAAATCTTTAAAGTTCTTTATATTACGGAAAATTTTGACAGCACCTCATTTGCTCAGCTAGATCCGAAAAACTACAACTCTCCATAACTGGTCTAAATCAACAAAAGAAAACAAAAGCCAAGTGGCCTCCTATATCTGGGGCGTAAAATCATCAATCAATCACCAATTTCTAAATCTACCATGTACCTCTTTTGCGTTTGATTTTTAGGAAGCAATTTACAATCTCAATGTGAATGCAGGTGCGCAAGCTATCCAATAGTGATTTCTCGCTTCCCTAAACCTATCTTATACTTACATAATTCAAAAGAGAACCATGCTGAGAAAAGAACAATACACAAGCTATTTCTATCATAAGCAATAGCAACATAAACAAGATAACAATCATATGCAACAAAAGTATAGAGAATACTCTGTAGTAAAATACTAAGCATCCGATCTTTTCAAAAGATAAATTTAGAACTAAATGCCGGGTTTTTATATTTAAAATATCTTTTCAAATTCCTCCTAAGAGAAATATATCAAAACAAAAATCAATTATGACAAGGAGGGTGCTCCTCCTACCGAAGCATGGTATAACTCTAAAATTAAAACAATAGGGAGCATCCAGTGGTATTCCGGTTTCTCCTAGAACAACAACTAGAGAAAACAAATATACCTGGCGAGTCTTTCAAATTAGAAAACTCCCAGTCACCCAATTTTAGCCATAACTAAATATTTGAAAAATCACTTCATATAAATCTTCTTCAAATATTGTAAAATAATAATACTTCACCAAAGCTTTCAAAATAATATTATTATTTCTTTTACAAATTATTTCGAAATCACTTTTCAAAAGCACAAGGATTTAAGTCCTAATAAACAACAACTTTATAAACCATAGTCTAAAAATCACACTATCAATCAAATCAAATTCCATAAGGAAATAAAATAACACTTAACATTATTTTAAATACTAAATGACTAACAAATAATATTTATAATTTTTCTTAGGTTTACAAATTTCTCGATCGTCCAAGGATACAGATAATTTCCCAAGTGTACCATTACGCTCATCAGCCTTTGGTTATTACTTAGAAGATTATCCACACTTCCTCAAACAAAATTGAAAGTCACTTCCCAAACTTTCCTAAGTCATAGAACAAAGCGTACAAATAGAGTTAAGCCATATGATACACATAAATCATCTGTACGCAATATATGATCTGACTATTTGCTTGGATACATTAACTTTACTTCCAAACTAGTATCGCTCACTCAACCTTCTTAGTGTGGACTCCAATCAGGTTCCTTGATTAGAAACCTCCATTCTCCTTGTGTAGCCATATACTATGATAGAAATCCTCAGTATCGTATCAAGAATCCAAATCAAGTGTAGGCCGATAAGAATCAAGTGAGAAATCCTTTTTGGGACCGGCGTGAATTACCTCGAAGTTATTATATCGAATCTTAGATCAAGAATCATGCGAATAAAATGATCTAAGTGTAACTTACATACTTAATTCGACTAGTTTCTTAACTAAACCAATCACTTTCTAAATCATTTTCATTTTCACCTACAGTATTTCATTTAATACTAAAATTATTTACAAATTATTCCATAAATTTTCACTTAAGTTTTCAAACATTTTATAAAGACTCATCTTTATGAAACATGAATCAAAAACTTACTCCAATTTTATTTACTTGTGTAATACTCTTATAAATCCTAAGAGTACACACAAAATGTCAATTTTATTTTATTTATTTTTATTACTTTTTTATTTTTTATTTTTAAAATTCAAATGGAGGCCTAAATAAAATATGGGTCTTTAAAATTGAGTTGACTACTCCGACTTCTTTTCCTATCCGGTCCAGTAAGTAGCTAAGAAGAGTAAGATGCTGGTATTTAAACTCAATCCTAGAATCTACTTTCCTTAGGAATTCCTAAGGTAAAGATGTTTATTAGTCGGCCCAATAATGTCAAATAGTTTATGAGACTTAAATGTTTAAAAAAACCATGGTTTTAATAAAACAATGCTTATTAAAACCTTTCTATTCAACTTAACCCATAAAAAAATTGAGTTAAATTATCTCTTCTCTATCCAAGAGTTTAAAATTCATTTACCAAAACATTCTAACACTTTTTATTTTAAATCAGTTTCTTTTAGAAAACTTAAGAACTAAATACCCGGATTTTATTTCCAAACCCTTTTTGAAATTATACTAGATATATTTTTATATATTAAATAACTTCAACAATTTATTCACTAATACTCACTTTGGATTCGTTCGGATTCAAACTCATTTTGATCGCACAATGATAAAGAGAATAATTTACTAAGTTCACTACAACATTCACCTAATCAACATTCGATCGTCACTTAGAAGATTATTCGGATCATCATAAAACTAATCGTGGTATGTTCGCCGAACTATCCAAAGAAAATACATCTTTCTCAAATATTCTCTTTGAAATATTTATACTTATAAATACTTTTAAGTAATACCGAGATTTAAATTTTCAAAAACTCTTTATAAAGCATATAAATCATTTTATATACCATACTCATATAAAATGTATCTTTAAAAATCATCTTGTATATTACAATAACTTTCCTTTATTATAATAAACTTTTCACAAATTTTTATCCTCTAAATTTCTTATCTTCCTATTTAGATTATACTAAACAATCTAATAAAAGATGACTTTTAACTTAACATTTTCACCAAATATCTTATAGTCAAATCGTGAAGCTTAATTCACAAGGGGTGAAAGTGTGTATGGATCGTGTATTTATATCTTAACACGCAAGTGTAATAAAAAGCTAACTTATAACTACCAGAGTAAATTAAATAAAAGTAAAGAAATAATCACACCAGAGTTTTTATACTGGTTCGGACCTCCCGTCCTACGTCTAGTCCCGAAGCTCCCCTTCGGTTTTAAACTAGTAAACAACCCTCGCTTTGCTCGGAGGAATAGGCTTGATACAGAAAGTTTCTTGATAAATATGTGTTCTTGGAAATGCTGATTTTGACTGCACAATACAAATCTTCCTATAACCTCCTTTGAGTAGTATGTGTATGTGAGGCTTTGATTTTAGGAAGAAATAAGAATGGTGTATTGATTGCTTTTAGAGATCAAAGTATTCAAAGTGTAAAGAGAAAGGGATTCAGAAAATTCAAGTGATTTTGTTTCTCAAAAACTTTACATATTTATAGGTATTAAAGAGTTTTCTTGAGGAGTAACATCCTTTAGTATGTTCTATTTCGGTCTAAGGGTTGCAATCTTTGAGGAAGAAGAGATGCAGTGAAAAGATGTGGATGCAACCATTAGGATGAAGTAAGTGGCTATTCATATTTTTAGCCCGTTACCCAGTTCTGACGTCTGGGATAAAGTTCAAACATCTGTCTAGTATATATATTTTAACCAATGAACTTAGTCAGACGTCTGAGATAAAATTCAGATGTCTGTCTGTTTATAAAAATTTTAGTCGGAGAACATAGTCAGACATCTGACTTATTTGGAATGACGTCTGATGCCCGTGCATTTCTAAAACTAAATAGTGAAAATCTTGTAAAAAAATTGATGTGCAATTTTGTGTAAAAAACTACTAAAGGAGATTTTACAAACCATCTATCTATGACTATAACACACTATAATAGCTTTTCTAATACCAATAATTCTTTTCTTCTACTATTCATCTTCAAGTCGTGCTATTGTGAATTCTCAAAGCATTTACCTGCAAATAGATGGAATATATTGTATGTGTATGATTGTATAGTTGTTGTCATCAAAATCATAGAATAGAGGTTCTAACAAGGGCTTCGTTTTAATATACTTACAATTATCAAAACAATAAATGCCCATAAACTGATCGAGCATAAATTAACAAACAACATGCAAAAGTCAATGCTCCTAAACTAACCGAGCATAAATAATCAAACAACAATGATAATAAATAAATATTATCATTTTGAAACAAACAAACACAACACAAATAACAATATAAATTTGAAAATTATTTCTTTACATATATAAAATATATAATCCTAGGTAAAGTATTTCATTTATCAATTTTCAAAAATCAATAACGTGTCTGTTTTCCTTATTCAAGTGTTTAGAAATCCCAATCGACACTGTGGCGTCTCGCGTCTTGATCAGAATTAATAAACAACTCAACTGACCAATTAACAAAATATGTTTTTATAGCAATAAAAAGTACACACTCGTACATAATACTCTCAACTCATTCTAGGGCGTTACTTACCCTATCTCTAATGATTTTACCCCACCAAAGCCAAGGTTCTTGCTTAACCTTCAGCTCTGATACCTAATGTAACAACCTGCCTTTTCGCTTATCAAAAGTCAGCACCAAATACATCCACGGTATTCTAATGCCGAACATCTAATTGCTTAGAAAGCGGATTGTCAGGGTAAAATAAAAGAAAAATGAAAAGAATAGGGGGAAACAGAATCTCACAGCGGAACGACAACATATAATATAACAAAAGATAGTAAAAACAATCACTCTAAAATATGTAGTATATCAAAGTTCAAAACAAACCTCATCAACCTGGATAGTTATAACTTCTTGACCTTACAATTGCTAATGGGTATACATAATAATACAGCAGAAATAAAAATGCTACGGTAGTTGAACTTCCAGCTTAGCTCCATAAGCTCCATGTCCCATCGACGAAAACTTAGAAAAATACTCGGTCTAACGCGAGCAGTATAATAAAATAACCTCTGGATCAGTCTGGAAATCCAACATCAGAAAACTCATGTAATATGATGAACATATAATAATTCTATGAGACCAAACCGCCGAGGCAGCGGGTTTTACCTCACAAGAACAACATCCATAGATGAAAGAATGTAAACAAGTGGAACAAAACCAGACTTGAAAGAATGGAAACAAATAATTGAACATCGAAAAGAGCTCCAGGCACCTCTTGGTGCAATTAAGAAAATGATTCAAAGATTTGAATCAAATAAGGAAAAGGAATTTTCTAACAATGATAAGGAGGGTGCACCCCCTCATCGAAAGTATACCTCTAGAAATATACTTAAGAACTACGATGGTTTTCGGAAACCTCCAAACCGGACCCCGCCAACCTTATCAAGAATCCAAGTATTTCACATCTCAATGCACATAAAATCGAAACCAATTTAGAGTAAATGTGAAAATACCAAAATGGAAGCAACCCTATATAGCTTGGCCCCCACTCGCTTTTTTGTTTTAGTCATTTTCAATAATGGATATCAACGCTCAAAACAATAGATCGTCTTGCTAGATGAAATACAAAGTAGATATTAGAATCGAAATCAATAGTCAATAAATCAACTATCGAAAGTAACAAAATGATTGTATATGGAATTTTAATTGCATACACATACCACCAATAAATGAATAAATTTTAAAACATTTGACTCACACTTATGTTTGATTTTCACTAACAAATATTGGTAAAACACTTTAAAAACACCCTTTTAAAAATATTCTTTTCAAGAGCTAATTATATTTCTAAGTGTATTGAAAAGAAGGGTCAAAAACAAATGTCATTAGAACATTGTTCACAATAAACCAAGACAATTTACACTTAGCTTTATTTTCAAATAATTCCTCTTAATAGATTTTCTCATTTATACACTATCATTTATAAATTTCAAACAACATTTATTATCCAGGAAGATAATAGATCAATTAAAATGCTTTTACAAATTTAAAACAAATGTTAATCATCCTAAAAGTTAATTTATATAATTCTTTTATAAATTTAAAGCCATATTAATTATCCCAAAAGACAATTAATCTAATTGGTAACTCCTTTACTAAATCAATCAACTAACTTTAACCACCTTTATTAAATTAGTTAATTGACTTTAATCACTCTTATTAAAATAGTTAATTAACTTTAAAACACTTTTATTAAATCAGTTGATTAGCTTTAAACGTCATTAATAAATTTATTAAATTAACTTTATTACAGTTAAATAATAATTAAGAATATATTTAAAACCTCCAATTCTTTTCGAATACTTATACAGTCCTTACAAACCTATTTGGAAAGAATTTATAAAATATATAAGATATATAAACTTTATGAATTTAAATGACATTAATTATCTCGAAAGATAATTAAATCCAATTTATAACCTTTTATAAATTTAAAATGACAATAATTATATCGAAAGAAAATTAATTAAGTTTATAATCTCTTTATAAATTTAAAACAGCGTTAATTATCCCGAAAGATAATTAATTAAATTTATAACTTCTTTTATAAATTTTAACCAACACTTATCCTTTATTTTCAAAATTCTCCAAATACTTGAAAATATAGTTTAAACAACTTTCAAAGTGCAAAAACACGACCAAACATTTATTTTGTAAAAATACAAGCTCAAGTTTAACACACAACAAGGGTTTTAAGGGGATGATATGTAACGATTCGGGTTTTGCCCGCTCAAAAATCGACATCCGTACTTCACATTGTACTAGAATGCCGCAGATTCGACCGTTCAAATCCGATTCGCCGGAGCTATAACACAATTAAGTAAACAACACAGCGGAAAAGAAAAAGAATATAGATATACAACATCTGATACAATATCCAGATACAATGATATCTATATACATCAGAGATATGATACCACAAATAGCAGCGGAAAGAAAATAGATAACACCAGATGATTAGTCAGAGAGACTGACTCCAAAATGATCTTCAATGTCAAGCTCGAACCACAAAGAGAAGCAAGTGCAGTCCTGAACTCCAAATACTGAACTAGCTCCAGATAATCTACTAAACCTGAATGTTTGAGAAACCCAACTCTAGACTGCCCGTGTGGAAAATTGTGGGCACCCAGAGTTTAGGGAAGGAACAATAAACTCCAGGTCAGTCGTGGGACTGGTGTGAGCAACAAAAACAGTTTATCTTTAAAACAAACACAACATAACTTTAAATATTGAAAACCGTAATGCTTTTTGGAAAATGAAACTACCATAAGACCTCCCGCCACACACACAATGCAAACGCAGAATTGGAGGAGATTTCTTCTTATGATAGTCAAAGATGCTTACTACGTAAAATCATCTTGATATTATTATTAGTGCATAGTGCAGAAAACATTTCGAAAGTATAATATTAATCTTAGCCAACATACGACCAGTATCGTATGCCTACTATAGCTACCATCTAAACAGTGGTGACCACCGTACGTAAATGGCAGGTTCTACAACTAAAACCGTACAAGTTCCGTATTGGAGAAATGGATTTCCAACAAATGGTCAGGCTAAGGAACTTCCTTCTGTCGCATGGGATCGTCTTTGGCGGGACATCCCGAGAGACAAACTGCTCTCTGCCAACAAGGCCGGGTTACCCCTGTAACAGGTAACTCACGAATATGCCACCTCCCGGTCCTTTGGGACCTTTATCCGAGGCCTCGGTAACCAACATCACACATAATAAATAAGTGTATCCACATGAGTAAGTATCTGGGCTCCATACCATGATACCACCCCTTTCCAGAAGGAAATGACATACCTTAAAGGGCGCGACCCTCATAACCTTGCTGCAACATTCCTGTTTCGACCATTTCCGGGGAGTGAGGTCTGACGAAGTCTCGTCCACAAAGCTACGCTTTTTCAAAAAGCCACGCTTTGGGTCAACAGATGATCAACCTATGATCACAAAGATAAATGATCAAACAAATGATCATATCACAAATGATCAAACACTGATCATCACACAGCAACACTCAGCATGTCACATTACCAAATTAGGATATATCGCTGATAACTTTCAACTACATAACCTTTGAGCTCGTACGTCTCAGAGAAGGGTGTTAAGCTAAGAGAATAAATTCTCCACCACCAACAGAAATGTATTTGAAAGAAATCTGCTTTATATTTCAAAGTGTAATGTCAGACATGTAACCATACAAGTCTGTTCCGGGTTCGAACAGAACCGAAGGTACTTCTCACAAAGCCCTTGCACATCCAGATAATTTTCAAACCACGTCCGGACTTCCCATCACAAAAGAGTGATATAAATCTCTATACCGGCGCGACTCAGTGCAGAGACATTCGACAAGTTGTCCTTTCATTTTCGAAAATATCCGGTCTTCAACACCGGTCTTCAAATGCTATCCATATACGACGTATCACTATTCGGAATGGGTTATATGACACAAAGGTCCTCTCCCGGCTAAACCGAATAATGTGCGCAATATTTTAAAAACATATGATATTGGGATTTCAATTAAGTCACAACTTAAATCCAAATTTCCTTTTCAAATGGTTTAACAAATTACCATTTTCAAATCTTTAAACAAAAAGATTCATTTTAACAACCTTCAATGGTTTAAAACAATTTCCACACTTTAATCTTTTGGAACAAAAGACTCATTCATAGATTTTCCAAATTAATTTCCATTTCAATTCAACTCGTTAAATCTTTAAATCAAAGATTTAACTTATAGCTTTTAAAACAATTCCATTTCAAATGGTCTAAACAAATCATCATTTTAAATCTGTTTAAAAATAAACAGATTCAATTCATAGTTTTCAAAAAGAATTCATTCATAACTTGGAAAATCCATTTTTCAATTCAATCTTGAAATTCCTTTAATTAAACTGGAATTTCATTTCTTATCTGAAAGCTTTTATCATTTGAAAACAAACAGTTTTCATTTTGGAAATCTGATTCATTTATACGAGTTAAAGTTCTTGGGTTAAATCCAAATTCTCAAAATTTTACATTTAAAATGGTTTGAATTCATATAAACACATTAATAAGTTGAATAGCCTTTTTAAACCCTAGTTCCCAAATCATAGAATTCAATTTCAAATATTGAATTCAAATTTAAATCAAATTATTTAAATTTTCAAAACTCGATTAAGTTATCCAAAATAACTTTTATCTTTGAAATTCCATTTCAAAAACTTTTCACTTTAAACCCAAATTTCAAATTTCAAAATCAATTGAAATTAAAATTTCAATTTCAAAAACATCAAATTTAAATTATCTGTGACTTAACCGATTTCCACGTGAAATCCATATTTGTGTGTGTAAAAGTGTAGTCCAGGGGTTTCACACACAATAGTGCACATCATACAATCATCACAGATCAAAATACAGAATATAGTTGATAAGCGATACAAACTATAACGCCTATCATATAGATCACAGATATATATCACAGATAAGTAAATTACAGTTCACAACATAAATCAGGATGTATCACCAAGCATCACAAATCAGGGATATCAAATAATTCAAATCATCCAATATAATCCAAGCATTCATAAGTAAGGTCAATTAATTGTCTGATTAATTCAAATCAGATTAATTTCTTATGAATAAATTTCTAATCCTGATTAATTAATATTAATTAATTACAAATCATTTTGATTAATTCTTACTTTTTAATTATCCTATAAATTTAATGACTTACAAATCATTAAATTCTAATTAATTTCTAAGATAAAACTTCATTCATATTAATGATTTAATTATCATTAATAAAGTATTCCAAACAATTTACTTCCAAATTTATTTCAAATTTCATCTTTAAAATTTAAGATTTAAAAATGAATTCAAATTTATCTTTAACAAAACAATTCAAACTGGATTTATTTATATATAAAAACTTGATTTATTTTGGAATTTAAAACTGTTTTTATATTAATTTTTCCCAGACCCGAGTAAATCCCTGTTTTACCCGAGCTATTCCCCGAGCTAACCCAACTTTTCATCTGCTTCGAGTCCATCCCTCGTTTTCACGTGCTTAACCCCGAGCCCCTATCTTCTTCCCCAACATAAAAAAAAACATAGTTGCACAAAACTTCAAGCGTGCACGTGCACATCATCACGCCGTCGTTCTGGCGAACTCCAGCACCTCCAACAAGTCGTAATCGACCACCCTATCTACCTCGAATCAACTAACAACTCGATCATGCCTTCGTTCAAAATCGAGCATAGCTCGAGAGACTCGAACCCAGACAACCATAAACTGGACCACCTGAAAACGTCTCATCCTCCCACCTCTGGCCATTAGAGGCTCAGCGCCACCGGCCACGGCATCGCCACCCGCCCCGACTCCTTTTCCCAAAACCACGCATCACTCGATGCTCCACCACGATCGCGTTGATCAAAGAAATAGCTACAGAGAAAATTAGGTTTAAAAACTAATTTCGATCGCCACCGTCACCTCCGAAGACGTGACCATCTCCGATTATTTTTCCTACCACCGTGGTAAGCTCCTCCACCTCCTCGACCAACCTCGACTACCCTAGTCCACCATCGCGCCGGAAATTGGTCAATTTCCCTTTCCCGTTCATTCGCAAACTGCTCCATACATACTCAATTTAAAATCATCATTCTGGTTTTAAAAATCCTTCCTTCATATGTAAATTCAAGAAATGGACTCAAATCAACAATTCATGATATTCGAATTTTCATATTTGAATGCTTTCTACTGTAAATTTGGTTTTACAGTGCCTATTTTCCACTACCACCCTTTAACAGTTTCCAAGCTCTGATCTTTAGTTTTAAACAATTTATTTAATTAAATTTCTGAGTTAAATGTTTTTTATATGAAGAGTATAAACCATTGTTTGCTTCTTTTCCCTTAGAAACATGGAAAAACTTGAAGAACATCATGAGACAGAGCATCTAGTAAGTAACAAACATCACAGCATAGTATATAACAATACAATATTTTTATATGAACCAATTATTGAAGATTAAATTTTAAAAGGTAGGTTTACTCACTGGTGAAAACAAAGGAGTCTAGGAAAGACAAAGTTGCTCACCTTTAAAATAGAAGACAGAGCACATTTTTTTTTTGAAAACAGCCTGGTCTTTTACAACTGGAAAATGCTTGGCTTGATCTTCCTGTATCATCTAGCTTGCCTTTGATGTTGATGATGTTTAAGTGGTAAAAATGGAAAGCTTGCTATGACTCTGGGTTTTGAACATGATTTACAGATCTAGTTTTTGAAACTTTTAAAAACTGGAAGGCTAAGTTTTTCTTTTGAAAACGAAAAGAAATAGGGAGAGATTGATATATAGAATATGTTTACAGATTATATTATTAGATGGGTACAAGCTTTGTTCAGAGATTTTTTTCCATAGGGGGCTAATATGATCTAGTTTGTGTACTAGAGATGTTTAACATTAAATGCTTGCCTCCTTATGTCTACACTTATACTTTATTTTAAATCTCGAATGTACTTATATCTTTGTACATGTATTTTTCCAAGTGTACATCCTGTACAAACATGCATATCTATTTTCTTTGTCTTGCAGCCTTATCTACAAACAAGCATATCTAGTTTATTTACTGTACAAGCATTTATGAAGATACCTTTCCTTTTATACTTTGTTTTACACTTTCCTTTTTACAATTACTTACAGCCGTGCAACATGCACATATATTTTTACTTTTATACTTTGCTTTACAACCTTGTTTTAGTGTTATCTTTGTAATATAGACAAGTCCTTATAGTTAACTAGTTATTGTTTGTTTCTACTTACCTATTCATGCTTTATGAATAAATATGTTACTAGTTTTATATTTTTGAAATACAAGTAACTTCTATTTGAATTTTAGTTTACTTCTATCATTATTTTTGTTTCATTTATTCCATTTGTTATAATTTAACTCTAATAAAAATTATCTTATTTTCATTAATGTTATTTAAATTCAAATTATCATCATTTCTAAATTTTAAACTCTTTTATTTATCTGGTATCCAAAGTATATATATATACATACATTATTTAAATTTAAATGATTTAATATATTTTCTATTTGTATCGGGGAAACTCGCTCCATTTATAATTAATTTTACAAATTTTTTTTTCAAAAATTCATTTAATTATCAATTTAAATAAATTAAAAATCTGAGGTCGTTACATGATATTTCATAAGTGACGGTATAACGATAATCGCTATAACGATACTTACACAAACCAAACAGAATGTCACAAATATTTCAACCAACATCAATATAAGCAACATAAGAATATGAGTCGGATGCATATGACAGTAAATTATTAATGGCAAGAAACACCTTAGGGTCTCTCTATAAAAGTTCCCTGCAAAATAATGGTTATTGATGCAAGTCGCTTTTCAAGAGGGAATTCAAATCCAAATAAACAATCAAACTTTAGTAACAAACATTTTATTATCAATAATCAGTAATCAACGATTAACATACCATTTATTAATTAACTTAAAAAACAATCTTTTTACTTTGTAAGCATAGAATGGTGATTTATTCTGCTTGTTAGATGTCCAAAGATCTATTCAATTTAATTATAGCAGAATAGTGTTTTATTCTGCTAAGTAGATTTTACGAACAAAGTATGGCTAATTTAACTACGTTAAACGTAATTAAATTAAATCACTATAATATATCATTAACTTTTATTTCATTAGAACTATCAACTATCACCAAGCATTCAATAACAATATGTATCGACACGGATATTATACAGTTTATTTGGAGGTGAGTAAACTCACCGAAACTCAGTTGATGCTTTCGCATTCCATTTTGGTCTAAAATCGAATGGCGTTTGATTTTATTCTAAAATTCTACTAGCACCAATTTCAACGAATCCAACTCCAATGCGTAGATAACGTCGATACAAGTCCAATGCAAAAGACTGCGTCCAAATCAGATCTCGTATGCAATAGTTATTGAATTTAATAGGAATTCAGATTAAATAATTAATTAATTACTTAATTAAACACTTCATCACCATTTTAATTTTAAATCCTCCTTCCCCTAAAATGATTCCTGGTTCTGCTTGTAGAAGAACACGCCATCACCATGCCTTTCCTACACCACCATACGAACTATGGTCCACTAAATCTCATACAACTAGTGTCGTTCTTCAAGTTGAGCGATGAGAAACCTATTGGCGCCCACCATTTCGCCTCCACACATCCCATCACCAATGCGATTTCCGCTTCACCTCTCCTACGTACAAGTTATGCGTTCCTTACTAGGTCACCGGAGTTTAGGTTGATGGTATGGAAAGGTGCGTGTCATAAAGAGGAGTACAATGACACTCTCAGTTTGGACTATCGTCGGCTAAATTGTCAAAACTTCTAGCCCTATTTTCATACTCATGTCGAACTTCACCCTGACTTCGACTGTAGATTTGAAGATTTCATCAAAACAAGTTCAAGCAAAGCTACTTTCAGGATATTTAGTTGAGTGTAGCAATAGATTTTAATTTTTATAAGGAGAGGCCATTTTCATGTTTACCATGTTTCATTTTTTTTTTGAAATAGTACTTTATATACAACATGTCATTGGGACAACATATCATATGTTAATAAACATTCAAATCACGCTACGTAAGTTTCAAACTTGTGACCTCTCGCACCAAAGCCGAATCACTTAACCACTTGGACAATGGTGCTTGTCACTGTGTTTCATTTTTTTGCAAAGAAGAAAGAAACAAAGTGTTCCTATTTTATTTCATCCATGCATATATACATATAAAAACCTATTCCTTCCAAGCTAAGGAACCCAAAGCCAATTACTTAAAGGAAAAGTAAGCCAAAAGCCACAAACAAAAGATGTGGCTAAGATTGAGCTGTATTGCTTTTTCTAAAAGTGGAATTTGGTTTCTACCAATATTTCCACAACTTCGTTACACAGAATTTCATTTGCATACGAACCTCGAATGACAAAAAAATATATATACATACAAAAATGTGACACAATCTCAAAACAAAAATAAAATAGATTGGTTAAATTATTCTGTGTAGTTTCAAAAATACTGATGTTTGCTGCAAAATGTATCAAACGAAAATTTAATTATTTTTCAAATTAAAATTTATGGAAAAATTCTATAAATTCATTTAAAAGTACGTCATTAAAATCAAGTCATTTTGTTAACAATTGATTTTCTTTTTATTTATTTGAACTATTTACTATTATTTCAATTTCTCTTTTTAAACGCTATGCATTTCGGGCTAGCAAGATCACAAAATACGTCCGATCGTCATAAAACTCATCAGCGTACAACATTTCATTATTCAGGTTTCGATGGCACTAGTTTCGTAAAAATCTGTGACAGTGCCCCGAAGTGATATTTTCACAAGTTAATAAAAAAGAATTATTATCAAAATAAGTTTAATCACTTTAATTATAAATTAAAATTTTACCATTATTATTTATTAATTAAAAGGAGTTAATATGGTAATTAATTCATTTTAATTAACATCTAATTCACAATTCAAATATTTAATCAATCTCTATATTTGAATATAAATTATTTATATTTTGAAAACCAATTATTTAAATATATTTAAAATTAATTAAATATTCAAAATCAATACGATAAAATTCTGGGATGTTACAGCCAATTAATTATAAAATTAAAATATAGTCAATTAATTCCTTCTAATTATTTTCACAAGTAGAAAAAGTTAAAACCCAATGCACGAGGCTCCCGCACGATAGTTGGCTCTAAGAAGATTGATAGTATACGCAGACTTTCCCTCTCATTGCAAAGTGGTTGTTTCCAGACTTGAACCTGGATGCCCAGATCATCATGCGGGTGACCTAACCGTTGCGCCAAGGCTCAACCTTTATTTTCACAAGTAATTCTTTAAAATTAATATATTTTATGTGTATACTCCATAAGTAGTTTTTTTTGAAACTGAATACTTAGATGGTAGTAATTTCTTTACATTAGAGATAAACTTATTTATAATGATCATAAACAAATTACTTTTAAATAGGTAGGATAATATTGAACCTTTTACCATGTAATTTTAAAATTAATAGATTTTATGTCCAGTGGTTTGAATCACGCACTACGCAGAATTAGAACTTATGACCTCGTGTACCAAAACGACAGTGCCTATCTACTAGGGAAGTGGTGCTGGACATTTTATGGTGATATTGTTATCCGGCATTTTGACCCGGCTATATCCGAACTGATTGGACAAGTTAGACTCGACTGTGATCAAGGCCAGTAAGTCCAGGGCGATGATTGTGGGATCCAGAAGTCAAGTACAGATGGTAATATGAAGCTGTGATCGAATGGGATCAAGAGATATCCTATACAGGACGTTCTAAGTGTGAAATATAGTTCAATATAGAAAAGGGATCGTCGATAATCACTCTCAATCATAGGGATCTATCTATTTTAGCCAAACAAGTGCAACTCATGGAAAACAATTAATATCTCGAGATCCATAAGTCCAATACATATGAGACTTTGAGAGTAAGATGTGGGGACCCTAGGAAGTCTACCACAAGGATCGCACCTTAAAAGGACTAAGTAAGTGGGATTGGCCCTCTTCCCTCCATAAATGCATAATTGATTGTTCATTTTTGGGACTTTTACGCTGCTTGTTGCTTTGTACTCTATTGTAACTAAGTATTTTCATCTGATCCCTATTGTGCTCAGTTGACAAAGTGATTAATAAAGCTATCTATTCAAAGTGGACGTAGGCAAACAACGTCGAACCACTATAAATCGTTGTGTTCTTATTATTGCTTTGATTTTCTGTTATATAATTGCTTGTTTCCTATGTTTTTATTTTATATTCTTCATGTCATGACCCACTTTTCCATACAGTTCGAACGGACACTTTAGCACACTTGTCCCGTCCAAATTGAATAGAAAGGCAGATAGTAAGGAAAAGAAAGTAGAAAGAAGATAGAAAGAAATTAGAACAACACAGAATCTCACAGCGAAAAACGAATAATCTATAATATAGGACAAACTTTATATAAAACAAAACTGCAATTAATATATATACAGACATCAATCAGAGTATACCGACCTATTCAGCACAGACAGTTATAACACCGGTCGTTACAATTGCTGATAAACACAACTAAAATGCAACGGAAAATAATCATCTACGAGAATACGACCCTGGGCCTCCAGCTCCACTCCTGAAGTTCCAATCTTCCAACTTAACCTGGAAATATGCTCGGTTTGACCTGAGCATATAGGAAAAACCAGGCCCGGGTCAGTCTGGTAAAACAAGCATGAGAAAACACACTCAATTTGAATTCTTAAAGTTATCAAATCCTTTGAAAATCAAAGGTATCTCGTAAGACCACACCACACATAAACACGACGGGTTTTTACCTTACGATAACCAAAACATTTCATATCAAATCCTTTGATATTATAATAGTGCCTAAGTACAAATACTTATTCAAATGGTTGAAATTGTTACATTAATTAAATTCCAGCATATTAGGCTCTACAATCAAAACCGTAAAGGCATGTATTAGAGTTTGGATTCCATACGGATGACTAGGCACTGGGGTACCACCTGTCATAGTACACGTCTAGAAATAGCGTACCGAGGACCACGCCGGGATCCCCTGCAATACAAGACTGGACTATCCCTAATCTGGATAGACCGAATAAACTATCACCCCGGGTGTTCCCACCCTCTCTGAGCTCCTTCCATGTACCGTAGTGATAAAAAGATATCCGAGGTTAACTAGAAAGGTGATAAATATATCCTACTTAGGTGCGACCCACTTAGCCTTGCTGCATCTCCCCTGATTTTCAGTTATTCCTGGTTGATGAGGCTATAGGCTATGATTACCTTTTTAAGGAATTTTCACTTAGAATACTCATTGTCCTCCAACAACAATGTGCTGATAGCATTGATCCATACAAATCCGTTCTGGGTCCGAACGGAACCGAAGGCACTATTCCTACTATATCCGCTTTGGAATCATCCTCAGGATTAGTAGCGATTAGCCCTTGCACTTCCATGCTCCATCTTTGTAACGACCCGTATTTTTAACACTTTAAAAATACGAATTAAAATGAAAATTTTGGATAAAAATCCGAAGGAAATAAAATTTTGTGTTGTTAAATGTAAATTACAAGTTAAAATACAAAACTGAATTCTGAAATAACTTATTTGTAAATTAAATACGGATGTTAACTTGTAGTGAATGTAAATAATGGATTGAATTTGATTGTAAACCAAATTGGTTATGATTGTAAACAAAGAATAATTAAAATGGTAGATTTAATAATGGAAGTTTATGTTATTGAAACTAATATAAATAAATGTAACTTAATATTATAGTTGATTGAAAGCAGATAATGACTGAAACTGTAATTCGATAAAGATGTTAACTTGTAATTGAACGTAAGTAAAGATTTAAATTTGAATGTAACAAGTAATTGAAATGAATTGAATTGGATTTTAAACAACGAAATAAATAAAATGTTACATTTAATATTGAAGTTATAATATTGAAATCAACGTAAATGAATGTAATTTAATATTACTGTGAATTTAAATAAGATGATAACTGTAGAAAATGGAAGTAAATGAATTATAAACCATTGATAATAATGTATAAGTAAATGGTTGATTCAATAATGAAAGTGTAAATCGAAATAAAAGAATTCATTTGGAATTAAATAACTTGAATTTGAATTACAATATAATTGAAGGCTGAATCTAATATAATCTTTTATATTGGATTTATAATGGAAAACTTCATTGTAAAAGATTGTTAATTACTGTGAAATTTAAAAATAGGATTTGTGAACAATTGAAATTTGATTTAAAAGTTAATAATTTAAAATTGGGAATTTTATATTGGAATTAAACAGTCGAATAATTTATTTTTCGAATATTGGATTTAATTAGGCAATTAAATCGATAATTTAATAAGTTAAATTTCAGAAATAATTGAAAATCGAGTTGAATATGATTGAAAATGATTTGTAAAATTTTATCTTATCATATTGGAGTTATAAGAATGTTATAGAACTTTTAAAATTAATTTTTGAGTTAATTTGCGAAAATTGAATATTTTAATATTTAATTATCGATTGTAAAATAGCTAATTTTTGAACAGTCTCAGAATTGAACGAAACAAGTTCCATTGGGTCCGTAATAGTTAGTTATTACCGGATTTCAATTTTCGTATCAATCGGAATTACGGTTTGACCGTGGCAGCTCGAAACGCATCGAGTTATTTTAATTTATAAATCGTCGAGTTAAAAATAGTCATTTTTCAAAAAGTCTCGGATTTCGACGAAACCAGTTTCATCGGATCCGTAATGGGATATTATTGTAAAGTTTCAAATTTCATAATTTTTGGATTTACCGTTTGTCCGGTACGAATTAAAACGCATCGAAATCGGTTTAAATCGGTTTAATTTAAATCGATCGTTTATTGCCATAACTCACACATACGATCGAATTAGGTTCCGAAACCTATTCCATTGTGTCCGGAACGTGGGATAAACCCTAGAAACGCCGGTCACCGCGCGTAAATCGGAGTTCGGAAAATCGAGTGAATAGTGATTTTCGGTAAATGTCTATAAAAGGACCCCTTTATCATTTCATTAGCAAAACCCTAACCCTAATATTGCCAGCCGCCACTTGAAAATTCGAAGGCCAGAATTTCACCATCTTCTTCCCTTAATATCTCTCAATCCGTTCAACGAAATCGAAAAATTCCAAAAGCAAAGTTGTAGATCTCGGCGAGCTCTTCAAATCCATACGGAGATGATCAAAATCGGAGCATCGGATCAACGGGAATTTGCATTTAAAGTTCCGTGTTTGTCCTCGTTTTGCGTGCAGCTGAGATGGCCGAGCTCCACCCTATTATAGCTGAAGGTAGCTCTCGCCGAGGCCTTCGATATGGTGTATCCTGATCGTCCTAGAAGTCGATGTGGTGGGGTGCGAAATTCATGAAGGAGAGGCGGCTTTGGGTTGTCTTCGTGCGTGATTTCCTGGAGCATGCGAACGTGAGTTTGGGGGAGAAGCAAGGGACGGGCTGGATTGCAGGGTGATGGATCTCACGGCTTAGATTGATCTAGGTTGTGAAAAAAATTAAATTATGTTGTAAATTTATGAATATATAAAATCGTGTAACTTCTAAAATTCATAACTTTTTCATACGAGGTCGAAAACGCGCGAAACTTTTTGCGTTGGAATCGTATGGACGAGCTCTACGCGATGCAACTAGATTGGAATCATTTGGAGCTATAGAAAATTTTGAGTTAAATCGAACGCCGTTCGATTTGATTTAAGATCGTAAAATCAAGGTGAGTGTTTTATAACGCTCACAACGTACTGAATATCTTTATGCTAGTTGAATTGACATTATGAAGTGTTATGATTTTATTTGTCGTTGTTAGATATAAATTAATTGTCATATAGTTTGTTATCTGAATCAACCATTGAAAAATGAAATTGACAGTTAAATTGAAATTGAAATTGAGTTGCGATTAAATTACCTGACATTGATAACTATGAAACTGCCATGAATTGTATTGACTATTGGATGATGTATTGTGATGGATGTCATTGGTTGATGTTTGAATGTTTGGATGTTTATTTGCTTATATATATACTGTTATGCATACACATGACACTGTGATATAATTTAAGTGACATATGTTCATCCCTGACATTTAATTGAAATAAATAATCACTTGGCCATAGGATAGAAAATTATATACGGACACTGAATTTGGCTAAATTAATAATTTTTGAAATCGTCGTTGAAATTTATTTAAATGTTTTGATATAAAAGTTATAAATAAAAATCGATTTATAGAAATTGAATTCATCGAAAAATTGAGTTTGGAATGTTGAAATGAATTTTGGTTAAAGGAATTTTGTTAAATAATTAAGTTGAGACTTTGAAATTTGAAAATTGAATATGATTGAATGTCGAAAATTGATTTGTTTAAAGATTTAACTTTTATTCGAACTTTGAATATTTCTAAGAAAAGTTATATGAAATGATATTTCAGGATTGAAGTTAGAATTGAAACTTGGATTCAAAAATTTGTTATTAAAAGAAAATTTGATTTAATGTTTAAATCGATATTTTGAAATTGGATTTGGAATTGAAATTGGAATTTAAATTAATTTGGAATTGAAATTTAAATTCATTTGGAATTGGAAATTAATTTGAAATTGGAAATTTAAAGTGAACGGAATTTGGTTTATTGAATTCGAAATTTATATGGAATCAAAATTTATTCGAGTTGAAATCGGAATTGAATCAATTAAATCGAAATGGACATTGAAATTGATTTGGGTAGGAAATTGGGAAGTTGACCGGTTTGACTTTGGAATTTGTTTAAATGAATATTTTAGTATAATTGATTTAAAATCTATATTCTTTAAATATTGAAATTATTTTGATTTTCAAACTGTTTTACTATATAAACCATTTTTTATATTCAAATTATTTTCGATTAAACTATTTAAATATTTTCTATTAAACTATTTTAACTATTTTAATTATTTAAACTACTTTTAAATTACTTAAAACTATTTTCTAAAATTTTCAAGCTGGTCAATAAGGTGAATTGTTTATATTTAAATCTCGAATTTAAATACGAATTGGGTTAAATGAAGTTGCAACCTAAATTGAAATTCGAAATGATTTTGAAATTGAAATGAGATATTGAGGCGAAAAATGATTTTTGAAACGGAATCTTACATTTTGAATAGATATGATGATATTTGAAATGGATTTGATTTTTGAAGCGAATATGATATTTTGATATCAATTATGAATCGAGTTAAAATGTAAAAGAGACATCGGTGTAATAATACGTAGTTATTAAAGAGACCGGGATCGGATATGGACATACTCTCTGTCGATACCGAAAACCACTTTAATAACTAGTATGCGTGGAGTGTTGATCCAAAATGAAGTGGATGGTTTGGTGAACGCGTTGACTGAAGAAAGAGAACGATATTGGATGACCCCTGACATGACTAAAACAGGAGCCGCGCCGGGCCATTGAGGTTCGCCACCTCTAGCGGACACACTTCTTCGATACCATATCTATTACATTTGTGATTCGATTTGGGTGCACCCCTTGATTTGGGAGTGTTGTTTCGCGGTGTTGGGGTAGCTGCCGGCTATGCTCAACATCAGTCCGGATCACGCAACTACTAGTATCCTAGTTGGTATCGCCTCATGTACCTTGTCATACTGATTATCCTATTCGCGACCACTACGTTATGGTTTGTACCTTGAGTATATGGATTGCCCTCTGGTGACTTCCGGTTTTGGGGAAACTACGGTCTTGTATATGCTCTTGGGAATATAAATGTGTTAAGCGGCGAATGGGCGTTGACTTAACACTATTTTGATACCTTTACTTTACTTTAGACATTATCTATATAGCGTATCTTATTGTATATATAGATAGTTTAACGGATCCTTGAGAGATGGAAAATCCCGTAACATCTCTTGAGTTATTGCACGCACGTTGACACTGGATAGGAGATGTCAAACCCCGTAAACATCTCTGACGCCGTTTACACTCATATTTATTACGATTGATTTAACTTTCATAAGGATATTTTAGTCCTGACTCGAGTGTTTTGTCTTTTCATTACGCTCGGGTCAGCTTGAGCATTTCAGTTTAGGTTGAAGATCATTTCCTTGGAGGACGGAGACGAAGATTTGGTATATTATCTACTACTATTATATTCATTCCATTCCACTGCATTGTTGTATGATATTTGCTGTGTATGTAACTATGATAAATGTTGTATAATAATAATCAAATGTATTCATTCAAATGTATTCATTTAATTAACAGCTTCATGAACTGTTATTTTATTATCATACTTTAGCCTTCCGCTGTGAGATTCTGTGTTGTTTCATTTCCTTTATTTCTTTCCTTTTCTTTTCTTATTTACCCCAAATTAACAATCCTCCATTTTGAATGGTTTGAGTTGACGTGTGTGTTTGATCATCGACTTAAACTGTACAAAAAGGCGGGTCGTTACAGTTGGTATCAGAGCATTGGTTTAGCGATAAACCTTGGCTCTAGTGGGGGAATAGCTCATTGAAATAGAGGTAAACTATATGAATGAGTTTGAGTGTGTATAAGAGAGCGTACTTGTTATTTGATATAAAATGGTTTTATATTGCGTTAATTTGTTCCGTTGAGTATTTATGAATTCTGGTCGATACTTGGGACGCTAAGGCATCGATAGGAATTTCTGAACACTCGAATAGGACAAACCAACAAAATATCGTTTTGGAATATATTTTTATATAAAAGAATTATTTGAATATTTATTCATTTTGATTGAATTGACTGTTAGGAGATGATAATATTAGATTATTATCGCTATTTTTTTTTTGATCAGTCAATATTTACAATAATTGATTAAATAACAATGGATTTAGGGAAATGAAATCTTGTAAACACAATTAGCAATGAATATAAATGAATTTTAACTTGGATTTGGGAATTTAAATTTCGGTATTTGAAATTAACTTACAAGAATTTGAAAAATATAATATGAGTATTATATGATAGTATATTTCAGTTGAAATTGTTTTCGAAGGACTTTTTTTTTATGATAAATGTTATATTCCCTTCTCTTGACGCTAGAAAATGATTTCGGTGATGAGTGCACGCATCATCGACTTTATTTTCGAGAGTCCAAGTGGGGGAGATCACTAAATAGTTTTTCTAAACCCTGTTTTGATTAAAATTGAATTTTATTTTATATTCTCTATAGTATGACTTGATATATATTAATATAAGTATATATTATTTCAAACTTGATTTGAATTGAAACCGGAGTTGAAATTCTTAAGTTCTTTAATATTTAATAATTATAAACTATTGAGATAAACAAATACTTGAATCATTACAGAACTTCTAAATTGTGAAATGAGAAATGAACCTAAGAGCTAAGTGAAAATATCAATTGAAGTAGATATCCTTAGAATTAGGAAATTATGAACTTTAAATAAAATTGAAACTGTAAAACTCGCATAGTATTAAATTTCATTCTATAGCATAAATATAACTTACCAGAATATTTAAGAAGTTCAAAAATGTTATATGAATTGTTAATTGGATAATATACAAGTTTAGGTTTGAATAATGAAATATGCATTTAATTAATGGTTTGCAAATATAAATAAAATTGTTAGTAAATAATTGGAATTTAAATTAACATTTAAAGGTGATTCACAATTATGTTAATATAAAATGGAAATACTATATGTGAATGTAAATGTGAAATTAAATTATAGTGAAATTTAAGTAATGACTTAAGAATTAATTAATTGAAAATTCAACTTTGAATGAAAAGAGGTTGTATGTTGTTTAACTACATTCTATTTGCATAACTATAACTTACCAAATACTTAAAAAGTTTAAAATGTTAATAAAGATAAGTAAATGAATAATATACAAGTGTGATTGCGAATAATAAAATGTGAAGATCTATTGATAGTTGTAAATATAAAGGAAATTTAAGTTGTAAAGTGAATTAAATTTAAAATTAATTAAATATAGAATTAGTAAATGGAAACTAATTAAATTTGAATAAAACTAAATGTCAATAAACTTGGAAGTGTATGAAATTAAAATTTTGACTTGGAAATGTATAATTGATTTATTATAGATTTGGATGGAGGTTAATGTTTGATATGCATTGGTTGTTAGATAGATGTTAATTGATTAAGTATGATTCATTTTGTTAATAAATTGAATAAATGGAATATAAATTTAAATAATTAAATTCAATTTGAAGTAAGGTGATGTTGAATATAATTGTAATCAATTTAATTTGAAGAAAATTGTCTTGAGTTAAATGTGGATGTAATAAAGTGAATAAACCGGAAAACAAATTTAATATAAACTTATTTCATAAAAATATAAAAGAAATTAACAACTTTGTGTTAATGCTTGATTTTCCGGAAACTTTAAATTGGATAGTTTGTATTTGTAATAACAAACAAATGTGAAATCTAAAATTGTCCGGTATGTGCTGAAACTAAAAGTACCATAACTTTTAAATGAATAATCGGAATTTGATGATCTTGGACTTTTCGGAAAGCTTAGAATCTGTAGCACGACTTTTGTTTAGAGTATTTCAGAAAATTCATTGGTTTACTAGGTTAAAAATGTAAATGTCTATCGCTGTCCTGTGTAAGAATAAGCAAAACCAATAGCATTTGACCTTAGTATTTATGACATAACTTTTTAATGGTTTATCGGATTTTCATGATCTTGTACTTCCTGGAAAGCTTAGAGCCTAAGCTCCAACTTTCGTTTTATAAGCTTTTCTTATTTCTGTCATTTAGGAGGTCGAAAATCTGAAATTACATTTCAGGCCTGCGCTAAATTGCTCGGGGCTGAAGCGTATCATTTTAGTAAAATGACCGTAACTTTTGAACGGAAGGTCCGAATTCAATGATTTTGGACATTCCGGAAAGCCTGAAACGAATGCAACAACTTTTGTTTAGATTCCATCGTCAAATTTTATCGTTTAAGGGACCAAAAACCGAGATTCATTTGCTGTCCTGAAATTGGAATTGCAGTTTTAAGCTAAACTTGTTATATGTATGTTGTTTATGATAAGTATATCGATCTATCTTTATATGCATGGTTCTAACTTGGTTATTGAGAATTTTAGTAGGTAGCAAAGGGGTTGCGCTTCGTTTGTGGAGCTCGCTTCTGCGCTTAATGCAAAATGTAAGTTAAAATGCTAATAAACGCTAAATAAAAGGTACGTTCTCGGATTACGGTTTATGTTGTGGTATATTATTGTGTTCCCCATGTTTTGGGATGCCTCATTCTTGTAATGAGATGTATATCATGCAATTATTACCACTGTGAAATTTTTCGGTCCTAGCCGCGCAAAGGAGGTGCTGCCGAAATTTTTCAAAAATCCGGGAGTTAGAAAATTTTGAGATTTTAAAAATCCTATAACTGAATTTTGCAAATAAGTCAAATATTTGAATGAATTATATCTAAATAATGGTTTCTCCGTCTCCGTTCCTTTTCGAGGACGAAAAGTTTTAAGTGGGGGAGAATGTAACGACCCGTATTTTTAACACTTTAAAAATACGAATTAAAATGAAAATTTTGGATAAAAATCCGAAGGAAATAAAATTTTGTGTTGTTAAATGTAAATTACAAGTTAAAATACAAAACTGAATTCTGAAATAACTTATTTGTAAATTAAATACGGATGTTAACTTGTAGTGAATGTAAATAATGGATTGAATTTGATTGTAAACCAAATTGGTTATGATTGTAAACAAAGAATAATTAAAATGGTAGATTTAATAATGGAAGTTTATGTTATTGAAACTAATATAAATAAATGTAACTTAATATTATAGTTGATTGAAAGCAGATAATGACTGAAACTGTAATTCGATAAAGATGTTAACTTGTAATTGAACGTAAGTAAAGATTTAAATTTGAATGTAACAAGTAATTGAAATGAATTGAATTTGATTTTAAACAACGAAATAAATAAAATGTTACATTTAATATTGAAGTTATAATATTGAAATCAACGTAAATGAATGTAATTTAATATTACTGTGAATTTAAATAAGATGATAACTGTAGAAAATGGAAGTAAATGAATTATAAACCATTGATAATAATGTATAAGTAAATGGTTGATTCAATAATGAAAGTGTAAATCGAAATAAAAGAATTCATTTGGAATTAAATAACTTGAATTTGAATTACAATATAATTGAAGGCTGAATCTAATATAATCTTTTATATTGGATTTATAATGGAAAACTTCATTGTAAAAGATTGTTAATTACTGTGAAATTTAAAAATAGGATTTGTGAACAATTGAAATTTGATTTAAAAGTTAATAATTTAAAATTGGGAATTTTATATTGGAATTAAACAGTCGAATAATTTATTTTTCGAATATTGGATTTAATTAGGCAATTAAATCGATAATTTAATAAGTTAAATTTCAGAAATAATTGAAAATCGAGTTGAATATGATTGAAAATGATTTGTAAAATTTTATCTTATCATATTGGAGTTATAAGAATGTTATAGAACTTTTAAAATTAATTTTTGAGTTAATTTGCGAAAATTGAATATTTTAATATTTAATTATCGATTGTAAAATAGCTAATTTTTGAACAGTCTCAGAATTGAACGAAACAAGTTCCATTGGGTCCGTAATAGTTAGTTATTACCGGATTTCAATTTTCGTATCAATCGGAATTACGGTTTGACCGTGGCAGCTCGAAACGCATCGAGTTATTTTAATTTATAAATCGTCGAGTTAAAAATAGTCATTTTTCAAAAAGTCTCGGATTTCGACGAAACCAGTTTCATCGGATCCGTAATGGGATATTATTGTAAGGTTTCAAATTTCATAATTTTTGGATTTACCGTTTGTCCGGTACGAATTAAAACGCATCGAAATCGGTTTAAATCGGTTTAATTTAAATCGATCGTTTATTGCCATAACTCACACATACGATCGAATTAGGTTCCGAAACCTATTCCATTGTGTCCGGAACGTGGGATAAACCCTAGAAACGCCGGTCACCGCGCGTAAATCGGAGTTCGGAAAATCGAGTGAATAGTGATTTTCGGTAAATGTCTATAAAAGGACCCCTTTATCATTTCATTAGCAAAACCCTAACCCTAATATTGCCAGCCGCCACTTGAAAATTCGAAGGCCAGAATTTCACCATCTTCTTCCCTTAATATCTCTCAATCCGTTCAACGAAATCGAAAAATTCCAAAAGCAAAGTTGTAGATCTCGGCGAGCTCTTCAAATCCATACGGAGATGATCAAAATCGGAGCATCGGATCAACGGGAATTTGCATTTAAAGTTCCGTGTTTGTCCTCGTTTTGCGTGCAGCTGAGATGGCCGAGCTCCACCCTATTATAGCTGAAGGTAGCTCTCGCCGAGGCCTTCGATATGGTGTATCCTGATCGTCCTAGAAGTCGATGTGGTGGGGTGCGAAATTCATGAAGGAGAGGCGGCTTTGGGTTGTCTTCGTGCGTGATTTCCTGGAGCATGCGAACGTGAGTTTGGGGGAGAAGCAAGGGACGGGCTGGATTGCAGGGTGATGGATCTCACGGCTTAGATTGATCTAGGTTGTGAAAAAAATTAAATTATGTTGTAAATTTATGAATATATAAAATCGTGTAACTTCTAAAATTCATAACTTTTTCATACGAGGTCGAAAACGCGCGAAACTTTTTGCGTTGGAATCGTATGGACGAGCTCTACGCGATGCAACTAGATTGGAATCATTTGGAGCTATAGAAAATTTTGAGTTAAATCGAACGCCGTTCGATTTGATTTAAGATCGTAAAATCAAGGTGAGTGTTTTATAACGCTCACAACGTACTGAATATCTTTATGCTAGTTGAATTGACATTATGAAGTGTTATGATTTTATTTGTCGTTGTTAGATATAAATTAATTGTCATATAGTTTGTTATCTGAATCAACCATTGAAAAATGAAATTGACAGTTAAATTGAAATTGAAATTGAGTTGCGATTAAATTACCTGACATTGATAACTATGAAACTGCCATGAATTGTATTGACTATTGGATGATGTATTGTGATGGATGTCATTGGTTGATGTTTGAATGTTTGGATGTTTATTTGCTTATATATATACTGTTATGCATACACATGACACTGTGATATAATTTAAGTGACATATGTTCATCCCTGACATTTAATTGAAATAAATAATCACTTGGCCATAGGATAGAAAATTATATACGGACACTGAATTTGGCTAAATTAATAATTTTTGAAATCGTCGTTGAAATTTATTTAAATGTTTTGATATAAAAGTTATAAATAAAAATCGATTTATAGAAATTGAATTCATCGAAAAATTGAGTTTGGAATGTTGAAATGAATTTTGGTTAAAGGAATTTTGTTAAATAATTAAGTTGAGACTTTGAAATTTGAAAATTGAATATGATTGAATGTCGAAAATTGATTTGTTTAAAGATTTAACTTTTATTCGAACTTTGAATATTTCTAAGAAAAGTTATATGAAATGATATTTCAGGATTGAAGTTAGAATTGAAACTTGGATTCAAAAATTTGTTATTAAAAGAAAATTTGATTTAATGTTTAAATCGATATTTTGAAATTGGATTTGGAATTGAAATTGGAATTTAAATTAATTTGGAATTGAAATTTAAATTCATTTGGAATTGGAAATTAATTTGAAATTGGAAATTTAAAGTGAACGGAATTTGGTTTATTGAATTCGAAATTTATATGGAATCAAAATTTATTCGAGTTGAAATCGGAATTGAATCAATTAAATCGAAATGGACATTGAAATTGATTTGGGTAGGAAATTGGGAAGTTGACCGGTTTGACTTTGGAATTTGTTTAAATGAATATTTTAGTATAATTGATTTAAAATCTATATTCTTTAAATATTGAAATTATTTTGATTTTCAAACTGTTTTACTATATAAACCATTTTTTATATTCAAATTATTTTCGATTAAACTATTTAAATATTTTCTATTAAACTATTTTAACTATTTTAATTATTTAAACTACTTTTAAATTACTTAAAACTATTTTCTAAAATTTTCAAGCTGGTCAATAAGGTGAATTGTTTATATTTAAATCTCGAATTTAAATACGAATTGGGTTAAATGAAGTTGCAACCTAAATTGAAATTCGAAATGATTTTGAAATTGAAATGAGATATTGAGGCGAAAAATGATTTTTGAAACGAAATCTTACATTTTGAATAGATATGATGATATTTGAAATGGATTTGATTTTTGAAGCGAATATGATATTTTGATATCAATTATGAATCGAGTTAAAATGTAAAAGAGCCATCGGTGTAATAATACGTAGTTATTAAAGAGACCGGGATCGGATATGGACATACTCTCTGTCGATACCGAAAACCACTTTAATAACTAGTATGCGTGGAATGTTGATCCAAAATGAAGTGGATGGTTTGGTGAACGCGTTGACTGAAGAAAGAGAACGATATTGGATGACCCCTGACATGACTAAAACAGGAGCCGCGCCGGGCCATTGAGGTTCGCCACCTCTAGCGGACACACTTCTTCGATACCATATCTATTACATTTGTGATTCGATTTGGGTGCACCCCTTGATTTGGGAGTGTTGTTTCGCGGTGTTGGGGTAGCTGCCGGCTATGCTCAACATCAGTCCGGATCACGCAACTACTAGTATCCTAGTTGGTATCGCCTCATGTACCTTGTCATACTGATTATCCTATTCGCGACCACTACGTTATGGTTTGTACCTTGAGAATATGGATTGCCCTCTGGTGACTTCCGGTTTTGGGGAAACTACGGTCTTGTATATGCTCTTGGGAATATAAATGTGTTAAGCGGCGAATGGGCGTTGACTTAACACTATTTTGATACCTTTACTTTACTTTAGACATTATCTATATAGCGTATCTTATTGTATATATAGATAGTTTAACGGATCCTTGAGAGATGGAAAATCCCGTAACATCTCTTGAGTTATTGCACGCACGTTGACACTGGATAGGAGATGTCAAACCCCGTAAACATCTCTGACGCCGTTTACACTCATATTTATTACGATTGATTTAACTTTCATAAGGATATTTTAGTCCTGACTCGAGTGTTTTGTCTTTTCATTACGCTCGGGTCAGCTTGAGCATTTCAGTTTAGGTTGAAGATCATTTCCTTGGAGGACGGAGACGAAGATTTGGTATATTATCTACTACTATTATATTCATTCCATTCCACTGCATTGTTGTATGATATTTGCTGTGTATGTAACTATGATAAATGTTGTATAATAATAATCAAATGTATTCATTCAAATGTATTCATTTAATTAACAGCTTCATGAACTGTTATTTTATTATCATACTTTAGCCTTCCGCTGTGAGATTCTGTGTTGTTTCATTTCCTTTATTTCTTTCCTTTTCTTTTCTTATTTACCCCAAATTAACAATCCTCCATTTTGAATGGTTTGAGTTGACGTGTGTGTTTGATCATCGACTTAAACTGTACAAAAAGGCGGGTCGTTACAATCTTTGACTCCATGCTCTTGTCTTCATTTGAAAATGTACTCGTTGGATCGAAGTGGTTTTTCGGATAAATTATCCGATCCCGGTCTCTTCGAAACAACGTTCAATACTTCCAGTAAAATCAACCCTGGTTCTTTAGGAAATAAACAGACGAAATAAGATCGAAGATCATCTCCTAACCGTTAGCGGATGTATTTCCTTATAATTGTTCTAGGAGACGAAACGAGTTTATACGTATAGTATAGCACCTCGAATGGTAACTGCACCGCATAATTCTCGTGTTTCTCCTAAATATTTCCAAAGTAACGTTTGGGTCCAGATTTGATAGTCGGTTATTTAACTACCAAATATACAATCATCCACTCAAAGGTTTCATTTCCCACTGAAAACATTAAGCCTTATTTAATTTAAATTCCAATAAATTAAATCACTTAATCAAAACAGTATATAATTATCTCGCCAGATAAGTACATTCACAAACCATTCATTTCAAAATATTTAAAACCCTTTAAAAATAAATGCAGAAAGCACCACTACGGTATCAACCATGAATCCACAGCTAAATGATTACGTCTCCATCCCAGAGAAATCCAAAACTTAACTGCAGGCACTCCCTGCCTCTGATTACGCCATGAAAGTATACCATTTACTTTCCGAAAATCTATTTAAAAAAATTCAAAGTAATGCTTATAAAGTTTCAATATAAATTTTCCAAGTTCAAATTAAGTAAAATACTCTTTTATAAAAGTTCACTATATAATATACTATTTTTAAAACATTATTAATATTTAATAAATTAATCTTTAAAATGAATATGCTTAATACTAATTAATCCTTAAGTAATAATTAACTTTAACAATCACTAAAAATAACTTTAATCAATAATTAATATACTTTAAACATTTTAATAATTAAATAGCTCTGAAAACAAAAATTAATACCTACTATAAAAAATTTAAGAATAATAAAATAGTTACTTTAGATCATTATCAAAATATTTACCAATTAACTTTAAAATATCATTTATACATAATAATCATTCTCAAACCATTTTGGTTCAACAGTCCACTTCCAATCGGAAAAGAAGGCTTAATAATTCCAATGGTACTTAATTGAGTTACTATTCAATTTCATAATAGTCCAGAATAACAGATATAGATATTCATATCAATCTATTTTTAACAATCAATTCAACATCATATTACCAATATAATTTATCGAAAAAATAAATAGATGTTCGTACGAATATAATAGTAGAATAGGGTTTTATTTCTGCTAGTAAATGTACACAAACAAATATATTCAGTAATAATGGCAGAACGGAGATTTATTCTGCTGACAGGGGTCCAACTAAAAATAATTAACGGAATAGTGTCTTATTCCAGCTAAACAATGTCCAATTAAATCAATTAGATTCAATTCAACTCAACGGTATCATTTGGCTACTTAATGGCAAAGACAAAGGATAATTGAAATCTGTATCCAAGAGAAATAACAGTCGAAGCATAGATCATGAACTTCAATCAACGATTTAATATTTAAATCAATTTGCAACCTAGATAGGAATGGTTTTCAATTAACTGAGTTGAGTTATATTTAAATCCAGATACTTGTCAATTAAAGAATAAAATAAAATAATTTATTGTAAATAAATTTAAACTTTAAACAGGTCATCGAATAATTAATTTATTAATTAACATATAATTAATAACTACGGAATTTCTTATTCGTTAACTTAGACTGTTTTAAAAACAAACATCAAATTTTACCGTGTAGAAAACTCGTTGGTATTAGTTCAGATGGAACTATTTGGCGATAGGGTCTCGTCACAAAAATATGTTCGTCATTTGGTTTAAAAGGAATAAGAAAATATTGTTTTCAAACTTTATGGATTTTCAAAATACAAAAATTTAGTTTAATTTCCTTCAAAACAAACCCGAGCCCATGCAAATCAAAACCGGCCCAAAACCAATTCCCTTCTTCTTCCAGTTTTTCTTCCCCTCTTCTTCCATTAGATTACTCGAAGTTGTACACGACATTGTGCACGAGAAACGTGCACGTATACAATGCCTCCGGCCATCCATACTAGCCGCCGACCACCCTCCCGTGTCGCCCACCACCACCGCACCACTTCCATTCCCCTGAAATCCCCAGCCACACCTCCATTCGAAATTTCGAACTCAACCCCAAAGCCTAGAACCAAGCCTATCACTTATTTCCCTTTGTCACGCCACCACCATCCACGATCAACTTCCATACTTCACCTACGACATTGCCACAACCTCCTCTACCATTTTCCCTCCGTGCGCAACCTTCTGTCTCTCTCCCCCTGTCGCAGTTCGACCACGAACCCGAGGCCAACAAAACAATCCTAAAACCCTACGACGATCTCGTCTACCCCAAACACGTAAGTAAAAACCATTGCACTAATTTTCTCATGTGCGCCATCGTCCCACCATCCTTCACCCTCAACGTCACGCCTCGAAATCGATCGTACCACCGGAATTTGGCATAAATCCAATTTCCGTCCATCCCCTAAATTCTCCCTCCACACGAC
This sequence comes from Allium fistulosum, assembly GCA_030737815.1. Lineage (NCBI taxonomy): Eukaryota > Viridiplantae > Streptophyta > Magnoliopsida > Asparagales > Amaryllidaceae > Allium > Allium fistulosum. The sequence goes on from CM060904.1 coordinate 1,258,459,433, forward strand.
ACTATAAATCATGAAATTACCCTTAAAAATCATTTTTTCCAACGATGAACCCAATAATATGATCCTTTGTCTAAATTTCGATGGTTGAAATTCGACCAAACTTTACCCCCTCTCCGTCAACTGTCGGTTTCTCTCTCTCTACTTTATAAAATTTAATGAAATAAATTTTTAAACAATCTACACTCGAAACTAAATAACTTTTGTTTTGGAATCGAATTTTAAAACTTAATAGATAATGAGATATTGATTTTCAAAGTTGTAAGTTTAACTGTTTATGAAAAGAAAACCATGAATAGGGCAACACCTAGGAAGAAATACAGTGTCTTGATAAACTGCCATGTCAAACTCACTTATATATATACATTTTAACATAACAGATGCATATATTCTTGACCCAGATTAAAGATTTAACAAAATAACTCAATTATACATATAAGTATAATAATCAGTAACAAAATAAAGATATTTACTCACTTGTAAACATCTATGAACAACTGCTGCTTTGTTTATCACTTCTTCAAGCTTTGAATTCCTTTCTTTATTTCTAATGGCAGCACTTTTTTTTGTTTTTTTTCTTTTCTTTATATGTTATATGTGAGCATCAATAGGTAAACAAGGCCAGGCTTATTTATAGATGAGGTGGCTGAAGTTGTTCATGTACAGGCTTTCATTTACAAGCTTTATTATTATTATTTCCTAATTTGACTTTTTGGATATATTGATTTATAGGCTGATGTGATTTCATATGTTGAATTGATATTATTTATTTATTTGATTTCCTAAGTTGATTTAATGTTTGAGTGATTTTATTTATTTTATGCTTGACTTGATACTTTTCCATCATGATGTCACCTTATGTATATACATTTCATATATATAGATCTATACACTTACATACATATCCTCACCATATATACATATATATATATATACATATAGATATGCATACTTATATAATATACATATTTATTTTACCTTTTTTACATACATACATATACATTTGCATATTTTTAGATATACACATGTTCCCATATATATATATATATATTCCCGTATGCATTATTTTTATAAACGCATATATTTCTACTCATATGTATTTTTGTCATTAAAATGGAGCTTCTATATTTTTGTATATGGATATATAGATATTTTGTCCGAGTTTAAAATGGTGAAATTTACACATATATACATATACTTGTATATCTTTTTAGATATATTTTTGCCATCAAAAGCTTTGAAATTGCAATCAATAAGCATGCATATACATTTTATCATAAATTTGAAATTGTGAAGCTATACACATATATATTTTTATATATGTTATAATATTCAGAAATTAACATTTGAAAATTTAATATAGCTTCAAATCTATATATTCATATATCCCCAATACCAGATAATTAATTCATTTGACTTATAAAAAAAGATTAATATCAAAAATTAAAACCAAGTTAATTATTTCAATAATAGATAGCTAAAAATCCGGGTCGTTACATTCCTCCCCTCTTAAAAGAATTTCGTCCTCGAAATCCCTGCATAAGAACACTCAATATTATTCATAAGCCCGCATGATGTCCATAGATCATACATATAAAATCTGATTTGATCACTACTCGAATACACGACTTCACTTCCAAACCAGTATCGTTTACCCGATTCTCCTGTGCGGACTTTGATAAGGCTCCTTGATTAGGAACCTCTACTCTCCTTGCATAGCTGTGGCTATGATAGAAAACCTCGGTTCCATATCAAGAACCGTCATCAAATGCTCGCCGTCAAAAATCAAGTAACAGATCCTTATTTGGAAAATTTTAAATCAATCCAAAGCCTTGTACTCGAACATTAGATCAAAACTATATGGGAAGAAGAAACGATCTATGTCCATCTCATCTACTTATTTAATTGGTTATTCCAATACCAATTTTATTCCCATTAAAATATTTGTGAAAAACATTTCATATAACTCTCTTCGATTTATAAAAGTTATAAAACACCCTACCACATTACAAGGGTATACCCAACTATTTAAATTCAAACCTTTCATTTTTAACTCACTTAACAACCTTTAAACACCCGTGGCTCTATTCAAAACACTCTTTGAAACGATACTATATACTTGGGGACTTAAGGATCAAACACTTGGATGTTTATTTCAACAACTTTTTGAAATGATATTATTTATATTTGTTTGTAACAAATAAATAAATAAATATATATAGCCCGAGTAACCCCAAAATTATACCAAGGAACTGGGTACTACCAAACAGTATCATATATTCCCTTACTAGAAGGATAATACTCAAGAGAAACGTTTACCATCTGAACGCGTCTCTTACCCATTTTAGTTATCTTCGAACCACTCGAACTAGTTAACTAAAAGTCACTTCTTTCATTCAAACCATTTTGAAACAATATCGTAAATATATTTCCAACAAAATATTTTAATGAAATATCCAATTCCAATTTGCTTTGGATTCATTCGGGTTCAAACTCGTCCCAACCGTACAATGACAAAGAGAATAATTTACTAAGTGCACAATACCGTTCGCCTCAGCAAACATCTGATCGTCACTTAGAAGATTATTCCGATCACCACAAAACAAATTGGGACTCATTCCAAAACCAATCTAAAGAAATACCCATTTTTCCACCCAAATTTCTTTTTCAAAGATATATATCCTTAAATATACTTCTAAGCAACTGTTTCCAAAATATTGGTACACCGAAAACCCCTTCAAAGACCAAAGCTATCTCAAAATAAAATTATTATTTCCTTTCTTCAAAATCATTTTAAATAATAATATACATTTTTACTTTATAGTAAATCAAATCATACTTTTGAAGTCGAATCAAAAATTGTTCTATTTAAACAATATATAGCAAGGTCCTAATAGTAACAATTCCCTATTAAGAAACTCGGAAATATTCTTCAATGCTATTATTAAATTTTAAACCTTGAAAGGCATTTTGCCAAAACCATATGGACTTAAATTTTTTTATTATTTATTAGGCACATTATAATAAATCAAATTTATAAGTCATTTTCATTTAAAGGAAATCATTCCCAAATATTTTTATTGCAAAAATATCCTAGATTTCTTATATAAATCATTTTTCAAGTATTTATTCCAGAAATATTTAAGTTTTCCCTTTTAATAACTTCTTTTATTAAACCAAATTTAATACAATCAACTTTTATATTCAACCATTTCCAAATATTATTTCAAAATATCCCAAATTTTCTCTTAATAATATTTACTTAAACTCAACCCAATCAAGCTTTATATTCTGAAATATTCATTCCAGAATATTCAAATTCTCTTTTTATATAAATGCCCTTAGAAATCAATTTCTGGCTAAACATTATTAACGAACGCCTTATGTTAAAATTGTGAAACTTAATTCACAGGGTATTCGTTTCAATGCTCCCAAAGTTTCTATTACCCAGTCTAGATTTCCAAAGGAAGATTCAAGATAGATTTATGGATAATAGTCAATGCTCAGAAATGAACGAGCATGATCGTTCAAATCCTAGATGATAATGATGGAATACTATCACCCCTAACGACCAAGCACAACCAAGGATAACTATGGAAAATTTCTTTTATATACAAAATATATGTTCAGGTAAAATTATTCCATTTACCCATTTTAAAACAATACTATGTCAATTGGCCTTGCCCGAGTGTTTAGGAAATCCCTATCAATAATGTTGGCCAAACGCACCGACCAGAATTCTTAAGTCACTCAACAAAACAAACAACACAATACAAAACATTTTTATATCACTAAAAAATACGCACTCTCGTATATATAAATACACTCAAACTCTTTCCAGGGTGCTACTGGCCCTATCTCTAATGAGTTACTCATTCTTGGGCATCACTAACCCTATCTATAATGAGTTCTATCCCACTAAAGCCTAGGTATTCACCCAACTTAAGCTCTGATACCATGATGTCACGACCACTTTTCCATACAGTTCCAACGGACACTTTACCACACTTGTCCCGTCCAAATTGAATAGAAAGGCGGATAGTAAGGAAAAGAAAGTAGAAAGAAGATAGAAAGAAATTAGAACAACACAGAATCTCACAGCGGAAAACGAATAATCTATAATATAGGACAAACCTTTACATAAAACAAAACTATAATTAATATATATACAGACATCAATCAGAGTATACCGGCCTATTCAACACGGACAGTTATAACGCCTGTCCTTACAATTGCGTATAAACGCAACTAAAATGCAATGGAAAATAATCATCTACGAGAATACAACTCTGGGCCTCCAGCTCCTCTCCTGAAGCTCCAATCTTCCAGCTTAACCTGGAAATATGCTCGGTCTGACCCGAGCATATAGGAAAAACCACGCCCGGGTCAGTCTGGTAAAACCAGCGTGAGAAAACACACTCAATTTGAATTATTAAAGTTATCAACTCCTTTTAAAATCAAAGGTATCTCGTAAGACCACGCCACACAAAAACACGATGGGTTTTTACCTAACCATAACCAAAACATTTCATATCAAATCCTCTGATATTATAATAATGCCTAAGTAAAAATACTTATTCAAATAGCTGAAATTGTTACATTAATTAAATTCCAGCATACTAGGCTCTACAATCAAAATCGTAAAGGCATGTATTGGATAATGGGTTCCATACGAATGACTATGCACTGGGGTACCACCTGTCACATCACACGTCTAGAAACAGCGTACCGAGGACCACGTCGGGATCCCCTGCAACATAAGACCGGACTATCCCTAACCTGAATAGACCGAATATGCTATCACCCCGGGTGTTCCCACCCTCTTTGAGCTCCTTCCACGTATCATAGTGATAAAATGATATCCGAGGTTATCTAGAAAGGTGATAAACATATCCTACTTGGGTGCGACACACTTAGCCTTGCTGCATCTCCCCTGATTTTCAATCATTTCCGGTTGATGAGGCTAGAGGCTACGATTACCTTTTTAAGGAATTTTCACTTAGAATGCTCATTGTCTTCCAACGACAATGTGCTGATAGCATTCATCCATACAAGTCCGTTATGGGTCCGAACGGAACCGAAGCTACTATTCCTACTACATCCGTTTTGGAATCTTCCTCAGGATTAGTAGCGATTAGCCCTTGCACTTCCATGCTCCATCTTTGACTCCATGCTCTTATCTTCATTCGAAAACGTACTCGTTGGATCGAAGTGGTTTTTCGGATAACTTATCCGATCCCGGTCTCTTCGAAACAACGTTCGATACTTCCGATAAACTCAACCCCGGTTCTTTAGGAAATAAATAGACGAAATTAGATCGGAGATCATCTCCTAACCATTAGTGGACGGATTTCCTTATAATCGTCCTACGAGACGAAACGAGTTTATACGTACAGTATAGCACCTCAAACTATAACTACACCACATAATTCTCGTGTTTCTCCTAGATATTTCCAAAGTTACGTTTGGGTCCAGATTTGATAGTCGGTTATTTAACTACCAAATATACAATCATCCACTCAAAGGTTTCATTTCCCACTGAAAACATTAAGCCTTATTTAATTTAAATTCCAATAAATTAAATCACTTAATCAAAACAATATATACTTATCTCGTCGGGTAAGTATATTCACAAAACATTCATTTCAAAATATTTGAAACCCTTTAAAAATAAATGCGAAAAGCACCACTGCGGTATCAACCATGGATCCATAGCTAAATGATTACGTCTCTATCCTAGAGAAATCCAAAACTTAACTGCAGGCATTCTCTGCCTCCGATTACGCCATGAAAGTATACCATTTACTTTCCGAAAATCTATTTAAAAATTTTCAAAGTAATGCTTATAAAGTTTCAATATAAAATTTTCAAGTTCCAATTAAGTAAAATACTCTTTTATAAAAGTTCACTATATAATATACTATTTTTAAAACATTATTAATATTTAATAAATTTATCTTTGAAATAAATATGCTTTAATACTAATTAATCCTTAAGTAATACTTAACTTTAACAATCACTAAAAATAATTTTAATCAATAATTAATATACTTTGAAATTTAATAATTAAATAGCTCTGAAAACAAAAATCAATACCTATTATAAAAATTTTAAGAATAATAAAATAGTTACTTTAGATCATTATCAAAATATTTACCAATTAACTTTAAAATATCATTTATAAATAATAATAATTCTCAAACCATTTTGGTTCAACAGTCCACTTCCAATCGAAAAAGAAGGCTTAATAATTCTAATGGTACCTAATCGATTTACTATTCAATTTCATAACAGTCCAGAATAACAGATACAGATATTCATATCAATCTATTTTTAACAATCAATTCAACGTCATATTACCAATATAATTTATCAAAAAAATAAATAAATAGATGTTCGTACGAATATAATAGAAGAACAGGGTTTATTTCTGCTAGTAAATGTACACAAACAGATATATTCAGTAATAATGGCAAAACGGTGATTTATTCTACCGACGGAGGTCCAATTAAAAATAATTAATGGAACAGTGTCTTATTCCTACTAAACGATGTCCAATTAAATCACTTAGATTCAATTCAACTCAACAGTATCATTTGGCTACTTAATGGCACAGACAAAGGATAATTGAAATCGGTATCTAAGAGAAATAACAATCGAAGCATAGATCATGAACTTCAATCAACGATTTAATATTTAAATCAATTTGCAACCATGAATGGAATGGTTTTCAATTAACTGAGTCGAGTTATATTTAAATCAAGATACTTGTCAATTAAAGAATAAAATAAAATAATTTATTCTAAATAAATTTAAACTTTAAACGGGTCATCGAATAATTAATTTATTAATTAACATATAATTAATAATTACAGAATTTCTTATTCGTTAACTTAGACTGTTTTAAAAACAAACATTAAATTTTATCTTGCAGAAAACTCGTTGGTATTAGTTCAGATGGAACTATTTGGCGATACGGTCTCGTCATAAAAATCTGTTCATCATTTGGTTTAAAACGAATAAGAAAATATTGTTTCCAAACTTTATGGATTTTCAAAATACAAAAAGTTAGTTTAATTTCCTTCTAAACAAACCCGAGCCCATCTAAATCAAAACCGGCCCAAAACTAATTCCCTTTTTCTTCCAGTTTTTCTTTCCCTCTTCTTCCATTAGATTACCCGAAGTTGTACACGACAATGTGCACGAGAAACGTGCACGTACACAACGCCTCCAGCCATCCATACTTGCCGCCGACCACCCTCGCGTATCGCCCACCACCACCGCACCACGTCCATTCCCCTGAAATCCCCAGCCACACCTCCATTCAAAATTTCGAACTCAACCTCGAAGCCTGGAACCAAGCCTATCACTTATTTCCCTTCGTTACGCCACCACCGTCCACGATCAACTTCCAGACTTCACCTACGACATCGCCACAACCTCCTCTACCATTTCCTCTCCGTGCGCAACCTTCTGTCTCTCTCCCCTTGTCGTAGTTCGACCACAAACCCAAGGCCAACAAAACAATCCTAAAACCCTACGACAATCTCGTCTACCTCACACACGCAAGTAAAAACCATCGCACTAATTTTCTCGTGTGCGCCATCGTCCCACCATCCTTCACCCTCAACGCCACGCCTTGAAATCGATCGTACCACCGGAATTTGGCATAAACCCAATTTCCGTTCATCCCTTAAATTCTCCCTCCACACGACACTAGAAATCATGAAATTACCCTTAAAAATCATTATTTCCAACGACGAACCCAATTATATGATCCTTTGTCTAAATTTCGATGGTTGAAATTCGACCAAACTTTACCCCCTCTCCGTCAACTATCGGTTTCTCTCTCTCTACTTTATAAAATTTAACGAAATAAATATTTAAACAATCTACACTCGAAACTAAATAACTTTTGTTTTGGAATCGAATTCTAAAACTTAATAGATAAGAGATATTGATTTTCAAAGTTGTAAGTTTAACTGTTTATGAAAAGAAAACCATGAATAGGGCAACACCTAGGAAGAAATACAGTGTCTTGATAAACTGCCATGTCAAACTCACTCATATATATATACATTTTAACATAACAGATGCATATATTCTTGACCCAGATTAAAGATTTAACAAAATAACTCAATTATACATATAAGTATAATAATCAGTAATAAAATAAAGATGTTTACTGTAAACATCTATGAACAACTGCTGCTTTGTTTATCACTTCTTCAAGCTTTGAATTCCTTTCTTTATTTCTAATTGCAGCACTTTATTTTTTTTCTTTTTTCTTTTCTTTATAGGTTATATGTGAACATCAATAGGTAAATAAGTCCAGGCTTATTTATAGATGAGGTGGCTGAAGTTGTTCATGTACAGGCTTTCATGTACAGGCTTTATTATTATTATTATTATTATTATTTTTCCAAATTTGATTTCTTGGATATATTGATTTATAGTTTGATGTGATTTCATATGTTGAATTGATATTCTATATTTATATTTGATTTCCTAAGTTGGTTTAATGTTTGAGTGATTTGATTTATTTTATGCTTGACTTGATATTTTTCCATCATGATGTCCCCTTATGTATATACATTTCATATATATAGATCTATACACTTACATACATATCCTCACCATATATACATACATACATACATATATATATATATATATATGCATACCTATACAATATACATATTTATTTTACCATTTTTACATACATACATATACATTTGCATATTTAAATATTCATATATACATTTAGATATACACATGTTTCCATATATATATATATATATTCCCATATGCATTATTTTTATAAACATATATATATATTTATACTCATATGTATTTTTGTCATTAAAATGGAGCTTCTATATTTTTGTATATGGATATATAGATATTTTGTTCGAGTTTAAACGGTGAAATTTACACATATATAAATGTGTATATATATCTTTTTAGATATATTTTTGCCATCAAAAGCATTGAAATTGCAATCAATAAGCATGCATATACATTTTATCACAAATTTGAAATTGTGAAGCTATACACACATATATTTTTATATATGTCATAATATTCAGAAATTAACATTTGAAAATTTAATATAGCTTCAAACCTATATATTCAGATATCCTCAATACCAGGTAATTAATTTATTTGACTTATAAAAAAAGATTAATATCAAATAATTAAAACCCAGTTAATTATTTCAATAACAGATAACTAAAAATCCATGTCGTTACACTTCATTTATTTCTCTATAAAATCTCTATTTGGTGTTTGGGCCAAATTTTGGTGTAAACCGATACATTATTTCATTTTGAATCATGTTAATTTTTGTAGTTTTTCAATTATAATGTCTACATTTATAATTGAAGTAAAGGAAAAACTATCTGGTTGTTCCAAAAATTAGATTTCACAAGGTTTATGTTCTATATACCTTTTTCATGTTATGTTATGTTGTGTGCATTAGAAAACATTACATTTTAAGCTACCGTAATATTTTTCTCATTCGATTACTATTGAGTAATGTTAAAATTATAATTAGCTCTTTATTTTGCATGTTTCTCTTTGCAACGTTCCTATTTCCATCTACAACACTCATGAATAATCATAATTTACTACCATATTAGCTTTTTAGTTCTATTTAGTTTCACATTCTCCAAATTTACCTTCTATAAAATCAGGTTGTGTTGTTCTTATCCATATTATTTACACATTGTCTAATTAACTAGGATTGTGTTCAATCGGCCGGATTCACCATAGGAGTAAGATACATAATTCACAAGTTAATTTTCTTTCAGAAGCTAATATTCTAAAAAATGATTTATTAAATTTAATGATATGATATATGTAAAAGTTACCAGGTCAAGGGTGAAACAATATTAATTCTCATTTATGCTTTTAATTTCAAAAAATGATGTTAGAATTAGTTTTTTTTATACGCTTTTAGTTTTAATCTAAATGTTTAGCTTTAAAAAATAGATTATTTTTTGTGTAAATTCACTAAAGTATATGTGTTATATTAATTAAATTGAATTTTTAATAACATGTTTATTATTTAGTTTAGTTTTTAATATTTTTAATGAGTATGTTTATATTTTCTATTCTTTGGTATTTGGTTATTTAATTATAATTGAATGACTGTGCCTATTAGTGAGAATAAATTTATTAATTTAACATCAAAGAGAATTAATTCAATAATTGATATGTGATTAGTTCTCAAATTAATAATTCAAAACAAAACAAAGAGAAATAAGTTAGAATAAAAAATTATTAATTCTCTATTTAGTTTACATTAAAATGTATAAAATCATAAATTAATTATTATAGTTACTTCAACTTTTTCTTGCATGTATAAATTAGTATATATTCATTTATTTATATACACAAATTTATGTTTATTTGTAAAAATAAATATATCTATTTTATATTTATTTCTATGTGAAATTTTTCTATACGATCTAGTCGTCTATAATTTGAAATGAGTTTTATATAATTTATTTCTTTATTTTTATTAGATTGGTGTAGATTGAGTATATTACAACATCATCTAACTTAAATTATATACTAGCTTCAAAAGTAAACATGTCAACCGGCGAAAGCATAGATTATCCAAGCTTTCGGTTTTAAGTATAATGTTACTTTTGGTTGATTCAATGTTTTAATTTTCTAAACTCTTAATTTCAATGCTAATCAATTCTTAAACCATAGAAAAGTAAACATAGGTTTTTTATAAAAAGTATACATAATTATCATAGAATTTATGTAAGTTTGTTAATTTAAAACTTTATATTTTTTAGGCTAAATTAATTTTTGATATTATTAATGATTTTAGTCTATTTTTCAATTTTGATATATATTTTCATATTTTTTTCATCTTTAATTCTCAATTAATTAAATGTAATTGAATTCCCAAATTAATGGAAATTAATTTATTTAACAAACATTTAGGATAGTTAACTAAAAAATTAATGTGTAATCAATTCTCCAACTTAATCTTGAATCAAATGTATCATAAATTTGTATTGTAAAATATTCTAAATTAGTTTGAATTAGCAAATATGTTTATCATGATTTATTTCTACTCTCAACTCCATATGAAACTAAATATGAACTTAATCTCATCGGGTATCTATTCACATATTTATACATTGGAATAATGTAGGGGTGTGATATTTTTTTAACACTTTACATATCTTCTTTTTTATTTACATTTTGCAAAATAAAAGGTTTTCATGCTATAGATGCTTCTTTCTCAAAATGCATGAATGTCAAAATGATGATACTTCGTATTTTAAAACTACTTTTGAACTATTAAAAACAAGCTTAGCTTAAAATGTTAATTTTTATAGATTTATCTGATAATATACATTATTTACCTAACATGTTTATTTTTTAGTTTAGTTGGCAACCGATATTACAGCAAGCTAATATAATTTTATGGTTTTCATACCAGTATTATATTTACATTTTTGTTTATGCTTTAAAGGCAACATTATATATTGAATATATTATGGAACATGATTATATATTTTACTTGACATGAATAAAATCTAATTGTGTTATAAATTACATATCGGGTTGATAATTTGATGTGCAAATGAATAATATTAAAAGAATTAGTACCGATAATGGATTAATACTCTAGAAAGAGTTCATGTCAATTTCTATTTGAATCTTCAGTAAAAACTTGTGGTCAATGTTTACAACCATAAACAACAAAAAGATAAGGTGAAGTTGATAAATTATTAAATCAAAAAAACAAAATTAAATGAAAATATCTTTTAATGAAGATTTAGTTATTAAGTGGCGGTGATTTGTTGAAGGAGGGAAGATACGATAGGTGTTTCTATTCAATAAATTATCATAAAGACTTAGTAAACCAACAAAGGTTTTAATGCACATAATGAAAATGCAAGTTTTATTTATTATTTTTGAGGAAAAAATGAATAATTTATCTCTAAATAAAAAACAGTTTCTATGGATTTTAGTCACAATAAATAAGGCAAAAGGTTGCGGTTCAGATGTGTTCCTTTGTGGTGAATCTTATTTAGAGGGTTTTTGTTCATCTGAATCGATTGGTTTTTCTGGGAACGAAGAGGAGGGTGGCTCCTTTATCGATGTTGATGAGTTGTTTGATTCTTCAAGTAAGTCATTAAGAGATATCGTGGAAAAGAAGTTGGTTAGATCTATTGGATTTATTAATTAGTCTGCCATATCTAAATGTGCAAGCAAGTTTGCTGTGTCACATAGTACAACTGGTTCACAAAAGATGGAGATATCCACTGATAAAGTTTTGAATGAAGACTTGAGAGTTGTTGTGTCAGTTTCAGAAAATAGAGGGGTTATTGTTTTTTCTACCATTGGATATACTTCACCTTAGGTGAAGAAAAGGGAAACTGTTTTTTGCAAGGATGGTCTTTTGTTTCTTGAAACTGTTGGGAGTTTTAATTTTGATTTTTCTTGTATGTTGGTGCCACAATTTGTTATTCCTTGGGATGTTTTTGGATTTAAGTTTGGTATTCCATCGTTGGTCTATGGATTGGAATATTCGTTGGAGGTTAATGTTCATTATAATGTTGTTGAAGAAGTGATTGAGCCTATCAATTTTAGAATAGTGAACGAGTCAGAGGGTGTATTTTCTATTATTCAAGATGCAAGTGATGTGGAGAGCATTCTTATTGTTAGCAATGAGAGGGGAGATTTGGAGTGTTCCAATTTGCAGCAATCTGATCAAGCTGTCTATTATTGGACCGGGGGTTTTAATTTTGTCATGTATTGTTTTCTTGCGGCTTTAGGTAAATTTCCTCGTTCTCCTGCCCATGCTATTGAATTAATTCGTGAAGCCAAATTAATGCGTGAAGCCAAATTTAGGATAAGAAATTGTAAGAGCTGTTCAGCTAGTAATATTAGGAGAAGTCCTCGTTTAAATCGTAAAGTTATTTAGTCTTTTGATTGAGGATTGTCGATGTACTGGGGGTTTTATTGTGTTTTTGTTGATTTGGAGTTTTTTTGGTTTGTGTAGAAGTTGTACATTGTGATGTTTCAGCTTGGTTGTTGAAGTTGCGGTTGTGGAAGTTTTTCAGTTGGCTGCTGCTCTTTCGGTGTCGATCTTGACAAGATATTCGGGTTGATGTTGTCTCTATAGGGTTTGTTTGTAGTTTTTTAGGGGCTTGAGTGGGTTTGTTTTTTCTTTTGTACGGGGGGTTCTTTTGCTACTGCCAGGCTTGTTGGCAGCTCTTATACTTTTGTTGATATATATATATATATATATATATATATATATATATATATGCATGTGTGCTCTCCTCTCCTGTAGAGGACCACACATTTTTCTCAAAAAAAAAAAAAAGTTAACTTTATCAATTTTCTTGCATTTTATAAAATCATTATTTTACAATGCAACATTTTAACTTTCATTTCGATATTTGTTGTTTCTACGAATATGTCAGTGCTTATTTTATAAAATAATTTATCATGTATTGTAATATAAGCATATACAATAAATTATTCTAATAATAACAAATTATTTTTAATAGTTTGTTTCATTGACAGTATTTTCTTACATCATTTGATCTAATCTCCATCTTTAATGAAATATTATGTATTATTTTCATGTCATATTACGTTATATGAGCTAGAAAATATGGTATTTTCTAGCCACTATGAAGTCTTTTCTTATTTAGATAATGTTGTTTATGTAAGATTATAGAGAAATGCAAATATGTACTATCACCTAAGTACCCAATTTTAAAAAAAGTGCACCAATGCAAATTTTGAATTTTATTTTTTATGAAACAAATTTGGAACATTATTTCATTTAGAGCACATTTTTTATATTATAGGTTTAGAATGTTATTATTGTAGTGAGCAATGTACATATTAAAATTTATTTATTAAACATAGGATAAAATCATATTGAATTTATGTCATTTATACTTGAAAATTAATAGTTAATCTTAGTAATGCAATGCTTCCTAGGTTCAGAATAACAAATATTTAGTGTTAGCATTTACTTTATAAAGTCACCATGATCCAAAAATATTAGTTATACTTTTTACGTTCGAGATTACCTAAGCAAATTTACCACATAAAGTTTGTTAATAGTGTTTATTAAAAGCTGTGAAAAAATTACAATTCAAAAGCATACACTTTCACCTTCATATAACAAGAAACCTAAAAATACACTATTAAATGAATTATGTGGTGAACCTGGTATGCGTAGCATGAGTTCGCACTAGTATATAATATTATTTGTTTATCTTATGTGATGCTTAAGAGTTGCTCGTACAAAATTATGTTTGATCCGAGTGTGACTGTCCTTATAACCTCTTGGAATACCCATGTTCTGAGAGGTATGGGAGGAGAAGGTTTAGATTGGTTGCATACTTTTGATTGGAATGCTCTTATTCTGAGTAGTATAGGATGAGCAGGTTTAGATGGGTTGCATAATTTTGATTGCTTACGTGAAGACATTGGATTTATGAGAGAGGGGGGGAGTTGGTAGCAAAAATAGCATAAGGATGTCCTTGCTAGTAATAACGATAATTGAATATTTAAGGAAAAAATTTCGATTTGACCCTGTTTTTGTGGGGTTATTACGTGAATATGCATATTTTGAAACTAATTGCAGAAATAGGTCACATTTGGCCAACTCAGCGCCATATTGGAAAAATCATACAGATGATGTTTCGAATGTCACTTGTACTTCCTTTTTTATAAAATTATACTGGCACGATTTCAAATTTCATCCTGTAGAAACTACACACAAGCACATTTTGAAATTGCGCCTATATTATTTTCCATTGTTTGATGAAGGCGATTTCTAAAAAGCCACCTCTATTGCAGATGTTGTTACGTTGACGGCATTTGAAAATGTACTTGTTCTATTTGCTGTACATATGTAACATCCACCATTTTGAGACCTGAACTAAGCACTATGGATGATGCAGTCATCCATAGTATTAATTTCTAATGATAAAATGCGGCTATCTTAATCAAATATAACATCAGAGCACATGAATATGAAAATTTTCAAAACTCAATTCGTTAAATAAACTTTCACGTTTCATTTCAAAATAAGATTTCATATTCATTACATAATCTCAGTCGATCCCTCATTTCAAAATAAGATTTTATATTCATTACATAATCCAAGAGAGACATATGAAGATGCTCCTTAGTTGATCAGAATCTAACACTTGGCAATTATACAGTTTGCCATTACTTCCATTAAGAAAAATGAAAACAACACAGCGGATAAAATAAAGCTCTTAAATAGCTATCTTGCCTCCTGCACGTCTTCAATAGCATATTCGTCAAACTGAAATCCTGAAAAATCCTTACTCCTGGCCTACTCAAATGAGCATCCGAGAGTTTTAGGGGAAAAACAAAATGGGTCAAACAAACAGTTTGGTGCGAATAATAATATACTATCTTGAACCAAAATAGATATCTAGTGAGATCGTGCCGCTGAGCTGAATGGTTTTCCCCTCACTAGTATCTTCTTAAAATATGTCAACCATAAATCATGCACCTGCATCTACAATAGTTAGAACAAAAAAATAACATGATCATATGCATGCATGCAACATGGGTAAGTCTAAATAATTTGTGAACATAGGGTTATGGATTTCCACGGTTTATGCGATCTTCCTAAAATGGACCAACTGTCTCAGATCATAGTTTTCCCAGGGTTACTATTAACTTATTAGTTTTTATAGGCCAACTAACAACCTATCTCCAGATATAGTTAGGAGGTCTCCAAATACAGTTAAGAGGTATCGAGATAGCCTATCCTTAATTAATCTTAACCAAATATACCAAAGTATACAGCTATGGTTAGGAGAATCAAATAATAATACTAACCTCCAGATATGGGTAGGAGATACAACTAATACTCCAAATACGGTTAGGAGTTATCAATAATGCTCCAAATACGGTTAGGAGTCTTTTGTCAATCTTGTGTGAGCATATAGAGCTATGATGTAACGACACGGTATTTTGGACCATTCGCATCCACACATGTCGGACTTGAATTGCTCAAAATACCGAATTGTAAATATAAATTTGGAAAAACTCAGAATATACAGTAAATAAATCACAGATCACAGACACAGAGTAACATAACAATGCAGCGGAAGCAAAGAAATAGTAGTTCATGAAGCTACTATATATATAACAGAGTTAAACAAGATAAAACAAAAATCACGAATACAAAGATGTCTCAATACAATAGTCAAATACAAGATCTGAATACATCAGTGGAATCAACTGAATAACTGAAAGCAGAATCAATGGATGGATCCAAGCGAAGCTCCAACTCCGAAGGTAAGTCTCGAATGCTGTATCACTCAGTCTGACCCGAGCGTAAAGCAAAACACAAAACACTCGAGTCAGGACATACATACTTATACAATGTAAACCAACTCAAGCGAACTGTAATAGAAAAGTACAAGTAACTTAAAGAATGCTTGGGATCGCCCATTCTTTAAGGATTCGTTAAACTATCTACTATGTAGTAATATTCGCTATTATAATAATGTCTATAATAAAATAAACTTACTTTTAAATAGTGTTAAGGAGTGACCCAATATTCCCCTTAACACATAATAGTCCCAGTAGTCTATCAAGTATCAGCGTACCCCCAGATCGGGAGCTACCCTCAATACTCCACAGGCTACGGCACACAACCCAACTCGTAGTAAAGCTCGATATGGTAGGTGACACGGCACAACAAGGCAATGCCAGGGTAGATATACCAATTACGCATCCGGGCTGGTGGAAACGCATAGCAGCCACTACCGCCCACCTCGGAACACACTCCCAATCGAAATCGAAGGGTGGCCACCAAATCAATCACAAAGTAATAGAATAGTATCGAAGAAATGCGTCCGATCAGAGGTGCTACCTCATTGGCCCATCAATCGCTCATGTTTTAGCCACCTTATGCCAACTCAAGGGAGTCGGGTCCACATATATACCTCAATAGGAATCGTCGCCACCATCCTAGTTCATTCTGGAATCTCCACCGTGTACACGGTTGTCAAAGTGGTTTTCGGTATCGACAGAGAGTACGCCCATATCCGATCCTGGTCTCTTTGCTAACCAATTGTTATTATAACCCATGGATATTTATTTCAAAATAATTTATACCTCAAAACAAAATATCATATCCATTTCAAACTAGTTTATACTTCAAAACCAAAATATCATATCCATTTCAAAACAAATAAGTATAATATCATTTTCATAAAACCCAAAGTTTCAAATCACTAAATATTCTTCCAATTATTTAAAAATATTCCTTTTTAAATCATCTTAAACCAAAACCACTTTATAAAGTCATATTCTTAAATCTTCAATTGCAAATCAATATATTCAAAGAAAATTCTTAATTAAATACTATTCCAAATAAATTCATTTCCAAAATCATAGTACTTTCAAAGTTATAACACCTTTGAAACCAAACACTTTGAAACCATAATACTTTGAAACCATGTCAATTTAAAATGTTATTCTTTGAAACTCCTAATATTTAGAAAAACCATAACACCCTTAACATAATATTCATTTAAACCATTTAAATTCAACGTCAAATAATATTCATTTCAATGTTGTAGCATTTCTAAGTTCATTCATTCAATTATAAAATTTCCAAAACATTATATTTTCAGCTAACAACAGCACTTATAAAGTGTTACAGTAGATATATTAGTAATATTTCAAAACATTGTCAAATTCAGAAACAGCAGCACTTATAAAGTGCTATAGTAGATATTTTAGTGTTAGAAACAGTTTAGTTTCAAAACAGCAGCACTTATAAAGTGCTGTAATAGGTATTTAGTTGTTTCAAAACATAGTTAAATTCAGAACAGCAGCACTTATAAAGTGTTGTAATAGATATTTAGTTATTTCAGAACTTAGTTAAATTTCAGAAATGATAGCACTTGACAAATGCCATCTTAAAAACAAAGCATTTTATAAATGCTACCAATAAAATTCCAGATTTTATTATAACTTTTCAGAAACATTAAAACTTCAATTTTGGCCATTTTTAACTTATAAAAATCATATTGCATGCTTCAAAAACATTCATTTGGATATCATTTAACTTATGATTTCATAAAATAAAATTTTATAATTAAATATCCAATTTAAACCATAATTCATTTATTAAGCCAAAATTTCCCAATTTTACTTAACTTGTATATAATTTTTTTTCAAATAACTTTACACTTTAATTTAAAATACCCACTTCCTAAATAAAACCAAATTCTCATTTATTTACTTAACTTAACAATTTTTTTTAAAACCCAATTTCCAATTCTCAAGTTAAGTCATAAATTGAAATTTCACCTTTCCATTTGAAAACAACATTTTCAATTATTTACTTACAGAACACATCCATTCCATAAATAAAATATTTTATCATAGTTAATATACAATAATTTTTCTTCACAAATTTATTCATTTAGACATCAATTCAACTATGATTCAAGTTAAATAAAAATTTATTACAAAATGTCCCATTAAAACTGCCTTTCATTTTATCAATTCAAAGTACATTATTTATTTTACCAAACATATCCATTTCAGGAAATAACCTTTATTAAATTTACTAGGTTAGATTTAAAACTCCATATTAAATCAAATTTAATTATTTAGTCCTTTATCATAAATAAAACCTTTAAATTTACTTTAAAACCAATTATTAACTTACAAAATTTAACTTATAGAAAAACAAAACACCTTTAAAATTTTAAAGCCTTAAGTCAAATTTTAAGTTAAATTTCATAAATTTTATTTCAAAAATACTTAATAATTTTTAGGAAAATATTATAATATATTAAACATGGGCCTGTATAATATTTTCTAACCTAGGTCAAGTGATACAGATATGTATCATTTCTATCCGTAATTTAAAAAGAAAAATCCGGGTTCTATCATTTCAAACCCACAATCCCAAGTAAAATAAATGCAATAAAAATCACTTGAGCCTATCATTTCAGCCCATAATGATTTTCCTTATTCTAATGTTCGTTCGGGTATGTATCATTTCAACCCATAGTGATAGGGAACTTGCAGTGTGAGAAACAGTAAATAAATGAACAGTATAACATATAATATCATATCTGATGATGTAACAAATATATAAACAGAATTTAACATCATATAATCATATCACAGGCATATATGAACATATTAACATAACATATAAATTTCTACAATTCACATGTCATTGTTTCACAATTATAAAAGTACGTATGTCGAGAGTGATAAACTCACCTTTGTAAAGCTAGAGCTGACATATTAAGACACAAGAACCAACTCCGAAAAGCACGACAAAGGCACGACTAGATTTTTGAGTGGATGAATAGTCAAGATCCAATCTTGTACATAAATAATTTACAAATTTATAAGAATAAAATTCAACACAAAGATTTATAGAATAAAACAATGAAAAGAATGAATCAAAGTGACATAACCTTGCTTTAAATCGATCAAGTGGCTAGGCCATGGTCAAGTGGGCTTGACCACACCATGTAGTGCTCGGCCTCATCATGTTTAGAGGCACCTAGGCTCGGCCAAAGTGGTGTGTACACGGTTATGGTAAGGAATTTGAAGAGATGGAGGTTACAACTTCATTGGAAGGCCAAAAGGTCAAAGGCAAGAGGGGTTTTGGTTCAGCCCTAAGTCTCTATGTGCTCGATCATGGAAATGGCATGGGTCAAGGCAACATTAAGCATGGCTATGGTGATGTAGTGGTCATGGAAAAGCAAGGAGGTGAATGGAATTGTTGTGGCCGAGCAAACAATGGAAGAGGAAGGTGAATATGTGATCTAGGCTAGGTTTCAACAAAGTTTTGGTGATGTTGCTTAGGTCTATGGCCACGGCCATGGATGGTGGTGAGGAGGAGTGATGATGGTGGTCGGTCATAGGGTGGAGATGGTGATGGGGTCGGCTTGGAGGTGAGGCCGAGCAACATGAAGAAACAAAGAAAGAAAAGAGAAAAAGAAAAGGAGAAAGAAGAGGAAGAAGAAGCCATGACTTGTGATATTTGTTTTCTTTGTACACAAATGAAGAATGAGGGAAAAGTGAGAAGTTTTGTACGGCTTTGGAAATGTAATACACGGCTAAGAAAGGAAAATATAAAAAAAGAAACGGCTAAGAGAATGGCAAGAGATAAAGAGGCTAGTGAATGAAGGCTTTATTTCCTATTTAATAAAAGAAACATATGTAAAGTCTTCAATCAGAAGAGGCAAATGAGGAAAAGATATTTGGGAAGATTTGTACATGATTTGATGGAAGTAATACACGTCTAAACAATGGTGAACGGCTATGGTAGGAAATAAATAGGCCAAGCAAATAAAGGCAAGCAATAAAGCAAATGTAACCTATGCCAAATTAAAACAAAGTAATCATACGTCTAATTGATTTGTTTCCTAGCCATTAAATAAAAGATATATACAAAAGAAACCTTCAATAAATAAAAATAAAGTTTATAGAAACACAATAGAAAAATAAAATAAGGAGATGGATATAGAAACATATAAAATACACGCAGAAATTAATTGTTTTTAAAGCGCTGTATGTTATCCAATTTACAAAGTATAAATCAAAATTCAATGAAACGAAAAGCATAACGGTTATTAGAATTATATACAGCTTCAAATAAAAGATTAGAATTTAAAATTCAAATTTAAAAATTTAAACTGAAATTCAAAATTTGACCAAAATATAAAATTTATAGAAATTGTTTATTTTATTGTCTTTGGAAAATAAATTACAAACAAATTTCAAACTTACATTGGAAAATTCCAAAATTCATATTTACAACTTTCCTTTGTATTAACTATTATTTTCAATTATTGAATTTGTCAAATACATTTATTATAATTAAAACCTTAATCAATTTATTCAATTTGGTTTCTTCCTTTTATTTTTATCTATGAATAAAATATACATTTCCATCTATTTCATTACATTCACAACTTTTACCTTTACTGTCTTATCTCATGTTAATGAAAATTTACTTACACTTAAATGTAATTGATTTCCAACTTTAAATTTAGCAGCCTAAATAAAATGTAACTTGCAATAAATGTTATCATTATCTTTATATTACACTCCAGTTTATTATTTCCACTAATTATCATAATTGCTAACAAAATGTTTAATTCATCCAATTACCATAGACTATATACTAATTCATTTATCCATACAACACTTACATTTATTCACTTATATTCAGTTTTATACCCAAATGTAACATTTACAACTAGATTAATAGACCAATTAAATAGTAACTTACAACCGTTACTATAACTTTTAGTCACACTTTTGAATTCATTGTTCACAAACACATGTTACCATTCTTATATACCCAATCTTTATTCAATGGTCATTTATTTCATACTAAATCATTTATAAATTTTAATGTTTGCATTTGTTTTCTTACATAAATTTATAGCCAAGTATAACAATTTACATTACTTCAATAAATTGTAATGTCATTTCAATTGTTAATAATTAGTTTTTAAATACATTGTTACATTTCGTTTTGGCATTCATTTCATTATTAAATTACAAAGTTCTTATTTCTTCCAAATTTACCAAAATCTTATTAAATTGACAACTTTAAATATTAAAAATGTATGGGTCGTTACACTCTCCCCCACTCAAAACTTTTCATCCCCGAAAAGGAAAAAGAAGGGAAAAGAAAGAATTAAGTAAACAATACATCTTATTCAAAAACATTAACTTTATAAACAAATAAATTTACAAAATTAATTAATTTAAATAAAATATACCAATTTATATATAAATTCCTTCAACACCATTTTATATTGTACATTATTCAATTACATTGTTAACTTCTGAATAATCAGGGTTAGTTATATTGGAATGCAATAGAGTATTGTACAAATAGAGTTTTCAGTATTGTACAAATAAAATTTTCCCAATTCAATTATTCAAGCTTAAATATTTATTCAAAATTTGGCTTCATTCTATAATTGAAATCATCTTTTAAGATAAAATTTAAGAATTAAATTTACGATTAACTTCAAACAATTTAAAGATAAATAAATACACATACAATATATATATATCAAATCAAATTTGAAATCATATACCAATATATATATTATAAATCAAGTCATATTTTAGAAAGTCAAATCAATTAAATTTTTCAAAACAAACCTATAGCAAGGCTACAGGATGGTCACTTCACTTCGAAACTCGAAAATGAACGTCGATGATGCTGCAGTCATCACTGAAATTATTTTCCAGCGACAAAGAAAAGAGCACTGATTTAAACATTTAAAATTCTTTGAAAACAATTTCTATTCGAAAATACTTTAAATAATATATCCTTTTAAAACTTTAACACCCAAAGTTTGAAATCTTCGGATATTAAATTCTCAATTCTTGTTTTAAATTCATTTGAATTTCCAAATTAATTTATAACCATGTTTTATAGTTCAACTATTTATATATGAACAAAGCCAATGATTACAATATATATACAAATCAAATATTGTTTCTTAAAAACCAATTCAATTGACTATCAACATTCAGACAATTATACATATATATAATATGATTATACAAAATTTCTCATTTACCAAATTTTGAAAATAATATTGTGTCAGTTTGCTCTGTTCAAGTGTTTTGGAGATCCTATCAATTACGTTGATCAGATGAATCGATCGGAAACACTGATCAACATCAACAACTCAAACAACACAATATATAATAAAACATTTTAAATATTAGTTTACAAATACACTTCGAAAAAATGATTTGAAGATAAGTTGGAAACAAAAGACCAAGACGATTAAACAACAGAATAAAGGAAATGGATAAGCTAATATAAATCTCGGGCAACCTTAATCGGGTCAACCGTGACTTCAAGAATAAGATCGATGTAGTATTCTGAAGCAAATCTACATTCGATCTTAAGAGATAGAATTCAGGCATGGCAAGAGATAGCATCATCGTAAACCGAGGATACAGAAACCTCCAGTGAATCAATGCCAATTGTAAAGGAGTTTCACCCCTTAACAAGTCAAATTAAGGTTAGTGAGATCGCTGACTCATTAAAAGATCATTTGAAGTGGAGTTATGGGATACTCCAAAATCAAAAGAAGACGAATAGGGGAGACCGGAATGGACTTTGGAACCGAAGGGGACGTTCCAAAATTCAAAAGAAGTTGAGTCAAAAAGGAAGAGATTCAAGCTCGAACGAAAGTGATTCTGTAAATAAATTTACTATATATGCTAAGTTTTGCCTAGAGCTAAAGCTCTGATACCAACTGTAACGGACGTCGCCAGTGGTGTAACGCCCACCGTAGCATACAGTTGTACCTGTTTTCTGCCTTTACGGCCAGCCTCTCGACTGCACCAACTCCGCAGGGACATGTAGGACTAAGAGTCAACCGTTCGCTACCAAACCCAGAAGCGAGAACCCCCTATCATGATGCACCTGCCAAGTGCATAGGAAGACACACATGTCGGACTTGAATTGCTCAAAGTACCGAATTGTAAATATAAATTTGGCAAAACTCAGAATATACAGTAAATAAATAACAGATCACAGACACAGAGTAACATAACAATGCAGCGGAAGCAAAGAAATAGTAGTTCATGAAGCTACTATATATATAACAGAGTTAAACAAGATACAACAGAAATCACGAATACAAAGATGTCTCAATACAATAGTCAAATACAAGATCTGAATACATCACTGGAATCAACTGAATAATTGAAAGCAGAATCAATGGATGGATCCAAGCGAAGCTCCAACTCCAAAGGTAAGTCTCGAATGCTGTATCACTCAGTCTGACCCGAGCGTAAAGCAAAATACAAAACACTCGAGTCAGGATATACATACTTATACAATGTAAACCAACTCAAGCGAACTGTAATAGAAAAGTACAAGTAACTTAAAGAATGCTTGGGATCGCCCATTCTTTAAGGATTCGTTAAACAATCTACTATGTAGTAATATTCGCTATTATAATAATGTCTATAATAAAATAAACTTACTTTTAAATAGTGTTAAGGAGTGACCCAATATTCCCCTTAACACATAATAGTCCCAGTAGTCTATCCAGTATCAGCGTACCCCTAGATCGGGAGCTACCCTCAATACTCCACAGGCTACGGCACAAAACCCAACTCGTAGTAAAGCTCGATATGGTAGGTGACACGGCACAACAAGGCAATGCCAGGGTAGATATACCAATTACGCATCCGGGCTGGTGGAAACGCATAACAGCCACTACCGCCCACCTCGGAACACACTCCCAATCGAAATCGAAGGGTGGCCACCAAATCAATCACAAAGTAATAGAATAGTATCGAAGAAATGCGTCCGATCAGAGGTGCTACCTCATTGGCCCATCAATCGCTCATGTTTTAGCCACCTTATGCCAACTCACGGGAGTCGGGTCCACGTATATACCTCAATAGGAATCGTCGCCACCATCCTAGTTCATTCTGGAATCTCCACCGCGTACACGGTTGTCAAAGTGGTTTTCGGTATCGACAGAGAGTACGCCCATATCCGATTCCGGTCTCTTTGCCAACCAATCGTTATTATAACCCATGTATATTTATTTCAAAATAATTTATACCTCAAAACAAAATATCATATCCATTTCAAACTAGTTTATACTTCAAAACCAAAATATCATATCCATTTCAAAACAAATAAGTATAATATCATTTTCATAAAACCCAAAGTTTCAAATCACTGAATATTCTTTCAATTATTTAGAAATATTCCTTTTTAAATCATCTTAAACCAAAACCACTTTATAAAGTTGTATTCTTAAATCTTCAATTGCAAATCAATATATTCAAAGAAAATTATTAATTAAATATTATTCCAAATAAATTCATTTCCAAAATCATAGTACTTTCAAAGTTATAACACATTTGAAACCATATCAATTTAAAATGTTATTCTTTGAAAATCCTAATATTTAGAAAAACCATAACACCCTTAACATAATATTCATTTAAACCATTTAAATTCAACGTCAAATAATATTCATTTCAAAGTTGTAGCATTTCTAAGTTCATTCATTCAATTATAAAATTTCCAAAACATTGTATTTTCAGCTAACAACAGCACTTATAAAGTGTTACAGTAGATATATTAGTAATATTTCTAAGCATTGTCAAATTCAGAA
Source organism: Allium fistulosum (assembly GCA_030737815.1). Classification (NCBI taxonomy): domain Eukaryota; kingdom Viridiplantae; phylum Streptophyta; class Magnoliopsida; order Asparagales; family Amaryllidaceae; genus Allium; species Allium fistulosum. The sequence continues at coordinate 1,258,484,647 of CM060904.1, forward strand.
ACAGCAGCACTTATAAAGTGCTACAGTAGATATTTTAGTGTTGCAAACAGTTCAGTTTCAAAACAGCAGCACTTATAAAGTGTTGTAATAGGTATTTAGTTTTTTTTTTGGCAAAGCCAGCGAGGTTGAATGGACCCCTACCATTAATATTAAAAACCAAAAGTTGCTACAAAATATTTAAACATGCAGAACTCCAAAGAAAAAAAAATTAGCACAAGGGGGAGAAAGGAGTTACATGGATCTAATAATAGAGAGGACCATTACATCTTTAGAGGAGGATTGCCCTTTAAACACCCTATTGTTCCTCTCCATCCAAATGAAACACCCTTGTAATAGGTATTTAGTTGTTTCAAAACATAGTTAAATTCAGAACAGCAGCACTTATAAAGTGTTGTAATAGATATTTAGTTATTTCAGAACTTAGTTAAATTTCAGAAATGATAGCACTTGACAAATGTCATCTTAAAACCACAACATTTTATAAATGCTACCAATAAAATTCCAGATTTTATTATAACTTTTCAGAAACATTAAAACTTCGGGCCCGTTTGGTTTCATTTTGTATTTTGAGTTTTGTGTTTTCAACTTGCACTAAGAAATAGCAAGAAATAAGAGATAAGATTTATAATTCTTAGCCGTTGGGACGACCAACGAACAACGAAAAAGTTTGATTGTTCTCTATGCTTTTATTATCTCTCGAAACACAAAAACTAAAATAAACTTGTTTTCTATTTTATATGTTAATTTCATTTTTCAAAATTATTTGTTTTTCAACTATACATACAACGGATGCATTTTTGTATAGATGAAAACACAAAACTAAAAATGACAAACCAAACGGGGCCTTCAATTTTGGCCATTTTTAACTTATAAAAATCATATTTCATGCTTCAAAAACATTCATTTGGATATCATTTAACTTATGATTTAATAAAATAAATTTTATAATTAAATATCCAATTTAAACCATAATTCATTTATTAAGCCAAAATTTCCCAATTTTACTTAACTTGTATATAATTTTTTTTCAAATAACTTTACACTTTAATTTAAAATACCCACTTCCTAAATAAAACCAAATTCTCATTTATTTACTTAACTTAACAATTTTTTTTAAAACCCAATTTCCAATTCTCAAGTTAAGTCATAAATTGAAATTTCACCTTTCCATTTGAAAACAACATTTTCAATTATTTACTTACAGAACACATCCATTCCATAAATAAAATATTTTATCATAGTTAATATACAATAAATTTTCTTCACAACTTTATTCATTTAGACATCAATTCAACTATGATTCAAGTTAAATAAAAATTTGTTACAAAATGTCCCATTAAAACTGCCTTTCATTTTATCAATTCAAAGTACATTATTTATTTTACCAAACATATCCATTTCAGGAAATAACCTTTATTAAATTTAGTAGGTTAGATTTAAAACTCCATATTAAATCAAATTTAATTATTTAGTCCTTTATCATAAATAAAACCTTTAAATTTACTTTAAAACCAATTATTAACTTATAAAATTTAACTTATAGAAAAACAAAACACCTTTAAAATTTTAAAGCCTTAAGTCAAATTTTAAGTTAAATTTCATAAATTTTATTTCAAAAATACTTAATAATTTTTAGGAAAATATTATAATATATTTACCATGGGCCTGTATAATATTTTCTAACCTAGGTCAAGTGATACGGATATGTATCATTTCAATCCGTAATTTAAAAAGAAAAATCCGGGTTCTATCATTTCAAACCCGCAATCCCAAGTAAAATAAATGCAATAAAAATCACTTGAGCCTATCATTTTAGCCCATAATGATTTTCCTTATTCTAATGTCCGTTCAGGTATGTATCATTTCAACCCATAGTGATAGGGAACTTGCAGTGTGAGAAACAGTAAATAAATGAACAGTAGAACATATAATATCATATCAGATGATGTAACAAATATATAAACAGAATTTAACATCATATAATCATATCGCAGGCATATATGAACATATAAACATAACATATAAATTTCTACAATTCACATGTCATTGTTTCACAATTATAAAAGTACGTATGTCGAGAGTGATAAACTCACCTTTTTAAAGCTAGAGCTGACATATTAAGACACAAGAACCAACTCCGAAAAGCACGACAAAGGCACGACTAGATTTTTGAGTGGATGAATAGTCAAGATCCAATCTTGTACATAAATAATTTACAAAATTATAAGAATAAAATTCAACACAAAGATTTATAGATTAAAACAATGAAAAGAATGAATCAAAGTGACATAACCTTGCTTTAAATCGATCAAGTGGCTAGGCCATGGTCAAGTGGGCTTGACCACACCATGTAGTGCTCGGTCTCATCATGTTTAGAGGCACATAGGCTCGGCCAAAGTGGTGTGTACACGGTTATGGTAAGGAATTTGAAGAGAAGGAGGTTACAACTTCATTGGAAGGCCAAAAGGTCAAAGGTAAGAGGGGTTTTGGTTCAGCCCTATATCTCTATGTGCTCGGTCATGGCTATGGCATGGGTCAAGGCAACAGGAAGCATGGTTATGGTGATGTAGTGGTCATGGAAAAGCAAGGAGGTGAATGGAATTGTTGTGGTCGAGCAAACAAAGGAAGAGGAAGGTGAATATGTGATCTAGGCTAGGTTTCAACAAAGTTTTGGTGATGTTGCTTAGGTCTATGGTCACGGCCATGGATGGTGGTGAGGAGGAGTGATGATGGTGGTCGGTCATAGGGTGGAGATGGTGATGGGGTTGGCTGGGAGGTGAGGCCGAGCAACATGAAGAAACAAAGAAAGAAAAGAGAAAAAGAAAAAGAGAAAGAAGAGGAAGAAGAAGCCATGACTTGTGATATTTGTTTTCTTTGTACGCAAATGAAGAATGAGGGAAAAGTGAGAAGTTTTGTACGGCTTTGGAAATGTAATACACGGCTAAGAAAGGAAAATATAAAAAAAGAAACGGCTAAGAGAATGGCAAGAGATAAAGAGGCTAGTGAATGATGGCTTTATTTCCTATTTAATAAAAGAAACGTATGTAAAGTCTTCAATCAGAAGAGGCAAATGAGGAAAAGATATTTCGGAAGATTTGTACGTGATTTGATGGAAGTAATACACGTCTAAACAATGGTGAACGGCTATGGTAGGAAATAAATAGGCCAAGCAAATAAAGGCAAGCAATAAAGCAAATGTAACCTATGCCAAATTAAAAAAAGTAATCATACGTCTAATTGATTTGTTTCCTAGCCATTAAATAAAAGATATATACAAAAGAAACCTTCAATAAATAAAAATAAATTTTATAGAAACACAATAGAAAAATAAAATAAGGAGATGGATATAGAAACATATAAAATAAACGCAGAAATTAATTGTTTTTAAAGCGCTGTATGTTATCCAATTTACAAAGTATAAATCAGAATTTAATGAAACGAAAAGCATAACAGATATTAGAATTATATACAACTTCAAATAAAAGATTAGAATTTAAAATTCAAATTTAAAAATTTAAACTGAAATTCAAAATTTGACCAAAACATAAAATTTATAGAAATTGTTTATTTTATTGTCTTTGGAAAATAAATTACAAACAAATTTCAAACTTACATTGGAAAATTCCAAAATTCATATTTCCAACTTTCCTTTGTATTAACTATTATTTTCAATTATTGAATTTGTCAAATACATTTATTATAATTAAAACCTTAATCAATTTATTCAATTTGGTTTCTTCCTTTTATTTTTATCTATGAATAAAATATACATTTCCATCTATTTCATTACATTCACAACTTTTACCATTACTGTCTTATCTCATGTTAATGAAAATTTACTTACACTTAAATGTAATTGATTTCCAACTTTAAATTTAGCAGCCTAAATAAAATGTAACTTGCAATAAATGTTATCATTATCTTTATATTACACTCCAGTTTATTATTTCCACTAATTATCATAATTGCTTACAAAATGTTTAATTCATCCAATTACCATAGACTATATACTAATTCATTTATCCATACAACACTTACATTTATTCACTTATATTCAGTTTTATACCCAAATGTAACATTTACAACTAGATTAATAGACCAATTAAATAGTAACTTACAACCGTTACTATAACTTTTAGTCACACTTTTGAATTCATTGTTCACAAACACATGTTACCATTCTTATATACCCAATCTTTATTCAATGGTCATTTATTTCATACTAAATCATTTATAAATTTTAATGTAACAACCCGCATATCTATCGGTTTTATATTTAAATATTTTATTTAAATATTTTATCGTTAGTCGGATGTTAGTCCGAAAAGCTACTTTTTGCATACGGGCAAATTAGGACTCGTGACCACTCCCATTGAGTTCAAAATGACGTTTGCGATCTTTTTGAGTGTAAACTTCGATATGTTTGGAGATAGTGAAATTTTCAACACTTTTTCCCGCCTTTGACTTTGGTTTGGACTGCACCCCTTTAGTTCAGCCCAACCATCTTCCTCACTCTATCAAAACACTTCAAGCTTTGTCAAAAATGGTGGTGGGAAGTGGAAATTAAAACTCCAAACACAAATTCTATTGCAAATCCGAGATTCAACATCAAATTCACGTGAAGACCATTGATTCAAGCTTGTTGGTGTTCTTGCTTTGCTCTCAAATCTCCATCTTCATCAAATTCCGTGAAAAGGTGAGATTTTTAATCTCACATCTCGCCTATAACTGTCATTGGGTTGTTGGAAATGACTTCCTATCACTTTAGCATTAATGTTTGCAACTGGTTTGGATTGAATTGGTGAGAAACTCAAGTTTCAGTGCTGTTTGCAAATTCTGGCCCTAGGTCGTTCTGCCCTCCTTAGGTCGTCCAGGCTGCTAGCTCGCGTGTTGAAAAGTCTCCACTTTCTTAGGTCGTTCACGAGTTAGGACTTAGGTCGCTTGCGTGCTTAGGTCGTTCTGGCTTAGGTCGCAGGGAAATAGGTCGTAAGTCGAAACAGCTTTAAGTCTTAGGTCGTTGCCGACCTAAAATTCCAAGGCAAATCACTAAGTCGCTCGAATTTTGTTAAGTCTTAGGTCGTTGCCGACCTAAAATCCCCAGGCAAAACGTTAGGTCGTTGCCGACCTATAATCTCCAGGCAAAAGGTTAGGTCGTTGCCGACCTATAATTCCCCAGGCAAACTTTAGGTCGCTCGCACTGGCTTATCTCGTAGGTCGTCTCCGACCTAAGCTTCTTTTCCATAAGTCGTTCGCGAGTCAAGTGTTAGGTCGTCTCCGACCTAACGCCCTCGTCACCTTAGGTCGTAGCTCGTAAGTCGCTCGACCCTGCTAAGTCTTTAAGTCGCTCGAGTTAGGTCGGCCAGTATATCTCGTAGGTCGTCTCCGACTTATCCTCCAGTTAAGTCGTTCGACCCTCTAGGTCGTTCGAGTTAGGTCGTTGGACCATTTACCTTAGGTCGCTTGACCTTAAGTCGTAGGTCGTCTCCGACCTATGCCACACTAAGTCGCATCCCACTTAGGTCGAACCCCGTATTACTCTGCGTAGGCAATCTCTTCTGAAAAACATTTATCAGAATTTCTACTTTGATGGTTTTGGGATTGACTTCTTTGGACTTTACTCACGTCTTCGAACGTGAATTGATTTGTTCTACAATCGTTTTATGACTTGTCACTTTAAAGATATATGAAGGTTTCAATACTAATAGTAAATATCAAAACTCTTTCATCAAAGCGATTTCAACACTATTTTAAATATCAAAAGTTCATTTTCTCAAACCGATTTTCAATCTACTAGTATATACAAGCCTTTACTTCACTCGAATGAGAAATCGACTTAAACGACTTAGTAAAACGGGTGGTATGAAACGCTTGCGTTCACTTCGTCGGTTAGCTCTTGGACTTGTTCGATTGAACCCTTTTTGTGACACTTTCCTAGTGAAGATTTACAGCTTGTTCGTAAATATTTAAGTTAAGCAAGTGGTTATGGGACATGAAGCTAAACTCATATATTTACTAGCTTGGTGTGATTGACACTTCCTTATGATCATGACGATCATTTTTGTGATTTAGACTAGCGATTGAGCGATGTCTCTTTGTCTACGTGGGAGACTATACCCCGATTATGTGATGTTTCGCCATCACATTTCTAGGGTAGCACCCTACGGTCTTCGGGCCATTCCTGTGTGAAAATTTAATGGATAGCTTCCATGAGATAGCTTCTCGTCATGTGTTTACGCGTAGGTGAGTTTTCATGCTCCCATTCATGTGTTAGGCCTTCCCCCCTTTTTTATGTGTTTTCTGGATTTCTGATGATGATTTCTGGAATTTTGTGCTTCACCAATTTTCATGATTTTCATTGATATGACATCAGTTTTTGTGCATTGGTGAATTCATGTGTTATTGACTTGTTATGAATACAAGTTTAGGGTATGATACCCTACCTTATCTTTGAGAAGATTCTTGTGATATTGATTAATCTTTTTGTTGATTATCATTTACATACTTATAGTAGTATGTCGTTATAGTTATTTCATGTTCATGACATGCCTTTTACTTTATACCATATCATCTGATATTTATAGTTAGACTGATCCGTTTATTATTTTCTTATAAATAATACTCGGGTCAGACCGAGATGTTACAGGTGCTTCTGCTTGACTTCTCTTCAGGATATTTCTGACTTTTGGCTAACTACATAGATTAGTAGTTTTTGGATGTACACCTTTGAGATATAGACTCTATGTTGTGTACTTATTCTTTTGTATAGCACGTGATGCTATTCTTTTGTATTATCGTGGATCTTTCTGACCACTACTCTGATGTACACTTTCATGTGTTATGTATTTATTCATATCTTCTTCCGCCTTTGTGATATGGATGTCTGTGACTGATTTATGTTATGATTATTTCTATGTTTGTTTCCGAGGATTATATATAGCCACCGTGTGATAGCTTTGTGTTTGTATCGGTATGTCAGATTTTCTCCTTAAAAGATATGCATTCTATTCTATCTCACGTATCGGTGCTCGCACAAAGAAGTTACATGGATGGTCGCTCCTCCACAGCCTTATTCTCCGTGCTAATTGACAGCACTACATCGTAGTGTTCTTGGTTAGCATGGGTATAGAGGTGGGGCGTCACATTTAATGTTTGCATTTGTTTTCTTACATAAATTTATAGCCAAGTATAACAATTTACATTACTTCAATAAATTGTAATGTCATTTCAATTGTTAATAATTAGTTTTTAAATACATTGTTACATTTCGTTTTGGCATTCATTTCATTATTAAATTACAAAGTTCTTATTTCTTCCAAATTTACCAAAATCTTATTAAATTGACAACTTTAAATATTAAAAATGTACGGGTTGTTACACTCTCCCCACTCAAAACTTTTCATCCCCGAAAATGAAAAAAGAAGGGAAAAGAAAGAATTAAGTAAACAATACATCTTATTCAAAAACATTAACTTTATAAACAAATAAATTTACAAAATTAATTAATTTAAATAAAATATACCAAATTATATATAAATTTCTTCAACACCATTTTATATTGTACATTATTCAATTACATTGTTAACTTCTGAATAATCAGGGTAAGTTATATTGGAATGCAATAGAGTATTGTACAAATAGAGTTTTCAGTATTGTACAAATAAAATTTTCCCAATTCAATTATTCAAGCTTAAATATTTATTCAAAATTTGGCTTCATTCTATAATTGAAATCATCTTTTAAGATAAAATTTAAGAATTAAATTTACGATTAACTTCAAACAATTTAAAGATAAATAAATACACATACAATATATATATCAAATCAAATTTGAAATCATATACCAATATATATATTATAAATCAAGTCATATTTTAGAAATTCAAATCAATTAAATTTTTCAAAACAAACCTGTAGCAAGGCTACAGGATGGTCACTTCACTTCGAAACTCGAAAATGAACGTCGATGATGCTGCAGTCATCACCGAAATTATTTTCCAGCGACAAAGAAAAGAGCACAGATTTAAACATTTAAAATTCTTTGGAAACAATTTCTATTCGAAAATACTTTAAATAATATATCCTTTTAAAACTTTAAAACCCAAAGTTTGAAATCTTCGGAAATTAAATTCTCAATTCTTGTTTTAAATTCATTTGAATTTCCAAATTAATTTATAACCATGTTTTATAGTTCAACTATTTATATATGAACAAAGCCAATGATTACAATATATATACAAATCAAATATTGTTTCTTAACAACCAATTCAATTGACTATCAACATTCAGACAATTATACATATATATAATATGATTATACAAAATTTCAAATTTACCAAATTTTGAAAATAATATTGTGTCAGTTTGCTCTGTTCAAGTGTTTTGGAGATCCTATCGATTACATTGATCAGATGAATCGATCAGAAACACTGATCAACATCAACAACTCAAACAACACAATATATAATAAAACATTTTAAATATTAGTTTACAAATACACTTCAAAAAAATGATTTGAAGATAAGTTGGAAACAAAAGACCAAGACGATTAAACAACAGAATAAAAGAAATGGATAAGCTTATATAAATCTCGGGCAACCTTAATCGGGTCAACCGTGACTTCAAGAATAAGATCGATGTAGTATTCTGAAGCAAATCTACATTCGATCTTAAGAGATAGAATTCAGGCATGGCAAGAGATAGCAGCATCGTAAACCGAGGATATAGAAACCTCTGGTGAATCAATGCCAATTGTAAAGGAGTTTCACCCCTTAACAAGTCAAATTGAGGTTAGTGAGATCGTTGACTCATTAAAAGATCATTTGAAGTGGAGTTATGAGATACTCCAAAATCAAAAGAAGACGAATAGGGGAGACCGGAATGGACTTTGGAACCGAAGGGGACGTTCCAAAATTCAAAAGAAGTTGAGTCAAAAAGGAAGAGATTCAAGCTCGAACGAAAGTGATTCTGTAAATAAATTTACTATATATGCTAAGTTTTGCCTAGAGCTAAAGCTCTGATACCAACTGTAACGGACGTCGCCAGTGGTGTAACGCCCACCGTAGCATACAGTTGTACCTGTGTTCTGCCTTTACGGCTAGCCTCTCGACTGCACCAAATCCGCAGGGACATGTAGGACTAAGAGTCAACCGTTCGCTACCAAACCCAGAAGCGAGAACCCCCTATTATGCTGCACCCGCCAAGTGCATAGGAAGACACACATGTCGGACTTGAATTACTCAAAATACCGAATTGTAAATATAAATTTGGCAAAATTCAGAATATACAGTAAATAAATCACAGATCACAGACACCGAGTAACATAACAATGCAGCGGAAGCAAAGAAATAGTAGTTCATGAAGCTACTATATATATAACAGAGTTAAACAAGATACAACAGAAATCACGAATACAAAGATGTCTCAATACAATAGTCAAATACAAGATCTGAATACATCACTGGAATCAACTGAATAATTGAAAGCAGAATCAATGGATGGATCCAAGCGAAGCTCCAACTCCAAAGGTAAGTCTCGAATGATGTATCACTCAGTCTAACCCGAGCGTAAAGCAAAACACAAAACACTCGAGTCAGGACATACATACTTATACAATGTAAACCAACTCAAGTGAACTGTAATAGAAAAGTACAAGTAACTTAAAGAATGCTTGGGATCGCCCATTCTTTAAGGATTCGTTAAACTATCTACTACGTAGTAATATTCGCTATTATAATAATGTCTATAATAAAATAAACTTACTTTTAAATAGTGTTAAGGAGTGACCCAATATTCCCCTTAACATATAATAGTCCCAGTAGTCTATCCAGTATCAGCGTACCCCCAGATCGGGAGCTACCCTCAATACTCCACAGGCTACGGCACAAAACCCAACTCGTAGTAAAGCTCGATATGGTAGGTGACACGGCACAACAAGGCAATGCCAGGGTAGATATACCAATTACGCATCCGGGCTGGTGGAAACGCATAGCAGCCACTACCGCCTACCTCAGAACACACTCCCAATCGAAATCGAAGGGTGGCCACCAAATCAATCACAAAGTAATAGAATAGTATCGAAGAAATGCGTCCGATCAGAGGTGCTACCTCATTGGCCCATCAATCGCTCATGTTTTAGCCACCTTATGCCAACTCACGGGAGTCGGGTCCACGTATATACCTCAATAGGAATCGTCGCCACCATCCTAGTTCATTCTGGAATCTCCACCGCGTACACGTTTGTCAAAGTGGTTTTCGGTATCGACAGAGAGTACGCCCATATCCGATCCCGGTCTCTTTGCCAACCAATCGTTATTATAACCCATGGATATTTATTTCAAAATAATTTATACCTCAAAACAAAATATCATATCCATTTCAAAATAGTTTATACTTCAAAACCAAAATATCATATCCATTTCAAAACAAATAAGTATAATATCATTTTCATAAGACCCAAAGTTTCAAATCACTGAATATTCTTTCAATTATTTAGAAATATTCCTGTTTAAATCATCTTAAACCAAAACCACTTTATAAAGTCATATTCTTAAATCTTCAATTGCAAATCAATATATTCAAAGAAAATTCTTAATTAAATACTATTCCAAATAAATTCATTTCCAAAATCATAGTACTTTCAAAGTTACAACACATTTGAAACCATATCAATTTAAAATGTTATTCTTTGAAAATCCTAATATTTAGAAAAACCATAACACCCTTAACATAATATTCATTTAAACCATTTAAATTCAACGTTAAATAATATTCATTTCAAAGTTGTAGCATTTCTAAGTTCATTCATTCAATTATAAAATTTCCAAAACATTGTATTTTCAGCTAACAACAGCACTTATAAAGTGTTACAGTAGATATATTAGTAATATTTCAAAACATTGTCAAATTCAGAAACAGCAGTACTTATAAAGTGCAACAGTAGATATTTTAGTGTTGCAAACAGTTCAGTTTCAAAACAGCAGCACTTATAAAGTGTTGTAATAGGTATTTAGTTTTTTTTTTGGCAAAGCCAGCGAGGTTGAATGGACCCCTACCATTAATATTAAAAACCAAAAGTTGCTACAAAATATTTAAACATGCAGAACACCAAAGAAAAAAAAATCAGCACAAGGGGGAGAAAGGAGTTACATGGATCTAATAATAGAGAGGACCATTACATGTTTAGAGGAGGATTGCCCTTTAAACACCCTATTGTTCCTCTCCATCCAAATGAAACACCCTTGTAATAGGTATTTAGTTGTTTCAAAACATAGTTAAATTCAGAACAGCAGCACTTATAAAGTGTTGTAATAGATATTTAGTTATTTCAGAACTTAGTTAAATTTCAGAAATGATAGCACTTGACAAATGCCATCTTAAAACCATAGCAAATGCCATCTTAAAACCATAGCATTTTATAAATGCTACCAATAAAATTCTAGATTTTATTATAACTTTTCAGAAGCATTAAAACTTCAATTTTGGCCATTTTTAACTTATAAAAATCATATTTCATGCTTCAAAAACATTCATTTGGATATCATTTAACTTATGATTTAATAAAATAAATTTTATAATTAAATATCCAATTTAAACCATAATTCATTTATTAAGCCAAAATTTCCCAATTTTACTAAACTTATATATAATTTTTTTTCAAATAACTTTACACTTTAATTTAAAATACCCACTTCCTAAATAAAACCAAATTCTCATTTATTTACTTAACTTAACAATTTTTTTTTAAAACCCAATTTCCAATTCTCAAGTTAAGTCATAAATTGAAATTTCACCTTTCCATTTGAAAACAACATTTTCAATTATTTACTTACAAAACACATCCATTCCATAAATAAAATATTTTATCATAGTTAATATACAATAAATTTTCTTCACAACTTTATTCATTTAGACATCAATTCAACTATGATTCAAGTTAAATAAAAATTTGTTACAAAATGTCCCATTAAAACTGCCTTTCATTTTATCAATTCAAAGTACATTATTTATTTTATCAAACATATCCATTTCAGGAAATAACCTTTATTAAATTTACTAGGTTAGATTTAAAACTCCATATTAAATCAAATTTAATTATTTAGTCCTTTATCATAAATAAAACCTTTAAATTTACTTTAAAACCAATTATTAACTTATAAAATTTAACTTATAGAAAAACAAAACACCTTTAAAATTTTAAAGCCTTAAGTCAAATTTTAAGTTAAATTTCATAAATTTTATTTCAAAAATACTTAATAATTTTTAGGAAAATATTATAATATATTAACCATGGGCCTGTATAATATTTTCTAACCTAGGTCAAGTGATACGGATATGTATCATTTCAATCCGTAATTTAAAAAGAAAAATCTGGGTTCTATCATTTCAAACCCACAATCCCAAGTAAAATAAACGCAATAAAAATCAGTTGAGCCTATCATTTCATCCCATAATGATTTTCCTTATTCTAATGTCCGTTCGGGTATGTATCATTTCAACCCATAGTGATAGGGAACTTGCAGTGTGAGAAACAGTAAATAAATGAACAGTAGAACATATAATATCATATCAGATGATGTAACAAATATATAAACAGAATTTAACATCATATAATCATATCGCAGGCATATATGAACATATTAACATAACATATAAATTTCTACAATTCACATGTCATTGTTTCACAATTATAAAAGTACGTATGTCGAGAGTGATAAACTCACCTTTTTAAAGCTAGAAATGACATATTAAGACACAAGAACCAACTCCGAAAAGCACGACAAAGACACGACTAGATTTTTGAGTGGATGAATAGTCAAGATCCAATCTTGTACATAAATAATTTACAGAATTATAAGATTAAAATTCAACACAAATATTTATAGATTAAAACAATGAAAAGAATGAATCATAGTGACATAACCTTGCTTTAAATCGATCAAGTGGCTAGGCCATGGTCAAGTGGGCTTCACCACACCATGTAGTGCTCGGCCTCATCATGTTTAGAGGCACATAGGCTCGGCCAAAGTGGTGTGTACACGGTTATGGTAAGGAATTTGAAGAGATGGAGGTTACAACTTCATTGGAAGGCCAAAAGGTCAAAGGCAAGAGGGGTTTTGGTTCAGCCCTAAGTCTCTATGTGCTCGGTCCTAAGTCTCTATGTGCTCGGTCATGGCTATGGCATGGGTCAAGGCAACATGAAGCATGGCTATGGTGATGTAGTGGTCATGGAAAAGCAAGGAGGTGAATGGAATTGTTGTGGCCGAGCAAACAAAGGAAGAGGAAGGTGAATATGTGATCTAGGCTAGGTTTCAACAAAGTTTTGGTGATGTTGCTTAGGTCTATGGTCACGACCATGGATGGTGGTGAGGAGGAGTGGTGATGGTGGTCGGTCATAAGGTGGAGATGGTGATGGGGTCGGCTTGGAGGTGAGGCCGAGCAACGTGAAGAAACAAAGAAAGAAAAGAGAAAAAGAAAAAGAAAAAGAAGAGGAAGAAGAAGCCATGACTTGTGATATTTGTTTTCTTTGTACGCAAATGAAGAATGAGGGAAAAGTGAGAAGTTTTGTACGGCTTTGGAAATGTAATACACGGCTAAGAAAGGAAAATATAAAAAAAGAAACAGCTAAGAGAATGGCAAGAGATAAAGAGGCTAGTGAATGATGGCTTTATTTCCTATTTAATAAAAGAAACGTATGTAAAGTCTTCAATCAGAAGAGGCAAATGAGGAAAACATATTTGGGAAGATTTGTACGTGATTTGATGGAAGTAATACATGTCTAAACAATGGTGAACGGCTATGGTAGGAAATAAATAGGCCAAGCAAATAAAGGCAAGCAATAAAGCAAATGTAACCTATGCCAAATTAAAACAAAGTAATCATACGTCTAATTGATTTGTTTCCTAGCCATTAAATAAAAGATATATACAAAAGAAACCTTCAATAAATAAAAATAAATTTTATAGAAACACAGTAGAAAAATAAAATAAGGAGATGGATATAGAAACATATAAAATAAACGCAGAAATTAATTGTTTTTAAAGCGCTGTATGTTATCCAATTTACAAAGTATAAATCAGAATTTAATGAAACGAAAAGCATAACAGATATTAGAATTATATACAGCTTCAAATAAAAGATTAGAATTTAAAATTCAAATTTAAAAATTTAAACTGAAATTCAAAATTTGACCAAAACATGAAATTTACAGAAATTGTTTATTTTATTGTCTTTGGAAAATAAATTACAAACAAATTTCAAACTTACATTGGAAAATTCCAAAATTCATATTTCCAACTTTCCTTTGTATTAACTATTATTTTCAATTATTGAATTTGTCAAATACATTTATTATAATTAAAACCTTAATCAATTTATTCAATTTGGTTTCTTCCTTTTATTTTTATCTATGAATAAAATATACATTTCCATCTATTTCATTACATTCACAACTTTTACCATTACTGTCTTATCTCATATTAATGAACATTTACTTACACTTAAATGTAATTGATTTCCAACTTTAAATTTAGCTACCTAAATAAAATGTAACTTGCAATAAATGTTATCATTATCTTTATATTACACTCCAGTTTATTATTTCCACTAATTATCATAATTGCTTACAAAATGTTTAATTCATCCAATTACCATAAACTATATACTAATTCATTTATCCATACAACACTTACATTTATTCACTTATATTCAGTTTTATACCCAAATGTAACATTTACAACTAGATTAATAGACCAATTAAATAGTAACTTACAACCATTACTATAACTTTTAGTCACACTTTTGAATTCATTGTTCACAAACACATGTTACCATTCTTATATACCCAATCTTTATTCAATGGTCATTTATTTCATACTAAATCATTTATAAATTTTAATGTTTGCATTTGTTTTCTTACATAAATTTATAGCCAAGTATAACAATTTACATTACTTCAATAAATTGTAATGTCATTTCAATTGTGAATAATTAATTTTTAAATACATTGTTACATTTCGTTTTGGCATTCATTTCATTATTAAATTACAAAATTCTTATTTCTTCCAAATTTACCAAAATCTTATTAAATTGACAACTTTAAATATTAAAAATGCATGGGTCGTTACACTCTCCCCCACTCAAAACTTTTCGTCCCCGAAAAGAAAAAAGAAAGGAAAAGAAAGAATTAAGTAAACAATACATCTTATTCAAAAACATTAACTTTATAAACAAATAAATTTACAAAATTAATTAATTTAAATAAAATATACCAAATTATATATAAATTTCTTCAACACCATTTTATATTGTACATTATTCAATTACGTTGTTAACTTTTGAATAATCAGGGTAAGTTATATTGGAATGCAATAGAGTATTGTACAAATAGAGTTTTCAGTATTGTACAAATAAAATTTTCCCAATTCAATTATTCAAGCTTAAATATTTATTCAAATTTTGGCTTCATTCTATAATTGAAATCATATTTTAAGATAAAATTTAAGAATTAAATTTACGATTAACATCAAACAATTTAAAGATAAATAAATACACATACAATATATATATCAAATCAAATTTGAAATCATATACCAATATATATATTATAAATCAAGTCATATTTTAGAAATTCAAATCAATTAAATTTTTCAAAACAAAACTGTAGCAAGGCTACAGGATGGTCTCTTCACTTCGAAACTCGAAAATGAACGCCGATGATGCCGTAGTCATCACTGAAATTATTTTCCAACGACAAAGAAAAGAGCACTGATTTAAACATTTAAAATTCTTTGGAAACAATTTCTATTCGAAAATACTTTAAATAATATATCCTTTTAAAACTTTAAAACCCAAAGTTTGAAATCTTCAGAAATTAAATTCTCAATTCTTGTTTTAAATTCATCTGAATTTCCAAATTAATTTATAACCATGTTTTATAGTTCAACTATTTATATATGAACAAAGCCAATTATTACAATATATATACAAATCAAATATTGTTTCTTAACAACCAATTCAATTGACTATCAACATTCAGACAATTATACATATATATAATATGATTATACAAAATTTCTCATTTACCAAATTTTGAAAATAATATTGTGTCAGTTTGCTCTGTTCAAGTGTTTTGGAGATCCTATCGATTACGTTGATCAGACGAATCGATCGGAAACCCAGATCAACATCAACAACTCAAACAACACAATATATAATAAAACATTTTAAATATTAGTTTACAAATACACTTCAAAAATAATGATTTGAAGATAAGTTGGAAACAAAAGACCAAGATGATTAAACAACAGAATAAAGGAAATGGATAAGCTTATATAAATCTCGGGCAACCTTAATCGGGTCATCCATGACTTCAAGAATAAGATTGATGCAGTATTCTGAAGCAAATCTACATTCGATCTCAAGAGATAGAATTTAGGCATGGCAAGAGATAGCAGCATCATAAACCGAGTGTAACGTTTCGAACTTTTCGACGCTCGAAAGTCGACATTAATACGTCCACTGTATCAAATGCCGCGCAATCAAATGCCGGAAAACCAAACCATTAGGGTTAAAAAGAAGAGGTAGAAGAAGACAGAAGAAAAAGAGAACAGAAAGACACAGAAACAGAAACAATATCAGAATCTCACATTCGCAGCGGAACAATATATAATAGATAATCACTAGTCTTTTAAACAAAGAACTATATCAGTTTATACAATACAACATCAGAGTCAATATACAACTCAATACAACAATGGACAGTTATATAAACTTGTCCTCACACAGAATACACAGCGGAATAAATAAACAAGTACGGGAGTACGCCTCGCCATCCAACTTGCTTCCAAAGCTCCAAAATATCCAGAATATCCTGATAACATAACTCTAGGCTGCCCGTGTGGAAAATTATGGGCATCCAGAGTTTAGAAAGGAACAATAAACTCCGATTCAGTCATAGTGACTGGTGTGAGATCGTAAAACAATTATTTTCATAAAGAAAATAAAATTAATTCGCAATGCTTTTGGAAAATGAAACAACCATAAGGCCTCCCACCACACACACAATGCAAACGCAGAATTGGAGGAGATTTCTTCTTATGATAGTCAAAGATGCTTACTACGAAAAATCAGTTGATATTATTATTAATGTCTAGTGTGGAAAACATTTCAAAAGTATAATATTAATGTTGGGTGTGTTCTCACCCAGGAGATCTCAAGAACAAGAAGCACCAGTTTCGTCCAAGCTTGCCTAAGTTTTATTGGGCATCCCTACCACCACCGAACCAGAGCCACCGGATCAAAACACTACCAACCAACCCACTCACCACTGAACTAGAGCCACCGGACCAAAACACTACCGAACCAAAACCACTCCCACTCACCACCGAACCAGAGCCACCGGTCCAATCCACGCTCCACCTACTACCGGTCCAATTAACGCTCCACTCACTACCGAACCAAGGCGTTAACAAACCAGCATTGCCAGGCCAGATTACATCAGCCCAGACCCACCAGCAGCTACATACGTCCAAGACCCCTACCCCCAGCCTCACTCTATAAATAGAGGGGTAGGGGTACAACAAAGGCAGACAAGTTTGAGAGCTAAAACACGGCCAGAACTTTCAAACAACTTTCATACACTTGTATTCAAAGCTTTGTACTTGTAATCTGAACAGTAAAGGAGAATAACATATAAAGTGGATGTAGGCACATTCTGGCCGAACCACTATAAATCTGTGTGTCTTTTACAGTTTAGTCCCTGCTTTTTATATATTTGCATACACCACCCAAATCACTAAGAACAACATAAAATCGACTAAATCATATGACTTGGAGGTGTTTGCCCATTTTTTTGCGCAAACATTTTTGGTGCTTTCACTAAGAACTGAACTCGGGACTTCAGCTTCTCCCACTTAACCTTCTTCCTAACAACATCGCTCATTGCTTGGAAGACATGCCTCCCAAGCAGAAGAAAGATGTTAACAAAGGAAAAAAACATCGCAACCAGCAGTATTCCAGATCCAGTGGTCACGGATCAAGTAAATCGTCCCATTCCAACAGCAGTACCAAATGAAGGTCAGGCAAATCCGACAACCCCTTCCATGGAACAGCCGGCAGCAATTACTAGGACAGATCTAGACAGGGTTGTGGCTGAAGTGACTAACCGCTTCGCATCCCAAAAGGAAGCCTTGGTGAACCAACTCATGTCACGCTTAAGGGATGCTGAAGAGTCCAACCGCAACACTGAATCATGGGGTGAGTCCCAGTCTGGAGGATCTCAGAGGCGACAAAGATCTTCCTTCTTCGAAGAAGCCAACGACAGAAGTGGCCATATGGTAGGAGCCGAGACCGAGCTCAGCCCGAAGTTGGACCTGAGGAAACGCTTGGAACCGAACCCAACGGGGGAGGTACCGGGCGGAGGTCAACTATAGCTGAGCCTGTCATGCTGCCTAACCACGGAAACACCAATGAAAGGGGCCGAGCTAGAGTCCAACCCGAAGGTGGACCCGAGGAAGTTCTTAGAACAGAACCCAGCAGGGGAAGATCAAGGCAAGGGCCAACTGTAGCTGACCCTAGCATGCTCCCAGAAGACCAAAGATGGCCACTGGAAAATATTAGGAATGATAGACGATACCATCCCTACAGGTCATCTGGACGGAATCAATCCCACAGAGCAGAACCGAACTCATTTCTATCTGCTCCAAATTCCGATGAAAGGATGGCACGCTTGTTCAGAGAGTGCCTCCAACGGGATCAAAGAGATTGAGGGATAGGCGCTAGGGTAACCAGCCCTTTCGCCCGCAATATCGAAATTGCCATCACCCCCCGAGAATGGAAAATATTACAATGGAACCTTACAAGGGAACCTCTGACCCCGTTGTACACTTACAGAGATACGCACAGCATATGCTCATGAGCGGAGCAACAGAAGGAGTGCTGTGCAAATGCTTTCCACTATTCTTATCAGATTTAGCTACCTCCTGGTTCTGCCATCTACCCCAAGGATCCATCAGCTCATGGGAGATGTTGAAAGAAAAGTTCATCAGCCAGTTCCGCATTCATGTGGAGCAACCCAAGGACGCTTATTCCTTATCCAGTATCAAACAGAAACCTGGAGAGAAGGTGCAGCAATATCTAACCCGATTCAATGCCGCAGCGGCCGTAGTCCAAGATGCCGATGAGAAGCTTATCTTAATGGCCCTCTGTAGTGGTGTGCATCCGGATACTAAATTTGCTAGAAGATTGACAAAAGAAAAACCAGCTACTTTACCTGATTTCTTCCATGAAGCCGGGAAATATATGAGGCTTGAAGACGCTGCCACTGAGGGGCAGTCAGGGCAACAAAATAAGGCAGCTCACGGCAACACGCCCGCTGTAGCAAAAGATGTTCGAAGAAATGATTCTAGAGACAATGCTGGGGGCAAGAAGGGAGAAATGCGTCTATATCAACCGGGACCGAGATTTGACGCTTACACCCCTTTGAATGAAACGATCGAAAACATCTTCCTCGCCACTCAAGACGAAGTTAAATACAAACGCCCCCCGCATAAGAAGGAATCAGATAACGCAATTAAGTCTGGAAAATTCTGCCGCTTCCACGAGTCCCATGGGCATGATACCAATGAATGCCATCATCTCCGAGACTTGATTGAAGAACACATCAGAAGAAGGAGACTAGAACGCTATGTAAAAGGTCAGAACATGACTCCAGCTCCTGCCAATGAGAACCCAAGGTTACCCGCCCCAAAAATAGGCAGAGGAAATCGCAACACCAGCGGTTCCAGTCAAGAGAAGATAGTGGTCCATACCATCTCGGGAGGGCCACACATCGCCGACGGAAGTTGGGCAGAGATGGAAAGGTACGGAAAGTCACATAGGAACGATGAAGAATGCGTTAACTCTATTATAGAAGAACGCCACCCGAAGCGGATAGAGAATGATGACATCACATTCAGTAGGCGTGACCTGGCGGGAAGGCAGTACTCTCACGCGGATCCCATGGTTATCTCTGCCCGACTCGGTCCAGCCGAAGTTTTCTGAATTCTAGTAGACACTAGAAGCTCAGTGAATATCCTATTCAAGCATGCATTCGACAAAATGAAGCTGTCATTAAAGGATGTTTTCCCCTGCAATAAACCACTACACGGTTTCACTAGAAATGCGAAGATGCCCCTCGGGCGACTGGACCTCTTTGTTGAAATTGGAAGTCATCCCCGCTCCGTTGTGCGGAAACAAACATTTGTGTTGATAGAAAACCACTCGGCCTACAACGCCTTCTTAGGAAGACCCGCCTTGTCTGACTTCCAAATTGTCCTGGCCCCATGGTGCCTGAAGATGAAATTTCCAATGAACAATGGAATAGGGGAAGTAGAGGGAGACCAGGACATCGCTCGAGATTGCTATGTAACTGAAATTCGCAATAACCGCAGGAAGGATATAGGGAAGAGTGCAGAGACTGCCCTCTGCACGAAAAGTTTGGAAGCATAGCAGCTAAAGAAAGCCCCTCCTCTTCGATATACCAGTGACCCTTTCAATGAATTAGACCCCTGGGACAAAGAGGAGGAGGCCACCGCCAAGCCTACAGAGGCTATGGAATTTGTATCTGTGGACAAACACGACTCGAGTAGACTATTGAAAGTCGGGTCCCAACTAAAAGCATAATTAAAGGAACAACTCATTGATTTTCTCCGCCACAACTTGGATGTATTTGCATGGTCACACGCTGACATGACTGGAATCTCCCCAGACATAACATGCCACGTACTAAACATCGATCCTACCAAGGCGCCAGTAAAACAGAAAAAGAGAAGTATGGGCGCAGAACGATCAGCAGCCCTCTATGAAGAAGTAAAAAACCTACTTGCCAATGACTTCATACGAGAAGCCATCTACCCAGAGTGGATCGCTAATCCGGTACTAGTAAAGAAGGCTAATAGGAAGTGGCGAACGTGAATTGACTTCTCCAACTTAAATGGCGCCTGCCCGAAGGATTGCTTCCCACTTCCCCAAATCAATCAGCTCGTGGACAGCACGGCCGGGCATGAACTCTTATCTTTTATGGACGTGTACTCAGGATATAACCAAATTCCTATGCATGCTCCCGATCAAGACCACACTAGTTTCGTCACTGACCGGGGATTGTACTGCTACAAAGTAATGCCTTTTGGACTTAAAAACGCAGGAGCCACCTATCAGCGCCTCGTCAACAAGATGTTTGCGGGGCTAATAGGACAAACTATGAAATTTATGTGGATGACATGCTGGTAAAGTCAAGAAAAGCTGACGATCACGTAAGCCACCTGGGCGAGATGTTTCAAGTACTTCGCCAATATGGAATGAAGCTGAATCCTCTAAAGTGCTCCTTCGGAGTATCATCAGGGAAGTTCCTGGGATTCATCATCCATGCCAGAGGAATTGAAGCAAACCCTAAACAAGTCCGAGCTCTGAAATATATCAGGATACCTTCTACCCGAAAAGAAATGCAAAGCCTAAATGGGAAGGTGGCCGCCCTGGGCAGATTCATCTCTAAAGCAACTGACAAATGCATCCCCTTCTTCGAAGCTCTGAAGAAAGACAAAGGAAAGTTCGAATGGACTGACGAATGCTTAACAGCTTTCCTTAACTTAATCGAACACCTCCAGAGACCACCAGTACTCTCAACTCCGAACAAAGACGAAGAGCTATACCTATACCTTGCTGTGTCATCTCATGCTCTAAGCGCCGCCTTGGTGAGAGAAGACAAACGCACGCAGCGGCCAGTATACTTTGTGAGTAAGAGGTTTACAGGGGCGGAAGCCAGATATCCTAAACTTGAGAAACTAGCATACTGTTTACTAATCACGTCACGGAAACTGCGTCACTATTTCCAATCTCATTCCATCAGAGTTCTGATCGATCAACCACTAAGGCAGGTACTCCATCGTCCCCACACTTCTGGGCGACTACTTAAATGGTGCATTGAACTAAGTCAATATGATATCACCTACCATCCTCGCACCGCCATCAAGGGACAAGCCATGGCCGATTTCATTGCCGAATTCACTACCAACGAAGCTAAGGAGCAATCGGAAATAGCAGAAGACATCAAGTGGAATCTCTTTGTGGATGGTGCATCAAACGAACAAGGCTCGGGGGCAGGTGTGGTAATAATCACTGCCAGGGGAAATAAGCTACACTATGCTCTAAGGTTGGAATTCGCTGCCACCAACAACGATGTAGAGTATGAAGCAGTGATAGCTGGATTAG
Organism: Allium fistulosum; assembly: GCA_030737815.1. Taxonomy (NCBI): domain Eukaryota; kingdom Viridiplantae; phylum Streptophyta; class Magnoliopsida; order Asparagales; family Amaryllidaceae; genus Allium; species Allium fistulosum. The sequence continues at coordinate 1,258,506,889 of CM060904.1, forward strand.
AACTTTCCTTAGAAATCGGAGCCAATTCTTTGTGTCTTCATAGTGATTCTCAACTTATTGTAAATCAAATACTAGGAGAATTCCAGGCTCGAGAAGAACGACTCATAGCATATCTAAAGAAGACCAAGTTGCTTCTTGATCAATTGGATCGCTATTTGATAACACATCCCTCGGGAAGAGAACCAAGAGGCCGACAAATTGGTGAAGCAAACTAGAATGAGAGATGACACTATTTCCGGAGCAGTGTCCATCTCAAAGCAACTGACCCCAAGTTTCGAGCAGGTGAATCTGATAGCTACAATCAAAGAGGAAACTTGGATGACTCCCATCCAAAAATACTTACAAGACGGCACACTGCCCGACAAGCGTAACGAAGTCAAGAAAATCTTAAGGAGAGCTTCCCGCTACACAATACAAGAAGGCACCCTTTATCGGCGTGGCTTCTCTAACCCCTTATTAAGGTGTGTCGCTGAAAGGGAAGCAAAGGAAATCTTATCCAATATCCATCAAGGAAGCTGCGGAGATCACATTGGAGGGCAGGCTCTGGCAAAGAAAATACTCTGATATGGATACTTCTGGCCCACCTTAAACAAAGACGCCTTAGATTTTGTCAAAAAATGTGACAGGTGTCAGAAATTTGCGAAGATTCCGCGGCTACCCACAACTGAGATTACCCAAATGACCAGCCCTTGGCCCTTTGCAGTATGGGAAATTGACCTGATTGGCGAACTGCCAATGGGCCGAGGTGGACCCAAATATACTATAGTGGCAGTCGACTATTTCACCAAATGGGTGGAAGCAGAACCCCTAAATAAAGTATCTTCAGCAAAAGTTATTAACTTCTTGATCAAAAATGTTCTATGCAGGTACGGGGTCCCATATAAAATCATATCGGACAACGGACTTCAGTTTGACAGCGAGGAGTTCGCCAACTGGTGCCAAGAGCACGGAATTCACAAAAGCTTCTCATCTGTAGCTTATCCCCAGGCAAACGGACAAGTCGAAGCTGTCAACAAAATTCTCAAAACTCTAATCAAAAAGAAACTTGAAAAGTCAAAAGGCGCTTGGGTGGATGAACTTCCGACGGCACTTTGGGCCTATCGCACATCTTTCAGAACATCAACGGGGCATACTCCTTTCTCTTTGGCATACAGATCGGAGGCTATGCTCCCAGTCGAAACTATAGTGCCTTCCCACCGTAGGATCCACTATAACCCAGAAGAGAACGAGGAACTCCTTCACATGTCTTTGGATCTAATTGAGGAAAGAAGAAATGATGCAGCCCTTAAAGCAGCAGCTCACAAGCAAAAAGTGGCAGCGCAATACAACTCCAAAGTCATGCATCGTAGCTTACAAGAAGGAGATCTTGTCCTCAAGCGAATCTTCCCGTGCCCCGGAGCGCTAGATCCAATCTGGGACGGGCCGTATGTAATCCATAAAGATCTCCACAACGGGGCTTATATTTTGTCAACAGTAGACGGAGAGGTGTTCCAGAGGGCATGGAACATCCAACACCTTCGTCGATACTTTTTTTAACTTGTACTGCCTATATGAAGTGAATTAACAAAGAGAATCAGTGGACGTAGGCATTTTCGTGCCGATCCACTTTAAAAACTTGTCTCTTTTTTTTACTTGTTCCTTTGTACCTTGGCTACTTGTTAACTTTATCCTTTTCTGTTGAACAACATCCTGTGCATATAGCATTTCCATTCAAGGCACTCCACAGCGCGACTTCACCTGGACAAGACCTAACAGGTACTATGCGAATCTATGCCCTCGCCAATGAGACACTTTTGCTCTGGCATCCCTCTGCTGCGGGTTAACTCATTGCTCGCGACGGCCCTTAAAGCCAACTGTAATGAGCCGAGGCAGCTCATTACGGCGTTCGGCTCGCCGGCAGCCGTGAACCTACTTTAAGCCCCAACATAAGGTGTGGCCAGCCAGGGGTAGTTCACGGTTGACGATCGGCACCCACGCTAGCCGGCCATGGTAAATCGAATAATACCCACGATCATGGGCCATAATGGCCCGGGTAGTTACTGTGCGCGATCTCGGCTCCGATGTGTCTTAAGTACGACTATGGTAAAAAAAGATAAACTCCCCGCGGAGGCGTAAGATGGGTGACAAATGTCTCCAAGACCCATAGCTAGGGAAAGTGACTGCAAAACCCGTTTGCCACGAACTTAAGCACATCGAAGGCCTTCCGTGATTGGAAGTTTTATTGTTTCTCATATTTCAATTTTATTTAAAGAACTTTCCTCCTATCCTCTATAACGATCCCTAAAGTACAGGACACAGAATAGGAAGCGCTCGCTAATGGGAATAGGAATTCGCAATTGAATGACAGGCCACTCGGCCACATGCCATACTCAGTCATATAAGACATTCAAAGCAACCGTCTACAACTAAAACATGAAGGGCGGTACTTTCTTCTTTGGTGTATAAATACGTAGCTATAATTCATTCGCACATCACATTAACATTGCAAGATATGAAATTACCTTTTAAGCCAGAACTTGACATCAAACACGATCGAATCACAGGCATATGCACAGCTATACTTCTTATGCAACACATCAAAATAACGAAAGCATTCAAATACGACAGAATCAGCCTAAGTTAAAAATTACACGCCACGAATAAAGTTGTTTGTTACAAGTAACATAATTATAGCCTAAAAGTTACGTTGCTGATTTGAGACTAACATAAACAGCAATGTCAAGTAAACAAAAAATATCCAGGTCAAGTCATGGAGTCGGCTGCATCGGAGCTGTACCCTTGTCCTACTGGCCCTCCGGGATCTCTTTAACTGTGGAGTGGGAACTCTCAGCATGTTGACCAGAGGAAGTTGGTGCTTCGGAGGTCCCGCCTGTCCGATCAAGGAAAGAATTCATTAATAATAAGCAACCAAGTTACGGAAAGCTAAAAGGGAAGACTTACCAGCATCTGCTCCTTGATCATCATCCTCTAACTGCACACCTACCTCCTCAGCAGTAAGCAGCCGCATACCCTCCTTCACCGCCGCTTTCTCCTCCTTGGAGAATTGAGCCGTAACCACGTCCATTCTAAAGGCCACGCCACCCTCCTTATCTGCATCGGCCTTAGCCTCCTCCAAGGCCCTGAGATAAATCCTGGCCATGGCTCGGGGGTAATCATCCATCCAAGGTAAGTTGCCCTGTTTCCAAGTGCGAAATTATATATCCTGAAGCATCTCATCCATTATCCCCTCATTCTCCTCGAACTCCCTTATTCGGTCCTCATAAGCCAATAGCTTTGCAATGGCAGCATCCCTCTCCGATTGGTATCGCGAGTAGTCGGCCTGAAAGGATTTCCTCATCGCCTCCATCTCCTCCTTCAGCTTGGTTTGAGCAAGCTCCGCGGCCTTAAGTTTCTCGGATAACTCATGTACCCGCTCGAGATCCGCTTACCGAACCTCATCCACCGTTGCAATAGCCATATCAATCCGTTCCTTACAAACGGCCTCCATTTTCCGTAACTCTGCCCTGCTGGCCTCTTCCATGGTCTTCTTTAATTGCCTAGAGGCGGCCTCATGTTGAGAGATCTGGATGGCGTGATCAGCGAGTTGTTTGGCCTGGTCGGAAACCATTAACCGCAGTGGAATGTTAGCACTGCCAATTTCTTCTCCGGCCTTGACCAGTCGAGCATGATGCCCCATCAGCTTCCTGGTTTCCTCAGCAACCCGGTCAATGTTTGCCTTAGCTTCATCCCCCAAAGTTACAACCCGAGTGCTAAGCAAATCAAGGTCCAGGGACTTAGCTTCATCTAGTACTCTTACCATAGGATTGCGAGGAAGAAGGTGCTCACCGGTAGCCTCATCAAAGGTAATATCATGAGAACCAGGATCCAGATCTGGATGACCCGCAAACGGGTTACGAGCCAAGCCGGGATGATCTATCGGGGTAACGGTAGGATTTTCAGATGGGTGCAGAGAAGGTATAAACTCAGTATTCTCCTATGTGGTATCCTGAAGAGGCTGAGTTGGGGCTGAGGACCAGGTGAAGATTCAAACAAGGAGCGACTCCTCTTCTTCTTTTGGATATCCTCTTCGATAACTCCAAGAAGAGGACGGTAGCCGACTACGTCTCCAGGGCGGTTAGTCGGAGGCTTTGGTTTAGTAGAAGCCTTGAGGAGTTTGTATTGTTCAAGACGGTGCCGAACATCCGACGTCTTGGCCACCTTACCCGCTTCTGTGATAAAAATCCAGTGTTACAAGCATACATTGAGCTATAATTCAAGAAATACATCAAGTTAAGAAGAGTAAAAAGACGCTTTTGTTATACAAACCCTGGGGAGGAGTAGGATACTGCAATAAGTCCTGAATCTCATTCCAGGACGGGAGCAGGCCATAAAATATTCCTAAATCCTTATCATAAATGGAGTCGGCAGGAGTCAAAAATTCACCTTGAATCGCAGGAATTGCCTTAGCTGAAGCGCTCTTAGAAGAATCAGCACCGATCTCAGCCTTGTCAGCTTTCTGATGCTTCTCCACTAAAGCCGATCCTTCCTCCGACCCTTCAAAAGCTAGGGGGAAAGCATCATCTGTCCACTCCTGGATCACACCTGCTTGCTTAGAAGACAGAGCCCCAGTACCACCACCGCTCTGTCCGTCACCACCATCATTGCTATGACCATCACCATCACCTTCTCCACCACTTCCACTCTCCGCCTCACCTCCTTCATCCTCGCCTCTTTCCTCCTCCACATCTTCCTCCTCCGGGACATCTGGACATGTGATGGGGGAGGGTCCATCGGACTTCTTAAGTTTCTTCCCCCGACAATTGGATGCTTCGAGAAGGGTTTCCTTTTACTGCTCTTCGCCATAGCCCCTCCTTTAGCTTTGGCGGCCCTCTCCTCAGCTGTGTCTCTTTGCTTGACCATAGACTGGCGTGGCAGGATTAAGTTGAGCCCCAAAAGAGTAGCATTCCTGATCAAATAAGAAGCCGCCCTCTCTCCTTCCGGAATGGCTTCTATTTCCGCAGCCGTCTGAACTAGACGATCATTCTCTACAACCGCAAAGCCACCTGTCGCTAGCAAGAAATAAAGCACATAAGGAGGAGCATTGCAGTCAGAACGGAAATATAAATAAGATTCAACTTACAGCCAGAGGTGAAGCGGTGGAAAGAAACAGAGTCGTCCTTGACAAAGAACCATTCCTTCTTGAACATGCTAAATTTTGAATATAAGTCCAGGACTGGCTTGAAAGACACGACCGATTCTAAGCTAATATATGGAGACCCCTTCTTGTAGCCTCTCAAGTTGTACAGGTATCGGATCTCCCGGTTGGAAGGAGGACGCCCGTATCTCCTCTGGAAGATGATGAACAAACTCACCAAGATGGCATAGGAGTTGGGCTGAAGCTGGAAAGGAGCCACCTTCAAGTACGTGATGAATCTGACTATCCAAGCGTTGATCGGAGGGATAGCACCGCACATGCAATGATACCTGTTGTAAGAAAAATATCCTTCTGGGGGGTTATACGGCATCACTCCGTTCCTCGGCAACCTCATATGCGCTCTGTCAATCCCAAAGGATCTAGATATAGCGTCAAGCTGCTCATCTTTGAGGGAGCTGGGAAAGCAGTCAGGCGGTGAGTTCAAGAGCTCTTGAGGACCGTACCCGTCTACTAACAATCTCGGGGTTGGTACATGTCGTCCTAGTTCTGCCTGAACTGGGGGCACTATGGAGGACTCTCCTTTGTCCTTGGATTTCTTCTTGTCAGAACGAGTTTCTACTTTATGAGACATTATCTACAACACGAGAAAACATATTGTTAGAACAAGGAGTGTAGAGATATAAACAAGCAAGTACCTACAGTCTAGAATCTCATTCATAATTCAAAACATAAAAGCTTCACTCGGTAGTTCAAGCCTTGGAGTTCATTCGGCACTCTACTCCCTAAGTGTCGTTCGGTGATTCAAGCCTTGGAGTTCATTCGGCACTCTACTCCCTAAGTTCCATTCGGTGATTCTAGTCTTGGAGTTCATTCGGCACTCTACTCCCTAAGTGCCATTCGGTGATTCGAATCTTAGAAGTTCATTCGGCACTCATACTCCCTAGAAGTTCATTCGGTAATTCAAGAATGGAGTATATTCGGCAGAAGAAAACCTCACCTGGTCCGGCAGTTAAGGCTGGTTCGGTGATATGATTGATTCGGCAGGCAAGAATCTGGTTCGGCTATTTCAGATAGTAAGGAATAACAAAAGCGTAAGGCCCATACTTATAGGCAAACATGGAAGACCGGACCAGATGGTTCGGCGTTTGGGCCGAATGGGAGCATCCAAGCTAACGTCATTAATTTTACAACAAAGCGTGGCATATACCGGCATATGCCCCACTTTGGGGGGCAAATGTTGGGCGTGTTCTCACCCAGGAGATCTCAAGAACAAGAAGCACCTATTTCGTCCAAGCTTGCCTAAGTTTTATTCGGCATCCCTACCACCACCGAACCAGAGCCACTGGACCAAAACACTACCAATCAACCCACTCACCACCGAACCAGAGCCACCGGACCAAAACACTACCGAACCAAAACCACTCCCACTCACCAACGAACCAAAGCCACTGGTCCAATCCACGCTCCACCTACTACCGGTCCAATTAACGCTCCACTCACTACCGAACCAAGGCGTTACCAAACCAGCATTGCCAAGCCAGATTACATCAGCCCAGGCCCACCAGCAGCTACATACGTCCAAGACCCCTACCCCCAGCCTCACTCTATAAATAGAGGGGTAGGGGTACAACAATGGCAGACAAGTTTGAGAGCTAAAACACGGACAGAACTTTCAAACAACTTTCATACACTTGTAATCAAAGCTTTGTACTTGTAATCTGAACAGTAAAGGAGAATAACATATAAAGTGGATGTAGGCACATTCTGGCCGAACCACTATAAATCTGTGTGTCTTTTACAGTTTAGTCCCTGCTTTTATATATTTGCATACACCACCCAAATCACTAAGAACAACATAAAATCGACTAAATCATATGACTTGGAGGTGTTTGCCCATTTTTTTGCGCAAACAATTAATCTTAGCCAGCATAGGCATTCCACACTTATGCATACTATACCTACTATGTTCAATAGCAGGTTACCGCCACATTCCATATCAGGTTATACAACTAAAACCGTACAAGGTTCGTATTGTTTCTTTAGATTTCCAACAAATGGTCAGGCTAAGGAACTTCCTACTGCCACATGGGATCGCCTCTGGCGGGACGTCCCGAGAAACCAACCTGGCTCTCTGCCAACACAAGGCCGGGTTACCTCTGTAACTAGGTAACTACTACACGAATATGCCATCCCCCGGTCCTTTGGGGACTTTATCCGAGGCGCCTCGATCACAAAGCAACAACCACAAAGAAATGAGATTGGAGCAACCACATAGGTTAAATACCAGGGCTCATTACATGATACCACCCTTTTCCAGAAGGAGATGACATACCCTAAAGGGCGCGACCCTCATAACCTTGCCGCATCATTCCTGTTTCGACCATTTCCGGGGTGTGAGGTCTGACGAAGTCTCGTCCACAAAGCTACGCTTTTTCACAAAGCCATGCTTTGATCAACAAATGATCAATAAATAATCATCACACAGCAACACTCAGCATGCCACATTACCAAATTGGGAATATATCGCTGATAACCTTCAACTACATAACCTCTGAGATCGTACGTCTCAGAGAAGGGTGTTAAGCTAAGAGAATAAATTCTCCGCCACCAACAGAAATGTATTTGAAAGAAATCAGCTTTATATCTCAAAATGTAATGTCAGACATGTAACCATACAAGTCTGTTCCGGGTTCGAACAGAACCGAAGGCACTTCCAAAGAAGCCCTTGCAATCCGGATATTTACTAATCACGTCCGGACTTCCCATCACAAGAAGAGTGATATAAATCTCTATACCTGAGCAACTCGGTGCAGAGACATTCGACAGGTTGTCCTTTCATTTTCGAGAATACCCAGTCTTCACACCGGTCTTCAATTGCAATTCATACACGTCGTATCATTATTCGGAATGGGTTATCTGACACAAAGGTCCTCTCCCGGCTAAACCGAATAATAAGCGTTTGTTTTAAAAACAAATTCAAGTGCCATTCAAAGGCAATGTTGATAGTCGGTGATTTAACTATCAACAACATTCACAACAATCATCAGATTTAAATAATTTTCCCAAACTATTTAATTTCAAAATATCTTCACAAGATATATATTTTTTCCACACTTCAACATTTTGAAAACAAATTTCAAATCACTTTTCACCTTTCAACTTTTGAAAATAAATTTCAAATCAATTCCTTCACGCGGAATATATTTCCAAATATTTCTTTTAAAAACCAACTTTAGAACCTTTAATTTATATTTTTAAAAGCTACTTTGGAATTATACTCGACTTTTTTCAAGGAAAATACACTTCCATTTCAAAATGGTTCATTTAAACCAATTAAATAAATCCTTATCGATTTATTTTAAATTTACGTTCCAAATCCATAAATTTATTTCCACACTTTAAAAATAAATCAGTGTTTATTTTTAAAACAACTTCCCCTTTCCTTTATAAATTTCAATTTGAATTTATATTTTCAAATATTCACTTTTAACCCCAAAATCAAATTCCAAATTGATTTCTAATTTTATTTCAATACCAAATCAATTAAAAATTGATTTCTAAGTTTAATTTCAATAGAACAAAACATTGCAAATTTATTTCTAAGTTTATTTCCAAATAACAAAACATTTGCAAATCGATTTCCAAATTTATTTTTCAAACACTAAATAAATTTCAAATTAATTTTCCAATGATTTATTTTCCATTACCAAATTAATTAGAAATTTGATTTCTAAATTTATTTCAACTCCAAATAAATTTCCATATCGATTTCTCAAAGATTCATTTTCAAATACCAAATCAATTTTACAAATTGATTTCTAGAAATTTATGACTTTTAAATAAATTCCTTTATTCTTTCCAAATTATCCAAAATTCCATTTTTAAATGAATTCTTCAACTTTTAATCAATATTATTCAAAACTCATTTATTAATATCTTTTCCCATATTTTGGAATTTATTTGGTAAGATTTCAAAAATCAATTTTTTATACTTTTAAATTCCTTTTTTCAAATTAATTCAATTCTTAAAAATAAATTCACTTAAAGTTTTCCACTTTAATTTCAAAATCCAATTCATATTCATTTCTGGTATCCAACGATACCAAAAATACATTCGGTTAAATTTTAGCCTTCAACAGTTCTAATCACAAATATAATCACACATAGATTATAAACAATCAATCATTCACATATGAAATAATATTCAAACCATTTGAGGAATCCAGTTGGATCCCTCCAACCTGTTTCCCTGCATCCACAGATGTTAGCACAATACCAATTCCACTTCGAGGTGGAATATCGCGGTTTATGGGATTTATAAAATATCATCCGCTATTATGCGGCGCAATAGGGTCTCATCCGCTATATAATGCGGGAAATCAACAATCCCAATATATACATATTCCAATATATATATTGCTATATACTACTATATATACTATCACCCAAACAATCAATCAATCAATAACTGAATTTCCAATTTTTTTTTATTTGAGTGAGAAGATCTCACCTTTGCTTTTAATTTTGTAGTCCACTTCCAGTTTGTTCCTCTTCATTGTATTAGACCTTGTATAAACAATTTATACACTTTACTAATATTCGAAATAATCGAATAACAAATTTTCATTTGGTAAATTTAATTATTCAATGATTTTATTTTAAACCAATTACTTTTAATAAATTTGTTTAACTAAAAAATTAAATTTAAACTAAATTCCCTTTAATAAAATATCTTAGTAATTAAAATAACTAAATAAGTTAATTTAACACTTACCCACCAAATCCATAAACTATTGTTTAAAACAACTCAAACTAATAAATTTAAAAATATGTATACATATATTTATTCTTATCTTTATTATTTTGAAAATAGATATCCATTTGAAAATAGTATATATATATATAGATTCCAAAATCTGTAAAATATATATCTATATAAAATAATCTCTATCACCATTTAAAACTTCTATCTTCTGAATCTTATATATATATACTCATTATTTTCTGTTTTACTATAAACTGCATATATATATACCTAACTGTTTTTATTAAATTTAATAAAAAGAAAAGAAAAAACACTACCTCACTGACAAAATCGAATTGGCACCCATGCCTCGCGACACTCCTCGAAGCCGCGTGACCATCAAATCGCGAGAGACGCCTGAGCCTCGCATTGTCAGTCGTCGACGTTGAACCTTCCATGCTATCGACTTCGGCCCTTCGCCCTTCGCCCTTTGCCACAAACCGCATTCAATCGTTCGCCGCCCCCCTTCACGAGCCACGCAGCCACCATTTTCCCACGTTGCCTTCGAAGACCGCGACCCACCATAGTTTCAAGATCCACGCGATTTTGATTTTGGTTTCGAAGAATCTGGGCGTGAGAGGAAGATAGGCCCGATTCTTCTTTGTATTTTGTTTTAGAACAACAAATTTGAGGAAGAAAGAAAAGGAAAAGATCACGACAATCTTCGGCCATTAATTCGATTTAAATTTGATAATGGGAGCGGCCATTTTTTTTTATCAACTGTCGATTTTTTTCTTTCTTCGAAGTGATCTGTTTGCATTTATAAAAAGAAGAACAGAGAACGTGAAGAGATGGTTGCGTGATTAGAAAGGAATAGGCAGTAGGATGCTTGATGGATGACAGAAAAGCAGCTGAAAGGAAAGAAATTGGACTGGAATGAATATATATATATATATATATATTAAATTTAAATTCAAATTCGAATCGTTCCGATAAAGACAACTAAAATTTTTGACTTCCTATCGAGGCGTGCCGCTAGGCGTTTGTAATGTTATACGCCTATTCCAAACACAATGGAAAAGTTTTCGGCTCCAAATTCGATCGTATGGAGAAAATAGCTTTTTGGACCAGTTATAATATTGAATTTCAATATAATTTTCAGCGCGTTTGCTTATCGTACGGCCAAACGATCACTCCAAACATTACGAAAATTGAAATCCGATAATAACACACTATTACGGATCCAATGGAACTTGTTTCGTCGAATTCCGAGACTGTGCCCCGAAAAGCTATTTTTAAATTCAATTTAAACGATAAAATTTCAAAACTGGACAAAGCAGTTCCAAATTCAATTTTGAAGCTTCTATTATCTTCAGTATAATCAATATGAATTTTCTAAGACTTCATATTATTTTTAACAGTCTCAAAATTGAAGATTCCAATTTTTACCCAAATTTTAACAATTAAATTCACTAATTTAATTACCAAACAAACTCTGATATTTGAAATTCAAATTAAAATAATCATTCAAATATTTAAAATCAATTAAATATTCAAATTTCAAATGTCAAAAATTCAGGGTCGTTACAATCTTCCCCCCTTAAAAGAATTTCGTCCCGAAATTACAAGTCAAGAAAAATGATCCAATACCCGTTTATCATTTTACCAAACCAAACAGTTTTATCAAATTTTCAAAACAAATCTTTTATTAAAGATTCATTATCACTTCAGCTAACTTTCCAAACAGTTTCATAGTTTTCAAACAACTTTATTTTACTTCACAATTCAAATTTAAATTTAAATTCAAATTATAAATTATCCAAAATTTCTCAAAAATTTTGTAACTCTCTAAATTTTCAACAAATTTCGCTAGCGTCTCCTTTGCGCGGCTAACTCGGTACGACTACAAAATGTCCCTACGGACTCCCAAATTCCAAAAGAAAACAAAATGCCAAGTGGCAAAATCAGAAACTCATCAAATTTCATACTGAAATTGAAATACATACCTTATTGTCGAGCAATTTAAATTCACCTTCGAAATCAAAAATCCCAATTCACTTTTCCTTTATAACCCCTGTATATTTTACTTGACAATAATGTCCAATTACAACATTCCAGTTAAATTTTTATTCACTTATTAACTTAGAATATTTCTCAATTCTAAATTTTACTTAAGAATTTCCACCTTTCCTTTCTTAAGTTCAATATAAGTATTACATACTTCTTATATTTATTTTTACTTCACTAACAAAGTTGTATATTCATTTCCATTCAACTTTGCATTTCAATTCCATTTGAATTCAATTTACTACATTTTAGATATTGAATTCTATTTACCTTATCTCAAATTCAATTTGAAATCACTTGTCATTAAGTGAAAAGTTTCAAAAATTCCAAATTTCTTTTTTAACTCCCAAAATTTTTAGAAAATTTTGGCGGAGTCACCTTTGTACGGAGGAGTTTTTACAATTTGACAAAAGATATAAATATATATACATCGACCCACACGGTTGGAAAAGCAAAAACAGTTCATATTTCCTATTTTTATTGCATAGGCGTACCTTTTTAGCATTTTTAAGCAAAGTAGTTTATTTTTAAGCATTTCACGAAATCAAAATGCAGCCAAACGGCTTCCAAAAACCTGCACTTACTCAATTTAAACACGTAAGTGACATATATAGGAAATCTATTAACATTTCACTTATCTTCAATAGCCAATACATAGATTTCATAAGCAATACATCCAAAACAATTTCCATTAGCAATTTATATGGTTTCGATACAAATTAAATTGCTTTCATCTAATTTATATTCAATTCAATGGTTTCTATACAAATTAAATTGCTTACGACCAATTCACATACAATTTCCATTCAATTCAAGTAATCTACAACTCATTTTCTTCATTCTATTTATTTTTAGCGAAACGAATTCATATCATTTCAATTGATTCAAAAATCAATTTATTTCACTTCTATCAATTCATAGGATTTTATTTAATTCTCGTTTTTTGTCAAACGATAATTCTTTCTATTCAAATTTATTAATATTTATGCAACTAAATGATTACTTAAGCTAATAATCATTTAAATTGATCCCATTTCAATTCAATTTACATTTCATATTCACAAAACCATTCGATTTGTTTAAAACCATTGTACAAAACAAGACAACAACAATGCAAATATTTATATACACTTCTTGTATTTATTTTCACTTCATTACTGAAGTTATATATTTATCACTATTCAATTTCACATTTTCAACTCATTAATCAACTAAGTTTTCATTCAAACCATTTCAAAGTTTCACTTAAATTGAGTTATTGTCCAATATTTACTTAAGCTATTTCAATTCAAAACTCAAGTTTATCATTTATTTATTTTCTTCCTTATAAACAATTTCCAATTTATTTTCTTTGATTGGTTTTCATTTATCAAATCCATTCCATCTACTAATTCAATTCAATTAGTATATCCACTTATCCATTTTAAATTTCACATTTCCATATTCAATTCATCCTGAATTTTACTTTATCAATAACAAGGAAATTTTCAATTTATTTCTACTTACTTGAATTTATATGCAAATCAAACCATTTTTATTCAGCTCACAATTCAACTTTAATTTAACTGATTCAACTTCAATTCATCATTTCATGAATTAATAAATTATCAAGTTTGTTTACTTGAATTCAATCCACTTTATTTTATTTTTTTCCAAGTTTGGATTTTTATTCAACTTGATTCAAATCAAATCTCATTCTATTTTCCAATTCTAATTTATTTATTTACGAATGTAAACTCATTTGTTCATTCACCAATTCATTCCTTTTTAATTTGAATCTCATTCCAATCAAATTTCAAATATTTATAAGTTATCAACTTATTTACATTCCATAACATTTTAAAGAAATTCAAGAGTCTTTTAAACAATTACTCACATTTCCTTTCAATTTATAAAACTCATTTATAAATCCACATTACCAATTTCATTCCATTAATGAATTTATTTCAAATATCTTCCTCTGAAATTTTATTTCAAATTATAAATCACATTTATAATTTACATTTACAAATTTCACTCATATATGAATTTATTTCCTTATACTTCCAATTCACATTTATAAATTTCATTTGTTAAATGAATTTATCTCCAAATCTTTAATTATACCATTATTTCTTATTCATTTTCCATACAACAATGATAATAATTCAATATTATCACTTCCTAACAACCAAGCATCCATATACTATGATAATTCATAAAAAATCATTTCTTTTCTATACAAAAATAGTTTTGGGCAAAATTATTTCATTTACCCCATTTTAAAACAATACTGTGTCAGTTTATCTTGTTTAAGAGTTTAGAAACCCCCTATCGATTATAGTTGGCCAGACTACACCGACCAGAATCTATAAACAATCAACCGATAAGTCAACACAATACAAAACAATTTTTTGTATTCACTAACAAATACGCGCTCAAATCTATTATTACACTCACACTCATTCTAGAGTACTACTGACTTTATCTCTAATGAGTAACACCCAACAGAGCCAGGGTTATCGCTTAACCGGCTGCTCTGATACCACATGTAACATTTCGAACTTTTCGACGCTCGAAAGTCGACATTAATACGTCCACTGTATCAAATGTCGCGCAATCGAATGCCGGAAAACCAAACCATTAGGGTTAAAAAGAAGAGGTAGAAGAAGACAGAAGAAAAAGAGAACAGAAAGACACAGAAACATAAACAATATCAGAATCTCACATTCGCAGCGGAACAATATATAATAGATAATCACTAGTCTTTTAAACAAAGAACTATATCAGTTTATACAATACAACATCAGAGTATATATACAACTCAATACAACAATGGACAGTTATATAAACTTGTCCTCACACAGAATACACAGCGGAATAAATAAACAAGTACGGGAGTACGCCTCGCCATCCAGCTTGCTTCCAAAGCTCCAGAATATCCTGATAACATAACTCTAGGTTGCCCGTGTGGAAAATTATGGGCACCCAGAGTTTAGAAAGGAACAATAAACTCCGAGTCAGTCATTGTGACTGGTGTGAGATCGTAAAACAATTATTTTCACAAAGAAAAAAAATTAATTCGCAATGCTTTTGGAAAATAAAACTACCATAAGACCTCCCACCACACACACAATGCAAACGCAGAATTGGAGGAGATTTCTTCTTATGATAGTCAAAGATGCTTACTATGAAAAATCAGTTGATATTATTATTAATGTCTAGTGTGGAAAACATTTCGAAAGTATAATATTAATCTTAGCTAGCATAGGCATTCCGCACTTATGCCTACTATAGCTACTATGTTCAATAGCAGGTTACCGCCACATTCCATAGCAGGTTATACAACTAAATGCGTACAAGGTTCGTATTGTTTCTTTGGATTTCCAACAAATGGTCAGGCTAAGGAACTTCCTACTGCCACATGGGATCGCCTCTGGCGGGACGTCCCGAGAAACCAACCTGGCTTTCTGCCAACACAAGGCCGGGTTACCTCTGTAACTAGGTAACTACTACACGAATATGCACTCCCCCGGTCCTTTGGGACCTTTATCCGAGGCGCCTCGATCACAAAGTAACAACCACAAAGAAATGAGATTGGAGCAACCACATAGGTTAAATACCAGGGCTCCATACCTGATACCACCCTTTTCCAGAAGGAGATGACATACCCTAAAGGGCGCGACCCTCATAACCTTGCCGCATCATTCCTGTTTCGACCATTTCCGGGGTGTGAGGTCTGACGAAGTCTCGTCCACAAAGCTACGCTTTTTCACAAAGCCATGCTTTGATCAACAAATGATCAATAAATAATCATCACACAGCAACACTCAGCATGCCACATTACCAAATTGGGAATATATCGCTGATAACCTTCAACTACATAACCTCTGAGATCGTACGTCTCAGAGAAGGGTGTTAAGTGTAACGTCCCAGATTTTCGCGCTCGAAAATCGACATCCATACTTTACATCGTACTCGAATGCCGTAGATTCGACCGTTCAAATCCGAGTCGCCGGAGCTTATAACAACATTAAGTAAATATCACAGCGGAATAAAAAGAATATAGATATACAACATCTGATACAATATCCAGATACAATGATGATACAATGAATATCTATATACATCAGAGATATGATACAATAAATTGCAGCGGGAAAGAAAACGATAACATCAGCAACGGAACAATATCAATAGAAATGATAACTCCAAAATGATCTTCAGACAAGAATGAATCCACAACTCCAAGATAAGCAACTCCGATGAATGAACTAGCTCCAGATAATCTACTAAACCTGAATATCTGAAAAACCCAACTCTAGACTGCTCGTGTGGAAAATTATGAGCACCCAGAGTTTAGGAAGGGAACAATAAACTCCGGATCAGTCATGGGACTGGTGTGAGCAACAAAAACAGTTTATCTTTTTAAAAACAAATAGCAGAGATTTTTAAAGTCAATTCGTAATGCTTTTGGAAAATGAAACTACCATAAGACCTCCCACCACACACACAATGCAAACGCAGAATTGGAGGAGATTTCTTCTTATGATAGTCAAAGATGCTTACTACGCAAAATCAAATCATTTGATATTATTACTAGTGCATAGTGCAGAAAACAATTTCGAAAGTAGAATATAAATCTTAGCCAGCATAGACATTTCGCACTTATGCCTACTATAGCTACCATGTTCAATAGCAGGTTACCACCACATTCCATGGCAGGTAATACAACTAATACCGTACAAAGTTCGTATTTGGAAGATGGATTTCCAACAAATGGTCAGGCTAAGGAACTTCCTATTCCACGAAAGAAACGCCTCTGGCGGGACGTTCCGAGAACCAACTGTTCTCTGCCAAACAAGGCCGGCAACCCCTTTTCCCAAGGGATAAAAGAAACCTCAGATATGCCACCCCCGGTCCTTTGGGACCTTTAACCGAGGCGCCTCGAATCCAACATCACACGTCATAAATAAAGTGTGTCCACATGAGTAAGTATCTGGGCTCCATACCATGATACTACCCTTTTCCAGAAGGAATGGTCATACCCTAGGGGAGCTACCCCTGAAAACCTTGCCGCACGATTCCTGTTTCGACCATTACCGGGTTGTGAGGCTCGACGAAGTCTCGTCCACAAAGCTACGCTTTTTCAAAAAGCCACGCTTTGGGTCAACAGATGATCAACCTATGATCACAAAGATAAATGATCAAACAAATGATCATATCACAAATGATCAAACACTGATCATCACACAGCAACACTCAGCATGCCACATTACCAAATTGGGATATATCGCTGATAAATTTCAACTACATAACCTCTGAGCTCGTACGTCTCAGAGAAGGGTGTTAAGCTAAGAGAATAAATTCTCCGCCACCAAACAGAAATGTATTTGAAAGAAATCGGCTTTATATCTCAAAGTGTAATGTCAGACATGTATCCATATAAGTCTGTTCCGGGTTCGAACAGAACCGAAGGCACTTCTCACGAAGCCCTTGCAATTCCGGATAACTTTCAATCACGTCCGGACTTCCCGTCACAAAAAGAGTGATATAAATCTCTATACCGGCGCGACTCAGTGCAGAGACATTCGACAGGTTGTCCTTTCATTTTCGAAAAATATCCGGTCTTCAACACCGGTCTTCAAATGCTATCCATATACGACGTATCACTATTCGGAATGAGTTATACGACCCAAAGGTCCTTTCCCGGCTAACCCGAATAGTGAGCGTAATATTCGAAAACATATGGATATTGGGATTTCAATTAAGTCACCACTTAAACCCAAACTTTCTTTACAAATGGTTTAACAAATTACCATTTTAATCTTTTTAAACAAAAAAGATTCAATTCACAAAGTTCACTTAATTTCACAAAGATTCATTCATAGATTTTCCAAATCAATTTCCCTTTCAATTTGATTAATTCGTTAAATCTTTAAATCAAAGATTTAACTCATAGTTTTCAAAACAATTTCATTTCGAATGGGTTAAACAAATCATCACTTTAAATCTGTTAAAAATAGACAGATTTAATTCATAGCTTTCAAAAACAATTCATTCATAACTTGGAAAATCCATTTTTCAATTTACTTGAAATTCCTTTAATTAACTGGAATTTCATTTCTTATCTGAAAGCTTTTACCATTTAAAAACAACAGTTTTTACTTTGGAAATCTGATTCATTCATACTAGTTGAAATCCTTGGGTTAAATCCAAATTCCCAACTTATACTTTTAAAATGGTTAAATTCATACAAACACATTTTATATCATCTTTAGTCCCTAGTTTCAATCATAGATTTAATTTCAAACTTGAATTCAAATTTAAATCAAATTATTTAAATTTTCACAACTCGATTAAGTTATTCAAAATAACTTTTATCTTTGAGATTCCATTTCAAAAGCTTTTCATTTTAAAACCCCAGATTTCAATTTTCAAAATCAATTGAAATTAAAATTTCAATTTCAAAAACAAACATCAAATTTAAATTATCTGTGACTTAATCGATTTCCACGTGAAATCCATATTTGTGTGTGTAACAGTGTAGTCCAGGGGTTTCACACACAATAGTGCAACATCATTCAATCATCACAGATTCAATCATATCAATATCGATAAGTGGTATAATCTATAACGCTTATTGTTCATTCACAGATCATAGATATATATATCACAGATAATCAATTACAGATCGCAACATAAATCAGGATGTATCACAAAGCATCATATATCAGGGATATCAAACAATCAAATCATCAAATAGAATCCAAACAGTCATAAGTAGGGTCAATTTAATTGTCTGATTAATTCAAATCAGATTAAGTTCTTATGAATTATTAATCCTGGTTAATTAACATTAATTATTTAATCACTTTTAATTAAGTAATTATCTTCACGTAATTAATTTCCTTTAACTACTTATATTAATTTATCTTAATTTATAAATCAACCTTTAATAAATCACATAAATTAATTAATTCTTAATTAATTGTCCTTGATTTAATTACCTTAATTTATCAATTAACCTTACTCATGTAATTAACTTAACCTTATCAATCTTTAATTAACCTTAATTAATCTTTAATTAACCCTTAATTAACCACATAATAAATTAATCTTTAATTACTCAAGGTCTTAATAAACTTAAGATAAACCATTTATCTTATTTTTAATTATTATTTTTAAACTTTAAAAAAATAATCATTCCAATACCCTTTTTTTCAAACTCAACCCAAATTTAAACATACTTTAACTTAAAGATCAAATCTTTAAAAATCTTGATTTAAACTGAAATTCGAAACTTGTTTAAACACTTTGTTCTTTACCATAAACTCGATTTCTTTGCTTTATAAAACTGTTTCATATTTTTACTTTACTAAAAAAAACAGTTTAGCTATCAAAACAAACCCGAGCCTACTTTTAAAACTTTTTCCCGAGCCAAACGCACTTGTTCCCGAGCAACTACTCGAGAAACTCACGAACTTTCTTTACTTCGAGAAAAACACACCCTGGCTTCGAGCTGTGACCCGAGCCACCTTCATCTTCCCAAACTCAACAACCCAGACATCCCAAAATGGCACGCGTGCACGTGCACGAACGTTCTGCCTTGCTCCGTCCATCTTTGCCGTTGCCACCAAGTCGCTACTCTACCCCCTGACTCAGTTACCCATCACTGACGCCAGAAAACGCCTCTGATCGAAAAAACGACCTTCAGCTTCACCTAATTTCCAAAACCAGAACTGCAACCACCCCAAATCGAACTACCATGTCCACGTCCGGCCACTACCTCATGCGCCACTTACCTCGATCGAAAGCCCATACCTACGTTCACCTCCGTGCCAAGATCTATACGTTCCGATCCTGCCACGCTCTCCCTAATTTATCGCGACTCCACCACAACCGAAGCCAACACTAAACCCTAAAGACACGTCGCCTGATCACCACACTGCACTGGAATTTCTTTCCCCATTTTTCCACTGGTCCTTGACCTGCAAGCTACCTCCAGCGACGTTTTTAACTTACCACTCATCGTCGTTTATCAGATATGGATGAAAGTACCCAAATTGATAAACTCGAGAATTCCCCTTTTATACGAATTTTAAAACCTTGAAACCATTACCTAAATTCATCTTTTTTCCATACAATTTAGTTTACGAAATCCAAATTCAAAATTAACATGGTTGATTTTTATCATTTCCAAAGGTGTTTCCTGTATATTCTAAGTTTCCAGTTAGTTATTTACTAAAACTTCTTGAAATTATCTTTTTTTAAAATTCAAGTCAAGTAATTATCAATATTTTCCTTTTAAAGGTCATCACCTAAATTCCTTTTGGTTCTGAGATATAAAAATTTCTTGAATTTAGTTAACCTGTTTCTAAACAGAGGAATATCCAGACATATACGGGCATGCACAAACACTTGCAAAATATATTCGTATGCATGCAGAACATGCTTACCCATATTCAACCATAAATCATCACATCAAGACAGAGATTAGATCAAGAGTAAGTTTGCTCACTTGTAAAAACAGAGAACAGAGCTTTTCATTGAAGTAGGCTTGAAAGACTTTGCAAGTGAAACCTTTAATCTCTTATTTGTTTTGAACTTGAAAACTGGAAACAGGTTTCCATTTTGATCATTCTTCCAAATCATCTTGCTCTCTACCTCTGAGTTGTTTGATGATTATGGAATGTTGTTTAAGTTTTAATTAGTTTTTTTTCTTTAGTGTTTCTTTTTCAGCTTTGAGGAAACGAAATTGAAATGAGAAGAGACAGATGTATATAGGAAATGAAATGAACAGGGTATACAATATTGGTTTGTACAACTTTACATATTTTTTTCTCCCTTTACTTCGGCTGAAATGATATAGGATGGTGTACTTAGAGATGATGGCATTAAGGGCTGATGTACTTTATGTCTCTATACTTGCCTTATTTTATTCTTTTGTTCATAAATTTACTTTTTTTTATTTATTTGCCAGGTTCATTTTGGAGGCTGAAAATCTTATTTCAGTGGCTAAGGATGTTTGCATTTATTGCTTTGTACAAAGCTATATATTTATTTTTCTTCTTTTGCCAGCCTATACATCTCGGCTGAAGACAATTTGGTGGCTTGCATTTATCACTAGGCTTGTATTTTTATTTGTTTCTACTTTGTTTATTTGTTTCTTTTGTCTTGTTTATTTTTCCAGGTTGTATACTTTATGTTTGTTTCTTACCTTCGGCTGAGAGATGATATAGGGATGGTTTACATATTTTTGTTTGCCTTAGAGATAAAGTCTGGTGGCTTCTTTACTTTATGTACATATTATAAAAGTTGTTTTAGTTATGTATTAAATTCTTGACTTCTGAAATTATACTTATGCTAATGGATATAAAGTTGTTATTGCTATTTGTTGATTGTATTTCTTTTGTCATTACTTTATAGTTTTACTTCCATTATAACTCAATTATTTATTTTACTTTAGTATTTATTATCTTATATTTATTTTATAAACTAAAACCATCTTTAACCATCAATTCAAATATTCATTATCATCGATTATCATTATTAAACCATTTATTTAAGATTTAATTTTAAATCCAATATATACAAACATTAAATTTAAATGATCGTTCAAATAAAATTGGGACTCGGGGAAACTCGCTCAAATTTCCCTAATTAAATTTACAATTTTTTATCAAAAATTTATTTTAATTACTCAATTAAATTCAAAAATTCATTTAATTATTAATTTGAATAAATTTAAAATTTCGGGGTCGTTACAAACTTCCCCCCTTAAAAGAATTTCGTCCTCGAAATTCGCAGGCACGAAATAAGGACAGAGATAGACAGATCAAAGATAAATTCGATCTCCTATAATTTTCTCAAACATAAGATACGGATTCCGAACTCAAGTTGGAATATCTCAGAATACATACCAATTTGTCCCTCTTCAGACTTCGATATTCACAAAAATAGAATTTCAAAATTTGGGTTCAAACAAAATCGTTTTATCGATTCAATTCAAATTTTATCCTCATATTTTATTAATCGATTTAATTCAAATTAAAATTTCCAATTCCAATTCATTAAGGCTCAAATCAAAAATTGATAAGAAACCGATGAAGATACGAAGTATGGATTTTCTACAACGATTCGTAGGGCCATCATCACACCGAACTTCTTCTGGAGCTGATACGAAGAAATGAAAAGAATTTGGAAACGAATCAAAGAATATTGATAGAGAAAGATTGTTTCCACTGTTGCAGGGTATTGACCATTTATAGTCGTATTCCCTTGTCCCCTATCTCGTCCTCTTCTTGCACTCATATCTACTATCAGTGGATAGTAAGAGAATTTACTGAGACGTTCAGACGGATATCTGAGAATTACTCATTCTAGAGTTTACTTCACTCTATCTCTAATGAGCTACTTAACGTGTTATACTCCTGAGCTAAAGTTCAACCTTAGCTCTGATACCAAATGTAACGTCCCAGATTTTCGCGCTCGAAAATCGACATCCATACTTTACATCGTACTCGAATGCCGTAGATTCGACCGTTCAAATCCGAGTCGCCGGAGCTTATAACAACATTAAGTAAATATCACAGCGGAATAAAAAGAATATAGATATACAACATCTGATACAATATCCAGATACAATGATGATACAATGAATATCTATATACATCAGAGATATGATACAATAAATTGCAGCGGGAAAGAAAACGATAACATCAGCAGCGGAACAATATCAATAGAAATGATAACTCCAAAATGATCTTCAGACAAGAATGAATCCACAACTCCAAGATAAGCAACTCCGATGAATGAACTAGCTCCAGATAATCTACTAAACCTGAATATCTGAAAAACCCAACTCTAGACTGCTCGTGTGGAAAATTATGAGCACCCAGAGTTTAGGAAGGGAACAATAAACTCCGGATCAGTCATGGGACTGGTGTGAGCAACAAAAACAGTTTATCTTTTTAAAAACAAATAGCAGAGATTTTTAAAGTCAATTCGTAATGCTTTTGGAAAATGAAACTACCATAAGACCTCCCACCACACACACAATGCAAACGCAGAATTGGAGGAGATTTCTTCTTATGATAGTCAAAGATGCTTACTACGCAAAATCAAATCATTTGATATTATTACTAGTGCATAGTGCAGAAAACAATTTCGAAAGTAGAATATAAATCTTAGCCAGCATAGACATTTCGCACTTATGCCTACTATAGCTACCATGTTCAATAGCAGGTTACCACCACATTCCATGGCAGGTAATACAACTAATACCGTACAAAGTTCGTATTTGGAAGATGGATTTCCAACAAATGGTCAGGCTAAGGAACTTCCTATTCCACGAAAGAAACGCCTCTGGCGGGACGTTCCGAGAACCAACTGTTCTCTGCCAAACAAGGCCGGCAACCCCTTTTCCCAAGGGATAAAAGAAACCTCAGATATGCCACCCCCGGTCCTTTGGGACCTTTAACCGAGGCGCCTCGAATCCAACATCACACGTCATAAATAAAGTGTGTCCACATGAGTAAGTATCTGGGCTCCATACCATGATACTACCCTTTTCCAGAAGGAATGGTCATACCCTAGGGGAGCTACCCCTGAAAACCTTGCCGCACGATTCCTGTTTCGACCATTACCTGATGCTATCGAGCAGTTACCTATTATATTTCGAAGTATGAACCATCCTTTGAATGCTTTCATTTCTTCCTTCAAATCGGAGGCTATTATAGCTAAATGTTCTAGTTGTTTGTGATTTTTCTATTGTCTTTGAGTTTATTTCGAGTTTGTCGCCGAATAGGGCAATTGAATTCCGTATTGATCTTACCTCTGGTGCTCATCCTATCAGTCGTCCTCCCACTTGTAAAGACCCAAAAGTTGGCCTTCGAAAATCGGCACCCGTACTTCACTTGTACTCAAAATGCCGTAGATTCAAATGCCAAATCTGGTTCTCCGGAGCTTATAACATAGTTAAGTAAATAACACAACGGAAGAAAAAAAAAATTATACATTGATATACAATATCTGATACAACAGAGTGATACAATGAATATCAATATACATCAGAGATA
The DNA here is from genome assembly GCA_030737815.1 of Allium fistulosum. Taxonomy (NCBI): domain Eukaryota; kingdom Viridiplantae; phylum Streptophyta; class Magnoliopsida; order Asparagales; family Amaryllidaceae; genus Allium; species Allium fistulosum. The sequence continues at coordinate 1,258,530,893 of CM060904.1, forward strand.
TGATACAACAAATAGCAGCGGAAAAGAAAAAAATAGATAACTAACATCAGCAGCGGAACAAATAACTCTAAGATAGTCTTCAAGAGAGAACTCCAGCAGTAGCTCGAACTCCCAATAACGATGCACCAAGAATAAGCAAGTGCAGTCCAATCCAAAGACTGAACTAGCTCCAGAAAATCTACTGAACCTGACTATCTGAAAAACCCAACTCTAGACTGCTCGTGTAGAAAAATTTTGAGCATCCAGAGTTTAGGAAAGAAACAATAAACTCCGGATCAGTCATGGGACTGGTGTGAGCAACAAAAACAGTTTATCTTTAAAAAAAACAAATAGCAAAAGAATTTGAAGTAAATTCGCAATGCTTTTGGGAAATGAAACTACCATAAGACCTCCCACCACACACACAATGCAAACGCAGAATTGGAGGAGATTTCTTCTTATGATAGTCAAAGATGCTTACTACGCAAAAATCAAATCATTTTTGATATTATTATTAGTGCATAGTGTAGAAATCATTTTGAAAGTATAATATTAATCTTAGCCAACATACGACCAGTATCGTATGTCTACTATAGCTACCATCTAAACAGTGGTGACCACCGTACGTAAATGGCAGGTTCTACAACTAATACCGTACAAAGTTCGTATTGGAAGATGGATTTCCAACAAATGATCAGGCTAAGGAACTTCCTTTTCCACGATGGGTACGTCCCTGGAATAGACGACCCGAGAAATAACCTAACATTACGGTTAGATCTCTGCCAACACAAGGCCGGGTTACCTCTGCAAAAATAGGTAACTACTGACACGCGTATGCCATCCCCCGATCGTCACCGATCTTCCCGAGGATCCCCGATTTCCAACAACCACAAAGTAATAAACTTGTAGCAACCACAGAGGTTAAGTATTTGGGCTCCATACCATGATACCACCTTTATCCAGAAGGAATGACATACACTAAGGGGCGCTACTCCCTAGAACCTTGCTGCATCCTTCCTGTTTTGACCATTTCCGGGGTGTGAGGCTCGACGAAGTCTCGTCCACAAAGCTACGCTTTGTTCACAAAGCCATGCTTCGGGTCAAACAAATGACCAACCTATGATCACAAAGATATAAGATCAAATAAATGATCATATCACAAATGATCAAACACTGATCATCACACAGCAACACTCAGCATGCCACATTACCAAATTGGGATATATCGCTGATAAATTTCAACTACATAACCTCTGAGCTCGTACGTCTCAGAGAAGGGTGTTAAGCTAAGAGAATAAATTCTCCGCCACCAACAGATATGTATTTGAAAGAAATCGGCTTTATATCTCAAAGTGTAATGTCAGACATGTATCCATACAAGTCTGTTCCGGGTTCGAACAGAACCGAAGGCACTTCTTACGAAGCCCTTGCAATTCCGGGTATTCACAATCCCGTCCGGACTTCCCATCCCAAAGGGTGATAAAATCTCTATACCGGGGACCAGTCGGTGCAGAGACATTCGACGAGTTGTCCTTTCGTTTTCGTAAATATCCGGTCTTCAACACCGGTCTTCAAATGCTATCCATATACGACGTATCATTATTCGGAATGGGTTATACGACCCAAAGGTCCTTTCCCGGTTAACCCGAATAGTGAGCGCGATATTTAAAAACATATGGATATTGGGATTTCAATTAAGTCACAACTTATTTCCCCAAAACTTTTCTTTCAAATGGTTTAAACAAATCATCATTTTAAATCTGTTAAAAATAAACAGATTCAATTCATAGCTTTCCAAACATTTCAATTTCATTTTAAATTTGTTTCAAATGACTTGGAAATATAATTAGATGTATAGAAAGTAACTTGAAATTTAAAACACCGCGAAGCGAGAACCCCCTATCATGCTGTAATATAGCAAATGCTATCCATATACGACGTATCACTATTCGGAATGAGTTATACGACCCAAAGGTCCTTTCCCGGCTAACCCGAATAGTGAGCGTAATATTCGAAAACATATGGATATTGGGATTTCAATTAAGTCACCACTTAAACCCAAACTTTCTTTACAAATGGTTTAACAAATTACCATTTTAATCTTTTTAAACAAAAAAGATTCAATTCACAAAGTTCACTTAATTTCACAAAGATTCATTCATAGATTTTCCAAATCAATTTCCCTTTCAATTTGATTAATTCGTTAAATCTTTAAATCAAAGATTTAACTCATAGTTTTCAAAACAATTTCATTTCGAATGGGTTAAACAAATCATCACTTTAAATCTGTTAAAAATAGACAGATTTAATTCATAGCTTTCAAAAACAATTCATTCATAACTTGGAAAATCCATTTTTCAATTTACTTGAAATTCCTTTAATTAACTGGAATTTCATTTCTTATCTGAAAGCTTTTACCATTTAAAAACAACAGTTTTTACTTTGGAAATCTGATTCATTCATACTAGTTGAAATCCTTGGGTTAAATCCAAATTCCCAACTTATACTTTTAAAATGGTTAAATTCATACAAACACATTTTATATCATCTTTAGTCCCTAGTTTCAATCATAGATTTAATTTCAAACTTGAATTCAAATTTAAATCAAATTATTTAAATTTTCACAACTCGATTAAGTTATTCAAAATAACTTTTATCTTTGAGATTCCATTTCAAAAGCTTTTCATTTTAAAACCCCAGATTTCAATTTTCAAAATCAATTGAAATTAAAATTTCAATTTCAAAAACAAACATCAAATTTAAATTATCTGTGACTTAATCGATTTCCACGTGAAATCCATATTTGTGTGTGTAACAGTGTAGTCCAGGGGTTTCACACACAATAGTGCAACATCATTCAATCATCACAGATTCAATCATATCAATATCGATAAGCGGTATAATCTATAACGCTTATTGTTCATTCACATATCATAGATATATATCACAGATAATCAATTACAGATTGCAACATAAATCAGGATGTATCACAAAGCATCATATATCAGGGATATCAAACAATCAAATCATCAAATAGAATCCAAACATTCATAAGTAGGGTCAATTTAATTGTCTGATTAATTCAAATCAGATTAAGTTCTTATGAATTATTAATCCTGGTTAATTAACATTAATTATTTAATCACTTTTAATTAAGTAATTATCTTCACGTAATTAATTTCCTTTAACTACTTATATTAATTTATCTTAATTTATAAATCAACCTTTAATAAATCACATAAATTAATTAATTCTTAATTAATTGTCCTTGATTTAATTACCTTAATTTATCAATTAACCTTACTCATGTAATTAACTTAACCTTATCAATCTTTAATTAACCTTAATTAATCTTTAATTAACCCTTAATTAACCACATAATAAATTAATCTTTAATTACTCAAGGTCTTAATAAACTTAAGATAAACCATTTATCTTATTTTTAATTATTATTTTTAAACTTTAAAAAAATAATCATTCCAATACCCTTTTTTTCAAACTCAACCCAAATTTAAACATACTTTAACTTAAAGATCAAATCTTTAAAAATCTTGATTTAAACTGAAATTCGAAACTTGTTTAAACACTTTGTTCTTTACCATAAACTCGATTTCTTTGCTTTATAAAACTGTTTCATATTTTTACTTTACTAAAAAAACAGTTTAGCTATCAAAACAAACCCGAGCCTACTTTTAAAACTTTTTCCCGAGCCAAACGCACTTGTTCCCGAGCAACTACTCGAGAAACTCACGAACTTTCTTTACTTCGAGAAAAACACACCCTGGCTTCGAGCTGTGACCCGAGCCACCTTCATCTTCCCAAACTCAACAACCCAGACATCCCAAAATGGCACGCGTGCACGTGCACGAACGTTCTGCCTTGCTCCGTCCATCTTTGCCGTTGCCACCAAGTCGCTACTCTACCCCCTGACTCAGTTACCCATCACTGACGCCAGAAAACGCCTCTGATCGAAAAAACGACCTTCAGCTTCACCTAATTTCCAAAACCAGAACTGCAACCACCCCAAATCGAACTACCACATCCACGTCCGGCCACTACCTCATGCGCCACTTACCTCGATCGAAAGCCCATACCTACGTTCACCTCCGTGCTAAGATCTATACGTTCTGATCCTGCCACGCTCTCCCTAATTTATCGCGACTCCACCACAACCGAAGCCAACACTAAACCCTAAAGACACGTCGCCTGATCACCACACTGCACTGGAATTTCTTTCCCCATTTTTCCACTGGTCCTTGACCTGCAAGCTACCTCCAGCGACGTTTTTAACTTACCACTCATCGTCGTTTATCAGATATGGATGAAAGTACCCAAATTGATAAACTCGAGAATTCCCCTTTTATACGAATTTAAAAACCTTGAAACCATTACCTAAATTCATCTTTTTTCCATACAATTTAGTTTACGAAATCCAAATTCAAAATTAACATGGTTGATTTTTATCATTTCCAAAGGTGTTTCCTGTATATTCTAAGTTTCCAGTTAGTTATTTAGTAAAACTTCTTGAAATTATCTTTTTTTAAAATTCAAGTCAAGTAATTATCAATATTTTCCTTTTAAAGGTCATCACCTAAATTCCTTTTGGTTCTGAGATATAAAAATTTCTTGAATTTAGTTAACCTGTTTCTAAACAGAGGAATATCCAGACATATACGGGCATGCACAAACACTTGCAAAATATATTCGTATGCATGCAGAACATGCTTACCCATATTCAACCATAAATCATCACATCAAGACAGAGATTAGATCAAGAGTAAGTTTGCTCACTTGTAAAAACAGAGAACAGAGCTTTTCATTGAAGTAGGCTTGAAAGACTTTGCAAGTGAAACCTTTAATCTCTTATTTGTTTTGAACTTGAAAACTGGAAACAGGTTTCCATTTTGATCATTCTTCCAAATCATCTTGCTCTCTACCTCTGAGTTGTTTGATGATTATGGAATGTTGTTTAAGTTTTAATTAGTTTTTTTTTCTTTAGTGTTTCTTTTTCAGCTTTGAGGAAACGAAATTGAAATGAGAAGAGACAGATGTATATAGGAAATGAAATGAACAGGGTATACAATATTGGTTTGTACAACTTTACATATTTTTTTCTCCCTTTACTTCGGCTGAAATGATATAGGATGGTATACATAGAGATGATGGCATTAAGGGCTGATGTACTTTATGTCTCTATACTTGCCTTATTTTATTCTTTTGTTCATAAATTTACTTTTTTTTATTTATTTGCCAGGTTCATTTTGGAGGCTGAAAATCTTATTTCAGTGGCTAAGGATGTTTGCATTTATTGCTTTGTACAAAGCTATATATTTATTTTTCTTCTTTTGCCAGCCTATACATCTCGGCTGAAGACAATTTGGTGGCTTGCATTTATCACTAGGCTTGTATTTTTATTTGTTTCTACTTTGTTTATTTGTTTCTTTTGTCTTGTTTATTTTTCCAGGTTGTATACTTTATGTTTGTTTCTTACCTTCGGCTGAGAGATGATATAGGGATGGTTTACATATTTTTGTTTGCCTTAGAGATAAAGTCTGGTGGCTTCTTTACTTTATGTACATATTATAAAAGTTGTTTTAGTTATGTATTAAATTCTTGACTTATGAAATTATACTTATGCTAATGGATATAAAGTTGTTATTGCTATTTGTTGATTGTATTTCTTTTGTCATTACTTTATAGTTTTACTTCCATTATAACTCAATTATTTATTTTACTTTAGTATTTATTATCTTATATTTATTTTATAAACTAAAACCATCTTTAACCATCAATTCAAATATTCATTATCATCAATTATCATTATTAAACCATTTATTTAAGATTTAATTTTAAATCCAATATATACAAACATTAAATTTAAATGATCGTTCAAATAAAATTGGGACTCGGGGAAACTCGCTCAAATTTCCCTAATTAAATTTACAATTTTTTATCAAAAATTTATTTTAATTACTCAATTAAATTCAAAAATTCATTTAATTATTAATTTGAATAAATTTAAAATTTCGGGGTCGTTACATTAAGCTAAGAGAATAAATTCTCCGCCACCAACAGAAATGTATTTGAAAGAAATCAGCTTTATATCTCAAAATGTAATGTCAGACATGTAACCATACAAGTCTGTTCCGGGTTCGAACAGAACCGAAGGCACTTCCAAAGAAGCCCTTGCAATCCGGATATTTACTAATCACGTCCGGACTTCCCATCACAAGAAGAGTGATATAAATCTCTATACCGGAGCAACTCGGTGCAGAGACATTCGACAGGTTGTCCTTTCATTTTCGAGAATACCCGGTCTTCACACCGGTCTTCAATTGCAATTCATACACGTCGTATCATTATTCGGAATGGGTTATCTGACACAAAGGTCCTCTCCCGGCGAAACCGAATAATGAGCGTTTGTTTTAAAAACAAATTCAAGTGCCATTCAAAGGCAATGTTGATAGTCGTTGATTTAACTATCAACAACATTCACAACAATCATCAGATTTAAATAATTTTCCCAAATTATTTAATTTCAAAATATCTTCACAAGATATATATTTTTTCCACACTTCAACATTTTGAAAACAAATTTCAAATCACTTTTCACCTTTCAACTTTTGAAAATAAATTTCAAATCAATTCCTTCACGCGGAATATATTTCCAAATATTTCTTTTAAAAACCAACTTTAGAACCTTTAATTTATATTTTTAAAAGCTACTTTGGAATTATACTCGTCTTTTTTCAAGGAAAATACACTTCCATTTCAAAATGGTCCATTTAAACCAATTAAATAAATCCTTATCGATTTATTTTAAATTTACGTTCCAAATCCGTAAATTTATTTCCACACTTTAAAAATAAATCAGTGTTTATTTTTAAAACAACTTCCCCTTTCCTTTATAAATTTCAATTTGAATTTATATTTTCAAATATTCACTTTTAACCCCAAAATCAAATTTCAAATTGATTTCTAATTTTATTTCAATACCAAATCAATTACAAATTGATTTCTAAGTTTAATTTCAATAGAACAAAACATTGCAAATTTATTTCTAAGTTTATTTCCAAATAACAAAACATTTGCAAATCGATTTCCAAATTTATTTTTCAAACACTAAATCAATTTCAAATTAATTTTCCAATGATTTATTTTCCATTACCAAATTAATTACAAATTTGATTTCTAAATTTATTTCAACTCCAAATAAATTTCCATATCGATTTCTCAAAGATTCATTTTCAAATACCAAATCAATTTTACAAATTGATTTCTAGAAATTTATCACTTTTAAATAAATTCCTTTATTCTTTCCAAATTATCCAAAATTCCATTTTTAAATGAATTCTTCAACTTTTAATCAATATTATTCAAAACTCATTTATTAATATCTTTTCCCATATTTTGGAATTTATTCGGTAAGATTTCGAAAATCAATTTTTTATACTTTTAAATTCCTTCTTTCAAATTAATTCAATTCTTAAAAATAAATTCACTTAAAGTTTTCCACTTTAATTTCAAAATCCAATTTATATTCATTTCTGGTATCCAACGATACCAAAAATACATTCGGTTAAATTTTAGCCTTCAACAGTTCTAATCACAAATATAATCACACATAGATTATAAACAATCAATCATTCACATATGAAATAATATTCAAACCATTTGAGGAATCCAGTTGGATCCCTCCAACCTGTTTCCCTGCATCCACAGATGTTAGCACAATACCAATTCCACTTCGAGGTGGAATATCGCGGTATATGGGATTTATAAAATATCATCCGCTATTATGCGGCGCAATAGGGTCTCATCCGCTATATATTGCGGGAAATCAACAATCCCAATATATACATATTCCAATATATATATATTGATATATACTACTATATATACTATCACCCAAACAATCAATCAATCAATAACTGAATTTCCAATTTTTTTTATTTGAGTGAGAAGATCTCACCTTTGCTTTTAATTTTGTAGTCCACTTCCAGTTTGTTCCTCTTCATTGTATTAGACCTTGTATAAACAATTTATACACTTTATTAATATTCGAAATAATCGAATAACAAATTTTCGTTTGGTAATTTTAATTATTCAATGATTTTATTTTAAACCAGTTACTTTTAATGAATTTGTTTAACTAAAAATTTAAATTTAAACTAAATTCCCTTTAATAAAATATTTTAGTAATTAAAATAACTAAATAAGTTAATTTAACACTTACCCACCAAATCCATAAACTATTGTTTAAAACAACTCAAACGAATAAATTTAAAAATATGTATACATATATTTATTCTTATCTTTATTATTTTGAAAATAGTATATATATATATATAGATTCCAAAATCTGTAAAATATATATCTATATAAAATACTCTCTGTCACCATTTAAAACTTCTATCTTCTGAATCTTATATATATACACTCATTATTTTCTGTTTTACTATAAACTGCATATATATATATATACCTAACTGTTTTTATTAAATTTAATAAAAAGAAAAGAAAAAACACTACCTCACTGACAAAATCGAATTGGCACCCATGCCTCGCGACACTCCTCGAAGCCGCGCGACCATCAAATCGCGAGAGACGCCTGAGCCTCGCATTGTCAGTCGTCGACGTTGAACCCTCCATGCTTTCGACTTCGGCCCTTCGCCCTTTGCCACGAAGCGCATTCAATCGTTCGCCGCCCCCCTTCACGAGCCATGCAGCCACCATTTTCCCACGTTGCCTTCGAAGACCGCGACCCACCATAGTTTCAAGATCCACGCGATTTTGATTTTGGTTTCAAAGAATCTGGGCGTGAGAGGAAGATAGGCCCGATTCTTCTATGTATTTTGTTTTAGAACGGCAAATTTGAGGAAGAAAGAAAAGGAAAAGATCGCGACATTCTTCAGCCATTAGTTCGATTTAAATTTGATAATGGGAGCGGCCATTTTTTTTATCAACTGTCGATTTTTTTCTTTCTTTGAAGTGATCTGTTTGCATTTATAAAAAGAAGAACAGAGAACGTGAAGAGATGGTTGCGTGATCAGAAAGGAATAGGCAGTGGATGCTTGATGGATGATAGAAAAGTAGCTGAATGGAAAGAAATTGGACTGGAATGAATATATATATATATTAAATTTAAATTCAAATTCGCACACAATGGAATAGGCATTTGTAATGTTATACGCCTATTCCGCACACAATGGAAAAGGTTTCGGCTCCAAATTCGATCGTATGGAGAAAATAGCATTTTGGACCAGTTATAATATTGAATTTCAATATAATTTTCAGCGCGTTTGCTTATCGTACGGCCAAACGATCACTCCAAACATTACGAAAATTGAAATCCGATAATAACACACTATTACGGATCAAATGGAACTTGTTTCGTTGAATTTCGAGACTATGCCCCGGAAAGCTATTTTTAAATTCAATTTAAACAATAAAATTTCAAAACTGAACAAAGCAGTTCCAAATTCAATTCTGGAGCTTCTATTATCTGTAGTATAATCAATATGAATTTTCTAAGACTTCATATTATTTTTAACAGGCTCAAAATTGAAGATTCAAATTTTTACCCAAATTTTAATAATTAAATTCACTAATTTAATTACCAAACAAACTCTGATATTTGAAATTAAAATTAAACTAATCATTCAAATATTTAAAATCAATTAAATATTCAAATTTCAAATATCAAAAATTCAGGGTCGTTACACCGAGGATACAGAAACCTTCGGTGAATCAATGCCAATTGTAAAGGAGTTTCACCCCTTAACAAGTCAAATTGAGGTTAGCGAGATCGCTGACTCATTAAAAGATCATTTGAAGTGGAGTTATGGGATACTCCAAAATCAAAAGAAGACGAATAGGGGAGACCAGAATGGACTTTGGAACCGAAGGGGACGTTCAAAAATTCAAAAGAAGTTGAGTCAAAAAGGTAGAGATTCAAGCTCGAACGAAAGTGATTCTGTAAATAAATTTACTGTATATGCTAAGTTTTGCCTAGAGCCAAAGCTCTGATACCAACTGTAAGGGACGTCGCCAGTGGGGTAACGCCCACCGTAGCATACAGTTGTACCTGTGTTCTGCCTTTACGGCTAGCCTCTCGACGACACCAACTCCGTAGGGACATGTAGGAGCAAGAGTCAACCGTTCGCTACCAAACCCAGAAGCGAGCACCCCCTATCATGCTGCACCCGCCAAGTGCATAGAAAGACACACATGTCGGACTTGAACTGCTCAAAATACCGAATTGTAAATATAAATTTGGAAAAACTCAGAATATACAGTAAATAAATCACAGATCACAGACACAGAGTAACATAACAATGCAGCGGAAGCAAAGAAATAGTAGTTCATGAAGCTACTATATATATAACAGAGTTAAACATGATACAACAGAAATCACGAATACAAAGATGTCTCAATACAATAGTCAAATACAAGATCTGAATACATCACTGGAATCAACTGAATAACTGAAAGCAGAATCAATGGATGGATCCAAGCGAAGCTCCAACTCCAAAGGTAAGTCTCGAATGCTGTATCACTCAGTCTGACCCAAGCGTAAAGCAAAACACAAAACACAAAACACTCAAGTCAAGACATACATACTTATAAAATGTAAACCAACTCAAGCGAACTATAATAGAAAAGTACAAGTAACTTAAAGAATGCTTGGGCTCGCCCATTCTTTAAGGATCCGTTAAACTATCTACTATGTAGTAATATTTGCTATTATAATAATGTCTATAATAAAATAAACTTACTTTTAAATAGCGTTAAGGAGTGACCCAATATTCCTCTTAACACATAATAGGCCCAGTAGTCTATCCAGTATCAGCGTACCCACAGATCGACAGCTACCCTCAATACTCCACAGGCTACGGCACAAAACCCAACTCGTAGTAAAGCTCGATATGGTAGGTGACACGGCACAACAAGGCAATGCCAGGGTAGATATAAAAATTACACATCCGGGCTGGTGGAAACGCATAGCAGCCACTACCGCCCACCTCGGAACACACTCCCAATCAAAATCGAAGGGTGGCCACCAAATCAATCACAAAGTAATAGAATAGTATCGAAGAAATGCATCCGATCAGAGGTGCTACCTTATTGGCCCATCAATCGCTCCTGTTTTAGCCACCTTATGCCAACTCATGGGAGTCGGGTCCACATATATACCTCAATAGGAATCGTCGCCACCATCCTAGTTCATTCTGGAATCTTCACCGCGTACACGGTTGTCAAAGTGGTTTTCGGTATCGACAGAGAGTATGCCAATATCCGATCCCGGTCTCTTTGCCAACCAATCGTTATTATAACCCATGGATATTTATTTCAAAATAATTTGTACCTCAAAACAAAATATCATATCCATTTCAAACTATTTTATACTTCAAAACCAAAATATCATATCCATTTCAAAACAAATAAGTATAATATCATTTTCATAAAACCCAAAGTTTCAAATCACTGAACATTCTTTCAATTATTTAGAAATATTTTTTTTAAATCATCTTAAACCAAAACCACTTTATAAAGTCATATTCTTAAATCTTCAATTGCATATCAATATATTCAAAGAAAATTCTTAATTAAATACTATACCAAATAAATTCATTTCCAAAATCATAGTACTTTCAAAGTTATAACACATTTGAAACCATATCAATTTAAAATGTTATTCTTTGAAAATCCTAATATTTAGAAAAACCATAACACCCTTAACATAATATTCATTTAAACCATTTAAATTCAACGTCAAATAATATTCATTTCAAAGTTGTAGCATTTCTAAGTTCATTCATTCAATTATAAAATTTCCAAAACATTGTATTTTCAGCTAACAACAGCACATATAAAGTGATACAGTAGATATATTAGTAATATTTCAAAACATTGTCAAATTCAGAAACAGCAGCACTTATAATGTGCTACAGTAGATATTTTAGTGTTGCAAACAGTTCAGTTTCAAAACAGCAGCACTTATAAAGTGCTGTAATAGGTATTTAGTTGTTTCAAAACATAGTTAAATTCAGAACAGCAGCACTTATAAAGTGTTGTAATAGATATTTAGTTATTTCAGATCTTAGTTAAATTTCAGAAATGATAGCACTTGACAAATGCCATCTTAAAACCACAACATTTTATAAATGCTACCAATAAAATTCCAGATTTTATTATAACTTTTCAGAAACATTAAAACTTCAATTTTGGCCATTTTAACTTATAAAAATCATATTTCATGCTTTAAAAAATTCATTTGTATATCATTTATCTTATGATTTAATAAAATAAAATTTTATAATTAAATATCCAATTTAAACCATAATTCATTTATTAAGCCAAAATTTCCCAATTTTACTTAACTTGTATATAATTTTTTTCAAATAACTTTACACTTTAATTTAAAATACCCACTTCCTGAATAAAACCAAATTCTCATTTATTTACTTAACTTAACAATTTATTTTAAAACCCAATTTCCAATTCTCAAGTTAAGTCATAAATTGAAATTTCACCTTTCCATTTGAAAACAACATTTTCAATTATTTACTTACAGAACACATCCATTCCATAAATAAAATATTTTATCATAGTTAATATACAATAAATTATCTTCACAACTTTATTCATTTAGACATCAATTCAACTATGATTCAAGTTAAATAAAAATTTATTAGAAAATGTCCTATTAAAACTGCCTTTCATTTTATCAATTCAAAGTACATTATTTATTTTACCAAACATATCCATTTCAGGAAATAACCTTTATTACATTTACTAGGTTAGATTTAAAACTCCATATTAAATCAAATTTAATTATTTAGTCCTTTATCATAAATAAAACCTTTAAATTTACTTTAAAACCAATTATTAACTTACAAAATTTAACTTATAGAAAAACAAAACACCTTTAAAATTTTAAAGCCTTAAGTCAAATTTTAAGTTAAATTTCATAAATTTTATTTCAAAAATACTTAATAATTTTTAGGAAAATATTATAATATATTAACCATGGGCCTGTATAATATTTTCTAACCTAGGTCAAGTGATACAGATATGTATCATTTCAATCCGTAATGTAAAAAGAAAAATCCAGGTTCTATTATTTCAAACCCGCAATCCCAAGTAAAATAAATGCAATAAAAATCACTTGAGCCTATCATTTCAGCCCATAATGATTTTCCTTATTCTAATGTCCGTTCGGGTATGTATCATTTCAACCTATAGTGATAGGGAAATTGCAGTGTGAGAAACAGTAAATAAATGAACAGTAGAACATATAATATCATATCAGATGATGTAACAAATATATAAACAGAATTTAACATCATATAATCATATCACAGGCATATATGAACATATTAACATAACATATAAATTTCTACAATTCACATGTCATTGTTTCACAATTATAAAAGTACGTATGTCGAGAGTGATAAACTCACCTTTTTAAAGCTAGAGCTGACATATTAAGACACAAGAACCAACTCCGAAAAGCACGACAAAGGCACGACTAGATTTTTGAATGGATGAATAGTCAAGATCGAATCTTGTACATAAATAATTTACAAAATTATAAGAATAAAATTCAACACAAAGATTTATTGATTAAAACAATGAAAAGAATGAATCAAAGTGACATAACCTTGCTTTAAATCGATCAAGTAGCAAGGCTATGGTCAAGTGGTCTTGACCACACCATGTAGTGCTCGGCCTCATCATGTTTAGAGGCACCTAGGCTCGGCCAAAGTGGTGTGTACACGGTTATGGTAAAGAATTTGAAGAGATGGAGGTTACTGTGAGGAATGCGGAATATGGATCTTAAGGCTAGAATGAACACTAGAGGGGGGGTGAATAGTGTTTATAAGAAATTACTAAATCTTTTTGAGTTATTGTTGATTTGTACATAGATGTATGCAATATTCAGACACAGATATAATCACAGAATCAAACACAGATGCAGAAATAAAGTAAATGCAGTAAAGGAAAGAACACACCAGATTTTATACTGGTTCGGAGTTACCCTACATCCAGTCCCGCACAACTAAGTACGGATTTCCTTTCAAAAGCAATTCAACAATTACAACCCTCGGTTTCAAGGCTACGAGGTACACCCTCCAGAATCACAATCCTTTGGGTAGAGATACTTGATTTCCGAGCGACAAGTTCACCCAATTGATTTCCGAGGCTACAATCACACCTTTTCTCGCTTGATTGATTTCCAAGGCTACAATCACACCTTTTCTTGCTAGATAGATTACAAAGAAGCCTATAACTCTGAATAGCACTGGGATCTTGTTGAGATAGTGATAGAGAATCAAACCAGAGATTATCTAGTTAGATTCAATGTTGATTTCGGCATAGTAATGATAGGATTTTGAATAAGAAAATGTGGAAGAAGAAGAGAAGTGAAAAACCAGAAAAATTGATATAAAATTCGTTGAAACTAACCCCTATTTATAGAAGAACAACAGCCATGTCCATTCGTGAAAGGTTATGGCGAATAGACACTTCTTTTGAAATTCAAATTTTTGAATCTAACTGTCACTATGTCGACATGGGGTACTAGGGCATGTCGACATCCCAAAACAATTTTTGAAGATTTGATTTTCTTTGAAAATAACCTTTATTTTATATTAAAAACTATTTAAACTTTATAAATATACTTGACTATAGATAAAATTCATAGATAAATATAGAGAATAATATATATATAATTTTACTATAATTTTATATTTAAATCCAAGTATAAATATATTATAATTAAAAGATAGTTTAAAACAAATAAAGTTTAAAACAAGAGTTTATTAAAAACAAAAACAAAGAATATTTTAAGGCTAAAACATCTTTTTGAAAATCATTTGAAAAGATAATTTTTAAGGCTAAAACATTTTGAAAATCAATTTTGAAAATCATTCTGAAGTAGTTTTGAAAATCATTTTGAAGTAGTTTTGCAAGCTTCTTCCTACAGAATATCTCATCATATCAGGACTCGAGAAATTGTACAAAACTAGGATATTCGTGGGTTTGTAAGCCACTTGTTGTAGGTTTGTAAGCTACTTGTCATGCGTTTGTAAGCCACTAGAAAGGTAGAAATGGGTTCCATCCCAAAAGAAAAATGGAGTGAAGATTTCAGTGATATTATGAAGTTTTAACATAATTCTAGACTCAATACTTATCTTGAAATCTTGAACTCTTGATAATCTTGATATTCTTGATAATCTTGATACTCATGAGTCTTCAATCTTGATATCTTGAATCTCTATACTGTGCAGTCTTCATTCTTGGTACATGCATGGTTAAATCCTGCATATACAGATATATCTAAACTATAATGTTGGTATTTATATTTTATAATCTTATTCTAAGGTTGTTGTCATCAAAACCATTAACTCATGGACTAACAATCTCCACCTTTTTGATGATGACAACCTTTGTTTATAAAATATTACTTCTATCCTAATAACTCCCCCTAAATCTAACAACTCCCCCTTAATCTATGCCTAAATCTCCTATTTTATATTTCTCCCCCTTTGTCATCAACAAAAACAAACTAACTCCAAACTATATAACTCCCCCTCATTCTTGTACTCAAGTACCTCCATTAATAAACTATATAATAGAGTATACTAAGAAATAACTATATTTATAGACATGATATTCAATCAACGATTATAAATATATCAATGTATATTTATACATTCATCAATCCACACCAAGTGTTAATCAAATCAATCAAAACAAACAATTTCAATCAAAGCAATCAATTCAAACAAAGTACTCAAATTAAATAAAGCAATCAAATTAAACGTTACGAGGAACTTCCACCCATCCTTCTTCTCCGAAAATAGGGTCTGCTTTGATGGCATCCCAATTTTCATTGTCATTTGTGAGAGAGACAGGAGGATGTGCTTCGTTATCATCCTTGTGCAGGGAAGAAATCATCCATCGAATTGCCTCGAAATGCCTTTCTTGCTCCTTGATCATCTGCATTTGACTCAATTCTAAGTGTCGCTGGTTACAAAGAATGAACGAGAGAATATTCTTGAATGAATTAAGAGTTTCTTCAAGATTCTCAGATAAGTTATGAATTGGATTAGCCATTTTTGAAATTGTGAGAAGAATGAGAGATAGAATAGATAAGAAATAATATTCAGTAATGAATTCTGGAAGAAATGGGTATATATAGGTGTAGAAATTCGTTTGAAATGAATAGACACATGGTAGTTATTCAAATTTCAAATTCAAAATGAAGTGTCATTTCTGACCAGTACATGTCGACATGGTCGTAGAGGGTATGTCGACATGAGGCAGTGAAATTTGATGGTAATTTTGATTTTGTGAATAATTGTGTATATATATATATATTTATATAATATACTAACATTTATTCAAGAGATAAGATAAGCTAGATAACAGAAAGGAAATTAAATTTCATTGCATAGAAGAGTGATACAATGATTAATCATAAAGAACTACATAAACATTCAAACTAAAGCAAACTACATCATGAAATGAAAAGATACAACTAGTTAGAGGATGATGAAGATGAAGATAATCTAAGTTTCTTGCTGACTTTGGAGAAAAACTTGTTCATCTTGGATGATATTTTGTCCAACTTCTTACTAACGGATCTTTTAAGAACCCGTTGATTCTCAACAATAATCTTTTGGTTTTTGAGAATGGTTTTGTTGGGAGGATTGGAGGGATATTCAATACTTTCTAGGGATGTTTCACCTTCTTCTTCTTCTATTTCCATTTCATCCCCTTCTTCTTCTTCCTCTTCCTTCTCTTCCATTTCTTCATGAGCCAAACGCTCTTCCTTTTCGGTAAGAGTCTCATAAGGTTGAAAAACATATAGGATTTTCATGAGATAAATGTTTGAGATATTAAAAACTTTTCTTGAAATAAATTCTTCTCCTTTGAAATTTACTCCAAAATAGTTGAAAATCCGAGTAAGGTAAATTCCATGATATAAAGTGTTTTCTCCCATTTCAAAAGTTTTAGGATGAAGTTCATCCAAAATAACTTGCGCCCAATTGATATCATAATTTCCGAAGACAGCAAAAAGTGCTTTGCACACTTTTGAAGTAGGATTGTTAAAATTTCCTGATCTTGGGGTCAAAGTATGTTGTAAAAGAAGATTGACAATTCTTGCTTTAGGATGAAAGCTTCGGTTTTTAAATTCAAAGTTTTCATCTCCTTCAAAAATATGATGAAATGTCTCACGATCATGTTCATCGATTTGAAAACTAGAAAGATCCATTCCCGTGCTTTTGCAATTGAGAATGGTATCCAAAAGATCACAATTCAAAACAATTTTAGTGCCTTTGGCACTACTCCAAATTTCATTATCATTTCCTTCATAAAATTCTCGATTGAGATTTGTGTAACATCCCGGAATTTTCGACTTTCGAAAATTCAACATCGATACTCACTTTATCGACTACTGAGCCATCGAATGCCGGAAACCCGAAAAGTTATGGTTTTAAGAAAGAGGAAAAAGTAGAAGAAGAAGATAGAAGAAAATAAAAAAGAACAACAACAGAACAACATCAGAAACAGAAACAATATCAGAATCTCACATATCGCAGCGGAACAATATACAATAGATAATTACTAGTCTTTTAAAACAAAGAACTATATCGGTTTTTTACATACATCAATCAGAGTCATATACGACAATGGACAATTATATAACTTGTCCTCATACAGAATACACAGCGGAATAAATACATCAGATACAAATACTACGTCTCATCGTCCAGCTTATCTCCAAAGCTCCAGAATATCCAGAATATCCTGATAACATAACTCTAGGCTGCCCGTGTGGAAATTTGTGGGCACCCAGAGTTTAGAAGGGAACAATAAACTCCGAGTCAGTCATGGTGACTGGTGTGAGATCGTAAAACAGTTATTCTTTATAACAACAAAATAATTTTTAAGTCAATTCGAAATGCTTTTGGAAAATGAAACTACCATAAGACCTCCCACCACACACACAATGCAAACGCAGAATTGGAGAAGATTTCTTCTTATGATAGCCAAAGATGCTTACTACGAAAAATCAAATTCTTTTTTATATTATTATTAGTGCATAGTGTAGAAATCATTTCGAAAGTATAATATAAATCTTAGCCAGCATAGGCATTCCGCACTTATGCCTACTATAGCTACCATCCAAACAGTGGTGACCACCATAAGTGAATGATAGGTTCTACAACTAAAACCGTACAAGATCGTATTGTTTCTTTGGATTTCCAACAAATGGTCAGGCTAAGGAACTTCCTATCCACGATGGGTACGTCCCTGGAATAGACGACCCGAGAACCTAACCGGATCTCTGCCAACACAAGGCCGGGTTACCTCTGCAAAAATAGGTAACTACTGACACGCGTATGCCATCCCCCGATCGTCACCGATCTTCCCGAGGATCCCCGATTTCCAACAAACCACAAAGTAATAATAACTGTGCAGCAACCACAGAGGTTAAGTATCTGGGCTCCATACCATGATACCACCTTTATCCAGAAGGAATGACATACACTAAGGGGCGCTACTCCCTAGAACCTTGCCGCATTCTTCCTGTTTCGACCATTTCCGGGGTGTGAGGCTCGACGAAGTCTCGTCCACAAAGCTACGCTTTCTCAAAAAGCCCTGCTTCGGGTCAAACAAAATGATCAACCTATGATCACAAAGATATAAGATCAAACAAATGATCATATCACAAATGATCAAACACTGATCTTTTCACAGCAACACTCAGTATGCCACGTTACCAAATTGGGATATATTGCTGATAAATTTCAACTACATAACCTCTGAGCTCGTACGTCTCAGAGAAGGGTGTTAAGCTAAGAGAATAAATTCTCCGCCACCAACAGAAATGTATTTGAAAGAAATCAGCTTTATATCTCAAATTGTAACGTCAGACACACAATCCATACAAGTCTGTTCCGGGATCGAACAGAACCGAAGGCACTTCTCACGAAGCCCTTGCATTTCCGGATAAATTTCTAATCACGTCCGGACTTCCCGTCACTAAGGGTGATAAAACCTCTAAATTGAAGATCAGTCGATGTAGAGTAACTCGACGGTAATCCTTCCATTTTCAAAAATATCCGGTCTTCAACACTGGTCTTCAAATGCGATTCATAACGACGTATCACATATTCGGAATGGGTTATACGACCCCATGGTCCTTTCCCGGCTAACCTGAATAGTGAGCGTTTATTCAAAAATAAGTGTGGCATTCAAATTCATCCAATTCACAACAAATACCAATTCAAGGTAATTATCGATAGTCGGTTATTTAACTATCAATAAAGATGCGCAACATCATCAGATTCCAAATAATTTTCCAAATTATTTATCTTCAAAAATATCTTTACTAGATATAAAATTTCCACACTTTAAAAATAAATCAACGTTTATTTTTAAAATAAATTCCCATTCCATTTATAAATTCCATAGTGAATTTATATCTTCAAAATATCTACTGATATACGATTCTCAAATCGATTTCAAGTATTCAATTTCATTTTATCTTTTCAAAGATAATTTCTCAAAACAGTTCATTTCATATTGGAAAAGTATTTCCATACTTATTAAATAATAAGTAATTCACAAATCTATTTATTTTCAACATTTGAAAATATTCAATATACTTAAATCAAATTAAGTATATATTTCTTTAAGGAAAACATTACTATAACAACATTTATTTGAGTCAAAATGAATGTTACGTAAAACATCGTTACGACGACTCAAAATCACTAGTATAGGGATTTGGAATTAAGATAGATATATAAATCCCAATACTACATAAAACATTTTCTTTTGAAAATCATTTACTATAACAACAGTGTTATAGTCCATCATTTCCTTATTTCTCGAAAACGCCTATTTCAACAATAAATGTTGAAATCTATGATTTCGATATTTTAACACGTTTTAAAACATCTTTTAAAACAATCACTTCATTTCGTAATATCTTTTCCCAAAACAATTCATTTTACTTAACAATATATTCACTGTCCAAAAATCGTGAATATACTTCGCTAACCAAATTTCAATATTTCCTATACATTTGTTTCAATAAAAATTCGCTATCCAAAATCGCGAATATATCTTCTTTAATAACCTTCTATATTAAATTTATCAAATCCAATTGATTTCGAATTTATAAAACAACGTTTATAAATTCTATTTCGATTCGGTAACAACTTTGATTTATCAATCTCCTTTTATTTACTTCTAGAATTTCACTTATCAAAATAAGTAATTTCGGATTTATAAACAGCGTTTATAAATCACATTTATATTTATAAAAACTTCAATTTACCAACTATCCATATTATAAGTTGAATACTTATAATTCATTTATTCTACAAAATCATTTCCATTTATAAGTTCACAATTTATAAATTTCATTCACTTATAAATTCTTAAAAATTCATTTTAACGCTTATCAAAACTCGTTTTATAATCCCAATCTTTTAAAGTTATGAATATCAATTTTTGTATATCTTTTACAATACTTTAAAAAAAATCTCAATTTAACTCATTCTACAATTAAATCAACTTTCACTTCAAAAATCACACTTTGGTTATATTTCACAAAAATCTTAACTTTTTATAACTTTAAAAATTTGAACGTTTATTTATTCAGTATAAATCACTTCAAAAAATTTAATAAAACGTATATTTCAAAAAATCACTTCAAAAATCTCTTTTGAAATCAACATCGTTATTTTTCTTTAAATTTCAAAAGATGAATCCGATGATGCAACGCATCAATTAGTCAATCACAACATCAACATCATATATCAACATATGATAACAGAATATCATCAATCCTGTAAATAAATAACTACTGGTGAGGAATCCAGTTGGATCCCTCCAACCTGTTTCCCTGCATCCAAAGACGTTAGCACAATACCATTCCACTTCGAGGTGGAATATCACGGTATATAGGTTTTATAAAAATCCGCTTACTAACGGCGCAATAGGGTCTCATCCGCTATACGAGGCGGGAAATCATCAATCCAATATATACATATGCCAATATGTATATATTGCTATATATATAGATATATATCCTACTATATCTAATATCACATCCAAACAGTCAATCATCAATCAATAACTGTAAAAATTCCACATTCAATTTGAGTGAGAAGATCTCACCTTAGTTTTTATTTTGGCATCCATTTCCAATTCAATTTGTTTCTCTCCATTTTAACCTGGTATAAACAATTTTATACAATCTATTAATATTTGAATAAATTGAACCGTTAAATTCTCATTTCAACAAATTCAATCCAACATTTATTTAACCAACATTTCAGTTTCAAACTAATGTTCTCTTTTAATAATTTTATTTAATGCCAAAAATAAAATGAACCATTTATATTTTAAATTTTAAACTAAATTTCTATTGGATAATCCAAATTACCATTTATAAATTTCTATTTTCTAAATCTTATACATATATATTAACTTCTGTTTTACAGTTTATATTGATTTATATACTTTTATTTTATACATATTCCCATATATACATATATATAGATATATAAATTTAAATCAAGGAAATATCTTACTGTAAAATTAAATACAGAGTTATATATAAAATTTTCCTTTATATATAAACAAAATTTCCATTTAAACATGAATATATAAAAACAGTACATAACTTCATTTAAATTACAAAAATCATTTTGCCTTACAGTAAACATATATATTATTTCCATACTGTTGACTACATTTTTTTATAAATACAAGACAGAAATTCCATTTTACTGTTATTATTTATTTTCCTTTTTCAACTACTATAATTATTTATCTGTTTTCGTAAATATCACAGTATGTCAACTTTCAAAAATACAAATATTAAAAATTCATTTTCAATTTTAAATCGAATTAACATTTTGTAATTACCTTATTGACGAATCGAGTAAACCCAGAACCTCAGATCAACTTCGTCGACGTCGTTACTTCCATGCTTCAGTCGCCAGTCAACCGCGAGCCTCCCCCATCTCGAACGCGACCCCGACGAACTCGTCGTTGCCCTACCCCAAATCACTGCCTCGAACTTGACTTCGACTCCACCAAGTCGCTGCTGCCTTCGACGTCGTACCATCGCGACGTTGCCAACTCCTCCAACCCAGATTCGCGAGCTTCTCCTCCGCTTCACGCGCCACCGAACGCGAGCCCTAGCCTCGATGCTATCGCCTTCCGTGAATTAACCGAGCCACCATCGCCCAGAGCATCGCTGCCTCCATCGTTGTCGTGCCCTAGTCGCGAGCGCCTCCCCCCAAAGTCGCCGTGAAACCCAATCGCGAGGCCTCCATTGTTTTAAATTTTGAGAAGGGGCTCGGCTGCCATTTTTATTTTTGATTGTTTCTTCGTTCGCTTCGATTTGAAAACTGGAGAGGGGAGAGATATTTTAAAATCGAACGACATGGTTTGCACGATTTTTATTCCGTGATTCTCGACTTGATTTTAGGCGTAAGATAGGGAAAGAAAACGTGCAAATGTCTGACCAATTTTTAAACTTAAATTTAAATCGAATTCGTTTTAAAACTTCTACGCGTTTTCTAACCGTGTGCTTACGTATTAACACCGAAAAATACGAAAATTGAAATCCGGCAATAGTACAACATTCCGGACTCAATGGAACTGGTTTCGTCGAATTCCGAGACTGCGCCTCGGACGGCTATTTTTGACTGTTGATTCAAACGATATAATTTCAAACTGAACAATTCACTTCCAAATTTGATTCTGAAGCTTCTGTTATCTTCAGCATTATAAATACGAATTTTAGAAACTCTCGAAATATTTTTCTTCAACTGTAAATTGAAGATTTAAATTTCTATTCAACTTTCAATCGATTAAATTTTAAAGTTTAATCGCAAATTTCAAAATTATATCGGGGATTCAAATTAAATCATCATTCAAATATTTAAAATTAATTAAATATTCTCAATTTAATTTGTTCAAAATTCTGGGTCGTTACAATTTGCATAGAAAATTTTAACAAGATTTGGATAACAAACAAGATCATTTTGAGAAGAATCAACAAGACTAAGAATTTGATTGTTTGCAAAAAGAGTATCAATTTCATAAGAAGCAAAATCTTGAAAAATAGCAAACTTTCCAGGATGGACTTTTCAATAATTAGCATAATTGATGTATGCTTTTATGGCCTCCGGATTATTGAGGAGTTGCTCTTTCTAGTTTCTGGAAAGTCTCATGGTAGAGGGGTTGCTTGAAGAAGCCATTAAAGTAGAAAGTAGAGAGCATGGAGTTTTGAAGAGAGAGTTTGAATTTGAAAATGAAAGTGAAAAGTTGTGATAAAAGACAGTGAATAAATAGATTTTTGAAAGACATATTCTCTGGTCAAAAGATGCCTTTTCAGAGTTTTGAATGAGGTGACAAGGTGGAGGGAAATTCAACCATTTGAATTCAAATTTTGAATTTCAAATTCTGGTACCTATGTCGACATCAGGGTAGGGACTATGTCGACATATGCCTATGAATTTCTATGATTTATTTTTCCAAAGCATTCTAATATATATACTTATTATTTTAATGTCTATATATGTATATATATATATATCTCTCTGAAATATTATTGGAATTATAGTATATTCTAGAAAATATTATTATATTATTAAAAATAATAGTAAAATAATAATAAAATTATAATAATAATAAAATAAAAATAATAATAAAATAAAAATAAAAATAAATTTAAAATTCAATCAACACACCAATTCAAAATCAATCAATCAAGCAATCAATCATCTAATTCTAAGCATGCAATTTCAATCAATTGTATTGTAAATGTGTACCTTTTTCTGAGTCCGTTTCCTTGAATTTGTTGAAGTCGTGAACTACCGTGAAACACAAATTTGAGTTAACTGTCTTCTGATCATCATCGCTTGAGGACGAGTCTGAGTCATCTAGAGTAGCAGTAAATGCACGCTTCCGTTTCTTTACTGAATCATTGTTTATAGGAGGATTCTGCCTTTCTGGATACGGACAGTCTCTTTTGATATGGCCTAGTTCATCACAGTTGAAACATTTGACATTGTTTGGCATTGCATTCTAATTTCCAGAATTCTTATAGTTGTTTCTCTTGAGATTATTCATCTTTCTGTATTTTAGGAATTTCAGAAAATTCCTGGTCATAAATGCTATCTCTTCATCATTATCACTGTTTGAGTCTGATCCGTCAGTTAATGCATTGAATGTCATTGATTTCTTTTCAGATGCTTTGCTTTCTCTTCTCCCGATCATTTGGACTTCAAACGACATTAGATTTCCAATCAATTCTTCTATCTTTAAGGTACTGATGTCATTTTCCTCTTTAATTGCAAGTGTCTTTTGATCCCATTCTGGCGTGAGAGAATTTAAAAATTTTCTGACTTGATCTTCTTCTGAGAATTCCTTTCCCAAGGATATTAAAGAATGCACAATATCCTGAAATCGACTATACATATCTGAAATAGACTCAATAGTATTCATTTTAAATAACTAAAACTGATTTGTGAGCATGGAAATTTTGGTCTGTTTAACTTTGCTTGTTCCTTCATGAGTAACTTGCAAAGTTTTCCAGATTTCATATGTAGACTTACAAACTGACACTATATTAAATTCATTCCTATCAAGTGAACAAAACAGAATATTCATTGCTTTAGAATTATTTTGTGCAACAGTCTTTTGCTCAGTGGTCCACCGTGCAAAGTTAGTTGTGGGTTCAGAATATTCAGTTTGTGTGATATTCCAAGATTCTAATCCTACATATTGTAAATATATTTTCATCCTACATGCCCAATATGCATAGTTACTGCCATTAAAAAGTGGTGGTCTGGCAGTAGACTGACCTTCTACAAATGAACTAGTGATAGAAATAGTACCGGTGTTGGTAGCCATTTAGAAAACTTTTCAAAATTCAGATTATGAAACTTTTGAAAACTGGCTCTGATACCAAATGTGAGGAATGCGGAATATGGATCTTAAGGCTAGAATGAACACTATAGGAGGGTGAATAGTGTTTATAAGAAATTACTAAATCTTTTTGAGTTAGTGTTGATTTGTACACAAATGTATGCAATATTCCGACACAGATATAATCACAGAATCAAACACAGATGCAAAAATAAAGTAAATGCAGTAAAGGAAAGAACACACCGGATTTTATACTGGTTCGGAGTTACCCTACATCCAGTCCCGCATAACTAAGTACGGATTTCCTTTCAAAAGCAATTCAACAATTACAACCCTCGGTTTCAAGGCTACGAGGTACACCCTCCAGAATCACAATCCTCTGGGTAGAGATACTTGATTTCCGGGCGACAAGTTCACCCAATTGATTTCCATGGCTACAATCACACCTTTTCTCGCTTGATTGATTTCCAAGGCTACAATCACACCTTTTCTTGCTAGATAGATTACAAAGAAGCCTATAACTCTGAATAGCACTGGGATCTTGTTGAGATAGTGATAGAGAATCAAACCAGAGATTATCTAGTTAGATTCAATGTTGATTTCGGCAGAGTAATGATAGGATTTTGAATAAGAAAATGTGGAAGAAGAAGAGAAGTGAAAAACTAGAAAATCTGATATAAAATTCGTTGAAACTAACCCCTATTAATAGAAGAACAACAGCCATGTCCATTCGTGAAAGGTTATGGCGAATAGACACTTCTTTTGAAATTCAAATTTTTGAATCTAACTATCACTATGTCGACATGGGGTACTAGGGCATGTCGACATCCCAAAGCAATTTTTGAAGATTTGATTTTCTTTGAAAATAACCTTTATTTTATATTAAAAACTATTTAAACTTTATAAATATACTTGACTATAGATAAAATTCATAGATAAATATAGGGAATAATATATATATAATTTTACAATAATTTTATATTTAAATCTAAGTATAAATATATTATAATTAAAAGATAGTTTAAAACAAACGAAGTTTAAAACAAGAGTTTATTAAAAACAAAAACAAAGAATATTTTAAGGCTAAAACCTCTTTTTGAAAATCATTTGAAAAGATAATTTTTAAGGCTAAAACATCTTTTTGAAAATCATTTGAAAAGATAATTTTTAAGGCTAAAACATTTTGAAAAGCAATTTTGAAAATCATTCTGAAGTAGTTTTGAAAATCATTTTGAAGTAGTTTTGCAAGCTTCTTCCTGCAGAATATCTCATCATATCAAGACTCGAGAACTTGTACAAAACCAGGATATTCGTGGGTTTGTAAGCCACTTGTCGTAGGTTTGTAAGCTACTTGTCGTGGGTTTGTAAGCCACTAAAAAGGTAGAAATGGGTTCCATCCCAAAAGAAAAATGGAGTGAAGATTTCAGTGCTATTATGAAGTTTTAACATAATTCTAGACTCAATACTTATCTTGAAATCTTGAACTCTTGATAATCTTGATATTCTTGATAATCTTGATACTCATGAGTCTTCAATCTTGATATCTTGAATCTCTATACTGTACAGTCTTCATTCTTGGTACCTGCATGGTTAAATCCTGCATATACAGATATATCTAAACTATAATGTTAGTATTTATATTTTATAATCTTATTCTAAGGTTGTTGTCATCAAAACCATCAACTCATGGACTAACAGTTACAACTTCATTGGAAGGCCAAAAGGTCAAAGGAAAGAGGGGTTTTGGTTCTGCCTTAAGTCTCTATGTGCTCGGTCATGGCTATGGCATGGGTCAAGGCAACATGAAGCATGGCTATGGTGATGTAGTGGTCATGGAAAAGCAAGGAGGTGAATGGAATTGTTGTGGCCGAGCAAACAAAGGAAGAGGAAGGTGAATATGTGATCTAGGCTAGGTTTCAACAAAGTTTTGGTGATGTTGCTTAGGTCTATGGTCACGTCCATGGATGGTGGTGAGGAGGAGTGATGATGGTGGTCGGTCATAGCGTTGAGATGGTGATGGGGTTGGCTTGGAGGTGAGGCCGAGCAACATGAAGAAACAAAGAAAGAAAAGAGAAAAAGAAAAAGAGAAAGAAGAGGAAGAAGAAGCCATGACTTGTGATATTTGTTTTCTTTGTACGCAAATGAAGAATGAGGGAAAAGTGAGAAGTTTTGTACGGCTTTGGAAATGTAATACACGGCTAAGAAAGGAAAATATAAAAAAAGAAACGGCTAAGAGAATGGCAAGAGATAAAGAGGCTAGTGAATGAAGGCTTTATTTCCTATTTAATAAAAGAAACGTATGTAAAGTCTTCAATCAGAAGAGGCAAATGAGGAAAAGATATTTGGGAAGATTTGTACGTGATTTGATGGGAGTAATACACGTCTAAACAATTGTGAACGGCTATGGTAGGAAATAAATAGGCCAAGCAAATAAAGGCAAGCAATAAAGCAAATGTAACCTATGCCAAATTAAAACAAAGTAATTGTACGTCTAATTGATTTGTTTCCTAACCATTAAATAAAAGATATATACAAAAGAAACCTTCAATAAATAAAAATAAAGTTTATAGAAACACAATAGAAAAAAAATAAGGAGATGTATATAGAAACATATAAAATAAACGCAGAAATTAATTGGTTTTAAAGCGCTGTATGTTATCCAATTTACAAAGTATAAATCAGAATTTAATGAAACGAAAAGCATAACGGATATTAGAATTATATACAGCTTCAAATAAATAATTAGAATTTAAAATTCAAATTTAAAAATTTAAACCGAAATTCAAAATTTGACCAAAATATAAAATTTACAGAAATTGTTTATTTTATTGTCTTTGGAAAATAAATTACAAACAAATTTCAAAATTACATTGGAAAATTCCAAAATTCATATTTCCAACTTTCCTTTGTATTAACTATTATTTTCAATTATTGAATTTGTCAAATACATTTATTATAATTAAAACCTTAATCAATTTATTCAATTTGGTTTCTTCCTTTTATTTTTATCTATGAATAAAATATACATTTCCATCTATTTCATTACATTCACAACTTTTACCATTACTGTCTTATCTCATATTAATGAACATATACTTACACTTAAATGTAATTAATTTCCAACTTTAAATTTAGCAGCGTAAATAACATGTAACTTGCATAAAATGTTATCATTATCTTTATATTACACTCCAGTTTATTATTTCCACTAATTATCATAATTACTTACAAAATGTTTAATTCATCCAATTACCATAAACTATATACGAATTCATTTATCCATACAACACTTACATTTATTCATTTATATTCAGTTTTATACCCAAATGTAACATTTACAACTAGATTAATACACCAATTAAATAGTAACTTACAACTGTTACTATAAATTTTAGTCACACTTTTGAATTCATTGTTCACAAACACATGTTACCATTCTTATATACCCAATCTTTATTCAATGGTCATTTATTTCATACTAAAT
This sequence comes from Allium fistulosum, assembly GCA_030737815.1. Classification (NCBI taxonomy): domain Eukaryota; kingdom Viridiplantae; phylum Streptophyta; class Magnoliopsida; order Asparagales; family Amaryllidaceae; genus Allium; species Allium fistulosum. The sequence continues at coordinate 1,258,559,334 of CM060904.1, forward strand.
CATTTATAAATTTTAATGTTTGCATTTGTTTTCTTACATAAATTTATAGCCAAGTATAACAATTTACATTACAGGAAATTATTGTCAAGGACAAAATTTCTCGGTGTTTTTGCCTCAAGGACAGGCCTTCAATATTTTATCCTGAAGGACAACTTTCTAGGTATCAGTTTTTAGTCATTGATAGCAGTTTTTAGGTATATCAGTTTGTAGTTATCGGTAGCAGTTTTTAGGTATCAGTTTTAGCTTGGTAGCAGTTTTGTTGTCCTTATGAATAATTTTGAAAAATGTTTGTCCTTATGAATAAATTTTAGGAGAATGTTTGTCCTTATGGTAAAAATATTGAGGTTGTGTCCTTGAGGCAAAAAATATACAAATCTTTGTCCTTTAAATTAATTCCCCCTTTACATTACTTCAATAAATTGTAATGTCATTTCAATTGTTAATAATTATTTTTAAATACATTGTTACATTTCATTTTGGCATTCATTTCATTATTAAATTACAAAGTTCTTATTTCTTCCAAATTTACCAAAATCTTATTAAACTGACAACTTTAAATATTAAAAATGTACGGGTCGTTACACTCTCCCCCACTCAAAACTTTTCGTCCCCGAAAAGAAAAAGAAGGGAAAAGAAAGAATTAAGTAAACAATACATCCTATTCAAAAACATTAACTTTTATAAACAAATAAATTTACAAAATTAATTAATTTAAATAAAATATACCAATTTATATATAAATTCCTTCAACACCATTTTATATTGTACATTATTCAATTACATTGTTAACTTCTGAATAATCAGGGTAAGTTATATTGGAATGTAATAGAGTATTGTACAAACAGAGTTTTCAGTATTGTACAAATAAAATTTTCCCAATTCAATTATTCAAGCTTAAATATTTATTCAAATTTTGGCTTCATTCTATAATTGAAATCATCTTTTAAGATAAAATTTAATAATTAAATTTCCGATTAACTTCAAACAATTTAAAGATAAATAAATACACATATAATATATATATCAAATCAAATTTGAAATCATATACCAATATATATATTATAAATCAAGTCATATTTTAGAAATTCAAATCAATTAAATTTTTCAAAACAAAACTGTAGCAAGGCTATAGGATGGTCTCTTCACTTCGAAACTCGAAAATGAACATCGATGATGCTACAGTCATCACCGAAATTATTTTCCAACGACAAAGAAAAGAGCACTATTTAAACATTTAAAATTCTTTGGAAATAATTTCCATTCGAAAATACTTTAAATAATATATCCTTTTAAAACTTTAAAACCCAAAGTTTGAAATCTTCGGAAATTAAATTCTCAATTCTTGTTTTAAATTCATTTGAATTTCTAAATTAATTTATAACCATGTTTTATAGTTCAACTATTTATATATGAACAATGCCAATGATTACAATATATATACAAATCAAATATTGTTTCTTAACAACCAATTCAATTGACTATCAACATTCAGACAATTATACATATATATAATATGATTATACAAAATTTCTCATTTACCAAATTTTTAAAACAATATTGTGTCAGTTTGCTCTGTTCAAGTGTTTTGGAGATCCTATCGATTACGTTGATCAGACGAATCGATCGGAAACCCAGATCAACATCAACAACTCAAACAACACAATATATAATAAAACATTTTAAATATTAGTTTACAAATACACTTCAAAAAAAATGATTTGAAGATAAGTTGGAAATAAAAGACCAAGACGATTAAACAACAGAATAAAGGAAATGGATAAGCTTATATAAATCTCGGGCAACCTTAATCGGGTCAACCGTGACTTCAAGAATAAGATCGATGCAGTATTCTGAAGCAAATCTACATTCGATCTCAAGAGATAGAATTCAGGCATGGCAAGAGATAGCAGCATCGTAAACCGAGGATACAGAAACCTTCGGTGAATCAATGCCAATAGTAAAGGAGTTTCACCCCTTAACAAGTCAAATTAGGTTAGCGAGATCGCTGACTCATTAAAAGATCATTTGAAGTGGAGTTATGGGATACTCCAAAATCAAAAGAAGGCGAATATGGGAGACCATGATGGACTTTGGAACCGAAGGGGACGTTCCAAAATTCAAAAGAAGTTGAGTCAAAAAGGAAGAGATTCAAGCTCGAACGAAAGTAATTCTGTAAATAAATTTACTATATATGCTAAGTTTTGCCTAGAGCCAAAGCTCTGATACCAACTGTAACGGACGTCGCCAGTGGGGTAACGCCCACCGTAGCATGCAGTTGTACCTGTGTTCTGCCTTTACGGCCAGCCTCTCAACGACACCAACTCTGCAGAGACATGTAGGAGTAAGAGTCAACCGTTCGCTACCAAACCCAAAAGCGAGAACCCCCTATCATGCTGCACCCGCCAAGTGCATAGGAAGACACACATGTCGGACTTGAATTGCTCAAAATACCGAATTGTAAATATAAATTTGGCAAAACTCAGAATATACAGTAAATAAATCACAGATCACAAACACAGAGTAACATAACAATGCAGCGGAAGCAAAGAAATAGTAGTTCATGAAGCTACTATATATATAACAGAGTTAAACAAGATACAACAGAAATCACGAATACAAAGATGTCTCAATACAATAGTCAAATACAAGATCTGAATACATCACTGGAATCAACTAAATAACTGAAAGCAGAATCAATGGATGGATCCAAGCGAAGCTCCAACTCCAAAGGTAAGTCTCGAATGATGTATCACTCAGTCTGACCCGAGCGTAAAGCAAAACAAAAAACACTCAAGTCAGGACATACGTACTTATACAATGTAAACCAACTCAAGTGAACTGAAATAGAAAAGTACAAGTAACTTAAAGAATGCTTGGGATCGCCCATTCTTTAAGGATCCGTTAAACTATCTACTATGTAGTAATATTCGCTATCATAATAATGTCTATAATAAAATAAACTTACTTTTAAATAGCGTTAAGGAGTGACCCAATATTCCCCTTAACACATAATAGTCCCAGTAGTCTATCCAGTATCAGCGTACCCCTAGATCGGGAGCTACCCTCAATACTCCACAGGCTTCGGCACAAAACCCAACTCGTAGTAAAGCTCGATATGGTAGGTGATACGGCACAACAAGGCAATGCCAGGGTAGATATATGACGCAGCGGATATTACAAAAACAATGTCGATCGTTGAATGTAGCAATCGGTGGATTGGAAGATGCTGAAATGCCCGAATTCGTTGATCCGAAGATACCGAACTCTAGCTATCTCGAACTCGTTGATCGCGCACGATACCGGGTTCAAAGATCTTCAATTCTTCGAGCGTTGATCTAGCGCACTAGATTCCGCGAATCGGCTTCTACAATCGTTGAATCGAGCGCACTCGATTATCCGAAAGAGGAGATAGGAGATTACACTCAACTACCAATTTGAATGAAAGCACAAAGCAATCAAAAGAGAATTTTATTCAAAAATCAACAACCTTTACAAATGAAACAACTTGCCTATTTATAGGCTACAACACATATCCAGAAAAATTCCTAAGTCTTAAGTCGTTTCCGACTCATCATCTATGACCTACGACTCATCATAAGTCGTATACGACTTATCGGCTTACAATACAAATGTCACAACTTACGATTTATACAAAACATGCGATATAACTATTCAGCGACTTACGACTTAAAGATTACAACACATAGTCTTCGACATACGACTTATGTACAAACGACTCAAGAAAACACAATACAATACCATAAAACGACTCAACACTTAAGTCGTAAACTCCTTACGACTCACGACTTGAGACATCAACGGTCCAGATTGACGCGGCATCAGGATCTTCGGTTTCAAACTTTTGCGACTTAAGATGGGGCGACTTAAGTAAGTCGTAACTCGGTGTCGACATAAGATGGTTTTAGTTTTCCTTAAGTCGTATCTGACTCATCCCTTCTCTTAAGTCGTAGACGACTTATCCCTTGTTTGTTCTCAACTCGTGTTGCTCTTCCTGGATCCTTCTTCTTAAGTCGTAGACGACTTATAGCTCTGTCTTTAAGTCGTGGACGACTTATGTCAGCTTCTTCCATAACTCGTGGTTGACTTACCTCCTTGTCTTCGTTGAGTCGTGGACGACTCATACCTGTTTCCTTAAGTCGGTGACGACTTATGTCTTCCATCCAGTTGAGTCGTAGATGACTCAAAACGTTTCCCTTAAGTCGCAGACGACTTATATCTTCCTTGTTAGCTTTAGCTTGTGGACGACTTAGGGTTTTAAGTCGTAGCCCCTTTTCCTTAAGTCGGTCACAACTTATACCTCCTTCCTTAAGTCGTTTACGACCTATGCCTTCACCTTCCTCACTACTTACTCGACTTATGTCCTTAGCATTGATAAGTCAGTCACGACTTATGCCTTGGGCAATTATAGCTTGGCCTACATCATCCTCCCCAGGTTGAAAGAAATTCGTCCTCGAATTTGCATCTTCCTCAACATCAGTTCGTTCATCCCCGTGATATGGTACGAGATGTTTAACATTGAACACGTCAGACGTATACACATCATCTGGCAGCTTCAGTTTATAAGCATTTTCATTGATTCGTTTCACAACTTCCACCGGGCCAATTTTTCGTGCTTTCAATTTATTGTACGTTCCCACCGGAAAACGATCTTTTGTTAACACTGCATAAACCAAATCACCTTCATGAAATTCAACACTTCTTCGTTTCAAATCTGCAGATCGTTTATATTTTTCATTTGCTTTCTCCAATCGTTCCTGAATGATTTGATGACATTCCGCCAATCCTTCAACAAAATCAGCAGCTTTCTTAACTGTCTTCTTTGATTGTGGCACTACCGTCAAATCCAACGGTCCCTTCGGTAAACTTGAATATACTATCTGAAATGGACTGAAACCAGTACTTCGATTCACAGCATGATTATGGGCAAACTCTGCCTGACATAACTTCACATCCCAACTCTTCAGATTATCTTGAACAAGACACCTCAGCAAGCTTCCCAATGATCTGTTTACCACCTCAGTCTGTCCATCAGTTTGTGGATGATAAGCACTACTAAACTTCAACTTTGTCCCGACCATTTTCCACAAACTCAACCAAAAATGACTCAGAAATCGAGTATCTCTATCCGACACAATAGATTCTGGCAATCCATGAAGTCGATAGATCTCCTTGAAAAACAACTGAGCAACATGAACAGCATCCGCCGTCTTCTTACAAGCAATAAAATGTGCCATCTTCGAAAATCGGTCAACCACCACATAAATGGAATCATTACCACGCTGCGTTCTCGGCAACCCCAGCACAAAGTCCATACTCACATCAACCCATGGTTTAGTTGGTACCGGTAACGGCATATATAAACCCGCATTAGTCGCAGTTCCTTTCGAAACTTGACAGATATGACATCTCTCAACAAACCTCTCCACTTCTTTCCTCATCGATGGCCAAAAGTAGGATTGTGAAATTAACTGTAAGGTACGGTCTCTTCCAACATGCCCTTCTTCATGTAACTCCTTGATAATCTTCATTCTCAAACTACCCTCCGGTATGCATAATCGATTTCCTTTGAATAGAAAACCATCTACAATCACGAAATCATCCGTCTCTCCCTCCTTGACTTTATCAACAAATTTTGCAAAGTAAGGATCATCAGTAAATAATTCTAGCAATATTTCAAACCCCGTCACTTCAACCTTTAGTGTAGTCAACAAATGACTCCTCCTACTCAAAGCATCAGCCACACGATTTGTCACCCCTGACTTGTGTTTAACAACAAAAGTAAACTGTTGCAGATATGCAATCCACGATGCATGTCTCGCTGAAATCTTATCTTGCCCTTGCAAATGCTTCAATGCTTCATGATCAGTATACAGAACAAACTCCTTCTGAAATAGATAGTGTCTCCAGTGTTTAATAGATTGTACAACAGCATAGAACTCCACATCATATTACTGTATCGCATCTTCGCTCCTGACAACTTCTCACTGAAATAGGCAATAGGACGCCCCTTCTGACTCAACACCCCTCCAATCCCAACCTTGGATGCATCAGTATGTAGTTCAAACACCAACTGAAAATCAGGTAGCACTAGAATTGGTGCAGAGTTCAAAAGATCTTTGATTCGTTCAAAAGCAACCCCGGCTTCCTCCGTCCATGCAAACTGTTTACCTTTCATGCAATCTGTACCAGGCGCCATCACACTACTAAAGTGTGGAATAAACCTTCGATAAAATGAAGCCAACCCATGAAAACTACGAACTTCCGTTATCGTCTTGGGCTGTGGCCAATTTCTGATCGCCTCAACTTTACTTTGGTCAACCTGTATTCCTTTCTCTGAAACAACATACCCCAGAAATAAAACACTATGCGTCATGAACACGCATTTCTTCGTTGCAGCATAGAATTGTTCTTGTCGCAATACCATCAGCACTTCTCTAAGATGATTCAAATGTTCCTCTGGACTCCCACTGTAAATAAGAATATCATCGAAATACACCACCACAAATTTCCCAATGAACGGTCGAAAAATCTGATTCATCACCCTCATGAAAGTACTTGGTGCATTGGATAAACCAAATGGCATGACCAACCATTCGTATAGACCCTCCCTGGTTTTAAAAGCAGTCTTCCACTCATCTCCTGGTCTGATACGAATTTGATGATATCCGCTCTTCAAATCAATCTTCGAAAATATAGTAGCTCCGCTTATTTGATCTAACAAGTCATCCAACCTTGGCATTGGAAATCTATATCTCACAGTAATCTTATTCAATGCTCGACTGTCAGTGCACATCCTCCACGTCCCATCCTTCTTGGGTACCAACAAAGCTGGTACAGCACAAGGACTCAGACTCTCCTGCACACGCCCCTGCTCAAGCAATTCCTCTACCTGCCTCCGCAACTCTTCATGTTCCTTCGGACTCATTCGATAATGTGGTCTGTGTGGCAACATAGCACCTGGAACAAGATCTATCTGATGTTGTATATCCCTCAACGGTGGCAACTCCGTTGGTAATTCTTTCGGAAATACATCGTCAAATACTTTCAAAACTGGTTTAACTTCTTCTGGTATTTCAACCTCTTCACTGCTTTCTCGTCCAATTAACAAGAATACTTCCGGCTCTTCCTCAACCTCCTTAACAAACTCTTTCAAAGATAATAAAGTTTTCAGTTCTTCAATCTCCTCCAGTTTGTTTTCTTCCTGTTGGCGTTTCTTCGGAACCAGAGTAATCTTTGTACCTTCGAACATGAAACTGTAACTGTTGGTCCGTCCGTCATGCTGCACAGCTCGATCATACTGCCATGGTCTCCCCAGCAACAAATGACAAACGTCCATATCTACGACATCACACCAGATTTCATCTTTGTATTTCTTCCCAATTGAAAACTTCACACAAGCTCTACGTCCAACTTTCACTTCACCACCCTTCCTCAACCAAGCTAACTTGTACGGTTTAGGATGTTTCTCGGTTTTCCACTCCAACTTCTTCACCGCTTCTGTAGAGATAATATTATCACAACTCCCAGCATCAATAACAAATTTACAAACTCTCCCCAGAATAGTGCATGTAGATTGAAAGATATTGTTCCTTAACCAACTACTTTCCTCCTCTTGCTTCGGTGTTAAACAACTTCTCCTCATCATCAATGCGTACCCATCATCTCCCGACAGTAAGTCTTCCTCCTCAACTGGTAAAGAATTAGAGCATTCAGCTTCTTCATCCTCATCCTCAACTTCTGCAATCATGGTTCTCTTCTTTGGCTTTGGACACTCACTGCTTTTATGACCTAATTCCTGACAGTTGTAACATTTGAAACCATTGTTAACCTTCGTCTTCTCAGTCTCCTTCACCACTGGTCTACTGATAGGTTTAGAAACATTAGAACTTCCACCAACACCCTTCGCTTGATTGTTAGAATTAGTAAACACACCACCTCCTCGTCGTCCCTGCTTCTCCCAAGCCAACGCTTTCTGATGTGCCTCTGCTACAGATCTTGGATCGAACATATTAACCATATCTTGGATCTGCATTCGTAGTCCCCCAACAAATCTAGCTGTCAGTTGTTCTTCCTTCTCCATAATATCATTTCGAGCAATCAGTTGGTAAAATTCATCAGCATAGTCATTAACTGTCTTCGTGCCCTGCCTCAAGTTCTGCAAACGTTGATACATCAAAGATTGATAATTGTATGGTAAGAATGTTGCTTTCATCAATTTCTTCATCTTCTCCCAAGATTCAACTTTTGACTTCCCCATACGTTCGCGTGTAAGCTTGGTTTGCTGCCACCATGCCAAAGCTCTACCCCTCAGCCTCGTAGCAACCAACTTCACTCTACGATGTTCTGGAACTTCTTTAAAGTCAAAAATCTCTTCAACATTAGTCACCCAATCTAGAAACTCCTCTGCTTGCATACCACCTTTGAATTCAGGAATTTCAGTCTTCATCCCCGACTCCCATTTGTGATCATACTCAGAGTGATTTCTTCCTTGTCCTCGTCCTTGTCCTCGATCACTACCATCATCATATTCCTCTTCAAAATCAGATGTATATCGTTGTCTATCTCGTCCACCCACATCTCTACTACCATTACGTCTTCCACCTTCATCCCTTCTATCGACATTCCTCCGTTCACGATCATTCACGTTCCTTCCACGCCCTTGATCATTTTCAACACTTCTGTCTCGATTGGAATGTGGCGAGACTCTACTTCCCCCATGGTTAGATTCTGGTGAAACCCTTCTCCGATTTTGATTCATTTCTGTCATAAGCTTCTCTAACCGACCAATTCCTTCGTTAAGCTTTTCACTAAAATTCTCATTGATTCTTTGCTCCATCTCATCAGCCTCTTCTCTTCGATATAAAGCTTCTACGTTTTGGTGGCGATTAGCTCTCCTTGGCGGCATACTTGAAAATTTTACAAACTCCTCAACACTTCAAAATTCAAACACAATTCGGACTTTGATCCAAAATGAAACGGATCGAAAACTTCCACTTTGTAGCAAATCGCGATGAACACGATGGACAAAGTTTCGGCTTCCAAATCACAATTCTCGGCTAGACAATGCAATGATGCTCGACCTACACTCTTCGTAGCTCGGCTTCTCTTCAAACTTCTAAATGAATAGGCTCCAAGTCTCGATCTAGCTATGATTGGCTAGAACCTGGCTCTGATACCAAAACTGACGCAACAGATATTACAAAAACAATGTCGATCGTTGAATGTAGCAATCGGTGGATTGGAAGATGCTGAAATGCCCGAATTCGTTGATCCGAAGATATCGAACTCTAGCTATCTCGAACTCGTTGATCGCGCACGATACCGGGTTCAAAGATCTTCAATTCTTCGAGCGTTGATCTAGCGCACTAGATTCCGCAAATCGGCTTCTACAATCGTTGAATCGAGCGCACTCGATTATCCGAAAGAGGAGATAGGAGATTACACTTAACTACCAATTTGAATGAAAGCACAAAGCAATCAAAAGAGAATTTTATTCAAAAATCAACAACCTTTACAAATGAAACAACTTGCCTATTTATAGGCTACAACACATATCCAGAAAAATTCCTAAGTCTTAAGTCGTTTCCGACTCATCATCTATGACCTACGACTCATCATAAGTCGTATACGACTTATCGGCTTACAATACAAATGTCACAACTTACGATTTATACAAAAAATGCGATATAACTATTCAGCGACTTACGACTTAAAGATTACAACACATAGTCTTCGACATACGACTTATGTACAAACGACTCAAGAAAACACAATACAATACCATAAAACGACTCAACACTTAAGTCGTAAACTCCTTACGACTCACGACTTGAGACATCAACGGTCCAGATTGACGCGGCATCAGGATCTTCGGTTTCAAACTTCTGCGACTTAAGATGGGGCGACTTAAGTAAGTCGTAACTCGGTGTCGACATAAGATGGTTTTAGTTTTCCTTAAGTCGTATCTGACTCATCCCTTCTCTTAAGTCGTAGACGACTTATCCCTTGTTTGTTCTCAACTCGTGTTGCTCTTCCTGGATCCTTCTTCTTAAGTTTTAGACGACTTATAGCTCTGTCTTTAAGTCGTGGACGACTTATGTCAGCTTCTTCCATAACTCGTGGTTGACTTACCTCCTTGTCTTCGTTGAGTCGTGGACGACTCATACCTGTTTCCTTAAGTCGGTGACGACTTATGTCTTCTATCCAGTTGAGTCGTAGATGACTCAAAACGTTTCCCTTAAGTCGCATACGACTTATATCTTCCTTGTTAGCTTTAGCTTGTGGACGACTTAGGGTTTTAAGTCGTAGCCCCTTTTCCTTAAGTCGGTCACGACTTATACCTCCTTCCTTAAGTCGTTTACGACCTATGCCTTCACCTTCCTCACTACTTACTCGACTTATGTCCTTAGCATTGATAAGTCGGTCACGACTTATGCCTTGGGCAATTATAGCTTGGCCTACATCAATATACCAATTACGCATCCGGGCTAGTGGAAACGCATAACAGCCACTACCGCCCACCTCAGAACACACTCCCAATCAAAATCGAAGGGTGGCCACCAAATCAATCACAAAGTAACAGAATAGTATCGAAGAAATGCGTCCGATCAGAGGTGCTACCTCTTTGGCCCATCAATCGCTCCTATTTTAGCCACCTTATGCCAACTCACGGGAGTCGGGTCCATGTATATACCTCAATAGGAATTGTCGCCACCATCCTAGTTCATTCTGGAATCTTCATCGCGTACAAGATTGTCAAAGTGGTTTTTGGTATCGACAGAGAGTATGCCCATATCTGATCCCGGTCTCTTTGCCAACCAATCGTTATTATAACCCATGGATATTTATTTCAAAATAATTTATACCTCAAAACAAAATATCATATCCATTTCAAACTAGTTTATACTTCAAAACCAAAATATCATATCCATTTCAAAACAAATAAGTATAATATAATTTTCATAAAACCCAAAGTTTCAAATATTTGAATATTCTTTCAATTATTTAGAAATATTCCTTTTTAAATCATCTTAAACCAAAACCACTTTATAAAGTCGTATTCTTAAATCTTCAATTGCAAATCAATATATTCAAAGAAAATTCTTAATTAAATACTATTCCAAATAAATTTATTTCCAAAATCATAGTACTTTCAAAGTTATAACCCCTTTGAAACCAAACACTTTGAAACCATAATACTTTGAAACCATATCAATTTAAAATGTTATTCTTTGAAAATCCTAATATTTAGAAAAACCATAACACCCTTAACATAATATTCATTTAAACCATTTAAATTCAACGTCAAATAATATTCATTTCAAAGTTGTAGCATTTCTAAATTCATTCATTCAATTATAAAATTTCCAAAACATTGTATTTTTAGCTAACAACAGCACTTATAAAGTGTTACAGTAGATATATTAGTAATATTTCAAAACATTGTCAAATTCAGAAACAGCATCACTTATAAAGTGCTACAGTAGATATTTTAGTGTTGCAAACAGTTCAGTTTCAAACAGCAGCACTTATAAAGTGCTGTAATAGGTATTTAGTTGTTTCAAAACATAGTTAAATTCAGAACAGCAGCACTTATAAAGTGTTGTAATAGATATTTAGTTATTTCAGAACTTAGTTAAATTTCAGATTGATAGCACTTGACAAATGCCATCATAAAACCACAGCATTTTATAAATGCTACCAATAAAATTCCAGATTTTATTATAACTTTTCAGAAACATTAAAACTTCAATTTTGGTCATTTTTAACTTATAAAAATCATATTTCATGCTTTAAAAACATTCATTTGGATATCATTTAACTTATGATTTCATAAAATAAAATTTTATAATTAAATATCCAATTTAAACCATAATTCATTTATTAAGCCAAAATTTCCCAATTTTTTTTCAAATAACTTTACACTTTAATTTAAAATACCCACTTCCTAAATAAAACCAAATTCTCATTTATTTACTTAACTTAACAATTTTTTTTAAAACCCAATTTCCAATTCTCAAGTTAAGTCATAAATTGAAATTTCACCTTTCCATTTGAAAACAACATTTTCAATTATTTACTTACAGAACACATCCATTCCATAAATAAAATATTTTATCATAGTTAATATACAATAAATTTTCTTCACGACTTTATTCATTTAGACATCAATTCAACTATGATTCAAGTTAAATAAAAATTTATTACAAAATGTCCCATTAAAACTGCCTTTCATTTTATCAATTCAAAGTACATTATTTATTTTACCAAACATATCCATTTTAGGAAATAACCTTTATTAAATTTACTAGGTTAGATTTAAAACTCCATATTAAATCAAATTTAATTATTTAGTCCTTTATCATAAATAAAACCTTTAAATTTACTTTAAAACCAATTATTAACTTACAAAATTTAACTTATAGAAAAACAAAACACCTTTAAAATTTTAAAGCCTTAAGTCAAATTTTAAGTTAAATTTCATAAATTTTATTTCAAAAATACTTAATAATTTTTAGGAAAATATTATAATATATTAACCATGGGCCTGTATAATATTTTCTAACCTAGGTCAAGTGATACAGATATGTATCATTTCAATCCGTAATTTAAAAAGAAAAATCTGGGTTCTATCATTTCAAACCCGCAATCCCAAGTAAAATAAATGCAATAAAAATCACTTGAGCCTATCATTTCAACCCATAATGATTTTCCTTATTCTAATGTCTGTTCGGGTATGTATCATTTCAACCCATAGTGATAGGGAACTTGCAATGTGAGAAACAGTAAATAAATGAACAGTAGAATATATAATATCATATCAGATGATGTAACAAATATATAAACAGAATTTAACATCATATATTCATATCACAGGCATATATGAACATATTAACATAACATATAAATTTCTACAATTCACATGTCATTGTTTCACAATTATAAAAGTACGTATGTCGAGAGTGATAAACTCACCTTTTTAAAGCTAGAGCTGACATATTAAGACACAAGAACCAACTCCGAAAAGCACGACAAAGGCACGACTAGATTTTGAGTGGATGAATAGTCAGGATCCAATCATGTACATAAATAATTTACAAAATTATAAGAATAAAATTCAACACAAAGATTTATAGATTAAAACAATGAAAGGAATGAATCAAAGTGACATAACCTTGCTTTAAATCGATCAAGTGGCTAGGCCCTGGTCAAGTGGGCTTGACCACACCATGTAGTGCTCGGCCTCAACATGTTTAGAGGCACCTAGGTTCAGCCAAAGTGGTGTGTACACGGTTATGGTAAGGAATTTGAAGAGATGGAGGTTACAACTTCATTGGAAGACCAAAAGGTCAAAGGCAAGAGGGGTTTTGGTTCAGCCCTAAGTCTCTATGTGCTCGGTCATGGCTATGGCATAGGTCAAGGCAACATGAAACATGGCTTTGGTTATGTAGTGGTCATGGAAAAGCAAGGAGGTGAATGGAATTGTTGTGGCCGAACAAACAAAGGAAGAGGAAGGTGAATATGTGATCTAGGCTAGGTTTCAACAAAGTTTTGGAGATGTTGCTTAGGTCTATGGTCACGGCCATGGATGGTGGTGAGGAGGAGTGATGATGGTGGTCGGTCATAGGGTGGAGATGGTGATGGGGTCGACTTGGAGGTGAGGCCGAGCAACATGAAGAAACAAAGAAAGAAAAGAGAAAAAGAAAAAGAGAAAGAAGAGGAAGAAGAAGCCATGACTTGTGATATTTGTTTTCTTTGTACGCAAATGAAGAATGAGGGAAAAGTGAGAAGTTTTGTACGGCTTTGAAAATGTAATACACGGCTAAGAAAGGAAAATAAAAAAAAGAAACGGCTAAGAGAATGGAAAGAGATAAAGAGGCTAGTGAATGAAGGCTTTATTTCCTATTTAATAAAAGAAAGGTATGTAAAGTCTTCAATCAGAAGAGGCAAATGAGGAAAAGATATTTGGGAAGATTTGTACGTGATTTGATGGGAGTAATACACGTCTAAACAATGGTGAACGGCTATGGTAGGAAATAAATAGGCCAAGCAAATAAAGGCAAGCAATAAAGCAAATGTAACATATGCCAAATTCAAACAAAGTAATCGTACGCCTAATTGATTTGTTTCCTAGCCATTAAATAAAAGATATATACAAAAGAAACATTCAATAAATAAAAATAAAGTTTATAGAAACACAATAGAAAAATAAAATAAGGAGATGGATATAGAAACATATAAAATAAACGCAGAAATTAATTGTTTTTAAAGCGATGTATGTTATCCAATTTACAAAGTATAAATCAGAATTTAATGAAACGAAAAGCATAACGGATATTAGAATTATATACAGCTTCAAATAAAAGATTAGAATTTAAAATTCAAATTTAAAAATTTAAACTGAAATTCAAAATTTGACCAAAATTTACAGATATTGTTTATTTTATTGTCTTTGGAAAATAAATTACAAACAAATTTCAAACTTACATTGGAAAATTCCAAAATTCATATTTCCAACTTTCCTTTGTATTAACTATTATTTTCAATTATTGAATTTGTGAAATACATTTATTATAATTAAAACCTTAATCAATTTATTCAATTTGGTTTCTTCCTTTTATTTCACTACAACAAAAATACTCTATTACAACGTTATTTTTACAACGGGCAATTTTTGCCCGTTGTAATAGAACTTTATAACAACGGTCCGTTTTTGAACGTTGTAGTAGAGGTTTTATATTGGGTCTTTTACAACGGTCTTCTGCTGACCCTTGTAATAGGTGTATATTTTACAACGGCATTTCTATGCCCCTTGTAATAGGTTTCATTTTCACAACGGGCATGAATTTCCCGTTGTATAATGTTAAAGGGTTTTTTAATAAATTACCATCTAAACACGTAAACATATTTTTCCTTCAGCCTTTCCCTTTCACTGTCCGCCTTTCCCCAAATTTGACCGCCAAACCCCAAATCGACTAACCCTATCCCTGCAATCATTCGCTTCACTTGTTCTCAAAATCGAAGACTATCCAAATTCGAAATGTCTGGACATTCCAAAAATCGAAGACTATCATTCGCTTCACTGCAATCATTCGCTTTGCTGTTGAGGTATTAGATTCGCTTCGGATTCTCTTTGGATTTTTATTATAAAGTTTCATCAACTTAATTGGCAATTAATTCAAGTGATATTTGCTGTCGAGGTTAGCTTCTTTCCTTTTCCAAACTTTTTCTTTTTGTATGAATTCAAGTGATATTTGAGCTTAATTGGCAATTAATTCGATCCGAACTTGCTTAATTTCAACTTTTCTTGTAGGGAGCGTTTGAGAAGATTGTAGATTAGTAGAGGGTCGTGTGATCTTTGTGAGGTAACTACCCGCTTGATTCACAATTGGTTCATAGTTTTATAATTCACTTAATTGCTTAACAGTTTAATTTGTGATAACCGTTGAAGGCTAATTTTGCAATCGTTTTATTCGTGTTTAGATTGTTACTTACTGTATCTAGTGTTATCGGGCAAAATCGCAACATAAGTAAGATTTATGTCATCGATATCGAGCAGTTTATCGTTATCAATTTGTACAGGCATTGCTTTCAAAATTGGGATAGATCATTTAACGATCTTTGGCTACTAAATATTTTATAAAACTAAGCCGAAGATATGCAGATATTTTGTTGAGTTTTGTGTTATCTTTTATTGTATTGATGCTTTCCATGGCTATCGATCTTGGTTAGCTCAAAATGTTTACCACTTAAGCAGATGAATAAATATTACTTGATTTGTAACTTTAATTTGATACAATTTAGGTAGCAACCTCCGTTTTCCTTATAAGTTATACTTCATACTGTCAACTGTGACTAATATCGCATTGATAAAAAAATAATCTATTAGTTACAGGAGGGGCCATTGGATATTTGGAATAATCATTTTTAACTTGCGAATAAGCTATCTAATTATCTTGCTACAATCAGTTGGTATATTCTAAGTACTTATTTTGAAGACAATATGTATAACGTCATGAGTTGAGCTAAAATTTGATGCCGTAAGGTACGGTACACTGTTGTGTATGCGTAATTTTTTCTCCATCAGGGTACGGTCTCTATACCACTTTAGATTTCTTATATGGCACAAGTGTACATTGGCATTCCTTTGTATGAAGGCTAATGAACGGTGCTATTTCACTCCTTAGTTCTGTTGTACTTTCCAATGTATATCCATGTCCCTCAATATAAGTCATTTTAGACTTTTGTCCAAGTCCTAAAATACAAATTTCAAGCAAATAATGATCATATATTTACTACTCATACTTTCAGATTAGTTTCGACCACAGGTTCTAAAATATTGCTTAGGTTGAAACAGAAGAAAATTAAAGGGGAAAAAAACAAAATCGAAGTATGTTGTTGATCATTGTACTCACATTAGGCAAATAGTAATACTAGCAACTTCTAAGTATTGAGTGTGTGTGTAATAAAAAATAATATCGATGCAATCATGTTATACAACACGTGGAGTTGTGTGTGTATAATTTTATTTAGACACAAATTTGTGATACAAAGTGATACAATAAATTTCAATCCTCACTTGTTTTCCTCCTTTCATGTAAAAACAAAGAAATCCAATGGTCAATGATTGTTTTGTCAAATTTATGTTTTATTTGTGTCTCAAAAGCCTGTCTTATAATTATGTATGTAAGTATATATGTATTTATGCACCGATTGAAATCCATGGATGCAATCGTAGAGGCAAAGCCATACATCAAACATAGGCAGGTCAAATATAATATATCATTTGAACAGAATACATTTAATCAAACCTAATTTAATGAATAGGACTGAAGATAATACGCTCCAAACAAAATTTGAGGGGTTTACTGACCCCTGTAGATAATCAGTTTCATCCATGATATGTAATGCCATCTTCCATTTTAGGAGAAAGCATGGAGCATCATGAGGAAACCGGATGTCAAGCTCCAGAGGGCCCGATCCTCTGCATCAACAACTGCGGCTTCTTCGAAAGCGCAGCCACAATGAACATGTGCTCCAAGTGCCACAAAGACATGGTACTCAAGTAAGAACAGGCCAAGCTAGCAGCATCTTCCATTGGCAACCTAGTAAACGGAAGCGGGAGCATGATAAGTGCTACTACCACAAAAGAAATATCCATTTCCATATCAGAACCAAACACAGTTCACACATAAATATCCAGCATCTCTTCTTCCGAAACTATCGAAACTGAATTACCAAAACCAAAGGCAGGCCCTACAAGATGCAGTACCTGTAACAAGAAAGTAGGGCTGACCGGCTTTGACTGCCATTGCGGGCACGTGTTCTGCTCGACGCACAGATACTCCGACAAGCACGAATGCACGTACGATTACCGGACTACAGGTAGGGAGGTGATTGCCAAGGCCAACTGTGTTGTCAAGGCTGAGAAGCTCGATAAGATTTGAGGTTTGGTAATGAAGAGAAATCGATGATTGAATGAATGCAATTTAGTGGTATGTTTCTATTATTATATTGTCCTTTGTGTGTCCTAGTTGGTGTCGTTTATCAACATTATGGAATGGCTGCCTTGGAAAGAATGGTTCTGCCTGTGTGTACCCGATAGTGTGTGCACTGTTCAGCTTGGGTACATTGTTCGGAACTCTTTTAAGTTTACTGTTTTCTTCTTTTGATTTATCCGTCTTTTATTCATGGCTTGAAACGTTTTTGGGCTTTGCTTTAGGTTTACTGGTAGGTGTTGACTTCCGAGATGGTAACTTTGCCAGTGATTTTTTAATGGTAACTTCACCTGATCATGATTATCATATTCACTAAAGTCAATTTTTTTTCTTGCAGTCACACCGCGATAGCAACAATACGCAGCAGGTTCAAGATCAGCAAGAACGAGTTATTGTGGATGGTTTGATGAAAAAAAAGTGTAGGCTATTGAGTTGGGAGAAGAACGTAGTTGCAGAGGGGACAATAGCAAGCACTGATCCTAATGCGTCGGTACATTTTGTAAAGCTTGGAGCAGAAGCTTGGAAAGTATGGGTGGATGTAGCGGTGGAACCACAAGCTTTTTTATTTAGGCCAAATTCAGAGATGTCCACTATTAAAGAGGCCGTTGGATCAACCGTCGTGTGGCACAAAGACTTTATATCCTTAGTCTAGTATGATTGTACTTAGAACTTGATATTTATAGCCGACTGTTATGTATTAATGCTTTATGAATTTGGGAGGTATACTTATCTGACTTTTTGGAGTGTTGGAATTTTATGACTATCTTTTAGTCTTTTCGCATGTGATTTTGGTTGTTTGTGCGTAATATTTATTACTGTTAAATTATTCATTATTTGTATGGATGTGCTACATATACGTTGCTGTAATTTTTTTTTTAATTTTCATTTTTTATGCAATGGTCAAAGCGCGTTGTATTATACTCTATTACAACGGTCAATAACCATTGTAAAAATCATTTTGCAACGGGCAAAGAAGCTTGTATTACAGTCTATTACAACGGTCGGCGACCGTTGTAAAAAAGATTACTACAACGGTCTTTACAACATTAACTGCTCGTTGTAAAATATGGGTGACCTATTACAACATCGCCTATTACAACGGTCCGCTGCCCGTTGTGGAACACATATTACAACGGGCATTGCCCGTTGTAAAAAGCCTGTTTTGTTGTAGTGTTTTTATCTATGAATAAAATATACATTTCCATCTATTTCATTACATTCACAACTTTTACCATTACTGTCTTATCTCATATTAACGAACATTTACTTACACTTAAATGTAAGTGATTTCCAACTTTACATTTAGCAGCCTAACTAAAATGTAACTTGCAATAAATATTATCATTATCTTTATATTACACTCCAGTTTATTATTTCCACTAATTCTCATAATTGCTTACAAAATGTTTAATTCATCCAATTACCATAAACTATATACTAATTCATTTATCCATACAACACTTACATTTATTCACTTATATTCAGTTTTATACCCAAATGTAACATTTACAACTAGATTAATAGATCAATTAAATAGTAACTTACAACCGTTACTATAACTTTTAGTCACACTTTTGAATTCATTGTTCACAAACACATGTTATCATTCTTATATACCCAATCTTTATTCAATGGTCATTTATTTCATACTAAATCATTTATAAATTTTAATGTTTGCATTTGTATTCTTACATAAATTTATAGCCAAGTATAACAATTTACATTACTTCAATAAATTGTAATGTCATTTCAATTGTTAATAATTAGTTTTTAAATACATTGTTACATTTCATTTTGGCATTCATTTCATTATTAAATTACAAAGTTCTTATTTCTTCCAAATTTACCAAAATCTTATTAAATTGACAACTTTAATTATTAAAAATGTACGGGCCATTACATATGAGTTCCTTCATGTACATAAACATCCTTTCATCTCACTAAGCCCTACGCACTAGAATCGCGGACCTTTTCCAGTCGGGGGCTAACAGCTGAAACATAGGGCATGACCCTACACCAGTCCCACATTAAACTTATTATCTGGTTTTAATCATAGCTTTTGATCAGTCTAAGACATCCTAACTCAATTTGATCTTTCTAATCTTCTGGATCCAATTCTACTCACTCAAGAGTTTAGTCTGACCATACTCACTACTGTGATAACCTAGTTGGTTCTTCTACCCTTAAACCTTTCCCAGATGCAGTTATGGGTCATGATAATGTAAGTATGACAATAATAAACATGCAAATACAACTAATCAATGATAACAAGAACATATAACATCCATCACTCAAATATGTTTAATCAATGGTCATTGTCATCATATAATTACTTAATCTTAAGTAATAAATCCCTTTGGTAATTTCATATAAAGGCTTGGGCTAAACAATAATTTGTTCCTTGATAACATTTATCATTATATGCTTAATCCTCTTTATTCATAATTTAAAACAAGGAAAATATAGTCCATTATTTTACCAATCTTTCATGTCAATGTATAATCCAATATAAAATAGCCATGTATGTTTTCGGTATTGATATGAGGATGTCACACCTATTATAAGGCATACTGCCATATATTAGAATATGTTCATAATTATGAACTTGCAGCATCAATATGGTCGGCATATGATGTCGCGTCTCTTCTTAAAAAGCTTTAATAAAAAATTATGGTTACATAACATAAGGTTATAATGCCGAAATAATTGTTATCGTAACATAGAAATATATAGGTTGCCGAACCTATTAAATATAGCCTTTTATACGTAAAATATATGGATGCCGACATTGATGACATACAACATTGATATTACAAAACCATTGATATCGGTTGCTTTACAACAGCGGCTACTACGTCGTATATAAGGGATATTGAAACCATGAAATAGTGGCATCATTGCCACATAATAGTTAAAGTCGAAAATAAAACTTGTAGCATCACTGCCTTAAGCTACGACATCAAAACAGAAAACATGCGACATCATTGTCTCAGTATAGTTGATATCGAAAATAATTGATATAAAAAATAAGGTTATGCGACATCATTTAAAACCTGGGTGAAGACTTGGGGCATCAATGTTGTATTTTAATATTTCATAACAAAGAAACAAGGGAGGTGGAATAGTTCTGGTGTGTTACGAGATCACCATGTCGACATTGATTTGATGCCGAAAACCTTATACTATATGACTTCAACCCAATAGATTCATTCCATACCAACATAGTTGATATCATATGCATCTATTCACGTTGATGTCGAATTCTACAGTGGTGACATAAATGTCGGCCATTAACTGGGGTTTGGCATTCATATTGGCATTATGGCAATATCGTAAATAATATAAAAACTATTTTATTTATATTAACAGGAATTACTTTTCACCAGCTCTTAACCCTTGTAAATTTTTTATTGGTTAAAAACAAAGTTTATCAATTTCTTTTCCGAAAAACTATCGCAAATTGTTTTCTTTCCTCAAAACTCATTTCGCACCCAACAAATAATATTAATCAATTAATTCATGAACGGAAGATATCCGAAGACTATTTTTTTCTGATCATAGTTTTCTATATTCATAGGCGAATTATTATAACTGGAAGGTAATTCCTTGAGAAGTGTTTGTAGTCTTCACCATTTTAGAGTACTCTTTAATACATAATTAATTACTGATGACGGTACAGATTGTTCTACTGACAACCTTCTGGTTTTCCAAACAAACAACTCTATGAATTTAGATACACTTGAAAACAATAATTCAACGTCGCCATCGTCAAAAAATTTATTGCTTTAGATCCAAAATTGATATGACAATTGCAAACTAGATCAATACCGAACTCATCAGATTTTATCTTCATTGCTTTATAAACTGATTCTTTTAATTGTTCTAAGTTGCAATCTTTATGAACTTTTGCCGGCTTATAAGAACCACCAACGTAATTTTTGCATATTTGTTCATCAATAACCAACTCACCATCAAAGTAGCAAATAGTGGAACAAAATTAGTAGTCATTCTATATAACAATGAATACAATATTACACAATTACCATTTACAATTACCGAAAGAAAAAAATAATCTAATAAAAAATTTAGAGTTTACAGAATCAAACCTTGATTGATCCAAAGCAAAGAGATATTGTTATTCATGAACTAGATCAATTAAAACACATGTTTTGATTATTTTTGAAGCAAATGGAAAGAGATTTCTGAAAAAGAAGAGAGGGGGATATTGGAGTTTTTTTATAGAAGTTTGGTAAAATGACAGTGAAGAGAAAAAGAGGGGACTGCTGTTTTATAGGGTCCAGAAAAGTAGACTCCATTTCAAATTGCACCTATTGATGATAAGTATGCGACTTTTCAAAAGTCGTCTTTGTCAAATAATGAAGAAATAATAATATGCGCAATTTCAAATAACGCTTGTACAGAAGGAAATAGATGCAATTTGAAATTGTGTTAATATAATTTAAAAAATATAGACTGCATTAGACTACAATTGAAATATCGTATGTAGGATTTTGCCTGCATGGCGCTTAGCTGGCCAAAAATGACTTATTTATGTAGCTAGTTTCAAAACAGGCCTATATGCATAATACCTTCGTAAAATAGGGTCAAATAGAAAAAAAATTCAATATTTAATATTTTGAATCGGTTACTTAGGCTGTAAGCATTATGTTGACTTTTTGATCCGATATCATTTTATATCATGATGGAAGTTCGCATATAATTGAAAAGTGAAGATTTTTAAAGGGTAATGTTAATGGAACTCTGAATGTAGATAAAAGGGGTAAAAAAGTTCGACACGCATATATTGTTTTAAATTTTTACACATGTTCGACGCATCCCATCGAAAAACATATGGAATTTCGACATTGAAATCTTCCATTCTTTTCGGAGTCTCTTTAACAATGTCATTCCAAAATCTGCAAGGATTGTTATAATCATATACGATCTTTTCAAACAAAGTAAATGATAATTTTATTACCTTGGTAATATTTTATTTCTAAAATCAAAAGGAGAAAACACTTTTATCATATATTCCCCTTGGTAATATTTTATTTCTAATCATAAGAAAAGTCACTACCTTTATGCATTTTGTTTTTCCCTTTAATAATTGCCTACGAAATTTGTCGTCTAGGTCACTTTATCTTTCTTTTCAACAAATAATTGTAATTCTTCTCTTTTCTTTGCTATCTCTGTATGCAATTTTGGTGTAATGAGGAACCAAAATTTGACCATATCAAAGTTTAAGCTCAATTGCAAGCACAACATTCAACAAGAACAAATAATATTTAGGTTGAGTGTTACAATTATTAATTTATTTATTTATTTTGAACAATATTATTAAAGTGGAGTGTTATATTTTTTTGTTGTGTCCACCGCTTTTAGGAAAAATTAACATCTGTTGTAAAATAAATAATAATAGAAACTATTAAAAGAGAGAATACATTTTATTCATACAGATCAGTCTATAATACAAATGAGCTCTATATTTATAGACTCCAAATGCAACGTAGATTACAATACTGTCCCTTGCCATTTAACATATTCACTCATATTATTTATATATATTATAACACTCCCACTTGAGTATGTGTCTGATAAGAATAATTGCCTCATTAAAAGCTTATGGCATTACGAGGGTTGATGCTTTTGGATCAAGACAATGCCTCATCAAAACCTTACTAACAAAAACCCAGTGGGAAAAATATTAGTGAAGGAAAAACAGTACATTATAGCTTACTTTTGAATGCTCCTCCTGATTTATAACGCATTATTCAGTTAGTCTGTTGATGCATCCGACGCATACCAATTTTATACACTATCTTCTGAAACGTTAATTTTGAAAGTGCCTTTGTGAATAGATTAGTTGGATTTTCTTGGGACTGGATTTGTTTCACCTCTATTTTGTTGTCCTTTTGTAGTTTACGTGTGAAGAAAAACTTAGGAGAAATGTGTTTCGTCCTATCACCCTTAATGTAGCCTTGCTGAATCTGAGCTACGCAAGCTGCATTGTCTTTATAAATAATAGTTGACCCTTCTGTAGCTGAAGGGAGCTAACATGTATTTCGAATATGCTCAATTAATGATCTTAACCAAATACATTCTCGACTTGCTTCATGTATTGCTAGTATTTCAGAGTGATAGGATGATGTTGCTACAAACTTTTGCTTTGTAGATCACCACGAAATAGCAGCATTACTGTTACTAAACACATATCCAGTCTGTGATCTTGCTTTATGTGGATCAGAAATATAACCTGCATCAGCATAGCCAACTAGATTTGGATTATTACCTATGTCAGAATAAAACAAGCCTAAATTTGTCGTTCCATGAAGATATCTCATGATATGTTTTATACCATTCCAGTGTCTTTTTGTTGGTGTTGCACTATATCTTACTAGAAGATTTACTGAGAATGCAATATCCGGTCTCGTGCATTGGGCTAAATATAATAATGCACCAATGGCACTGAGATATGGTACTCATGGACCAAGCACATTTTCATCATCTTCTTTCGGGCAGTAAGGATCCTTTTTAATATCCAAAGATCAGGCAACCATAGGCGTACTGAGTGGATATGCTTTATCCATTTGAAAACGCTTGAGTATTTTCTCAATGTAGTTCGACTGATGGATCAGTATGCCATTAGTACTATGCTCGATTTGTAGATCGGGATAATATTTAGTTTTTCTAAGATCTTTCATTTCAAATTCTTTCTTTAAGTAATTTATTGTTTCATCAATTTCTTCTGAAGTTCCAATCAAATTTATATCATCAACGTAAACAGCTAAAATAGCAAATCCCTTTACCGATTTCTTTTTAAAGACACATGGACAAATGAGATTGTTTTTATATCCAGCTTTTACCAAATATTCACTAAGACGGTTATGAAACATTCTTCCAGATTGTTTCAACCATATAGTGATCGTCTCAGTTTTAATGAGTACATCGACCTTGATTTTTCTTCAGGAAATCTATATCCATCTGGGATCTTCATGTAAATACTTGTACCTAATTCACCATAAAGATAAGCTGTCACAACATCAGTTAATCTTATATCTAGTTTTTCAGAAACTACAAGGCTTATCAAGTATCGAAATGTTATGACATCCATAATAGGAGAATATGTTTCTTTAAAATCAAAACCTGGTCTCTGTAGAAAACCTTATGTGACAAGTCGTGCCTTGTATCTCACGACTTCATTTTTAAATTTATTTCTGACGAATACCCATTTATAACCTACTGGTTTAATATTTTCTGATGTTTTCTCTATTGGTCTAAACACACCATGTTTTTAAAGTGAATCTAGCTCAACTTGGATAACATCTTTCCATTTTGGCCAATCATGACTTTTTCGACATTCATTTATGCTAGTTGGTTCATTATCGTTATTCTCATTATAGTCATGACTTTCATTTATTTCAGTAGCTACTTTGAATGAGAATACATCAGCAATTATTATTTTACTTCGATCCCACATTTCTCCATAGTTTGTATAAAATATTGAGATCTCATTATTGTTAGGTACCATTTTATTTTTAGAAGCTTCTATTATTTCTTTTGGGGATAATAGTTTCTTCGGCATTTTTAGGAGAATTGAGATTTTCATTTAAGTTATCTTTTAGATCATTTATAACCTCTTCGGAAGGTTTATCAATTGATGATTTTTCGTTAGACTTTCTTTTGTACATGCCAAGTTTTTTGAACCAATTGGTCTTCCACGTTTTTGTCTTGCTTTAGATTCATTTGCTGCTTTTGGTTCTTCTGGAATTTCAATTCTAGCTGGCGCATTTGCTGCTGGAATGTGAAATTTAGTTATTTTTGCAGCATCACTAAATGCATCAGGCATTTGATTTGCGATA
Source organism: Allium fistulosum (assembly GCA_030737815.1). Classification (NCBI taxonomy): domain Eukaryota; kingdom Viridiplantae; phylum Streptophyta; class Magnoliopsida; order Asparagales; family Amaryllidaceae; genus Allium; species Allium fistulosum. Next base: position 1,258,584,712 of record CM060904.1, read on the forward strand.
TTTTGAAGATGCAAAATTCTGTGTACCTCATATTGGCACTGTTTGGTACGCAGATCCAAAAAAGACATAGATGGATTATTCCATGATATTTCACGCCGTTCTACTAGAATGGTCTTTCCTCCCCCTAACGGCGGGAAGATTGTCTCATAAAATTTACATTCTAAAAATCTTGCAGTGAAGACATCACCCGTGAGAAGTTCAAGATAACGAATTATTGAGGGTGAATCAAATCCCACATAAATTCCCAACCTACGTTGAGGACCCATTTTAGTACAAAGTGGGGGACTAATTGGCACATGCATAGCGCAACCAAATTTTCGTAAATGTGAAATATTTGGTTGGGATCCGGTTAAAAGCTGTGATGGTGAAAATTGATGATAAGTCGTTGGTCTAATTTTAATCAACTTTGATGCATGTAGAATTGCATGTCCCTAAGCTGAAACAGGTAGCATTGATTGCTTAAGCAACGGTCTTGTAATAAGTTGCAAACGCTTAATTAATGATTCTGCTAGACCTTTTTGAGTATGAACATGAGCTACTGGATGTTCAACTTCAATTCCTAATGATAGACAATAATCATCAAATACTTGAGAAGTAAACTCTCCTGCAATCTAGTCGAATTGATTTAATATGATGGTCAGGGAAGTGCGCTCTTAATTTGATTATTTAAGCAAGTAATTTGGCAAATGTCATGTTTCTTGTAGAAAGTAAACATACATGTGACCAATGAGTTAATGCATCTATTAATACCATAAAATATTTAAACGGTCCACATTCTGGGTGGATTGGGCCACATATATCACATTGAATTCTTTGTTGAAATGTTGGAGATTCAGAAGTGATTTTACCATATGAAGGTCGAGTGATTAATTTTCCTTGTGCACATGGAGCACATAAGTAATCACTTGGTAAATTCAATTGGTTTGATAAATCATGACCATTTGAATTTTTAGCGATTTTACACATTATGGTTGACCCAGGATAACCCAAGTGATCATGCCAAAGAATCAATGTCTTTGTATTTGTGAGCTTCTGGCTCATGTTTATAGAATGAGATTCAATTATGCCAATTTTCGTGAAATATAATCCAGTCGAAATTATTTCAAATTTTTCTAAAATAAGCTTCTGGTTTTCAATTCTAGAAATAATACAAAGATATTCTTTATTGTTTTCAATTATAGTTTCAATATGATAACCATTCATTCTTGTATCCTTTAAGCTTATCAGATTTCTTTTAGAATTGCTTGAGTATAATGCATTTTGAATGAAGATATGTGTACCATTTGGTAATACTATATGGGCTCTTCCGGACCCTTCAATTATATTAGTAGATCCAACTATGGTGGAAACTTCAACTAAAATCTTTTCAGATAATTCAGATAAAAACTTCTGGTTTTTCAAAATTGTATGAGTAGTTGCACTGTCTAGTAGGCATATATCATCATTCAAGTATTGATGGTCCATACTTTAAGAATTAAAGAAAATATAGTTAGTCAATTATTGAAAATAACTCTGAACATAAATAAATAAACAAAGCAAAATACCAATTCAAATCAATATCCATCAGTTCACATTATTTCAACTAGTTCTAGAAAAAAAAACAAACAAACATCAAATTCAAAATAACTAAAATAAAAAAAAGGAAAACCACACAACAAGCTTCAGGCTACTTCTAGTTGATCAGATCGGTCATATCATTAATCGTCGCATTGAGATTTTCATCGTTTATGAAATTTCCATCGTCATCTCCGAAGAAATGATCTAACTTCAAGTTAGTGTTATCAAACAATCCTTCAGTGTTATTTGTTTCAATATTCTTTGAACGTTGGTATTCTTCAACTGTTTTCTTTGATGATCTACATGTACGCGACCAATGACCAGAGCGTCCACATCTATAACAAACTTCCTCATAGTGCTTTTTATTTTCTAGAGTAAAATCATTAGTCTTTTCAGGCTCATTTTTCTTTTGTTGCTTTTTAAAGTTGGTAGTTTTATTGCCTTTAAAACCACCATAACCGCCTCTGTTGGAGTTATATCCACGTCTACGGCTACGTCCTTTACCTTGACCTCTACCTCTTCCGGAGTAAGCAAAATTAGCATTAACTTCTGGTAACACAACCGAACCAGTTGGTCTTGAGGAGTGATTTTTAATAAGCAATTCATTGTTTTGCTCAGCAATTAATAAACATTCTATGAGTCAAAATATTTTGTAAAATGACGCTGTCGATATTACTGCTGCAGGAGTATGTTCGAGGCATGAAATGTTGAAAATGTCTTTTCAAGCATTTGTGCGTCATCTACCTTTTCTCCACATAATTTCAGTTTAGAAGTAATTCTAAACATAGCAGAATTATATTCTCTTACAGATTTGAAGTCTTGAAACCTCAGTTCAACCATTCTTGCCTAGTATTTGAAAGTATGACCGTCTTCTAGTGGTCATAAAGCTTCTTTAGGGAGTCCACAAGTGGAGAAGATCCTTTTTCGTTAAATATTATGTTTTAAGATCATCGTGGATGTGATGTCTTAAAAATATCAGAGCCTTTGCTTTGTCCTGCTGGGACATATTATTACCATTTTTAATGGCATTTTCTAAGCATTGAGATTGCAAGTGGATCTCAACATCCAGTATCCATGACAAATAGTTATCTCCAGATATGTCTAAAGCTTTGAATTCAAGCTTAGCTATGTTTTCCATGAATTCTGTTTACTGTAAAAAAAATTGAGAATTGACAGGGTTAGTAAAATAAAATGAACATCACTTAGAATTGCATACCAACATAGATGGCTAGGCCAAAAAATTACAAATAAAAGATAATTCATCAGCAATCAATATATACAACAATTTAGAAATAAAGGCATGCAAGCATCCATCAGAAAAGCAGTTGGAGTGAGAAAAATAATTGCACTGTCATTTTAAATATACACAACAGTGTCAAACAAAAGAGCCGTGAAATAAATCATGAGTGAACATCCAATACTTTCATGGGGTGTATGAATTCTACAACTTTTTAACATCCGGTACACTGTAGTTATTCCACTTAAAATCCCAATATACATGAAATGAAAAGGATTTGCAGTTACAATATCACGATGCAGTTGTATAAAATTTCAAAGGAAATGGTCAGAAAATACTACTGTGGATAGATGCAGACTAAAATGATTTCCTGACATGAATAGATGCAGACTAAAATGAGGTTGAATAGATGCAGACTAAAATGAGGTTGAATGATGACCTGCTCGGTTATGGGCTCTCTTTCTTGTAAGGAAAGTGAGGTTGAATGATGACCTGCTTTCCTGACATGAATAGATGCAGACTAAAATGATTTCACCGAGTTTCCAGTTTTTGGCTTTCAAGAAGAAACAAGGTAAGCTAATAGGATATTTTCACTATTTTGAGATCAAAGAATAGCTATCACCTCAGAGCTTTCTTCCTTGTTACAGGCAAAAGGCGATCAATAAATAGCTGAACTGGCATTGATTTAGCTTAGCTATTTTAGAAAAATTAGTAGCAAAGGGAAAAAGCTTAAGCATAGTAGTTTGATACTTATTTATCTGCAGCATACCATTTTTATCAAAAATATGTAATCACAAGTGAAGTGAGGGTCTCCAACTACTAAGACACTCATAGATTAGCGTAAGGAAGTACAAAACCAGAACTAATATTCCTCTAAAGAGGTGCTATCATCAGTCTTCTTCCGGACTCCGAAGAGGAATATTGAACATCAACCTTATTTCTAATCAGTTTTAATAGATCGAGATTCTAGTTGAGAAATAGATACCATTAGAGGTAGGGCACCAAAATAAGGAACGTGCTATACTATTTTTTTTGCAGATGGCATTCTTCGAAATGATAGAAAAAAACTAAGACGGCAGTTGACAGCGAAAAAGGAAGAAGCAGCATGAAAATAGAAACCATTAAAAACATCTATTTCAACTTCCTTCTACATTAATTCATTTTAAAATCTTAGGATGTGTTTGATTTGCCATTTTTAGTTTTTGATTTTCATCCGTACAAAAATGCGCAAGACGCATGTGTATTATCGAAAACGACCAATTTAGAAAACAAAATTAACATATAAAATAGTAAACATCTTTTTTTATTTTCCGTGTTTTGGAAAATGATAGAAGCACGGGAAATAATCCATCCTTCCATCTTCCTTCCATCTCCTCCATCGTCTCTTCATTTTTCTTCCATCACCTCTGTCATCACTTCACTCCTCTCATATTTGACATACAAATTTGAAAACAGAAAATCCAAAATTCATTTTAAAACCAAACACTACCGTGATTTCCAAAAAGGTTGGAATTTTTTTTAATTAAGTTGATTTCATGTTGCAACTTTCGATTACGACGATATTAATATGATTTGAGTGCTATTCACGATAAAGAAGTATTTTGTACTAGGAAATTTAGATAATTTTTAAATTGATTGATTAAAAAATAAATTTTGCTTCAAATTATTGTGCGTAGATAATTTCTTGTCTATTGATAATTTTAATTTTTGTAGATAGTTAGTTCATTTTGTTTTTTGAAAATACTATTTAAGCCTATGGATGATTTTGATAAATTCATTTTGTTCTATTAATTTTAATTTTTGATTCATTTCGCATGGTTATTTTTGTCTTGTTAATTAACATTAGAATTTTTAATTAAAATTAGAATTTTAAATAGTATAGAAATGTATTAAAAAATTCTAATGTTCTATTAATTTTAATTTCCGATTCATTTTGCATGGTTATTTCTGTCTTGTTAATTAACATTAGAATTTTTTAATACATTTCTATACTATTTTAAAAGTGAACAATTAAAATTGTCCATTGAATGAATATAGTGTGTTACCATTTAAACAAAATATGATTAACAAAATTAAGCATAAAAATATTACTAATAGCTTTGCAAATCAAGAGTCTAAAAAAATATGCTTGAGTTAGAATTAATTTTGAAGTATGACTTGAATTAATATCATGAAAAAAGTTAGGACTTCATCTTAAAAAGTTTGTTATTTGTTACTTAAAAATTATTTTTATTTGCATCATTATTGTGTTCAAAATACGCAAAGAAGAATTTGAACAGGCTGAAAGGGAAAAAAAGACTAAATGAACTCACTGGGGTCTTTGTTAATAACAAGCTTTAGGTACCAACACTTCTAGGTCCGGCCCTGGAGTATATAAAGCTATGATCCTAGTCTTTATCCGACATTACATTTTTAATGATTTCAGGTAGCTTCCTAGAGGTGCTAAGACAAGGGAATCACCAACCAGGGTGTAAAATAAAGTATTGTGTGGTCATTCTCATATTAATTGAGAAATATTTTGTAGTAGTTATGGGTTGTCAAGAACGTAAACCAGTTGCATAATGAAGCCAAGTTCTATCAAACCCAACCCATTCAACCATATTAGCAAGGTCAGGGAAAGCAAGTATAGTTGAAACATCAGATGTAGTCGTAGTAAACTTTTAGTCGAGAAAGTTTCTCAACTTATTAGGCCTAGAAGAGACCATCTCTAGGAGGCAAGCTTGTTGTACAACAATAATAATACATGGCCTTTTAACTTGTCAATGTCTACCACAAGGCTTAGGTAGTAAGATTTTACAGATGGAGGATAGGAGCATCGATATGCAAATCATGATTTAGAACATGGGAGTAGTTACAAGATGAGGACTGAGGAGATGTGTTTGAAGGTGTAACAAATGGTGTAGATATAAGGTTTTCATAGGTAAATCACTTTGGCAAATCTAACCCAACCTTCAAATAGGCGCATCGAAAGACAATCTAGGGGGAAGCTTACCTCGCAAAATTTCAACTAAAGCTTTCACATACTCAGTGCACTCTTTGCACATTATGAACTCATCATAACATATATAACCTATTAAATTTTGGCGACACTATAGGAAGAATTATACAGGTTAGAAGTAGCTTCGTAACGGAGAAAACGGTTCGTAAATCGAAGTTCGGAGGTGGAAGTTATGGAGGAAAAGGTGAGGTAGTGCTGAAATGACAGCGAAAGATGTCTGTGGAAATCCACAAACGTCTGTCGCTTCAGCAAACCTGCATCCCGAGATATCGGACAAACATCTGTGAAAAATCACAAATGTCTGTCGCTTCAGCAAACTACATCTCGAGATATTGGACAGACGTCTGTGATTTTCACAGACGTTTATAGCGACTTCCGCCTGTTTTTCAGGCACGGGCTTGACGTGGAGATTTGTGAGATTTGCAGGGGCAATTTTGTAACTTTTCTTAGGTTTTCTATTCTCCTATATAAGCTAGCTTTAGGTTCCAAATCTACACGCAACAGAAAGGGACTACAAGAGATTAGCCTCCACTAATTGGGGTTTATCAAAACCTAATTTTTCTTCAATTCTCTTCTCCACAAAATCAATTCTATTAGAATTTTGATCATTGTAATCAATCTCTTGTACTCTTCGCATCAAAATCAATAAAAGCTCTCTCCTAAAGTGGATGTACACTAACACAACGTTAGTGGAACCACTATAAATCGATGTGTGATTTATTTTTTGTTATTGCTTTGATTTCTGTATTGCTTGTTTGGGGATTGTGATTGCTTTTGGATTGGATTGATTGGAATTGAGATATTGATTGGTTATTTTTACACTTCTTACCACGATCTCGTCTTGTACTGTGCTTTTGGGGTTTTGCATTTGAGTGGTCTCTAGTTGGAATCCCGTCCCAACATTTGGTATCATAGCTTTAGTGTTGGTAAGTGGTTGTAGAAATGTCGGAATCAAGTAATACCTCAAGTAGTTCCTCAATGGGTAATCCAAGTGGTGTAGCGCCTTATGTACGTGGATCGTATGCGGCTTCAGGATCACAATTGGTAATCGACAAGTGGAATGGAAATAATGACTCTGAAAAATAGCAATGGAAGATGAAAGCGGTTCTAAGGAGGAATCGGGTGCATCGGGTAGTGTTTGACACACATTTGTTGCCAGCGGACATCTCGGATGTTGAGAGAGAGGAAATAGAAGAGTGGGCATTCACTACACTTCAAATTGCTATGGGAGAGAATGTTATCACTGAAATTAGTGGTGAGACCACCACTAAGGGTATTTGGGACAAGCTGGAGGAGTTATATATGAAGAAGTCACTGACTAATCATTTGATCTTATTACGAACGTTCTTCACTTATAAGATGAAGGAAGGTACTTCGCTAAAGGCACACTTGAATACTTTTGATGATTTTCTAATGAAGATGAAGGCGGTAGATTTAAAGATTGAGGAAGAGAACAAGGCGATGATATTGTTATATTCATTGCCAGACTGCTATACAGGTTTCTCAAATAGTTTGATCTATAGTCGGAATACATTGACTCTAGATGATGCCAAGACGGGTCTTCTTAGCGAGATGTTGCGGGATCAAATGAAGGATTTGTGTGATGGAAGTAGTGGTGCTAGTAATGGTCATGGTTTATTTGTGGAGAAGGATAGGTATGTGAAGAAGGAGAACCGGTGGCGTTCTAAATCAAGAAACCTCGGTTGGAGAGGAAAGTCGAAGGAAAGAAAAGACAAGTGCTATATTTATAGGAACCACAGTCATTGGAAGAATGAGTGTGCGAACAAGGAGAAGGAAAAGAAGGACGTAGCATCTTCATCGGTAGCGGTGGAGAGTGGAGTTGGTGAGGTAGACGTAGATGTGTTGTCGGATGTAGCATCGAAAGTTTCGGGTAGCGAATGGGTGCTCGATTCGGGGGCGTCTTATCATATGATGCCAAATAGGAATTGTTTTTCTTCTTACATCGACAAAGAAGGAAATTCAATTGTTATGGGAAATGGTGTTATATGTAAGTCAAAGGCATTGGTTCTGTGCAAATTCGGATGTTTGATGGAGTGGTTCGTACTCTCACTAATGTACGCTATGTTCCCGGACTTCGAAAGTCTCTTATCTCTTTGGGGCAGTTGGATTCTTTAGGTTGTAAGACCACAATTGAGAGTGATAGCTTATGGATTTCAAAGGGTGCGCTTGTGGTGATGAAGGGTGCTAGGACTCATGATATTTATTTGCTTCAAGGAGTGACAGTAGAAGGTGAAACTTGTATAGGAGTTGATAGTTCTTGTGGCTTGGATGCGACTAGGTTGTGGCATTTGAGGTTAGGTCATGTCTCGGAGAGGAGTTTGGATGTTCTTCGAAAGAGGGAGATGATCGATGGAGAGAGTTTCAACAAGCTAGATTTTTGCGAAGAATGTGTCATGGGGAAGCAAACTAAAGTTTCGTTCGGTAAGGGAAAACATGATTCGAGAAGGGTTCTTAAGTACGTTCACACGGATGTTTGGGGACCGGTACCGGTAACATCTTTGGGTGGAGCTTGCTATTATATTTCCTTTATAGATGACTTTTCTCGAAAAGTTTAGGTGTATGTAATGAAGACCAAGTCGGAGGCATTTGCAAAGTTCAAAGCATGAAAAGTCCTTGTTGTGAATGAGAGTAGCTAGTCATTGAAGATCTTGAGGTCCGACAATGGCAGAGAGTATATTTCTGGAGAATTTTTGGAGTTTTGCAAGCATCATGGTATTCGAAGGCATTTTACTACACCTAAAGATCCACAGTCGAATGGTGTTGCGGAGAGGATGAATCGTACTCTACTTGAGAAAGCTCGATGCTTGAGATTGACATCGGGTTTGGCTAAGGGATTTTGGGCTGAAGCTTTGTCAATCGCAGTGCATATTATTAATCGAATTCCATGCTCAGTTATTGGTATCAAAATTCCAGAGGAAGTGTGGAAGGGAAAGATCATTGACATGAGCTATCTTCGTGTGTTTGGTAGTCCAGTTTATGTGTATGATCCGGGAAATGATAAGCTTGAGCCTAGAGCTTTCAAGGGAATTTTACTTGGCTATACGGATGGAGTAAAAGACTATCAAAGTTGGAATCCGAAAACGAAGAAGGTAGTGAATTCTCGTCCTGTTACATTTGATGAGTCAGCATTGTTCAAGGAGAATAAAAGCTCATCAGATGTTCCGGATTTGGTTCATGGTGAATCAAAGGAGAAGGAAGTTATTTCCATATTTTGTCCAAGGAGTAGAGAGAGTAGAGTAGTTGGAGATGCTTGCGAGGAGTTAGCCGTTGATGTAACATCACATAGTCCTCATGGTTCCTCTAGTAATGTTGGTGATGTGCATGGTTCTAGAGAAGATTTGGTTCAAGGTGGAGCCGAAGGGAGTTTGGGTGATGGTATTGCTACACGGGTTGGTCGTCGTACTATAAGACCACTCGAAATATATGGTGATTGAAACTATCTTAGCTTTTGTGATAATTTGGACTATGCACTTCATGTAGTCCAAGATGAGGCGATGGACCTTGATGACATCATGGAGTCGAGTGATAGCTCGAAATGGATTTGTGCCATGGAGGAAGATATGCAATCATTGTTGAAAAATCAAACTTGGGATTTGGTTCCGCTTCCTAAAGGAAATAGTGCTATTGGGTGCAAATGGATATACAAGTTGAAGGACGATGGAAGATACAAAGCTAGGCTAGTGGCTAAGGGGTTTGCATAAAGGAAGGTGAAGGAGTATGATGAGATATTCGCACCGGTAGTGCGCCATACTTCTATCCGGATATTACTTGCTATAGTTGCTATTCATGACTTGGAGTTAGAGCATCTTGATGTGAAAACCACGTTCTTGCATGGTGACTTGGATGAAGACATCTACATGGAGCACCCGGAAGGTTTTGTTGTGGATGGTAAGTCAAATTTGGTTTGCAAGTTGAAGAAATCACTATATGGTTTAAGCAATCACCTAGACAATGGTACAAGAGATTTGATCATTTAATGCTTGAAAATGGTTTTGATAGAAGCATCAAGATGCTTGTGTTTATTTCAAGAAGTTGAGAAAAGATTGTTGGGTATATTTACTCTTATACGTGGACGATATGCTCATTGCTTCTAAGGATAAGAATGAAATGAACAAGCTAAAACTGAGTTTGAAATCGGAGTTCGAAATGAAGGATCTTGGAGAAGCAAGAAGTATATCGGGCATGGAAATTGAAAGAGATCAAAAGCGCTTTGAGTTGAAATTGACTCAAAATGAGTACATTGATAAAGTGCTTTGTCGGTTTAGCATGGAGAATGCAAAGGCATCAAATACACCTTTACCTTTGCATATGAAGCTTTCGAGTAACGGATCACTTATCTTGGAGAAAGACAAGGCTTATATGGAAAAGGTGCCATATGCTAGTGCGGTTGGAAGTCTAATGTATGCTATAGTGTGTACAAGAACCGATATTGCAAATGCCGTCTGGATGGTTAGTCGATATATGGCTAATCCGAGGAAATCGCATTGGGAAGCTGTAAATCTTATATTGAGATACCTTAAAGGCACATTATCTCATGGTCTTATTTTTGGTGGTAGTGATAGATTGGATTGCAAGTTGATTGGTTATTGTGATTCGGACTACGCCGGTGATAGATATCGAAGAAAATCAACTTCCGGATATGTCATCACACTTAGGGGTACAGCCATAAGTTAAAGATCGAGATTGCAGACCGTAGTTGCTTTATCCACTACGGAGGCGGAGTTGATAGCCGCAGTGGAGGCGGCTAAGGAGGCACTCTATTTGAAGCGATTGTTGTGTAACTTAGGATTCGAGCATGATAGCATCGATGTTCGATATGATAGCCAGAGTGCTATTCATTAGCGGAGAATTTGGCGTTTAGCTCATGGACTAAGCATATTGAGGCGAGAGAGTCATTTCTGATAACCATGGATGAGGATAAGCAAGTATATCTTCGGAAAGTGCACACAAATGATAACGCGGCGGATATGTTCAATAAGGCATTGCTGGTTGGAAAGTTTGAGCATTGCTCGAACTTGATTCGCTTGGAGAAGTGCTAGGTGCCACAGGGTGGCATATTTGAGAGGAGCTTGGTTATGGACGAGGAAGAGTACTGGTGAGAGATTAAGGTTCTATCTTCTTGATAAGTGCTAGGTTACACTCCTTAGCACTTTAGTCTTTGGTGAGACGGTTTAGGATTTGGATGTTTTCAACATTTCATTAGTGGGCAGAGGCTTTGCCTGAGCTCGTTGGTGGAGTGCAATGGGCGGTGGCTTTGCCGGAGCTCATTGGGAAAGCATTCATGTTTGGTTGAAGGTAGAAAAAGTGATAGTTGGTGCTATCGGTTGTTGTTGATGGTATGGTACCATTGGAGTTGGAGATGGATATAGTGTCGAGGTGGAGTGTTAAATTTTAGCGACACTATATAAAGAATTGTAGATGTCGGAAGTAGCTTCGTAACGGAGAAAACAGTTCGCAAATTGGAGTTCGGAGATGGAAGTAATGGAGGAAAAAGTGAAGTAGTGCTGAAATGACAGCGACAGACGTCTGTCGCTTCAGAAAACCTGCATCCCAAGATATTGGATAGAGGTCTGTGAAAAATCACAGACGTCTGCCGCTTCAGCAAACTACAGCCCTAGATATTGGACAGACGCCTGTGATTTTTCACAGACGTCGGTGGTGACTTCGGCCTGTTTTTCAGGCATGAGCTTGACGTGGAGATTTGTGAGATTTGCAGGGGCAATTTTGGAACTTTTTCTAGGTTTTCTATTCTCCTATTTAAGCTAGCTTCTTCAGATCTACACACAACAGAAAGCGATTACAAGAGATTAGCCTCCACTAACTAGGGTTTATCAAAACCTAATGTTTCTTCAATTCTCTTCTCTAGAAAATCAATTCTATTAGAATTTTGATCATTGTAATCAATCTCTTGTACTCTTCTCATAAAAATCAATAAAAGCTCTCTCCTAAAGTGGATGTACACTAACACAACGTTAGTGGAACCACTATAAATCGATGTGTGATTTATTTTTCGTTATTGCTTTGATTTCTATATTACTTGTTTGGGGATTGTGATTGCTTTTGGATTGGATTGATTGGAATTAAAATATTGATTGGTTATTTTTACACTTCTTACCATGATCCCATCTTCCGATGTGCTTTTGGGGTTTTGCATTTGAGTGGTCTCTAGTTGGAATCCCATCCCAACACAACCAACCAGCGTACTCCAAGTAAATATGAGAAGATGGTAGGGATTTAAATGATAATTACCAAATAGAGAAGGGGAAGACTTGCTCATCAGCCTGAGTCCACTGCTGGGCTTAAATGAGCATACCCGCATCAGTTGGCTTACACTTGAATAAGGAACTCCAAGCGGAGTTTTTAGATCCCGTCATGTGATTAAAGTGGGGCTACAGGGGGATTGGAGCTACCACCGGATGAACAAGAGGGTTATTCTAAGGGATATCACATCCAATTGGATTACAGCCATGCACCTTGTGCACATGTACACAATGTATTTAGGTTACTTCATACCGCTGTTGTAAAAATCGAACTAGACGCCAGCCTAGGCGCTAGGTTGTGCCTATCAACTCGCCTAGGGGCCTACGGAGCTGTTCTAGGCAGCCAGACCGCCTCGGTAGTGCCTGAGTCTGCCTACACCCATCTTGGTCTGCTTAGGCCTTTTAAGTTCCGCCTAATCCTGTCTAGGACCACCTAGGCCCGCTTGAGTCCGCCTAGGTCTGCCTACCTCACCCTAAATCTTTCCAAAGTTAATTAGGTTCATCTATTTTTGGTGCTACTTTGTTTAAACATTTAATTTAATTTTTCACCCCTTCATTTAGGCTTTTAGATTGTACATGCTATTATTTCTGTGAAATATATAGAAATAATTTATTATCATATAATTTTTATACATTTTATTTGACCATTCATGGTAGAAAATAATATATGCTAAATTACATAAAAGTTCAGTAGAAAATGAAATATTGCATGTATGTCTATTTAAAATCCGAAAGATATAATTCAGCAGTCAAATGTAAGGACATTTGAACGAGAATAAAATTCTTTATGTTTAATGCTTAAAATTTCATCAAAACAGCTAATTTAATTAAAATTGCCTGATTCCGATTAATCCCTAACTAAATTCTGCCTAAATGATTAATCTCTAATTTATGTCCACCGCCTAGCGATTTTTACAACCTTGTTTCAAAGCAACTACTATTTGGGCTTTAGAAAAGAAATGGGCCATTAGTTAATCATATAGGCTCTGATGTTCTGAAGCTCCAGAGCACGGATAGGTGCTTCATTACTGCTGCTTCTGCAAACGTATCTTCTCCGCCTGCAAGTTATGCTACAAATAGCAGCACTAGGCACACATCCTAAGCCTATAAACGGTCGGATATAGATTTGGATAGTGTCATATCCATATCCGTATCCGAAATCATTTTCGGATATCGAATATCCATATCCGCAAATGCGGATGAATATCAAATATTTATCGGATATTCCTCAATCAGCTCACAACCAATAAATCTAAATAAAAAAAATTATGATTTATTATAAATACATTTTAGTACTAAAATTATAAAAAATAATAAATACGTTACGAAAAATAATTTTAAACAGCAAATATAGATTTTTATAAACATATTAATTGAGATGTGTTGGATACTTTGAGATGTTGTGTATATTATTTGATGGTATATTTGGTGATGGTAATTTTGATATTTGTGAGTTGATGGTGGGGAGTTGGTGTTCGACGGTGTATATTTTGTACAATGACATTATGTACATTATGTTAACGAAGTGTTGGTTGGTTTTATTTTATGTGAGTTATGCTTGCTTTAAATTTCTTTATGTTATTTGAGTATATTTGTATGATTTGACATTATATTGAATATCTGAATACGATATGTGCTTGTGTGTGACTATATTATGTTTCTGAATTGTGTATATTAGGCTAGAACGCAGCAGAATACTGGCAAAAAGCTTCAGCAGTTTCGACGGCTTCCAACCGCTGACGACGGCCTTCAGGTCGAAAATTTCCGACAGCTAGCTAGTGGCGGTTTTTTTGCTACATCTTGAACGGCTACGTGTCTTCGACGGCCGTCTAGAGCGTCGGGCTATCTGTTGGTAGTCGTCGGAAAGATTACGAAGGAAGCTGTTGGAAGCCGCCGGAAATCGTAAATTTTCTTGCAGTGTTTATATACTAAAATACATAGAAATAACTATAATCTTGATAAAAACCGAACGGATAATTATCGGATACGGATATGGTTATATCCGCATCCGTATTCGTTTTTCGAATATCAGATAATTTTTCATATTTCGGATGCGGACGAATTTTGGATTTTTGAGGTACTCATTGACAGCCCTAACCTATCCAATAAGATGTACTACATAAAAATGAAATTAAAAGCAAATTCACTTACTCCTGTGAGTGTTAATTTTATGCTATTGCATTTACTTCTGCAAATTTGTTAAATTATTGTTAAAACATGTACACACCAAAGGAAACATTTGCTATGCAGTGCTGAAACTACAAGGTAACTAATAACATAGTATACAAAGCACAATTGGGACCATTTCTCAAATACCAATAGTGTTGCCTCTTCTATAAAGGACACAAAACTAAAGGTTAAAAAAAAGTGTAGGATATAATATTTCTGCCTGTAAAACAAAATGGCATTGTTTCATTGAATGAGGTATATGCTAAAAAAGGAACACCTAAAATTGTATAATTTGCACATTAGGTCAGGAACATCTCACAGGAGAGCTAGTTTGACGGGATGTCTCGTTAACTTGTGAGGTTTTAGCCCGTTTAAGGCGTTTTTGCCTATATAGCCATGCCACTTGTATTTGCCTTGCAGCCTTCCCTCTCCAATAAGGTGACTGGAACCTGTTTCCATAATATATATTCAAATATATCACATTTGAAAGATATAATTATATCAATACGAAATGGAAATTTTCATTAACTGTGAAATGATAACTGCTGCATTGTATATTAGTACCTGGGATGCACATTTGTGATAGAGAAGAACTATGCATCTTAACATAAAATAAATTTTGGAAAATATTAATTGATCCTTATTTGTACCCTCACATTGAATGGAACATGAGATGTTATATATGTTGATATTAATATCTATGTAACACTGTATTTTGATTTCTGATGGGGCAAGCAAGGGAGGACATGATCAGAAAGTACAATTCCTTGACTGATAACTAAGGCACATGCATAAATAACAGATTGGTTTTATGTTCCACTAGTTTATAACATGCAAAATGTGTTCACATAGTACAGAGATGCAATAAAATACTAAAATTTAAAAGGTATTTAACTTTTATTGGGTTGAAGCAGCGAACATCCGATGAATCATATCCAATCATATGTATGGAGATCTTGATATTATTTCAAGATTGAGTTGAAATTGGGGATTCTACTTATCAATAATAGTAAGGATAAGTAATTTCTAATAAACAGACATAAAATAAACTAGATCTATGTTTCATAATTTAGTTTGTGCGATTAAGAAATTCATGTTGTGTTTTAAAATCCTGCAATAGTTTTGCTGCTTGGAACTTTGCTTACCCTTTTTATACGTTCAGTCGACAACCATATAATGTAAATATTCAAATCGATTAAAATGCAAGGGAGATTGCAAAGTTTTATTAACCTGTTTTATTCTTAATATGGGATAAACAAAAAAGTAAAGAATTATAATGGCTTACCTAGTTGTTGAAAACTTTGTTTTGCGGAAACTTTTCCCAATAGATCTTTTATCATCCAACTCTCACAAATAAATTTGGATAGAAAATAAACGGACATAAAATCAGAAATCAATACACAAAAGATTCCACCAACACTCTCTTTATTGATTTACCAAAATTTGTTTACAATTAATCGAAAAACATAAAAGTAAACAAAATACAAATTGAACCAATAATCAAATTGAGAAAGGAAGTATGGAAGAAAAGAGAATTAGCAAATAGATTTCCATACATTTTATACTCTCTCTTCTGATCTCTATTTATAACATCAATTGCTTAATGCCCAAGTTAATATTAAATGGTAAAAAATAAATTGATTAGCCAGTTGGAGAAAGAAATAAACATAATCAAATATGTCTATTAATTAGGTGAAACAAAATCTTCTTTTTCTTTTGCATATTTATTTCCTTCTATTTGTGATTTTGTATCACCAAAATTTAACACTGATTTCAGCTTGAACACACGGATGTCTCAAGATGCGTGAAAATAGTGAAGTGATTTCCTTAAGATCATCAGATCGCAGCGCATCCTTCAACTTTAGTTAAGCATTTAACAGTTTTGTTTGAGATCAACATCTGTACTCCAAACCTTATTTTACCATTTTGTGCAAGAGAATTAAGAAAATGCATCAGTTGTTTTTTCCTAAATAAAATAATAATGTTTTATTCTTGAAATATAAATGTTTTTAAAAATAATCTAGCATTTAATGAATTTGATAAATACCAGTTTCTTAAATCTTGACATAACTTCCACAGTTTATATTTAGGGTGCGTTTGGCATACATCCCTGCTAAGGTTTGAAAATACACAAAATATCCCTCCGTTTTTTTAAAATGTTTTCGATTCCTGTTTTTAAATTCGCGCACGAACAAAGACCCAAATACCCTTTACGTTTTTAATATTTCAAACGCGTATAACTTTCGGTAGAAACATCGAATCAGCATACCGTTTTCACCAAAAAATCAAAAAAATTATGATCTTTTAAATGGGATCCATTATTGATACCAAAAAATCATATTTGCGGTAAAGGTGCAATTATTTCATATATTTGCAGACAATTCTGCAAATTTTAAACATTTTCAATTTTTCTTCAAATCTGCAACTATTGCATATAATTGCAGCTTGTCGTGCCGTTGTTATTACATATGCACAATGCGTTAGAAAAATAATAAAATTGATGATTTAATGGTGAAAACGGTTTGTTAATCCGTAGCTTCTACAAGAAGTTATTGCATTTTAAAAATTGATAATTAATGGCGTGCAAATTTTAATTATGGATGTGAGAATTCAAACGTCTCTAAAAGTAGGATCTAAGAATTAAACATGCTTTACAAACTCAAAACGCTTCTAAAAATAATATCTAAAATTAAACTTTCTTTACAAATTCAAAATACTTCTTTACAAATATACAAATCTTAATATCACTTCAAAATAAAAAGTCATTTTTTTGACCGATTTAAACACATACAGTAGGAAAATCTTTAATTATAGTTATAATAGCTTTGGTGTCACACTTTTTTGGTATCAACGTGAACAAACAAAAATGTCTCTCTATATATTATCAAATCTTAATTACTTAAAATTATGATTTAATATTAAATTTTTTTTACAAATTCAAATACCATTAAAAGTAGAATCTAACAGTTAAAAATGTTTTACAAATTCAAAACGCTTTAAAATTAGGATCAAAAATTAAACTTCTTTTACAAATTCGAAATACTTCTTTACAAATGTACAAATCTTAATATCACTTGAAAATAAAATAGCATTTTTTAACCGATTTAAACACATACAATTTATAAGGAAAACAATTCACGCGCGAAGCGCGTGCTGTAACACTCGTATGAAGAATCAACATTGCTGCAATGGAGAAAAGGGGTATTGTAGGGAAGAAAATTGTAGTATTTGAAAATAGAGATGTAATTTATATCTTTTTTATGAGGATAATGTTTTGTGTATTAAGTTTGCTTTTAGGGACGTGTCCCTTATTTTTTCACTTGTATTTATTACTACTGGCTTGGACAAAAAAATAGCACTAATTTTCACTTGTATTTTTATGAGATAACTACAACAAAGGCAGCGTATAGCGACGGCAAAAATGCGTCGGCGGCCGTTGCTAGCCGTTGCTAGCCGTCGCTATTTAATCCGTTGCCATCAGGAAAAGCAACGGCATAAGCGACGGCTCCGTCGCTAATATAGCGACGACAAGCGACGGTATCTTACACGTGTCAACGCCACGTGGCAGGTAGTTATTCCAAAAGCAAGTCTGTTACTCGCCGTTATATGCCGTTGCTAGCCGTCGCTATTTTCGCCCAGTAAGCCGTTAGTAGCCATTGCTAGCCGTCGCTTTTCTGGGCAAAATCTGCTGTGCACACAGCAGCTATCCTTCCATCAAACCTCGTCCCAAACTTCAAACCGTCTTTTCAAACCTCAATAATATCAACAACAACACATCTCAACAATACCCACAACATCAATATTCAACAATATAACCAGAAAAACACAAAAACCAACCAAACCAAACCAAGTATCAAGGTACAAGGATCAAATCTAAATATAACCAAGTATCCAAAATACCAACCAAACCCAAACATCATCCAAAATGCCAAGTATCCAAACCCAAGTATCAAATCTAGTCTAAATACGTACATAAATACATACCCACAAGAATAGTAAAACTATGCATCATCATCCTCCTCGGCATCATCAGATCCATCTCCCTGCTCCCCAGGCATAGAGCCGTGCTCCTGATAAAATGCTGCAATGCGCTCATCTATCTGCTGTGCCAGTTGGCCCCTTCGCCAATCGTTGAGCTCATCCAGCTGCCTCTGCATCTGAGCAATACGCTCCTCCTCCATCGATTTTCCATAAGCTCTTTGAAAATTAACAGCCTGTGAAATAACTGAAGTTAATACGATAGCATTTCACATGAATTTTGAATGAATTGGATAGTATATAAATAATTCTTTTGATGTGAGAATAATGTGAATCTTTTAATATGAAGTTAGTGAAATGGTTTACCTCCTGATTGTCGAAACCATAACGCCTATTTCGAGTAGGCGGTGCAATAACGGAATCCCAAATCCTGTTGGACTCCTCAACTGTAAGCTTTGCTCTTCCACTCGCCTGTGTCAATGCCGATGCCTTTGTCTCATATCGCCCCTTTACATTCAAAACTGTATTAAAAACGTTATCAAACATATTTTTTTCATTGTGCATGACGTCAATATTATGTCGCAGTAAGAGATTTTTCCAATAAGGTAACTCCCAAAATATACTTTGCTTGCACCAGTTATGAATGTCCGATTTACCCGGAATGTCGACCTGTTTTCCAGTTTCATGAATCTTAGGATAGTCTTTCACGATTTCATATATCTCTTCACTTGTCCAAACTTTAGGTGGTAGCATATTCTCTACTCTGTTAGCTTTAAAGTTCTTTTTATCCATTCTGAATTTATGATTAATATGTAGAAAACACCGATGACAGTCAAACCAGGAAATTTTCTTGCCGTACTTTAATGAAAATGCTCGTGATTCTTCCATACAATATGGACAAGCTAGACGTCCAGCTGTGCTCCAACCTGAAAGCATGCCATATGCGGGAAAATCATTAATAGTCCATAATAAAGAAGCGAACATACGAAATTTTCTTTTTCTCGAAATGTCATATGTTTCAACTCCTTCACGCCATAGTGTTTTCAATTCTTCGATCAACGGTTGTAGATAAACATCAATTCCTTGAGTCGGATCATCAGGACCGGGAACGACAATCGTTAAAAACATATATGGAGTTTTCATACACATCCATGGAGGTAAGTTATAAGGAGTGACAATAATAGGCCATGATGAATATTTACTACCAAATTGAGAGAATGGCGAAAATCCATCTGTACATAAACCAAGCCTAACATTACGGCTCTCTCGAGCAAATTCAGGATACGTCCTATCGAAATGTTTCCATGCTTCTCCATCAGATGGATGTATCAATGTTCCTTCTACTGGTGTTCTCACGCTGTGCCATCGCATATGACATGCTGTAGCAGAAGAAGCATATAGCCGTTGAAGTCTGGGAGTGATGGGTAAATAATGCATTCTTTTATAAGGGACTTCTTTTCCTTTCTTTTTCCTTGGTTTGTATCTTTCCTCGTTACATATTCTGCATTTTTTAAGGTGAGCGTCGTCTTTCCAAAATAACATGCAACCTTTAACACATGTATCTATCTTCTGGTATGGCAATCCAAAAGCAGACATAAGTTTTTAACTTTATAATGACTATCGCACATCAAATTATTGGGTGGCATGTGTCGTTTAGCAGTTTGTACAATTGCTGTAAACGATGCTTCTGTAAGATTGAATTTTGATTTCATCGTGATGTATTCAGCGGTTACAGATAATTCGGTTCCACTTTCACATCCATCCCACAATGGTCTCTTAGCGGAATCCAATAAATCATAAAAAATTTTAGCTTCCATAGTCGGTTCTTCACCATTTTCGTTTTCAATGTCGTCTTGATCAATGGATGGAAACATTGATCGGGCTGCATCTTGCACCATATTTTCTATTGGATTTGCCGCTGTATTATCATCCTCTTCCACTACAGGATTAGGTGTATATTGAACAAACTCTCCGTGACGATCCCATAAATAATAATTCGGTACAAAACCAAATTTATACAAATGAACTTCTACTACATCTGCCTTCCAATGCTTCAGATGTTTGCACTTAGCACACGGACAACGAATGTCTACGTTATTTCCATTATTAGATTTAGCAAATCTAATAAACTCGTGTACACCGTTAACAAAATGTTCCTTTATTGATCCTTTCATACCTTTTCGGGATTCATACATCCAACTACGATCGAGAAAATAATCGAACATATCTCCTGATTTGCAAAAATTATATTAGAAAATTCAAACAAACACTTCATTGAAACTTTATTAATAATTTGACAAAGTAGACTGAACTTCAGTAAATTTAATAATTTGGTAAACTAGACTAACTTTATTAATTTGGTAAATTTTAAACTAACTTTAGTAAATTTTAATAAATTAGACTGAACAAATTTATTAGTTTCAAACTAACTTTTAAATTTTATTACTTTAGCAAATTGCACTTAATAAATTATTTGATTGTTTTATAAAATACAGATCATATATATACAACACTTGTTAATACTTGTTTAACGGCCGGTCATCCTACTTCCCATTACAAACACAATAACGTAATCATACTTTATAAATCATTTCAGATTAAACGATTCAACAAAATTTCGGCAGCACTTCCCTTTATTCCCTGTATCGTACACAAATGCATGTACACAGGGAAAAAAAGGAAGTGCCATCGAAATTCCGTTAACCGTTTAAACTGAAATGATTTATAAACTGCGATTACGTTATTGTGTTTGTAACTTGTCCAATACTGGGACAAATCCAACAAATATTGTATCAGATGAATACAGATGTCCGTTCTGTGTAAAAATGAACATCCATATAACGATCATATACAACACTTGTCAGACGGGGCCAAAAATTGTCTAAGGGGTTCACACAAATAAAACAAATTTTCTAATTTATATTTTAACAACTATAAATTTTTTAATAATACGTTCAATAAATATTTGTCAAGTAAATTTCACATTTTAACACGATTACACTTATAACTAACGCATGCTAAATAATTAAATTTTCACCTAATCGACAACTGACATTGCATAAACTTATCAATAAGCATCTTAAAATGTTATCACCATCTTAATCCAAATCACATCATCAATCGTTAATTCTACAATAACCAACATCATAATAGTATGCTTTAATCATCGTTTTCAACGTCGAAATAAAATGATTTTATTCTCAAATTAACCTACAATACTACTATCACCATACGTATACCACGTAACTACCAATCTCAAACTCATAAACATGCCATTAACAACCAATTTTTAAACCCAATAAACATGCAAATAAACCCTAATTAAACCCTAATTGAATAGAAAATAGGGTTAGAACACATACAGGATAGATTTGGGAAGTAGAGAGCGAACGTTTGAGCACCGAATCGGCGGGGCGACGGGGGGGGTTTTTTTTTAAGGTTTTGTGGAATGGGGAAGAAGAAGGCTCGGTTCTGGCTGATATACAGGTCGAGCGACGGTTTGCGACGGCTAGCGACGACCGCTTTTTTTAGCCGTCGCAAACCGTCGCCCCTGTCCGACGCTATGCTTGGACAAAAAAATAGCACTAATTTTCATTTCAATTTACTCTTTTCATCTCCTTGATGTATAGTATCGTAACGATCAAATTACATATACTAGCAGAATTCTACATCTTACAGGTGTGATGAACAATTTATCAAAAATTAAATAACCTTCATGTTCAGTATGATACATAAATTAGAAATTATAAACTAATAAGCACACCATGGTACCATGGTGTATTTGGTAAAAGAAAATGGTAATATTACTACTGGCAACACATATCAAATAAATAATCACAGAATAAAATACGTCCAGTTCAAATTTGTAATAGACAGATGCTTCACACATTACTCCTCTGATAAGTGTGTACTGATATACTCTCAATAACAGGGACAAAAAGAACCGTAGTACACAAATTAAGTACAAATTTTAAAATTGAAAGCTGATTGGATATCTTTGTTGTCACAACGGAACTTACTATATCATAACATTGTATTTAAATAAAAGTTCAAAATTAGAATTTGAATGTTGATCTATGCAGATCAACTTGCACTTTAGAACTGAACGTGGCCTAAACTCTAAATAAAATGATTTTTTTTTAGTTGGAATTACTCAGAAATATCCATATTTTGTATTGAGAAACAAGAGATGAGATACAAAAGATAACGAATTGAATACTATTCTACACATATGAGCTGAAGCCTTTATATAGGCATTTGTACCAGAGCAGATATGCACAGGTTTGTGCAAATCAAAACAGAAAATACAACTTGATCAACAGCTTTGACCAAGTACAAGAAATCAAAAAGAAAATTAACTAGCACAGCTAATATTTGATTGTTTCCAACTCTCTCCCTCAATTGCTACTCTTTTTCTCCTTCTTCTTCGGCTCTTCTTGTTTATTTATCTCTGTACCTTTCTTTGACCTGTCATCATTTGTCTCTTCATTATATGGCAGTGGCTTAACTGTGAGCACGTTTCTTAGCCTTGAAAAGTATTACAGAGATAATGGTTTGGTGAGTATGTCCGTATTTTGATAGAGAGCTAGAATGTGATTAATACATATTCTTTACATACATGTGGAAATTAGCCACAAGGGTCTCTTTAGTAGGTGGAATTAGTTTCTAGGACGCACAACTGAAATAATTACTTTTAAGGACAAAACACAAAATAATTAGTTTCTAGGACCTAAAAATCTATGATATTATGTTCTTGAAAGTAATTGGACTGCTGACTTTGTCCTTGAAAATAATTATTCTGCTGACTTTGGCCTTGAAAGTAATTTCTTTGAATGTGTGTCCTAGAAACTAATTGGACTGCAAAGTTTGTCCTTCTGATGAAATGCCCCTTCTTACATTGTCTACTTGCTCTTTGACAAAGTAAAGGTCTAGCATAGGTCTTGTTAGAATTCTCAAAAATAGTGATTGAGATATATTCCACATCGTCAAAAATAAGTCCATTTGCTTGTTTATATAGTGTACTCTCAATCCCAATATTGACTCTTATAGTTAGGTAATTTTGTGCGAGAGGGAGAACTTATATGACCATGGACTACACACGCGCTACCGCCCGATAGAGTCGAGTGTGGATGCAATAAGATTGGGCTGTGTCATATAATTTTGCTACCTAAAAAATGGATTGATTTTAAAACAGAAGTGTGTTTAAATAGATGACCATTACAACGAACAGCAGCAGTTCTGAACCGTTGCAAACGAACGGACGCGGCTGTTGCAAACAACAACAGTTTTTGGCGTTGCAAATGAAAGGAAGTGCTTGTTGCGAACGATAACACTTTTTGACGTTGCAAATGAAGCGATGCTACTTTTCTCAACGGGTGTAGCCATTGGAAATTCGGTTATAAATAAGGAGGAAACCTGATCACTTTCTTCGCTTTAATTTTAAAACCAAGTTATCTCTTCTTTATCTTCATTTCTTAAAATCATAATCAGTCCTATCATACAGAAGATCATACACATCACGATCTCGAGCAGCTTACGTTTATTGTATCTTGAGAGACTTTGAATAAAGTCTTAAGGAAATTGTTACGACAAGCCTCAAACGAAATTTCCTTCTTCAACCGGTTAGATTTCTAGTTGATTTTTATATATATATATATATTATATATATCATTTTCGTTTCTACGTTGTACTATTCCTTTAAATAGTATAACGTTTGATTTATCGCTATAGTTATTATTACTATAGTTGTTAGTTTATTGTTGTAATTAATTACAACATACTTATTGTTAAAAATAGCTAATACAGAATTCCAAAGTAGTGGAAATCTGATTTGTAAACTTATGAGACGAGTTTATTATTGATTAGTCTCTGTTTTGGTATACTAGACGTATAACATCTTAAAACTTTCCTGTTTTCACTAAAACAGAGACGGCAACAGTTGAACTATCAACAAAGGCTATTACTCACAACAGGCCTGATCCGTTCAAAGGAGATGGTGATGACTTCATAACATGGCAAAATCAAATGCTATTTTATCTCACCATGCTAGGGCTGCAAAAGTGCATCGAGGATGATGAACCAAAGCCTAAAGACGGACAAACTAGAGAAAAAGATGCAGCTTTTTTTCTCGGAATTGACTCATGGAAGCATTCAGACTTCATGTGCCGAAACTACATTCTGAATTGTCTAGATAAAGTACTATATAAAGTATATCAGCCACACCAGACAGCAAAATCATTATGGACTGCACTTGCACAAAATACAAAACGCAGAATGTCAGTTTGAATAAGTTCATCGTAGATAAGTTTATGGAATACAAAAATGTTGACTCCAAATCCGTAACTAGTCAAGCGCAAGAACTCCAACTCATAATTCATGAACTTGAAGCAGAATGACATAAAGTTGGAGAATCCTTCCTTGTTGAAGCGATAACAGGAAAATTACCACCATCCTGGAAAGACTACCGCAATTATCTGAAACATAAGAAAAATGAGATTTCCTTAGAAGATCTTATTGTCAGACTAAAAATTGAGGCTGATAACCGTGGAGTGACAAAACAAAGCGAAGAGGCATTTGTGGCAGAAGAGTCAAAGAACAAAGGGCATTTCATGAAAAACAAGAAGAAGACATTCCCGCAGAAGAGGAAAGCGCCTGAAAACAAACCCAAAGACAACAAACGAACCAAGAAGTTTAATGGCGAGTGTTGGGTTTGTGGAAAAGCAAGACACGCCGCTAGAGATTGCAGACACAAGAAGTAACGCAACTCAGAGGCAAATATGGTGGATAACATGGAAGTAGACGAGTCTAATTTTTCAACAGTTATATCTGAATGTAATTTGGTTCAGAACCCTAACCAATGGTGGGTGGACATAGGCGCTACTCGTCATGTTTGCTCTGACAAATCCATGCTTTCTACATACCAGAAATTCGATCAGGAAGAAAAACTCTACATGGGTAATTCTGCAGTTTCCATGATCAAAGGCAGTGGCACAGTAATCCTCAAGTTTACTTCTGGAAAAACTGTCAAGTTGAATGACATGCTCGACGTTCCAGACATACGCAAGAATCTCATCTCTGGTCCAATGCTATCAAAGAAAGGATTTAAAATGGTCTTCGAGTCAGACAAGATGGTTCTGTCCAAAGCTGGAATGTATATAGGAAGGGGATATTTATGTGATGGCCTATTTAAGGCAAATGTAGCCGTTGTCGGCAATAAAACTATGTATTCTGATTATGCTATTAATAAAATTGAAGTTTCTTATTTGCTTGAGCACGAAATTTTACTATGGCATGATAGATTATGACACATAAATTTCCAAAAAATGAAAAAACTATCAAACTTGGGATTAATTCCGAAATTCCAAGTAGATAAAAACTACAAATGTGAGACATGCGTAGAAGCAAAAATGATCAAAAAACCATTTCATACAGTTGATAGAAGCACCGAACCACTAGGTTTGGTTCATACTGATTTATGTGATTTCAAATCATTACCTACAAGAGGTGGGAAAATGTACTTTATTACCTTTATTGACGATTATACACGATATTTCTATGTATATCTTTTAAATAGCAAGGACGAAGCAATTACATCGTTTATGAAGTACAAAGCTGAGGTAGAAAATCAGTTAAATAAAAAGATCAAGATATTGAGATCTGATCGAGGTGGAGAATATGAATCACCATTTGAACAATTCTGTGCCGAAAATGGTATAATTCATCAAACAACAGCACCATATTCACCACAAAAAAATGGTATAGCCAAGAGAAAGAATAGAACATTAAAAGATATGATTAATTTTAAAACGGTTGCTTTAATTTTAATACCATATTCAGAACTGTTGCTTTAATTTTAAAACCAAGTTATTTCTTCTTTATCTTCATTTCTTAAAATCATAATCAGTCCTATCACACAGAAGATCATACACATCACAATCTCGAACAGCTTACGTCTGTTGTATCTTGGGAGACTTTGAATAAAGTCTTAAGGAAATTGTTACGACAAGCCTCAAACGAAATTTCCTTCTTCAACCGGTTAGATTTCTAGTTGATTTATATATATATATATATATATATATATCATTGCCGTTTCTATGTTGTACTATTTCTTTAAATAGTATAACGTTTGATTTATCGCTATAGTTATTATTACTATAGTTGTTAGTTTGTTGTTGTAATTAATTACAACATACTTATTGTTAAAAATAGCTAATACATAATTCCAAAGTAGTGGAAATTTGATTTGTAAACTTGTGAGACGGGTTTATTATTGATTAGTCTCTGTTTTGGTATACTAGACGTATAACAGGTCTAGCTCGATGTGCTTTGTTCTTGAATGAAGAACTGGGTTTGCAGCCATCGATACGGTGCTTCGTTATCACACCATATATTTGGTTTGCCACAAATCTGATGCTTGATTTCAAATAGTAAAGAATTATCCATATCACCTTAGAAGTTACACCAGCTACACTACTATATTTAGCCTCCGTGCTAGAGCGAGAGACTATAGTTTGCTTTCTCGAACTCCAGGATACAATGTTTGTGCCTAGAAATATGCAGTACCCACTAGTTGAGCGTCTATCATCTATATCTCTAGTCCAATCTGCATCTGCATATGCATTTATGAATAGAGAGCCATTAGCTTGTAAAGTTATTCCATATTCATTGTCCCCTTCAAGTATCTTATTATACTTTTGGTTGCTTTCCAATGCCTAGTCAAGGGATTCTGCATATATTGACAGACTTTATTCACAACAAATGATATTTCTGGTCTCGTTATTGTAATGTATTGAAGTGCAATGATGCTTCTATAGTGATGACTGTTTTCAACTGGATCACCTTTGTTCTTTGACAAGTGTAAATTGTTAATCATAGGAATTGGCAGTGGATTAGCTTTATCCATATTTACACGTTTTAGAACTGCTTGCACGTAACTTTTCTGACTTAAATGCAGTCTGTTTTCTTGAGTTTTGTTAAGCTCTATACCTAGAAAGTTTTTCAAGCTGCCAAGATCTTTCAATCTGAACTGTTTATTGAGAAACTCAATTACTTCTTCTACTTCAAGGTTGTTGCTTCCAGTGATGATAAAATCATCAACATATACCAGAATGTAGATTGTTGAGTCATTGTTGATTCTTGTAAATAGGGAATTGTCGGATTTTGTAGCTTTAAAGTTCAGTTCATTTAATGTCTCCTTCAGCTTCTCAAACCAAACTCTAGGAGCTTGACGTAGGCCATAGATTGCCTTTTTCAATTTGTAGACAAGCTTTGTTTCAGCTTCAAATCCCATAGGTTGTTGCATATATACTTCTTCTTGGAGTTCTCCATTTAGAAATGCATTGTGCACATCTAGCTGTTTTACCCCCATCCTTTATGCAATGCTATACTTAGGATAATTCTGATGGTTGTTGGTTTGATAACAGGTGAAAATGTTTCTTTGAAGTCAAAACCGTGTTGTTGAGTATATCCCTTCGCCACTAGTCTTGCTTTGTATCTGTCTATGCTGCCATTTGGATTTGTCTTCAGTTTGTAAGTCCATCTACTCCGAACCACTGTCTTGTTTCTTTGTAGTTCAACTAGACTCCATGTGTTGTTGTTCATCAATGCCTGATACCCTTCAGCCATGGCTTTTCTCCATTCTGAGTGTTTTATAGCTTCTTCAAATGTAGCAGGTTCTCTAATGTTTCCTTCTGAAACATATAATTTAGGCTTGAAAATTCGATGTTTGGCTCTAGTTATCATGTGATGGCCTGTTGGTATTGCACTTGTATGATGTGGAGTTGGAGATTCACTATGAAGTTCTGGTTCAGGATTTATATTCTCAGAGACATGTTCTTCTTGTTGGGGAAAATCCATTCAGATGATCAGTCTAAGCGAATAAAAAACCCAACGCAGCGGAAAACAACGAACTGGATCATGATTGTAGTGAGACAGAACAAACAGAGATAAACACCAGAACAGACAGTCACAGATCTATGCAATGCAGAAAAATAAATAACACCAGTATTTATAGTGGTTCCACTACCGCGAGACAGTATACGTCCACTTGGAGAGAGGAGATTTTATTAATCACTGAAAGATTAGAGTTAAAAGATTGATTCACTTTTGGAGGCTATACATAAGAAGAATTTACAATACAAACAAAATTCTGCAGAGTTTCAGCTCTCTAGAATGGCTCTCAATTTAGCTCTCAATTTCAGCTACAATTGTTGTTCGGAAGTTCCTCTATTTATATAGTGAAGAAATAAGGACGGGTAGCTGCTATATAGCAGCCCTGGGGTTTGGTTTGGCATGCATCTGGTTTGGTTTGGTAAAACGCCGAGCGAAAAATTTGGACCGGCATCAAAATATCGAATGAAAATTTTCGTTCGGAAAAACACCGAACGAAATATCTCGTTCGGCAAATTACCAAACGAAATAATTCGTTCGGCAAATCACTGCTCCAAATCCTTACAAGCACTACGACTTCTTCCTCGTCAACATTTCATTCGGCATTCTTCAAATCACGTTGCTTCTTCTCCGAATGAGCTCCTCTACCGAACGAACTCCCCATCTCCAAATTTGCTTCCAAGCATCTCCTTCATCGCCGAACGAGCTTCCACCACTCGAGATTTGGAAAGACAACTCCTTCTTCATGTGCCTCTTCTATGGTGCAAAATTAGGGCTTCTTCTTCATCACCGAGGGTTAGGGCTTCTCAATTTGGGGATCTCGGTATCAATTTCTAACAATCTCCACCTTGATACCAAATTCCATACAAACCTTCCTACTCCATCTACACCTTCATGCTCCCAGCAATGGATACTTACCCAATGAGCTTCGGCAATGCCATCATCCATTACACCCTGTCAACGAAGTTGGGCAAGGCCACTGTCCGTCAACAAAGTGTTCGAAGCACCCAGTCCGTGTAGAACCTATCAATCTCCACCATGAAAACAAACGTCTCCATGAACTGTCTCAACTCTCCCCTCGTGCCACCCCGTGGCACCTAGCACTTCATCAAGCGAATCAAGTCCGAGCAATGCTCGAACTTAGCAACAGGCAACGACTTGGTAAAAATGTCTGTTGCATTCTCCTTTGTGTGAACTTTCTGAAGACGAGCAAGCTTCTCTTCACTCATCGAGACAAGAAACGACTCTCTCACCTCAATATGCTTCGTCCTCGAGATGAATGATAGATTTTCAGCTAAGTGAATTGCACTTGTCACAGTACACATCCACGCCTTCATATACGAAGCCCGAATCACACAACAGTTGCCTCAAAAAAAGCGCCTCCTTTCCTGCTTCAACCGCAGGTATGAGCTCTGCCTCTGTAGTAGACAACCACAATCGTCTACAACCTCGCTCTCCAACTGATCGATGTCCTACCAATGGTGAACACATATCCGGAGGTTGACTTCCTTCGATCTCTATCACCGGCATAGTCGGAATCACAAAATCCAATCAAGCTGAAATCTCCTCATCTTCCGCCAAAGACAAGTCCATGGTTTGGAGTTACTCTAAGGTATCTGAAGATACACTTCACTGATTTCCAATGCGTCTTTCCTAAATTTGCCATGAACCTACTCACCAATCCAACAGCCTGTGCAATGTCAGGCCTAGTGCAGACCATGACATACATTAAGCCGCTAACTGCACTTGCATATGGGACCTTCATCATATAAGCTTTGTCCTTTTTCGAGATCGGAGAGCCTTTACTAGAAAGCTGTATGTGCAAAGGCATGGGTGTGCTGATTGCCTTTGCCCTTCCATGCTAAACCGAGCAAGCACCTTTCGAATGTACTCCTTTTGAGTGAGGCTCAAAAGTTCTAGCTTTCTATCCCTTTGGATTTCCATACCCAAAATTTTATTTGCTTCTCCAAGGTCCTTCATTTCGAATTCCGCTTTTAGCTTTTGCTTTAAACTATCGATTTCAGCCTTATCCTTGGAAGCAATCAACATATCATGCACGTACAAGAGTAGGTACACCCATCTACCATTCTATAAATGCTTGAAGTACACACAAGCATCTTTGATGCTACGATCAAAACCAAGTGAAAGCATAAAAGAGTCAAACCTTTTGTACCATTGTCTAGGCGACTGCTTAAGTCCATACAATGACTTCTTCAATTTGCAAACCCAATTTTCTTTCCCATCTACAACAAATCCTTCTGGCTGCTTCATGTAGATGGTCTCATCCATGTCTCCATGCAAGAAAGCGGTTTTCACGTCCAATTGCTCCAGCTCCAAGTCATGAGCTGCGACGATAGCGAGCAAAATGCGGATGGACGTATGCCTCACTACTGGAGAGAATATCTCATCATACTCCAATCCCTTTCTTTGTGAAAACCCTTTAGCAACTAGTCTAGCCTTGTATCTTCCATCATCCTTCACCTTGAACACCCATTTGCAGCCTATGGCTCGACTTCCTTGAGGAGGTGGTACCAAATCCCAAGCCTTGTTCTACTTCAACGACTCTAACTCCTCTTCCATAGCGTACATCCACTTCGAATTGTCACATGACTTCAAAGCTTCTTCAAGGTCAAGCGGCTCCTCAAGAACCACATGTAGAGCATAGTCAAACTGATCACCAAGGCTAAGGTTCGCAAACTGCCAATCACCATACCTTTCGGGAGGCTTAATAGTCCTACGACAGACCCGGGTAGGTACCGCTTCGCCTAAACTCCTTTCAGCTCCACCTTGAAATATACTTCCTCTAGATTCATGCACATCACCAGCACTACTAGAAGGTACCTGTGGACTATCATATACTGTTTCATCAACTGCGTTTTCCTCGACGGCATCAACAACAACTCTACTCTTTGGCTGGAACACGGGAGCTTCTTCCATATCCTTAGGCCTATCAAACTCTTCTGATGTGGTAGGTAGCTTCTCCTGCGGATTGAACATAGCAGACTCATCAAAAGTAACATGTATGGAATGAACAATCTTCCGATCAACAGAGTTCCAAATTCGATACCCTTTGATACCATCAGTGTATCCCATTAGTATGCCCTTGTATGCTCCAGCCTTCAACTTATCATCACTTATATGGTGAACGTACACAGGAAAACCAAAAATTCAGGAGTAACCAAGATACACTACTTTACCTCTCCACTTCTCCTCTGGAATCTTCCTATCTATGGCTGAGCATGGGATTCGATTTATGATATGCGCCGCAGTTGATAATGCCTCAGCCCAAAAGCCTCTAGACAAGCCTGCCGTCAATCTCAAGCAACGAGCCTTCTCCAGTCGAGTCCTATTCATCCTTTCTGCAACCCTATTGGATTGTGGATCACCGGGTTTAGTAAATGTCTCTGAATACCATGCTGTCTACAGAAATCAAGGAACTCCCTAGAGACAAATTCACCACCATTATCAGATCTCAGCACCTTCAACCTAGAACCAGATTGGTTCTCAACAAGCGCTTTCTAGTTTTTGAACTTCTCAAAACTCTCTGATTTGGCCTTCATCACATACACCCATACTTTCCAAGAAAAGTAATCAATGAAAGAGATAAAATACTTTGCTCCTCCAAGAGAAGGTGTAGCAACCGATCCCCAAACATATGTATGCACGTACTCAAGTACTCGCCTCGATCTATGGAGTCCAACTCCAAAAGATACTTTAGTTTGCTTGCCTAACACACACTCCTAGCAAAAGTCCATCTTGTCTAAGCTTTCTCCTTTGATTATCTTCCGTCTCCGAAGCAAATCCAAGCTCTTCTCTGAAATATGACCCAACCTGAGATGCTAAAGCCTTGTGGCATCCAAAGCACGAGAACTATCTACTCCTACACATGACTCTCCAAGAACTGTGGTTCCTTTCAGCAAATACAAATTTCGGAACACATCTTCTTTCATAAGAAATAGTGCACCTCTCGAAACCTTCAAACTATCCATCTCGATAGTTACCTTGCATCCCAAAGATGCCAATTGTCCTAAAGAAATTAAGGACTTCCGAAGACTTGGAACATACCAGACACCTGTCAAAGTGCGTATCACTCCATCAAACATCATGATCCTCACTGTACCTTCACCCATTGCTCTACAGCTAGCATCATTACACATAAGAATAGAACTTCCCTCTCGTCCAACGAAAAAACTGATGTAATCCTTATTAGGCGTCATATGAAAAGACGCCCTCGAGTCCAGCACCCAATGGTTTGAGACATCCGATACTGCTGCAGACAACACATCGTCAGATACAGACTTCTCCACCGCAAATGATGAAGATCCGTCTTCTTCCTTCTTCTTCAAATCTGGACAATCCCTTTTCCAATGACCAAGTTTCTTACAGATAAAGCACTTCCCGTCCTTAGACTTTCCTCTCTTGCCATTACCGGGCTTCTTGGACTTGGAACGCCCTCTAGAGTGCCAATTCTTCTTATCTTCTCTACCTCTTTCAACAAAAAAGCTGTGACTACTACTTCCACCTCTGCTTCCTTCACTTGTCTCCTTCATCTGATCTCTCAAGCCCTCAGATAAAAGGTCTGACTTCACATCTTCCACTGTTAATGTGTCTCTAGCGAAGATAAGGCTGTTAGCGAAACCTGTGTATCACTTCGGAAGAGAACACAAAAGAATCATTGTCATTTTCTCCTCATCCATCCTCAAGTCAACAGTCTTCATCTTCATCACGAGATCATCAATGAAATTAAGATGTTCCTTCACTGAAAGTACCCTCTCTCATCCGCATGGTGAAAAATGCCTTTAGCAATATCATATGGTTAGTCGGAGATTTCTTCAAGTAGAGATTTTCTAGCTTGATCCAAATGCCCCTAACAGTGGTCTCACTGCTAATTTCTGAGATAACATTCTCTCTCATAGTTAGCTATAAAGTAGTAAACGCTCATTTCTCCATCTCCTTCCTTTCCGCGACTGAGATGTCCACCGTCAACTCCTCAGGGGCAAACACTACTAGATGGACTTCATTCCTCATTAGAAAAGCCTTCATCCTCCATTGCCACTTCTCGAAGTCTTTATCCCCATTTCATTTCTCAATTGCCAACTGTGATCCTGACGCGATATACATCTCTCTAGTATAGGGTCTTGTAACAACTAGAGTCGCTTCACCTCCTGCCATAGCGTCTAACACTCCTCAATCAACCTTGCGGCTCTGATACCAGACTGTTGGGGAAAATCCCTTCAAATGATCAGTCTAAGGGAATAAAAACCCAACATAGCTGAAAAACAATGAACTGGATCGTGATTGTAGTGAAACTGAACAAACAGAGATAAACACCAGAACAGACAGTCACAGATCTATGCAATGCAGAAAAATAAATAACACCAATATTTATAGTGGTTCCACTACCGCGAGGCAGTGTAAGTCTACTTAGGGAGAGGAGATATTATTAATCACTAAAAGATTAGAGTTACACGATTGATTCACTTTTGGAGGCTATACATAAGAAGAATTAACAATACAGACAAAATTCTGCAGAGTTTCAGCTCTCTAGAATGGCTCTGAAATTGGTTGAAATCAGCTCTCAATTTCGGCTACAATTGTTGTCCAGAAGCTCGTCTATTTATATAGTGAAGAAATGAGGAGGGGTAGCTGCTATATAGCAGCCCTGAGGTTTGGTTCGGCAAAACGCCGATCGAAAAATTTCGACCGGCATCAAAATACCGAACGAAAAATTTTGTTCGGCAAAACACCGAACGAAATATCTCGTTCGGCAAATCACCGAACGAAATAATTCGTTCGGAAAATCACCGCTCCAAATCCTTCCAAGCACTGCAACTTTTTCCTCGTCAACATTTTGTTCGGCATTCTTCTAATCATGTTGCTTCTTCTCCGAACGAACTCCGTATCTCCAAATCTGCTTCCAAGCATCTCCTTCATCACCGAATAAGCTTCCACCGCTCAAGATTTGGAGCGACAACTCCTTCTTCACGTGCCTCTTCTATGGTGCAAAATTAAGGCTTCTTCTTCTTCATCATAGAGGGTTAGGGCTTCACAATTTGGGAATCTCGGTATCAATTTCTAACACTTCTTCATGGTGTTCAGTAGTTTGGCTTTTTATGTTGCCGCTGCCTATGTTACTTGCTGAAGTGGCTGATTCACTTGACTCATCATAGCTCCAAGTTTTATGTGGTTGTTGAATGACTTGCTCTTATGCATATTGGTTTAGCTGGAGTATTGACAATGGATTGAGTAGGTATATTTTCAGAGCTTCTGTAGTTTGAGGCAAAAGGAAATACTACTTCATCAAATATAACATGTCTTAAGATTATAAATTTTCTTTGACTAGTAAGACACTTATATCCTTTTTTATTATCACCATAGCCCAAGAATGTACGTGGAGATGATTTATAGCTGAATTTATTTTTGTTATATACTCCGAGATTGGAAAAGTACAAGCATCCAAAGCATCTGAGTTTCTTGCAATCGGGCATAGTTCCATATAATACTTTAAATAGACTTCTATTTTGTAGAGTTTTTGTTGGTAGCCTATTGATGAGAAAGACTGAGGTAGAGAAGGCATATGGCAAGAATTGCAGTGGCATTGAAGCTTGAGAAAGAAGAGTCAATCCTGTCACAACAACATGTCTGTATTTCCTCTCTATCATGTCGTTTTGCTCTGAAAGTGCGGGAACAAGTTTTCCTATGAAGAATTCCATTGTTATTGAGGAAATCTCTCAGAGTCATGAATTATATCCCTCCATCTGTTTGAAATGTCTTGATCTTGCTATTGAATTGCCTCTCTACCTGTTTAACAAATTGGACAATTGCACTACATGCATCCGGCTTCTATTTTAAGAAGTAGATCCATGTATATCTTTTATATGCATCAATGAAACTTATATAATATTTGAATCTACGATAAGAATTTATTGGAGCAGGATCCCATAAATCTGATTCAGTAAGTTCAAGTGGTTGATTGTACACAGTTTCATATTGATTGAATGGTAGTCTGTGATTCTTTCTGTAACAACCCGGGATTTGCATTACCAATTAATAAATAAATGTTACGATTTTTATTTATTTTAATGAAGCATAAAAGGATTTGGAATAACAAAAATTTATTTGAAAAAGGCTATTTTAATTAAATGGGAAATATGGGATTTAAAATGAGGATAAAATGTTATTTTTGGAAAGTTAAATATTTTAAGAGAAATTTTAAAACGGGTTTGGGTAAGAAAAAAATAAGTTTTATAAACATATATGAACACTTAGACTAATTGTTGGAAACATGTAAATAACTCTCTTCTTATTGGGTTACTAAACCTAGCCCAATAACCCACCCTAAACCTCCTCTATAAATTATCTCAAACTCTCCTAACCTCATTCATTCATCCCTAATCAAAACCCTAATCATTTCCTAAAGCTTCTTAACAAAAATGGCCTCTATCTTCATCTCCTTCTAGTTTTAGCTTATGCAAGTCATTCTATGCAATGGTAATGCAAATACCCACCTCAAATTAGTTTTTATATCTTTCTAATTTCTGAAATTTAATTGGTAACACTTAATTTGTTGTGTTGCATGAATAACAAAGCTTGTTGATTATCATTTCTTCCATTTGGACATTGCACACAAGTTGCTTGCTATATTGGTTAAGGTAAAATTGCTAGCTAAATCCTTTTTTTTACTTGATGCTTCTATAATTTTCGTTTTGGAATTGTAGCTGAAACGAAATCAGGCATAACTTCTTCATTTCTCATCCAATTTTAGTCAAGTTTTTTTGATGCAAACTAGATTCAATAAGGAACACTTTTTGCTCAATGAGTTTTCTGTAATTTTGCCATTTAGATGACCTGAAATGCGTTCAAAGATAGAAGACCAATTCTGTCTTTAACAAGTTATCTTGAGTTTCAATCTGATATTGTTTTGCATGTATCTCTCTCGTTTTTGATCCGAATTAGATAATTTTGGATGTTCCGGAAAGCTTAAAACCTATTCTACAATTTTTGTTCAGTGGGTTTTCTGTAATTTTGCCATTTAGATGACCTGAAATGCATTCAAAGACAGAAGACCAATTCTGTCTTTAACAAGTTATCTTGAGTTTCAATCTGATATTGTTTTGCATGTATCTCTCTCGTTTTTGATCCGAATTAGATAATTTTGGATGTTCCGGAAAGCTTAAAACCTTTGCTACAATTTTTGTTCAGTGAGTTTTCTGTAATTTTGCCATTTAGATGACCTGAAATGCGTTCAAAGACAGAAGACCAATTCTGTCTTTAACAAGTTATCTTGAGTTTCAATCTGATATTGTTTTGCATGTATCTCTCTCGTTTTTTATCCGAATTAGATAATTTTGGATGTTCCGGAAACTTAAAACCTATGCTACAATTTTTGTTCAGTGAGTTTTCTGAAATTTTGAGTCTAACTAGGTCAAAAATTGAGTTTTCTACTATCTTCCCGAGAGCGATACACATATTAGCTCTGTGGATGAAACTGAAACTATTTTGGTCATAACTTTTGAGCCGCTAGTCGGAATTTGACGATTTTGGTCTCGTTGGAAAGATGGAGTTATGAACTCCATATTTGTAAAGTTTGGTCATCATCTGAGTTCATTAGACCCTTCGAATTTCCTGTCAGAGTTGAACCCAGATCGCTGTGCAAAACAGTGCATTTCATGTTTCTGTGTCCGACTTTGGAACGTCGCTACGCCTTCGTTTCACGTCGGAATCGAGTAATTCTTTTTGCGTTCTGAAGTAGGAATGTCGGACTACGTTCCTACCAATTTTCATGCCATTCGGATTTAGTCTGCTGGTCCGAATAATTTTCCGAACTTGGGTTCGCGTCAGTTTTGGACTATTTTCCAACACTTAGAATATTTTCAGTGATTTTCTGGTTTTATCGATTTCTTTGAGATTTGTCTCTGGATTTTGTACACGGGCTTTATAAAAAGGTTTTAAAAGGATTTTTCGCTCCGAAATGGCTTTTGAAATTATTATATAATATTATTTTTAATTAGTAAACTATTTACTCCATAATAGGAGAGTTTTCAAAAGCCGTTTTAAAGTGTTCTCAAAATCAATTATAAATCTGTTTCGAACCATTATTTTCTATAATAAAAATCTCACACTCACTTTTTAGCACGTCAAGCGAAGTGGAAAGGTGCTTAAACGGTTAGGAAATCTCCGGCCTATGGAACCGTGTGTATTTTCTTTCCGGTTAATCCCCGACCTATTCGATTGATCGTTTTGACCTTTGGGTCTAGTTTACCGATGATACGAGGTGGACTTTTTATTGTTTGGAGTGTGAGCTTGCTATTGGTTAGTAAACTGTTTAGTGCGAACGTGGGGTATGGGACTCATCGTTAACACTTTACGGGTTCCTCTCCAAGAATTTTGTGACACATTAGCCTTTGGGCAGCCAGTACTGGACCTCTGGGTCACCATGCCTCTGGGCAACCGTCTCTGGACACCTGTTCTATGGAGCAGTTTCTTTTTTCGGCATGTGCCTCTGGGCCTTTATCCTTCTGGGAAGGATCTTGCCGTCTCGCCCGTTCCGCATCTGTGCGAGTGATCGATCACAACTCTACAGTACTTGGCAATAACGACTCTGGTCGGTGCACGTGCTATACTTGTATTATCTGATGATTTTTATATCCATTCGAGTACCGCCATTCGGTGTTGGTTCTATGGAACCATACGATGTAAGTGCGATTACCTTGTGGATTCACAGTGTCTTAGGACACTGCTTTTCAGTGTTTGATTTCATTGACTTTTCAGTATATCCCCATTGCTCTTTGGAGCATCGATCTTTGCTTGGGCATTGATTACAGACTCTGGTCACACATGGGATTATTGCCTATGGGCAACTTTATATAGCTTTGGCTACGCCGATGATATGAGGCAATTTTATTTATTCAACACTTTGGTGCTGATATTCTCTTTGGAGATTTTTACTGTTGATTGATGATTAGGGACCGTCATTATATTCATGTTGTCCAAAATACTCTTTTCTTAGGAAAAGTACTGCTTTATTTATGTACCGCATTATTATATATCTCAGTTATTACTGATTGTTTAGATAGCCTGACCCGAGTGTTTTCGCTCGGGTCAGACCGAGTTGTTTCAGGTTAGGTCTCTGGACTTAGCTTCTGTGCTTCCGCTTGGACATTATCTGCTATGCTGATAGATAGCGTTTTTATTTATCCACTATTCCGCTACTTTGTTATTATTCTGTTCTGTGATGTTTTATTATTATGTTATTATGCTTTTTCCTGATAGATCTTTAGCCATTTGTAATTTCGTTATAAGTATTTACCGAATATGTCGAACCACTTGAAAAAATAATATAGATACCATCCTTTCGATGTATTCAGTAGATAGTTATAGCTTGATTACAAACGGTCGCTTCCACTATACTCTATTCTCCGCTTTAACAAACAGTATTACTCCCGTAATACTCTTTGTTACAGTGGGTCTCAGAGTGGGGCGTTACACTTTCCAAGTTGGCAATGTGTACATATATGAGATAAAACAGCATTATCACAAGAAATATTCATTTCATTCAGCACATGTTTCATTGTGTTTACATTTGGATGTCCTAATTTTCTATGCCACAAATCAATAGCAGACTTTCCTTTTTTAGAAATACTGCAGAATTTGGTTTTATCTTCGAAATCGCTGCAGTGATGTGTCCTCATATTAGATTTGTACAACCCATTATGTAGGCCTCCCTGTAATAACACTTTCTTACTTAAATTTTCTTTACAGAACAAATATTAGGATGGAGTTCAAAAATACTTCATTGCCTTTATCAAATTGAGAAACACTAACAAGAATCTTTTTAATTTGAGGAACTCTAAGGAGATTCATGAGGTATAAAGTTTTAGCATCAGAATTAGGACTGGAGTTTACTTTATCATTTCCTATATGAGTTATGTTTAAAGAGGTTCCATTACTCATGTAAATATGATTCATACCTCGATATGCAGATGCTCCAAGGTTTAGATTCTTGAGGTCATTTATCACATGATTTGATGCTCCTGAATCAGGATACCACTCACTGTAGTTGATATCTTTAGTTCTTAGCATTTCAATTTGATTTATGGGAATGAATTGTTGTTCCTTTTCTGTAGATGTTTGATCTCGAGATAGTTCACTCATATTTGTATTGTGCTGAAAGCTCCTCTGATCATTATTTGTTGTAGAATCTTGAGAGATTATTTAATTGGAGTTAAATCTGAAGTAGCATTTCAAGGCTGTGTGACCATATTTCTCGCATATTTGACACCTTGGTTAGTTATTTCCAAACCTTCCTCTTCCACTACTTCTACCTGGAAAACTTCCTCTGTTGCTATAGTTATTGTTCCTTGTGTTTGAGTTGAATCTTGAACTGTTGTTGTATTAATTTCTAAAGTTTTGATTAGGGTTCTTGAAGTTGTTTCTTGAGTTGTTGGTGAAGTTGATACTGAACTCTTGTTCGCTGCTCATTCTTTGTTCAATTCTTCCTTCATGAGCAAGAAGTATGGAACTAACATATTGTAGAGCGGGTGGAGTCTCTCTTGAAGAGATTACTACCACCACAGATTCAAACTTCCTGTCGAGTCCATTTATTATTGTCAGTATCTGTTCAGTCTCTGTTATTTTATATCCTGAGGATTCAAGCATATCACGCAAGCTTTTGATCTTGGTAAGATATTCTCTAATGGATGTTCCTTCTTTCTTTATTTCTTGAAGTTGCATCTTGTAGTACATGATCTTGGCTGAAGATTGAGCGCTGAAATTTTGTTGTATAGCCGACCAAATCTCATATGAAGTTTGGCACCCAATAACTTGTGATAATAGATTGACACTGATGGAGGATAGCAGCCATGAGGAAAGAAGACGATCTTGTCTTTGATACACTACATGCTTTGGATTGGTTATGAGTTTCCCTTCTTGATTAGGAATTTCTTGGTGATGCTGTAGATGATTCTTTTATGAATTCCTCCTATCCATAGCCTTTAATTGCAGTTTCTACTTGTAAACACCATAGCAGGTAGTTACTCTCAACTAGAGAGATTGTAATGAGTTGGCTTTGAGGATTGATGATGGTTTTCAGAGATTCTTTGATGGTTTTAGAGGAGATTGTGTTGCTATTGATTCTTGATGGAGTTGTGGGGTTGTTGGATGATTCTTCAGCCATGTTGAAGATTTTTTTTTGAAGAATGCAGTGATGGAGTAATTATGAAGATGTCGTTAGGCTTGATACAAGGCTCTGATACCAAGTTGGAATTAATCAAAAATATACAAAGTATATTTTGTATTGAGAAACAAGAGATGAGATGAAAAAGATAATGAATTGAATACTAATCTAGACATATGGGCTGCAGCCTTTATATAAGCATTTGTATTAGAGCAGATATGCGTAGGTTTGTGCATATCAAAATAGAAAATACAATTGGATCAACAGCTTTGACCAAGTACAAGAAATCAAACGAAAATTAACTAGCACAGCTAATATTTAATTGTTTCAAACTTTTTTTATAAACTTTGTTAATACATGCTATCTTTCAATACATTTAGTCTTACAATTTGTCCATTAAATTGATACTCAACCCCATGTCTCCAATAATTCAAAGAAACCACAAGACTATATCAGACCCATTTAATGTATTTCTACCAAAATGCATCATCCCCTTCCCATGTTCTTCCTTCTTGTTTTTATGATATGAATCCTCAAAACTCGTGGCCCCTAAAAGCTTTACACTACATTGATTTTTTTTCTTTTGATTTTTATAATAAAATCTTGTAATATGCAAGTGGTAACTATTGATTCTAGGGGCAATACAATATATATATATGTGTGTGTGTGTGTGTGTGTGTGTATAAATTGTGTACTTAGATGATAATACATAGTTATACCATGAGTCTTACGTAGTAAAAAATATACTATAAGTCAACATATATCTAGTGGTTTGAATCACGCGCTACGCATGATTTGAACATGTGACGTCATGGACCAAATCCAGAGCGCCTAACCACTGAGACAGTGATGTTAGACCCGTTTAACAAATATTATTTTTCTTACTATGCAGTTCGGCTATTGGATTTTAGATTTCTCACAAACTATGGTTAAACATTGATTTCTCTCTCGGGTATATGGACTTTTTTGGATTATTCTAATAAATGTTTCATATTTTGTTTCTTATGGCATATACTTGGATTTATATTGGAACTTCTTAAACATTATTCTTCTTGGTTATTAATACTCTCCTCGACAACTAGTATTGTATTTCACATATTGGTATTCTCTTCATAATTATGGACTTCTGGTTTTCAACATCATCTTCTTTGGTTTTCCTAGGATTTTAGTATTTCATGGTCTTCTATGAATAACCCTACGTTCCCGTCTTAAACATTTACCACCTGATATTTCGATATTGTCAATTATGGATTTCTTACGCAGTTGTATGATTATTTGTTTTTCCAATTAGTTTTTCAACAAATGCTCCTTCTGTTGGATCAACTTATAATTGTAACATTTGGCTTTTAGAATCAAATTGGATATAGTTTATACTCGATGGATAATTATATTCCCAAAATATTGTTTACTCCTTCTTCCAAGGTTTATATACTCAAGGAGTGTTTAATGTCTTTCCCCATGGATGTTTTCAAAAAATAAAAAAATTATTTTGTTTTCGAATAAACGAATTTCAGAATGATTTTTTCAAAAAGGAAAAAAAGTGAATATGTATTTAGCACGAGTTACATGTTTTTGAAAAATAAAAATGTTTTCAAACGCATGAAGTTGCATGATAATAAAGAATTATGTTACTCTTCTTCGTGCCTACTGTATGTAATTTATATAAATATATATGGCGATTAATTCCCGCCATATATGAATGTGTTTCCTCGGTAATAATATCTTTTATTAAAATGTATTTTCAGACGTTAATGCGATTTACAAGGTAAATTCGATTAATAGTGGTAGTGTAAGAAGGGCACAACCCCCTTCCCTCCCCCACTGCTGACATGGGTTGAAGTCGCCAAGTCTCGTAATAGCCTCTTCTTTACGAGCATTCATATCTACCCTTTAGGTTAATAGCGTCAATCATCAGATGATAGAGTTGAGGGTGTGCCCAAATGGAAATTATGTAATTTATCATATTACCTAATTCTTGTAAATAAATTTTGTTCGAAATAAAATATGTTTTTAGTTTTGTTTCCGTTATATGCGTTTTACTATGATATAAGTAATGATATAGATAAATTAAACATACATAAGTAGATTATTCTTGGGAAATTATTTTATCAATTATAGTTGTGAATGTGTTCGGAACCATGAGTTTTGAATCGAACACCCAAAATCATATTCTTAAGTATTCCTAATCAAAATATATCGAGAAAAAAGATATCGACATATACATTGAGACTAGTGCATGTAATAATCTACATACGATGGATGGTGAATTACTCATGTTCGTTAGGGACACCGGGTTATTAAGTACTTGCGGTTGTTTGGAACAATCACATAATGACTCTGAGTCTTCTATGAGTTAATATAACTAAGTCAAAATATAGGATCTCATGTAACTACGTGTAGTAGCCTTCAGACTTGATAGTATTGTTGATCTTAAGTAGTTAGATTGTACTTTGATTATGGTCAACTATATGACATAATGATCATGTTACGACCATAATTGAGTACAAATTGAACTACTTAAAGTAAAACACTACATAAAAGGATTCATCTCCTTCAATATAGAAGGTTGGTATCATCATAATTAATAGTCAATTTAATTAAATATATATAATTGTTATGTATTACACTACTAGAAAAAGGTCAAATAGCGACGGGGGGAGCGACGGCTTCCGACGGCCATTTTCCGACGGCTTCCGACGGGCCGTCGACGGCCGTCGGAAGCCGTCGGAAAATATCGAATTACAGCTGCTAGCCGAGCATTTCTTCCTCATTTTCCAGCCTCCTCAACAATTCGAAAAAAACCCCCAAATCACCATTTTCGACCTTCAATCGCTGATTTCGTGCTTTTTCCTCCTCCCCGCTGTGAATTCAACACCTCTTGCTCTCCAGCTAAGGTATAATCTCTTATTTTCATGAAAAAATCAGTTTTTACCCTAATTCTAGATTTGCATAAATTGATAAATTAGGGCTAATTGGTGATTGAAATTGTTTCCAATTGTGTTATAATAGTTTCTAGCATTCCATGATATACCTATTTCATCTTTTATCGTGAAATTGTGAAAAACATGTATAATTTGGGGTTGTTCGTGAATATGGAAATCATTGTGTATGCCTTGGTTGTACCATTGTATATGTGTGTAGCGCTGCTATCATTGTATTGTGTTAGTTGGAATAAGATAAAATGAATGCACGAGCTAGGAATATTATATTGTGCATGTATTGACTTATGCAACAACAAAAAATTCATCAAACGAGCCTTAAGTTGATGTAATACATCGAATAAATATGTTAAATTAAAATATATTTTTGTAAATGTGAACAGTTAGTAAAACTGTATTTTTTCGTAAAATGCGGACATTTGATTAACTAATGTCCCTTAGACAGTTTTTGACCCCGTCTGACGAGTGTTGTACATGATCGTTATATAAATAGTCGTTTTTTTTCAAAAAAACGACCATTTATATTCATCTGGTACAATGTTTGTTGGATTTGTCCCTGTATTGGACAAGTTATGAATACAATAAGCATTTACATTTTGTATACTACTTCATCTCAAACGGTTCATAAAATTTTGGCCTAACTTTTCTTTTTTGTTTCCTGCGTACACGCATTTGTGTACAATGCTGGGAACAAAAGGGAAATGCTGTCGAAATTTTGTTAATATACGAAATGTAAATGCTTACTGTGTTTGTAATGGGAAGTAGGATGCCTGACCATGGAAAAAAAATTATACAATTTTTTATATCGATACGTTAAAAAATAAAATGTGCCTTATTTGAACATATTTTTAAATTTGTGAAGTTGTTCTTTAAATTCAAATATTATACGACCATGAAAATAATCTTTTTCGAATTTATATTCTTGAAAATAAATATTAAATTTTGAACTTCTCATTTTCTCAAATAGGAAAAATGATTGATTATTTTATTGATCGGAGGAGATGGATGTACCAAAGAAACGAACTGAGGGGCTCAATAAAAGAAGATTTTTATAATGGTATAAACATGTTTGTAGAATTCGCTTTAAGTAATAATG
The DNA here is from genome assembly GCA_030737815.1 of Allium fistulosum. NCBI lineage: Eukaryota > Viridiplantae > Streptophyta > Magnoliopsida > Asparagales > Amaryllidaceae > Allium > Allium fistulosum. The sequence goes on from CM060904.1 coordinate 1,258,629,030, forward strand.
GAAACGATCTAGAAATTCATTGTCCGTGTAGTAGGTGTAGACATTTGAAGTATTTGTTACCAGATATTGTAAAAGTTCATTTGTGCCAAAACGGTTTTGTACCCGAGTATTATGTTTGGGATCGACATGGAGAAGTTGTAGCAAATACTTCTGTAAAGTCTGAAAGTGTCGTTAACGAAATAGTTAGGACGACCCGTATAGAAAATATGGTCGAAGATGCAGCACGATCGATGTTTCCTATGGTTGAAGTTGACGACGATGATGGAAATGTTGAAGAACCAAATATTGAAGCAAATTTTTTTTATGATTTACTAGATGCTGCTAAGAAACCTATTTGGGATGGTTGTAAAAGCGGCACTCAGCTGTCAGTAATCGCAGAATACATTGCGATGAAGTTAAAATACAATATCACTGAAGCTGGGTTTATGGCTGTTGTACAAGCTGCAAAAAGACATATGCCGCCCGATAATCTAATGTGTGAAAATCACTATGAAGTTAAAAAACTTATGACGGCTTTTGGTTTACCTTATCAGAAAATAGATACATGTTTAAAAGGCTGCATGTTGTTTTGGAAAGAAGACGCAAACCTTAGAAATTGTAAAATTTGTGACCAGGAGAGATACAAACCAAGAAAAAAGAAGGGGAAGGAAGTTCTGTACAAGCGTATTCATTACTTACCATAACTCCAAGACTTCAAAGATTATATGCATCTTCTGTAACTGCATCTAATATGAGATAGCATAGTGTGAGAACGGAGGAAGAGGGTACGTTGACACATCCGGCTGATGGAGAAGCATGGAAGCATTTCGATAAAACGTATCCAAATTTTGCAGCGGAGAGTCGAAATGTTAGATTAGGATTATGTACGGACGGTTTTTCTCCATTTTCTCAATTTGGTTCTAAATATTCATGCTGGCCCATTGTCGTCACACCGTATAATTTACCTCCATGGATGTGTATGAACACGCAATATATGTTTCTTACTATTGTCGTTCCTGGCCCCGACGATCCGACACAAGGAATCGATGTATATTTACAACCATTGATTGAGGAGTTAAAAATACTGTGGAACGAAGGAGTAGAAACATACGATGTGTCCAAGAAGAAAATTTTTCGTATGTTTGCTTCTTTGTTGTGGACTATAAGTGATTTTCCTACCTATGCAATGCTTTCAGGATGGAGTACCGCCGGTCGTCTAGCATGTCCATATTGCATGGATGAAACACGAGCGTTTTCTTTACCTCATGGTAAGAAAATTTCATGGTTTGACTGTCATCGATATTTTCTCCATGTAAATCATCCCTTCAGAGGAGACAAGAAAAACATTTTAGCTAATAGAGTAGAAACCAGACAACCACCGACGATATGGTCAAGCGAAGACATATATGAACTTGTTAGAGACTATCCAAAGATATATGAAACTGGAGAGCAAACAAGAATTAAAGGCAAATCAGTTGTTCATAACTGGTGCAAACAAACTATTTTTTGGGAGTTGCCGTATTGGAAACATCTTCTGCTTCGTCATAATATAGATGTGATGCACAATGAGAAAATTGTATTTGATAATGTTTTTAACACAATTTTGAATGTGAAAGGAAAGACGAAGGATGATTTGAAATCAAGACGTGATATAGAAGAATTATGCAAACGTCCTGAGCTTCATATGAAACCAAATGACAGTAAAAAACCCAAAGCATGTTACGAATTAGATAATAATCAAGTTAAAGCTGTGTTAAAATGGGTGGAAGGGTTAAGATTTCATGATGGGATATCATCAAATCTTCGTAGATGTGTTGACTTTAAAAATGGTAGATTGAGCGGAATGAAAAGTCACGACTGTCACATAATGATGGAAAATTTATTTCCCATTATGTTCAAAGAACTACTGCCGTTAAAAGTTTGGAAGGTAGTAACGGAGCTTAGTATGTTTTACAAAGAGCTTTGTTTGACTACTTTAAAAGTGAAACGTTTACGTAAACTTGAAGTGGATATTCCTATATTGCTTTGCAAACTAGAGAAAATATTTCCGCCAGGTTTTTTTAATGTAATGGAACATTTACCTGTTCATCTCCCATCTGAAGCACGACTTCGAGGTCCTGTCCAATATGGATGGATGTATCCATTTGAGAGGTATGTAATATGTTATCACATAATTTAATTGCATTTGAAAGATGAAGTTAATATAAATTAATTTTTCATAGATATTTGAATCATCTGAAGAAAAAAGTGAGGCAAAAAGCACGAGTTGAAGGTTCGATATGTAAATCTTACATCGAAGAAGAAACTTCGTTCTTTTTCTCTCACTATTTAAGTGACCATGTGAATATTTCATTTGAAATTGTTCCTCGAAATGACGAAGGCGACGAACAAGAGTCCTCTCAAGCAATGTTATCTATTTTTAGACAACATGGTCGGCCTTCTGGAAAATGTGTAGAAATATGGCTAGACGATAGAGATCTTCACGTAGCACACACTTATATTTTTCTAAATTGTGCCGAGGTTGCACCGTTTGTTAGGTAATCTGAAATAATAATTTGTGTTTTATTCTTTTCTATAATGCATGTGCGTGTATAACCTAATGTAATAATTTGTTTATATAAACAGTGTTTATGAACGTGGACATCCGAACGAAGATCTCAGTAAAGAATTTTCCGGTTGGTTTTCAAATTACGTTTATGAGCCGAGAAATTATGTTGTTGATGAAGGGTTGAAACATCTTGCGATGGGACCAAAAAGAGTGGTCAAGACATATCCAATATATTTCGTCAATGGATATAAATTTAACACCAAAGTATACGGTGCAGAAAAATTAACAAATAATACTAGTGTATTTGTTAAAGGTAGTGACGATCCAGAAAATCACTTAAATGATTTTTATGGCGTTCTAACACAAATTTTGCAACTGACATATTTCTCACGACCCGCGGAGGAGGTGTTTCTACTTAGATGCAATTGGTTTAGCAATGTTCCAGGTTCTGGAATTAATGTGCACAACGATTATAATCTTATCGAAATAAAGCATACATCGCACTATCACAAGTATGATCCTTTTGTACTAGCCAAACAAGCATTGCAAGTTTATTACGCTCCTTATCCGTCTCTAAAAAGAGATAAAGTAGATTGGTCTGCAGTTTTTAAAACAAAGGCCAGATTCACATTTGATGGGAAGAATATTCCGGACGAACAAGCTTATCCGGCAGATCTTGAGCAAAATAACGAAATAATAATTACAGACGATCATATAGATTTTGGTCCTTTGATCGATGAATCAAATGTTTTGGTAGAAGCGTTTGACAGTGTAGAGGAAAATATCGTAGAAAACGAGACCGAATCTGAATCAGAAGACGATGATGACTGATATAAATCTGAATCTGATTTTTTTGCAATTGATGTAACTATGTTAAATTCTTGATGTATTATGAAATTGATGTGACTATGAAACCAAATCTATTTCCCATTGTTTACATGTTTTATGTCATTTCCATTTGTCATTTATTTAGCAATTTTAATTAAAAATGCAATGAAATCTGCTTATCGTCGGAACTATACACCCATTATGAATCAGGTATAACACACTTCCATTTCTATTTCCATTTCAGTCATTAATTAAGCAATTTATACCGTTGATGTCATTTACATATGAAATATATTTCATTATCATGTTATTATTCTCTTATATAATGATGTGTATATATGTCACAGGTTTATCACAATGTCATATAGAGGTAGGAGCTCTTCACGTTCATCAGGAGGCGATGGCAGTGGCCCATCGCAAGAGTCACAGCGTCCAGCAGTTTCGTTAGTCCCTAGAGCATAGGGGTAAGAATTAAATTTTCTTCAGCATCTTATTTTTTTATGATATACGTACGTACTTATCTGTATCGTATTTAAAAACAGGGGGTTCGACCTACTTCCCTCGAAGGTTGTGCTGGATGTCTCTAGAGCTTCATATCGCAGTAGGATGAGTGCTTGCTGGCCGAAGTGGGATAACATCCCTCCTCACAACATAGAGTGCATATGGCAGGATGTCCTAGTATGTATATTTTTCTGTTTTCCATTTTTAATTCGTTTTTTTCATTTTTCTACTGTTTATCGTTTACAGTGTAATCTTTTTTTCTTACTTTTTATCGTGAAACACAGGCTGAGATAGACATCCAGACAGACGATATGCTGCTGGCACGAGGATACTGGATGAAGAAGATGCGCAAGAACTATAGGGACACGATATCTGAAATTAAGAAATCTGGTAAGAAACCACGGTGGATGGGGGAGAGCGTATGGCAAGCATGGTTGGGATACTGGGAAATGGACGAGGCGAAGGCAAGTATACTAAATTTTTTTGAATTATTAATTTGACGTGATCGAAAATAATGTATCAAATTTTGAATGTACAGGCAGAGTCGGATAGAAACTCTGCAAACATAAATAAAAATCCCATCACTCATCGCGGAGGGTTGAAGTCATTTCAGCAGTATCGGTAGGAGTTGGTAAATTTACTGAACGATAATTGTAAATAGTTTATGCTATATAATTTTAAATGTATAATAATTGTATGTAAAAATCAACTTCAAGAAGCTGAGGCGCATGGTCCTGTGGGCTATATGGACGTGTTCACTCGTACGCATGCTGTCGAGCATGTAAATCCGGACGGAACTGTTTCGTATACATGGCAGGACGATAAATCCAGCAAGAGCCATGTAAGCATATTTCATTTTATGCAGTATTAGTAATTGTTCTGCTTGTTAAACTATAATGAAATAAGATATGATGTTATTAATTTGTTAATGCAGGAAAAGTTTATGGAGCAGCGCCAGAAACTCCTTGTTGATACGGGTCGAGAACAGCTGACGACTGATGAGGAGGATGCTATTTTTGAGTCCGTTATGGATCCAGCAGAGCATGGCAGACGATACGGATTTGGCAATCAAGTGGTAAATAATTTATTTACTGCTAATTTGATATTTAAGTCAAACTTCTATGTTGGAATATATAATTTTATCTTGAATACTTCAAATATGCTATTTGGACCTTTTCAAAACAATAAACTTGAATTTTATTCATTTACAGAGATATGCACATACACTTACAGAGATCACACGGCTAAATTTAATATTTATTGCAGGCCAGCAGTCAGAGACGGGGTCGGCGGAATAGAGCTCAGAGCGATCTAACCGATATAGAAGAATTGCGGACTAGAGTGTCCCAGCTGGAGGAGCAGAACCGCCAACAGGCCATGCAGACCACACAGTTGTTAGAGTACATGCAGCAGTTTGGTGGCCGCTTCCCTTCCTCGGCTGGCTCTGGATCTGGAGGAGATTGATTCATTGCTTTCTTGCTTTTTCAGGTATGATTTTTTTAGTTTTGTATGATTATTTTTTATACACTTGGTTGTGTGGTTGTATAATGATGTGGATGTTGATGATTTTGTGTATGTATGACATGGTATAACACTTATTGTTGGGGTTGTTGGAATGATTATGTATATTATGTATTTTATTTTGATATAATTTGATATATTTGTGTGTTCGATTAATTTTGTGTAGTTTGGGTTTTGATATTTGGTTGGTATATTGTATATTGGATTGTGCAGTATTGGTGTAATAGTTTTTGGAAGAGAAATGTGTATGGAAGTCTATATTTGTAGCAGTAATAAAAAAACAGCAGATTTCCGACGGTTTCCGACGGCTTCCGATAGTTTACAGGTAGGCAATTTTCGACGACTTCCGACAGCCTGTAGGACATTTTTTCCGACGGTTTCCGACGGATCCCGACACGTGTCGGAATCCGTCGGAAGCCGTCGGAAACCGTCGACAATAAGTACAGCACCCTCTGTCGGAAGCCGTCGGAAATACTGCTTTCCGACGCCGTATATTCCGACGGCTTTTCCCGACGGCCGCCAACGGCTTCCGACGGCCGCCGACGGTTTTCAGCCGTCGGAAATCACTGTTCTCCTTGTAGTGTTAGTTGAATTAAATATATAGGCTTAATTAATTCATTAATATATGATATATTAATTAGGTCCAACATTATGGAAGTCCATGATAAGGAGGCCGACCAAACAAAGGAGAAAAGCGGGAGTTTTGACTTGGTCTTTGGCTCTAGATTTAAAAGAGAGAGAAAGGTGATGATATTATATTTTCTACTAGCTATAAATAACTCCACCTTCTCCCATTCAAAAAAAAACAAGCGCAAACAATCTTAGCCTCCGTTAGAATTAGTTGAAGCCTTGAAGCTAGGATTTGCAAACCAAGTTCAAGGAGATGAACAGTGATTCGATGAGGATTAGCTAGCAACCAACGTGCCAACAACCGGGAGATCTAAGATACATGTTCCTGTTTTAAATATTGTAAATACATGTATATATATATATCATATTTCATTTTCGGCCATAGAAAAATATTTTTGAAAATAAGTTAATGATTATAAATATATACATAATTATACATATAATAATATTTGTATAGTTTAAAAATTCTTATAGGTTTTGCTCATGGCATATGTATGTGTACGTGTGAGTATATATATGTATGTATATCAAAAAATTATTATCATATTGTTTTGGATTTTAACAAAAGAACGTTTTTTTCTTCTCTGGTGTTAAACAAAAAAAATATTTTTTCTTGGATTCTAAAATAATTATATATGTATGTATTTTCTTTTCGACTTTAGAAAATATTTTATATATATATATTATATTTCCTTTTCGGTTTAAAAAAACTATTTTGATATATGATGATATATTTTCATTAGTCCAATTTATGTTTAAATTTAAAATTATATATACACATAAATGTTAACATACAACATATATATATATATTATAAACTTAAAAATAAATAAATACATACATATATATATCGCCAATTATATATATATATATACACACACTTTATAGCCAAATAAAAAAATCATTATTTTAAGAAAAATAAATTGTTATGTATATATAATCACTTATCTTTATGAAACCATTGAAATATATTAAAGAGATATTCTTGATATTGTTTTCTCCATTTATAACCATAAACCATAATGGTTATACAAATATTTATATTGATATTCATATATATGTTCTAGGTTAGTGTATAACATTTATGATGTCCCCATTATGAATGTGAATTCCGTAACAAATAAAATATAAAAAATTAAAATTAAGATTACAATGTGTATATATATGTATATAAATAAATTAATATCATAACATACACATATATATACTAAAGTTTTACAGACAAAATAAAAACACAATTAAATTAAAATAACAAAATCCTTTTTATTAATGATTACTAATCTTTACTACTACACTACACCATATTGGCATATTTGTAACCCCCTTAAGCGGAAGAATCGCAACGGTTTTGAGTCATTGTAAAACCTTTAAGGATGGCTAAGGGTAGTTTTATTTTTGCAACGGCTCAAAGCCGTTGCAAAGTTTTCTTAATTTTTTTTATTCGTTTTGAACCAGTTGCATACGTAACCCCCCATTCCCAAAACAGCATGCCCCTTAATTTCATTTCCTAGCTTCGCGTTTGCCCTAGCTAATCGCTCCCCTCTTTAATTTCCCTCTGTTTGCCCTAATCGCCCCCTCTAATTTCATCTTCCAGCACGCAAATCATCATTGACCTGAGATTTGAAAGGTGACTGCAAATCATCATCGGATGTTCGAAATTGAATAATAAGGTTAGTTTTCATTTGATACTATTTTCTGATTCAAATGGTAAATCATGGAGTATAAACTTTATATCGGAATTTAAAGTAAAGCAACGATTTAAAGTAAAAGTAACACAATTTTTTTTGATTTTACATGAACATGGTTTGTCATACAGAAATTAATGTACTAATGTGTGGTTTATTAACGTGGCTAATATATTTTATGTTCAAGTGCTCTGATGGTTAATCTTAGGATATTTTAATAAAAACTGGTTGGATTCAATTTTTTGATTGGAATTTAATTGATGATAACGAAATGAAATAGGTGCCTTTTTCAACAAATAATATTGAATCAAATTTTGAAGTCTATATTTAAATTTCACAGCTTTACTATTTTTTATCTGAATCTAGGAATGAGTCTGAATGGAGCGTATTTATTATGTACCAATTTATGTTCATTCAGATGCTTCATTAACTGAGATGCCGATATATTAGTCTATCATCTAATATGAGCTTACGTGCTTGTTCCTTGCTTCAATAGCAAATCATATACACCATGCTGACGTATATTAAATAGGTATATTTCGTGTGATAACATTAGGTATGTAGCGTACTTCGATACTTTATCTTGTATACCTTCATACTCTGAACTGTTAAGCAATTGTCACTTTGTTAACAGCCTTTTCCTGTGTTATTTTTACTTATTTCTTTCAAACTTAAAGTTTCTTTTGGTAATTGTTGTCATTGTTTTAGGACATTTTTTAGCGGTCGTTGACTGCATGTTTTGTTCTTTATTTAGGAGATTAAGTTATTCTGTTTCTAATTATTTGAAAGTGTGTTAGTAATGCATCCTAACCCATCTTCGTCTATTTTGATGTTATGAGCCAATTCCAAATCCATGTTTAACTAAGGAACCGGTCAATCTAAAAAATACGTTATCTCTAATTTCAGTTTTTTGGGTCTCTTACAGTCGAATGTAGTGAAATATTGTATCAGGTAATTATGTTTTTTTGGCTTAATACCAAGAGTATTCATTTTGACTCTTGATTCTACTGTTTGTTAATACACATGCCTAGATTCTGAATCCAAAGAAATTTAAGAGCATATAATTTGTACTATATCTCGGCAATAAAGCTCTTAACTGAATGATTATAATAGTAGATGATCGGGAATAACTTATAACTTTTTTAGTCTGTTTGCAAATTTCTGTTGTATGTTTTTTTTCCTCATGCAACTACAATTTTCTACCTATTCACTATTTTAGTGAAGCTTTGTACAACAATACCATTCTTGGTTTAATTTTTGCTTATGTCATGTCCAGTCTCTTTCAATATTTACCTAGAAACTGAAGCTACTGGAAGACTGCTATGATATGATCCTGATACAAAAATAACACATATAGTGTTCAGTTACTTGACATTTCCTAATGGTGTAAAAATATCAAAGGATCATACATTTCTACTTTTACACTAAAACTACCAGCTGTAAGCAAGAAACTATTTCAACTAATTCTAGTTTCTTTTAGCTTAATTGGGTAGTTTATCCTCCAACTCATCTGCCAAAGCCATTAACACTATTTGAAAATTTAGCTTTCTTAATATTGTTTAGTTCACATGAATAGTAAACAGGTACATTATATTGTTATAGTGTTATATCATATATGCAACTATATATCGTATCATATATTGTTATAGAGGCATTTTGTAGCTATCATTACTACATGTCCATACATGAGTTTTGAGATATTGATACGCGTCAATTTTTGGCTCTTCAGTAGTACTTCAGTTTCATTTTTTGCTTTAATATTATCTACATACATTTGCAAAGGTAAATTATGTATTATCTTTTGTATTTCTTCAAGACTTGATTTAATCTCATTATTCTTTTCCAAACAATTTATGCCTACAGTTACTTAGTAATGGATTGGGACTGGGTCGAAATTCTATATAACAACCAAAGATTACATTACACCAAAGGAGGTTGCTGCTGTATCCATCAACTCAGGCAACGTTTCTTGCATATTTCAGGACTGAGACCGTCAACAGAGATGTGAACTGAACAATAAACGTAGGGTAACCGTCTCTAAAATCATAGTGAATTTTTAGTACCAAAAACTAGCGTTGATTACAATGTCAACAACCCTTATGGCTTATATATGAGGCCATATTATTTAAACTTCAATATCAGCCAATAAGATAGGTACCATACTAAAAATTATGTTTGGTGGACGGACTCGGGAGATTTGAGTGTAAACCAGATGCCTGATAATTAACGTCGTTGTTCAAAAAGTTATACATATTCACTCAATCATCAACATATATAAAAGCAATGTAAACAAAATTGATGTACATTACCAACAGATTCAAATGTTTTAGAGTTTTGGATTTTGATAAGTTCACGATTTACTTGTTCTATGTTTACTGTGCTATAGGTTAATATTTTTTGACATATAGGATTTGATTGTTTTAAATCATTTTGATATTATTGGACGTGTTTGAGATTTCAACTAATAATAATGTCAATCAAATATGTTATTTCAATTCACTATCAATTTAAAATGGTAGAGCTACATGGTTAGGAGCACGAGGATAACGTTTATATTTAATCAAGTGTTCAACTTGGACCACTAGAAAAGGACAACTCATTAAATTTTATACCAAGTTATTGGTATCGTGTTAGGAATATCATATTACCTTAGCATATTTGATAATGGACTTGCGAATTACAAGGGTATTTAATTCAAGAATTGAAGACATTCAAACTTCCCAAGTATGGTGACCATGACTTGCAAACACTACCTAGAGAATGCAAGATAAACCATGTTACCTTTGTCCTCTTTGGATGCATATCAAGTTCATTTTAATTTTGTTCGTGTGTCTTTTAGTAAAATCGTCCCTGAACCTACTATTTTCTATTAACACATAATGTTAATGATACATATACATCATAATATCATCTTAACTTCAATCTAGCAATCTCTCTATCTCATAGCCTCTCACTCGTCTTTTGTGCCAAAAGACACTAAAATGAAACAAAACTTTGGTTATATAGTCTAAATGCTAGCAAGATCATCCATACACAAAAATTGTATCATGTCGAAACTTTTAGCTCATTAAAATTTACATTACCAATAGTCTTTATTGTAGTTCAGCGACTAAGTTCAGAGTAGTTCAAGATCATAGCTAAAGCAATTCAAAGAGCAGTCGGTTTTTCTTCAATCATGGTCGATGCAGAAATCATTCAATGAATAGCAGTTCAGGAATGACAGAAATCATTTAATTTTCGATAAAAAATTGAGCCAGTTTTGTGTCAAAAGACTCAAATCCGAGCACTTGGTTTTGTAACTGACAAAACTGAGCATTTGCTCATAAGAATCGAAATTAAGCTAGGCTCGGTTTTAAATCAAAACTGAGATGTGCAATTTTGAATTAATTGATCCATGCTTAATTTTGGAAAAAAAGCTGTCTTCTCCCCTTAAACTAAAAATAAAGTCCTATAATTTTCTGTTCTTTTACAACAATAATTTGGTTAGCACTATTCTTTTTGAATTCTAATTTGCTTCAGTATTTTTGACTTCCACTTAAGACTCTTGTTTATTTTATAAACGGATGGAAGGCAACTTTTAAAAAGCAAGGCCTGTTTCAATGCCAAAATTGGTTAAAAAAAAGAAAAAACTAAAACAACAAAAAAGAAACTACTTTTCAAAATAGAAACTACTTTTCAGAAAAGAAACAAGGAAACCAAAAGAAAGAAAGCAAAAACTGAAGTACTACTGTAGCATATTGTTATGTCAATTACCCTATGATACAAATACATATAAATCTATAGGTTTGCACATATTTCTTTTCTACCGCTCCACTATTTAATTTGAACTATTGCCTTCTTTTTTGCACCTTATGTTGAAGTTTAGTCTAGAGTTTCTTTCGACTAGTCAAACACACAACTAATTTCATCAACTGTCTCAACTTTTTCTTTCCATGCCAGTTGTTACTAGATAATGCAGTTAAAGCTTAGTCTACCATCGTATGTCTTTTGGGTTTATGTAATTTTGTGTAATTTTATCTCTTTTGGATTTAGCTATACAAAAACTATATACACTGATTTGGTGTGTTTTGATGTTTTGCAGGAAGAATGCAAGTTCCCTTGAACTTGCTACTCTCTTCTTCAGAGTAAAAATCTGATCCATTTAAAATAAAAATAATAAAAAAATTCCATATTTGCTTTGGAGCCAAAGTCGGTTTTGATGAAGGAACATGAGCATAAGCTGAAAGACAGTGAAGCAGCAATAGCTTCCATGCAGGTATCGGCTCTTCCTCCTCTTATAATGAATTTTCTCAGTTATCTCAAACTTAGCTAGCCATGTTAAATCCCATCTATCATTGAAAATAAAGAAATGATAAGTTTACCTAGAAGAAGAATGTGAATTGTACATATATATATATATATATATATATATATATAGCTTGGGATATCTTATGCAGGTAAGATTGAGCTCATTCACTCAGTTATTACTCCTATGGTTCTATACTGGATGATGACATACCAACTGCCTATTGCAACAATTGATAAAATTAATAAGATATGTGCAAATTTTATTTGGGGAGGCAAAACTCATAAAATAGCTTGGGATATCTTATGTAGACCAAAACTTGAAGGAGGGGTGGGCCTGAGAAACTTTATAGACATTAGAACTACTGCTGCTCTTAAATTGTTGTGGCATTATATTAACAACAATAATCTATGGTCTAAATGGATGTACAAAAGATACTGTAAAGATAAATACTTCTGGACTATGGAAATTGATAATAATAGTTCATGTACCTAGAAATCTATTCTTAAACACAGGCAGAAAGGTCTACAACACATACATAGAAATATAGTTGATGGGCAAAATACACTTCTATGGCACGACCCCTGGATTAACAATGAATTATTGGTTAATATCCTTGGGTGGGATGCTCTTGGCTTGAATGGTGGAGACAATTTGAAGGTCAGCAGTATTATACAAGATAACATTCTTAATCCAGAGATATTCCATTTCACTAGACAAATCAATCAAATCAATGAAGTGGAACTGTCTATAATTATGACTCAGATTTTTGGAGCTGGGACAATAATCCTAATGGATTTACTTTCTACTCTGCATGGGATTGTGCTAGAAGTCATTTTCAGCCTGCAAATTGGTCTAAATTAATATGGAACTACTGCAACAGCCCTAAAATGGTTCTATGCGCGTACAAAGTAATGTTAAATAGAATTCCTACCAAAGACAAACAGATTGAATGGGGATACTCTATAGATCCTATATGTGTACCATGCAAATGTGAATCAAAAGATAGGAATCACTTTTTTTCCAATGTTCGTATTTGGCTTATCTCTGGACTCGAAGCAAAATGAAGCTTGGCATGAATCTGAATGGTTCGATGCTGATCGATGAAGAAGTTGCTGCTCTATACGACTCATTTAAAGTGGCGAACCAGATCAAAGATCTTGCTTTTTGTAGCTTTGTCACGATTATCTACCATATCTGGTTGGAACGAAACACTAGAATCCATGAAGGTAAAGAGACTGACAAGCTTTGGAGATGGAATCTTGCAGAACTAGATATTAAATTTCTGATGACAAAAAGTAGGAGGAAGACGATGAGATCTAGAGAAAATGAGAATATTTTAGAAAGATGGGGCATTGACTTAGTGGATACCGGCTAAAGCTTCGAACCAGTTTATTTCCTTTTTCAGCCGGTGTTGTTGACAAGCTTCGGAGATGGAATCTTGTAGAATTTGATATTAAATTTCTAATGACAAAAAGTAGGAGGAAGACGATGAGATCAAGAGAAAATGAGAATATTTTAGAAAGATGGGGCATTGGCATCTGCCACGTGTTTGTTTCTGTTTGTACCGGGTTTGTGGTTTTACCCGTTTTGTTTGTATTTTGGATGGTTTTGTTTTTGGTGCTGGTTTACCTTCCTTGTACATATACATTGTATGTATTTTTATTGATGCGTTATCAATAAAGCACCGCACTCTTTTTCCCTTACTAGTTATCACGTTGATAGCTAGTAAGGTTTTTAATGAGGCGGTTTACCCAGTTTCAAATATATATATATATATATATATATCAAAAGAAAAACTGGAGAAACAAATGGGAGAAGTGGAGACAAACCTTAGAGAACTGTTATAGCAAGATCCAAATCTCGCTCGCCAGATTATGTCAATGTCTGCCTAATTTATAACCTTTCTAAAATTTTAAGCTTTTGGCAATAATTTCTTTGCAGCATTTTTTTTTAAATTTTTGATCATGTAACATTGAGTTTTGGTCTTGTTATGGCCACAATGTAGTAATACTGTATTGAGGTTTGGTTTCTAGCTCAAAGCAATGTGATTGATGAAGCTTTGTTTTCCTTGCTTGTTTTACCTTCACCCAAAATCGTGAACTGGTAATTTCTTGTAGTAAAGCACAACAAAAATGTCAAATAATAAAATATTGATATTATATTTGTTAGGAGGAAATATTAAAAATTTTCTATGAAGTATTGCGAAATTTCCACTTTATGGCTTCTGGTTACAGATCTATGACTCTCTGTTTTTTATTTTTTTATTTTTATTTTATTTTTATTTTATTTAGTTAATGTTTGGCTATGATCGCATCAAGAAATTCAAAAAGGTGCTAGCGACGCGTGTTTTATTTTTATTAAGAAAACTAAATTAATCAAAAGTTAATGATTGTTGATGTTATTTCCATAATTTGATTTTAGTTGTTTTCATGATAAGCGGTGCATAATAGATATAACAGCCTCAGGAATAAGGTTGAATGCCTTATTTTTGTTAAGTTTCTATATAAAGTGACTGTATGCAAGCAAGGAATTAGTAGTTCTCCCATTCTGTGTTGTAGCATCAAGATTAGATTAGGCACTGCTATTTTGTTGTGTTTTCAGGGAATTTGGTTAGTTGAAGTAGTATTATTTCAGTGATGCCGGTTGAGTTGAAGTGTTGTTTTTACATTGTTGTGGCAGTGTTGTAGTATATATTTTCTTATAAGATTTTACAAGAAAAATAGACTTATTAATAGAGATACAGTTTAAGCTTTACTTCAAGTTGCATAATTTCACAAATGAGCCTAAGATTTTTTGTAGTTACTCCGTTGTGCCAAATAACAGGAATAGAATTCCACATTTCTTACGTACTAAAAGATGATGATTTGAGAAGATGCATACAAAAATGATGATGATTTGACCACATCTTATTTTTCCCACTATGAAAATAACATATTCAATCACCTAAACTGATCATGAATTCGGTCATTTGGATATGTTTCAGTTTGTATTAAGTTGTTATGACAAACACACTGAATTCTTAGCGTTGTTAGGTTTAGTATGATGCTATGCCGTTCTATGCACATGAGATGAGCAATATAGCTGAAATGCTGAATGAATAATTTTTGAAAATGGAAGCAATTCATTATGATATTTATTTTATGTAATTATTAAGGTTGTTGTTTGTGTTATATAATTCTTTTATATTTAGTCATTGAACTCACCTTAACTCTTTTTCTACAGGACTGTTCTTTACTGGATAATTTTGGAGTGTGAGTAATTCTAAATCACAAGCGATGGTAATTTTTCAGTCTACTTTAGCTTCAATCTTTTGGTATAATTCTATTTGATCAAGTTCAGTATCGCTCGTCAACAGAGGTTGCTTTGAATTAACATGACAACTTATTTACTAGTAACTGTATCCTTAATAATTTTGTTCTTGATCTAGTTAGTTTGTTTGATGATAAGATTGTGGAAGTTTGATGTTTTATTGTTAGAACTTAGGACTAGAAATAACACTTCATCTTATTCATGTGAATTTGGGATCATTAAACAAATAAAGCACACGACATCCCAACAAACACAGCTTAAAACATAGGCATTATCGAAACATTTAAGTAAACTATTGCTCTGTTCGTTTTTTAGCTATAGCTAGTGTAATAAAATTATAAATAAACAAATGAATAAAAAACAAAAAACATTATAAGTTGGGTCTTTAAGTTTATATCAATTGTGAGAGTTAATAAGCAAACCGATCATTTATGCTGATACCTGTTTAAAAACAGAAAAAACATGTGAAAATAACAAGAAACAGCTGGAAATGGTAAAAAAAATAGTAATGAATTCAATCTACATTTGGTATTGCATATAGTAAAAGGAAATGCAACAAACAATTGACATTTTAGCACGGGAGAGAATTTAGAAAAGGGTTTGTGGTCCATGGATTTAATGGACCTGATACTTTTGGTTTCTACTCCAGAATCACTGTACAAATCATTACTGTATTTTAGTTCAATGGGGTTCTGCACCATCTTCAGTCATGAATAAAATACTGGCCTTAGGACTAGAAATAACACTTTAACTTATAAAAAGAGGGAGAGTTGTAGTCAGACTTGGATGCATATGAAGTGGTTTTCTATGGGTCAGGGTATGGGGTTTTAGAGGGTTCAAGTGTGCATGGTTTCAATGTTATTAAAGCAAGTGTTAGCCTTTGTTATCAGGCTAAGTTTTTGCTATATTTGTAAATGCCTATACTAACAGATACCTCTGTTTGTTTTATAGAGCTGGAGTTGACAATGATGATCAGGCGCAAGAACAAATTGGAGGAAGACGTTGTCAAACTATGTACTGTATATCGTAATATTGTTGTTGTTGCTGCTGAACTATGTAGTGTAATGTATTGTTGTTGAACACTATAATTAAAAGATTTCTTATGTTTGGTCTTTGTGTTGAATCTATGAAAAATATTTGGTTTAATGATCTTTCTGTTGTGATATTATGAATTTGCAAATGTTTGTATTGAGCATGATAATGAAATGGCTGTTACTGTAAGAGGGCAGAAAAAGCAAGGGGATTTTAGGCTCAAAGAAAAAGTGGGAGAAAAATTTAGTTTCAGGGATAAGAAGTTTGCTTTTTAGGCTGAAAGACATTTTTAATGTAAACCACAGAATGATAGTTGCAACTATCATTGTCTGTTTACACTAAAAAGTGTCCTTCAGACTAAAAAACAAACTTGTTGACCTTGAGAGTAAATTTTTTTGCAATTTCTTCCCTGTGCCTATTTTCCTGAAAAAGCAATATATATATTATTTTTTCAAATATTAAAATTAGCAATGGTTTTGAGCCGTTGCAAAACCAAATTAACAAAGGCTAAAAACCGTCATACAATAAGGTTTTGCAGCCGTTGCGAAACTAAAATTAGCAACTGTAAAATAAAGTTTTACAACGGTTTTGAGCCGTTGCTAATTTTAGTTTTGCAACGGCTTAAAGCCGTTTCTAATTTTTTGCCACTGCCAATTTTGCAACGGCTCAGAACCGTTGCAAAAGGACATTTCTGGTGTAGTGCTAATAAAGAGAATTCATTGAATAGATTTGTTCGGTTTTTTTTGAAATTCCAAATATACCCTTTTACATCTCATAGAGAAATAGTATTTAAATATAAGGATATAGCCTGTTATTTTCTAAGTACAACTGTTAGTCCTATGGAGAACTACAGTGTGTGTTCACAAGATGAAGTATCTAAGTGTACCATATTGTCCATAATTTAGCTGGGAGTTCATCGGTTGAAGTTTTGCCTGATTCCGATTTAGTATGAAGAAGTTATTGTAGTCTGAACAAAAAAATAGCGGCTTCTGCATAGGCGAAGTTCAAATTTTAGGATGTGGTAGCATGTTATTGTGTAAGTACGACTGTCAATACCCATTGAGAACTATAGTGTGCGTCCACAAGATGAAGTATCCGAGTGTTCCATATTGTCCATAATATAGGTGAGAGTTAATCGGTCGAAGTATCGTCGGATTCCGAGTTAATATGAAGAAGTTAATGCAGTCTGAACAAAAAAATATTGGCTTCTGCACTAGGCAGAGTTCAAATATGGCGATGTGGTAACATCTTATTTTCAAAGTAAATTGTAAGTCCCCATGGAGAACTATAGTGTGCTTTCACAAGATGAAGATCTAAGTGTACCATATTGTCTGTAATTTAGGTGGGAGTTCATCGGTCGAAGTTTTGCTTGATTCCGAGTTAATATGAAGAAGTTATTGCAGTTTGAAGAAAAAAAATAGCGGCTTCTGCCTAGGCGGAGTTTAAATATAATGATGTAGCCTGTTATTTTCGAAGAATAACAATTAGTCACCATGGAGAACTACAATGAGCGTTGAAGTGGGGATATAGCCTGTTTTTCTAAGTACAACTGTTAGTCACTATGGAGAACTACAGTGTGCGTTCACAAGATAAAGTATCTGAGTGTACCATATTGTCCGTAATTTAGGTGGGAGTTCATCGGTCGAAGTATCGCCTAATTCCGAGTTAGTTTGAAGAAGTTATTGCAGTCTGAACAAAAAAAATAGCGGCTTTTGCACTAGGCGGAGTTCAAATATGAGGATGTGGTAGCCTGTTATTTTCTAAGTACAACTGTCAATGCCCATGGAGAACTACAGTGCGCGTACACAAGATGAAGTATTCGAGTGTTCAATATTGTTCGTAATTTAGGTGGGAGTTAATCGGTAGAAGTCTCACCGGATTCTGAATTAGTATGAAAAAGTTATTGTAGTCTGAACAAAAAAAAAGGCTTCTGCACTAAGCGGAGTTCAAATATGGGGATGTGGTGGCATCTTATTTTCTAAGTACAACTGCTAGTCACCATGGAGAACTACAGTGTGCGTTCACTAGATGAAGTAACCGAGTGTACCATATTGTCTGTAATTTAGATGGTAGTTCATCGGTCAAAGTTTTACCTGATTCCGAGTTAGTATGAAGAAGTTATTGCAGCCTGAAGAAATAAATAACGGCTTCTGCCTAGGCGGAAATCAAATATGAGGGTGTAGCCTGTTATTTTCTAAGTACAACGATTAGTCACCATGTAGAACTACAGTGAGCGTTGAAGTGGGGATATAGCCTGTTATTTTCAAAGTACAACTGTTAGTCACCATAGAGAACTACAGTGTGCATTCACAAGACGAAGTATCCGAGTGTACCATATTATCCGTAATTTAGGTGGGAGTTCATCGGTCGAGGTTTCATCCGATTCTGAGTTAGTATGAAGAAATTATTGGAGTATGAAGAAAAAGATAGCGGCTTCTGCTAAGGCGGAGTTCAAATACGGAGATGTAGCCTGTTATTTTCTAAGTACAACTGTTAGTCACCATGGAGAATTACAGTGTGCATTCACAAGATGAAGTATTCGAGTGTACTATATTGTCCATAATTTAGGTGGGAGTTCATCGGTCGTAGTTTTGCCCGATTCCGAGTTAGTATGAAGAAGTTATTGCAGTATGAACAAAAAAATAGCGGTTTCTACCTAGGCGGAGTTCAAATACGGGGATATAGCCTGTTATTTTCTAAGTACAACTGTTAGTCACCATGGAGAACTACGATGTGCATTCACAAGATGAAGTACCCGAGTGTATCATATTGTCCGTAATTTAGATGGGAGTTCATCGGTCGAAGTTTTGTCTGATTCCGAGTTACTATGAAGAAGTTATTGCAGTTTGAAAAAACAAAATAGCGGCTTCTGCCTAGGCGGAGTTCAAATATGAGGATGTAGCCTGTTATTTTCTAAGTACAACTATTAGTCACCATGGAGAACTACAGTGAGCGTTAAAGTGAGGATATAACCTGTTATTTTTTTAGAACTGTTAATCACCATGGATAACTACGGTATACATTCATAAGCTGAAGTATCCGGGTGTTCTATATTGTCCGTAATTTAGATGGGAGTTCATCGGTCGTAGTTTCGCCCGATTCCAAGTTAGTATGAAGAAGTTATTGTAGTATAAACAAAAAAAATAGCGGCTTCTGCCTAGGCGGAGTTTAAATACGGGGATGTAGCCTGTTATTTTCTAAATGCAACTGTTAGTCACCACGGAGAAGTACGGTGTGCGTACACAAGATGAAGTATCCGAGTGTTCCTTATTGTCTGTAATTTAGATGGGAGTTCATCAGTCGAAGTCTCGTCTGATTCCGAGTTAGTATGAAGAAGTTATTGTAGTCTGAACAAAAAAATAGTGGCTTCGACCTAGGTAGAGTCCAAATATAGGGATGCTACTATCAAATCTACTTCCACAAGTACAACTAAAAATACATGCACGTTGTGATTAAATGCACACCCACCTGAGCGTGCATATGTACTCGTTATTATTTAGTATAAATAAATTATCCATGTAAACACAAAATAAGATCTAGTGCAAAATTATAAAAAGAATTTTTTTTGAAATTTCCTCTTTCTTGTCCCGCTGCCAATGAACCTGATTCAGGAACCTCCTTGACTTACGATAAAAAGTTTAACCTAAATCAACTAGTCAAAAGAAACATGATCCATGATGCTTTACAATCAATCAATTGTAAGCAAAAGCTTCTAATCAATAATTGTTCAAAGAAAAATACAAATCGTACAATACCTTCTACTTTCTAAAAAATTAGCCAACGTCGGAATTAGATTAATACGTTTATGCTAGCAAATGTTACTCCTTAACATTAGACTTTAACAATGCAAAATGAGGAATGAAACAAGCATATTAAGTAAATAACACAAAGACGTAGAGTGGTTGGGCAAAGTTTACCTACGTCCACTATGAAGATCTCTTACTATATTGATCTCTTATAATTACATGAAGTTACAAGAGAATAATAAGAAAATTAATACTAAAGCTTACAATGATGCTAAACTCAAGAGCTTTAGGGTTTTAATTTGCTGGAAATGCGAATTCTGAGCTAAAAATCAATCCTTTTGATGTTGTATGATATGAGGTATTTATAATAACTAATATAAATAGTGAATGACTAAGATTGCACAGTAAGATAGGCGAGAACCACTCCTGGTCGCATGGGTTGATGGGTAACAGCTGTAAAGGCCATGTGGATATGTAGTTGAGAAGCATGCCAGTTGTAATGTCGTACCAAACACGTGGTTTAGGCCGAGTAAGGCGACTTGCTACAGGAGTAGGTGTGTTTTTGTTATGGCTGTTATGGTAATGGTTACCGTTACCATTTCACAAATACCGTTACCGTACCATTTTTACTGGTAAACGAAAATTGCTTATCGTTACCGATAGGCTGATATACCGAAGACTGATATACCGATAATCTGGTAACTGTTACACTGGTAATAGTAAATTACCGTTTGTCTAAAAAAGGTTAGTAACATAAAATGTATTCACACCATAACGGTGTTTCATTATACAATTTATAGTGTTACTTAATAAAAGACATAAATAAGAAAGAAGTGAAGTGTATTTAACATTATTTTACCTGGTTAATAAACTAAATTTAATCATTTGCTTTGTTCTAAATGCCCATAATAAAGCATATTACATGAATATACATGTATTATAACTTGACTAGTAAAATTACCATTACCGCTGGTATTGAAGAAATGTTACCGATGATTTACCGTAAAAAATGGTAAATTTACCATTACCATACCGATTAAACTGGTATACCGATTTCACTCGAAAATGGTAATCGATTGGATGGTAATGGTAAATTTACCGTTACCGTAACAGCCCTAGTTTTTGTCAAACATGCTACAGTATCTAGTACAGTTAGATGTACTATTTATCGTTTACTTTTACTTCTCCAGGTGGCAAAGCGGATTAGAAGCTACTCGTGCATAGTAGCGGTCAGTCACTCGTTGCTGAAGATTGCCGAGTGAAGCTGGATATTGCTAAGGACCAAGTCGCAAGGGATATATCACTACACCAAAACAGAGAATTCCCAACGAGTATAAGCGTTGCTAAGAATTTCAGTAACACTTATATGTATTGCTATAGGGGCGTGGGCATTTATTTGCAACGCTTATAAGCATTGGAAGATTTTTTTCGCCAACGCTTATAAGCTTGGAAAATAATATCTTTCAATGCTTACAAGTGTTGGGGAAAAATATCTTCCAACGCTTATAAGAGTTACGAAATGGCTGTTATGGTGTAGTGAATGTGTCAAGCCAGTCATGGGATGACGAGACGGGAAGCCTGAGACTGGTCAAAGGCAGACGGAGATGAAGCCGGAGCAAAGACGATTTGTGCTTGAGTTGGGCCTTGTCAGATGGGTTGTTATTTACATCGTCTTGAGTTGAGTTGGTCGGTTGTTGAGTGGATTGGTGGGCTAGGGCTAGGCTTAGTGCGGGCCGGTATGGATTGGACCGGATTTAAGAGTGCTTGGCCGGCTTGGATTAGGCCGAACTTAGGAGTGCTTGGCTGGTTTGTGTTGGCTGGCTTATTATACTTGCGAGAAATTTGAACAACTCTTTTGGAATCGGAAAAAATCAATCATTTTCCAAGCAATACAAGGTACCTTTCATACAAAATACAACTTCAATTGTTTCAAAATACAGAAGCATTCAAAAGAGCTTTTCAAATACAAAGTACTACTTCGGCTTTTTTCAATTGACGGATACTATTTCAGTTATTTTCGAAACTACGAAGCTATTCAAAAGAAGCTTTTTGGATTCAAAGTAATATAATTGTTTTAACCTCACCTATATCTTGTAACATAAATTTACAAGAAACCCTGCATAGTAGAAATGATAACCAGACGAATTATGTGTTGCAAAGGAAGCACATATCTTGATGTCACCCACAAGAAACGGCCGAGTCTTCCTTACATAATAAACGAGAGATCAATGAGAACTCCAAAAGCGCCGAGAGCTTCAAGAACATAACTTATTTGGTTAATGTCTCTCGGGCTCTAATGTAAAAAAAAAAAAAAAAAAAAAAAAAAAATCTTATACCGATGTTTATCAAGTTGTGCATATTTCTTCAACATCCATTCCTCCTTGAATTCCCGAAAGATACTAATTTTCCTTCTTTTTAGTACATCAGATACTGCTTGGATGGGTTGTTGAAGCACATTACCTGAAGGAGTTGTTCGCACTTGGGGAATGGTTGATCTTCATGTTATAAATTTGATTTTTTGGCGTAAGAGGAGATTGTCCCTTTGCCTCTCCCTCTATCTTTTATGGGTAATAGGAACAGTTGATCTCGGTGTTATAAATATGCTAGCATGCAGGATTGATCGTATCTGGTCTATTTCGGCTTGTAATATGTTGTTTAATTTTTCCAATGCTCCTAAGATTTATGCAGGTATTACATTTCGTTTTTATTGATGTTAATGCTTATTTGTTCTTTACCCCGAGAACTAGAAAAATGAGATATTCATGTCTTTACCCCGAGACAGGTTAGATGCTGAAAGTCATAATGACCAAGTCATAGCTTCAAACCTAGTAATATTAGGCATAACCATTGAAAAAGGAATAGGATAGTGTACTACCATATCCCTATTAACCTCAGCATTTAGCATAAGACTTGCTTGAGCTAGGGCGGCCTTCAAAATACCCTCCGTAAATTTTACGAGAAAACTCAAGTCGTCGTCGCCTAAGAGCTTTGTCATTAGGATAACGTCTAGATAGCAACAACTGTTCCTAATAAAGATTGTCTCGATGTTGAGAAATAATTTCAACTCTGTCCATTTAGTTGGTAAAATTGTTACTCAACCTATGGTGTCTAAGCTTTAACGATTTAAAGTGACGAGCACATTGTTTAGTATGGAAATCTATTACTTCATTAGGTTGGTTAGTTAATTGAATATTACAAAGTCTACTTTCATGAAGTTGACTTTTGAGATATGCGATGTTTTTAAGTTACCGAGAATACCTAACATGACTCGCTTTAATAAAATGCAGTTAGGACAGTCCACGAAAGATGATTTTCTTGAATTAGTCTAAAATAAACTAAAAGTACAAATAATTGGAACATGAACAAATATACAAAGGCAAAAAAATAAGTTTTATAAATAAATTAATTCTATTTATGGTTACAAAATATGTTTAAATACAAAAATAGCCAAGGTTTAGGTATGTACCAAGATGTTCTCCTCTCAATGCTTTTGGAGATCGTTTTGTAGAAGGGATGGTTGGTCGGAAGGAGATACCATCTTCAGTCTTATTCTGCTCCTCGTACTTTTAGCAAAGTAGGCTCAGACTTTCTCCTCAGCATCTTCAAGAA
Source organism: Allium fistulosum (assembly GCA_030737815.1). Taxonomy (NCBI): domain Eukaryota; kingdom Viridiplantae; phylum Streptophyta; class Magnoliopsida; order Asparagales; family Amaryllidaceae; genus Allium; species Allium fistulosum. The sequence continues at coordinate 1,258,652,706 of CM060904.1, forward strand.
TGATAGACTAAGTGTCTCACCAAAATTGTGAGCCTCGGAAGATACAGAGATAGAGTTGTCAACTAGAACCGAGACCTACAAACCTACACCGAACGACTGATCCAACCTAAAAGGAACGACAAAAATACATAATAATATGTACATTTCATGTGTTATTACCTAGTTCGATCCAAATCGATTTGATCTAAACCGAACCCCAAGTCGGTTTGGATCTAGATTTTAAAATGTACAATTTAGATCTAGCAAAACCCAATCCGCCATAGAATTGACACTCGTCAAGTCAGGTCCGGATTCGAATCGATGAATCTAATTACCACTTCTACTTAGAAAACAAAACGTCAACAGCTTTCTCTCCTACCATCTTCTCATCTTTATCACAGGAAACTGTCTTGGACGTTGCACTTTGAAAACTGGAAATGGTTGCAGTGTGGGAAACTTCAAAATCTGAAACCATTTTTGTGAAGGCAACGCTTTGTTGCTCTAGCAAAGTACGAGATGATGTCTCGGCCTTTAGCTGATGCTGAAGAGCAGAATAAGATTTTGGTAGCTCCTCCAATTTTTGTTGGAGGTCGGCAGTTTTTGAATTTCGGTTCCAGCATCATCCATTGCCTCGTTGAGGGATTGTTTGAGAAGCTCAGTTCCTTGTTGTATAGCAAGGTCATGAGCTACTCTCTATGATTTTTTATAACAGTCTGACTTTCAGTATACTAATAATAAATTAAATTTTATTGAAATAAGTTTTAAATTAATTATTTCCTTTTTGTAAAATATACTAAACTCGAATAACATTAGAACAAACATAAAATATTTATATATTGTAAATTTTGTAAGCTGATGTACTTTTATTTTGACAACTGAAAATAAATGAACAAGTGAATGGATTTAACCATGTGAATTATTTTGTAGAAATGGCCAATGATAATATTTTATATTTAAGGAGTTAATATGAAATTTTATATAATGAAATGAATTTGAAATGAGTTAAAACGGTAATGATATCGAAATATATGTTTTGTACAATATATTGTAAATCAATTGAGTGAATGAATTTTTTTTTTTAAATCTCGAAGTATTAAGACATCATTGTATATCGAAGAATTTTAGAACCAATAATAAAATCTGGGAGAATAAAGTTCAATTAAAGAAGGGACTACGTGCAAAATCCAAACACCCTTAGCAATTAAACACTTCTCTCCCCATTTTCATTTGAATCCCTCACTCACTTCTCCTTTAGCCCTAATTTGTAAATTAAAATAGAGAAAAAAATCGATGAGGCTGATGTAACAAAGGGAAAAGAAGGTGACACTCGCTGGATGTGAGATGGAGAGGCGTGTGCGGTGAGGAGCACAGTGAAGCGTGTAACAAGGTAGGCGGAGCGGTTAATGCAGTGTCACCAGACGACGAATGGAGGCACGACGATCTAGATAGCATAATTTAGGTGAGTGAAATTGACATTTTTCTTTTTTAATTCTTATATGTGTGTGAGAGAGCGACGGCTGAGACACAAAATCCGACGTAACATATTTTATCATTAGATCTCGGTGTATTTAGACAACTAAGACATGCAGTACTAGAAAAAACAGTATATTCCAACGCCTCTGTTCCAATGGCCGCCAACGGCTATTCCAACGGCCCGTTAATTTTTTACGTGGCCGTTGGAAGCCGCTGGAATCCATTGGAAATAAGCCGTTTGCGGCCGTTGGTAGCCGTTGGAAATTTTCCTGAGATATCAACCCGAGACCAAACCTGCAATTTATTATCTCTTCCCCAAATAACATTTTCACCAAATTCCCCCATTCCACCACCTCCTAACCAGCTGCTGCCGCCCCCAAACACCATCCCAACAACCTCCGACGCCATCTAGAAGCTGCTCCGGCCAATCTCCACCCTTCTAGCTCTACAAATCGGTAAATTTCCTAAAGCTAATATTTAGGTTTTTTTAGATTTAGGGTTTAATTCGAATGTTGATTGATTCCTAATTGTTAGTGTATGCATATTACATTATGTTATCCCCTAATTGCAACTACTATAACATAATGAACAAGTTATTATAATTGATTGAAAATTTTGTAATTTAAGATATTGCATTAGTTAATGTTATTTGGTTATAAGTATATTAAACGTATGTGTGTGATAGAGTTTATTGCATTTGGAAGCCGTTAGAACAGATATTGCATTTGTGCGAACACGAGCTTTGTATTTGTGCGAACACGCGAATTGATTTAGTTTATAAATGAATTTTGTGTATAAATTTTGTGTATAAATGAATTTAATATTTTATGTAATAAAACGGTTAAATGTAAACCAATATTAATTAAACGAGTTATATATTCAAATTTAATATAAACAAATATTTAAATCCTTAGATATTATTCGGCCCCGTCTGACAAGTGTTGTATATGATCGTTTTAGGGATATTCGTTTTTTCCACAAAACGGACAACTCTATTCATATGATACATCATTTGTCGGATTTGTCCCAGTATTGGACAAGTTACAAACACTATAAAGTAATTATATTCCGTCAATCATATCACTTTAAACGGTTCACAAAATTTCGACGGCATTTCCTTTACGTTCCTTGTGTACACGCATTTGTGTACGATACAAGGAACACGGGGGAAATGCTGCCGAAATTTTGTGAATCGTTTAAAATGATATGATTTACGGAATATAATTACTATTGTGTTTGTAATGGGAAGTAGGATGACCGACCATCAAAGAAAGACACATAAGTGGCAATGAAACAATAGTTGCTTATTTAAAATAAAGTTTGTGAAATTAGCAGTTTTTGCGGCCGTTGGAAGCCGTTGGAAAATTTCCTGCAAAATATAAAATAAATGATTTATAACATTTTTACTCTATCATAGGTTTTCTAGTAGGGAAACATGGTCAATTACTTTAATGATCGGAGCTGGATGTATCAAAGAAGGGAAATTAGTGGTGCAATAAGCGAACATTTTCTAAAAGGGGTACAAGTGTTCATCGAATTTGCTATAAGTAATATTGGAAACAATGAAGAAATTCGTTGTCCGTGTAGTAGATGCAAATTGTTGAACTATTTAGAACCGAATATGGCTAAGGTTCATTTGCGCCAATTCGGTTTCGTATCCAATTATTTGCTATGGGATCGTCATGGAGAAATTGTAGCCCCTAATAATCAAGAACAGTCGGTGGAGGTCATCAACGAAGAAGGTAGTACGAATCTCATAGAACATATGGTCGAAGATGCAGCACGATCAATGTTCCCTACCGTTGTAATTGATAACGACGATGTTAACATCGAAGAGGAACCAAATGTTGGAGCTAAAAAAATATATGATTTATTGGATCATGCTAAAAAAACCCCTTTGGAATGGATGTTTAAGTGGCTCTCAATTATCGGTAACAGCAGAATACATTGCAATGAAATCAAAATACAACCTTACAGAAGCTGGATTTACGGCTGTTGTTCAAGCTACTAAACGTCATATGTCATCCGATAATTTAATGTGCGAAAATTATTATAAAGTGAAAAAACTTATGTCATCTTTCGGTTTGCCATATCAAAAAATAGATACATGTTTAAAGGGTTGCATGTTGTATTGGAAAGAAGACATCAATCTTAGAAATTGTAAAATATGTAATCAGAAAAGATACAAATCGAGGAAAAAGAAGGGAAAAGAAGTTCTGTACAAGCGTATGCATTATTTGCCCCTCACCCCTAGACTTCAACGATTATATGCATCATCTGTAACAGCGCATCATATGAGATGACACAGTGTGAGAACACCTCAAGAAGGTACGTTGACACACCCATCCGATGGAGAAGCATGGAAACATTTTGACAAGAAATATCCCGATTTCGCAGCGGAGAGCCTAAATGTTAGACTAGGTTTATGTACAGACGGCTTCTCACCATTTTCTCAGTTTGGTTCTAAATATTCATCTTGGCCTATAATAATCACACCTTACAATCTACCTCCGTGGATGTGTATGAAAACTCCATATATGTTTCTAACGATTGTCGTCCTTGGTCCTGATGATCCGACACAGGGCATTGATGCTTACTTACAACCGTTAATCGAAGAGTTGGAAATATTATGGTATGAAGGAGTTGAAACATACGACATATCAAAAAAGAAAAATTTTCGGATGTTCGCTTCTTTGTTATGGACTATTAGCGATTTTCCTGCATATGCAATGCTTTCGGGTTGGAGTACGGCCGGTCGTTTTGCTTGTCCTTATTGCATGGAAGAAACACGAGCATTTTCTTTGCCAAATGGAAAGAAAATTTCATGGTTTGATTGTCATCGATGTTTTCTTCATATTAATCACCCTTTTAGAAGAGACAAAAAAAACTTCATAGCTAATAGACATGAGACTCTACGACCACCAGCGGTATGGTCAAGCGAGGATATATATGAACTTGTAAAAGATTATCCAAAGATACACGAGACCGGACAACAAGAAAAAATTCAAGGTAAATCGACGTTTCATAATTGGTGCAAACAAAGTATATTCTGGGAATTTCCTTATTGGAAAAACCTATTAATCCGTCATAACATTGACGTGATGCATAACGAAAAAAACGTATTTGATAATGTGTTTTATACAGTTTTGAATGTGAAGGGCAAGACTAAGGACGATCTGAAATCTAGACGTGATATAAAGCAAATATGCAATCGTCCTGAGCTTCATATGACTCCCGACAATAAAAAACCCAAAGCATGCTATGAACTAGACAGCAACCAAGTTAAAGTACTGTTACAATGGGTGGAAGGATTACGATTTCCCGATGGAATTTCCTCTAATTTTCGTAGATGTGTCGACTATAAAAATGGGAGACTGAGTGGAATGAAAAGTCATGATTGTCATGTAATGATGGAAAATTTGTTACCCATCGCTTTCAAAGAATTGTTACCGGTAAAAGTTTGGACGGTAATAACAGAACTTAGTTTATTTTACAAGGAGCTTTGTTCAACTACGTTAAAAGTTGACCGTCTACTTAAACTTGAAGAAGAAATTCCTATACTGCTCTACAAACTGGAGAAAATATTTCCTTCAGGTTTCTTTAATGTAATGGAGCATTTACCTGTTCATCTTCCATATGAAGCACGTCTTCGAGGTCCTGTGCAATATGGATGGATGTATCCATTCGAAAGGTATGTTACTATATTGAGTATGCAAATGTTGATTTAAGTATAAATATAGTAGTTAATACTTAACCCAAATATTTTTTATTAGGTACATAAATCATTTAAAGAAAAAAGTGAGACAAAAAGCTCGAGTTGAAGGTTCTATTTGCAAATCATATATCGAAGAAGAAGCAATTCTTTCTTTTTCTCTCATTATTTTAAAGACCATGTGAACTTATCATTTGTAAGTGTTCCGCGTAATAACGATCAGGCCGTTGAACAAGATTCTTCTTCTGAATCAGTATTATCTATTTTTAAACAACATGGCCGACATGCTGGAAAATGTGAGAAAGTATGGCTAGATGATAAAGAATACCATGTAGCACACACATATATTCTTCTTAATTGTCCTGAAGTTGCACCATTTGTTAGGTAATTAGCACATTCCAAGTTTTGTTAAATTTAATACTACACGTGTGAATAAATAATAATGTAATATATCATGTTTGTGTTTACAGTATTTATGAATCACAAAATCCAGGCGGCGATTTAAGCAAAGATTTCAGTACTTGGTTTTCGAAATACGTTTCCGATCCCACAAATAATGTGCTCGATAAAGGACTGAAACATTTGGCGTTTGGACCGAAAAGAAAAGTTAATACGTATCCAATATTTTTTGTTAATGGATATAAATTCAACACCAAAGAATACGGTGCTGAAAAATTAACAAACAATACTGGTGTATTTGTTAAAGGCAGTGATGACCCTAATAATCATATAAATGATTTTTATGGCGTGTTAACTCAGATATTGCAGTTGACATATTTTACAAGACCCATGGAGGATGTTTATTTGTTTAGATGCAACTGGTTTAGCAATGTTCCAGGTTCTGGTATTAACGTGCATCCACAATATAATCTTATAGAAATTAAACATACCTCGCGTTATCAAAAGTACGACCCATTTATACTAGCCAAACAAGCCCTACAAGCTTATTATGCCCCTTATCCATCTCTAAAAAGGGATAAAGCAAATTGGTCTGTGGTTTTTAAAACCAAAGCAAGATTTACGTTCGATGGACAAAATATTCCAGACGAACAAGTCTATCAAGCAGATCTGGAGGAAAATGCTGAAATAGCAATTATAGACGATCAAACTGATTTTGGACCTTTAAATGATGAGACAAATGTATTAGTCGAAGCATTTGAGAGTGTAGAGGAAAACGACATAGAGCACGAAACCGAGTCTGAATCAGAAAACGATGAGGACGACTGAGTAATATCCGGTAATTTTTAAAAGTATTCACATTACATTGATCTCTGATTAATAATGCATTTATCCAATTTATACAATTTTAATGACAATAAGTGTTACATTTTTTAATGGTTTATCATATCATGATTATTATGAATTGTATATGTATGTATATATGGCAGGTATATATATTATGTCCGGTTCTGGTTCTGGTTCTGGGTCTCGGCGACGTGGCTCTTCACGTCATATTGGAGAGGGTAGTGGTGAGCAACAAGCTCGGCCACTTGTTTACTTGCAGCCTAAGGCTGATGAGACGTAAGTATCATAATTAGCAAGCATAGCATTTTAATTTTTTAATTGTACATGATATATCTATAATTGCCTAAAGTTCAATTTTATATTTAACGCAGTGGATTTGAGTTGGAGCCATCCAAAGTGGTTCTGAACATTTCGAAGCAGGCGTACATGGCTAGGATGACCGATTGCTAGCCCAAGTGGGGCAAAATCCCCGACGACGTGAGAGAGACGATTTGGCAAGATTTTCTGGTAAGTTTATACCGCTTTACAAGATGATTAATTAAATACAAATAAATAATTAGTAATATTTTCTCATTGTACAGGGCGCCATAGATTTGCAAGAGCCTGACGTCAATTTAGTTCAGCGACACTGGAACTCCAGGATCGCGAAGAACTATAGGGAGACTATGTCGGAGACTAAAAAAGTAGGAAAGAAGTCCAAATGGACGAGCGCGACTGTATGGGAGAAGTGGGTTGAGTGGTGGAACTCTGAGGAGTTCAAGGTAAATCTACAATAAATCTCAGCAATTTTTTACCGTTTAATAAATAATTAATCATTGTAAATTTGCAGGAGGAGTCAGGTAGGAACTCGGCAAACAGGAGCAGGAATCCTGTATCACACCGTGGAGGCTCCAAATCTTTCCAGCATCACCGCGAAGATTTGGTAAATTTATCTATTATCACATTTGTATATTGATCAGTTCAGTAATTAGTTATGTATAGTTAAATTATTCAAATTATCAATTGCAGGAACGTGCTCGTGGAGGCTCTGTTGGCTTAGTGGACGTGTTGCTCACACCCACGCGTCTAGGCAAGTAGATGAGGCTGGCAATATCATATATCAGTGGGGTGATCAAGATACGGCGACCGAGGCATATGTATGCATTTTTAAATTTCTAATACTTACACCGATAAGTTTATTAATTTCTAACTATGCAAAATAATTACATGCTACTATTTTTCAACTGAAATTGTTTTTTTTTCATTATAGTCGAGGTTGCAGGAGGCACAGGCTAATGCGCTTCAGCAGTCAGATCGTGATGCGCTGACATAGGAGGAGCAGGATAACATTTTTACCGCTGTTATGGATCCAGCGCAACGGAGTAGACGATTTGGCTTCGGGAACCTAACGGTAATTAATCCTTTTACATATTTACAAAAAATCAGCGTTTAGATATATAATGTTATAATATTTTATATGCTGAGACAACCCTTTTGCTATTATTTCTATTTGCGGGCTCGACGGGCTCGACAAGCTCAAAAAGACCAAGACAAAGATGAAATCAAGGAGCTTAGAGCTATGGTTGAGCAGCTACGAAAGGAGAATCGTCTACGAGCCATCCAGGTGGAGCAGCTGGATCAAAAGCTTGCGCAGTATTTGCAGAATCATGGTACCCTTCCTTCGTCGTCTGGTGCTTCGGGAGGCGACGAGGATCCTTGAGGAGGTATGTTTTTGAGTATTTGTGTTTGAACAATGTATATATTGACTTGGAGATGTTTTGATGTTGATGGTGATGTTGTATATATTGGTACGGAGTGGGTGAGAAATATTTTGATGGCATGTACATGGTACATTGACATTTGTTGATGATATGTACGTTGATGGTATATTTTGTGATGTTTAATCGGTTTGATTTGTTTATATTGGTGTTTTATTGATTTATGTGTGTTGTTTGTATTGATATTGATATATATGTGTGGAATTGATTGGAAATGGAATGGATTGGAAATGGTGTGGGTGGAAGGTTAATAGGTCTGCTGTTATACAGTAAAATAAACTCAGTATTTCCAACGGCTTCCAATGGCTTATTGACCATTTTATTGTAACGGTTTCTAACGGATTCCAACGGCTCCAAGCCGTTAGCGGCCGTTGGAAATGCCGTTGGAAATGGTCCGTTGGATCCGTTGGAAAGCATTGAAAGGCGTGGGATTTATTCCAACGGCCGCCAACGGCTAGGAGCCGTTGGAATAGCCATTTTATCTTGTAGTGAAGGGTTTTAACTTAGAGGAAAATCCAACGGTTTGGATTTGTTATATCGCCAATCCCAATAAAATATGTGTATGTGTGTGTATATGCATACATTCGTATGTATGCATGTATATTAGATACATGGTTATGTGGCATGTTATGGTTTTGAATGCATAGTGGAAAATTATTTTATTAAATTTGTCGAACTATTATATAATTCTATGAGAATAATAATAATAATATTCAAAACAATATATATATACACACACACATACTTATATATAAATGAAATTTAATCCTATTGAAATATTTTAAGATAACCAAATGGATTATTGAAATGCATGTTTAGATGATGAAAATTATTGTACAAACATTTGTTGAATGGATTGGTTGGATATTGGTATGTATTTTCCAATTAAAATTGTTATTGAATCGATTTGTTCGAAAATGTAAGTGTGTATATAAGGATAAAAATTCATTCAATTATATAATTATTTTCTACCTATGTGAGATTTCTCAAATAACAGTGTTGTATAATGATTATCAATTATAGTAAGACTGGATAATATTATTTTCTCCTATTGTTAAAATTCTAGTTATATTTTCTTGTAACACTCAATTCGATGTTAAAATGATATATATTAGTTGTTTATGTCTTGCTATTTTATGATATTTCCATATATCATTTGTATTTGATACAATATATTTGTATATCGCATATATCCAAATAATTAAAGTGAATATTTCCAAATATCACTTAATTGTTAAATATCAATATTATTTTTGATATTTTTAAGTATAATGAAATTCGAATTTATTTTTGACTAAATCTGTCGGGAATAGTACTATTTCTATTTGATTTACAAATCTAATTTTAACAATTCCCACATGTTTTAACAAGTATTTGAGTTAAATTGGTTAAGTATTCAAAAGTTATTTTACTTTAGGGTACTTTTGGCACAGGTCCTTTTTAAGGTTCAAAATACACAAAAAGTCCTTCACTAAATTTCAGTGTAAATTAGGTCCCTGTTTTTTATTCACGATTATTGTAGAGCATGATGCAACTTTTCATAAAAGTTGTTTACATTTCCGCAACTTTTCTGTACACTGTGAACATAGTGTATGAAAGTTGTTGAAATATCATCACTTATTTATAAAAGTTGTTGACATTTCCGCAACTTTTCTGTACACTGTGAACACAGTGTATGAAAGTTGCTGAAATATCATCACTTATTTATAAAAGTTGCTGACATTTCAGCAACATTTATGTACACTGTGAACACAGTGTATGAAAGTTGCTGAAATATCAGCACTTATTTATAAAAGTTGCTGACATTTCAGCAATAATTTTTCTTTGTTTTTAGAAAATAGGGACCGGATTTACAATGAAACTTTGACAGGGAAAGTTGCTGAAATATCAGCACTTATTTATAAAAGTTGCTGACATTTCAGCAATAATTTTTCTTTGTTTCTAGAAAATAGGGACCGGATTTACAATGAAACTTTGATAGGGATCCGCTTTATAATATGAAAGTATGATAGGGATGTCTCCCTAATTTCTACTTTATTTTATCTATAAATATATTTTAATTACAATATTTGTTTAACTGCGAACTTATTTTAAAATTCGAGTTAAAACTTATTGTTTACTTCTATTTTAATACGAAGAAAGAATATATAATATTTTTTACATAGTGAAATAATATATTTTTCTTATGTACAATATCATACAAAATAATTAATATTTTGGTTAAAAAGGAAAAAAAATTGTATAATAGTTAACACTTCATGTGAATTTGATCAAAAATTGTTTGTTAACATATGTGAAGTTGTGAAAATAAGAATAAATAATAAATGTATAATTAAATGGTTATGGGACATTTAATTTACATTGATTGTTTATTAATTTTAAACTCCAACAATATCAATATTGCATTGCTAATGGTATGGGACATTAGCATCTTATTATTTGTATTGAAGAGTTATTATAACCTTTTAAATAAAAGATATTTGGTGCAAATTACAAAGGTAAAGCGGATTGTTAATTTTTCGCTAATTGAGATTTAATGGTGTGTGTGTGTTTGAAATCTTTAAAGTGATCATATTTTCATATATCACTAATTATAGATAATATATCAGCAATATTTTTAAATATCGTGAACTTTGTGAAATACAAATGATATTATTGTACATCATTTAATTTGAGATAATTAATATATTGATATTCTCAAGTATCATTAATTGAAATATTAAAATGACATTATCGAATATGATTTAATTTGAGATAATAAAAATTGTGATATTTTCATATATCACTTGAATTAGAATTTTAAAATGATATTTTCTTATATCATTTAAGAAATACTATGATATTTTCATATATCATTTATGTTGAAACAAATTTTTATATATCATATTTACAAATGTTGAAATAAAAAATTTGATATTTTCTACTATCACTTAATTGATAGAATTTCTACTGAATTTTTATGAAATAAATAATTACTTTACGGGTAAATAAGACTTGTATACCGATGAGCTAATTCATTATCGTTAGCTAACTAATTTGGGATCGCGACCTGAATCGATGATGACCAGCCCATATTGTCATAGTCTACGACCTACTATTTAGCTAGTGGTGTTTTCTAGCACCACGTTTGATCCTTGCGAATACACTTGAAAAGCATGGTGGTGGTATGCATCTTCTTTTTATATGTCAGGGATGTTTCTACTACATCTCTTGATGGGGAGTCTGATATGTATAACATACAGGTCGTATGGTGATGTGAGTTAAGATTAACTTATAATATTAAGGTTCAATACACATTGAACATTAATATTATAAGATATTAAATATTTCTCTTTTGGGAGTTACAGTTAATTTATAGTATAAATTTTCAATGTACGTTGAACATTAATATTATAAAATTAGAAATAGCTCTCTTTTTAGTTATCCCGATACTTGACCCATCGGATTCGTCTCATTACCCTGACTATAGTAATTATTTAAGTGTTCTATATACTGATTTGTTCGGGGATTGATTTGTTAAATTAAATGTCTATACGATATCCACTTGTGCATATGGATTCAAACACACACACATATATAAATATATAAACGTGTGTGTATATATGTATATATGTAACACTTAACAATTCGTTCTACTTTATCACTTTTGGACAAGATAATCACCATTATGTGATTTATATTTGTCTTCTAATTTATTTTTATATCTCATATGATATGTAGTCTTATACATGTACGTTTATTATTATACTCTTATGCTTTCTCTTACACTAGACTGTCTAGTCTGATCCACGTTTTATATTTATTGATAATTCTCGAGTCAGTCTGTCGATTTTAACTGATTTGGTTACTTACCTTAGAAGATTACAGATGCTTAGCAAGAGATCCTTTTTGATATACTTCTTAACTTTTAGTCTGTCTAGTACCATTCATGATGAATTCTTTATATGCTCATGTACATTTTGTAAGCTGATGTACTTTTAGTCTGTCTAGTACCATTCATGATGAATTCTTTATATGCTCATGTACATTTTGTAAGCTGATGCATAGACTATGTATGATTTATATTTGTTATACATACTAGTATTGTATATCTTGTATTTAGCTAGCCTATTGGATTATACTTTTTTTTTTTTTTTTTTTTGTGTATTGTTCTGTTTTGGGAAAAGTCCATGTACTATTATTTTGTGCCGATACTAAACATGAATTTGTCATATTTTATTATATTGTGTTTAGTGTTTGCCCAGGCAGGAGAATAGATATATGGAATCACTCACCCATCATCTCATGCTCCGTGATTGCGGATAGTTTTTACTCTTCGTTGGCATGGGTATAAAGGCAAGTGTTACATTTTTCTAAGTATTATACATATTTACACATACACACCGACATACACTTATATGTAATTTAATAGAAGATTAACCTCGGTGGAATCCTTCAAGTTCCGAGAGGCCAACGATCGAACATCGTTTATTAACGAAAGTGATGTATTTTTCAGAAAACTTGAGGCGACCATGGAAGATATATTTTCCATGCCGGAAGTATAGAACTCATCCTTCCCCGTAATATCCAAGAAACAGAAATGCATCTCCAGCTTTATTATAACGCCTGAAGGTGAAGGAGCATCAGGAGTGATTTTGGTAGAAACCACTAGCGGAGAAAAATTAAAGAGGTGGAAGGGGAGATCTGGATATAAGCCTCCTTCTGCGGTTGAATTCTTGGATGTTTATTATTTTTGGATTTACCCAAAGTAGGAGTTTCAACACCGTGTTTAGTTGAAGTTGTAGCTTCGGATATTTTGGGAGCTTCAGGGTTTAAACCCCCAACATGAGTCATTTCTTTTAATTTTGCTGACAATAAGGCAGCCTATAGAAACACCCATTGTTAAAACACAATAAAAGTAAGTCGGATAAAAAAATAAATTCAATGCAAGTATTATAAAATGCTAAAAACAAAATTAAAAATTAAATAAATAGGAAAACTATGTAAATCCTGACGATAGCTATAGGAAACATAAGTTTGAGGTATACCCTCGGGGCAGGAGTTGATGAAGTTTTGGGGCAATATAAAGGCCATTTGCAGTTTTCATAAAAGTGAGGAAGAAGAGGGAAAGCAGTGATATGTATTATCTAAACCATAGATCAAAGATTAAAATCCTACCATTAAAAGAAATGATGAAAACAAAAACATGTTTTTATATTAATCAAACCTTTTGTACAGGAAAAGGGAAAGCCAAGTTGAAAACTGACCAGTGGTTGGTAAATCCGTCCGGTATATATACAACCCTTGCCAAAAGCTGAAAACATCTTCAGCAAAAGTAAACTTGGATAGGGGACATGTGTTACGCCTTATTTTACCAAGGGTCTATTTCGTCCTTTTGGTATTATAAACAGTACAAGTAAAACATTTCTTAGCCCTATAACAAGCTAAAAGAAGTGTTTTATTCTTGTTGCCGAGATACCAAAGGGATACACATACTGAGATATGCATATGATTATATATGATAATATGCTACAAAAACATTGAAATGATCGTTGGCCTAAAGGTGTAAATAGCAAAAGGATGTTGTTTGTTTTCTCTACTTTAAGTTGTGCTAACTATATGAAACCAAGTACAGTGTACAAATACCGATAGTCAAAGACCATGTTTAACATAAAGCTTTATTTATTGAAAGTCACATACACTAAGCCAAATATCAAAGAAAGGTCAAGCTAAAAAAATGTGTTTTCCATGCATGCGGCAGCAATATTTTGATACCAGAAAATCTTCATCATCCAAATACGTCATGTGTCTATATAACGAGATATAGGCATAAACATGTTATACATCATCAATTTGCATGCACAGGAGCAAATATGTTGGATGAATGTCAGATATCAGCAATCCAATTGCGAACTTTAATCTGGTGTACCACAACATCAGTTCACACCCATTTCAAATTTCTATAAATAGCTAGGCGTTGATCCCACAATAATTATCAAGCAATAAATTAGAAGCTAAAATACGAATCAAATATTCTTTCCTAGATCAAGTTCCTGTACAAACTAATTAATAGCTTCCCACCTCAGTTTGTAATCTTCAGAAATAACTTTAAAGAAGAAATGCACCAAAGTGAATGTAGAGGTTGTTTCCGAACCATTATAAACTGTTTTTCCCCTTTTTTGAGCTTGGTACTTATTAGAGGGTGGAGGTAACCTACCGGCACCACATGTCTAAGGTGGTATACACATACTATAATTAAGTCTAAATATGTCCAAGGTTTGAATCACACTACGCCCGTGCACTAAGAACCTCTATTTGAGTGCCTTACCACTTGGACGTGGTCTTGGACTTAAACTCTAATGTTTTCTTTACTATTTAAGCATTTACTCTATTTTCCATCATTTACTATTGTTTCAGCACAAACTGCTTTAATGTTAATCCAAAACCTGAAGATCTCTCACTAAAGTCTAGCTTTCGGTTGTTGGTTGTTACTATAGCCAAAACTATACCAACAAGAGTAATACACATCCTCTTTTGATTCTTCCTCTCTTACTTCTTCTTTTCCCAAAAAAAAAAACAAAACAAAACAAAAAAACTCGCTCAAAAATTAATAATATTTTTACTAACATGAACTTTGTAATTTTATTTCTTCTAACGAGCTCGTGAAGTCTAGAGATGGGCCATGACCACCACTTGCCCTTCCTCTAACTCCATCCATGCTGTATATTTTTTTTTTTTTTTTGCACATGGCTCATTGATGCCAATAAGTATCGATCTCGAGATCGAACTCGTGATATTTAATCTCGTAGCCTAAACTACCAACCAACCGAGTCTGTGAAAATAAAGTAGACTTAGTTGATTAACACATGCAATGATAACAATATATTAAACATCAATTCTCAAATAACGTCCACATGTTAACATCTGTATGATCTTGGCATCTTTCAAAGGCAAATCTTCATGCCTCAAACATATGGATTCGCAGGTAAATTTATATATAGTACATATTTACTTGTTGAAACTCGAGAAAAATGCAACATGATTTATGGAATCAAAAATTGATGAAACTCAAGCATAGCATATACGGATTAAAAGTTGGATCCATACCTTTTTCTAATTGTTCAAGGTACCATGTAAGTAGCTCTTCACCACAAACAGCTCCTTCAGACATTGGTGTCACATTCCCATCTTCCCCAATGCTTTCCATCTTTCCCCGCACTATAAATACCATTTATCAACTGGTCCACCTTTGTAGAGTATATCATTCCTTGTATGTATAATGTTTGCCTTAGCTTTTCAAAGATGGCATCTAACATGGGTTCATCCATCAGTTCAAAAATCCGTACCTAAAAGTTGGGATGCTATACAGTTACAAACACAAATATGTACTAATTTAGTTTATCCTAAAATGAAAGAACATTTTTATTTCCAAACTATGCCAGTTTTACATTGGGTGCCACAAGTTAAAGTTTTTATTTCTACGAGCTCATGCACTAATGTATGAATAAAATCAGAAAATGACTGCCTCTAGAGGTAAAATATTGATTGCAACGCTAAGGTCATAAGTAAAAGGTATAGACTATTGATAAAAATATAAATAATTTTAGCAAGATGTATACTAACGATCAAATCTCAGTACCCTGAGACCCTGGATTTAGAATAGAGGACAAAGTTACACAATTTAATAACAATCAAATGCTATCGATGCCAAAACTGAAGTGCTACACATATATAATCTATTGTGCATGCTTCTAAAAAGACAACAAACACATGCTTTCTTGAGAAATTGGAAAGAATGCCGGCGTATATCTCTTTGGATATCCTCTGGTAAATTCTTTAAAAATTAATTCTTCTTCATCTGTACCTTGAGAAGCAGACCATTTAAACCTTTCTGCTCGCCTTACTTTTTTACAGCAAGTGCAAGTTAACAAAGAATGAGATTAGTTAAAGTAAGTAGTAGAGAATCAAAAACTTATGCGTTCATGGAAGGAAAATACATGAATTACAATGACATGCCAACGAGATAGGAATAGTTGGTTCTTCCACGATAGAAGATAAAACATGTAAACTAACCTCCTTAATTCTTGTGGTAGACGTCTATGACTCATCCACTTCTCAACATCTCACCTCCTTAGTTTCATATCCAATCGCCTTACGAGAACAAAATTAAAATTATACAGAATTAAGCGATGCACTTTTTGTGCTAATATAATTATTTTAATTCATTCACAAGTTTCAAAAACTATAAGAGCAAACACTTCCAGGACGAATCAAGAAACTACATATATAAGTAGAAAGGGATAGCTTAACTATGTTAGCAATTTTTCAAGTTGAAGATTAATTGAATAGCAAGTGTGAAATGAGAGATTGATTTTTAAAGGAGAAAGTTGTACTTTATTACAAACTTTTGCTTACAATTTTTTGCTTGCTTACAATTGAGATACACTACTCCTATTTATAGTAATTCACATCTCAAATGAACGGTGGAGATGTGTTTGATCCTACGGTATACAACTATTCTCTAGAGTTTTCTATAACTTTCATACAAAATATCTTTAGATAAGAAAACTCTAGATTCTAGTTATTTTATTACAATTTGAGAATGGAAAATTCTAGAGTCTCTTCTACCATGACAACATATATCTAGATAATTCTATCTAGATGTTTCTTTCTAACTTTCTCTAGAATTCTCTTTTAGCTTTACTTCTTTATTTGTGGCCCAAATTAAGTCTAATAATCTAGCCAAAGTCAAGTTTAATTTTCAATATCCTCCCGTAAACTTGACTTTGTCACTCCAAGCATCTTCCGTAGTCTTTGAAAGTCTTCATTCTTTAATGCCTTTGTAAAAATGTCTGCTACTTGCTCTTTTGAGTTAATAAACTTTGCTTGTACTTCCTTTTTTGCAATCCGCTCTCGAATAAAGTGATAACGTGTATCGATGTGTGAACTTCGTTCATGGAAGACGGGATTCTTGGCTAGAGCGATAGCTGACTTATTATCCATGTAAATTTCTGTTGCATTGTGTTGTGGTATATGCAACTCCATCAATAGATCTCGAAGCCAAATAGCATGACGAACACAAGTTGAAGCAGCAACATACTCAGCTTCACAAGTGGAAAACGTCACAATTGGTTGCTTTTTTGAGCTCCAGGTGAAGGCTGTATCTCTCATGAAGAAGACAAATCCAGTCGTACTGTTACGATCATCAACATCTCCAGCCCAATCGCTGTCACTGTAACCAATCAACTTGAAATTATTAGAACTTGAGTATAACAAACCAAAATCAATGGTACCTTTGATGTATCGAAGAATCCTTTTTGCAGTCTTCAAGTGTGATGTTGTAGGAGCTTCCATATAGCGGTTAATGAGTCCAACACCATAAAGTATATCGGGTCTTGTGCATGTGAAGTATCTTAAGCTACCAACCAAACTCTTGAATAATGTGGGGTCTACATCTTCTTCTTTGGTATATTTTGAGAGCTTTGTTCCACATTCTATTGGGGTATTAACTGGTTTACTTCCATCCATCTTAAATTTCTTCAATATTTCCTTTGCATATGCTTCTTGTGAAATAAATATGCCGTGCTCGCTTTGAATCACTTGGATACCAAGATAATATGACATGAGTCCAATATCGGTCATCTCAAACTCTAAACTCATCTCCTTCTTAAAATCTTCAAATGCTTTTGGATTATTTCCGATAAAGATTAAGTCATCCACATACAAACATGCAATCAAGATATCTCCACTTTGATTTGTTTTTATGTAAAGAGCGTGTTCATGGGGGCATTTTATAAAGTTATTTTCTAGAAAATATTTATCAATTCTAGTATTCCATGCTCTAGGGGCTTGTTTCAAACCATAAAGTGTTTTTTTTCAATTTTAAAACTTTATCTTCACGTCCTTTAATTTTATAACCAAGTGGCTGCTCCAAATAAACTTCTTCTTCTATAGTACCATTCAAGAAAGCCGATTTCATATCCATTTGATATATTTTCCATTTGTTTTGAGCCGCTAAAGAAATTAATAATCTTATAGTTTCTAAACGGGCAACAAGAGCAAATACCTCGTCATAATCTATACCTGCTCTTTGCTTGTATCCTTTGGCTACCAATCTAGCTTTGTACCTTTCAACTTCTCCTTTAGCATTCTTCTTTACTTTGTATACCCATTTTACTCTAATAGCTTTGTATCCTTTAGGTAAATCAGCCATCTCCCATGTATCATTTTTCACAATAGCTTTGATTTCTTCATCCATAGCACTCCTCCATCTTTTGTCTTGTTTTGCTTCTTCGAAATCTATTGGCTCACAATTTGCAAAAAGACAAAATAAAGTAATATTATGACAAAGTGATGTTACCTCGTATAGTTCTTGTAAAGATCTCATGCGCGGCATCCTTTCACTTGAGCTTTCTTCTTGTGGAGTTTCTTGATGAGTGCTTGATGGAGATGACGGTGTTGGACTAGTCGACTCTTCTTGCACATCATTGCTTTCTTCTTCTTCGTAAAAGGGAAGGAAATTATACTCAACTTCTTGTGTGCTCCAATCCAAGTGTTTTCTTCATCAAACTCCACATCTCGACTAACAACAACTTTTCCATTTATAGGATTATATAACTTATACCCTTTTGACCTTGAGTCATAGCCAATGAATATATATCTTTCACTTTTATCATCCAATTTGGAACGCCTTTGATCCGGCACATGGGCATATGCTAGGCTTCCAAATACTCTCAAATATGTTATACATGGTTTTCTTCCACACCAAGCTTCTTCGGGGGTTTTGTTCCACACACTTCGAGTTGGAGAGCGATTAGCTAAATACACTGCACATTCAACGGCTTCGGCCCAAAATTCTTTTGGAATTCTCTTACTTTTCAGCATACTCCGGGCTATATTAAGTAGAGATCTATTCTTCCTTTCTACGACCCCGTTTTGTTGTGGAGTATACGGGACGGTTAAGGGATGGTGAATTCTATTTTCTTCACAAAATTTCTCAAATTCTTTAGAGGTAAATTCTCCACCTCGGTCGGACCTCATGGCTTTTATCTTATAACCACTTTCATTTTCTACAAAAGCTTTAAATTTCTTAAAGGCATCAAATACATCGGACTTTTGTTTAAGGAAATAGGCCCGAGTTTTTCTACTATAATCATCAATAAACAAAGCAAAGTAATTACTTTTTCCAAGTGAGCACGATTTTATTGGACCACAAATATCGGTGTGAATTAACTATAGTGGTTCTTTAGCCCTTGTGTTGGATTCTTTTGGAAAACTTTTCCTTGGTTGTTTTCCAAATAAGCATCCTTCACATAGTTGATTCATATGATCGATTCATGGTAAACCTTTCACCATGTTTTTATTCTTTAACAACTTTAAACCCCCAAAATTAAGATGTCCAAATCTTAAGTGCCAAAGGCATGATGAATCTTTATAGCATGCTTTTAAACATTTGGCAATATTATTTGAAATATGGAGTGGAAACATTCTATTTTTTGACATTTCTACTTTAACAACCAGATTTCCTTTAGCATCTTTCATGAGAAGGCTATGATCTTTCATATGAATGTCGTATCCTTTTTCTAAAAGTTGACCCAAGCTTAGAATGTTACTTCTCATATTAGGCACATAATATACGTTAGAGATAAAATCATGTTTTCCATTTTTTAAGCAAATTGATATTTTTCCTTTTCCCTTAACTGGAATTTTAGATTCATCACCAAAATAAATGTTTCCACTTACTGATTCATCAAGCTCCGTGAACATGTTCCTTCTTCCACACATATGATTGCTAGCCCCTGTATCCAAATATCATGTATTGTTATCACCACATGCATCTCCCTTTTGTGCCAAAAGTAGTGTAGAATATTCTTCCTCTTCTTTAGCAAAGTTAGATCTCTCTAGAACTTTATTAGAAGTAGATCTACATTCGGAAGCAAAATGCCCAAATTTATCACAATTATAACACTTAATTTGTGTTTTATCATACCTTGGTCTTCCATTTTGTTTCATGTTTCCTCCTCTTCCTCGACCTCTTGTAGCATATGCGTTTTGGCTTCTCTCCTCTTTATTGAAAAAATTGTATCCACCTCTTCCACAGCTTTGACCTCGACCTCTTCCTCTTTGGCTATGACTTCTTATATTTCTAAATGTTTCATTCTCGTTTAAGGTGAGTTTGGTTTGAAGAGCTTGCTCCAATGGCTCTTCTTTAACCCTTTTCTTTAATTTTTCTTCATGGGCTTGAAGTGATCCCATGAGTTGATCAACGGTCATGGATTCTAGATCTTTAGATTCTTCAATAGCTACAACTATGTAATCGAATTTTGAATCTAAAGATCGTAGAATTTTCTCGACCACTCTAGAGTCCTCCAATTTTTCACCATATCTTTTCATTTGATTTACTAATGTCAAAAATCGTGAAAAATAATCATCAATCGATTCGGTTGATTTCATATGTAAAGCTTCAAACACACCTCGCATAGTTTGTAGTCTTATCTTCTTCACTTTATCGATGCCTTTGAATGCATTCTCCAAAATCTCCCATGCTTCCTTACTACTTTGCGCACTTGCTACCTTCTCAAACATAGATTCATCCAAGCCTTGATGAATGAGAGTAAGAGCCTTACGATCCTTCTTTCTTGAATCCTTCAAATTATCCCTTTGAGTTTGGGATAAAGTGGTGATACCGACGGGTTCAATATATCCATTTTCAACAATATCACACACATCTTGTGAACCGAGCAACGTCTTCATGCGAATACTCCAATTATCATAGTACTCCTTCTTTAGCAATGGAACTTGAAATGGTGTCATGCCGCTTGCCATATTTTCTTGACTAAGAACCTTGCTCTGATACCAATGTTAGCAATTTTTCAAGTTGAAGATTAATTGGATAGCAAGTGTGAAATGAGAGATTGATTTTTAAAGGAGAAAGTTGTACTTTATTACAAACTTTTGCTTACAATTTTTTGCTTGCTTACAATTGAGATACACCACTCCTATTTATAGTAATTCACATCTCAAATGAATGGTGGAGATGTGTTTGATCCTACGGTATACAACTATTCTCTAGAGTTTTCTATAACTTTCATACAAAATATCTTTAGATAAGAAAACTCTAGATTCTAGTTATTTTATTACAATTTGAGAATGAAAAATTCTAGAGCCTCTTCTACCATGACAACATATATCTAGATAATTCTATCTAGATGTTTCTTTCTAACTTTCTCTAGAATTTTCTTTTAGCTTTACTTCTTTATTTGTGGCCCAAATTAAGTCCAATAATCTAGCCCAAAGTCAAGTTTAATTTTCAACAAACTATGCCCATATTATTGTCAATCATATTCAATGAAATTTCAAGACATCTAATACTGATATCATATATATATATATATAATATGCTATCCATCAGTTTTTGAAGAGAATTTACAACACATTACCTCAGATATAACATTCATCACATTTACATTATTTTATATATACAATACCCACATTCATATCTTAATAACTTCAAAATATAACCACGATGCCTTGAATTTATAAACGCAGTAATTGATACACCAAATCTGAGCCACCAACAAAGAACGGTAAATACATTTATTAGTCCATACCTACCGTTCTTTTGAGTGCAAAAGGTATGTCTTGTAGTGAAAATATTCATTTGTTTCACTAATGCGGAATAATCTAATGTCAAGATCTAGATTTGCCGATTGAAAACCTCTCAATCCAATAGCAATTATTAACTGTTCAATGGTAAATAAACAAAACAGAAAATAAAGAGAGATGATAAAATTTAACGTGGTTCGATCTAATTGACCTACGTCCACGGACCCAACAGCTCACTATAATTTGAAGAGAGCACAAGAGATTTTTTTATTACAAGGTCATAGCTGTCAAAGTGGAGCAATCAACACTTTGGCAGTTATGATCTTGTAATAAGAAAATCTCTTGTGCTCTCTTCAAATTATAGGTAGTTGTTGGGTCCGTGGACGTAGGTCAATTAGACCGAACCACGTTAAATTTTATCGTCTTCCTTTATTTTCTATTTTGTTTATTTATCGTTGAGCAATAAATAATTGTTATTGGATTGAGAGGTGTTCAATCGGCAAATCTAGATCTTGTCGGTAGATTATTCCGCATTAGTGAAAAAACGAATTTTTTCACCTCAGATTGGTATCAGAGCTAGTCGATTTGTTTTAGATTTGAGCATCTATGACTTCAGGGAAGATGGGTAGATCCGGTAGTAATTACGATGTTACTAGTTTTGATGGAAAAGGAGATTTTGGCACATAGAAGATGAAGATGGAGGTCGTACTAAAAAAGAAAAAGACTTCTAAGATTATTTCTAAGCCGGATAAACTGAAAGATTTAGAGAGGAATGTTTTGAAAGAGATGAAAGAAGAAGCTCTTACAACCATCCAATTGAGTCTTTCAGATGAAGTTCTAAGAGAATTCTCTTAGAAGAAAACGACGAAGGAATTATGGGATGCATATCAACACAAGTCTCTCAATAATCGGATTATTCTTCAGCAACAACTCTGTTCGTTTAAGATGAAGCATTGAACCGATCTTATGGAGCATGTGGATGTTTTATCCACTTTTATTATGAACCTGAAGGCAGCAGAAGTTTTTTTGTTGTTTTTTTGAAATGGTACTTTATATACAACAAATCACCATGACAACATATCACATGTCAATAAATGTTCGAATCACGCTACGCAAGTTTCGAACTTATGACCTCTCACACCAAAGCCAATCTGACGTAAAGGCTGGTTTTCATAATGAAGTGTTGAAAGGTAGATTGGCAAGCACTAACTTGGATAGTGATACAGAGGGCTATATGTACAAAGAGGTGGAAGTCAAAGTAAGTCAAATAATGGTGGAGGTCGAAGTAATTCAAGGTCTCAATCTAGGGTCCAAAGCGATTGACTTGTCATTATTGTAAGAAGTCAGGACACTTTATAGCTAAATGTCCCAAGATCAAAGGAAGAAGAAAAGACCCAAAGCAAGCTTCAGCATCTACTGCAGAGAAATCAGATATAGAGAGTAATACCGATGTATTTACAGCTTCTGACTCTTCAGGGAAGAGCAGCTTATAACTGATTGATTCTGACGCATCCTATCATATGACACCCGATAGGAACTGTTTTTCCACTTATCGTAAGATTGATGGAGGAGAAGTTTTGATAGGCAATGATGCTTCTTGCGGTATGGTTGGTGTTGGTAGCATGAAGGTCAGAATGGTAACAAGGTTTGAATGCTCTTCCTAAAGTAGCTGCAGTGTGTCTTAGTGTATTTCTATTCACAGAACTTTTCCTCTCTTTTTTCTTTCTTCGGCCAACCAACTCTCGATTGACCATTACTTGCATCTGATGGTAGCAAACTTTATATATATATATATATATATATATATATATATTGCTAATTCTCTATTTTTTACCAACCTGAAAATAATAGTATTCTCTCTGTTTCCTTTTTTCCTGTTTTATTTTCTCATTTTCAGTTTTACAATCATGTCTTGGGGTTTATTAATAGGGATTCTATATTAATTTTTAAACTTATATGATATGGTTGCTTTATTAATAGGGATTCCATCATACATACAACAATGAGATAATATTTGCACATTATGGCATTGCCAATAATGGCTTATTCACCCCCACAGTCAAGTGTGGTTTGTTCAAAAACAACAAGTGGCTTGTTCAAAAGCCACATGGATCGACCATTAAAACAGTATGTTATATTAAAACGACATAGTATATGTTGTATGTCGTTTTAATGCAAGCATTAAAAAAACATAAACTATGCCATTTTAATTAACTTTTATTTGCCAGTGCAAACATTTTTTATTCGATTTATAGCTTGTTCAATTACTTTTGGGTGTGGGTGTGGGTGTGATGCATCTAGTTAGGAATGGTAGAAACCAGGAAGTGAACACAATAATAACTGGGTATACTCTTAGAAAAATTAAACAATAATACAACTTACTTTCAAAGTCTTCACCGATGTCTATAGTTGTCTTGGTTGCATCCTTCTCAGCAATAGGACATGCAGAAGCAACTTCAGTATCATGTTGATCATTTCTTTCAGTAGCATTTCCATAACCAAAATAGAATCAATAAACTATCATTTTTATTTCATTCATTTAAACATTCTACTAAGAAAAAATATGAAATTAAACCTGATAAATGCATCCATATTTACAACATGTTTGCAGCTCATTTCATTGAACGATGAACTTGAGTTCTTCAACTGTTGATTGCAGCATCAACAGTGTCCACACTGCAGTAATTGGAAAATAATAAAATTGGCATTTACACGCATAAACCTAAATGCTGGCTGCACCATTGTTGTAAATAATACTCTACGATATGAAAATGCTCACCATATGATACAACTACCACAAAACAGAAAACAACAAATGCTGCAAATGGCGCATGACAAGAAAAAACGGGTCTATTTTATTTCAGACTTATTCCTACGAAGATATTGCATTTATCATGTAATTGTGATTATTTGATTGATCTTCGTTCTTAAAACCCAAATGCTCGAGACAAATATGAAACACAAGAAGAAGCACGAGAAGAAAATACAAACTGCTTGAGTTATAGTTGTCGTTGCTCACTATATATTGAAGTCTGAAATCAGTCGCATGTTGTTGTGCTGCCTCCTGGCTGCGTCTCATCACGTGCCTACTGGTTGAGTTATAGTCGCCATCAATTTTGGGATTAGGACGACGAAGTGGATAAGATGAAAATCGATAAGGATGCTACTGCCGATAATTAGGGCGAGGAGGAGGGAAGACAACCGAAAGTGGGAGGTGAAATTAAACAGGAATTCATGAGCGAAATAAGATTTGTGAGTGAATAGGATTCTAATTTTGGATTTGGGAAAGTGAAGGTGAAAAGCGGCATAAGAACAGGGAGGAGGGAACACGAAATGTTAGAGCGCCAATTTTTTTTTTTTGCCGTAACAACAGCGTTAAACATGCAATCTATTGACCAAGATAATCCCTAACTACTTATCTATAGCAACCTAGGTTTTCATGCAATCCCCCTTTGCTATAAATACCATATTTTCTTGTAGTGCATGTACCTGATTTGAGAAGAAGCTTGATTTCTGTTGGGGATTTGAGTAGGCTTGGTTTGAAGATTGTAGCCGAGGGAGAGAAAATAAAGATATCGAAGGGTTCCATGGTTGTTATGAAAGGAGTGAGGGTAGGAAATCTTTATCTATTGAAGGGCACTACTATAGTTGGTGAATTAGCTTCAGTTACTTCTGTTGATTCAGATTCTTCCATATTGTGGCATTTGTGGATGGGTCACATTAGTGAACGCAGTTTGGATGAGTTGAGAAAGTGATATTTAATTGATGGAGTACAACATTCAAAGCTTGGCTTTTGTGAAGATTGTGTCCTTAGAAAGCAGACAAAGATTTTTTTGGGTACAAGACGGCACAAAGCAAATGCTAGCTTGGAGTATGTTCATACAGATGTGTGGGGTCCCTCCCCCTTGTCCTTAGGTGTAGCCAGGTATTTCATTTCATTTATAGATGATTTCTCTCGCAAAGTCTAGGTATACTTCCTACAGTCTAAGAGTAAACCTTTACCAGGTTTCGAAAGTGGAAATTTATGGTTGAAAAGCAGTCGGGGAAGAAGTTGAAAGTTCTCCGTTCGAATAATGGCGGTGAATTTGTATCACAGGAATTCAACGATTATTGTGAGTCCGAATGCAGTAAGAGGCATTACACCATACCTGAATCAAACATTATTGGAGAGAACTCGTTGCGTCAGATTGACTGCTTAGTTGAAGAAGGGATTTTGGGCTGAAGCCTTATCTATGGTAGCTTTCCTCATCAACTGCACATCTTCTACTTCCATAGATATGAAAATTCCTGAAGAAGTATGGAAAGAAGAGCCTATTAGCTATTCATTTCCCAGAGTGTTTGGATGTCCAATCTATCTACATGAGAGCAAAGGAAAGCTGGAACCTAGAGCTTGCAAATGTATCATTCTAGATTATAGAAGAGGAGTGAAGGGATATAGGTTGTGGTGTCCTATCAGCAATAAAATTGTTATCAGCAGGAATGTGACTTGATGAGAAGGCTATGTTAAAGGTGGAGTCTTCCTCGTCCAATGACAATGTGAGGACAGATTTAGAATACCAAACACAAGGCAAGTCATCTTCAGATTCTTTTCATAGAGGTTCAGATGGTGCTTCCGATGGCACCGTGGTTAATGAGGATAGTACCGAAGTTAGTTGTAACAACCCGGTATTTCGAACCATTCGCATCCGCACATGTCAGACTTGAATTGCTCAAAACAATAGATTATTAATTTTATATTTGGCAAAACTCAGCATTTACAGTAAATAAATCAATCACAGAATCACAGACACAGAGTATTACAACAATAAGCAGCGGAAAAGATAAATAGTAGTTCATGAAGCTACTATATAAACAACAGAGTATGAAATAAAATACAATAGAATATCTCAAATACAATGTAGTCTCGAATACAAACATATGACAAGTCTGAACAAAACCACTGGATAGCTGAAAGCTGAATAGATACAGATGGATCTCCAAGTGAAGCTCCAACTCCAAAGGTTAGTCTCAAATGCTGTGACACTCAGTCTGACCCGAGCGTAAAGCAAAACACAAAACACTCGAGTCAGGATTAACATTCTTATATTAATAAATTCAACTCAAGTGAAAAGTCAACTGAAATACAAGTAACTTAAAGAATGTTTGGGATTTCCATCCTCTAAGGATACGTGGAACTATCTACTATGTAGTAATATACGCTATTATAATATATCTATAGTAAAGTAAACTATTAAAATAGCGTTAAGGCGTTACCCATATCCCCCTTAACACATTTTTATATATTCCCATAGTCTATACAGTACCGTAATTCCTCCGTAAACTGGAGGGCTATCAGAGGGCACTCCATAGGTATGGTACAAGCCAAACTCGTAGAAGGCGCGATAAGGCATGCGACAAGGCACTCGAGGCAATGCCAGGGTAGATATACCGTTTGCGTATCCGGACTGGTGGTAACGCATAGCAGCTACTACCGCCCACCTCGTGACACACTCCCAAATCAAAGGGTGCACCCAATCAAATCACAAAAGCAATAGAATGGTATCGAAGAAATGTGTCCGATCGGAGGAATGACCTCACTTGGCCCGGCGTGGCTCCTGTTTTAGCCGCATCAAGCTGACTCACGGGAGTCGGGGTCACGTAAATACCATATAGAATCGTCACCAAACCATCCTACTTTATTCTGGAATCTCCACCACTTACACAGTTGTTAAAGTGGTTTTCGGTATTGGCAGAGAGTATGACAATATCCGATCCCGGTCTCTTTAACAACCAAACGTTATTATAACACCATGGTCATTTTATTTCAAACAGTTCATGATTCATATCAAAATATCATATCATTTCAAACCATATCAATTCGATAACATTGTTCCCTTTTAAATAATATTCATTTCCAGAATCGTAACACTTTCAAAATTATAACACTTTTGAAATCATAGCACTTTTGAAATCATAACCCTGAAATCATAACACTTTGAAATCATAACACTTTTGAAATCATAGCACTTTCTACTTAAACAGTTTAGATATTGAAAATAGTATTTATAATAAATAGTTATAAATTAAAATAGTTTATATATTAAAATAATTTATATATTAAAATAGTTTATATATTAAAATAGTTTATATAATAAAAATAGTTTCCTCCAATTTCGCAGATCGATTCAAATCATCTTAAATTCCAAAAATTCGATTTGGATCAATTCCAGTTTAACCATTTCAATTTAAAGTTCAAAGATTCAAGTTTAAATATTCAAACATTTATAATATATAAATTTTATTTATATTTCAACATTTAACTTTAATTTTTATTCAAATTGGAAAATATTCACTTAACTATTTTAACAACAATTTATTTAAATCCCAATTTATATATCTAAATCAATATTAAATATTCAATCTCAATTTTATTTAAAATTGAGAATATTCATTTAATCACTTTTTTTTATCGAATCAAGTTATAAATCAAAATTTCTAAAATCTCAAAATCAATAAGTTCAAATAAATCCTTATTTAAATTCAATTATTAACCAATTTAAATTCCAAGTCAACATTAATTCATCTTCCCAACCTTTATTATTAAATTTATGAAAAATCTATTTTTAAAATATTAATATAAATTTAAATAAACTCTTAAACATATAATAAACTAATTAAATTAAAATTTATTAAATTAAATCTTATTATTAAATTTATATTATATTAAAACTTATTTTATAAATTTTTAAAATAGTAAAATTATAAGTAAAATCTTGAAATTTATAATTTCAAAACTAACTTAAAACTTTAAAATTTTCAAAACATAAAATTTTAAAATCAAAAATTTAAACCTTTATACAATAACATATATATATATATATATAACATCTTAAAATCAATATTCATTAAACCGTATGTTTCTTTTCAAAACCTTGGAAATCATTTTCAAAATATATATATAGACCAACGGTGTATGTATATAATTCTCTATCCTATGGTCAAGTGATACGGATATTTATTATTTCAATCCGCAATTTAAATATATACGGGTATATATCATTTCAACCTGCAATCCCAAATTCAAAGTCAATGAAAATCGCTTGGGTTTATCATTTCAACCCATAATGATTTCCTCCTATTCTACAAAATCATTCGGGTATGTATCATTTCAACACATAGGGAACATGGAACTTGCAGAGTGAGAACAATTATGATAATAATATAACATAATAACAACAGGCATATATCAACAGTGATAAATAAAATAAAATATAAACAACAGGATATGGTGTCATATCTCATAGGTGAACAGTTACAGATAATAGCATATCATATATAGCAATTATAAAATTAACAGTTCAATTTTGCAGCATATTTCAATTGTCGTTTCAATTGAAATCAAATTTAATAAATATAAGGATGTTAATCGTGAGTGATTGCTCACCTTTCGAGGCTAGAGATGACCGAGAATGAGATGAGTTACGAATCCAAGCACGAATTCCAAAGCAAAGCAAGATTGGCATGAATTCGACGAACAGAGCTGATAACAGGGATCGATGAAACAAATCGAATTAGCTTGATATAAGCTGAAACTAATATATATATATATATATATATATATATATATCTACATATATTTTCAAAAATCAATTTAGAAATATATACTTAAAATAAAATCTATATATATATATATAATTCAAGTAAATCTTTATACATAATATATGTATATTTAAAGTTATCACAACATCCTACCTTAAAGATATTAACATAATTCAAGTGAATATTTCAAAGAATTTATATACATATACTTTTAACCATGTATATATATATTAAAGCTATAAAAAAGTATTAACATACAAAGTATAGTTTCGAATCAATTAAGAAAAATGAAAACAACTTATCTACAACTTATATAACTTAAAATCTGTATATATATAATATATTACAAAACCATCACTTAACTTAAAACATATACATAAATAAAGAAAATCAATAAATATATATATATATATATATCTACGCAGACCATAACAAGTATGCAGGCTTTTTCATATGCAAACAAAATAAATATCTGGGCTAAACATATATGCAATACAGACCTATATATAAACATATTTACTTATACACATATCATATTTAAAACAATATCTATATCAAAACAAGCACTATTAAAAATCAAGTATACAGACATATTATATATAACTTCCCATCTTTGAAAATAAGATAACATATGCATAAAATATACTAATATATCTTCAGTAAAATAAACAACTTATACAACTTTTATATATAAAAAGCATATACATATCTATTCTTTTCCTTTCAAATATATACACTGGAAACATATACCTGTATATACATGAAATTTCACAGCTAAAACCAAGACTAACATATATAATATAAGCTCTGCAAGCTATTATAGATAACTTATATAAAATTATATACATATATAGACCGATCTTATTACTACACGAAGACAAACCTAGCCTTATATCTTGTAAACGACCATATATATTCATATATATATATGTACTTAAGACCAATGTTTAACAAACAAGTATGCTGTCTTTCAAAAGTTTTATATAATATGAGCAGACAAATATATATACGTGGATCATATAACTCACGCATAATACATACATAACAATTTAAAAATCAACATTTAAATAAAATAATAATTTACCTATATATTAATAAAGAGAGGTTGGTGGGTGGTCGAAGCTAGGTGGAGGGTGGATCGGGGAGGCTGGGTCACGGCAAAAGCAGGTGGAAGGGCTTCGGCAATTGGAAGATGCGTTTGTGTGGATTGTGCTCGGTCTGGCATGGAAGCGGAGGGAGTGAGGCGACCAAGGTGATGGAGAGGAGAGTAGGAGCATGCGATAGAAAGCTTCAGAAATATATATATATATATATATAAACTTTGTATACAAAAAAATTTCTGAAAAGAAAGCACAGACAAAAGAGAAAGCGGAGAAGCAAAACGAATAAACAACCGGTTTAAATAAATTGCAATGGAAATAGTAAAAGTCAAAACGTGGAATGATAACAGCTGGCCATTTAATTCTGCAAATAATAAATGTTAGTGGCCGTTTGTTTCAACTGTTTGAAATTTGAATGGACACCAACTATCAAAAGTGCAAAAGTGGTACCGATACAGTTAACAGTTTTATGGATTTCACCGCGTACCGGGCTCCGAAATACACAATTGAATATATACTACGGAGATCAGCACGATGAGGCGAACAGAATGGTAACAGATATCGGCGACACGATTATCCTATCAAAAGTCGATATTCGGTACTAGAAATGCTGCTAAAATACCAAAAATAAGATAAACAAAGGTAGAGAAATCCAAATTTGACGAACGAAAGATGTCGTCTCACTCAGAAAATGATTTACAAATTTATTATATACAAATATTCTGTAACAACCCAAAATTTTTAACAAATATTATAAATTTAAGTTATTTGAAACTTTGATTTTTAAATCATTTTTAAATTGAATTTTGGGATTTTCCAATGCAATTTTTGATTTTGTTTATATTTTATTTTCCAAATATAATAAAATAATGATTTTCTGGAAATTTTATATTTTGGTCAACTTTAGTCAAACTTTGACTTTCAGTTGAAATTTTTAAATTTGAATTTTAGATTTCTAATCTTTTTCTTTGAAACTGTATTTATTTCTGATATTCGTTCTGCTTTTCGGTTTGTTAAATTCTGTTTTACTTTTAAAATTTGATAAAATTCAGCGTTTTACACGCAATTATTTTCAGTATCTCGTTGTTTTTTCTATTACATTTTTTCTATTTTATTTCTATTCTCTATATTTTTATTTTATTATTTTTCCATTCTCTACTTTCTATTTTCTTTTATTTGATTTTGGGCTTGGAAACTCAAGAGACTTGAGTTATTTGTTTAATTGAAGCCTATACATTTTCTAGCCTTTTCATTTTCTTTAGCCGTTCATTCCACTTCTTAGCCGTGTATTTTCTTTCCCTATAGCCGTACATCTCATTTCCATTATTATTTCTAACAAAAACAGAAAGATTGAAGTAAGTTTTTCCCATGGCTTCCTCTCTTCTTTTCTTTTTCTATTTTCCTTTTCTTCTCTTAAACATGTTCGGCCATCACCATCACCATTCCATCCTATTGCCGACCATCTCACCACTTCACCACCACCCATGACCGGCCTCTATTACCATCCTCACCATCCCCTTGCTGCTATGACCATAGATCCAAACCCACCTCCTATTTTCCTAGCAAACTATAGCCGAACTCCACTTACATCACCTTCCTTTTAGCCTCGGCCACCATCATTCCCACCACCTCCTTGCCTTGCTTTGCCATGATCAAAACCCACTCCAGGCCGTGACCAGACCTGACCCAAACCATGAACCCAAGCCGAGCACACTAGCCTAGGGCCGAACCCAACCCAAGCCTTGCCTTGTTGGTAATTTCTTTGATTAGGATCCTCATCGATTAGGATTCCTTTGAATTTTGGAACGCTCCCACTTGCTCTGAAATCCATTCTTCTCTTACCCTATTTGTATTCTTTTGATTCTGGAGCATTCCATAACTCCACTTCGAATGACCTCTATAAAACTTGGCGATCCCGCAAATCTTTGAATGACTTGTAAAGGGGTGAAACTCCCTTACAATTGGCATTGATTCAACGGAGATTTCTATACCCTCGGTTTAGATGCTTCTATCTTTTGCTATGCCGAACTCTATCTCTGGCGATCGAATGTCGATTTGCCTTAGAATTCTACATCGATCATATTCCTGAAGTCACGGTTGACCCGGTTAAGGTCGCCCGCGATTTATATAAGTATGTCCATCTACTATTTTGTAATTAATTATCTCATCTTCGTTCGAGCCTATCTTCGAATCAGAATTCTATTTAATTAGAGTTCCTCTAATTTGAATCTTTATCTTTGTTTTGAAATCCATTCTTGAATCATCCCTTGAAAAATTTGTGTTTGTTTGTATTTTAGAAATCGTTTATATATCGAAATTATTATTTTGATAAGAATGATTATATTTTATATATAAAAGTGAAATGTTTCAGATAAGAATTATATAACTTTTAAAAACGAGAATTTGAAGTTTCGAAAGGATTTGAAATTTTGGAAATTATATAAGAAATTGATTTATATAAAAATGATTTATAACTAAAGGGTTTTGAATTTGAAATTTGAGAGATTGAACTCCGACATTTTGAAACTGGTTTTAAGGTTTTGAAAATATATAATAATACGATTGGAAAGTATTTTCCGAATAAGAAATGTTTCAAATGACTTTAAATGAGTTCCAATGATTTCAAAGAAATTTCAAAGAAGTTCTCAAAAAAATAGAAGTCCAGAACCCACTTATGTCGCTGGAGAATGATTTCGGTGATGAGTGCACGCATCATCGACATTGATTTTCGAGTTTCAGAGTGGGGGAGAGGCCACTTTAGTAGCTTTGCTATGCGATTAATTTTGTGAAACCAATTTTGATTTCGAATTCCGAAGTATGATTTGATATTCGAAAGATATATGTATATATATTTGAAACAGTTTGAACGAGCCCGGTGTTCAGTCCTCGAGTTTTGGATTTGATTTGGTATAACCCTATCTTTTGAAATTGATTTACTGATTTGTTGCTGATTTTCAACTCTTGGATTGGAAATTTGATTTCTCCGACTATTTTGAATGTTCGAACACTTCCAAATCAAGGTTTAATTTTTAAAGCTTAGAAATTTCGGAAGTATAAATTATTTGGTAAAGTATATAAGTTTAGTTTTGTATGTTTACATATGAAGTAATATGATTTAAATAAGTTTGAAACTGTTTTGTTAAGTAAATAAATAAGACTATTTTGAATTATACTAATATGAAAGTTAGTTTTAAAATATTTTGAATAAAATTTAGTTTTAAATGTTTTAACTTAGTAACATCTTTTATAAAACTATATATATATAATAATAATAATAATTTTCAAAGGGTAAAGAGGATCTTTCAAATAAAAATAAATAGTTTAAAGGATTTAAAGGGATGGTTATAAACTGGGAAATCATTTTTGGGGTATAATTGATTTTGAGAAAAGATTTGATTTCAAAAATAGATTGGGATTTAAAACCCAGTATTTATTTGATATCTATATATTTTCAAATATAGAGTTTATAATGATTCAGGTTGGAAAGATAAATTTGATATTGATTTGAAATTATATTTATTTAAGAATTATACTTAAATAAGTTTGAACTGAAATTTATTAAAAAATTGAAATTTCAAAGATATGATTTTTATAACTTGGATTTGATTAAAAGTGACTTAAATGCATATTTCAAATTTATATAAATTTGAATGGGATATTTTGTTTATTTAAATTTGAAAATTGTGGTTGTATTTAGATGTTATTGAAATGATTAAGTAAATATTTCAAACTAAATAATAGTAAAGTGAATTTGAGATATAAATGAAATTATCAAATTTAGTTTTGAAATATTGAATATATAAAGCTTTGAAATATATTGAACTTGAAATGGTTTATTTTGTGGTTCAAATTTGTATTTGAAATTGATAAAATTTGAAATGGTTTATTGAGGAACTAAATTGAATTGAAATTAATGAATTGAGATTAAAGTTAATTTGAATCTTGAAACTCATGTTAATTTGAATTGATTGGTGAAATTTGAGGAAACTATTTTATTATATACAGTATTTTAAATTATATTTAAAACTATTTTTATATTAATTTTAATATAAACTATTTTTAATATAACTATTTCTAATATAAACTATTTTAAAAATACTAATTATTTTAATATAAATTGTTTTAGCTTATTACTATTTATTTAAATATTTTATTTTATAAACTATTTTATTTTATATACTATTATTAATATCTAAACTGTTTGAAGGAAAGTGTTATGATTTCAAGTGTTATGATTTCCAAAGATTGAATTTCAAAGTATTATGATTTCCAAAGTATTATTATTTCAAATTGTTTGGGTTCGAAAGTATTATATCCTTGAAAGTACTATGATTTTGGAAATGAATTTGTTTGACATAAAATATGTTGATTTGGAAACAAACTTAGATTATTTTCCAAACCTATTACCTTGGAAACTTTGAAACTGAAGATATTTAGTTTGGAAGAAATAATTTGGTGAAATCATATATGATTTTGAAACTGAACTGGTATTGAAATGAATTGGAATTTGAGAACCTTATTTTTCTAAATACTTGATTTGGGAGTTATCGAACTTATATAAAATTGATTTGTATAAGTATGAAGTTGATTCGAAAACTATTGATTTGGAATGGTACTCAATTTGAAAAGCGAAATCTTATATAATCGAAGTCTATACAAGTGTGATTTGATACACTATTGATTTTGGAAAGTATTTGATTTGAAATGAAATCTTATATATAATGGACTTTATATAAGTATGATATTTGAAATTGATTTGAAAAGGTACTATATGATACATATTTTCGAAGTAAAGATATGGAAAGTGCCTTTTGCTTGATATCCTATTTGTGGCCACATTTGGGATTCATTTTATCGATATTATTCTCTCTGATTTGGTTTTCCGGATATGATACTCGAGTGTCCATCGAATTCCATGGCGTTACCCATGGTCTTATGAACTCGACTGCATAACGTAATTCGCAGGGGTTGTGATGGCCTACGGGTACGAATGTTTCCTGGGGGATACAGGTGTAACCATTGTGTATCTGCGATCTATGGTCGTTTTGTAGCGTAATCCGCAGGGGCTGTGATGGCCTACGGGTACGGATGTTTCCCGGGGGATCCAGGCGTAACCATTGTGTATCTGCGGTCTACAGTTGTTATCGTGGCGTAATTGGCAGGGGCTGTGACGGCCTACGAGTACAGATGTTTCCTGGAGGACCCAGGTGTAACCATTGTGTATCTGCGATTCATGCTTCGATTCGGTTGATTTGTTTGGATTGTACTTTCCATATCGGTTTTGAAATTTTTTCCAGTATTCTCACTGGGTGTTGAAACAAGTCTACTAAATACTTGGAGAAATCTAGCTTTGCGCCTGATCAAGGCATGACCAGAGTCTGCAAGAATGAGGATAAACTTGTTGAGACATTGAGTTATAAAAGTATTTTCAAAAAGGAAAATTTGTTTCGATATAAAAGTATTATATTATAAAAGTATTTTGATAAAGTATTATATAAAGGATATTTCGATCAATTCTCTTTCTAAATAATTTAAAATGTTTAAAATATTGTTTATTTATATACCACACGGTTTAATAGTAAATTTGTAGTGTTGTAAATATTTTAGAAGTTATTAATTAAATACAATATATTTAAAGAAAATGATTATTGATTTATTAATAATATTGAAAAGTATCTTGAGATAAATTAATAAATTTATGAATTATGGGTTTAATGTTTTCATTAGCTTCTTTGTAAATATAAGTAATGATATAAATAATTGTATTCAAATAAGTTTTCATATATTTATAAAGGTGTTATTTAAACATATAAATGGTATTTATAAAGGAAGCAAGAGATTTTAAAAATGGGTTTAACCAAATTATTAAATAATAAATAATTCTAATTGAAATTTATATAGTTTTAAATTAATTGGTTATCCTTCCCTTTCAACCTACATTTCTTTCTAGTTGTTTCTATTCTCCTACCTTCTTCCTTTTCGAGGACGAAAAGTTTTGAGTTGGGGAGAGTGTAACAACCCAAAAATTTTAACAAAAATTTTAAATTTAAGTTATTTGAAACTTTGATTTTTAAATTGAATTTTGGGATTTTCCAATGCAATTTTGGATTTTGTTTATATTTTATTTTCCAAATATAATAAAATAATGATTTTCTGGAAATTTTATATTTTGGTCAACTTTGGTCAAACTTTGACTTTCAGTTGAAAATTTTAAATTTGAATTTTAAATTTATAATCTTTTTCTTTGAAACTGTATTTGTTTCTGATATTCGTTCTACTTTCCGTTTTGTTAAATTCTGTTTTACTTTTAAAATTTGATAAAATTCAGCGTATTACACGCAATTATTTTCAGTATCTCATTGTTTATTTTCTATTTCATATTTTCTATTTCATTTCTATTCTCTATATTTTTATTTTATTATTTTTCCATTCTCTACTTTCTATTTTCTTTTATTTGATTTTGGGCTTGGAAACTCAAGAGACTTAAGTTATTTGTTTAATTGAAGCCTTTACATTTTCTAGCCTTTTCATTTTCTTTAGACGTTCATTCCACTTCTTAGCCGTGTATTTTCTTTCCCTATAGCCGTACATCTCATTTCCATTTTCATTTCTAACAAAAACAAAAATATTGAAGTAAGTTTTTCCCATGGCTTCCTCTCTTCTTTTCTTTTTCTATTTTCCTTTTCTTCTCTTAAACATGTTCGGCCATTACCATCACCATTCCATCCTATTGCCGACCATCTCACCACTTCACCACCACCCATGACCGGCCTCCATCACCATCCCCACCACCCCCTTGTTGCCGTGACCATAGATCCAAACCCACCTCCTATTTGCCTTGCAAACCATAGCCGAACTCCACTTACATCACCTTCCTTTTAGCCTCGGCCACCATCATTCCCACCACCTCCTTGCCTTGCTTTGCCATGACCAGAACCCACTCCAGGCCGTGACCAGACCTGACCCAAACCATGAACCCAGGCCGAGCACACTAGCCTAGGGCCGAACCCAAATGCACATGACTTTTCATCTTGCCTTGCCTCTTTACCTTCCATGACCTTTTGCCTTTATGTAACTCCTATCTCTTTATATTCTAGCCCATAGTCGTGCCTTATGGTGACCATGGCTGAGCCTAGATGCCTCAAACCAAGTATGGCCGAGCATGTTTGGTGATGGTTGAGTCTATTTGTGATGTGGCCGAGCCCACTTTATTGAATCAAGTCATTTGTTCCACTTGTTCTTTCATTTTGCTTTGTTCAATTCATATATTCTTGTGAATTAATATATTCTTATATTGTTTTATTTTAATTGTTGTTGCAAGATCTGTATATTGGCTCATCATCTTCTCCTCGAATCTAGTCGTGCTTTTCGTGCTTTGCGGAGTTTAGATTGTGTTTTGAATTGTCATCTCTAGCTTTAAAAAGGTGAGTTTATCACTCTCGACAAATCGTACTTATATACATGTGAAACAATGTCACTTGAATTGTAGTAGTTAATATGCCATGTTATATGCTCACATATGCCTGTTATCTGACATTATATGATGATATTACCTGATTATATACCTGTTGCATCACCTGACATCATATGATATGTTTTACTGTTTATTTATTTTCTGTTTCTCACACTGCAAGTTCCCTGTTAGTATAGAACCACTATGGGTTGAAATGATACATACCCGAACGGACTTTAGAATAGGGAAAAGTCGTTACGAGCTGAAATGATTGGCTCGAGCGATTTTTATTTGACTTGGGATTGGGGGTTTGAAATGATAAAACCCGGAATGTTAACTGATTACGGATTGAAATGGTATATTATCCGTATCACTTGACCTAGGTTAGAAAATATTATACAGACCCGTGGTTAAATTTTAAAATGATTTTTCTAAAAATTTTAAGTATTTTAAATTTTAAAAATATGGATTTTTAACTTAAATTGGATTTAAATGATTTAAATAGTGATTTTCTATAAGTTAAAATTTTATAAGTTGATAAATGGTTTAAATCGTAATTTAAAATTTGATTTAACTTAATAATTGAAATTTGAGTTGAAATGGAAATTTTTAGCTTAACTTAGTAATTAAAATATTTATTTATGAAATGGATACCTTTTTAAAGTAAAAGAAAATATTAAGTTATTTGTTAAAATAAAAGTTAAGCAACTTATAGTGAATTTTGACGTAATGTAAATGAATTATAATTTAATTGGATATTTATTAATAAAATGTTATTTTATTAAATTTATAAGTTAAATGATATCTTGATAAATAATTTTGAAAAGTGGAATAAGTTTGATAAGTTAAAAATGATAAAAGTGGAAGATGTATTGTTTAAAAATGTCATAGTACAACTTATAACAGAAATTGTAGCATTCCAGAAATGTTGTGGTTTCAGTGTATTGTTTTTCAAATCTACTACTGTCTCTACAGCTGCAGTTTATAAGTGCTGTTGTTTCCAACAATGAACTGTTTTCAAATTACCACTGTACCTATAGCAGCAGTTTATAAGTGCTACTATTTCTTAATTGTGTTGTTTTCCAATTTTACCACTACTTACAGCAGCATTTTCTAAGTGCTGCGAATGCTGAAAATACAATGTTTTGGATTATTACAATTGAATAAACGGCTTCAGAAAATGTTGAAATTTTGGGAATTGAATATTTGATTTGAAAGTATAATGACGTCATTTTAAATGGTTTAAATGAATTGTTTTGATTTGAAATATAAACTATTTTGAAATTCATAACCACTGGATGTTATAAAGTGTGGCTAGAGGTGGGCAATTGCTGCAGCTTTGCGCTACCCCAGTCACATTAACACTATTATTTTGTATAGTTTGCTTTACTTTAGACATCACTATGATAGCTTTCATTACTACATAGTAGATGGTTTAACGGATCCTTAAAGGATGGGCGGTCCCAGGCATCCTTTAAGTTACTTGTGCATTTCTATTACAGTTCACTTGAGTTGGTTTATATTGTATAAGTATGTATGTCCTGACTCGAGTGTTTTGTATTTTGCTTTACGCTCGGGTCAGCCTGAGTATCACAGCTTTGGATTCATCTTCTGGAGCTAAAGATTTATTGGAGCTTATTTATCTATCTGTCATCTATTTCTATTCCAGTTATTTCCTATTCAGCCTTTGCTGGTGTATTAGTGACTTATGTATTCAGACTTCTGTTGTATCTGGTTTATCTGTTTTTCAGACTATGGTATTTTGTATCTGTTTTGAGATTATTTATATAGTAGCTTCATGAACTACTATGGTATTTTATTTCCGCTGCGAGTTATTCTGATATTCTGTGTCTGTGATTCTGTGTTTGATTTTATTTGCTCCAAATTTTCTTAACAATCCACTGTTTTGAAGTATTCGAGTCCGACATGTGTGGATTTATTGTCGATTTGAATGGTCCAAAATAGTGGGATGTTACATATTCAGGTTTGGAAAACATTTTATTATCATCTAATATTAACTGATTTAAATTTAAATAAAATTGCACACCAAAATAAACTTCAATATTTTCTGATGAAAATTTACCATTTACTATGTTAAAATAGACATATTCCAAATATCGAATTTTCGTTTCCAAATTTATTTATTTAAAATTTCAAAAAATTCAATTAATTACATAAATAAAACCATAAAAAAATTACCGGTCGTTACATTAGTACAGAGGATCAGACTCAAGGTGTAGCTCGATCAGAGACTAGGCCTATTAGACAGAGAAGGAAGCCTAAGTGACTTGATGAGTTTATTAGATTGAGCATCAAAGATATTGACTTCGATGATATGGAAACACATGCATTGAATGTTGTCCATGATGAGCCCAGTGATTATAGAGAAGTTATTGCATTAGTTGACAGTTCCAGTTGGTTAGTTGCTATGGAGGAGGAGATTGAATCTTTGCTGAAAAATCATACTTGGGATTCGGTGCATCTTCCCACCGACAAGAGAGCTATTGGATGTAAGTGGATCTATAGAGTGAAAGACGTCAGCAATGTAGATTTCAAATATAAAGCAAGGTTAGTAGCAAAGTGGTATGTTCAGAAGAAAGGGGTAGAGTATCATGATATTTTTGCTCTAGTTGTTAGGCATACTTCCATTTGTATTCTCTTAGCATTAGTTGCTCATTATAATATGAAACTTGAGCAACTAGATGTCAAAACTGCATTCTTGCATGGTGATCTGGATGAAGAGATTTATTTGATGCAGTCGGAGGGGTTCACTGATAGTAGCAGGCCAGATTATGTTTGTAAACTTAACAAATCTCTAAATGGACTGAAACAGTCTCCTAGACTGTAGTATAAGAGATTTGGTAAGTTTATGCTTTCACAAGGATATTTTAGAAGCTTTAAAGACCAGTGTGTTTATTTCAGGAGGTGTGATGGATATATGATATATCTTTTGTTATATGTTGATGATATGTTAATTGTATCTCAGAGTATGGTCAGAATTAAGGAGTTGAAAGCGGAACTTAACAATGAATTTTATATGAAAGATTTGGGAAAAGCACAAAGAATTTTGAAAATGGAGATATTCAAAGATAGGAAGCGGAGAGAGTTGAGACTCACTCAGGCGCAGTACATTGAGAAGTTCCTAGCTCGATTTGGTATGGAGAAAGCTAAACCGGTTGGCACTCCATTAGGCTTTCATTTTAAGTTGTTGAAAGACTTATCTCCTTCATCGGATGAAGACAAGAGGTATATGACTGATATAACTTATATTAATGTTGTTGGTAGTCTCATGTATGCTATGGTGTGCACGAGACCGGATTTGGCACATGCAGTGGGTGTTGTGAGTCGATATATCTCTAACCCAGACAAAGAGCATTGGCAAGCAATGAAGTGGATTCTCATATATCTCCGTGGCACTTCTTCCATTGACTTGTTGTATGGTGGAGTAGATGGTGATATCTCTCTTAGAGACTACTGTGATTCAGATTATGCTGGGGGATAGAGATGGATGGAAGTCGGTGTCGAGCTATGTGTTTACACTTGGCATAAGCTCGATTTCGTGGAGATCAAAGCTGCAATATATAGTAGCATTGTCGACTATCAAGACCGAGTTGAAATCGATTGTGGAAGTGACTAAGGAGGGATTGTATTTACTTTAGTTGTTGGATGGTCTTTTGGTAGTGCATCGGACAATACAACTATTTTCAGACAGTCATAGCACGATTCATCTTGTAAAAAATCAAGCCTATAGTTTTCGGACGAAGCACATTAATGTCAGAGGATTTTTTCTTATGCTAGAGGATGTACGAAGCAAGATAAAGTTGGTGAAAGTGGGTACTATTAATAATCCTTAAGATATGATGACGAAGTCACTTCCTAAAGATAAGTTTGAGCATTGCTCAAACTTAATTAGTTTGTATACAGCTATTTACCCAAATACTAGTAGTCACTAGTTGATTCGAGATAAAAAGAGATATGGTAATATGGTATCGAGGTGGAGTGCTGAAAATAAGCGATACAATATTATACTCATTTTGATGAGGAGATGATATAGGATGCGACGAAGAAGACGGTTTGCAAAAAAGGAGTTCATATGTGAAAGTTACAATAAAATTAGAGTTTTGAAATAAATAAATTTATTTATTTATTTCAAAAGTGGTTGCTGCATACAAAGTCAAAAGCTAATATTGAATATATTTAAAGCTTGTGATGTTCATATATATTAGATATGGTAGTCTAATCAAAATCAAAAGCAGCCACATATTTTGCTTTGGAAGAAGTTTGAATATTCTAAATATATGCTCCATCAGCACATATGTAACAGTAGTGAAATCTCAACCATTTCATAATCATCAAAAATTATCTCTTTTAGTTTTTTACATTGATTATAATTTTGTTTGCTCCAAATTGGTAGCTATAATCATGTAATAAGAAAATCTCTTGTACTCTCCAAATTAAAGTGAGTTGCTGGGTCTGTGGATGTAGGTCAATTAGACCGAACCATGTTAAATTTTATCGTCTTCCTTTATTTTTTGTTTTTTATTTATTATTGAGCAGTAAATAATTGGAATTACGATTGGATTGAGAGGTGTTCAATCGGCAAATCTAGATCTTTACGTTAGATTATTTTGCATTAGTGAAAAAAAGATTTTTTCACTACATGTCCTGACAAACCCAGCCAACTGTTAATGCTGAGCTTTTCAGTGGAAAGATGGTAAATATATTATAAAATTGACAATGACAGTGTTAAGCTGCCTCATCGGTCTTTTCTCAGAAGTCAAAACTGAAATACTGTGAACGCAATGATAGAACTTATAGCTTGCAGTTTGTCACTAATCTACTCTGACAAATATAATCTAATCTTTGTTTTTATATTAATCCACTCTTACTTGTTCATATCCAGTTTCTCTATTTTTTTCTATAAAACCATTTGAAAACTATCATTGTCATTTACCCAGTGCACAAGGCTCCTGCTTGGGGGGGGGGGGTTAGGGTGGGCAAGTTGTACACAGTCTTACTCTCGTACTTGAAAACTACGAACATTTTAATTACACAATAGTACATGCATGACCGAAACCAATGAAGTCATGCACCCATGTTTTTCCCTTGTAATTACTAGCATCAAGCGTTTCCCATTCATCTTCAGTATTTCCTTAATGTTTTGTCGCTTGCAGTGGAAACTATTTTTAGTACTTATATTTAGTTGGTAATATTTATAAAATTAATCGAACACCAAGAACACTTTTATAACCAAGATTTTCCACCTTATACCAGTACCATGGACATTTTTATAAACTAAACTGGTATCCATCAACATTATATACTGTAAACAATCATCAAAAGACATG
The DNA here is from genome assembly GCA_030737815.1 of Allium fistulosum. Taxonomy (NCBI): domain Eukaryota; kingdom Viridiplantae; phylum Streptophyta; class Magnoliopsida; order Asparagales; family Amaryllidaceae; genus Allium; species Allium fistulosum. Next base: position 1,258,695,935 of record CM060904.1, read on the forward strand.
ATTCAAATTTTGATTCTTCATATGATCTTAGCAGCTGCAACAAATATAAGCACGTGTCCTCTTTTTTATCAGTTATACTGCGTGATATATTTGAATCCAATTTTTTTCGAGCAAACTTACCTTCTTCCAAGAGCAAGAAGAAAATTATGTATATTTTCGATAAGCAAGGCAAACAAAAGCAGCCCTAATCCAACAATGGCCATAGTGAATAACACTTCCCATTCAAAACGGCTTGGAGTTAGATTCCTAGCTAGTGTGCTGATTTGCTGTAACGGTAAAAAAATCATGTAGCAAAAAATGTTGGTGATCAAAGTTTGACGGTGAAAAAAACAATGGAAGAAAATAAAAATAAAGAAAGAAAGAAAAGGAAAGAAACAGCGGAAATGGATTACAAAATAGAATGCACAATGATTGCAAAATGTGCACTTAAGTCTTAATGACAGAAAAACAGTTGCATATTTTCTGGAGTAAATGTCAATGAATAATAGGGATAGCCAAAAAAGAACAACAACAAGAGTACATCACATACATATGTAGAAGCAGCCCTAATCCAACATAAATATGGCTATTGACCATGTATAGTGTATTATTAAACAAGAACCCACACCTACTGACGCAGCCTACAGGATCACACAACTCACGAATTGATGCATTCGCGGAAAATGAATCGATGAAACAAAATGAATCGATGAATTGAAGATACCCAAGTGCCCAAATCCGTTGATCTCTCGAGATACCGGATTCTAGCTATCTTCAACACGTTGATCGCGCACGATACCGCGTTAGAAGATCTACGATTCTTCGATGTTGATCTTGCGCACGAGATTCCGTGAATCGGCTTCAAGTTCGTTGATTCGAGCGCACTCGAATATCCGAAGATGGAGAAAGGAGATAACACTCAACTTCCAATTTTAATGGTGGCACAAAGCACAAACCAAATTTTATTCAAAAATCAACAACTTTACAAATGACAACACACCCCTATTTATAGGGAAAGTACAACTCAACACATGTTACAACACTTCACACGACTTAAGAAAAATACATCACAAACAGTATAAATGACTTACAAAAACACACAGCAACGACCTAAACAATACGACCTATCAACATACAGGAATTCACGACTTAAAATCAACATAAGACTTATGGAAGCAGACGATCTAGCATCAGCGACATAAGTGTTCTGGAACGAGCGACCTAAGAAATGTGGCATAGCGACTTAAGAAACAATCAGCGACTTAACAATCAGCGACTTAAAGAATCTCGTTCACGACCTAACTGGATTTCAGCGACGTAAGGAGCTTCGCGACTTAAGAAACTTGCGCGACCTAGGCTTCGCGACATAAGAAGGCTCAGCGACATAACCTTTTCTCGTTCGCGACTTAAGGAGGAGGAGCGACCTAAGCTTGCTGCGACTTAAGCAATGTCGCTCGCGACTTATCTGGAGCGATTTAGGGTTTCACCGCGACTTAAGGAGGAGGAGCGACCTAAGCTCATTCGCGAATTCTGGAGCGACATACGAATCTCACGACATAGGATACGAATCTCGCGACATAGGGTTGGGGCGATCTATGGCTGCTCGTCCGCGACCTAGGGCTCTGCGACCTATGGCTTCGCCGCGAATTAAGGTATGCGCTGCATCATCCTCCCCTGGTTGAAAAGAATTCGTCTCTGAATTCACACTTTCCTCTTCTTCGACCTGCTTCTCCCCGTAATACGGAATTAAGTGTTTGACATTAAAAAAATCAGAAGTATGAACATTTTCCGACTACCTTAACTGATACGCATTTTCATTGATCTTCTTCAAGATTTCTACTGGACCAATCTTTCGAGCTTTCAAATTGTTGTAAGTTCCAACTGGAAAACGATCTTTCGTCAATACTGCGTAAACAAAATCACCCTCTTTGAAGTCGACACTCCTTCGCTTCTTATCTGCCAATTGCTTATACTTCTCATTTGACTTAAGCAATCGTTCATGAACAATCCTGTGACACTCCTGCAACTCATTCACGAAATCACAAGCTCGTTTAACAACCCCTTTCTGAAGTGGAACTGTCGACAAATCCAACGGTCCCTTCGGAATTGCTGAATATACCACTTGAAATGGACTGAATCCAGTACTTCGATTAACGACATGATTATGTGTGAATTCTACCTGACACAATTTCACATCCCAGCTCTTCAAATTATCCTTCACAAGACATCTCAACAAGTTTCCCAAAGATTTGTTCACCACTTCCGTTTGCCCATCCGTTTGTGGATGATAGGCGCTACTAAAATTCAGCTTAGTCCCAACCATCTTCCACAGACTCAACCAAAAATGACTTAGAAATCGAGTATCCCAGTCAGAAACAATAGACTTAGGTAGCCCATGTAGTCGATAAACCTCTTTAAAGAACAATTGAGCAACACGGACTGCATCGGCGGTCTTCTTACAAGCTATGAAATGCGCCATCTTCGAAAATCTATCCACCACAACATATATAGAATCATTCCCTCGTTGAGTTCTTGGCAAACCCAAAACGAAATCCATGCTAACATCAACCCATGGTCTAGTAGGCACGGGCAATGGCATATACAATCCTGCATTCGTAGCTGTCCCTTTGGAAACTTGACATATGTGACATCTCTGCACAAATCTTTCAACTTCTTTTCTCATGGAAGGCCAAAAATATGATTGAGAAATCAACTTCAAGATACGATCTCTTCCCACATGACCTTCTTCATGCAATTCCTTCACAATCTTCATTCGCAAACTGCACTCTGGTATACACAACCGATTTCCCTTAAATAGAAAACCTTCTACCAACACATACTCATCCGTCCTCCCTTTCTCGACTTCATCTACAATCTTGGCAAAGTAAGGATCCTCAACAAACAAATCTGGAAATACATCAAACCCCGTCACTTCAACTCTCATCGTAGTCAACAAATGATTTCTTCTACTCAATGCGTCTGCCACACGATTTGTAACTCCCGACTTATGCTTTACAACAAATGTAAACTGTTGCAAGTATGCGATCCATGAAGCATGCCTGGCTGCAATCTTATCATGTCCCTGCAAATGTTTCAATGCTTCATGGTCAGTATACAACACAAACTCTTTATGAAACAAATAGTGTCTCCAATGCTTTATGGCTTGGACAATAGCATAGAACTCCAAGTCATAGGTACTGTATCTTGTCTTGGCTCCAGAAAGTTTCTCGCTAAAATAAGCAATTGGACGACCCTTCTGACTCAACACTCCTCCAATTCCAACTTTGGACGCATCTGTATGTAACTCAAATAGTAACTGAAAATCTGGGTATCTAAGAATCGGTGTTGTAGTCAAGAGTGTCTTGATCTGTTGGAAAGCAGAATCAGCCTCTTCAGTCCACACAAACTGCTTTCCTTTCATACAATTTGTCACTGGTGCCATCACGCTACTGAAATGTGGAATAAACCTTCGGTAGAATGATGCTAAACCATGGAAACTTCTCACTTCAGTTACAGTCCTGGGTTGTGGCCAATCCTTGATTGCTTCAACTTTACTTTGATCCACTTGGATACCTTCCTTGGACAATACATACCTCAAGAACAAAACACTGTGCGTCATGAACATGCACTTCTTTGTTGCCGCGTAAAATTGCTCCTGACGAAGTATCATCAACACTTCCTGCAAGTGTTGTAGATGCTCTTCTGTGCTTCCACTGTATATCATCATCAAAGTATACCACCACGAACTTTCCAATAAACGGTCGAAAGATCTGATTCATCACTCGCATAAAAGTACTAGGTTCATTCGAAAGACCAAATGGCATGACCAGCCATTCATACAACCCCTCCCGTGTCTTGAAGGCTGTCTTCCATTCATCCCCTGGTCGAATTCGAATCTGATGATACCCACTCTTCAGATCAATCTTTGAAAAGATAGCAGCTCCACTCAACTGATCTAACAAGTCGTCCAATCTTGGCATCGGGAATCTGTACCTCACCGTAATCTTGTTTAGTGCTCGACTATCTGTACACATTATCCAAGTTCCATCCTTCTTTGGCACTAACAAGGCTGGTACTGCACAAGGACTTAAACTTTCTTGTACGCGCCTTTGTTCAAGTAACTCTTCCACTTGCCTTCTCAACTCTTCGTGCTCCTTTGGACTCATTCTATAATGTGGTCTATGTGGTAACACAGCTCCCGGAGCAAGATCAATCTGGTGTTGTATGTCTCTCAATGGTGGTAACTCTTTTGGTAATTCTTCAGGAAACACATCTTCAAATTCCTTCAACACTAGTTTAACTTCCTCAGGAATTTCAACCACTTTACTACTTTCACGTCCAATCAACAGAAATACTTCAGGGCTATCATCTACTTCTTTGACAAATTCCTTCAAAGATAACAGAGTCTTTAGTTCCTCGATTTCCTCCAACTTGCTTTCACTTTGTTGTCGCCTTTTAGGAACTAAAGTGATTCTAGTGCCATCGAACATGAAACTATAGCAGTTAGTCCTACCATCGTGTTGCACGGCTCTATCGAACTGCCACGGTCTTTCCAACAACAAATGACATACATCTATATCCACCACATCACACCAAATTTCATCCTTATACTTCTTTCCGATGGAAAAAGTTACATAAGCTCTTCGACCAACCTTCACTTCCCCACCTTTCCTCGGCCAAGCCAATTTGTAGGGTTTGGGATGCTTCTCTGTTTTTAACGCCAACTTCTTTACGGCTTCTGTAGAGATGATGTTATCACAACTCCCTACATCGATAACAAACTTACAAACTTTTCCCAAAATAGTGCATGTCGACTGAAAAATATTACTCCTCAACAAACTAGTCTCCTCTTCCTGCTTTGGCGTCAAGCAAGATCTCCTCATCATTAAAGAATATCCCTCGTCTCCCGTCAATAATTCTTCTTCCTCCTCAACATGTGGTGAATAGGAACATTCTACTTCTGCATCCTCATCCTCAACCTCAGCAACCATCGCTCGCTTCTTAGGTTTTGGGCATTCATTGCTCTTATGACCAAACTCCTGACAGTTATAACACTTGAAATTGTTGTTGACCTTGGTCTTAGCAGCTTCATTGACAACCGGTTTACTAACAGCCTTGGAAACATTAGTAATGCTACTAGCCCCCTTCACCTGATTGCTCGAACTTGTAAACGCACCACCTCTTCTTCTACCTTGCTTCTCCCAAGCTAGAGCCTTCAGGTGTGCTTCAGCAACGGATCTCGGATCAAACATATTTACCATATCCTGAATTTGCATTCTCAATCCTCCAACAAATCTGGATGTCAACTGTTCCTCCGTTTCCATGATATCGTTTCTAGCAATTAGTTGATAAAACTCATCTGCATAATCATTTACCGACTTTGTCCCTTGTCTCAAATTCTGTAAGCGCTGATACATAAGAGATTGATAATTATAAGGCAAGAAAGTAGCCTTCATCAACTTCTTCATCTTTTCCCATGAAACAATCTTCGACTTTCCCATTCTTTCCCGTGTAAGTTTAGTTTGTTGCCACCATGCCATAGCTCTTCCCCTCAATCGTGTAACAACCAACTTAACTCTACGATGCTCGGGTACTTCCTTGAAGTCAAAAATTTCTTCAACATTTGATAACCAATCCAGAAACTCTTCTGCTAGCATTCCCCCTTTGAATTCTGGAATCTCTGTTTTCATCCTCGACTCCCATCGACGATCATCTTCGGAATCTCTATTTCGATTTCGCCCTTGGCCACGGTTTCGACAAGAGCTACTACCATCATCACTGGATTCCTCCAAATATGACGTATGTCGATGTCGATTCTGACCATCAATATTTCTGCTACCACGCACGTCTCTTTCTCCCGAAACTGATGGTTCTCTTCTTTCCCGATCCAATGGTGGTGACATTCTTCTCCTCTCGGAATTTGACGGCGAAATTCTATGTCCACCTTGATTTGAACCTGGCGATGCTCTTTGTCGAGTTTGATTCATATCCATCATGAGCCTTTCCAATCTACCAATTCCCTCATCAAACTTCTCATTGAATTTATCACTAATTCGTTGCTCCATTTGTTCAGCATCTTCTCTTCGATACACACTGCAACATTCTGATGACGATTAACTCTTCTTGGAGGCATTGTCAAATCTTCAACAAATCCAAACACCAAAAACTTCAAATCTCGAATCTTCACACCCAACGAACTTGGAAAAGTTCGTCTCCTAGCTCTGATACCAAATGACGCAGCCTACAGGATCACACAACTCACGAATTGATGAATTCGTGGAAAATGAATCGATGAAACAAAATGAATCGATGAATTGAAGATACCCAAGTGCCCAAATCCGTTGATCTCTCGAGATACCGGATTCTAGCTATCTTCAACACGTTGATCGCGCACGATACCGCGTTAGAAGATCTATGATTCTTCGACGTTGATCTCGCGCACGAGATTCCGTGAATCGGCTTCAAGTTCGTTGATTCGAGCGCACTCGAATATCCGAAGATGGAGAAAGGAGATAACACTCAACTTCCAATTTTAATGGTGGCACAAAGCACAAACCAAATTTTATTCAAAAATCAACAACTTTACAAATGACAACACACCCCTATTTATAGGGAAAGTACAACTCAACACACGTTACAACACTACATACGACTTAAGAAAAATACATCACAAACAGTACAAACGACTTACAAAAACACACAGCAACGACCTAAACAATACGACCTATCAACATACAGGAATTCACGACTTAAAATCAACATACGACTTATGGAAGCAGACGATCTAGCATCAGCGACATAAGTGTTCTGGAATGAGCGACCTAAGAAATGTGGCATAGCGACTTAAGAAACAATCAGCGACTTAACAATCAGCGACTTAAAGAAGCTCGTTCGCGACCTAACTGGATTTCAGCGACATAAGGAGCTTCGCGACTTAAGAAACTTGCGCGACCTAGGCTTCGCGACATAAGAAGGCTCAACGACATAACCTTTTCTCGTTCGTGACTTTCGCTGGAGCGACCTACTGGAGATGTTCGCGACTTAAGGAGAAGGAGCGACCTAAGCTTGCCGCGACTTAAGCAATGTCGCTCGCGACATATCTGGAGCGATTTAAGGTTTCGCCGCGACTTAAGGAGGAGGAGCGACCTAAGCTCATTCGCGAATTCTGGAGCGACATACGAATCTCGCGACATAGGATACGAATCTCGCGACATAGGGTTAGGGCGATCTATGGCTGCTCGTCCACGACCTAGGGCTCTGCAACCTATGGCTTCGCCGTGAATTAAGGTATGCGCTGCATCACCTACCCACCCCCACTCCCTCCCTTTTTCCGGTCTTTTGATCCATGTTAAGATGAGAATACATGTCATAGCCATATAAAAAATGGACGGTACTAATGATAATTAAAGTGAAAAAATTAACCGCTCTAAAAGTTAAGATGATGATAATATGACAATATTTCAATGTTTTGCTTAAATGCCAAGTTGACATGAAAGTGAATAATTGTCATAAAATTATGAAGATAGAAATACACCCATGACTCAATGAAACACTCAAAGTACGAGTAAAGAAGAAACAAGTACCTGGAATCCCCAAAATAATGAATATATATACCGAGTAACAATACTCTTTCTTGCGGTCAAATTAACAGCTTTTTGATAAATCCGATAATCGAACCCACCATAAATAGAAAAGCAATTGGTGGCATTGGTGTTATTTATTCAAACATCAGAATCGTGAACAACATTTCCAGTTCCAGAATCTATATATGATTCACAATGTGGAATTCCAGAGTCTCTACAAGCATCCGTTAAGCATTGATTAACCCTCTGTTGAAAGGACAAAAGGTATATTACAGTAATATAGAAGGCAAAACAATGTAATGCGCTAAAAGAAGCTGATCAAAATGTAAATGATCCAAACTATTTCATGATCAAATGGACTAAGATAATGGTACTATAACCATTAAGTACTACATATATTTATATATCAGACAACAATACAGAGGTAAGCAGTTATAAAGTCATTGGACACTAACAATATAATATTCTTAAAACAATCATCTGAAAACAAATTATACTGCATAATAATGCCCATGTTCCAAGACAATGCCTATCTAATGGGAATTACTTAATACAAGTTGGATATAGTTTAGTAGAACACAAAAATTATATCACATGCACACATGCATGCGTATGCACTCACATGCACACACGCACGCACGCACAAACACGTTCAACGTGTCCTGGTAAGAAGACAAAGAGCTCTCAACTCAAGCTATGTACGTCAAAGTGCTTAGCTCGTGGATTGGGCACTAGTCGTGCATGCACATCTTGGACTGGGCAATAGTCATGCGCACAAGCACCTACACGCATGTGCGGCGCAAAATAAGTATCCACACAAAATTATCTGTAACGCACAAACTAGCTAATAAATCAAACAAGCTTTTGATATATGTATCTGAAGCACGTTTGTTAAGCTTGCACTCTATTTATAGGTGTTGTTTAGCCATTCCCCATGAATGTGCAAGCACAACATTCAATTGTTAAATGCTTTTAATATTCTTATTGTGACATTAGCTAAATATTAGTTATATCGTTTGAATTTTTAGGGAGTGCTAACATATTCCTGTTGGCATGTAACAGCCTGAAATTTTCAACCATTCGCATCCGCACATGTCGGACTTGAATTGCTCAATGTAACGACCCGTAAATCTCAACTGTTTTAATAACGTAATTAGTTGAAATTTTGTGAAATTTTAAACGATAAAATTTTGAAATAAAAATTTAATATTTGGAATACGTCTAGTTAAACATAGCAACTGGTAAATTTTCGTCCGAAAATACGGAAGTTTATTTCGCGCGTAAATTCACTTCAATTCAATTAGTTAAAAAGTGTTGAAAATAAAATGTTTTCGAAACCTAAATATTTTTACATAGAAAAATTCTAAACCATCTTCTGAGCAAGATGTCAGTTTGTCGTTTTTCAAAATTCGGACATCTTTGGCTCCGTCGATCTTATTTTTCAGTGTTTTTCTTGCATTTTCCGCTATTAGAAAATTCGAATTTTTAAAATTAAATCGTACCGCAAATATCCACATACCGTTTTAAGCGTCTCGTCGTGCTGATCTCAACGGTATCTTCACTTCTGTTTTTCGAACCCTGATATGTCGTGGAATCAGTAAACACGATTTCGTATCGGCACCCTTAAACCTTTATCTACCTATAACCATTCATCTTCCCATCGTGCAAAGCTGTAAAGCCACTCATCATTATTATTCCCGTTGTTCAACATCAGACTTTTATTTTTCCAATACCCATAAATTCTGGTTCGTGACTTTATTTTTCCATCAGCCGTTCACTTGCCTTCTGTCTGCTTCCTCTTCTTCACAAATTACATTACAGAGATATATTTTTGCAAACCTTTTCCTCCCACCACTTAACCCACCTCTTCCATTTTTCTCTTCCTCACGCAAGTCCAAGAAACCATGCGACCATGCCTTCACTTGCTCTAGCCTACTCCCACGTCCATCCACCAAAGTTCGCCCGCCACCCTCCATAGCATCCTCTTCCACCCCACCTGGCCATAGCAGCCTTAACCCCAACCAACCGTGAGCCACCCCACATCAACCACCTCCGCCTCCTCACACTCCACCCTCCACGCCTTCTTCCCACTCGGCCGAACTGCTTTCACCCATGCACGCAAGCCATCGCCGTCACCATCACCACTGCACGTCCCAACCTCGACCTCGAGCCTCTACCTTCCACTCGGTTGCCACCACCGGCTCCCTCCCCACTCGGCCTGCCCCTGACAGCAGTCACCATCTCCCCGGCCTTCCCAGACCCGCCTATCTTCGAGCTCAACCCGCACCACGCAACCCCATGCAGCAGCTCAAGGCCACCACGTCCACCCAGGCCATGCCACATCATCCTTTCACCGCAAGCATCTTGTGCCTCTTTTCCTCCCCTCCTTGCCACCGAGTTTCCAAAGCTTCACTGTGAATATATAGGTGAGCCAGTGCACCCTTTATGTATAATTGTTACATGCATATATTTTGCCGATTTCTTTCTTTACCTTTTTGTTTTAGAAGTGTATGCGTGTATATATTTTTATATAAGAATGTTATAATTGAAACTTTATACATGTCAGTATGCACAAGATATTATACTAGTTATATAGGTTATCTGTTATTAAGATAGTTTTGAATTAAACTTGCGTATATAAGTTGTTTATATCCTAGTTTGTATATTTGATCAAAACGTTAGTTATATATATTAGTCTTTAAATGCATATATTGCTTGGATCTGTTAGATTTTATAAAGTAAACATAAGTTGGTTTATAATATACGAGGGATCTTTTATGTTGGGTTTCTATTTTAAAAAAAAATGGTTAGTATTATGTAATGTTTCTCAGTACTTTTATTTTGGGCAACGGTTGTATATACTTTGTAGTTATTTAGTCATATAATGAGATATATATACTACAGTATATTAATTCGTTTAAACGTAGATTTCAATATTGTATATATACTTTTTGTCCCACTTATTCTTTTAACCTGAGGTTGCTTGGTTCTTTGTTCCTTTGTTTCTTTGTTTTACAGTTTATATTGTGAGAAATTTGGTATATACATACTTATATAGACTTTCAATTTAAGTCCGTAACGATTTTATGTAAGTATTATTTTCGGCAATATATAGTATTGGCTATAGTCTGAGTACATTTTGTTCAATCTGTTCATCTATCTTGTTTTTCTATTTTGTCTGCATAGTGTATTCGTTTATTAACTATTAATTTTAAAAACCAATTACATATATATTTTACAGTTTTATATAAGTTCACTTATAACTGATCTCCATCAATCCAGCTTTGTTGATTTCGTAAATTTCTAATTATCAGCTTCGTCCGTCGATTCGAATTCTATCTTGCCTTGTTTTGGGATTCGTGCCTGGATTTCGTAACTCAATTCCATTGTCTATCTCTCCAGCCTCGAAAGGTGAGCACTCACTCACGATTAACGTTCTTTTATTTATTAAATTTGATTTCAATTGAAACGACAATTGAAATATGCTGTTGTTAGTTAATTACACTGTTATATATGCTATTACCTGTATCAGTTCACCTGTGACATCTGACACCATTATCTGTTAATTATTTATGCAATGATAATACAGTTTGGCTGATAATTGATTGATTGTTGATGTTTATATTGGACGATAAATTGTTAATGTTAAAATGGTAAATAGTATGAAATCGAACTTGATATAGGATAGTTAAATGTTAAATTTGATTAACTGACATTTGTATAATATGACCCCTTTAACTGTTGAATTTATGGACACGTAGGATTTGTTTAATTACACCCGAACCACTGAATGTATGTTGTTAAAATTGATGATGTATGAAATTGTAGTAGATGACCAGTGAAAACCGTAATGTAATAATCTTTAATCTACATGAAATGATAGTGTGGATTCTAGAAATAATTATATTAATTCGTACAAATAACAATGCGAGTTAATATGGTTATTTCGGGATTATTTGAATTGATTATTGGATTGTTGTTGTTTGTTGTTATTGCTTGTTTATTTACTTTGACACCATCCCAGTTATCACACTGCAAGTTCCCTTTGATATGTTTTGATTTTGAATTGAATTGGAATCGGGTTGAAATGATAAATACCCAAATTGAACTTTGACATAGGATAGAAAATTAAATAAAAACCCGATTGGTCAATAATTTGATTTGAAATTAAATGAAGATTTTATTTGAATAAAGAATATGGTTTTGAAATGAAGTTGAAATTTGAATTTTTGATGAAAGGAAAATGGTAATATTTAATAATCTGAAACAAAAGATTAACAATGTAATCAACGAAAGAATGTTGTTAAATTTGAGAAATGATTGAATTAAGTTTGAAATTATAATTAAGTTTGAAATTATTAAACTTTGAAATTATTTAATAATTAAGTTTTGAACTATTTAATAATAAATTATTAAATGATTAAATTGAATTGAAATTCTTTAATAAGAAAAATTGAACTTTTGAATAAGTGAATTTTACTTCGTAAAGAATTGAAATTGAGTTTCTTTATTAATTAAGTTTTGGAAAATTATTTAAGGAAGTAAATAAGTGAAATTGGATTTCTTTAACAAAAATGAAATGTGATATTTTGGAATTAATGTAAGACCTGTAATTGGAGAATTGATTTGACGAATTTAGTTAATTCAAAATTGTAAGTTTTGTTTTAATGAAGTTGAACTTAAGAACTGATTAAATGAATTGGAAATTTAATAGAAATTGTTTTGAATGATAAAGTAACTTAACGAATATTAAATGAAATCGATAAATGAGTTTAAATTGATTTGAATGTTAAATAGAATTTATTTAAATGATTTCGGAATGAAACTTATATACGAACTTGAATCAATATGTGAATTGTTTTAAATAGAAATTGAAATCGAATTATAAGATTTTGAAACGGAAAATTGGAAGTTTTGAAATGAAAATTTGGAAATTGTTTAGAAAGACAAATGAAGTGTTGATTTACGAATTCTATTTGAAATTGAAATTGATTTGGTTTTTGAAATATATAAACGACCAATCGGTGTAATAATTACGAAAGTTATTAAAGAGACCGGGATCGGTAATGGATATACTCTCTATCTGAACCGAAACCACTTTAATAACTGTACGCGGAGTGTTGATCCAGAACGAAGTGGATGGTTGGGTGAACGCGTTGACTGAAGAAAGAGAACGATTTTGGATGACCCCTGACATGACTAAAACAGGAGCCGCGCCGGGCCATTGAGGTTCGCTACCTCTAGCGGACACACTTCTTCGATACCTTATCTATTACTTTTGTGATTCGATTTGGGTGCACCCCTTGATTTGGGAGTGTTGTTTCGCGGTGTTGGGGTAGTAGCTGCTATGCCCAACATCAGTCCGGATCACGCAACTACTAGTATCCTAGTTGGTATCGCCTCATGTACCTTGTCATACTGATTATCCTATTCGCGACCACTACGATTTTGATTTGTACCTTTAGTATATGGATTGCCCTCTGGTGACTTCCGGTTTTGGGGAAACTACGGTCTTGTATATGCTTTTGGGAATAAACAGGTTAAGAGGTGTATGGGCCCTGCTTAACCCTACTTTGATATCTTTATATTACTGATAGACATTACCTACTTAGCGTACATTACTACCTAGTAGATAGTTTAACGGATCCTTAAAGGATGGTTATTCCAAACATCCTTTGAGTTACTTGTATTTCAATTGCTATTTCACTTGAGTTGGATTTATTAATATAAGAATGTTAATCCTGACTCGAGTGTCTTGTGTTTTGCTTTACGCTCGGGTCAGACTGAGTGTACCAGTATTCGAGACTCACCTTTGGAGTTGGAGCTTTGCTTGAAGATCCAGCCATCTATTCTGCTTTCAGTATTCGATGATTCCAGTGATGTATTCTGATTTGTATCTGATGTATCGTATTACTCTTCTGTTGTAAACTCTGATGTATTTTATATATTCATATAGTAGCTTCATGAACTACTATCTCTTTTATTCCGCTGCACTTATTACTCTGTGTCTGTGATCTGTGATTATTTATTTACTGTATATGTTCAGTTTTGCCAATTTTAATTAACAACGCGGTATTTTGAGCAATTCAACTCCGGCATGAGTGTCTACCTATACACTTATAATGGACGCGAATGGTCCAAAATTCTGGGTCGTTACACTCAAAATATCGGATTGTTAATTTAAATTTGGCAAATCTCAGCATATACAGTAAATAAATAATCACAGAATCACAGACACAGAGTAATATAACAATAATGCAGCGGAAACAAAAGAATAGTAGTTCATGAAGCTACTATATATATAACAGAGTTAAATAAGATACAACAGAAGTCACAAATACATAGATGTCTCAGTACAATAGTCAAATGCAAGATCTGAACACATCACTAGAATCAACTGAATAACTGCAAGCTGAATAGATATAGTTGGATCTCCAAGCGAAGCTCCAACTCCAAAGGTGAGTCTCGAACACTGGTACAACTCAGTCTGACCCGAGCGTAAAGCAAAACACAAAACTCAAAACACTGGAGTCATGATTAACATTCTTATATCAATAAATCCAACTCAAGTGAAATATCAACTGAAATACAAGTAACTTAAAGGATGTTTGGGATAACCATCCTCTAAGGATTCGTTAAACTATCTACTATGTAGTAATATATGCTATTATAATAATGTCTATAGTAAAGTAAACTATTAAAATAGCGTTAAGGCGTTACCCATATCCCCCTTAACACATTTTATAGTGCCAGTAGTCTATATAGTACCGTAATACTCCGTAAACTGAAGCTACCAGAGGATACTCCATAGGTACGACACAAATCAAACTTGTAAAAGGCGCGCTAGGGTAGGTGACACGGCACAACTAGGCAATGCCAGGGTAGATATGCCAATTACACTTCCGGGCTGGTGGTAACGCAGAGCCGCAACAATCCCCCACCTCGAGCCACACTCCCGTATCAAAGGTGCGCACCAAATCAATCACAAAGTAATAGAATGTCATACGATGGAATGTGTCCGATAAGAGGAGCTCCCTCATTGGCCCGTCGATTGCTCTTGTTTTAGCCACCTTATGCCAACTCACGGGAGTTGGGTCCATGTATATACCTCATATAGGATCATCGCCACCATCCTACTTCATTCTGGAATCTCCACCGCGTACACAGTTGTTAAAGTGGTTTTCGGTATTGGCAGAGAGTTTGACAATATCCGATCCTGGTCTCTTTAACAACCAAACGTTATTATAACACCGCGGTCATTTCAAGATAGTTTATACTTCAAAACCAACATATCATTTCCATTTCAAAACCATATCAATACGATATTATTTTCACTTCAAATATCCATTACAAAAATCATAGCATTTTCAAAGTTATAACACTTCCGAAACCAAAAGACTTTGAAATCATAATATTTTGGAAAACCTTAACTTTGAAATCATAACTTCCACCCTTAAATAGTTTAGATATTAATAATAGTATATAATAAAATAGTTTATAAAGTAAAAATAGTTTATATAAAATAGTTATAAGTTAAAATAGTTTATAATAAAATAATTTATATTGAAAATGATTTATATTAAAATAGTTTATATTAAAATAATTTATAAAGTAAAATATAAATAGTTTTAGATATAGTTTAAAAATACTTTATATAAAAATAGCTTCCTCAAATTTCACAAATCGATTCAAATCAACTCGAATTTCAAAATTCAAATTTAATCAAATCTCAAATCATCAATTTCAATTCGATTTGGTTTCTCAATAAACCATTTCAAATTATCGATTTCAAATACATATTTGAACCATAAAATAAGCCATTTCAATTTCAATATATTTCAAAGCTTTAAATATTCAACATTTGAAAACTAAATTCGATAATTTCATATATATATATATATATCAAATTCACTTTACTATTATTTAGTTTTGAAATATTTACATAATCATTTCAATAATCATCTAAATACAACTTCAATTTACAAATTTAAATAAACAAAATATCCCATTTAAATTTATGTAAGTTTGAAATATTCATTTAAGTCACTTTGAATCAAATTCAAGTTATAAAATATATCTTTAAAATTTAAAATTTAATAAATTTCAAATTCAACTTATTTAAGTAAAATTCTTAAATAAATATAATTTCAAATCAATTTCAAATTTATCTTTCCAACCTGAATCATTATAAACTCTATATTTGAAAATATATATATTAAATAAATACTTAAACATATTATATATCAACTTTATTAATCAAATTTAATAAATCTTTAAAATCAGTATTTATCAAAACCATATATTTCTTTTCAAAACCATAGAAATCATTTCCAATATATATATATATATATATAGACCAATGGTGTCTGTATATAATTTTATATTCTATGGTCAAGTGATACGGATATTTATCATTTCAATCTGCAATTTAAATGTATACGGGTATATATCTTTTCAACCCGCAATCCCAAATTCAATTCAATGAAAATCGCTTGGGTTTATCATTTCAACCCATAACGATTTTCTCCTATTCTACAGATCGTTCGGGTATGTATCATTTCAACCCATAGGAAATTCTATACTAACAGGGAACTTGCAGAGTGATAACAAATATGATAATAATACAACAGGCATATATCATCAAAATAAATAACAGATAATGGTGTCAGATGTCACAGGTGAACAGATACTTATAATAGCATATATAACAATGTAAATAACTAACAACAGCATATTTCAATTGTCGTTTAAATTGAAATCAAATTTAATAAATACAAGAACATTAATCGTGAGTGATTGCTCACCTTTCGAGGCTAGAAATGGACAAGAATGAGATGAGTTACGAATCCAAAGCAAAGCTAGATTGAACGCGAATTTGACGAGCAAAGCTGATAGCTCAGAATTGACGAAATCAAATCAAAACTGGATTGAAGAAGATCAATGATATAAGTGAACATATATATGTAAATATATATATATATATATATATATCATATCCTGAATTCAAAACATATTAAATTAAATATATATATATATCAAAATTATTGTTTCAAATTAAAACACATATATTAAATCAAACATATATTCATAAGATATTTTGAAATAAATATTATATATATACTTATTTAAAAATGCAAAACACTTATATATGTATATTATGTATATTCATTTGAAAATATCAATAAATATATATATTCAAATTTCTATCATAACCCAAATATGTATATAAACATTTTATCCAAAACTCATACACGCATATATATCAACCTATCATATACCAACTATTATATAATATGTATAAGCTAACAAAATATAAACTATTATATATATATATGTGTATGAAATTTTCTTTACTGTAAATACATAAAGTAACTGCAAATGCTCTAGACAAGGCCACAACAAGTCACAGCTCTTTTATATACATTATGACATTACATATATAACAAACAGCTTATATATATATAACTTAATATACATAAGGACATATACGCATATATACTTGTTAAACTACAAAATACTTGCATATATAATGTATGTTCATTGCAACATCTCAAATACCACATATATAAACTTTGTACTTTGTATACTTTATGAATTATAAACTGTATAAACTGTCATACCTATACATATAAAATGCTACAGGAAGCCATCTCGAAAATAAAATAAAATCAAAGCTTATGTATTATATTTAAAACCCATACTTTCATAAACATATATGTATACTAACAGATTTAATAATATATATAAACCATATATATACATAAGTACGATAACATATATAACTTACATATATAACTAATAATATACTTATAGTATAAAACTAATTATATACATATATAACTTACTACAGAATTCCATAAATCTAAACATGCTATATAATACTAGCAGCCTAAGTACAGTAATATTATAGACAAATGTTTTATATATAAATAATATAATTGAACTTACCTTGTATAGTTTTAACACATATAACAGTCATGCAAACATTATTTATAACTTCTATATACTCATATATAAAGCAACAGCAACCCAAATTTACAAAAAAAAAACAATATAATACTAATACAAATCTGATATATAGCATAATATATTATATACCTTAGAATCAAAGGCAGGCAGCTCGGCAAGAAGGAAAGAAAACATAGGTCGGAGGCGCGGGTTGCCAGGCTGCGGAGGTGGTGGAGTCGGGTAGAGGGACTTGCGGCCATGAGGAAGGTCGATGTCTGTAAGAGAGAGGGGAGAGGGGAAAGACGAGCTGCTATGGTGGTTGTCGACTCTCGTGGAGGGGAAGAGGCGGGATGAAGGAGCATGGCTGGGAACGTGCGCATGTAAAAGGAAGTGGAGGGTGGCAAGCATGTAGGAGGGTTAGGAAATGAAGGAGAGGGTCTCTGTGGGAAGAAGAAATGCTACATGCAAGTTTTACAGAGAAGACCAAAAAATTTTACTTTATCAATTTGAAAATGAATCAACCGGTTGAGAAACGAAACAAATAAAAAAATAAAATGAAAAGGGTAAAATAGTAAAGGTCACACACATTGAATTCAGAGATAATAAAGCCTAATGGCTGATGGGTTGATATACGATGAAAATTGAATGGTCACAAGGAATTTGAAATGTTCGAACCGTACCAATACTGCAAATTGTTTCATCGATCCCGCAGAGAACCGGACTTCAAATCATAGAAATGAATATACGGCGAAGATCAATACGACAAGGCGATCAAACGGTACACAGATATCAGTGGTACAATCATCCTGTCAAAAGTCAATATCGGTACCGAAAATGCGGCTAATTTGCCGGAAATAAGATAAACGGAGCAATAGCAGTTCAAATTTGAAGAAACGAAATATGACGTCTCACTCAGAAGATGGTTTACAAATTTATTATATAAAAATATCCAGGTTTGGAAAACATTTTATTACCATCAATTTTTAACTGATCTAAATTTAAATAAAATTACACAAGAAAATAAACTTCAATATTTTTAGATGAAAAATTACCATTTACTATGTTTAAATAGACGTATTCCAAATATTAAATTTTTATTTCAAAATTCAATTATTTCAAATTTCACAAAAATTCAATTAATTAAATAAATAAAACCACTAAAATTTGCAGGTCGTTACACACATGATAGAAAGAGAAATTTATGGTTTTGCATTACGGTAAATGTTAACAATAAACAAAATTAATTGACAATGAACATGTGTTGAACAACTTGGGTTTTTTCTAAGTTATCCGAAAGGATGTTGTTGGCCCTTTTTTTATTTCATTGACGTCAGTTTAGAAGATTTTAGGTTACCTATACTGTCTAGATTGAATACTTTTTCTACTATCTATGAAATTTTTGAGTGTTATTTTTTTTATTACTTAACTAGGTTTAATTAATCCACCGTTATACAATTTTCTCAACTTCAAAAAGACATGAATCACTTGGGTGTTATTTTTTTATTCCTTAACTAGGTCTAATTAATCCACTGTTATACAATTTTCTCAAATTCAAAAAGACATGAATCACTATGGGTTGTATATGTATGTATGTATGTATGTATGTCGAATATTTGAGAAAACTTATGAAAACTACAAATCATAGATAGAGACACACTGTTATCTTTAATTCTAGGTATTATTAAATTTCCTTGGCCCAATGGTTGAAGATCGAAATGCATTGTGATTGCTGAACATTCATACATAAAATTCTTGACTGATTATTTTTTGTGTGTTTTATGTAGTTCCAGACCATTATTAACGGTGGTTCTGGCCATTTGACAAGGAAATTACTATCAAAATTACGACCACGTTTTCCAATTATGAATCCTCATACAAAAGATGTTCAAACAGAGAAATATCTATGTGGATTAAGTGTGTCTCTATCTATGATTAATAGAAAGTAAACTTAAATACATGTAGAAATAGCAATTTCCACGTTTTCCAATTATGAATTCTCTGTTTAAATTGCTATTTCTGCATGTATTTTAAGTTTACTTTCTATTAATCATAGATAGAGGCACACTTAATCCACCGAGATATTTCTCTGTTTGAACAACTTTTGTATGAGGATTCATAACAGGAAAACGTGGCCGTAATTTTGATAGTAATTTCCTTGTCAAATGGCCAGAATCACCGTTAATAATGGTCTGGAACTATATAAAATACAAAAACAATAGTCAGTCGAGAATTTTATGTATGAATGTTCAGTAATCACAATGCATTTTGATCTTCAACCATTGGGCCAAGGAAATTTAATAATACCTAGAAGGAATTTTTTTTAAAGAAGACCTCTAGAAATAACAAATTAGAGTTTTAGGCTTCATTAAAAACTTATTGCAAAACTAGGCCTCGTTTTAAATAAGGCTTGTGCAATTATGGATTGCGCAAGCATTAATTTTTTTTATACGTAGAGCTTGCACAATCCATATATGCGCAAGCTCTATGTATATTGCTTACGCAATCCATATTTGCCAAGCTTTATAAAGCTAGGCAAATATGGATTGCGCAAGCTCAAATTCGGGCATGAAGAAGGCAGTCAGTCCAGATCTTAAATCATTTTACCCCTTTCAGCATCTTCCTCTCAAAATCCTTCAAACTCTCATCCCAAACCCAATTTTTATCAAATCCAAATTCTCAATTATCTTGTCAACCAAATAGTTGCTAAATTATATATGAAAGACTCTTCTTCATCTTTACAAAATAAAGGTAATAATTTATGTTGATAAAAATGGTCAAATAATATATTAATTTATATTAAATAATATAGCTTGCGCAATCCAGAAATGCGCAAGCTATATTTTACTGTTGTGCAAGACGGTGAGCATTTCAAAGATGGCAAACAATGAAAAGAATGAAAAAAAACATATGCAGCAAGAGGTTCCTGAACTTCAGACATTGAAAAGAAATTAACATACGCAATAAGAAATTAAAATATGCAATAAAAAACAAACATATGCAATAGCAAGTTAACACAATTCTTACGTTACAAATAAATAAAAATATTAAATAACAAAGAAATACAGCAACACATACAATTCAACGAGGACATGTTTTTTTCTTATGGCCAATAGAACCACATTTGCTACATCTATTATGGCCGGATGAAGATGGCGGATCCATAAAACCTTTGATTCGAGTAGACCGCAGTCGTCCTGAATTTCTGCGCACTGGTGGTGGTTGTATAATGGGACCTTCATATACATCCCAATGTCGACTATCTGGTACATGGTGGAATAAAGGAGCATAAGCAGCGATATACTTAGCCGTCGTGTACCACGTGGAGATTAAGTCAAAATACGCTCTATTAACACCACCCGAACTACGTAAACAAGCTGCTAATACATGAGAGCATGGAAAATGATATAATGTTGCCCGTTGGCATGTTGCACGAACATTTGGTGACATTATCTTCGATATTCACCGTATAATCAAACATATGAATATCTTTCACCTGCCATTCTATGAAGTTATATCTCTCTGTGGACATGAGGCTTGATTCTTCCATTCTTCTCCTCGCTAATGCTTCCCACTTCGGTGTGAGCTGTGACGTCCACTCTTCTCCCTGAGTTCAACATTCGACAAAGTAATGGTTCAATCGATGAAACGTACGTGCAACCAAGGATCTAACAGGTAAATTCCTGGTTCCTTTCAGCACACCGTTAAAGCTTTCAGAAACATTAGTTGTCATCATATTGAATCTTATGCCGCCGTCGTGACAAAGAGTCCAGCTTGATTCCTGATTTTTCAAACTTCTTTCTCTACGCATCGGCATATCGATTTACAACCTTCAACTGTTTTCGAAGTTCATTATATTTTACAACCTCCGATGCCGTGGCACATGCATGTAACAAATTTTGTAGCTCATCCGTGCCAAACCCAACTTTTTTGAAATTTGCTTTAATAAGACTCATACAAAAGCGATGATGATGTTCAATTGGCCAAGCTTCTCTAAGCGCACGTGGAATTCCTTTCATACAATCTGAGATAAAGGTAATACATCTGGTACGTGCAGATGGAATATAATTCCATATGCAACGAATAAACCAACTCCACGTTTGCCACGACTATGTTTGTATAATAGCAAAGGCTAATGGAAGTAGACCTTGGTTTGCATCCACACTAGTAGCTACTAGTAATGTACCCAGATACTTTCCGTATGAGTGGCATCAATAGACAATATAGGTCGACAGTGGTTGAAACCATCAATAGAAGGTCCGAAAGCCCAAAAAGCACCATAAAAAACACCACGACTATGAATAACATCATATACGGTTCCGGAGTTGGTACGTTGCAGGGCTCGAAGATATTTGGCAATTCGGCGTATGATGATTCCCAATCTCCATAAATCATTTCAATGGCTTTCTGTAGTCCGTGCCACGCTCGAGAATAACTGACTTTAATATGGAACACATTTGACATTGTCTCTTGAACTGTTCTTGCTGTCATGTTTTTTTCAGCTTTAATTAATGGAAGTATTTTGCTATATATAAACTTTGAAGTTGCCTGTCGATGGTTTGAGTTGATTGTTGCATTTAAACAAATGTAATTGTCACATATGTTGTTATTTTCCACCAATTTTGAGATTTTCTCACCGATAGGCTATCATGCACTCGCCAAGGACACGTTTCATCCACATCACAACAGACTGTGTATTGATTTGCACGCGATTTCAGAACTTGAAAAGAAACTGAACATTTAATCGTCCATTCACATAACTGTTCAACAAGCTTCTGTTTACTTTCAAAAATTAATCCAACTCGTGGTCCTTTCTCAGCACATTCTCTTCCAAACACTTCCACGTCTAATTGATAATTTTCCACTATCGATTTCACCATCATTGTTGCAGTGCATAAATCATCGGCTAGAGACTTTTCATAAGTGATTTGTTCATCTTCGACATTTACAGCACCAGCCTCTTCAATGTCTGCATATATGATTGCATCATTGTTAACTTCCATTTGATGGATCCAAGTTCTATCTACATCATCTGCACAAGCTACTTCCATGCTATCCAATTGCACTTCGCTCTCGTTTGCAATATCAACATGATCATCGTCGTCGTCGTCAGCACAACCAACTAATGCTTCTTCCCCTGCATTTATTTCGACACTACGAATACAAAAAATAACGGTAAGATTGAACTCCATGAACGTAAGTCAAAATGCAAGTGCTAGAGTATAATATTACTCACTTTCCCAACGCTTGCGATTGATTTGGATGTATATATGCATCATATTATGTTCTTGGCTTGAAGATACTCCAATCATTCCGTTGTATCTATGAAGTAAATTTGTAAACTCTCCGCCTTGATGACTTGTAAGATAAGAAAGATACGCTGACCATTGTGTTTCTTGTAATTGAGTGGTGGGTACATACTTATCCACAGAAATTACTGTCGGATGTGTTTCTACCACATTAACATGTTCCACTTTCGCAACATATATTTCTATCACTCTCATTCCAACCGAAAACGTAGAGTTCAAATCATCGTCATCTTCCAAATCAATAGCGGATGAACCATCATCTCTAACCCATTTCACTGCTAATTTTAAATCATACATCACAGGATTGACTTTTGTCACTTCAAATGCCCGTTGTTTAAGCTCTTCAAAACTACAACGATTTTTTATTGTCGATCATTTTCGCTTTCCGCCAACATATCTAGGTTTACCTTATCATCAACCAACAATTCTCCATCGTAGTAATATATAGTTGGAATCTTTGACATTATCTACAAAATCAGTTGCAAGACCACAGTCAAAATCTTGATTTTGTGACATAATGCTAAACATATATTTGTTGAATTAATACCTTATTTTCCTAAGAAGATTTTGTTTCTGTAGGCAATCTTCAACGAAAAGCAGTCAAATCAATCTATAAGAAATAGCAAGCAAGCGAATCAATATAATAACATAACCAATATGGAATTTACGAGGTATTGTTTCGAACTGTGTTTCCGGAACATGATCAACATCAGCGTCAATATGACTTGAGCTTGCAATACCGATTTGCGCTTCGTTCATCATCGTGTTTCATCAACGTTTCATCGTCAATCTCCCAAACATTCATGTCTACCGTCAAAATAAACAATAAAACATTAACATATCAATTAGGGTTTCCAATTTATAACTAGGTTTTCCTATTTCATTAATCATTACCAAATTTTTCAACAATACGAACACCATTACCTAGTACTTACCATCACTAATAACAATAACTCTTAATTTTCAACAACAACAAAAATAGAAAATTTGAGCACCATTTTGATCAACATAAATTATTACCTTTGTTTTGTAAAGATGAAGAAGAGTCTTCCATATATAATTTAGCAACTATTTGGTTAACAAGGTAATTGAGAATTTGGATTTGGTAAAAATTAAGTTTGGGATGAAAGTTTGGAGGATTTTGAGATGAAGATGGTGAAATGGTTAAAATGATCAGATCTGGACTAACTATTTTCTTCATGTCCGAATTTGAGCTTGCGCAATCTATATTTGCGCAAGCTTTACATAGAGCATGCGCATATATGGATTGCGCAACATAGAAAAAAATTAATGCTTGCACAATCTATAATTGCGCAAGCCTTGTTGAAAACGATGTCTAGTTTTGCAATAAGTTTTTAATGAAGCATAAAACTCTAATTTGTTATTTCTGGGGTCTTCTTTGAAAAATTGTCCTACCTAGAATTAAAGATAATAGTGTCTCTATCTATTATTAACAATTTTCATAAGTTTTCTCAAATATTTGACATACATACATACATATATATACAACCCATAGTGATTCATGTCTTTTTGAAGTTGAGAAAATTGTATAACATTGGATTGATTAGACCTAGTTAAGTAATAAAAAAAATAACACCCAGTTGATTCATGTCCTTTTGAAGTTGAGAAAATTGTATGACAGTGGATTAATTAAACCTAGTTAAGTAATAAAAAAAATAACACCTAAAAATTTCATAGGTAGTAGAAAAGTATTCAATCTAGACAGTATGGGTAACCTAAAATCTTCTAAACTGACATCAATGAAATAAAAAAAAGGGCCTAAAACATTCCTTTCGGATAACTTAAAAAAAATCCAAGTTGTTCAACACATGTTCATTGTCAATCAATTTTGTTTATTGTTAATGTTTACCGTAATGCAAAACCATAAGTTTCTCTTTCTATCATGTGCCAACAGGAATATATTGAGACTGCATAAAAATTCAAAAGATATAACTAATATTTAGCTGATGTCACAATAAGAATAGTAAAAGCATTTAACAATTTACCTCACTTAAGAAGATGGCCCTTCATAATGATTGGTTTTTGATTTATAAGCAGCAGGGCAACTAACGCAATCAGGATCATTACATAAACCTAAAGGTCCGGATTTCAACAAATGTTTGTGCCTTTTCACATCATTGTACTTCCGAGTATGATTCTCATGCAAAGTAACAATGAGGCATTTTAAGGCATGGACATTGATGCAGACCAAGTAGTAAACTGTTGTAATTCAACCTTTCTGGCTAGTTTGGGTTGTTGATCTTTGTTTTGATCGGCCATTTTATAAGAATGTCTGCATCAGCGACATATGGAATGGAAACTAGTCTGTGAACAAAAAATAATTGTGCATCAGCAACAGCACATTATAAATATACAAAGCCCCGAATTGTAAGAATTTGCAATTTAAATTTTAAAATACAAACGATGAAAGGACAAAAATATGAATTCTATAAAACTGTAACGATATGAATTATGACTGGCAATGAAACATTCACTTTGTTTTCCGAGTTGCTAGAATGAATTCAGATATAACTCTTGTACAGAATACACGATTCCACTTTTTACACTAATCTTCTATGGACAAAGTTACCAAACTGAGTCCGCAGACGAATTTTAAAAAATCAGTATGCTAGTTTCTTGCTGGAAAAGAAATTAGAGAAGATGTAATCACACACACAAACAAACAAACAAATATATAGTGTACAGGTATATAAAATTATCAATGATCATATGATCTTCATTTTACATTAATGCTACGCACATTTCAACTGTCTCTCCAGTTTCTTTGTGGTAAAAATTACTAGTTTGATTCCAAATACAAATATAAAGCTAACACAATATAACACCAATAGTACAATGAACCAAGATAAGGTGATTAATCATTGATCTTTACTGTCTATGCTATATCAATCACTAAGTACTTCACATGATTATTCATCTTCTGCAATCATAGTGTACACATGCATTTGTTAAAGGACTGGAGCATATGCATCTACGTCCAAAGTATATTAAATAGATAAGTGGATAATTTTGATTCATTGGAATGATGAACATGTGATGCATGTATTCATTCCTGAATCCACATGGAGTCAAAGAGGGGCGACTGCTTCTCTTGTTTTCTTATCAGTTTTGCCCAATTTCTTGGAAGATGGCATTTCATTGTTAAATCTTATGAACATTTGAAGGAAATCAATTTGAAATTGGAATGCATGTTTAAATCCTGTGCGAAACATATACTTCCATACGCTCTAAAAGTGAAGTATATAAGTTGGTCAAGTAATTCCTCTGCCCACCACATTCTAGAAAATTGGCTCAATTCAAGATAGAGTAGAAAATTGTGCATCCAACCTCAAATTCATCAAACAAAATCTGCTTATCACCGAAAATCTAACTTTACCACTCAGCATATATAATAATCTGGTCTCTACTAAATTTAAGAAATTCAAGACCTCTCTAAAAACAACACATTATTTCACTGAAACTGAATAAGTACACATTAAAAAAAAAGGAAAAATAAAATCCTAAGAAAGAAAAAACAGAAAACTGCAATGGTTGATTACCAGTGGATATACGATGTCTACGAAATTATATTGATGAAGAACGATTTAATAAGAGTAAATTAAAATTTGGACAAACCTTTGCAAACTTGGAGGGAGGAGGAACACGGGTGATACTGATCAAGAAGACTGCGTGGAATTAGGCTTGTAAATTGTAATATATAGCAAGACTCTATTCTTTCTTTTTGGACCCTTGTTTACATTTGACAGCTGGTCTCCTATTTTAACAACTTGAGTTTTTTTTTCACGAAAACTAACGGGCTATTTTTTATATTTTATTTTTGAAAACACAGAAGAATCCGACGAACCGATAAACTCCTGAGGAGGGTATAGTAAAACCGTCCGCTGATCCAAATCCCCATACCCCGGTTAAATTTATATAGCATGGGAAAGCGCATGGTAGGAATCGAACCTGTGTCTTTTTACCAGAATCCAAGTCTCATTTCCACTGCGCCGCACCCGCGGACAACGGGCTATTGTTAGTAAAGCTCCAATTTTGAATATAAGGGGTCATTTGTTTTTTATTTTATTTTTTCTTTTTTGATACGAGGGCACTTATCATATTAACAATTTGTAAAATTATTATCACATTAATTTAATTGTTCTTTTTTTTATTTACTGCAGTTTTCTTTCAATCATCATTAAACTTTAATTCAAAATCATTATAATAAACAATTCAAATTCAGCTAATTGCAATTGAGGAATCGATCAGATATTTAAAATTTTCAAATACTTTAGGGCTTATTAAGGTTAAAACAAGTGCATGTTGGTCGTTGGGCAGAGATTGTTGAACAAAAAATTCGGTGGGGGCCGATTTAACAAATTATTTTAGTTTGGTAGACTTGTGCTGAAATATGCAGTTTATTTTGACAGTGCACGGTGGAGTTATGCATTTTAGTTCAATATGTTGCTGCCAAAACCTACTACTAGCATAATTTTTTTCAAAAAATGTAATTAATTCAACTTTTAATTCATTCAAAAAATGTAACTAATTCATTCGGCAAGACAAAATTTTCCTCTCTAAAATCAACTTTACCCTTTCCAAAATCAATTCGACTTTTAATTCACAATACCCAGAACAGAGACAACTGCATGAAGCAACGTTCGACATCTAGACCAATGGAAAAGGTGCTTGCTTTGCTTTGATGATTGAAGAAGACCAATGGACAAGGTATATTTGCGAAACCCTAGTTTTTCCTTTTCACTTTGTTCGTTGTCGTTGATTTGTGTGATCGAATGCGGTCGGTTTTGATGTATTTGTATTGCTACTAACGATTTGCCTATGGTTGATTGAGATTTTTGGTGGTTTGTATTTTATTTTCGAACGGCAACCTCCTGCCGTTTGCACAATAGTGAACTCGAAAGTAGACGGCTGAGCTGGATGTTTACTTTTTGTAACCAAAATTTACCAAAGGTAGAAGCTTGTCTTTTGACTTTCATTATGGACGGCTTTGTATTGTTATTTGATTAATGTTGTACACGGCTTTGTGTTCTTGTCTGATGTTAAATGCAATATTTTACAATTTTTTTATTTTGCATTTGTGTAGCATATTAGTTGATGTTCTTTTACTTATTCGCTGATGGAATGATTGCTTCTTTATGCAAGGGACGTGCTGCGCATCAGCTAAAGCTAAGGTAAAAGGATTGCTAAACCTGTCGATTCTACTTCTTCCTCGAAAATACAATCTAATTCAGTGTTTGCAGCAGTAGACGTTGCAAAATTCAAAGTAATATTAGTATTAATGTTATGCTTACATCTCACAATATTTCCTAAATTTACTTTAAGGTCTATGTCCTTGAAGAAGCACTTCGTTTGTTCATTGTAGGAATCAATGATGTAGACAAAACTGATATTAAAGATTTTTGTGCTAAGATAGTGGAAGCAAAGAGCTTGATGGAGAAAGGACTGTCAGATTATGCTAGAACAGTCGTAGAAGAACAAGAGGGAGAGCGAGCGGACGTATAGTCCAAATTTGTTGGACAGAAGCAGCACAAAGTTGAGAAAGTCATTAAAAAAGGGAAAAGATGATTAATGTTTGATATTATAAATTTATGGACATGTATTTTGATGTTTTGTATTTGGATTATTTTTTAATTTAGGTCAATTTTAAGAAATAATTACAAATTTAGGCCAGTCTTATAACTTATTACAAAAATAGATCAAATTTACGCCACATCAGCACCACGCATACTGGCAGCATTTGAAATGCCGTCAGTACGTTTTTTTCTTTTTTTAAATTCTGGGCGGCATTTGAGGTGCCTCCAGTGTGAGGCATTTCAAATGTCTCCTAGATTTTTTTTAACAAAATAGTTTGCGGCATTTGAAATGCTGCAAACTATTTTTTTTTCTTTCTAAAATGTACCGGCGGCATTTTAGATACCGCCAGTACACGTGGCGTTGATTTGGCACAAACTGGTCTATTTCTATAATAAGTTATAAAACTGGTCAAAATTTGTAATTAGTTCTTAAAATTGGCATAAATTAAAAAATTATCTTTTGTATTTTGATGTGGGAGTTAATTGATATGATGGACAGAGACTAAGATTATACAGTTATGGCCTAAGACATTTTACACTTTCAGATCCCACAACGGAAGGCAACAAAATATAACTATAGAAAATAACCATCTTAGAAAATATCTTAAAACACATCTTAGAAGTAGTATGTAGTCAAATCTAGAGTACATAGAAATACAATATATAGTCAGATAAATACTAAGTATTGAATACGATAATAGTTACATAGAGAGTAATATAAAATAGTAAGCAACTCCAATACTGAGATCGCCTCTCCACACTAATCTTAGGCCTATCACCTACCGCCCTATCCACCTAGGGTAAGGGAAAAAGAAATGAAATTGGGTTAGTCAGACAAAAATCTAGTGAATAAGTGCATTATTAATATACGGTGTTCACATAAAGTTGACTTTAGTAATCCTCTATGTGACCTAGGATGTCCTACAAGTGTCCTTCAGTTACTTATTTTCTTTACTTAAGGGGTTTTCGTAAAGACACACTTTTTCGTACAATTTAAACTGACAATAACCACTCATGTCCAGCCTAGATCGAATGGAAAGGCGGATAGTTAGGAAAAAGAAAGAAGATAGAAGACCGAAGAAACTAAACAACGCACTCACAGCAGAACGAATAATATATAATATATATAAACAATCTTTACACAAAACAAAACTGTAACTTATATATATACAGACATCAATCAGAGTACACTAACCTATTTCAGCATGGACAGTTATAACAACCTGTCCTCACAACTGCTGAATAATATACAACAATGCAAACGACGAAAATATAATCATCTACGTGAATACGACTCTGGCCTCCAGCTCCTCTCTTGAAGCTCTAAATATCCATCCAATCTTGAAAATATGCTAGGTCTGACCCGAACATTTAGGAAAAACCACGCCCGGGTCAGTCTGGTGAAACCAGCGTGAGAACTTAAATCACAAGCAATTTGATTTTTAAAGTTAACAAAAACCTTTCAAAACAAAGGTATTTCATAAGACCTAACCGCAAATAAACACGGACGAGTTTTTACCGTAGATAACCAAATTCTTTTATATCAGAAAACCCAAAGATATTATAATAACATCTAGACGTCAAAGTAAAATATGAAAGTAGCTGAAATGCTTGCATCTCACATTTCAACATAGTTGGGCATGATCAAAACCGTACGACGCGTATTGGAGAATGGATTCCAACTAATGACTAAGCACTGGGGTACCACCTGTCACAATACACGTCTAGAAAATGTACCGAGATCGAACCTATCAATCCCTGCCAACACAAGACCGGCCTACCCCTTACTGGTTAGTACCAAATATGTCATCACCCCGGTTGCCTTGCAACTTTTTCAATCGCATTTCATGCATAATCAATCCATAAGTATATAGGTGTATCTAAAAGGGTGATGACATACCCTAATGGGAGCGACCCACTTAGCCTTGCTACATCTCCTCTGATTTTCGATCATTCTCGGTTGATGAGGCTTGAGGCTACGATTTACCTTTCAAGAAATCATACTTAGAATGCCCATTGTCCTCCAATGACAATGCACCGATAGCATTTATCCATACAAGTTGTTTTGGGTCTGAACAAACCGAATCTCCAATTCCATGCTCTTCACAAAGTCTTCACTTCGAAACGCATTCGTTGGATCGAAGTGGTTTTCGGATAACATATCTGATTCCAGTCTCTTCGAAACAACGTACGATATTTTCGGTAAACTCAACCCCGGTTCTCTAAGAAATAAACTGACGAAAATAAGATTGGAAATCACCTTCTAACCGTTAGTGGACGGATTTCCTTATCATCGTCCTAGAAGATTTACAAGTTTATATGTACAGTATAACACCTTCAACGTTAACCGTACCATATAATTCTCGCATTTCCTCTAGATATTTCCAAAGTTACGTTTAGTTCAGGTTTGATAGTTGGTTATTTAACTATCAAATAAACATACATTCACAACACAATATTTCCCACTGGAAATCACTAAGCCTCGGTTATTTAGATTTGAAATCACTTTACAAACTTAATTCATCAAAATGAATATAATTGCCCAATGTTCCTGTCAAAATACTTAACTTGTAAGACAAGTTTAATAGTTATATTCAATACCATTCATGAATTAAAAACTGCTTAAGAATTACATTTGTTTCTATCAAAGAACAAATCTTTGTTTCATAATAACTTCCCATGATTGATTATAAACTTATACCCAAAAATCCAAGTTTAAACTTAAGTAATATTCCCTTTCAAAAGCATTTATATTATTTATAAACTTCTATTTCTATCTTACTTCAAATTACTTGAAATCCTTTGTTAAACATTTCTTTATAATCAAACCCATTGATTATCAATCTCAAACGCATCTCCACTTTCAAACATCACTTAAATAATTTACTTCTTCCATTTAGCCTCTTAAAGATAATTAATAAAATTTAAAAATAATTAATAACCTTAAAATAAGCTTATTAGAATTTATTCATTAACTGTTAAACAATAATTATTCTTAAAACAATATTAATTTTTGAACAAATTACCTTTGAAATAATAATAATTTAATACTGATTAATTCTTAAATAATAATTAACCTTTACATCAAATCATTTTTAAATAACTTTAATTAATAATTAAATTATACCTTTAAATAACTTTTGAAGAATTATTTGATTACTTTAAATCATTATTAAAAAATCAATAATTATCCTTTAAAAATATCAAATAAATAATAATCATTCTTAGAACAACTTTGGTTCAAGAATAAATTCCCAAATTTGGTAAGAGGCTTATTAATTCCAATGGTACTTAATCAAGTCACCATTAACTTCATTAACTATCCAAGTTATAAATCCAGGTATTCACATCTTATATGTAAATTAAATCCATAATTAACAAGCGATTGTTAATACAACGCTTATCCAATACTAGTCCATTGGAATGAAAATATATATATATATATATATATATATATATATATATATATATATATATCCACACCAATATAATAGCATAACGGGTTTATTTCTGCTAAGTAAATGTCCAAATTTAATTTATCCAATGAATGATAGTAGAATGGTGATTTATTCTGCTAAATAGGGAATCAATTAAATAAAGTTAGCGGAATGATGTCTGAATCCGCTAATAGATGTCAAATCATCTTATTTACTTCAAATTTAATTCACTAATATTTTTATCTGGAAATTTACGTCGATAATTAGAACATATAAATTTTAAACGACTAAAATTATTTAAATCACGTATATTTAAATTTGACGTTCTAAAATACCAATAATTATTGCTTTGTCAAATTTGACAAAGAACCTTATGATATCGAAGTACTTGGCGATACGAACCCATCGCAAAAAATTTCAGGTTGATTGGGTCTCATACGAACGAGTTATAGCAATCTAAAGTTTTTAACTATAATTATAAATAATTTAAATAAAACTTCTTCTTCCTTGCACATGGGCCGAAGCCCAAACCTATATACCCAAATCAGCTCCTTCCTTTCTCCCCTTTTCCTCTTTCTGTTCCAATTTCCAAACTTCCAGCCGAACCAGGAAAAACTCAAACCACCCAAACTTCGATCGGCCTATGCCTTCCCTATCCACAATCACTTGCGACTTCGAGCCAAAACCCCAAAATCATGGCAATCCATCTCCATGTTCGATCATCCTTCCCTACCTCTTCCATCCAAATTCAAGTCCAGGCAATGGAGACCAAAAACGTGCACGCACCAGTGCACACATGCACATATACAAACTGTCAGGGCCACCATTCCACCCACCGAACCCACTCGCATGCTCGCCCTCCCACACTCGACCGTCTCCAACCTAAGGTTTCGCCGCCGACCATCTCTGGCCAAATTCGAACCGTTGCGAGCCTATTTTTCAACCAACACCCCAAAATTTGACCTCGTCCCGCCTCCTCGTACTTCACCTAACCCAGCCGCCTTCGCCATTAGGTAGCTCATCACCTCCAGCACCTCCAATAAAAAACCGCAACCCTCTCGTCGCCTCCTTTCACCGCAGTTTAGCCACGTTCATCACCCTCTTCCACACTTCCTTAAACCCTAAAATCATCTTACCTCCTCAAGCCAAGGCCTATTTCGAAAATTCGCCACGATGAACCTCTCACCCACTTCGCAACGCCCCTCCTCGGCCAAATCGCACCACCTCTCGTCGACCCTATTGCCGAAAATTATTTTTTTAATGGATTTTGATTATCTAAGGATTTCTCACAACCTAGGCTATTAAAAATCATGATTCTTTCGCTAAAAATCCTATTTCTGTATGACGATCATGATTATATACATGATTCGATAATTTATAGATGTTGAAAATGTCCAAATACTTAATTGCTTACTGTAATTCCAAATTATCTCACTACATACTTCATGAGATGTAACCAAACTATTTTTAACGTAATCTATACTCAAAACAAATATTTCATCAGTTTACATCATCATCAAATTCGAATCCAATTGAGAGATATGGATTTTTAAAGCTAGAGCATATATATAAGAACTTAACTCTGTTATAATATAGTGAATATTAAAGAATTTTCAGGCAATCAAATGTAAAGTTCTCACCTTGATCATGCTTGTTTTCTTCCAAACTTGAATCCAAACAATAGATATGAAATCTTGATTAACCTTGCCTTGCTTCGGATTTTATAAGAACATAGGGTTTTTCTTTGGTTTTGATAGGGTTTTTCTTTTGCAGGGTTTAGAAAACTGAACCAAATTCACTTATCCATATATATACATTTTTATGCCAAGTATAATGATACATATGTACAAATATTTTGTGGCTCGAGAAGGATTTTGAAAATCCTAAAGCTGCAGTACACAAATTTGGTGGCTTGATTTGATTTTTTTTTATTTTAGCTGCTAAGTTTACATATATCTCAGCCTACAAATTTTGACCATTATGTATATATAATTTCCCTTCATACTAGCCTACATTTTTGACTAAGTGCATTTTCCTTTTCATTTGACTTTATTTTTATTTTAACCTGGTATGTTATTTTATTTTTTTGCCTTGCAAGTTTCTTGAGTTAGTAGCCCTTCATATACAGTTTTCATATGCATATTTGTTTTGCTTTCTTTTTCACCTTCCTTTTTATACAATCATAGCACTGTTAAATGCATATGCATACAAGAAGATCTTTGAATAAAAATTCTATTTTTAAAAAAAAATTATACTCAAAGAAATGAAGGTTTGCTATTCTATTTAAATGTATAAAAATAACATTTTTGTTTTAAAACATGGTTTTGGTCAAACGATTTTCTTTTCAAAATGATTAAATGAATTTGTTTGAATTTTTCTTATTCCATCATATAATGTTTTTCTTCTATATATCATTTTATATTTAGTTCACAAATAATATATATTCCTTTGAACTTATATGTATATACCAAAATAAATGATTTTTATAATTAACATAAGTAAATTCAAGTTATAATATCAAATTTCTATTTATAACAAAGCTAGAAATTTATAAATCTTAGTTTTGATTTTAAAACAATTTCTATTATGAACTTTAATTTAATTACATATAAATTTTGTTGTTATGAATATATATATATATAAGAAATTCCAAATTAGATTAATTTTTCTATTTTATAAATTAAACCTGGAAAATCAAAATCTTATCTTGATTAAAAACTATTTATTACAACAAATTGTCATGTAATAAGAATTTTATTTTGATTTAAAGACCGTATTATTGGATATTAAAAATAAATATACACAACTCAAGACAAAAAAAATCCTGGATCATTACATTCTTCCCCTCTTAAAAGAATTTCGTCCTCGAAATTGTCGTAACCAGGCTAGTAAACATAAATAACAGAATTTTTTTTTTAATTTATTAATGAATTAATAAACAACCATATCACCAAAGTTCGATCACATTTATCTATATCCAAAATACCAGTCATATATGAGTATGAGCTAAGATACTACAATAACTACAGTCACAATATACATATCTAAGAGATATCCATAACCCTAACCAGCTATACACACATCAACCATACATATATCTATACAAAAGCATCTACTAAGATACTTCATCGGACTACAGTCTAGTCATACATACATACATGACGTCTATGGACTACTAACATGTCAAAATAGGATGTACATATCTAAGAGAACTACTCCAAACCCAAACTAACTCCTCAAAATGAACTCTCTCCATCAAAGTCCTTCACCTCGGTTCCTCTTTATCCTTAGTCTCATCATCACTGTCAGAAACCCATATAATCTCTGGGCTTGTTTCTGTAGGTATCAGCATCTCTACCCTAGGCGATAAGTCATCCCTAAGAAGGATATCCAAATCCATACACGTCTCGATAGCATCATCGTCCTCTGATTTGGGCTCCTTTTCTACCTCAATTTCCTCTTCTTCCTCAAATTCCACCTCATTTTCTGCCACTGATTCTTCCTCCTCCTCCTCTGCCTTGAACTCCTCCTCTTCAGCTACCTCAAACACTTCCACATATAATGATGGCTGCTCGATATGCCCTATTATCTTTCTAGCCACGTTTTCGCCGAAATACATCCTAATCCTCATCCATCTTCCTCTGACAACTATCTGAGTCCTCTAAAATCAATTAACAAAACTTAATGAGATTCTAAGGTTTACAGGAGTTTATATGTGCTAAATAATATATATACTTTAAATAAATCCTCTTTTGACTTACTAACATTTTTAAATAAATCACTTTAAGTAATACCATAATCATTTCCTTTGTGAAAAAATTTGTTTGAAACAATTTCCCAAAATCACTGGAGTTCTAAACTCTCAAATATACCTCTTTTATAAATACAATTATTATAAAATTATCTTTTATATACATATACATATATAATCTTCCTAAAATATTTATCTGAAAATATTTCAAAATTCCTTTAGTAAATATACTTTACTCAAAAATCAATTTTCCAAAGCTTCTATCTACCAAACTCTGGTTTCTAAAGGGAGATTCAAGTCGGATGAACAGGCAATAGAGGATGCTCAGAACTAGATGGTTATGACCCAACAAATTCTAGATGATAACGATAGAATATTATTACCACTTATCAAACAACATCTCAAAATACTATATATTTCGAAAATCATTTCCTTTTATATAAAATACATCCTGGGTAATATTATTTCATTTACCCACTTAAAACAATATTGTGTCGATTGACCTTGTTCAAGTGTTTAGAGATCCCTATCAATAACGTTAGCTACTTGTATTGACCAGAATCCATTTGCCACTCAATAGATCAATTAACACAATATAAAACATTTTATATCACTAACAAATACACACTCTCATATATACACACACTCAAACTCATTCTATAGTACCACTGACCCTATCTCTAATGAGTAATTTCCACCAAAGCCTAGGTATTCGCTCAACCTAAGCTCTGATACCACGATGTAACGACCCACTTTTCCGTACAATTTAAACTGACAATAACCACTCATGTCCAGCCCAGATTAAACGGAAAGGCGGATAGTTAGGAAAAAGAAAGAAGATAGAAGACAAGAAGAAACTAAACAACACATAATCTCATAGCGGAACGAATAATATATAATATACATAAACAATATTTACACATAAAAAAACTATAATTTAAATATATACAGACATCAATCAGAGTACACTAACCTATTTCAGCACGGACAGTTATAACAATGTATCCTCACAACTGCTGAATAATATACAACAGTGCAAACGACGAAAATATAATCATCTACGTGAATACGACTCTGGCCTCCAGCCCTTCTCTTGAAGCTCTAAATATCCATCCAATCTTGAAAATATGCTAGGTCTGACCCGAACATTTAGGAAAAACCATGCTCGGGTCAGTCTGGTGAAACCAGCGTGAGAACTTAAATCACAAGCAATTTGATTTTTAAAGTTAACAAAAACCTTTCAAAATAAAGGTATCTCGTAAGACCTTACCGCAAATAAACATGGACGGGTTTTTACCTTACGACAACCAAATCCTTTTATATAAGAAAATCCTGTAATATTATAATAATGTCTAAACGTCAAAGTAAAATATGAAAGTAGCTGAAATGCTTGCATCTCACATTTCAACATAGTTGAGCATAATCAAAACCACATGGCGCATATTGGAGAATGGATTCCAACTAATGACAAAGCACTGGGGTACCACCTGTCACAGTACACGTATAGAAAATGTACCGAGATCAAACCTATCGATCCCTGCTAACACAAGACCGGCCTACCCCTTACTGGATAGTACCGAATATGTCATCACCTTGGTTGCTTTGCAACCCTTTCAATCGTGATTTCATGCACAATCAATCCATAAGTATATAGGTGTATGTAGAAGGGTGATAACATACTCTAATGGGAGCGACCCACTTAGCCTTACTGCATCTCCCCTGATTTTCAGTCATTCCCGGTTGATGAGGCTTGAGGCTACGATTTACTTTTCAAGAAATCATACATAGAATATCCATTGTCCTCTAATGACAATGTGTAACGACCTGAAATTTTCAACCATTCGCATCCATATATGTCAGATTTGAATTGCTCAAAATATCAGATTGTTAATTTAAATTTGGCAAAACTAAGCATATACAGTAAATAAATAATCACAGAATAACAAACAAAGAGTAATATAATTATAATGCAGTGGAAACAAAAGAATAGTAGTTCATGAAGCTACTATATATATAACAGAGTTAAACAAGATACAACAGAAGTCTCGAATACATGAATGTCTCAATACAATAGTCAAATACAAGATCAGAATACATCACTGGAATCAACTGAGTAACAGAAAGCTGGATAGATAGCTGGATCTCCAAGCGAAGCTCCAACTCCAAAGGTGAGTCTCAAATGCTGTATCACTCAGTCTGACCCGAGCGTAAAGCAAAACACAAAACACTCGAATCAGAATTAATATTCTTATATCAATAAATCCAACTCAAGTGAAATATCCACTGAAATACAAGTAACTCAAAGGATGTTTGGGATAACCATCCTCTAAGGATCCGTTAAACTATCTACTATGTAGTAATATACGCTATTATAATAATGTCTAAAGTAAAGTAAACTATCAAAATAGCGTTAAGGCGTTACCCATACCCCCCTTAACACATTTTATATATTCCCATAGTATATACAGTACCGTAATCTCCCCCGTAATGGGCGTCGTCAGAGGGCACTCCATAGGTATGGTACAAAACAAACTCGTAGTAAAGCACGCTATGGTAGGTGATACGACACAACAAGGCAATGCCAGGGTAGATATACCAATTACGCATCCGGACTGGTGGTAACGCAGAGCCGCAGCAATCGCCCACCTCGAGCCACACTCCCGAATTAAAGGTGCGCACCAAATCAATCACAAAGTAATATAATGGCATACGATGGAGTGTGTCCGATCAGAGGAGCTACCTCATTGGCCCGGAATCGCTCCTGTTTTAGCCACCTTATGCCAACTCACGGGAGTTGGGTCCACGTAAATATACCTTTAGGATCGTCGCCACCATCCAACTTCATTCTGGAATCTCCACCGCGTACACAGTTGTTAAAGTGGTTTTCGGTATCGACAGAGAGTATGCCCATATTCAATCCCGGTCTCTTTAACAACCAAACGTTATTATAACACCGCGGTCATTTCAAAGTAGTTTATACTTCAAAACCAAAATATCATTTTCATGTCAAAAACCCAAATCAATACGATATCATTTCACTTTAAATATATCCATTTCTAAAAATCATATCACTTTCCAAAGTTATATCGCTTTCGAAATCATAAGTCTTTTAAAATCAAAACACTTTGGAAATCAAAACCTTGAAATTCATAACGCTTTGAAATCATAGCTTGAAATCATAGCATTATGTAATCCATAACACTTTCCTCTTAAACAGTTTAGATATTAAAATTTGTATATATAGTAAAATAGTTTAGAAAATAAAATAGTTTATATAAAACGAGTATGGTGGCACGTCCGTTGGACGTGTGCGAAATAGGAAGGGTGAAAATTTTGGGTGTACTACAGTTGTGATAGTGAAATATACGCACACACAGACACACATACATATGTACACAGATATGTGTGTGTATCTATAAGGACTTATCCAGATTTCTAAATTCAGTGTTTGATTTTGTGTCGAACAATTTAATATTTTTATGATGTTTGTTCATAGGGTTTTTTTGTTTTATATAACAAAATGCTTTTGTTAGTCGTGCTTAAGATTAAGGAATTGTCCGTGCCTTTCAACTGATGCATAGTAACTAATATCTTATAATGGAATACAAATATTACAAATCAGACAATATAAACTTCATATGCAAACAATCTGGATAAATCTTAAATGAAACAAACATCTCTGAGGAAGGAAAAATTACAATTGAAGGTTAATACTGTATCATGCCAAATATAGTAGATTTAACACTTCAGGATATAATTAAACCTGAGATGAAATAATAAATACAATAAATACGAAAACAGTGATAGATCTATATTTACGGATTATTCAATGTTTTATGTTCAACTCTATATTCCAATACTATTGTACGAAATTTTTATTTGTAGTTACAATTGTTTTCAAAAGTTGTTTTCACAGTTTCATTATGTAGCTGCTAGAATACGGGTCTTCCACCTAATATTATTTGTATGAAAAGACTATATTACAATTCCTTGGTCACATGAAACTTATACAATAGGTAAACAAAACATACTGAAACTGTAAAAAAAAACATTAATAGCTAAAAAGCAGGTAGAGAACTCATCTGTACTACCCAGTTTGCTCCTCTTCCGTCAAACCCAACGTCGACACACCTACCACCTTCCTTTCCCCCTTACCTTATAGCCAAACCTGTTATGGTCATCCGCCTTCAATCCAAGCACCGACACGACCGCCTGCTTTCCTTCCTCTGCACATTGTACCCAAACCTCTTATGCTCTTCAGCCTTCAGACCAAGAGCCGACACAACCCCTCCCTTGGCCATGAATATAACCTTCTTTGCTGCTTCTTCATTCTCTTACGGTATGACTCCTCTTCAGCCACTTCTAACAGTGGCGTACCATTCATTGTTGTCAATTCTTTGAGGTTCAATGAAGTGGCACTTGATCTCTTACGGTATGAACTTATTTTATTCACGTGTGTTATATGTTGCTTATATCATCTGCTAAGTTGCGAATGAGTTTTGCTGCATCTTTCATGGCTTCTAAAATCTTCAATTAGAAAGCATACCTCAAGTTATATAGTGCCTGAGAAATCTCCAATTAGAAAGCATACCTCAAGTTATACAGTGCCTGAATGAAAATCATTAAATTTCAGTTTCTAATTTTGTAACTAAGTAGAAATATTCATACTAAGAGAATTTGGAGGTAACAAAGAAGATATTGTTTCCTGTATCTCTGAATGGAAGCAACCATTCAAAGCCAGTAGTTGATAAGCACAATGTCGGAGCAGTGCCCCAACTTTGATGTATTCTGCCCATGGGTAGAAGAAGTGCCTAAAATGGCCATGCGGGGGTTCCCATGCTGAAAAACTTGCCTTGTATAACCAAAAATAAAAGGTAATGTTGCTATGTATTGCTTTACTTAAAAATATGAGAGAGTGGAGTGCGTATAAAATTACCATTGATTCAAGCTTTGCTGAGGGATGTAAAGTTGCTTTGCACTTTTTAAATGCAGGTTCATCTGGGAACTCATGATCCATTGCGTACTCAGCTCGTTCTTTAGCCATTCATCAGACGATTGGACTACAAAAAACTAAATGTCACTATTGCATAACTTAAGGCATGCACAATGAAGCTGAGTAACAGTCATAGTCAGAAAACTATAAAAATATCAAAATGCGTAAAAACTCACGGCACTCAAACCTTTTCAAAGCTAAAATGTCTATTTGAACGAATCATGGTCCAAGTTTTCTTTGCCGAAGTGATAAGTGGATCTGATCTCAAACTCTGAAAAAAAAATTCGCTGTATACTTGCGAAAAGGTAAAATTATTGACTGAAATAAGCAAAAAAAAGACCTGATGCCATTAAATAATTTAAGGAGTTTTGTTACGTTAGGCCATCTGTAAGGTTACATGTTCTCATTAATTTAAATTAAACTTTTCGTTCTCGGCCATAAAGAATAAAAACAAAGTCAAACCACTTTGTTGTTCTAACTTAAAAAAGAAATAGTTTAGTAAAATGAACTTCAATTCCGGCTAAAAATAATAAATACATAAGTGATAATTGTAAAAAAAATTACCTATTTCAGAACAGACCATCTCATTACCTCAAGCTCTTTCACTTCTGGTACAGTGATATTATTTTTTAGCATGAACATATGTTATTTTGTCATAACATAACTGAGACAAAAGAGTACCGTGAGTTAAAAATGAATTAAACTACCTCTGTCCAGTTGCTAAATAGTTGATATAATTATACTTTCAACTACCTGTAGTAATGCAAGTTAATTCAACCAATATCTCCTCTTCCAAACAGCAAAAAAAATGTTTTAAAGGTTAGTAAGGTGTATTAAATATATCAAAGGAGTTGGAATCGTTGCATGAAAAACAACAATATATAACATTCCTTTACATTTAATAACAGGAAACCTTAAGTTGTAGTTTTTGGAAAATATTACGAAACGCCTATACCAAAAACATAGGCATTAATAATGTACAACTAATTCCATGATATACCATACATGTTAAAACAATAGCATGAATGTTTTAACAACTATATGGCTAGGTGGCAAGCTAAAGCGGATTACAGGTCAACACAAAAAAGTCACAGAAATAGTTAAAATAATTGTCGATACATCACATTTGACCTTGGATAGTAATTACTTTATTTAATTGCTAATTACTTTATTTAACGATATTTCTTTTTTTGAATCCCATCTTTGGTAAGTCAGTGATCCATTATGTGCTTATTTTATTAAGTTACTTTTGTGAAGTACATAAGAGGTTGGTTAGGTAAGAATTTAATTAGGCAATAGAAGATAAAGGACCACTTATTAACAGTTTATGGCATATGTATTATTGGTTCGGGAAAGGGAATGAAACAGGAAAAATTTGACAAAACAACATTGAAACTTGATCATTAAATGGTCTAAAGAAAAACAAAAGTCAACTGGGCAATGAATTAAAGAAAGAGTGGACAGAGTAACAGTTACAAAACCCTCTACTAAATTATAATGTAATTCTATCGAATGGATAACTATGTCTTGAGAGTTACTAATAGGTAGTAAGCTCCTGCGGACTGCAGTACAAATTTAATATCATCTATGTCCATTATGGAAAATATTTTAGATTTGAACTCAAGTACTTAGGATTCCATCAGACTCTCAAACCCAAAAGGTACAGTTAAATAGTAACCACCAACCACTTGAAACCATGCGTACTCAGTGTGATAGTTGTCCGCTTGAAATGACACCACAATTGTTTGGATTATTCAGAACTACTCTAAATATTGCAAATGAGCGAGTATTCTATTATTTTATAAAGATGGTTTACACTTAGGCCATTAAAATTTGAGATGGAACTGTAAATAAATATAGTTTGTTGAAAATTGAAAAGCATGCCTATCAGATCAGTCTATTAAATACTTACAATTCCAAGCATTACAAAATCTCAATTTTACGCATTATTGCTTATAAGATGTATCATGGTTCCTTACTTGTAGAAACATTAAAGAAACTAAGCAATTAGTTTTCACATTTTACTTTGCATATGTTAATATTCAGATATGAAACATATAGTAATAGCAAACCATGGACAACAGGAAGGAAAATATCGCTTGGCAGGATAAATAATTTCAGTCGATATCACTTTAAAGTTCAGGCAAATCCAGCAAGCAACTAAACCATGATTCTACTCAACCAAAATAAATTTCCCAAATTCTGAAACGAAACTGTAGTACAACGCAGAAAATAACGAAACCTTAGTCAAAAATACATGAAGAATAGTACCTACTTTTATCTTTCAATTCTTCACTTATCTGAACGAAGCCCTTCGTCTTCCAACTCATCTTTGGTAGTCGACGCTTCTTCTTCATCTACAATTTATATGAAAACAGTAGATGAAAAAAAAAATGATTTTCATCTGAAACAAATTAGGGTTCAAACTGAATTTACTTGATAAATTAAGATGGCAGAATTACCATTAGAGATGGAAGAAAGGCGAATAATTGACGAAGGTGATACAATCACCATTAGAGTTTGCTTTCCTTCTTCTGAGGCGGTTGAACAGAAATCTCCAAATAGAATGTAAAAAATTGATTTCAATCCTATGAGAATGAAAGCAAAACCCTAGTAACCAAATTATTG
Source organism: Allium fistulosum (assembly GCA_030737815.1). Classification (NCBI taxonomy): domain Eukaryota; kingdom Viridiplantae; phylum Streptophyta; class Magnoliopsida; order Asparagales; family Amaryllidaceae; genus Allium; species Allium fistulosum. The sequence goes on from CM060904.1 coordinate 1,258,739,154, forward strand.
AAGAAAGTTGAAGAGCGTACAGTTGAGAAATATTCAGGGACGCGATTTTTTCAGTATTTTCCTCCATTGAGTCATCGTCGCTCAGTTATTGTCATTTGAGGGAGAGAAACGCAATACAGAGAACGTGAAAGTGGATTATGTCCACTAAGATTTTGGGATTTACTTAAATAACCCAAGTTAACCAATTGTTAGAATGCAGTACAGTATTAAATGAGAGGGGTATTTTTGGAAATGCCAAAAAGGCTTCACTTTGACCGGTTTGACCAGGTATTTGCATTATAGTATAGATAGTTATAAGTTAAATAGTTTATCATAAAATAATTATAAGTTCAAATAGTTTATAATAAAATAGTTTATATTGAAAATGATTTATATTAAAATAGTTTATACTAAAATAATTTATAAAGTAAAATAAAAATAGTTTTAGATATAGTTTTAAAAACACTTTATATAAAAATAGCTTTCTCAAATTTCACAAATCGATTCAAATCAACTCAAATTTCCAAAATTCAAATTTAATCAAATCTCAAATCATCAATTTCAACTCGATTCAGTTTCTCAATAACCATTTCAAATTATCGATTTTCAAATACATATTTGAACCATAAAATAATCCATTCAAATTTCAATATATTTCAAAGTCAATATATTCAACATTTCAAAACTAAATTCGATAATTTTATATATATATCAAATTCACTTTACTATTGTTAGGTTTGAAATATTTACTTAATCATTTCAAAAATATCTAAATACAGCTTCAATTTACAATTTAAATAAACAAAATATCCCGTTTAAATTGATATAAATTTGAAATATTCATTTAAGTTACTTTTAATCAAATTCAAGTTATAAAACATATCTTTAAAATTTCAGATTTAATAAATTTCAAACCAAACTTATTTAAGTAAAATTCTTAAATAAACAAATCAATTTCAAATTTATCTTTCCACCCTGAATCATTATAAACTCTATATTTAAAAATATAAATTTCGTATAAATACTTAAACATATTATATATCAACTTTATTAAATCAACTTTAATAAATCTTTAAAATCAATATTTAATAAAACCATATATTTCTTTTCAAAACCATAGAAATCATTTTCAAAATATTTATATATAGACCAACGGTGTCTGTATATAATTTTCTATCCTATGGTCAAGTGATACGGATATTTATCATTTCAATCCGCAATTTAAATATATATACGGGTATATATCTTTTCAACCCGCAATCCCAAATTTAATTCAATGGAAATCGCTTGGGTTTATCATTTCAACCCATAATGATTTCCTCCTATTCTACAGATCGTTCGAGTATGTATCATTTCAACTCATAGGGAATTCTATACTAACAGGGAACTTGCAGAGTGATAACAGATATGACAATAATATAACAATCAATAACAAGCATATATCATCAGTGATAAATAACAGATAATGGTGTCAGATGTCATAGGTGAATAGATACAGATAACAGTATATATAGCAATGTAAATAACTAACATCAGCATATTTCAATTGTCATTTCAATTGAAATCAAATTTAATAAATAAAAGAACGTTAATCGTGAGTGATTGCTCACCTTTCGAGGCTAGAGAGATTTGATAATGAAATGAGTTACGAAACCGAGCGCGTATTCCAAAGCAAAAATGAGATGGGCACGAATTTGACAAACCAAGCTAATAATGAGAAATCGATGAAACAATTAGAATCGGCTTGATATAAATTAAAATGAAATGTAAATTATATCGATATATATATTTTTCTCAAATCAATATAAAGTTTTAAAACATGTAACATCCCGAAAATTTTCGACTTTCGAAAATTCAACATCGATACTCACTTTATCGACTGCTGAGCCATCGAATGCCGGGAACCCGAAAAGTTATGGTTTTAAGAAAGAAGAAAAAGGTAGAAGAAGAAGATAGAAGAAAAAGAAAGAAGAACAACAACAGAACAAGAGCAGAAACAGAAACAGAAAACAATATCAGAATCTCACATATCGCAGCGGAACAATATATAATAGATAAATGAATATCATTTAAAAACAAAAGAATTATATCTGTTATTACATTACATCACATCATATCATCAGAGTCAATAAACAACAATGGACAGTTATATAAACTTGTCCTCATACAGAATACACAGCGGAATAAATACATCAGATACAAATACTACGTCTCGTCGTCCAGCTTATCTCCAAAGCTCCAGAATATCCAGAATATCCTGATAACATAACTCTAGGCTGCCCGTGTGGAAATTTGTGGGCACCCAGAGTTTAGAAGGGAACAATAAACTCCGAGTCAGTCGTGGTGACTGGTGTGAGATCGTAAAACAGTTATTCTTTAAAGTAAACAACAGTGAATTTTAAAGTCAATTCGCAATGCTTTTGGAAAATGAAACTACCATAAGACCTCCCACCACACACACAATGCAAACGCAGAATTGGAGGAGATTTCTTCTTATGATAGTCAAAGATGCTTGATACGCAAAATCAAATCATTTTTGATATTATTATTAGTGCATAGTGTAGAAAACATTTCGAAAGTATAATATTAATCTTAGCCAGCATAGGCATTCCGCACTTATGCCTACTATAGCTACCATCCAAACAGTGGTGACCACCATAAGTGAATGATAGGTTCTACAACTAAAACCGTACAAGATCGTATTGTTTCTTTGGATTTCCAACAAATGGTCAGGCTAAGGAACTTCCTTTTCCACGATGGGTACGTCCCTGGAATAGACGACCCGAGAAATAACCTAACATTACGGTTAGATCTCTGCCAACACAAGGCCGGGTTACCTCTGCAAAAGTAGGTAACTACTGACACGCGTATGCCATCCCCCGATCGTCACCGATCTTCCCGAGGATCCCCGATTCGCAACAAACCACATAGATAATAATAATGCAGTAACCACAGAGGTTAAGTATCTGGCTCCATACCATGATACCACCTTTATCCAGAAGGAATGACATACACTAAGGGGCGCTACTCCCTAGAACCTTGCCGCATCCTTCCTGTTTCGACCATTTCCGGGGTGTGAGGCTCGATGAAGTCTCGTCCACAAAGCTACGCTTTCTCAAAAAGCCCTGCTTCGGGTCAAACAAAAATGATCAACCTATGATCACAAAGATATAAGATCAAACAAATGATCATATCACAAATGATCAAACACTGATCATTTCACAGCAACACTTAGTATGCCACGTTACCAAATTGGGAGTATATCGCTGATAAATTTCAACTACATAACCTCTGAGCTCGTACGTCTCAGAGAAGGGTGTTAAGCTAAGAGAATAAATTCTCCGCCACCAACAGAAATGTATTTGAAAGAAATCAGCTTTATATCTCAAATTGTAACGTCAGACACACAATCCATACAAGTCTGTTCCGGGATCGAACAGAACCGAAGGCACTTCTCACGAAGCCCTTGCATATCCGGATAAATTTCTAATCACGTCCGGACTTCCCATCACTAAGGGTGATAAAAACCTCTAAACCGGAGATCAGCCGATGTAGAGTAACTCGACGGTAATCCTTCCGTTTTCAAAAATATCCGGTCTTCAACACCGGTCTTCAAATGCAATTCATAACGACGTATCACATATTCGGAATGGGTTATACGACCCCATGGTCCTTTCCCGGCTAACCCGAATAGTGAGCGATTATTTAAAAATAAGTGTGGCATTCAAATTCATCCAATTCACAACAAATACCTATCTAAAGGTAATTATTGATAGTCGGTTATTTAACTATCAATAAAGATGCGCAACATCATCAGATTCCAAATAATTTACCAAATTATTTATTTCCCAAAAATATCTTTTACTAGATATAAAATTTCCACACTTAACCATTTGAAAACAAATTTCAAATATTCACTTTTCAATTTATCTTAAAAGATAAAGTTTCAAACCCTTCGTTTCATATTGGAAAAGCAATTCCATACTTATTTAAAAATAAGCATTTCACAAATCATTTATTTTCAACATTTGAAAATATTCGATATACTTAAATCAAAATCAAGTATATATCTCATTCTTTAAGGAAATCATTCTTTAAACACATTTTATTTGAGTCAAAACGAATGTTACGTAAAACATCGTTACGACGACTCAAAATCACTAGTATAGGGATTCGGAATTTAGATAGATATATAAATCCCAATACTATATAAAACATTTCCTTTCGGAAATCATTTACTATAACAACAGTGTTATAGTCCACCATTTCCTTATTTCTCGAAAACGTCTATTTCAACAATAAATGTTGAAATCTATGATTTCGGTAATTCACACGTTTTAAAACATCTTTTAAAACAATTACTTCATTTCAAATATCGCTTTCCCGAAACATATCCATTTTATTTAATAATATATTCACTGTCCAAAATCGTGAATATACTTCAATAATTACATTTCAATCTTTTCTACACGTTTTATTCCAAGAATTATCCACTATCCAAAATCGTGGATAAAATTCTCTTAATAACTTCTATATTACATTCATCAAATTTGATTGATTTCAAATTCATAAAACAACATTTATAAATTCACCTTTATATTTTCTAACAACTTCGATTTATAAAATTCTCCTTTTATTAACTTCAAAAATTACTTATCAAAATAAGTGATTTCAGATTTATAAACAACGTTTATAAATCACATTTATACTTCATAACAATTTCAACTTATGAAATCATTTAATTTAGCAATTTCTATTTATATCCCAATTAAGTGCAAAAATCTAATTTATAAGTAAATTACTTATAAATCGTTTATTCTACAACATCTATTCACTTTATAACTTCACGTTATAAATCTATCAATTTCATTCACTTATGAAATCCTTTTATACTTCTTTTTAATACTTATAAAAATTCGTTTTATAAGTCCAATATTTTGATTTACAAAATATAAATTTTATAAATCTTTCTATACAAATCGTTTATAGTTATTCAAAAATCCCAACTTAAACCGTTTTATAAATAAATCAACTTTTGTTTCAAAAACGACACTTCGGTTATATTTCACTAAAAATTATAACTTTTATAACTTTAAAATTTAACGTTTATAAATCGATTCAAAAATTCCATAAAACGTATATTTTCAAAAATCACTTTAAAAATCCTTTTAAATTAAAAGTCGTTATTTTTACATTTCAAAACTGAATCCGATGATGCCACAACACCAATCAGTCCATCACAACAGTCAATATCATATATCAATATGATAACAGAATATATCACAATATCTGTAAATAAATAACTACTAGTGAGGAATCCAGTTGGATCCCTCCAACCTGTTTCCCTGCATCCACAGATGTTAGCACAATACCAATTCCGCTCCAGTACGGAATTATCGCGGTATATAGGTTTTATAAAAATCCGCTTACTAACGGCGCAATAGGGTCTCATCCGCTATACGAGGCGGGAAATCAATCAATCCAATATATACATATGCCAATATGTATATATTGCTATATATAGATATATCCTAAAATATCTAATATCAACAATCCAAACAGACAATCAAATAATAACTGAAAATTCCACTTTTCAATTTGAGTGAGAAAATAATCTCACCGTGATTTTCTGATAGCAATTCGTAGCGTTTTTATTTCGAATAAAATTAAACGCGCGTTTAATTTTACCCGAAATTTTCGCTAGCTCCAAACGACTTAAATCCAGCTGCATTGCGAAGTACACGTCGAGACGATTCCAACGCACTTCGTTTCGTCAATTTCTGATCACGCAACAAAAAGATATACATTTTCAAAATTTATACGAGTTATACTTATTCAATTTTACAATTTCTTTTTATAACTCAAACCCTACACTGCCATCAGGGCCGTTCATTTTGAATAAGCAAATCTGGGTCGTGCATCATCATCTCTCACGCGTTCCTCTTCCTCCCAGTTTTAGCACGCACGCTCTAACCCAACATCGCGTTCGAACTACCATAGCCGCACCACCCACGTTTATCTACACTTCGATCAGGGACCGGCGCCTCGAAGCCCTAGGCCACGCCTACCCACGGCCGGAGCTAGGTGGAGCTCGGTCGCCCCCAGCCTCCTGAAAACGATCTTGAATGCGACGACTTTGGAAGCAAATTCCCAGCGATTGGTAGCCTCGTTTATCATCATTACCATATGGAATTAAAGCCCTCGCGAATCTCTAGATGTTTCATGTTGGAAGTTTTTAACGATAGCGAATAGGTTGGTCGGAAATTGGGGAGGAAGGAGATGATTTCCTGGCCGTTGATAAGGAGGTGGCGGCTGGCTTTGCAAATTAGGGTTTTTATTTTATTTATTTTTTCTTTGAGAGCTATGGGCTATTTATAGAAAATTAACCGAAAACACTATTCATCCCGGGATTTCCGGAATCCGATTTACGTGCGGTAACTAGCATTTCTGGGGTTTATCCCGCATTCCGAACGCAATGGAACAGGTTTCGAAAGCTAATTCGGACATCTGTGTGAGATATAGCAATAAACGATCAATTTAAATTAAATCGATTTAAATTGATTTCGAGGCGTTTTAAATTTGTACCGGACAAATGGTAAATCCAAAAATTATGAAATTTGAAATCATGCAATAATTTCACATTACGGATCCGATGAAACTGGTTTCGTCGAAATCCGAGACCTTTTGAAAAATGACTATTTTTAACTCGACGATTTAAAATTAAAACGATATCGATGCGTTTTGAGTTGCCACGGTCAAACGATAACTTCGATTGATACGAAAATTGAAATCCAATAATAACTAATTATTACGGATCCAATGGAACTGGTCTCGTTCAATTCTGAGATTGTTCGAAAATTGGCTATTTTTACAGTCGATAATTAAATATTAAAATATTCAATTTTCACAGATTAACTCCAAATTCAATTTTAAAAGTTCTATAACCTTTCTATAACTCCAGTATGATTTAATATAACTTTATAAATCATTTCCTGCACATTAAACCCATATTTCAATTATTTCTGGAATTTCAATCATTAAATTATCGATTTAATTGACCAAATTAAATCCAATATTCAAAAAATAAATCATTCGACTTCTAAATTCCATTTATTAATATTTAAAATCAATTAAATATCCGAATTTTAATTATCAAAAATTCTGGGTCGTTACAGACTTCCCCCCTTAAAAGAATTTCGTCCTCGAAATTACAAGTCAAGAAGAAAGGTCCTTAACTCGTCTACTATTTTCTCAAATTCAAATAGTTTTATCAAAATTTTCAAATCAAATCTTTCTATTAAAGATTCGTTATCATTCAATCTCGTTTTCCAACTTCAATTATAAGTTTCAACAGCATTGTTAAACTTCTCAATTCAAATTCGAGTTTAAATTCAAATTTAAACTTTCAAAATTTTCTCAAAAATTTCTAACGCCTTAAATTTTCAGAAAATTTCTCCAGCGTCTCCTTTGCGCAGCTCGATCCGAAAAAAAATGACAGTGTATATATATCACAAATATACATCCCATCAAGTGATGAGGCATCCCGTAGGGAAAAAAATGTAAAAGTACGATATTTAATCCGAGATATGTACCTTATTATATATTTAGCGAGCGTATACGGCTAATATAGCGCGAAAGCGAGCTCCAAATGCGAAGCAACGCCATCCGCACCTACTAAACACTCAACAAACCATATGAGAACATGTAGATATGAAAATAATATCGATATACAACATTTAGCAACCTAACTACATATGCTAACATAACAATGCATTCAAAAGCAACAATGCAACCATCAAACAATCATCCAACTATCATCCAACAACTTCATAACCAAATCAATATAGATTCACTTCTCATTAACATTCATTGAATTGGTTTTCAATTTTAAATCATATTCGATTCATTTACATTGGATTTAATCAACATTCTCTTTCAATTCAATTAGTTTACATTCACTAATTCACATTCGTTCACTTCCAATTTGAATTTAATCACATAGCTTTCCAATTTGCTAATTCAATTTCATTAATACTTAATGAATTTTTTATACACAATCAACTAACAATCAAATAACAACCAATGTATATTCAACACAACCAAATTTTAAATTTTACATTCGATTTGGTTCAACACTTTTAAATTAAATTGACTTCCATTCAATTTATTTAATTTCTCAACTTCATTAGCTTTTAATGAATTAACACTTATATTCATTATTTCATATCAATACTTCTCATTAGATTGATTAACATCCAATCCATTTATTCAATTCAATTGCTAATTCATTTAACAAATAAAGTTGAATTTCATTTATATAACTCAAGTTCACATTCATTTAATAAATTCCCTTTATTAATTTACTTTGATATCAAAATCAACTTCGTTCAACATTACTTAAGTTATATTCCAATTAAACATCATTTGTTTAACTTAACTTAAGTTTCCACTTATAAATCCAAATTCAAATTTTAATCCTATTTAACTTTTACTAAGGTCAAATTTCTTCACTTATTCAAAATTCATATTAAATCCAGATTTCATATTCTACAATCTCAACTTAGATTTAATTGGTTCACTTATACTTACTTTAATTTAACTCCATCTTTTAAGTTAAATTTATTCTATCAGAATTTAAATTATATAAGTTATCAATCCATTCAATTCCAGAGTCTTTTCAATCTTTTTAAAACTATTTTGAAATCTGTTCAAATTTATCTTTTGAATTCCCAAAACAAAATCCAAAACTTCCCAATCAACTTTTATTTAAAATATTCTGGCAGCAATTCCTCTTTTGGAAACCCGAAAATGAATTCTAATGATGTGGCCATCATCATCAGGATTATTTTCCAGCGACCTGAAAAGAGTTTAGAGCTTCCATCACTCTAAAACATTTTTCCAAAATATCAAATCCTTTCAAAACACTTCTCTGAAAGTTTATTTCAGATTATAAATCACAATTACAAATCTTTTACTTATATAACTTCGCTTTATATATATATGATTATTCCACAATTGTAAATCATATTATTATAACTTCATTGGTTTATACAATTTACTCTTTCACAATTGTTGTTTTATTTAACTTATTCAAACAACTTTAATTAACTTGTATATATTTACATTTTAACAATCAAACAACCAATTCATATATATACTTTAATAATTTCCGAAAAATTATTTCTTTATATACAAAATATAATCAAGGTAAAATTATTTCATTTACCCAATTTTAAAACAATATCGTGCCGAATTGTTCTATATAAGTGTTTAGAGATCCCTATCGATAGAGTTGTACGGACAATACCGACCAGAATCCATATACCACTCAACAAACCAATCATCACAATATAAAACAATTTTTTTATATTCACTAACAAATACGCGCTCGTATCTATTATTACACTCAACTCATTCTAGAGTACTACTGACTCTATCTCTAATGAGTAACACCCAACAGAGCAGGGTTGTCGCTTAACCATATGCTCTGATACCACTTGTAACATCCCGAAAATTTTCGACTTTCGAAAATTCAACATCGATACTCACTTTATCGACTGCTGAGCCATCGAATGCTGGAAACCCGAAAAGTTATGGTTTTAAGAAAGAAGAAAAAGGTAGAAGAAGAAGATAGAAGAAAAAGAAAGAAGAACAACAACAGAACAAGAGCAGAAACAGAAACAGAAAACAATATCAGAATCTCACATATCGCAGCGGAACAATATATAATAGATAAATGAATATCATTTAAAAACAAAAGAATTATATCTGTTATTACATTACATCACATCATATCATCAGAGTCAATAAACAACAATGGACAGTTATATAAACTTGTCCTCATACAGAATACACAGCGGAATAAATACATCAGATACAAATACTACGTCTCGTCGTCCAGCTTATCTCCAAAGCTCCAGAATATCCAGAATATCCTGATAACATAACTCTAGGCTACCCGTGTGGAAATTTGTGGGCACCCAGAGTTTAGAAGGGAACAATAAACTCCGAGTCAGTCATGGTGACTGGTGTGAGATCGTAAAACAGTTATTCTTTAAAGTAAACAACAGTGAATTTTAAAGTCAATTCGCAATGCTTTTGGAAAATGAAACTACCATAAGACCTCCCACCACACACAATGCAAACGCAGAATTGGAGGAGATTTCTTCTTATGATAGTCAAAGATGCTTGATACGCAAAATCAAATCATTTTTGATATTATTATTAGTGCATAGTGTAGAAAACATTTCGAAAGTATAATATTAATCTTAGCCAGCATAGGCATTCCGCACTTATGCCTACTATAGCTACCATCCAAACAGTGGTGACCACCATAAGTGAATGATAGGTTCTACAACTAAAACCGTACAAGATCATATTGTTTCTTTGGATTTCCAACAAATGGTCAGGCTAAGGAACTTCCTTTTCCACGATGGGTACGTCCCTGGAATAGACGACCCGAGAAATAACCTAACGTTACGGTTAGATCTCTGCCAACACAAGGCCGGGTTACCTCTGCAAAAATAGGTAACTACTGACACGCGTATGCCATCCCCCGATCGTCACCGATCTTCCCGAGGATCCCCGATTCGCAACAAACCACATAATAAAAATGCAGCAACCACAGAGGTTAAGTATCTGGGCTCCATACCATGATACCACCTTTATCCAGAAGGAATGACATACACTAAGGGGCGCTACTCCCTAGAACCTTGCCGCATCCTTCCTGTTTCGACCATTTCCGGGGTGTGAGGCTCGATGAAGTCTCGTCCACAAAGCTACGCTTTCTCAAAAAGCCCTGCTTCGGGTCAAACAAAAATGATCAACCTATGATCACAAAGATATAAGATCAAACAAATGATCATATCACAAATGATCAAACACTGATCATTTCACAGCAACACTTAGTATGCCATGTTACCAAATTGGGAGTATATCGCTGATAAATTTCAACTACATAACCTCTGAGCTCGTACGTCTCAGAGAAGGGTGTTAAGCTAAGAGAATAAATTCTCCGCCACCAACAGAAATGTATTTGAAAGAAATCAGCTTTATATCTCAAATTGTAACGTCAGACACACAATCCATACAAGTCTGTTCCGGGATCGAACAGAACCGAAGGCACTTCTCACGAAGCCCTTGCATATCCGGATAAATTTCTAATCACGTCCGGACTTCCCATCACTAAGGGTGATAAAAACCTCTAAACCGGAGATCAGCCGATGTAGAGTAACTCGACGGTAATCCTTCCGTTTTCAAAAATATCCGGTCTTCAACACCGGTCTTCAAATGCAATTCATAACGACGTATCATATTCGGAATGGGTTATACGACCCCATGGTCCTTTCCCGGCTAACCCGAATAGTGAGCGATTATTTAAAAATAAGTGTGGCATTCAAATTCATCCAATTCACAACAAATACCTATCTAAAGGTAATTATTGATAGTCGGTTATTTAACTATCAATAAAGATGCGCAACATCATCAGATTCCAAATAATTTACCAAATTATTTATTTCCCAAAAATATCTTTTACTAGATATAAAATTTCCACACTTAACCATTTGAAAACAAATTTCAAATATTCACTTTTCAATTTATCTTAAAAGATAAAGTTTCAAACCCTTCGTTTCATATTGGAAAAGCAATTCCATACTTATTTAAAAATAAGCATTTCACAAATCATTTATTTTCAACATTTGAAAATATTCGATATACTTAAATCAAAATCAAGTATATATCTCATTCTTTAAGGAAATCATTCTTTAAACACATTTTATTTGAGTCAAAACGAATGTTACGTAAAACATCGTTACGACGACTCAAAATCACTAGTATAGGGATTCGGAATTTAGATAGATATATAAATCCCAATACTATATAAAACATTTCCTTTCGGAAATCATTTACTATAACAACAGTGTTATAGTCCACCATTTCCTTATTTCTCGAAAACGTCTATTTCAACAATAAATGTTGAAATCTATGATTTCGGTAATTCACACGTTTTAAAACATCTTTTAAAACAATTACTTCATTTCAAATATCGCTTTCCCGAAACATATCCATTTTATTTAATAATATATTCACTGTCCAAAATCGTGAATATACTTCAATAATTACATTTCAATCTTTTCTACACGTTTTATTCCAAGAATTATCCACTATCCAAAATCGTGGATAAAATTCTCTTAATAACTTCTATATTACATTCATCAAATTTGATTGATTTCAAATTCATAAAACAACATTTATAAATTCACCTTTATATTTTCTAACAACTTCGATTTATAAAATTCTCCTTTTATTAACTTCAAAAATTACTTATCAAAATAAGTGATTTCAGATTTATAAACAACGTTTATAAATCACATTTATACTTCATAACAATTTCAACTTATGAAATCATTTAATTTAGCAATTTCTATTTATATCCCAATTAAGTGCAAAAATCTAATTTATAAGTAAATTACTTATAAATCGTTTATTCTACAACATCTATTCACTTTATAACTTCACGTTATAAATCTATCAATTTCATTCACTTATGAAATCCTTTTATACTTCTTTTTAATACTTATAAAAATTCGTTTTATAAGTCCAATATTTTGATTTACAAAATATAAATTTTATAAATCTTTCTATACAAATCGTTTATAGTTATTCAAAAATCCCAACTTAAACCGTTTTATAAATAAATCAACTTTTGTTTCAAAAACGACACTTCGGTTATATTTCACTAAAAATTATAACTTTTATAACTTTAAAATTTAACGTTTATAAATCGATTCAAAAATTCCATAAAACGTATATTTTCAAAAATCACTTTAAAAATCCTTTTAAATTAAAAGTCGTTATTTTTACATTTCAAAACTGAATCCGATGATGCCACAACACCAATCAGTCCATCACAACAGTCAATATCATATATCAATATGATAACAGAATATATCACAATATCTGTAAATAAATAACTACTAGTGAGGAATCCAGTTGGATCCCTCCAACCTGTTTCCCTGCATCCACAGATGTTAGCACAATACCAATTCCGCTCCAGTACGGAATTATCGCGGTATATAGGTTTTATAAAAATCCGCTTACTAACGGCGCAATAGGGTCTCATCCGCTATACGAGGCGGGAAATCAATCAATCCAATATATACATATGCCAATATGTATATATTGCTATATATAGATATATCCTAAAATATCTAATATCAACAATCCAAACAGACAATCAAATAATAACTGAAAATTCCACTTTTCAATTTGAGTGAGAAAATAATCTCACCGTGATTTTCTGATAGCAATTCGTAGCGTTTTTATTTCGAATAAAATTAAACGCGCGTTTAATTTTACCCGAAATTTTCGCTATCTCCAAACGACTTAAATCCAGCTGCATTGCGAAGTACACGTCGAGACGATTCCAACGCACTTCGTTTCGTCAATTTCTGATCATGCAACAAAAAGATATACATTTTCAAAATTTATACGAGTTATACTTATTCAATTTTACAATTTCTTTTTATAACTCAAACCCTACACTGCCATCAGGGCCGTTCATTTTGAATAAGCAAATCTGGGTCGTGCATCATCATCTCTCACGCGTTCCTCTTCCTCCCAGTTTTAGCACGCACGCTCTAACCCAACATCGCGTTCGAACTACCATAGCCGCACCACCCACGTTTATCTACACTTCGATCAGGGACCGGCGCCTCGAAGCCCTAGGCCACGCCTACCCACGGCCGGAGCTAGGTGGAGCTCGGTTGCCCCCAGCCTCCTGAAAACGATCTTGAATGCAACGACTTTGGAAGCAAATTCCCAGCGATTGGTAGCCTCGTTTATCATCATTACCATATGGAATTAAAGCCCTCGCGAATCTCTAGATGTTTCATGTTGGAAGTTTTTAACGATAGCGAATAGGTTGGTCGGAAATTGGGGAGGAAGGAGATGATTTCCTGGCCGTTGAGAAGGAGGTGGCGGCTGGCTTTGCAAATTAGGGTTTTTATTTTATTTATTTTTTCTTTGAGAGCTATGGGCTATTTATAGAAAATTAACCGAAAACACTATTCATCCCGGGATTTCCGGAATCCGATTTACGTGCGGTAACTAGCATTTCTGGGGTTTATCCCGCGTTCCGAACGCAATGGAACAGGTTTCGAAAGCTAATTCGGACATCTGAGTGAGATATAGCAATAAACGATCAATTTAAATTAAACCGATTTAAATTGATTTCGAGGCGTTTTAAATTTGTACCGGACAAATGGTAAATCCAAAAATTATGAAATTTGAAATCATGCAATAATTTCGCATTACGGATCCGATGAAACTGGTTTCGTCGAAATCCGAGACCTTTTGAAAAATGACTATTTTTAACTCGACGATTTAAAATTAAAACGATATCGATGCGTTTTGAGTTGCCACGGTCAAACGATAACTTCGATTGATACGAAAATTGAAATCCGATAATAACTAATTATTACGGATCCAATGGAACTGGTCTCGTTCAATTCTGAGATTGTTCGAAAATTGGCTATTTTTACAGTTGATAATTAAATATTAAAATATTCAATTTTCACAGATTAACTCCAAATTCAATTTTAAAAGTTCTATAACCTTTCTATAACTCCAGTATGATTTAATATAACTTTATAAATCATTTCCAGCACATTAAACCCATATTTCAATTATTTCTGGAATTTCAATCATTAAATTATCGATTTAATTGACCAAATTAAATCCAATATTCGAAAAATAAATCATTCGACTTCTAAATTCCATTTATTAATATTTAAAATCAATTAAATATCCGAATTTTAATTATCAAAAATTCTGGGTCGTTACAAAACACATACAAATATATTACTTTAAAATCAGTATTTCTATAATATATATATATATATGTGTATTTAAAATCAACTGACAAACGTATCAAAACTATTATATATATATAGCCAATTATAAGAGAAAACAACTTTACACTATGTATAACACTATATAAAATACTTAGCTGCTACAGCAAATAAAACTAGGTTTATTATACTATCTATAAACTGTAAGCATGTAAGCTAATATGCATAGACATCTATTGTAAAACTGTAATATAAACATATATATATATATTATAACTAAATATACTAAATATAATGAAACTTTTGTATATATATTAACAACTATGCGGACGATAACTATATATATAAATACTAAAATTTTATATGAAATATATATTAGCAAACACTACTTATAAACAACATATGACATCAGGAAACCAATACATACATTACTGCCTTTATATATTGTAACTTTTATAAACATAAAAGCAGAACACAAGAATTGTACAGGTGAGTATATGAACAAATATAACTATACAGATTTATATAAACTTTTATATCTATCAACAGAACCATGCATAAAAATTAATATATCTTATATATTGTTCTATATACATACTTCAAAAAAAATCAAAACACAAATATAACTTTATACATATCAACAAATATATATATATACACACCTTTGTAAATGTGTATACTGTTGTATATGCATATTACTACTTTTATAATCAATATATAAACTCGTATATATATTTAAAATACAAACATCAACATTTCTTTGATATGTACATAAATAACACGTAAAATATATTTAAATTACCTTTTTCTTCTATGTAACAAAATAGTTTACTTTATATGTAAATTTACATTAATATATATATATATATATATAAATAAACAGGTTGGTAAATAACAAATATCAATATAATATATGCATACGATCGGCCATCAACTATGTATATATAAAAGAAAACAAATGAAATAGGAAGTATATGCAAACAAGCGTCAGCGAATTCAAAATATACATATATATAGAATCTATACCTTTATCTTCTATACATATATATAAGAAAAGAGCTGCAGCCTGGCTTAGTGAAGCAAAGCAAGGTGGGGAGGAATGGTGATGTCAGTGGCGCCTGGCGTTGTTGGTGCTTCAGGTGATGTCAGGTCGGAGCATGCGGATCTGGGCTAAAGGTGGCGAGCAACAGGGAGTTGTTGTGGTGGATGAGATGAGGAGGTCAGGCCGAAGAGGGTGGTCACAGAATTGAGAGGAGGTTTGGCTATGGCTTGCAATGGTCTCGGCAGTGTTTTGGTGAAGAGGTGCAAGGGTTGGTTCGCATGGAAGAGGGGTTCGTTCTGGCTGTGGTGGAAGGGAGGATCGGCAAATAAGGGTGGCGGGTCGAGTTTTTGGGCAGCAGAATCGGGAAGGCTGGCTGAGGCTTGCGTGGAAGGGAGAGGATGACAGGAATGGCAATCGGTCGGAGATGTTGGGTGAAGGCGGGCGAAGGCCGTGGGCTAGGGAAGTCGGAGGCGGATGTAGGTGGTGGTTGGAGGCTCAGGCGGTTTGTCGAGAAAGGGATGCGAGCTGGAAGAATGAATAGTGAAGGAAAAAAAGCAAACAAAGGGAAAAATGTATTAGAGAAAGAAAGAAAAAAAGAAGAAGAAGGACAGATGGCTTCATGTAATATGATATATAAATGAACAGTTTTTAATAATTAGTGACCCAAAAGCTCGAACACGAAGCGGCATAAAATAAATATACCGATAGGAATTACAAAAGTCAAAATTTAATTCAGGGAAAACAAAGAGGTAAGTGACCATTTAGTTGTATACCGTGGATAATGAATGGACAAAGAATTCAAAAGGGTAAAACAATACCTATACGGTAAACCGTTTCACATATTCCGTTGTGCATCGGACGTCAAAACACAAAATCGAATATACCGCAGAGATCAGTACAACGAGACGATCAAAACGATATACAGATATCAGTGATGGGACCATCCAGTCAAAAGTCGATATTCGTTACCGAAAATGCTACTAAAACACCGTAAATAAGATAAACGGAGCGATAACAGTTCAAATTTGAAGAAACGAAATATGACGTCTCACTCAGAAAATGATTTACAAATATTCTATAGAAAAAAATATTCAGGTTTGGAAGGTATTTTATTATCATCAAATTTAACTGATTTGAATTGAAATAAAATTACACAATAAAATAAACTTCCATATTATCTGATGAAAATTTACCATTTGCTATGTTTAATTATACGTATCCCAAATATTAAATTTTTATTTTCAAATTTAAATATTTAAAATTCACAAAATTTCAGTTAAATATATATTTAAAACTATTAAAATTTTACGGGTCGTTACACTCTCCCCACTCAAAACTTTTCGTCCTCGGAAAGGAACGAGGTAGGAGAATAGAAACAACCAAAAAGAAAATAGACTGAAATACAAATAAGACAATTAAATTAAAACCATATAAATTCGAATTAATTATTATTCAACAATTTGGTTTAATCCATTTGATTTCACTTAAGTTAAATTCAGCTTATAATTCAATCTTAACTATTTCTAAACTTATATTTATTTATTATCTTATTATCCAATTTATTCTAAATCAACAATTTCTAAAATCATAAATTTGTATAGTCATTTATTATACTCATATTTTATTCAACAATTTAATTCTTCTTTATTCCAAATTATTAATAAACTTATTCCACTTAATATATCCTATCACATATATGAAGTATATTTGTACTTATTATAACTACTCAATTTACTTATAAATTCCTTTGATATCATTTTATATTGTATACTATTCAATCACATAGTTAACTTTTGAATAATTTAGGTAAGTTATATATATAGAATGCAATTGAGCATTATACAAATAAAATTTTACAATTCAGTTATTTCAAGTTAAGTACTTATTCAAAAAAATTGGCTTCATTTATAATTGAAAATCATCCTTTAACATAAATTTAAGAATTTGATTCCCGATTATCTTCAAACCATTTTATAGATAAATATATATATATATATACCATAAATACCAAATCAAATCTAAAATCATATATATATATATGTATATTGTAATTCAAATCATACTTTACGAAATTCAAATCAAATTTAACTTCCAAAACAAAAGTGTAGCAATGCTACATGATGATCTCTCCACTTTGAAACTCGAAAATTAATGTCGATGATGCTGCAGTCATCACCGAAATTATTTTCCAGAGACAAAATAGGAGAGTACTGATTTAAACTTAAAAATTCTTTGGAAACCATTTCTATTCGAATATACTCTAAATAATATGCATTTTAAAACTTTAAAACCAAAGTTTGAAATCACCGGAAATTAAATTCTCAAATTCCTGATTTAAATTCATTTCAATTCCAAATCAATTTATAAACCATGTTTATAAATTCATTTAAAAATCAAATATTATCATTCCAAACAGCCAATTTAATTAACTTATTAAATTACAGAATTTTTTTTTACTTATATATTTATAATATAATCATACAAATTTATCTCATTTACCAAATTTGAAAATAATATTGTGTCAGTTTGCCATGTTTAAGTGTTTTGTAAATCCTATCGATATCGCTGATTAGACAAATCGCTCGAAACCCAAATCAACAACAACAACTCAAACAACACACTATAAAACATTTTAATATTAATACAAATACACTCCCTCACTCGATGATTCCAGAATGGATTTCATAACAAGGATAGAGATCCAAATATAGAAGGATCCTAACCAAAAGAATTCAACTAGAAGATAGGCTCGATAGGGAGATAAATAGATTTCAGAGAGAGAAAAGAATGGATAGCCTTATTTAAATCGAGGGCAACCTTAACCGAGTCAACCGTGACTTCAAAAATACGATCGATGAAGAATTCTGAAGCAAATCGACATTCGATCGCCAGAGATAGAATTCGGGCACTACCAGAGATAGCAGCATCTAAACTGAGGATACAGAAATCTTCGGTGAATCAATGCTATTGTAAAAGAGTTTCACCCCTTTACAAATAATTCAGTGGAGCTATGGGATGCTCCAGAATTAAGAAGAATACGAATAGGGAGAGACAAGAATGGATTTCAGAATGAATGGGAGAGTTCCAAATTTCAAAGGAAATCGAGTCAAAGAGGAAGAGATTCAAGTTCGAACGAAAGTGATTCGGTAATTAAATTTACTCTATATGTTGAGTTTTGCCTAAAACCAGAGCTCTGATACCAACTGTAACATCCTGCATGGAAGTGGGGTAACGCCCACCGTAGCATATGTAACGATAACGAATTTTGCCCGCTCGAAAATCAACATCCATACTTTACATCGTATTCGAATGCCGTAGATTCGACCGTTCAAATCCGAGTTGCCGGAGCTTATAACAACATTAAGTAAATTACCCAACGGAATAAATGAATAATACATTGATATACAATATCTGATACAACAGAGTGATACAATGAATATCAATATACATCAGAGATATGATACAACAAATAGCAGCGGAAAAGAAAACGATAACATCAGCAGCGGATAATCTCCATCTTCAAAGCGCCAATCCATAAATAGCTCGAACTCCCAATAACGAGGCACAAAGATAAGCAAGTGCAGTCCGATCCAAAGACTGAACTAGCTCCAGATAATCTACTAAATCTGAATATCTGAAAAACCAAACTCTAGACTGCTCGTGTAGAAAATTTTGAGCATCCAGAGTTTAGGAAAGAAACAATAAACTCCGGATCAGTCATGGGACTGGTGCGAGCAACAAAAACAGTTTATCTTTAAAAACAAATAGCAGAGAATTTTAAAGTCAATTCGCAATGCTTTTGGAAAATGAAACTACCATAAGACCTCCCACCACACACACAATGCAAACGCAGAATTGGAGGAGATTTCTTCTTATGATAGTCAAAGATGCTTACTACGCAAAATCAAATCATTTTTGATATTATTATTAGTGCATAGTGTAGAAAAAATTTCGAAAGTAGAATATAAATCTTAGCCAGCATAGACATTTCGCACTTATGCCTACTATAGCTACCATGTTCAATAGCAGGTTACCACCACATTCCATGGCAGGTAATACAACTAAAACCGTACAGGGCTCGTATTGTTTTGTTTGGATTTCCAACAAATGGTCAGGCTAAGGAACTTCCTATTCCACGAAAGAAACGCCTCTGGCGGGACGTTCCGAGAACCAACTGTTCTCTGCCAAACAAGGCCGGCAACCCCTTTTCCTAAGGGATAAAAGAAACCTCAGATATGCCACCCCCGGTCCTTTGGGACCTTTAACCGAGGTACCTCGAAACCAACATCACACGTCATAAATAAAGTGTGTCCACATGAGTAAGTATCTGGGCTCCATACCATGATACTACCCTTTTCCAGAAGGAATGGTCATACCCTAGGGGAGCTACCCCTGAAACCTTGCCGCAACATTCCTGTTTCGACCATTACCGGGTTGTGAGGCTCGACGAAGTCTCGTCCACAAAGCTACGCTTTTTCAAAAAGCCACGCTTTGGGTCAACAGATGATCAACCTATGATCACAAAGATAAATGATCAAACAAAAGATCATATCACAAATGATCAAACACTGATCATCACACAGCAACACTCAGCATGCCACATTACCAAATTGGGATATATCGCTGATAAATTTCAACTACATAACCTCTGAGCTCGTACGTCTCAGAGAAGGGTGTTAAGCTAAGAGAATAAATTCTCCGCCACCAAACAGATATGTATTTGAAAGAAATCGGCTTTATATCTCAAAGTGTAATGTCAAACATACAATCCATACAAGTCTGTTCCGGGCTCGAACAGAACCGAAGGCACTTCTTACGAAGCCCTTGCAATTCCGGGTATTCACGATCTCGTCCGGACTTCCCATCACAAAGGGTGATAAAATCTCTATATCGGGGCCATTCGATGCAGAGACATTCGACGAGTTGTCCTTTCGTTTTCGCAAATATCTGGTCTTCACCACCGGTCTTCAAATGCGATCCATATACGACGTATCACTTATTCGGAATGGGTTATATGACACAAAGGTCCTCTCCCGGCTAAACCGAATAACGAGCGCAATCTTTAAAAACATATGGATATTGGGATTTCAATTAAGTCACAACTTATTACCCAAAACTTTTCATTCAAATGGTTTAACAAATTACCATTTTCAAATCTTTAAACAAAAAGATTCATTTTAAACAACCTTCAACGGTTTAACCAATTTTCCATACTTTAATCTTTTAAACAAAAGATTCATTCGCAGATTTTTCCAAATTAATTCCCATTTCAATTGAATTAACTCGTTAAATCTTTAAATCAAAGATTTAACTCATAGCTTTCAAAACAATTCCATTTCGAATGGTTTAAATAAATCATCATTTTAAATCTGTTAAAAATAAACAGATTCAATTCATAGCTTTCTAAAAGAATTCATTCATAGCCTTTCAAAACATTTCAATTCCATTTTAAATTTGAAACCTTTCAACACAAATTGGAAGTTCACTTATCATATGAAAGCTGTTATTATTGAAAACAAATAGTTTTCGTTTAAGAAAAATCCAATTATATTTGCACGAGTTAAAACCCTTGAATTTAAATTCACATTTCCAAATCAATATTTTTAAAATAGTTTAACCCTTATATAATTGGTATAACATCTTTAATCCCTTGTTTCAAATCATAGAATTCAATTTCAAATCTTGAATTTAAGTTTAAATCAAATTATTTAAACTTTCAAAACTCGATTAAGTTATTCAAAATAACTTTTATCTTTGAAATTCCATTTCAAAAGTTTTTCACTTTAAACCGAAATTTCTAATTTCAAAATCAATTGAAATTAAAATTTCCATTTCCAAAAACATCAAATTTAAATTATCTGTGACTTAACCGATTTCCACGTGAAATCCATATTTGTGTGTGTATGGTGTGGTCCAGGGGTTTTACACACAAGTGCAATATTATTCAATCATCACAGATCAAAATACAGAAATATAGTTGATAAGCGATATAAACTATAACGCTTATCGTACAGATCACAGATATATATCAGAGATAAGTAAATTACAGATCACAACATAAATCAGGGTATATCACAAAGCATCACAATAAGGGATATCAACCAATTCGACAATCAATAAAATTCAAGCATTCATAAGTAAGGTTAAATTTTATTATCTGATAAATTTAAATCAGATAAATTTCTTATGAATCTCTAATCCTGGTTAATTACAAATACTTTTGGTTAATTATTCTTTAATCATTTATTAATTAATCATTAGTAACAAATTAATTAACCTTTAATTATAATTCATCAACCTTTAATTATTAAATAATTAACCTTTAATTATTTAATTTACTATTAAATAAATTATCTTTAATTAATTACTTTAATTAATTGTTCCTCAATTAATTATCATTCCTTAATCACCTTCATTAATTAATTAATTATCCTCAAATTAATTGCCTTAATTAAATAAATTAATTAATTTTCCTTAATAGATTTACCTTTAATAAATCATATTTATTTATTTATCACATTAATTAATTATCATTTAATTAGTTATAATAAGTGATTATTCTTAATCACTTATATTTTATAATTACTAATAAATTTTTATTGAGAAATTATACTTTAATCACTTGATAAATCAATTTAAATAAATGAATTAACTTTCGATTTAGTACATTAATCAATTCGTTATTATTTTTAATTAAATTTAGATTTGTTCTAAACTTTAGATTTAAAACTTCTTAGCCTTTTTATGACGTTACGACTTATTAAAATTCAAAGCATCCATTTTACATTTAGACAAACTAGTATATTTTACTAACTTCAAAGGTTTCAAGATAGCACTATACCGAGCAAAACCCCGGGTACCTCGGGTTTGTCCCCATGCACTTCACCCTTTTCCCCGAGTCGTCCCTGCTTCCTATCTTCTTCATTTTTTTTATAGCTTAAGTGTATCAAACTTAATATTTCATTCCAGGCTCATGATTTCCCCGAGCTAATCCCTCACAAACTCGAGTTCTGCTTCGAGTAATAGCTCCACTTTCCCGAAGTAAACTTCGAGCTCCAACCTATCTTCCCAAAAACCCAAACCAGGTACACGCAACCGTGCACAACAACGTGCACAGTACCGCCGAACGTCGGCGAACTCCACTCTTGCCTCCATCAAGTCGACTTCAACCATGACGACTTCATCGATCAACTAACTTCCTCGATTCATTCAAGAATCGAATTCAACCATCTGAACCCATCATCTCGAAAACAAACATCACCTGGAAGTCGACCACCACGGCAACCCCGGCCTCGAGAAACCCCACCACCTTAACCGTATCTCACTCACGACTTCCAGGACCTACGGCATTACGTGCGATCGTCACCGGTTGCTCCTCGTCGCCGCAAAACCCATTTGAACATCATCGACAAAACACAGGCCATTAAACCCTACTTCGTCAATTTCCGGCCATCACCATCAACTATAAAATCCCAAGGCATTTTTCTGATGACCTTTGTCCCACCAGCAAGCTCCAGATTCAATCACGAGACTTATCATCGTTCCGATCATCAAATTTTCATCAAAACCCAATTTATGTTCAACTCGTGATTCCTCACCATTTACAAACTTACAAATTGTAAAAATCTGATCAAAATTCATCATTCTTTCATATAATCTTGTTTATGAAATCCAAATTCAAAATTAGAATGGTTGATTTTTATCATTCCTGAAAGTTTGACTGTATATTTTCAAGTTTCCAGTAAAACTTCTCAATAAGATTTCTTGAAACTATATTTTTTTTTACTTTTAACTTGACAAGTACAAGCAAATTTCATCTGGGAATCAAAACTTAATATTGATTCCTTTTGGTGGTGTAAGGTCTTGAGCAGGTTGACAAAGCCTGTTATATAAACAGAGATACTTTTTTTTTCTTTTTTTCTTTTCTCTAGATTTTAGTTTCCAATGATCATTGTTAATTATAGTTTTATAACTGACGTTATCCTCATGTGAACATTCTTTCATTCAGGAAACAACAGCTAAAAATGGTTTTTGTGTTTTAATAATTTAAATTTTTACATAAGCTTTCAAAACCTGGGATGAATACAAGCCTATCATTCATTCAATTCAAAGCTACAAGAATTCAAGCACAAAAGATTTGAATAAACATAGGTTTACTCACTGGTGAAAACAAAGAAGTCTGGGAAGAAAAAAACACAAAGTTGCTCACCTGGGTATTCGCAACAGAGAAGAACAGAGAAGCTTGAACAAGCTTTGCATTTGAAAATTTGATCTCTGCTTTGAGTTTCACTGCCTTTTAATCTCTGGTTTGCATTGATTGTTTTGTTGAATTTAGTTGATTTCATTGCTTTTGATTTCCAGGCTTTAATGCTTGTTTGAGTTTATGTTTTGCATGATATTCTTTTTCTCAGTTTTGTAATGGACGAATTTAAGAGGAGAAGGCTGATATAGAAATGAGTTAACAGGGAATAAAACTTATACAGGTGATATCTTTTTGCTTGTACAACCGGGTATATATTTTGTACAAAGTAAATATATTAAATTTTCTTGTACAACATTCATATTTTCTTTTCTTTCCTTTTGGCTGAAGGTAGTTTGCATTTATGACTTGTACATACCCATGCTTTTGCATTAATTGCTGCATTGATATGGTATGGTGGATGATGTCTTGCTTGTTTGACTAAAGACATTTTCTTATCTTTGTTTGCTTTGTTATTATTTTTCTCGGCTGAAGGTATATAAATTGGTGCTAGCACTATTATACTTGTCTTGTTTTAACTTAAATACTTTTGTTTATTCCTTTGCCAGATAGGCTACAACCTATATGCTTTTGTTTATATTCACTTTAAAATGTAAATAAGTTTCTATTTATGTGTTGTTTGAATTATTGTATGTTATTTCTTTTGTTTTTAACTTTGTATTGTAAATAAATTCCTATATATTATTTTGTATGTTTTGTTATAATTTTAACTAATTTATTCAATGTGTTTATTTTATAATTTAAAATGAATTTCTATCTTACTTTGTTGTTAAGTTTGTACAATGGTATTTACTTTATTTATTTCTATTTATAACTCAATTATTAAATTTTCTTTAATATTTATTATCTTATATTTAATTTATAAATTCAAATTATTATTAACCATCTATTTTAATATTTATTATTATCATTTATTATTATTAAACCATTTATTTACAATTTATCTCAAATCCAATATATATATATATATAATATTTAAATTTTAAATGATTTAATATATAATTTATTTGGATATCGGGGAAACTCGCTTCAATTTAAAATAAATTATACAATTTTAATTCAAAAATTCAACAAATTATTAATTTAAATTAAATTAAAATCTGGGGTCGTTACAGCATACATTGGTACCTGTGTTCTGCCTTTATGGCTAGCCTCTCGACTGCACCAACCCCGCAGGGACATGTAGGAGTAAGAGTCATCTGTTCGCAACCAAACCAAAAGCGAGAACCCCCTATCATGCTGCACCCGCCAAGTGCATAAGCAGACACACATGTCAGATTTGAATTGCTCAAAATGTTAGATTGTTAATTTAAATTTGGCAAAACTCAGCATATACAGTAAATAAATAATCATAGAATCACAGACACAGAGTAATATAATAATAATGCAGCGGAAACAAAAGAATAGTAGTTCATGAAGCTACTATATATATATAACAGAGTTAAACAAGATACAACAGAAGTCTTGAATACATGAATGTCTCAATACAATAGTCAAATACAAGATCAGAATACATCACTGGAATCAACTGAGTAACAGAAAGCTGGATAGATAGCTGGATCTCCAAGCGAAGCTCCAACTCCAAAGGTGAGTCTCAAATGCTGTATCACTCAGTCTGACCCGAGCATAAAGCAAAACACAAAACACTCGAGTCAGGATTAACATTCTTATATCAATAAATCCAACTCAAGTGAAATATCCATTGAAATACGAGTATCTCAAAGGATGTTTGGGATAACCATCCTCTAAGGATCCGTTAAACTATCTACTATGTAGTAATATACGCTATTATAATAATGTCTAAAGTAAAGTAAACTATCAAAATAGCGTTAAGGCGTTACCCATATCCCCCTTAACACATTTTATATATTCCGATAGTCTATACAGTACCGTAATCTCCCCCGTAATGGGCGTCGTCAAAGGGCACTCCATAGGTATGGTACAAAACAAACTCGTAGTAAAGCACGCTATGGTAGGTGATATGGCACAACAAGGCAATGCCAGGGTAGATATACCAAATACGCATCCGGACTGATGGTAACGCAGAGCCACAGCAATCGCCCACCTCAAGCCACACTCCCGAATCAAAGGTGCGCACCAAATAAATCACAAAGTAATATGATGGCATACGATGGAGTGTGTCCGATCAGAGGAGCTACCTCATTGGCCCGAAATTGCTCCTGTTTTAGCCACCTTATGCCAACTCACGGGAGTTGGGTCCACGTAAATATACCTTTAGGATCGTCGCCACCATCCAACTTCATTCTGGAATCTCCACCGCGTACATAGTTGTTAAAGTGGTTTTCGGTATCGACAGAGAGTATGCCCATATCCGATCCCGGTCTCTTTAACAACCAAACGTTATTATAACACCGCGGTCATTTCAAAGTAGTTTATACTTCAAAACCAAAATATCATTTTCATGTAAAAAACCCAAATCAATACGATATCATTTCACTTCAAATATATCCATTTCCAAAAATCATATCACTTTCCAAAGTTATATCGCTTTCGAAATCATAAGTCTTTTAAAATCAAAACACTTTGGAAATCAAAATCTTGAAATTCATAATGCTTTGAAATCATAGCTTGAAATCATAACATTTTGTAATCCATAACACTTTCCTCTTAAACAGTTTAGATATTAAAATTTGTATATATAGTAAAATAGTTTATAAAATAAAATAGTTTATATAAAATAGTTATAAGTTAAATAGTTTATAATAAAATAATTATAAGTTAAAATAGTTTATCATAAAATAATTTATATCGAAAATGATTTATATTAAAATAGTTTATACTAAAATAATTTATAAAGTAAAATATAAATAGTTTTAGATATAGTTTTAAAAATACTTTATATAAAAATAGCTTCCTCAAATTTTACAAATAGATTCAAATCAACTCAAATTTCCAAAATTCAAATTTAATCAAATCTCGAATCATCAATTTCAACTCGATTCAGTTTCTCAATAAACCAATTCAAATTATCGATTTTCAAATACATATTTGAACCATAAAATAATCCATTCAAATTTCAATATATTTCAAAGTCAATATATTCAACATTTCAAAACTAAATTCGATAATTTTATATATATATATCAAATTCACTTTACTATTATTAGTTTTGAAATTTTTACTTAATCATTTCAAAAATATCTAAATACAGCTTCAATTTACAATTTAAATAAACAAAATATCCCGTTTAAATTGATATAAATTTGAAATATTCATTTAAGTCACTTTTAATCAAATTCAAGTTATAAAACATATCTTTAAAATTTCAGATTTAATAAATTTCAAACCAAAATTATTTAAGTAAAATTTTTAAATAAATATAATTTTAAATTTATCTTTCCACCCTGAATCATTATAAACTCTATATTTAAAAATATAAATTTTGTATAAATACTTAAACATATTATATATCTACTTTATTAAATCAACTTTAATAAATCTTTAAAATTAATATTTAATAAAACCATATATTTCTTTTCAAAACCATAGAAATCATTTTCAAAATATTTATATATAGACCAACGGTGTTGGTATATAATTTTCTATCCTATGGTCAAGTGATACAGATATTTATCATTTCAATCCGCAATTTAAATATATATACGGGTATATATCTTTTCAACCCGCAATCCCAAATTCAATTCAATGGAAATCGTTTGGGTTTATCATTTCAACCCATAATGATTTCCTCCTATTCTACAGATCGTTCGGGTATGTATCATTTCAACCCATAGGGAATTCTATACTAATAGGGAACTTGCAGAGTGATAACAGATATGAAAATAATATAACAATAAATAACAGGCATATATCATCAGTGATAAATAACAGATAGTGGTATCAGATGTCACAGGTGAACGGATACAGATAACAGTATATATATAGCAATGTAAATAACTAACAGCAGCACATTTCAATTGTCGTTTCAATTGAAATCAAATTTAATAAATAAAAGAACGTTAATCATGAGTGATTGCTCACCTTTCAAGGCTTGAGAGATTTGATAATGAAGTGAGTTATAAAACAGAGCGCGAATTCCAAAGCAAAAATGAGATGGGCACGAATTAGACAAACCAAGCTGATAATGAGAAATCGATGAAACAATTAGGATCGGCTTGATATAAATTAAAACGAAATGTAAATTATATCGATATATATATTTTTCTCAAATCAATATAAAGTGTTAAAACACATACAAATATATTACTTTAAAATCAGTATTTCTATAATATATATATATGTATGTATTTAAAATCAACTAACGAACGTATCAAAACTATTATATATATATATAGCCAATTGTAAGAGAAAACAACTTTACACTATGTATAACACTATATAAAATACTTAGCTGCTACAGCAAATAAAACTAGGTTTATTATACTATCTATAAACTGTAAGCATATAAGCTAATTTGCATAGACATCTATTGTAAAACTGCAATATAAACATTTATATATACATTATAACTAAATATACTAAATATAATGAAACTTTTGTATAGATATTAACAACTATGCGGACGATAACTATATATATAAATACTGAAATTTTATATGAAATATATATTAGCAAACACTACTAATAAACAACATTTGACATCAGGAAACTAATACATACATTACTGCCTTTATATATTGTAACTTTTATAAACATAAAAGCATAACACAAGAATTGTACAGGTGAGTATATGAACAAATATAACTATACAGATTTATATAAACTTCTATATCTATCAATAGAACCACGCATAAAAATTAATATATCTTATATATTGTTCTATATACATACTTCAAAAAAATCAAAACACAAATATAACTTTATACATATCAACAAATATATATATATATACACACCTTTGTAAATGTGTATACTGTTGTATATGCATATTACTACTTTTATAATCAATATATAAACTCGTATATATATTTAAAATACAAACATCAACATTTCTCTGATATGTACATAAATAACACGTAAAATATATTTAAATTACCTTTTTCTTCTATGTAACAAAATAGTTTACTTTATATGTAAATTTACATTAATATATATATAAATATATAAATAAATAGGTTGGTAAATAACAAATATCAATATAATATATGCATACGATCAGCCATCAACTATGTATATATAAAAGAAAAAAAATGAAATAGGAAGTATATGCAAACAAGCGTCAGGGAATTCAAAATATACTTATATATAGAATCTGTACCTTTATCTTCTATACATATATATAAGAAAAGAGTTGCAGCCTGGCTTAGTGAAGCAAAGCAAGGTGGGGAGGGATGGTGATGTCAGTGGTGCCTGGCGTTGTTAGTGCTTCAGGTGATGTCAGGTCGGAGCATGCAGATCTGGGCTAAAGGTGGCGAGCAACAGGGAGTTGTTGTGGTGGATGAGATGAGGAGGTCAGGCCGAAGAGGGTGGTCATGGAATTGAGAGGAGGTTCGGCTATGGCATGCAATGGTCTCGGCAGTGTTTTGGTGAGGAGGTGCAAGGGTTGGTTGGCATGGAAGAGGGGTTCGTTCTGGCTGTGGTGGAAGGGAGGATCGGCAAATAAGGGTGGCGGGTCGAGTTTTTGGGCAGCAGAATCGGGAAGGATGGCTGAGGCTTGCGTGGAAGGGAGAGGATGACAGGAACGACAATCGGTCGGAGATGCTGGGTGAAGGCGGGCGAAGGCCGTGGGCTAGGGAAGTCAGAGGCGGATGCAGGTGGTGGGCGGAGGCTCAGGCGGTTTGTCGAGAAAGGGATGCGAGATGGAAGAACGAATAGCGGAGGAAAAAAAGCAAACAAAGGGAAAAATGGATTAGAGAAAGAAAGAAAAAAAGAAGAAGGACAGATGGCTTCATGTAATATGATATATAAATGAATAGTTTTTAATAATTAGTGACCCAAAAGCTAGAACACGAAGCAGCATAAAATAAATATACCGATAGGAATTACAAAAGTCAATATTTAATTCAGAGAAAACAAAGAGGTAAGTGACCATTTAGTTGTATACCGTGGATAATGAATGGACAGAATTCAAAAGGGTAAAACAATATCAATACGGTAAACCGTTTCACATATTTTGTTGTGCATCGGACGTCAAAACACAAAATCGAATATACCGCAGAGATCAGTACAACGAAACGATCAAAACGATATACAGATATCAGTGATTGGACCATCCAGTCAAAAGTCGATATTCGATACCGAAAATGCTACTAAAACGCCGTAAATAAGATAAACGGAGTGATAACAGTTCAAATTTGAAGAAACGAAATATGATGTCTCACTTAGAAGATGATTTAAAAATTTTCTATAGAAAAAAGTATTCAGGTTTGGAAGGTATTTTATTATCATCAAATTTAACTGATTTGAATTGAAATAAAATTACACAATAAAATAAACTTCTATATTATCTGATGAAAATTTACCATTTGCTATGTTTAATTATACGTATCCCAAATATTAAATTTTTATTTTCAAATTTAAATATTTAAAATTTCTCAAAATTTCAGTTAAATATATATTTAAAACTATTAAAATTTTACGGGTCGTTACACAATGCGTTGATAGCATCTATCCATACAAGTTGTTTTTCGTCTGAACGAACCGAATCTCCAATTCCATGCTCTTCACAAAGTCTTTACTTCGAAACGCATTCATTGGATCGAAGTGGTTTTCGGATAACATATCTGATCCCGGTCTCTTCGAAATAACGTACGATATTTCCAGTAAACTCAACCCCGGTTCTCTAAGAAATAAACATACGAAAATAAGATTGGAGATCACCTCCTAACCGTTAGTGGACGGATTTCCTTATCATCGTCCTAGAAGATTTACAAGTTTATACATACAGTATAGCACCTTCAACGGTAACCGTACCATATAATTCTCGCATTTCCTCTAGATATTTCCAAAGTTACGTTTGGTCCAAGTTTGATAGTTGGTTATTTAACTATCAAATAAACATACATTCACAACACAATATTTCCCATTGGAAATCACTAAGCCTCAAATATTTAGATTTGAAATCACTTTACAAACTTAATTCATCAAAATGAATATAATTACCCAATGTTCCTTTAAAAATACTTAACTTGTAAGACAAGTTTAATAGTTATATTCATACCATTCATGAATTAAAAACTGCATAAGAATTACATTCGTTTCTATCAAAGAACAAATCTTTGTTTCATAATAACTTCCCATGATTGATTATAAACTTATTCCCAAAAATCCAAGTTTAAACTTAAGTAAGATTCCCTTTCCGAAGCATTTATATTTTTTATAAACTTCTATTTCTATCTACTTCAAATTACTTGAAATCCTTTGTTAAACATTTCTTTATAATCAAACCCATTCATTATCAATCTCAAACGCATCTCCACTTTCAAACATCACTTGAATAATTTACTTCTTCCATTTAGCCTCTTAAAGATAATTAATAAAATTTAAAAATTATTAATAACCTTAAAATAAGCTTATTAGAATTTATTCTTTAACTGTTAAGCAATAATTATTCTTAAAACAATATTAATTTTTGAACAAATTACCTTTGATATAATAATAATTTAATACTGATTAATTCTTAAATAATAATTAACCTTTACATCAAATCATTTTTAAATAACTTTAATTAATAATTAAATTACACCTTTAAATAACTTTTGAAGAATTATTTGATTACTTTAAATCATTATTAAATAATCAATAATTATCCTTTAAAAATATCAAATAAATAATAATCATTCTTAGAACAACTTTGGTTCAAGAATAAATTCCCAAATTTGGTAAGAAGCTTATTAATTCCAATGGTACTTAATCAAGTCACCATTAACTTCATTAACTATCCAAGTTATAAATCCAGGTATTCACATCTTATATGTAAATTAAATCCATAATTAACAAGCGATTGTTAATACAACGCTTATCCAATACTAGTCCATTGGAATGAAAATATATATATCCACACCAATATAATAGCATAACGGGTTTATTTCTGCTAAGTAAATGTCCAAATTTAATTTATCCAATGAATGATAGTAGAATGGTGATTTATTCTGCTAAATAGGGAATCAATTAAATAAAGTTAGCGGAATGATGTATGAATCCGCTAATAGATGTCAAATCATCTTATTTACTTCAGATTTAATTCACTAATATTTCTATCTGGCAATTTACATCGATAATTAGAACATATAAATTTTAAACGACTAAATTTATTTAGATCACGTGTATTTAAATTTGATCTTTCTAAAATACCAATAATTATTGCTTTGTCAAATCTGACAACGAACCTCATGACATCGAAGTACTCGGTAGTACGAACCCATCGCAAAAAGTTTCAGGTTGAGTGGGTCTTATATGAACGAGTTATAGCAATCTAAAGTTTTTAACTATAATTATAAATAATTTAAACAATTTAAATAAAACTTCTTCTTCCTTACACATGGGTCGAAGCCCAAACCGGTATACCCAAACCCGCTCCTTCCTTTCTCCCCTTCTCCTCTTTCTCTTCCAATTTCCAAACTTCCAGTCGAACCAAGAAAAACTCAAACCTTCCAAACTTCGATCGGCTTATGCCTTCCCTATCCACACTCGCTTGCGACTTCGAGCCAAAACCCCAAAATCATGGCAATCCATCTCCACGTTCGATCATCCTTCCCTACCTCTTCCATCCAAATTCAAGTCCAAGCATTGGAGACCAAAAACGTGCATGCACCAGTGCACATGTGCACGTATACGAATTGCCAGAGCCACCATTCCACCCACCGAACCCACTCGCATGCTCATCCTCCCACACTCGACCGTGTCCAACCCGAGGTTTCGCCACCGATCATCTCTGGCCAAATTCGAACCGTTGCCGAGCTCAGTTTTCAATCAACACCCCAAAATTTGACCTCGTCCCTCCTCCACGTACTTCACCTAAACCAGCCACACCTTCGCCATTAGGTAGCTCATCACCTCTAGCACCTCCAATCAAAAACTGCAAACCCCTCGTCACCTCCTTTCGCCGCAGTTTAGCCGCATTCATCACCCTCTTCCACACTTCCTTAAACCCTAAAATCATCTCGCCTCCACAAGCCAAGGCCTATTTCAAAAATTTTCCACGGTGAACCTCTCACCCACACCGCAACGCCCCTCCTTGGCCAAACCGCACCACCTCTTGTCGACCCTTTCGCCAGAAATTATTTTTTTAATGGATTTTTATCATCTAAGGATTTCTGACAACCTAGGCTATTAAAAATCATGATTCCTTCGCTAAAAATCCTATTTCCGTATGACGATCATGATTATATACATGATTCGATGATTTATAGATGTTGAAAATTGCCAAATACTTGATTGCTTACTGTAATTCCAAACTATCTCACTGCATACTTCATGAAATGTAACCAAACTATTTTTAACGTAATCTATACTCGAAAATAAATATTTCATCAGTTTACATCATCCTCAAATTCGAATCCAATTGAGAGATATGGATTTTTAAAGCTAGAGCATATATATAAGAACTTAACTCTGTTATATTACAGTGAATATTAAAGCATTTTCAGGCAATCAAATTTAAAGTTCTCACCTTGATCATGCTTGTTTTCTTCCAAACTTGAATCTAAACAATAAATCTAAAATCTTGATTAACCTTGCCTTGCTTCGGATTTTATAAGAACAAGGGGTTTTAATTTTATTTTGATAGGGTTTTTTTTGGCAAGGTTTAGAAAACTGAACAACATTCACTTATCCATATATACACATTTTTATGCCAAGTATAATGATACATATGTACAAATATTTTGAGGCTCGAAAAGGATTTTGAAAATCCTAAAGCTGCTGTACAAAAATTTGGTGGCTTGATATAATTTTTTTTTAGCCGTTGAGTTTACATATACCTCAGCCTACAAATTTTGACCATTATGTATATATAATTTCCCTTCATACTAGCCTACATTTTTGACTAAGTGCATTTTCCTTTTCATTTGAATTTATTTTTATTTTAACTTGGTATGTTATTTTACTTTTTTGCCTTGCAAGTTTCTTGAGTTAGTAGCCCTTCATATACAGTTTTCATATACATATTTGTTCTTCTTTCTTTTTCACTTGCCTTTTTATACAATCATAGCATTGTTAAATGCATATGCATACAAAAAGATCTTTAAATAAAACTTCTATTTTTAAAAAAATGTATACTCAAAGAAATGATGGTTTGCTATTCTATTTAAATGTATAAAACTAACAATTTTGTTTTAAAACATGTTTTTGTCAAAAGATTTTCTTTTCAAAATGATTAAATGAATCTATTTGAATTTATCTTATTCCATCATATAATGTTATTCTTCTATATATCATTTTATATTTAGTTCACAAATAATATATATATATATATATTCCTTTAAACTTATATGTATATACCAAAATAAATGTTTTTTAAAATTTACATAAGTAAATTCAAGTTATAATATCAAATTTATATTTATAACGAAGCTAGAAATTTATATATCTTAGTTTTGATTTTAAAACAATTTCTATTATGAACATGTATTTTAATTACATATAAATTTTGCTGTTATGAATATATATATATATATAATAAATTCCAAATTAGATCAACTTTTTCTATTTTATAAATTAAACCTGGAAAATCAAAATCTTATCTTGATTAAAAACTATTTATTATAACAAATTATCATTTAATAAGAATTTTATTTTGATATGAAGACCGTATTATTGGATATTAAAAATATATATACACAACTCAAGACGATAACAATCCCAGGTCGTTACAGTTTTGCTAAATAAACACCTATACTAACGACTTGTGTAGGCTCATACTTAGGTCGAACAACTAATCGAACCTCGAGACAATTAATGATTTGCTCATAGCTATTAGAACTGTTTCACATAAGTTTCCCTACATTTTCCACCATGGGACTACGTTCCTACAATTACGTCTACACGTAATTTCCCCAATATAGTTTTTTCTACAATTTCCACCATGGGACTAAGTTTCCCACAACTACGACTACACGTATCCTAGTTATGCATCGAAGGGGAGCACGCAATGCCGACTCGCCGAAGTGTCTCATCATCGCTGCATCTGTGTCCACCTCTCAATGGTAATGTAACGCATCTTATTACACCGCATTGGGATCCATCAACAATACAACATCACCATGAATACCAATGAACTCTCGTTAGTGTTGGATCACACACTCCATCAGGCATTATCATTAGTGTTGTGCATCCACCGTAGAACAACCTCTAAGTGCAAATTTGCAATAGAGTCACCCCTAGTCAAATATCCACCCCCGTTGGATAAATAACATTTACCTAGTCCCGCAACATCCTAGTGTCGCCACATAAGGAACTAGCTTCCTTACTTATCCTACTATATATATGTACACACATGATATATATACTTCTACTATTTTATTTATAACCTGGGCCTTAAGTCGAGGTTCGGTGTGTGAGTGCAATCGACCGCTTTAGTGAGTGCAATCGACCGTTCGGTGTGTTAATTCGTTCGTTAAATTTAATTATCGTGTCAAATTTTTATTAAGTAACGTCATAATTTCAAGTTCGGTAATTTGTTGAACAGAAACCCTAATTACAGTAAATCCATAATTTGTGAATCTCAAATTTTTATTTTCATCAAACTCATTTTCAAATTCATTCTCGGTATATATAATTTTGGTTTATCGTAAACAATTTAACCGAGGTTAGCATCATCATCAACATGTTATATCAATTCTTATTAGTTTGACAAAAGGGGTATATATAGATCAATCAATTTCTTAATTTACAGGTTGACATCAATTTATATTTACTGTTAAATCTTAGATCTAAACAAACAGGGTTCTCATTTTAATTTTTAACAACCTAAATCAGATAGGGCATACTAAAATTAACTGCTTATAAATCATCTAACTAACAGATACCCACTCACCTCAAACCAAAGTTATTGCATTTCTTTTAGCACCTTGAACCACCTCCTTTTGGTATAGATCGCCCATTTGATTTAATATAATTGCTTCTCCTTCTTTTAAATTTTATTTTAATTTGTTTGAAGAAATTTTGTTTAAAGAGAAAATAATTTGGCAGAGTTTGGATGTACAGACTAATTTCTGATGAATTAGGGTTAGGTATAACCATGTATTTATAGACATAATTCTCTATCCCAATCGTTCACAAAAAGATACAGTTCCATCTGCTCCATTCACAAAAGATATGAGCTCATCTCACCATCTAATAAATATACATTCAAATTGGATCGTTCGGTCAACTCAAACCCTAGCCATAAAAGAACAACCAATCGACCGCTCTATGTGATTAAAGCGCTTAGCAGTTCCATAGTGGGAGATGTGCAAAAAGTTATAGCGGTGATATAATGGAAAATAGCGGAGGTGCAAAAAGTTTCATTAGATATAAGCCAAATATTTAAAGTTAATTTATACTTTATCTCACATCATTTATGTAGGAACAAGAAATATTTTTTAATCTTATATAACAAAACCGAAGAATATCGTTATTTATGCAGTTTGAATTTGGTGACTACAATAAATTTCTAATTTATATTGAGCATTTATGTCTTAAAATTAGGTCTTTACCCTAACTTTGTTGATTTGGTTTAAATGAGAACTAGTAAAATCAACCTTTTTATACCAATGATTCTATAGAGGATGCTAAAAAGAATGATTTAGCGAGTGTAATGGAAAATAGTGTGGCTCAAAGCGGATGTACTGTTTAATAGCACTATACTAAAAAAGTGTAGCGCTCAAAGAGCGATATGTGTTATAGTGGGGATTTTGTCAAGTTTTAACAGGGCTTTAACTACAGAGCAATTGCTTCATGTCGACCGGCCCAACCAAGGGTGTTGATCGTTGTTTAATAATTTTATTTTATTCCTTATAATTTTATTTTAAATTCAAAATTTCAAATGTTAGTAACTTCTTCATATAAACTCGGATTTCAAAATGTTATATATGACATTCGTCCAGAAAATCGCTACAAACACAACGGTGCAAATTTTGTAGCTAAATTCAGATATTTGTGAAAATTACATTTTGTCCATATCATATTTAAATTTAATTCTTTTATTAAATTTCCACTTATATTTTCAGGGTGTTATAGTCTGACCCGAGGCGATGTCGCAAAATAAAGCCTCGAGTCATGCTAGAAACTAACTGTGAGTATAACTATGCAACATGAATATAATCCTTGGAGTTAGGTTATATATATGTGATAAATAATGAAATAAATAAGTCTCAACTCCATAATATAAGCCCGCCCATATCTCATCAAATCTACTCATATCGGTGAAAATACACATGTTACGGCACTATTTATAGTGACTCATGGGTGCAACTCTAATCAACTAGGATATCACATCCTATTTAAATTTAGAAATTACAGTCACTATTCAATGAACTTCTCACTGCTCATGTTATTCATATACGAGATTTGTAATTATTAGTGAATCATACTCATTATTTACTCTTACAAGAGCCTGTTGAACTAGTTTCATGGCCTTTTTCATCCATATACCTTCCGATCAGACGTTGTGGATGCCCCCACACAATTTATTAGTTAGAATATCTTCTCCCATTCATTGTTGGTACTGTTCGAACTCGACCAACCCGTAATGGAAGTTTTGGGTGAACTTCAAAATAATTAACCCTGTTGGATTTTTATTAGGCCTATGAAGTCTAATTTATTTAGAACATTTATAAATTTTATTTAAATTTATAAAATAAATTAGCCATAAGGGCCTCTTTAGCAAGCGCAATTAGATTCTAAGACACACAACTGAAATAATTACTTTTAAGGACAAAATGCAAAATAATTAGTTTCTAAGGCCTAAAAACCTATGAAATTATGTCCTTGAAAGTAATTGGACTGTTGACTTTGTCCTTAAAAATAATTATTCTGCTGACTTTGGCCTTGAAATTAATTTATGTGGATGTGTGTCCTAGAAACCAAATGGACTGCAAAGTTTGTTCTTCTGGTGAAATGCCCCATTATTTATTTTATGTTATGATATATATATATATATATATATATATATGTGTGTGTGTGCACATATATAAGTGTGTGCATGTGTAACATATCAATCCGTGCAAGGCATAACATGCATGTGTATAAATGAAAGGATTTACGTCGCAATGGATAGGTTAGCACATCCAATATACAAATATATTATCCAAATGTATGTTTATATACTTCTATTTACATATATAAAATATTTAAATATATATATATATATAAAAACTTTAATTAATTTTTTATTAATGTATATATATTTATATGTCTATAAACATAATTGTGAAATATTAACTATATATATATATTTATAAACATAATTATGAAATATTAAATTATACGCACAGACACACACACACACACATATATATATATTTAAATCAATTTTATAAATAGAAAATAAATTTAAATCAAAAATAATATATACATATGTAAATAAAATATTGTATATAGATATAATAATTATATTGACTACTTTTTTATAAATGTATAATAATATATTAAAAATATAGACTAATATTTATAAGTACAGAAAAATTTTAATAAAACTATTATCTACCTGGTTTTGTGCATGACTCCAAAAAATATCTTTTTAATTTTAAATATTATTTTAATCAATTTCAATTAATTTAAAATAATAATATAAAATAATTTCAAAACATAATTTAAATTTCTTGTAAAATTAGGAATGATTTTTTATACTTTGAAATTTTTTTCATAATTTTAGGGCTTAAAAATAATTTAAAACTAATTATTTAATTTTTGGCTTTTACTAAAAATAATTTTATATAATAAAAGATTTTTTTTATTATTTTAGTTTTATGCCAAGCATGTACTTTATGATTATATAATTTTATAAAACATGAAATATAATTTATAATTAATATATTTAATTAATGTAATTAAATGGTTTAAATAATATACATAAATATAATATTTTGTTGCTACTGAATATAATTTATCTATAATAAATTATATATAAAGTTATATAACCATATTTGTATAAATTATGATGTAGTAATTAGATTAAAAATTTTGTATTTGCATATTTACAATATATATATTATTAAATTAAGTAAATAAATAAATAAAATGTTTATTTTTTATTTTTGAGCTATACCATTATTGGTGTATACATAAAAAATTTATTAAATTAAGTAAATAAATAAATAAAATGTTTATTTTTTATTTTTGAGCTATACCATTATTGATGTATACATTAAAAAATTATACAAGTATATACACACATACAACCAAAACAATTTGTGATAATATAATTATGTATTTGAATCATCACCTAACTAACAACATAAAATATATATGTATATAATAAAACATTAAATCTAAGCATTAATGATTATATTTTAGTAAGAAATATTCAGTGCGTTGAAATACATCTTGAAATGATGAAGTATGCTCCTTGAAACAATTTCTGATCTAAAAGAATGCTAGTACTTGAACCGTTGACCACAAGCTACCGAATAGCAATTGAATCAACTTGATTTAAGCTTAGAAATTAGAGAGATGGGAGGGGTATTTCGACCGGAAATATCTAGGGATTGAGGCACAAAAAGATCAATATCAAACGAAGGAAGAGCTGCTTAAATAAAGGAAGGAAAGGAGAGATTTTGGGATCTCATCTTCTACTCAATCTTCTTCCATCTGAACCATCCAAAATCCATTCTTCGAATAATTTGAGCCACCTCTAGCCCTATTGTGGCTGCACAAACCAGCCCCTCTGATGGGCCATGAAACCATCTATGGTCCGAACAAATATTTTTGCAATTTAAATCTAATTTAAAACGCTTATCGATATCATATATCAATTAAAATATTTATAAATGTTATAAATATATTTAATATTAGTTTATAAAATAAAAATAAAATTTATAAATAAAATTTCATAAATATTAATTAGTTTAATTAATTTATAACAATTAAAATTAGTTAAATCGTTTGGTCAAAGGAGAAAGTTTTTGTGACTTGTTAAGTGTAAATTTGCTAGGCAATTAATATCGAACTATTCGAATCTTAGGCTAGGTCATATTAGTTAGAAATGACTACACAAATTGAAAACCAAAGGTTTTCTTCCGCCAGTTGATTCTGAATCATTTGACATATATGAGTCGTGCCTTAAAGGTAAAATGACCAAGCACCCCTTCAGTGGGAGCAATGAAAGAGTTGATGAAATCTTAGAGTTAGTATATAGTGATGTATGTATCCTAATGCCTGCAATTACCAAAGGCAGTAGTTCTTGTTAATACCCTAGGTATTTATTTTGATGGCAACAACCATAAAAATATTACTACTAACGTATCTCCGAGTTGTGCTGTACTTTCAAATATATTATGGAGACATTTATAGAGATAAACAAGAACTCAGTGGAAGAAAATGATTATATATAAAGGTTAATAATAAAATGGAAGAACAAAACTGATTAAAGAAGAATGTTGAAAGGAAAAAGGTGTTTGAAGTGATGAGTACTTGGTTGAGTCTTAGAATTTGTTATTAAAGATCTTACAACCATTGACCTCAACCGAATCACAAAAATCTACAAAAAAGTGGTACTTTTAAAATCTAAAATTTGCAACACTTATTAGTGTTGTTGATATGTTGCTGTTATTTTTGGAAAATGTCTATATGTCGACATATGGGGGTCAAGTGTGTCGACATACTTCCTGTTAGTCAGTTTTCAAAATTTAAATCAAAGGATTTTCTCACCACCTCTTCACCAAAAGACATGTCTCTTCAACCACTATATAAAGGCTCTGGAAAATAAATTTTCCAATTAATTCTCTCTTTATTCTCATACTCTTTCTCTTCCATACTTTTGCAAATGAAATCCATTGCATATTCTTTCATTCTCTTTGCAAATCCAAACCATTTCACTCCGATTCTTCAAGGAATTACAAAATGCATTATATCAGAGAGTTTCTACTTGAATTCATATCATTCTCTCTCTGATTCCATCCTATTCTTCAAAGAATTCTAAAATATATTATCATTGGAGGTCTATAGGATCAATATACCAAATCTGTAAGAATCTGTATTCAAGATACGACTAATTTCCATACTTTGTTTTTGTTTGTGAAAAGGAGAAGGTATTCTTGTAGTCTATGAAAACAAGAAGGTGTATCTTGTAGCCCACGAAATCAAGATTGTAAAGGTGTTCTTGCCACCCATGGAAAGCAAGCGATTATAGTGAAATTCTGCATGGGGTAGTGCATGGCTGGATGTAGGATTGGTTAATCCGAACCAGTATAAAAATCAGGGTGTTATTTACTTTACTGCATTTTACTTTACTATTTACTTATTCTATGATTATGGGTTTTTTATTTGCAATTTGATTAGATATAGTGTAAAAGTCATAAGTTAGTTCTAAATAATTGAAATACACACACTTCGCCCTCTAAATAGCCTTAAGATCTATTCCATATTGTGTTATAGACAACCCATTTTTAACAGTTCTTACTTTGTTGTCTTTACGGATAATTTCTCAAGATTAGGGTATGTCTTTTGTATGAAGACCAAATCTGACGTTTATGAGAAATTTGTTGAGTATAAAAATGTAGTGGAAAATCAAAAGGACTGTAAGATTAAAATTCTTCGATCAGATCGTGGAGTTGAGTATGTTGGATAAGATTTCCAACAATACAGATAATAGGATTATCTCTTAGGTTACTCCACCCTCTACTCCACAACACAACGGGATGTCGTAGGGAAGGAATTGAACCTATTAGATATAGTTTGTTCCATGATGAGTAAGGCCGAGTTACCTTTGTCCTATTGGGGATATGCGCTAGAAACCGCAACACATATATTAAGCATGTTACCTACTAAATCTATGCCTAAACACTATATAAGATATGGTACAATAAAAAATGCCTACTCAAATATTTGAAGGTGTGGGGTTGTCTGATGTACGTTAAGAATGTTGGTCCGAATAAACTAGAGGCAGGATCGGTACTGTAAGTTTATAGGATATCCGAAAAACTAAATGGGATATGTATTCCACAATACCGAGAAAGAAAAGTTTATTGTTTCTTGACATGCTGTCTTTTAGAAAAGGAATTTCTGTCAAAAGAAATTAACAATGAAGTTATAGACTTGAATTAGATCCAAAAAACTAACAGTGAGGCCAAACCAATGGAAGAACCAAGTTCACTCATATGCGAAAAAACGCAACCTACTAGAAAGTCTAGTGGGGAATCTCGTGCACCAAAGAGATACTATGTTTTTCTCATGGATGGCGAGAAGGAGGATCATGTCTTAGATGATGACACTCCTCTATCTTTCTAACAAGCACTGCATAATAAAGACTCTGCACTCTAGCTTAGAGCTATAAAATCCAAGATAGAGTCCATGTACGAAAACAAAGTTTGGACTTTGTCAGACATACCCGAAGGGATAAAACCCATCAGTTGTAAATGGATTTTTATGAAAAAGCTAAATGCATATGAGGAAGTGAAGACTTATAAGGCAAGGCTAATTGCGAAAGGATTTTATCAAATTCAAGGTGTTGATTATGACGTGACCTTTTCGTCTGTAGCCATGCTTAAGTCCATTCGGATTATACTAGCCATAGTTGCATTCTATGACTATGAAATATGGCAAATGGCTGTAAAGACGGTTTTTCTAAATGGTAATTTAGAAGAAACCGTTCATATGTTACAACCCGAACGTTTTATGGACAATGAGAGTAAGGGCAATGCTTGCAAGTTTTTAAAATCTATTTATGGACTTAAACAAGCTTCAAGGAATTGGAACAAGTGTTTTGATAAAGTAATCAAGCAGTTTGGTTTTTATCAAAACACAAAGGAAGCATGCTTATACAGAAAGGAATAGGGCAACACCATCTATTCTTAGTACTTTACGTCGATGATCTATTATTGATTGGCAATGACACTTTGTTGTTGCAATCATTGAAAGCTTGGCTTTACAAGAACTTCTCCATGAAGGATTTAGGAGAAGCAACATATATACTTAGTATAAAGATCTATAGAGATAGATTCAGGAGGCTGTTGGGATTGTCCCAATCCCTATACATAGATACCATAATGAAAAGGTTTGGTATGGAAAATTCCAAGCATGGAAACATTCCAAGGAAGTCTGAAATCATACCGATGAGGAGAAAGAGCGTATGAAAAGGATCCCTTATGCTTTAGCCATAAGATCCATAATGTACACTATGTTATGTACTAGACTGGATGTGGTATATCCATTGGGATACGTAAGTCGATACCATTCTAATACCGGAGAAAAACATTGGACGACCGTAAAATGTATACTAATGTATTTAAGAAATACCAAGGACTTATTCCTCATATATGGGAATAGAGACCTCCTTATGAAGGGGTATACAGATTCGAGCTTTCAAAGTGATATAGATGATACTTAGTTCTGGCTATGCCTTTATGCTTAATGGCAAAGCCGTTATTTAGAAAAGTTCAAAGTAAGAAATAGTTGTTAATTCCACGATGGAGGTCGAGTACATCGCCCCCAATAAAGCAACCCAAAGTGGTAGTTTGGATGCGCAAGTTTTTGAGTAACCTTGAAGTGATTCCTAATAATGAGAATCCTATAGCATTGTTTTGTGACAATAATGGTGTGATATAGATTGTAAAGGAGCCAAGAGTAAAAGGAAGTCATGGCATATTCTTCGAAAGTTCCACCTAATTAGAGAATTTTTTAAGAAGAAAAAAGTCGGGATTCAAAGGGTAGATACCAAGGACAACATAGCAGATCCACTCACTATGGGTCTAACTCAATCGGCTGTCGAGAAGCTTATTGAAGGAATGGAATTGAGATTCTATAATTGGCCCCAAGTGCAAGTGGAAGATTGATAGAGTTAGGGTTATGCCCTAGGGGAAATTATGTAATTTAATGTAAATTAATTAACTCTATAAGCAATTCTCATTCATAATAAATGTATTTTTCTTTCTGTTATAATGTGTTATAAATAATTAAAAGTTTAATTAAAATATATTTAATAGAAATCACATGAATGGTGTGTTTGTGATAGTAATTACAAATAGTTGTAATCATGAGTTTTGTATCACAATATTATAAAGCACATCATTTTAAATGTTCCTAGTCAAGATGCATCGAGACTGGATATCGATGTATCCACTGAGATTAGAGTACGTAACACTTTCCAAATGTTAGGCAGTGTATTACTCATGACTATTGGGGGTATCTAGGGGTTATGTACTGATAGTTATTGGTTAACTATGGAATGACTCACTCAATAGTTTTCTATTGGTTAATATAAATAAGGTCAAACAAAAATATCAATATGATTGAATTACACATTTCTTTCAACTAGAAATACTGTGGATCTTCAATATAAAAGCTCTGTTTTGATTATAGTTAA
Source organism: Allium fistulosum (assembly GCA_030737815.1). NCBI lineage: Eukaryota > Viridiplantae > Streptophyta > Magnoliopsida > Asparagales > Amaryllidaceae > Allium > Allium fistulosum. The sequence goes on from CM060904.1 coordinate 1,258,783,709, forward strand.
ATCATGGCATGTCGTCCATCGAGTGACTATAGTTGGGTCGAGTGGAAGTATTGGAAGTAAAATACTATTCAAGAGGATTTTCTCCTCAGTTATATGGAGTTAGTATCATGGTCGACTCAAGTCAACTCAAAGTCAAAATCTCTAGCTAGAGTAGTTCAGTTAATAATAATTGTTATTATTGAACCAATAACTTTGTATTTGGAATATAGAGTTGAATATGGACGATATTGAAATTTCGACCATTACCAAATTCCGTAAGTCCCAAGTGATATAGTTTTGACGAAGAGAATTGGTATAAATAAAAGTCAAAACAGGGTAACACTTAACAAAGTGAAATTGGATTTTACCGAAACCAACTAAGCAATAAATTTGGCCAAAATGCCACGTCGCCTACTAAGTGACGCATGAATGTTAATATTCGAATAGTTCGATAGTAATCGCCGACTAAATTTACACCTGATGAGTATGGGTTTAAGGCCCATCATAGGGCTTATTAATGTCGGCTGAAAACAATTGGTAAGGGATACTCATTTTGAGTTAGGTAGGCTTGATTTTGGATGGCTTGGATTGAAGGAGAATTAGTATGAGACTAGATCCACTTTTTCCTCCTTTCTATTCGCTAACTAATTTGATTAGAACTTTCTGCTGCGTTCTCCACTATAGCTTACTGGTTGAAAATCAAATTTAAGCCTTCCATCACCACAAGCTTAAATCAAGTCGGATCCAATGATTACTATTCGATAGTTGAAGGTCAATGGTTCAAGGACTAGCAATCTGATGAATCAAAAAGAGTTTCAAGGAAAGCGTTTATCTTTTCAAGGTCTACTTCAAGACTTTGGGATTATTGTATGATTTTTATAGTTAATGATTATTAGTACAATGTTTTAACATATATATATATATATATATATATATATATTATTTTGTTTGTTAGTTGACGATTCTGATACGCAAGCAATGTTGTCACAAACTAGTTTGGTTATATACATGTATATATTTATACCTAATAAAAAAAGGTTTTATTTTGTCATATACGTCAAGTCAGTGCAGTCATATGAAAAATATTATAATTTATATATTTTATTAAATTAATATACATTATTTAGTTACATATACGTAGTTTATAATTAGTTGCAACATCAAATCATGATTAAAAGTGGTCATATAATTTTATTTATAATTTATTATAGTAACATTAATTTTTGGTAGAAATTTTTTTAAAATATTTATTATCATTTAATATTATTTAAATCAATTTACTTCATTAGTAAATTATATTAATTCAAAAATGTATTTTAAACTTTATAAAATTATATTAGAACCAAATAAGCTCTTGGTCAAAAAAAAGTATTCTTCCAATTTTTAGAAATTAATTATTCAAAACAACTAAAAATAAATAAATTAATATAAAATAAATTTAAACAGAAAAAATGTGAAAAAAATGTAAACCATAAAATATCGGTTAGGATTTTTTGGAATTTTAAAATTTTAAATAAAACTTTGAATGAATTTTTATTAATATATTAATTTTGAATGTATATTTAATCAAAAATGAATTTTGAAATAAATAAAAATTATAATAATTTTTTTTGAGCTATGCACATGACCTGGAAATAAAAAATTACTTAAATAGTTTTATTAATTAATATATATATATATGTTATAAATGTATTTAAAAAATTATTTTATTATATAGATATATATATATATATATATGTATTTGTATATACATATCATGGCTTATAAAATATAAATATATATTTTAATATTTAAAATAACTTATATATTTAAATCAATATAATATAATAATATGTATGTACATAATGTTAATATAAATTTTTTATAAACCATACTTTGGAGAGTAGAGCTAGGGAATTCAACTGGCCCACCACAACCGACTCCCCTTTTAAGCCAGCCCAACAAGTAGCATCAATCCCCAAGTTTTTTTTGCATATCCAAGGGTAACCGTTCTAAGTCTTAAGGGATGCACCGTGTAGTTTGCTAGGACTCGAACCTACGACCTTAAGAAACTTTGTTCCATTGTCACTAGGTAGCCATGACTAACCAAGCTATGCACGTGGACACAATGATATTGATATTTTATTTATAAGATGATATATATATTTAAACATTTATTTATATTTTTTAAATATATTATACATATACATCTAAAATTATTTAAACTAACATAGCATATATATAATAACAATAATAGTTTATATACATACTTATATTTGGACAACATATACTTGCATTTTAGATGAGCTAACTTGTGTGTTGCGATGTAAATCTCAACGTCTATACACTGGCATGTTATAACTTGCACGAGTTGATATTTTACACATGCACATATACATATATATGTGTATGTGATGCGTACGCGTGCACACACATATATCAATGTATAAATTGAATAAAACTATATAGTTTATAAATTTAAATAAAATAATTTTTTTATCTAAATAATATTTAGAAATGTTCTAAATGAATTAGACTTCATAGGCCCAATATAAATCTATTAAGTGGGAAAATTTTGAAATTCACTCGTAATTTCCGTTGTGGGTTGGACTAGTTCCAATAGGAAACTTTAGGAAAACACTGGTTGATTGTCGGAATCACACCCGTTCTCCGACCAACTTTGACTTCACGGTGATCATCCTTATTTACACTTCTTACTGCACCAAGTTTAGGCTACTTCCTATGTTCATTTCGAAATTTAATTTCATGTAAAAGATTTCGTTTTGGTAGTTTCATATTCAAGTTATAACCATCTCTATTATATATCAGTGGTCAACAAAATAATCTACAACTGATAACAACTCAAGTGTAACAGGCTACAGAGCCATTAGTATCCAATATACAGTTTGAATTGAAGCAACTTGATTCAAGACAATACGTAATCTTCACTTTTAATCAAAATATAGTTTGTTGTAATAAATATGTAACGACCCAGAATTTCAAACAAATTAAATTGAAAATATTTAATTAATTTTAAATATTTGAACGACGATTTAATTTGAATCCCCGATTGAACTTTGAAATTTGCGATTAAACATTAAAATTTAATCTATTGAATGCTGAATAAAAATTTGAATATTCAATTTAAAGTTGAAGAAAGATAATTCGAAAGCTTTTAAAATTCGTATTGGTAACACTGAAAACAATAGAAATTTCAGAATTGAATTTTAAACTGTTTTGCTCAGTTTTGAATTTAATTGTTTGAACCGATATTTAAAAATAGTAATTTTTCAAACAGTCTCGGAATTCGATGAAACTAGTTCCATTGGGTCCGTAATATTTAATTATTATCGGATTTCAAATTTCGTATTTTTCGGTGTTGATACGTGAGCACACGACACATTAACACGACACATTAACGCGTTGAAAATTTAAATTGAATTCAATTTTAAATTTAATTTTTAACTGGGTCAATATCACACCACCACGTTATCTCCCGTTGAATACGCTTGGAATCTCGTTCAAAATCACGAAACAAGTCGTGCAACCCATGTTCTCCTGTCTCTCCTTTTTCTTTTTAAAATGCACTCGGCAATCATTTCCAAACGAGGCAGACGAAAATAGATTTTAGCAATGTCCGTTCGTCTCAAAACAAATCGAATTCGTTCGATAAATAAAATTAATGCCGAGCTTTTCTTCATCACTTTCCCTACTCTCGTTCAAATCAAAGGAGGTCGCCTGTTATTTCTCCCTGCGTATTGAAATCCAATCTTCCCCTTTTTCATTTTCAGTTCCACAAAAAAATAAAATCGATCGTACTCAAAAATAAATCAAGCTGCTCTCCACAAATCCTCTCAACTTAATGTCGACGCTCGCGAATTGGGAAAGGAAGCGCTCGAGTGATGGAGCTAGGAGAAGCAGCAGCCGGGGGGCTCGCGTAGGGCTTGGTCGCGAATTTGATGCCGGTGGTCGCGATCTTGGGGTCGTTCGAAGTTGAAATGGCGTACGAGCAAGGGTTGTGGTCGCAAGCACGAGGCCGAGGTTGGGCATGATGGCAGCAGCGATGTGACGGGGTGAGCGACGATGTCAAAGGAGAGGGGATCGCGTCCGCAGTGGGTTTCGCATTTGAGGCGGCTCCGTTCAAGGCGTCGCTGGCACGATAATTTACAGTAAGGTATTTTTTTGTTTTTATTTAAATTAAAATTCAAGTGATAACTAGAATTTTGTATATGACAGTTTACAAATGTATATAGATATATTTCAATGTTAAAATGAGGAAAATTTTATATACAGCAAGTTATAGAATATTTGATTTACAGAAATATATATATATATATATATATATATATTTACTATTTAGTTTCAATTCGCAAAATTTAAATTCATATATATGTAGATAAAACATTTAAAAAGGAAAGTTTAATTGTTTAAATTTAATTTTAGTTAAATAAATTTATAAAAGGGAAATGGGTTTAAAGGAATTTAAATGGTGGTTAAATAAAATTTATTAATTGAGGAATTGGTTTAGAACGAATTAATAAATTTGTATAATTATTTATACAAGGTATAAATCAAGAGAAAATCGAGTCAGAATTGGAGTGGATTGCAAAATAAAAGCTAAGGTGAGATTTTTCTCACTCAAAAATATGTTTGGTATTACAGTTTTTGATTTGACTGATATGATTGCTATTTGGATGTGATATTAGATATAGTAGGATATATCTATATATATATAGCAATATATACATATTGGCATATGTATATATTGGATTGATGATTTCCCGCCTCGTATAGTGGATGAGACCCTATTGCGCCGTTAGTAAGCGGATATTTTTATAAAACCCATATACCGCGATATTCCACCTCGAAGTGGAATTGGTATTGTACTAACGTCTTTGGATGCAGGGAAACAGGTTGGACGGATCCAACTGGATTCCTCACCAGTATTTATTTATTTACAGATATTGTGATGTATATTCTGTTATCATATTGATATATGATGTTTGTTGTTGTGATTGACTTATTGGTGCTGTTGCATCATCATATTCAGTTTTGAAATTTAAAAATAACGACTTTTACTTTAAAAGGGGTTTTAAAGTGATTTTTGAAAATATACGTTTTATGGAATTTTTGAATTGATTTAAAAACGTTAAAATTTTAAAGTTATAAAAGTTATAATTTTTAGTGAAATATAACCAAAGTGTCGTTTTTAAAATAAAAGTCGATTTATTTATAAAATGGTTTAAGTTGGGATTTTTGAATAACCATAAACGATTTGTAGAAAAAGATGTATAAAAATTGATATTTATAAATCAAATATTGGAATTATAAAACGAGTTTTTATAAGTGTTAAAAATGAAATATTTATGGAATTCATAAGTAAATGAAATTTATAGATTTATAAATTGTGAAGTTATAAAATGGATGAAACTGTCGAATAGGAGATTTATAAGAAATTAACTTATAAATTGGATTTTTGCCTTTAAATGGAATATTGATCAAATTTGTTAATAAAAGAGATTTATTAAATCAAAGTTGTTATGAATTCTGAAGATGAATTTATAAACGTTGTTTTATGAATTCGAAAATAAATCAAATTTGATAAATTAAATATAGAAAGTGATTAAGGGAATTTTATCCACGATTTTGGATAGTGGATAATTCTTGAAATAAATGTGTAGAAAATAGTGAAAGGTAATTAGTGAAGTATATTCACGATTTTGGATAGTGAATATATCGTTAAGTAAAATGGATAGTTTTGGAAAAGTGACATTGAAAATGAAGTTAATTGTTTTAAAGATGTTTTCAAATATATTGAATATCGAAATCATAGATTTCAACATTCATTGTTGAAATAGACGTTTTCGAGGAATAAGGAAATGATGGACTATAACACTGTTGTTATAGTAAATGATTTCCGAAAGGAAATGTTTTGATGTAGTATTGGGATTTATATATCTATCAAAATCCGAATCCCTATACTAGTGATTTTGAGTCGTCGTAACGATGTTTTACGTAACATTCGTTTTGACTCAAATAAATGTTGTTATAGTAAATGGTTTCCTTAAAGAATGAAATATATACTAAATTTTGATTTAAGTATATAGAATATTTTCCAAGTGTTGAAAATAGATGATTTGTGAAATACTTATTATTAAATAAGTAGGGAAATGCATTTCCAAAATGGAATGAAACGTTTTGAGATTTTATCTTCTTAAAGATAAATTGAAAATGAATATTGGAATCGATTTGAAAATCATATATCAGTAGATATTTTTGAAATATAAATTCACTATGGAATTTGAAAAAAGAAAGGGAAGTTGTTTAAAAATAAACGTTGATTTATTTTTGAAGTGGAAATTTTATATCTAGTAAAGATATTTTTGAAGATGAAATAATTTGGGAAAATTATTTGGAATCTGATGATGTCGCGCATCTTTATTGATAGTTAAATAACCGACTATCAATAATTACCTTTAGATAGGTATTTGTTGTGAATTGGATGAATTTGAATGCCACACTTATTTTTGAATAAGCGCTCACTATTCGGGTTAGCCGGGAAAGGACCATGGGGTCGTATAACCCATTCCGAATATGTGATACGTCGTTATGAATTGCATTCGAAGACCGGTGTTGAAGACCGGATATTTTTGAAAACGGAAGGATTACCGTCGAGTTACTCTACATCGACTGATCTCCGGTTTAGAGGTTTTATCACCCTTAGTGACGGGAAGTCCGGACGTGATTGAAAATTATCCGGAATGTGCAAGGGCTTCGTGAGAAGTGCCTTCGGTTCTGTTCGATCCCGGAACAGACTTGTATGGATTGTGTGTCTGACGTTACAATTTGAGATATAAAGCTGATTTCTTTCAAATACATTTCTGTTGGTGGCGGAGAATTTATTCTCTTAGCTTAACACCCTTCTTTGAGACGTACGAGCTCAGAGGTTATGTAGTTGAAATTTATCAGCGATATACTCCCAATTTGGTAACGTGGCATATTGAGTGTTGCTGTGAAATGATGAGTGTTTGATCATTTGCGATATGATCATTTGTTTGATCTTATATCTTTGTGATCATAGGTTGATCATTTTGTTTGACCCGAAGCATGGCTTTGTAGAAAGCGTAGCTTTGTGGACGAGACTTCGTCGAGCCTCACACCCCGGAAATGGTCAAAACAGGAAGGATGCGGCAAGGTTCTAGGGAGTAGCGCCCCTTAGTGTATGTCATTCCTTCTGGATAAAGGTGGTATCATGGTATGGAGCCCAGATACTTAACCTCTGTGGTTGCTGCATTTTTATTATGTGGTTTGTTGCGAATCGGGGATCCTCGGGAAGATCGGTGACGATCGGGGGATGGCATACGCGTGTCAGTAGTTACCTATTTTTGCAGAGGTAATCCGGCCTTGTGTTGGCAGAGATCTAACCGTAACGTTAGGTTCTTGGGTCGTCTATTCCAGGGACGTACCCATCGTGGCATAGAAAGTTCCTTAGCCTGACCATTTGTTGGAAATCCAAACTCCAATACGTGACTTGTACGGTTTTAGTTGTAGAACCTGCCATCTAATATGGCAGCTATAGCAAGCATACTATAATGGTACCTATGCTGGCTAAGATTTATATTCTACTTTCGAAATGTTTTCTACACTATGCACTAATAATAATATCAAAAATGATTTGATTTTGCGTAGTAAGCATCTTTGACTATCATAAGAAGAAATCTCCTCCAATTCTGCGTTTGCATTGTGTGTGTGGTGGGAGGTCTTATGGTAGTTTCATTTTCCAAAAGCATTGCGAAATTTACTTTAAATTTTCCTGTTGTTTGTTTTAAAGATAAACTGTTTTACGATCTCACACCAGTCACCATGACTGACTCGGAGTTTATTGTTTCCCTTCTAAACTCTGGGTGCCCACCAATTTCCACACGGGCAGTCTAAAGTTATGTTATCAGGATATTCTGGATATTCTGGAGCTTTGGAAGCAAGCTGGATGATGAGACGTAGTATTTGTATCTGATAGTATTTATTCCGCTGTGTATTTTGTATGAGGACAAGTTCATATAACTATCCATTGTTGTATATTGACTCTGATGATTGATGTATGTATAAAATGATATAGTTCTTTGTTTTAAAGATTATTCATTTATCTATTATATATTGTTCTGCTGCGATATGTGAGATTCTGATATTGTTTTCTGTTTCTATTGTTGTTCTGTTGTTCTTCTCTTCTTCTTCTACTCTTTTCTTCTTCTTCTACCTTTTTCTTCTTTTTAAAACCATAACTTTTCGGGTTTCCGGCATTCGATGGCTCGACAGTCGATAAAGTGAGTATCGATGTCGAATTTTTGAAAGTCGAAAATTTGCAGGATGTTACATTTGGTATCAGAGCATATGGTTAAGCGACAACCCTGCTCTGTTAGGTGTTACTCATTAGAGATAGAGTCAGTAGTGCTCTAGAATGAGTTGAGTGTAATAATAGATACGAGTGCGTATTTGTTAGTGAATATAAAATTGTTTTATATTGTGATGATTGGTTTGTTGAGTGGTATATGGATTCTGGTCGGCATTGTCCGTACAACTCTATCGATAGGGATCTCTAAACACTTGTATAGAACAATTCAGCACAGTATTGTTTTAAATAGGGTAAATGAAATAATTTTACCCAAAACTATTTTTGTATATAAAAGAAATAATTTTCTATGAATTATCATAGTATTTGGATGTTTGGTTGTTAGGAAATAATAATATTAAATTATTATCATTGAAATTGAATAAGAAATTGAAATCATAACTCCAAAGTTAAGAAATAAATCCATATACAAATGAAATTTAAGAATATAAATTTTAAATGTGATTTGTAATTTGAAACGGAATTCCAGAGAGGTTTTTGGAAATGTTTTGAAAAGAATTTGAAAATTTTGGAGATTTGGAAAGTTTAAAATCCTTTTTGATTTAAAAATGAATTTCAAAGGTTTGAAAAGTATTTTGGAGAGTTAAAAGCTCTAAACTCTTTTCGATCGCTGGAAAATAACTTCGATGATGACCGCGGCATCATCGGTGTTCATTTTTGGGTTTCCAAAAGAGGAATTGCTGCCGATTGTTTTAAAAGGGAAGTTGTTTGGAAAATTTGGGTTTTGTTTTGGAAATTCAAAGGATAAATTGAATTGTTATAAATGAAAGATGAATTAAAATTCATACAAAATTGGAAATCCAGTTTAATATAAGTGGTTATAAACCAAAATAGTGAATTGAAAATATAATGTGTATATGGAATATTTATTGAACCTAAGAAATGAAGAGTGAAATTCTTAAGTAAAATTTGATATTGAAATTTATTCTAAGTTGATGATTGAATGAAGATAAAACTGGAATTGAAACTGAATGCTGAAGACAAATTTGAGTAAGTGGATTAGAATTTGTAATGAATTAGTAATTGGAACTAATTTAAAATAGTGCAGTTGTGAATGAAAGTAAATTGATAGAAATTCAATATTTAGAAGTAAACTGAATCCAAATAGAGTTGAAATTGTGAATTGAAACGTAAAATTGAATCACAATGAATATATGACTTCAATAGTAAGCTAAAAATGTATAAGTAGTTTATATTGGAAATTTTGTAATAGAATTTGCAAAATGGTTTGAATATGTAAGTAGATATTATGGCTAGTAGGATGTACAGGTGTTATAAAGGAATTGGAATTTTTGATTTCAAAGATGAATTTGAATTGCTCGACAAAAGGTATGTATTTTAAATTTCAATATGAGATTTGATGATTTTTTTGTCTAGCCGCTTGGCTTTTTCTTTTTGAAATCTGAGAGTCCGTAGGGACGTTTTGTAGTCGTGCCATGTTAGCCGCGCAAAGGAGACGCTGGCGAAATTTTTCGAAAATTTCGAGTGTTAGAAAATTTTTGATAAATTTTTGAAAGTTTAGAAGTTGAATTGAAATTTAAATCTGAATTTTGAAGTAAACAATGTGGTTGAAACTTAAAATTTAAGTTGGAAAACTAGTTGGAATGATAATGAATCTTTAGTAGAAAGGTTTGTTTTGAAAATTTGATAAAACTATTTGAATTTGAGAAAATAATAGACGAGTTAAGGACCTTTTCTTCCTGACTTGTAATTTCGGGACGAAATTTATTTAAGGAGGGAAGTCTGTAACGACCCAGAATTTCAAACAAATTAAATTGAAAATATTTAATTAATTTTAAATATTTGAACGACGATTTAATTTGAATCCCCGATTGAACTTTGAAATTTGCGATTAAACATTAAAATTTAATCTATTGAATGCTGAATAAAAATTTGAATATTCAATTTAAAGTTGAAGAAAGATATTTCGAAAGCTTTTAAAATTCGTATTGATAACACTGAAAACAATAGAAATTTCAGAATTGAATTTTAAACTGTTTTGCTCAGTTTTGAATTTAATTGTTTGAATCGATATTTAAAAATAGTAATTTTTCAAACAGTCTCGGAATTCGACGAAACCAGTTCCATTGGGTCCGTAATATTTAATTATTATCGGATTTCAAATTTCGTATTTTTCGGTGTTGACACGTGAGCACACGACACATTAACGCGTTGAAAATTTAAATTGAATTCAATTTTAAATTTAATTTTTAACTGGGTCAATATCACACCACCACGTTATCTCCCGTTGAATACGCCTGGAATCTCGTTCAAAATCACGAAACAAGTCGTGCAACCCATGTTCTCCTGTCTCTCCTTTTTCTTTTTAAAATGCACGCGGCAATCATTTCCAAACGAGGCAGACGAAAATAGATTTTAGCAATGGCCGTTCATCTCAAAACAAATCGAATTCGTTCGATAAATAAAATTAATGCCGAGCTTTTCTTCATCACTTTCCCTCCTCTCGTTCAAATCAAAGGGGGTCGCCTGTTATTTCTCCCTGCGTATTGAAATCCAATCTTCCCCTTTTTCATTTTCAGTTCCACAAAAAAATAAAATCGATCGTACTCAAAAATAAATCAAGCTGCTCTCCACAAATCCTCTTAACTTAATGTCGACGCTCGCGAATTGGGAAAGGAAGCGCTCGAGTGATGGAGCTAGGAGAAGCAGCAGCCGGGGGGGCTCGCGTAGGGCTTGGTCGCGAATTTGATGCCGGTGGTCGCGATCTTGGGGTCGTTCGAAGTTGAAATGGCGTACGAGCAAGGGTTGTGGTCGCAAGCACGAGGCCGAGGTTGGGCATGATGGCAGCAGCGATGTGACGGGGTGAGCGACGATGTCAACGGAGAGGGGCTCGCGTGCGCAGTGGGTTTCGCGTTTGAGGCGGCTCCGTTCAAGGCGTCGCTGGCACGATAATTTACAGTAAGGTATTTTTTTGTTTTTGTTTAAATTAAAATTCAAGTGATAACTAGAATTTTGTATATGACAGTTTACAAATGTATATAGATATATTTCAATGTTAAAATGAGGAAAATTTTATATACAGCAAGTTATAGAATATTTGATTTACAGAAATATATATATATATATATATATATATATTTACTATTTAGTTTCAATTCGCAAAATTTAAATTCATATATATGTAGATAAAACATTTAAAAAGGAAAGTTTAATTGTTTAAATTTAATTTTAGTTAAATAAATTTATAAAAGGGAAATGGGTTTAAAGGAATTTAAATGGTGGTTAAATAAAATTTATTAATTGAGGAATTGGTTTAGAACGAATTAATAAATTTGTATAATTATTTATACAAGGTATAAATCAAGAGAAAATCGAGTCAGAATTGGAGTGGATTGCAAAATAAAAGCTAAGGTGAGATTTTTCTCACTCAAAAATATGTTTGGTATTACAGTTTTTGATTTGACTGATATGATTGCTATTTGGATGTGATATTAGATATAGTAGGATATATCTATATATATATATAGCAATATATACATATTGGCATATGTATATATTGGATTGATGATTTCCCGCCTCGTATAGTGGATGAGACCCTATTGCGCCGTTAGTAAGCGGATATTTTTATAAAACCCATATACCGCGATATTCCACCTCGAAGTGGAATTGGTATTGTACTAACGTCTTTGGATGCAGGGAAACAGGTTGGACGGATCCAACTGGATTCCTCACTAGTATTTATTTATTTACAGATATTGTGATGTATATTCTGTTATCATATTGATATATGATGTTTGTTGTTGTGATTGACTTATTGGTGCTGTTGCATCATCATATTCAGTTTTGAAATTTAAAAATAACGACTTTTACTTTAAAAGGGGTTTTAAAGTGATTTTTGAAAATATACGTTTTATGGAATTTTTGAATTGATTTAAAAACGTTAAAATTTTAAAGTTATAAAAGTTATAATTTTTAGTGAAATATAACCAAAGTGTCGTTTTTAAAATAAAAGTCGATTTATTTATAAAATGGTTTAAGTTGGGATTTTTGAATAACCATAAACGATTTGTAGAAAAAGATGTATAAAAATTGATATTTATAAATCAAATATTGGAATTATAAAACGAGTTTTTATAAGTGTTAAAAATGAAATATTTATGGAATTCATAAGTAAATGAAATTTATAGATTTATAAATTGTGAAGTTATAAAATGGATGAAACTGTCGAATAGGAGATTTATAAGAAATTAACTTATAAATTGGAATTTTGCCTTTAAATGGAATATTGATCAAATTTGTTAATAAAAGAGATTTATTAAATCAAAGTTGTTATGAATTCTGAAGATGAATTTATAAACGTTGTTTTATGAATTCGAAAATAAATCAAATTTGATAAATTAAATATAGAAAGTGATTAAGGGAATTTTATCCACGATTTTGGATAGTGGATAATTCTTGAAATAAATGTGTAGAAAATAGTGAAAGGTAATTAGTGAAGTATATTCACGATTTTGGATAGTGAATATATCGTTAAGTAAAATGGATAGTTTTGGAAAAGTGAGATTGAAAATGAAGTTAATTGTTTTAACGATGTTTTCAAATATATTGAATATCGAAATCATAGATTTCAACATTCATTGTTGAAATAGACGTTTTCGAGGAATAAGGAAATGATGGACTATAACACTGTTGTTATAGTAAATGATTTCCGAAAGGAAATGTTTTGATGTAGTATTGGGATTTATATATCTATCAAAATCCGAATCCCTATACTAGTGATTTTGAGTCGTCGTAACGATGTTTTACGTAACATTCGTTTTGACTCAAATAAATGTTGTTATAGTAAATGGTTTCCTTAAAGAATGAAATATATACTAAATTTTGATTTAAGTATATAGAATATTTTCCAAGTGTTGAAAATAGATGATTTGTGAAATACTTATTATTAAATAAGTAGGGAAATGCATTTCCAAAATGGAATGAAACGTTTTGAGATTTTATCTTCTTAAAGATAAATTGAAAATGAATATTGGAATCGATTTGAAAATCGTATATCAGTAGATATTTTTGAAATATAAATTCACTATGGAATTTGAAAAAAGAAAGGGAAGTTGTTTAAAAATAAACTTTGATTTATTTTTGAAGTGGAAATTTTATATCTAGTAAAGATATTTTTGAAGATGAAATAATTTGGGAAAATTATTTGGAATCTGATGATGTCGCGCATCTTTATTGATAGTTAAGTAACCGACTATCAATAATTACCTTTAGATAGGTATTTGTTGTGAATTGGATGAATTTGAATGCCACACTTATTTTTGAATAAGCGCTCACTATTCGGGTTAGCCGGGAAAGGACCATGGGGTCGTATAACCCATTCCGAATATGTGATACGTCGTTATGAATTGCATTCGAAGACCGGTGTTGAAGACCGGATATTTTTGAAAACGGAAGGATTACCGTCGAGTTACTCTACATCGGCTGATCTCCGGTTTAGAGGTTTTATCACCCTTAGTGACGGGAAGTCCGGACGTGATTGAAAATTATCCGGAATGTGCAAGGGCTTCGTGAGAAGTGCCTTCGGTTCTGTTTGATCCCGGAACAGACTTGTATGGATTGTGTGTCTGACGTTACAATTTGAGATATAAAGCTGATTTCTTTCAAATACATTTCTGTTGGTGGCGGAGAATTTATTCTCTTAGCTTAACACCCTTCTCTGAGACGTACGAGCTCAGAGGTTATGTAGTTGAAATTTATCAGCGATATACTCCCAATTTGGTAACGTGGCATACTGAGTGTTACTGTGAAATGATCAGTGTTTGATCATTTGCGATATGATCATTTGTTTGATCTTATATCTTTGTGATCATAGGTTGATCATTTTGTTTGACCCGAAGCATGGCTTTGTAGAAAGCGTAGCTTTGTGGACGAGACTTCGTCGAGCCTCACACCCCGGAAATGGTCAAAACAGGAAGGATGCGGCAAGGTTCTAGGGAGTAGCGCCCCTTAGTGTATGTCATTCCTTCTGGATAAAGGTGGTATCATGGTATGGAGCCCAGATACTTAACCTCTGTGGTTGCTGCATTTTTATTATGTGGTTTGTTGCGAATCGGGGATCCTCGGGAAGATCGGTGACGATCGGGGGATGGCATACGCGTGTCAGTAGTTACCTATTTTTGCAGAGGTAACCCGGCCTTGTGTTGGCAGAGATCTAACCGTAACGTTAGGTTCTCGGGTCGTCTATTCCAGGGACGTACCCATCGTGGCATAGGAAGTTCCTTAGCCTGACCATTTGTTGGAAATCCAAACTCCAATACGTGACTTGTACGGTTTTAGTTGTAGAACCTGCCATCTAATATGGCAGCTATAGCAAGCATACTATAATGGTACCTATGCTGGCTAATATTTATATTCTACTTTCGAAATGTTTTCTACACTATGCACTAATAATAATATCAAAAATGATTTGATTTTGCATAGTAAGCATCTTTGACTATCATAAGAAGAAATCTCCTCCAATTCTGCGTTTGCATTGTGTGTGTGGTGGGAGGTCTTATGGTAGTTTCATTTTCCAAAAGCATTGCGAAATTTACTTTAAATTTTCCTGTTGTTTGTTTTAAAGATAAACTGTTTTACGATCTCACACCAGTCACCATGACTGACTCGGAGTTTATTGTTTCCCTTCTAAACTCTGGGTGCCCACCAATTTCCACACGGGCAGTCTAGAGTTATGTTATCAGGATATTCTGGATATTCTGGAGCTTTGGAAGCAAGCTGGATGACAAGACGTAGTATTTGTATCTGATAGTATTTATTCCGCTGTGTATTCTGTATGAGGACAAGTTCATATAACTGTCCATTGTTGTATATTGACTCTGATGATTGATGTATGTATAAAATGATATAGTTCTTTGTTTTAAAGATTATTCATTTATCTATTATATATTGTTCTGCTGCGATATGTGAGATTCTGATATTGTTTTCTGTTTCTATTGTTGTTCTGTTGTTCTTCTCTTCTTCTTCTACTCTTTTCTTCTTCTTCTACCTTTTTCTTCTTTTTATAACCATAACTTTTCGGGTTTTCGGCATTCGATGGCTCGGCAGTCGATAAAGTGAGTATCGATGTCGAATTTTCGAAAGTCGAAATTTTGCGGGATGTTACAAAATATCTAGGTTATACTCGCTATAAAAATAATTAAAGGAATTATATTCACTTCCTATTTAGTTTGGTGAAGAGATAAAAACCCTTTGATGAACAAGAAAGAATATCATATAGATTTGTAGCGTTTTAGGAAGAAGGATCGGTGAATGAATAGGGTATTTATATGGTTTTGGTAGAAGGTGGCTTAATAGTTAAGGGTTTAGGTGTGTTAAAATAGCATAATGAGTTATGATATAGGTTTAAAAACTTTGGCCCAGTAAGAAATTTTGGATTTTGTTTTTGTTTTTAATTAAGTTTGCACCCTAACCATTTTTTAACTCGAACCGCCTATAAATCAACATTTTACACCCGTTTAAAAATCCATTCAAGGAGTTTTATCCAAATTTTATTCTATTCTTATAACGATTTTTTTATAAAATAACACATCCTGTTTTCAGCAACTTTAAAATAATTGTTTGATCTTCAAAACAATTCCAAAATTTCACAGATATTATTTCTTATGCCAAAATAAATTTTCAACCGACTTTTGGACTTTAAACGGAATTTAAATTTCAAATTCAAATTTAAAATAGTTATTCCTTAAGTAAATCACAAAAAATCGTTTTGATTGAATTAAATTCAATAAAATTTCCAAAATTGTTTTCTATCCCTAATTACTCATAATTTCAATTCTTTATCAAGTAGAAATAACTTTTCCATAATTCAAATCCAACTGAGATTCAAATTCCTTCAATTGAAATTTCAAAAATCCATTTATTCATCAAAATTCTAAAATACATTTTATTACAATTAATTAAATAGCAGGATGTTGCATATAATGTTCTATGTATTTTGTTGTGTTTGTAAAGATTTTTGTTCAATGTTTATATTTTTTTTTCAACTTGGCAATTCACTCAGTAAAAAAATGCCATTCTGGAATAAGATGACACTCTGTTGCCGTATGAAACTAGACTTACAATCTCATATCACTGTTTTGTCAAATGGCGGTACAACGTCGTTTGTTTTTCAATACAAACGGCAGTTTATGTTAGAACCTCTCTTCTGGGATTTTAATGAAAATAACTATATAATCATATATATACAAGAAATACTTTATCTATTTACAGGTATAGGATAGAAGGAATCACTCCACTCATCAATATCATGGCGTGAAGACAATCCCGAAGAACGATAGATCATACTATTGAAGCAAGGTCATATATTTGTTCCATGATCTTAGAATATCTTGTATAATCCCCTTGAGTTATCATAAGCACACATGAAAACATATCATCAAAACACTAAGCGAATTTTTAGAAAACTTGATCAGAATTTACAAATAATATAGTCTCAGACTTTGGGACATAATGTCCTAGTCTAACTGAAATTTTGGATTAAAAACCTGAAATGTCGCAAACGTCCGAAAATATATGCCATACGTCTGACCCTGTTTTAACTGTCATATTTTGAACCATCACTTCTCTTCATTCTAAACATTCATGCCCTCTCCCATAGTTGTAACTCTTGATCAAAAGAAAGCTCTTCGATAAGGCATACTCTTTGAAATACAACTATTTGTTACCTATAAATATATCAAACGATTGAGATTGAATATTTTATTTACAACTACCATCACTCTCCATTTTCTCTAAGTACTTAAACTTTCTTGTGCTATTATTGATTTCACAATCAATTACAACCAAAATCTATATTTTGATAAACTTACTTCGTACAAATCCAAGAACTTACACTCACAAACACTCAAGGGAGATTATAGAAAGAATTTTACTTACAGTCAATATTCGTGTTGTATAGAACACAAGCTTGTCAAAGAAATACTTTTGTATAAGCCTATTCCTCTGGGAAAAGCGAGGATTGTTGATTAGTAAAATAATGAAGGGGAGCTTCGGGACTAGACGTAGGACGGGAGATCCAAACCAGTATAAAAACTTCGGTGTGTCCGTTTTTATTCTTACTTTTTTATTCTGCTATATATGTTTGTTTATATTACTATACACACACTTGTCTTATACACAAGCCATATTATATAAGATCCACTAGACTTTCATTTGGTATCAGAGCACAAGGATATTTCAATTTACTGTAACATGTGATTGAAACTTTTTTATATGGCAATTACATTTCAAGATGGACAATCAACTGCTCGTCTCTCACTATTTAATAGGTCAGATTATGCTTACTGGTCAACACATATGCAAATTTTTATGGAAAATAATGGTTTAGAAATTTAGCAAACTACTCAAACTAGATAAGAAACACCTACCACTGACATAAGCACTTGGACCGATGCACAAAAGAAAACGACAACTAATAATGCCAAAGCCATGAATGTATTATTTTGTTCACTTGATAAAAATAAATTTTCACGAGTTATTCTTTACACAACTACATATGATATATGGCACACTTTACAGGTAACTCATGAAGGCACGACAAAAGTCAAGCAAACAAAATTCTCTATTTTGCAAAACCAATTCTCATCTTTTAAAATGAAAGCAAATGAATCTATTATTGACACGTATGCTAGATTTCAAACTATACAACACGATCTCATGGCACTTGTGGTCAAATTCACTGATTTTGATCTAGTTACACGAATTTTAAATTCCTTGACTAGAAAAGAAAAGTTTTGGATATCGAAGAAGTTAACGATATTTCTCAACTCAAAGTTGAAGAATTAATAGGAAATTTGATGTCATATGAAGCTAATTTGCAATAGAGAAAGGAGCTAAATCAAGAAAAAAGGAATATTGCTTTTTAGGCTAATAACTACGATTCTACTTTAGATGAGTAAGAAATTGTGTTTATCACTAAGAACTATAACAAATTTAAGAAATTCAAGAAGATGACAAAATTTTCAGAATGGTGGCAATTCGAATCCATCAATCAAATGTTATGGATGTGGCAAGTTTCGCTATATGCAAAAAAATTGCCCACAACACAATAACGAAAAAAAGCAAATTCAAGAAAAAGCGAAGAGCCTTTCAAATAACTTGGGATGACTCCGATTCATCCTCTTCTTCTGATAGTGATAGTGAAAGCGACTCAGAATAAGTGAATGTTTGTTTTATGGCTAGCACTGATGGGGTACGTCCTAAACTAACATATGATGAAATTTTGGAAATTAGCATAGAACTAGACAATAAGTATAGAGAATCTAAGAAACTAAATAAGGAATATGTAGGAAAATTGAATAGACCAGAGCTAGAAATTGGTTTATAAAAAGATGAGAAAACAATTTTAAAAGAGGAATTAGAAATAGCACAAAAAGATTGTAAAAGATTATCCTCTCAAAATAATGCTTTCTTACATGATATAGAAAATTGCAAACTAGTAAATAAAAATCATGAAAAAGAAAAGCTTGAACTAAAAACAAGTTTAGATTCTACCATTGTTGAAATCTCTGTCTTAAGACTAAGTTAGATTAAATTACCAATAACGTCCCAAAGTTTAATAGATCTAAACAAAACTTAGAAATTTTAATCAAGATATCAAGACCATCAGGAAATCGAAATGGATTAGGATTTAAAGCTAAGCAAAAGCATAGAGACTATAGTACACTTTATACTAAGTTCAAGAAGCATATATCTAAAATTAAGATTAATATTTCTAACATGAATACCATCAAAATATGGATTCCTAAATCAAATAACAAGCTGATTAGGTAGAAACACATAGATGAATACTTGAGAAATATGGTTTATAATAATAATGTAACGGCC
Source organism: Allium fistulosum (assembly GCA_030737815.1). Lineage (NCBI taxonomy): Eukaryota > Viridiplantae > Streptophyta > Magnoliopsida > Asparagales > Amaryllidaceae > Allium > Allium fistulosum. The sequence goes on from CM060904.1 coordinate 1,258,802,919, forward strand.
CATATTTTTTATAATTAAAAATATTAAATTTAATAAGATTTTGGAATTTAATATTGTGAGAAATTAAAATTTATTATTTTTAAATGGGAAGAAATTATTAAATTACAATTTAATAATGTTGATTGGATGTTACTGACATCTACTTTAATGTAATTCCAATCAATTAATTGCAAAGGTTAATAAGGAATAAATGAAATGTTGTATAAAAAATAGAAATCATAGGTTATTTAATTGAAATTGGTTAATATAGAGTATGAAATTAGTTTGGGTAAGTAATTTATAACCCTTGGTTGTAAACAATGAATTAATATATATGAGTTACTAAGCCGTAACAATTGATTTATTAGCATCTCGTTAATTAAATCAGTTGAAATTAATTTGGAAATTAATAAAATTAATGTAATGGAAATATTGCAGTTAATATGGTAAAAGACGTTAAATGTAGAAAATGAGTATAATAAAGTGGAAACTTATGTTAATAAAATTCATAGAGTATTGTTGATTGAATAATAAGAATGTAAATTAAAATAAAAGAATTTATTGGAATTTAAAATATAATTAACCAGGATTTTATTACAGTTGTAATTAAACGCTGAAATTAATTAATATTTAAATCTTGAAATCAACATGAAAAAAACTGTATTGTAAAAGATTTTTAATTTCTGTGTAATCAAGAATGATGATAATTGTTAACTTTTAACTTAGAATGTAAAAGTGATTAAATCAATTTAATAATGATAATTTATTTAATTAACTTGTAAAATTAGCCTTTTTAGGCACTGTCTCGGATTTCGACGAAACAGGTTTCACCAGATCCGTAATGTTGAATTATTGTAGGATTTCAAGTTTGGTAGCAATCGGACTTACCATTTGATCGTGCGAGCCCGAAACGCGTAGAAATCAATTAAATGAATTCAATTAAAATAATTTGATTTTAAAATCTAACTTTTATATATAATGGAATTAGGGTTTGAAACTAGTTTCATTGAGTTTAAATATATCGAAAACCTATATTTTGATATATGGGATGACCTACTTTCGTTTCGGGAACGAAACGGGCCTTTCGGGTCTGTGTTAACGCTTCGACCCATTTGACCTGTTCCATCCATTCTTATCCATCTCTGTCTATATAAATAGTTTTTTTCTGAAACCCTAGTAGTATTTTATTCTTTTCATGTACGTACAATTATATTTCTCATCTGCTCCTCCTTCTCAATGCCAGAAATTTCAAAACCCTAACTTCAATCCCAAATCAAATCGAAAATTCAAACTCCTCAAACCCTATCGAAATATATATCATCACGAAGCTCTCGACGAACGTAATCTCTCTCTGTAATTCATTTTCTGACTGGAGTCTCTGTTTGGCTAGAATTCAGCGGGCTGTCCGTTGTAGGGTTTGCAAATCAACGGTGGATCGTCAACCATTCGACGATCGGAAGCTGCTGAAGTGTAGAGGGCGATGAATGGAGTCAATCCATGGTCTCCATTCATCAGATGGGTGCACGAGTTTGCCACGATCAGCAATCAAAGGTGCGGTGGTGCGGTGATCAGGGAAGCGACTGGAGTCACGTGCGTGGGCATGGTGGAGGTCGCCTCGGTCTAGGGGTGCGGCGGTTGGCTCTGATCTTGGCAAAGTTCGACATAGACGGTGGCGTTTGGACGTTGTAGGTGGCGGTTAAAGGAAGGTTCGTGGTGGTGCTGCCATTAGGGTTTGGTAAGGTTACGTTATTACGATTTTACCACTGAATGTTATTTAAATTAAATTTAAAATTTTAAACGTTCTGACTATCATAACTTTTTCATATGAGCTCGGATTTGGACGCGGTTTCTTCCATTGGGTTCGTATTGAAATTTCAGACAATATGGGACTAGTTTGGTTGAATTCTGAGACTGTTCAAATTTGGACGTTCTTTTGGATTTTAATTCGACTAAATATCAAAGGTGAGTGTTCAAACCACTCACAAAATCCTAAAATATTTTGATGTTTGTTAAATTGAAATCATGAAGTGATTTAAATTTATTGATTGTTGTTTGATGGTTAAAAATTGACATTTATATTGAATTAATGCATCAATAGTGTAATTTAATTTTACAATTAGATTGAAATTGAAATTGACATTTAAAATGAAATTGGAATTTAATTTGCTAGTTAAAGACCCGAGAATTTATAACCAGTAATCTGTTATGATATGTGACTATTTTGGATGTTGATTATGATGGATGCCTAATGATCGATATGTTAGATGTTTGGATTTTTGTTTACGCTGATCTATTCCTGTTATTCACCCTAGATGTTTTATGCTAATTTATTCATGTTATTCATCCTGGATGTTACGGGCATCAAATAAATCAGAAATTAAATAAATTAAGAAATAGGTTGAAATGATATAAACCTATGACACCTGATTTGGATTGAAATGATATATATCTATCCCTGAAATTAAATTTAAAATTAAATTTAACCGATCATTTGGCCATGGGATAGAAAATTATATACGGACACCGTTGGTCGATTTTAAATTATTTTCTAAAATTGTAAAGTATGTTGATTTAACAAAATTTGATTTTTAAAAATTTTAATTTATAAATTTTATTTAAAATTTATATTTTAGTTAATATAAGTTTTAAAAATCTAAATTTTAAGATTTTAACTTATAATTTTATTTAGTTTTAAATTATATAATTTAAATAATGTAATATAATAAAAACACTTTAAAATTTTAATTTAATAAAATATTCAATATAATTTTAAAAGATTTATTAAAAAAATTAATTTAAGATAATAAATATAGACTTTTATAATAACTTTAATAGATAAAAGATTTTTGTAAAAGATTTTAGAATTTTGTAAAAGGTTTTGTAAGGAATTTATAAAAGTTTAGTAAGAGATTTCATAATGGATTTTGTAAATGGATTTTATAAAAGATTTTTATAAAGGATTTTATAATGGTTTTATAAAGGAGTTTATAAAGGTTTTAAAGGATTTTATAAAGGGTTTTATAAAAGAACTTGTATAAAGGGATTTGGAAGTGTTTTAAAGGAATTTGCGTAGAAGTTTATGAAAAGGGGAAGAGTTGTAAACTATTTTGGAATTTATAAATAGCTTTATAAATGGTTCTAAAGCATATAAATAGTTTATAAATGGTTTAAGAGAGATTTATAAATTATTTCAAAATTGATTGAAAGAAAATCTTCCTCGGTATTTATGAATGTATTTATACTTTTGGAATAAGTATACGGATATCTTGATATGAAGGTATAAACTGTTTTTGGATTTTTTTTTAAATGACCATGGTGTGAAATAAGTAGTTGGTTGTTAAGGAGACCAGAGTCGGATATTGTCATACTCTCTGGCAATTCTGGACTCACTTTAACAACTGTGCATGTGGTGGAGAATCCAGAACGAAGTAGGATGGTTTGGCAAACGCTACCGGTATGAGGTAAGAATGTAGCCCTGACCTTTGGGTCAGCTTGATATGACTAAAACAGAAGCTATACCGGGCCAAGTAAGGTCGCTCCTTCTGTCAGACATGCTTCTTCGATACCATATCTATTACTTTGTGATTGATTTGTGGCCACCCTAGATTTGATTATGGGAGTGTGTTCAAGGTAGGCAGTAGTAGCTGTTATGCGTTACCACTAGTCCGGGAGTGCAAAACGGTAGAATCCTACCCTGGGCATTTCCCTACGTGCCTTGTCATATGCCTTATCGAGCCCACTACGATTTTGGTTTGTGTCGTACCTATGGAGTGCTCCCCGATAGCCCACCAGTTTATGGTAGAGTTTACAGTACTGTATAGACTACGATGCTTATATAAAATGTGTTAAGGGGGTTATGGGTAATGCCTTAACGCTATTTTTAATATTATACTTTACTGGTAAACACTACATAGATAGCTTATACCACTACATATAGATAGTTTGACGGATACTTAATAGATGGAAAAATCCTGTAACATCTCTTAAGTTATTGTACTCACGTTATACACCGGATAGGAGATGAAAATCCCGTAACATCTCTTATGCCTTTACACTCATTTTCCACGTGATATTGATTTGATTTACATGAGAATATTTTAGTTCTGACTTGATTGTTTTGTCTTTTCATTACGCTCGGGTCAACCCGAGCATTTCAGTGTTGAAGACTTTATTCTGGAGGACGGAGACGAAGTATATTATATTATTAGAAATTTTTCTGCTACATCATTATTGGTATGTCGTTGTTTGTACTCTGATTGTTGTAAAAATTGTGTAATCAAATGTATATTATAAAACAACTTCATGAATTGTTTATTCGATTATTATATTTTGTCATTCCATTGTGAGATTCTGTGTTTTGTTTTTCCTTCTTTTATTTTATTTTCTTGTTTACCCCATTGACAATCCTCCCTTTTGAATGGTTTGAGTTAGACATGTGTAGTTTATTATTGATTTAAACTGTCCAAAAAGGTGGGTCGTCGCAAATAATTACGTTTTAAAAGGTCCCAGACCCTCTTGGGTATGGCTACCTTCCTCTACTAACACATAGGACCCTAACAGAGGAAGTGGGTACCAATTAAACTTTTATTATTTTACAAGTACCAAAAATGTTAAAAGCAAGGAGAAATGGATACTCAATAGTGGATGCTCCAAGCATATGACACGAAATACACATATATTATTAGATAAAAGATATATCGATGGCGGCATTGTGACATTTGAAGATAATTCAAAAGGATTTATCATCGGCATTGGATATGTCATTAACATCGGTATATCAACTTCTTCCCTTATTATTAATGTTTTTGTTAGCAGAAAATTTAAAACCTAACTTATTAATTTTAAGTCAATTATGTGATAAAGGATTCAGAATCGATCTCGAAAATGATAAGTGTAGTATATTCGATCAAAATAAAAATTTAATATTTGAAGGATTGAGAAATCGAAATATTTCTGTTTTAAATATGAATGTTAAAAACAATAGTGATTTATGTTTAACCGCAAATCATAATGACTCGTAGCTATGGCACAAACGCTTTTGTCATATGAATTTTAAATATATAAATAAATTAGCAAAAAATGATTTAGTAAGAGAATTACTCAAAACAAATTATAAATTTAAAATTTTATATGATGCATGTCAACTTGGAAATTAAAGAAAAGTTCATCTAAATCTTAAAAGGAAATTTCTATAAAACAACCACTCGAACTACTTCATCTAGATATATTTGGTCTAACTCAAGTACGATCAATAAATCATAACAAATATGATTTTGTGATTGTCGATTTTTAAGATACACTTGGACACTGTTTTTGAAATATAGAAGTAACACATTTAAAATGTTTAAAAAAATTTCTAAAAGAATAAAGAATTTAATTAATTATAAGGTTAAAAGTATAAGATGTGATTATGGTGGAGAATTTGAAAATGAAAATTTTTGCAATAAAAAGGGGATTAGTCATAATTTTTCATTTCAACAAACACCACAACAATATGGTGCAGTGGAAAGGAAAAATCGAACATTACAAGAATGTGCACGAACATTGCTAAGTACCAGTGGTTCACCAAAGAATTTTTGAGCCGAAGTCGTTGCTACCGCATGTTATATATTAAATCATGTAACACTTAGACCAATGATTTGGAATACATGCTATGAAATATTTTCGGGTAGAAAAATAAATTATCATATTTACGTGTTTTTTGTTCTAAATGTTTTATTCTGAATACTAAAGATAATCTTGGAAATTTTGATCCAAAAGCCGATGAAGGAATTTTTGGTTGTTATTCAGATAGGAGTAAAGCTTATAGAATTTTTAATAAACGAATTAACACTATAAAAGAAAGTCTTGATGTTTCCTTTGACGAAGAGTTAAAAATAACTAACATGATGATGATGAAGAAGTTTTCGATAGTAGTAGTAGTAGTAGTGTAGTAATATTGTAACTAAAAATAATAATATCATAAATAATGATAATAACAATAATGATAATCTTTTAAGATCTCCACCTCGAATCTTAAAGGATCTTCTGATTAATAATGTAATCGGTAACTTAAACACAAGAGTTTCAACTAGAAATCAACTAAATCAAATGAGTCATGTAGCTTTCATATCTAACATAGAACCTAAAAATTATAAAGAAACATCAAAAAATGATTTTTGGATTATAACAATGCAAGAGGAACTTAATCAATTTGAACGAAATAATGTATGAGAACTCGTACCAAGACCAAATGATCAATCCGTAATAGGAACAAAATGAGTTTTTAAAAATAAAGTAGATGAAAATGGAAACATAGTTCATAATAAAGCAAGATTAGTTGCTCAGGGATACAACCAAGAAGAAGGAATTGATTATGAAGAAACGTTTTTCCCTATAGCACGTCTTGAGGCTATGAGAACGTTACTTGCTTTTGCATGTCATCATAAGTTCAAATTATTTCAAATGGATGTTAAAAGTGCATTTTAAAATGGTTTCATAAAAGAAAAGGTCTACATGGAACAACCGCCCTTGTTTGTTCATGAAAAATATACGGATCACATTTTCAAACTTAAAAAGACATTATACGGACTAAAACAAGCACCCCGTGCTTGGTATGAGTGACTAAAAATATAATTAATAAATTTCGGTTTTAAAATTGGTAAAATTGATACAACATTATTTATAAAAAGAGAAAATGCTGATATGTTAATTGTACAAATATCAGTTGACGATATCATATTTTGATCAACTGACAAGAAACTATGTAATGATTTTTCTACTAATGAAAAATGAATTCGAGATGTCTGGGAGAATTAAATTTCTTCTTAGGGTTACAAATAAAACAATTAGAAATTAGGATTTTTATAAATCAAGAAAAAAATTGTAAAGAATTGTTAAAACAGTTTGGAATGGATAATACATCCAGTAAACCAACTCCAATGAGCACTAGTTTACGTTTGGATAAGGATGAAAATGAAAAAGATTTTGATCAAAATTTATACCGAAGTACGATAGGATCTCTATTATACTTAACGGTTGGTAGACTGGATATAATGATGAGCGTATGCTTATATGCACGATTTAAAGCACAATCCAAGAAATCACATCATTAAACAGTTAAGAGAATTTTGCGTTATTTAACCAACGCCAAAGATTATGGGTTTTTTTACCCAAAAGGCAGCTCCTTCGAACTCGTATCATATGGTGATGTAGATTATGATGGTTGCAAAATGGATAGAAAATGTACAAATCACACATGTCATTTTTATTGGTCAATCTCTGGTTTCGTGGTTTAGTAAAAAGCAAAATTGTGTTTCCCTGTTGATATGTGAAGCCGAGTATATCTGTGCTGCCTTAGCATGTGCTCAAGTAATTTATATGCAACAAACACTTCAAGATTTTGGAAAACTTATAACTAAATATCGTATATATTGTGATAATACGAGTGCTATAAATATGTCAAAAAAATCAATTAACCATTCTCGAGCTAAACATATTGATATTTGTCACCAATTTTCAAGAGATAGTGTTGAAAAAGGTATTACCACTCGATGTTAACACGGAAAATCAAACTGCTAATATCTTCACTAAACCACTATGTGAATCAACTTTTATAAAACTAAGACGAGATCTTGTTATATGTTCACTTACTGAATTAATTTCATAAACATTAAATGATAATTGTCATGAATATTAAAATCTAATTTTATTCCCATCACAAAATTTTCAGTATAGTTAATTTTAGTAAAATTTTAAAAATGAGATAACTAAAACCTGTTAACAAGTTTATGGTTAGATAAATTTTGTCCTTACATATAATTTGCTATAAATAAACAATATGCTCTATTTACTTGGCAATTTTTTTAGAAAATACATAGAAGTATTTTTAATATAACAATAGAAGATCTAAAAAGGTCTTCGGACCACGACTCCGCTTATTCAACAATTGATTTTAAGCTCACCCTCATCTAAAACTACATGTGTATCACCAACAAAAACCACTCCTCATTCAAATAAATCATCCCCGCTATATATTATAGCATCATCTACATATCACACCGGCTACTCTCCAAAAGGAAAGAAAGTCAAACAAGCGATTACTCTTGAATCATCATCTATCAATACTCAAATTGAAGAAATGTTTCCCTACCAACAAGAAATGATGATAGTTCAAAGAGAAATATGTTACGAGCAAAGTAGACAAGGAAATCATCTTAACTTTCCCAAATGATGTATTTTGGCAATCTTTGGACATTCAGCAACGAAGAATTGCTTACATAAAAAATCTCCTCGTTTAATAGAGACTCTTATAAAAACTCACAACATTACTCTAATAAACATATGGGAGGCAAGGCCATCAAACCAAGACTGGAATCGCAATTTGGTTTGTTCGAATTGGTCTTCACTTAAGCCATCAACTGTTCAAACTAACAATAACACAAATTCTTGGAATCAAACAGAGTATAAGAACTTGGAATCATCGAAGGAGAAATAATTTCTTTTCAATAATCATGTGAATATGACTATATATATTATGCATATGTATTTCTTTGATAATAATTACAAATATCATTTATCATGCTTAAAATAAATATATGAAATACAAATTCAAAATATATACTCAAAATTCAAAAATACAGAATTTAACAGCTCCTAGACATTTGAGGGAAAACACCAAACATTTGGCAAAATACTTGGGTTGATTCTCGGAATACTCCCAAATGTTTGGCAAATACCCTCAGACGTCTAAGAGAATTTTCGACTGCCACTCTAAACAGTCGTATATTCTTTCTACTTCTTAATTTTTTCTTACCCAACTCATTTCAATTTTTTGAACCCAAATCAAAAACCTTAGCTTCCTCAAACATTCCAATTTTTCAATCATGGTCCCCAAAACTAAAAACCAAATTAATAAAAGTGCTAAGAAAGACCAATCTTCCTCCTCTCAACCAGCTACTATCACTGATTCTCACATCCAACAATGGCTTAGAAATAGCCCAAGCGCTATGAAGAGATTTGAGAATTTGAAGAAATTTCATGCTGCACTTTCTATCGGTTGTCCAAATTTAAAGAATACCGGCTCATGATTTGATCTTGGCTGCTGGCATTCGACCCCTAGTCAATTTCAATGAAAATGAGGTAATATCGATCAACTTGCTTTTTCCTCTTCTATGCAAATTATGTAGAGTTAGAAACCTAAGAATGAAGATGGATGGTTATGGACGAGTGTTTGTGGTAATGTTTTAAAGATAAGTGTAAATACGCTTTAGATAATATTAGATTGTTTTTCTAATGGTACTACATTACAAGAAATAGCTGATTGTCGAAACTTACCACGTAACTGTAACGACCCACCCCAGAACAGGCCTAAATTTCAATCCAGAAAAAACCCATCGAAACTTAGATCCATTCTAAGGTAAGCTGCTGGTAAAACCAAGAAATAACATTAAGGAGCCATAGCTAAACTTTTAGAACTCACAACGGATGAAACAAAATATAATAGAAAAGTGTAACCATTTATTTCAAAACCATAAAAATGTCATAATACAAAATCCCAAAAAAACTATAACATAATATCTGTTACAACAGTTGTCTAAATACATGAATACACATAAAAGCAAATACCGCCACAAGCCAAACTTCTCCATCTCTAAGCGTAGTCACCGCCATCACTCTGCCATTAACGTGTGTTGTAATGAGGAGGGAGTCGGAACAACAAGTGTCTGGTGAATAAAAACCTCGAGTCTAACCTTTTTAGTACTTGGGCAGTATATTTCAAAATAAGAATATGTCTACGAACATAAAACCATTAAAATTATTTAATACTTCTTTATAAGGAAAGTAGGCGGGTCCAACCACTTAATATGTTCAATTCTAGAGGTAGATCCCATATCCCAATCATACGTCATAAATAGCTAGTAATGTGGGAGACGATACCCAAACCACTTAATTTTTCCCAGTGGAAAATAGGCAGACCCCTTCATTTAAGACCTATTTCCAGAAGCATGTTCCTCAATGGTACTATCTAGCTGACATCATATGGGATCTTATAGGCCACTTAATACTTCCAAGTGGAATATAGGCATACCCCGTCATTTAAGACCTGTTTCCAGAAGCAGTCCCCTGAAGAGATACCACCTAATGTAAACCCTTGGCCATTTAATACTTCATATGGGTAAAAAGGCAGGTCCAACCACTTAATACCTCAAACCCCAAAGTAGGCCCTTCTTCTTATGGCCCATACCCATAATGACGTCTCACATTAGTCATCTACTCGTAGGAACTGGTTGATAGATTAGCTGGGAAGATTTACCCTACAAAATTTGGAACTAATCCTACATCATTACAAATATTTACCATAAGGATATCTCACGTCAATAAAAGTGTACATAACAACCGGTAGCCTCAAAGTAAAGGGCAGACTTTCGTCATGTAGCAGGGAATAGGTATATATATTTATTAGATTCAGAATAGTTGGAGGAGAATAGAATAAGAATAGGTTGGAGGAAGAAGAAATAAATAGAAAATAAATTGGATTCTTACCTGAATTCTCTATGGAGTTTCTGAATCTAATTTGGAGAGATAACAATGGCAAAGTTTCGCTATTGTTTTCAAAATACTTGTGGATAAAAGTGAAAGGTCTAGGGTCTAATTTATAGTGGTTGGAAACGCACTAGAACCGTTGAATGAGAATAGATTAAAAACAGATAAATCTGAAATGTACAACTCATCAAAATAGGCTCCACAATAGGGAAGTGGTCGACCCCTACAGTCGACCTCTAGGTCGATTCCTTGAAGTGTTGGGTTGACTTCTTCACTTATATTAGAAAGGTATTTATTTTATTTTACCGTTGCTTGATTATTTATTGATTTCATACCCTAATTAGCTTTTAGCATCAACTGCTAATTTTTAACGTTACTTAACCTCCAAGTCTAATCACAATTAATTTCAAATTTCAAATTAGGGAATTAATTATTTATTTGAATCCTATTTAAATTATTTTAAACCTTAAAACTTCAAACGTTCATAACTTCTTCGTTCAAGCTCCGTTTTCAGCATATTATATATGAAAATAAATCAGAATTTCATCGCGAACGCAACGGTATAATTTTCGTGGTCAAATTTCAAATTTTATAACATTTCCATTTTCTACCATATCACATTTAATTTAATTTACATCATTTATTTATGGTTCGTTTTACGAGGTGTTACATTCTTCCCCCCTTAAAAAGGATTTTGTCCCGAAATCTTTCAAGGGGCGAACAGCGTAAGGCGCAGTAACATTCATGTTATATAACCAAGTTATCTACACAACCATCTACCGAACCAATACTGCAATGTGATTATGTACTGTAGACATACTAAAATGAGCTCAATCCTAGCGTGAGTGTTTAATCGTGTCATGAAAGTATGTAATATGTATGCAATTACCTTGAACATGCATATATATTTCTACATGAGTGTAAAGTGGTTGTGAAAAAATGTAGCAACTACCCCTACCATCCAATCTAGCAACCACGATGCAACCAAAATCCTAATTTTGGAAAGAAATTTTTTCAAAGAAAGGTTTTGGACAAAGAGTCCTCATGCCTTCCATCGGATTTTCTCACCATTGTACTCGAACCAATCTAATTTTTGTTGCGGAGCCTCCGAGTTCTATGCTCTACGATGCACGCAGTAACATCGGATGCTATTGGATCCGTCTTAAAATCCCCCAATTGATTAGGCACTACAACAATTGTTATGCTATGAAGGTATTTCTTCAAATGCAAAAACATCATGGACCCAGTCAACATAAAAGTTTTATTGTTTTTTCCATATTGGGAAAATGCCCAATAAATCTGGTGCCTACTTTCCTATTATACAAATCGTATGCTGCCTAATCAATTTTGACTTTTCGAAGTCTCGCAATACAAATCTGGTCCGAGCAAAAATTTTCGGTGGTGTCCCACCCACAATTTGACGATTTGCATGGCCTCCCCAAAAGAATGCTTCAAGGGTGTCATACTAATAGTCCATTAATAACTACAATCCCATTGGATTCTATTAAGGGTAAGCGCTACTCATAGGGTCCTCCAAAGTCCAAGTTGTAAGCTCTCAACAAATCCTTCAAGTTCTCATCAATTCCTTCAGTTTGTCCATCGGTCTTCATTTGGTAAGCGATGCTCCGATTTAACGAAGTTACTAAAGCTACTAGCAAACCCCTCCAAATTTGCTAGTAAGCTAAGGGTCCCTATCACTAACAATGCAAAGTGCAACTCCATAAACCTATGTTGAAGTGCTGCGACTCTACTGCTTCTAATGGAAAATTTATGCTACCTTCTTCTTAATCCTTGATCAATACGAAATTCCATTCTCATTCCTATGCATTTTTCTCTTTTCCTTGCATGGGGCATTTTGTGAGCTAAATCCCTTATGTTTCCCAAAATCTAAAGTTTTGAGATTGAAACATTTACTCAGTTAATGCTGCTAACCTAATTTCATCATTAACTTTCAGTTTTACCTATAGTTTATCATTAGCTAAGTGTTCCCATAAAATTTTCTTATTTACTTTTCTTTTAAACATATATTAAGTGGTTTAAATCTCACTCATAAAGTTTACACAAGAATAAAAAGGAAATATATCTTATACCACATCATCCACTTTTGCAATAACTAAGAAAGACAACTAGCGACTATAATCCAAGAACTCCAAAAGAAAATTTTACTAGAAGTTGCCATTTATTATCAGTTGATATAAATGGTGTTGAGGTCCTAAACTCCTTTCTAAATTAAGATGGGTTATCTTTAATATTTCATTCCATTGTTACTCCTTTTTCCGGTCTTTAATAAATGTGGTCCATTTGTTGCTTCACTTAATATCCATAGTAGCTAATCATTACTGTCAGAATTAGATCATTTTCAATTAATCCTTCTTCAATCTTTTAACCTTCTTCATGTTTCCAAAATCCGTTAATTGCTCAATTCTTTCTTCCACAAATGCAATATCAAGTTTCCTTAATCAGTCCCTATTAGATTCCATCTCCTCTCATTAATCACAAATCTATTGCCTGTTAAATTTGTAATTAACATCCATAAATCTTAATCCATCAATTACTAACTAATACGCATATCTATATATATTCTAGTCGATTAGCGTAGCTATACAATATCTATATCTAACTACTAATTCTGTAACAAGAATACTCATTTCCATATTTTAATTCATCAAAACTATCCTTCCAAAAAGATTACTATCACAAATTAACCACAATTAATATTTTTGCTTTGTTTGAAATTACAAGGAATCATTTCTTCCCTCATTGTTGAAATAGACAGTGTAAACTATGGAAAGGAATATCCATCTCTTACACATCTCTTTTCTTTTTACCGTATTCCTTGTTACTTCAATAATGCACTTTTACATGTATTTTGAAATTGGATAATTTATAGAAATTACGTGGAAGTTACTCCAAAATTAAAATATATAAATTTATATTCTACGGGTAATCCAATTCATAACCCAATTACAGATCTGAAATATATTTACACTTTACCAACTTCTTCAAATAGGGGTTTGGGACTGACTTCAACTTTCCAGATCATGTTGTACATTCTATTTCTATTTTACTCATATCCTAAAAACCTTAGTCCATCCCACCTAGTTCATGATCCGTATTTGCTCCATAATTTTATAAAATTATAACTTTCGCATATAAAAGAAAATATCTTCATAAAATAAATTTGTTTAAAAATAAGCATTTATTATTTTATTTCTTGCAATACTTAAAATATGAAGTATCAAATTCAGTTCTCCATCTTTGAAAATTTAAACTTTAATAAAAATCTTTATCAAAGATTCAAAATTCCTTTATTCCCAAATAGGAGGAATAAATAATATCCCTTTTTAAACTTTCCTTATCAAAACTTTTTTTTTCGTTAAAAGTTTCACTTTTTAATTCATGGCATTCAAAATTTTCTTAGTTTTTCAAAAAGGAACTTATGAAAAACTTTCCTTTCAATCGCTTACTAAAATAAGGATTTACTCCTTTTTGAAAATATGATTTTTAACATAAAAGATTCAAAACTTAATTATCTTTTCAAAATAATATATTAGACCATTTTTTTTTCAAAGAGTTTTCTAACTACAAGAATTATCGTTTACAAAATAGTAAAATTTTCACAATCATCATTTCGAAATAACAGTTATTTTCTTCTAAAGCATATAATAATATTTATTACCTTATTACTCAAAATAAATTGTTATTTGATGAAATATATCTCGTAACTTTGCTAAAAAAAACTCTTAAAATCTCTTACAACACTTTTCTTTATCAAATCCAATATTATTATTATTCAAATAACTTTTGTATTCAAATTAGGAAACACATATAAAATTCTCATCTTTACGTAAATGCTTCGTCTTATACAAAAACATCTAACTTATTTAAAAATCATCATTTAAATCCAATCAGTTGTCAAAGATAACTATTATAACCTTATACGATAGAAAAATAGATGGAGCAGACAAAGATAACTTCTATCTTATTCTATTACTCCTTTCAATAACTCATCTACCAGAACTCACAATTCTATTTTACCTGAATTCTAGTCATTATTCTCTTCAACATCTAATATGGGAATGCTCTTCTTCCTATACTATCGGACATTCCTTTCTTTCTATTTCTCTGTTTCAAAATAGGTTTTATTTCAATCCATAAAACCCTAAAAAGAGTTCTAAAGAAAGAACTTTTAGGTTTATAAACAAGGAAGAATTAAAGAGCCAAAAATTGAAATCTTTTTAATCATATTAAAAGGGTTAACAAATGAAGAATCAAGTTATAAATTTATAATTAAAACCATCCATCGTTTTGTCTTAAATAAATTAACCGCTTTTAAAAATTGCATTACCTTTTCAAACCTCTCTAAAACTAATGGTGGTACATATCCCAAAGTTGCCTAAAACCATATTTATATTTTCAAAAATTTCTAACTTGTATAGCCTCTAAGTAGTTGTAGAGGGAGGAACTTTCAAATTTATTGCATAGGAAATATAACATAGAAAAATATAAGAATACACAAACAAGGAAATTGAAAGCTTTTCTAATCAATTCAAATTGAGAAGTTAAAAAATGAAAACTTTTTTTTCAACATCTCAAGTCACCAAATTTTTAAATTAAAATCACCTACCAAAAATGTTTCACCACCCTTTTTAAATTTACAACCTCTTTTCAAACTTTTTTTTACAAACCAAATGGCAGTATAATTTAAAGGTCATCTAAAATCACTTTTTATCAAAAATTTCTAACTTATAAGATTTTCATTCAATTTTAAAATTTTCAAGGGGTTTTCAAAAAAACCTTTTTATCAAACTATATCACAAAAGGTAGGTTAAAATTTGTTCTTTCTTTTAAAACTTTGTACTCTACCCTTTAAAAATCTAATTTCCTCTTTGTGGTGATAAATGTATTCCTTCTTACGGAAGTTTGCTCCTTTCCTTACTTCCATATTTTATTTATACATAACACCTTCATTTGTTACCTCCACAAATGTTAATTTGTATGTATTAATTGTCAGCCTAACGGACATTTCCTTAAGGTCATTTATTTTCTGTCAACCCTTCGATCTACGATTCATATCCCTCTTACCTTAATGCTTATAGGGCTTATAATGATAAGGAAGACTAGGTCCTATTAAGGAGTTAATTACTATCCAGCTTCTAAGGTGCTTCCATAAGTTGAGGTCGTGCTCTCCTTAGTTTGCTCCTAAAAATTTGATCTCCGCTCCATAGGTAATCGGAGTAGAAGTAGAAATTACCTCTATTTATTTTTCCAACTCATGTCGCCGCATCTATCCCTGTGAAATATGGTCGCAACTACTTCTATAGTCAGAATTTATAAAGTTAAGCGTAAATTCAAAATAATTATATATATACATAATATGAGTTTTCGAAAAATCTTTTGAAAAACCTTTTTAAAAATTAACAAGTACGCCACCCATACGTAGAGTATACTTTTCCCTCTGATTTGGCAACCTAGACTGTGATACCAAATGTAACAACCCACCCCTAGACAGGCCTAAATTTCGATCCAGAAAAGCCCCATCGAAACTTAGATCCATTCTAAGGTAAGTTATTGGTAGAACCAAGAAATAACATTATAGAGCCATAACTAAGCTTTTAGAACTCACAACGGATGGAACAAAATATAATAGAAAAGTGTATGCATTTATTTCAAAACCATAAAAATGTCACAATACAAAATTGAATAAAAACTATAACATAATATCTGTTACAAAAGTTGTCTAAATACATGGGTACACATAAAAGCAAATACTACCAAAAGCCAAGTTTCTCCATGTCTAAGCGTCGTCACTGCCATCACTTCGCTGTTATCCTGTGTTGTAACGAGAAGGGAATCAGAACAACAAGTGTCGGATGAATAAAAACCTCGAGTCTTACCTTTTTAGTACTTGGGCAGTATATTTCAAAATAAGAATATGTCTATGAACATAAAACCATTAAAATCATTCAATACTTCTTTATAAGGAAAGGAGGCGGCTCCAACGACCTAATACTTTCCATTCCAGAGGTAGATTCCATATCCCAATCATACGTCATAGATGGCTACTGATGCAAGAGACGATACCCAATCCACTTAATACTACTCAGTGGAAAATAGGCAGACCCCTTCATTTAAGACCTATTTCTAGAAGCATGCTTCTCAATAGTACTATCTAGCCGACATCATATGGAATCTCATAGGCCACTTAATACTTCCAAGTGGAAAATAGGCAAAACCCGTCATTTAAGACCTATTTCTAAAAGCGGACCCCTATAGAGATACCACACCTAATGTAAACCCTTGGCCATTTAATACTTCATCTGGGGAAAATGACAAATCCAACCACTTAATACCTCAAACCCTAAAGCAGGCCCTTCGTCTTATGGCCCATCCCATAACGACGTCTCACATTAGTCCTCTATTCATAGTAACTGGTAGCCGATTAACTGGGCAGATTTCCCCTATAGAATTTGGAACTAATCCCGCGCCATTACAAATATTTATCATAAGGATATCTCCCATTAATAAAAGTGTACACAATTGCTAGTAGCCTCAAAGTGAAGGGCAGACTTCCATTATGTAACTCTATTGATCTCGCATCCCTATGAATTAGCTATAAATTAATTACTCTATACACACACACACACACACTCTTCTCTCACCGTTTCATAAATAAGGCCCTGTAAGGAATCTTCCTCATTATGTCTTAAAATAATAATTAGGCTATATAAGAGTTTCCACTTATTTTCGCCTCAAAATCAATTACCTTCCTAATGGAGGAAATAAATGTAAATAAATGCTTGATTAACTATGCCATATATGCAATAATTATACGCTAATTACGTGAATGGAGATAAATAAATATCCGTGCTTAATAAGTTCTAAATGCACGGATTTTACACTATAAACTAGCATTAAATGTCAATTCCCTAACCAGTTATTATTAGAAGTCTTTTTTCTTCAGTTTCCTAAGATTTTATGGAATTCAAATGTCCAAAATAGGGAATAGATATTCATAACCAAAATTGCAATAACAAGCTTGTAAATAAATAGAAACTTAATTTATTACATCAATTCAATGGAATATCTTAAACAATAAGAATTGTAATCTAAACCTCATATGCTATTCAACTTCTCTTTTACAAAGAAATAGATAATAATAAGTGGTGTAAACTCCAAATATAATTCATAATCTAAATCCCTTAATTTATTGAAGGATCGTAATTTAACCCAAAGAAAAAGGAGAATTGGAATAGACTATGAAATTATCAAAGACTGCATAAATGAAACAAATACCATCAAATTAATGTAAATAATTGGAATCTCAGCATACAATTCACATAAAAAGGAATTTTGAGGGATTTTATCTATCATATTTGTGAGATCCCAAAATCCCTAAGGCATATTCAAATCCAAAAGAAATACATTAAACCATTGCTGAAAAGAAATACTAAGGTTTCCACTCACAGAATATCCTTAACTTCACCTTCCATGGATTTGCAGCCTCACAATCTCTTCCAGAATCTCTCTTTTGATATATACACACACAATATGGAAGAATTATATATATTTATTAGATTCAGAATAGTTGGAGTAAAATAGAATAAGAATGGATCGGAGGAAGAAGAAATAAATAAAAAATAAATTCAATTCTTACCTGAATTCTCTATGGAGTTTCTAAATCTAATTTGGAGAGATAACAATGCTGAGTTTTGCTATTGTTCCTAAAATATTATGATAAAAGTGAAGGTCTAGGGTCTAATATATAATGGTTGGAAACGCACCAAAACCCTTGAATGAGAATATATTAAAAACGGATAAACCTGGAACATATAACTCTTCAAAATAGGCTCTACAATAGGGAAGTGGTTGACCCCCATGCTCCAAGCAGTCGACCCCTTGAAGTGCTGGGTCGACTTCTTCCCTTTTTTGGGAAAGTATTTATTTTATTTTACCATTGCTTGATTATTTATTGTTTTCATACCCTAATTAACTTTTAGCATTAACTGCTAATTTTTAACGTTACTTAACCCCCAAGTCCAATCATAATTAATTTCATATTTCAAATTAGAGAATTACTTATTTATTCAAATCCTATTCAAATTATTTTAAATATAAAAAATTTAAACGCTCCTAACTTTCTTCGTTCGAGCTCCGTTTTCAGCATATTATATATGAAAATAAATTAGAATTTCACCACGAAATCAACGGTATAACTTTCGTGGTCAAATTTCAATTTTTATAAAATTTTCATTTTCTACCATATCACATTTAATTTACTTCATTTATTTATAGTTCATTTTACGGGGTGTTACATTCCTGTGCAGTTAAATTGCTTGGTAGATTCAATTCGGAGGAGGTGTAAAAAGTCATAGCGGGGATACAACGATGATATAGCGGGCTATAGCGGATGACTCTAAAATAGCATATAAAACTCGAACTTGATGTTTTTACAAATATGTAAATGGTAATTAAATGAAAAATTAACATTCAATTGAATTATAATTAAAACGCAAATAATTTTAAATAAAAACATGTGCAAATATATTGTAAATAAACGTAAAACTATTATATAACATAATTGAATTTAGTAGAATATTAGAGTATTTTCATTTTTGAAAATTTTATAGAAAATTCAATTAAATAAATTAATTTCATAACTTTTATAATGTATAAATGCCATTTTTCAATTTATTTCTTTTAAAGAAGATATAGCGGAAATAGCCAAATATAGTGGAAATAACGGGATATAGCGGAAATAGCGGGGCTTAAAGCGGAAAGGATATGTTTGGGGCTATATGGAAAAATTGTAGCGGTAGAAATCCGCTATGAGATATAGCAGGGTTATAGCGGGGTAATAGAGGGGCATTAGCTGCTCAGTTACATTCTTCCCTCCTTAAACAGGATTTTGTCCCAAAATCTTTCAAAGGGCGAACGGCATAATGCACAATAGCATCCATATTGTACAACCAAGTTATCTATACAACCATCTACTTAACCAATACTGCAATGTGATTATGTACTGCATACATACTAAAATGAGCTCAATCCTAGTTAATACTAGCGTAAGTGTGTAATCATGTCATGAAAGTATGTATGCAAATACCCTAAACATGCATAAACATTTCTACATGAGTGTAAAATAGTTGTGAAAAAATGCAGTAACCATCTCCTACCATCCAATTTGGTAACCATGATGCAACCAAAATCCTAATTTTGGAGAAATAATTTTCCAGAGAAAGGATTTGGATGAAGAGTCCTCACGCCTCCATCAAAATTTCTCACCATTGTACTCGAACCATTCCATTTTCTACCATATATAATTTAATTTAATTTACTTCATTTATTTATGGTTCATTTTACAAGGTGTTATAGTAAACAAATCACGCATGAACCATGAGAAGATAGAATACTAGAATGAAAATCAGCTAATCTTCGACCACGAGCTAGATTGTTCAATAGAATGTTAATCAACACTGTGCTACCTCGTTTAGGAAGCCATGAACAAATATATGAGGACGATCTTAAGGCACTGTCTGCAATTTTTGGTGGAATTCGTGTAAATTGGCACAGTTTATCCATGATGAAATAAAACACTATTAGTGTCATTATCGCCAAAATATCATATATGCTCCTTTCATTATGAGGATACTAAAGAAATTCTCACTTAGAAGAAATTCCCGTTAAAGAAAGTGGAATAAGATTTTTTTTTTAAGTTAATGCATCTCCCTACAACGCCACCCCTTACATTTCTCTTGCCCAAAGGATTGCTCAACTACAACAACACGAACAACAACTACACCCAGTGCCTCTACAACAAACTCAATTTCCTCTTCCATAACTTACCATTATATAGGATATCATTCGAATCGGAGATTTACGAAGCCCACACTGAAACTGATCAAAATGAGTCCATACAAGACTTAACACTTTGAAATCAAAGGATGATCAAGATGAATAAAAAATCTTTAGAAAAGGAAATGATTGGTTTGAGGAGGCCTTTTTCAACACACATGACCAAACTTGATAAAACTATGGAAAATGTTGTATCCACTTTGGGCAAGGTTATAAGGAAAGTCCATGGTAGATATTCTTTTAAATCTTCTTCATCTCCTTCTCCTACACCCCCTCCATCACATACTCATGTCCCTAAGCCTCATAGGTCGTCTTATAGTGCTGGAGCTTCTACTCATGATAGAGGCAAAAATATTCTACAAGAATAACCGAAAGAAGAAGAAGAAGAGTAATCTTGGTTTGATCCACCATCACCTAAACACATGTAGTATGCCTCTTTTCAGTGTCTATCTATTCATGAAGATGCTGAGTATAGCACCTCAACACATCAATAGCTTGGGGACTATCAAACTGATCCGTCAACTTACTGGGAGTACTATGAAAATTATAGCGGGCTCTTTTTCAATAACCACGGGTATTAGTAATTTCCTTTTATTCTCAGTGATATTTTCTTTGTGTTGTTGCATTATGTTTATGTTGACTAGTATTGTGTTTTATTTGTTTATGATTGTGACATTCGTAAAACTAGTGATGTTAGCCATAAAATATACTCAAGAGCAGAAGTATGAAATAAGGTTAATAGGATTGAGGTTTCGATGAAAAAACAGGCCTAGGCTTCATTAAAGACATAAGGGGTTGCTTCGAAGGCACTAAGTTGGTATCGAAGGAGTCGAAGGCACCAATTACGCATACAGTGCAAACGCTTTCGATCCAGATGGAAACAGATATACCCTTCCACTACTTTCAACCTTTCGACATAGATAAACAAGCAAGGACAGCTTCGGAACCCCTTTCGAAGGTAATAGATGATGCTCTCTCGCTTACATGCCAAACCTTTCAAAGTCAAAGGTTTCACCCCTAACACAACCTTTTTGAAAGCATACACAAGCCTTTCAAACCGGTCGAGGCCCATAATTTTAAGAGAAGGTTCCGCCCCAGTCCTAAGGCATGCATTCAAAGGCTACACAACCTCATCGAAACCATTGACACTTGAATCTCTTCGAAACCAGTATGAATGACCTATTGACAGGTCGGAAGCTTCAAACTTATTTCCAATAACAACAAGAAAGGAGAAGGTGCATTTAGGAAACCTTTCGACAGTGTCGGAAGGTGCTATGGAGAAAGCAATATTCAGAGATCAATAAAGGTAAAAGGATTAAAGGCCTCTTTTGACTCGGCCGGAAGGTCTTGGAAAGAATAAAGGAGTCAAAAGAGTAAACCAAAAAGAACAAGAGGACGCCTTTCAACAACATCGAAAGGGGTCATGGCCTTTCAACCAAGTCAAAAGGCTTGAGGCGGCATATAAAAAGGGGTCCTTCCGACCCAGTCAAAAACAAAGGTGCGAAAGGGGGCCGACCTGCATCTATAAATAAGACCCAAGGGGTCCAGTTTTGGAGGACTGGATTTGAAATCCTGAATTCATTTCCTTTACTCTACTTTCTTAGTTACAATATTCTCAAGAAATCCTAAATAAGACCCAAGGGGTCTAGTAAACATCCCTTTCGACATGACCGGAAGGTCCTGAATGCTATCTTTTGACATGGTCGAAAGGAATGAAGAGCAAGGATGATCAACTACTTTCAATTCACTCATAAGAGAGGGCTCAATCAGATGTTGCTCTCTAAATCTGTATCCTAAATATAATTCCTTGAAGTCTTTCGACTAAGCCAACTTGGTCGAAAGGTAGGGATGGATTTTGTTAACTCTTTCGATTGAGTCATCTTGGTCGAAAGATGAAGGTACTACCTTAAACCCTTTCCACTGTGTCAATCTAGTTGAAGGGCATGCTTCCGAAGGAGTTGATCCTTTCAATAATTTGGTTTCGTTTGAATCTAATAACATTATAAATAGCATTGGGGATGTTGACAAGTTTTCTTGTTAACATTTTTGGTGCTAGAAGGAGGGGTTGAACCTTCGAACTTGTTACTATATACAGACTAATTGTGGCTGGTTTTTCTTGCGTAGGAAAAATGAGTCAAATCATTTAAGTGGAATAGTGGAAGGAGCAATACATACCACCACTCTAGAAGAGAATGTAGCTCCATCTTTTAACCTGGATGGGGTCATCCCTGGACAGACTTCATCAGCAGTGCAGCAAGATGAAAACGCAGCTAAAATCAAACACTTGGAACAACAGTTGCAAGAGATGCAGGAGCAGCTAAAGATGGCCTTATCTCAAAAATCTTCGAAGACTCCGAGACAAACTCAAGGAGAAGAGGTAGTTTCTCCCAGGAGGAATCTAAAAGCTAATTCTAATGAGAATAAAGACGGAGTGGATTTGACATCCTCAAAGAAGAAGGGACTTCCCCAATCGAAAGCTAATCATCGGGGAAGAATTCTAGACAAGTCGTTGGAACAATCTGGGAGTTCAACGTCGAAAGAATATTGCCCAGACCAGAAAAACTATGGCAATGTCTAATCTTATCTGAAAGATGCCACTGAGAAGGCTATTAAAGATGCTATGAATTTTAAGGGAAAAAGAACAATGGACGAAAACGGCAATGACAATGAGAGGGTGCTCACTTTAACCGACGAAATCATGGCTACCGTAATACCACCATATCTCAAAATCCCGTCCATGAAATATCATGGGGTTACAGACCCCGACGATCATCTTATGGATTTTGACAGTCAGATGTACTTGTATATCACATTTGGAGCTGTCAGATGTACTTGTATAACACATTTGGAGCTGTCAGATGCCAACTGTTCCCAGTTACTCTCTAGGGAGCAGTAGCCAAATGGTACAGGCAATACAGGGAAAAGACCATATACTCCTGGAAGCAATTTTCTTACGAGTTCCCAACTGCAAAGATCTTACTATCGATTATACAGTCTTACCAAATATAAAACAAAGGCAGGGAGAGTCTTTGGGGGGCTGCTTGAGAAGGTTCAATGCTGAAGCTTTAAAGGCTAATGATATGAACGATCGTGATAAGCTCATAGCTGTCCATTCTGGCTTGATTGAGAATACCCCTTTCTGGAAGCAGCTCTTTGTTAATGGCTGTAAAGACCAACAAGACTTCCACTTTCACGCTGACAAGTTCATCCGGATGGATAAGCTTTACTACGCAAAGAAGAAAACAACTCCCAAGAAAGAAGGAGGAAGATTTGGCCTGGACCGTGGCCACAAAAGGGCAAGATGGAAAGAACCGATAGCTAACATAGTTGCTTTAAACAAGTTGTCGTCTTATCACAAAGCTAATGGCCACAAATGGGCCAGATGGTCAACACAAGCAGCGCAGTCAATGTAATTTTCAAACATGTCTTTGATTAGATGAACATTCCAAAACACAAGTTGGAGACAAGACAGAGCCAATATTTGGATTCAACAACAAGGGATCAACTCCAGTGGGATAGATAAAGTTTCTTGTACAAATGGGAGTGCCGCCAACAAATGGCAGGCCAGTTCTTGATGAAATTTGTAACAACCGGGATTTTTGTAATTTCAATTATCGTCAAAATGACGATTTAATTCAGTTGATAATTGTTATTGGAATTCGAATCGGATTTGAAATGTGAAAATTGTTTGATTGCAATTGAGATTTATTCGGGTTAAAATTCTTTAATAAGAATTGTAAAACGTTGTTGGGAATTTGAATCAAATTGATATTCTTTAAACAATTTTCAAATGATTGAGTTGGGCTTTTGAATCTAGCCCATGTTTATATTTCATTGTTGCCGTTCTATTTTGTCAAGGAGAAACCCGTTCCCCATTTCAATTGGCATAACCCTAAAATCATACGAGCGAAAAGAAATAAAAATGGCGGCTACGAGTTTCTTTCTTCCTCCGATCTGAAAATTTAGGGCTTCGGCTTCTCTGGGCTTTGCTCGACTTCGATCCTCTAATAATCTGCGACTTTGTTCAACTTCGATCTTCTGATGAATTGTGGCTTTGTTCGACTTCGATTGTTTCTTCGTTCTGAAAATTTAGGCATGCTCAAATTGCTTCATTCGTCTCCCAAAAGGATTTGGGCTCCTGGCGATTTTGTTCGTTCGCCTCCGAGATGCCACGACGTCAACTCCGCCAAGTCGCTCGCGGCAGTCTCTTCGAACAAGGTGAGTGAGTAACTCTCATTCACATCTAATTTAATCTAGTTATGTGTAAATCTTGTTGTTTGCTGTTCGATTTCATTTGGATGTTGATGATTTACGTCTTGTTCGTACATTGTTTTCTGTCAGTTTTAGAATCGAGAATTTCTTGTTTACTTCGATATGCTTCCATGACTTCGGCTGTTGTTATGAATATTTTGGCAATTTGATTTTTCTTCTGTTGCTTGCTCGTTGAATTGGGATTTACTTTCTGATCATCTCGACTTTTCTCTGACCATTATTGTGATATGTTTAAATCCCTCTGGTCATTCGCGACCTGAAGCATACTTGTAGTTGATGTTCGCTTGTTCGTCCCATTTGATTTCTTGTATATATGTCTATACAAGTATGCATTCTTTTACTTAACTGTTTATTATGCTGCATCACTTGTATACCATCCAAAGCTTGACATGTCCGATGTAGTTCATGTGATCACTATGTATAAGCATTTGTGAGTTGTACGTCCCCGTAATACAACTTGTAGTTGCCTTCTGAGGATTTGATTACTTGAATTTGGGCAGTTATTCGTCTGATTACTGGTTCATATGGACTGGAATCACTTGAACTTTAGTCAGTGGTCTTGTTGAATCAATAGTGTAGTTGTTTCTGTTTGTAGTCTCTGTGCTACTGTTTCCTTGACCTGTTGCATTTGCACTTGATACCATTTTCGGGTGCACTGTCACTTGAATTACATTCATTCTTGTGGCCAGTTCCGGGGACAGTTTTATTTACATGTTGGACTAACTTGAGTTGGTTTATATTTCAGTTGTTCCCTGTAACTTCACTTGAGTCTTTGAACTTGAGTCTTTTGTCTGGGTTCACTACTGCCCTGTAGTGTTCATTAGTTCATATTGTATTTGAGCATTCTGGTCTGATAAGGTTGTGGTACTATGAAGCACTTTTGTAGTTCACTGCTGCAGTCCTCTGGTCTACTTGAAATTTATATATATTGGTCTGACCTGTACTTGATTCACCTGAACTTTTGTGTAGTGGTATCTTCACTTGAGTTGCATTTAGTTTAGATGTGCACTTCAGGCCGCTTTTTCATTGACCTTGGTAGTCATTGTTGCTTGCTGTTTGACCTGCTGCACTATATGTTGTGGTTGGTTCATTTATGCATATCTGGCTTGCCCACTTACTTCCTGACCTGTAGTACTATTTTTAGGGCTGATATGTTATGAAGTTCACTGTACCATGTAATCACTCTCCTTCTATTTTGTACCTGTACCACTGCCTTGTGTCTTGGTGCTGCAGATGTGTTGAGTCAGAGACTTGACCTTCTTGCATTTCATGGTAGTTTCCTACCTTCTCGAAATTGTAGTGTTGTTACATTTACTTGGTGGCAATTGGTTTGTATACCATTTATCCTGGGCAGCCGTACCCCCTGCTGCATTCGTTCGATTGATGTATCTGGTTTTCCGGCTGCAGTTTGTTGTCATCTTTTCTTGACTACTTTAGCATTTCTCTGCCTTGTCCGAACTGGTTTGGTTGTTGTTGCTTGAGGCAGCCAACCTCTTCAACTCACTTGGTCGAAGCTTTCCACTATTGTCACTTGCTTAATGCATTTGTATCTGTCTTCTAATTCACTTGAGTTGAATCCAGTACTTCGGGGTTTGACCTTGTGATCAATTCTGATTTTCTCTGAGCTTTTGTGTATCTCCTGCGATAGTGGCGAGGCAGTACACGTGTGCGTGTACTGCAGCCCTATCAGGTTTGACAGTTTTAAATTGATGTTTCGATTTGTTGAATTGTTTCGTTGGTGAATTTCAATGTTTTGGAGTTATATTCTGATTTGGATTGCTGATTTGTTGTTTAACACTATTTAGTGTTATATATGCCATTATCCAATTCTCGTATCGAGAGTTGGATATACGAGATTTCTGTGACTGTCGTCTATTTGATATTGATTATTACTGCTACTGTGCATTAATAACTGAGTTTGAATTAGACTGACCCGTGTATTATTTTCTTTTGAATGTAATACTCGGGTCAGACCCGAGTTATTTCAGGTTGTAGATTTTCTTCTTTGAGTTGCTTTTCAGGATATGAAGACTTTTCACATCTTCTGAAGTTGTCAATGTCATTTTGTAGTAGTCGTGTCATTATATAGAACGATATGTATTCATGTATATTAGTTGATAATGTACTTGTATATATAACTTCTAGAGTCGACAGTTGTAGTTGTATCATATGTATCGTGTCAACTATGTATTAACTGACATCAGTTATATATATATGAGACTTTCGTTTTTATCTATGTTCCGCATTCATATTATCTGTGTTATTGTTATATCTAATGTCCTAAACTATTATGAACCGTCGTAGTTCGTTTTACACTAAGTATTGGGTGTGTCGATGGGAGTAAATAAATAATAGAAGAAAAATAAAAAGTATGTACCACTCCTATCGAGATAACCAATATTAGTGTAAGGCCAATTATGGATGGTCGCTCCTATCCAGCCTTATTCTTCGTAATAATAGACAGTATTTCCTTTAATACTCTTTGTTATTATGAGCATAGAGGTGGGGCATCACAAAATTGATGCTTTTGTCTCCTCGAAGTACCTCATGGTAAAGTTTCTGATAAAGCGAGGCTGGGGGGTAGTCCGAGGAGAGCAGTTTAGCTCCCGAAAAATGTAATTTGCCACTATTGATCAATATAAGAGGGAGTATTCTACGTACTTTGATTCTTCTACTATTTTACAACCTTGAGATGATGGATTTTCACATCCAACATTTGAAGCAAAGATTAAAGTTAATAAATCTAATAAGCATATGTATCAAAGGTGCATTCCCTCTAGATGCAAGAGGATGAGAATTGATGCAAACTGAGCGGACGAAGGCCCAATAGTCATGGAGTTTGATTGCCAAGGTGAAACGGAGAGGATAAAACCCATAGAAGATCTTAAGGAAGCCCACATAGATTCATATGATGTTTCTAAAATAATCAAGGTGGGAAAGAATCTTGATAGAGATTTTTTAAAGAAAGACTTGATACGGTTCCTCAGCATAAACAAGGATGTGTTTGCTTGGTCATATTTCGATATGGTGGGAATTGATCCGAACGTCATGGCCATGTCCTTAATATCAATCCAAGAGCAACCCCCATAAGGCATAAAAAGAGACAATTGGACAAAGTACGATCAGATGCTCTAAGGAAAGAGGTTGACAGACTCCTTGAAAATGGATTAATCCGGGAGATATATCGTCCTAAATGGTTATCCAACCTAGTTTTGGTAAAGAAGTCAAACATTAAATGGAGAATGTGCATTGGTTACACGGACCTAAACAAAGCATGCCCAAAGGATTGCTTCTCGCTACCGCAGATAAATCAGTTAGTGGATGCAACAAGCAGACACAAATTGTTATCCATCATGGATGATTATTCGGGGTACAACCAGATACCGATGTTTAAACCGGATGAAGAGCATACCAGTTTCATAACTAAATGGGAATTTTTTTACTACAAAGCTATGACATTTGGGTTAAATAATGCAGGGGCCACCTATCAAAGATTGATTAATCGAATGTTTAAGGAACAAATTGGCAGAAACATGGAAGTTTATGTTGATGATATTCTAATAAGGTCTAGCGAGCCTGAGAATCATCTTAAGGATCTAGAGGAATTGTTTAAAATATTACGGAAGTATCAAATGAAATTGAACCTGTAAAAGTGTTCTTTTGGAGTCCACTCTGGAAAGTTCTTAGGCTACTTAGTAAGTGCCCAAAGGATCGAAGCAAGTCCTGACCAAATTCAAGCCATAAAGGACATGGCCTAACCTAAAACCAGAAAGGAAGTAATGAGCTTAAATGGAAGGGTAGATGCCCTAAGCAGGTTTATCTCAAAAGCTACTGATAAGTGTATACCATTCTTCGATTTGATTAAGAAAAAGAAGAACTTCGAATGGGGAGAAGATTGTAGGAAAGATTTCTTAGAATTAAAAAGCCATTTGGAAAAACCACCGATACTTTCAAGTCCCGAGAGTGGGGAAATATTGTACATATACGTGGCAGTATCTGAACATGCGGTCAGCTCGGTACTCATTAGAGAAGAAAATGGGGCGCATCTTCCGGTATACTACGTAAGCAGGCAATTAAAGGATGTAGAGGTTCGATACCCAGTTATAGAAAAATTAGCCTATTGCTTGATTCTCACAGCTCGAAAGCTCGAAGCATACTCAGTCAATACGACATAGAATTAAAGGATCAGGGTATTGAACAACTTTCCTCTTAAGCAAGTTTTTAGCAAACCTGAAACTTCTGGAAGAATGGTAAAATGGGGGATCAAACTCAGTCAATACGACATAGAATTTCAACCACGAGCTGCAATAAAAGGGCAGGCATTGGCAGACTTTGTTAACGAGTGCACTAGCTTTATTGAGGAACAATCAGAAAAAGAGAAAGATCAGAAGCCCATGTGGAAACTATTCATGGATGGTGCATCAAATGAAAAAAGGACCGGGGCAGGATATATAATCATAACCCTAAATGGACACCGCTTGCATTACGCCATGAAACTGGGATTTTCTACAACCAATAATGTGGCAGATTATGAATCAATGGTACCAGGATTAACCTTGGCACTAGAACTGAAAATCCCACGAATACAGATCTTTAGCGACTCTCAACTGATGGTGAATCAAGTAAAGCAGATATATTAAACAAAGGACCCCAAGCTATCCTTATATGTGAAAATGATATTACAAATGCTTGCTTGTTTGAGGATTTTTCGATAAATCAAGTTCCAAGAGTAGAAAATGTGCAAGCAGACTCCTTAGCAAAATTAGCCATCTCAAGAGGAGCCCCAGAGACATGAATTGTCCCAGTTGGATATCAGGAAAATCCAAATATTGAAAAGGAAACATCTGAACAAGGGAAATAATTATTGGTTATGACAAGGTCTCAAGCTAAATCTCAAGGAGAAAAAAGAGAAAAAAATGGTAAAGAAATATTAGATGAAAGGGTTGACCATCCGAAATCAAGAAGTATATATAATGATACCTGGATGTCACCTATTATCGAATACCTTGTTAAAGGAATACTCTCATCCGATAAAGGAGAGGCAAGAAAAATCAGGAGACAAGCTCCTACTTTCACGATGATGGATGGAATCCTCTATAAAAAGGGATATGCTCTTCCCTATCTTAGATGTGCAAGCATGAATGATGGAATAAGATTAATGATTGAAGCACACGAAGGGTTTTGTGGAGACCATTCAAATGGTACAAAGATGGCAAAGAAAATAATGAGGCAGGGGTTTTACTGGCCCCATATGGTAAGCCAAGCCATAAAATATGTGAAAAGATGCGAAAAGTGTCAGAAATATTCAAAGATACCCAGATTGCCCCAAAGTCAGTTAACTCCAATTACAAGTCCATGAGCCTTTGATGTGTGGGGAAAAGATTTAATTGGCCCATTGCCAATTTCAAAAGGAGGGACAAAGTATGTTGTAGTTTCCATCGACTATTTCACCAAATGGGTTGAAGCGGAACCGCTTCCAACGATCACTTCTGGTAAGGTACTTAGGTTTGTTATCAAGAACATCATAACTAGGTTTGGAATTCCCCAAAAGATAATTTTTGATAATGGAACCCAATTTGAAAGTGAAGAATTCTCCCGCTTCTGCCATAAGAATGGGATTATTAAAAGTTTTTCATCTGTCACGCATCCAAAAGCAAATGGAGCAATTGAGGCTGCGAATAAAACCATAAAGACAATTCTGAAAAAACCGACTAAATAGGGCGAAAGGAAATTAGGTAGAAGAACTGCCACTTGTGCTATGGGCTTACCGAACGTCTGCTAAGACAGCAACGAGACATACCCCATACTCTTTAACATATGGGTGTGTGAGGCGATGCTACCAATCGAGATTGAGATACCCTCACACCGAAGGATTGCCTACGCCTTCGATAACAATCAAGAGCTAAAAAAGAATCATTGAACTTGATACATGAATTAAGAGATGAAGTAGCGGTAAGAACCGCCGAATATCAAAGAAGAATCTCAAAGTATTACAATTCAAGAGTAAGAACTCGATCATTGCAAGAGGGGGATTTGGTACTCCATAGAGTAATGGCCAATACTAAGAATCTTATAGATGGACCCCTGGGACCAAATTGGGAGAGACCATTAGTCGTTTGCAAAGTAATCCCCTCGGAAGCCTATAAATTGTGCCGCCCAGACGACAATATGGTGCCTAGAACGTGGAATGCTGAGCATTTAAGGCCATATTTTCCGAAGATGAATCAATAAAGAGCTACTTTTTGTAAAAAGAAAATCTACATGTTTGGGAGTGAAATGCTCTTTATATTTGGATACTACCTAAGATCGTAGCCTACCTAAGATGGTAGAAAAGCCTATGTTTGCCCCGATATGGCCAGGGCAGAGCACCACCTGGAGGGAGGGCGGGTAAGCCTTTAGCCGCGCCATGAGATGGCTAGGTTAAAGCACTGGACAAGCCCTTGGTCGCACCTCTGGTCAAGTTAAGGCATCCCTGGAGGGACGACGGAGTAAGCCTTTATCCCGCCATAAGATGGTCAGGTTAAAGCACCAAACAAGCCTTTATCCGCGCCACGCTATGGCCAGGATAAGGCACCTTCTAGAGGGAGGAAGGAGTAAGCCTTTATCCATGCCATAAGATGACCATGGTAAAGCACCGAACAAGCCCCTGTCTACGCCATAAAAGAGCCAGGGAAGGGTGCCTCCTGGAGGGAGGTCGGGTAAGTACTTGGTTCCAGCCTCTAAGATGAGCTAACCAAGAGCACCAGACAACAATGGACTAAAATGTCCAAGCCCAAGAAGAGGCTCAATCACAATGGACTAAGATGTCCAAGCCCAAAGAGAGGCTCATTCAACAACGGACTGAGATGTCCAAGCCCAAGAAAAACTCATCAAATAATGGACTAAGATGTCCACGGCCCAGAGGAGGCTAATCAAATGAAAAACTAAGATGTCCAAGCCTATGAAATGGCATATCCGATCATGGACTAAGATGTCCAAACTCAAGAGGCATCTTATCAAATTATTTCTATATATTCAAAACCTGAAGGGTTCATATATGTCAAAGAAGACTGAAGCAAAGGAGTGAAATAGAAATCCATTTATTACTACCCGAATCTGGGTTTTGGGACTTTAATTTGTTAACATCATCTATTAATACCCGAATCTGGGTTTCGAGACTCTCATATATGAATTTGATTAGTTAATACCCAAATCTGGGTTTTGGGACATACATTTCAGGACTTCATTTACTAATATCTGAATCTAGGTTTCGGGACTTTATTAATCACTATCTCTATTATGCCCGAATCTGGGTATAAGAACATAATTGATCACTATGATTTTTTATGCACGAACTTGGGTTTCCAGATTATTATATGATTTTGCTCTAACGCCCTAATTTGGGCTCGTGGCTTATATTGTAAAAATAGTTTCCATGGACTTCTGGTTGTCCAACATATGCCCCAATCTGGGTAAAGGATTTCTGTCTTAACAACAACAGCTATGGAAGTCTACTTACACAATATGTGCCCTAATCTGGGCTAAAGATTCTTTTGCACAGATGATTGTCTAACATATGCCCTGGTCTGGGCTCAGAACTTGATACAAAGACAATAGCTGCTAATTCCTGCTTAATTTACCATGAAAACCCGAATCCATGTTTAGAAATGCCACACGGAGGACTATTTTTGGATATTGTTATTTGGATTCTCGATGTCACATTCTTAACTTCCAAACTTCACAAGTTAATACCCTAATCTAGGTTAAATTTCATTGTTTCCTAATCTCTATCAAATCCTAAACCGGAGGAAAATAAATTATGGAGAGTAAGAAAGCTATGAAACCTTTTTCCTAAAGAACAAAAGCTTCTTGCATATAAGGGGAGCAAAATGTTAGCCATAAAATCTACTCAAGAGCAGAAGTATGAAAGAAGGTTAATAGGATCAAGTTTTCGATGAAGAAATAGGCCTAGGCTTCATAAAAGACATAAGAGGTTGCTTCGAAGGAATTAAGCAGGTATCAAAAGAGTCGAAGGCACCAACTACTCATACAGTGCAAAGGCTTTCGACCCAAATGGAAATAGATATACCCTTCCGCTACTTTCAACCTTTCGATACAGATAAATAAGCAAGGACATCTTCGGAACTCCTTTCGAAGGCAATAGATGATGCTCTCTACATGCCAAACCTTTCGAAGTCAAAGGTTTCGCCCTTAACACAACTTTTTCGAAAGCATACACAAGCCTTTCGAACCGGTCGAGACCCATAATTTTAAGAGAAGGTTCCGCCCCAGTCCTAAGGCATGCATTCAAAGGCTACACAACCTCATCGAAACCATTGACACTTGAATCTCTTCGAAACCAATATGAATGACCTATTGACAGGTCGGAAGATTCAAACTTATTTCCAATAACAACAAGAAGGGAGAAGGTGCATTTAGGAAACCTTACGATGGTGTCGGAAGGTGCTGTGGAGAAAGCAGTATTGAGAGATCAACAAAGGCGAAAGGATAACAAAGGCCCCTTTCGACTCAGTCGAAAGGTCTTGGAAAGGATAAAGGAGTCGAAAGAGTAAACCAAGAAGAACAAGAGGACGCTTTCAACAACATCGAAAGGGGTCATGGCCTTTCGACCAAGTCGAAAGGCTTGAAGCGGCATATAAAAAGGGGTCCTTCCGACCCAGTCGAAAGCAAAGGCGTGGAAGGGGGCCAACCTGCATCTATAAATAAGACCCAAGGGGTCCAGTTTTGGGGGACCGGATTCTGGAATCCTGAATTCATTTCATTTACTCTACTTTCTTAGTTACAATTGTATTCTCAAGAAACCCTAAATCAAATTAGGGAAAAAGCTCTATATCTTGTAACTTATTTTGGATTATAAGTAAAAAAGGAAGATGGTTATTCATTAAGGATATTGGCGACGAGGAAGATCATTCAGATCATTAGCTAGACTAATGATCCATTGCACATGATTCTAACATTTTCTCATGATTTCTTTTTGTCTATGCAATGCATAGGGCCGACCTGGGTAAATGCGATCGAAATACATCATCATCGAAACCCGCGCTTAATATTAAAAACCAAAGTGATGATGAGGTTTTGACCATGTTAAACTCAAGATACTTGGGGATACCCAAATCTATCTTATGCAAGGAAAACAAAGTGAATTGTAGGCAGTGATAAGCTAGGACCGTTTCAAAAGGGAGAAACCCCTATTGACTTGATCAAAAGGGGTGTTTCCGAAAGGAATCCTAGTTTATAATTGGCAAACAATTGAATATAAGGGAACTCATTTGAAGGGGATCGGTCCCTAAAGGCATTAGAGATCCTTTTGAAGGAGTTCCATAGCAAGAGTAACGAACCCATAGGGTCGAAAGCAACTGTGTCACACTAATGAAATAAACATCCCTTTTGACATGATCGGAAGGTCCTGAATGCTATCTTTCGACATGGTTGAAAGGAATGAAGGGCAAGGATGATCGGCTACTTTCGATTCACTCAAAAGAGAGGACTCAATCAGATGTTGCTCTCTAAATCTGTATCCCAAAGCTAATTCCTTGAAGTCTTTCGACTAAGCCAACCTAGTCGAAAGGTAGGGATGGCTTTGTTAACCCTTTTGATTGAGTCATCTTGGTCGAAAGGTGAAGCTACCACCTTATACCCTTTCGACTGTGTCAATCTAGTCGAAGGGCATGCTTTTGAAGTAGTTGATCCTTTCAATAATTTGGTTTCATTTGAATCTAATAACCTTACAAATAGCATTGGGGATGTTGACAAGTTTTTTTGTTAACAAGTGTTGTGCGGCTGAATATGTATTGTCTATAACTATTTCTGTGATTTATTTATAATCTGTGGTGTTTTCTTTTAGTATTTTGTGCTCTCTTTCTATGAATTACACATTTACATTATTCTTTTTGATAATGACAAAGAGGGAGAGAATATTAGAATATTCGTGTGCACATAGATAGAGGGAGATAACATATTCAGGGCGAGTTTATTTTTTTTAAATATCATTATAAAAGATTATATAGTTGTCATCATCAAAAAGGCGAAGAATGTTAGAACCCTACTTTTGGGATTTTAATAACAACAACTATACGATCATATATACAAGAAATACAACTATTTATAGGTATATAATAGAAGAAATCACTCCACTTATCGATATCATGGCGTGAAGACAATCCTGAAGAATGATATATCGTACTATTGAAGTAAGGTCATATATTTGTACCATGGTCTTAGATTATTTTGTACAATCCCCTTGAGTTATCATAAGCACACACGAAAGCATATCATCAAAACATTAAGCGAATTATTAGAAAACATACTCAGATTTTACAAACAATATAGTCTCAGATGTTTGGGACATAATACTATACGTCTACCAGAAATTTCGAGTTAAAAACCTGAAATGTCTAGGACGTTTAACAATATATGCCAAACATTTGACACTGTTTTAACTATCATATTTTGAATAGTCACTTCTCTTCATTTTAAACGTTCATGCCCTCTCCCATAGTTGCAACTCTTGATCAAAAGAAAGCTCTTCAAGAAGACACACTCTTTGAAATACAACTCTTTGTTACCTATAAATATATCAAACGATTAAGATTGAGTATTTTACTTACAACTACTATCACTCTATATTTTCTATAAGTACTTAAACTCTCTTGTGCTATTATTGATTTCATACTCTCAATCAATTACAACCCAAATCTGTATTTTTGGTCAACTTATTTCCTACAAATCCAAGAACTTACACTCACAAACACACAAGGGAAATTATAGGAAAAATTGTACTAGCAGTCAATATTTGTGTTGTATAGAACACAAGCTTGTCAGAGAAATACTTTTGTATAAGCTCATTCCTCCGGGTGAAGTGGGGATTGTTGGTTAGTAAATTATCGAAGGGGGGCTTCGGGATTGGATGTAGGACGGAAGGTCTGAGCCAATTAAAAACTTTGATGTGTTTGTTTTTATTCTTACTTTTATATTCTGCTATATACATTTGTTTATATTACCATGTGAAGCTGGACTTTGTATTCTGCAAATAGTAAAAAAATTATAGAACTAAAACAAATATGACATTTGCATATCACATAACAAATCAAATATTATGATGGAAATATCACATTACATTTCAAATATTGACATGATCAAAATATCACATAACATTTCAAATAACTACATATCAAATTAGAATTTTAGATTCCAAAATTACATAGCAATACTATCATTTCCTAAATCAACAAATGCATCAGCTAATGCCTGAGTCCGCATAGGCAACGCCTACACCCGCTTTCGTATGCTTAGGCCCTTCATGAATATATAGAAATAATTTATCCTATAATTTATATATATTTTATTTCACCATTCACAGTAGCAAATAATATATGGTAAATTACATAAAAGTTCATTAGAAAATGGAATATTGCATGTACATCCATCTTAAAAATCCGAAAGATATAATTTCAGTAGTTAAGTATAAGGACATTTGAACAGGAATAAAATTTTCTATGTTTAATGCTTAAAATTTTGTCAAAATAGCTAATTTTATTAGAAATGCCTAATTTCAATTAATCCCCGAACTAAATCCCGTCAATACGACTAATCCCATAGCAACTGCTATCTAGGCTTTCGAAAAGAAATGAGCCATTAGTTCATCACAGGGACGGATCCATGGCCAATGCAACCTGGGCTACAGCCCGGGTGAATCTTTGAAATTTTATTTTATATTAGTTATACATATAGCTCGTTCAAGTGATATAAAGCCCATTACTCTTAACTCTTTCAAAACAAGCTAAATATTCCCTGTAATAAACTATATTGCCAATCAAGTTTTTCATAATAAAATAGTCCGACTGAAGATTGAAGTAAAAGATACATATTTAATTTCCTACTGTTATTATATTTCTACTTTCAGCCTATCAGGTTTTCTAATATATTCATATTTAGTCAAATTTCCTACTATCCTACATATTTGATCGAAGAATAATATTGCATAGCCCTTGGTTATTTGAAATCCTAGCTCCGTCCCTGCATCATATGGTCTCTGATGTTCTGAAGCTCCAGAGCACGGATAGGTGCTTGATTGCTGCTGCTTCTGCAAACTTACCTTCTCTGCCTGCAAGTTATATGCTAAAGGACAAATTTTCAAAGTAGGCTAGTTTATAAAACTATTTCGCGATGGGAGCTGGTTTTGAAACTTATTACCAAACAAGGCTGGTTTCCGCCTAGTCAGCGGCCAACTCAGCCATCTTATAACTGCCACGAGAAAGCGCAACTATGAGTTGCGCTTTTTTTATTTTGTTCTTGGCGCAACTTTGAGTTGCGCCAATTTTTATTTTTATTTTTCGCGTATGCGCAACTCCAAGTTGCGCATACTTCTACCTTTAAGCAGGCGCAACTCATAGTTGCGCCTGCTATAATATAGCGTAGGCGCAACTATGAGTTGCGCCTGCAGGTAGCTGCTGTTAAAACAGAGACAGCAGCTACCCCCTCTCTTCATAACCCCAAACACATTTCCAAACTCCAAAACCCCTCTCATGCCCGAACCCACCTCCTCCAAACCCAAATTTTAGCCAAACTCCATCCTTTTTTCACAAAATTTGCAAATTTCTTCTTCATTCTTCGATTAAACCAAAGCTACAACAATGGAAGCGGGATCCTCTTCAACACAAATAGATTTTGGTAATTTCTAAACCCTAGTTTTTTTGATTTATTTGTTATTTGCTTATAATTTGGTTGTATTTTGGTAATTTCAACACAAATAGCATGTTGTACATCTTAGTAATCCAATGTGAACCGTTAAATCACTAATTGGTTGTAAACGATTTGTTAAAAATGGTTTTTTTTGCATGAACTTTGAAGAACCGGAAAGCGGACCGGTAGACGGTAGCGTGCTTTATATGCAGGATAATCACCGCTCTAATGTTGAAGAGTTAATGAGGGTAATATTATTTGTTTTGTAATTGTAGTAAATTTTTGCAAGCTATTTCGCATTTTGAATAAAATGTATGTTATAATCCTTTGTTTGCAGAGTGTAAAACCGGTGGATTGTCTGGATCATTCGCAAAGTTTTGAAGACTTGATGGAGATGGTTGGAGATCAACGTGTTCAACAATTACTACATCAAGCCGGATTCTGGTATTTCATGCAGATCAAATATATCAGATTCGACAGGTCATTAATCACAGCTTTAAGCGATAGATGGAGACCTGAGACTTGCACTTTTCATTTTTCGGTGGGAGAAATGACAATTACACTGCAAGATGTATCTATTTTGCTTGGCCTTCCCATTGAAGGCGCCGTGTTGAATTACGGTGGTAACGTGGACGCCGAGGAGGTATGCCAACGTTTGCTTGGCGAAATTCCACCTTCTGAAGCGGTTGTCAATAGAAGAGAGTTGAAGGTCAAATGGCTAAATGACCTTATAATCGGCAGGGAGATTTCGGTCGATTCGTCTATTGAGGAGATAGAACAGTTTACACGGGCTGTCATATTGCTTCTTATAGCATCCCGTCTTTTTGCGAACCATTCGAAGGGTAGAGTTAGCGTTAAATGGTTGTACTTGTTGGAGGATTTTACTACCATTTCCGATTATTCATGGGGTAGCGCGGTTTTGTGCGCATTGTACAAGGAGTTGGATAATGTGGCACTAAGAAAAACGAACGAGTTAGCTGGTTGCCTAACACTTCTGCAGGTATGTTTGTTTTGACTTATTGGTGTACCAAATTTATGAAATATTTTGAAAGACGTTTCTTAACATTGATAATATGCAGGTATGGTCTTGGACGCGTATTTCTATTGGACGACCAAATGTTCGTGCCAACGTCGCTCCAGGATTACCTTATGGGGCAAGGTAAAATCAACCCGAAACTTACAGTGAATTTTTTTTTGATTTCTACCCATATTCACACACTTTTTTTATAATGACTGTAGATGGACCGGAGATAGACGTTGGCGAGATAATCCGGCACGTCATCCTACATTCTATCGCAATGAGCTCGATGTTATGGACGAGCATGCTGTTGACTGGACGCCATACACGGCTGAGATCGTACAGGATTTGCCGCCTATTTGCTTGGACGGGGAGCATAGTTGGTATGCAAGGACCCCGATTATTTGCTTGCAAAGTGTAGCCATGCACTACCCCGACAGAGTGCTGAGGCAATATGGACTTCGTCAGCATATACCGGATCCAGCCGAACAGATTTTTCCGCACGGTTGGAATAGAGACTTGTACAACACGTACGTCGCAAGGTGGGATCACAGGTTGGATCACGTTCAGGTTGAACGCGTACCAAGAATTTCAATCGAACAATACTACAGTTGGTACTGGCATATCACACGGCGATTTGTTCTTAAAGAATCATCAACCAGACTGCCCAGATATGCTCCACGGGGACCGGTGGAACGTGATTTGGTACGTGTTTATAAGTTTAAACCTTTGAACTTCCGCATAAAGCTTTACTTACTTGCACCATTGATTTTTGTGTTTTAGGTTCAAGGGTTGTATATGATTTCCAATGAAGTTGACGATGTCCTGGCAGATCCTGCAGATGAGGACAGAGTACAAGGAAAGTGCTTCAACATCAAGGAGATTATCAAGTCGCTTCTTGGTAGGCATAAGCTGGAAAGACCACCACCGTATGTGCCTCGTCCGCCCCAGGCTTTTGGTCGTACCTACCAAAGAAGACGTTTTAGAGGCACGGGGGGTCCTTCACAAGGTAGTCAGCCGGGGCAGGAAATAGTTGAAGCCGGACCATCTCAACCGCCTCCGACCCAAACTCAAATGACACTACGCGATCGCAGAAACATAAGAAGATAGGGTTGTGTTGGTCTGTATTTTGGTTGCTTTGTGTTGAAGTTGTAATGGCTTGAAACTTGCTGGTATGTTGGTGTTTCGATGTTGTACTATTGACTTAAAACATGTTGGTATACGAAATATGATGTTCCGTATGAAATATTTCACTTATTTGAATGAAATGTTGTTATTTGAATGAAATGTTGTTATTTGAATGAAATGTTGTTATTTGAATGAAATGGTGTTGTTGTTATTAGAATGAAATGATGTTATACGAAAATTGATGGAAATCTGGAAAGCCCATATATCTGTCTGGAAAGTTGCAGGCGCGACTTGTTGTTGCGCATTCAAGAATATACTAGGCGCAACTATGAGTTGCGCCTATCAATTTCGTTCGTGCGCAACTTTGAGTTGCGCCTGTATACTTGGGCTATCTCCTGGCCCAACAGCAGTATATAAACATCACAACTCCACAAACCCATTTTCTTTCAGAAACCCTAGCCTCCATTTCCATTATTTTTACTACCAGCAACACAACATTCCACTCAAACTCATTTAACTGTACGAAGGTTAACAAAAGATTGCACGTTCATCTACACTTGAGGTAAATATTTGAAACCCTATTCCAATAATGTTTGATAGATCTAGTGTTGACATTTAACTTTCTGTAATTTCGATAGATCAATGACTACAGTGCCGATTATTTGTCACTATGACGGCAATTTAGTCGTCGATGAAAATAGCAAGCCAACCTATGTTGGCGGAAAACATAAGGGATCGAAAGTCAGGAGGGGTTGCAATTTTCTTGAGCTGAAAACTGCAATTTACAAAGCTACAAAGATTGCTTCTACGGAGTTCGACATCTCGTTGGTAAGTAAATGGGTAACGGATGATGGACCAATTGCTATTGAGGTAAACGACGACGACGACGTCGATTCTATGTTTTGTGTAGGGATGAAAGTAATTGAGCTGTATGTTAAGAAGACGGAGGTGGTACATACAACTGAACAGCAAGCTCAAATCTTTGATTATGCAAGTCAACCCGGACCTAGTAATACTGCTGGGCGAAGTCAACTGTATTACCCACACTACTCTTACCAGCCACCGAACATTTACGCACAAGCAGCCGGGTATGCTTTTATGTGCTTCTTAATGTTTTGCTCATGTTTTTGTACTTAACAGTCCAATGTTTGTGTACAGGTACGGTGGCATGGCATATCCATCGCAGTCTCCCGGGTATGGTTTCCTTCCTTATCCATCGTATCCTCCACAGTCAATTCCAACCCCAAATTCAAACGACTATATGCATGAAATTGAAGATGAGGATGTTGACACCGAGGACATGGAGGGTGGAAATGTCGATATCCAAATTTCCCATTTGGATAGCATGGAAATCGCTGCTTCGTTTGACGAAGATGAAACATGGATCGAATCTATGAATGTTAACAATGACGCTCCTTTAGATGATATTCCAGAGGAAGTTGTTGACACTGATGAGCATATCGAGATGGAAGAACCATTAGACGATGACCAATGCAATGATACAATAATGGAAAGATCTATTGTGCAGGAATGTCAATTTACCGACGAAATGTTCGGTCTGGAATGTGTGGAGAAGGGCCCTCGAGTTGGTATGATTTTTAAATCGAAGGAATCTTTAATTGAACATATAAGCGAATGGTCGATAAAGTGTTCAGTTTCATTTAAAAACATAAAGTCCCGCGCTAGAGAGTTCACTGCTATATGTGATATTGATGCTAATTGTCCATGGCGGCTTCACGCTATTGTGTCTAAAAGAGATCATGTTGGGTGGTGGATGATAAAAAAATACGGTGGTGATCACACTTGCTCAAATCCAATCATCAACTCAAACCACAAACAAGCAACAGCCAAATTCATTTGCACCAAAGTCCTTCCACATGTTCGTTCGAACCCAAGTTACACTGCGAAATCTGTCCAAGAGCTAATGGCAAACACTTACAAAATTCAAATAAGCTACATGAGAGCCTGGAAAGGACTTAGCAAAGCGGTGTCTACAATTTTTGGCGATTGGGAATCTTCGTACAATGACTTGCCTCAGTATCTTTGTGCTATACAGAAATGCAATCCAGGTACTGTTTATCATGTACATACAGAAGGAGTACAATTTTGGGGGGCTTTTTGGGCATTCGGACCGAGCATTGCAGGTTTCAAGCATTGTCGTCCGGTTCTTTCTATTGACGGAACACATCTGTATGGTAAATATCAAGGTATATTGCTTGTAGCTACAGGAGTTGATGCGAACAACTCTCTTTTCCCTTTGGCATTCGCTATTGTAAGGACGGAGTCGGCGGAAACTTGGGGTTGGTTTTTTTCATGCATGGGACACTTAATTCCATCTTTAAATGCAAGATGCATTACATTCATTTCCGATAGAATGAAAGGAATTCCAACCGCCTTGCAAGAGAAGTGGAGAAGAGCACATCATCATCGCTTCTGCCTACGCCATTTGAAAGCAAACTTTAAAAAAGCTGGTTTTGGTAGTAAGATTTTGCAAAACTTATTTCATGCTTCTGCTGAAGCAAGAGATGAGTTAACATACAAAGAACTCAGAGACCAACTAAAAAATGTGAGTCCGGCTGCTGATAGATGGATTGATAGAAGTCTCCGACATAAGGATGAACAGTGGACTCTTTACAAGGACAACGGTGAACGTTTTTGTATGATGACTACCAATGCTTCGGAGAGTTTCAATGGAGTTCT
This sequence comes from Allium fistulosum, assembly GCA_030737815.1. Lineage (NCBI taxonomy): Eukaryota > Viridiplantae > Streptophyta > Magnoliopsida > Asparagales > Amaryllidaceae > Allium > Allium fistulosum. The sequence goes on from CM060904.1 coordinate 1,258,845,076, forward strand.
TAAAGGTGCAAGATCGTTACCGGTAAAGGCGTTAGTGGCACGTACATTTCATCGTCTTAATAGCTACTTCTACAGAAGACGTACGGATGGAATGGATTACGCATCTACGCTAACGCCTAATTATGACAGAATGATGGAAAAATATTCAGCAGAAGCACGTACTATGAGCATTAACAGGTTCAGCTTAACGGAGTGGCAAGTAACAGACACAAACGCGTGCAACTACACAGTAAATATTGCCAATGACGGCTGCAGCTGTTCATGCAATATTCCTATTCTAACCCATTTTCCATGTCCCCATGTTTTAGCTGCATGCGCACGATGTAGAGGAGGAGCTAACAGAGCTTACCATGATCTTATTTCTTCCTGGTTTACGGCAGATAGTTATAGACATAGTTATTCTCCGGTCTTTCATCCAGTACCCGACAGCAGATATTGGGATGTACATGAAGGACCTACTATAATCCCGCCGCCAACGCGAAGGAATACAGGAAGACCGAGGTCCACAAGAATAAGGGGAGTCATGGACGAAATGGTTGACAGAAGACAGGACAGATGTGGACAATGCGGTAACTTGGGTCATAAGAGAAGAACGTGTGGGAAACAATAAATATTTTACTTGTTTCTACTACTTCTGTCAATCCTGAACTGTATAACTTGTATTTTTATTCTGTACGCAACTTTGTTATCAAAAACTATCCTATGTCCAAAATTTACATTACTTGCTATGTTATGTTACTTAGATTTTATTTATACCCAGCTTCTGTATGAATTTTCCGCAGTTTTACATCTATTGTCAACTAAACATAACAGACAAACAATAATACATCATCTATTGCATATCCATTACAACAACCAAGCAAAAATAGAACCAAGTAATACAACATTCATTAAAATTAAAGCATACATAACTCAATTGAACAAGTCTGATACACATCCATTACATTACAGTTGCATTACCCAGTTTACTAGACCCCTTTCCAAATTGGATTTATGGACTGCAAATATTCTACTTGATGTCGAAGCTGGCTTTTTTCCTTTTCCAAACGTCTCACTTCGGCTTGCATCTCTAGCGCATACTCCACTCCCCTAGGGGTCAACGGACGATCTAGCCATTTGAAGAAATTACAGCACTCAACACCTTTCGGGTTAGTTATATGATCAAGGTAACCGGCACATCCGTAAAACCGACGTCCAGCATTTGTTTGAGTCTTGCATACAACTACCTCACAAACATCTCCACAGTGGCAAAGCGGATGTCTATCTTGTCTCACTCGTCCTTCGCCGCTAATTTGTTTCCCCGGTCTTTGATTCGTTTCCCCTAAGCAGATTTAATTATCCAAAGCAGATTGAACAACAACACCATTAGCCGGCAGAACTATCTCAAATTGAGCTTCAGGAACTGTTTCAAACTGTGTTTCAGGAACAAATTCATTTTCAGCTTCCATCCGTTCAACAAATTGAACCAAAACTTCATCTGGAATCTCCCAATTATCCATAAAAATTAGTGGTACTATAAGTGTGGGTGAAGGGTTTGTTGTAGCTTTGGTTTAATCGAAGAATGAAGAAGAAATTTGCAAATTTTGTGAAAAAATGATGGAGTCTGGCTAAAATTTGGGTTTGGAGGAGGTGGGTTCGGACATGAGAGGGGTTTTGGAGTTTGGAAATGTTTTTGGGGTTATGAAGAGAGGGGGTAGCTGCTGTCTCTGTTTTAACAGCAGCTACCTGCAGGCGCAACTCATAGTTGCGCCTACGCTATATTATAGCAGGCGCAACTATGAGTTGCGCCTGCTTAAAGGTAGAAGTATGCGCAACTTGGAGTTGCGCATACGCGAAAAATATAAATAAAAAATTGGCGCAACTAAAAGTTGCGCCAAAAACAAAATAAAAAAAGCGCAACTCATAGTTGCGCTTTCTCGTGGCAGTTATAAGATGGCTGAGTTGGTTGCTGACTAGGCAGAAACCAGCCTTGTTTGGTAATAAGTTTCAAAACCAGCTCCCATCGCGAAATAGTTTTATAAACTAGCCTACTTTGAAAATTTGTCCTATGCTAAAAGGAGCCGCTCTAGGCACCCATGATTTAGGATGTACAATTATACAAAAAAATGAAATTAAAAGCAAATGTATTTATCATTCTTTACACAAAAAATTCATACGACAGGGTTACTTTTATGCTACTGCGTTTACTTCTGCAAATTTGCTGAATTATTGTTAAAATATATGTATGTACCAAAGGAAACATTTGCTATCCACTGCTGATACTACAAGATAACTAATAACATAGTATACAAAGCTCAATTGGAACCATTTCTCAAATACCAATTAGTGTTGCCTCTTCTATATCGGACACAAAACTAAAGGGGAAAAAAAGTGAAGGATATAATATTTCTGCCTATAAAACATAGGGTAAACCTTAATGGCATTTTCTTTGTTTCATTGAATAAGGTACGCTAAAAAAGGAACACCCAAAATTGTATAATTTGCACATTAGGTCAGGAACGTCTCACAGGAGAGCTAGTTTGACGGGATGTCTCATTAACTTGTGAGGTTTTAGCCCGTTTAAGGCATTTTTGCCTATATCGCCATGCCACTTGTATTTGCTTTGCAGCCTTCCCTCTCCAATAAGGTGACTGGAACCTGTTTCCATAATATATATTCAAATATATCACATTTGAAAGATATAATTATATCAATACGAAATGGAAATTTTCATTAACTGTGAAATGATAACTGCTGCATTGTATATCAGTACCTGGGATGCACATTTGTGATAGAGAAGAACTATGCATCTTAACATGAATAAATTTTGGAAACTATTAACTGATCCCTATTTGTACCCTCACATTGAATGGAACATGAGAAGTTATATATGTTGATATTAATATCTATGTAACACTCTATTCTGATGGGGCAAGCAAGGGAGGACATGATCAAAAAGTATAATTCCTTGACTGATAACAAAGGCACATGCAGAAATAACCGAATGGTTTTATGTTCCACTAGTTTATGACATGCGTAATAGCTATGCAGTTTTTTTTTTCTCTTGATATTTTAATGCAATAGTTAACTATTATGCATTTAATATGTTGACATTTTAATGTTGTTTTAGCATAATTTTTTTTTACCATGCAGATGTAGTTTTAAGTAGTTTAATATTGTTTTAATGGCTAAATTTAAAAGGCCTATTAATGCAATAAAAAAGACATTGTAAGATAATTTTGAGGTAGTTTACTTGTTAATTTTTTTCTGTAAAATTAAAATTTTGATTCTTATCTTTGTATGATGTAGAGGAAGCATCAATATGTTATTTATATGAAAAGCTATCAAATTTCCAAAAAGAAAATTTGTAATTTTTTATTTAAATCTGCCTAATGCCTATCATTGCTTGAAGGAACCCAATTCACATAAGTCTGCTGAAAATGAAAAACAGAAAAAATTATGTCTTCAAAATAGACATAATTATGTCTCTAATATAAATTTGGAGAATATTATGTCTCTAATATAAATTGGAGGCATAATTACATGCATGCATATTACCATATTAATGTTACCAAAAAAAATTAAAAAACAGTGCCAGTTTATCCAAATTCAACTGTTGAAACGATCTTATTTGATGCAGCTGTTTAAATGATTAGGCATCTATATTTGAATTTCATTTATTCTAATTAAATCAGTATAAAAATTAAAATTAAAACATAATGATCATAAATTTTATACTATATCTTTGCATGATTCTTAATAATTTTCATTTAGACGTATTTTCTTTATTCACCCTTTAGTCATTTAAAAAAAATAATACAAGACATAGGATATAAAGTGCCCTACCTCAAATTATCCCATAAACTTTAATTTTCATTTAAAACTATCGAATATATGAAAAGTATAAAGTTAAATGAACTAATATAATATTATATACTATATGAATTCGGATCAAACCAAAGTAGTTTATTTTTCTTACGGTTTAAAAGGAAAATTCAAACTTCTCGATGTTTCCAAAAATAAATCCAAATTTAATTCACATATACTGAAAAAATAAAAGCAAATTATGTCCCCATAACGGCACCATTATATGCATGCATATTACCATATGAATGTTACCAAAAACCCGAGTCAAAACGCTAATCTATTATCCAATCTTTACCTATAATTTATACCTTAATCAGACAAGTCAATTAGTTACAAAATTACAATTGCCAAATTTAAAACCTTTCATTTTTCATTAAAATGTGTTGTAACAATAGTTAATAAATAAATACGACCAACTAATACATCTGTACCATCCCAGCTAACGAAAAAGTGAAGACTTGAAACAATCAAAAAATGGTGGTCAGGACTAGAAAACCAAGCATCGGACATCAATAGATCGCAAAAAAGGAAAAAGCAAGCAAGGAAGCTCGCCAAGTCAGCTTCTCAAAGCGCAAGACCAGTCTCTTCAAAAAGGCAAATGAACTCTCCATTCTATGTGGGGCTGAGCTCGCTATCCTCGTCTTCTCCCCAGCTGGAAAGCCCTACTCCTTCAGCCACCCTTCCTTCAACCTCATCTCCGACTGCTTACTCCATGGCCACGACGACCATCATCAAGCCCCCAAACTTGCCATAACCGACCAACTATGTGCTGCAAATGTGCTTTGGGATCTGAGCAGCAGGCACGAGGGCTGCTTGCAGATTCTGGAAGTGGAAAGGAAAAGGAAGGTCAAGTTGGATAGTTTCTTGAAGGGTACGTTGTTTGATGATGACAATTTGGATAAGATGGATTTCGGTAGCCTTGAGGTGATGGAGAGTAAGCTGTTTTCTATGAAGATGGATTTTGAGATGCTGATTCGTTCCAGGTCCTATCATGAACAGCAGCAACTGGGTGTGTTTGGAAATATGACGGGTAGTTATGGGTATGATCGAGGCCACCACGATTTGGTAATGGCGCTGCCTAATGATGTTCTGGGTGATTATGGTGTGTCTAATTGCTTTCCTCCTCCAATGTATTGTGATCGCAAAAAAGAAAAAAGAAAGCAAGGAAGCTCGCCAAGTCAGCTTCTCAAAGCGCAAGACCAGTCTCTTCAAAAAGGCAAACAAAATCTCCATTCTATGTGGGGCAGAGCTAGCTATCCTCATCTTCTCCCCAGCTGGAAAGCCCTACTCCTTCAGCCACCCTTCCTTCAACCTCATCTCCAACCGCTTACTCCATGGCCACGACGACCATCATCAAGCCCCCAAACTTGCCATAACCGACCAACAGTGTGCTGTAAATGTGCTTCGGGATTTGAGCAGCAGGCATGAGGGCTGCTTGCAGATTCTGGAAGTGGAAAGGAAAAGAAAGGTCGAGTTGGATAGTTTCTTGAAGGGTACGTTGTTTGATGATGACAATTTGGATAAGATGGATTTCGGTAGCCTTGAGGTGATGGAGAGTAAGCTGTTTTCTATAAAGATGGAGTTTGAGATGCTGGTTCGTTCCAGGTCCTATCATGAACAGCAGCGACTGGGTGTGTTTGGAAATATGACGGGTAGTTATGGGTATGATCGAGGCCACCACGATTTGGTAGTGGCGCTGCCTAATGATGTTCTGGGTGATTATGGTGTGTCTAATTGCTTTCCTCCTCCAATGCATTGTGATCGTAATGCTGGGTTTTAGTTTTAAGGTTAGGGTTGATGGGGTTTTAGGTCTTGGTTTGACTTTGTTGATAAATAATTAAGGGGAATGATCAGTACTGTTTGATAATTAGAAATGTTTAATAATTATCAGGTCGGCCCTTCATTTTTTATTTTTCCTCTCTTGCTTCTGATTCATGGTAATTTTTGATATAAGATACGTGGATGTGAAGTCCTTACTAATAATTTTAGGTAGTGCAACCGCATATTAACATGATATGATAAAATAGTGTTAGGTAGTGCAAACTCATTCTAGACACATACTATGACAAAAATAACATTAATTAATAAACAATGTGATATTCCAAAGAAATTTAGAACTAATACCATGTCAAAATAACAAGGTATATTGGGTTTCGCGATGAAAATATAGCATTAAATAGACATTAAATATTAATAAGTTGAGATTGTACTAAATTATCGAAAAAAAGTTGCAGGTTAGAAATGTAGAGAGAAAATCATAACAATTTCTTACCAAGAGAGTGAAGATAGATTGATTGTTACAGTTCATTCAGCTTTATATTTTCCATGATGAATAGTTTTAAATGAAAATTAAAGTTTATGGGATAATTTGAGTGAGTGAGTGCATTTTATATCTTATAACTTAATTTTTTTTCAAATGGCAATGTTGGGTAAATTTATACGTTTTATTATACAAAGAGTGAACAAAGAAAAGATGTTAAATGAGAATAATTGCTCAAGATAATATCTAGAATTCATGATCATTATGTTTTGATTAATATTTATTAATTTTTATACAAATTCAATTAGAATTAATTAAATTCAATTTGTTTAAGAAGATATATTAATTGATTTAAGCAATCAATCAAATATGGATGTATGTGAAAAGCAGAATAGTAAGACAATCAGTTAATTGATTTAAATCATTAATTGATTTTATGGTATCGATCAAATATGGATGTATGTGAAAAGCAGAATAGTAAGACAATCAGTTAATTGATTTAAATCATTAATTGATTTTATGGTATCGATAAAGAGGAATAGTTTGTGCGGAGAATCAATGAAGCATGAAATAAATGTGGAAACAAATCAAGAGAAATAATTTGTATTGAAATCAAATTAAGTAAATCTGGAAAGATTTCAACCTTATCTCCAAAGTAGTTTCATCCTCACGCCTATATATATACAAAAACATTTATTCATCTTTTTTATGAGTGTTATCCACAAAATATCTTCAATAAGATCTCATTTTCATATCTATTTTAGGGTGAGTGAACTTAATTGAGCGATTTATATTATTCTCATATTGTTGTATCCCTGTTGAAATGAAGAAATAATAAAGGTTATCGGATCCGAGAACGTTGGTATAGCTAAACCTCGTTATATCCATGTGTTTTCCTTTCTTTTTTTGTCTATAATTTGTGTTCTTTGATTTTAATTTTTTATTCCCTTTGTTGGATTGGAATTGTTGAGATCATCCACGACTAGCTATGTTATTGGATGTCTTGCTACGCTACCTAAAACTCCGATTTTGTGCTACTATTTGGTATCAGAGCTTGTTCTTCTATTAGAAGATTATTTCAGCTGTGTCTAATTCTACAAAGAGTAGTATTGGTAGAAACTCTACAAATTATGGAGTCGTTGGGTTTGATGGAAATGGAAATTTAGGCACATGGAAGATGAAGATGGAAGCAGTGTTTAAGAAAGAGAAGACTTCTAAGTTGTCTCAAATCCAGGGAAACTGAAGAAATTGACGCTTGAAGAGACCAATAAATTGGAGGAGGATGCTTTTAGCACCATCCAACTTATCCTTTCTGATGAATTGCTTAGAAAGTTTTCTCATGTGGAAACTGCTAAGAAATTATGAGATGCTCTTCCGAGAAAGTACTATAACAAGTCTCACACTAATTGCATCATCCTATAACAACAAATTTATTCGTTTCAAATGAAGTCTGAACTGATGTATTAGCTCACGTGGATGCCCTAAACATACTTGTTATGAATTTTTGATAGCTGAAGTTAAAATTGAGGATGGAGCATAAGATGTCATTCATTTATGTTCTTTGCCCGTGGAGTATAACACTTTTGTTAACTCTATCATATATGGGCACTCTTCTATTTGCACAACGAGATGTTGAGGGAAAAGTTAGCAAATATGAGCATGGAGAATGATTCCAAAGGCTTATTGCGTAGAAGGGAAGAAGTAAGAGTAGATGCAAATATGATGGAGATAGAGGTAAGACAAGATCTCAGTCAAGTGGAGCTCCGAAGGGAGTTTGTCATTATTGTAGAAGGCCTCGACAATATATTGCAAGTTGTCCCAAGTTGGAGAATAAAAACAAAGACGTTGCTTAAAAGGCATAAGCTTCTGCAGTGGAGAAGTCAAATTCATAGAGTAATCATGGTGCTTTTACGGCTTCTGCCTCTTTTACGAAGAGTACTATTTGGATTATTGACTCTGGAGCATCCTAACACATGAGCCCTGATAGGCACTCTTTTTCCATTTATCATCAGTTTTATGGAGGAGAGTTTCTCATGGGCAATAATGTTACTTGTTGCATGATCGGTGTTAGGACGATGAAGGTCATGATGTTTGATGGTGTTGTTCGTACTTTGTTTGTTGTCAGGTATGTGCCTGATTTGAGGCGTAGTTTGATCTCTGTTGCACTATAAGAAAATGACCCTATTACAACTATTTATTTACAACATTCCCAAGACGATAGTTGTAATAAAGGATTTTTAATAACTGGTTTTTCCTAACAATTGTAATAAATGTATTTTTAACAACTGTTTGTTTTAGTCAGTTGTAATAGTGATCTATAACAACTTACTAGTTTTTCCCGTTTTAAATATTTATTTATAACAACTTATTAGCATTAATTTTTTGAATATGTTCACAAAATTTTAAAATAATATGATAATTAATAACTAGTAATTTATAATTAATAACTAATACTTAATAATATATCATTTATCAAATGAAGATTTCTAGTTAGTAATTTATAAATGATAAGTTATATAGCTAATAGTTTATAATCTACTATAATTAATGATTATTGATAAATAATTTATAATTATTTTTAATAATTAATAATATAGTATAATTAATTATTAATAAATAATAAATTAATTAATAATTTCTAATAATAATGTATAAATAATAATATATACTTAATTTTTAATAATTTGTACTTAATAATTTATTATAACTGATAATTCATTAATTCACAACTTATAATTATTTTTATAATTTAATGTATAAATAACGATATCAATATTAATAGATAATTTATAAACAATAATGGATAATTTATATTTATTTTTTATAACCAATAATTTTTTATTATTAATAATAATTAGTATTCTAATAATTTTTAATAATATTTATACTTAATAATTTTTTTTAGCAAAGCTATACTTAATAATTTATTATAACTGATGGTTCATTAATTCACAATTTATAGTTATGTTTTATAATTTAATGTATAAATAACGATATCAATGACTGTTAATAGATAATTTATAAACGATAATGAATAATTTATATTTATTTTTTATAATCAATAATTTATTATCATAATTAATAATTAGTAATCTATAATTTTTAATAATAATGTATAAATTATAATATATACTTAATATATAATAATTTGTTATAATTACTGATTTTTAATTAACAAATATATAAATTATAGTATATACTAAATAAATGTACTTAGGGTGACAAATCATATAGTATTATTTCTCTTAACACCTATCGCCGTTCAATTTATTCAGTTAATGTTTACTACTTTAAGCTTGAGTAAACACAAGAATCAACCATGTTTATATGCCCAACGTTCTCTGATATCTACTCTTTTATTTTAGCTATTAAAGTCCCAATTTTTAGCATGGCTAGTAACACAAATGTATAAACTAGTTGAATTGCTGTTCCTTTGTTTTCATGCTGCTACTTTTGATGCATGTTCTTGCTTCCGTTTTATAAACTAACCTGGTCGGTCTTTGTTAAATGAATAATCAAGTTATTATGTATCTGTGTGACTTCAGGTACTTATAATTTGTGAGTTCCCTGTTTTGGTATCAACTGATTCTGATTCAGATACCAAAGAGGCATGCAAATATTTTTGAATATAATCATAGTTACTAGCGTTACAGCACACGCTTCGCGCGTGATAATGGCACGTGTTTCGCTCGTGAATTGTTTTTATGCAAATTGTATATGATTAGCATATTCAAGAGAAAATGATTCATAGAAATATTTAACCATTGAAATCATTTTTGTTAGTTTAAATTTTATTTCTAAGTTGCAACATATGTTTTTTTTAGTTTGAATTTTTTTATTACTGATTAATAATTTATTTGTTAGATCATATTTTTAAATGATATTAAATTTTGATAGTATTTTTAGATGAATGTTTTAAATTTCTAAAAGAATTTTATTAGTTGGATCTTATTTTTAAGTGATATTAAGATTATAGAATATTTGTAGACGGACATTTTGAATTTGTAAAAGAAATTTAATTGTTAGATTCTAGTTTCAAGTGATATTAAGATTTGGTATTAAGGGCATTTTTGATAGTTCACGCTGACACCAAAAAAGTGTGACACCAAAGCTATTACAATTATTATTACGAGCGTTACGGCACACGCTTCGTGCGTGATAATGGCACGTACTTCGTGCGTGAATTGTTTTTCTACAAATTATATATGTTTAGCACATTCAAATGAAAATGATTTATAGAAATATTTAACCATATTTTGCGTTGAAATCATTTTTGTTAGTTTAAATTTTATTTCTAAGTTGCAACGTCTATTTTTTTTAAGTTTGAATTTTTATTTATATTATTAATCAATAATTTATTTGTTATATCCTATTTTTAAGTGATATTAAAATTTGATAGTATTTATAGATGGATGTTTTAAATTTGTAAAAGAATTTTATTTGTTAGATCCTATTTTTAAGTGATATTAAGATTAAATAACATTTGTGGACGGACGTTTTGAATTTGTAAAGAAATTCAACGGTTAGATCCTATTTTCAAGTAAGATTTGGTATTGAGGGCATTTTTGGTAGTTCATGTTGACACCAAAAAAGTGTGACACTGAAGGTATTACAACTATTATTAAAAATGATATTGTCTGATGCTATATGCATTACCTTTTGAGATGTTGTTTTGATGCTAATTTTTAATTATCATTTATAAATCTATGTTTATACTTTATAAGAGTCTTATGCAGCACTGTGAAAATTCGATATAGCAAGAAGTGTTGCCATATAGTTTATGCAGTTTTATTTCTGTAAACGGATGAGTGATAAGCAAAATATCTATGCTCTGGGTTGGCTATGCAATTTTTGAACCTGAATTATTCACCTTCATGACAATTGCTAGCTTCCCATGTCTGATTGATGATATTATATGCAGTAGTCTAATAATTTTATAGGAAGCTCCAGGGTTATAGGAAGCTCCAGGGTTGGACTTGTGTTTTAGCTAGCTAGGACCATGATCCTAGCTGGAAAAAAAATCATAAATGCACACAGAAACTTAGATTTGTAATAGTGGACCCTAGCTAATATATAACTTGGGCTATAGCAAAAAATAATTTGGTGAATGAACCCATATTCATAATTATATTCCCTCTTTGTTTCACGTTTGTCATAGACCAAAAGTCAGATAATCCCATTGCATATTCTCCTCATTCATCTTAATATTAACAAGTGAAACTGGAAATACAAACAGAAACAAGCATAGAACATTAAAAGGGAAATTAAGATAAACTTACATTAGTTTACAAAGTGAAAAGTGAAATGTGTTCACATAGTACAGAGATGCAATAAAAATTTAAAATTTAAAAGGTACTTATGTAACTTTTCATGATAGTTGAAGCAACAAACACTCGACAAAATCATATCCAATCCTATGTATGGAGATCTTAATATTATTTCACGGTTGAGTTGAAATTGCGGATTCTACTTATCAATAATAGCAAGGATAAGTAATTTCTAATAAACAGACATAAAATAATCTAGATCTATGTTACATAATTTAGTTTGTGCGATTAAGAAATTCATGTACTGTGTTTTAAAATCCTGTAATAGTTTTGCTACTTAGAATTTTGCTTACCATTTTATACGTTCAGTCAAGAACAATATATTGTAAACATTCAAATCGATTAAAATGTAAGGGAGATTGCAAAGTTTTGTGAACTGTTTTATTCTTAGTATGGGATAAACAAAAAAGTAAAGAATTGTAATGGCTTACTTTATTTCAGCTTGAACACGCGGATGTCTCAAGAAGCGTGAAAATAGTGAAGTGATTTCTTCAAGATCATCAGATCGCAGTGCAAATCCTTCAACGTTGGTTAAGCATTTAACAGTTCTATTTGAGATCAACCGCTGTACTCCAAACCTTATTTTACCATTTTCTGCAAGAGAATTAAGAAAATGCATTAGTTGGTTTTTCCTAAATAAAAATAATAATGTATTATATATTCTTGAAATATAAATGTTTTAAAAATACTTTTGCATCTAATGAATTTGATAGATACCAGTTTCTTAAATCTTGACATAACTTCCATAGTTTCACAATATTATTTTATAGGACAGATTTTTGATCTGGGCTTGCTAAAAAAAACTGTACAAGAACAGGCTCCCCTCAAAACTAATTGCAGAAATAGGTCTCCTTTTATATAGCTTGTGCATTTATGGAATGAGCAAGTTATATTTAAAAAAAAAATTAAACATGCGCCTTATTGAAATGCTCACGCATTATTCTTTTTTTTTTTTCATTTCCTTTCTTCCCTTTCCATCTCACCAAAACCCAAACTATTTTTTCCAAAATTTCTTATAATCTTCAAAATTTATTGACAAAATACATATATTTTAGTGCTTTTGATTGAAGATTGTCTACAAAAACATTATCTTCTTCTCAAATCAAAGTATTAATTTTGAAATTTTTAGTTTAGGATTTTTCACAAATCAAAATTTTGAATTTAGTGTTTTAATTTTTTTAAAGCTAATGTTAACAATCCCAATTATATTTTACTACGATGGAGAATTGATGGTTGATGAACACGAGAAACCAAGGTATGTTGGTGGTAAATGGAAAGGATCGAAATTAAAGAAAGTATTGTAGGTTTAGAGAGCTTAAAATAACATGCATTTGAAGTGACAAAAATCGATCCATTTGAATATGATTTAAAAATAGCAGTGAAATGGGTTGGAGATGGTGATTCATCCGTTATTGATGTGGAAGATGACGATAATATAAATTCTACATATTCTATTGGAATTAGAGTGTTGGAAATTTTTATTACGAAAACAAAACATATTAATGTTGTAGAAACACATAATTCCGCAATATCAACAGAAGAGCATTTACCTACTACACAGTTTCAAGAGACACAATGTTCGGCACTTCCTTCTTATACGACAACTTATCATGGCGGAGAGTTTACAAACTTATTAAATAGATATAGCGAAATGGTTGGAGGATTGTCTAGTTAGGTACAACATATGGAACATAACTTTATATATTCAAATCAGTCTCAAACAGTCGCCAAGTGAGTAATATTTTATCGTAGTATTTTCATTTTGAATTACCTTCACACTTTAGTACACACAGGGCCAGCCCAAGGGTAAGCCCACCAAGCCCCTGGGTTGGGGCAATATTTTTTGAAAAGTATGCATATAAATAAAAATAAAAATAATATTTATACAAAAGTTTTTAACAAAATATGTTATGGTGTACTGGATAAGTATGTATCATTCCTTAAAGAGTTGGATTCGAATCTGGGTCAATCATTAGGAAGTTTTACTTTTTTTCTACTCAAATTCCTAACCCTAAGCAATTTTGGGCTTGGGCAACCCAAATCTTCGGCCGGGCCTAAGTACACAGTTAAGAGTATGTATTATGTGCAATTATGTAATTACGTCGTTTTATGAAAAATCTTGATCGAAATAAAAGTATGTTTTGGTTTTATTTTTGTTATATGTAAACATACATAATGTTAAGTATATTATAACATATAAACAGAAATTCTTGGGACAAAGTTCTTTATCGATCATAGTTATGAAAAAGTTCATAGCCATGAGTTTTGGATCGTACAAATAAATATAAACATTTATCCTTAAATGTTCGTAGTCATTTGGAATTTCGAGAACGGAATATTGATACTCGACAAGACTAGTGTATTGATATCCATGAACAACGATTTACTCATGACTATTGAAGGCATCAATTGATTACGTATTAGTAGTCATTTCGAATGATTACATAATGATTGACCAAGAATTTTCTATGGGTCATTGTATCTATGTCAAATATAAGATATATGTGACAATGTGTAAATCTAGGACCAGAGTAATAAGTGTAATCAATAATTGTTATAGGATTGAATCAAAAGACTTTGAGGGTAAAACTTAGCAAATAAATAAGGACGTTACTACGATATTGACCATCGGTCGAACACCAAACGTCTAAGTGACACAATGTTGATGAAGAGCATATCATGGCTTAAATATGCCACTTTGAAAATGATTAGAAGTATGATTTCACCAAGATGATCGATAAGCGATTAAATTCGTGTCTATTATGCTTCAGCAAAGTCCATACAGACTTTAGAATTCAAACTGTTTATATATTACCAAGGGCTGAATTCACACTCATGAGCCACACAACCGAGACTCCCAGTATTCAACTAGATAAATTTAATGAAATAATTTATAAATGTTTTAAATTATTATTAATATAATTTAAATTTTTTCAAATGCCTAAATTAACTAATAAAATATGTAAAAATGTTATCTACATTTATTTATTTTAAATGTTATTTTAGTAAATCAAATAGGTCGGTTTTAAATACTTATTTCTTCAAAATGCCAAAATTAAATAAATATAAATGTTTACCGAATAGTAAAATATGGTCCATCTTATAAAAGTTAAATGGTGAAAATATATTTCAAGTTTTGAACTTGAATATCTTGATAGGTTGAGAAAAATATGAATCTATGATGATGTCATCAACTCCACTAATCTATTATAAATATGGACCTAGGGGTTCATCTTATTTACACTAATTTTGCTACAACAGTATCTTCTCCATTAAATCACCTCATGCTTGGAGATGCAAACCATATCAAGAGCAAAGTAGTTATCTAAAGGTCAATCTGCTAGTTTGATGTGTACATAAATAGGCTCGATCTAAAAGGCACTAGTTCCAAATCATAGTTTTAAATATGTCACCAACGCCCTCATGATTAATCGATCATAACATAATTAGTAATATTACAAAGTAATTAATTATATATATATATATATATATATATATATATATTGTAATTTGATATTAACTAAGAATTATTTTAATTTATCATGTAAATTATAAACATTAAAATTTTATTTACAAAAAATATTAGTACATAGCTTTGGACAAAATATATTCTATGAAAATACCGATTTTCGGTTTTATAATTTTTTATTTATTTTCGGAATTTTCATTTAATAATGAATTATGACAAATAATGGAGTAAATTTTAAAAAATGCTCATAGATTTAATAAACCAAAACTTTTTCCTTGGTTATTATAATTATTTCTTAGTTATTTATTACGTTAAATGTATATCTATACTATAATAAAAAACCCTTGGTCAAAGGGTCAAAGTGAAGCCTTTTTCGTGATGTCTAAAATAACCCTATAGCATTTTAATTATCATATTTTAATATTAAGGGCAACTTTGTCATTCGAATAATGCCACGTTTTGTGGTTCTGAGACCACCCAGCCCAAACCAAATTGTACTTCCTCCTGTTATCAAACTGCCCTTCCATTTAGCGAGAAGAAATAATAACGGAGCACGTACACAGTGGGTATATTTGTAACTCCATTAGCCCACGTATTGTGATAACTGTAATGCCCACTTATCAACGCTTGCTTCCCCGTTCCCAAAATTATTGTTCTTCAGTAACTAAAATCGAATTATGAAACGAAAGGAGAAATCTAAATCTAATAATGGCATCAGGAAAGCACTTATCGACAGCACTAACTAAGAAGCTCAGCCTCCACTTCTTTTGAAAGCCGCTTTCCATCTGCTACACTCGGTACATCCCAAAACCCTAATTTTATCACTATCAGGTACTTGATTCTCTTCATATACGGTTATTTTTGACATGTTTTTTGGTTTGTTTTTTTGTTCTGACTTTTGTGCTTGATTGCTCATAACTTCCCTTAATTGATTTAACTCTTTTTTATTTTTTCAATGTTTTGTTTGTTCGTAAATTACGATTCTGGATAGTAGTATGAAACCCTATGATGTAGAAACCAATTCACAATGCATACAAGTTGTTTGTTATGTCTCCGATTGTACTTTAATATTTACTGATGCTTCATTAGTTTAAGATCAGATTGTGTTTAATTGTTGGTTTTGATTGTCTTGGTTTCAGTGTTTGATTACACTAACGATTGGTCAATTTCAGCAAATAAGAAGCGGTTACTCCTTTTGAAAATGATTAAAAGACAAGGTCGTACGCGAAGAGGATTTTGGTGTTGGTTAAGCCCGATTTCAGCTTTCTTCATAATAATGGAATTTTTCGTGCTGCGGTGAGCTTTTCCCTTTCTTCTGTGGTTGTTATAGTTTAGTATCAATTTACTATGCTACTGTGTTAATGCCCTTTATCTTAAACAACAAGCAAATGAACCTTTTGAAAAATTAATTGTAGTTATGTTCATTTTTCAATCTGAGATAGTTTAAATTTGAAATTCTTAGTTGTAAATGAATAAGTGTGCATTTAATAATGGATGAGAAGCTTTGAGACAAAATTAGTGGTGAATTGGAGGGCATAAACTCATGTTTTAGGAAGAAAAATACGATTTAACTTTTTTCCTAATCAGTATTAAACAAGAAAAATACGATTTAACTTTTTTCCTAATCAGTATTACACTCACATTTTTCAAAAGTGAATAAGCTAGAACTTAAATACAAATTAACCGTCAGTCAATAAGTTGATTTGTTTTCAAATTGCTTGGACCTGTAAAAAAAAAGGAAAACAAATTTTATTCCGGTGGTTTCTACTAATGCGGATAGTGAAATGATTATTTGGTTGGAAATTGATTTTTCCACACTCCGTTTCTTTTTATAGTTTTAGTAGATTTTATTTTCTTCCGATGTCTCATTTTGCAATGTTTTGTGCATCTAATAATTGATATTAATCACTTTGTTTTTGCATTCAATGGAACGTTGTGTGACTTTCGAGATTATATTACTCAACTTAAGATCTCAAACTTACTCTGCAGTACAATGATTTGGTTTCATACGGTTTTGATTTCGCGCTCTTTGTTTCACTTCATACGACTATAATTCAATTACCTGATTTTTCTATTTGGCGATTTATGTTTACTGTTCCTACTTCTTTACCGTAACTGAGTTGTTTACTTATATACAATTGTCGACCTACCGACCGCAGGTACTTCCACAGTTACAAAGAAAGAGCTTAGACACAACAAAGTTGGGAAACGAGACGGCTTGCAATCGATACGCGAACAAGTACAACAAGAACGGAGGTACTATTTTGTTTTCATCTTTCGCTTATTTTCGCTTACTGTTACTTACTTTCTTTTCTACCGCCAAACTGAAGTATTCTACCTACGTGTACATAGAAAATTAATGCAGTGCATCAACCTTTTCAACTACGGAGACTTCACAGATGCTATATCATCTTCTGTCCTTGCATTTTTTCTTGAAGTAGAAATAGGTCCCTCAGCTAATCCTGCTTATGTTTGAGATATGCTAACAGATCACATGTCCTTTGGCTAATAATTAAGTATAGGACTGTTCTCTCTGTTTTATATTTTTTAAAAAGGAGATATTACAGTGCACATGTTTACTTCTGGCCATACGTTTGATGTCCTACGAATGACGCATTTGGTTATTAGCACTCAAACAACCACTACTAAGTAGTTATTCTGCAATAGTTATTGTCTCATTGGAATTTCTTTTTGCGATTGTTTGTAACGTGTATAAAAAATAAAGGTAGTTTTCGTTGATTTGAAGATTTTCCACCATAGAACTACATTTTGATGATTGTTTAGTTCAATAGAATAAAGCAAATACTGGGAATGGTTTTCATGTTCTGCAGCTTTCCATTTACCTATATGTTGAAAATAGATTATTATCATTACTATTAACATCATTGCCTTACCATATATAACTGAAAATCAAAGGCAGTATTAATTAGCAAATATGAGTTCAAAATTGAAATATGGGTACAATAAATAATTACGAATCATAATCCTAACTATAATCTTTTACAAATGAATGAAATTGCTTGGCAAAAGGTTAAGGACTTGGAAGAACATATACGACACCAGCTTAAATTTCAAGGAGTACTATCAACAGTGGATGTTGAAGGAAAAAATTCTTAGAATCCTTATTCTGTCATGCTTTATTTTTCACTTAGTGATATAGTTTGGATCAACTTAACTTTAGCGTCAACAACAACGAAGACGAGTGTTCAGGGCACGGCTTAATGGCAGTGATGATTTTCAAATGATAAAATATAGTTTTAACTTTTAGCAACATCGATGCCTTTTAAACCACAATGATTTGCAGGACATGGAGGTAGTTGAGCTATTTTCAATTAGGTTGGAGTGTCATAGTTTTTAGATGTTGCAAGGCACCAATTGACTACTGTCCAAGGTAAGCAGCTCTGACATAGGCATTAAGCATCAAGCTAAATAATTGGGCTAATTATCATTTTCTGTCAAATCTTGACCAAACAGACCCTATCAATTCACATATATTCTTGAACCTTAAAATAGAAATATTCCCATATGTTAGTAAGTCGATATGTTTGCATAAATCTTAACAGTGGAAACTTTTATATGTCTCTCAAAGAATTTAATGAAAACTGCATGTTTAAATAAGTTTATGCATATGACATGGAAATGGAAATGCAATGAAAATATTTCTAATATCTTCATAGTCCAGCTTATCATTCTGATGCTTTTATTAATTAAATTTAATTGTTCCCGATACATGCTTCAATTAATTATTATCCTATTTGTAGGTAAAAAGGAAACAGTTTCGTCATTTTATATTAGAAGATCCTACAGGACTAGAGTCAAAGACATAATCTCCATTTAAGTGGTCAAGTTGGAACAGCCTTACGTACGGGAGGTTCCCAATCAGCAACTTAGGCTTGAAGGTATGTACTCTTTCTTCTTGATTTCTTTGATTCACATAATTTTGCTTATTCATGTTTATTTTACAAGACGTCGAGATTCCGAACTGTTAAACTCTGTACACACAGATTTATTTTAGGATACAAGAATTGTGTTTTTTCTTTACAAAATAAAATTACAACAATAAACTATAATGGTTTACTATAAAAAGAAAGCAGTGATGCATTAATAACAGGTTACAGTAGTAATGCAGAGGATGCATGGAAGCATAGGAGCAGGAGCTGGAGCCTACTCCATGGATAGGAATAAGCTGCAGTGTTTGAACACGTCTGAGGCAAGGCAAAGCAGAAGAGACATGTACTGGATGTGTTGTACAAGGTGCTACATGGAAGTTACAGGGGTTAACGCCGCAGCCGAAGCTGCATTCTTCTGTTATGTGCATGGAATTTGCAGGTGCTGGAGCAAGATATTGTAAGTATAAATCACGGCTTCAACTAAATCAGAATCTGAAACCTTCTGAGTGGGATTTGGTGGCGCATGAAGCTAAAGATCTGATCCAACATGAAGCCAATTCATGCAGAGGAGATAAATGGCTGCAACAAACTGTAAGGAGAAGTGATATGGGCTAAAAGCATGCTAAATGGCAGAGAATAGCGGTAGGGCCTTAACAGTGGGGCTTTTTGTACAACCATTGTTTGTTTACATGAAGTAGTGGGTGTACATTAGCTTATTGTAATGTGAAAAGTTCTTATATAAAAACATTCACTCTGATATGAAAGTATGCACCATAAATATTATTACAATTATCCATTATGACAGCAACAAATGATGAAACCTTCCGTTTTCACTAAGGTAGCATAAATATTTATATATTTACTGTGAGGGAACGGAAGAGCAATGTATCATATATTTTAAAGACAGGTGCATTTCTATGCTTGAGCATTAAGAGTGAAATTGTTGAAACAAACTGGAATATATGTGAAAGTGTTGAAAGAACTTTTGTATTTGTGGCTAACGCATAATTATTATTCATTATAGTAATATTTGACAAGTAAACTGATTTTTTGATTATGTACCTCTAAATAAAAGAACCTAATCATCGTTTTTCCATTTCAAAATAGTGTGTACAATTATAAACAACAAGAATTATTTTTATTAACCACACATAGGCTTCATTATCAAACACAGACTTGGTTTTTGGTTCTAAATATATAGAACGTAAAGCAACTAACAAGCCACTCTTGCAATGTTACATACGATTTACATTGTCTTTTATCAAATTCCTGTTACACACAGATACACGGACACACATATACATATACATATATATATATATATATATGTACGTATGTACGTATGTGTGTTTGTGTGTTAATATATCACCACTATAACGGTAGCACACAAAATTTTCACACTTCCTTCTTGGCACACGTCCAACGGACGTGCCACCATACTTGTTAGAATAATAAAATACACAGTTACATGCCAAGAGAAGGTTGAATTAAATAAAAATGCTAATAGTTTAAATAAACTTTTAGAAATATTAATAAATCTAATTATGCCAAACGTTAAACTTTAAAAATATAAATTTGAATTTTCGATTTATAAAAGGTCAAAGTAAAAAATATGCATAATTTAAATTATAAAACAAATTATCTTTTATAGCTGAAAAATATTTATTTATCTTGATAATTTCAAAGTTAAATATATTTTCAAAATTTATTTAAAATTCAAATTAATGTACCAGGTCAATTTTAGATATTTTATTTAAATTTAAAATCGTTTATTATTTAATTAGTATATATATGATAATAAATAAGTAATGCATGATTATGGTCAAACAATGATATGTATATGTGCATTTATTTATTTGTATATATACATACATTTTATAATATGCATATATATTAAATACCTGATATATAAGCATATAGTGCATGCTATTAGTTTACGTGTATGTGTAGTTATAAATCCGAAAACTATATGTTTATATGTGTGCGTGCGTGTATAACTTAGTTATTATTATAATATTATATATTCCCTTTTGTACACTAGTGAGTATATTTATACCCATTAATGTTAGTAAATTAAATTTATTTCAATTGCCTGAATAAATATTAATTTAAAATTTCAATCAAATTCTAATATGTATTAAATACGATTTAATATACAATTAAAAGTTTATTTACAATAATACAAATTATCTTGTGCAACTTTAATAAAATAATTTTTTAAAATTCACTCTTTTACCTAGCTATGTGATACACTTGATCTAACATCCCTTTGCTATTTTCAACATTAAGTCCCTTGTAGGTCCTTTAGTAAATGGATTTGTCTAGTTTTGGTTAGACATGAAGTCATGGTAATTACCGGTGAGCATTTACCTTAATCAATTGTGTCTTTGGCCAATGAAACATTACGGTAGAAGTATAATAAAATATGTTTTGAGATTGAATTGGAAACTCTGAACAGAGATATTGATTTTTGGTAATAAAATTTAGTTTTGGGAATACTAATAAATTTAAATTTTGAAAATGATTTAAATGAAGTAAAATGTGAAATATTTGATAAATGAGGTAGAAGATATTAATTTGGGTTTTATTTGAAATAAGTTTGGTTAAATAGCAATTTGAAAATGTTTTGCGAAAAATTAATTATATATTGTAATAAATACCAAATATTGAATTAAATTTCATATTATAAGATAAAGGTATGTTTATGGATTAAAATTAAATTAAAATTCATATTTGATAAAAAAAATATAAAAGTGGATATAAAATATTTTTGATGAATAAATAATGATTAAAATATTTTCAAGCATTAAAAATTGAAAATTGCCATTGGAAAAATTGGAAAATGTTTTTAATCATAATTCATTCATCAAAAACATTTTATATTCACTTTTTTATTTTTATTCATTAAATATGCATTTTAATTTAATGTTAATCCATAAAACATATTTTATCTACTAATGTGAAATTTAATTCAGTATTTGGTATTTATCACAATATTGAATTAATTTTTCATAGAACAATTTCAATTTGTTATTTAACCAAACTAATTTTATATAAAAGCCCAAAATAATACCTTCAACCTCATTTATCAAAAATTTCACATTTTACTTTGTTTAAATCATTTTCTAAAATGTAAATCGATTATTATTCCCAAAACTAAATTTTATTTTCAAAAATCTTTATCTTTAAAATTCCCATTTTAATCTGAAAAAATATTTTATTATGCTCCTAACCAGAATGGTAAGGCTAATATGCCTAGATTTGCTACTATAGACATGGCTATATGTTTGTGGTAGTGTTCTTTGACTATCATAGTGCACATATACTGGAAGCATAGGTGTTGGCCATGCTAGAATTCTCAATGATATATTCCTTAACTATTTCAGTTCTTTACTACAAGAAGTCAATGTTATAAATTCAACAGTCAATGGTAGAATCATCAATACACATTTGTTTTTTTGAGGCATAAGATATTGCTCCCTACCAAGAGTAAATATACATCCATTAATTGATTTATGTCCTTCGCTTCCTTTGTTCCAACTAACATCCATGCATCCTTCTATTACACTATGGTGTATGTTGTACAAAATATCATAGTTCATGGTTCTCTTTGAACATTTTAACATCATTTGTACAAGAATCCAATGAATATGATGAGGGTTATTAGTATATCTACTCATTTGGCCAATGACATAGGCAATATCTGGTTGGGCACATGTCATGACATAAATCAGACTTTTGGTAACTCTAGTAAATTCTAACTAATCCACCAATTTACCAGTATTGAAATATAATTGCATATTTGGGTCAACAGGCATGCTTACAAGTTTGCAATTATATTGGTTGAACCTCTTCAATATCTTCTTGATGTGATAAGCTTAAGTGATATCCACGGATCTACCTGTAATTTGATAAACCCATTCTTCGGTTTCATGATTCTTATTCGTAGAATTTCTTCAATTTCTCTCATATCCTTCATTTCAATTTCAAAGCGTGAAGATTAAAAAAAATTGTTCTTCGAAACTCGAAGTATCAGTCTCAAATATCACCGTATTATCAATATAAAGACATAATTATACCTTTATCAATTTAAAATTTTCTATATACGCATTTGTTTGATTTACCGATCTTAAAACCATTAGATACTATAATTTTTCTCATGTTACTGTTTTGGTGGTTTAAGATCGTAAAGTGACTTAACAAGCTTGCATATTTTACGCCCTTTCCCAAGCATCACAAAACATTTTGGTTGTGTCATATATACTTTTTCATCAAGTTTTCCATTTAAAAATATAGTCTTAACGTCGATTTGATGGATTTTAAGGTTATAAATAGATGTTAGTACAATTAATGTCCTAATCATTGAAATTTTCAGCTACATGTGCATATGTATCAAAATAACATATTCTATCCTTTTAAGTAAATCTTTTAGCGACTAATTTGACTTCAAATTTTTCTATCATGTCACATGCAATTAGTTTTTTCTTAAATATCCACTTACATACTATTGGTTTAGAACCAAAAGGTAAGTCTACTAGTTTCAGAGTTTGGTTTTCCAAAATAGAATACATTTTATCGTTTATAGTTTTCTACAAAAAGGGTGAATCCTAAGACTCTATATCCTCATTATACGTCAAAAGATCATATTATATACTTGTAGAAAGCATGACTTGATGTTTGGTAACGTCTCTTGATTCTTCAATCTAATAGATGACAAAATCCGATCGAAATGATTGTTCCTTGTTCTTTTAATTTCCTAAGAGATTCACTAGTTTATCATTATTTGTTTCAATGTTCTTCAATTCATGAATAGGTTTATTGGTCTCCACCATTTTACGAATGAGTGTATTAACCTCAATTGTTTCATCAATAGATGGATTAATTAGAAAAGATGTAAATCTATTTTCATAGAACACCATATCCCTTAATTCTATTCTTGTGTTTACCACAATTGAATTATTAGGTGCGATGACTAAAAAGCTATAACCCTTGTTGTATTGAGCGTATCCTACGAAGATACAATCCATATCCTTTTTTTCTTTCTATTTTTCTAATTTTAGGTTTAGGTGATCGGACAATTACCCTACAACCCCAAACTTTATAATAGTCCATATTAGGCTTTCTTTACTTCCAAAGTTCATATTGAGTGACCTTGACATTCTTTTGAAGTATTCTATTTAATATATAACACGAAGAATCCTCTCTTTCAACCAATTGATTTCAGAGATTACGATCGCAAAGTTGTTTTTCGAGGATTGCTATTTCTTTTTAGGGAAACGACAATCCCTTTTAAAATATCCCGACCTTCGGCAATCGAAACAACCATTCCTTTTATTGCCTTTTTTATGGAAGCTTTTATTGGTCTGAAATTTTCTATTTTGTTTAAAAAGCGTTTGGAGGCATTGTTAATCACTTTTTCGTCGACCGTGTGGATCTTTAATAAATACACTGTTGATTTATCATTTTCCTTTACCTAAATTGTTCTTCAACCTGCAAATACTATGTGAAGTTATCTGAACTCATTTCCTCTTTGTTTTTTAAGATTTTCCTTTGATCTTTTCAAAAAAGGAGAGGTTTTTCTATAATGGACGAGATTTTGATTTCATCGTCCCTTTTCAAATTATGCTTGTTGAATTATTTTAGGATGTGTATAATTTTATTGGATTGTTTTATTAATGGCCTGGCATCAACCAACCATTTTATAATTTAATTCCTCGTCCTTTTTTCAAAAATTTCGTACTCGTTGCGTCCTCACTAGATACTTGGTCTCCATTGCATCCCAAATGGCTCTTGCAGTCGATTTGCTATAGCATAGATCGAAATGTATCCGACATTGCATTACATAAGCGTCCCTTGCATATGTAGTCATATTGCTTTCATTCCAGTCGGGCTTTGATCTCCTGAACTGTTTTGTCCTCTTTCTCCTCTGGTTTTGGCTGCCAACGTATACTGCTTATTGTCCAATCAATAGAAACTGCATCTTATTTGACCAACAAATGAAATTCAGACCATCAAATTTTCGAGTTTTGTAAAATCAGAAGCGAACTCCTTCAAACCGTGATATGTTATTGTCTCAAATAACGTCTTAAGATTGTTGATGGTAATTCTTAATTCTAACTGAACAGACATTCACAGTAGAAGTAAAATGAACAGAGTTCGCTTCAAAGTATGTCGATAACGTTTTCGTTAAGATGTTATTTTCTCTCATCGTCGTTTGAATAAACCAATGAGTGTGTTGAGTTATGGAAAATTGTTTTCCAAGGTACAATAGAGCCTGAGAATTTAATCTTTATGGTCGACTGTGAAACTGTGAAAAAATTGTTGCAGTGACAAAAGTATCAAGTTTGTAATATGTACTATTACAAACCTGATATGGTTTTATAAAACTCAACAAATTGAAGATCAAAATAGTAGAGCGGCATAGAGAAGTTTATGCAAAATTTCCAAGTAAATTTTGCAATTTGGGCATGCCTATTTAAATGCAATAGAGGAATGTGTTCAATGGTTGAAAATTGTTCCCACCTAGGGAAGCACCCCTTGGAAAAAATGGCCGATCATTCAAAATGGTCGTTTTGCTCCTTTCATTAGCACCTTTTGGCATTCAAATTTTAAACATTTTCTGAGTTTGTTGTTGGGTTAAAATCCCGATTAAATTATGCAATTTCTATCCAAAAATATAATTTAGAATCAAACCCAACTCGACATAGTCAGCCTGACGGCGACGGCGGCGGCATGCGTGTGTATTATCATGCATGGTTTCTCTTTTCAATTCAAGAGAAACATATCGATATGCAGAAGGAATAAACATACCAAAATATGCATATGAGTATATACATACGATAATATGTTACAAAAATGCTGAAATAATCATTGGCCGAAGGGTATAAATACCAAAATGGTATTGTGCATTCTCTACTTCAAGTTGTGTTAACTGTGTTAAATCAAGTATGGGTTACAAATACCGAGAGTCGAAGGCTATATTTAGCATAAAGCTTTATTTACCAAAAGTCTCAGGTACTTAGCCAAATATTAAATGAAGATCAACCTAAAAAGGTGTATGCTAGATACATGCAGCAACGGTATTATGATACTAATAAAACTCCACCATCCAAAGACCCCACAAGTCTAATATAAAGCTCCTGTGAAGAAACATTGACATCAGCCAATTACACGCCATTAATCCAAAGGCACAAGAACAAATTGGTTGAATGAATGTCAAATGTCAGTAATCTAACAATTAGTTCCAACATGGTATGCCATGTCATCGGTCTGCACTAAGCGTTCCAACCTGGTATGTCATGTCATCGGTCTGCACCAAGTTCAAATCGCTATAAAAAGATGTGGATTCCACGACAATCATCAACCAACAAATCAGATGCTAAAATACAAATAAAGTGTCATATTCAAGATTAGAGTTCTTGTGAAAACTCATTAATGGCTTATAGCCTCAATCTGTGATTTTAGAAAATATCTCTAAAGAAGAAAGATACAGAAGTGAATGTAAAGATTTTTTCCAAACCACTATAAATTCTAATGTCTCCTTTACCTTTTTAGCATTTACTCTACTGTTCGGCATTGTTCTAGCAGTTGACTCCGTTGATGTTAACCAAACAATTGAAGCACTCTCACTGAAAACCTAGCCTTTGGTCGTTTGCTGTAGCGAAAAACTAAACTAATAATTTGGCGCTAGAAGAAGGATCCCAACCTCCATCTCTTGTTTAATCTCAACAACTACTACTTGCTATTCCTCTCTTAAAAAATTTACTGAAAATTTGACAACTTCAATGATTCAACTCCAGAAATACTCGACTCTTACAAAAATGCTATTTTCCAAGCTTTTTCTCGGTATTAGAGTTCAGCTTATTGAGAAGACAATCAACGTTATATCAGCATGATCTAAACTAATGAACAACCCCTATGAGGGAAATGATGAGCCATATTGCTTAGCTCAAGTTTTAGTGATCTCTTCATATAAAGCGTCTTTCGGAGTATCATAAGTAATCCCTTCAAGAAAATGCACGATTTAGATAAGTTGTACATGCCATGAATCAAGAAATCAACAAGTCATCCATGTAATTGCTAGAGAATATTAAGCGAAATCCAACAACCGAAACCTGGAAGACGCTAAACGTCGATGCAAAGACAAAAAAGTCTCAAAAGAAAAGGAGGTCTCGCACCAAATAGATGAATTCACTCCTCATTAATGATACCTTATCCCATATTTTCCTTAAAACCCAGAAAACCTTGCATATCCAAATACCCACTACCAAAAGTTGAAGAAAACGAGGGTTATGCTTAATTGTCCATACCATCAGTTGAATGTACATATCACCGATAACTACCGAAACCTTAAACATATTATGAAAAAAATGATTCAAGATAATCTACTTTATAATTTGTTGAAAATTAGCGCTAATACCATGTTTTCTTTTGTTTGCGGGTCATTCAATAAAATTAGTCATTTTTTAGAATAACAGTGATATTTGATTCAAACAAAGCATTCATTTTGATGTATTGGAAGTCCAAATTCATGACATCTAAAATCTCGGACTAAAACATCATACCACTTACCACTTGAGCTGGTGGTCTTTGACGTATGCATATTTGTGGAACATTTAATAAAATTGGTCTTTCTTTCAATATCATATCTGTAACTTATTATTCGCTGCAATTCGTAGAACGTATGCATATTTTTGCAATTATTACCGACTTTGAATTTATTAGCTACGTCTGGTTTTCTATTATGGTTTTCTAGATATATGTGGGAATATGTTCAAAAAATATTAATTTTTTTACTATATGCAGTTCGGCTATTAGATTTCAGATTTCTCAGGAACTATGATTAGATATTGGTTTCTCTCTGAGTAAGGATTATTCTGGTAAATGTTTCATATTTGGTTTCTTACTGCGTATACTATTGATATTTCAGATTTTTATTGGAACTTCTTAAACATTATTCTTCTCAGTTACTAAAACTATTCTCGACTGTTAGTATTCTATTTCAGATATTGGTATTCTCTTCATAATTATGGACTTCTGGTTTTCGGCATCATCTTCTTTGGTTTTCCCAAGATTTCGGTATTTCATGGTCTTCTATGAATAATCCTACGTTCTGATCTTAAACATTTACC
Source organism: Allium fistulosum (assembly GCA_030737815.1). NCBI lineage: Eukaryota > Viridiplantae > Streptophyta > Magnoliopsida > Asparagales > Amaryllidaceae > Allium > Allium fistulosum. The sequence goes on from CM060904.1 coordinate 1,258,872,999, forward strand.
ATCCGATATTTCGATATTGTCAATTATGGATTTCTTATGAACTTCTATAATTATTTGATTTTCTATTAGGTTTTAGCAAATGCTCCTTCTGTTGGATCGACTTATAACTATAACATTCGGCTTTTACTCGATGGACATTTGTATTACCAAAATATCGTTCACTCCTGCCGAGGTTTATATACTTGAGGAGTGTTCAATGGCCTTCCCCCTGGATGTTTTCAAAAATAAAAAAAATTATTTTGTTTTCGAATAAACTATTTTCGGAATGATTTTTCAAAAAGGAAAAAAGTGGATATTTATTTAGCATCAGTTACATGTTTTTGAAAAAATAAAAATATTTTCAAACGCCTGAAGTTGCATAATAATAAAGAATTTTCTTTTACTCTACTTCAGGCCCACTACGTATGTGTGTATTGGTTGTTAATTCCTGCCATATATGAATGTGCTTCGTTGTTAATAACATGTTTTATTAAAATGTATTTTCAAACGTTAACCCGATTTACAAGGTAAATTCGGTTAATATTGGAAGCGTAAGGAGGGGACAAAACCCCCACCGTCGACATGGGTTGAAGTCGCCAAGTCTCATAATACCCTTCCTTACAAGCATTCATATATACCCTTTAGGTTAATAGCGTTGACCATCAGATTATAAAATTGAGGATGTGCTCTAGAGGCAATTATGTAATTTATTATATAACTTAACTCTTATAAAAGAATTTGCTCGAAATAAATTATGTTTTTTGTTTTGTTTTCTATTATATGCGTTGTTTTACTGTGATATAAGTAATGATATGAATAAATTAAACACACATAAGTAGATTATTGGAAAAGTATTTTACCGACTGCAGTTGCGAATGTGTTCGTAACCATGAGTTTTGAATCGAACACCCAAAATCTTATTCTTAAATGTTTCTAATCAAAATGTATCGAGAAAAATGATATTAATATATACGTTGACACTAGTGTATGTAATAATCTCCATATGATGGACGGTGGATTACCTATGACCGTTAGGGACACCAAGAGATTACGTACTTGTTGTTTGGAACAATTGCATAACGACTCAATGAGTCTTCTATGAGTTAATACAACTAAGTCAAAGTAGAGGATCTCATCACGTAGTCTTCCGACTTGATAATACTGTTGACCTTAAGTAGCTAAATGGTACTTTGATTATGGTCGATCATATTACATCATGATCATGTTACGACCATGATTGAGTACAAATTGAACTACTTGAACTAAAACACTACTAAAAAATGATTCATCTCTTTCGATGTAGAATGTTAGTATCACCGTAATTGATAGTCAACTTAAAATCAAAATCTCTTATCAAAGTAAAACGGTTAATCAAGAAATGTTATCGAATTAAAATAAGAATTTTAAAGTGGTCTATGCAATTAACTATGGATATTATTGGAGTTTTTTATCATTGCCCAAACTTCAGATATTCCAATGATATAACGATGACAAAAAAACGTGTACAAAATATCGTTAAAATAAAGATTAGAAATTGGATTTCGTCTATATGATCTACAAGCAAATGAACTCGTATCTGATATTGTACTTTAGCAAAGTCTGTACAAGTTTCAGTATTTAAATTGTTTAAATATTACCGAGCATCGAGTCCACATCAAGAAATCAACAAAGTTGTATTGTTAGCTGATTTCCAAGTTTAACTAGTTCAAATTAATTTATAAATGTTATAAATTAATTTAAAAAATTAATACAAATGTCGTACTGAATTTTTATGGCATTTAATTATTCATTTGAAGCCTTAAATTTAATTAAAATGATATATAATTGTTACGTATTAGTTTAATTAAATATATGCATTTAATTATATAATTAATTAATATATGGTATATTAATTAGACCCAACATCATGAAAGTCCATGATAAGGGGGCTGACCAAATAAAGGAGAAAAGCGGAAGTTTTGACTTGGTCTCCGCCTCTAGATTAGATCTAGATTCAAAAGAGAGAAAAATGTGAAGATGTTATAGTTTCTCTCATTCAAATCACACAAATGAAAACAACCCTAGCCTCCATTAGAATTAGTTGAAGCCTTGCAGCTATGATTTGCACACCAAGTTCAAGAAGATGGAACAATGGTTCGATGAGGATTACCTAGAAACCAATGTGTCAACAATCGGTGGACCTAAGATACACATTCCTTTTTAAAATACTACAAATACATGTATACATATATCAGATTTCATTTTCGACCAAAGAAAATTATTTTCGAAAATAAATTAGTGATTATAAATATACACATATACATATACTTACATTCACATATATATATATATATATATATAAACTTGCATATATACAACTATAAATACATATAATAATATTTGTATAGTTTAAAAATTCTTATAGTTTTTGATCATGAGCTATATATGTAAATATACTATATATATGTATGTATATAAATTATTATCATATTATTTTCAGATTTTAACAAAAGGAAGTTTTTTCTTCTCTGTTGTTAAACAAAAATAAAATTAAAAATAAGTTTTCATCTTGGATTTTAAAATAATTTTTTTTACATATATGTATTTTCTTTTCGGCTTTAAAAATTATTATATGTATAAAATTTCCTTTTCGGTTTAAAAAATATATTTGGTATATGCTAACATATTTGAATTAGCCAAATTTAAGCTTAAATTTCAAATTACACACACACACACATACTGTTAGAGATTTTCCTAGTATACATGCATATTTAGATTTTAAAATAAATAAGAAGTAAAGAAAAACAATAAACAAATAAAATTCCTCCAAATAAATCCTTTATTGATTTCTTCAAAGATTACAGCAAAAAAAACCTAAAAATTAAGAAGATATCTCAATCTCCAAAACCCTAGAAAAAATAATTTTTTTTCCCGCACATCTAATGAACTCTATAAATGTATTTATAATAGTCTTGATAAAATATCTTCTTTAATCGGTTTTTATCACTTCCATCTTTCAAAGAAATACTTTCCATAGAGATAATCCATTGCCCTCTTTAATGCAATAAAAATGTAATTAATCACTCTTCAAAATCTACAAAATCTATACATAAGGCAATATATTTGGGCCACAATTCCACTTTCACTTAAATATCTTCAAAATTTACTTTAATATGGAATATTGTATCGCCGAAATCTAACATATACCTCAACACATATATATAGATTATAAACTTAAAAAAAATTGCCAATTACACACACACATTGATGGTCGAAAATAAATTCATGTATGTATATATATAATCACCTATGTTTATAAAATCATTCAAATATATTAAAGAGATATTCTTGATATTGTTTCCCCCTTATAACCATAAATCACAATGGCTATACACATATTTTATATTGATATTCATAGAAATGTTCTAGGCAAGTTTATAACATTTATGATGTTCACATTATGAATGTGAATTCTATAACAAATAAAATATAATAAATTAAAATTAAAATTACAATATATATATATATATATAATAGATTAAAATCATAACATATGCATATATATAATGAAGTTTTAAAGACAAAATAAAAACACAATTAAATTAAAATAACAAAATCCTTTTTACTAACGATTACTAAATATGATTTGGTATAAATAAATTATTCATGTAAGCACAAAATAAGATCTAGTGCAAAATTATAAAATAATTTTTTAAAAATTTCCCCTTTCCGTCCCGCTGCCAATGCACCTAATCCAGGAACATCCCGAACATACAATAAAAAGGTTAATCGAAATCAACTAGTTAAAAGAAACAGGATCCACAATGCTTTACAATCAATCAATTGTAAGCAAAAGCTTCTGATCAAAAAAGTACTCAAAGAAAAATACAAATTGTATAATACCTTTGATATAAAAAAATCAAACATTTTCCAAGCAATACAAGGTATCTTTCATATACAAAATTTAACTTCAATTATTTCAAAATACAAAAGTATTCAAAAGTGCTTTTCAAATACAAAGTACTAATTCAATTATTTTCAAATGACGAATGCTATTTCAGTATTTTCGAAACTATGAAGCTATTCAAAAGAAGCTTTTCGGATTCGAAGTAATATAATTGTTTTTACCTCACCCATATCTTGTATCGTAGATGACGAACCTACAGGGTAGAGACGATAACTAGACAAATTATGTGTTGCAAAGGAAGCATATGCCTTGATGTCACCAGCAAAATACGAGTTCTCCTTCTTCCATAATAAATGAGAGTCAATGAGAACTCCAAAAGCAGCAAGAGCTTCAAGAACATAACTTATAATACCCCTCCATTTTCAAAAGCCGATCACGCATTTGGTTAATTTATCTCTCGGGCTCTAACGTCGGAAAAAATCTTAGACCGATGTTTATCAAGTTGTGCATACTTCTTCAGTATCCATTCCCCCTTGAATTCCCAAAAGATACTAATTTTCCTTCTTTATTTACAACCAGTACGTTAGATGCTCCTTGGATGGGTTGTTGAGCACATTATCTGAAGGAGGTGTCCGCCCTTAGGGAATGGTTGGTCTCGATGTTATGAATTTCATTTTTTTGGCATAAGGGGAGATTTTGTCCCTTTGCCTCTCCCTCTATCTTTTAAGGGTAATGGGAACGGTTGATCTCGGTGTTACAAATTTGCTAGCATGCAGGATTGATCATATCCGGTCTACTTCGGCTTGCAATATGGTGTTTGATTTTTCCAATGCTCTTAAGATTTATGTAGGTATTAAATTCTTTTTTATTGATGTTAATGCTTGTTTGTTCTTTAAATACTCACGAAATTTAATGTTCTGTAAATAATAATAAAAGGTACAGTACTAGAAAAAAGAAAATTGGATTTTTCATTAAAATACGGAAGGGTTCCTGGTAATAACTAAAATAAAAAGTATCAAAAATCCCAAGTACAAAATCATTTCGTATTAAGTATAATCCTAGGGGCCTTAGGCCAAGAACTAGAAAGAGACTAAGATAGACCGTGTGATGGCTATGATGAGATATCCTTGTCTTTACCTCGAGACAGGTTAGATACTGAAAGTCATAATGATGAAGAAGTAGCTTCAACCTAGTAATCTTAGGCATAACCATTGGAAAAGGAATAGGATAGTGTGTTACCATATCCCTATTACCCTCAGCATTTGGCATAAGGCTTGCTGGAGCTAGGGCAGCCTTCGAAATAGCCAAAGGAGATATGACAATGTCCGACCCTCCATAAAGTTTACGAGAAAAATCCTAGTCATCGTCGCCTAAGAGCTTTGTCATTAGGATAATGTCTAGATAGCAACAATTATTCCTAATAAAGATTGTCTCGATTTTGAGAAATAATTTCAACTTTGTCCATTTAGTTGATAAAATTGTTACTTAAGCTATGGTCTTTAAGCCTTAAAGATTTAAAGTGACGAGCACATTGTTTAGTATGGGAATCTCTTACTTCATTAAGTTGGTTGGTTAATTGAATATTATAAAGCCTAGCATGAAGTTAATATTTGAGGTATGCAATGTTGTTAAGTAACCGAGAAAACCTAACATGACTTCGCGTTAATAAAATGCAGTTATGACATGTCCACGAAAGATGATTTTCTCAAATTAGTCTAAAAATAAAGTATAAATAATCGGAACATGAACAAATTTCAAAGGCAAAAAAATAAGTTTTATAAATAAATAAATTTGATACATGGTTACTAAATATGTTTAAATACAAAAATAGACAAGGTCTAGGTATGTACTAAGATGTTTTCCTCCCGGCCATTATGATCTCCTCCCATCTGAGCTTTTGGAGATCGTTTTGTAGGAGAGATGGTTGGTTGGGAGGAGAAACCATCTTCAATCTTTTTCTGCTCTCGTACATTTTGGTAGAGCAGGCTCATACTTTCTCAACGGCTTCCAAGAATGATAGACCAAGTGTCTCACCAAAACCGTGAGCCTCGAAATATACAGAGATAGGGTTGGCAATTAAAACAGAGACTTGCAAACTTGAACCGAACCGATCCAATTTGAAAGACCTGACCAAAATACATAATAATACGTACATTTTAAGCGTTATTACCCAGCTCAATCCAAATCGATCTGATCCAAACCAAACTCCAAGTTAGATCGGTTCTAGGTTATAAAATGTATAATTTAGACCCAACTAAACCCAATCGACCTAGAATTGACACTCGTCGGTTGGGTCCAGATTGAATCAATGGATCTAATTACCACCCCTACGTAGAAAACAAAACATCAAAAGCTTTCTTCCCTACCATCTTCTTAGCTTTGTCGCAAAAAACCATCTCAAACATTGCATTTTGAAGACCGGAAATCATTGAAGTGTGAGAAGCTTCAAAATTCGAAAGCTTTTTGGTGAAGGTGGCACTTTGTCACTCGAGCCTTTCCTATAACAATGTACGAGATGATGTCTCGACCTCGAGCTGATGCTGAAGAGCAAAATAAGATTTTGGTAGCTCCTTTAGTTTTTGTTGAAGGTCGGCGGTTTTTTGAGCCTCGGTTCCAGCATTATCCCTTGCCTCATGGAGGGATTGTTTAAGAAGCTCAATTCGTTGTTGTATAACAAGGTCGTGAGCTATTCTGTGCATTTTTTTTAACAATCTGATTTTCAGTACTTAGATAACAAATTAAATTTTATCGAAATAAGTTATTTGAGTTCTATTTTGGATAAATTTGTCTCAGGAAATATATTTTATTGAATTAAAGTTTACTCCGTAAAGAAATTTGATTTTGATAGTTTTAAATTAATTCCTTTTCATAAAATATATTACTTGCATAACTTCGGAACAAACATAAAATATTTATATATTGTAAATATTTTGTATATGATTGAAATAAATAAGAATGAGAATTTTATTTTCAAAAATGAAAATAAACGAACAAATAAATGGACCTAACCATGTTAATGTGAATTATTTTGTGGAAATAACCAATAATAATATTTTATATTTAAGGAGTTAATATGAAAATTTATATAATGAAATGAATTTGAAATTAGTTAAAACAGTAATTAATGATATCGAAATATATTTTATAAAATATATTGTAAATCAATTGGTTGAATAAATTTTTTTGGTAAATCTTAAAGTATTAAGATATCATAGGACATCGAAGAATTTTAGACGTAAAATAAAAGGGGTTTTTAGACTCAAAGAAAAAGTTGAAGAAAAAATTAGTTTTAAGGACAAGAAGTTTGCTTTTTAGGCTGAAAGACACTTTTTAGCGTAAATTACAGAATGATAGTTGTAACTATCATTTTCTGTTTGCACTAAAAAGTGGCCTTCAGACTAAAAAGCAAATTTATTGTCCCTGAGACTAAATTTTTTTGCAACTTCTTCCCTGTGTCTATTTTCCTGTAAAAAAATAAATATAGGAAAGTAAATTCAATTAAAGAAATAACTACATGCAAAATCCAAACACCCTTAGCAATTAAACGCTTCTCTCCCAATTTCATTTTAAATCCCTCACTCACTTCTCCTTTAGTCCTAATTCGTAAATCAAACAAAGAAAAAAATATTGATGAGGCTAACGGGATAAAGGGAAAGAAGGTGACACTCGTTAGATGCGAGATGGAGAGGCATGCAAGATGAGGAGTGTGATGGAGTGCGCTACAAGGTAGGCAGAGCAGCTAATGTAGTGTCGGATTTGACGATGAATGAAGGCACGACGATATGGAGGATGCGCGGATGGAGAAACTCAAGCTCGAGTTGGTTGTGTTGCACCCTAGGGTAGTGCTGTCGCGACGGGGGTTTGATGTTCGTACACGGCGAGGCTGAGGGAGGAGTTGGCGATGTTTGAGTGCTTGAGGCTGATGGTGATAGCAGAATTTAGGTGAGTGAAATCGACATTTTCCTTCTTTTTAATTCTTAAACACACCAACATTATATGTATATATATATATGAGGGTGGCTATTTGGCCACAAAATCTGACAAAAAATATATTTTAATCATTGGATCTCGATGTGTCTACCTAAGGGGTTGAATTCAGAGGGGAATCCAATGGTTTAGATTTGTTATATCATCAATGGTGTCACCAACTTGTGTCCCAATAGAATCTTTATATATGCATATATGTATGTATACTCGATATATGGTTATATGGCATGCTATGGTTCGAAAATTATTTTATTAAGTATGTCGAACTTACATATAATTCCATGAGAATAATAATAATAATATGCATACATATATGTGTAATATGTATGAAAATATCCTAACATAAAAGGATATTGAAATAAATATATGTGTGTATTTATGATGGTATATGTTTATGTTGATATTTTAATGCATGTTTGGAATTAATTTTATTCGAAATAATATCTATGTACACACTTATATATAAATGAAATTTAATCCTATTGGAATATTTTAAAATAACCAAATGAATTACTGGAATGCATGTTTGGATGATAAAATTAACTTACAAACTTTTGTTGAATGGATTGGTTCGATATTGGTGTAAATTGTACAATTAAAATTGTTATTGAATTGATTTGTTCGGAAAAAAAATTTATGTGTATATAAGGATAAAATTCGTTCAATTATATAATTATTTTCTACTAATATGAGATTTATCCAATAATAGTGTTGAATAATGATCATCAATTATATTAAGATAGGATAATATTATTTTCTCCTATCACTAAATTCAAGTGTTATACTTTCTTATAACACTTAATTCGATGTAAAAATGATATTTATCATTTGTTGTTTATGTCTTGCTATTTTATGATGTTTCCATATATAATTTGTATTTGATACAATATTTTTCTATATGGTATATATCGAAATAATTAAAGTGATTATTTTCAAATATCACTTAATTGTTACATATCAATATTAATAATATTGATATTTTTAACTATAATGAAATTCGAATTTACTTCCAACTAAATCTATTTGGGAATAGTAATATTAGATTTACAAATCTACTTTTAACAATTTCCACGTGTTTTAACAGGTATTTGAAGTTGAATTGGTTTGTCAAAAATGGAATTTTTTACAAATTAAGCATTCAAAAGTTATTTAATTTTATCTATAAATATATTTTAATTAAAAATATTGTTTAACTACAAATTTATTTTTAAATTTGAGTTAAAGCTTATTGTTTATTTCTATTTTAATACGAAGTAAGAATATGTTATTCCATGGTGAAATAATATATTTTTCTTATGTACGATATTATACAGAATCATATTTGGTTAAAAAGGAAACAAATATTTTTGTATAATAGTTAAAATTTCATATGAATTTTGATCAAAAATTGTTTGTTAACATATGTGAAGTTGTGAAAATAAGAATAAACAATATATATATATATACACACACACACACACGGGTGTTACGGCAAGCGCTTCTCACGTAAATCGTTTTTCTTATAAATTTTATATGTTTACATCAGTATTTTGAACTTGTAAAGAAAGTTTAATTTTAGATCCTAGTTTTAGCAGCGTTTGGAATTTGTAAAGCATGTTTAATTGTTAGATCCTACTTTTAGGGGTGTTTGAATTTGTAAAAGAAGTTTAATATTAGATCCTAATTTTAAATGATTAAGATTTGATAATATATAGAGGAGCGTTTTTGACAGTTCACGTTGATACCAAAAAAGTGTAACAACGAAGCTATTACAACTATTATTAAAGATATATATATATAATTAAACGGGTATGGTACATTTAATTTACATCAATTGTTTATAATTTTAAGCCCCAATACTATCAATTTTGTTTTGCTAATGGTATGGGACATTAGCATCTTATTATTTGTATTGAAGGGTTATTATAACCTTTTAAATAAAAGGTATTTGGTGCAAATTACAAAAGTAAAGCGGATTGTTATTTTTTCGCTAATGTCAGATTTAATAAACACACACAGCTTTGAATTCCTTAAAGCGATATTTTCATATATTACTAATTATGGATACTATATCAACGATATTTTCAAATATCGTTAACTTTGTGAAATATGAATGATATTATTATACATCATTTAATTTGAGATAATTAATATTGATATTCTCAAGTATTGTTAATTTTGAAATATTAAAATGATATTATCGAATATCATTTTATTTGAGATAATAAAAAATGTGATATTTTCATATACCACTTAAATAGGAAATTTAAAACGATATTTTCATATATCATTTAAGTTAAGAGATACTATGATATTTCCATTTATCATTTATGTTGAACTGACATTGTAAATTAATAATTTCTAATATCACTTAATCGATAGAATTTCTTATTGAATTCTTATAAAATAAATGACTATTGTAAGGGTAAACAAGAACTTTATACCAAATGAGCTAATTCCCCATCGTTAGTTAACTAATTCGGGATCGTGGCCTGAATTGACGATGACTAGCCCACATCATCATAGTCAACAACCTACTTCTAGGCTAGTGGTGTTTTCTAGCACCATATTTGATCCTTGTGAGTACATTGGGAAAGCATGGTGGGGGCATGATTCTTCTTTTTATATGTCCGGGATATTTCTACATCTCTTGATAGGGAGTCCGATGCATGCCATTTAAGGGGTAGCATACAGGTCGTGTGGAGAGTTCCAATTTTTTGAGATCTAAGATTAACTTATAATATTAAGGTTCAATCAAGGTTTTAAATCTCGGATTTCAGTCACGTTTCGTCTCGAAGATTTTAGAGAGTTGATCTTGTATCGGAAGAGATATTGGACGAGATGAATGCATCTCAGGCTCAGGCGTTCATATCATATTTACATCTTGGATCTCAAAGTTCACCTTAGGAATATCTCGAAGTATATATCATGTTTAAATTTGATTTGCTTTTACAACAATGTTTATTAATACTCATAATTTTTTTAACTTGCTTGATTTTCATATTATTATTGTTGTTGTTGTTATGACTTTTAAATTGACTTTGTCATTTAGTTTTGGGTTTCATCTCTAACCGATCCCAACTTGTTTGGAAATCATGGCTTAGTTGTTGTTGTTGTTGCTGCTTGATTTTCATATCACTCTTCTCATCAATAGCTCAAGAGAACATTCACACGACATATCAACCTACATATGCATACTATTCTAAACTACATTCCCTACATATACTAAAACTACATATTCACGAGACCGTGCATTCATTTGCCACATATTCATCAAACTGCATATTCATAAAACTATATTTTTAAAGCTACATATGCATAAAATTTGCATATTTATTTGCCGCGTATTCATAAAACTATATATTCATAAAACTGCATATTTATAAAATTGCAGATTCTAAAACTTCATTTACTACATATGCTAAAACTGTATTTGTTATAGTGCACAATTACATAGTTACTGCTTACTAATAATATTTAATACTACAACGAATATTTTATAAGTGCATAACTTAAGAAAATTAAGAATTTAAATAAACTTGAGAATACGAAAGTGTATTACTTGCATTAGCATTTTGTAGGAATAAAGGTTAAAAGAGAAAAATGAAAGTACATGAACTAACAAAGGTGAAGTCTGTAAATGAACTAGCAAAGATTAACTAGTTGTCAATAAAAACCCTTAAGCAGCCTAAGTAAATTTCAAGAAATAATCTAATAATAAATAAACTGAAATTAAAAGAACAATTTTCTCAGAATAAAAAAATTCTCAAAAAAGGCAACATCGGTCGAGATATTGCAAAATCGTATTGGCCGAGATATCGGCTGATATACTCAAAGCAAGATTTCCCTCTATTTTTGTAGTTGCGTTTCGTGGGGCAACTAAACCAAGATCTCAGTTGAGATTTCCGAGATTTGAAACGGTGGGTTCAATACACATTGAACATTAATATTATAAAATATTAAATAGCTCTCTTTCGGGAGCTACGATTAATTTATAGTATTAGTTTTCAATATACGTTGAACATTAATATTATAAAACATGAAATAGCTCTCTTTTTAGTTATCCTGCTATTTGACCCTTCGAATTCGTCTCATTGCCCTGACTATAATAATTATTTAAGTATTCTATATACTGATTTGTTCGAGGATTAATTTGTTAAATTATATGCATATACAATATCCACTTGTCAACATGGATTCTCTCACACACACGTGTGTGTGTATAACTTAACAATTTGTTCTACTTTATCGCTTTTGGACTTGAGATAACTCTGCAATGTGAATTATACTTGTCTTTTAATTCATTATTACATCTCATATGATATGTACTCTTATACATGTACGTTTATCATTAGATGCTTATAGTTTCTGTCACAATAGACTGCCTAGTCTGGCCTGCGTTTTATATTTATTAATAATTCTCGAGTCAGTCCGAGGATTTTAACAGGTTGGTTACTTATCTTAGCAGATTATGGATGCTTAGCAAGAGATCCTTTTTGATATACTTCTTGGCTTTTAGTATGTCTACCATTCATGATGAATTCTTTATTAGTCATGTACATTTTGTAAGCTAATGTATAGACCTATATATGACTTAGATTTTGTAATATAGACTTGTATTGTATGTCTTGTATTTAGCTAGCCCATTGGATTATATTTCTTGTATTATTATTTATGTATTGTTCATAGAAAAATCCATGTACTATTGTTTTGTGACGATACTAAATACGAATTTGGTAAGTCATATTTTATTATATTATGTTCAGTGTTTGTAACGACCCGCAAATTTCAGTCGTTTAATTTATTTAATTAATTGAATTTTGTGAAATTTTAAACAGTAAAATTTTGAAATATAAATTCGATATTTGGAATGCGTCTAATTAAACATAACAACTGGTAAATTTTCGTCCGAAAATATGAAAATTTATTTCGCGCGTAAATTTACTTCAATTTAATCAGTTAAAAATTGGTGATAATAAAATGTTTTCCAAACCTGAATATTTTTACATAGAAAATTTCTAAATCATCTTCTGAGTAAAACACCATTCTTCGTTTCGTCAAATTTGGACTTCTACTGCTCCGTTTATCTTAATTCTGGCAAAATAGCAACATTTCGGTACCGATTATCGACTTTTGATCGGATGGTCGTACCACTGACATCTGTATACCGTTTTGATCGTTTCGTCGCGCTGATCACCACGGTATATTTATTTTTGTATTTTGAGGTCCGGGGCACAACGGAAACAATCAAACTATATATTGTATCGGTACCGAATCCGTGACTTTTTATTTCTCTTTGCTTTGTTTAAACTGTATCTGTGGTATCCAAGCAACCATCAAATTGCTTTAATCTTCCAGCTTAATTCCAGGGTGACCATTTCCATCCCATACTATTTTTGAAAAAAATCAAACGTATGAATTGGTATACGTTGTATTCATTTGAACGGTTCTCTGGTTATCTATTATTTATTTTTTTTAGCCTGCATTTATAAAACGTTTCCTCTGCAGTTTTTTTCCCCTTCCAAACGTTATTCCCACTTTCTACCTTCTCTCAAAAATATACCACGTTTGGTCACCATTTAGAACCAACCCCAACCCCTTCGCCAGATCCACCGCAACCACCGTACCCGAGCCTACCCCAACCCTGTCTTCCTCCGCGCCAAGCACCACCCTCCGCCTCTCCCCAAACCGAGATTAAATGCCTCAGCCCGCCTGTGCCTCATCTCCACTTCGTGCCACACAGCCCACGACCGCCACCAGCCCACGACGTGCCAGTCCACCACCGCGCCATCTCCTTCGGCAGCCTCGGCCACACTCGCAACTACCTCTCCTCTCCGTTGCCTTGAACACCAGAGTAACCCGGACCTCGCAGCCACCTTTCACCTACCCTCCGCGTCCACTTGCTGCCAAGGAATCATCCCACATCTGCACCTTCGCTTCCATGCTGCTTTGTACGTTGGAATATGGTAATCTATATGTAAATGTTATATATAAATCAATATATGAATATACATAGGCTGGGTTGTACTTTACATTAGATTTAAAATCTTAAGGCTATAACTAGTGTATGTAATAGAGCATATAAGTTCATATATATTTGTACCTCAGTTGCTTTTATCCCAAGTACTATAAGTTATACAGTTTATGAAGTATTATATGTTCTGTGTATATACAAGTCAGTTTGGAGATATATACATTTGTATATATGAGTTTATAAGGTTTGGTTGTAGATTTCCTGTATAGAATATATACATATGTATGGTATATTTTTCTAAAAATTTTAGTACAGCAACTGCTGTACAAAGGCACTAGTCACTAGATGTATATTTTCCAATCTAGAGGCCACTTTGGTTCTTTGTTTTATATTTTATCTTATATGCATTTCTTATATGGTCTGCATACGTGATTTGTTAGCTTATATATAAATATATATGAGAGTATATTATGTCAGTATAAGAAGTGTTATTTATTTTATTATAAAGTTGTTTACATTTGTATGTGTTTATATATGAAATCTATTAGGTCTATAATATATGTTTATACAGTTTTTTTAGAAGTAGATATAATAATACAGTAAGTTGGTACTCTTTTATAATCATTATATGGGTTTACGTCTGTTACAGAATATACTGTTTTATAGTCGAGTTGTGATGTAAGTTTGTATATAAATTTATTGTTTTGGTACAGCTATTTTAAGTATTTTATATATATTTGGTTTGTTTATTTAAGTTTTAAAATATCATCTCACTTTATATTTTAAGCGTCGGTGTGCATGTGTTTGTAGGATTTGAACGCATATTTTACTGGTCTTACGTATATGTGTTTATATATGTAAATTTTATATAAGCTATTTGCAAATGGCTGTTCTTATACATATAGACAAGTATACTTGGGTTTTGGGTTTAATATAATATATATCTTTGATTTTAAAACTTGATTTTTATCTATATACAGTTCATATATGATGCATTTTGGGATATATTTTCTCGCATATACGCTACAGATTTATATATAGTTTTTATGTAAGTTAGGTGTTGGTCGGTATAGATGTATATAGGTTCATAATAGCATTGATTTGGAAATAAGTATATATATGTATTATTTTAAATTATATGGTTGATCTTTTTAATTATATATATATTTGATTGGGAAAAAAAATATACGTATTGATTTCAGAGAAATAATATTAATATATTTTGTTTCAGTTAGATGATTCTGATTTATTTCACCAATTCCTTGTTATCAGCTTTATCCATCGAATTCATGCCAACCTTACTTTGCTTTGGAATCGTATTTGGATTCGTAACTCAATTTCAGTGTCTATTCTCTCTAGCCTCGAAAGGTGAGAAATCACTCACGATTAATGTTCTTATATTTATTAAGTTTGATTTCAATTGAAATGTCAATTGAAATATGCTAATGTTAGTTATTTAGATTTTTTTATATGTCATTATCTGTATCTGTTCACCTGTGACATCTGACACCATTATCTGTTATTCATATTGTTGATATATGCCTGTTACTGTTGTTATTTTATCTGTTATCACTCTGCAAGTTCCCTGTTAGTATAGAATCACTATGGGTTAAAATGATAAACCCAAGCGATTTTCATTGAATTGAATTTGGGATTTCGGGTTGAAAGATATATACCCGAATATGTTTTAAATTGCGGATTGAAATGATAAATATCCGTATCACTTGACCATAGGATAGAAAATTATATACAGGCACCGTTGGTCTATATATAAACGTTTTGAAAATGATTTCTATGGGTTTGAAAAGAAATATATGGTTTTGATTAATATTGATTTTAAAAGATTTATTAAAAGTTGATTTAATTAAGTTGATAAATAATATGTTTAAGTATTTTATTCAATATCTATAATTTCAAATATAGAATTTATAATGATTTGAAATTGATTGAAATTATATTTATTTAAGAATTATACTTAAATAAGTTTGATTTGAAATATATTATTTAAAGAAGTGATTTACAACTTGAAATTTGAAAGGTGACTTAAATGGATATTTCAAACGTATAAATATTTGAATGAGATATTTTGGTTATATAAATTTTAAATTTGAAATTGTATTCAAATATTATGGAAAGGTTAAGTTAATATTTCAAACTAAATAATTGTAAAGAGAATTTGATATGTATATAAATTTATCGAATTTAGTTTTGAAATGTTGTATATCTAAAGCTTTGAAATATATTAAAATTGAAATGGCTTATTTTATGGTTCAGATATGTATTTGAAATCGATAAATTGAAATGGTTTATTTAGAAGCTAAATCGAGTTGAAACAGATGATTTGTGATTTGATAAAATTAAATTTTTGGAATTCGAGTTAATTTGAATCGATTTGTGAAATTTGAGGAAAACTAATTTATTTTATAACGAAATTTTAATGTCTAAACTGTTAAAAAGGAAAGTGTTATGATTTTTGAAAACATTAAAATTTTGGAGAGTAATATGATTTTGAAAATGGATATTTGAAGTGAAATGATATCGTATTAAATTGGGTTTTGAAATGATAATGATTTTGGTTTGAAGTATAAACTAATTTGAAACGACCACGGTGTTATAATAACGATTGGTTGGCAAAGAGACCGGGATCGGATATGGACATACTCTCTGTCGATACCGAAAACCACTTTGACAACCGTGTACGCGGTGGAGATTCCAGAATGAAGTAGGTTGGTGGCGACGTTCTTAAGGTATGTTACGTGGACCCAACTCCCGTGAGTTGGCAATAAGGTGGCTAAAACAGGAGCGATCTCGGACCAGTGAGGTAGCACCTCTTCTCGGACGCATTTCTTCGATATTATACTCTTACTTGTGATTTGACTAGATGGCCATCCTCCGATTTGGGAATGTTGTTCGAGGTGGAACGGTAGTGGCTGCTATGCGTATCCATCAGTCCGTGTGCGTAATTGGTATATCTACCCTGGCATTGCCTAGTTGTGCCGTGTCACCTACCATATCGAGCTTTACTACGATTATGATTTTAAGATCCGACCGCGTTAAGGTTCTCCATCCCCTTAACGCTATTTTCCGATATGATTATACTTTACTTATTTAGACACTATTATAATAGCGAATATTACTACATAGTAAATAGTTTAACGGATCCTTAGAGGATGGTTATCCCAAACATCCTTTAAGTTACTTGTATTTCAGTTGATATTTCACTTGAGTTGGATTTATTAATATAAGAATGTTAATCCCGACTCGAGTGTTTTGTGTTTTGCTTTACGCTCGGGTCAGACTGAGTGATACAGCATTGGAGACTCACCTTTGGGGTTGGAGCTTCGCTTGGAGATCCAGCTATCTATCGATCCTGCTTTCAGTTATTCCGTCGATCCAGTGATGTATTCAGATCTGGTATTTGATTATTGTATTGAGGCATCTATTGTATTCGAGACCTCTGTTGTATCTTGTTTAACTCTGTTATATATATATAGTAGCTTCATGAACTACTATCCTTTGTTTCCGCTGCAGTATTGTTATATTACTCGGTGTCTGTGATCTGAATTTTTTTTATTTACTGTATATACTGAGTTTTGCCAAATTTTATTTACAACGCAGTATTTTGAGCAATTCAACTCCGGCATGAGTGTCTACCTATACACTTATAATGGATGCGAATGGTCCAAAATACTGGGTCGTTACATGTGGTATCAGAGCTCTGGTTTTAGGCAAAACTCAGCATATGTAGTAAATTCAATTACAGAATCACTTTCGTTCGAGCTTGAATTCCTTCATCTTTGACTCAGTCCCTTTGAATTTTGGAATGTTCACTTCGGTTCCAAAGTCCATTCGTGTCTCCCATATTCGTGTCTTTTGATTCTGGAGTATCCCATAACTTCACTTCGAGTGATCTCTATAACAAATCGGCGGTCTCGCCGATATCTGAATAATTGATAAAAGAGTGAAACTCCTTTACAACAGCATTGATTCACCGGAGATTTCTGTATCCTTGGTTTATGATGCTGCTATCTTATGCTATACCCGAATTCTATCTCTGGTAATCGAATGTCGATTTGCTTCAGCATTCTACATCGATCTTATCTATGAAGTCACGGTTGACCCGGTTAAGGTTGCCCGTGATTTATACAACTTTATCTATCTTTCTGTTTGAAATGCAATCATCTAACCTTCGTTTGAGCCTACCTATTCTAGTTTGAATTCTTTGTTTAGGATCCCTTTATATTTGAATCTCTATTTTGCTTTGAAATTCATCTTTGAATCATCGTGTGAGGGAGTGTATTGGTATTTGTATATAAATAATAAAATGTTTTGTATATTGTGTTGTTTGAGTTGTTGATGTTGGTTTGGATTTTCGATCGATTCGTCTGATCAACGCTATCGATAGGGTTTCCAAAACACTTGAATAGAGCAAACTGACACAATATAAATTTTAAAATTTGATAAATGAAATAAATTTGTATGATTATATTTTAAATATATGAAAAAATTTCTGGAATTAAAAGTTAAATAATTTGGTTGTTGAAAATGATAATATTTGATTTCATTTTATTGTTTTGTAAGTCAGTGACTATTGCAAAATGACTATTGGTTATAAATTTATTTGGAATTGAAATGAATTTAAATTGAGGATTTAAGAATTTAATTTCTGGTGATTTCAAACTTTGTTTTAAAGTCCTAAAATGTATATTATTTAAAGTATTTTCGAATAAAATGGTTTTCGAAGAATTTTAAATGTTTAAATTAGTGCTCTTCTCTTTGTCGCTGGAAAATAATTTCGGTGATGACGGCCGCATCATCGACATTCATTTTCGAGTCTCGAAGAGGAGAAACCATTCTGTAACTTTGCTACGGTTTGTTTTGAAAAAAAAAAAAAAATTTCGATTTGAATTTCTTCAGGATAATTTGTATACATATATATACAGGTATCAGATTTTGAAAAATATAATTTGATTTGATATAAAAATATTATATATATCTCTAAATTGTTTGAAGTAAATCGGAGATTTAAATTCTTAAATTTTAGATTTAAGATGATTTCAATTATAAACTAAAGTCAAAATTCTTGGATAAATAGTTAACTGGGAATAACTGTATAATACTCAATTACATCTCAACATAACTTACCTAAAATTTTCAGAAGTTAAAAATGTAATTGGATAATATACAATATAAAATGACTTTATAAGGAAAGATTTGAGTGTTATAATAAATGTTATACACTTAAATTTTATTATAAAGATGTTAATAGAGATAAGCAGAATAATAAGTTAATTAAATAATAGATGAGACAAATAAATTGTTTTGAAGGAACTAATAAATTGAAATTTGATTAAAGTATGGAAATACCTTGAATTTAAAAATCAATTATTAATATAAATTGATTTAAACTAAAATATATGGTTTAAATTAATTTATATGGTTTAAATATATGTGATAGGACATATTAAGTGGAATGAACTTAATAATGATTTGGAATAAAAGAATTAAATTTGTTGAATAAAACATGAGTATAATAAATGATTAGACAAATTGATGGTTTAGAAATTGTTAATTGAGGATGACTAGACATAAGATAATGAATTCAGAATAGATAGATTGATTTAACTTAAGTGAACTCAAATGAATTAAACCAAATTGTTAAATATTAATTAGTTTAATTTGAAATTCATACGGTTAATTTAATTGTTTATTTGTATTTCAATCTAATTTCTTTCTGGTTGTTTCTATTCTCCTACCTTCTTCCTTTTCGGGGACGAAAAGTTTTGAGTGGGGGAGAGTGTAACGACCCGCAAATTTCAGTCGTTTAATTTATTTAATTAATTGAATTTTGTGAAATTTTAAACAGTAAAATTTTGAAATATAAATTCGATATTTGGAATGCGTCTAATTAAACATAACAACTGGTAAATTTTCGTCCGAAAATATGAAAATTTATTTCGCGCGTAAATTTACTTCAATTTAATCAGTTAAAAATTGGTGATAATAAAATGTTTTCCAAACCTGAATATTTTTACATAGAAAATTTCTAAATCATCTTCTGAGTAAAACACCATTCTTCGTTTCGTCAAATTTGGACTTCTACTGCTCCGTTTATCTTAATTCTGGCAAAATAGCAACATTTCGGTACCGATTATCGACTTTTGATCGGATGGTCGTACCACTGACATCTGTATACCGTTTTGATCGTTTCGTCGCGCTGATCACCACGGTATATTTATTTTTGTATTTTGAGGTCCGGGGCACAACGGAAACAATCAAACTATATATTGTATCGGTACCGAATCCGTGACTTTTTATTTCTCTTTGCGTTGTTTAAACTGTATCCGTGGTATCCAAGCAACCATCAAATTGCTTTAATCTTCCAGCTTAATTCCAGGGTGACCATTTCCATCCCATACTATTTCTGAAAAAAATCAAACGTATGAATTGGTATACGTTGTATTCATTTGAACGGTTCTCTGGTTATCTATTATTTATTTTTTTTAGCCTGCATTTATAAAACCTTTCCTCTGCAGTTTTTTTCCCCTTCCAAACGTTATTCCCACTTTCTACCTTCTCTCAAAAATATACCACGTTTGGTCACCATTTAGAACCAACCCCAACCCCTTCGCCAGATCCACCGCAACCACCGTACCCGAGCCTTACCCAACCCTGTCTTCCTCCGCGCCAAGCACCACCCTCCGCCTCTCCCCAAACCGAGATTAAATGCCTCAGCCCGCCTGTGCCTCATCTCCACTTCGTGCCACACAGCCCACGACCGCCACCAGCCCACGACGTGCCAGTCCACCACCGCGCCATCTCCTTCGGCAGCCTCGGCCACACTCGCAACTACCTCTCCTCTCCGTTGCCTTGAACACCAGAGTAACCCGGACCTCGCAGCCACCTTTCACCTACCCTCCGCGTCCACTTGCTGCCAAGGAATCATCCCACATCTGCACCTTCGCTTCCATGCTGCTTTGTACGTTGGAATATGGTAATCTATATGTAAATGTTATATATAAATCAATATATGAATATACATAGGCTGGGTTGTACTTTACATTAGATTTAAAATCTTAAGGCTATAACTAGTGTATGTAATAGAGCATATAAGTTCATATATATTTGTACCTCAGTTGCTTTTATCCCAAGTACTATAAGTTATACAGTTTATGAAGTATTATATGTTCTGTGTATATACAAGTCAGTTTGGAGATATATACATTTGTATATATGAGTTTATAAGGTTTGGTTGTAGATTTCCTGTATAGAATATATACATATGTATGGTATAATTTTCTAAAAATTTTAGTACAGCAACTGCTGTACAAAGGCACTAGTCACTAGATGTATATTTTCCAATCTAGAGGCCACTTTGGTTCTTTGTTTTATATTTTATCTTATATGCATTTCTTATATGGTCTGCATACGTGATTTGTTAGCTTATATATAAATATATATGAGAGTATATTATGTCAGTATAAGAAGTGTTATTTATTTTATTATAAAGTTGTTTACATTTGTATGTGTTTATATATGAAATCTATTAGGTCTATAATATATGTTTATACAGTTTTTTTAGAAGTAGATATAATAATACAGTAAGTTGGTACTCTTTTATAATCATTATATGGGTTTACGTCTGTTACAGAATATACTGTTTTATAGTCGAGTTGTGATGTAAGTTTGTATATAAATTTATTGTTTTGGTACAGCTATTTTAAGTATTTTATATATATTTGGTTTGTTTATTTAAGTTTTAAAATATCATCTCACTTTATATTTTAAGCGTCGGTGTGCATGTGTTTGTAGGATTTGAACGCATATTTTACTGGTCTTACGTATATGTGTTTATATATGTGAATTTTATATAAGCTATTTGCAAATGGCTGTTCTTATACATATAGACAAGTATACTTGGGTTTTGGGTTTAATATAATATATATCTTTGATTTTAAAACTTGATTTTTATCTATATACAGTTCATATATAATGCATTTTGGGATATATTTTCTCGCATATACGCTACAGATTTATATATAGTTTTTATGTAAGTTAGGTGTTGGTCGGTATAGATGTATATAGGTTCATAATAGCATTGATTTGGAAATAAGTATATATATGTATTATTTTAAATTATATGGTTGATCTTTTTAATTATATATATATTTGATTGGGAAAAAAAAATATACGTATTGATTTCAGAGAAATAATATTAATATATTTTGTTTCAGTTAGATGATTCTGATTTATTTCACCAATTCCTTGTTATCAGCTTTATCCATCGAATTCATGCCAACCTTACTTTGCTTTGGAATCGTATTTGGATTCGTAACTCAATTTCAGTGTCTATTCTCTCTAGCCTCGAAAGGTGAGAAATCACTCACGATTAATGTTCTTATATTTATTAAGTTTGATTTCAATTGAAATGTCAATTGGAATATGCTGATGTTAGTTATTTAGATTTTTTTATATGTCATTATCTGTATCTGTTCACCTGTGACATCTGACACCATTATCTGTTATTCATATTGTTGATATATGCCTGTTACTGTTGTTATTTTATCTGTTATCACTCTGCAAGTTCCCTGTTAGTATAGAATCACTATGGGTTGAAATGATAAACCCAAGCGATTTTCATTGAATTGAATTTGGGATTTCGGGTTGAAAGATATATACCCGAATATGTTTTAAATTGCGGATTGAAATGATAAATATCCGTATCACTTGACCATAGGATAGAAAATTATATACAGGCACCGTTGGTCTATATATAAACGTTTTGAAAATGATTTCTATGGGTTTGAAAAGAAATATATGGTTTTGATTAATATTGATTTTAAAAGATTTATTAAAAGTTGATTTAATTAAGTTGATAAATAATATGTTTAAGTATTTTATTCAATATCTATAATTTCAAATATAGAATTTATAATGATTTGAAATTGATTGAAATTATATTTATTTAAGAATTATACTTAAATAAGTTTGATTTGAAATATATTATTTAAAGAAGTGATTTACAACTTGAAATTTGAAAGGTGACTTAAATGGATATTTCAAACGTATAAATATTTGAATGAGATATTTTGGTTATATAAATTTTAAATTTGAAATTGTATTCAAATATTATGGAAAGGTTAAGTTAATATTTCAAACTAAATAATTGTAAAGAGAATTTGATATGTATATAAATTTATCGAATTTAGTTTTGAAATGTTGTATATCTAAAGCTTTGAAATATATTAAAATTGAAATGGCTTATTTTATGGTTCAGATATGTATTTGAAATCGATAAATTGAAATGGTTTATTTAGAAGCTAAATCGAGTTGAAACAGATGATTTGTGATTTGATAAAATTAAATTTTTGGAATTCGAGTTAATTTGAATCGATTTGTGAAATTTGAGGAAAACTAATTTATTTTATAACGAAATTTTAATGTCTAAACTGTTAAAAAGGAAAGTGTTATGATTTTTGAAAACATTAAAATTTTGGAGAGTAATATGATTTTGAAAATGGATATTTGAAGTGAAATGATATCGTATTAAATTGGGTTTTGAAATGATAATGATTTTGGTTTGAAGTATAAACTAATTTGAAACGACCACGGTGTTATAATAACGATTGGTTGGCAAAGAGACCGGGATCGGATATGGACATACTCTCTGTCGATACCGAAAACCACTTTGACAACCGTGTACGCGGTGGAGATTCCAGAATGAAGTAGGTTGGTGGCGACGTTCTTAAGGTATGTTACGTGGACCCAACTCCCGTGAGTTGGCAATAAGGTGGCTAAAACATGAGCGATCTCGGACCAGTGAGGTAGCACCTCTTCTCGGACGCATTTCTTCGATATTATACTCTTACTTGTGATTTGACTAGATGGCCATCCTCCGATTTGGGAATGTTGTTCGAGGTGGAACGGTAGTGGCTGCTATGCGTATCCATCAGTCCGTGTGCGTAATTGGTATATCTACCCTGGCATTGCCTAGTTGTGCCGTGTCACCTACCATATCGAGCTTTACTACGATTATGATTTTAAGATCCGACCGCGTTAAGGTTCTCCATCCCCTTAACGCTATTTTCCGATATGATTATACTTTACTTATTTAGACACTATTATAATAGCGAATATTACTACATAGTAAATAGTTTAACGGATCCTTAGAGGATGGTTATCTCAAACATCCTTTAAGTTACTTGTATTTCAGTTGATATTTCACTTGAGTTGGATTTATTAATATAAGAATGTTAATCCTGACTCGAGTGTTTTGTGTTTTGCTTTACGCTCGGGTCAGACTGAGTGATACAGCATTGGAGACTCACCTTTGGGGTTGGAGCTTCGCTTGGAGATCCAGCTATCTATCGATCCTGCTTTCAGTTATTCCGTCGATCCAGTGATGTATTCAGATCTGGTATTTGATTATTGTATTGAGGCATCTATTGTATTCGAGACCTCTGTTGCATCTTGTTTAACTCTGTTATATATATATAGTAGCTTCATGAACTACTATCCTTTGTTTCCGCTGCAGTATTGTTATATTACTCGGTGTCTGTGATCTGAATTTTTTTTATTTACTGTATATACTGAGTTTTGCCAAATTTTATTTACAACGCAGTATTTTGAGCAATTCAACTCCGGCATGAGTGTCTACCTATACACTTATAATGGATGCGAATGGTCCAAAATACTGGGTCGTTACAGTGTTAGTCCAAGATAATAGATACATTGAATCGCTCACCGATTGTCTTATGCTATGTGCTTTTAGACAATTTTTACTCTTCATTAGCCTGAGTATAAGGCCAAGTGTTGCATTTTGCTAAGTATTACACGCACGCACGCACACATGTATGTAATTTAATAGAAGATTAACCTTGGCAGAGACTTCCAAGTTCCAAGAGGCTAAAGATTGAATATTGTTTATTAATGAAGGCGGTGTATTTTTCATAAAACTTAAGGTGACCATGGGAGATATATTTTCCGTGCCATAAGTAAATAACTCATACTACACGTAGGAATGGCAATGGGGCGGGTTGGGGCGGGTTTTTAGTGCCCCGTACCCGTCCCGGATTTTTTAGACCTCGCCCCAGACCTGCCCCGTAGACCCGGTGCGGATCTGGAATTTTACCCCATACCCGGAACCCGTACGGGTCAGGGAGACCCGACCCGCCCCAAGACCCGATGAGTCTTTATATATTGATTCAAAATTGTGTACCAACGTACATATATTTGTTTGGTTATACTTGTTATCACCAAATAATACATGAAATACAAAAAACAATGTGTCTAAGGGAATTTAATAAAAATGATGTCTACAATAACAATTCAGAAAATATATACATATGTTATTGTATAATTATCAATGGCGCAACTTAATACTCTAATTTTTTATATAGATTATTGATTGGAACATTTTAATATCCATGCTAGAATCACTTATATCTAAGAAAATTAATAAATCATTATAGTAATAAAGCAGTTTCATGAGATGTTAGTAGTGCGGGTCGGGTTGGGACGGGTCAGCCGAGCCCCGACCCGACCCTAGACCCGGAGCACTTAAGAACGGGTCACGGGTCTACCCGACCCAATGACCCAATGGGGCGGGTCTGGATGGGCCAAAACAGGGGTGGGTCGACCGGGTTTGGACCCTAGACCCGCCCCATTGCCATCCCTAACTACACGGTAATATTTAAGAAAGAGAAATGCACCTCCAGCTTTATTATAGCGCCTGAAGGTGTAGGAGCGGCTGGAGTGATTTTGGTAGAAACCACTAGCAGAGATAAATTAAAAAGGTAGAAGGGGAGATCTAGATATAAGCCTCCTTCTGCGGTTGAGTTCTTGGATGCTTATTGTTTTTGGATTTACCCCAAGTAAGAGTTTCAATACCAACGTGTTTAGCCGAAGTTGTTGTAGCTTCGAATATTTTGGGAACTTCGGGGGTTGAATCCTAAAATTAGTCATTTCCTTTTAATTTTGTTGACAATAAGGCAGCCTATAGAAACATCCATTGTTAAAACACAATAAAAGTAAGTCGGATAAAAATAAAAAATAATTCGGTGCAAGTATTATAAAATGATAAAAGCAAAATTTAAAACTAAATAATTATGAGAACCATGTAAATCCTAACGATAACTATATGGAGCATAAGTTCGAGGTATACCCTCGGGGCAGGAATTGACAAAGTTTCTGTATGTATGAGGTCTGGAACCTCTTCCTCGTTGATAATTTTCTATTTTTACTTCCATTTCCTCTACAGCTCTGTAGCGACTGTGCTCCCTTCGGGAACAAAATGCTTTTTTGGCCTTCGAAGAAAGAGGATTTTAATGTAAGAAGCCGAACCAAGGGAGAGATTAACTCCAAGTCACAAAGATTCTCGGTGGTGAGAAGAAACCATGTTAGCTATCAACCAATGATAGTTTAAGAACGGTGTTAAGACAAGGGTCATAGGTATCATGACACTTTAGTTCTCGGGTTTATATATAATAAAAGTAAATAAGAAAATTAATATGAACACTTTGAAATCTAACTTAATGTGAACTTTGAACTGGCATGGTTAAAGGTGGTATGCATCCAAGAATCGGTATTTCAAACATAGAAGGACATGCGGATAGTGACTTTACTTATTGGGTTGGCAAGTTGTTTTTTCATGTGGATTTGGAGAAAGTAGGTGGGGGTGGCTTTCATCAACAGAGTCCAGGTCATTCAGGTTGCAGAGATAGTTGATCTCGTCGATGGAAATATCAAAATAACCGAGGTTCTTATATAAAATAACGAGGGCGCTCTTGAGTATAGTTCCCGAGTCTGAAGGTGTGGCACAATGAAAAAGGATGCCTAGGTCTAGTAACAGACCTAGGTTCGAATCCTGTCTTGCACACACATCGCAAAAAATAGAATTTGGGGGTTATAGGTACCGAGTTGAAGCGGACTGACACAACTTGATTCCCCTCAAGAGTTTATCAGTCCACCGGGTTCTCCGGAGTAAAGATTAAAAAAATAACGAGGGCACTCAAACTATTATATGAAACTAGAGAAAGTTAGAAAGGGTTAATATTGTAGTAATGACATAGGTCAATGAAGAATGGGTGTAGTGGTAGAAAAGCTCCGATTTGCAAATGCTTGACGCTTCATATAAAGCCCTATGGTTGGCTAAATCAGGCGGCGAAGGATCTCGAAGTAATTAACTCAACCTTTTATATACGAGGTGGTTGACGATATCGTTTAATTCATCCTCAAGGTTAAGCGTTGAATGTTCCATGGTCATTTCCTGATAACTTAAAATACAGTGAGTTAACCACGTATGCTAAGACAAGACCGAAACCCATAAACTAAATTGGACGTATTAGTAATCAAAGCTCATAAATTGTTTTATAAAACCATTTAATTTAAACATGTTTTTGTATGAAGGAAACGGATTCAAAGATCAAAGTAGATTATTTTTAATCGAGTTTAAAATTGGAACAAAATATTTTCAAGAAAACAAAATTGTAATTTTTATTAAAACAATGAACAGTATATACATAAAAATTTTAAAGTAGCTCAAACCCATGAAGATAAAATTTAGCTTGATGTCAAAATGCATAAATAAACAAAAATGGGTACCAAAATAGCAAATAAGCAATGATTAATATAATAATGAGTGAAAACGTACTTACTAGCTTACGATTGAAAGATCGTGAAAATAACGAGGTTTTGAATTTTTGAGAACTCGGGACCTTATAATGGCCATTTGCAGTTTTCATAAAAGCGAGGAAGTAGAGAGAAAGCAGTGATGTATTAAAGCGACGGATAAGCTAAACCATAGATCAAAGATTAAAATCCTACCATTAAAAAGTAATGATGAGAAAAAAAACATGTTTTTATGTTAATCAAACCTTTTGTACAAGAAAAGGGAAAGCCACATTGAAAAATTAACTAGTGGTTAGTAAATCCATCCGGTATATATAATTATATACAACCATTGGCAAAAGCTGAAACATCTTCAGCAAAAATTCACTTTGCCCTCAAGCAGAGTAAATTTGGATAGGGGACATGTGTTACACCTTATTTTACCAAGGGTATATTTTGTCCTTTTGGTATTCAAAACAATAGAAGTAAAATATTTCTTAGCCCTATAACAAGCTAAAAGAAGTGTTTTATTCTTGTTGCCGAGATGCCAAAGGAATACACATACTAAGATATGCATATGATTATGTATGATAATTGTTACAAAAACACTGAAATGAGCATTGGCCGAAGGGTGTAAATAGCAAAATGATATTGTTCATTTTCTCTACTTTAAGTTGCACTAGGGTACAAACACCTAGAGTGTAAGGCCATATTTAATAAAGCTTTATTTATCGAAAGTCACAGATACTTGGCCAAATATCAAAGAAATATCAACCTAAAAAAGTGTGTTTTAGATGCATGTGGCAACAATATTTTGATACCAGAAAATCTTCACCGTCCAAATAGATATAGGCATAAACATATTATACATCATTAATCTACATGCACAAGAGCAAATATGTTGGATTAATGTCAGATATCAGCAATCCAATGGCGAGCTTTGATCTGGTGTGCCACATCATCAGTTCACACTCATTTCAATCTATAAATAGGCGTTGATCCCACAGTAATTATCAAGCAACAAATCAGATAAAATACGAATCAAATATACTTTTCTAGATCAAAGCTCTTGTAAAACCTCATTAATAGCTTCTCACCTCGGTTTATAATCTTCGGAAATAACCTTAAAGAAGAAACATACCAAAGTGAATGTGGAGGTTGCTCCCAAGCCATTATAAACTCTATTTTATTTTATTTTTTGAAACTTGGTACTTAATAGAGGGTGGTAACATATTGGTACCACATGTCTTAGGTAATATACACATACTACAAGTCTAAATATGTTCAATGTTCGAATCACACTATGCAAGGTTCGA
Source organism: Allium fistulosum (assembly GCA_030737815.1). Taxonomy (NCBI): domain Eukaryota; kingdom Viridiplantae; phylum Streptophyta; class Magnoliopsida; order Asparagales; family Amaryllidaceae; genus Allium; species Allium fistulosum. Next base: position 1,258,901,728 of record CM060904.1, read on the forward strand.
GTTCGTGCACTTAGAACCTCTGTCTGAGCGTCTTACCATTGGGACGTGGTCTTGAACCAGGGCCGGCCCTGAAGGTTTAGAGGCCCGAGGCGAAAACATTGTTGAGTCCAATAGTAAAAACCTATGCAAATTTTGGTAAAAACAAAATTTTAATTTTGGGGCCCCTAAACTGTGTAATACAAGACTCGTCTTGGGTCACATAATTGAAAATTGCTATCTCCCCCCCCCCCCCCCCGAGCTATACAAACTTATAGTTAAGAATAAAAAGATTACTATATATAAATATAAAATTAAAAATTTGAAGCCCACGAAAATCGGGGACCCTAGGCGATTGCCTAGGTGGCCTAAGGCCAAGGCCGGGCCAGGCTTGACTTAAACTCTAATGTTTTCTTTACTATTTAAGCATTTACTCTACTTTCCATAAGTTACTATTGTTTCAACACTCAACTCCTTCGATGTTAATCAAAAACTGGAAGATCTCTCGCTGAGGTCTAGCTTTCGGTTGTTGGTTGTTACTGTAGCGAAAACTATACCAACAAGAGTAATACCCATCCTCTTTTCATTCTTCCTCTCTTACTTCTTCTTCTCCGAAAAAAAAATCAATAATATTTTCACTAACATGATCTTCGTAATTTTATTTCTTCTAACATGTTCGTGAAGTCTAGAGAAGGGCCATGACCACCGCTTGCCCTTCCTCTAACTCCATCCCTGATCTATAATTGTTTGTGAAAATAAAATAGACTTAGTTCATTAACACATACAATGATAACAATATATTGAAAATCATTTCTCAAATAACCTCCATATGTTAATATCTGTATAATCTTGGCATCTTTCGAAGGCAAACTTTCATGCCTCAAACATAAGGATTCATAGCATATAAATTTATAGTATATATTTTGCTGGTTGAAACTCGAGAAATGCAACATAAAATTGATGAAATTCAAGCATAGCATATACGGATTAAAAATTGGATCCATACCTTTGTTTAATTGTTCAAGGTACCATGTAAGTAGCTCTTCACCACAAACAGCTCCTTCAGACATTGGTGTCACGTTCCCATCTTCTCCAATGCTTTCGATCTTTCCCCGCACTATAAATACCATTTTATCAACTGGTCCACCTTTGTAGAGTACATCATTTCCTTGTATGTATAATGTTTGCCTTAGCTTTTCAAAGATGGCATCTAACATGGGTTCATCCATCAGTGCAAAAATCCGTACCTAAAAGTTGGGATGTTATACAGTTACAAACAAAAACATTGTACCAATTTAGTTCATCCTAAAATGAAAGAACATTTTGACTTCCAAACTACGCCAGTTTTACATTGGATGCTCACAATTTAAAGTTTTTATTTCTACGCGCTCATGCACTAATGTACGAACAAAATCAGAAAATGACTGCCTCAAGGAGTAAAAAAGTGATTGCAACGCCGAGGTATAGCATAGACTATTAATAAAAATATAAATGTTTTTACCAAGATGTATACTAACGAGCAAAGCTCAGTACCCTGGGACCCTGGATTTAGAATAGAGGACAAAGTTACACAGTCTAATAGCAATCAAATGCTATCAATGCCAAAACTGAAGTGATGTTGCACATGTAATCTATAGTGCATGCTTCTAAAAAGACAACAAAGACATACTTTCTTGAGAAATTGGAAAAAATGCCGGCGTATATCTCTTTGGAGATCTTCTGGTAAATTCTTTAACAATTGTTCTTCATCTGTACCTTGAGAAGCAGACCATTTAAACCTTTCTGCTTGCCTTACTTTTCTACAGCAAATGCAAGTTAACAAAGAATGAGATTAGTTAAACTAAGTAGTAGAGAATCAAAAAATTATGCGTTCATGGAAAGAAAATACATGATTACAATGACATGCCAACGAGATAGGAATAGTTGGTTCTTCTATAATGGAAGATAAAACATGTAAACTAACCTCCTTAATTCTTCTGGTAGACGTCTATGTCTCATCCACTTTTCAACATCTCGCCTCCTTAGTTGCATATCCAATCGCCTTACGAGAACAAAATTAAAATGAATAAATAAAAGTATACAGAATTAAGCGATGCACTTTTTGTGCTAATATAGTTATTTTAATTCATATCACATGTTTCAAACTATAAGAGCAAACATTTCCACGATGAATCAAGGAGCAACATATACGAGTAGAAAGAGATAGCTTAACTATGCTCATATTATTGCCAATCATATTCAATGAAATTTCAAGACATCTAATACTGATATCATTTTTATATAATTTTAATATGCTATCCATCGGTTTTGAAGAGAATTTACAACACATTGCCTCAGATATAACATTCATGATGTTTACATTATTTTATACAATACCTGTATTCATATCTTAATAACTTCAAAATATAACCACAATGCCTTGACTTTATCAACGCATTAATTGCTATACCAAATCTGAGCCACCAACAAAGAATAGTAAATACATTTATTAGTCCATACATACAGTTCTTTTGAGTGCAAAAGGTATGTCTTGACAAACCCAGCCAACTATTAATGGTGAGCTTTTCAGCAAAAAAAATGGTAATTATATTAGAAAATTGACAATGACAGTGTTAAGCTGTCCCATCGGTCTTTTCTCAGAAGTCAAAACTGAAATACCATGAACCTAATGACGGGAACTTCTAGCTTGCAGTTTGACACTCATCTAGTCTGACAAATATAATTTAATCTTTGCTTTTATATTAATTCACCCTTACTTGTTCATATCCAGTTTCTCTATTTTTTATCTATAAAATCACTTGAAAACTATCATTGTCATTTACCCACTGCACAAGGCTCCTGCTTGGGTGGGATTTAGGGTGGGCAAGTTGTACGCAGTCCTACTCTCATACTTGCAAACTATGAACATTTTAATTTCACAATAGTATGTGCATGACCGAAACCAATGAAGTCATGCACCCATGTTATTCCCTTGTAATTACTAGCATCAAGCGTTTCCCACTCATCTTCAATATTTCCTTTAATGTTCTGTCACTTGTAGTGGGAAACTATTTTCAGTACTTGTATTTAGTTGGTGGAGCCTTGACGCAACGGTTAGGTCACTCATATGGTGATCTGGACGTCCAAGTTCGAATTCAGAAACAGTCTCTTCGCAATGCGAGGGAAATGTTGCGTACATTACCGACCTCCCCAGAGCCCGCTATCGTGCGGAAGCCTCGTGCACTGAATTCCACCTTTTATATTTAGTTGGTGATATTTATAAAATTAATCGGTTGAACACTAATAACACTTCTATAATCAAGATTTTCCGCCTTATATCAGTATCATGGACATTTTTTTTCTAAACTACACTGGTATCCATCAACATTATATACTGTAAACAAGTATCCAAAGACATTATTCAAATTTTGATTCTTCATATGATCTTAGCAGCTGCAACAAATATAAGCAAATGTCCTCATTTTTATCAGCTATACTGCGTGATATGTTTGAATCCAATTTTTTTGACCAAACTCACCTTCTTCCAAGAGCAAGAAGAAAATTCTGCATATTTCCGATAAGCAAGGCAAATAGAAGCAGCCCTAATCCAACAATGGCCATAGTGAATAACACTTCCCATTCAAAATAGCTTGGAGTTAGATTCCCAGCTAGTGTGCTGATTTGCTGTGACAGTACAGAAATCATGTAGCAAAAAGTTGTTGGTAATCAAAGTTTGTTGCCAAAAAAACAATGGAAGAAAATAAAAATAAAAATAAAATAAAAGAAACAGAGGGAATGGATTATAAGAAGAATGCACAAAGATTGCAAAATGTGCACTTAAGTCTTAATGACAGAAAACAGTGCAGATTTTTTGCGAGTAAATACATAATGAATAATAAAGATACACAAAAAAGTGCAACAGCATGAGTACAGGTTGTAAGCACGCGCGCGCGCGCACACACATATAATGACAGAAAACAGTGTGTGTGTAGAAACGAAGCAAATTTTATCGTATCAATGGTTATTGATCAGGTATACCAAAAATTATGTATTATTAAACAAAACACCCCACCACCCCCCCTTCCAAAGATGAGAATATGTCTTGGACATATAAAAAATGATAATTAATAGTGAAAAATTAATCGGTCTAAAAGTAATGCTGGTGGATAATATGGCAATATTTCAATTTTTTGCTTAAATGCCAAGTTGATAGAAATACAATTATGACTCAATGAAACACTCAAAGGATGGGAGAAAAAAGAAACAAATACCTGGAATCCCCAAAATAATGAATATATATACCGAGTAACGATACTTCGTGCAGTCAAATTAACAGCTTTTTGATAAATCCCATAATCAAACCCACCATCAACAGAAAAGCAATTGGTGGCATTGGTGTTATTTATCCACAAATCAGAACCAAGAACAGCCTTTCCAGTTCCACAATCTCTATATGATTCACACTGTGGAATTCCAGAGTCTTTGCAAGCATCCGTTAAACACTGATTAACCCTCTGTCGAAAGGACAAAAAGCATGTTACATTAATATAGAAGGCAAAATAATGTAATGCACTAAGAGAAGCAGGTCAAAATGTAAACAAAGCATGACTATTTCATGATCAAATGGACTAAGATAATGGTACAATAACCATCAAGTACTTCAGATATTTATACATCAGACCACAATACAGAGGTAGGCAGTTATAAAGTCATTGGACACTAACAATATGATATTCTTGAAACAGCCGTCCGAAAACAAATTATACCGCATAGGACAAATTTTCATTCTATGCCTCCGAAAAAAAACTTATTTCAAGTGTAGGCATCGTTCGAAACTTATTATAAAAATATGCATCTTTTTCATAATGCAGGGTACTTGTACATGTGCATTTTAAGAATGCACATGTACAAAAAAATTTTAAAAAAATACACATGCGCGTTCTGAAAATGAGCATGTGTATTTTTTTAAAAAAATTATACATGCGCATGTATAAATTACAAGTTTGTAATTGCGCATTTTCAGAATGCGCTAGTACAAAACGCTGATTAATGAAAAAGAGGCATATTTTCATATAAGTTTCAAACGTGGTCTGGACTTAAAATAAGTTTTTTTCGGAGGCCTAGAATGAAAATTTGTCCTACCGCATAATAATACCTCTATTCCAAGGCAACGATTATCTAACGGGAATTACTCAATACAAGTCGGATATAGTTTAGTAGAACACTAAAATTATATCACATGCACACACACACACAAACAGCTTCGACATGTCCTGGTAAGAAGACTAAGAGCCGACTCAACTCAAGCTATGTCCATCAAAGTGCTTAGCCCGCGGATTGGGTGCTAGTCGTGCATGCATATCATGGACTGGGCAATAGTCACATGCGCATGCACCTACACGCATGCGTGGTGCGAAATAAGCATCCACACAAAATTATCTGTAACTGTACAGACTAGCTAATAAAGCAAACAAGCTTATGATATATGTATCCGAAGCATGTTTGTTAAGCTTGCACTCTATTTACATGTGTTGTGTAGCCATTCCACGTGAATGTGCAAGCGCAACACGGTGCATGAACAAGAAACAGGATGGCAAAACTCAAAATATTGTGTCAGTTGTCATACTTGTACAGTGCCATGTGTATCGGTATTAATATAGCAAGACAAGAGAAAGGTATTTAAATTTTAAAGTCATATGTGTATTCTAGTTAATTCAAAATTAAGCTTTAAAAACAAGAAAAAATCGAATCAAAACGCTTCAACATACAAGTCCCTATTTTTGCACAATTAATGAACTGTTTCTAGTGCACAATATTTCTTGTGTCTGACTTAAGAAAAAACAAGTCGGATTTGTTCGCTATTTATATATCCTTTGGCTTAACGCTCAAAACACTGATGCCTAAATTAAAGAGCATTGATGCTAAATTATATATTTAATATTCACTTACTAATTGTTGAATATACCACAAACCTGTAAAGCAAAGAGGTACCAACAAGAACCAACTACATGTCCGGCCAAGACAAACATTAGAAGATTAATGATAAAGTTTGCCCACGCAGATTCGAAAATGAACCCAGTTGCAGATTGGCCAGCTAACAATGGTATAACTCTACATATTCTTGGAATATACTGGAGAAGGACCGTTGCACGCAAAAGATTTTTTGCAAAGTTAGCAGACGATGCACCAAAATAGTGTGGCATGATCACCACCTAGGTTAGACAATCGAAATAGCATAAATTTACAGAATAATGGAACCAGAGTGCAGTATATAAAAAAAATGTACTATAAAATATAAGCTCAATTGCTTCTTGTATTGGCAGAAGCACAGGTTTCAGAATTCTCACCATGACTGAATATAGAATTTTTTTCTTTCAATCGATAAGTTACATAGTGAAACAAACATCGTTCAAGGATATGCAAGTCTACTAAATGTTTTGACTTTTTAACTCAGCATTTGAAATCATCTTCTCAAAAAGACATGTATTATTAAGGGATATTTGGCCTGAAATCACTATTAAGAAGAAGAAAATTAGACCCATATTCCTCCGGTTAAAACAATATAAGTCATATTGTTTTTCATATTTGTAAAATTATTGCTGAAAATGATGTTAAAACTAATGTTGTAATACATTTTTCATTTGTTATTAAATTTTATATTTTATGACTGTTTTATTATGGTTGAATGTTGAATCTAATATACTTAGAATTGCAACTCATATTTCCAAAGAAATGGAGTCGATACAAATATTTGCAATGTCATTATATTTCTAACGAAAATACTAGTGCAAAATTTTGCAATGCAAAAGTTTGCTATAAAAAATATGTCCCAGAAAATTATAAACAAAACGGTAATGACGTAAAAAAAATAGTTTTTCAAAAAAATAGAGATGTGGACCAAAGTTTCAAATTTTCACAGATTTGTACAACCAAAGTATCATACTGCCTACTTAAACATAAGCAATTGGTTGAATGTTTGTGTACATTCAGCTTTACTCAAAATAACTGCAATTATTATCAATAGTACTGGACATTATAAATTCTGAAACTGCTCATCTCTCTAGCTTGAGATACAGTTTGATTTCTCAAACGAGATACCGGTTAATATACCAGAAAATTTTGTTAATATTAATGCAAGATGTGATACTTTCTGAATTTATGAGGTTTTATAAGTTTTAGAAATATTAAGGGCTTTTTGTTGGTTTTTAATATAAGGAAGCTTTCAATTAATTGAGCCAGATTTTAGGCTTGCCAATGAGTAAGTCTAGGGTAAATATTCTGTGAATCTAAAGATACAAATATAACTTTCAGTCTACACTGCCTATGACATAATAATTACCTGAGGAAGGGGCAAAAAAATAAACAAATCAAGTGCAAAATAACCAGAAAAATAATGCCAAGCAATTTTCTTTGGCTCATCAACCAAATCCCCAGCACCAACCACTCTAGACTCTGGAGCAACATATGCCAATCTAAACTGCAACAAGTTAATTAAGTATATATATCAGGTAAGCTTAATAAATCAAATGCTAACTCAATAAACAGTGATGTATTGTAATTCGTCTCAAAACTGAACAATCAAAATGTAAAAACTGAAATGATATCTTCTAAGTTACATACATGCTATGCATGTGGTGCATCAATATACTGTCTGATAGATTTTACATATTTTGATGTAATCCAATGGCCAATAAAAATCCTCAGATGGGAAATATTGTAGGCATTAAGACTATACAGAGACTTGTTAGACCATCTTTTCTCATTAGTAAACTTAGATTGTGTACATTGGAAATTCTAGATATTCAAAAGTTAATTGGTGGGTTTAACCGTTTACATTCAACTTAAAATACATGCAGAAATAGCAATTTAAATAGAGAAATATCTCAATGGAACAATAAACTATAAAGATATTTAGTCAAGCTTACCTGAAGAATAATGTGTAGAAGGTAAATCAAATCTGTGATTGTTCGGATAATTGCAATTGTTACTGCAAAGGGAAAATTGAAGAAAATGCATTTTTGTTCCTGTGATATGAATCAAATATGTCAAACCACCAGTGATTGGTGTAATCCTCACCAATATTAAATAAATTAATACATGTTGATCCAAACACTATATGATATGCTTAATATTTAAGAAGAAAGAAAACAACAGTCATAATATGTAATTAAGTAGTTATAGTGACTTACAACAGTGTTAATTTATAATAGTATTTGGTATATAATAGCTCCTGAGATACTAGAGACATAAATCGTATGAAAATATAACCACCGGTTAATGATATATAATCGACAATTTCCAACATTAGTATTACAAATCTACCATGTGAACCAATAGAAATTCTATGTAGAGTATTAAAAGTAACACTAGATTTTGTTAGAATCAAGTTCATTCATAATCATTTTCCGTATTGAGGGGACAAGCCGCAATTTGATGGATTGTAAACTATAACATTTCTTCTCCTTTAATAAATGGCATATAAGGGAATATGCACCTATGACATTTGAAATGTTGCCGGTTTAAGAGAAAATTGCTTGTCAGAGAAATCTCATGTCATGAAACAAAATAAAATAAAATAATTAAAGGATTTAATTATCATACAGACAACAAGATAGAGGAGTTATGATAACCATATTTTTTATTGTTTCTAGACCAGTGCAGTAAGAAATAATGTTGATACCTTTTTGAACTCATTTTATGTAAATGACACACATTAGCTTCAAAATATATAAACAAACCTTCCATGCTGAGAGGACGAAAAAAAACAATGGATCTATGAATGTCGCAACCAAGCAAGAAATGGCGAAGAACTTATTCCATCGTTGAACAACTTTTGTATGAGGATTCATAACTGGAAAATGTGGCCGTACTTTTGATAGTAATTTCCTTGTCAAATGGCCAGAATCACCGTTAATAATGGTCTGGAACTGCATAAAACACAAAACAATAATCAGTCAGGAATTTTATGTATGAACGTTCAGCGATCACAATGCATTTTGATCTTCAACCTTTAGGCCAAGGAAATTTAATAATATCTAGAACTCAAAGATAATAGCGTATCTATAACTATGATTAACAATTTTCATAAGTTCTCTCAAATATTTGACATAATTTAAAAAATAAAAATAAAAATAAAAAACAAAAAAAACCATAGTGTTTCGCGTCATCTTGAAGTTGAGAAAGGATTAATTAGACCTTGTTAACACCCAAAAATTTCATAGGTTAGTAGAAAAGTATTCAATCTAGATAGTATAGGTACCCTAAAATCTTCTAAACTGACATCAACGAAGGAAGGGCCTACAACATTCCTTTCAAATAACTAAAAAAACACATGTTGTTCAACACGTGTTCATTGTTAATCATTTCTGTCTATTGTTGACATTTACTGTAATACAAAACCATAAGTTTCTCTTTCTATCATGTGCCAATAGGAATATGTTAACACTGCCAAAAAATTCGAAAGATAAACTAATATTTAGCTAATGTCACAATAAGAATAGTAAGAGCATTTAACAATTTACCTCACTATCCAGAGGAAATGGCCCTTCATAATGATTGGTTTTAGATTTATAAGCAGCAGGACAACTAACACAATCAGGATCATTACATAAACCCAAAGGTCCGGATTTCAACAAATGTTTGTGCTTTTTCACATCATTGTGCGTCCCATTTTGATTCTCATGCAAAGTAACAATGTTTGAGTCAGGATTATCAAACAGCGGACAAGTTATCTTTATGAATTCGTCACTTCTTTGATTATACAATGGACCAGTATGTGATATATTTGTTACACCACTTCCATATGAGGCATTTATAGGCATGGACATTGATGCAGACCGAGTAGTAAACTGTTGTAATTCAACATTTCTTGCTAGTTTGGGTTGTTGATCTTTGTTTTGATCAGCCATTTTATAAGAATATCTGCATCAGTAACATATGGAATGAACATTAGTTTGTGAACAAAAAATAATTGTGATGTTGCACATTATAAATATATATACAATATCTCAGATTGTAAGAATTTGCAATTTAAATTTTAAAATACAAACGATGAAAGGACAAAAATATGAACTATATAACACTGTAACGGTATGAATTATGACCAGCAATGAAACATTCACTTTCGTTCTTATATTAGCACCCAGAATACATTTTGTTTCCCGAGTTGCTAGATTGAATTCAGATATAAATCTTGTACAAAATATATGATTCCACTTTGTACACTAATTTTTTATGGACAAAGCTATCAAACTGAGTCCATAGATAAATTAAAAAAAAAATCAATATGCTAGTCCTAGCTGAAAAAAAAATTAGAGAAGAGGTAATCATGTGGCTGTCCATAGATGATTTTTTAAAAAAAAAAATCAATATTCTAGTTTCTTGCTGAAAATAAAAATAAAAATTAGAGAAGCGGCAATCACGTAGCTGTTCGCAAAACAAACACACACACACACAAACGATATTCCTAACTTAAAGTTTTGCAACAAAAAATTAATGGGTACTCATAAATAAATATATAGTGTACAAGTATATATGATCATCAATGATCATATGATTTTCGTTTTACCTTAATGCTACACACATTTCAAGTCTTTCTCCAGTTTTCTCTGACGTAAAAGTTACTAGTTTGATTCCAAATACAAATATAAACTAGCACAATATAACGCCAATAGTACAATGAACCAAGATAAGGAGATTAATCATTGACCTTTACTGTCTATGCTATATCAATCACTAAGTACTACACAGAATTATTCATATTCTGCAATCATAGTGTACACATGCATTTATTAAAGACTGGACCATGTATGTATGTCTAAAATATTTTAAATGGATGAGTGGATACTGTGGAGAAATAGGAATGATAGCCTCAGAGTATTTCATCATAGGCTATAAACATGAAACAAATGAAAGGATGTAGAGAAATAGGAATGGTAGCCTTGGAATATTTCATCATAAGCTGTAAACAAAAAACAAATAAAAGGCTAGCATCCATTATACAGTTGTCAGCTTGATATTTAGCTTGTAATTAGGGTGTAATTAAACAATTAAAATTTAGTAAATAAGCAACGGCTAGTAGAATTATAATTTAGAAAATAAGCAATGGCTGGTAGAATTATACTTTAGCAATTAAACAACGATTAGTAGAATTATGCTATATATGATCATGTACAAAGCTTGTAGAATCATAAATTTAACAATAAAACTAATTATTCATCATATTCAATCTTCTCTTCAAAAATTTAATACTGAAAAATTCAATATGGTATCAAAGCGGGTCAGATCCTAAATCGAAAGTTCCGCAACAATATCAAAAGCTGCAGATAACAAAAAACTGCATTCAGTTCAACATGTCTCAACCCGACAGCACTAAACGCATAAATATCATACTCAATGGCAACAAAAATTACATTCTCTGGTCTAGATCAGTAACAATTGGTTTTGGCGGCAAAGAGAAATTAAGCTTTGTCAATGGAAAAATGAAAAAACCCAAAGCAGCAAAGCCAACTGAGCCAACTCCCGAAGAGAAAGCAAAAATAAAAAATGGAAGACACCCGACCAGTTAATCATGTCATGCCTACTCAGCACAATGGAACTTCAGATTTCAAACGTACTCATGTACTCCAGCACATCATAGAAGGTTTAGGAACAGCCAAAAGAATGTATGGTCAAGAAACAAATTTCACTCATACCTTTAGCCTTAAACAACAAATTAAACAGAGTACCCAAAGTAATAGCAAACTAGTGACCAAAATTATGTGGAAAGAGCTCAATGTCTATCTCTCCCACCAACAATAGCCTCAATTGAAACTCAAAAAAGATCCGAATAAGAGTTAATCTTTACCTACCTGGGGGCTCTCGATTCAAGCTATAAATCGATCAGGTATCAAGTCTTGGCATCAGCTGAGATGCCAAGTTTTAATGATGTAGCGGCAAGAATTAAGCAAGAGCAATCTCGACGAGCACTCATGAACTCTCAGTAGTTGGAAAATCAAAAGAACAAGGCGTTTCAGGTAAAACACTCAAACCCTAGTTTCAGGGACACGGTAAAAAAGAAGGGAGCTTCGAGCATTAAGTTGTGCGACCACTGCAAGGAAGCAGGGCACAACCGCAACAACTACTGGTTCCTCCATCCCCACCTCTGACCGGTCGCAGAGAAGGGCGACAGATGAGGTAAATGGGACGGCGCAAAAAGGTAGAATAAATTTGATGATTTTAGCAAAGGAGCGGAGATAGAAGGGGACGGATCTAAATCAGCTCAATGGACTCAACAAAATAACAGCTCCACTTCAGCAGGATCTTCTGTGGATCAAACAGTGCAAATGAATCAACTGCTAACTCAATTAAACGGTTTGTTACAGCAACAAAATTCAGATTTTGTACATTCTAACGCTATTTTTAACTTATCCAAAATTAACAACAATTTTAAAATTGCAAGTATGTGCCAAAATATAAATATACGGTTAATCGACTCGGGTGATACTGATCGCTTGACATGGAACAAAAATAAATTAACCAATGTTAAACAAAAAAGAGACCCTCAACATGTAATTATTGCTAATGGAGATAACGTTCAAATTCATAGTTTTGGTACAACAAAGTTTCTAACAAAAGATGTGAAAAATATTTTATATTTGCCCGATTTTAATTCAAATTTATTATCAATTAGTAAAATAACTCATGAGTTGAATTGCAATATTATATTCTCATCGTATGAAGTAACCTTTCAGAATCAAGAATCGGGGAAGAAGATTGATAAGGGATGTTTGAAAAATGGTCTCTATTATCTTGAAGTAAGAGCAACTGGCCGATATTTTCACAAAAGCACTCGACAAGACCAATTATCTGAACATAATCGACAAGTTGGGTTCTATAAATTTATTCAAACCCTACTTGAGGGGAGTGTGAAGAAATAGAAATGATAGCCTTAAAATATCATCATACGCTGTAAACAGATAACAAATAAAAAGTTGTGGAGAAATAAAAATGATAGCCTTAGAATATTTCATCACAGGCTATAAACAAAAAAACAAATAAAAGACTAGCGTCCATTATACAGTTGGCAGATATACTTAACCTGTAATTAGGGTGTAATTAGGCAATTATAATCTAGGAAATAAGCAACGGTCGGTACAATTAGGCTGTATATAATCATGGACAGAGAGCTCGTAGAATCAAAAATTGGCAATAAAACTAATTATTCATCATACTCAATCTTCTCCTCAAAAATTCAATACTGAAAAATTCAATCAGAATGATGAACATGTTATGCATGTATTCATTCCTGAATCCACATGGAGTCAAAGAGGTTGGTTACCAAAAATCTGCTGATCACCAAAATCTAACTTTACAACTCAGCATAATAATCTGGTCCCTACTAAATTTAAGAAATTCAAGAACTCTCTAAAAATAACACATTATTTTCATTGAAACTGAATAATTACATTAAAAAAAAAGGAAAAATAAAATCCTAAGAAAGAAAAACAGAAAACTGCAATGGTTGGTTACCAGTGGATATACGATGTCTACGAAATTATATGGATGAAGAACGATTTGATAAGGGTAAATAAAAATTTGGACAAACCTTCACAAACTTGGAGGGAAGAGGAAGACGGGTTATACTGATTAAGAAGACTGCGTGGAATTGACTTGTAATATATAGCAAGTCGCCTACACTCTCTTTTGGACGCTTGTTTTCGTTTGACAGCTGGTTGAGGACTCTTATTTTAACTTCTTGATTCTTAATTTTTATTTGGGAAAACCAATTTACTCTGGAGAGGCTGAAACATAGGTTTTCGCAATTGAAATCCATGGAGCGCAAGTCTTATGAGTCCACACCACCAGGAATGAATGTGTTTATCGATAATCTACTTCTGTCAAAATGGAGAGGTTTCTTTTCTCTTACATAAATTTTTTTTGACTGAGCTGGTTGCTTAAGAAAAATCGACTTACTGGTAGCATTCATCTTTCTGCTAGCGGCCACCACAAGAAAAAAAAAATTAATATTACGATCGACGAACAAACGCCCATACCAGCAAAGTATGCACAGTGGTTGATCGCCGACCGTGGTGACCCCAAGCAAAAACTTAAATGCCGATAGTTGTACACTAAAATAAAAAGCGTTGTTATCCATCAAAAATTTTCTCCATCAATTATCAATTACCCACTTCTTGTATTCACCCAACCCTCTTCCTTTTACTTTTATTCTCCACCCAGTTTGCCATTTTTTTCCTTTTATTTTTTTTTCTTTTTTTGAAAAAAATATCCTCCTAAATTCATTCGACAAGGCAACTTTTCTTTCTTCACAATTAACTTTTCCTCCTCCAAAATCAATTCAACTTTTAATTCACGATACCTAGAACAATGACATATTGAAGCCACGTTCGACATCTAGACCAAAGGAAAAAGTGCTTGCTTTGATGATCGAAGAAGACACGGCGGCCGGAAGAGGTATAATTGCGAAACCCTAGGTTTTCATTTTCACTTTGTTCATTGACGTTGATTTGTGTTGGTTGATGTGTTTATGTTACTACTGATGATCTGACTATGACTGATTAAGATTTTTGGTTGTTTGTATTTTATTTTCGAATTTCATTGTCGAACGGCAACTTCCAACCGTTTGTATAATAGTGAACTCGAAAGTAGATGGTCGAGCTAGATGTTTAGTTTGTAACCAAAATTTACTAAGGCAAAAGCTTATCCATTGACTTTCGTTATGGACGGCTTTGTATTGCCGTTTGATTAATGTTGTATATGGCTTTATGTTGTCGTTTGATGTTAAATGCAGTTTTTTTCAATTTTTATTTTGCATTTGTATAGTATATTAGTTGGTATTCTTTTACTTATTCGTAGAGCGAATGGTTGTTTCTTTACACAAGAGACGTGCTGCGGAATCAGCTAAAGCTAAGGATGAAATAGTTGCTGAATCCGACGAAGTTGCTGAATCCGACGATTCTAGTTCTTCTTAAAAATGCAATCTGATTCGGTGTTTGCAGTAGAAGATGTTGTAGAAGAACTGATTGAACATATTGATCAACCAAGTTCTTCTCAAGCTTCCATGAAGAGAACGAGTATCAGGGTCAAGACTCGTTTATCTTGAGAGACTTCAAATATCGTGTAGCAAACTCAATCTGGGTTTCTAAATATGTAACGAATGTGTTTTTTTAATATAGAAAATTTTAAGTTTAATTTTTCTTTTTAATAGTCATATTATATGTTCGAAAATTTCTTAAATGTGTTTCACACCATCGTAAATAGAAAGAATGAGCTCTTAGTAATGAAGCACCTAATGTTGTTGAAATGGTTAAACGTATTGGATTTGTTGATGTAGTAGAGCACTCGTATCACTGTATTGATTATGTTGCTATTTCATCTTTTGCTGAGAGATGGCAACCTGAGACTAACACACTTCACTTGCCCTTTGATGAAATGTCGATTAGTTTGGACGATGTATGCCACATTTGAGGGTTCCAGGTGTAGGGACATGTGTGTACAAAGTGGATGGAGGTAAGGATATTAAGTTGAAAGATGGCGCAAAGCTACCGGTAGATGATGTTGGAACAAAGTCACAAAAGGCGTATGCGGAACTTAAAGGAAAACATTTTGTGCGAATGGAGTGGTTGAAAAGTAAATCCACGTGTACATCTACAATGGAAATGTTGATGGAGTGCTATATGATCGTGTCACTCGAGCATATCCTCTACATGTGTTTAGTGTGAGCTATTCCCAGATAAGTCGAACGCATATATTTCGGTTTATTTTTGGATGCTTTAAAAGACATTGATCGCATTAATGAACAAGCTTGGGAGATGATAATTTTAGTTTTTATTATCGCCAATTCAGATTGGCATCTAGGAAGAAAGTTATGCAAATTAGTGGTTGTTTAACTCTTCTTATGGATGTTCTTTAAAAGTAGTTATGTAAAATTTACATTAGTTTGTATTTATTTAACAATTTTGTATCAAAATTATTTTTAGGTGTGGATTTATGATCGTTTCGCCAATATAGTTAAAACAGGGGTTCCAAATGAAGATTATGAAAGAATAATGTCAAGGATGTGCAAGTGGACAACTATAAAACAAGTTGACGAACAGTCCAATGCTATAATTCGTTTGCGAGAACAACTTGATGGTTTGACTGAACAAGATGCACATATATTGTGTAGTCTTGTAACTAGATTTACAAATTGTTTTATACCTTGAATGGATTTCCAAATTTACAAATCACTATCCTCTATGCATGGTTTTTTTATACACAATTATAGTTTGTTTTTATATTGTTGAACCATATTATCCCAATCGTATACTTAAACAATTTGGTCGTGTTTGGTATATTCCAAAAGAGCCTATGATTCCTACCATATATCGTGGAGGCGCATCGTTTTATGCATACAAGGTTCTATATGATTATGGTTCTTTGTATTGGAATTGGGCCAGTCTGCAGCAGAAGTTATGGGTGAATTTTAAAAAAATTCTCTTATTGGATATTCATTAGGCCTATGAAGTCTAGTTTATTTAAAACATTTCTAAATTTTATTTAAATAAAATATTTATTTTATTTAAATTGATTTAATTTTATCTAATTTATGTTATGATATATATGTGTATGTATGTATGCATGCATGTATCATATACACATATATGTGTGTGCATGTGTAATATATCAATCTGTGTAAGGTATAACATGTCAATGTATAGATGTTGCGATTTACATCGCACAAATGTGTTGTCCAAATGTATGTATGTATAAATATATACTATTATTTATAGTATAAAATTATTTATATACATGTATATATTATAGTTTTGTTTAAATAATTTTATATAAGTATATAACATACATACATATATATATAGAATCATATAAATAAAATACTAATATTGTGTATACATATTATATATAATAGACTTATTTAAATATAAAGAAAATTAGTATAAATTTTTATAAAAAAAAATTAAAAGTCGTGAGCAATACACACATACACACACACACAGATATATTGACAAAAAATGTTATTTTAAAATTAAATATATATATGTATGTATGTATGGATGTATGTATGCATAATAATATAATATATGCATATATATTAATAACATATTCAAAAAATACTTTGATAAATATAATAGACTAGGTCTTGTGTACGACTCAATAAATATAATTTATTTTTAATTTCAATATAAATTTTTATTTAAATATCTATGCGAAAAATATTAAAACATTAATTGAAAATTAATTTTGGATTTTTATTTCAAATTTTAAAATCTAGTAAACCCTAAATGATATATCATGCTTTGAAAAAAATTTACACAATTTTTCTGTTAAAAAATAACTTTAAAATGATTTTTCTATTTTCGGCTGCAATTTGAAAATTAATTTAAAAATAAAAAATGTTTTTTTATATTTTTTACCGAGAGTTTTTTTACTGCTAATATTATTTTATAAAATATAAAATATAATTTTCATAATATATTTGAATTAATATAATTGATTTATGCAATAAATTGACTTAAATGACATTTTAAATAACAATAAAATATTAAAAAAATATTTTGTCATTGTCGAAAATAATTATAGCACTTATGCTTTATATATAAAATTATATGATCATGTTTGATTAAAGTATGTTGTAATTAATTATGAACTATATATATATTATTTTAATTTAACAAAATAAAAAAATGGTTTTTTTTTCTAATTACAAAGCTATGCTTAGCTAAGACTTATTTGTTAAAAAAAAATTAACTTATACATACATATAACCAAATAATTTTGTGACAATATCAATGCATATTAGAATTGTTACCTAATTAACAATTTAAAATATATATGTACATAATAAAACATTATAATTGAGCATAAATAATTGTATTTTGTTCAAAAATATACCTCACTTCCAATGTCTTGAAGTGCACCTTAAAATGATGATATCTTCCCTTTGAAAGTATTTTCTATTCAAAAGAGAGCTAGGCCTTGAACCGTTGACCACCAGCTACCAGATAGCATTTGAATTGATTTGATTTGAGCTTAATGAAAGACATAGATGGGAGTAGGATTTTCATCCAGCAAAGACTTGGGTAGAGGATCTAAAAAGAAAGATCAATTTCATATGGTTTAGAGATGCTTATATAGTGGAAGGAAAGGAGAGAAGTATGGATCTCATCTCTTAGTTATTCTCTTTCAATCTGAGCCATCCATTATCTTGGCCTTCTAACCCTAATTTTTAGTCGCCTATGCCTCTTATTGCTGCTGAAATTATCAGCCCCATGATGGACTTAAAACTCATTTAAGCCCAAATTAAATATCATGCAATTAAATCCAATTTAATCGCTTATCGATATCATATATCGATTGATATGTTTATAACTATTATAATATTTATTCATCCATCAAATCATAATTAAATTTTATAATTAATATTTCATAAATATAAATTAATATAACAATTATAAAATTAATTAAATCGTTTGGTCAAAAGAGAATTCATCGTTTCGGTTGTGCGACTCGTCCGGTGTAAATTTGATCAGCGATTAATATCGAACTATTCAAATATTAACGTTCATATGTCACTTAGCAGGTGTTGTGACATTTTGATCAATTTTATTGCTTACTTGGTTTCGGTAAATCCAATTTTACTTTGTTAAGCATTAACCATTTGTGACTTTTATTTACACTAATTCTCGTTGTCAAAACTATATCACTTTGAACTTGTGAAATTTAGGACTAATCAAAATTTCAGTATCTTTTCATATTCAACTTATAGTCCAAACCAAAGTCCTTGGAACAATAATAACAATTATTATTGTTAGCACAAAAATTGGTCACTAACACCCTTGAATAGAGTTATGTAGAGAGATTAATGAAGAAAGTAAATTAAAACAGAGAAATAACACAATTGAGTGCAAAAAGAACAGCAGAAACGAGAACACCGGATTTATAGTGGTTCGGCATAATTGCCTACGTCTACTTTGAATATGATCTTTATTACTTTCCCAATCACTTGAATACAGATACAATCCGTAAACAAACCACTTGAATACAAGTTTGAATCAAAAATAGGAGAGTATAAAAAATGGCAAAGTTTCCCTGGAGTACTCCCCCAAAAAAAGGTCCCTTCAACTATACCCCTGCCCCTCTATTTATAGATGAAGACAGGCTAGATCCCTGCATAAGCCCACGACCTAGACAACTCGGCCCACAAGTGATGCCCCTGGTCGACCGACCCTGGTACACTGAGCCACTCTTGGCCGAACCGTGGGTCCCCTGAGGTTGACTCGAAGCAAGTGGTAATGTGACTTGAAGCATAGAAGCGTCGACCGTATCTCTCGTGGTAACTCATTGTCTTCTCTGATGCATACCGAACCAAGTATGCCGAACCATGTACGACCGAGCCACATTAGCTCTCTCACCATGACCAATCGATGTATGCTGAACCACGTACGACCGAACCACCTTAGCTCTCTCACCCTGACCGATCGACGCATGTCGAACCTCGTACGACCGACCCACATTAGCTCTCCAAGGCCGAACCACGTACGGCTGAACCACCTTAGCTCTCCCACCCTGACCGATCGACGCATGTCGAACCTCGTATGACCGATCCATATTAGCTCTCCAAGGCCGAACCACTAAAAGCCGACCTACATGAACCGATTCCTCCGAGGCCGATCCCAAATGACTGAACCATCAACACTGATCCTATCCAAGCTGAACCACCAAGGCCGATCCCAAATGACCGAACTATCAACCCTGTCTACTATCCAGGCTCAAACTCCCACTATTACCGACCTGCTTATGTCGAACCACCCTGACCAAACCAAGGTTGCCGACCCAACCTAGTTCACCGAAAACGATCCACTCTGCCGACCCCACATTCTCATGAGTGATTGTAAATGACTGATCGTATATAACCGACCGAGAATATCTGATCCTCACTTCAAGTGCTGACCCACAGTTTTTTGGTGACTCCATCACCCAATGCCGACCCATCATTCATTACACATCGTCCCTTATTCATCGAGTCCAACTTGGATGACCAACACTTGACGTTACGCCTACTCACGCTCAATTATAACTTCTGCAGCCACCGTCTTGTAGCCGGGCCAAGGAGTCGGGTAACAATTATTAACCGAACTACTATGGCCAGAGACTTTAAGTTTGAGTTGACTTGAGTTGACCGTGATACCAACCTCATATAACTAGGAGACGAATCCCCTCTTGAATAGTGCTTCACTTCCAATACTTCAACTCAACCCAACTATAGTCACTCAATGGACGTTGTGCCCTGATTTGACTTTAATCAAAGTAGAGCTTTCATATTAAAGATCGACATTATTTTCAAGTCAAGAAAACTGTGTAAATAAGTCACATCGATATTCTTTGTTTGACCTTAGTTATATTAACCAACAAACTATCGAGTGAGCCATTCTATAGTTATCCAATAACTATCAGTACGTAACCCCTAGGTGCCCCAGCAGCCATGCGTAATACACTGCCCAACATTTGAAGAGCGTTATGCACTCTAGTCTCAACGGATACATCGGTACCCAATCTCGATGCATCTTGACTAGGAACATGTAAAATGGTATATTTATTTTATTGTGATAAATTACTCACGGTTTAACACTTTGTAACTGCTATCACAAAACATACCATTTATGGATTTTATATTAAATATACTTTTAATTAAATTAATTAATTAATATAACACATTATATCAAATATATAATAGAAAGAAAACACCTTTTATTTCAAACAAGATTGGTTATTGAGTTAGAAATATGTAACAAATTACATAATTGCCCCTAGGACATACCTCTAGCTCTATCAATCTCCCACTTGCACTTGGGGTCAATTATGGAATCTTATTCCAACCTCTCCAATCGGTTTCCTCAAAACCAATTTGGTCACTCTCTCAATGAACGGGTATGCTATTATGTTTCAATTATCTACTATGTAAATCAACTTTCTCTAACGTTGATAAACTACCTTTCTCATCTGGAACAATTCAGAGTATGTCTCCTGACTTTTAGTGAGCTCAAAGGTTTGTTATGAACTATATCATGACATTGTTGTCATATAACAATGTTATGGGATTCTCACCATTTGGAATCCCTTCAGCTTAGTTATAAATTTGTGCATTTATTATATATATACATTGCTTTTATTATAACGATATTCAAGTCAATGTGCTAAGAATTTTCGTTGAATCAACCACAATCTCTTATATTTGTACATTTCCAAATTAAAAAATTCTTAACTTGAATTTATTATGGACACATTATACTCAATATCACTCATTAAGTTTGAGACTAAACGCTCTTTCATAAGGATTTCGTTATTTCAACAACTCTCGAGTATTTCATAAATACATTAGCAC
This sequence comes from Allium fistulosum, assembly GCA_030737815.1. Taxonomy (NCBI): domain Eukaryota; kingdom Viridiplantae; phylum Streptophyta; class Magnoliopsida; order Asparagales; family Amaryllidaceae; genus Allium; species Allium fistulosum. Next base: position 1,258,923,062 of record CM060904.1, read on the forward strand.
ACCTCAAACAACCATTCAGTGATATCAATTTGGATTTGATATTTGCTTCATGTATCAAATACATAAACAAATCACGATATCGTAGACAACATAACATGTGCGATAATTTCTATTGCTGATGCACAAGGAATCCATCTTACATGTTCTGTATTAAACATTTTAATAAGGTGTCCTTGCATATTATTTTGGGACATTCTCAATATCTTATATACTTACTATAAAAGATATCATTTACAAATCCAATGTCTAGTATTTAAACAATTAAAACTAATTTTAATACAAGTCCATTGTTAACAATCAGTAGTATGTTGTTTACTTATGGTTAGAAATATTTATGTACCTTTTAATGTTCTTTCTTATGAACACATGCTTCCTCTGAATTTTGACCGATAATCAAACTATTTGAATAAAAACACTTATTCAATTTTAATGCTTTTCTGACTGATACTTTCGTATACGTTTTCGGATCGTATCCGAAAAATCCACAAACTTAATATCGCTCCCACTGACTTTGAGATACTTTGGTTATTATGTGCAAACAGTCTAGTCTAAATCTATATTCAGAACTTTTCGCTTCAACACATATATACCAAAACATAAATTCATACTAGGTGATAACTTTGTGAGTAAAATCTGAACCAATTTAAGCACATTGAATGGTGAATCTATTACGTTAATTTCAATAATTGAAATTCATGATATTATTCTTATCAATGTGGCTCTTCATATTCCAACTACATTTTCTTTCTCTTAAAGATGCATTTGTCGCCAATGGATCATATTTTTTTGGATACAACTATCAAAATCGTATTTTTATCATGCACTTAGAATCTATTTCGGATTTGTGCATCGTACCATATCACAGAGTCGATACACTTAACGGTTTAATTAAACAATTGAGGATTATTTATTCTTGACGTTGATAAGAAACTCACGGTTTCTCTTTAAGATACAAGAATATTCATTAGATGTTATAATGCATTTGTGTTCATTTAGGTTTGTTCAATTTCATTTCATTCATTGTAATCAATTTTATCATTAGATAGTATCCAAATTCATTTTATAACAATAATTTCTCATGGAAATTCCTTTGCTGCGAAGTTGGTATTTCTTGAAACAACGGTTGTTTCTCAATGCAACGGAACGGGCATTCACAAATATTTTATGAATTACCTTATATAAAACTGACTATGAATTAGTTTATAATATATTTATGTTCACAACATAAATTAGGCATGTAATGACTACGTTCTCCGAATTCTCTTAGGATTATTCATACAAGATCCCTTACGTACAATCATTACGTGCAGTCTTTCAACTCGCACAACCTGCCAACTCCTTGGTCTAAGATAAATAGGGGTCTCTTATAAGCCCTTATTTCATATGGTTTTGCAAACTTTTCTTTGGATGATATTAACTTTAACCTTGTGTACTACTCTTAAGTACACGCCTTATAGAAAGAATTTTAACTCAACTTCACTCATCATTAATCATGTTTTTTCAACAAAGTCTGATTACTCCTTATAAATATATCATTATGTATTATAGGGAGGGGTGAATCTTTGAGACTGAATCTTTATTCATATTAGGTACGTACAAAACTATTTCCAATATACTTACCCGTTCGATCAAATCGAATCATTTATGTTGCATGTTATATTAGTTGCTTTCGTTTTGCATTATATGAGCTTATCATAGACTTATACATGCTATCAAATACAAATGTTCATGTCTATGATAACTCATCAGTGAATATGACAAAGTATATGGAACCGTTTTGGTATTAATAGACTTATGATTGCATGCATCTGTATGTATCAATTCGAAGAGTTCATCAAGTCTTATGATGCTCCCACTAAATGGCTGCATAGTCCTTAATTATTTGAGTTATAATTAACTAGTATCATATGATTCATAATCATATAATAAAAATTATTTCTCAATACCACAGCATAGTCTATGATTCCAAAATAATTGTAAATAATTTTAGATACTTTGGTATTTTCAATTGCATCACTTTTCTTGTTAAGACAAAATACCACATTATAGTTTTATTTCATAACAAATACTCATAATATTCATATTGAAATATAATATGTCTATTTTTTATTCGACGCTAAAAAATAGTCGTTATTTCGTAAATAATATTTGGTTTATTTTATGAAAACAATTTTCGTAACTTGTTGCAATCAGTAAGTGCTACTAGGGATGCTTCCACTATTCTCGCCATTACCCTAATAGCATACTAAATTCGGAGGTCCATTATTCACTTAATATAGATTATTTATTTCATGTACTGTAATTAGTTTACAGTGATGAGTTCTTTGATCAAATATCTTGAACTCAAATCTTATAGAAAACCATTTTCTATATGAAAATACATTTTGTAATAGAAATCGTATTTCTTATTTCAATGTTAAGTATCAATTATTATTATTACAATTCTCATTTCCTATTTCTTTTTGTAGCAGAAGTGACTGTTCACTCTCTTCATCCCAACTGTACCTTAAATCACATCTATTCTTGCACACTCTTTTCTTTCTAAATGCTCAAACCATTCAAAAAAAATACCTTTATTGCAACATCATAATGATCTCTTTACAAAAGCACACTTGGTCGTTCTTAACCATCAAATATGTTGCACTTTGCGTAAACTGATCGAGCTGATAATTCAGCAATCGAGTTCTTAGACTTGTCTTGTAGTTTTTGTCTAGTGTTACATTTAACACAATATGATATTTATTGTAATAAATCAAATTTAATACTCGATCTCACGGTACTTTATTTGCTTATTTCGGGTGAACTAATTTCATCGAAATATCATACATTACGAATTGTGACCATTCACCATATAACATTTATATGCAATTTTATATAGATCAAATATCCATAGTCCTGTATTGCCTTTGGTTCGGAACTCATAGAATGCAATACACGATCTCGACCTAATAAACGCGTAAGTGACCGAATTAGAGCATATTTAGTGGTCGTAAAATCATGTGCTTGCATGGGTGTTGAAGCCTTAACATGCAATAAGCATTTTTAGTAAGCATATGTTATATTTCTATTTGTCAATTTTCAATGCAATTTAATTATATATCTTAATTGATGAATATTTTTTCAATCGTATTAAATATACAAATTTATCAATGTAGATTATTATAACATTGTATAGCATATGTTATTACAATATTAGAAAGGTTAAATGTTATCATTTTATTTTTCTAATAAGGCTCATGTTGGTCTTTTCTGTTTCACTAAACCCAAAGTCAAAACATAGAAGTCCTTTGTCTTTACTTGTGGGTGTTAGGACTCGTTTGTCTTGTAATTTTAACCTTGAGTGTGTTCAACAAATACAGCCCCACAAACGATGGATAACTCCTTATCGGTGGTATTACATACAACTCATACCCATGGTTTCTTGCCCTAATCTCATTTCAATCTTGAGTTTTCTCAACAAATCAAAAGAGATTATTCACTCGCACCTACCATATCGCGACTGCCTAGGAACAGTATATGTACCTTGATTTTTCTCAACAAATACATATAGTTATCTTACCTCGTATATTAAATATATTAATAATACCACAAATAATATCCCTAGCTTGAGTTTGGTTAATAACCAAGGAGTATGCAAATAATTTATTAATATATATGGTAGAGGACAACATTATATTGAAGATGCATAATCTTCAATATATTAAATTGAGTGATATCGACTTTTGGAATTATGTATTTATTATGAAATACATTCGTGATTCAAGTATCAGATACATCAAAATCATGGTATATGTATATTTACGTATGTATTTATTTCTTACGTTTGTTTGGATTTCTTTGATGTACCACCTTTAGTTTATACGTTCATATTATATAAGTTTTATTATTATATAACTTTTACATTTCATTTTACTTGTATAATAGTCTTATGTATAATATTATATTAATTAAATCTTATTTAATAAATTTTAATTAATTTAATATAACATTTATGTTAAATAATTATTATATACTATAACTTTTATAGTATATAACATGTATCTCATATATGTGTATTGTTATTTAACTAATTAACCTTTAATTAATTACTTAACCTTTAATTTATTTATTTAATTACAAAAAATTAATTAATTTATATATTTTATCAATCTTATTAATAAATTTAAATTTTCAAAATTAGTTTATATTATTTAAAAAAAATTATTATATTATAACTTTTATAATATATGTATATTTTATTTTAAATTTTAATTTTATATTTTAATTTTCAAACAATTTAAAAAGTTAGCCTAAGGCCCAATTCAAATTGGGCATTTTATATTTGGGACAACCTTTGGGCTCACACATCTGTTCGGGTCAGGCCGGTAGCTAGGTAGGGTAGAGTACTAGATTACTCAAGTCTAATCATAGACACTACCTTTCTAGCCACCCTACTAACTTGGTTATGGGCTTAATTAGTTAACCATAACATGACTAATTTAGACTGTATAGGCTATTGGACTCTGATACCATTATTGGAACTGGGCCAGCCCGCAGCGGATGTTATGGATGAATTTTGAAAAATTTCCCTTATTGGATCTTTATTGGACCTATGATGTCTAGTTTATTTAGAACATTTCTATATTTTATTTAAATACAATCTTGTATTTTGTTTAAATTTATAAATTGATATAATTTTATTTAATTTATGTTATGATGTGTGTATATGTGTGTGTGTCATATACACATATATATGTGTACGCATGTGTAACATATCAATCTATGTAAGATATAACATGCCCATGTATAGGTTCTGGGATTTACATCACAACAGACATGTTAGCTCATCTAAAATGCAAATATATTGTCCAAATGTATGTATGTATGTATAATTATAGACTATTATTTATATGTAAATATTATATATATATATATGTATGTATGTATTATAGTTTTGTTTAAACAATTTTATATAAGTATATAAATACATACATACATACATACATATATAATCATATGAATAAAATATTAATATTGTATACACACACATATAATATATAGGGGCAATTTCAGACAATCTTACCCTCTCGCAAATTCCAGTTCATGACCGTAATTTGATTCCTCTCTTAATCACAACGATTTCATAACTCGCTTGTACAATTTGTCTCAACCGTAATGGATAGCCTTGTTTGCAACCCCCAACCCCACCTACTTCAATCAATGAGAGCTTTAAACATTTGCTAATCTTAGGTTACATTAAAGATTATATTCAAGTTAGCTTATCACAGCTTCAGTGTGTTGATAAATTTTTAGGGTAATGACTGAATGTAACGAATTGTTTGTTTGGAACATGTCATTGTCGCTAATGGTGCAAGCTTAGCATGAATTTGTCACATTTCATTTCATTTGTTCAACTACGTAAGTTATGACAACTATATTGAGACTACATGTTCACCTGTAAATCGTTATAAACTTTAGGAATGTGTATAACCATTGTATTGAGACTACGTGTTTAGACATTTCAGCACATGTAATACACTTATGTTTTTAGAAATAATTTTTCACAATTCTATTTGGACATAAATCAAAGTTTTAAAAGAGGGAAATTAGGCCTTAGTGTTTGTACCAAAAATGGGCACAACACTCTTCGGGAGTTATTTGAAGAGATAAAATGAAGATTATAAATGTAAAACAGAGGTTATCTAACAAAAACTCCAACAAACAGAAATGTAAAATGCACAGACAAGCAATTTAGAGTGGTTCGGCGTATAGCCTACGTCCACTATGAAGTTTTGATGATTTTATTGATTCTCTTTCAATGGTTACAAGCGGTTACAGCAATGAACAGCGGATTACAGATTAGAATTCGAAATTGACAGCAAAAATATGATGCAAATCTCAATCCGGTAGAGTCTGGACGCTTCAGAGAAAAAAGATCCCCCTTTCTGTTGATTCTGGGGCTCTATTTATAGGCGTAGGAGGCTTAAATTCCGCTCAAACTCCGGGAGACTTGGTCTGACACGTGAGGGGGCCCACGCGACCGTTTCTAGAAAGTTTGGAGTCAATCTGCGATCGATACGAAGTCATTTCGTATCGATCAAGATTACCTCCAATTGAGCTCAAATTTGGTGGAGATGTTCCTCGGTATGTGTGCAACCTTCAGTTAAAATTTCATGGTATTTGGATCAGTGGATTGAGAGATATCGTCGATACGAGATGGATTTCAACGCTGGCTGTTCTGCTCGTCTCCATTGCTTCGATTCCATCCTTTCATGTCGATGATTGCACGCGCTCTCAAGGTGATGTGGCGCGCGCACCTCGCTTCGATCTGCCCTTCACTCCGAGTTGACCGCATCGACTCCATATATCTCGGCGTATTCGCATCGAGGGATGACGTGGTGTGCGCTCTTCGCCTCGATCCGATATGTGCTCCGTGTTGACTGCTTCGTTTCCTTCGAGAGGTGACACGTTATCCAAGCTGGTTGACCTGATAGATTTGAGTAGGACTTCAGCCATGGATTCGAACCACGGTCAGTCATGGATACGAACTGATGGACAAATGGAGACGGAGAGTTCCTTCCTTGATGGATACGAAACACGTAGCTCCTCAATGGGTACGAAGTCAAAGAATACAAGTTGGAGCCTTTCAATGGATGCGAAGTATCAGACATCTGATGGATACGAAGTCGACATGAAGTGATCGTTACGAACCAGGTGTCTTATCGATGGATACGAACAAATCTTTCCGGCTGAAGGTTCTATCGATACGAAGCTCATCACTGTGTGGACTTAATCATTCTAATCGATATAAGATCGATGGATGCGAAACGAGGACCACCGATGGATACGAAACCCATCGATACGAACTCGATGTACAGGCTCTATCGAAACGAACAGATACGTTTCAATGGATACGAAATGGGGTCTGCTGATGGATATGAAAACATGCTTTTTCCTCCTACTTGTATCCATCATAACCTGTGCGTATGAGCTCGGATTGACTTGAAACTTGGAACGTTGGTTTGCTTTATTTTCCCGATCATATCTCATCGATTGGGGCTTGATCCGGACTCCGACAAAATTCAATGATATCCATGACAAACGACATTTGGAATCCAACTCCTTGATGTCCTGGCCTTGCCAAAAGGCGGGATAACATTTGCCCCCCAAAGTACGTCTTGTGAAAACATGACGTGCTTTGAAAAGCTGCAGGTCTTCTTTGAATAATTTGAAAGTCGTATTCTCCAACCATCCTCTTGTATCGATCCTCTCATGAATCGACGCTAAAAATTGGAAAGCCTTTCTTCGTATCGATGTGGGTTGATCCGATGGATATGAAAACGGTCATTCGTATCGATAGTCACGAACCATGGTGAATTCTGATTCGAATTAGCGATATCTGGCGGATACGAAATGGATGTTCGTATCGATAGGTTCTGATGGATACGAAAGTGACGCTCGTATTAATAGGTCTGCTCTGTTTTGAATCGATGGCTCATAATTTGGATGTTTCGAAACGATGGTGTCTGGTGAACATTTTGCCTCGATGAATGCACAGCTTGATGGATTCGAAGAGAGCGTTTGCACTGATCCATCGTACTCAAGTGGCCTCCCTGTGCGCTTCGAACCGATAAAGTCTGGTGGATTCGAAACGAGCCTTCGTTTCGTTGCGCCGTCTGACTGGTTGTGACCGGTCAGGTTGACTGGGAGTCGAATCGACTCGGTTCCGTCCTAGGCTTCATATAAATATCTGGGACTTCGTCACTTCTCACTTTTTTACCTTTTACTTTTACTGTTGTCTTCTGCATTCTCGTATCGATTCACGAACTTGGGAGGGAAGAATTGTTCCAATCTTCGAATCGATCAAACATCATTTTATTATTTCCCCAAACTCCAATTCAATTCAGGTAAATAAGCAAACACGGCTAAATTCGAGCGACGAAGTTCAGATCTCAGATCCATCGTGTCCTTGCTGATTATTGATTTTGGTGGCGCTAAGGCCAGATCTGGACCAGAGCTTGGTCGAGGATGGCCATGGCGATGCTCGCTTCAATCGGAGAAGAAAGAGTTCTGGAGGAATTGCTTCACCTCTGGTTCGTGTCGATCCGGGACAGGAGGGTTCGACTCGACCCATATTTCATGATTTCACATCGATTGATGGGTTGAAGGGGATGCAGAGGTTCGCATCGATCTAAGGTGGTTGGGGCTTGTGTCGAACTGAAATGATTGATGCAAGTGTTTGGCCCGCGTGATCGATGCGAAAATCTGCCTCCCACGATCGATACGAAGACCAAGAGGTTTTATTGGTTCAATATCGATAGCCCCAGATCGATGCGAAGTCATTGCACTTGGTTGTCACACAGCCGTTAACCCTTGGCCGATGCGAAGTAAGCCTCTCTAATCGATACGAAATCCACTCCTCCGGTCGATACGAACTGCCGTTGATTCAAAACCTATCGATACGAAAGGTATCGAGTCGACCTTGACCGATACGAAAGTATCGATTCGAACTGGATCGACACGAAAGATATCACGCCTCCGACTGAATTTGAATCTGAACTACGATCGATTCCATGCTGAAATTCGACGAACTTAGCGAACTTTTGCATGCTCTTATACTCGACTCCGACGAGCTTCTGCCTTGCATAATTGGACTTGATTACAGGATTGCATATTTGACTGACTTTCGAAGCTCGTCGATGGAACTGTAACCTAACGAACATATAACGGACTTACACTTGAATCAGCCATCTGGCATCTGGGTTGCGCGATCGTGACGGTCAGCGATGATGGTCATTGTCGGTCTGACTTCCAGAGTTTCTTCGCTAGCGTGTTTTCTTTAATTCTGTAGAATTTGCTCAAGTCACGCACAACATTTGCACTACACAACACATTCATGCACTTTACACTGGGGAATGCACGGGCTTTTTATCATCTAATGATGGTTTCTCCTGAGTTAGCTAGTGATGGAACCGTCAAGTTCGCAGCAGCAAGAGACTTAGAACCCTATCCCTCCCAGACTTGAGATTCCGGACATCGAGGCCGAAGCTATCGGTCCAGCTCCGGATGAGTTGCCCGATGCGTCCTTCATTAATTGTCCACCTGATTCTGTCCCGTCCAATATCTCTGAAGACATGCTAAGGAGAATATGCTTAAGGCATGGCTTATCTTTGGATGAAGTACTGTTGCCTGGACCGGATGACAGGCCACATAATCCCCCGGAGGGGTATACTGCTTTTAATCGACATGCGTGCGCAGCCGGCACACTTCCTCCGTTCAATGATTACATAAGAGAAGTGTTGGCTTATCTGGACATCGCTCCGTCTCAATTGCATCCAAACGGATATGCCTCACTCAACAGCTTGTTCATTGTATTCATGGAGTACCTCCATCGTCCTCCCCGTATGACCGACATAAGATACTTGTTTAATTTCAAGAGTCGGACTGACAGCCCATCTTATACGTTCTTGGAGTCTGTAAGGAACTGCCAAGTTGTCGCGGGGTCGTGGACTAGGCTAAGCTACTTTAAGTCGGAGTGGTTCTATGTCCGATGTCCTCCGGGGTTTGCCAGAAGATGGCTGTTCAGACGTGAGTATTGTCTTTTGTTCCAAGTAATTGACAGGGCAATTTTCGGAGTGAAATTAAACTTACATCTTCTTCTCTTTTTCTTTCAGCAATCATCCAGCGGCCTGAGGGTGGCTACTATAAAGAGATAGTTCGGGTCCTCCAAGAGATTCCTAGCGAAGAAAGGAATATTGAACTGTTATTGACAGATCGGAATCTCAGAGTTCTTGGGTTGATCGGCCGGAGGCAGAGCATAAGACTCGATGGTGCATTAAAGACCGTCTCCAGGAAAAAGGTCAAGCGGATGAAACCCAGGGTTGTAATAATTGAGGAACCCGATTCCGAGAAAACTCATACCGACGAGGAACCGTTGGTCGGACCTGCTAATGCAACCCCGGAGTCCGACGCAAAGAGGAAAGGCAAAGCAGTGGCCTCAAAACAGCCTAAGTCTGGGAGGCGGAAGTCTGTGGTTTTGCACCGTCCTTTGCCAGGAGTTAAGATTACGGAAGCATCCTCCCTGCAAGCTGAAGATCAATTCGAAGGGCCTGCTGACCCTCCAATCTCGGACATCGAGCCGGAGCAACACGACGTTGGATCGGGTGGACCGCGACATATCGTCGATGTTAGCGAGTCTGATCCTGCCAGTGCGATTGACACTTCTGGTTGGTCCGGGGGGTTACACATTCACACACTCTTCACGGCACAACACACTTTCCTAACCGTAAACAACACATCGCAAACGGTTACTGATTCTTCGTGGTTTTCTTTTCAGGTACGATGTCTGGGCAAGGTTCTGTGCTTGGGAGTTTGCGCAACAAGCGCCGTTATCATGAGCCACGCAGGAGAGAGGGCGAGAGGGATTACGACTTAGGACATTCTGGTCAGGAGAAGTCTGACAGAGATAGGGGATACGTTCGCCGATCCCGATCTCGCTCTCCTCCCCCCAAGACCTCTACACCTCCTACAGCCGTAGTTACTCGTCCTCCCGAAACTTCACGGCCTAGGCCGCCTTCTCAAGCTTTGAGGTCCGATCCTCCGCACAGGACAGAAATAGCCACCTCCTCGGCTACTGTACCGGTCCCGACCAAAGCGTCCAGTGAAGGAGCGCTTAAACTGGCGCAGATGAGGAAGGAATTTCCCGACATCTGTTTTGATGGTTATGTCTTCCCTCCGCACTTGAAGAGAATTCCGCCAACCGCTGAAACCACTATCCATGATTATGTTGCGGACATCTTTTTCCAGTACAGGGAATGGGGACGGGCCGCGAGGAAGGCGTCCAAAGTGGCATTCGATCGGGGCGTCACCATTGAGAAGCTCGAGAAGGAGTTGGGTCACAACGACCAAATCATAAAAGCGCTCAACTCGGAGGCTGAGTCGTCCCGTAAATCTGAAATGGAGGCTCTAAAGAAGGTTGATGAAGTGAACGCTGTCATGACCCGGATGAAGCAAGAGCATTATACCGCCATCGAGGACATGGGTCACAGGAACACTTCTATTACCGCCGAGAGGGATGCCGCTCTGAAGGAGCTTAATGAGCTGAAATCAAAGTTTTCAGAGATGGCGAAGGAAAAAGACGCAGCTAATGTCTCTGCGCAGGAGGCCTGTGATCAGGCAGTGACGCTTTGAAAGGAGAAGGAAGCGGCTATACAACAAGCCCATGAAGCTGAGGCTGGGGTTGACGAGAAGGTACGGCAGGCGGAGGCCAGGATTGAGGCCGAGGTGGAAGAGCTACTCGTCACTTATAACGCCAACGTGCTAAGGCACCGAGATTTGACATGGCTTGACGATTACCCCATGCATCTCTATAACGCCTGGAACCTACTGGTTGATGAGGAGAAATCCGGGCACCCTGATGAAGCCCTTGATGAATTCGAGCTGGAGAACCGCATCCTCAATGATGACGAAAAGAAGGTTCTCCATGACTCCATGATTTCCCACGACAAGGTGAGGCTTAGTGCCCAGATCTAGGTGGTCGGAGAGAGCTCTGGTGCAGAACACCATGTTATGAGTTCTGAGATAATCGTCTCATCTCAGTCTGAGCCAACTCCGATGATCTACCCCCAGCCTATTCCGGCATATGATCCAGATCAACCGCGTTTATCTCCTATTAAGGAACACTCTTCTGAAGTTGTTCAGACGACCTCGAGCCAAACCGAGGAAGGTACTCTGAACTAACCTCTTGTAGATTTGGATTGAAGAGTCCGTGTTGAAATGTTGCTAATGACATGTCCTTTTCCTTTGATCAGTGACAGGAGTTGCACCAGCCGCGCCTCTTACCATCCAAGAATCAGGCCAAGCATCAGGAGCCATCATCTCTGAGGCGACTTCCGTCGCGACAATGGCACCAGTTGGAGTAACGCAGGGGAGCTCACTTTCTTTCGATGAACAGATGATAAACGAGCTCCTTGGCCGTCAGAGTGACCCTTTTGCGGACTTGCCATTCGGCTTGGGTGGATTCACGGCTACTTCTGACACCCCGTCTCAGACTACTACGGCTCCTAGCGAAGCCAGAGCACGGCGGGAAGCGGCGATGTTGGCCGAGATTAATGCCGAGATGGCGGCCGCGGCGCACGGCGGTGAAGTAGATGGCGGAGCAGTAGCACAGTGCCATACTCCTCTTATGACTGTGTCTCCTGGGGGCACACTTACTGATACTAATGTGCCAGCCCCTCCTCCGGCTGCGGAGTCTGTTCCTCCCACTCCTCCCGCGGGAAGCATCTCTATAGAGTCCAGCTCAGACGAGGACGTTGACATTATGCCTTCACCCGAAGGGAGTCTGCCTAAGGAGAAAAGCTCCAAGCGAAAGGGTACTGGTGGTTCCAGTAGCTCCTCGAGGAAGAAGAAGCTGAGGAAGCAGAAGGATTAGACATTCTTTTCATAGGCGGTTAGGGACTTTTGTTATTTTCTCTGTCTTTCCCTTTTGTAGGCCGTGTTTAGATGCGGGTTCGGCCCCCGCTAGTAGGAACATTTTGGAAAAATTTCATGTATGAACCGTCGTTTTTGAGTTAGTTGAAATAAAATTTTGTTTTCTAGCTTCAGCTCATGTTCCTTTCTATGCTTGAATATTGCAGTGTTCGGACTTTGGTCCAGTGTACTGGCATTATCTGATTGTTTCAAGAATAGCTCATTTTACTTGTTAAGTATGGAAATCTCGGACTTAAGTTGTGATAGGGGATCGCATCAGAGCTGAGCATCGCATAGTTTCGGGTAATGACTAACATTTGCCTCTGCCCCCAGTCCCGGGGTTAAGTTGTGATGATCAGCTTGTGATTGCACCAAGCAAGGACCGAGTGGTCGAACTACACTTGTTCTCTTATGAATCGTTTCATCCACACTCCGGGGATATATGTCATCTCGTAAGCGGTTGTTCGCACTCTGGGAACACGGAGTTGACTGATGTTTGTACTCCGTCTCGCACTCTAGGAGCACGGAGTTAGTTGTTTATACTCCGTTCGCACTCTGGGAACACGGAGTTGACTGATGTTCGGACTCCGTCTCGCACTCTGGGAGCACGGAGTTAGTTGTTTATACTCCGCTTCGCACTCTGGGAACACGGAGTTGAATGTTTATACTCCGTCTCGCGCTCTGGGAGGACGGAGTCGAATGTTTTATACTCCACTTCGCACTCTGGTAATATGGAGTTAAATGTTTATACTCCGTCTCGCGCTTTGGGAGGACGGAGTCGAATGTTTATACTCCACTTCGCACTCTGGGAATATGGAGTTAAATGTTTATACTCCGTCTCGCGCTCTGGGAGGACGGAGTCGAATGTTTATACTCCACTTCGCAATCTGGGAATATGGAGTTAAATGTTTATACTCCGCTTCGCACTCTGGGAATACGGAGTTGAATGTTTGTACTCCACTTCGCACTCTGGGAATATGGAGTTGAATGTTTATAGTCCGCTTCGCACTCTGGGAATGCGGAGTTGAATGTTTATACTCCGCTTCGCACTCTGGGAATGCGGAGTTAATTGTAGGATTGTCGTGTGTCAACCCTATTAATATCGGTGTCATGGCTTGTCCCCGAGCTCGGGTTTCACCTAGTGAGTGGCCGGTCGTATCACAGCCACTCTCCATTTGAATAAGTCCCATTGCATGATGGGATTTAGCTCTTCGTGCATCGTGATGTTGTATATCGTACTTAATGAATCACAGCTCTGGCTCGAAGAGGTGGCATTTTATTGCTGAAATAAGAAAATGCGGCAAAGTCAGTTGCCTTATTACAAAATTCAAATTTCGAAATGCAGAAACAAATTGCTAAATAGAATGAAATAAATAAAGCCTGTCATATGTAGTAGCGGCGGAGACTTTCGCTGTTCCAAGCCCTTGGTAAATCGAGACTGTCAACAGTCGACAACTTGAATGTACCATCTCCGAGCTTTCGTGTAATTACATACGGTCCTCCCCAGTTCGATTTCATGTGTGAAGGAACTGGGTAGATTCTCTTGAGCACGAGGTCGCCGAGTTCAAAGGTTCGAGGTCGAACTCTGGTGTTGTACAGTCGGGCGACCCGGCTTCGGTGTGCGGCTGCTCTCAAATCAGCCTCTTCCCGTTTTTCATCCAATAGATCCAAAGACTCGGCCAGGAGTATAGCGTTTGTTTTTGGATCATAATAAGTCACGCGATGAGAGAGCACTTCTGTCTCGACCGGAATAACGGCCTCTGAGCCATAAGATAGGGAAAACGGAGTGTGTCCGGTCGCGGTTTTGTGGGTCATTCGATAGGCCCATAACGCCATAGGAAGTTCATCGACCCACTTGCCCCCAGCCTTCTCCAATCGTTTCTTCAGGATCGATTTTATAACTTTGTTGACAGCTTCAACCTGTCCATTCGCTTGGGGGTGTGCGACAGCCGAGAACTTTTTGCGGATATGAAACCGTTGATAGAAATTCTTGAATTCCGCACTCTCGAATTGGGCTCCGTTATCAGTGATGATAGTATGCGGGAGTCCAAATCGACAGATGATGTTGCGAACCACGAAATTTATCACTTTCTTTATCGTAATGGTTGCAAGGGCTTCGGCCTCAGCCCACTTTGTGAAGTAGTCAACGGCGACGATGGCGTATTTCGCACCGCCTTTTGCTAAAGGTAAAGCGCCGATGATGTCAATGCCCCACATTGCGAATGGCCAGGGACTGACCATTTGGGTTATTTCAGTTGGCGGAGCTCTCGGAATTCGGGCATGTATCTGGCATTTATCGCATTTTCGGGCATAGTTTGCCGCATCTCGGTTCACTGTCGGCCAGTAGTACTAGTACCCATATCGGAGTATCTTCTTAGCGAGAGCTTGCCCTCCGGTATGATCGCCACACTCTCCTTCGTGCACATCATGTAACACTCGTTTGATTTCCTCGTGGGCGATACACCTGAGGAGAGGAACGGAATAACCTCTTCTGTACATGACTCCGTTTTGGATGACGAACCGCGAAGCTTTTCGCTGGATTTGTCTCTTCTCATTTCTAGGTTCAGGCAGCGTCCCATTCTCAATGTAGTTCCGATATGGAGTCATCCAGGATTCTCTACTGGGAGCGGTTTCAAACACAGAGTTCATTTCTATTTGGTCGATGCTCGGGGAGGCCAAAGTTTCAACAGGGACAAGTCCCATTTGTTGCGCTTCACCTGTGCTGGCTAACTTTGCCAGTGAATCGGCTTTCTGATTGTGCTCCCGAGGCACATAATAGATGGCGTAATAATCAAACTGGTTTAGCATTTCCTGCACTCGTGCCAAGTAAGCGGCCAATCTTCGGTCTCTTGCCTGGTATTCTCCTCGTACTTGACATACCACTAACTGTGAATCGCAATAAATTTCTACAGCGATAATTCTCAAATCTCTGGCAAGCTTTATGCCGGTTAGGAGGGCTTCATATTCGGCTTCATTATTAGTTGCACGAAAGTCGAATTTAAGAGCATAACATATGGATCGGCCCTCGGGAGTTTCAAGTACAACCCCAGCGCCCGAACACCGGTCATTTGACGCACCATCAGTATACAGCTTCCAGATGTATTCGGGGGATTCACTGGTCTCGGGTAAGTCTTCTGGAACGGTGAATTCGGCTATGAAATCAGCCAGGACTTGTCCTTGAATGGCCCTCCGCGGAGCGTATGCGATATCAAATTGGCTTAGCTCAATGTTCCACTTGAGTAACCTGCCGGACGTCTCAGGCCGCGTAAGGACCTGTCGTAACGGCTGGTCGGTGTACACAGTAAGTGGATGAGCTTGGAAGTAAGGACGGAGCTTCCTTGAGGCAATGACCAGGCAATAGGCCAGTTTCTCCAGTCTCGGATAATTTCTTTCAGCTCCTGTTAGTCGCTTACTAACATAGTAGACCGGGTTTTGCACTTTGTCTTCTTCCCGAACTAGAGCAGCACTGATCGCATGTTCTGATACTGCCAGGTAGAGATATAGTTGCTCGTGGTCAACCGGTTTTGATAAGATCGGAGGTGTGGAGAGATGTTGAACTAATGATCGGAACGCGCCCTCACACTCCGTGGTCCATTCAAAGTTTCGTTTGCCCTTCCGGATCAGGTCGAAGAAAGGAATGCATTTATCGGTGGACTTTGAAATGAACCTGCTCAATGCTGCGACCTTTCCGTTAAGACTCTGGACTTGCTTTATAGTTCTAGGGGTTTGCAAATTTCTAATAGCCCAGATCTTCTCAGGATTCACCTCTATTCCTCGAGCGTTGACGATGAACCCAAGGAATTTTCCGGATGCAACGCCAAAGTGACATTTGAGTGGGTTGAGCTTCATTCCGTACTCCCGGAGGATGCTGAACATTGAATTCAAATCTCTGACGTGATCGGTGGAGAATCGGGACTTCACCAGCATGTCATCCACGTAAACCTCCATGGTCTTCCCAATCTGATCAGCGAACATTCGATTGACTAAGCGTTGGTATGTTGCTCCAACGTTCTTCAGACCAAACGGCATGACTTTGTAACAATAGAGTCCCAGGTCGGTCACGAAGCTGGTATGTTCCTGATCAGGTAAATGCATGGGTATCTGGTTGTAGCCGGAATAAGCGTCCATAAAGGATAGTAGTTCATGTCCGGCCGTCGAATCTACGAGCTGATCGATTCGTGGAAGTGGGAAGCTATCTTTTGGACAGGCCTTGTTTAGGTCAGAGTAATCAACGCAGGTTCTCCACTTCCCGTTTGGTTTCCGAACTAGTACAGGGTTGGACACCCATTCTGGATACAAAGCATCTCGAATGAACCCGTTGGATTGTAATTTATCAACCTCCTCCTTCAGGGCGGCAGATCTCTCTGGATCCATACCGTGCCTTTTCTGCTTTACTGGGACATGTCGCGGATCTATATTCAGGGAGTGACTTGCAATGCTCGGCGAGATTCCGCACATGTCAGAGTGTGTCCAGGCGAAGACGTCGAGATTCGCCCGAAGAAATTCGACCAACTCCTGCTGTGTCTGCTCGTTCAGTTGGGACCCAACTTTCAGCATCTTCGAATCATCATCCTCACTGATTGGGACGTCCACAGACAGTTCGGCTGGAGAAGCTTGACTCTCCGTTGATTCGTCTTTATCTTCGTTGTCCCTGGGGTCCAGGTCTTTCAGGAATTGGTCGTGGTGCCCGGGCCGAGGCCCAGGCATCAATTGTCAATTATCGATAGAACGGACGCAGAGAGATTCCTCTACGCCCTTTCCCTTCTCTTTACGTTGCGCCCCGCGTAGCTCAGCAACATAACAGGCCCTTCCTGAGGCCTGATCTCCTTGAACAACTCCAATCCCATGATCAGTGGGAAATTTCAAAGTCAGACACCATGGGGCGATCGCCGCCCTGAACTCAGCTAAGGCTGGTCGACCCAGAAACGCATTATATGGCGAATCGATTTCTAGCACAACAAATTGTAACATTCGGACCCTTCGGCGTTCTCCAACGCCTAACTCGACTGGGAGTTCAGTTATTCCGATGGGTATCGTGGCACTTCCATTGAAACCATGGATTCTGGATAAACAGGGTTTCAAATCCTTTGTCTCCATCTTCATTAGATCGTAAGCCCGTTTAAGCAAGATGTTCACAGAGCTCCCACTGTCAACCAGGATCCTCTTCATCCAAGCAGGACCTACCTGGGCAGATATGACTAGTGGGTCGATGGTAGGGGCTTCGACTTTATCGGCGTCTCGGCTCTTGAACACGATATCATCGGACATTATCTTTTGTTGCTTCGCCGGGGTTCCATCCTCGCAATTACTATAACACTCGAAGTTCGCATGCCTGATAGAACTGGCATACGACTCCATTTCCCCCCAGCTTCTGTCTGCCGGATGGGGACCACCACTTATTGTGTTGATAACTAATCTCCCGCCCGCACGGGCGGGTTCCTCCTCTCTTTCCCGATTTTGTGAACGATTTTGATTCGAGGGGCCCGCTCCGCCAGGCTGCGGCGCCCGTACAAACTGATCTAGCTTCCTCTCTCTAATCAGCTTCTCGATGAGGTCCTATAAGTGCCGACACTCATTGGTATTGTGTCCATAGCTTTCATGGAACCTACAGAATTTCCCTGTCTGAATCTGTCTCTCCGACGAGGGCTTCAGAGCAGGCTTCTTATACTGTACAGTGTTACAAGTCTGTAAGTATACGTTTTCCAATGACGTGTTTAGCGGTGTATAACTGTCAAACATCTGAGCTCTACGTCGTGGACCTCGGTTCTCGTCTCTCTTCTTATTCTGGCCATTGTTTCCTCTCTGCTGGGTTTGCTTGTTTTGTATATTCAGTTGAACTTTCCCGGAACTCTCGCCGGACTGTTTAACTGCCACATTGCTTTGTATTCCCTCAATGCTGGGCCTTGCATCGTCCTGCTTCCTAGACTGTTTTGCGTCCTCCTGCCGCAGGAATTGAGCGGCCTTGGAGTAAAAACGGTCCAACGATGCGGGCGGTTTTCCAGCTAGCCAGTTTCCGAATTCAGAATCAGGATCAATCCCCTTGGTCAGAGCCATCAAGATTGAATTATCGTTGGGATTGGTGATCTCGACGCATGCTGCGTGGAACCTCTCCAGGTAACGCCTGAGCGTTTCTCCAGGAGCTTGAGTGACGCTGGACAAGGTGTTGACGTCTTTTGGCCTAGCAACATGCATCCGGAATTGCTCCACAAACCTCTTGGACAATTGATCGAACGAAGAAATTGATCTAGGTGGTAGGCGAGTAAACCACATTGTCGCGATTCCCCCCCAGAGAGATGGGGAAACTCCGACACTTCACTACATCGTCGGCCCTTGCAGCGCTCATCGACCATTCATATTTCAGAATATGCTGGTTGGGGTCACTATTCCCTTCATACATCGGGAGAGTCGGCATTCTGAATCGCCTAGGGGGTTCGGCATGTAACACTTCGTCTGTGAAAGGGGTATGACTACGGGAAATCCCCCAGTCATCATTGGTGAGCCCCTGACTCTCGCGGATCATCTGACGTATCATGGTTGATATATCCGAAACGGGCAGATTCTGAGCGTGATGAGCTAAGGCGTGGTCGGGTTCCACGGTGCGAGTTGGGATCGGGCGCTGTCGACGATCCGTGTTTCGCCTCCTTGGCTCAACGTCTTCTGGGACATAAGGTTCAGGAGTATGTCCTCGCTGTTGATTGATCGGCTCTGATTGATTTCGGGTATCGACCCTTGTCTCTGCAGCGGCGGTCGTGGTGCGGTTATCCGTGGTGTACTGTGGGGCAGTACCTCCTCGTGTTGAGGGACCCGTTTGGAAGCTGGTCGACGGTCCTACCATCAGTTGTCCAACAGTTAAGGCGGGCTGATATTCAGCAGCTTGAGCGCGACTCCCCTCTAGTCGAGGACGGGTAGTTCGCTGGTGATAATCAGATGAAGCTGAGCTTTCGGTAGACGCTCTGGAGACATCATCTCTCCTGGACCTTCTGTGCCCCCGGCGGTTTAGTTGGTTGGTCAGCTCGATGTTGGCGCGCAACTGTTCTGCCAACTGCTGACGGCTTTGGGTCAGCTCCTGGAGCAATACCTGAAACTCCTGTCGGGTGACTAGCCCCGTTGAGTCTGAGTGAGTGGTATTGTCTTGATTGGAAGAAGGCGGCCGTGTGGGATTCTGCCTATCTCTGCCTTCTTGCTCTGCAGCGGTAGCGCCAGTTCTTGTGCTGACCATTGTCGGTGGTGGAGTCCTTTCCTAGATTTTGAGCAAATCTGAATAGAATGGAAGGATTCCGGACTGGATATCTGGATCTTCCTCTTGGATTTGTGCAATCCGGTATCGACGGCAGATCCAATGAGCAGGAGAAAAAGCTGGCTCTCAGTGAAAGCACCAAAGTGTTTGTACCAAAAATGGGCACAACACTCTTCGGGAGTTATTTGAAGAGATAAAATGAAGATTATAAATGTAAAACAGAGGTTATCTAACAAAAACTCCAACAAACAGAAATGTAAAATGCACAGACAAGCAATTTAGAGTGGTTCGGTGTATAGCCTACGTCCACTATGAAGTTTTGATGATTTTATTGATTCTCTTTCAATGGTTACAAGCGGTTACAGCAATGAACAGCGGATTACAGATTAGAATTCGAAATTGACAGCAAAAATATGATGCAAATCTCAATCCGGCAGAGTCTGGACGCTTCAGAGAAAAAAGATCCCCCTTTCTGTTGATTCTGGGGCTCTATTTATAGGCGTAGGAGGCTTAAATTCCGCTCAAACTCCGGGAGACTTGGTCTGACACGTGAGGGGGCCCACGCGACCGTTTCCAGAAAGTTTGGAGTCAATCTGCGATCGATACGAAGTCATTTCGTATCGATCAAGATTACCTCCAATTGAGCTCAAATTTGGTGGAGATGTTCCTCGGTATGTGTGCAACCTTCAGTTAAAATTTCATGGTATTTGGATCAGTGGATTGAGAGATATCGTCGATACGAGATGGATTTCAACGCTGGCTGTTCTGCTCGTCTCCATTGCTTCGATTCCATCCTTTCGTGTCGATGATTGCACGCGCTCTCAAGGTGATGTGGCGCGCGCACCTCGCTTCGATCCGCCCTTCACTCCGAGTTGACCGCGTCGACTCCATATATCTCGGCGTATTCGCATCGAGGGATGACGTGGTGTGCGCTCTTCGCCTCGATCCGATATGTGCTCCGTGTTGACTGCTTCGTTTCCTTCGAGAGGTGACACGTTATCCAAGCTGGTTGACCTGATAGATTCGAGTAGGACTTCAGCCATGGATTCGAACCACGGTCATTCATGGATACGAACTGATGGACAAATGGAGACGGAGAGTTCCTTCCTTGATGGATACGAAACACGTAGCTCCTCAATGGGTACGAAGTCAAAGAATACAAGTTGGAGCCTTTCAATGGATGCGAAGTATCGGACATCTGATGGATACGAAGTCGACATGAAGTGATCGTTACGAACCAGGTGTCTTATCGATGGATACGAACAAATCTTTCCGGCTGAAGGTTCTATCGATACGAAGCTCATCACTGTGTGGACTTAATCATTCTAATCGATATGAGATCGATGGATGCGAAACGAGGACCACCGATGGATACGAAACCCATCGATACGAACTCGATGTACAGGCTCCATCGAAACGAACAGATACGTTTCAATGGATACGAAATGGGGTCTGCTGATGGATACGAAAACATGCTTTTTCCTCCTACTTGTATCCATCATAACCTGTGCGTATGAGCTCGGATTGACTTGAAACTTGGAACGTTGGTTTGCTTTATTTTCCCGATCATATCTCATCGATTGGGGCTTGATCCGGACTCCGACAAAATTCAATGATATCCATGACAAACGACATTTGGAATCCAACTCCTTGATGTCCTGGCCTTGCCAAAAGGCGGGATAACACTTAGGCTTGTGTATATCCATTGTATGTGAGATGATTATGGGACTTTGAACTCAACTGATGTTAACTGTTAAGCGTTGATCTTTCCTATGAGTAAAAGTGTTGATCTTGTATTTTACTATGATTGCCTTCTTATTTTACTAGCATATGCTAGTTTTATTTGATTTTGTTGTTATAAGATAATTATTTGAGATGAAGGACTGACTAGTTGAAGTGTGTTTGTGATGCATAATTATGGTTGGATTTTATACTAGTAAGCCTTTGACTTCTTGCTGCAAAATATAGCATGAAATAATCCGACATAAAAAAGGAAGGACAATTACCATTGTTGAATTAATAAGGAATTTTTTAGATTTAGCCCTATTTTAAAAACTTATTATGCAAATAGCCTTGTTTTACAACTATTTACAAACGTAGCCCTGTTTTGGTCAACTTAACGCTGAGTTGGCCAGAACGTACCGGCGCAATTTCAAATTGCACTAGTCGATGCAATTTTTTTTGAATTTATAACTAGCGCTATTTGAAATAGCGTCGGTAATTGGGCCCAATATAATTAAAAGATACGGGCAGGTACAAAACAGCAGCCCCTATCTTCCTCCTTACTTTTTCAACCTTCCTGAAATATCAAAACCGAAACCCACTTTTCCAATTTTCCAAAATTTAGATCCTATCTCTATTTTAGCTTATTTCTTCTAAAAATTGAACCATGGCTAATTCGTCGACACAGGAAGCTTTTATAGGTATCAATTCTATAAACAATCTTCATCTAATTTACACGTAGGGTTTGTTGATGTTAAAATTGTTAGGAATAGTAGTTATTTAGCTTTGTAATAGTTGTTTCATCTTGTAATTCACAAATTACTTGACTATATGTTGTTAAACATAGATTTATAGTTGAATTTGAAATTGTTTATTGGCAACTAGAATTCAGAATTTTACTATGTTCAAATTGTCAACATTTGTTGTAGATTACATTGAGATATTACCCGGACAGATTGACGGTAGCGTTTTATACTTGCAAGCACGTCATCGATCGAGCAACAACGCTATAATGGCGGTAATACAGTTTCTTTTATAACACCGATATACATTGATTTTTGTTATTAGTAGTGCTTATATGTTGTAATTTTGTTGACAGAACAAAAACACAGTTACAACTATTGATCACTCTTTGACACTTAGGAATGTGACTTCCTATCATCATGGCATGCTAGAGTTGTTAGATAAAGCTGGCTTCTTGCTTATACATCGATTGGGTTACACCCAATTAGACCATTACATTATTACTGCCTTGGTGGATAGATGGAGGCCGAAGATGTCTACATTCCACCTTAGAGCCGGTGAGATGACCATTATCTTGGGTGATGTTGCTGTGTTGCTTGGTTTACCTATAGATGGTGCTCCATTGAGCAATCCCGAGCCAACTGATTACATGTCGATGTTCGAGAGCCTCTTAGGTCAATCTCCTCCTCCCGAGCACTAGTGGGGTAATGAGATGATATTTACCACTTGGTTCCGATAGCAGCTTGAGGGGGACATTCCACTTGACGCCTCCCAGATTCAGATTGAGCAGTGGGCTCGAGCTATTATATTGCATATCATCATTTCGTGTTTGATATGTGATCATTCGAAGACCCGTGTATGGCTTAGGTGGCTTCATTTTATAGAGGACTTTTGTGTATGCCATCAGTATTCGTGGGGTAGTGCGGTTCTAGCGTGTACGTAAATCGAGTTGACTAGGCTCGCTTTGCAAGAGAGCGCATTTATTAGAGGCTATTTGGCTCTAATTCGGGTATTCCCATTTTTCCCCTTCATATGCATATATTTTATGTATATACATTTATTTTTATGCATCTACATATTTGTAGCTATGGTCTTGGTCATATCTTCCGATCGGGAGAATAATAATGAAGAGAGCGAAAGTTGATTTATCTTTGTCGTATGCTGCTAGGTATATTTACTGCATTATTTGATTACACACACATGTTTTGCTCCACTAATTCTTATTATCTTTCTCTTGTAGATGGATTGGCCCGAAGTGCACAGTGAATGCTCATAGACATAATGTTATGTTCTACTGCAACGAGTTTGATGTACTCGGTTGTGATGCTGTGACATGGACCCCATACGCATGTGCACTTAGATTGCTTCCGCCCTTATGTACCGCTTCCATTGATCTATAGACAGCACGGGTGCCAATTATTTGTTTCAGCAATGTAGCGTTTCATCTTCCTGATAGAGTGATGCGACAATTTGGTTTTAGTCAGCATCTGTCAGAGCCAGCTCCTCACTACCGGATCGACAACTCAGCCGGAGAGTATGAGACGACGATTGAGACATGGAATCATCATCATATGCATATGTAACAAGAACGAGACATCACGCTATCGGACGACGAGTGTTATACATGGTACTGGTACATCACCCGACACTATATTCTTCGTGCCGTAGAACCTTCTGTTGAGGTAGAGCAGCCTGCTGAGGTAGACGCTTATACTCCGAGAGCTCCACTTGAGAGGAATGTGGTATGTGTTAATTGCTATTATTTAACTTAAGAGGAAAGTAGTCATATTTAGTTTGCATACGTGTTAATTACTACTATTTGGCAGGCGGATGGCATTTACTATGCTATTGAGTTGGTTGATAAGCTATCGGGAGAGGTGCCGGAGCGTACGAAGGGAAAATGCTTTAGTGTGAAGCTTATATTGCAATCTATTCTTGGGAAGTACAAGCTAGCTAGACCTACACCGCCACCTCCTCCCCCACCTCCTCTTGCATTCATTGAAGCACCTCTTGAATCGATTCCTCCGCCTCCTACGACACAAGTATACCAGCGCAAAAGCCAGAAGGGTAAGGAAAAGGTCCTGCATCTTCTCAACCTATGCAATTCGAACATGGGCCTTCACAACCGCAGGGGTCCAACCAAGAAAGCAAGGAGTCTTCGCTGGACGAGGTTCCATTAGCACAGAGGAAATCAAAAAAACTCCTCTAGAGGTGAAGAGGTTGCGATAAAGTGTTGATGTGGTATGGTGTTAGTCGCATGTTTAGCTTGTAGTTTGATTTGTAGTGTTGGTTGAATATTTTAATGTGTGGTGTTGGTTAAATATTCTGACGTTGTATGATTTCGAACGTTGGATTATTTGTGTAATTTTTTATGTGATCATTGGATTATTTATGTGATTTGTAATGTTAGAATGTCAGAATTTGACCGTTTGGATTTTATTTATTGGCAAATGGTATATGTTGTATTATGTTTGACAGGTTTCTGTTTTGAAACCTGTAAGCCAGACCTGGGCGCTATTTGAAATTGCGCCAAAATAGCGCCAATTGGCGCTATTTCAAATACCGCCCCAGGTTTGGCTTATAGGTTTCGAAATGGAAACCCACCCCACTCTCTCCTCTCATATCTCACTTTACCAAACTCAACACAAAAAACCCCCAAAACCCTAATTACCTTCCTTTCGACAATTATACATCATCTCTAAACAAAATTGTGATTTTGATGCGGATTTGCTAGATAATCGAAGGTAATCTTCAACACTTAAACCAATTTTCATTTTAATTGCTTTTCACTTTCTTTGCATTAATTAAAACTAATTTTTATTAGCTGTTACTATAAATGGATCAATGAGAAATTGATGATGAGACTTTAATGACATGCATGGATGCGTTTGAATCCAATGCAAACCTGGTGGGTGGTGAAATCAAACATCAAAGGTCGGGTAAAGAAGTTCGCAACGAAGCAAGAGAAGTTTCCAAAAAAACTTGATCGTGTACATGGTGAGAAGCAAACCCATTTTGTCACAATACATGGAGGTAGGTGGAAAAATCGAGGTAAAGCACTAACTATTGGAGAGGCTCCCCACATAAATTTTGTCACTGTAATAGCAGGTGTGAAATGCTTGTGGAATAAAATGTACTTAACGCATGTCGTAGGTACTACGTTTGTGCCCGGTATATGTTGAATAGACAACTGCCTGGATTGTTTAGTTGTTGCAGTTATACCGAGTGGATTGATCCTCCAATGTGTCGTAGAGGGCATAAGTATGTGTTTGAGATGCAGGAAGAAAATTCATGTTTGAAAAAGGAGATTTATCGACCAAAAGAAAAATATGCAGACCTAGAGTAAAGACTTTCGAGATATCCTAATGAGTAATGTATGGTGTTTGGTTGTACGTTGTATCATTGGTTATATTGTATGTTATCGTAGGTTGTGTTGTGTCATAAGTTGTATTGTATATTGTCGTACGTTATTGTGTTGTATCATAGGTTGTGTTGTATAAGTAGTTCACGTTGATGTATATTATTGATTGGTAATTTGGAGTCCTTACAACACAAACACAAACATGAACAATATCAATAATGACATAAGCTGAAGTATAACAATTTGTCAAACATTTGTCCCTAAAGCCGGTAGCTTGAAAGTTTGCTTTCAAATGTCTAGCACAAAATCTATGCTTATGTGGTGATCTCCATTTGCTCTCCAATGTGGTCGGTATTCTTTTCATTCTATCATAAATGAAAGTAATCCGTCGATTGTTAACACTATGAATAAACCAATGCATGCAAGCAAAAAACTAACCCCGACTATCACATGATTCGGCCTCAACAATCGCATAAACCAAAGGATAAAGTTGATCGTTCGCATCAACTGCAGTCGCAACAAGTAATGTACCTTTGTATTTGCCATATAGATGTGTTCCATCGATACAAAGAAAAGGTTGGCAATGCACAAATCCCTCAATACAAGGCCCAAAGGCCCAAAAAGCACGATCGAAGACACCAAACTCATCGGTTGTTCAATGTCCAACACTACTAGGATTCGTTTTAGTAATTTCAGCAAAATATTGTCATAGGTTAGAATATGACTTTGCCCAATCACCATATATTCGTTCTATTGCCTTGCTTAGTGCTCTCCACACTTTTATATAACCGATCTTAATAAATAATTGTTCCTCCATTAATACCTGCACAGTTCCAGCCGTTACGTTCAAATCTGATTTCACAACAGGCATGATATTTGAAACCAAAAAGTTAGATGTCGCTTGCTTGTGATTGGAATTAACTGTTAGGTTAACGCAAGTGTGATCGCTCGGATATTTTTTAACAACCCACCATCCAGATTGCAAAATTTTAAAATATATAGCATGAATTCTTCATTGATAGTTTGCATCGACATTGGAAATGGCAGTGTATTTTTCTTTGTTAGACCTGATTGACTTAAAAGAAACTATATGTAAAATTAACCATTTACTTAGTTGTTGTAGAAATTTAACTTTGGTCTCGAATAACATACCAACTTGGAAACCGTTTTGAACACAAGACGATGAGAATTGTTCTTCGTTGAATTGCAGATTTGCGACGACGGATCTAGCCAATATTTTTGCATTACACAAGTCATCATCCAACGGTATCTCCATTTCAGGTTCATCACTAGCAGCACTAGTATTGTCTTAGCCTCCAAATTCTTAGTTTAGTGGATCATTGTTTACTTGCATGTTATCGATCCATATTGTATCGTTCTCGGTATAGATACAATAGTCATGCAATCAAGAGCAAGAACATCGTTTAATTGTACATCTACATGTTCATCTATGTCCATGTCACCATCGGATACATTTGGTTGTTGTTCGCTTGTGCATCTGTATCTTGTGCCGGAAAGCTACAAAACGAAAATATGACATTTTAAATATAGTTGTATATTTAACACAATTCATTATCATTATCAAAGTTAACTTACTTTTAGCTCATATGTTATAATTCAGAGGGTGTGGGCTGCATCGAACAAGACTTATGAGTAGTAGATAGTGTTATATCGCCTTCTGACTAGGGAGTATATCATAAAAGTTGGCTAAATGGCTTCTGTGATCATCAAGGTAGGAAGCCTGGAGAGATGATTATCAGGCTCAGAAATCGATTATATTTGGAACTATGGATAATAGTTGGACGGATTCGGGCCGGGCCCCAATCAAGGTGCAATCAATATGAAGTGACAAGGAAGGCTCCATGAGGCCACATTTCAAATTTCAAGTCTATCAGAATTTGTATGCTCGAGTTATGGGTAAAGGAAGAATTTATATGGATTGATTGGGAACGATACATAAAACAGCGTAAATCGACGAAGATCGATCAATATCTCAAAATCTAAATAGTCAATGCATCTGAAACTTTCAAAGAATCGCTATATTGAAGAGTGGAGCCCACAAAAATGATCGTATGACAAAACTCCCAAAACTTGGAAAAGAGGCCGATCGTTATTGGAACGATCGTACAAATCAGCATAACGATCCATAGTTTTACGGAAAACGCGATATCTCACAAACGGTACGTCGGAATTACATGAAATTTGGAGGGAAAGTCTCTTACATCATGGAGCGCCCCAAAGATCGATCTCAACTCAAAAGGATGAAATCTTGGAAATTAGGCTGATCGTTATTGGAACGATCGTACAAATCAGCATAACGATCCATAGTTTTATGGAAAACGTGATATCTCACAAACGGTATGTCGGAATTGCAAGAAATTTGGAGGGCAAGTCTCTTACATCATGGAGCACCCCCATGATCAATATCAACTCAAAAGGACGAAATATTGAAAATTAGGCCGATCGTTATTGGAATGATTGTACAAATCAGCATAATGATTCATAGTTTTACGGAAAACGCGATATCTTACAAACGGTACATTAAAATTGCCTGAAATTTGGACGGCAAGTCTCTCACATCATGGAGCACCCCCCATTATTGATCGCTGCTCAAAAGGATGAAATGTTAGAAATTAGGCCGATCGTTATTGGAACGATCGTACAAATCAGCATAACGATCCATAGTTTTACGGAAAACGCGATATCTCACAAATGGTATGTCATAATTGTACAAAATTTGAGGAGCAAGTAGCTAATATCATAGGGAACCAACATGATCGATCATAGTTTAAAATGATGAAGCATGGAATGATCTTCTATGATCTAATTTCTAGTCAAAACAACGAAGATCGATCGATATCTCATAAACAGTAAGTCAGAATGGTGCGAAACTTTGGAAGCATGGACTAGAGGCATGGGGGTCCCCATAAAAATGATCATAGCCTCATTGGAGTCAGTGTGGAATGATCGGCTAAATTATTTTTTGGTGTCCGATCGATCCTAAATTTTGTGGTTTGGGTCATATGGGCCTGGAGGTTCTTCTGCCGAAATTTCAGTCCGATCCATGCACGTCTTCACTTATAAATACAATGGACTTGGCTCATTGCAAGGGACTTTTTTCGGCTGGCTCTCCTTTGTCACTTCTTATCTCTTCCTCCACTAATTTTCTAAGGTAAAAATAACTATACTTATAGTCTTACAGTATAAATAAAAGATTATTGGAGTGGACGTAGGTCAGGTTTGTCGAACCACTATAAAACTCGTGTGTTTCTTTACTTTTTCTGCTATTTATTCTGTGATCTACATGCTTATCTTTCTATTTGGATATTGTTTTTGAAAATTGGTGCTTTCGCGTACAGTTGGGTGTTTGTGACCATTTTTGGCGCAAACAGATGGTCCAACGCTATTTTGTGTCGCATGATGATGCGGAATATACCTAACATGACATTAATATTTAATATCAAATTTAACACGATGAAAAATACGCCATTTAGGAACAATAGCAAGTAGGAGTTACCTTTGACTCATGCGTGCATTACTATCCTGCGCCGGATATGGATGGCTAAATTGTATATTTTGTTGAAAATTCATAAAATAAGGATAACTAAACAATATTTGTCGGTGTTTGTATTTCATTATATTCATAGGAGGATTACTGTAACTAGGAGATGAAATTGGTTGCAAAGGATAGACAGTTACAGGTGCCGCTATGGATGCAACTACAGGTTGTTCTACCAACAACTTTTTGTTTTTCACAACAAACAACTCTATAGATTTAGAGACGGCGGAGAACATTGACTCAACGTCGTCGTCATCTACAATTTTAATTGCTTTAGATCTAGAATCAGTTAGCCAATTGCAAACTAAATCAATATCAAACTTCTTCGATTTGATCTTGGTTGCTGTGTAAACCGACGCTTTTACTTGCTCGAAGTTAGATCCTTTACGAACTTTTGTCGGTTTGTAAGATCCACCATTATATTTTCCACACATTTGATCATCAATAACCAACTCGTCATCATAATAGCATATAGTTACAATAAAATTAGGAGTCATTCTAGTTCGATAATGGAAGTATCATTATAAAGTGAAATGTACAAATAAAAAAAAACTAGGGTTTGCAAAATCATACCGTTAATGAGCCAAATGAACAAGATGTTGTTATTCTTGAAGTAGATCTGAAAAAACACTTATTTTTAGATGAAATAGAGTTATGATTTAAATTTTGGAAAATTGGGAAAGTGTGTTTCAGTTTTGATATTTGGGGAAAGTTAGAATAGTGAGGAGGAAGAGGGGGCTGCTGTTTTGTATACGTAGTGGGGGCATTGAAAATTATGCCAGTACGTTCTAGCCAACTCAGCGCTGAGTTGGCCAAAACAAGGCTACGTTTGTAAATAGTTTTAAAATAAGGTTATTTGCATAATAAGTTTGTAAAATAGGACTAAATCTAAAAAAATTCCAATCAATAATGAAAGCATGGTTATGTTTCTTACATATCTGACCTGCTTGAAAGTACTACTACAAAACTCAAATAGATCCCTATTCACTAATGGACTCAAATATTAATTAAGAAACAATAATAAAGCTCATTTTTACATCAGCATTTAGTTTTTATCACCATCGTGGAACGAGAACTTATTGGTTATCGAAATACAGTTAATGGCAAATATGGTTGAAATAAGGAAAGCTATCTAGGTAGCTGTTTTCTTATATTAAATACAAGCAAACCACTATTAGATGTGCAAGAAGATTCAACTTGCTAAAGCTTCGAACTTGAAAGTTTTCCAAGTTGTAAAAGTGAAAAAACTATTGAAACATTTGTTAATTAATGAAACTTTTTATCAAAGAAATAGAAAAACATACGCATATAACAACTGCAAATATGATACATTTTTTCACAAAAGAGAAGTACATCAATAGCATAATCTGTCCAAAAAAACAAAAGAAAATATGTTAAACATTAATAATAATACCAGAATAACATGCATGGGTATAACTGCATATTCACCCACAAGTTCAAAACAAAATGTACTTTCTGACATACCTAAGGGCACAACCAACAATGGCTTGTTCGGTTGAAAAACTAGCCATGAAGCAAGCAGAAGTGGCTTGTTCACTTTTCCGTGGCTAATTCAAACCAATTTCGTGGGTAGTTCACTGAACAGTGACTAGTTTTTATAACAGCGAAATCTTCATCGTTATAAAAACTAGCTATTGAGCTAACAACGGCTAGTTTCAACGGTTACTTCTCTTCTTCCCAACAAACCCCTCCCCTCCTGCTTCCACACCACCTCTTATCACTTCTTTCTCTTCTAATCACATTAATTTTGCAAATGTCTTCCTCATCCAAACATCTCGCAAAAAAAGTCATGAGCAAAAAATCCATACCTATGTCCACATACCCTTCCACCTGCTTTTTCGACCAACGTTCATCAAACCAACAACAAACGCTTCGTCCATCGCACGAATATGAATATACATCGTATTCAAACGTTCGCTATAGCCAATCTTATCGACCGCATGCTCCTCCTAGCTTTCCTCCTGAACAACCACCTTATTTCCATTCTACCACTCCACAACCGTATTACCAACAATGTTCTCCTTTTTGCGCATACGAAAATTCTTTATATATTTCTTTGATGATGCAAAATGACTAACTATAGCACCATTATCTTAGTGCGAAATCGTTAGAGACTCGTGATCGTGAAGCAATGCAGAATCTCTTAAGGCAATATTCGTATGCAGACAAGGCTCCTAGTAATGAAGAATCATTAGCAGTTCGGAGGAGGACGAAGAGAAGATCAAGAAGGCAATGTAGAAAATATGGAAGACAGCAATGACGAAGCCGTTGAAGAGATTCCTGCACCTTAGAGCCTAAAATATAACAAGAAGAAGAAGTGGAAATCCTTAAGCGGCATGTTCAGCAATTAGCGTAGGGATTCAATTGCTGCTGAATTGGATGTTGGTATAGAAGACATTTATGTAGAAAATGTCGAAAGGGAAGCTGTAGCAGCTGTAGGAAAAAGCAAGTTAATATGAAAGGCCAAATTTTTTTGGAAAAAGTTGCGGAGTTTTATAACACCTTGGAGCCGTTGAAGAGAACCCGGGGTTCGCTTAGAGGAGGATATTGAGTTATGAACTCAGCATGCCAAAACTAAATGGCAATACTTACCAGATTGGAGAATAGACAGCAAAGCAGTGCCACTCCTCATGACGTTGTAAGTGAAATATTGTTTTATTGCTTATTTTTTTGAAATGGTGTAGTTTTTTTGAATTTTTTTGTATATTCATACACTTTTGGCTTTGTTCTACAGATAGAAGAAGTGTGTAAGGTTTATCAACTGCAATACGACCATCCATTCAAGTTTCAAGCGTGCTTTGAGATTCTCTCCTCTCTACCAAAATGGAAGAACCCTAACAACTTCATGTTCGAGCAACAAATAAGCCTAGAAGAATGAATTATTTGGATTTAAGTCCAAGGAGCAATCCTAGTTCTTAGGAATGATCGCCACTATTTGAAAACGGTAGCATACGTTCTCTTGGTAGAAACAAGTCAATTCAGTTGGACCAGTGGTGTCACGTCCTAAAATTTTCGACTTTCGAAAATTCGACATCGATACTCACTTTATCGACTGTCGAGCGATCGAGTGCCGGAAACTCCAATAGTGAGGGTTTTAAGAAAAAGAAAAAGTAGAAGAAGAAGAAAAAGGAGAAAGAAGAACAACAGAACACATCAGAACAGAAAACAATATCAGAATCTCACATATCGCAGCGGAACAATATACAGTAGATAATTACTAGTCTTTTAAAACAAAGAACTATATCAGTTTTATATATACATCAATCAGAGTCAATATACAACTCAATACAATACATCACATCAATGGACAGTTATATAAACTTGTCCTCATACAGAATACACAGCGGAATAAATACTATCAGATACAAATACTACGTCTCGTCATCCAGCTTGCTTCCAAAACTCCAGAATATCCAGAATATCCTGATAATCTAACTCTAGACTGCCCGTGTGGAAATTGGTGGGCACCCAGAGTTTAGAAGGGAACAATAAACTCCGAGTCAGTCATGGTGACTGGTGTGAGATCGTAAAACAGTTATATCTTTAAAAACAACAAGGGAATATTTTTAAAGTAAATTCGCAATGTTTTTGGAAAATGAAACTACCATAAGACCTCCCGCCACACACACAATGCAAACGCAGACTTGGAGGAGATTTCTTCTTATGATAGTCAAAGATGCTTACTACGCAAAAATCAAATTCTTTTTGATATTATTATTAGTGCATAGTGTAGAAAACATTTCGAAAGTAGAATATAAATCTTAGCCAGCATAGGTACCATTATAGTATGCTTGCTATAGCTACCATATTAAATGGCAGGTTCTACAACTAATACCGTACAAAGCTCGTATTGTTTCTTTGGATTTCCAACAAATGGTCAGGCTAAGGAACTTCCTATCCACGATGGGTACGTCCCTGGAATAGACGACCCGAGAACCTAACCGGATCTCTGCCAACACAAGGCCGGGTTACCTCTGCAAAAATAGGTAACTACTGACACGCGTATGCCATCCCCCGATCGTCACCGATCTTCCCGAGGATCCCCGATTCGCAACAAACCACATAGATAATAATAATGCAGTAACCACAGAGGTTAAGTATCTGGGCTCCATACCATGATACCACCTTTATCCAGAAGGAATGACATACACTAAGGGGCGCTACTCCCTAGAACCTTGCTGCATTCGTCCTGTTTCGACCATTTCCGGGGTGTGAGGCTCGACGAAGTCTCATCCACAAAGCTACGCTTTCTTAAAAAGCCCTGCTTCGGGTCAAACAAAATGATCAACCTATGATCACAAAGATATAAGATCAAACAAATGATCATATCACAAATGATCAAACACTGATCATTTCACAGCAACACTCAGTATGCCACGTTACCAAATTGGGATATATCGCTGATAAATTTCAACTACATAACCTCTGAGCTCGTACGTCTCAGAGAAGGGTGTTAAGCTAAGAGAATAAATTCTCCGCCACCAACAGAAATGTATTTGAAAGAAATCAGCTTTATACCTCAAATTGTAACGTCAGACACACAATCCATACAAGTCTGTTCCGGGATCGAACAGAACCGAAGGCACTTCTCACGAAGCCCTTGCATATCCGGATAATTTTTAATCACGTCAGGACTTCCCGTCACTAAGGGTGATAAAACCTCTAAATCGGAGATCAGCCGATGTAGAGTAACTCGACGGTAATCCTTCCGTTTTCAAAAATATCCGGTCTTCAACACCGGTCTTCGAATGCAATTCATAACGACGTATCACATATTCGGAATGGGTTATACGACCCCATGGTCCTTTTCCCGGCTAACCCGAATAGTGAGCGAGTATTTAAAATAAGTGTGGCATTCAATTCATCCAATTCACAACAAATACCTATCTAAAGGTAATTATTGATAGTCGGTTATTTAACTATCAATAAAGATGCGCAACATCATCAGATTCCAAATAATTTTCCAAATAATTTATCTTCAAAAATATCTTTACTAGATATAAAATTTCCACACTTCAAAAATAAATCAACGTTTATTTTTCTAAACAGTTTCCCTTTCCTTTATAAATTCCATATTGAATTTACATTTTTCGAATATCTACTAATATTCGATTTTCAATCGTTTTCAAATATTAAATTTCGATTTATCTTTAAGAAGATAAAATTTCAAAACGTTTCATTTCATTTTGGAAAAGTATTTCCATACTTATTTAAAAATAAGTATTTCACAAATCTACTTATTTTCAACACTTGGAAAATATTCGATATACTTAAATCCAATTAAGTATATATTTCATTCTTTAAGGAAATCCATTTTCTATAACAACATCAATTTGAGTCAAAACGAATGTTACGTAAAACATCGTTACGACGACTCAAAATCATTAGTATTGGGATTAGAATTTTTAAGATAGATATATAAATCCCAATACTATATAAAAACATTTCCTTTCGGAAATCATCTACTATAATAACAGTGTTATAGTCCATCATTTCCTTCTTCCTCGAAAACGTCTATTTCAACAATAAATGTTGAAATCTATGTTTTCGATATTTAACACATTTTAAAACATCGTTAAAAACAATTTAACTTCATTTTAAAATATCACTTCTTCAAAAATGAATCCATTTTATTCAATAATATATTCACTGTCCAAAATCATGAATATAATTCACTTAACCCAATTTCAATTATTTCTACACATTTTTATCTCAATAAAAATTCGCTATCCAAAATCGCGAATATATCTCCTTTAAAAATCTTATATATTTAATTTCTCAAATTCCACTGATTTCGAATTTATAAACAACGTTTATAAATTATATTCCTACTTATAACAACTTCGATTTGTAAATCTCCTTTATTAACAAATTCGATCCATATTTCATTTGAAGGCAAAAACCCAATTTATAAGTTAATTTCTTATAAACCTTCCATTCTACAATTTCATTCATTTTAACTTCACAATTTATAAATCTATAAATTTCATTCATTTTAACTTCACAATTTATAAATCTATAAAATTCATATCTCCACTTGTAAAAACTCGTTTTAAAATTCCAAAAATTTTAATTGATAAATACATAAATTTTTCTGTACATCTTTTATAATACTTTAAAAATCTCAATTTAACCCATTTTACAATTTAAATCAACTTTCATTTCAAAAATCACACTTTGGTTATATTTCACCAAAAATCTTAACTCTTATAACTTTAAGATCCTAGACGTTTATTTTTCTGAAATAAATTAATTCAAAAATTCGATAAACGTCTACTTTTCAAAAATCACTTAAAAAATCTTTTTTAAATAAAAATCGTTATTTTTAAACTTCAAAACTGAATCCGATGATGTCACAACACCAATCAGTCCATCACAACAGTCAAATATCATATATCATCATACGATAACAGAATATATCACAATATCTGAAAATAGATAACTACTGGTGAGGAATCCAGTTGGATCCCTCCAACCTGTTTCCCTGCATCCAAAGACGTTAGCACAATACCAATTCCGCTCCAGTACGGAATTATCGCGGTATATAGGTTTTTATAAATCCGCTTACTAACGGCGCAATAGGGTCTCATCCGCTATACGAGGCGGGAAATCATCAATCCAATATATACATATGCCAATATGTATATACTGCTATATATATAGATATATCCTATCATATCTAATAGCACATTCAAACAGAAATCAAACAGTCAATAACTGCAATCAATTTATAAATCTGAGTGAGGAGATCTCACCTTTGCTTTTATTTTGCAATCCCATTTTCATTCTCGGCTTGATTTCTTTACAGATTTTGACCTAGTATAAATAATTATACAATTCGTTAATATTCGAACAAATCGAATAATAAATTTTCATTTGATAATTTCGATTCACTAGTGGTTTCATTTTAATAGTTAAATTAACTGGTAGTTTTTATTTAAACCAGTATTTCTCTTTTAAACAGATTTTTCCCCTCCCTTAATAAATTATTTTCAAAATATTATACTTATTTTATTTTATTTCCTGGAAACTACATATGTACAGACTTATAATATATATATTTTCTTTTGATAAATCTTTTTAACTAGAAATTAACTTTAACTAAATTTCTTTTCTTTTTTTTTCCTTACTGTTTTATTATTTTTCTGAAACAGCATATACCAGAAAACTGTATAAATCCAACTTATATAAATTTAAATCTAAATCAGAGGGTTAAAATATTATATTTTCTTAATTTATTCAATTATAAATATAGAATTAAAAATAAAAAGAAAATACCCTACTGACAAAGATGCGAACCCAGGTTACTCAACGTCGATCTGCTCCTCCTCCCTTCACTTCATCACGCGCTCTTGCCAAGCCCGTCTCCGGTCTGCCATCCCGAAGACGAACCCCAGCTCCTCCACTCGCATGCGACTCCAGTCGCTCGCCTGCTCCTAGCTTCTCCGATCGAGTACAACCCCCAAATCCCCCTTCGAACCATAAATCGCTCGCGACCCACTTCGCCTCCTTCCTGCCACCGCGACGCTGACTCGAACACGGCCGCGACATTGCCGCCATCGCGATTTGATTTGCCGCGAACCCTACATCGCCGCCTGCGTCGTTTGCCACTAGCCATAATATCTAGTTACATATCCAAATCATTTTGCAAATTCTATTACAAAATTTCAAATATAAACTGTTTACACATTTTTTTTTTACTTACTATTGAAGTTACATATTCATTATCGTTCAATATTTACAGTTCACATTCATTGGCAATTGATTCCATTCAATTTAATTTTCATTTCATAATTTCATTCGGTTTCAACTTCATTTACTACCAAATTCAAAAGAAGTTTAACATTTCAGTTTAAATCTTATTCACTTCATTTAATAAGCTTCACTTACAAATTTTAGTTTACTACTTCACAAATCAAATTCAATTTCAGTTCTATTCATTTTCAAATCTTTTATAAGTTATCAACTTATTTACAAATTCAAATCTATTTATTCATTCTGAAACTTATTTACTAATTCTTTCATTTCCAATTCGAATCTGATTTCCAAATCAAATTTCAAATATTCTATAAGTCTTCGACTCACTTACATTTCGATTTATAAGATCATTGATACATTCACCTTACGAATTTCATTCCCTTATTGAATTTTAAATTTTCAATTAACTTCTTGAATTCTATTCCAAGTTATAAATTCATTTACAAATTTGAATTTCATTCCAATCAGAATTCAAATATTCTATAAGTTATCAACTTATTAATATTTCGTAAGTATTTTAAATAGGATTCCAGAGTCGTTTCCACTTTTTTTTCAAAACCATTTGAAAACAATTTGGCAGCAATTCCTCTTTTGGAAACCCGAAAATGAATTCTAATGATGTGGCCACCATCATCAGGATTATTTTCCAGCGACCGAAAAGAGTTTAGAGCTTTCCATCTCTTCAAAATATTTTTCAAAACCTTCGAAATTCATTTTCAAATCAAAAGGGATTTAAACTTTCCAAATCTCCAAAATTTTCAAACTCCTTTCAAAACATTTCCAAAAACTTCTCTGGAATTCCGTTTTAAATTATAAGTCACATTTATAATTTATAATCTCAAATTTCATTTGTAAATCACATTTACAATTCATATCCATAATTTTATTCTTATATGAATTTATTTCTAAATCTTTGGTTGTTATTTTTAATTTCTTATTCGATTTCAGATAACAATGATAATGTTTCAATGTTATTACTTCCTAACAACCAAACATCCATATACTATAGTATTTCATAGAAAAATCATTTTTTTTTTCCATACAAAAATAGTTTTGGGTAAAATTATTTCATTTACCCTATTTTAAAACAATACTATGTCGTCTTGCCTCGTTTAAGTGTTTAGAAATCCCTATCGATAATATGGCGTCCCACATACCGACCGAAATTCACAAACATCTCAACGGATAAGCAAACACAATATAAAACAATTTTATATTCACTAACAAATACGCACTCGTATCTATTATTACACTCAACTCATTCTAGAGTACTGCTGACTCTATCTCTAATGAGTAACACCCAACAGAGCAGGGTTGTCGCTTAACCATATGCTCTGATACCACTTGTAACGTCCTAAAATTTTCGACTTTCGAAAATTCGACATCGATACTCACTTTATCGACTGTCGAGCGATCGAGTGCCGGAAACTCCAATAGTGAGGGTTTTAAGAAAAAGAAAAAGTAGAAGAAGAAGAAAAAGGAGAAAGAAGAACAACAGAACACATCAGAACAGAAAACAATATCAGAATCTCACATATCGCAGCGGAACAATATACAGTAGATAATTACTAGTCTTTTAAAACAAAGAACTATATCAGTTTTATATATACATCAATCAGAGTCAATATACAACTCAATACAATACATCACATCAATGGACAGTTATATAAACTTGTCCTCATACAGAATACACAGCGGAATAAATACTATCAGATACAAATACTACGTCTCGTCATCCAGCTTGCTTCCAAAACTCCAGAATATCCAGAATATCCTGATAATCTAACTCTAGACTGCCCGTGTGGAAATTGGTGGGCACCCAGAGTTTAGAAGGGAACAATAAACTCCGAGTCAGTCATGGTGACTGGTGTGAGATCGTAAAACAGTTATATCTTTAAAAACAACAAGGGAATATTTTTAAAGTAAATTCGTAATGTTTTTGGAAAATGAAACTACCATAAGTAAATTCGCAATGTTGGCTAGTAAGATATACAGGTGTTATAAATTGGATTTGATTTCACAGATAATTTGAATTGCTCGACAAAAAGGTACGTATTTGAATTATAATATGAGTTTTTGATGATTTCTTGTCTAGCCGCTTGGCTTTTTCTTTTCTTTTTGAAATCTGAGAGTCCGTAGGGACGTTTTGTAGTCGTACCGTATTAGCCGCGCAAAGGAGACGCTGGCGAAATTTTTCAAAAAATTCGAGTGTTAGAAAATTTTTTGAGAAATTTTGAAAGTCTAAAATTTGAATTTAAACTCGAATTTGAATTGAGAAGTTAACAATGTTGTTTGAACTTATAGTTGAAGTTGGGAATTTAGTTGAATGATAACGAATCTTTAGTAAAAAGATTTGTTTTGATAAATTGATAAAACTTTTGAATTGTGAAAAATAGTAAACGAGTTAAGGACCATTTTTCCTAACTTGTAATTTCGAGGACGAAATTCTTTTAAGGAGGGAAGTTTGTAACGACCCAGAATTTCAAACGAATTAAATTGAGAATATTTAATTTATTTTAAATATTTGAACGATGATTTAATTTGAATCCCGAATTTAACTGGGAATTTGGCGATTAAATTTTATAATTTAATCTATTGAATGCTGAATAAAAATTTAAATCTAAGGAGGTCTTATGGTAGTTTCATTTTCCAAAAACATTGCGAATTTACTTTAAAAATATTCCCTTGTTGTTTTTAAAGATATAACTGTTTTACGATCTCACACCAGTCACCATGACTGACTCGGAGTTTATTGTTCCCTTCTAAACTCTGGGTGCCCACCAATTTCCACACGGGCAGTCTAGAGTTAGATTATCAGGATATTCTGGATATTCTGGAGTTTTGGAAGCAAGCTGGATGACGAGACGTAGTATTTGTATCTGATAGTATTTATTCCGCTGTGTATTCTGTATGAGGACAAGTTTATATAACTGTCCATTGATGTGATGTATTGTATTGAGTTGTATATTGACTCTGATTGATGTATATATAAAACTGATATAGTTCTTTGTTTTAAAAGACTAGTAATTATCTACTGTATATTGTTCCGCTGCGATATGTGAGATTCTGATATTGTTTTCTGTTCTGATGTGTTCTGTTGTTCTTCTTTCTCCTTTTTCTTCTTCTTCTACTTTTTCTTTTTCTTAAAACCCTCACTATTGGAGTTTCCGGCACTCGATCGCTCGACAGTCGATAAAGTGAGTATCGATGTCGAATTTTTGAAAGTCGAAAATTTTAGGACGTGACAAGTGGAGTGCATAATTTTCAAGATTCGTTGGAACTTTAAAGACGTCTGCTAGAGAAACAAGAGAACATAAAGTCAACTTTTCGGCACAAAGAAGTCACAACAAAAAGCAGTTTTAGAAGGCTGTCTTAGAAGATCGAGAGTTCAAGAGACAAGCCCAAGAGAGGAAGGAAGCTTTGATGCGAGAGAAGAACTATATCAGACCGATGACCTATGATTTCAGTAAACTTTCTCCTTTGCAGCAAGAATTTGTAACCGAGTAGTTAGAAACTTATAAGAAAGTGAGAGACAATGGAAGCGAAAGTGGAAGTGGCACGTCTAGGGATGGGTTTTAGATGTGTATTTGTATTTACTTGTTTATTGTTGCTTTGTATCTTTTGTTTTAGGTGTGTATTTGGTGTTTGTTGTATGTGTTATAGTATTATCGTATCATTTTGTATTTAGAACTAAGGTCGTATAACATTTTAGTAAATAAGTTCCATGTTAATATTACGAAATGCTCAATATACAAACTTTAAAACATGATACAATAAACACACTAGTAAATATGCAACTTCATCAATAATTCCATAAACAACTGTCATATGCATGACTAAGAATTCCTATTGTTCCTTCCTCTGTATGCCCTCAAATGCTCCACCAGTTGGTTACGCAATTGAAAGTGTGATGCTTGATCGATATGCTCTACCATGGAAACATATTCCTCCATCGAATTAATGTTCCTCTCAGGTCTTTTGTTGGAACCCTTAAACATGTAGGTAATTAGTTTTTTGGTTTTTATACCCACCACTTTTAGACTCCACAATCATGTTATGAATTATTATAAAAGCATACATAATTTCAAATAGAACTCTTGCGCCATTAAATCGGGTAGGGTTTCATAAAATTTGAAACCTTACTTGTAAGACACTAAACATATGTTCGATGTCCTTTCTGTAGCTTGCCACTTTTTCAGTAAAATAGCCCTCTTTATCATTTGTTGGCGCCCTATAGCCTTGCATTAAAGTCTCCACTTTGGATAAATATCATCCACTAGGTAATATCCAGTTCGATGTACGACATTACCAACTTTGTATGTAACATCTGTTGATATTCTGTTAGATAGCTCGGAGAACAAGTATGATTGTTTTAAAACATTTATGTCATTTAACAAACCTGGCACTCCAAAGAAAGCATGCCAAATATATAAATCATCGGAAGCTACTATTTTTAGGATCATTGTTGGCACCTTTTTGTTTCCAGTGAACATTCCTTTCCAACCAGTCGGACAGTTTTTTCATGCCCACTGCATGCAGTTCAACTTCCAAGTATACCTGGAAAACCTCTAGCTTTTCCTTTGGATAGTATTCTAGCTACATCATTTGGCCTTGGTGTTCATAAGTACTCCTCGTCGAATTTTTCGATCACTATCTTGTAGAATTCCTTCAACCACTCTATCACTGTTGGTGATGCAATTCTGAAATATTCGTGATCACCTAATATACTGTAGCTTAACATACATAAAGTAGCCAAGATTTTGATATGTGAAATCCCTGGTTCTAGTGCTCCATTTAACTTGTAAGTGAAACATGGGTTGTTTCCATGAAATTCGAGATAAATTTTGGAGAAAACATCCGAGCCCATGCGAAATCGATAATGGAACAAATTTATATCATAGGTTAGATTGTCAATGAAGTAGTCCTTCATTAGCCTTTCACGTCCATCCTTATAGTCCCTCTTATATCAATGGTCATCCATCTAGGCAACTACCATGGTGGTTGCTCATAGATCCTTCATCAAAAAAGTAAGAATATCCTGCTGCAACTTGCTGCATATGAAACTCTACAGTTTCATCGTCCACTGCTTGTTCATCATCAAAGATTTGGTTCATGTCTTGGTTGTATTGGTAGTAAAGGTAAGGTTCCATTGTTGTTGAGAGGAGTAAGTAATTTGAATTCTTGGTTTGCTTTAGTTTTCTGCAGTTGTGTGTTGGAGTAGCTCAGAATGCGATTATATATAAGCATGGGAGCTAAAAGGATATGGAATAGACAAGACAATAAATGGTTGCGATATACGTACTGCTACAGTGTAGGATATGACATAACATCGAATGATTACAGTTTCTTTTACGTGGCTAGGATCAGACAAGGCAATAATGGCTACAGTGTACATCAGCAGAGGCCATTCATTGGCTACGGATTCATAGCATGGGTACAGTATGGGATAGGACAAGGCATTAATGGCTACCGTGTACATTTGCAGAGTATAATGAATAGTTATGAAATGCACAGCATGGCTACAAATGCACTACCCATGATTACTATTTATAATGTCAGTGTTGGTATGA
Organism: Allium fistulosum; assembly: GCA_030737815.1. NCBI lineage: Eukaryota > Viridiplantae > Streptophyta > Magnoliopsida > Asparagales > Amaryllidaceae > Allium > Allium fistulosum. Next base: position 1,258,965,481 of record CM060904.1, read on the forward strand.
GAAGTTCATAGGATTCTATATGGAAAATCATACATGGACCCTCCATGATTATTTGGTATTGATTAAAGCTTATATTCAGGTTGATTATAGACACATGGAAGAGGAGGTCAATGAAGATTTTTGGGTAACCGCAATGAAGTGTACAACAACTATCCAGACTGTAGGTTAAAAAGATGAAACTTGGATACTAGAAGTACATTTGTTATGTTTACTAGAGCTTGTCGAAGGTATCAGAAAATTATAATCATGGTGGAACGAGAATTTTTTTTCAAATGGCTCGGTTAACTTTTGGCTCCCTATATTTTATGGATCATTAAACACACTTTGTTCGTCATGCTGTGTACGATTTATGGGTGAGTTATATTAGACGGTTTGAGAAAGTTCTATGATTTATGGGTAATACTCTTTGTATTCTATGTATTTGTAACTATGTCAGGTATTTCTACAAGCTGTGCTTGTTCCCATGTCACTATTCTGTGAGTTGTATTAGTTCAATGTATGTCTATGTGTATTAATATGAGTTGTTTATGTCCTATGTAATTTAGGGATTGTTCTATGTAATTAAACATACTACATACTTAAACATACGACATACTTAAACATACCACGTAGTTAAACATATGACATAGATAAGCATCCACATACTTAAACATACATCAGATAGACGATGCTTAGTTATGTCCACCACCATGATGAAATTCCAGTAAACTTAGCCTGTTGCAAAGCATGACTAGTTCTTGTTCTAGTTTGGTTGCATATTCCACTGCTCGATGAGGGAATGGATCATCAATCCATTCCCATAACCTACAACCATTTGGAAAATTTGGGCATCTATAATGGCACCGTCCAACGTCGTTTCCACTTCGTATGATGGAATACTTAACTGATACTCCACAAACACAAAATACTGGAGGCGAGTCAACATCCTACTTCATCTCAATTTGTTGATTACGAACTTCCTAGTGTTTTTTTTCTATTTCTACAGTGGAATCTTTGTTCATCTGCAAGTCTTCATATCTCCTCTCTCAACCTACGCTCCTGCTCCTCTCTTTCATTCTCCCTCGGATCTTTGTAGTGCCTTTCCTACATTTACATATACCATTCCATCGGTGGTTGCGGACAAGAAGGATTTGGAGGGAGTTCGTGACTCAAAGGACCTTCGTATGAGTATGAAGAAGGTAATGAAATGTAGTTGTAGTCCACCATTATGAGATACTATATGGAAAATTGAAAGAAGAGTGTGTATATCTCAATGGTACAAGGATGCTATTTATACTGAAACAAGAGCGTGTGTAGTAAGTATATGTTATTGTTGGATAGAAAATTCACAAGGCATTATACAAAACAACAACGTGGCTACAGTACTGATAAGACTTGTCACTGAATTTTATCTGCCAAAAAGTACACAGTAATGCATTGATAAAGGAGTATGTAAATTGTACCATTGCATAGAAAATTCACAAGTCATCGCTACAATGTATATATTGCTACAGTGTTGGATATGACACAACATTGAATGGTTACAGATTAATCAACGTGGCTATACTTACCTTCATTGAGAACTGATATTGGTAATTACTAAACTTTTGGAAAGTGAGTAGATAATATTTAAGTCTATTTTTATTGGCCCGGTGAAGAAGTTCTGATTGAGTTTTTTTTTCTTTTCAATTGAGGCAATTTGCCATTAGATCTTTCTTTTCATTCTTATTTTTTTGTCATCGAAAAATTCTAGTTATGGTAGTGGTTAAACAATTAGTGTCTATTTGTGCAATTTTATTATATGTTCATTTCGCATTTGCTAACTTTTATGTACCTGCTAAGTTATAATCAATCAGAGATTTGACCATTTGGAATTATTTGTTTAAGGCAGTATACATTGTGTATATTTTACTTGTCATTATGATATGGTTTGTTTCACATTTTTCAATAAAGAGTCATGTACTAATTATATAAGTACCATGGTTCATTTCACATTTAGTTGTCATAATGATAACTGACAAATAATACACATGTACTGATAAAGTAGCAGAGACACAATTACTACATACTACAGAATGACAAGCAATCAGACATAGAAAAAAGAAAAATAATGACATTGATGTATAAAATGAATATAGTAGATATATCATCTGTCATAGTACGTGAATAATAACATCAATAACACAGAAACATGAAAAATAATGACATTAATGCATAAAATGAATACAATAGATATATCATCTGCCACAGTATGTGAACAATAACATTAATGACAACATAAACAAGAGACAGTACATAAGATCACTCATTTGTACGTGGACGTGTATGACGGTGGCGACATGTCTCATCATCATTGTCTTTGTCATCGCTTGTGCCACTAAATGGTCATAGTACATACCAATATCAGCAAATCTCTGTTGCTTTGCCTCTAGCAGTGCCTACAGTCGTGTTGTCTCCTCTATCCATCGGCGTAGCTCAGCATCGTAATAGTCAATGCTACGCCTGTGCTCTACATATCCTGTATGTTGGATACCCATCTCATGTCATATAGATCGACATATGATATCTAGGTGAGATCCGAATACCGATCGTATGCTAGAGGATGAAATATGTTAACATAGTAGTAGTAAGCACTGCCATGGTCCAACCAAAGTGAGAAGCAACTGACATGTGATCCGGTGCATGATACGACTGGCCTAGGTAAGATCCTCGATAACCGGAGGTGCTATACCATGACGTATAGCTGATGGATCCACCAAATCTATCACCGTTGCATGGGTAATGGTATCACCCGATGCAGTGTAAAATCTATGCTAGAAGTCAATGTATGCTGGACCGGTAATAATAAAGTTCTCTGCCAGCCACCAACCTGCTGCTCTCCCCAGGTCTAGCTGATCTGTAGGATAAATCATACATCGATAGGTATAAGGGTTTGGATCATCGGGAATGGCATTGTAGTCATAAAACTATCTCCAACACCTCTCACTAAGATACTAATATGCACCAAACACCGAGGATATGATAATAATGGAAATCTCCGCCTGCTAGGCATCCTAGTAATATGTATAAATCAAGATCGATCGATATAATAGCATGAAATGGAAGCCATATAATCTGCCCTCTGTACATCCTCAAATCGATCTGGTTGTGGGAAACCAAATATACATGGCAGAATTCATTATCCCTAGGCTCCTATTGTTTGTGCACCAAAATGACAAACGAGGGAACTAAGTAGATGTGTCTGTGGTCAATGTGACGAAATGAAAGTTCCTAAAGTACTCAAAATGCCAGTACTGTAATAACTTCCAAAAACCATACAAGAAAACTTGTGACTTGAAATAGTGCACTGTGCATCTAGACATCTGTAAAGGTATGCAAGAATAGGCATACCCCAATCATACACAACAGCATTATCAAAATCCAAAAGAGATAGGATCTTAATAAACTCGACCGCGAAACTACTACAGGTGGTGCTGAGAAACAAGTTCCCCATGAGGTATAAAACAAATAATCTAGAAAGCTCCAAATCGTACTCTCAAGAATACTCGCTCATTATGCTATTCATCAACAGTAATCGCGCTGACTCGAATATCGCCGGCGTTCTGATACGATGCAGGCGAAGTGTCAAATTGTGGTAGAAGATCCTGAACAAGTGTGGGATCATGCCATCGAACGTCGTATGGGATCGATGGAAAAACGGCTACTCCTATGCTAATGCCGGTAAGCATAGAAAAGTCAAATGGTGTAATTCCTAGCTCACCGTAAGGAAAATGAAATGTATGAGTGGTTTTATACCACCATAAAGCAATAATAGTGCACTATTACACATCACCTTTAATAATGTTACCGAGGCTTAGAATTGTAAATTACTGAACAAGTTAAAGTAAGCTACAATAAATTAATGGGTTTCTAAACTTAAATGGTTCATTAGATTACCTAAGAAATAATGGAATCCAAGCTCATGTAGAAGTGCTTTGACTCTAGGAATGCTTGCCAAATTCTTATGAAAATATTTTAGGGTGTTCGCTAAAGAACCTCGCGAACGGATATTCCATGACTGTTTAAGATAAACGAATTTGTAATTATAAATTTAAAATGATAATTTATTTTAACTATTTTAAATTAAAAAAATTCTTACGGCCAAGCTCGTCTGTGCATTCACATGCACTTCCCCTTCTGGAAGCACCCGAAAGTTAGTAAGCATAGGCAACTTCGCTGCGCTAAGGTTCGGATCTTGAAAACCATTAAGCTCGGCAACTATGGCGGAAGTCTGTCCCACTTCCTTATATTTCCTGCCCATTTGTAACGCCCCTAATTTTTAAATAACATTATTCAGGAGATTTAATTAGATAAATTAAATAGAATAATGTAGAGTGATAGGGAGATGAATAATAATCCTAATCATCTTTATTTTGTTTTCAATCATATGTTTTCGGATTTATGAATAATCCATTTTATGATGATTTGAATGATGATATGCTTGGTTTTATAACATGTTTTATCTAATATCAGATTGTTTAAATAAGTATATGCACGGTTTCAAGGCATAACTAATAGCAAATGATTTTAGAATGCCATGGAAAAATTATATGTTATGAGAAACATGATTTGGGAGTTTGGTATCAATTTTTATATTTTTACAAGTCGTGGAGAATTTAATATGAATTTTCAAAGCAAAATATGTGTTATTGTGTTTAGAAATTTATTTTCGGTTATTATATGGTGAATTTGGTTTAAAATTTATATATGTTAGATAACATATTAAAGGTGGATTTCTATGATTTTTGGAGATTTTTACTAAGAGTTTATTATAGAAATTAAATTATTTTAAAAGGAGGACCTAAATGATTTAATTGTTGTTATATAGGAAGAGCTTATTTGTTAAAAGTTAAGCTTGTTTAAGATCTGAGAAAATGCGGAAATTATCTGTGAAATAATTTGAAAAGTTTAAGGCAACCAATTAAGTGTTTACATGTGGGCAAGTTAGTTACAAAGAAATTACTTTATTTAGTAAAAACAGCCTTTCACTCAGAAAAGTGAGTTCTGCCTCCTTTGGAACTAGCTTTCGACCCAGAGCTTCTGCCTTCGACTAGGTCGAAACCATAGAAGCCGAAACCAACACACATGGTATCACTTAGGTGGTGCTTAGTGGATTGAAGAAAAAGGTGGAAGGTAGGGTGCCGAAACGTGGCTTCCGATGGGGTCGATACAATGTTTTATTTTCTAAAAGAAAAGTGCTTGCCTGCTTCTTTATATGCTTTCAAAGCAGTCGAGACCGATGCTTTTGAAAGTAACTTTCAACTAGCTTTCGAGAGAGAGAGTTGCCACCTTATTAATTAAAGAAGTAGCTTTCGAAGGAACTACTTAATTTTCAAAAATTAAAGTGTTTAGAAGGGGTAGTTTCGACCAAGTCGAAACCCTTCTGCCGCTTTGCTTTTCAAAGGCATTGAAGATATCATTGTTTTCGAAAGGTAACCCTTGTTTTAAAAACGTAAGCCACTTCCCATAGCTTTCGACTGGGTTAGGGGTTTCGAAGGCAATGGTCTCGATAGGGGTTTTGAAGCCAACCTTCAAGTATTTTACCCAAAGGACTTATGCTTTCGAAAGGATGGTGTCGACGCCATCGAGTTTTCCCTAAATGCTTTTATAAGACAACAAGGGTTTCAAAAGAGGTGCTTTCATGTGTGTTCACTTTGACCTAAAATATATTTTTAAATATAAACCCAATGGTTTCGAAAGGGGGACTTTCAATTGGTTTCAAAGCTATGCTTCTAAATGTTTAATGCTAATACTTTAATACATTCGAAAGTTTTGAAAGAAAGTTTTAAGGTGTTCGAAAGGCAGGGGCCTAATGTTTTGAAAATAGATTTTTATGCTTTCGAAGGAGGGTATCCAGTGAGGACGAAAGTAGGGTTTTGAAGGAGTCGAAAGGCTTTGTTTTTTAAAACGAATAACCCAAACCCAATTTTAAAGGAAAAACCCATGGCTAATTTAAAGGATTTTTTGTAATGGTTTTAAGAAGAAGCTTTCCTTAATAAATAATAGGTTAAAGGGATTAACCATGTTTTATATTAAACCCACAGGAGTGGTATTATTATGCTATGTTGTTTGCTTCTTCAAATATAAATATATTCACATTATAACCGACCCATAACTACATTTTGGGTATAAAAAGGGAAGAAGAACCAACTAAGTTGACCCAATAGTGAATATAAATTGATTAAACTCCTGGATGAGTAGAATTGCATCCAAGAGGTCAGGGAGACCAGAATATAGGATGCCTAAATATTGACGTTGTTAGGGAGACAGGTTCATAGTGCACCTATGAAAACTATGATTGGGAAGTTATTGGAGTTGCAAATAAGTTCATAGTGATCCTATGAAAACTATGTTATAAAGAGTGGTTGGCAGGGGCCAACTGGTTTGTAGTGCACCCATAAAACTATATCTGGATTAAGTTATTGACAATTGTCAAAAGATTCCTAGTCAACCCATGAAAACTAAGATAAGAGAGAAGTTATTGGGGACACCAATAGGTACAAGGGAACCCATAAATTAATTAGGTTAATTGGCAGGGGCCACTAGGTTCCATGAAAACTATGAAATATGGTAGGGAGTCCATATATCGTATAAAGATTATTAGTAAGCCCATGAAAACTAATAGGTTAATAGTGACCCTAGAAACTGTAAATATGACAGGTAGTCAATTAAACGGAGAATGGGAAATCTAGAATGTTTTAACTTATGCGCATATCATCATAATATTTTTAAATGACTGTGTTTTTAACCATTGTGGATACAGGAGCACAGTATATGGTTTTATAAAAGTTTTAAGATACTAGTGAGGGGAAAACCCATTCCGCTAAGCGATGTAGTCTCGCTAGATATCTAAATGGTTTGAGTTGTTAGATTATTATTCATACTAGGCTTTATGTCCGACTTGAAGTTTATGTTTTCCCCTTAAACTCTAGGGTACTCAATTGATTTTGAGTAGTTTGAGAGTTGAGGTTTTCAGGTACCTCATTAGACGAATAAAGCTTTCGGAGACGTGTAGGAGGCATAATAGATATATAGAGTTCCTTTTTATTTAATTCCGCTGTGTTGTTTGTAAAGGCAAAGTTATTATATTGCATGTATATACTCTGATCATCTAAGGGGGCATCTGCATATGTCGCTCTTGGCGTATGTTGTAATAAATATATTTTCTTTGAACATGGTTTACGATTATGGGATTATGTAATGAATTGGAAATGATTTGAAATGGAATGTGATCTTATTTGAAGTTTTAAATTTTTCCATATTTATGTGTTTATATGTATCAAAGAATCTAACATCGTCGTATTTGGTAGTCGAGGATTAGTAACTATGGATGACTGATGCATCTGTAGCCGTTAGTTTTGGGCCTCCAAGTAGGGGGATGTTACAAGATGGTATAAGAGCATAGGTTTATGAAACTTTAAAAGAAATTAAACCTAAAAACTTTTTTGAAACATAATCCAATGAACCAAAAATATGATCGGGGTTTAGGATAATGCTATAGTAACGTACTTGCATTTGATATATATATATATAAGAACGTATTCCCCTCTCTCTTAGGCCATTCGTCTGTATCTTACTAAGGCTCGTATGCAGATTTACGAGAAAGAAGATATGGAAGCAAGAAACGAAAGAGGAAATCTCAGTGGAGGAAGCATTACAACCAATGGAAATGCTTGACCTAATACTCGGAGGAACCAAGGTCGACAGGCTAATGCTAACCAAAATGCTGAATCCATTGTGGGTGTTGTTAATCCGTCAATAGATGCGAGGATGATGTATCGGTTCTTGGTTAACCTTATGCAAGTAGGAGCTGCTGCTGGTATGGCTGGAAATGTTGGAGGACCTAATCATGTGGCTCCAGTTGGGAATAACTATGCTAAGTTGAGTAGAGACTACATCAGTCTGGGTGGTAAACCGTTTGTTGGAATGGAGGATGCTACTAAATTTGAGCATTGGTTATTGTACTGTGAGAGAATCTTTACTGATCTAGGTTTGGATGATGGGCAAAAGAGTAGGCTGGCCTCTAGGCAGTTGCAAGGGGCAGCGCTTCACTGGTGGAATAGTGTGATTGTCGGAGTTCTAAAGGAATAGCTGACATGGGCTGATTTCAGAAGGAGATTTGAGCAAAAGTTTTTATCTGAGGTTGCTAAGTCGGCGTTGATGAGGAAGTTCATGGATCTAGTTCAAGGAGTGATGTCAGTAATTGAGTACGCTGCTAAGTTTGACTAGCTGTCTCGATATGGATATGCCATTATAGACACTGACATAAGAAGGAATGGGAGGTTTATTCGGGGATTAAGGCCCAAACTTGCTAGAATGACCATGACCCATATTTGTGGTCCTTGTAATGTGGTGGAGATAGCCATTCTTCATGAAGAGATGCTGGATGGTTGTGATAAAGAGAGTCCAGTTAATTCCCAGGGTCCTCAGGGGAAGAAGAGGAAGTTCTTTAAGAAGAAGGGAGCCCAGAAGGGAGATGCTGCCAAGAAGGCAAAGGCTGATTTAATATGCTTCAAGTGTGACAAGAAGGGTCATTATGCTCATGAGTGCCCGTCAGGCAAGGGAAAGAAGCCTGTAGAAAAGAAGAATGTGAAATGCTTCAAGTGCGACCAAGTTGGGCATTATAAGAACCACTGTCCAGATCCAGTCGGGGCGGACAGAGGGAAGCTTTTTGCTATTGGACCACAATTTTCTTCTAGGCCTACTACCGCAGATAAAAGGAAAACTGCGATGGAAGGTACGCTTTTGATTCAGAGTACACCAGTTAGGGTACTATTTGATACCGGTGCATCACATTCATTTATATCACAGTATTTGATTGATAGGTTATGCATAGAACCCACATACCTTGTTACTTCCTTAAAGGTTGTGAATCCAATAGAAGGGTATGCAACTCTAGGGATGACATGTGACCAGTTAGGACTTGATTTGTTAGGTCATAAGTTTGCATGCAGTCTGTATGTTTTCGATTTCATAGATTTCAGAATCATTTTGGGTATGGATTGTTTGAGGAGGTATAAGGCCAGGATAGTTTTCCAGAACGAGGAGATATCACTAAGACACACTGGTAGTCATAACCGAATTATATTCTTAGTAGACAATTCTGACCGGAGTAATTGTGCTTTGTTAAATGCAATGGAAGTGAGAGAAGATCTAAGTCAGGTTCGAGTAGCAAGAGAGTTTGCAGATGTCTTTGAGCCAGTCACAGGACTGCCACTGATGAGCTGTTGAGTTTTTGGATAGATCTTGTGCCAGGAGCTGAACCCGTAAGTAGACCACCTACCAGGATGACACCTACTGAGATGAAGGAATTGAAGGTGCAGCTAGTGGATCTAGAAGGAATGAATTTTATTAGACCAAGCAGTTCGCCTTGGGGAGCGACCGCGATATTCGTGAAGAAACCAGATGGGTCGTTGAGGATGTGTATCGACTATCATAAGTTAAACAAGAGGACGATAAAGAATAAGTATCCTTTGCCGAGAATAGATGATCTGTTTGATGAGTTGAGTAGAACCAAAGTGTTTTCCCAATTGGATTTGGCGATGGGGTTCCATCAGTTAAGAGTAGTAGAGGATATTATTCTTTTGACTGCATTTCAAACTAGGTATGGTTCATACGAGTGGTTAGTGATGCCATTTGGATTGATGAATGCACCAGCTTTCTTTGTGGATTTGATGAACCAAGTCTTCCGAGAGTATTTGGACAGATTCGTGTTGGTGTATAGATGACATTTTGGTATACTCTAAGGAAGAAAGAGAGCATGAAGATCGTCTTAGAGTGGTGCTTGAGACGCCGAGGCAGACTCAGCTAAAGGTGAAGTTTTCCAAGTGTCATTTTTGGAAGAAAGAGGTTAAGTTTCTTGGTCATGTGGTTTCAGAGAAAGGATTGTCAGTCGATCTAGATAAGATCGAAGCTGTTAATAATTGGAAGAGACCAAAGACGGTGATCGAGATCAGAAGTTTTCTTGGACTTACTGGCCACTATCGGAGATTCATCAAGGATTTCTCATGGATAACAGCACCTTTAACTAAGCTTACCAGGAAGGAGGTGAAGTTTGTTTGGTCCGAAAATTGTGAGGAAGCATTCCTTAAGTTAAAACATTTATTGACCAATGCACCGGTGTTAGTAGTTCCAGACAGAAACCAAGGGTTTGTAGTGTATACTGATGCATGTGGAACTAGATTGGGAGCTGTGTTGATGCAGAAGGGTAAAGTGATTGCTTACGCATCACGACAGCTTAGACCGTATGAAGTGAGATATCCTACTCATGACTTGGAGTTGGCTGCATGATCTTCGCATTGAAGATTTGGAGACATTATCTCTTAGGAGGGAGATTTGAGCTATACACAAATTGTTAAGTCTTTAAGATAATTATTTTCTCAGAAGGAGCTGAATATGAGACAGCAGAGATGGTTGGAGTTTTTGTCTGCTTATGATTTTGGTACAGAGCATACACCAGGGAAAGGTAATAAGGTAGCGGATGCTCTTAGCAGGAGACACCAGAATGTGGTGTTGGCTATGTTGGCAGAATGGAAGGATCTATAAGTTTTGGCCAGTTGTAGAGTGTAGTTAAGACCACCTGCTAGTTCTAGTCAGAGTACTACCATGGTGTGCTGTTTAGAAGTTCGACCAATGTTGATCGAGAGAATTGCTTTTAAGCAGAAGGAGCCACTATTAGCCGAGAGGATTAGAAGGCTTGAGGTTGGAACTGCGATCGATGATTTGAAAGATTTTTGTTTTGACCAGAGAGGGTGGTTGAGAAAGAAGGGGTGATTATGTGTTCTAGATGTCGAGGACTTGAGGAAAGAAGTTCTTGGAGATTGTCATCGATCCAAGTTTACAATTCATCCTGGAGGGACCAAGATGTATCAAGATACAAAGAGGAGTTTCTATTAGGAAGGTATGAAGAGGGATGTTGGCTTGTGGGTTAGGCAGTGTGCAAACTATCAATAAGTGAAGGCCGAACATCAAAAGCCGAGTGGATTGCTTCAGCCTCTAGAGGTTCCAGTTTGGAAATGGGATTCGATATCCATGGATTTTATTGATGGGTTGCCAAGGTCAAACAGAGGAAATGAAAGTATATGGGTCATAGTGGACAGATTGACGAAGAGTGCCCGTTTCATTCCAGTTAAGTCAACTAGGACGACACCTGTTTTAGCTAAGTTGTTCATAAAGAACATAGTTAGATTACATGGAGTTCCTAGTAGCATAGTCAGTGACCGAGATACTTTGTTCACTAGCGAATTATGGAGGAGTCTGCAGAATGTGTTAGGCACTAAGCTCAAGATGAGTACTGCATATCACCCTTAGACGGATGGGCAGACAGAGAGAGTCAATATAGTACTCGAGTTGTTGAGAGCTTGTGTGTTAGACTTTGGTGGATCTTGGGAAGATCACCCACATTTGGTTGAGTTTTCCTATAATAATAGTTACCATACTAGTATAGGAATGACACCTTTTGAAGCTTTGTATCGGAGGCCATGCAAATCACCAGCATGTCGGTTGGAGATTGGAGATAGATTGGTCTTAGGTCCAGATATGGGTAAAGAGGCGTCAGAGAAAATTGAGATTATCCGATAAAGGATGAAGGAAGCTCAATCTAGACAGAAGAGTTACGCAGATAAGAGGCGTAAAGACATAGAGTTCTTAGTTGGAGACAGGATTTTCATTAAGGTGTCCCTAATGAAGTGTGTGATACGATTTAGAAAGTCAGAAAAGCTGGCCCCAAGATATGTTGGTCCATTACATTTTATAGAGAGGATTGGAAAGCTCGCATATAGAGTAGAGTTGCCGAGCAGTATGGCAGGTGTCCATAATGTATTTCATGTGTCTCGTTTTCACAAGTATGTGCATGATCCAGAGACTACTATTCCTCCGACTGGGTTGGAAGACTTAGTAGTAGAGCCTTATCTGACTTTTATTAGACAACTAATTCGGGTTGTAGCGAGAGATGAGAAAAGATTGAGGAACAAGACAATCAACTTGGTGAAAGTTTAGTGGAGCGACAATGAGAAGGACTGTACTTGGGATACAGAGGACAGGAATCGAGATACTTATCTTGATCTGCTTTGAGGGTATGTCTATATTAGATTTATATAGATATTAGCCAGTCAGGTTGACTAGTATGGTTGTTAGGAGTCATTACAGATGATTTCTATGTTTAGTATTTAGTCCTTACTGAATTTCGAGGATAAAATTCTTTAAGGAGACTAGCCTGTAATGTCCCTAATTTTTAAATAACATTATTCAGGAGATTTAATTAGATAAATTAAATAGAATAATGTAGACTAATAAGGAGATTGAGATTGGTGAATAAAATTAGAGGTCGTGCTTAAGTAACTTGAATGGGCTTATAAATGGACAAATGATAATTAAATTAACATAAGGACATTAGGGTAATTGCCGCACCCATAGTCAACAACCCTATACTCACGTCACCTTATCATTTACGTTCATTTTTATCATAAAAATCTAAACGTGAGAAAAGAGCAAGCCGACCATTACTAGGAGAAGAAGAAGAGAAATCCAAGTAAAAGCTTGGGATCAAGCTAAAGGGAATAAATCTCAAACAAATCTCTAATTTCCTTATCCAATCTAAAGTGAATAATAATCCTAATAATCTCTATTTTGTTTTCAATCATATGTTTTTAGATTTATGAATTAATCCATTTTATGATGATTTGAATGATGATATGCTTGGTTTTATAACATGTTTGATTTAATATCAGATTGTTTAAATATGCATATGCACGGTTTTAAGGCAAAACTGACAGCAAATGATTTTAGAATGCCATGGAAAAATTATATGTTATGGGAAACATGATTTTGGAATTGGGGCTCAATTTTTATAATTTTCCAAGCCGTGGAGAATTTAATATGAATTGTCAAAGGAAAATATATGTTATTGGGTTTAGAAATTTATTTTCAGTTATTATATGGTGAATTTGGGTCTAAAATTTATATATGTTAGATAACATATTAAAGGTGAATTTCTATGATTTTTGGGGATTTTTACTAAGAGATTTGTTATGGAAATTAAATTATTTTAAAAGGAGGACCTAAATGATTTAATTGATGTTAAATGGGAAGGACTTATTTGTTAGAAGTTAACCTTGTTTTAGATCTGAGAAAATGCGGCAATTATCTGTGAAATAATCTGAAAAGTTTAAGGCAACCAATCAAGTGTTTACACGTGGGCAAGTTAGTTACAAAGAAATTACTTTATTTAGTAAAAACAGCCTTTCACTCAAAAAAGTGAGTTCCGCCTCCTTTGGAAGTAGCTTTCACCCAAAGCTTCCGCTTCAACCAGGTCGAAACCACAAAAGCCGAAACTAATACACATGGTATCACTTAGGTGGTGCGTAGTGGATTGGAGAAAAAGGTGGAAGGTAGGGTGTCGAAACGTGGCTTCCGATGGGGCCGGTACAATGTTTTATTTTCTAAAAGAAAAGTGCTTGCCTGCTTCTTTATATGCTTTCAAAGGAGTCGAGACTGATGCTTTCGAAAGTAATTTTCAACTAGCTTTCAAAAGAGAGTTGCCGCCTTATTAACTAAAGAAGTAGCTTTCAAAGGAGCTACTTAGTTTTTAAAAATTGAAGTGTGCGGAAAGGGTAGTTTCGACCAAGTCAAAACCCTTCTGTCGCTTTGCTTTTCAAAGGCATTGAAGATATCATTGTTTTAGAAAGGAAACCCTTGTTTTAAAACCGTAAGCCACTTCCCATAGCTTTCGACCGGGTTAGGGGTTTCGAAGGCAATGGTCTCGATAGAGGCTTCAAAGCCAACCTTCAAGTATATTACCCAAAGGACTTATGATTTCAAAAGGATGGTGTCGACGCCATCAAGTTTTCCCCAAATGCTTTTATAAGATATAGCAAGGTTTCGAAAGAGGTGCTTTCATGTGTGTTCACTTTGGCCCAAAAGATATTTTTAAATATAAACCCAATGGTTTCGAAAGAGGGAGTTTCAATTGGTTTCGAAGCTATGCTTCTAAATGTTTAGTGCTAATACTTTAATACATTCGAAAGTTTCGAAAGAAAGTTTTAAGGTGTTCGAAAGGCAGGGGCCTAATGTTTTAAAAATAGATTTTTATGCTTTTGAAGGAGGGTATCCAGTGAGGTTAAAAGTAGGGTTTCGAAGGAGTCGAAAGGCTTTGTTTTTTTAAAACGAATAACCCAAACCCAATTTTAAAGGAAAACCCCATGGCTAAATTAAAGGAGTTTTTTGTAATGGTTTTAAGAAGAAGCTTTCCTTGATAAATAATAGGTTAAAGGGATTAACCATGTTTTATATTATATCCGCAAGAGTGATATTGTTATGCTATGTTGTTTGTTTCTTCAAATATAAATATATTCACATTATAACTGACCTATAACTGCATTTTAGGGATAAAATGGGCAGAAGAGCCAACTAGGTTGACCCAGTAGTGAATATAAATTGATTAAACTCCTGGATGAGTAGAATTGCATCCAAGAGGTCAAGGAGACCGAAATATAGGATACCTAAATATAGAAGTTGTCAGGGAGGCAGGTTCATGGTGCACCCATGAAACTATGATTAAGAAATTATTGGAGTTGCCAATAGGTTCATAGTGATCCCATGAAAACTATGTTATAAAGATTGGTTGGCAGGGGCCAATTGGTTTGTAGTGCACCCATGAAAACTATATTTGTATTAAGTTATTGATAATTGTCAATAGGTTCCTAGTCAACCCATGAAAACTAGGATAAGTGAGAAGTTATTGGGGACACCAATAGGTTCAGGGGAACCCATGAATTAATAAGGTTAATTCGCAGGGGTTAATAGGTTCATAGTGCACCCATGAAAACTATGAAATATGACAGGGAGTCAATATATTATATAAAGGTTATTAGTAAGCCCATGAAAACAAATAGGTTAATATTGACCCTAGAAACTATAAATATGACATGGAGTCAATTAAACAGAGGATGGGAAATCCAGAATGTTTTAACTTGTGCGCATATCACCATAATACTTTGAAATGACTATATTTTTAACCATTGTAGATGCAAGGGCATAGTATAAGGTTTTATAATGGTTTTAAAATACTAGTGAGGGGAAAACCCGTTCCGCTAAGCGGTGTGGTCTCACTAGATATCTAAATGGTTTGAGATGTTAGATTATTATTCATACCAAACTTTATGTCTGACTCGAAGTTTATGTTTTCCCCTTAAATTCTTGGGTATTCAATTGATTTTGAGTAGTTTGAGAGTTGAGGTTTTTAGGTACCTCATTAGACGAATAAAGCTTTCGGAGACGTGCATGAGGCATAATAGATATTTAGAGTTCTTTTTTATTTGATTCCGCTGTGTTGTTTGTAACGGAAAAGTTGTTATATTGCCTATATATACTCTGATCATCCAAGGGGGCATCTTCATATGTCACTCTTGGCATATATTGTAATAAATATATTTTCTCTAAATGTGGTTTATGATTATGAGATTATGTAATGAATTTGAAATGATTTGAAATGGAATGTGATCTTATTTGAAGTTTTAAAATTTTCCATATTCATGTGTTTCTGTGTATCAAAAAAATATAACACCGCCATATTTGGTCGCCGAGGATTAATAACTATGGATGACTGCAGCATCCGTAGCCGTTAGTTTTGGGCCTCCAAGTAAGGGATGTTACACTGTTCGACCATCCCCGCAGCCTCCGTAAGCCCAACAACTGCCTTTGCCTTCGCTTTCCACTCCACCCTGATTCTTGAGATTTTCGGTGGCCTCGAATAGATCTTCTATTCCATGCTTATGACCATACTGCACAATAATCTGACCTTCGCCGTCGCGGCCACTGCCTCCACCGCCGTCATCGGTACTGTTACTTTTTTCATGCATGAACTTTTTCGTGAATTGTTTTAGTAATATAGACATTTCTATAGGTGTTGATCCCAAAAACAAGCTTTAATTTGTGAATAGACGTACAAATTTAGACGTTTGTAAGTGTAAATTGGTGAAAAGGAGGAGTGGGGGTTTTAGCTTTGGGTTGGAATGTCGAAGGAGGAGAGAAAATGATTTTTTGATGGTAGTTGGGTGGGTTCAAAGCTTCACCATTATAAACTTATAACGATGAAGTCTTCGCCGTTATATATTTATAACGGCCAAAACTTTGCCGTTATAAATCCTACTAATTATTTACCACACCAGTCTGTGGCTAGTTTCGCAGTTACCTGGAGGCGTAGCTCGTTCGTTCAGTTGAAAAGTAGAAGAGAGAGTAAAGTGAACAAGTTGGATTGTTGGTAATGGTCTAACGCACAAAGCATGCACACAAGTGTATAATGTACATGCAGCGTTTACTTTATTTAAAAAGACCAGTTTCACAACAAACAAACAACTCAGTACAGATACTACGTACATATATATTCGACCATAAGTTTAATAACAAATGCATATTCCAACATTTTGAATAACATTACAACAATATCTCACACATAAAGACTAGATAAAGATACATTAAACACACACACACACACATACACGAAGAAAAAAAAGGAGAATTGGTGAAGAAAATCTTTCATAGGATCATCACGTGTTCATCCTGTAAGCCTCCATATCGTCAATAGTAACTTCATCATTCTACTTCACACTATACTTCCTCTCATCCCTCCAGGGCCGGCCCTGAGTAATTTGTGGCCCGAGTCAATAACAATTTAAGTCCATTAAAATGCTTTTAAGAGGCCTTGAATACATTGCTGTTTCTTGGAAGATTTCCATGCACTTCTACCCCTTAGCCAAATCAACTTCACAAAAAGAATATAAAAGACCGAGTTTACATGACCATTTCAAAGGCTAGCTTGGGGCCCAAAGTTGTCATTTGCTTTCATAAGCAAGAGGGGTCCAAAGTTTATAACGTTACTTAGTTAATGCCACTTTAACTTTATAATTTGCATACAACATATATATAAAAAATATATACTTAAGAGATAGTGAGATAACTCACTTAGATCCATGCTAACCCAAGCACAAAGCCACAAGAACCAAAGAACCACCTCCTTTCTTCAACACAAGCCTAAAAGTCCAACCTTTAGCACTTCCTAACCAAAGCCACCACCTTCTTCCTCCTCCTCCATGCTCATGGCCCATCATGGATCCCCCTCTTCCTCTCACCTTCTCCCACTTCTTACTTGCTAATCATGCTTACCATGATGTCTTAGGCCCAAATCTAAAGTTTAAAAGAGATTAGAGAAGATTTGGTTAACTTTTGAAAAAGTTAGAGAGTAATTTGTGGAATAATGCTTAAGATCTTCCACCATTTTCAACCCTCCTACTTCATCTCAAGCTTAAGAATTTATTTGTGATTATTAAGTGAACATATCTCCTCTATTTATAGGTTTCAAATGGTGAAGCATAAGCTTACTCTTACCCTCCTTGTAAGGCTTACCTCCCATCACATCTACTTTATCATTTGCTTAACACTTAACATTTCCATTTATGCTTACTTTTACTTTATGTCACTTCCCCTTTTAGGATAATTACTATTATACCCTTACCATAATACCTCTTATTCTATAGGAAGCTTCTAGAACCTTCCAAGCTTGTATGAAGAAGATGGTATTTAATTAGTGGCTAATGTGTTCATTAGATATTAGCTTACGAGTTAATTATTTCCATTTTTGCTCATTTTCCTTATTTTCTCATTTTCCTATTTAGTTAGCCATAAACATAAAAATATTTTTAGTTGCTAATTATCTCCGTAATGATTAATTGGACGTGTGCAAAAAGTTCGAACAACTTCCATTGGGAAAATAGCTGTTTATCGATAAAACGATTTACGGTCATATTATCGATATTTTTCCAAAGTATATATTTTTGTAAACATTTTTTCAAAACAAGTTTACCATCATTAATTCTTGATTTAAAAGGAGGTTAAAAATCTTATTAAATCATTTTAATAAAATTTAATCCAAGATCGAATATTTAAATAATTCAGATATTCAAATACGAAGTGTCCAAATTCTGGGTTGTTACACAAAATTTGATCACTTTAATTAAGGATATTTAATTCACTTTAAATATTCAAACATAGATTATTTTTCAACAAATAAGTGATAAATAATAATAATGAACTTAATTTGGAAAAATGTTCACAAAAATAGTTCCTTTGGAAAGATATAATGATAAAATGGCTGAAAATCATTTTATCGATAACCAGCTCTATAATCATAAAACATCATGCACGGAGCTGGATACTACACTTACTTATATAATTAAACGAGAGTATGAAATAAACTTAATTATTTTACTTTTAGGAATAAAATATATTTAAGGCATCATTAGTGATGCCCTTATATTTAATAACCGATTTATGAATTTAAATTAAGATTTAACGATTTAATAATTATTATAATTATTCAAATAATTATTTGATGATAATTAATTTTAAAATAGTTATAAACTGATAATAAATCATTTGTAATAATTTTATGAAGATATATACTTGATTTGAAAATATAAGAAAATTCGTATCGCTTTATTGATATAATAGCGATTTCTATATATAATTGTTAATATTAATTTATATGGTTTTATAAATAAAATGTGATCATTTTAATTAGTTAAAAATGATAAGAAATTTATTTTAAATTTTTGTTACAAATATATGTATATTTATTTTAAGTGAGAATGTGACCGGTGATTGGTTTCCCAATTTTCAAAGGTTTAACAAACAAAAGATATTCAAAAGTTGTTATAACCTTATTTACATATCATGCACACATATGTAACATACATATAAACACTTTAAATTACAGATAAATATGTACACACACATATAAAGAAATATAAAAAATATTTCTTAATTTCTTAAGCCTTAAGCAGACTCAAAGTTAACCGAGGACACACAAGTACACACACACATGGACAAGCACATGAATGCACCCATGTGAAGGTCACTTCGGCCGAACCTAGGAAGGAGAGGAGGGATGTGGGTCAAGGGAAAAATGGTAATTACATCCATAGATATTTGTTCCAAATTTTTTTTCTATAAATACCCATACACTTTATCACATTTTTACATCACGTTCTTATCATCTTCTCCTCCACTTTCAAGCTCTCACATGGCTCCATAGGCTTAGGAAAATAATGGAGAAAATTTATTCAAAAAAGAAAAGAAATTAAACTAGTATAATATACATATATTATCAAATCCACTTCAAACCAAGGCAAAACTCCTACCCTACCTCTCTAATACCCACAACCACCACCTTTCTCCACCCTTGGCCGAGCCCTCCACCATAAGCCGTGGCTTCCCTAGCTAGATCGAGTTATCCAAGGCTCTCAAGTTCAATTTCGTAGAGTTTTATTTTGTGATAGCAAAGCTATAGCCAATTTCAAATTAGCTCGAGGGAAAATTAAGGTAAGAAACTCCTAAATTATAGTTATATATGTTATTGGATGATACGTAGGTTTGGATATGATTGTTAATGATGGTTGTTTAATATGTTTATTGAATATACATGCAAGTGACGTTAATACACGTCAATATATGTTATTGGATGATATATATGTTTAGATATGATTATAGTTCGGAATCCATAAAAGGATTTCTTTAAAAATGATATTTTAAAATTGTTTGAAATATGAAATAAATTCTTAAAATCTTTTAAAATGTTTTAAAAGTGATTTGAGTAATAAAAATGAATTTTCAAATGATAGAAAAGTCGTTTTGATCAATATAGCTTAAAAAGCACCATTCGCAGCACTTTTCTATAACTTTTGAAATATAGTTCTAAACGCAACAATTCTTCACCAAATCTTTTGTAAAATGTTTTTAAATGAATAATAAAGTATTTTAAAGGAGATTTGAAGGATTTATAAATTATTTCAAAGTGGTTAAATGAATAATTAAAAGTTAATTAAGTATGTTAAATGATTTAGAGTTGATCAAATAACTTGACCGCCTTATGGATGACAGAGAGATAGTGTCTAAGCATGGGTTTGGAAAACTAGTTTTTTGCTCTCCCTAGCTATCTGAACTGGCCCGATGGAGAGGATAGTAAATTTGATTTACTCGGATCAAAATTTCTCAAAGTATAAAAGATATAATTTTCCAAATTTAAACAACTTGGATTGCATATAGGAATAATCTTCTTATACTTGGTATTAAATTCCGAGAAGGGAGCTATACTATCTGTGTGAATTTGAAAGGTGATTTCACCATTATTCGACGGATGGTAAAGGTTGAATATGAAAATTGGTGTTGAGTAGAATTAGTATAATTTCTGTCGACCCTTTTTAACTTAATAATGTTTTCCAATACGACTAATGAAAATGATTTGGAATTGATATAATTCCTACACTTAAAGTTAATTGGTTTGGGTTTATAGTAAACGATGTCTTAAATAACATTGTTTTTGATCTATTTCAAAGGTTATGATTTGGATATCTTTGTTAATATTTAATAAATGATTTGGAAATATTTTCCTAAGTAAAGAATGAAATGATTTGGAATTTACAAAGGTTTTAAGTAACCAAAGGATTTGATAAGAGAGGTTTAATGATTTCGTGTATACCGAAAATAAATGTTTTAAAGATATATATCTCTTAAAGATATTTTTGATAAAAAAGAAGTAATAAATCAGAAGAATAATTCCCTATTTACATATTCAAAATGAAGACATGGAAATGATTTGGAAGATAGAATGTAGGTCTGCTTGTCAATGACCCTCGGCGGAAATTTCCTATATCATATTATGTGGTAGTAGTTCTTCATTTGAGATCTTCGATGCAAGGGCTCCTTGCTACTTATCCTAGGGGTAACTCTCGACAGGATGTGGTAGGAGAGTTCCTTTGGTTAGTCCTGTCATGGATAGCTTCTATGGAATAATATCTAACGTTTCATTTCTAATTACATAAGTTGATCTCTATGAACGTATCATCTGTTTGGTGGCGGAGAAGGCAACTTCTCTTAGCTTAGCACCCTTTCCTGAGACATACAAGCTCAAGAGTTATACGTTTGTAGAAATCAGTTGTGTGAACATAGAAGGGCAGTGTGGCATCCAAAGTGGAATGTGATATATGAATGATAATCGCTACCTCAGGCCTTATCACTCGGTAATGGCTTAAACAGGGTACGTCATAAAGCTATGTGGTTCACAACCATTAGGGTATGATCATCACCTTTCTAGATTACTCTATATATGTCGAGGATGTTGTATATGCTTTGGGGCCCCGGATAGGTCAGTAACGACCTGGGTGATGTCATATTCGATTTCTATCCAGGCCATGTATGAGTGCCAAATAAGGATAAACCGGTCTTGCCAGATGTGGAGGAATGTTTGTGTATCCTCGGTACATTACTCTAGAGATGTACTGTACGGAAGGTAGTCCCTTACATGCCATTGTATGGAAATTCATTCTCCAATAAGTTCCTTCGGACTCAACTGTAACCTATTATGCCGTCAAATTTAACCAGTGTAACAATTTCGGCTAAGATTCATAAGTTTATTTGAAAAGTATTTTCAAAGAATGTCATTAAAAAAATATTCCCATATTTTGCATAGTAAATGTTTTGGTTATTATAAGGTAAAAACCAGTTCCGTTTTTATGCACGACATGGTCTTATGAGATACCCTTGTTTTCAAAATACGTATTTTGATTTGCTCACACCAGTCCCATGACTGACCCGGAGTTTATTTCTCCTTCTCTTAAACTATGGGTTCCTTAATTTTTCCCGGGCAGCCTAGTAGTCAAGTTTTGTTAGAAGAAATATGGATGGAGCTTGAAGCATGGAGTTAGAGGATTCTTATGAAGATTATTATCTGTTTCCACCACTTGTGTATTATTGTAATCCACATTTATAAGGACAGATATTTATAACTGTCCATGTTTAACTTTGATAAATGTATTTAAAATTTACTCCGTAAAAATAATATCTTGAAATAATATATGTTATTCCATTCGTGTAAGATTATGTTCTGTCTTTATTTTCTTTCTTACCCTTAATGATCGGGTTTTCCAGCGTTTGGATTTGCAGCACATGATATCGAGGATGTATTAGTGTCGATTTTCGAGGGTTGAAAATCCTGACTGTTACATTTGGTATCAAAGCTTATGTAACAACCCGGGGTTTCATATCGAACAATCGTCGTCATTAGACGATTAAATCGTTTGTAATCTTGCTATTGGAATTTGAATCAAATTGAAATTCTTTTTAAAATCTGTAAAATTGTTATGCGAGCTTAACAATTTACTTTGGCCCATGTCTTTAATTGGTTGTTGTATGTAGTATTAACTATCGAAGAAAATAACCGACCCTTTCATTCTCCTTTTCGTTTTAAACCCAAAGCAAAAGAAAAAAATAAATGGTGGCCGTTCCTTTTCTTCCTCTTCGACAATCAGGGCTATTCAAAGCGTCGTTTTCATTCGTTCGATCGAGATTAGGGTGCGTGCTACGGTGATCTGAAAGGGGAAGACTTCGGTTGCTCGATTAAATTCATCTCCGGCTTCGCTCGATTCTTCGGGCCCGTGCTTATCGAATCGAAGGTGAGTGAACGACTCTCACTCACATCTAATTTAAGCTCGTTAATCGTGAATCTTGTTGTTTGCTTTCTCGGCTACCACTGCTATGAACTTGAGTGATTTTACTTTCACTCACATCTAGTTCGAACTTTAGAATTGCGATTTCGTGTTTTATTGGTTCTGAAGTGATGTCGACTTTGGCCAGTTTTTGTACATTCCTGAATGAAATTGGTGACCTTGTTCTTGTGCTTTTCGTGTTCTGTCTGGTAGCGTAGGCTTGTCCCAAATGCTCATTTCAATACCACTATTATTTTGTACTGTCTTGAGCTCAGGTTACTTCAATGTATATTGATGTAGCATTCATAGTTGTCGTTTTTGGTGGTCATCACTGTTTCGACTTGTATTTGACAATATTGAGTTTGCTCGTGACCACCACGTTTTAAATTCTGTTAACTTTGATCACTTGAATGGTTCATTCTTGCTCGGGGTGACTCTGACTTATTGCATTAATTTATGGCTTTGACTTTGATTTTGTGAAAACTATTTTGAGATGAGAATTTCACTTTATTTTCTGGTGACTTCGAGCCTGACTGGGTTTTGTGAATTTCTGGCTTAGATTTGTATTTCGAACATGCCATGGTATTTACTGTTTAATTGTTCATGTTGCAATGACTTGATGGTCTTCGTTATCTTTGCTTGTGATATTGAACTGTTCTGTCTTTGGGTCTTACACATGACATATCGAACCACTCGAGTTGTTGTGTTGTATTCATTCTTCACTATGATGTTTGAAGTCTAATATTTTTGTGTACAGTTGCATTCGTGATTGCATTGAGGTTCACTACACTCGTATCTTACCGTTGCTAGCTGCTGTGGACATTTGTATATCCCTTATTGTTTCATTTGATTGAGTCTGGACACTGTGACTTGGTGGCATCCGTATGTCATTACTTTGTTATAGCAGTTGTCCACTGGTAGCCATGGTTGCTAGTACGTGTGCATTTCTACTTGATTCATATGCATATTTTTGGGACTTATCCTGCAGTCTGTTTGACATACCTCAAGTGGTCTTCATATATATACTTGTTTATGTCCTCACTGCATAGCTTTTAACTTAAGTTGCATTTCTTGATTCCAGTTGTACTTGGTCATTTGAGGCGTTGAGTCTGCATTTTATGGTACCTGTACTTGTAGTTGTTCAACCCGATTCTTCTGAAGTTTCAGCTTGTATATCTGTTGTTCGTATGTTACATACCTTGCTGTTGAGTCGCTTTGTTATATCACTTGATATTTGTGGTATTTGCTGTTATATCACTTCGAGCTGCATGTTTAGTTGTTTATAGGTTGGCAACTGGTATTTGTAGTTCATGTTTCATTAAGTTTGATGTGTTCGTGATCACTGTAGTCTGTTCCTGCAGTCTATCTGATCACTGTAGTTGCATTCCATTCGTTTGCATATATCAGTGCTCGACCCTTGGTTATTCACCTGTAGTTGCATTCACTTCATGTTTGTATTATGTTGGTCTGGCCTTGTTGCTTACTATTACTTACTTGGTGTGTTGTGCTCTATTGTGGTATTTGCACTGAGTCACTGATTTTGGGTCGAGACTTGATTTTACGTCTTGACCATCTCATTTGAAATTGCAGTTGTGTTGAACCCGACTTTTTCTTGGGTTTGACCTTGTGCTTGTCTGTGGGTTTTCGTTGATCCTTTGTGTATTTCAGGTTGTAGTGGCGAGGCAGTATACGCGTGCGTATACTGCAGCCCTACCAGAATTGATGTTTTATATTGATTATTTTGTTGTTGTAAATTGCCGTTAGGCAATTCTGATGTTTTTAAGATTTTCTTCATTGATATTCTCTTTACTCATCTTTGTTGCTGATTTCAATCTGCTGATTTGTTGTCTAACACTGTTTAGTGTTATATCTGCCGTTATTCGATTCTCTTATCGAAGAGTTGGATATACGAGATTTCTGTAACTGTCGTCTATTTGACTATTTGATTATTATTGCTGCTATGCACTAATAACTGAGTTTGAATTAGACTGACCCGTGTATTATTTTCTTTTGAATGTAATACTCGGGTCAGACCCGAGTTATTTCAGGTTGTAGATTTCCTTCTTTGAGTTGCTGTTCAGGCTTTGAAGACTTTTCACATTTTCTGAAGTTGTCTTTGTCATTTTGTAGAAGTCGTGTCATTGTATAGGATGATATGTATTCATGTATATTAGTTGATAATGTACTTGTATATATAACTTCCAGAGTCGACAGTTGTAGTTGTATCATATGTATTGTGTCAACTATATTGTAACTGACATAAGTTATATATATATAAGACTTTTGTTTTATCTGTGTTCCGCATTTATATTATCTGTGTTAGTATTATATCTAATGTCCTAAACTATTATGAACCGTCGTAGTTTGTTTTATACTGATAATTGGGTATGTCGATGGGAGTAGATAAATAAGATGAAAAAAATTAAAAGTGTATACCACTCCTATCGAGGTAACCAATATTAGTGTAAGGCCAACTACGGATGGCCGCTCCTATCCAGCCTTATTCTTCATAATAATAGACAGTATTTCTTTTAATACTCTTTGTTATTATGAGCATAGAGGTGGGGCGTTACAGTTGGTATCAGAGCTTGGGGTTTATGGACATAATATAAAACATAACTTAGATGGAACATATGTACAACTATTTGTCGATGTTTTATTGTGCTTTGAGTCAAAACTAAAGTTTTGAATTTTGATGAAATTTTTAAATATCTTCATTTAAAAATAAAAGTGAAACTGTGTTTTGTTGATTGATAATTTTGTGTTATGTTTATCAGAGTGCGCAGCGGAAACAGTGAAACTGTCTTCGCTGAACACTGCTGATAATCCTTTTTAATTTAAAAATCGAATTATGAAATTGAAATAAATTTCATCTGTGTTTACATAGCTGTGTTTATTTTGTTTCTTTGAGAATCTCGAATCCGAATTGAGGATTCGAAGAAATTACAGTTATGTGATTTTTGGTTGAAATTTCCGCTGGCTTTCTTTTGTACTAATCATCTATTGATTAGATTTTGCTGTTTTGAATTGTCTTCATTGAAGATACATTCGAATGATTTCTTTGTTTATATTGTAATGTGCGTGCAAATATGAATTGCACGTTATCGCATTAATTTTACGTTGAACCGATGCTTGGTTATGAAACGTATTTTGTTGTCGTTATTTTTATAACGGGATTTTTACACCAGTGCTATATTTTTGAAGCACGGTGTTTTGTTGACAATTTTAATGAATGAAAATTCACTGATGTCACATTTTGATGTGAATTATTTTGATGAGATTTTTGATGTTTTAAAATTACTGTCGCTTTGACTTCAGTAACAGTCAAATTTTTAAAAGTGAATTTTCAAGCGGTTATACCGCAATGCTGATTTGTGACCCGTTTTTACGGTATTTTGAGAAGTACAATTTCCTTATCGAAATTGTTACTGATTTGCTGTTTTAATCACGTGATTGGAAAATTGTTTTAAAATGAAAATTGTTTTAATAAATTTTTAACAGTTTGCGTTTTCAAAAGAATGAGGAAACGACTTAAACGATTCAGCAAAATCGAGGATTATGACCCCTTTCTTTTACTGTTTCGCTTAACTCCGGACTTGTCCAGTTGAGAATGTGAATTGTTATTTTACAAAATAAATAAAATTGTTTCAGAAATTTTTACAGTTTGCGTTTTCAAAAGAATGAGGAAGCGATTTAAACGTTTCAGCAAAATCGAGGACTATGACCCCTTTCTTTTACTGATTCGCTTAATTCTGGACTTGTCCGTTTGAAAATGTAAAGTGTATTTTTACAAAATACACAATTTTACACTTTCAAGGAAACGATGAAGAGAATCAAACGATTTAGTAAAACACGTGGTATGGGACATGTGCGTTTGCTATTTCGGTTATTTCCGGACTCGTTAATTGAAATATTTGATGATTTCGTGTGCTTTCGAGCCACTATGATGGACCTTCGGGTCATATGATGGACCTTCGGGTCAAATACCAGTACTAGACCTTCGGGTCATTTGTTGGACCTTCGGGTCATTTGTTGGGTGCCAAAATTATGTTGAGTACTTGGTAGGCTTCGGCCATTTGTTGATGCACATGCGGCGAATTAAAAACTCGCCATCTGATGGGATCGATCCAACCTTTTATGTTGATTTTCTAGTCTTCTTAATTGATTTCTAGATATTTGTTTTTTCCAATTATCTGCAGGTAATTGGAAATTTGTTGATATGAGTTCTGATTATCGTTTTTGATAATCAGATATTTGTTGTTTCTAATTATCGCTTGTGAAAATTAGATATTTGTTGATATGAGTTTTGATTATCGTTTTTGATAATCGAATATTTGTTGATTTGAGATTTGATTATCGTTTTTGATAATCGAATATTTGCTGATTTGAAATTTGATTATCGTTTTTGATAATCGAATAATTGTTGATTTGAGATTTGATTATCGCTTTTGATAATCGAATATTTGTTGATTTGAAATTTGATTATCGTTTTTGATAATCGAATATTTGTTGATTTGAAATTTGATTATCGTTTTTGATAATCGAATATTTGTTGATTTGAGATTTGATTATCGTTTTTGATAATCGAATATTTGCTGATTTTAAATTTGATTATCGTTTTTGATAGTCGAATGTTTGTTGATTTGAGATTTGATTATCGCTTTCGATAATCGAATATTTGTTGATTTGAGATTTGATTATCGTTTTTGATAATTGAATATTTATTGATTTGAGATTTGATTATCGTTTTTGATAATCGAATATTTGCTGATTTGAGATTTGATTATCGCTTTTGATAATCAAATATTTGCTGATTTGAAATTTGATTATCATTTTTGATAATCGAATATTTATTGATTTGAAATTTGATTACCGTTTGTGGTAATTGAATATTTGTTAATTTGAAATTTGATTACCGTTTGTGGTAATTAAATATTTGTTGATTTGTTTTCTGACTATCGTTTGGATAATTGGATGTTTGCTGATTTTATTGATATGAGATTTTCTAGTCTCCAATTGATTCTAGAGTATGCTAATTTTATTGAATCGTTGTTTTCTATCTATTTCTGTCAATAGTTAGAGTTTGTTGATTATGGAATTTGTGTTTTTTTTATTTGTTGGATAACTAGATAATTGCAGTTGCGATTTGTGATTTGTGTTTCATAATTATCTTTGTTGATAATTAGATTTTTGTTGTTTTCTAATTATCGTATTGATAATTAGATATTGCTGTTTTGTTATTTCTGTATTCTAATTATTTATTGGTAATTGAATATTGCTGATGTTTGCATTTATTGAGTTTTGCTGTCTTCTGATTATCTTTTGATAATTGGACTTTGTTGAGAAATTTTGAATTTCTTTTATGAAATTAAAAGATTTCTTTGGCGTTTGTATTCCCGACTTTTATTTTCTAGCCTAACCAGTTTAGGTTAGGAAAATGATTGTTATAGACAACTTTAATTATGAAAATTGCGGGGACGCAATTTTTATAAGGAGGGGAGTCTGTAACAACCCGGGGTTTCATATCGAACAATTATCGTCATTAGACGATTAAATCGTTTGTAATCTTGCTATTGGAATTTGAATCAAATTGAAATTCTTTTTAAAATCTGTAAAATTGTTATGTGGGCTTAACAATTTACTTTGGCCCATGTCTTCAATTGGTTGATGTTTGCAGTATTAACTATCGAAGAAAATAACCGACCCTTTCATTCTCCTTTTCGTTTTAAACCCTAAGCAAAAGAAAAAAATAAATGGTGGCCGTTCCTTTTCTTCCTCTTCGACAATCAGGGCTATTCAAAGCGTCGTTTTCATTTGTTCGATCGAGATTAGGGTGCGTGCTACGGCGATCCGAAAGGGGAAGACTTCGGTTGCTCGATTAAATTCGTCTCCGGCTTCGCTCGATTCTTCGGGCCCGTGCTTATCGAATCGAAGGTGAGTGAACGACTCTCACTCACATCTAATTTAAGCTCGTTATTCGTGAATCTTGTTGTTTGCTTTCTCGGCTACCACTGCTATGAACTTGAGTGATTTTACTTTCACTCACATCTAGTTCGAACTTTAGAAATTTTGAGTTGCGATTTTGTGTTTTATTGGTTCTGAAGTGATGTCGACTTTGGCCAGTTTTTGTACATTCCTGAATGAAATTGGTGACCTTGTTCTTGTGCTTTTCGTGTTCTGTCTGGTAGCGTAGGCTTGTCCCAAATGCTCATTTCAATACCACTATTATTTTGTACTGTCTTGAGCTCAGGTTACTTCAATGTATATTGATGTAGCATTCATAGTTGTCGTTTTTGGTGGTCATCACTGTTTCGACTTGTATTTGACAATATTGAGTTTGCTCGTGACCACCACGTTTTAAATTCTGTTAACTTTGATCACTTGAATGGTTCATTCTTGCTCGGGGTGACTCCGACTTATTGCATTAATTTATGGCTTTGACTTTGATTTTGTGAAAACTATTTTGAGATGAGAATTTCACTTTATTTTCTGGTGACTTCGAGCCTGACTGGGTTTTGTGAATTTCTGGCTTAGATTTGTATTTCGAACATGCCATGGTATTTACTGTTTAACTGTTCATGTTGCAATGACTTGATGGTCTTCGTTATCTTTGCTTGTGATATTGAACTGTTCTGTCTTTGGGTCTTACACATGACATATCGAACCACTCAAGTTGTTGTGTTGTATTCATTCTTCACTATGATGTTTGAAGTCTGATATTTTTGTGTACAGTTGCATTCGTGATTGCATTGAGGTTCACTACACTCGTATCTTACCGTTGCTAGCTGCTGTGGACATTTGTATATCCCTTATTGGTTCATTTGATTGAGTCTGGACACTGTGACTTGGTGGCATCCGTATGTCATTACTTTGTTATAGCAGTTGTCCACTGGTAGCCATGGTTGCTAGTACGTGTGCATTTCTACTTGATTCATATGCATATTTTTGGGACTTATCCTGCAGTCTGTTTGACATACCTCAAGTGGTCTTCATATATATACTTGTTTATGTCCTCACTGCATAGCTTTTAACTTAAGTTGCATTTCTTGATTCCAGTTGTACTTGGTCATTTGAGGCGTTGAGTCTGCATTTTATGGTACCTGTACTTGTAGTTGTTCAACCCGATTCTTCTGAAGTTTCAGCTTGTATATCTGTTGTTCGTATGTTACATACCTTGCTGTTGAGTCGCTTTGTTATATCACTTGATATTTGTGGTATTTGCTGTTATATCACTTCGAGCTGCATGTTTAGTTGTTTATAGGTTGGCAACTGGTATTTGTAGTTCATGTTTCATTAAGTTTGATGTGTTCGTGATCACTTTAGTCTATTCCTGCAGTCTATCTGATCACTGTAGTTGCATTCCATTCGTTTGCATATATCAGTGCTCGACCCTTGGTTGTTCACCTGTAGTTGCATTCACTTCATGTTTGTATTATGTTGGTCTGGCCTTGTTGCTTACTATTTCTTACTTGGTGTGTTGTGCTCTATTGTGGTATTTGCACTGAGTCACTGATTTTGGGTCGAGACTTGATTTTACGTCTTGACCATCTCATTTGAAATTGCAGTTGTGTTGAACCCGACTTTTTCTTGGGTTTGACCTTGTGCTTGTCTGTGGGTTTTCGTTGATCCTTTGTGTATTTCAGGTTGTAGTGGCGAGGCAGTATACGCGTGCGTATACTGCAGCCCTACCAGAATTGATGTTTTATATTGATTATTTTGTTGTTGTAAATTGGCGTTAGGCAATTCTGATGTTTTTAAGGTTTTCTTCATTGATATTCTCTTTACTCATCTTTGTTGCTGATTTCAATCTGCTGATTTGTTGTCTAACACTGTTTAGTGTTATATCTGCCGTTATTCGATTCTCTTATCGAAGAGTTGGATATACGAGATTTCTGTAACTGTCGTCTATTTGACTATTTGATTATTATTGCTGCTATGCACTAATAACTGAGTTTGAATTAGACTGACCCGTGTATTATTTTCTTTTGAATGTAATACTCGGGTCAGACCCGAGTTATTTCAGGTTGTAGATTTCCTTCTTTGAGTTGCTGTTCAGGCTTTGAAGACTTTTCACATTTTCTGAAGTTGTCTTTGTCATTTTGTAGAAGTCGTGTCATTGTATAAATTATATGTATTCATGTATATTAGTTGATAATGTACTTGTATATATAACTTCCAGAGTCGACAGTTGTAGTTGTATCATATGTATTGTGTCAACTATATTGTAACTGACATCAGTTATATATATATAAGACTTTTGTTTTATCTGTGTTCCGCATTTATATTATCTGTGTTAGTATTATATCTAATGTCCTAAACTATTATGAACCATCGTTGTTTGTTTTATACTGATAATTGGGTATGTTGATGGGAGTAGATAAATAAGATGAAAAAAATTAAAAGTGTATACCACTCCTATCGAGGTAACCAATATTAGTGTAAGGCCAACTACGGATGGCCGCTCCTATCCAGCCTTATTCTTCATAATAATAGACATTATTTCTTTTAATACTCTTTGTTATTATGAGCTTAGAGGTGGGGCGTTACAGTTGGTATCAGAGCTTGGGGTTTATGGACATAATATAAAGCATAACTTAGATGGAACATATGTACAACTATTTGTCGATGTTTTATTGTGCTTTGAGTCAAAACTAAAGTTTTGAATTTTGATGAAATTTTTAAATATCTTCATTTAAAAATAAAAGTGAAACTGTGTTTTGTTGATTGATAATTTTGTGTTATGTTTATCAGAGTGCGCAGCGGAAACAGTGAAACTGTCTTCGCTGAACACTGCTGATAATCCTTTTTAATTTAAAAATCGAATTATGAAATTGAAATAAATTTCATCTGTGTTTACATAGCTGTGTTTATTTGTTTCTTTGAGAATCTCGAATCCGAATTGAGGATTCGAAGAAATTACAGTTATGTGATTTTTTGTTGAAATTTCCGCTGGCTTTCTTTTGTACTAATCATCTATTGATTAGATTTTGCTGTTTTGAATTGTCTTCATTGAAGATACATTCGAATGATTTCTTTGTTTATATTGTAATGTGCGTGCAAATATGAA
Source organism: Allium fistulosum (assembly GCA_030737815.1). NCBI lineage: Eukaryota > Viridiplantae > Streptophyta > Magnoliopsida > Asparagales > Amaryllidaceae > Allium > Allium fistulosum. Next base: position 1,258,997,101 of record CM060904.1, read on the forward strand.
TTGCACGTTATCGCATTAATTTTACGTTGAACCGATGCTTGGTTATGAAACGTATTTTGTTGCCGTTATTTTTATAACGGGATTTTTACACCAGTGCTATATTTTTGAAGCACGGTGTTTTGTTGACAATTTTAATGAATGAAAATTCACTGATGTCACATTTTGATGTGAATTATTTTGATGAGATTTTTGATGTTTTAAAATTATTGTCGCTTTGACTTCAGTAACAGTCAAATTTTTAAAAGTGAATTTTCAAGCGGTTATACCGCAATGCTGATTTGTGACCCGTTTTTACGGTATTTTGAGAAGTACAATTTCCTTATCGAAATTGTTACCGATTTGCTGTTTTAATCACGTGATTGGAAAATTGTTTTAAAATGAAAATTGTTTTAATAAATTTTTAACAGTTTGCGTTTTCAAAAGAATGAGGAAACGACTTAAACGATTCAGCAAAATCGAGGATTATGACCCCTTTCTTTTACTGTTTCGCTTAACTCCGGACTTGTCCAGTTGAGAATGTGAATTGTTATTTTACAAAATAAATAAAATTATTTTAGAAATTTTAACAGTTTGCGCTTTCAAAAGAATGAGGAAGCGATTTAAACGTTTCAGCAAAATCGAGGACTATGACCCCTTTCTTTTACTGATTCGCTTAATTCTGGACTTGTCCGTTTGAAAATGTAAAGTGTATTTTTACAAAATACACAATTTTACACTTTCAAGGAAACGATGAAGAGAATCAAACGATTTAGTAAAACACGTGGTATGGGACATGTGCGTTTGCTATTTCGGTTAATTCCGGACTCGTTAATTGAAATATTTGATGATTTCGTGTGCTTTCGAGCCACTATGATGGACCTTCGGGTCATACGATGGACCTTCGGGTCAAATACCAGTACTAGACCTTCGGGTCATTTGTTGGACCTTCGGGTCATTTGTTGGGCGCCAAAATTATGTTGAGTACTTGGTAGGCTTCGGCCATTTGTTGATGCACGTGCGGCGAATTAAAAACTCGCCATCTGATGGGATCGATCCAACCTTTTATGTTGATTTTCTAGTCTTCTTAATTGATTTCTAGATATTTGTTTTTTCCAATTATCTGCAGGTAATTGGAAATTTGTTGATATGAGTTCTAATTATTGTTTTTGATAATCAGAAATTTGTTGTTTCTAATTATCGCTTGTGATAATTAGATATTTGTTGATATGAGTTTTGATTATCGTTTTTGATAATCGAATATTTGTTGATTTGAGATTTGATTATCGTTTTTGATAATCGAATATTTTCTGATTTGAAATTTGATTATCGTTTTTGATAATCGAATAATTGTTGATTTGAGATTTGATTATCGCTTTTGATAATCGAATATTTGTTGATTTGAAATTTGATTATTGTTTTTGATAAACGAATATTTGTTGATTTGAAATTTGATTATCGTTTTTGATAATCGAATATTTGTTGATTTGAGATTTGATTATCGTTTTTGATAATCGAATATTTGTTGATTTGAGATATGATTATCGCTTTCGATAATCGAATATATGATGATTTGAGATTTGATTATCGCTTTCGATAATCGAATATTTGTTGATTTGAGATTTGATTATCGTTTTTGATAATCGAATATTTGCTGATTTGAGATTTGATTATCGCTTTTGATAATCAAATATTTGCTGATTTGAAATTTGATTATCGTTTTTGATAATCGAATATTTATTGATTTGAAATTTGATTACCGTTTGTGGTAATTGAATATTTGTTAATTTGAAATTTGATTACCGTTTGTGGTAATTAAATATTTGTTGATTTGTTTTCTGACTATCGTTTGGATAATTGGATGTTTGCTGATTTTATTGATATGAGATTTTCTAGTCTCCAATTGATTCTAGAGTATGCTAATTTTATTGAATCGCTGTTTTCTATCTATTTCTGTCAATAGTTAGAGTTTGTTGATTATGGAATTTGTGTTTTTTTTATTTGTTGGATAACTAGATAATTGCAGTTGCGATTTGTGATTTGTGTTTCATAATTATCTTTGTTGATAATTAGATTTTGTTATTTTCTAATTATCGTATTGATAATTAGATATTGCTGTTTTGTGATTTCTGTATTCTAATTATTTATTGGTAATTGAATATTGCTGATGTTTGCATTTATTCAGTTTTGCTGTCTTCTGATTATCTTTTGATAATTGGACTTTGTTGAGAAATTTTGAATTTCTTTTATGAAATTAAAAGATTTCTTTGCCGTTTGTATTCCCGACTTTTATTTTCTAGCCTAACCAGTTTAGGTTAGGAAAATGATTGTTATATACAACTTTAATTATGAAAATTGCGGGGACGCATTTTTATAAGGAGGGGAGTCTGTAACAACCCGGGGTTTCATATTGAACAATTATCGTCATTAGACGATTAAATCGTTTGTAATCTTGCTATTGGAATTTGAATCAAATTGAAATTCTTTTTAAAATCTGTAAAATTGTTATGTGGGCTTAACAATTTACTTTGGCCCATGTCTTCAATTGGTTGTTGTATGCAGTATTAACTATCGAAGAAAATAACCGACCCTTTCATTCTCCTTTTCATTTTAAACCCTAAGCAAAAGAAAAAAATAAATGGTGGCCGTTCCTTTTCTTTCTCTTCGACAATCAGGGCTATTCAAAGCGTCGTTTTCATTCGTTCGATCGAGATTATTGTGCGTGCTACGGCGATCTGAAAGGGGAAGACTTCGGTTGCTCGATTAAATTCGTCTCCGGCTTCGCTCGATTCTTCGGGCCCGTGCTTATCGAATCGAAGGTGAGTGAACGACTCTCACTCACATCTAATTTAAGCTCGTTATTCGTGAATCTTGTTGTTTGCTTTCTCGGCTACCACTGCTATGAACTTGAGTGATTTTACTTTCACTCACATCTAGTTTGAACTATAGAAATTTTGAGTTGCGATTTTGTGTTTTATTGGTTCTGAAGTGATGTCGACTTTGGCCAGTTTTTGTACATTCCTGAATGAAATTGGTGACCTTGTTCTTGTGCTTTTCGTGTTCTGTCTGGTAGCGTAGGCTTGTCCCAAATGCTCATTTCAATACCACTATTATTTTGTACCGTCTTGAGCTCAGGTTACTTCAATGTATATTGATGTAGCATTCATAGTTGTCGTTTTTGGTGGTCATCACTGTTTCGACTTGTATTTGACAATATTGAGTTTGCTCGTGACCACCACGTTTTAAATTCTGTTAACTTTGATCACTTGAATGGTTCATTCTTGCTCGGGGTGACTCCGACTTATTGCATTAATTTATGGCTTTGACTTTGATTTTGTGAAAACTATTTTGAGATGAGAATTTCACTTTATTTTCTGGTGACTTCGAGCCTGACTGGGTTTTGTGAATTTCTGGCTTAGATTTGTATTTCGAACATGCCATGGTATTTACTGTTTAATTGTTCATGTTGCAATGACTTGATGGTCTTCGTTATCTTTGCTTGTGATATTGAACTGTTCTGTCTTTGGGTCTTACAAATGACATATCGAACCACTCGAGTTGTTGTGTTGTATTCATTCTTCACTATGATGTTTGAAGTCTGATATTTTTGTGTACAGTTGCATTCGTGATTGCATTGAGGTTCACTACACTCGTATCTTACCGTTGCTAGCTACTGTGCACATTTGTATATCCCTTATTGTTTCATTTTATTGAGTCTGGACACTGTGACTTGGTGGCATCCGTATGTCATTACTTTGTTATGGCAGTTTTGCACTGGTAGCCATGTTTGCTAGTACGTGTGCACTTCTACTTGATTCATATGCATATTTTTAGGACTTATCCTGCAGTCTGTTTGACATACCTCAAGTGGTCTTCATATATATACTTGTTTATGTCCTCACTGCATAGCTTTTAACTTAAGTTGCATTTCTTGATTCCAGTTGTACTTGGTCATTTGAGGCGTTGAGTCTGCATTTTATGGTACCTGTACTTGTAGTTGTTCAACCCGATTCTTCTGAAGTTTCAGCTTGTATATCTGTTGTTCGTATGTTACATACCTTGCTGTTGAGTCGCTTTGTTATATCACTTGATATTTGTGGTATTTGCTGTTATATCACTTCGAGCTGCATGTTTAGTTGTTTATAGGTTGGCAACTGGTATTTGTAGTTCATGTTTCATTAAGTTTGATGTGTTCGTGATCATTGTAGTCTGTTCCTGCAGTCTATCTGATCACTGTAGTTGCATTCCATTCGTTTGCATATATCAGTGCTCGACCCTTGGTTGTTCACCTGTAGTTGCATTCACTTCATGTTTGTATTATGTTGGTCTGGCCCTATTGCTTACTATTACTTACTTGTTGTGTTGTGCTCTATTGTGGTATTTGCACTGAGTCACTGATTTTGGGTCGAGACTTGATTTTATGTCTTGACCATCTCATTTGAAATTGCAGTTGTGTTGAACCCGACTTTTTCTTGGGTTTGACCTTGTGCTTGTCTGTGGGTTTTCATTGATCCTTTGTGTATTTCAGGTTGTAGTGGCGAGGCAGTATACGCGTGCGTATACTGCAGCCCTACCAGAATTGATGTTTTATATTGATTATTTTGTTGTTGTAAATTGGCGTTAGGCAATTCTGATGTTTTTAAGGTTTTCTTCATTGATATTCTCTTTACTCATCTTTGTTGCTGATTTCAATCTGCTGATTTGTTGTCTAACATTGTTTAGTGTTATATCTGCCGTTATTCGATTCTCTTATCGAAGAGTTGGATATACGAGATTTCTGTAACTGTCGTCTATTTGACTATTTGATTATTATTGCTGCTATGCACTAATAACTGAGTTTGAATTAGACTGACCCGTGTATTATTTTCTTTTGAATGTAATACTCGGGTCAGACCCGAGTTATTTCAGGTTGTAGATTTCCTTCTTTGAGTTGCTGTTCAGGCTTTGAAGACTTTTCACATTTTCTGAAGTTGTCTTTGTCATTTTGTAGAAGTCGTGTCATTGTATAGGATGATATGTATTCATGTATATTAGTTGATAATGTACTTGTATATATAACTTCCAGAGTCGACAGTTGTAGTTGTATCATATGTATTGTGTTAACTATATTGTAACTGACAATAGTTATATATATATAAGACTTTTGTTTTATCTGTGTTCCGCATTTATATTATCTGTGTTAGTATTATATCTAATGTCCTAAACTATTATGAACCATCGTAGTTTGTTTTATACTGATAATTGGGTATGTCGATGGGAGTAGATAAATAAGATGAAAAAAATTAAAAGTGTATACCACTCCTATCGAGGTAACCAATATTAGTGTAAGGCCAACTACGGATGGCCGCTCCTATCCAGCCTTATTCTTCATAATAATAGACAGTATTTCTTTTAATACTCTTTGTTATTATGAGCATAGAGGTGGGGCGTTACAGCTTAGGTTAAGCGAACACCTAGGCTTTGGTAAGGGTAAAGTCCCATCGGAGATAGGGTTAGTATTGCCCTAGTATGAGTAACTCATTAGAGATAGGGTTAGCAACACCCTAGAATGAGTTTCAGAGTATTATATATGAGTGCATATTTGTTAATTATATACAAATGATTTAGGTTTTGAAAATTGGTAAATGAAATAATTTTCCTAGGATTTTTGAATATAAATAATAGTTTTTTATATAGTGATTTGATTGATAAAATGATAATACTCGGTTATTATCATTGATTGATTGGTTGTTTAATTTAAAATTTTAAGTGCGAACACCTCGTGAATTTAGTTTCACAATTTGACTGTGGGGTATTCGATAAACAATAATGTGGTTTAAGATTAAAGGAATTTATCGAAGATAAATAAATCTTATAAAAATGTTTTATATAAGTGACTTTATAAGCTTTATAAAGGAATTTATGAGAATTTAAATTCCGGTACTTTTGAAAGGAATTTCAAAGGATTTTTGGAAAAGGAATAATAGTGGTATTATTTCTAAAATGATATTTTGAATACGAAAAACAGTCTTATGATTAATTGATTCGAGTGGCTCGAAAGTGACTAAAAATGGGGCAGGAGATGTGTTCGAATGGTAAATGCTTCTCTTAAGTATTGCCCTTCTTGTTAAGGAAATATGCGATACTATTGGTGATACCCAGTTCCTTGGCATCATTTTTGAGTTACTCGATCTATATAATTTTTTAAAATAAAAAAGGATAATGTGAATCATTAATTGATAAATTAATTGATTGTTGTCAATTGTTATCAAAGTGCATTATCTTAATTGATAAGCATGGGTATGCTTTGATCTTCAAAAGAAATAGTTAAAGCTATTAATGAGTGGTTTTTAGTAAACGATGTTTTAGCAACATTTGTTTTTAAACCCTTGAATGGCACTTTGGAAGAAATCTTATGGTTATATTTAATCTTTAATAATGAGATTTTAAAGATAATAACAAGTATTGGAATCTTTTATACAAAGATAGAAAATGTTATATGTTTAACTTATAAAGGAGTTTATTATAACAATGTTTTGGTAATAATTGTTACAATCTCTTTGATTATATTTTAAAGTAAGTAAAACTTGTTAAGTAAATTATGGATATACTTGAAACATTTGAATAAGTATATGAATACTTTTAAGTATTGAAACTGGTATAAGTGGATAATTACTAAAAGGAGTATTAGTTAATAAAATAAGTCTTAATTGACAATTTTTTTTATTATATACAAAGGTGTTTGCATTTAATTTGGTTGAAAGGAACAAATGATAATATAAGAGGTATATTATAACAAAAGGTAAGTCATCTTTAACCTGAATAATTTCTTAGAAATGTTAGCAAATAGTTAAATATAAAGAAGCAACTTTATATAAATGTTTGAATAAAGAAGGAAAGTTTTATGAAATGTTTTTATAAATTTTTTTTGAAAGATTATTAAATTCATATGAAGTATGTGGATTATTTCGTCGCACAATTCTAATCCAAGATTCTAGTACAGAACTTAGAAGTGTTTACACTAGTCCGAAAAAGAATTTATCACTCGATTCTTTAGGATGAACATTAATGAGGTTTTGTGGTTAGATACTTAAGTTTTCTATCATAGTTGAGAGCTATGTAAGGAAAAACTAAAGTTCTAAGCACAAAGCCTGGTCGGAGTCCGCACTAGAGGATCGGGTGATCAATACTAGCTCGGAAGTAAAGTTGTGAATTCAAATAGAAGATCGAATCAAATATTGTGTACGGATGATCAATGTACTTTTTACGGGTGTAAGTTTAATAATAAATGTTTTGGGAAAAACCTTTGGGCTTTTGTTTTGAGTAATTTCTGGGACGAAATTCTTTTAAGGGGGGAATTATGTAACAACCCAAAATTTGTTCACTTTAATTAGGAATATTTAATTTATTTAAATATTCAAATGTAGATTATTTTTCAATAAATAATCAAGTTTTAAGTGATAAATAATAATGATGAACTTATTTTGGAAAAATGTTTACAAAAATAGTTCCTTTGGAAAGATATACCGATAAAATGGACGAAAATCGTTTTATCGATAACCAACTCTATAATCGTAAAACATTGCGTACGGAGCTGGATACATACACTTATTTATATAATTAAACAAGAATATTAAATAAAATTAATTATTTTATTTTTAAGACATCATCAGTGATGCCCTTATATTTAATAATGGATTTATGAATTTAAATTGAGATTTAATGATTTAATAATTATTATAATTGTTCAAATAATTATTTAATGATAATTCATTTTAAAATAGTTATAAAGTGATAATAAATCATTTGTAATAATTTTATGTAGATATATACTTGATTTGAAAATATAAGAAAATTCTTATCGCTTTATCAACATAATAGCGATTTTTGTAAATAATTGTTAATATTAATTTATATGATTTTATAAATAAAATGTGGTCATTTTAATTAGTTAAAAATGATAAGAAATTTATTTTCAAATTTTCTTTACAAATTTATGTATATTTATTATAAGTGAGAATGTGACCGGTAACCGGTTTCCCGATTTTCAACGGTTCAACAAACAAAAGTCATTCAAAAGTTGTTACACCTTATTTACATATCATGCACACATATATAACATACATTTAAACACTTTAACTTACACATAAACATGTACACACACATGTATATGTATATGTATATATATATATATATATATATATATATAAAAGAAAGTGGAAAATAGGCATAAGGACAAATTTTCATAAAATTTTTGACTGAAGGACAACAAGTTTTATTTTTAGGCTGAAGGACAAACTTTGGAAGATAATTAGGCTGAAGGACAATGCTAATACAACTAGCATTTTGTACAATGTAAAACTGGATATAATGCTAGTTATAATTAGCATTTTGTACAATGTTTGCACTGTACAAAATGCTAACTATATTTAGCATTTTCCTTCAGCCTAATTTTCTTTCAAAGTTTGTCCTTCAGTCCAAAAATGAAACTTTGTGTCCTTCAACCTAAATTTTTTTCAAAGTTTGTCCTTTTGCCTAATTCCCTCTAAAAGAAATATATAAGATATTTCTTAGTTTCTTAGGCCTTAAGCAAACTCAAAGTCAACCAAGGACACACAAGTACACACACACATGGACAAGCACATGGATGCACCCATGTGAAGGTCACTTCGGCCGAACCTAGGGAGGAGAGGAGGGGTGTGAGTCAAGGGCAAAATGGTAATTACATCCATAGATATTTGTTCCAAAAATTTTCCTATAAATACCCATACACTTTCTCACATTTTTACACCACATTCTTATCATCTTCTCCTCCACTTTCATGCACTTTCATGGCTCCATAGGCTTGGGAAAATAATGGAGAAAATTTATTCAAAAAAAGAAATTAAATTAATATAATATACATATATTATCAAATCCACTTCAAACCATAGTAAAACTCCTCTCCTACATCTCTAATACCCATGGCCACCACCTTTCTCCCCCCTTGGCCAAGCCCTCCACTTAGGCCATGACTTCCCTAGCTAGGCCGAGCCATCCAAGGCTTTCAAGTTCAATTTCGTGGAGTTTTATTTCATGATAGCGAAGCTATAACCAATTTTAAATTAGCTCGAGGGAAAATGAAGGAGAGAAACTCCTAAATTATAGTTATATATTTTATTGGATGATTATATGTTTGGATATGATTGTCAATGTTGGTTGTTTAATATGGTTGTTGAATATATATGCAAGTTGCGTTAATACACGTCGATAAACATAAAGAAAATCACTTTCCTTTATTGAATGAAATGGTGTATATAGAATGTTTAAACCTCTTAAAAATGGTTTAATATGGTTTATTATTGTTTTATAGACATTTAAAAGTGTTTTGGCAAAGTTTAAATGAATATTGAAAATTTAGTCAAAAATAAGCACGCCACATAACGTTCGCGATATCGTGCCGTAAAAGTCAAACGAATATAGCTTGGAATTCTTCAAGATAAGAATTTTCCGAACTATTATATCCATAGTTTTCAAACTAAGAAAGAAAATCGAGATTTTGATATGTAGATTTTGAAATATGAACAAAGCAAGTTTTCTGAAAAATCACTGTTTTTCAGTTCGGAATTGAAAAAATGATTTCTTAAAAAATGATATTTATTGTTGTTTAAAATATGAAATTTATTTTAAAAATCTTTTAAATTTTTTAAAAGTGATTTGAGTAGTAAAAATGAATTTTCAAATGATAGAAAAGTAGTATTGATCAATATAGCTTAAAAAGCACCATTCGCAGCACTTTTCTATAACTTTTGAAATATAGTTTTAAATGCAACAATTCTTCACCAAATCTTTTGTTAATGTTTTTAAATGAATAATAAAGTATTTTAAGGTGATTTAAAAGATATATAAGTTATTTAAAAGTGGTTAAATAAATAATTAAAAGTTAATTAAGTATGTTAAATGATTTAGGGTCGATCAAATAACTTGACCACCTTATTGGTAACAAAGAGATAGTGTTTAAGCTTGAGTTTTGAAAACTAGTTTCCTGCTCTCCCTGCCTATCTGAACTGGCCTGACGGTGGGGATAGTAATTTTGATTTACTCGGATCAAAATTTATCAAAGTATAAAAGATATAGTTTTCCAAATTTAAACAACCTGGATTGCATAGGAATAATCAACTTATACTTGGTATTAAATTCCAAGGAGGGAACCCGTACTATCCGTAAGAATTTGAAAGGTGATTTCACCGTTATTTGACGGATATAAAGGTTGAATATGGAAATTTATGTTGAGTAGAGTTAGTATAATTTCTATTGACCCTTTTTAACTTAATATTGTTTTCCAATATGACTTATGAAAATTATTTGGAATTTATTTAATTCCTATAGTTAAAGTTAATTAGTTTGGGTTTATAGTAAACAATGTCTTAAATAACATTGTTTTTTACCCATTTTAAAGGTTATGATTTGAAAATATTTGTTAAGGTTTAGATAAATGATCTAGAAATATTTTCTTAAGTAAAGAATGAAATGATTTGGAATTTAAAAGGGTTTAAAGTAATCAAAGGATTTGATAAGAGAGGTTTAATGATTCCATACATAGAGGAAATAAATGTTTTAAAGTTATATATATCTTGAAGATATTTTTGATAAAAAGGAAGTAATAAATCAAAAGGGTAATTCCCTATGTACTTAACATTTCTTTTATCAACGATTGGTTCGAAAGAACGGGTGTCGGATTTGGGTGATTCCTATCCGAAAACCACCTCGAACCAATTTACGTATTCAAAGTGAAGACATGTAAATGATCTGGAAGATAGAATGTAGGGCTGCTTGTCACTGACCTTCGGAGGAAATTTCCCATATCATATTGTGTGGCAGTAGTTCTTCATTTGAGATCTTCGATGCAAGGGATCCTCGCTACTAATCCTAGGGGTAATTCCCGATAGGATGTGGTAGAAGAGTTCCTTCAGTTTGTCCTGTTCCTGGACAACTTGTATGGACGAATGTCAGACGTTGCATTTCTAATTACATAAATTGATCTCTATGAACGTATCATCTGTTTGGGGGTGGAGAAGGCAACTTCTCTTAGCTTAACACACTTTCCTAAGATATACGAGCTCAGGAGTTATACGTTTGTAGAAATCAGTTCTGTAACCATGGAACGACAATGTGGCATTCAAAGTGCAATGTGATATGTGAAAGGTAATCGCTACCTCAGGCATCATCACTCTGTAATGGCTTAAACAGGGTACGCCGTAAGGCTATGTGGTTCGCAACCATTAGGGTATGATTATCACCTTTCTAGATATTAGTCTATATATTATAAATATAATTATATTACTTATTTTAATCATGATAAAATGTTGCAACTAATTATAAACTATATATATTGAATTAAATAATATATGTGTTAATTTAATAAAATTTAAAATTATATTATTATTCAAATGACTTTACCGACCTGACATAAACGATAAAAATTCTTTTTTTAGCATAAATATGTACATGCATATAACCAAACTAATTTGTTACAAAATTGCTAGCATATTAGAATCATCACCTAACTAATAATATAATATACATATACATATATGATAAAACATTATACTAATAATTATTAACTATAAAAATCATATCTTAATTTCATAGCCTCGAAGTACACCTTGAAAAGATTAATTCTCCCCTTAGAAACACTTCTCGATTCAGCAGATTGCTAGTCTTTGAACCGTTGACCTACGGCTATCAAACAACGATCGAATCTGACTTGATTTGACCTAGAAGAAATGGAATCCCTAGGGATTATTTTCGGCCAGCAAGCAATGAAGGTGAAGTCAGTAAAAAGATCTCCAAAGATTAAGGATAGGGATGCTTAGATAAAGGAGAATTAAGAGATAATTTAGGATTAAAATCCTACATCATCTTTTACCAATTCTCTTCCATCTTATCCCTTCATCTCAAAGTCTATGATGCACCATCTTGAAGCCGCATTAACCCCTCATTATGGCTAAATTTTCTTGCCCCCTTCATGGGCTTTTAAACCCATTTAAAGCCTAAATAAAGTATTATATAATTAAATCCAATTTAATCGCTTATCGATATCGTATGTCGATTGATATATTTATAACTATTATAAATATATCTAATAATATTTATTCATCAAATTATAATCAAATTTTACAACTAATATTTCATTTGATTAATTTACAACAATTATAAATTAATTAAATCGATTGGTCAATGCATAATTCATCGTTTTGGTTTTGTGACTCGTTAGATGTAAATTCAGTCGGTGATTAATACCGAACTATTCGAATATTAACATTCACATGTCACTTAGCAGGTGGTGTGATATTTTGGCCAAATTTATTGCTTACTTGGTGTTATCCGGCCTTTTGACCCAGCTATATCCAGGATGATTGGAAAGTTAGACTCGATAATTGAGAAGGCAAGTAGCCCAAAGGGATGATCATGGAGTCCAGAGATCAAGCATAGACAGTGGTATGAAGCAATGATCTAGTGAGATCAAGAGAGACTCTCTAGAATATTCTAAGTATAGATTAGTACCTCCCCTAAGCAGGGGATTAGTAATTATCACTTCCTCTAGGTAGGGAATCGAATCAAATCACTTTGGCTATGAACAATTTAAATCGATACTTCAACTCAGCGGGAATCAATCGGTAACTCCACAATACATGTAGGCGACTATGCAAAACAACTCTGAAAACACAAAGCTAGCATGGAGGAGGACCTGCATGAGGGATCACATGGGCTCACAAGGCCATCTAGACCAATCAGCACTGATCACCCATCCTTGGGAGTTGGGCCATAAAACTTTTTGGGTGACCTCGTTTACATCGTGAGAGTCTATCGATGAAATTTTAGGAAGATATTTGGTCGTCTACACCTAAAATATAGAGTTCATTATTCATTTTAAGAATCTTTACACTGTTGTTTTAGTTCAACTCTATTGTAATCAAGGATCTATTACGATCTGATTCCTCTGTAACTAGAAGCAAGTATTTAATAAAGCAATTCCTTTAAGTGGACATAGGCAATCAATGTTGAACCATTATAAATTTGTTTATTCTTGTTTCTACTTATTTACTATCTGTTTTTAGTTTAATTCTTCACTTTATTTCTCTACTTTCAATCCATTGGATGTTTGTGCCAACTTTTGGTGCAAACAATTTGGCGCTTTCATTGAGAGATAATTCTCAGCTTGATTGGATCTCTTCATCAACTTATGGATACCCATATCCATGAGATAAATCCAGATTTCTGCCAACAAGTTTCCGTTTCTACTCAGATTTAAAGAAGGTCTAGAAGGAAGCTATTAAGCATGGCCAGAGGAAATAAGTCCATTGTTTCCCATGCTGCTAAAGGTAATGAAGATACTAGCATTCAACAGTTTGACCAGAATGTGAAACCAGGCTATCGATGCCCCAAATCCGGCTGATTACATCACGAAAGCCAACTTTGAAGTGCCGAAGAAAGAACTATTAGATAGCCATCAGCAACACAATCAACAAATCTAGGCCAATATCGACCCGATGAACCAGTTGAAAGACCAACGTGTGAAGATAAGGAGGGAGCCTATTCCATACTTAGGATTAGAGAACTCCTCTTCATTTGAAACCTATCACAGGAGCAGATGTTGCTAGACAGATACGTATGATGCTGGAACATCGAGGGGGAACTATGCGATCGACTATCGCCAAACTACCCGGATCGACACCGAACCTTCCAACCTAAGGGAGAATCTTCATGCTGGTGAAGGAGCCAACTCCGGATGCGCCATGACCGACCAAGGCGCTGGAACCTAGGAAAATGTGATTGAACCACAACTGAGAGACGATGATAGTATTGGTGCTCGGGAGGTACATGAGGAGCATGCTGAGCCATGGCAACGTGGTGTTGCCCGAAGGCATGTATGGAGTCATTCATGTGAGGTGGAACACGACCACCTTTAAACATAATCACTCCAAACATTGGACTTAACGGCACTAGTGAGATAGGTTGTGAAAGAAAGTCAAGGCCCGACTAACGATGATTGGGGACTATCTAGAAGTCATGCCCCTTTTAGTGACAACATCCTACACACTGAGTATCATAAAGGTTTAATATGCCTACGATGGCTGCGTATGCAGGAAAAACCGACCCCATGCAACATCTCATGAAGTACGAGTGTCATAAAAACGCAGCACAAGCCACTGTTGCAGTAAAATGTAGACGTTTTCCTAGTTTTCTAGAAGGGGTTGTGACTATGTGGTTCACCAAGCTACCACCGCGGTCAGTTTCTTTGTTTGATGAGTTATCAAGGAAGTTTCTAGAGCATTTTCGCATGCATGTGGCTTGCCCCAAAGATGTCATGTCCCTCTCCAACTTGATCCAGGCTCCATGGGAGTCACTGAAAGATTATATGGAAAGGTTTAACACGGCTATTACAGAAGTTAGTAATCCAAAAGATGATGCAGTACCGATGGCACCGACTAAGGGACTCAACCCTGATTCTGATTTTGACGATTGGTTTTCGAGAAAGCCACCTTCTACGTTGGATTGGTTTTATGCAAAGGCAGCTCAGTACCTGAGGAAGGAGTAAGTGAAGCAGACTAGGAAGAAAAATGTTGCAGGTCGGAGTGCCAAGGGAGTACAAAGTAACATGGCGGTGAAATAGTCCGGAGAGAGTTCCAGGAAAGTTGAAGTTAAAGTTCGAAACAAAGCAAATGAGCAAATGAGAGACGGTGATAGAAACCGTGATCGAAGATGGGATTCTAGGAGAGGGAAGTCAGGGATCCCGACATTTGACACCTATACTCTATTGCACATGTCATTAGAGAACATCTATCTATCGACTTGTAATATTATACAGTATAGAAAACCACCTTCGAAAGAACTGACAGAGAAGCATAGACAACAGGGAAGTACTGTAGATTCCATGAAAGTTACGATCATACCGCATATGAGTGTCGCCACCTTCGTGATGTCATTGAAAAGTTGATTCATGGAAGAAAGTTGCAATGATTCATTAAAGCCCTACAGGATGGCGGGCAGTGGACATCCGACCCCAATAGAGGACAACCCCCGTGTAGTGTTAAGGAACCTAGACGGGTGGGAGGAAGGTTAATCATTAACACCATTCTTGGAGGACTACATCCAGCTGACAAAAGCTGGAACGAGATGGATCATTACATGAACGCTATAAGACTTGTTGAAATGGAGTGATGCTCGAACGTGGAGGATGGTGCCCTGGCAAGGCAGCAAAGAACTATGACCAATAGTATCATATTTTGGAGTAGAGAAGTAGATAACATAGAGTCCCCTACAATAGACCCAATGGTGATCTCGGCCATGATTGTCCCCACCTTGGTGAGAAAGATTCTGATTGACCATGGAAGTTCAATCAATATCCTTTTTAAGAAGGCCTACGACTAGATGTTACTAGAAGCCAAAGATTTAAAACCATGTAAAGCACGTATTCATGGCTTTAACGATATTGTTACTGAAGCGGTAGGCTATGTCGAGCTACCGATGGAGTTGGAAGATAATAAATTAGGAGAGTGCAGGTGCTGCCATTTGTTGTGATGGATGTGAACTCTTTATGTAATGCTTTCTTGGGTCGACCGGCCCTTGCTGAATTCAGGGCAGCTATCGCCCCTTGGTGCTTAACACTCAAATTCCTAATAGAGAATGGCATGGGGATTATTCATGGAGATCAGGTGATTGGCCACGCCTGCTATGTTGCTGAGTTGAGGGATGCTCAATAAAAAGAAAAAGGAAAGGATATAGAGAAGTCTCCATGCATCAAAACTAATGAAGCGTATGAATCAACATCCAAGCCTTGGTTCAGGCACCATAGTCGATTCTATAAAGATATAGATCCGAGAGACGAGGAAGAGGAGCCCAAAGAACCCAAGGCTCCAACCATTAAGCCAACGATCGACATCAAAGGTCAGCCACGACGACCCATCGCTGGTCCTGAAGATCGGATCACAGCTCAGCGCAACAATGATGAAGGAATTATCTAGCTTACTCTGGGCGAATCTTGTTGTGTTCGATTGGACCCATTCCGACATGTGTGATATCTCGCAAACCATCACAAGCTATGCATTGAATATCGACCCAAGGCATGTCCCGATGAAACAAAAATGACACAGCATGGATCCAGAGAGATCTGCTATGCTTAAGAAGGAGGTGGATAAACTCAAAAACAATGGGTTTATCTTCAATGCCTCTACCCGAAATGGGTATCAAATCCTGTACTCGTAAGAAAAGTTAATGGAAAGTGGAGGACATGCATCTATTACTCAGACCTGAATAAAGCATGCCCTAAGGACAACTTTCCACTTCCAAGGATCGACCAGCTGGTAGATTCGACTGCTGACATGAACTGCTTTTATTTATGTACGCATAGTCCGGGTACAATCAAATCCTGATGCACATCCCAGACCAGGAACACACCAGCTTCATTACCAACTTGGGTTTATACTGCTACATTGTGATGCCTTTTGAACTAAAAAACGTTGGAGCTACTTATCAGAGGCTAGTCAACCGGATTTTCAGAGATCAAATCGGACGATCAATGGAATATATGTGGATGATATGCTCGTGAAGTCACGATGATCAAACGACCACATCAGTGATTTGGCGGAGATGTTTAGTTTCCTCTAGAAATATAGAATGAAACTCAACCCCTTGAAATGCTTTTTTGATGTTGCCTCAGGCAAATTCTTGCATTTCATCGTTAACTCTCATGGAATTGAAGCCAATCCCGAGAAGATTCAAGCAATAAGAGATATTCGAGCATCGAAGACGATTAACCAGGTGAAAAGCCTAAATGGGAAGGTTGCCGCCCTGAGTCGATTCATCTCCAAGGCCATAGATATGTGCATTCCCTTCTTCGACTTGATCAGAAGTGGGAAGAGGATCTTCGCATGGACGCAACATTTTATTAATGCGTTCCAAATTCTGGTACATCACTTAAAGAGACCCCCCATCTTATCTAAGCCATTGGATCATGAATACTTGTATATCTATTTAGAGGTGTCAGTACATGCCATATGTGCCGCACTGCTGCGCAAAGAGAATCGAATCGAGAAGCTAGTGTACTATGTTAGCAAGCGATTGATAGGTGATGAAAGAAACTACTCGAAGTTGGAGAAGCTCGCATACTGCCTATTGATTGCATCAATAAAGCTCCACCCCTATTTTCAGGCTCACCCATCAATGTCTTAACTGACCAGCCATTACAACATGTCCTACAGTGACCTGAGACATCTGGGAGGTTATTGAAATGGAACATCGAATTGAGCCAATTCGATATCACTTATATCCCTTTGAGAGCTATCCAGGACAACCGTTGGTGGACTTCGTAGCTAAATTCACTACACAAGATAACTTTCCTGAGAGCAGTGGAGAACCTACCATCCAATGGAAGATGTATATGAATGGAGCATCTAACGATTGGTGTTCTGGTGCCAGGGTCATACTAGTAACTCCTGAGGAACGTTCAACCTGCTACGCCCTAAAACCCAACTTCCCTGTGACGAATAGCAAAGCTGAATATAAAGCCTTGATCATTGGGCTCAAACTTGCTAAATAGCTTAGAGTAAAAGCTTTGCAAATTATCTGTGATCCCAAATTAGTAGTGTGCCAAGTCAAGGGAGAATATTAGGCCAAGGGAGCATAACTTGCTCCTTACCTCAGCCGGGTCCAAGAGCTGCTAGCTGATTTTGAGCATTACACTATTACACATATCTCCATAGAACAGAATAAGAAAGCTGACTCACTGGCTAAACTGGCTAGTTCCGGGGATGCACAACTTATGCGCTTGGTCCCAGTTGAAAGACTTAAAGCTCCAAGCATTGACCAGATAGAGATTGATTTGGTCTGAGAGACGGAGAAAGAGAAGGAGTCGTGGATGACTCTAATAAAAGATTATTTGCAAAGGAAAATCCTTCTCGAACAGAGGAATGAAAAATGACAGGTCCTTCGTAAAGCTTCATGATACATCTTTCAAGAAGGGGTCGTGTACAGGAAGGGATTTTCTACCCCCTACTTCGGTGTATCGCCAACGATGAAGTCAAACAAGTATAAAGAGAAGTGCATGAAGGAGAATGTGGCGATCACACTAAGGGGCAAACCTTGGCAAAGAAGATACTTCACTATGGATATTACCGGCCAACTATCAATTGAGACATAGCTGATTATGCTAGACAGTGTGAAAAATGCTGGAGATACACAAAGATTCCAAGAGACCAACCGACAGAGATTACTTAAATGGTCGGTCCATGGTCGTTTGTTACATGGGGTTTTGTCATCATCGACACCCTGCCGATTTCCAAAGGTGGCGTGAAGTACGTCATCGTACTAGTCGATTACTTTAGATAATGGTCTGAAATTGAACCTTTGGCCATGATCACTATGAAGAAAGTAATCAACTTTGTTTTACAAAATATCATCTATCGTTTTGGTCTCCCTTGAACAATCATAACTGACAACGGGACCCAATTCGACAGTGCTAAATTCAAAGACTTCTGCTGCCGACTTCATATTAAGATAAGATTTTCTATAGTTGCTCACCCTCAAGCTAATGGATAGGTCGAAGCTATTAATAAAATCATAAAGTCCATTTTGAAGAAGCGTTTGGAAATCACCAGAGGCAAGTGGATCGACGAACTCCCATTAGCACTATGGGCATACAGAACCACCCATATGTCTGTGACTGGTCACACTCTATTCACCCTTGCTTATGGTTCTGTAGCCGTGATTCCCGTAGAGATTAAGGTCCCTTCTCATAGAGTGACTTACTATGACCCCAAAACAAACAAAGATCACCTTTTGGAACTCTAGATTTGATAGACAAAAAGCGTGAAGAGGTTGACTTTAGGGCAACTACACACTAACACCGAGTCACCCGATACTACAATATTAAAGTCTGAGATAGGACTTTTGAAATCGGTGATCTTGTTCTGAAATGGATATTTACTAGCTTAACTAACCTGGGTCCAGGATAGGAAGGACCGTATGTCATCGATTAGAAGCTTGGAGATGGAACTTTCAAACCAATGATTGTCGATGGCATTGCATTCCCTAGGGCATGGAATAGCAAGCATCGACGGTGCTACTTTACTTAATTTTGTTTCATTCGGTTATATTTAATTTAGAATTTACTTTTGCATTTTAGCTCAAAGCCATGTAATAAAACACACTCTATCATTTTCTCTTTCAGCTTGGAATAAAATTTTAAGTTTTTCCATATCTATGAATTGTTTGTGCATAGTATAATAGTGTGACATGGGACTGACTTACATTTATGTAAGATTAATATAGACGAACGAGTACCCGGGGTTTGGTGCCACCCAAGCTCTTAGGTCTATGATTGAATCGGTCAAAACGAACATGGCGCGACAGTTCACCCAATAATTCTTGCATATGATCCGATGAGCTGAGAATAAAACATAAAATGGATGTGACTTGACCATCCGTTAGTCCATCCCATGATTCCACGGTAGGAATATAAGTAAAAGTGGACCTGATACGACCGACCACTCTTCAAATTTTGCCCTTGACTTGGGGGCAAAAGAATTAATCAAGGAAAATGTGATTCGACCATTTACTAGAATAACTTGAGTCCCTAGAGTATAAATGGGTGTGATTAACCACCTATCAAATAACTTTGACTCCTAGAGTATAGATGAAAGTATAAACAAAAGAATGAGTATGACTTAACCATTTATTTGCTAGCTCTGACTTGAACCCCGTAGGAGGAGTATAAACTCGTAATGGATGGGATCTGACCGTCCGCGAACTAGCTCCACAAACCCGAGATTGGGGGTAAGAGTATAATCAATTAATTGTTGAATACGATAGCGTAACACCATGGGTCGTGCCCAGTGCTTAATGTAACTTAAGGCCATGACTGAAAGGAGGCCTTGAGATAGACTTAATGATCAATGTTTGAAGTAAAGAGTGCCTGAATGACATTACAACTTAAATGATGAGCGACAAATTACAAGTACATTAAATGGAAAATGTAATAGCTCGAATACTTAAATGAATTCTTACGAAATTTAAACTGAAACGAAGAAGTTTTTATTCACATGCTGAAACTCAAAAAGTTAAGTACAAGTTTATTCCAGAAAGTAGAAACCAAAAGCGGGGGCCATACCCGCACAATCACAGCCAACAAAAAACTAGCTATCTATCTATCCATAACGCAAGCTAATTTAACGGTTATTTCTTATCCTTCTTGGGCTTCTTCAGGGTAGATTCACTTGAGCTATCATCCTTACCCTTCCTCCTCGATTTTCCTCCACTCTTTCGATCCTTACGCGAAATGTTTTTAGAAATAGAAATGGAAGCAGTTTCACTCTAGGAAAGGAAACGTTGACCTCCTCGGGGATGATATTGCCAGATAGTATGGCTTGGAGTGGAGTGACATCCACCTTGGCATGCTCTATCTTGATCTTCTTATCCAGCCCCTCCTTCGTGATGCACTCTTTCAAGCTGAGCTCATCCATGTGCTCAGAGGCATGAGTCAGTACGTCATCTTCTGTTTCATCTTGGGCCTGCTAATTATCGGTTTTTTCTTTATTTAAAGCCTCTATGACTTCAATATTCGGGCCAGGAGTCTCAGTGGATTGGACGGTCGGGATCGTTTGTGCAGTAGTGACGGCTGTAGACTCCGTGGTTAGTGCCTACCGTCCTAGGATGACATAACAATCGGGAGCATGGACAGATGCAGACACACCTGCAATTTCATAAGGTTCAATAGTAAGCCTGTGACTTTTATGCACAAGATGTAAACCTTCTCGATCGTTGAGGAGGTGATAGATATACCTTCATTGGATTGGCCTTCGTTTTGAACCAAAGTGCCTCCTTCAAGAATCAGAGATAGCTTAAAAGACTTGTGCATATCAGGCTAATACGGACTGTAGCATGTATCCTTTTCAGGGGCATGAGAAGCCAAGGCAACAGTTGCCCGATTTGTAGGAGGGTCTTAAAGGCCGGATCCCAAGGCTTCACCACTTTCTTTCTCCTGCTTGGTGGTCACTGGGTCATGAAATAGACTATGCCGAGCAGCCTAGAGTTCACTAGGCTCTACGTTGCGCAAGATTTCCTGCATAAGCTGCTCCTCATTAACCTCAGCACCACCAAGAGATTTCTTCTTAAGCTCCACGATATAGTCCCAAGCCTTGATTACCGACTCAGGGTATCCCTCTCCAAGGAATCAGATTGCGGTTAAGGAGGACACTTTCATTGTAATATATCAACAGGGGATCAAAATCATCCTTTATTTCTATCCTACCGGCCTCCTTAGCCTTTGAGGGTCTCTATTTGCTTAAATTGTTTCTTAGCCTCCTCCTTAGTTATGTGAGCCTCAATGATTCCAACGCAATATTCTTGAGACTCTTATTGAGCTTCAACCTTCTCCTTCTTTTCCCTTTAAAGCTCCTTCGCAAGCCATTGAATATGAAGAGTCAAAGCATCATTATCTTTTTTCAGAGCATCGTTGTCTTTCTGCAAAACATCTTTCTCAAGAGCTAAAGTACCGCTATGACAAATGGCAGCATCCAGTTCAATTTGATTCTCTTTCTTCATACACTCAACTACTTCAGAAGATTCGCTACTATCTTCTCGGCATCGGCCAGCTTTGTTTTCAACCCTTAACTTTCTCGTCTAGGTGTTCGATAGTTTATTTATCTTGAGCTACCTCGAGAGTTAAGCAAGCGATCTTATGCATCCTTTTTCTCGACACTTCAGAGATTTGCTTAGCCATATATAGAGTTGTCATATGCTGGTCATAGACATCACAAGCATAAGAAAGCATTATGTCCTTGGCCTCTAAAGGAATCGAGTGCGTAGCGGGGATGAATTTGAACTCATCGAAGCATATCTTTGGAAATGTGGCCTTAAGTGCAGCCATTCTGTCTGCAATAGTCGCATCAAGCACTATTGGAGGGTTTTAACTAGAGCAGTTGAAGCCACAATGATCTGTTTGCCGTGCCTATGAAATAATGTATCTTCCTACATCAGACCAACGTTCAAAGGATCGTCATGTGTGGGAAGTACTCAATTGTTGCTCGGGTATTGTAGCCGAAGTGGGTGCATGAGATAACGACTTGCCACCGCTATATATGGCGGGATATGGATCGACGTCCTTGTGCTGAGAAGACTAAGACTTTGACTTATGTCTAGATGATGAGTCCTTGGAATGGTAGCTCCTGTCCCGAACATCCCCTCTGTCATGGTTTTCCCTTTCTTGGCCAGATTGTCGACCAGAGTCCGAACCTCGACCGGGCTTGAAATAAGAAGGCTAGGAGCATGAGGACTTCTTTAAGTGATCAAAGTTACTAGATCGCCCCATGGAACCTACAAATAAAACAAAAATGTATCAGCATCATTAGAATTAAAGATGGACAGGTGTTGTGTGGTGTAGTGCACCTGAATGTGAGTGTCCTAGTATCCCCCTAACGGACCAGGTGGTGGAGCTTTGCTTGCCAGAGTGACTTCTCCCATGCTAGTAGGAGGAATGTCGACAACAGTTCGAATAGAAGAATCAAACCCCTTAAGGCTCATATGACAAAATCATAACTCCCGACATCCCTTGGTATCAGGATGTTCGCCAGTCCCTCGAATATATCTTCTTAAGGCAAGGAAATGGATTGATCAACAACTGTAGTGGTTGTCTTTGGCTGCTTGGCAATTTTCCCTTTGCAAAGCTTGTAGACGAGCTTCTTTCCTTTTCTCTCCTTTGAAGCGAGAAGCTATGTGTCTTGAGATGACCCAACTACAGGTTCGTGGCTTGAACCCGCATCGTCGCGACTATGCTCATTAGCATTGCCCCTTATTTTGCCTTCTTTGACATCATCCTGAGCCTACTCGATCGGGGATGCGACAAGATTAACATCGCCCCCTCCCTATCTAGTAGCGCCTCTTCCTCCTCAATTTTCCCTGATAACCCCGTGCTACATTACTCCTCTAGCAAGCCGAAAACAAAAGGTGCTCATCGGTAATAAGGGATTTAACATCTCTATCTTCGATTGATATATTCCTAAGCTCTGAATTCACCTCTAAATACGTGTTACCGCTGAGCCATGGATAGTTACCTACAAGATTCAAAGAACTGCTTAGTTTAAGGTACGACTTGAATAAAAGCACCCAAGACTGAGTTCGAAATGACACTTACATTCTTCCACCATCGTCCGGCAAAACTAGGTGGGCAATGCATATAAAACTACGCATTCTTAAAACCACTCAACTTGTTCCAAGCATCGGTTATGGACTGGTAATTACTGATTGACTCTAGAAAAGTGTATGACAGACTTCCATTTCGACGATTGAAATTATAAATAAATTTAATGTCCTCTAGGGTTGGATCATGGTATAAGAACTCGAGGAATATTGTATATGTGCAATGCAAATATGCATAGCCGTTTGGATGCAACTTGGCCGGTGCCAATCTCCAATAATGCAACATCTTCTAGATGAATGGATTAAAAGGAGGGACACATCCTACCCGGCACATATACTTGTTACAGGTAGTGTACCCTTCCAAAGGCAAGTAAGCTCTATCACTACGAGACGAGACTCGTACATCCTCTTACAGGATTCCATGCTTAATGCAATTTCTACAAAGAGAAGCCTCGTCGATTCTTGAAGCCATAGAATCTTTCGATCCTCTAAAAAGATAGCATCTTCCAAAGTGTCAAGGTGTGACGCCCTACCCCGAGACCCACATTAACAAAGAGAATTACATAGTAATTCTGTCTGCTAGTGCGGAGAATAGGGATGGTTAAGGGCGACCATCATAGTCTTACATTAGATAAGATCTAAGTATGTCGGTTTTGGTGCTTATTTTTTTTCATTTCATCTCGAGTATTCGACATACTTAATTCTTATCGAACACACTACTATGGTGGCTGCAGGATCGATTTAGAAACAAAATATGATAACAATAACAATCTCATGTCACAGAACAGCAACACAGATAATATACATATACACTTACATCAAATGTAATACAACATGCCACAAGTGGTATTCAACCATAATATATACATACATCCCCACAAAAGAATAGATACATCATAAGGTTCCCAAACAAAAGACTACATCACAAAAACTATGCCGTAACCAAAGCGATGGTGAAATCCAAAAGGTAAAGCTAGCAAAGGTCCAAAAGCTAACCTGCAACTCGGTCTGACCCGAGTAATAAATACACGGGTCAGGCTAACTAGAACTTGATATTAGTAAAAGATAAAGGAATATAAGTGCATAAGGGAGACATTCCTTTAAAGATAAAGGAATGATATTAGTAAAGTCTATTGATACAACTAAGAATAGGTGTTCCATAAAGGCTTAAAGTTAATCACAAGATAAGGTTTAACATGGCATAGATGTTTCACATTCAAATGGTTATACAATGTAAGTGAACATAAGCAATATATAAGCCATATGTGAAATCATCAAAATCTCCAAATCAAAACTCATGAAACTCAATAAGAGTTTATAATCCCAATAACGAAATCACCATAAAACAACATATATATAAGCCTTTCTCAAACTCAAGGCTATAAGTAAATTCATCATCTCAAATTGGTGAAATTGAAATAAAAAACTCATAAAAATTCCTCGGATTGGCCAAATCCCATTTGCATGCCGAAGTGATGCTGCACGTGCCATCCCCCCAGTACTGTATATATATTAGGTACCTCTCCCAAACGACCGAAGTCGTAAATCTTAGACGACCGAAGTTCTCAAAAAGTTTTTTATTTATCCCAAAAATCAAATCCAATTTCTCTTAGAAATATTTCTTTAATTTTTGGAAAATTTGAAAACACAATTCATTACATATACCCAAAATCACAACACAAAAAGAGACTCATCAAGATGTTTCATGAATATTCTCGATTCACAAGATTGAGGGAATAGATTGGAGTGTTCGTCATTCTTAACGGTATAACGAACTACTTAGAAACTCATAACGAGTGCGGAATGCGGTAAAAGAACACTATCTTCCGCAACTCGAACCTAATGAGAACTAGTGTAGGGTCAAGCTGAAGAAAGAACTTAGCACCACCAATAGATCGAATAAGAAATCAACGAGATATAAGGGTAGTCATAAAATATCTTCTCGAAATGAGAAGAAGAACACAAACGGAAAATCATTACTTCGGGTGAAGTAATATTACTAAGCATATGAATGAGTAATCAAAAAGGTTATCTCAAAAGAGGTAAGAATGGCAATATCAATTAAATTCCATGGATTACCTCATTTCCTTAGTGGGCATCCTCGTGGAAGAATGACCGAAAGGCTAAGAACCGGGAATGAGGTCAATACAATATTCGATCGCCCGATTGGGTGTCATACCCGAATGGACTTACAGAAATCAACAAAGTCACAATGACGGGAATTTGAGATATATCATCAACATCTCGATACTCAAGAATGAATACAAAGACTTCGAAATCAATATCAATATTTCGAAGACAAGAATTAACCAACCAACTGAATTAGGATACCTAACTATAGGACCCTTCAAATCATAGAATGTTGCTTGATAAAATGCAAGCCACTCCCTCTTAAATTACTTCAAACTCAAGATACAAAATAGTGTGCTAATACACACGCAAAGATAAACTATAAGGAATAAATCCCAAAATTCTCACGTCAAGTATTGCGGATCCCCTCAAAAGGATCCGCAATCCTCAAGTAAGCAACAAGACCAGAACATCTAATAGCATTAACAAATCTCTCCGGTATGGATAAATGCCAAGCACCCATATCGAAGAGGATTCGAATAGGACAGTCATGAAAAAGAATAGAACCTTCCAAAATAGTAGGAGATATACCTCGCGACTGAGATGCACTACCAGAAGCCTAACATTCAAATTCCCCGAACTTGAACTCTTCCCCTTCTTAGGACATGCTGAAACTATATGTCCTTCCTTCTTGCAGTAATGGAACTTGGGGGTTTGACGACATTCTCTAACTAGATGGTCTCTAGAACCATAATTGAAGCAAGCCAACACTCTAGTTGAAGGAGGTGCTGCACCGAAATGAGAACTAGAATTGCCTTGCTTCATCTTCTTAGGAGGAAATGATTGGGATTTATGAAAGGTAAATTTCTTCTTATTTAGGTTCATTCGAACCTCGGCCTCATCACTACTATCCCTTTCTTTTTCGACGGCTTCGAGGTGAAGTGCCGTATCCACAAGCTCCTCGAAAGAGAGCTTAAGCTAAAGCATGAGCGACTTCTTCAAATACTTCTTAAGTCCAGAGATGAACTTAAGATTCTTCTTATATGGTGTACCAATGAACTCGAGCCCATACTTGGATAGAGACTCGAAGGAGGATACATAATATGACAGAGGATTTGCCCTGGGAAGCGACGGGAAAGGAAAGCCTTCTCGGATTCTGGCACGAACTTAAGCTCAAAACAATCTCGGAAATACTGCCATGTAAGAGTAGACTCATCTATCTCAGCTATAAGGAGCTCGTACCAGTCTAATACTCGTTCTTGCAGCATACTCGATGTCACAAGAACACGGTGATGATCGAAAATCTCCATGCGAGTGAAGATGCGCTCGCATGTTCGGAGCCAAGCTTGAACCTCTAAAACTGTCTCGGAGCCTTTGAATGGTTTGCCTCCGAGATGGATGAAGTCGCTCCACATACGCGCAAATGCAGATTTGCATGGAGGAGAGGAATGAGTAGGAGCAGGAGGCTGAGTGCTCCTAAGAAGCTCAAGAATCTGGTCGGTCGACATATAAACTCCTTCGGGACGAGAACCACTAGACGGTCCCGACACTGAAGTGCGACCTCTACCTCTTCAAACCATTTACTGAAAGTTAAGATAAGCTAGGATTATTCATAGGGGTGGATATTAGCAATTGTAATTCATTGAATGAGGAATACTACGGAATTTACTATTAACATTCCTAGACGTATTCCTTTCTATCTACCCCCCAAGAACTCAAAAGATTAAGGACAAGGTTGGGTTCAACTACGATTTGAGATGATGTTTACACTTGTATTATACTTGATGTATGGTAATCGTGTACACTGTTCTGCGTTTATTACATTTTTTTCCGAATCCAGCTCTGATACCAGGCTGTGACGCCCCACCCCGAGACCCACATTAATAAAGAGAATTACATAGTAATTCTATCTGCTAGTGCGGAGAATAGGGCTGGTTAAGGGCGACCATCATAGTCTTGCATTAGATAAGAGCTAAGTATGTCGGTTTTGGTGCTTATTTTTTTTCATTTCATCTCGAGTATTCGACATACTTAATTCCTATCCAATACACTACTATGGTGGCTACAGGATCGATTAAAAAACAAAATATAATAACAATAACAATATCATGTCACAGAACAGCAACACAGATAATATACATATACACTTACATCAAATGTAATACAACATTCCACAAGTGGTATTCAACCACAATATATACATACATCCCCACAAAAGAATAGATACATCATAAGGTTCCCAAAAAAAAGACTACAACACAAAACTATGCCATAACCAGAGCTATGGTGAAATCCAAAGTTAAAGCTAGCAAAGGTCCAAAACTAACCTGCAACTCGGTCTGACCCGAGTAATAAATACACAGGTCAGGCTAACTAGAACTTGATATTAGTAAAAGATAAAGGAATATAAGTGCATAAGGGAGACATTCCTTTAAAGATAAAGGAATGATATAAGTAAAGTCTATTGATACAACTAAGAATAGGTGTTCCATAAAGGCCAAAGTTAATCACGTGATAAGGTTTAACATTGCATAGATGTTTCACATTCAAAGGGTTATACAATGTAAGTGAACATAAGCAGTATATAAGCCATATGTGAAATCATCAAAATCTCCAAATCAAAACTCATGAAACTCAATAAGAGTTTATAATCCCAATATCGAAATCACCATAAAACAACATATATAAGCCTTTCCTAACTCAAGGCTATAAGTAAATTCATCATCTCAAATTGGTGAAATCAAAATAAAAAACTCATAAAAATTCCCCGGATTGGCCAAATCCCATTTGCATGCCAAAGCGATGCTGCACGTGCCATCCCCCAGTACTATATATATTAGGTACCTCTCCCAGACGACCGAAGTCGTAAATCTCAGACGACCGAAGTCGTAATCCCAGATGAACCGAAGGTCTATAGTACTGGCAATCCCAGAATGTGTCACAACTCCCAGATAGAAACCCGAAAAGTGTTAACGTGCGTCCCATACCACACGTTCGCACTTAACAGTTTACTAACCACTAATCATTGCCACATTAGAAAACAGAAATCATCATAAAATTCCAAAACTTGGAAAACTCAGATTCGCCTCATCTCATTGGCAAGTAAAACACTATAACGGGTTCTCATAGATCATACTCCTAGAATAGGAGATCTTGAACCACAACCCGCCAAATATTGGCCTTCCCAGATAATTCCTAAAAATAGGAATTATAATCTCAAAAACTCGCCATAAATTGGCTAAATAACTCAGAAATCAATACCAGATAGTTTCGATCGTACAAGTCCGGAATTAACCGATAAAGTAAACTCACGTGTCCCATACCATTGGTTTTACTAAACCATTTAATTCTCTTTCTCATACATCCGAACAGTGTAAAAATAATGTATATAATTTATAAAATAATTTACTTGAGAAAACGGGATTTTAAAATAATTTTCTAAAATCATTTAGAAGATATTTATTGAAAATTCTGCTTGAATATATCTAAAATACTTTGAAATAATTTAATAATAATTTGAAAATATTATATAATAAAGATTTCAAAAACCAAACTATTTAGAAATTTTCTCAAAATTTATTTGGAAGAAATAGTGCTTGAAATCAAGAAAATGTTGGAAATACACCCAATCGATATTCAAATTTAAATCAAATTTAAATTCAAAATTTTAAATTTCAAATTCCTCCAAATCTCGGCTAATTCATTGATGGATATCATAGTCCATAGTCATCATCAAATACATCTCAAAATTGCAAAGGAATTGATCACAAAAATCATAGCAAACGAAGACTAAAAGCTGCGAAAAGAAATAGAACAAAAGGCCACCACTTCACCTACCGGCCCAACAAGGGGGTCGACCCAGCCCAGCAGCCAGGTCGACCGCCCGGTCGACCTCCAGGTTGACCTGGAGAGTGTTGGGTTGGCCTCCCTGTCAACCTAGTCTACGGACCTCTTCCTGTTTTCAATTTCTGCATCGTATTGAATTTCCAAAGACCATTACACATAGCAAACGATTGAATTATGGGCTGAAATTCGACATGCAACAAGTTTAACATCTAAACAACACTTCGAAAAAGACCCGACATCAATTCAAGTGAAAATCAAAGAGTTATAGCCACTCAAAGTAGCAACCAGAAACCATAAAACAAAGAAACAAGGAATAGAGAATAGAACATATACATTAACTATTTCTGAGCAATTTTTCTTTACAGGAAAAGCTTGATTTAGTTAGCAATTGTGAGTATTGAACTCACTTTAGCAATTTGGCAAGAATTAGATAGCATGTTGCGAGCTTTGGTGAAGAAGAGAAGCTTCAAGACCCTGTAAAAGCTAGAAAGGAAGCATGCAGAACAAATAAAAGAAGTTACAGGCAATTCATCTCAAGCTCAAAGATTTTGATGAAATTAATTTAGTATTGGTTTGGATTACCTTGTATAATCTTGGTTTAATTGATTCTCTCTTTGAATTTGCAGCAAATTTTGAGTGGAAATTAAATTTTAGTTAGAGGAGGCCATGAATTCTTTATTTTCTCTACTGTAAAAAATGTTTTTGAGAAGGAGATGGAAGAGAAGCTACGTACAAGTGATTTTTCTCTTCCTGAAGTCTCCAGAATTACTAGTTGGATCCAAATACTAACCCAACAAGCCCAATACCAAATATACTTAGTGAAAATTTAAGTATAAATGCACATATTAACTCATTTTAACAATATATGCCCAAATTTTCTCATTTTTAACCAAATAAAATGTATATAACCAATTGTATGAAAATAAAATTGTTATTATAACAAAATAAAATTTATTTCAACAATAAAATGTTATTTTTATAAATAAAACCTTATTTTTATCTATATTTCACAATTTACACAATTTTATTACAAAACACTATTTTTACTACAACAATTTGTACAAAAATTGTTTTCTTGTCAAGTAAATTACAATAAATCATTTTAACTCTTTTTAACCATCAAAATATTATTTTCAAACAATATTTCATCTTTTATTTTGATAAAACACATATTATCTTCATGTTTCTCATTTTAAATTCAATAAAAGATTAATATTGACAATGTTTTCCAACATTGTTGTGTTTACCCAAATAAAATTTCAATTTGATTATTTTCTACTCAAATTCTCAAAATAAAGTTTTTAGAACTTCATTTCATTACTTTAGATTTATTTCAACAATTTAATGTTGAAATACATCACCTAATTAATTTATTAGCTCCAAACTAATAAATACCCAATATTTCAATTTATTTAAACCAAATACTTATCTAATCCATATTTAATCCCATATTTATTCCCAATTAAACAAAATAAAGTTCCAAACTTTATTTTTCCCATTTTAATTACAAAATTCATTGTTTATTCCAAATAAACAATGTAAAATCTCTAATTATATTTTAATTTACAATATTAAATTATAACTTTCGTTATAATTCAATATGTACGGGTAATCTCCAAACCAGGGTTGTTACACAGGGGCTGGCTCATTTTCTACTTCTGGACTTGGAGGAATTTTAGGAACTCGATGAGAGTTTTCAGGTTGTTATGATTGTTGACGTGGAGAACGGTGAGAAGAGACTGTTGTAGAGCTTGGTTCAGCATCAGATCAATCGTTTGTAGCAGCTTGCTCAGTAGTCATAGCAGCCAAATGCTCTAAGCATCTGGAACCCATAGCTATCAAACTCAGTAGATAGTCATTATTAGATGAAGAAACCTGTTCCCCCCGTGTAAAGTGTAAACTAGTGCGGTGTGCTGTAGTGCTGTGCATTGCGGTGATAAACAAGTTAGGATTAAACGACAGTTGTGACGAGACCCTGGAATTCGACTGGAGTGACCGTCATAGCCGACCATCCGAACCAACTTTCATGTCAATGGTTGTTGATTTCATAAACTACAGGATCAGTTATCGGCATACAGGAGTACGACATTCATATCCAAGTTCATACGGTGCATGCGGTTGTTTACAAGTTCAAGTTCCAGCTCAGAATCCATGCGCTCAAGTCAAATGTGTTCAAGTTATAACTCTTGTTCATGTTTGAGTTCAAGATCATATGCAAGTTCACTAGTCCTAGTGTTCAAGTTCAAGTGTTCTCAAATCAAACCAAATTTGCCTAAGTCCTACCTAGCCAAGGGATCGAAAACGATCCTATTGCCTAGGTGAACTCATTTAAGCATATTTAGACTCAATTTGATCACCTCCAGCATGCCTATACTGATCCCTCCATCTACTTCATTATCCCAAACGCACCGATCCCATGTCCACAACGAACCCTCCATGCCAGCCAATAACTGATCCTACACTTGTTTGCAACTCCATCCACTTCATCTTCTCTAATATGACACTGCTCCGCTCCTCCACAACTAAGAACGTGAATCCAACTGTCTTGTCACAATTTCTCACTCTAACTCATGTATTATAAATTCAAATCCAATTATATATGCAAAATCAAATACAAATGAGGGCCAAGAGACAAATCAGCCTGAGAATAATGAGGGTGATTCAGGTACGTGTTGGAATCCAAAACTGAATCGATGTAACAAAGGGAAGTTCGATTTATAGTGGTAGCGAAGGCTTCTAGCAAGGTGAAGAGTCGAGTCGTATAGGGGATCAGATGAATCAATGGAGGATTGGGCAAAAATATTAAGCTCGAAGGGTTATCAATGGTCAAGGCGAGAAGAAGAGTGGGTTCGGTTCGATGGTAGAATGAATAAAGTAGAGGAGAAGAGGTGGTGTTCATGGCTTATATATGCCAGGCAACCGCAACATGCAATCCACGAATTGGCTAAGTATGCATACACAAAGGGATCTATACCGATTCCCCTGCCTAAGGGATTGGTATCAAACCCCCATTTCAAAAAAAATGAGAATTGCACTACAATTGCACTTGAACTACGTGGAATCGGCGATGACCCATCAGCATGTAAGCACGATTGGGAGCCCAATGGCAAAAAATGTGTACATAAATGAATGTGCACAAGTACATACTCAATATTTGATTTCTTGACTCAATAGAAATTGAATTATAACCTGAGAACTCCTGAGAGTGCAGACCGGTTCAAATAACTGAGGCCTACTAACTTGATCGACATGCTCAATGAAACCGAGCATAGACAAAAACTAAGGATTACATCTCGGATTTATACTGACTAATATTGACCAAGCGTCACAGCGAACAGAGAGGAATATGACTCTTTGGAGAGACGCCATGACAAAAGGATAACGACTGTTTAGGAAATAAAATGGAATCCTTTTCGGCGATTCTAACTTGTTTCGACTCAAAGCATGTCGTATTTGAAACAAGATGTACTTTGAGGGGTAAGTATTATCCGGCATTTTGACCCGGCTGTATCTAGGCTAATTGGACAAGTTAGACTTGATAGTAGATAAGGTATGTAGCCTAAAGAGATGATCATGGAGTCCAGAGATCAAGCACAGACAATGGTATGAAGCAACAATCAAGCGAGATCAAAAGAGACTCTTTGGAATATTCTAAGTATGGATTAGTGCCTCCCTTAGGCAGGATTCGATATATATCTCTTCCCTTAAGTAGGGGATTAGATCGGATCACTTTGGCTATAAACAACTTAAACCTGTAGATCAACTCAATGGAAATCAATCGATATCTCCACAAAACATGTAGACGCCTATGCAAAACAACTTTAGAAACACGACGCTAGCATGAAGGGAGACCCATAGGAGGGATTGCATGGGCCTACAAGGCTATCTAGACTGATTGGCATAGATCACCCATCCTTGGGAGTTAGGCCATGAAACTTTTTGGGTGACCTCGTCTATATCGTGAGAGTCTGTCGGCAAAATTTTAGGAATATATTTGGTCATCTACACCTATAAATATAGATTTCATTATTCATTTTAAGGATCTTTACACTACTATTTTAATTCAACTCTATTGTAATCCAGGATCTATTACGATCTGATCCCTCTGTAACCAGAAAAGAAAGTATTTAATAAAGCAATTACTTTAAGTGGACGTAGGCAATCAACGCCGAACCACTATAAATTTGTTTGTTCTTGTTTCTGCTTATTTACTCTCTGTTTTAAGTTTAATTCTTCACTTTATTTCTCTACTTTTAATTTATTGGGTGTTTGTGCCAACTTTTGATGCAAACACTTGGTTTCGGTAAATTCCAACTTTACTTTGTTAAGCGATACCCGGTTGTGGCTTTTATTTACACAAATTCTCTTCGTCAAAACTATACCGCTTTGGACTTTTGGATTGGTAATGGTCAAAATTCCAATATCATTCACATTCAACACTATAGTCCAAAAAAAAGTCCTAGGTTCAATAATAAAAATTATTATTAACCGAAATGTTATGGCCAGAGACTTTGACTTTGAGTTGACTTGAGTTCACCCTAATACTAACCTCATATAACCGAGGAGATGAATCCTCTCTTAAATATTGTTTCACCTCCAATACTTCCAGTTGACCCAACTATAGTCACTTGATGAACGTTGTGCCATGATTTGACTATAATCAAAGAAGAGCTTTCATATCGAAGGTCAACAATATCCTCAAGTTGAAAAAATTGTGTAAATCAATCACATCGATATTTTATATTTGACCTTAGTTATATTAACCAACAGAAAACTATCATGTGAGTTATTCCATAGTTATCCAATAACTATCAGTATGTAACTCCTAGGTGACCTAAGTAGTAATGAGTAATACACTGCCTAACATTTGGAAAGTGTTACATATTCTAACTCTAATGGGTACATCGACATCCAGTCTCGATGCATCTTGACTAGTACTATTTACGATGGTATATTTTTTTTCATTATGATAAATTACTCACATTACAACACTTTGTAACTACTATCACAAAACATACCAATTATGGATTTTTGTTAAATATGCTTTCAGTTTAATTAATTAATTAATATAACACATCATATAAAGTATATAATAGAAAGAAAACACCTTTTATTTAGAATAAGATTGGTTATCGAGTTGGATATATGTAGTAGATTACAGAATTGCCCCTGGGGTATATCCCTAACTCTATCATTGGGAATCACTTCGAGCTCACTCAAAAACTTGTGCATCCAGACTTCTTCATTAGCCGCTTCATTGAGAGCAATATACTCGGCCTCCATTGTGGAATCATCAATTGTTTCTTACTTGGAACTTTTCTAACTAACGGCTCCGTCGTTAAGCATAAAGACCTAACCAGACACCAATTTACTATCATATATATCACTTTGAAAGCTCAAATTTGTATACCCCTTCCCTAAAGAGGTCTCCATTCCCGTATATAAGGAATAAGTCCTGAGTATTTCTTAAATACTTCAGTATACATTTTATGGACATCCGGTGTTTTTCTTTGGGATTAGACTGGTATAGGCTTACACATCCTAATTGTATGCCACATCTAGTCTTGTACATAGCATAGCGTACACTATGGATCTTATGGCTAAGGCATAGGGGATCCTCTTCATACGCTCTTTCTTCTTATTGGTATGAGGATTCTCCTTCTTAGAAAGGACGATTCCAGATTGTGTTGGGAGGTTTCCATGCATGGAATTCTCTATATTGAACCATTTCAGTATGGTTTCTATGTATAGGGATTGGGATAATCCCTATAGCCTCTTAGATCTATCTCTATGGTTCTTTATACCTATATACTCCTACCGACCATAAAACCCTCGAGCTGTGAGATATAAATGGTTTCTTCTAAATCTCCATTTAGTAAACCGATCTTTACATCCATAAACCATTAATTTATACATTCATATTATATAAGTTTTATTATATATATATAACTTTTATATTTCATATTACTTATATAATAGTCATATGTATAATATTATATCAATTAAATCTTATTTATCTAATATTAATTAATTTGATATTATCTTAATATAACATTTATATTGGGTATTTATTATATACTAAAACCTATATAGTATTACACATATTATGTGTATCATTTTATTAATTAACCTTTTAATTAATTAATTTAAATAAATTATTTTAATTAAATTATATTAATTTCAAAATTCATTTCATAATTAACAGATTTGGCCAAACAATATGTTATCTCAATCCGGGAGGCTAGTAATTGTCCCATCTATCGCAACAACGATGACTATTTTTTTTTGGCAAAGCCAGCGAGGTTGACTGGGCCCCTACCAGTTTTATTGCAAAACAATAAAAATAACGATTCAAACAAGCTTTGAATCAAGCTAAAAGAAAACAGAAAGGAGAAAAAGAAAATAAACAGAGAAAAACAGAGCTAGGAAGCCCAAGCATGAATAATGACATCAGGGAAAGGCCTAATGCTCCTCTTCATGAAAGTACGAATCCTGACTTCATACCAAAGAGTTTCAAGATTTTTCCTCTGATTCTCAAAGATAATTGCATTCCTTTCTCTCCATATCACATCAAAATAAATTTTCAAGCAGATAACCAAGGCTCTAGCCTCATCAGTCCTCCATCTTGTTGCTTTATAAATTATGCTCCAAACAGTGATAGAGTTAGCAGAGGTTAAAAACCACCCAGATTTACAACTTATTCTATCCATCATGAAGAGTAATGCCGGGCATTCAAAATAAAGTTGATCAATAGTTTCCTCAGACAAATCACAAAACACACACTCAGTGCAACATGACATACCATACTTGTTCAAAATAGTGTTGGTCATCAAAGCATAGCTTGCAACCTTCCACATCATCAAATTTTCTTTAGGCAAAGAATCCCTAGTCCATAAAACAGAGAAAAACCTAGCAGCAGGCAAGGGAGGAGTAATATTTAACTGATTGTACACACTGTTAATAGAATGAGACTTCTGTTCCCAGGTAATAGAAGCAGGATGATTAACAGAGAAGAAAATATTATGAATGCCACTCCACAGCTGCTTGATCATCTGACTGCTATTGTATGGCATCTGAATATAGCCTTCATATAAGAAATCATTAGCCTTAGCATCACAATGAATTCCAAATTGATGAATCAGAGAATACTCACAACCTTTAGATAGAATCAAGCCCTTACTAACCCAAGGATCATGCCAAAAACTAACAGGAGTATTAGGATTAAGGTGATAGTGTATCATTGGAAGGAAAACATCCCTAAGTTTCAACAAATTTCTCCAATTCCAACTGCAGTTCTAAGGTATATCCATACACCAAAAATATCTATTCTTAATATTGAATTGCCATGTCCACTTAACCCATAACTTTCTTTCTTAGTGATAAGGTCATCAAAGTGTTTACTAAATGCTGTAATGTTCCACTTCCTAACATTGATAATACCAAGCCCACCCTGTTTCATAGAAGACTCAAATATAGAAAAGGAGCAAGGCAACAACTTCCTATTGTGAACACTACCAGTCCAAAAATATCTATGCATGGCAGACCTAACTAACAGCAAAAGCTTAGTAGGTAAAATAAGAGTACGAGACCAATAGATAAGGGAAGGAAACACAACAGATTTTATAAGAACAAGCCTTCCACTTTGAGACAAATTTCTATTTCCCCACATGGACATGATAGAAGTAATTTTATTGAGAAGAGGTAAACAGTCAGCATTGGTTATTCTCTTAGTAATTAATGGAAGACCGAGATACCTCATAGTAGAAGCCATACAAGAGAAACCAAAATGTTGGTACAGAGCAGCAGCATGAACATCACTGACACCAGCAACAAGCATGGAAGATTTTGACTGATTTATAGAAAGACCAGTCATAAGGTTGAAAGACTTCAGAGCTTCCATTAAACCACATAAAGAGGAAAACTCAGGCTTGGTAAACAGCATAACATCATCAGCAAACATGATAGAAGATATTTGGAGGTGGGAGCACTTTGGGTGATACTTGATGATCTTTTGAGAATATTTAAGTTTAAGAATAGCAGTGAAAATTTCCATGACCAATAGAAATAAGAAGGAAGATATAGGGTCACCTTGTCGTATTCCTTTTTTACTTCTAAAAAAACCCACAGGCCTACCATTAATTACAACAGAGAAAGAAGGAGAGGATATGCACACATACACCCAGGACACAATTTTTTTGGAAATCCCATCTTCGCCATAATCCTAACAATAGAAGCCCAATGAATAGAGTCATAAGCTTTGGATAAATCAATTTTAAGAGCAGCAGAAGGAGACACATTTCCTCTATTATAACCATTTAGTAGCTCTTGAGCAAGAAGGACATTGTCAAGAATATTTCTAGTAGGAATGAATGCAGCTTGGTTGTAAGAAACAACAGAAGGCAGGACATTAACAAGACGAGAAGCAAGAATTTTGGAAATACATTTGTACACAACAATACAACATGAAATAGGCCTGAAGGAGGTCACACTGGATGGAGGAGAGACTTTAGGAATTAAGGCAATGTTAGTGCAGTTGACTTCCCCAGTAATTTGCATTTGGAAAAGAAATTATGTATAGCTTGACAGAACTCACAGCCAAGCACACTCCAAGTAGATATGCAGAATGTAACATTGAGACCATCAGGCCCTCCAGAAGATTGCCGATTCGTAGAAAAGAGGGTAGACTTTATTTCTACATCAGTGACAGGCTTAATTAAAGTAGCAACCTCCTGCTGAGATATACAAGGCAAGTCAAGAGAAGAAATTTGGTCTAAATTTGGACAGAAACCATTAGAGTTGCCAAGAAGATTAGAGAAGTAATCGATAAACGCTTTGTCAACAGAATCAGGAGTTAAAAAAAATTGCCATGCTCACCAGAAATACTAAAAATATTCTCTCTAGCATGTTTAACCTTTAAAGAGTCATGAAAAAATTTAGTATTCTTGCCTCCTTCTTCAATCCATTTGTTGTGAAGTTGTTGCCTTTTCATACTTGTTTCCAAAAGAAGAGCATTGTTTACTTCCTTGAATAATCTTCCTTCCTCAGCCGCAGCATTGACATCATCTGGATGCTCCATCATATTGTCTTGACAAATCTTCAATTGCTCTTTCAGGGTGGTAGAAAGCAGGCTACCAGCACCAAATGTGGAAGAAGCCCACAATTTGATCTCTTGTTTGATGCATTTTAACTTCCTGTCAAACTTGAACATAGGATTACCAAAACAAATAAAGTCAGAGTTAACTTGAGAAACTAAAACAAGAAAATGGTCATGCTTAATCCAGGCATTAAAAAATTTAAAACTTCTCTTTTCACTTCTTAAATGAGGACCAAGAGACAAAATCAAGGGAGAGTGGTCAAACATGATGGGTTGAGGTAAAAACACAGACATGGAAGGCCATATATGGAGAGATTGAATGTTACAAAATGCGTGGTCAATAGTAGTGAAAGTTCTAACACCACTATGGCTTCTGTTGTTCCATGAATATTTAGCTCCAGACTTATTAACCAAGATTAGATCAGAATAAAAAATTGCAAGATTAAGAGGAGCAATATCTACAGGAAGAAGAGGAGATCCACCAAATTTGTCATCATAATCAAAACAAGAGTTGAAATCTCCCATAACTACCCAAGGATGAGAATTTTGCCTAAGAGGAGGAAAGGACTTAAATAAGAGATTCCTGGAAGAAACAGAGTTATCAACATAAACAAAAGAGATGTAGAAGGAAGATTGAGTTTGAGAAACAAGGACATGAAAATGTATGGATTGTCTAGATTGAAGAATAGGAGATAGAGACAACACTGTAGGATCATAAAGAACAAGAATTCTGCCGTAAGATGCAGATTCCAGATTATGGTGATAGGCCCAAGCTGGATTGATATAAACAGCAGCTTATTGGTTAAGGTTTGATTGATCTTAGTTTCAAGAAGACCAAAAAGACATATATCATACTTGAAGATAAGACTTTTCACCTGATCGAGTTTCAAATTGCAGTGGGCACCTCTGAGATTCCAAGAAGCAATTTTTTTATTCATTGATAAATTATGGAGATAAGAGGGAATTATTTCTTCTCTTTGCAGAAAGAGCCCTTGTTTCAATTTGCCTAATTGACAGAGACCGGGGGGAGGAATGATCAGGGAGGGAAGGATTAGAGGAGGAAGGATCAGAAGGTGGGACAGATTAAGGAACATGGGAGGGGGAAATAACTGGCCAACCAGGTAACTCAATTGAAAAATTATAATGTGAAGGTTGTGCAGATTGAACATCCGCGTCAGATATGTGCATGGAAGATATTAATTCCTTTACTTGAGACTCAAAAGAAAGGCACCAGTTTCTGTCAAATTCTGATACATGGGTATCACCATGGTCATGCACATCAGCAGTAACAATACTCACTATCTTTTTTCTGCATGCAGTTTTTGCAATTAAAGGCAATGGCTGCTCCACAACATGAGTATTTTGAGTTATTTCCTTACTTCCAAAGTCATAACCAACAGCAATGCTAACATTATTCTGGGAAGAGACCTTATTATTTACCTCACAATTCACATCAGTTGAAATTTCACCTTCCTCTACATCTA
This sequence comes from Allium fistulosum, assembly GCA_030737815.1. NCBI lineage: Eukaryota > Viridiplantae > Streptophyta > Magnoliopsida > Asparagales > Amaryllidaceae > Allium > Allium fistulosum. The sequence goes on from CM060904.1 coordinate 1,259,036,725, forward strand.
AGTCTTCTAATATGCCTTGTTCATGTTCATCAGTTTGAAGCAAGTTATACTTGTTAAAGGTGGAAACAGTACAAGCTTGATCAACACTGTGTGTTTACATTCTTCCCATTAAGCTCTTCAACTTGACCTTTAGTGCCCTTAACGAGTTCCTTTGGCACAGTGATCCTTTTACCTGGAAGACGATTCCAACAGCTTACCAGCAAATACAAAAGCCAAAAAGCAAGGGTATGCATGGAATAACTGATCTAAAGCTCTGGAATAAAGCGACGGTTCATCATACTTCAAAAAGCTTCTAACTCCAAGCAGCAACCTTTGGGCCAACTGGACTAAGAAAAACCTGATAAAGGCCAAGAATTTTTGGACTATGGAGGTCCCTTCCTCATCAAGCTGGAGATGGAGTTATATACTAAATCTAAGAATACTTTTCTACCTATGGTGATATGCATCATACACCATAACCCTTTGGAACTCGCCGTAGGCTAGGCCGGGTCTTATTTTAAGCAGAATTATTAATGTCAACTTGCAGAACTTAACTGGTATTCCCCTATCAGCAGTAGCATCTGATTACATCAGCATCAATGACATCAATCTCCCATATAGTAGCTCTTATATAGGAAGGAAATATGAAATGAAATCCTCTCTCCTCTGATCCCTCATTTTGATGCCCCTATCCTTTGGACAAAAGCATACAAAATGAGCTCTATGCCCGTAATTTATAAAACCATGCTTCAAGAAGAACTAACTTTCCCATGGACTTACAGAATTTGGAGCATGGGCATATCCTTACATGCAACTATCTTTTGGTTAATAAATGGGTTGGGCTCCCTTAACCCAATCAAACTTTCAAAAAAATAATTTACTTCATATACATACATGCATATTAATATTATTTCAAACGTTTTAAAATAATATAACATATATCATAGTATACAATACATGTATACATCTATTATTAATTAACTTATTTAATTAATTTATTTTATTAATCTTATTAATAAATTTTTAAAATTTAAAAAATTAATTTTGATATATATATATATATATCTTATTTTCAATTTAGTTTTAAATTTAAAATCTTATATTTTTTAATTTCAAACAATTTTGAAAATTAGTCCAAGGCCTAATTCAAATTTAGGCCTTTTCTATTAGGAATATTCTTTGGGTTGTGAGCCTAATAGTTAATCCTAACATGACTAATTTATACCGCATAAACTATTAGGCTCTGATCGCACTGTTGGAACTAGGCCAGCCCGCAGCGGAAGTTATGGATGAATTTCAATTTTTTTACCATATTAGATCTTTATTGGACCTGTGAATTTTAGTTTATTTAGAACATTTCTATATTTTATTTAAATAAAATCTTTTAATTTATTTTAGTTTATAAATTAATATATTTTTATGTAATTTATGTTATGATATATATATATATATATATGCGTTTGTGTATCATATACACACACATATATGTGTGTGCGTGTGCATGCATGTGTCACATATCAATCCGTGCAAGGTATAATATGTCCGTGTATAGATGCTATAATTTACATCGCAACGGACACATTAGCTCATCTAATATGCAAATATATTCTCCAAATGTATGTTTGTATATATATTTATATTTATATATAAATATTACAAATATATAGACTTATTTTATATATATTAGTTTTATCTAAATAATTTTATATAAGTATATAAGTACAATTATATATATAATCATATGAATAAAATATTAACATTGTATATACATATTATATACTAGACTTATTTAAATATAATGAAATCATTTATAAAATATTCGTACCAAATAATTATAAAGCCGAAAGCAATATATATTCGAATATATTAATTTTTTAATATATATATATTAAATATTTATATATGAATATAGGCATAATAAAATTATATATATATATATATAATAATGTTACTAGAATACACAAAAATATTTTGAAAAATATAAATGACTAGGTCTTGCGCACGGCCTTATACGTATAATTTATTTAGTTTTATTTAATTTTAAAACATATTTTGTTTAAATACCGTTCGAAGAATATCAAAATATTAATAAAAGATAAATTTTGAAATTTTATTTTGGATTTAATTTTTTTAATAAATCCTAGGTGACATTTTATATTTTGGAAAGTTTATTGCACAACTTTTAATTTAAAATAATATTAAAATTGATTTTTCTATTTTCGTCTGTTATTTAAAATTAATTTTGAAAATAAAAAAATGTTTTTTGTTTTTTTACGGTGTCTTTTGTGCTAATGTTATTTTATAAAATATAAAACATAACTTTCATAATATATTTGAATTAATATAATTAATTTATGTAATAAATTGACTTAAATAATATTTATATAATAATAAAATAGAATAAAAAATTATCATTGTGGAAAACTATTACAGCCTTAATACTTTGCATATAAAATTATATTACCATATTTGATTAAAGTATGATGTTGTAATTAATTATAAAACGTATATATCCATTTAAAAATTATTTATTACTTCAACAAAAATAAAAATAAAATGTTTTTTAAACTGCAGAGCCATACTGACTTGAGATGTATTTGAAAAAATAATAAATATCTAAATATATATATACATACAACCAAAACAATTTTGTGACAATATTATTTGCATATCAGAATCGTCACTTAACTAACAATATAAAATATATGTATATAATAAAACATTATAATTGAGCATTTATAATTGTATTTTGATTAGAGATATACCTCATTTCCAATGCCAAGAAGTACACCTTGAAATGATGATATATGCCCCTTGAAATAATTTTTGATCCAAATGAGTGTTAGTCTTTGAACCGTTGACCACCAACTATCGAATAATAGTTGAATTGATTTGAGTTGAACTTAAGAAAGATGGAGAGAAGAGAGAGGAATTTCAGCCATAATCAATAGGTATGGAGGCCCCAAAAGATCATAATCAAATGGAGGAAGAGATGTTTAAATAGAGGAAGGAAATGAGAGAATTTACGATCATATCTTTTACTCAATCTCCTTCCATCTCAGCCATCCATCTGCACTCCTCTCCATCTCATATTGTAGCCACCTCTAAATGTTGTTCCAGTCGAAATAACCAGCCCCCATCATGGGCCTTAAACCCATTTAAAACCTGAATAGATATTTTGCATTTTAATTCTAATTTAATATGCTTATCGATATCATATATCGATTAATGTCTTTATAACTTTTATAAATACATTTAATAATTGTTTATCAAAGAAAAATTAAAATTTATAATTAATATTTCATAAATATTGATTGTAACGACCCAGTATTTTGGACCATTCGCATCCATTATAAGTGTATAGGTAGACACTCATGCCGGAGTTGAATTGCTCAAAATACCGCGTTGTAAATAAAATTTGGCAAAACTCAACATATATAGTAAATAAAATAATTACAGATCACAGACACAGAGTAAAATTTGGCAAAACTCAACATATATAGTAAATAAAATACTGGATCGACGGAAATACTGAAAGCAGGATCGATAGATAGCTGGATCTCCAAGCGAAGCTCCAACTCCAAAGGTGAGTCTCCAATGCTGTATCACTCAGTCTGACCCGAGCGTAAAGCAAAATACAAAACACTCGAGTCAGGATTAACATTCTTATATAAATAAATCCAACTCAAGTGAAATATCAACTGAAATACAAGTAACTTAAAGGATGTTGGGATAACCATCCCCTAAGGATCCGTTAAACTATTTACTATGTAGTAATATACGCTATATACAGTAGTGTCTAAATAAGTAAAGTATAATCATATCGGAAAATAGCGTTAAGGGGATGGAGAACCTTAACGCGGTCGGATCTTAAAATCATAATCGTAGTAAAGCTCGATATGGTAGGTGACACGGCACAACTAGGCAATGCCAGGGTAGATATACCAATTACGCACACGGACTGATGGATACGCATAGCAGCCACTACCGTTCCACCTCGAACAACATTCCCAAATCGGAGGATGGCCATCTAGTCAAATCACAAGTAAGAGTATAATATCGAAGAAATGCGTCCGAGAAGAGGTGCTACCTCACTGGTCCGAGATCGCTCCTGTTTTAGCCACCTTATGCCAACTCACGGGAGTTGGGTCCACGTAACATACCTTAAGAACGCCGCCACCATCCTACTTCATTATGGAATCTTCACCGCGTACACGGTTGTCAAAGTGGTTTTCGGTATCGACAGAGAGTATGTCCATATCCGATCCCGGTCTCTTTGCCAACCAATCGTTATTATAACACCGTGGTCGTTTCAAAATAGTTTATACTTCAAACCAAAATCATTATCATTTCAAAACCCAATTTAATATGATATCATTTCACTTCAAATATATCCATTTTTAAATCATATTACTTTCCAAAATTATATTGTTTCCGAAATCATAACACTTTCCTTTTAAACAGTCTAGACATTTAATTTTCGTTATAAAATAAATTAGTTCCTTAAATTTCACAAATCGATTCAAATTAACTCGAATTCCAAAAAAAATTAATTAAATCAAATCTCACATTACCAGTTTCAACTCGATTTAGCTTCTAAATAAACCATTTCAAATTATCAATTTCAAATACGTATCTAAACCATAAAATAAGCCATTTCAATTTGAATATATTTCAAAGCTTTAAATATTCAACATTTAAAACTAAATTCGATAAATTTATATACATATCAGATTCACTTTACAATTATTTAGTTTGAAATATTAACTTACATTTCCATGACATTTGAATACAATTTCAATTTACAATTTAAATAACAAAAGATCTCATTTAAATATTTATACGTTTGAAATATCCATTTAAGTCACCTTTTCAAATTTCAAGTTGTAAATCACTTCTTTAAATTTCAAATTCAATACATTCAAATCAAACTTATTTAAGTATAATTCTTAAATAAATACAATTTCAATCAAATTTCTAATCATTATAAATTCTATATTTCAAAACTATAGATATTTAATAAATACTTAAACATATTATTTATCAACTTTATTAAATCAACTTTAATGAATCTTTAAAAAAATCAATATTTATCAAAGCCATATATATCTTTACAAAACCAAAGAAATCATTTCAAAACATTTATATATAGACCAACGGTGCCTGTATATAATTTTCTATCCTATGGTCAAGTGATACGGATATTTATCATTTCAAATCCGAAATTTAAAACATATTCGGGTATATATCTTTTCAACCCGAAATCCTAAATTCAATTCAATTGAAAATCGCTTGGGTTTATCATTTCAACCCATAACGATTTTCTCCTATTCTACAGATCGTTCGGGTATGTATCATTTCAACCCATAGTGATTCTATACTAACAGGGAACTTGCAGAGTGATAACAGATATGAAAATAAAATAACAACAGTAACATGCATATATCAACAATATAAATAACAGATAATGGTGTCAGATGTCACAGGTGAACAGATACAGATAATGACATATATAGCAATCTAAATAACTAACAGCAGCATATTTCAATTGACAGTTCAATTGAAATCAAATTTAATAAATATAAGAACATTAATCGTGAGTGATTGCTCACCTTTCGTGGTTAGAGACGAACTAGGATGAGATGAGTTACGAATCCAAGTACGAATTCCCAAGCAAAGCTAGATTGGCACGAATACGACAGACAAAGCTGATAGATAGAAATTAACGAAATAAAATCAGAATCGGATCGATGAAGATAAATGATATAATTGAATATATATAACCATATATAACTATATATATATACACAATCACTCTTTTAAAATTTCAACACATATTAAATTTCAAATCAATATTTAATCCCAACATATAAAAATATTCGAAAAAAAAACAAATTTTCAAATATATAAACTAATGTATATCCAAACTTACATGCATGTTAAAATCTAAAATTTTAATATTGTTTAACATACTTTTAAAACCATACTGCCATAATATATACACTAAGACCTATATATAAACAATATACAATTTCAGACACTACATAAAAATGCAGGCAGGATGTATATGCGAACAATTAAAGATGTATAAACAATTATGCAGGCTTGACTTTATGTCCTATATTATAAAATAGTCTATATATAAAGCATGCATCACTACACTAGTATACTATAAAGAAAAAGTTGGAAAACATTGTCAGATTGAAGAGAATACAAATGTAACAAATATACATATATAAGAACCAATATATAAGCAACAATTTATATATATACACACAGTGGTTACGAAATCTATCTTCCTTTCAAAATAAGTGTATATTACACAAATAAAACTGAAAAATGTAAAACAAAGAATAAAGCTGCTTTCAGATTGAAAAGAACATATGCGACTACCTTCTTATATATACAATATATAAAATAAGACAACTGATTTTAAACTTATACATATAACATACTTATATACTTTCATAACAAGCAATTACTATATAAATATATAAACATTCGTATATATATATATTAATATATCTGTCAAAATAGTAAATATATAACTAAAGCTAAACATACATAGAAACTATATATGTATACATATATTCCATTACAAAATTTGCTGTTGAGGCTTATATATATGTAGATCTACTATGACTTTAACAAGCTAAATAAAACTGGCTGTTACTTCAACATATATACACGAAAGCTATCCTTATATTATATACATATCTATATAAGATTTCGAAAACTTAGTAAACCATACATATAAATATTCTATAAACAGGACGGAAAGCATAAATCCTTAATATGTATATCCAATAGAAAAATACTTAGTAAACAACTAGTTTTTACAACATATATAATATATATATATAAACCATTTCTTTCGGCTGAGATAAAATGGCATACTTTGCATATATATATGTAAGGTATATAAACAATATTGATAACAATCATTTGCCCAACTCATATATAAACAGATAAAATATATAACTTAGTTAGATATACATATTTGTTAACCGATTATATACATACAAATCCAACTGTAAAGCTAATATAACCCTTAATAACCTTACTTTATAACAATATATTAATATATACTCACTTATATAAGCACAGAGGAGGAGCAAGGCCTGGCGAGGTTGGAGTGTTGCTTGCGTGGGAAGGCTCCGGCCTTGGTTTGCGTGAGTCGGAAGGCAAGGTTGCATGCGGTGGGGAGGGATTTAATAGGGCGGAGATCTGGAACAGCACGCAGAGGCCAGGGTGATGATGGCTTCGGTGGGGTGTTTGTGCACGAAGAGGAAGGTAGAGGCACGGATCTGCTGTTCGGTGGAGGCTCAGAGGGAGATGGTCAGCAGGCGTTGGGTGGTCGTGGGTAGAGGTTGGGTCGAACTCGAGAGAGGAGGTGAGGTGGAAGGCTTCGGGACGGGCAAGGTGCTGCGGCAAAGGTTGTGAGGCACGAAGTGGAGGGGATGTGAGGAGTTCGACGAGGTGGCAGATCTCGGTTGGGGAACGTGGGTCAGGGATGTAGGGAGGAGTTTGATTTGTGACGAGGTGGGGAAGAGATTTGATGCCGAAGGAGGCAGGCATGGGGAGGTGATTGGGTCGTGTAACGACCCGTATTTTTACGGATCGAAAAGTTCGTTCAAATCTGGAATTTTCAACATTTTAGGTTGTTTCAGATTTTGGGAAGAATTTTGGTTAAGTCCTAGGTCGTAGCCGACTTATGAGTTCTGGACGAGTTAGTGATGAGTCTGGGCGAGTTAAGGACTTAAGGGGTGAGTCGGCGACGACCTAAGGAGATAAGTCGTAGCTGGGCTAAGTTAGTAGGTCGAAGTTAACTCGGCAAGTATTGAGTCGTAGGTTGTAAGTCGTTGCCGAGTTAAGGGATAGACAACCTAAGGAAGTGACCGACTTAAGTTGTTGTAGACGACTTAAGGTTTTGGGTTAAGTGTTAAGTCGGCTGACGAGTTAAGGTAGTGGTCGACTTAAGACCTGGACGACTTAGGAGTTGAGTCTTATCCTGATAGATCGGCAAAGCTGCTATGTTAAGTCGTAGGTAGGCTGCTGTGTTAAGTCGTGACCGAGTTAGAAGTTAGACAAGTGAGTTTTTGAGTCGGCAGTTGTTTAAGTCGTAAGGGGTAAGTCGTAACCCAGTTACGTGTTAAGTCGTAAGTTTGTTAGGTCGCCGGGTTAGGCCAAAGTGTTAGGTCGTAGATGACTTAAAGAGTTAAGTCGTAAGTCGTACTCCTTCGTAAGTCGTAGGTCGGAGACCCAGTTAGGTCGTAACCTGGTTGAGTCGTGGCCGAGTTAAGGAGATGGCGTTGTCTTAAGTCGTAGGGACTTGGATCTGTTAAGTCGTATGTCGGCTGAGTGTTGAGTCGAGAATAGGGATAAGTCGGAGACGACTTATGGAGTTAGCCGAGTTACGACTTAGCGAATTTTCTACCTATAAATAGAAGGGGGTTGGCTTCATTTTTGGGATCCTGATTTTGAAGCGACGAAGTGCTGCCATTTTGAGAGCTCGACTTCTACACTTCTTCACTTCTTTTCTCCACTCTAATCTAGTGCTTCCTTCCATCCAAATCAAAGATCAAGATTGAAGATTTAAGAGCTAAAGTTGAAGATCTTCATCTTTTCAAGAGAGATTTCTTCGTTTGAAGCGGATACGTGATAGATCAAGCTTGATCCTTCGCTGTCCAGATCTGAAGCGTATTGATTTGAGGTTGTTTAGGTGATTTGGTGAGTGGTGATTATCTCTCACACGGATCCAAAGGAGTATATCGGATTGTTGGCTCGATTTGGTGTTAAAATAGTGATTTCCATGCATTTTCTTCATCCTAAGTGTAGATCCATATAGATCCGTTGTTCATGATGATGTTACATCCATTTTATCATATGTTAACCTATGCAAGTTCATTCATCAAGTTTGTAGAGATATAATCCATGTTTTCATGCTTATTGGACTTTCAACTCTTTAATTACGAAAATGCCATTATTGTTATAATTGTCTACTTAGATCATTTTTGAATGCTTGATTGCTTGGATTGATGTTTGATTTGATTGATTGTTATGAACTAGATGATTGATGATTAGATTTAGATCGAAGGTGATTCAAAAGCTAAGGGAAAGGCTCTTGAATTGGGAAAGCTGCTCGTGGCATATGTAGCGGGATGATGAAGCTCTTATGCATAGATTTGATGATGTGATGATGAGATGAGGCTTTGCGAGGATGTAATGAAGCGAGGCAACCATGTGATGAAGACTTGGTCTAATCCAGACGGGATCATTCCAAGCATGTTGATAACTCGGTGATATGATTCGAGTTGAGGATAATGAATGGATATGAGAATAGTCGTCGAGGAGGATGACTAGGAGGCTTGGATAGCATCGTTGTTGAAGGTTCTAGCATGCTCTAAGCAAGAGTACGTTTGGGCAGATTCGATAGTCCCAACGGCCAACTGTTGATGGTCGAGTACTCTGGGCAGATTCGATAGTCCTAGGCACGGGCTGCGACGACGTGCGGGAGTTATGTCTAGAACCGGGGTTTCCATTAGCCCTTGACGGACGGCTGAAAGAATGTGCCGGTCATTCAATTAACGGTGATATCGAAGCAATGATAACAGTGATAGCCAGAGTCATGGATGTTTGGTTGTATCGTCATTCGGACTCAAGAGCGGTATTTTCTGGGTGCTCATCTGATTTAGGCCTTGGTATTTGGAAAACATCGCCCTTGACTCGAGTGATAGTAGCTTACTTTAAATTGTATGCTCTGCTATGTTTGCTTCTGCTTAGTGTGTGTCTGGGGGCTATCACTGTAGAATGATGTTGGAGTGGGAGGGTTGTATTCCTATTCCTTTTCCTTTATGCTCATTTGGTATGTTGTTAGTTAATTTACTGCTCACTAAGACTGTTGTCTGACTCAAGGCTTTATGTTTTAATTCTTATTGCCTTGGGCTGTTCGTCCATTTTGGGACGGGCAGACTAGGTAGCAGGTGACAGGTGCTGTTCTCTTCTCACGATGCTGATGTCGAAGACGAGCTAGAGGGTTGCATATTATCTTCTTATTATATGTACTGGATATTCCGCTGTTTTGTATTCTCTGAGAGATATGTAGTGAGGCTGGATGTATTGACTATGTGGATGCTTGTATTCAACTATTATGGAGTTTTATATGATGTCATTTTGTTCTGTAAAGCTTCACTATACTTATGTTCTATTGTATTTTGTCCATGCGCTGTGAGTAATACGATAGATTCTGTTGTTTTAAATCTTTCCTTGACAATCGTCCATGGTCGCCTGTCACACTTTACAGCGCTCTATCCCTAGATTCGGTGCAGGGATCATGGGCGGTCGTCACATTTGGTATCAGAGCATTGGTTAATCGATTTTACCCAACGCTCGCCGTCGTAATTACGTATGAGAGACGTAATTGTATTTTGATGGATGAATACTATAGATAATATAGTAGTTTAGTAGAGTTGAGTCCTTTATGCAGTTGTTTCTCTAGATGTTCTAATCATTCCTTTTTATAGATATTGAGAATGAGTCGAAGAGGGAGACCAGCTGCTAGGGAAGGCCGTGCTACTGAAGAGACTGCTGATTATGCAGCCATGTTCGAAGCTATGATGACTTCGATCATGAGAAGGATACCAGTTCCGGGAGCGGCAGTTGATGTTGGAGTTCAAGTCCAAACTCCGAAACCGGTGGATTTTGCTAAGTTGTGCAAGGATTATACTACTCTAGGAGGGAAGGTTTTCTTGGGAACAGAATCTACCATCGAGGTCCAGAGGTGGATAGATGCTTGTAGAAGGATCTTTGGTGATTTGGGAATTGATGATGCAACTAAGAGGAGGTTGGCATCAAGGCAGCTTCAAGGGAGAGCCTCTGATTGGTGGAACTCTATTACCATCAATACTCCGGAGGAAGAGATTACTTGGGAGCAATTCCAAGCTAGGTTTGAAGCTAAGTTCATTTCTACAGCTCAGAAGTCCGTTCTGTTCAAGAAGTTTGTAGAGCTCAAGCAGGGTGGAAGATCTGTTCTTGAGTATGTTTCTGAGTTTGAAGCTTTGTCCAAGTATGCCCGGTCATATATTGAATCTGCTTATCAGAAGAATGAGAAGTTTGTGACCGGCTTGGATAGTTATCTTGGGAGGCAGTTGGTGGATCATTTGGACGATTCATTTGAGAAGCTTGTGGAGAAAGCTCTTAGGCATGAGAGTCTGTTTCCTAAGGAAGGACCTGTTGTTGCTGTTACCAAGGGAGAGTCTAAACCACAGCAGGGTGGAAACCAGAAGAGGAAGCAGCAGCAGCAGAAGGGTAAGGATGGCCAGAAGAAGCCGAAAGGCGAGGTGACTTGCTACAATTGTCAGCAGAAGGGCCATTTCTCGAAGGATTGTAAGAATCCGAAGGTACCAATGAAGTGTCACAACTGTGACAAGCCAGGGCACATCAGGAAGAATTGTCCAGAACCGAGGAAGGACAGGCAGATTGTGCAAGCTTATGCTTTGGGAGCTGTTCCGTCGTCTTCGAAAGCTCCTACTGCGGAAGAGAAAGGAAAGAGTGTGGTTGTTCAAGGTACTCTTTTCCTATGTGGTGTTCCAGTTAGAGTTCTGTTTGATACTGGAGCGTCGCATTCATTTGTTTGTAGTGAACTCATAAGCCGGTTGGGTTTGGAACCGGATATTGTTGATAGGCCATTGGTTGTGACTAATCCAGTTGGGGGTTCGTCTTGTTTGTGTACGTTATGTCGTGGTCTAGTTGTATCGAGTCATGGTTGCTCTTTTGTTTGTGATTGTTTTGTTCTGAACTTTGCGGGGTTCGGAATTATCTTGGGTATGGACTGGCTTAGGAAGTATGCGGCTAAGGTTGATTGTGAGAGGCTGGAGGTGACAGTCGAGAATGTGGAAGGGCGAAAGATTGTGATACGATGTAAGCATGAGGAAGGCGTCTTCATGAGCTTCATGTATTCGCTAGTTGTTCCACGGGATGGACTGTCTTTAGTGCCAATCGCAAATAGATTCGAGGATGTCTTTGACGAAGTCAAAGGGTTGCCGCCGCATAGAGAGATCGAGTTTCGTATAGATCTAGTTGAACGAGCCAGACCTGTTGTGATGCCTCTTAGGCGGATGGCGCCTAGGGAACAGCAGGAGTTGAGGGTGCAAGTTGATGATCTTTTGCAGAAAGGATTCATTCGGCGTAGTGTGTCCGAGTGGGGTGCACCAGTTGTGTTTGCAACCAAGGCAGATGGGTCGTTGAGATTGTGTGCGGATTATCGTGAGCTGAATAAGGTGACTAAGAAGAACAAGTATCCACTGCCGAGAATAGATGACTTGTTTGATCAGCTTCACGAAGCTAAGGTGTTTTCTCAGATGGATTTGGCAACGGGATTTCACCAGTTGAGAGTGGCTAAGGATAGTGTGTCGAAGACTGCTTTTCGGACACCATCCGGTTTCTATGAGTGGCTGGTAATGCTGTTTGGATTGACTAACGCGCCAGCATATTTTGTGGATCTTATGAATAGAGTATTCAGAGATCAGTTGAACAAGTTCGTACTTGTGTTCGTGGATGATATTCTGATTTATTCCAGAACGGAAGAGGAGCACAAGACGCACTTGCGTGTTGTTTTGGAGATCTTACGGAAACATCAGCTGAAGGCTAAGTTTTCGAAGTGTCACTTCTGGAAGAGTGAAGTGAGGTTCTTAGGCCATGTGATTTCTGGAAGTGGAATAGCGGTTGATCCCGCTAAGGTGGCAGCAATCCAGGATTGGGTTAGACCTAAGAATGCATCAGATGTGAGAAGTTTTCTTGGATTAGCAGGATATTATCGACGGTTTATCAAAGACTTCTCCAAGATAGCTGCACCGTTAACAGGATTGACGAAGAAGAACCAAGTGTTCAGTTGGGAGGCTAAGTGTGAGCAAGCTTTCAGAATCCTGAAAGAGCGATTGACGAGTGCTCCTGTTTTGACTATTCCTAGTGGGAATGATGAGATGGTGGTTTACACCGACGCATGTGGTACTGGACTTGGAGCAGTGCTGATGCAGAAGGATAAAGTTGTTGCGTATGCCAGTCGACAACTGAAGTCGCATGAAAGGAATTACCCAACTCATGATTTGGAATTAGCGGCGATTGTATTTGCTCTGAAGATGTGGAGACATTATCTATTGGGAGTTCGATTCGAGTTGTTTACGGATCACAAGTCGCTGAAGTATCTTTTCTCCCAGAAGGATTTGAATCTTCGGCAGCAACGTTGGCTAGAGTTTTTAGCATCATATGATTTTGGTATAGCTTATACTCCGGGAAAAGGTAACGCGGTGGCAGATGCGTTAAGTCGAAGACATGCAGGATTGGGAGCCATGTTTTCTGAATGGAAGAATCTCGAGTATTTAGCTGGATTTGACTTCAGGCCTAGATGTGAATTGGAACCTGAGATGTTGGCAAACTTATCAATAAGACCCACTCTTGTGGAAAGGATTGGCGAGAGCCAAAAACGAGATGATAAGTTTGTCAGGATTATCCGTGAATTGAGATCTGGATTGGATCCAGAAAAGGATAAAGGGTTCGAGGTCGATCGAGAGGGTTGGCTTCGAAAGCAAGGACGACTAGTTGTTCCCGATGTAGATGAATTGAGGAGTGAAGTTTTGAAGGAAAGTCATCACTCGAAGCTGACAATTCATCCAGGTGGAAATAAGATGTATCGGGATATGAAGAGAACCTACTACTGGGAAGGTATGAAGAAGGATGTTGGAAATTTTATTTCCAAATGTATGAACTGCCAGTTGGTAAAAGCCGAACAGAAGAAGCCAAGTGGATTGCTTCAGCCATTAGAAGTTCCTACATGGAAGTGGGAACAAGTGTCGATGGATTTTATCGATGGATTGCCTAGAACCAGAATGGGAAATGAAGGGATTTGGGTCATTGTGGATCGTCTGACTAAGAGTGCACGATTCATTCCTGTTCGATCGACTAGGACTGCATCAAAGTTGGCTGAGTTGTATGTTAAGTGGATAGTTCGTTTCCATGGTATTCCGAAGAGTATAGTGAGCGATCGAGACCCATTGTTCACTAGTGGATTTTGGAAGAGCTTCCAGGAAGTTTTGGGAACCGAGTTGTGTTTGAGTACAGCTTATCACCCTCAAACAGATGGTCAGACCGAGAGAGTCAACCGAGTTTTGGAAGATCTCCTCAGAGCTTGTGTTTTGGATTTCGGAGGATCATGGGAAGATCACCTTCATTTGGTGGAGTTTGCGTACAACAACAGTTACCAGTCAAGTATTGGTATGGCACCATATGAGGCATTGTATGGAAGACCGTGTAACTCTTCGACATGTTGGTTGGAAACTGGAGAAAAGTTGATGCTTGGGCCAGAGATGATTCGTCAGACTTCAGATTGTATAGAGATCATTCGGCAACGAATGAAGGCAGCCCAAGACCGTCAGAAGAGTTATGCCGATAAGCGTCGTAAGGATTTGGAATTCGACATAGGAGATATGGTTTTTGTGAAGATTTCTCCACTAAAGAATGTTATTCGATTCGGGAAGAAAGGAAAATTGACTCCGAGATTTGTTGGACCATTCCCGATTACCGAGCGAATTGGAAAGCTCGCCTACATATTGGAGTTACCAGAGAAGATGTCGAGTGTGCATAATGTTTTTCATGTATCATATCTACGGAAGTATGTGCACGACTCGAATACAGTGGTTTCTGCTGATAGTTGTGAAGACTTCGAAGTTGATCCAGTTGATAGAAGACCTCGTAAGCCGCTTCGTGTTGTTGAAACCGACACGAAACAGCTTAGGAGGAAGGTAGTTAAGTTGCTCAAGATACAATGGAGTGATGATGATAACGACTATACGTGGGAGGTGGAGGAGAGGATGAAGGCAGCTCCTCCTGAACTCTTCAAGGTATGGCCCTAAGGTGTCGTGTCATCTCGCGATATTGTAACTTGTCCTAATTTTAGAATTCTGTACGCTAAGTTAGAATTGGATGCATGGTCTGTTGATTGCTATGGATGGTAGGCGTACAGAACAGTTTTTGATTGCTTGGAATTTCGGGGGCGAAATTCCTAAGGGGGAGAGAATGTAACGACCCGTATTTTTACGGATCGAAATGTTCGTTCGAATCTGGAATTTTCAACATTTTAGGTTGTTTCAGATTTTGGGAAGAATTTTGGTTAAGTCCTAGGTCGTAGCCGACTTATGAGTTCTGGACGAGTTAGTGATGAGTCTGGGCGAGTTAAGGACTTAAGGGGTGAGTCGGCGACGACCTAAGGAGATAAGTCGTAGCTGGGCTAAGTTAGTAGGTCGAAGTTAACTCGGCAAGTATTGAGTCGTAGGTTGTAAGTCGTTGCCGAGTTAAGGGATAGACAACCTAAGGAAGTGACCGACTTAAGTTGTTGTAGACGACTTAAGGTTTTGGGTTAAGTGTTAAGTCGGCTGACGAGTTAAGGTAGTGGTCGACTTAAGACCTGGACGACTTAGGAGTTGAGTCTTATCCTGATAGATCGGCAAAGCTGCTATGTTAAGTCGTAGGTAGGCTGCTGTGTTAAGTCGTGACCGAGTTAGAAGTTAGACAAGTGAGTTTTTGAGTCGGCAGTTGTTTAAGTCGTAAGGGGTAAGTCGTAACCCAGTTACGTGTTAAGTCGTAAGTTTGTTAGGTCGCTGGGTTAGGCCAAAGTGTTAGGTCGTAGATGACTTAAAGAGTTAAGTCGTAAGTCGTACTCCTTCGTAAGTCGTAGGTCGGAGACCCAGTTAGGTCGTAACCTGGTTGAGTCATGGCCGAGTTAAGGAGATGGCGTTGTCTTAAGTCGTAGGGACTTGGATCTGTTAAGTCGTATGTCGGCTGAGTGTTGAGTCGAGAATAGGGATAAGTCGGAGACGACTTATGGAGTTAGCCGAGTTACGACTTAGCGAATTTTCTGCCTATAAATAGAAGGGGGTTGGCTTCATTTTTGGGATCCTGATTTTGAAGCGACGAAGTGCTGCCATTTTGAGAGCTCGACTTCTACACTTCTTCACTTCTTTTCTCCACTCTAATCTAGTGCTTCCTTCCATCCAAATCAAAGATCAAGATTGAAGATTTAAGAGCTAAAGTTGAAGATCTTCATCTTTTCAAGAGAGATTTCTTCGTTTGAAGCGGATACGTGATAGATCAAGCTTGATCCTTCACTGTCCAGATCTGAAGCGTATTGATTTGAGGTTGTTTAGGTGATTTGGTGAGTGGTGATTATCTCTCACACGGATCCAAAGGAGTATATCGGATTGTTGGCTCGATTTGGTGTTAAAATAGTGATTTCCATGCATTTTCTTCATCCTAAGTGTAGATCCATATAGATCCGTTGTTCATGATGATGTTACATCCATTTTATCATATGTTAACCTATGCAAGTTCATTCATCAAGTTTGTAGAGATATAATCCATGTTTTCATGCTTATTGGACTTTCAACTCTTTAATTACGAAAATGCCATTATTGTTATAATTGTCTACTTAGATCATTTTTGAATGCTTGATTGCTTGGATTGATGTTTGATTTGATTGATTGTTATGAACTAGATGATTGATGATTAGATTTAGATCGAAGGTGATTCAAAAGCTAAGGGAAAGGCTCTTGAATTGGGAAAGCTGCTCGTGGCATATGTAGCGGGATGATGAAGCTCTTATGCATAGATTTGATGATGTGATGATGAGATGAGGCTTTGCGAGGATGTAATGAAGCGAGGCAACCATGTGATGAAGACTTGGTCTAATCCAGACGGGATCATTCCAAGCATGTTGATAACTCGGTGATATGATTCGAGTTGAGGATAATGAATGGATATGAGAATAGTCGTCGAGGAGGATGACTAGGAGGCTTGGATAGCATCGTTGTTGAAGGTTCTAGCATGCTCTAAGCAAGAGTACGTTTGGGCAGATTCGATAGTCCCAACGGCCAACTGTTGATGGTCGAGTACTCTGGGCAGATTCGATAGTCCTAGGCACGGGCTGCGACGACATGCGGAAGTTATGTCTAGAACCGGGGTTTCCATTAGCCCTTGACGGACGGCTGAAAGAATGTGCCGGTCATTCAA
Organism: Allium fistulosum; assembly: GCA_030737815.1. Taxonomy (NCBI): domain Eukaryota; kingdom Viridiplantae; phylum Streptophyta; class Magnoliopsida; order Asparagales; family Amaryllidaceae; genus Allium; species Allium fistulosum. The sequence continues at coordinate 1,259,053,762 of CM060904.1, forward strand.
TTAACGGTGATATCGAAGCAATGATAACAGTGATAGCCAGAGTCATGGATGTTTGGTTGTATCGTCATTCGGACTCAAGAGCGGTATTTTCTGGGTGCTTATCTGATTTAGGCCTTGGTATTTGGAAAACATCGCCCTTGACTCGAGTGATAGTAGCTTACTTTAAATTGTATGCTCTGCTATGTTTGCTTCTGCTTAGTGTGTGTCTGGGGGCTATCACTGTAGAATGATGTTGGAGTGGGAGGGTTGTATTCCTATTCCTTTTCCTTTATGCTCATTTGGTATGTTGTTAGTTAATTTACTGCTCACTAAGACTGTTGTCTGACTCAAGGCTTTATGTTTTAATTCTTATTGCCTTGGGCTGTTCGTCCATTTTGGGACGGGCAGACTAGGTAGCAGGTGACAGGTGCTGTTCTCTTCTCACGATGCTGATGTCGAAGACGAGCTAGAGGGTTGCATATTATCTTCTTATTATATGTACTGGATATTCCGCTGTTTTGTATTCTCTGAGAGATATGTAGTGAGGCTGGATGTATTGACTATGTGGATGCTTGTATTCAACTATTATGGAGTTTTATATGATGTCATTTTGTTCTGTAAAGCTTCACTATACTAATGTTCTATTGTATTTTGTCCATGCGCTGTGAGTAATACGATAGATTCTGTTGTTTTAAATCTTTCCTTGACAATCGTCCATGGTCGCCTGTCACACTTTACAGCGCTCTATCCCTAGATTCGGTGCAGGGATCATGGGCGGTCGTCACAGGTCGCGTGGCTATGAAGACAAGTGGGTGATGGAGGATCTTGACTGCGTGGACAATCATGGAGAGGAGGCACGGTTTGGGAGGAAGATTTCGGCGACGTGAGATCCAGGCATTCGAAGAAGGCAGAAAGTGGAAATTAACGTTTGGAAGGGGAAAAACTGTAGAGGAAAGATTTTATAAATGCAGGCTAGTAAAATAATAAATGAATAACCAGTGAACCGTTCAAAAGAATACAACGTATACCAATTCATACGTTTCGATTTTTCAAAAATAGTATGGGACGGAAATGGTCACCCTGGAATTAAGCTGGAAGATTAAAGCAATTGATGGCTGCTTGGATACCACGGCTACAGTTTAAAACAAAGCAAAGAGAAATAAAAGTCACGGATTCGGTACCTGTAACGACCCGTAAATTTCAACCGTTTTAATAACGTAATTAGTTGAAATTTTGTGAAATTTTAAACGATAAAATTTTGAAATAAAAATTTAATATTTGGAATACGTCTAGTTAAACATAGCAACTGGTAAATTTTCGTCCGAAAATATGAATGTTCATTTCGCGCGTAAATTCACTTCAATTTAATCAGTTAAAAAGCGTTGGAAATAAAACGTTTTCAAAACCAAAATATTTTTACATAAAAAATTCTAAACCATCTTCTGAGCAAGATGTCAGTTTGTCGTTTTTCCAAATTCGGACATCTTTAGCTCCGTCGATCTTATTTTTCAGCGTTTTTCTTGCATTTTCCGCCAATTGGAAAATTCGAATTTTTATAATTCAATCGTACCACTGATATCTATATGCCGTTTTGATCGTCTCGTCGTGCTGATCGCAACAGTGTGTTCATTTGTGTATTTCTAAATCCGGTACGCGTTAAAACCGTAAAACGGTTAACCGTAACGGTCCGTTGTTTTGTTATCTTGCGATTGTTTATTTTCCACTGTTCCAAAACCAATAGCCACAGCTTTTATTTCTCCTTGGTATTCACGTTCCGACGTTTGGTTGCCCCACTTCATTTTAATATGTGGTCCATTCTTCCATATCTTGTGTTTTGAAGCATTTATTATTGGTGTACTTCTGATAAACACCACTTCCCTCACTCTCTCTTTACTTGTTCAAAATGGAACAGAAAAAAAAAAAAGAAGAAAGAATGAAAAACAAGTTACGTGAGCTGCTTCCATTCTTTTGCTAATCAGGCACATAACTCCCATCACCACTTTGCACCAGATCACCATGGCCGAATTTCCCATCCTTCCCTTCCTTCCTCCGATGAACAACCGCCACCTCAGCTCACGTTGGCCTCCGCCTTGGCCACCTTTCGTCCATCTCCCACGTCCTCCTCCGCCTGCCGCACCCACATCCATCCCTCCCATAAGCCCTAAAAACAGCGAAACGATGGATCTAATGGTTGTTCATCCATACACCGCCAAACTTCATCTCAACTTATTCGTATCCCAATCTCGTCTTCATCTTCAATTGAATCCTATCTCCTCCCTCCTCATAAAAGCAGCCCATGCCTCCCTGAATTTCCGAAGGAAGATACCTCCATGGATCTAATGGTTGTTCCAAAGAAAAGACTTCTAAGTACAAGAAAAGAACAAGAAACGGACCCAAGGCTTTGAAACCTATTCCTGTCATCGTCAAATGCAAAGCTTGTGGCAAAGTTAAGCTGCCTCACTTCTATTGCTGCAGCGGTGAGGGAGGGATGGGGAGATCTGCCCCTAGTACTTAGCCTACTGAAAACTATGTTTACTGCTGAACTCATCCCCTTACATAGTATTTCTCTCCGCCTCGCTTGTGCCGCCTAGCTTCAGCCACTAACTCAGGCGAGCCGAGCATCTTTTTTTTTAAAAAAGGTAAGCTAAAGTATATATAAGCACGTATATATATTCTAAGTTTTGAAGTTTATATATTGGTTACTGTGCATTGATATGTTTAAAGAATATTAATTTAAGAGTCACAACTTATATATATTATTAATATAGTATTGTCTTGAGAATATTGGTACTGTTTTGAGTATGTTGAATTTGTAGCCTTCATACTTTATATTGCTTTGTCTTAAGTTGTCTGCATGTATATTTTTATAAGAAGGGTAAGTATAAGTTGTATATTCAATGCAGTATAACATTATATGTACAGATGTATAAACATTCTTATAGTCAATCTGTAAATATATAATTATTGTTTTTGTTAGTTAATAAGGTAAGTTATTTAGTGTATATATAAATATAAACAGCAAAAGTTCTATACAAGAAGTTTTCATAACTTGTTTTATATTACCTGAGATGCTGTTGCTCGGTGGGTATTGTTTTGCTTTATACGCATATGCCCCTATTTTTTTCGCTAGCAGTATATAAAGTTTAAGTATAGAGTTATAATCTATGTATATATATATATAAGTCATTTGTGTTGTAAAATCTATGTATATATTATTGATTTTGCTAAGTGTTTTATTTTAGAAAAGTAGTTGCATATGCTGTATATATTTGTATATTTATATATTTAGTTTAAAGGTATTTTTTGATCAATTTATACACATGTTTGTTTTGTCATGTGGCCTGCATAGTTGCCCGGATACATAGGGTACATATAAATAAATAGATATATGTGTATATGTTATATAAACTAATGTTTGCTAGGTTTTTACTGTTCGAATAAATAATAATGTATAAAAGCACTTTGACAGAGATATAGCTCATATGTTCTGGTCTGCACTTGTATTTTTATGTTAAAGACATAACATGTAGGTAAGCGGTTGCATTATTTTTAAAGTATATGTATATGTGTGTTTATTTCAAAATTATATTTTGTGAATACATCTAATTTTATGTGTTCCTTTTAAACCGATGATTTTAAAATACATATATATATTTTAATTCGAAATGAGTTGAATTGAGAATATGATTTCATAAATAGTTGGTGAAGTTATAACATATATCCGTTTCAGTTATATCAAGATTTTCTGATTCGTTTATTAATTTCCTATCATCAGCTTGTGCGTTCGATTTCGTGCCAGTTTTGTTTTGCTTTGAAGTTCGTGCTTAGATCCGTAACTCTTCTCATTCTCCTTCATCTCTAGCCTCGAAAGGTAAGCACTCACTCACGATTAACGTTCTTTTATTTATTAAATTTGATTGCAATTGAAACGACAATTGAAATATGCTGTTATTAGTTAATGACACTGTTATATATGCTATTACCTGTATCAGTTCACCTGTGACATCTGACACCATTATCTGTTAATTATTTATGCGATGATAATATCATTTGGCTGATAATTGATTGATTGTTGATGTTTATATTGGACGTTAAATTGTTAATGTTAAAATGATAAATAGTATGAAATTGAACTTGATATAGGACAATTAAATGTTAAATTTGATTAACTGACATTTGTATAATATGACCCCTTTAATTGTTGAATTTATTGACACGTAGGATTTGTTTGATTACACTTTGAACCACTGAATGTATGTTGTTAAATTGATGATGGATAAAATTGAAATCGAATGACAAGTGAAAAACCGTAAATAATTAGTGTAATAATCTTTAATCTACATGAAATGATAGTGTAGATTCTAGAAATAATTATATTAATTCGTACAAATAACAATGCGAATTAATACGGTTATTTCGGGATTATTTAAATTGATTATTGTATTGATATTGGTTGTTGTTATTGCTTGTTTATTTACTTTGACACCATTCCAGTTATCACACTGCAAGTTCCCTTTTGATATGCTTTGATTTTAAATTGAATTGGAATCGGGTTGAAATGATAAATACCCAAAATTGAACTTTGACCTAGGATAGAAAATTAAATAAAACCCGATTGGTCAATAATTTGATTTAAAAATAAAATGAAGATTTTATTTGAATAAATAATATGGTTTTGAAATAAAGTTGAAATTTGAATTTTAAATGAAAGGAAAATGTTAATATTGAAAAATCTGAATCAAAATATTAATAATGCAATTGATGAAAGAATGTTGTTTAATTTGAGAAATGATTGGATTAAGTTTGAAACTATAATTAAGTTTGAAATTATTAAACTTTGAAATTATTTAATAATTAAGTTTTGAATTATTTAATAATTAAATAAGGTTGAATTATTTAATGATTAAATTGAATTGAATTCTTTAATAAGAAAAATTGAACTTTTGAATACGTGAATGTTACTTCGTAATAATTGAAATTGAGTTTTCTTTATTAATTAAGTTTTGGAAAATTATTTAAGAAAGTAAATAAGTGAAATGGAAATTCTTTAACAAGAAATGAAAATGTGATATTTATGGAATTAATGTAAGACTTGTAATTGAAAGAATTGATTTGACGAATTGAATTTAATTCAAAATTTTAAGTTTTGATTTGATAAAGTTGAACTTAAGAATTGATTTAATGAGTTGGAAATTTAATAGAAATTGTTTTGAATGATAAAGTAACTTAACGAATATTGAATGAAATCGATAACTGAATTTAAATTGATTTAAATGTTAAATCAAATTAATTTATATGATTTTGGAATGAAACTTATATACGAACTTGAATCAATATTTGAATTGTTTTAAAAAGAAATTGAAATTGAATTATAAGATTTTGAAATTGTGAATTTGGAAGTTTTGAAACGTAAAATTTGGAAATTAATTTAGAAAGACAAATGAAATGTTGGTTTACAAATTCTATTTGAAATTGAATTTGTTTTGGTTTGAAAGTTATTAAATGACCATCGGTGTAATAATACGTAGTTATTAAAGAGACCGGGATCGGATATGGACATACTCTCTGTCGATACCGAAACCACTTTAATAACTAATATACGCGGAGTGTTGATCCAGAACGAAGTGGATGGTTTTGGTGAACGCGTTGACTGAAGAAAGAGAACGATTTTGGATGACCCTTGACATGACTAAAACAGGAGCCGCGCCGGGCCATTGAGGATCGCCATCTCTAGCGGACACACTTCTTCGATACCATATCTATTACTTTTGTGATTCGATTTGGGTGCACCCCTCGATTTGGGAGTGTTGTTTCGCGGTGTTGGGGTAGTAGCTGCTATGCCCAACATCAGTCCGGATCAGGCAACTACTAGTATCCTAGTTGGTATCGCCTCATGTACCTTGTCATACTGATTATCCTATTCGCGACCACTACGATTTTGATTTGTACCTTTAGTATATGGATTGCCCTCTGGTGACTTCCGGTTTTGGGGAAACTACGGTCTTGTATATGCTTTTGGGAATAAAAATGTGTTAAGGGTGGAATGGGCCATGACTTAACGCTATTTTGATATCTTTTTATATTACTGATAGACATTATCTACTTATCGTACATTACTACATAGTAGATAGTTTGACGGATCCTTAAAGGATGGTTATTCCAAACATCCTTTGAGTTACTTGTATTTCCATTACTACATAGTAGATAGTTTGACGGATCCTTAAAGGATGGTTATTCCAAACATCCTTTGAGTTACTTGTATTTCAATTGCTATTTCACTTGAGTTGGATTTATTAATATAAGAATGTTAATCCTGACTCGAGTGTCTTGTGTTTTGCTTTACGCTCGGGTCAGACTGAGTGTACCAGTATTCGAGACTCACCTTTGAAGTTGGAGCTTTGCTTGAAGATCCAGCCATCTATTCTGTTTCAGTATTCGATGATTCCAATGATGTATTCTGATTTGTATCTGATGTATTGTATTACTCTTCCGTTGTATCTGTTGTAAACTCTGATGTATTTTATACATATTTATATAGTAGCTTCATGAACTACTATCTCTTTTATTTCCGCTGCACTTATTACTCTGTGTCTGTGTTCTGTGATTATTTATTTACTGTACATGTTCAGTTTTGCCAAATTTAAATTAACAATGCGGTATTTTGAGCAATTCAACTCCGGCATGAGTGTCTACCTATACACTTATAATGGATGCGAATGGTCCAAAATGGCGGGTCGTTACAGTTGGTATTAGAGCTTTGGTAGCTCTAGGCAAAACTTAACATATAGGGTAAATGTATTTACAGAATCACACTCATTCGAGTTTCAATCTCTTCCTTTTGACTCGATTCCTTTGAATTTTGGAACGTTCCCTACGGTTCCAAATTTCATTCGTGTCCCTCACTATTCGTCTTCTTTCAATCCTGGAGCACCCCATAACTCCATTTTGAATGATATCTATAATAGATCGGCGGTCTCGCCAATCTTCGAATGATTCGTCAAGGAGCAAAACTCCTTTACAATTGGCATTGATTTACCGGAGATTTCTGTATCCTTGGTTTACGATGCTATCTATCTCCTGCTATACCTGAATTTATTTCTCGAGATCGGATTTCGATTTACCTCGGAATTCTACATCGATCTTATTCTTGAAGTCACGGTCGACCCGTTAAGGTTGCCCGCGATTTATATAAACTTATCCATCTTCTTATTTCGTTATTTTAACATCCTTTTTTCTGTTCGAGCTTATCTTCGAATCAGAATTCTCCTTGATTTGAGTCCATCAAATTTGAAACCCTATTCTTATTTTGAAAATTCATTCCTGTATCATCGAGCAAAGAAATGTATTTGTAAACTAATATATAAATGTTTTAATATATGCTGTGTTGTTTGAGTTGTTGATGTTGATTTGGGTTTTCGATCGATTCGTCTGATCAACGCTATCGATAGGATTTCCTAAACACTTGAACAGAGCAAACTGACACAATATTATTTTCAAATTTGGAAAATGAAATAAATTTGTTTGATTATATTGTGAAAATATATGTAAAATTTTCTGGAATTTAATAGGTTAATTAAATTGTTTGTTTGAAATGATAATATTTGATTATCATTTATTGTTCTAAATAAATTTATAATTATGGTTTATAAATTGATTTGGAATTTGAAATGAATTATATTCAAAAATTTGAGAATTTAGCTTCCGGTGATTTCGAACTTCGGTTTTTAAAATTTTAAAGTATATATTATTGAACGTATTTTCAAATAGAAATCGTTTCCAAAGAATTTTAAAATGTTGAGATCAGTGCTCTTCTCTTTGTCGCTGGAAAATAATTTCGGTGATGGCGGCCGCATCATCGACGTTCATTTTCGAGTTTCGAAGTGGAGAAACCATTCTGTAGCTTTGCTACGGTTTTGTTTTGAGAAAATATATTTTGATTTACATATATATAGGTATCTTATTTTAAAATTTAATTTGAGTTGATATAAATATATTATATATATCTCAAAATTGTTTAAAGTTAATCGAAAATCTAATTCTTAAATTTTGTTAAAGGATGATTTTAATTATAAATAAAACCAAAATTTGGAATAAATATTTAAACTTGAATAATCGAATTGGAAAATTTTATTTGTATATTGTTCAACTGCATTCTAATACAACTTACCTAAATCATTCAGAAGTTGAATATGTAATTGGATAATATATAAGATAAATTGAATTTATAAATAAAATTTGAGTGTTTATAATAAATGTTATACACTAAATTTTGATTATAAAGATGTTAATAAAGTTAGATAGGATAATAAGTACACTCAGTTAATAATGTAATAAATTTGTTTTGAAAAAAAATAAATAAATTGAAATTTGATCAACATATGAAAATACCTTGAATTTAAAAGAAATGAATAGATGTAAATTAATTTAAATCGAAACTTTTATGTGTTAAATTAATTTATATGGGTTAAACATATGTGATAAGATATATTAAGTAGAATAAATTTAACAATAATTGGAATAAAAGAAGAATTTAAATTGTTGAAGAAAATATGATTATAATAAAAGACTATTCAAAATTTATTGTTTTAAAAATTGTAAATTTAAGATAATAAGATAATAAGATAATGAATTTAGAAATAGTTGAGATTGATTTTAGTGAAATCAAATGGATTAAATAAATTATTGAATATCAATTAATTTAAATTTGAATTTATATGGTTTAAATTAATGGTTATTTTGTATTTCAAATCTGCTTCCATTCTGGTTGTTTCTATTCTCCTACCTCGTTCCTTTTCGGGGACGAAAAGTTTTGAGTGGGGGAGAGTGTAACGACCCGTAAATTTCAACCGTTTTAATAACGTAATTAGTTGAAATTTTGTGAAATTTTAAACGATAAAATTTTGAAATAAAAATTTAATATTTGGAATACGTCTAGTTAAACATAGCAACTGGTAAATTTTCGTCCGAAAATATGGATGTTCATTTCGCGCGTAAATTCACTTCAATTTAATCAGTTAAAAAGCGTTGGAAATAAAACGTTTTCAAAACCAAAATATTTTTACATAGAAAAATTCTAAACCATCTTCTGAGCAAGATATCAGTTTGTCGTTTTTCCAAATTCGGACATCTTTAGCTCCGTCGATCTTATTTTTCAGCATTTTTCTTGCATTTTCCGCCAATTGGAAAATTCGAATTTTTATAATTCAATCGTACCACTGATATCTATATGCCGTTTTGATCGTCTCGTCGTGCTGATCGCAGCAGTGTGTTCATTTGTGTATTTCTAAATCCGGTACGCGTTAAAACCGTAAAACGGTTAACCGTAACGGTCCGTTGTTTTGTTATCTTGCGATTGTTTATTTTCCACTGTTCCAAAACCAATAGCCACAGCTTTTATTTCTCCTTGGTATTCACGTTTCGACGTTTGGTTGCCCCACTTCATTTTAATATGTGGTCCATTCTTCCATATCTTGTGTTTTGAAGCATTTATTATTGGTGTACTTCTGATAAACACCACTTCCCTCACTCTCTCTTTACTTGTTCAAAATGGAACAGAAAAAAAAAAAAAAAAGAAAGAATGAAAAACAAGTTACGTGAGCTGCTTCCATTCTTTTGCTAATCAGGCACATAACTCCCATCACCACTTTGCACCAGATCACCATGGCCGAATTTCCCATCCTTCCCTTCCTTCCTCCGATGAACAACCGCCACCTCAGCTCACGTTGGCCTCCGCCTTGGCCACCTTTCATCCATCTCCCACGTCCTCCTCCGCCTGCCGCACCCACATCCATCCCTCCCATAAGCCCTAAAAACAGCGAAACGATGGATCTAATGGTTGTTCATCCATACACCGCCGAACTTCATCTCAACTTATTCGTATCCCAATCTCGTCTTCATCTTCGATTGAATCCTATCTCCTCCCTCCTCATAAAAGCAGCCCATGCCTCCCTGAATTTCCGAAGGAAGATACCTCCATGGATCTAATGGTTGTTCCAAAGAAAAGACTTCTAAGTACAAGAAAAGAACAAGAAACGGACCCAAGGCTTTGAAACCTATTCCTGTCATCGTCAAATGCAAAGCTTGTGGCAAAGTTAAGCTGCCTCACTTCTATTGCTGCAGCGGTGAGGGAGGGATGGGGAGCTCTGCCCCTAGTACTTAGCCTACTAAAAACTATGTTTACTGCTGAACTCATCCCCTTACATAGTATTTCTCTCCGCCTCGCTTGTGCCGCCTAGCTTCAGCCACTAACTCAGGCGAGCCGAGCATCTTTTTTTTTTAAAAAAAAAAGGTAAGCTAAAGTATATATAAGCACGTATATATATTCTAAGTTTTGAAGTTTATATATTGGTTACTGTGCATTGATATGTTTAAAGAATATTAATTTAAGAGTCACAACTTATATATATTATTAATATAGTATTGTCTTGAGAATATTGGTACTGTTTTGAGTATGTTGAATTTGTAGCCTTCATACTTTATATTGCTTTGTCTTAAGTTGTCTGCATGTATATTTTTATAAGAAGGGTAAGTATAAGTTGTATATTCAATGCAGTATAACATTATATGTACAGATGTATAAACATTCTTATAGTCAATCTGTAAATATATAATTATTGTTTTTGTTAGTTAATAAGGTAAGTTATTTAGTGTATATATAAATATAAACAGCAAAAGTTCTATACAAGAAGTTTTCATAACTTGTTTTATATTACCTGAGATGCTGTTGCTCGGTGGGTATTGTTTTGCTTTATACGCATATGCCCCTATTTTTTTCGCTAGCAGTATATAAAGTTTAAGTATAGAGTTATAATCTATGTGTATATATATATATATATATAAGTCATTTGTGTTGTAAAATCTATGTATATATTATTGATTTTGCTAAGTGTTTTATTTTAGAAAAGTAGTTGCATATGCTGTATATATTTGTATATTTATATATTTAGTTTAAAGGTATTTTTTGATCAATTTATACACATGTTTGTTTTGTCATGTGGCCTGCATAGTTGCCCGGATACATAGGGTACATATAAATAAATAGATATATGTGTATATGTTATATAAACTAATGTTTGCTAGGTTTTTACTGTTCGAATAAATAATAATGTATAAAAGCACTTTGACAGAGATATAACTCATATGTTCTGGTCTGCACTTGTATTTTTATGTTAAAGACATAACATGTAGGTAAGCGGTTGCATTATTTTTAAAGTATATGTATATGTGTGTTTATTTCAAAATTATATTTTGTGAATACATCTAATTTTATGTGTTCCTTTTAAACCGATGATTTTAAAATACATATATATATTTTAATTCGAAATGAGTTGAATTGAGAATATGATTTCATAAATAGTTGGTGAAGTTATAACATATATCCGTTTCAGTTATATCAAGATTTTCTGATTCGTTTATTAATTTCCTATCATCAGCTTGTGCGTTCGATTTCGTGCCAGTTTTGTTTTGCTTTGAAGTTCGTGCTTAGATCCGTAACTCTTCTCATTCTCCTTCATCTCTAGCCTCGAAAGGTGAGCACTCACTCACGATTAACGTTCTTTTATTTATTAAATTTGATTGCAATTGAAACGACAATTGAAATATGCTGCTATTAGTTAATGACACTGTTATATATGCTATTACCTGTATCAGTTCACCTGTGACATCTGACACCATTATCTGTTAATTATTTATGCGATGATAATATCATTTGGCTGATAATTGATTGATTGTTGATGTTTATATTGGACGTTAAATTGTTAATGTTAAAATGATAAATAGTATGAAATTGAACTTGATATAGGACAATTAAATGTTAAATTTGATTAACTGACATTTGTATAATATGACCCCTTTAATTGTTGAATTTATTGACACGTAGGATTTGTTTGATTACACTTTGAACCACTGAATGTATGTTGTTAAATTGATGATGGATAAAATTGAAATCGAATGACAAGTGAAAAACCGTAAATAATTAGTGTAATAATCTTTAATCTACATGAAATGATAGTGTAGATTCTAGAAATAATTATATTAATTCGTACAAATAACAATGCGAATTAATACGGTTATTTCAGGATTATTTAAATTGATTATTGTATTGATATTGGTTGTTGTTATTGCTTGTTTATTTACTTTGACACCATTCCAGTTATCACACTGCAAGTTCCCTTTTGATATGCTTTGATTTTAAATTGAATTGGAATCGGGTTGAAATGATAAATACCCAAAATTGAACTTTGACCTAGGATAGAAAATTAAATAAAACCCGATTGGTCAATAATTTGATTTAAAAATAAAATGAAGATTTTATTTGAATAAATAATATGGTTTTGAAATAAAGTTGAAATTTGAATTTTAAATGAAAGGAAAATGTTAATATTGAAAAATCTGAATCAAAATATTAATAATGCAATTGATGAAAGAATGTTGTTTAATTTGAGAAATGATTGGATTAAGTTTGAAACTATAATTAAGTTTGAAATTATTAAACTTTGAAATTATTTAATAATTAAGTTTTGAATTATTTAATAATTAAATAAGGTTGAATTATTTAATGATTAAATTGAATTGAATTCTTTAATAAGAAAAATTGAACTTTTGAATACGTGAATGTTACTTCGTAATAATTGAAATTGAGTTTTCTTTATTAATTAAGTTTTGGAAAATTATTTAAGAAAGTAAATAAGTGAAATGGAAATTCTTTAACAAGAAATGAAAATGTGATATTTTTGGAATTAATGTAAGACTTGTAATTGAAAGAATTGATTTGACGAATTGAATTTAATTCAAAATTTTAAGTTTTGATTTGATAAAGTTGAACTTAAGAATTGATTTAATGAGTTGGAAATTTAATAGAAATTGTTTTGAATGATAAAGTAACTTAACGAATATTGAATGAAATCGATAAATGAATTTAAATTGATTTAAATGTTAAATCAAATTAATTTATATGATTTCGGAATGAAACTTATATACGAACTTGAATCAATATTTGAATTGTTTTAAAAAGAAATTGAAATTGAATTATAAGATTTTGAAATTGTGAATTTGGAAGTTTTGAAACGTAAAATTTGGAAATTAATTTAGAAAGTCAAATGAAATGTTGGTTTACAAATTCTATTTGAAATTGAATTTGTTTTGGTTTGAAAGTTATTAAATGACCATCGGTGTAATAATACGTAGTTATTAAAGAGACCGGGATCGGATATGGACATACTCTCTGTCGATACCGAAACCACTTTAATAACTAATATACGCGGAGTGTTGATCCAGAACGAAGTGGATGGTTTTGGTGAACGCGTTGACTGAAGAAAGAGAATGATTTTGGATGACCCTTGACATGACTAAAACAGGAGCCGCGCCGGGCCATTGAGGATCGCCATCTCTAGCGGACACACTTCTTCGATACCATATCTATTACTTTTGTTATTCGATTTGGGTGCACCCCTCGATTTGGGAGTGTTGTTTCGCGGTGTTGGGGTAGTAGCTGCTATGCCCAACATCAGTCCGGATCAGGCAACTACTAGTATCCTAGTTGGTATCGCCTCATGTACCTTGTCATACTGATTATCCTATTCGCGACCACTACGATTTTGATTTGTACCTTTAGTATATGGATTGCCCTCTGGTGACTTCCGGTTTTGGGGAAACTACGGTCTTGTATATGCTTTTGGGAATAAAAATGTGTTAAGGGTGGAATGGGCCATGACTTAACGCTATTTTGATATCTTTTTATATTACTGATAGACATTATCTACTTATCGTACATTACTACATAGTAGATAGTTTGACGGATCCTTAAAGGATGGTTATTCCAAACATCCTTTGAGTTACTTGTATTTCAATTGCTATTTCACTTGAGTTGGATTTATTAATATAAGAATGTTAATCCTGACTCGAGTGTCTTGTGTTTTGCTTTACGCTCGGGTCAAACTGAGTGTACCAGTATTCGAGACTCACCTTTGAAGTTGGAGCTTTGCTTGAAGATCCAGCCATCTATTCTGTTTCAGTATTCGATGATTCCAGTGATGTATTCTGATTTGTATCTGATGTATTGTATTACTCTTCCGTTGTATCTGTTGTAAACTCTGATGTATTTTATATATATTCATATAGTAGCTTCATGAACTACTATCTCTTTTATTTCCGCTGCACTTATTACTCTGTGTCTGTGTTTTGTGATTATTTATTTACTGTACATGTTCAGTTTTGCCAAATTTAAATTAACAACGCGGTATTTTGAGCAATTCAACTCCGGCATGAGTGTCTACCTATACACTTATAATGGATGCGAATGGTCCAAAATGGCGGGTCGTTACAGTACCGATACAATATATAGTTTGATTGTTTCCGTCGTGTACCGGACCTCAAAATACAAAAATAAATATACCGTGGTGATCAGCGCGACGAGACGATCAAAACGGTATACAGATGTCAGTGGTACGACCATCCGATCAAAAGTCGATAACCGGTACCAGAAATGCTGCTATTCTAACCGAATTAAGATAAACGGAGCAACAGAAGTCCAAATTTGACGAAACGAAAGATGACGTCTCACTCAGAAGATGATTTACAAATTTTCCATGTAAAAATATTTAGGTTTGGAAAACATTTTATTATCATCAATTTTAACTGATTAAATTGAAGTAAATTTATGCGCGAAATAAATTTTCATATTTTCGGACGAAAATTTACCAGTTGCTATCTTTAATTAGACGCATTCCAAATATCAAATTTAAATTTCAAAATTTTATTGTTTAAAATTTCATAAAATTTAACTAATTACGTTATTTAACAGTTAAAATTTACGGGTCGTTACACTCTCCCCCACTCAAAACTTTTCGTCCCCGAAAAGGAAGGAGGTAGGAGAGTAGAAACAACCAGAAAGAAAAATAGATTAAAAGACAAGATAAGACAATTAATTTAAACCATATAATTTCAAATTAACCTAATTAATATTTAACAATTTGATTTAATCCACTGAGTTCACTTAAGTTAAATTAATTCATCTATTTCTGAATTCATTACCTTATGTCTAGTCATCCTGAATTAACAATTTCTAAATCAATCAATTTGTATAATCATTTATTTTCCTCATATTTTTTTTCAACAAATTTAATTCTTTTATTCTAAATTATTATTAACCTTATTCCACTTAATATATCTTATCACATATATTTAAACCATACAAATTAATTTAAACCATATAAATTACAATTTAAATTAATTTATATTTAATAATTGATTTTAAATTCAAGGTATTCCCATAAGTTGATCTAATTTCAATTTATTAGTTCTTGCAAACAACTTTTATTTGTCTCATCTATTATTCAATTAAATTATTATTCTATTTCTCTCTACTAACTTCTTTATAATAAAATTTAAGTATATAACATTTATTATAACCACTCAAATTTTACTTATAAATTTCTTTATATTGTATATTATCCAATTACATTTTCCACTTCTGAAATTTTTAGGTAAGTTATGTTAAGATGTAATTGAGTATTATACAAATAAGATTTTACAATTCAGTTATTCCTAGTTAACTATTTATCCAAGAATTTTGACTTTAGTTTATAATTGAAATCATCTTTAATCTAAAATTTAAGAATTTAAATCTCCGATTTACTTCAAACAATTTTAGAGATATATATAATATATCTATATCAATCAAATTAAATTTTAAAATAAGATACCTATATATATATATAAATCAAATTATATTGAAGAAATTCAAATCGAATATGTTTTTTTTTCCAAAACAAAACCGTAGCAAAGCTACAGAATGGTTTCTCCTCTTCGAAACTCGAAAATGAATGTCGATGATGCGGCCGTCATCACCGAAATTATTTTTCAGCGACAAAGAGAAGAGCACTGATTTAAACCTCTAAAATTCTTTAAAAACCATTTTATTCGAAAATACTTTAAATAATATACATTTTAGGACTTTAAAACAAAGTTTGAAATCACCAGAAATTTAATTCTTAAATCTTCAATTTAAATTCATTTCAATTTCAAATAAATTTATAAACAATAGTCCTTTTGCAATAGTCAATGACTTACAAAACAATAAAATGATAATCAAATATTATCATTTTCAACAACCAAATTATTTAACTTTTAATTCCAGAAAATTTTTCTTATATATATTTAAAATATAATCATACAAATTTATTTCATTTATCAAATTTGAAAATTATATTGTGTCAGTTTGCTCTGTTCAAGTGTTTTGGAAATTCTATCGATAGCGTTGATCAGACGAATCGATCGAAAATCCAAACCAACATCAACAACTCAAACAACACACTATAAACATAAACTATTTTTATATTAATTACAAATACACTCCCTCACACGATGATTTCAGAATTGGATTCCAACACATGGATAGAGATCCAAATATAGAAGGGCTCTTATCAAAGAGAATTCTAATCTAAAAATAGATAGGCTCAAAACGAAAGTTAGATGATTGTATTTCAAACAGGAAGATGGATAAAGTTGTATAAATCGCGGACAACCTTAACCGGGTCAACCGTGACTTCATAGATAAGATCGATGTAGAATTCTGAAGCGAATCGACATTCGATTACCAGAGGTAAAATTCGGGTATAGCTTAAGACAGCAACATCGTAAACCGAGGATACAGAAATCTCCGGTGAATCAATACCGATTGTAAAGGAGTTTCACCCCAGTACAAATTATTCGAAGATTGGCGAGACCGCCGATTTATTATAGAGATCATTTGAAGTGGAGTTATGGGATACTCCAGAATCAAAAGACACGAATAGGGGAGACACGAATGGACTTTGGAACCGAAGTGAACGTTCCAAAATTCAAAGGAACCGAGTCAAAGAAGAAGGAATTCAAGCTCGAACGAAAGTGATTCTGTAATTGAATTTACTACATATGCTAAGTTTTGCCTAAAACCAGAGCTCTGATACCACATGTAACGACCCAGTATTTTGGACCATTCGCATCCATTATAAGTGTATAGGTAGACACTCATGCCGGAGTTGAATTGCTCAAAATACCGCGTTGTAAATAAAATTTGGCAAAACTCAACATATATAGTAAATAAAATAATTACAGATCACAGACACAGAGTAATATAACAATACTGCAGCGGAAACAAAAGGATAGTAGTTCATGAAGCTACTATATATATGACAGAGTTAAACAAGATACAACAGAGGTCTCGAATACAATAGATGTCTTAATACAATAATCAAATACCAGATCTGAATACATCACTGGATCGACGGAAATACTGAAAGCAGGATCGATAGATAGCTGGATCTCCAAGCGAAGCTCCAACTCCAAAGGTGAGTCTCCAATGTTGTATCACTCAGTCTGACCCGAGCGTAAAGCAAAATACAAAACACTCGAGTCAGGATTAACATTCTTATATAAATAAATCCAACTCAAGTGAAATATCAACTGAAATACAAGTAACTTAAAGGATGTTGGGATAACCATCCCCTAAGGATCCGTTAAACTATTTACTATGTAGTAATATACGCTATATACAGTAGTGTCTAAATAAGTAAAGTATAATCATATCGGAAAATAGCGTTAAGGGGATGGAGAACCTTAACGCGGTCGGATCTTAAAATCATAATCGTAGTAAAGCTCGATATGGTAGGTGACACGGCACAACTAGGCAATGCCAGGGTAGATATACCAATTACGCACACGGACTGATGGATACGCATAGCAGCCACTACCGTTCCACCTCGAACAACATT
Source organism: Allium fistulosum (assembly GCA_030737815.1). Taxonomy (NCBI): domain Eukaryota; kingdom Viridiplantae; phylum Streptophyta; class Magnoliopsida; order Asparagales; family Amaryllidaceae; genus Allium; species Allium fistulosum. Next base: position 1,259,071,491 of record CM060904.1, read on the forward strand.
CCCAAATCGGAGGATGGCCATCTAGTCAAATCACAAGTAAGAGTATAATATCGAAGAAATGCGTCCGAGAAGAGGTGCTACCTCACTGGTCCGAGATCGCTCCTGTTTTAGCCACCTTATGCCAACTCACGGGAGTTGGGTCCACGTAACATACCTTAAGAACGCCGCCACCATCCTACTTCATTCTGGAATCTCCACCGCGTACACGGTTGTCAAAGTGGTTTTCGGTATCGACAGAGAGTATGTCCATATCCGATCCCGGTCTCTTTGCCAACCAATCGTTATTATAACACCGTGGTCGTTTCAAAATAGTTTATACTTCAAACCAAAATCATTATCATTTCAAAACCCAATTTAATATGATATCATTTCACTTCAAATATATCCATTTTTAAATCATATTACTTTCCAAAATTATATTGTTTCCGAAATCATAACACTTTCCTTTTAAACAGTCTAGACATTTAATTTTCGTTATAAAATAAATTAGTTCCTTAAATTTCACAAATCGATTCAAATTAACTCGAATTCCAAAAAAATTTAATTAAATCAAATCTCACATTATCAGTTTCAACTCGATTTAGCTTCTAAATAAACCATTTCAAATTATCAATTTCAAATACGTATCTAAACCATAAAATAAGCCATTTCAATTTGAATATATTTCAAAGCTTTAAATATTCAACATTTAAAACTAAATTCGATAAATTTATATACATATCAGATTCACTTTACAATTATTTAGTTTGAAATATTAACTTACATTTCCATGACATTTGAATACAATTTCAATTTACAATTTAAATAACAAAAGATCTCATTTAAATATTTATACGTTTGAAATATCCATTTAAGTCACCTTTTCTAATTCCAAGTTGTAAATCACTTCTTTAAATTTCAAATTCAATACATTCAAATCAAACTTATTTAAGTATAATTCTTAAATAAATACAATTTCAATCAAATTTCTAATCATTATAAATTCTATATTTCAAAACTATAGATATTTAATAAATACTTAAACATATTATTTATCAACTTTATTAAATCAACTTTAATGAATCTTTAAAAAAATCAATATTTATCAAAGCCATATATATCTTTACAAAACCAAAGAAATCATTTCAAAACATTTATATATAGACCAACGGTGCCTGTATATAATTTTCTATCCTATGGTCAAGTGATACAGATATTTATCATTTCAAATCCGAAATTTAAAACATATTCGGGTATATATCTTTTCAACCCGAAATCCCAAATTCAATTCAATTGAAAATCGCTTGGGTTTATCATTTCAACCCATAACGATTTTCTCCTATTCTACAGATCGTTCGGGTATGTATCATTTCAACCCATAGTGATTCTATACTAACAGGGAACTTACAGAGTGATAACAGATATGAAAATAAAATAACAACAGTAACAGGCATATATCAACAATATAAATAACAGATAATGGTGTCAGATGTCACAGGTGAACAGATACAGATAATGACATATATAGCAATCTAAATAACTAACAGCAGCATATTTCAATTGACAGTTCAATTGAAATCAAATTTAATAAATATAAGAACATTAATCGTGAGTGATTGCTCACCTTTCGTGGTTAGAGACGAACTAGGATGAGATGAGTTACGAATCCAAGTACGAATTCCCAAGCAAAGCTAGATTGGCACGAATACGACAGACAAAGCTGATAGATAGAAATTAACGAAATAAAATCAGAATCGGATCGATGAAGATAAATGATATAATTGAATATATATAACCATATATAACTATATATATATACACAATCACTCTTTTAAAATTTCAACACATATTAAATTTCAAATCAATATTTAATCCCAACATATAAAAATATTCGGAAAAAAAACAAATTTTCAAATATATAAACTAATGTATATCCAAACTTACATGCATGTTAAAATCTAAAATTTTAATATTGTTTAACATACTTTTAAAACCATACTGCCATAATATATACACTAAGACCTATATATAAACAATATACAATTTCAGACACTACATAAAAATGCAGGCAGGATGTATATGCGAACAATTAAAGATGTATAAACAATTATGCAGGCTTGACTTTATGTCCTATATTATAAAATAGTCTATATATAAAGCATGCATCACTACACTAGTATACTATAAAGAAAAAGTTGGAAAACATTGTCAGATTGAAGAGAATACAAATGTAACAAATATACATATATAAGAACCAATATATAAGCAACAATTTATATATATACACACAGTGGTTACGAAATCTATCTTCCTTTCAAAATAAGTGTATATTACACAAATAAAACTGAAAAATGTAAAACAAAGAATAAAGCTGCTTTCAGATTGAAAAGAACATATGCGACTACCTGCTTATATATACAATATATAAAATAAGACAACTGATTTTAAACTTATACATATAACATACTTATATACTTTCATAACAAGCAATTACTATATAAATATATAAACATTCGTATATATATATTAATATATCTGTCAAAATAGTAAATATATAACTAAAGCTAAACATACATAGAAACTATATATGTATACATATATTCCATTACAAAATTTGCTGTTGAGGCTTATATATATGTAGATCTACTATGACTTTAACAAGCTAAATAAAACTGGCTGTTACTTCAACATATATACACGAAAGCTATCCTTATATTATATACATATCTATATAAGATTTCGAAAACTTAGTAAACCATACATATAAATATTCTATAAACAGGACGGAAAGCATAAATCCTTAATATGTATATCCAACAGAAAAATACTTAGTAAACAACTAGTTTTTACAACATATATAATATATATATAAACCATTTCTTTCGGCTGAGATAAAATGGCATACTTTGCATATATATATATGTAAGGTATATAAACAATATTGATAACAATCATTTGCCCAACTCATATATAAACAGATAAAATATATAACTTAGTTAGATATACATATTTGTTAACCGATTATATACATACAAATCCAACTGTAAAGCTAATATAACCCTTAATAACCTTACTTTATAACAATATATTAATATATACTCACTTATATAAGCACAGAGGAGGAGCAAGGCCTGGCGAGGTTGGAGTGTTGCTTGCGTGGGAAGGCTCCGGCCTTGGTTTGCGTGAGTCGGAAGGCAATGTTGCACGCGGTGGGGAGGGATTTAATATGGCGGAGATCTGGAACAGCACGCAGAGGCCAGGGTGATGATGGCTTCGGTGGGGTGTTTGTGCACGAAGAGGAAGGTAGAGGCACGGATCTGCTGTTCGGTGGAGGCTCAGAGGGAGATGGTCAGCAGGCGTTGGGTGGTCGTGGGTAGAGGTTGGGTCGAACTCGAGAGAGGAGGTGAGGTGGAAGGCTTCGGGACGGGCAAGGTGCTGCGGCAAAGGTTGTGAGGCACGAAGTGGAGGGGATGTGAGGAGTTCGACGAGGTGGCAGATCTCGGTTGGGGAACGTGGGTCAGGGATGTAGGGAGGAGTTTGATTTGTGACGAGGTGGGGAAGAGATTTGATGCCGAAGGAGGCAGGCATGGGGAGGTGATTGGGTCGCGTGGCTATGAAGACAAGTGGGCGATGGAGGATCTCGACTGCGTGGACAATCATGGAGAGGAGGCACGGTTTGGGAGGAAGATTTCGGCGACGTGAGATCCAGGCATTCGAAGAAGGCAGAAAGTGGAAATTAACGTTTGGAAGGGGAAAAACTGTAGAGGAAAGATTTTATAAATGCAGGCTAGTAAAATAATAAATGAATAACCAGTGAACCGTTCAAAAGAATACAACGTATACCAATTCATACGTTTCGATTTTTCAAAAATAGTATGGGACGGAAATGGTCACCCTGGAATTAAGCTGGAAGATTAAAGCAATTGATGGTTGCTTGGATACCACGGCTACAGTTTAAAACAAAGCAAAGAGAAATAAAAGTCACGGATTCGGTACCGATACAATATATAGTTTGATTGTTTCCGTCGTGTACCGGACCTCAAAATACAAAAATAAATATACCGTGGTGATCAGCGCGACGAGACGATCAAAACGGTATACAGATGTCAGTGGTACGACCATCCGATCAAAAGTCGATAACCGGTACCAGAAATGCTGCTATTCTAACCGAATTAAGATAAACGGAGCAATAGAAGTCCAAATTTGACGAAACGAAAGATGACGTCTCACTCAAAAGATGATTTACAAATTTTCCATGTAAAAATATTTAGGTTTGGAAAACATTTTATTATCATCAATTTTAACTGATTAAATTGAAGTAAATTTATGCGCGAAATAAATTTTCATATTTTCGGACGAAAATTTACCAGTTGCTATCTTTAATTAGACGCATTCCAAATATCAAATTTAAATTTCAAAATTTTATTGTTTAAAATTTCATAAAATTTAACTAATTACGTTATTTAACAGTTAAAATTTACGGGTCGTTACACTCTCCCCCACTCAAAACTTTTCGTCCCCGAAAAGGAAGGAGGTAGGAGAGTAGAAACAACCAGAAAGAAAAATAGATTAAAAGACAAGATAAGACAATTAATTTAAACCATATAATTTCAAATTAACCTAATTAATATTTAACAATTTGATTTAATCCACTGAGTTCACTTAAGTTAAATTAATTCATCTATTTCTGAATTCATTACCTTATGTCTAGTCATCCTGAATTAACAATTTCTAAATCAATCAATTTGTATAATCATTTATTTTCCTCATATTTTTTTTCAACAAATTTAATTCTTTTATTCTAAATTATTATTAACCTTATTCCACTTAATATATCTTATCACATATATTTAAACCATACAAATTAATTTAAACCATATAAATTACAATTTAAATTAATTTATATTTAATAATTGATTTTAAATTCAAGGTATTCCCATAAGTTGATCTAATTTCAATTTATTAGTTCTTGCAAACAACTTTTATTTGTCTCATCTATTATTCAATTAAATTATTATTCTATTTCTCTCTACTAACTTCTTTATAATAAAATTTAAGTATATAACATTTATTATAACCACTCAAATTTTACTTATAAATTTCTTTATATTGTATATTATCCAATTACATTTTCCACTTCTGAAATTTTTAGGTAAGTTATGTTAAGATGTAATTGAGTATTATACAAATAAGATTTTACAATTCAGTTATTCCCAGTTAACTATTTATCCAAGAATTTTGACTTTAGTTTATAATTGAAATCATCTTTAATCTAAAATTTAAGAATTTAAATCTCCGATTTACTTCAAACAATTTTAGAGATATATATAATATATCTATATCAATCAAATTAAATTTTAAAATAAGATACCTATATATATATATAAATCAAATTATATTGAAGAAATTCAAATCGAATATGTTTTTTTTTCCAAAACAAAACCGTAGCAAAGCTACAGAATGGTTTCTCCTCTTCGAAACTCGAAAATGAATGTCGATGATGCGGCCGTCATCACCGAAATTATTTTCCAGCGACAAAGAGAAGAGCACTGATTTAAACCTCTAAAATTCTTTAAAAACCATTTTATTCGAAAATACTTTAAATAATATACATTTTAGGACTTTAAAACAAAGTTTGAAATCACCAGAAATTTAATTCTTAAATCTTCAATTTAAATTCATTTCAATTTCAAATAAATTTATAAACAATAGTCCTTTTGCAATAGTCAATGACTTACAAAACAATAAAATGATAATCAAATATTATCATTTTCAACAACCAAATTATTTAACTTTTAATTCCAGAAAATTTTTCTTATATATATTTAAAATATAATCATACAAATTTATTTCATTTATCAAATTTGAAAATTATATTGTGTCAGTTTGCTCTGTTCAAGTGTTTTGGAAATTCTATCGATAGCGTTGATCAGACGAATCGATCGAAAATCCAAACCAACATCAACAACTCAAACAACACACTATAAACATAAACTATTTTTATATTAATTACAAATACACTCCCTCACACGATGATTTCAGAATTGGATTCCAACACATGGATAGAGATCCAAATATAGAAGGGCTCTTATCAAAGAGAATTCTAATCTAAAAATAGATAAGCTCAAAACGAAAGTTAGATGATTGTATTTCAAACAGGAAGATGGATAAAGTTGTATAAATCGCGGACAACCTTAACCGGGTCAACCGTGACTTCATAGATAAGATCGATGTAGAATTCTGAAGCGAATCGACATTCGATTACCAGAGGTAAAATTCGGGTATAGCTTAAGACAGCAGCATCGTAAACCGAGGATACAGAAATCTCCGGTGAATCAATACCGATTGTAAAGGAGTTTCACCCCAGTACAAATTATTCGAAGATTGGCGAGACCGCCGATTTATTATAGAGATCATTTGAAGTGGAGTTATGGGATACTCCAGAATCAAAAGACACGAATAGGGGAGACACGAATGGACTTTGGAACCGAAGTGAACGTTCCAAAATTCAAAGGAACCGAGTCAAAGAAGAAGGAATTCAAGCTCGAACGAAAGTGATTCTGTAATTGAATTTACTACATATGCTAAGTTTTGCCTAAAACCAGAGCTCTGATACCACATGTAATGACCCAGTATTTTGGACCATTCGCATCCATTATAAGTGTATAGGTAGACACTCATGCCGGAGTTGAATTGCTCAAAATACCGCGTTGTAAATAAAATTTGGCAAAACTCAACATATATAGTAAATAAAATAATTACAGATCACAGACACAGAGTAATATAACAATACTGCAGCGGAAACAAAAGGATAGTAGTTCATGAAGCTACTATATATATGACAGAGTTAAACAAGATACAACAGAGGTCTCGAATACAATAGATGTCTTAATACAATAATCAAATACCAGATCTGAATACATCACTGGATCGACGGAAATACTGAAAGCAGGATCGATAGATAGCTGGATCTCCAAGCGAAGCTCCAACTCCAAAGGTGAGTCTCCAATGCTGTATCACTCAGTCTGACCCGAGCGTAAAGCAAAATACAAAACACTCGAGTCAGGATTAACATTCTTATATAAATAAATCCAACTCAAGTGAAATATCAACTGAAATACAAGTAACTTAAAGGATGTTGGGATAACCATCCCCTAAGGATCCGTTAAACTATTTACTATGTAGTAATATACGCTATATACAGTAGTGTCTAAATAAGTAAAGTATAATCATATCGGAAAATAGCGTTAAGGGGATGGAGAACCTTAACGCGGTCGGATCTTAAAATCATAATCGTAGTAAAGCTCGATATGGTAGGTGACACGGCACAACTAGGCAATGCCAGGGTAGATATACCAATTACGCACACGGACTGATGGATACGCATAGCAGCCACTACCGTTCCACCTCGAACAACATTCCCAAATCGGAGGATGGCCATCTAGTCAAATCACAAGTAAGAGTATAATATCGAAGAAATGCGTCCGAGAAGAGGTGCTACCTCACTGGTCCGAGATCACTCCTGTTTTAGCCACCTTATGCCAACTCACGGGAGTTGGGTCCACGTAACATACCTTAAGAACGCCGCCACCATCCTACTTCATTCTGGAATCTCCACCGCGTACACGGTTGTCAAAGTGGTTTTCGGTATCGACAGAGAGTATGTCCATATCCGATCCCGGTCTCTTTGCCAACCAATCGTTATTATAACACCATGGTCGTTTCAAAATAGTTTATACTTCAAACCAAAATCAGTATCATTTCAAAACCCAATTTAATATGATATCATTTCACTTCAAATATATCCATTTTTAAATCATATTACTTTCCAAAATTATATTGTTTCCGAAATCATAACACTTTCCTTTTAAACAGTCTAGACATTTAATTTTCGTTATAAAATAAATTAGTTCCTTAAATTTCACAAATCGATTCAAATTAACTCGAATTCCAAAAAAATTTAATTAAATCAAATCTCACATTATCAGTTTCAACTCGATTTAGCTTCTAAATAAACCATTTCAAATTATCAATTTCAAATACGTATCTAAACCATAAAATAAGCCATTTCAATTTGAATATATTTCAAAGCTTTAAATATTCAACATTTAAAACTAAATTCGATAAATTTATATACATATCAGATTCACTTTACAATTATTTAGTTTGAAATATTAACTTACATTTCCATGACATTTGAATACAATTTCAATTTACAATTTAAATAACAAAAGATCTCATTTAAATATTTATACGTTGAAATATCCATTTAAGTCACCTTTTCAAATTCCAAGTTGTAAATCACTTCTTTAAATTTCAAATTCAATACATTCAAATCAAACTTATTTAAGTATAATTCTTAAATAAATACAATTTCAATCAAATTTCTAATCATTATAAATTCTATATTTCAAAACTATAGATATTTAATAAATACTTAAACATATTATTTATCAACTTTATTAAATCAACTTTAATGAATCTTTAAAAAAATCAATATTTATCAAAGCCATATATATCTTTACAAAACCAAAGAAATCATTTCAAAACATTTATATATAGACCAACGGTGCCTGTATATAATTTTCTATCCTATGGTCAAGTGATACGGATATTTATCATTTCAAATCCGAAATTTAAAACATATTCGGGTATATATCTTTTCAACCCGAAATCCCAAATTCAATTCAATTGAAAATCGCTTGGGTTTATCATTTCAACCCATAACGATTTTCTCCTATTCTACAGATCGTTCGGGTATGTATCATTTCAACCCATAGTGATTCTATACTAACAGGGAACTTACAGAGTGATAACAGATATGAAAATAAAATAACAACAGTAACAGGCATATATCAACAATATAAATAACAGATAATGGTGTCAGATGTCACAGGTGAACAGATACAGATAATGACATATATAGTAATCTAAATAACTAACAGCAGCATATTTCAATTGACAGTTCAATTGAAATCAAATTTAATAAATATAAGAACATTAATTGTGAGTGATTGCTCACCTTTCGTGGTTAGAGACGAACTAGGATGAGATGAGTTACGAATCCAAGTACGAATTCCCAAGCAAAGCTAGATTGGCACGAATACGACAGACAAAGCTGATAGATAGAAATTAACGAAATAAAATCAGAATCGGATCGATGAAGATAAATGATATAATTGAATATATATAACCATATATAACTATATATATATATACACAATCACTCTTTTAAAATTTCAACACATATTAAATTTCAAATCAATATTTAATCCCAACATATAAAAATATTCGAAAAAAAAACAAATTTTCAAATATATAAACTAATGTATATCCAAACTTACATGCATGTTAAAATCTAAAATTTTAATATTGTTTAACATACTTTTAAAACCATACTGCCATAATATATACACTAAGACCTATATATAAACAATATACAATTTCAGACACTACATAAAAATGCAGGCAGGATGTATATGCGAACAATTAAAGATGTATAAACAATTATGCAGGCTTGACTTTATGTCCTATATTATAAAATAGTCTATATATAAAGCATGCATCACTACACTAGTATACTATAAAGAAAAAGTTGGAAAACATTGTCAGATTGAAGAGAATACAAATGTAACAAATATACATATATAAGAACCAATATATAAGCAACAATTTATATATATACACACAGTGGTTACGAAATCTATCTTCCTTTCAAAATAAGTGTATATTACACAAATAAAACTGAAAAATGTAAAACAAAGAATAAAGCTGCTTTCAGATTGAAAAGAACATATGCGACTACCTGCTTATATATACAATATATAAAATAAGACAACTGATTTTAAACTTATACATATAACATACTTATATACTTTCATAACAAGCAATTACTATATAAATATATAAACATTCGTATATATATATTAATATATCTGTCAAAATAGTAAATATATAACTAAAGCTAAACATACATAGAAACTATATATGTATACATATATTCCATTACAAAATTTGCTGTTGAGGCTTATATATATGTAGATCTACTATGACTTTAACAAGCTAAATAAAACTGGCTGTTACTTCAACATATATACACGAAAGCTATCCTTATATTATATACATATCTATATAAGATTTCGAAAACTTAGTAAACCATACATATAAATATTCTATAAACAGGACGAAAAGCATAAATCCTTAATATGTATATCCAACAGAAAAATACTTAGTAAACAACTAGTTTTTACAACATATATAATATATATATAAACCATTTCTTTCGGCTGAGATAAAATGGCATACTTTGCATATATATATGTAAGGTATATAAACAATATTGATAACAATCATTTGCCCAACTCATATATAAACAGATAAAATATATAACTTAGTCAGATATACATATTTGTTAACCGATTATATACATACAAATCCAACTGTAAAGCTAATATAACCCTTAATAACCTTACTTTATAACAATATATTAATATATACTCACTTATATAAGCACAGAGGAGGAGCAAGGCCTGGCGAGGTTGGAGTGTTGCTTGCGTGGGAAGGCTCCGGCCTTGGTTTGCGTGAGTCGGAAGGCAAGGTTGCACGCTGTGGGGAGGGATTTAATAGGGCGGAGATCTGGAACAGCACGCAGAGGCCAGGGTGATGATGGCTTCGGTGGGGTGTTTGTGCACGAAGAGGAAGGTAGAGGCACAGATCTGCTGTTCGGTGGAGGCTCAAAGGGAGATGGTCAGCAGGCGTTGGGTGGTCGTGGGTAGAGGTTGGGTCGAACTCGAGAGAGGAGGTGAGGTGGAAGGCTTCGGGACGGGCAAGGTGCTGCGGCAAAGATTGTGAGGCACGAAGTGGAGGGGATGTGAGGAGTTCGACGAGGTGGCATATCTCGGTTGGGGAACGTGGGTCAGGGATGTAGGGAGGAGTTTGATTTGTGACGAGGTGGGGAAGAGATTTGATGCCGAAGGAGGCAGGCATGGGGAGGTGATTGGGTCACGTGGCTATGAAGACAAGTGGGCGATGGAGGATCTCGACTGCGTGGACAATCATGGAGAGGAGGCACGGTTTGGGAGGAAGATTTCAGCGACGTGAAATCCAGGCATTCGAAGAAGGCAGAAAGTGGAAATTAACGTTTGGAAGGGGAAAAACTGTAGAGGAAAGATTTTATAAATGCAGGCTAGTAAAATATTAAATGAATAACGAGTGAACCGTTCAAAAGAATACAACGTATACCAATTCATACGTTTCGATTTTTCAAAAATAGTATGGGACGGAAATGGTCACCCTGGAATTAAGCTGGAAGATTAAAGCAATTGATGGTTGCTTGGATACCACGGCTACAGTTTAAAACAAAGCAAAGAGAAATAAAAGTCACGGATTCGGTACCGATACAATATATAGTTTGATTGTTTCCGTCGTGTACCGGACCTCAAAATACAAAAATAAATATACCGTGGTGATCAGCGCGACGAGACGATCAAAACGGTATACAGATGTCAGTGGTACGACCATCCGATCAAAAGTCGATAACCGGTACCAGAAATGCTGCTATTCTAACCGAATTAAGATAAACGGAGCAACAGAAGTCCAAATTTGATGAAACGAAAGATGACGTCTCACTCAGAAGATGATTTACAAATTTTCCATGTAAAAATATTTAGGTTTGGAAAACATTTTATTATCATCAATTTTAACTGATTAAATTGAAGTAAATTTATGCGCGAAATAAATTTTCATATTTTCGGACGAAAATTTACCAGTTGCTATCTTTAATTAGACGCATTCCAAATATCAAATTTAAATTTCAAAATTTTATTGTTTAAAATTTCATAAAATTTAACTAATTACGTTATTTAACGGTTAAAATTTACGGGTCGTTACATTGATTCATTTAATTATTTATAACAATTATAAATCAATTAAATTGTTTGGTCAAAGGTGAATTCATCCTTCGGTTGTATGACTCGTCAGGTGTAAATTTGGTTAGCGATTAATATTGAACTATTTGAATATTGACGTTCACACATCATTTAGCACGTGGTGTGACATTTTGGTCAAATTTGTCACTTACTTAGTTTCGATAAAATCCAATTTTACTTTATTAAGCATTACCCAGTCGTGACTTTTATTTACACTGATTCTCAAAACTATATCACTTTGGGCATATGGAATTTGGTAGTGGTCAAAATTCCAATATCGTCCATATTCAACTCTATAGTCCAAATATAAAGTCCTTGGTCATTTAATACTAATTATTATTAAGTGAATGGATCATGGTCAAAGATTTTGACTTTGAGTTGACTTAAGTTAACCGTGATGCTAACCCCGTGTAAATAAGGAGAAGAATCCTCTCGTGAATAGTGCTTCACTTCCAATACTTCCACTCGATCCAAATATAGTCACTCGATGGATGTTGTTCCATGATTTGACTATAATCAAAGCAGAACTTTCATATTGAAGATCGATAGTATTCTCAAGTTGACAGAACTATGCAAATCAGTCACATAGATATTTTATGTTTCACCATAGTTATTTTAACCAACATAAAACTGTCTAATGAGTTGTTCCATTGTTATCCAATAACTATTAGTATGTAACCCCTAAGTGCCCCTAGCAGTCATGAGTAATACAATGCATAACATTTGGAAAGTGTTACATAATCTAGTCTTAACAGATATATCGATACCCAGTTTCGATGTATCTTGACAAGGAACATTTAAAATGATGTGTTTTATAATATTGTGATACAATACTCATAATTAATTTGTAATTACTATTACAAACACACCATTTCTGGATTTTTTGCTAAATATATTATAATTGAACATTTTATTATTTATAACAGACTATAACATATATATAACAGAAAGAAAAAGACCTTTATTATGAACGAGAATTGATTATAAAGTTAATTAATTAACAATAAATTATTGAATTACCCCTAGGGCATACCCCTAACTCTATGATTTTGTTGTGTTTGAAAATTTTTTGTTCAATGTTTATAATATTTTTTTCAGCTTTGAAATTCACTTAGTAAACTAATGTCATTCTAGAATAGGACAATTGTCTATTACCGTATGAAACCAGATCTTACAATCTCATGTCTCTATTTTTGTAAAATGATGGTACAGGGTCATTTATTTTTGATACAGATGACGGTCTATTGTCATGTGAAACTAAACTATAGATCCTCTAGTCTTTGTTATGTACATAGTTGTTTGTTTTTGATTCACTCGGCGGTCTATTGCCATGTCAAACTATACCTTGTACTTCTAGGTCTATGTTGTGTCAAATGGCACTACAGGGTCATTTGTTTTTTGATTCGTACGACGATTTATTGTTTATTAAACTAGACTTTTTATTCCTAGGTTTTTGTTATAGCAAACGTTAGCATAGGGTCGTTTTCTTTATTCTGACGGTGGTCTATTATCATGTGAAACTAGACCTTGTATTCTCAAGTTTCTGTTATGTCAAACTACAGTAAATGGTCGTTTTTTGTGATTCAAATGGCAGTCTAATGCCGTGTGAATCTAAGCTTTGTTTCCCAAGTCTTTTCCTATCCTATTTGGAAATGTAGTGTCGTTTATTGTTCATTATGGTCGGTGCGCGAATGATGTTTGAATTGCAAATAGCAAAAAAATTATAGGACTAAAAAAGTCTAACATTTGCATATCACATAACAAATCAAACATTATGATCAAAATATAACATCACATTTCAAATGTTGACATAATCAAAATATCATATCACATTTCAAATGACTGCATATCAAAATAGTTTTTTTGATTTCAAAATCATATAACAATATTATCATTTCCTAAATTAACAAATGCATCATTAAAACCATATCACTTGGACGTAGTTGAAGGAATTGGTTTCTTCTATTCACGAATATCTCATCTTATGTTCTTACCTTGGGCGATGCAAATCTACTCCAATAACATGCAACATAGGGAATTGGTGCATTTGGTGTTAAGAGGTGTTAAGACGAAGCTCATATAATTTTCATTTTGGATTTTTGCAAAAGAAAAATTTGAACAACACTTCCATTTATGGTGCATTTTAATGAGGGAAAATGGACAAATATTGTCTGGTTAAAATATAAACCACCACACTATTGAAAGTATTAGCGATTAAATATCTTCTATATGGCATAAATAATAAAAACTTTAATTCGACATATGTTTCATACATTCTAATGTAGTATTCATATCTTTGCACATACTGAAGGAACCGAGCCGGTCAACAGCTGGTAAATTGGATGAATTTAAAAAAAAACTCCTATTTAGATCATAGTGGGCCTACGAAGTCTAATGAGTTTCACTGGATCCAATCTAATCAATGTTAATAAAATCAAATTTTATTATTATTATTCTATTTTAATTAATTAATTTAATTTAGTATTTATTAGATGTGAAATTTGAAAATATAAGAACATATCAAATATGTTCATATTTCAAATTGTGTGACAAACATGTAAGACATGAAGCAAGTATAATTTGATGGGTATTTGTGTTCTATCGTTTAGGTGTATATATATAGTAAAATTGTTAATTAAGGAAACAACTTAATAAATCATAAATGTGAAAACTATGCAATTAATTAGAAGATACATTTATCACTTGTTGATATGAGAAAGATCATATTAAAATATCGAGTGTAAAGTTTGAATATGAGTATATCAAATATATTCATTTTTCAAAATTGTGTTTAAAAGGGAATAACGTATCATTGTTAAATCGGAATGTAATCACATCAAGATTTATAAGGGAAAAGCTAAAAAGGTTGTATCAACAATAGATTGCATCTTCCTCTTTTGCAAAAATTATACTAAAGTTATACTTAATTATTATTCAAATTACATGTGATGATGTAATGTTTAACATGAAAAAAATAACAAAACAACAGTAAGGTTAATGTACATGTGTTTACATTCGGATTTGTATTTACCATGGATATATTTTTCCACTTATATGAACATATCATTGACTCAATTTAATTTTGTAAGATGTATGTTTGATTACAAAATATTATAAGATCTTGAATATATTTTTTGATGAAAGAGTGGTCCTCTAGTGAGGAGAGACTCATAAATTTTATTATAATATTAACCAAGAAAAAACCATACACCTGTCATAAATCTTGTTTTACAGTTCTCGATTAAGATTTCCAAATAAAACGTCTTTTTAATAAAATACTTTTTAACAAACATTTTCAAAGTTTTTTAATTAAATATTTTACTTTTTCAACCCTTTACTTCCAAACCAAATAATTCTCATCTTAGTAAAATATTTCCTCTAAAATAAGATATTTTGTAATATTATTTCCCAATAAGAGGGAATTAGGGAGAAGGACAAACTTTGAAAAAAATCGAATCGAAAGGTACCAAGTTTATTTTTGAGCTGAAGGACAAACTTTGAAAAAAAATTAGGTTGAAGAACAATGCTAGTTATAACTAGCATTATATTCAATCTTTACACTATACAAAATACTAGTTATAACTAGCATTATATTCAGTTTTACACTATACAAAATGCTAGCTATACTTAGCATTGTCCTTCAGCCTAATTTTTTTCAAAGTTTGTCCTTCAGTCTAAAAATGAAACTTATTGTCCTATAGTCTTAGTTTTTTCCAAAGTTTGACCTTGTGCCTATTTTCCACTCTCAATAATATGTTTCCAAAATAAAGTTTTCTGAAATCAAATATCCTCTTTTGGTAAAACTTTCCTCTTGAATAAATATTTTATCGCATTCTTTACTCAGAAAGGTATTCCTCAAATAAGAATACTTCCATCAAACTATTTTCAAATATTTCCAGTAATAAAATAATTTCTCAAACAAAGATACTTCCACCATATTATCATCAAACGCTTCTATTGAGAAAAATAATTTCCTTCAAGATAAAATATCTTTCTATAGAAACAACCTTTTTGCAAAGTATATTTGTAATAAATCTTCTCCAAAGCATATAATATTCATTGTAAAGAATGTTTCTACAAAGTATTATTTTCTTTGAAATGAAGGTTCTGACTAGATATTCCCCTACAAGGTACGTTTAATAAAACATTTTAAAGCTTTTACCATCACTTAGTTTTCTCCCCTAAAACATCTTTTTAAACAAATACTCCTCAAACGTTACGGTAAATATTTTAAACTGTCTGCTAATAAAAAATATTTCATTCTAAAGTTTCCCTCAAGGGGTAAATAGGGACAAGACCAAACACGAGGAAAAAAATTTGATGCAAGGACACTGCATTTCTTTTCTAGTTTAAAGGCCAAACTTCTTGTGAATACGCATCGCAATACAAAACTTATCTTAATGTAACTGAAATGAGGACGACTTGGCAGGTGATGTAGTAGTGGATAAGACTTAGGAGGCGACGAGATGATAATGGCTTAGGATGGTGATGGTGATTGGTCGGGATGATTAGGGTTCGTTCTACTAAACAATATGTTTATGTGTTGATGTAGCTTGGGAGGCCAAAGTGGAGATGGGGGTCGGCGACACAACTGTGAAGCATGGTGCAGCCATGGCATAGACGATGGTGGAAGTGAAGACAACGGATGCTAGTGGTAGCCAATATTTTTTGAACAATTAAAATTCGAAAATGTTAAATATAACTAGAATTATTTGTAAGTTAAAATTAATGTAGTATTATATGTGTATGATGCTAATTTAATTTTGCATTTTTTAAACTTTAAAAATGAATGATATTGCTAGTCTGATTTACTATTTTTTAAGACTATAAAAAATGAATATAGCACTATGTTGATTCTATGTTATTTTAATGTAGCATTTTTTGAACTACAAATAAAACGAATATAGCATTGTATATGTATAATGCTAATTTATTTTAGCATTTTTTAACCAATAAAAATGAACGACAATGCTAGTTTGATTTAACATTTTTTTGATCTATAAAAAATGAATATAACTGTTATCCCGCCTTTTGGCAAGGCCGTGACACCAAGAACTTGACTAAAAATCAATGACTATTCGTCTTAGAGATCGGTTATACGCAGGTTCACCATGGATATCGGTGAATTTTGTCCGAGTATGGATCGAGCTACAATCGACAAGACACGACGAGGGAAGCCATAAAAGTCAATGTTCCAAATTTCAAGTCAATCCGAGTTCGTATGCTCAAGCTACGATCGATGCAAGATTGGATGAAAACCAGCCACTGTTCGAATCGATCGAGTTCGAATCCATCAGGGAAGCTTACTTTGACTCGATCAGCTCCACATTGATCACCAGGGCCTACTTTGACTTGATCAGCTCCGCATCGATCACCAGGGCCTACTTCGACTCGATCAGCTCCGCATTCATCACCAGAGTCTACTTCGCATCCATCGCCTGAAGAGCTTTGTTCGAATCCATCAAACTTCTATAGTTCGTATCCATCAGTTGACCCTACTTCGTATCCATCGCAGAGTCCCTGTTCGTATCGATCATATAATGGTTATTCACATCGATCGTCAAGCCACACCACTTTTATCGATACAAACAGAACGTGACTATCGATACGAACTGAGAAGCCTTCACCGATGCGAACTGTGCATCTTTTATCGATACGAACAAGGAAACCTCCATCGATTCAAACTACACCACCATCGTCGACACGAATAGAGCAAGACTATCGATACAAACAACGTAGTTCCGATCGATACGAATAACGCAGTTTCGATCGATACGAATAGCGTAGTTCCAATCGATACGAATCAAACAGCCTACCGAAAGTCTCCATTTCGTATCGATCATAACTCGAGATCCACAAGTCCAAATGCTATGAAATTTTCACAGGAGCTTACGTGCATGCTGAAGAATGTCCACGCCAAATTTCGACTCCATCAGACACAATCTTGATCGATACGAAATCCGTTCGTATCGATCACGGATCGGACCGAAACTTCACGGGCTTGGTCGCGCGGGCCTACTCACGTGCCAAAAGGAGCCTCCCGAGATCTGAGCGAAATATCAGCCTCCTACACCTATAACTAGAGCCCCAGGGCATACAAAAAAGGGATCTTCTTCTTCTTTGAATTTTCCAACGCCCAGACTCTGCCGGATCCAGTTCTAAACTCCATTGCTGCTGCTAATAACGAATTTCACTGCTGTAAATCATTATTATCTGCTGTAAGCCGTTGAAATCAATTTTAATCATCAAAGAAACATCAATAAAGAAATCTACTTTATAGTGGACGTAGGCAACACGCCAAACCACTCTAAATTCTTGTGTTTCTGTGCATTCTTATTACTTTCATTATCTGTTTTTGGATTTTTTGTTAGATAATCCTCCTTTTCCATTTAATTTCTTCATTTTATCTCTTCAAAAACTTCCGAAGAGTGTTGTGCCCAATTTTGGTACAAACACTTTGGTGCTTTCACTGAGAAAAAACCCAATTTTTCTCTTGCTCCTTGGATCTCCTATCAATACCGGATTGCATAAATCCAAGAAGAAGATCCAGATCTTAGACTTTGAAGCCCATCCATTCTATTCAGATTTGCATCAGATCTAGGAAAGGACTTTCATTAATTCACCATGGTAAGTACACGAACTACCTCTACAGCTGCTGATCAGGGAGGACGGGACAGGCAGAATCCTGCGCAATTGCCCCCATCAAACCAAGATGCCGCCGGACCTTCTGATCCAACAGGCCCGGTTACCAGACAAGAGTTTCGGATGCTGCTCCAAGAATTGACCCAGAGTCGGCAACAGCTAACTGAACAACTGCACGCCAGCACAGAGTTGACCAACCAGCTGAATCACCAAAGGCGCAGAAGATCCAAAAGAGACCAAGGTTCTTATTCTTCCACGGAGAGTTCAGCCTCATCTGATGGTCATCACCGATCCATGCGCCCACGGCTGGATGTAAGCCACACCCAGGCCGCAGGACACCAACCTGCTTCAAATCTTGGACAACCCAGAACTGGACCATCCACTAGTCATCATACGGGACCTTCATCCCAAGGAGGTGCTGCTCCCTATCATGTCACAGGCAACCTTGCTACCACCACCACTACCGAACAAGGGGTTGATGCTGGAAACCAAGCTGATCCTCATCGTAGCCAACGAGATCATACTCCAGAGCCTTATGTCCCAGAAAATGTTGAACCAAGGAGGCAAGGCACAGACCGTCGACCGCGTCCGGTCCAGACCCGTGCTGTGGAACCCGACCACACCTTGGCACAGCGTGCTCCTAATATCCGAATGTTGGATATACCAACGATGATTCATCAAATGATCCGTGAAAGTCAGGGTCTCACTGATGATGACTGGGGAATCTCCCGAAGTCATACCCCTTTCACTGATGACATATTGTATGCTGAACCACCTCAGGGCTTCAGGATGCCAACTCTGCTAGTATATGAAGGAAGTTCTGATCCCAATCAACATATCCTGAAATACGAATGGCTGATGAATGCTGCGAGAGATGATGATGCAATAAAATGTCGTAGTTTCCCTATTTCCCTAGGGGGCATTGCAACTATGTGGTTCACTCGTTTGCCACTACGATCCATTTCTAATTTTGATCAAATGGCCACCAAGTTTGTTGAAGAATTCCATATGCATGTAGCAAGGCCTAAAGATGTTAACACTTTGTCTAGTGTTACTCAAGCTCCCAGAGAAACACTCAGACGTTACTTGGAGCGATTCCGTGCTGCGTGTTCAGAAATAAGCAATCCCAATGATAACTCTATCCTGATGGCATTGACTAAGGGGATTGATCCTGATTCCGAGTTCGGAAATTGGTTAGCTGGAAAACCACCTGCGTCATTGGACCGTTTCTATTCCAAGGCAGCCCAATTCTTGAGAAGGGAGGATGCGAAACAGTCTAGGAAGTAGGATGACGCAGGGCCCAACATCGAAGGAATTCAGAGTAACATCGCCGTTAAACAGTCCGGGGAGAGTTCTGGAAAAGTTCAGTTGAATATACAAAATAAACAGAATCAGCAGAGGGACAATGGAAATCAGGGCAAGAAGCGAGATCAGAATCATGGTCCACGACGTAGAGCTCCCATGTACGATAATTACACTCCATTGAACACGTCGTTGGAAAATGTGTATTTACATACTTGTAACACCATGCAATATAAGAAACCTGCCCCGAAGCCGTCAACTGAAAGACAGGTCCAAACAGGGAAGTTTTGTAGATTCCACGAAAGTTATGGCCATAATACAAATGAGTGTCATCATTTGCAAGATCTCATTGAGAAGTTGATACGTGAGCGAAAGTTGGATCAGTATGTGCGGGCGCCGCAGTCAGGAGGTGCGGGCCCATCAAATCAGAATCGTGCACCAAATCAGGAAAGACAGGAGGAACCCGCTCGTACTGGCGGGACGTTGGTTATTAATACGATAAGTGGTGGTCCTCATCCAGCAGACCGAAGCTGGAAGGAAATGGAGTCGTATGCCAGCTCTATCAGGCATGCGGACTTCGAGTGTTATAGCAGTTTTGATGAAGGGGCTCCGGCCAAACAACAGAAGACGATGACATATGACATCGTGTTCAGAAACAGAGACGCTAATAAAGTCGAAACCCCCACTATCGATCCACTGGTCATCTCGGCTCAAGTAGGTCCTGCTTGGATGAAGAGGATCTTAGATGACAGTGGAAGCTCTGTGAATATTTTGTTTAAGCGAGCTTATGATCAAATGAGAATGGAAGCCAAGGACTTGAAACCTTGTCAATCCCGAATCCATGGTTTCAACGAAAGCGCTACTATACCCACTGGAGTGGTGGAACTGCCAGTGGAGTTGGGAGTTGGAGAACGTCGGAGAGTACGGATGTTACAGTTCGTTGTTTTGGACATAGACTCCCCTTATAATGCTTTCCTAGGCCGACCGGCCCTCGTTGAATTCAGGGCAGCCATTGCCCCGTGGTGTTTGACTTTAAAGTTTCCCACTGATCATGGAGTGGGAATCATTCAGGGAGATCAGGCTGCTGGAAGAGCCTGTTATGTCGCAGAGCTGCGGGAGGCGCAGCGAAAGGAGAAAGGAAAGGGCGTAGAGGAATCTCTCTGCGTCCGCTTTGTTGATAATTGACAATTAACGCCCGGGCACCCCAACCAATTCCAAAGGGATCTTGACCCAAGAGAAACTGAAGACGAAGGAGAATCTAAAGAAAGTCAAGCATCCCCGGCCGAACTGACAATCGATGTCCCAATCGACAATGACGATGATTCGAAATTGATAAAGATTGGGTCTCAGCTAAGCCAGCAAACTCAAGAGGAATTGGTTGAATTTCTACGGGCGAATCTTGACGTATTCGCCTGGACGCATTCTGATATGTGTGGGATCTCGCCGGACATTGCGAGCCACACTCTTAATATTGACCCGCGGCATGTCCCGGTCAAGCAGAAAAGGCGTGGTATAGATCCAGAGAGATCTGCCGCCCTTAAAGAAGAAGTAGAAAAGCTCAAAGCGAACGGGTTCATTCGAGATGCATTATATCCAGAATGGGTGTCAAATCCCGTGCTCGTCCGAAAGTCAAACGGAAAATGGAGAACATGTGTTGACTATTCCGATCTGAATAAAGCTTGTCCCAAAGACAGTTTCCTGCTTCCCAGAATTGATCAGCTAGTAGATTCGACAGCTGGGCATGAGCTCTTATCCTTCATGGACGCGTATTATGGCTACAATCAGATACCGATGCATTTACCCGATCAAGATTATACCAGCTTCGTAACCAATCTAGGACTTTATTGTTACAAAGTTATGCCATTCGGACTCAAGAATGCCGGGGCTACTTATCAACGATTGGTCAATCGGATGTTTGCCAATCAAATTGGGAAAACAATGGAAGTATATGTAGACGACATGCTTGTGAAGTCATGATTTTCCACTGACCATATTAAAGACTTGGAAACTATGTTCAACATACTTCGAGAATACATAATGAAGCTCAATCCACTGAAATGTCATTTTGGAGTTGCATCCGGAAAATTCCTTGGGTTTATCGTCAATGCCCGGGGAATCGAAGCTAATCCTGAAAAGATTTGGGCAATCAGAAATCTGGAGACTCCGAAAACTATAAAGCAAGTCCAGAGTCTCAATGGGAAAGTAGCAGCATTTAGCAGGTTCATTTCAAAGTCCACTAACAAATGCATTCCCTTCTTCGATCTGATCCGAAAAGGAAAATGAAACTTTGAATGGACCATTGAGTGTGAAGGCGCATTCCAAGCACTAATTCAGCATTTATCCACACCACCTATCCTGTCCAAGCCTATTGATCATGAGAAGTTGTACGTATACTTGGCGATATCAGAAAACGCTATCAGCGCTGCCTTAATTCGAGAAGAAGACAAGATATAGAAGCCAGTATACTACGTTAGCAAACGATTGACTCGAGCTGAAAGGAATTATCCGAAACTAGAGAAGTTGGCTTATTACCTTGTTATTGCATCAAGGAAGCTCCGACCATATTTCCAGGCACATACTATCATTGTGTACACCGACCAGCCGTTGCGATAGGCCCTTGCGCGGCTTGAGATGTCTGGTAGGTTACTCAAGTGGAACATCGAGCTGAGTCGGTTTGATATTACTTATACTCCAAGGCGAGCCATTCAAGGACAAGTCCTAGCCGATTTCATAGCTCAATTTACCGTTCCAGAGGACTTGCCCGAAACCAGTGAATCTCCCGAATACGTCTGGAAGCTGTATACTGACGGTGCATCAAACGACCGGTGTTCGGGCACTGGTGTTGTACTTGAAACTCCCGAAGGCCGATCTATATGTTATGCTTTGAAGTTCGATTTTCATGCAACCAATAATGAAGCTGAGTATGAAGTCCTCTTAGCTGGACTAATGCTTGCCAGAGATTTGAGAATTATCGCTGTGGAAATTTATTGTGATTCACAGTTAGTTGTATGTCAGGTACAGGGAGAGTATCAAGTGAGAGATCGAAGGCTGGCTGCTTACTTAGATCGAGTTTAGGAAGTGCTTAATCAGTTTGATTATTATGCCATTTATTGTATACCTCGAGAACGCAACCATAAAGCTGATTCATTGGCGAAATTAGTCAGCACAGGTGAAGCTCAGCAAATGGGACTCGTTCCCGTAGAGACGTTACCTTCCCCAAGCATTGACCGAGCAGAAATAGACTGGGTGTGCGAAACCGTCCCTGAAAACTATTCATGGATGACTCCACTCAGAAATTACATTGAGCACGGAACCCTGCCGGAGCGCAGGAGTGAAAAGAGACAAGTCCTTCGGAAGGCCTCACGATTCACCATCTAGAATGGAATCATGTACAGAAGAGGGTACTCTGTTCCTCTACTCCGGTGTATCGCTCACGACGATATTGCACGATGAACACGAGGGAGAATGTGGCGATCACACCGGGGGGCAAGCACTTGCTAAGAAAATACTTCGATATGAATATTACTGGCCTACTATGAATCGCGATGCATCAGATTATGCAAAGAAATGTGATAGGTGTCAAAAGCATGCTCGAATTCCTAGAGCCCCTCCTACCGAGATAATGAAAATGGTCAGCCCATGGCCGTTTGCAATGTGGGGCATCGACATCATTGGTACTTTACCTCTGGCAAAAGGTGGTGCGAAATACGCCATCGTCGTAGTTGATTACTTTACAAAGTGGGCTGAAGCTGAGCCTCTTGCTACCATAACGACGAAGAAAGTGATCAACTTTGTAGTCCACAACATTATCTGTCGATTCGGTCATCCATACACCATTATTACTGACAATGGAACCCAGTTCGACAGTGCAGAATTTAAAGATTTTTGCAAGCGGTTTCACATTCAAAAGAAGTTCTCTGCGGTTGCACACCCTCAAGCGAACGGACAGGGCAAAGCGGTCAATAAAGTTATAAAGTCCATTCTGAAAAAACAACTGGAAAAGGTCGGGGGTAAGTGGGTCGATGAAAATCCTATGGCTTTATGGGCCTACCGAACAACCCATAAGACCACGACCGGTCACACTCCATTCTCTCTCTCTTATGGTTCAGAAGCCGTTATTCCAGTTGAGCTAGAAGTACCTTCTCATCGTGTGACATACTATGATCCAAAGACAAATGCTATATTGCTTGCTGAATCTCTCGATCTACTAGATGAGAAGTGTGAAGAGGCTGATTTGAGGGCAGCCGCACATCGAAGTCGAGTCGCCCGATTGTACAACGCCAAGGTCCGCCTGCGAACCTTTGAACTAGGCGATCTCGTCCTGAAAAGAATTTAACCGGTTCCTTCACATATGAAGCCGACATGGGAAGGACTGTATGTTATTGAACAAAGGCTCCGAGATGGCACATTCAAACTATCGACCGTTAACGGCCTTACTCTGCCAAGAGCATGGAATAGCGAGAGTCTTCGTCGCTATTACACATGACATGCTATGTTTATTCATTTAGTTTATTTTCCATTTTGCAATTTGTTTCTGCATTTCGAAATTAGAATTTGTAATAAGGCAACTGAATTTGCCATATTTTCTTATTTCAGCAATAAAATGCAATCTCTTCGAGCAAGAGCTGTGATTTACTTGAAATGCTTCATATGATCATCACTATGCACGAAGAGCTAAGTTTCACCATACGGTGGGATTTATTCAAATAGGGAGTGACTGTGATGCAACCGGTCACTCGCTAAGTGAAACCCGAGCTCGGGGACAAGCCATCACATCAAAGTCAAAAACGGATTGATACACGACAATCCCTCACTTAACTCTCGGTTCCCAGAGCTCGAACTAGAGTATTAAAATACGTCTACGAAGAGGGTGGATCCGTCCGCCTAACGACTTCGTCCGCATTTGAACCAAGTTTGAGGAGGGTGGACCCGTCCATCTAACGACCTCACTTGTTAACTCAGGGTGGATGTGATCCGACCATCCATGATCTTGATACACCTTTCGTTCCCAGAGTGCGAGCGAAATCCAAAAATATACAGCAGATGTGACTGACCATCTGCTTACCAACCCCGAACTCCCAGAGTGCGAGTCAGAGTACAAACAACAACTCCGAACTCCCAGAGTGCAAGTCGGAGTATAAACATCAACTCCGGATTCCCAGAGTGCGAAGCGGAGTATAAACAACAACTCCGAACTCCCAGAGTGCGAGTCGGAGTATAAACATCAACTCCGGATTCCCAGAGTGCGAAACGGAGTATAAACATCAACTCCGGATTCCCAGAGTGCGAAACGGAGTATAAACATCAACTTCAAGTTCCCATAGCGTGAATTGAAGTATAAATATCAACTCCGAACTCCCGGAGTGCGAGTCGGAGTACAAATGTCGATTTCGAGTCCACAGAGCACGGACGTATGATTTAAACTTAAGTTGGTGTGACCAACCGCCAATAAACAAATGAGAATCCTCGGAGTGCGGATATGATCGTCGACAATCGGACAAGCGTGAATAAACCGCTCAATCTCCGCTTGTCTCAAACATCCATTCAGTGGCACTAGACTCAACATGTTATAAGTGAGAAGCAACCGCTGACTGATGTTCTACAACTCATCCCCGAGACTGGGGGGCAGGACTTAAGCACGACCATTGACTGAAGCGGTGCGATGTCAAAATTCAACTCGCTTCCCAGTCGCGAACCATGTCCGCAGTTTCCAGACTTGGTGCAAAAAGACAAACTTGACTCGAAAGCTGAAACTTTACAAGTACATTTCAAACATTGAAACACTTAAACAAATACACAAGAAGCTAAAAAAGAAAAGTTTCATTTCTACTATTTATGAAAGAAATTCATGTACAAGTTTGTTCCCAAAAAATTCCTACTAGTAGGGGCCGAACCCGCATCTATACACGGCCAGCAAAATGAAAATCAAAATAAACCGAAGAAGCGTGTTTAATCTTTCTTCTTCCTCGGCTTCCTTCTCGGTGTAGACCCGTTGGAGCCGCCACTACCCTTCCTCTTTGAGCCTTTGCTTTTTAGTGGTCAGTCTCCAGGCGTGGGCATGATCTAAACATCCTCCTTCAAGCTCATATGAATAGGAATGCTACGTATGGGCGGAGTCGGAGGAACATGATCAAGTGCAGAAGGTGGAATGGGCACGCCGGTGATGAAAACTGTACCACCAGGAGATATCATTCTGAGCGGAGCTGGACCGGGTGCCGCCATCCCACCTCCAAAACTGCCACCATGAGCCGCTGCTTCCATTTCAGCGTCGATTTGTGCGAACATCTCTTCTTCAGTAACCGCTCGAGCCTCACTGGGGGCATCAGTAGTTGGCATTGAAGAACTTGTAGTAGGAGCGCCTCCACCCATAACAAATGGCAAGTCGGTAAGAGGATCGCCATGATGGCGAAAGAGTTCTTCCATCAGCTGCTCATCAAACACAAGCGTGCTTCCCTGCGTATCGTCAAGTGGGGGCAGTTGTAGTTACAGTGATCGCTTCGGTAACAATAGCCTCCTGCGTCTGATATGATTCTCGAGTAACAGGAGGCCCGACAGGTGCAGCATCGATCACTGGACAAAAAATAAGAGAACTGTTAGAACTTAACTCGAGTGAAGATTTCGACTTAAGACAGATATGTGGAATGTTCAGAATACCTTCCTCAGTTTGACTTGTAGGCGGTAGAACGGCTTCAGTAACTTGCACTGTAGCCGGAGACATCTGCGGCTGATCCGGATTGTAGGCATGAACAGCTTGGGGATCGACCGCAGACGAGGATTCGGGCTGGGTTGACGTTGGAACTTCAAGACTCGCCTCATGATGGTCAACCCCTGAACCCTATCCTACTTCGAAGTGCTGGACGCCGAGTCTTTCCTTTTCATGCAGAATCATTGACTCGTGAAGAATCTTCCTTTCATCTTCATTCAGAATGCGATTCTCGAGTTCAAACTCATCCACAGACTCACCCAGATGCGCCTCCTTCTCTTCTTCAACCAATCGGCCCCAGGCGTTGTATAGATGCGCCGGATAATCATCGAGCCAGGCTAGACCCCTGTGCCTCAGTACGTTAGCATTGTAAACAATGAGAAGGTCTTCGATATTAGCCTCTAGCCTGGACTCGGCCGACTTCACTTTCTCCTCGACCTCAGTCTCCACCTTGCGGATTTTAGCCACAGCCGCATCCCGTTCACCCCTAAGCAGAACAGCTTGTTCGCACGCCTCCTGGGTTGAGTTGTTTGCATCATCCCTTCCCTTGGCCATGTCGGAAAATTTGGCCTTGAGCTCGTTAAGTTCCTTGACCGCCGCATCCCGTTCGGCGGTAACTGTAGTATTCCGATGGCCTATCTCCTCCACCAAGGCAACATGTGTCTGCCTCAACCTCTCCATTGCCACATTCGCTTCGTCAGCTTTTTTGGTGGCCTCAATTTTAGATTTCCGAGAAGACTCGGCCTTAGCAGTGAGCACTTGAATGATCTGGTCCCTTTGAGCGAGTTCGGTCTCCATTTTCTCAAGCGCTTTGGCTCGCTCAAAGGCCACCTTGGAAGCTTTCTCTACAGCCTTTACCCACTCTCTATACTGGGTGTAGATGTCATGAATGTAATCATGCATCGTGTTTTCCACTCCAGATGGGATTCTCTTTAAGTGAGGTGGAAAGACGTAGCCATCAAAGCATATGTTCGGAAACTCCTTCCTCATCTGAGCAATTTTAATAGCCCCTTCCCCCGTGGGCTCAGTAATGGCCTGCTCTGCAATTATGGGGGGCACGGTTTCAACTCGCTGATGATGAGCTTCAGATCTCGAAGTTTGAGAGGACGGTCTGTGACGAGGAGGCTCTGGCGGGTGTGGAGCAAGAACAGGAGGTGGAGATGGAAGTCTAAGAGGAGGAGAGCGAGATCTAGACCGATGTTTGTATTCTCTGTCCCTGTCACGCCCATACCTATCTTGGTTAGAGTACTCGCGATCCCGGTCTCTATCTGAATCCCTCCTGTGGGAATCATAATAGGTAGAAGACTTTCGGGCCGAGCGAAGATTCCCGAGCATTGATCCTCTTCTGGACATCGTACCTGAAAATGAGAGACGAAGGAAAAGTTAGTGATTTCTTAGGTTGGACGATTTATAGTTATGAATCGTGCAGTACAGTGAAGTGTATGTATGTGCAAACCCCCGACCAACCGGAAATGTCGGCCGCACTCATAGCAAGCGACCCGCTCAGTTCAAGAGCATTATCAAGCTCCTCCATCCCGGTGTCATGTTGAAACGACACATAATCCGGAATCAGAATATCAGCAAGCCCTTCGAAAGGATTCTCTACTTGCGGGGGAGGAGCCTCCGAAATTCTAATCCCCTGAACAGGCAAAGACATAACCACGGATTTTAATCTCATGGATTTAGAACGCTTGTGAGCAACTGCCTTGCCTTTTCTCCTTCCTCCTGAATCCTGGACATCGGAAGAAGGCCCAGCTTGGAGCTCATTATCAGTAGGCGTTCTCTCCGGATCAACTTCTTCAACTATTACGACTCCAGGTGCTTTTCGTTTCACCCGCTTCTTCGAGACTGCTCTAAGTGTCCCTTCCAGCCGTATGCTTTGCTTACGTTCGATCAACCCGACAATTCTCAAGTTTCTGTCGGTCAGAACCAAGTCAATATGCCTCTCTTCGCCCAGAACCGCTTGGAGGATCCGAACTAGCTCTCTAAAATATCCACCATCGGGTCGAGAAATTACGGCTGTAAGAGAAGAGAAGTATGTCAGTTTTGGGGTCGGTTATTATTATCTCGATAATTCAAGAGAAGGATTGCAACGCTTACGTCTATCCAACCATCGCCTAGCAAATCCAGGGGGGCACCGAACGTAGAACCATTCAAATTTAAAGTAACTCAGCCTTCCCCAGGACCCAGTTACTATTTGACAGTTCCTAACCGCTTCCAAGAAGGTGAAAGAAGGGTTGTCTCCACGACTCTTAATGTTAAATAGATATCTAATCTCGATCGGCTTTGGTGGTCGAAAGAGAATCTCCATAAACAGAATGAAGGTGCTATTCAATAAAGTGTATCCGTTGGGGTGTAGCTGGGATGGAGCTATTCCAAGGAATGATAACATCTCCCATATATATTGGTTGAAAGGAGGAAGTGTCCCCGCTGTGCAAGCGTGACGGTTGAAAGCAGTAAACCCCTCCGGGGGAGCGTATGGCCTATCATTCGGCCCTGGCAATAATACGTCGTCAAGCGACAGGCCGTGTCTTGAGCATATCCGTCCCAGCATATCTTCGAAGATGCCTGACGGCACAGAATCTTGTGGACGACAAATGAACCGGGCGCCTGGAAGCTCCTCCGGAGCTGGATTTATAATTTTGGCTTCAATGACCGGTATCTCGATGGTTGAAGGAATTGAACTCGGGAGTTCCTGCTGCTGTGAACTTGAGGGTTCCATGACTAACTAGCTTATGAAAAATCATTGTTAAACAGACAATAACGCTCGTGCATCCCCAGTGTAAAGTGTGTGAGTGTGTTGTGAAGTGCAGCACTGTATATCACTTGAGAAGTTCTACAGAATTGGAGAAAGCATGTAAACGACGAGAATTCAAAATTCAGTCGGAATGACCGTCATCGCTGACCGTCACAACCGTGCCATCCGGATATTAGCAATCAATCCAAGATTAAAGTTTGTTAAAGTTGCAGTTCCATCGACGAGCTTCGAAGGGAAATTAAATATGCAGTCCAACGGTCAAGTCCAATTATGCCAAAATGAAGCTCATCGGAGTTAGATGTTCAAATGAACAAGAGTTTTCGATATCATTGAGGTTAGGCTCATTGTCGATCATCAAAGTTCGAATTCACATCGATCCGTGAAGTTGTTCGTATCCATCAGGGATACAGGTTCAAGTTCGTATCGATCGTTCAGGTTCAAGTTTGTATCGATCGTTCAGAGACAATTTCGTATCGATCCCATGGCACGTAGTTCGTATCTATCAGAAAACATCCACTTCGTATCGATCAATAACGCCTACTTCGAATCGATCAATATCGTTTCGAAACAGCCGATGCTAAGTAACTGCTCCATGATCGATACGAAGCCTAAAGCAAGACAACGATACAAGATTTCCCTTCGAGATCGATACGAGGCAAAACACCTTCTTCCCCAATCGATCGATACGAAATTCGAAATGACCATTTCCTTCGTATCCCTCCTTACTCCTTCTTCCCCAAGCAATTAACGTGCCGTTACTCCTTCTCGATTCAACGTCGACCAAGTCCTGGCATCAACAGTGACGGAATCGGCGACGACATCGAACGAACTGGCACTAAGATTCGAGTCTCATCATTTTCAGAATGGATTCGTTGTTTATTTACCTAAAGTCAGATGTTGTCGCGCTAGATTAAGGAATAAGTTGGATCGATTCGAAGGATCGATGGATTGTTTGGTTCAAAGGCAATGTTTCTTTCTCGAGTTCTTTATCGATACGAAGACAAGGCAGAAGAGTAAAGAGTAAAAAGTGAAAAGTGGCTAAGTCCACAGTATTTATATGGACTCGAGCATGAAGGTAAAAAACGATTCGCATCCCAGTAGATTCGACCGGTTGCAAAACATCACCACGGGATCGATTCGAACAAGCCATTCGAATCCATCAACACGAGCCTTTATCGAAGCGAAGTTGCCAACGAAGGCTTTTCTGAGTCACCCAAATCTATCGATACGAAACCACTGTTTGTATAGATCATCTTCGACTCCATCTCCAGTGCAGTGATATGAACTGTACAGTTCGAATCCATCAAATCGCAGCTCCTAGAAGCCAATACCCATCGATACGAATTGTCTATTCGTTTGCAATGACACCAGATCCATCGATTCGAAATACACAACAGGGGCTGTTCTGAAGGCATTGAACTCCATCGATACGAACGAACGCTTCGTATCCATCGAACCCCACATCCATCGATTCGAAATGCTCATTTCGTATCCATCAAAATGACGTATACCGATGCAAAAACAATGTTTTAACCTTCTACACCGATTCAGGAGAGGATCGATACGAAGGAACATTCAAAAACGACCATCGAGCGTTGTTACAATTCGAATCTCACATCGGTTCAGGAGAGGATCGATACGGAATTCGATACGGGATAAATTGACAACGACTCGTGAACGTAAAAATGTTAACGAGAGTCAGATTAACATATATGCATATATGTCAGACTAATCTTCAATATTCTAGATTTACAGGAATTGGAAACTCATTTGATAACGATTACAACAACAAATGGCTAATCACTAGCATACATCAATCAGTTGCAACAATACAGGGTACAACAGTTGACAGTCAACAGTTTACATTATCGAGAAAATCAGTCAAAGATTACATCTTTTATCGAAAAGACGATAACTATTCAGAATGAAGATTACAGCATTTCAAAGCACATCATGTTTCCACAAGACGTACTTTAGGGGGCAAATGTTATCCCGCCTTTTGGCAAGGCCGTGACACCAAGAACTTGACTAGAAACCAATGACTGTTCTTCTTAGAGATCGGTTATACGCAGGTTCACCATGGATATCGGTGAATTTTGTTCGAGTCCGGATCGAGCTACAATCGACAAGACACGACGAGGGAAGCCATAAAAGTCAACGTTCCAAATTTCAAGTCAATCCGAGTTTGTATGCTCAAGCTACGATCGATGCAAGATTGGATGAAAACCAGCCACTATTCGAATCGATCGAGTTCGAATCCATTAGGAAAGCTTACTTCCACTCGATCGGCTCCGCATTGATCACTAGGGCCTACTTCGACTCGATCAGCTCCGCATCGATCATCAGGGCCTACTTCGACTCGATCAGCTCTGCATTCATCACCAGAGTCTACTTCGCATCCATCGCCTGAAGATCTTTGTTCGAATCCATCAAACTTCTATAGTTCGTATCCATCAGTTGACCCTACTTCGTATCCATCGCAGAGTCCCTGTTCGTATCGATCATATAATGGTTATTCACATCGATCATCAAGCCACACCACTTTTATCGATACAAACAGAACGTGACTATCGATACGAACTGAGAAGCCATCATCGATGCGAACTGTGCATCTTTTATCGATACGAACAAGGAAACCTCCATCGATTCAAACTACACCACCATCATCGACACGAACAGAGCAAGACTATCGATACGAACAACGTAGTTCCGATCGATACGAATAACGCAGTTTCGATCGATACGAATAGCGTTTTCCAATCGATACGAACCAAACAGCCTGTCGAAAGTCTCCATTTCATATCGATCATAACTCGAGATCCACAAGTCCAAATGCTATGAAATTTTCACAGGAGCTTACGTGCATGCTGAAGAATGTCCACGCCAAATTTTGACTCCATCGGACACAATCTTGATCGATACGAAATCCATTCGTATCGATCACGGATTGGACCGAAACTTCACGGGCTTGGTCGCGCGGGCCTACTCACGTGCCAAAAGGAGCCTCCCGAGATCTGAGCGAAATATCAACCTCCTACACCTATAAATAGAGCCCCAGGGCATACAAAAAAGGGATCTTCTTCTTCTTTGAATTTTCCAACGCCCAGACTCTACCGGATCTAGTTCTAAACTCCATTACTGCTGCTAATAACGAATTTCACTACTGTAAATCATTATTATCTGCTGTAACCCGCTGAAATCAATTGTAATCATCGAAGAAACATCAATAAAGCAATCAACTTCATAGTGGACGTAGGCAACACGCCGAACCACTCTAAATTCTTGTGTTTCTGTGCATTCTTATTACTTTCATTATCTGTTTTTGGAGTTTTTGTTAGATAATCCTCTTTTTCCATTTAATTTCTTCATTTTATCTCTTCAAAAACTTCCAAAGAGTGTTGTGCCCAATTTTGGTACAAAGAATAACATTATGTTAATTTAATTATACTTTAATTTATCATTTTATGAACTATAAAGAAACGAATATAGAATTATGTTAATTTAATGCTAATTTAATTTAACATCTTTACTATATTATTGATTGCTTATTTTACTTCAGAGCGACGATGATGCTTCCAGTTCTGGTGATGTGGCGTGCCACGGTGGTGCGACGGCGGCATATGGTCGTGTTCATGACTTAGGTTTTAGGTTAGGCACCTTAATGTGCTTAAACCATGATGAGGTCGGTGGAGTTTTAGATGACGAGGTGGATGATATGCGGGCAACGTGACAGTGTGTCCTTGAGATGGTGCAGTAGGGGCTAGCTACATTGATGTGGTGGTGTGTTGTTTTGAGGCGGTAATGATAAGCTAGGAGGGAATTTGGATTCAAGGATGAAGTTTTTCCTTCTTTACAAAATTTTAAACTCGTGGCCTAGATCTAAAAAAATTGGTTATGTTTATCCTTTTCCCTAATTCCCTCTTTTTTACAAAGTATTCTAAATCAACAGTGAGGTCACAAAATACTTTTTAACATTACTTTATTTAAGAGATGTTCCCAAAATAAAAACAATTTTAGCTAATATTTTCCCATTAAATATTTGTACCGAAATAAAAAAAATCTTAAACAAAAGCATCCTTTCATAAAAACATTCCCAAATAGAATATTTATCAATAAACTTTTTTTCCTTAGATAAAACTTCTACACTTTTAACAAAGTGTTTCTAAATCATAACGCTATATATATATATATATTGAAAGTTATGTTTTAAAAATAATCAAAGTTTCTCACACAAAAATATTTCTTCAAAGATTGAATTCAACTTCCAATATCTAGTTAAACACCTTTTTACTAAAACTAATTTCAAATAAAATATTTTTACTATGTTCAATTTTCCTTTCGAATGTATCTTCATAAAAATATTTTATAC
Source organism: Allium fistulosum (assembly GCA_030737815.1). NCBI lineage: Eukaryota > Viridiplantae > Streptophyta > Magnoliopsida > Asparagales > Amaryllidaceae > Allium > Allium fistulosum. The sequence goes on from CM060904.1 coordinate 1,259,105,171, forward strand.
TCCGAATTAAATATTTTATACCCATCAAAATTTCAAAAAATCACTTTATGTCAAAAAATAAAAAAATTCCCTTTTTATAAAATATCTATGAAACCCGAAATGTATATTTATAAATTTTTCAAACAAATATCATTCACTTAAAAATAAAACATAATTCCATCTTATTAAGTTTAGGTTTTAATTAATTTAACATTGGGTGTGTGACACTTGGGTTATAACCAACACTTAACCCCTCTTATAAGTGTTCAACCCGCCACACGCCTACTTTATTTATCTTCCATCATCATAAATAAGCATTATTTTTGGATGAGGTAATATATTTTTGACACCTAAAAGTTGTCGGGAACGTTGTGCACACATGGTGCAACATGCACACATTTATACATGTTAGGATTAGTATTAATTAAGCATACATAGGTATATTAACTTATATATATTTATACTTAAGCATGGATGTGACAAATTACGTTATAAAAAGCATATATATATATATATATATATATATAAACACCCTTATATGTATACAAATCACCTCCATATCCTTAGTATACACACATGGAACCTGTAGCATGATTCAAGTCATGAAAAGGGGGGAATTATGTGTACAAGTGATGAGAGGGAGGTATGAAGTACATACATGTGTATATATTTAATTATAAGCACTCTATATTTTAAAAATGTATCCCTAAGCCTATAAATACTCCTTCCATTTCATAATTTTCATTTTATAGTCCTCTTCTCCACTTTCATATTCCTAAAAGCTTGAAAATATATATCCATGGCTTCTCTTTATATATTTTTAACGTAAGAAAAATCACTTTTTTTACTCAAAATCTCCTCTTTAGTCCACTAAACAACTTTTACATATACTACAACCTCTTCTCTTTCAAGTTACAAGCCCATCCACCCTAAACATCCATGGCCAAGCCCAAATTGTCCAAGGCTGAGCCCATTTCCGGTGTGTACATATCCAACGACTTTATTTTTGCAAAGTACTAGCTTGTATTCAAGTTCGGTAGAAGTTCGCCTGATTTAGTGAAAGTTTGGGGAGTAAAGTTCGTGTTTTAAAACTCAAGTTACTAACTTTTTGGAGTTGTAAAATTTATGAGTTAAAATGTTGTTTAAGTATGTGGTAATGTTATATGTTGTTGTGTATGCATGCATATATGTTGATTTGGTATTGGTTGCTTATGCCGAAGTTTGAGTAGGCGATTAAGATCATATCTTGAATATTGAAAAAGTTAGTTAATATTATGAAGTAATATTCGTTCTTATGATTGTGCTATAACGTTATAATGTGATAATATATTGGAATGTTGTATTTTTTGTTTGTGGGCTCATGACACAAAGGTAACGATTTGCTAACCAAAAGCGGCGTAGAAATCCGCTTTTTTTTCCAAAATTTGATTTTTGTTTCAAAGTGAAAAGTTTTCAAATTTAAAACTTTGTTTTGGTTTTTAAAAGTTTATTTTCATGTTTCAAAGAGGATAAGAGTTCAAAAGGGGAAGTTTTAAAAGTAAGAAAGGAAGTTATATGCATAGTTCGGAAAATCAAACTATTTTTCTAATCTAAACTTGTTTTAACTTAAAATATTTGTAGAAAATGTTTTCTAACTTGTAACGATCTGGATTTTCGCGTTCGAAAATCGACATCCATACTTTACATCGTACTCGAATGCCGTAGATTCGACAGTTCAAATCCGAGTCGCCGGAGCTTATAACACAATTAAGTAAATAACACAGCGGAAGAAAAAGAATAATACATTGATATACAATATCTGATACAATAGAGTGATACAATGAATATCAATATACATCAGAGATATGATACAAGAAATAGCAGCGGAAAAGAAAATAGATAACACCAGCAGTGGATAATCTCCATCTCCAAAACGCTAATCCAGAAATAGCTTGAACTCCCAATAACGATGCACAAAGATAAGCAAGTGCAGTCCATATCCAAAGACTGAACTAGCTCCAGAAAATCTACTAAATCTGAATATATAAAAAACCCAACTCTAGACTGCCCGTGTAGAAAAATTTTGATCATCCAGAGTTTAGGAAAGAAACAATAAACTCCGGATCAGTCATGGGACTAGTGTGAGCAACAAAAACAGTTTATCTTTAAAACAAATAGCAGAGAATTTTAAAGTCAATTCGCAATGCTTTTGGAAAATGAAACTACCATAAGGCCTCCCGCCACACACATAATGCAAACGCAGAATTAGAGAAGATTTCTCCTTATGACAGTCAAAGATGCTTACTACGCAAAAATCAAATCATTGGATATAATTATTAGTGCATAGTGGAAAACATTTCGAAAGTATAATATAAATCTTAGCCAGCATAGGTACCATTATAGTATGCCTACTATAGCTACCATATTAGATGGCAGGTTCTACAACTAAAACCGTACAAGGTTCGTATTGTTTTGTTTGGATTTCCAACAAATGGTCGGGCAAAGGAACTTCCCAAATAAAATAGAACGCCTCTGGAGCAACGTTCCCGGATCCTAACCGGATCTCTGCTACACAAGGCCGGGTTACCTCTAGCTGGGTAACTACTGACACGAATATGTCTTTCCCCGGTCGTTTGCGACCTTTTTCCCGAGGATCCTCGATTCCAACAACCACAAGTAATAAATTTGCAGCAACCACAAAGTAAGTATCTGGGCTCCATACCATGATACCACTCATAATCCAGAAGGAAATGACATACACTAAGGGGGCGCTATCCCCTAATAACCTTGCTGCCACGATTCCTGTTTCGACCATACCGGGTCATGAGGTTCGACGAAGTCTCATCCACAAAGCTACGCTTTGGCACAAAGCCATGCTTTGGGTCAACAGATGATCAAAGTAATGATCACAAAGATAAATGATCAAACAAATGATCATATCACAAATGATCAAACAATGATCATCACACAACAACACTCAGCATGTCACATTACCAAATTGGGAATATATCGCTGATAACCTTCAACTACATAACCTCTGAGCTCGTACGTCTCAGAGAAGGGTGTTAAGCTAAGAGAATAAATTCTCCGCCACCAAACAGAAATGTATTTGAAAGGAATCGGCTTTATATCTCAAAGTGTAATGTCAGACATGTAACCATACAAGTCTGTTCCGGGTTCGAACAGAACCGAAGGCACTTCCGAAGAAGCCCTTGCAAATCCGGATAATTTTCTAATCACGTCCGGACTTCCCGTCACAAAAAGAGTGATATAAATCTCTATACCGGAGCAACTCGATGTAGAGACATTCGACAGGTTGTCCTTTAATTTTCGAAAATATCCGGTCTTCACCACCGGTCTTCAAATGCCATCCATATACGACGTATCACTAATTCAGAATGGGTTATATGACACAAAGGTCTTTTCCCGGCTAACCCGAATAGTGAGCGCAATATTTAAAAATATATGGATATTGGGATTTCAATTAAGTCATAATTTATTATCCAAACTTCTCTTTCAAATGGTTTAACAAATTACCATTTTAATCTTTTTTAAACAAAAAGATTCATTTAAACAACCTTCAATGGTTTAAACAATTTCCACATTTTAATCTTTTAAATAAAAGATTTAATTCATAAAGTTCACCCAGTTTCACAAAGATTCATTCACAGATTTTCCAAATCAATTTCCATTTTAATTTGATTAACTCGTTAAATCTTTAAATCAAAGATTTAACTCATAGCTTTCAAAACAATTTCATTTCGAATGGTTTAAACAAATCATCATTTTAAATCTGTTAAAAATAAACAGATTCAATTCATAGCTTTCAATAAGATTCATTCATAACTTGGAAAACCATTTTTCAATTCAATCTTGAAATTCCTTTAATTAAACTGGAATTTCATTTCTTATCTGAAAGCTTTTATCATTTGAAAACAAACAGTTTTCATTTCGGAAAATCTAATTCATTTATACGAGTTAAAGTCTTGGGTTAAATCCAAATTCTCAAAATTATACTTTTAAAATGGTTTAAATTCATACAAACACATTTATATCATCTTTAATCCCTAATTTCAAATCATAGGATTCAATTTCAAACTTAAATTCAAATTTAAATCAAATTATTTAAATTTTCAAAACTCGATTAAGTTATTCAAAATAACTTTTATCTTTGAAATTCCATTTCAAAAGCTTTTCACTTTAAACCCAAATTTCCAATTTCAAAATCAATTGAAATTAAAATTTCAATTTCAAAAACATCAAATTTAAATTATCTGTGACTTAACCGATTTCCACGTGAAATCCATATTTGTGTGTGTAAAAGTGTAGTCCAGGGGTTTTACTCAGTAGTGCAACATCATACAATCATCACATATCAGAATACAGAAATATAGTTGATAAGCGGTATTAACTATCACGCTTATCGTTCATTCACAGATCACAGATATATATCACAAATAAGTAAATTACAGATCACAACATAAATCAAGATGTATCACAAAGCATCATATATCAGGGATATCAAACAATCAAGTCATCCAATAGAATCCAAATATCCATAGGTAAGGTCAGTTAATTGTCTGATTAATTCAAATCAGATTAATTTCTTATGAATAACTAATCCTAATTAATTAACATCGATAATTTTACAAATCATTTTGATTAATTATTCTTTAAACATTTATTAATTAATCATTAATGATAAATTAATTAACCTTTAATTATTATTCATCAACCTTTAATTATTAAATAATTAACCTTTAATTATTTAATTCACCATTTGATAAATTATTTTTAATTAATAATTTAACCCTTAATTGATTAATTACCATTTACTTTAATAAAATTTCAATAAGTGATCATCCCTAACCACTTGATCAATTTTAACCATTAATTACTATAAATTAATCACCTCAAGTAATCTTTAATTTATCCCATAATTGATCACTTAATTGATCACATTAATTAAGTCTTTAAGTAATCAAGTATTAATCCCTTGACAATTAATCTTAATTATCCATTCTTTAATACATCAAGTAATTTCATTTAATTGTATTTGAAAACAATCAAAATTTAATAGGAAAATTAACTTAAAACAAAATTTAGATTAAATAAATTTTAAAACTCCTTAACAAATGTTAAGAAACAATTTGATATTTATAAAGTAATGTTATAAAAGAAAGTTTAACTAATTTGTTTTTAAATTTCAGAAATTTTATTTTTTAAAAACTTTTATAAAACTGAATTTAAATCTACTTCGGGCCGAACCCGAATGCCACTCGGGTTTAAACCCGAGTCCTCCCCTACTACCCATTTCTTTCCAAAACTTAAGTTTAATTTTACAGTTTTAAAAACTGAAGCTTATCACCTTCAAAATAATCGAGTATGAACTCGAGTTAAACCCCAAAAACCCCGACCCTAACTTTGAGTCGACCCCGCCAGATTCTCGAGCAACACACGAGACTTCGTCTTCCCCAAACTTTCACGCAAACCAGATACACGCATGTTCACGTGCACGTGCACCACCGCTTGGATCACCTCCGATCATCACCACGTCAACGAGCAAGTCGACAACCCCCCACGTATCAACTCTACATCGCCAAAATCCCCATCACTCACGCGAAATCGAATTCGAGTATAAACTCGAAACCTGGAACACAGACTCACGACCAACCACCAAACCTATCATCGCTTCGCATCCACTCCTCCGACCATCGGAGCACCAGCACCATCGGCTACCACTTCGTACATGACCAAGCTACTATCTTCCAGAGTTCTAGCGAACTCGATCACTCCTAGGCCTCGCGACAATCAAACATTCCAGCACTGCCCAAAACTAGGTTTAGGAAATCAAAATGGCAACCACGGCCACCACCATACTCAGACCATCCACCGATCATTTTTGCCACACTTCCCAGTCATCCATCCACCGCCAGACAAAATTCCATCCTCTCTAATTACTGAGATCACCAGAGATTCACAAAAACCCCAAAACGAAGCAACCCCGAAATGCTCTTACAAACCATAACTAAAAAATTGTAATTTTAGTTTTAAAAATCAAGTTTTTGTTTAGGGTTTTAGTTTATATGCCTGAACTAAGTAATTATGAAGTTTGAGTTTTACCAAAACTTAAGCTTGTACTGTTCTTTTTATCCTTCCAGAGCAGATTTAAATTTGTTTAGCTTAAATATAATTTTAACACCTCCTTTGAAATCAAACAATCAGGTCTTATTTTGATCCTGAGTCCTAACAATAAGTGTATCAAGAAGTAATGATTTCCAAACTAAAACTGGGTTTGAAATTTAAAACAGAGATGTTCTACAAGCATTTCAAAATCACACATACATCCCACAATACACAAAAACTTTCCACATATATACCAATACAAAATAACTGTAGGCATCACTCAAGCAACCAGATTATCTTTAAGTTTCTAAAAGTGTTACTCACCTTAATCATGTTTTAGAAATGACAGAGCTTCTTTTGAAACAGTCTTTGAAAATGCAAGTTGAAGCCTTCTCTTTGATTCTCTGGTTTGATTTGTATTATTGTCTTTATTGAAGTATTGTTTAAATTATATATGATACTGCTTTAGGTCTACTTTGAATAAATGGAAGAAACTGAGAGGAAGGCTGGATATATACGAAAAAGTTTACAGTAAAATATTGTTTGGATAATAGGTATGGTTGAAGATACTTGCATTTAATGCTTAAGTCCTTTGATCTTTTGCCATACTTTATGCAGGCCAATGTATATGTATTACTTCGGCTGAGATGATCTTCAAAACAAATTGAATTGACTTGTTTACTGCTAGGTATGGAAGCATTAAATGCTAATGTACTTAATGTCTACAACCTTACCTTATTTTTATGTATAGATATTTTTGCTTTTGCATTCTTTTCTTGCCTGCATCTTATTTTTACTCGGCTGCATTCCTATTCTTTCTTTTTTTTATTTGCTTTTTTACTTGTTTCTTATTTATATTTATTTGTATTTCTTACTTCTTGTCTGGTTACATACTTTTGCTTTACTTTATCTTTGTCTTGCTTATATACTTGTACTTTGTTAGCTTGTTTCCTTTTCCAGGTTGATGCATTTTATCATCTTCTTGTTTTATGCTTTGTAAATATATTTATTTTTATTATTTTTCTTTAAGTGTGCATACATATATTTGAATATATTTTAAAATTTATTTTGTTTGTAGATATTTTGTTTACTTATTTTATTATTTACTTTGCAAGTGCTTTGCAATAGAAATGACATCCTATTGTTTGAATCTTAACTAATTTGTTTAATGTGTTTTATTCTATGTTTTATTTCTTTTGTTTCTTGTATTGTATTAATTTGTTAAATTTGTTAAATATAAATAAATTTCTATTTTATATTACTATAGATTATTTGAGATATTTTTATTTTTATTTAAAGACTTCATTTTTTTTGAATTTTTCACAATTTTAAATCAAAAATTAATTTAATTGTCAATTTAAAATTAGTTAAAATCCGGGATCGTTACATAACTTTAGTTTAGTAACTAGAGAACAATAATTTAATTATTTGTTTAATGGTTAATTAATTAATTAATTAATGTAATTAGTACATAATCATTTGTTAATATTGGTATTTATACTTAAAATGTTAATCAATTAAGTTAATAATGATTTGTTAATTAATTAAAGTTAATTATTATTTAATCATTAATTAAGGATTAAGTAATTATTAATTAAATATTTATTTAAGGTAATTATTAATTAATTATTATTTTAAAAAAGGGTTTCATTTAATTAATCTTTGATTAAAGTTAATTATGTTTTAATAAGGTTTAATTAAGGTTTAATTAATTACTGTTTAATAAGTATTTGATTCTCATTTATAGGGGTTTTAATTTATATTAAAATCGCTTTGAGATATCTTAAGTAATCAGTTTTGTTTTAAAATGTTTTCTTTCAAATTTGTTTTAAATCAAGGGATTTCTATGTCACTTACCCTTAAGTAACCCTATATGATGAGTAAAAGTAAATGAAATAAATTAGTAGAAGAAAACACCATCCTTCTATTACAGTTAACTTGGACATTTACATAAGTTGATTGATTGTTATGTGTCGATCCCTTATATACCTATTGATATCTGATGCTATGTTAAAATAGATAAGTGAAATCAAATTAAAAGCACCATTGTGTTTGCTAAGCCTCCGTTGATTTTGTAAAGATAAATATGTCATTTTCTTTTTGAAATGGTTTCAAGTTATTGCATTTTGAACAAGATATTTAAAGGAGTTTGGGAATTTATAAAGTGCTTTGAGTAAATGGATTTGACTTTTTAAGCAAAGAAGATTTCATAAATAAGGGAGATTTATAAAATAGATATGCTTATTAAAGGAAGCTAATTTGATTTAAAGTTATTTAAGAAGTTGTTTAAATAGGAAGGGTTTATAAAGAAGTTTATAAATGATATTGGGGCATTTATAAAAAAAGTTTCAGAAAATGATTTGGATATTCATAAGGAGGTTTATAAAAAGGTTTGGATATTTATTATAAATTTATATAAAATTTTTGGATATTTATAAAAGCAATTTATATAAATGATTTTGAATATTTAAAAAAGGGTTTTATAAATGAATTTGGAAGTATGGAAAGTATTTTGAAATGGATTTGGATTTCAAGTAAAAGAGGTTTCATGAATGAAATAGATTTGATTATAAAGGATTTGTCGAAAGAAATATTTTTTTTTTGGAGATTTGGGTTTCTCTAAACTAGTCTTTTTAAAAATGGTGTTATGGAACATCTGTTCCACACTTAACACCGAGGGAATAATGTTTAGGATTGTCCTTACCTCCAATTTAAACAACATTTGTTTAATCCTTTTTAACATGATTTGGAAGTAAGAAGTTACTCGCAAATGTTTTGTGAATATACTTATGTCAGGGAGATACGTATATGAATGTTATAGACAAATATTTTTTGAAAAAGATTTATTACATAAAGATTCCTTTTGAGGCTTAGTGGTTGCTATGGATAAATAAATCCCAAACAGAATTGGTTGTTGTTTGTTTATTGGACAGTTAAATAACCGACTATCAAATATGGACCAAAACGTAACTTTAGAAATATCTAGGAGAAACACATGAGTTATATGGCACAGTCATCTCCGATATTATTGTACTGTGCGTATAAATCTCATTCTTCTAGGAAAATGATAAGGAAATACGTCCACTAATGATTAGGAGGTGATATCCGCTTTTATCTTTGACTATTGATTTCCTAAAGAACTGGGGTTGAGTTTACCGAAAACTATCGAATGTGGTTTCGAAGAGACCAGGATCGGGTATATTATCCAAAATCCACTTCGATCCAACTCAAGCATTTCGAAGAGAAGACATCTTGGAAATGATGGAATTGCAGATGGAGCTCTCAAGCGTTTCTTTCAGTTCCAGAACGAACTCATATGGATAAATGTTGGCATTGCATTGTTGCCTGAAGGATAGTGTTAGCATTCCAAGTGGGAAGTACTATATAAAAGGTAAAACGTAGCCTCAAGCCTCATCAACCGGGAATGACTAAAACATGGTAGACGTAGTAGGGCTAAGTGGGTCGCTACCATTAGGGTACGATCATCCCTATCTAGAGTCGATATTATCTCTTGTTTGTATGCTTCGGCGCCCATTAACCAAGGGGTGATCATATTCGGTACTACTAGTCAAGTGGTAGGCTGGTTTTGTGTTGGCAAGGGATCCCTGTGAGTTCCTCGGTGTTATTTTATCTAGAGATGCACCATGACTTGCGGTACCCTAGTAGCTTGGAATCCATTCTCCACTACGAGCCTTTATGGTTTTAGTTGTATACCCATTATGATGGAATTTAACTAATGTAACAATTTCGGCCATGTTAATTATTTACTTTAATCCCTAGACATTATTATAATATCAACGCATTTTCTATAGAAAATGTTTTGGTTATTGTAAGGTAAAAATTCATCCATGTTTATGTGCGACATGGTCTTACGAGATGCCTTTGATTTAAAGGTTTTTTTATAAAGTTAAAGATTTATGCTTTATTCACACTAGACCCATGTCTGATCCGAAGTTTATTTTTCCTTTTTCTAAACTCTTGAGTGCTCAAATTTGATTGGGCAGCCAAGTAGTTCGAGTTTTTTTCATAGATTCAGCTTGGAGGAGCTTAGAGCAGGTGGCTTCATCGATAGCTAGTTGTTTTTCTTATTTCCACTGTATTATATGTATGTGTACCAGTTAGGTAGGGACATACTGTTATAACTGTCATAGGGTAGAATTTGTGTTAGTATGACTTTGATGTAACATTTTTGAAATGACTCTGTAATATATTATGTTGAGCAATATATATTGCTCCGTTGCGTTGTGAGATTCTATGTTGTTTAGTTTTTTCTCTTCCATCTTTTCTTTCTTTCATACCTAATGGCCCGTCCTTCGAATGACTAAATGATCGAAAAATGGATACTGAGGATGTATTAAGTGTCATCTTTGGTAGTAAGAAAGGCGGATCATTACAAACCCGCGTAGTTCATTCGTACTCTTCTCTTACATCCAATTATTTGTTAGTATATAAAACCACATCATCCATGCAACCATTACAATAATGCAAATAGCACAAGCAAAAAACGGTATTCCTACTTATCTACCACAACAAATCATCATATAAGGTGACAACAATAATAGCATACTTAGTCATTAAACATCAACCACACACTATGGTAACCCCAAACATTAAATAAGGAAATAACAACATCATCAATATACTTACATACATTATTAGTCATCGATTATAACAATACACCATCAATGTAAATATAAATCATTCAGTGTATACTGATCGCTCCATAATAGTAACACAACATCAATATCATCAAACTTTTACTAATCCAATCAACATTAGATAAAAGTCTAGTGGATCGTATCTAATATGACTTGTGTATTAGTATGTAAGTGTATACCAATATATGAGCTAAATATACCAATATAATAGAGGATAAAAAGTAAAGTATAAAAATGAGCATACTAGAGTTTTTATACTGGTTTGGACCTCCCGTCCCGTGTCTAGTTTCGAAGCCCCCCTTCAGTATTTCACTAAAAACAACCCTCGCTTCGTCCGGAGGAATAGGCTAATACAAAATTATTCCCTTGACAATCTCATGTTCAATCTAACACGGATATTGACTGCTAGTACAATTCTTCCTATAATCTTCTTTGAGTGACAGTGAGTGTCAGTTGCATGGACTTATAGGAAATAATTTAACCAAAATTTAGATTTTGGTTACAAGTGATTGAGAATATTAAATCAATGGTAGCACAAGAGAATATGAACATAGAAGTTAGAGGGTAGTAAATCAAGTTAAATTAAAATCTCAATCGATTGAAGTATTTATAGAATCAAAGAGTTGTATTTGAAAAGTTATGACTTCTTGAAAGATTGCTCTTTGATTAATGGTTGCAACTATTGAAGGAGGAAGAGGTTTATGCAAAGCAGAGAGAAGCGTCTGCTTAAAATACGACAGCTGTAGTTTTATACTTACAAGTCGAAACATGTCACAAGCATTTGTCCTTATGTCGCAGACGCCTATGGGATTTCTGAAAACAACAAACCGAAATATTTCACAAACATCTGTAGTAGAAGGACATATGTCTATCGCTATTTAAATTGTAAACCCTATGCAATTTGTTATTAAGATTTGTCGATATGAAATCGTATGTGTAATAATCACTCAAGGAGATTATACAACATATATCTATGACTATAATACAATAATATGACCTTCCTTTTAAATTGTGATCCATCTTCTTCAATTGTCTTTGAGCCATGATTTTGTTGAGCATCGTGGTTTTCTTCTAATATTTACATGTAATATGATAAGATATATCTTGTATATGTGATTGTATAGTTGTTGTCATTGAAATCATAGAATGGAGATTCTAACATTCACCCCCTTTATGATGATGACAACTATACAATAGTTAGTAATAAGTAACTAAAAGATAGCTCCCCTTAAATGTTATCTCCCCTTATGTATATACACATTTATTTTACCTTTGGTGTTATCAAAAATAATAACAATGGAACTTAACTAAAACATATCCATAAGAATCATGATGAAATAGTTATGAAAGAAATAACAAAGGTAGTACTTGTAGGAATAAACAACAAAAACAAAAATAAACAATCCTAAAAATGCAAAGAACAATCACCGATAGTCGTGATACTTGTAAGTGGAGAAATCACCATAATTATCAGAATAGTCATAGTAGGCGGACGAATTAGAATGATAGTTTCTCGGCAATTGAGTATATTTCTTCATCTTCACGAATAGACAATCCTTGAAATGTCGAATGATTCATTTGATGTGTCATTGAAGGATCAAGCCAAGACACATCATCGCTATATTCTTGTTCTTCTTCTAGTTGTTCCTGCATAATAGTCTTTCCCTTATCTTGATGGGAACTTCCTCCATAAGAAGATGATCTATGAGGATGGTAAACATGAGTATATGCTGAAGAAGGTGGTGTTGGAGAAGGAGACGAGGATGATCTAGACAATGATCTACCATGAACTTTTCTCATAACTTTGCCTAAAGTGGAAACAAATATTCCTAAAGTTTTCTCCATTTTAGTCAATCATGTAGAAAAAGTTGTTTTCCAGCTGACCATTTTATTTTTCTCCAAAGCTTTTTGATTGACCGTGATCTATTATTGATTTCAAAACGTTAAATCTTCGATGAATTCATTTTGATTGGGTGCAGTGCGGGCTTCGTAAATCTCTGAATCGGAATGATATTCGGTATGCCTCATTTGGATCTGTTGGGTAAATTCTTACCACCGGTCCAAGGCTAGACAAACCCAATCACCTCTGCCGAATCAACTCATCTCCTACCTTTGCCGAACCAACCAGCTTCTCAAGCTCCTACCGAACCATCTAGAACAACCTGCCGAACCATCCCCTATCACCGAACAACCGGACCAACCTACTCACATCCTTCCACCGAACCACCGGACCAACCTACTCACATCCTTCCACCGAACCACCGGACCAACCTACTCACATCCTTCCACCGAACCAAGCACACCGGTCCACCATGCTTCTACCACCGAACCAAAGTAAGCCAGACCCGCTCCACCAGACCAGATTACATCAGCCCAGGCCCGCCAGCTGCTGTATACCTCCAAGACCCCTACCCCTAGCCTCACTATATAAATAGAGGGGTAGGGGTACAACAATAGGGAACAAGTTTGAGAGCTCAAGCACGGAGAGAACTTTCAAACAACTTTCTTTTACTTGTATCAAAGCTTTGTACTTGTAATCAAAACAAGAGAAGAGAAATAACATATAAAGTGGACGTAGGCACATTCTGGCTGAACCACTATAAATTTGCGTGTCTTTTTACAGTTTAGCCCCTGCTTTTCATATATTTGCATAAATCACTCAAATCACTAAGAACAACATAAGATCTACTAAATCATACAACTTTGAGGTGTTTGTCCATTTTTTGTGCAAACATTTTTGGTGCTTTCATTGAGAGCTAGAAGCTCGAAGCTTCAGCTTCATCCACTTAACGAGTTTTCCTAACAGCATCGTCCGCCACTTGGAAAACATGCCTCCCAAACAAAGAAAAGATGTTAACAAAGGAAAAAACATCGCATCCAACAGTCTTCCAGATCCAGCTGTCACGAATCAAGCAAATCGTCCTCCTCCAGCAACAGTAACAAATGAAGGAAAGGCTAACCCAACTACTCCTGCCACAGAACAGCATACAGCAATTACTAGGGCAGATTTGGACAGAGTTGTGGTTGAAGTAACTAACCGCTTCACGTCGCAGCAGGAAGCCTTGGTGGACCATCTCATGTCACGCTTAAGGGACGCTGAAGAATCCAACCGCAACACTGAATCATGGGGCGAGTCCCAGTCTGGAGAATCTCAAAGACAACGAAGATCTTCCTTCTTCGAAGGAGCTAACGGCAGAAATAGCCATGGTAGGAGCCGAGACCGAGCACAGCCCAAAGTTAGGCTTGAGAAAACGTTTGGTACCGAACCCAACGGGGGAGGTACCGGACGGAGGTCAACTGTAGCTGAGCCTGTCATACTACCTAACCACGAAAACGCCAGTGAACGGGGCCGAGCTAGAGTCCAGCCCGAAGTTGGACCCGAGGAAGTGCTTAGATCAGAACCCGACAGGGGAAGATCAAGGCAAGGGCCAACTGTAGCTGACCCTAGCATGCTTCCAGAAGATCAAAGGCAGCCACTGGAAAATATGAGGAATGATAGACGATACCATCCCTACAGGTCATCTGGACGGAATCAATCCCACAGGACAGAACCAAACTCATTTCTATCTGCTCCAAATTCTGATGAAAGGATGACACGCTTATTCATAGAGTGTGTCCAACGGGAGCAAAGAGATCGAGGGATAGGCACTAGGGTAACCAGCCCTTTCGCCCGCAATATCGAAATTGCTATCACCCCCCGAGAATGGAAGATGCCAACAATGGAACCCTACAAAGGAACCTCCGACCCCGTTGTACACTTACAGAGATACACGCAACATATGCTCATGAGTGGGGCGACAGAGGGAGTACTGTGCAAATGCTTTCCGCTCTTCTTAGCAGATCTTGCTACCTCCTGGTTCTGTCATCTACCCCAGGGATCCATCAGCTCGTGGGAAATGTTGAAAGAAAAATTTATCAGTCAGTTCCGCATTCATGTGGAGCAACCTAAGGATGCTTATTCCTTATCCAGCGTCAAACAGAAACCTGAAGAGAAGCTGCAGCAATACCTAACCAGATTCAACGCCGCAGCAGCCGCAGTCCAAGATGCCGATGAGAAGCTTATCCTAATGGCCCTCTGTAGTGGTGTGCATCCGGACACTAAATTTGCTAGAAGGTTGACAAAAGAAAAACCAGCTACTTTACCCGATTTCTTCCATGAAGCCGGGAAATACATGAGGCTTGAGGATGCTGCCATTGATGGGCAGTCAGGACAGCAAAATAAGACAACCCATGGCAACGCCCCTGCTATGGCAAGGGACGTTCGAAGAAATGATTCCAGAGACAATGCTGGGGGCAAGAAGGGAGAAAAGCGCCTATATCGGCCAGGACTGAGATTCAACACTTACACTCCTTTGAATGAGACCGTCGAAAATATCTTCCTTGCCACCCAAGGCGAAGTTAGATACAAACGCCCACCACACAAGAAGGAATCAGATAACGCACAGAAGTCTGGAAAGTTCTGCCGCTTCCACGAATCTCACGGGCATGATACCAACGAATGCCATCATCTCCGAGATCTGATTGAGGAACACATCAGAAGGAAGAAACTGGAACGTTATGTAAAAGGTCAGGACAGGACCCCAGCTCCTACCAATGAAAACCCAAGGCTACCCTCACCGGGGGCCGACAGAGGAAACCACAACGCTAGCAGCTCTAGTCAAGAGAAGATAGTGGTCCATACCATCTCAGGAGGGCCGCACATCGCAGACAGAAGCTGGAAAGAGATGGAAAGATACGGAAAGTCGCTTAGAGACAATAAAGACTATGTCAATTCGGTTATAGAAGAGCGCCACCCGAAGCGAAAAGAAAGTAATGACATCACATTCGGTAAGCGTGACCTAGAAGGAAGGCAGTACCCTCACATGGATCCCATGGTCATCTCTGCCCGATTCGGTCCCGCCGAAGTTTACCGAATCCTGGTAGACACTGGAAGCTCAGTAAACATCCTGTTCAAACATGCATTCGACAAAATGAAGCTATCAATGAAGGATGTATCTCCTTGCGATAAACCACTACACGGCTTCACTGGAGATGCGAAGATGCCCCTCGGGCAACTGGACCTCTTTGTTGAGATTGGAAGCCATCCCCGCTCCGCTGTACGGAAACAGACGTTTGTGCTAATAGAAAACCATTCGGCCTACAACGCCTTCTTAGGAAGGCCATCCTTGTCTGACTTCCAAATTGTCCTAGCCCCATGGTGCCTAAAGATGAAATTTCCAACAGACAATGGAGTAGGGGAAGTGGAAGGAGACCACGACGTTGCTCGAGACTGCTATGTGACTGAACTTCGCAACAACCACAGGAAAGATAAAGGGAAGGGTGTAGAGATTGCCCTCTGCACAAAAAGTCTAGAAGCATAGCAACTAAAGAAAGCCCCTCCTCTTCGATATACCAACGACCCTTTCAATGAATTAGACCCTAGGGACAAAGAGGAGGAGGCCACCGCCGAGCCTGCAGAGGCTATGGAGTTTATATCTGTAGACAAGCACGACTCAAGTAGACTATTGAAAATTGGGTCCCAACTAAAAGCCGAATTGAAGGAACAACTCATCGATTTTCTCCGCCACTACTTGGATGTATTCGCTTGGTCACACGCTGACATGACCGGAATCACCCCCGACGTAGAATGCCACGTATTAAACATTGATCCTACCAAGGCGCCTGTAAAACAAAGAAAGAGAAGTATGGGGGCAGAGCGATCAGCAGCCCTCGATGAAGAAGTAAAGAATATACTCGCCAATGACTTCATACGAGAAGCTATCTACCCGGAATGGATCGCCAACCCGGTGCTGGTAAAAAAGGATAATGGGAAGTGGCGAACCTGCATTGACTTTTCCAACCTAAACGACGCCTTCCCAAAATCGACCAACTTGTAGACAGCACAGCCGGGCACGAGCTTCTATCTTTTATGGACGCATACTCAGGATATAACCAAATTCCTATGCATGCTCCCGACCAAGACCACACTAGTTTCATCACCGACAGGGGTTTATACTGCTATAAGGTAATGCCTTTCGGACTTAAAAATGCAGGAGCCACCTACCAGCGCCTCGTCAACAAGATGTTTGCAGGGCTAATAGGACAAACTGTGGAAGTATATGTGGATGACATGCTGGTAAAGTCAAGGAAAGCCAAAGATCACGTAAGCCACCTAGGCAAGATGTTTCAAGTACTTCGACAATATGGAATGAAGTTGAATCCACTAAAATGCTCCTTCGGAGTGTCATCAGGAAAGTTCTTAGGATTCATCGTTCATGCCAGAGGGATAGAAGCAAACCCTGAACAAGTCCGAGCGCTAAGGGATATCAAGATACCTTCCACTCGGAAGGAAATGCAAAGTTTGAATGGAAAAGTGGCCGCCCTAAGCCGATTCATCTCCAAGGCGACGGACAAGTGCGTCCTCTTTTTCGAAGCCCTAAAGAAAGACAAGGGAAAGTTCGAATGGACTGACGAATGCTTAATCGCTTTCCTTAACCTAATCGAACACCTCCAGAAACCACCGGTACTCTCGACTCCAAGCGAAGGCGAAGAATTATACCTATACCTTGCTGTGTCATCTCACGCCCTAAGCGCAGCCTTGGTAAGGGAAGACAACCGCACGCAGCGGCCAGTTTACTTCGTCAGCAAAAGGTTTACTGGGGCAGAAGTCAGATATCCTAAACTTGAGAAGCTAGCATACTGTTTACTAATCACATCACGAAAGCTGCGTCACTACTTCCAGTCCCATTCCATCAAAGTTCTGACTGATCAACCACTGAGGCAGGTACTCCATCGTCCCGACACTTCTGGGCGACTACTTAAATGGTGCATTGAACTAAGTCAGTATGATATCACCTATCACCCTCGCACCGCCATCAAGGGACAAGCCATGGCTGATTTCATTGCAGAATTCACTACCAACGAAGATAAGGAGAAATTGGAAATAGCAGAAGATATCAAGTGGAATCTCTTAGTGGATGGTGCATCAAACGAACAAGGCTCGGGGGCAGGTGTGGTAATAATCACTCCCAGGGGAAACAAACTGCACTATGCTATAAGGTTGGAGTTCGCTGCTACCAACAACGATGCAGAATATGAAGCAGTGATAGCCGGACTATAACTTGCCATAGACATCGGAGCCAATTCTTTGTGTCTTCACAGCGATTCTCAACTTATTGTTAATCAAATACTAGGAGAATTCCAAGCTCGAGAAGAATGACTCATGGCAAATTTAAAGAAGACCAAGTCACTTCTCAGCTGATTGGACCGCTACTTAGTCAAACACATCCCTCGGGAAGAAAACCAAGAGGCTGACGAATTGGCAAAGAAAGCAAGTATGAGAGACATCGCCATCTTCGGGGCAGTAACCATCTCAAAGCAACTGACCCCAAGTTTTGAGCAAGTGAATCTGATAGCTGCAACCGAAGAAGCAACTTGGATGACTCCCATCCGAGACTACCTATACCCCACGGGCGTAACGAAGTCAAGAAAATCTTGAGGAAAGCATCCCGCTACACAATACAAGAAGACATCCTCTATCGGCGCGGATTCTCTAACCCATTATTAAGGTGTGTCGCCGGGAGGGAAGCCAAGGAAATCTTGTCCAACATCCATCAGGGGAGCTGCGGAGATCACACCGGAGGGCAAACATTAGCAAAAAAGATACTCCGATATGGATATTTCTGGCCCACCTTAAGCAAGGACGCCCTAGATTTCATCAAAAAGTGTGACAGATGCCAGAAGTTTGCTAAGATTCCGCGGCTACCAACAACTGAGATTACTCAAATGACCAGCCCTTGGCCCTTCGCAATATGGGGAATTGACTTAATCGGCGAGCTACCAATGGGCCGAGGCGGGGCCAAATATGCTATAGTGGCAGTCGACTATTTCACCAAATGGGTGGAAGCGGAACCCTTGAATAAAGTATCTTCAGCAAAAGTTATTAACTTCTTGATCAAAAATGTCCTGTGCAGGTACGGAGTCCCACTCAAAATCATATCAGACAATGGGCTTCAGTTTGACAGCAAGGAATTCGCCAACTGGTGCCAAGAGCACGGAATTCACAAAAGCTTCTCATCCGTAGCGTATCCCCAGGCCAACGGACAGGTCGAAGCCGTCAACAAAATTCTGAAAACTCTAATAAAAAAGAAGCTCGAAAAGTCAAAGGGCGCTTGGGTGGATGAACTCCCTACGGCACTGTGGGCCTACCGCACATCTTTCAGAACATCAACGGGGCACACTCCTTTCTCTTTGGCATACGGATCGGAGGCTATGCTCCCAGTTGAAACCATTGTGCCTTCCCACCGTAGGATCCACTATAACCCAGAAGAGAATGAAGAACTCCTCCACATGTCTTTGGATCTAGTTGAGGAGAGAAGAAATGATGCAGTCCTTAAAGCAGCAGCCCACAAACAGAAAGTGGCTACACAATACAACTCCAAAGTCAAGCATCGTACCTTACAAGAAGGGGATCTTGTCCTCAAGCGAATCTTCCCTCGCCCCGGAGCACTAGACCCAATCTGGGATTGGCCATATGTAATTCATAAAGATCTCCACAACGGAGCTTATATTTTGTCAACAGTGGACGGAGAGGTGTTCCAGAGGGCATGGAACATCCAGCACCTCCGTCGTTACTTTTCTTAACTTGTACTGCCCATATGAAGTGAATTAACAAAGAGAATCAGTGGACGTAGGCATTTTCATGTCGAACCACTTTAAAAAACCTTGTCTCTTTTTTAACTAGTTCCTTTATATCTTGGCTGCTTGTTAACATTATCCTTTTCTATTGAACAAAATCCTATGCATGTAACATTTTCACTTGATGCACTCCACAGCGCAACTTCACCTGGACAAGACCTAACAGGTACTACGCGAATCTATGCCCTCGCCAATGAGACACTTTTGCTCCGGCATCCCTCTGCTGCGAGTTAACTCGTTGCTCGCGACGGCCCTTAAAGCCAACTGTAATGAGTCGATTATAAGCCACCGAGAAGGCCGACTATAGCCGAGGCAGCTCATTACGGCGTTCGGCTCACCGGCAACTGTGAACCGACTATAAGCCCCAACGTAAGGTGTGGCCAGCCAGGGGCAGTTCACAGTTGACGATCGGCACCCACGCTAGCCGGCCACAGTAAATCGAATAATACCCACGATTACGGGCCATAATGGCCCGGGTAGTTACTGTGTGCGATCTCGGCTTCGATGTGTCTTAAGTGCGGCTGTGGTAAAAAAGAATTAACTCCCCGCGGAGGCGTAAGATGGGTGACAAATGTCTCCAAGACCCACAGCTAGGGAAAGTGACTACAAAGCCCGTTTGCCACGAACTTAAGCACATCGAAGGCCTTCCGTGATTGGAAGTTTTACTATTTCACATATTTCAATTTTACTTAAAAAGCTTTTCTCCTATCCTCTATAACAGTCCCTAAAGTACAGGATGCAGAGTAGGAGATACTCGCCAATGGGTGTAGGGACTCACAATTGGATGGCAGGGCATTCGACTGCGTTCCATGCTCGGTCATACAAGATATTCAAAACTGCCATCTACGATTAAAACATGAAAGGCGGTACTTTCTTCTTTTGTGTACAAATACATGACTATAATTTGTTCACACCACACGCTAATATTGCAAGTCATGAAATTATGTTTTAAAACCAGAACCTGACATCAAACACAATTCAATTACAAGAATATACATAGCTATATTTCTCATACGACATGTCAAAATAGCAACAAACATTCAGAAGACGACAAAATCAGCTTATGTTAAAGAATTACACATCAAGAATAGAGCTATTTATTACAAGTAGCAAAATAATACAACCTAAAAGCTACTTTACTGTTTTAAGACTAACATCTACAACCCTGTCAAGTCCACAAAAGGAGTTTTTCCAGGTATAATCAAGGGGCCGGCTGCATTGGAGTTTTTTCCTTGTCCTGTTGCCCACCTGTCCAGACAGAGAAAGGATTCATTAGTGAGAAACAACCAAGTTAATGGGGAAACTAAAAAGGAAGACTTACCAACATCTGCTTCTTGGCCATCCTGGTCGTCGTCATCTACTTGCACCCCTGCCTCCTCAGCAGCAAGCAACCGCATACCCTCCTTCACCGCCACCTTCTCCCCCTTGGCAAACTGGGCAGTGACCACATCCATGCTGAAGGCCACGCCACCATCTTTATCCGCATCGGCCTTGGCCTCCTCCAGAGCCCGAAGATAGATCTTAGCCATGACCCTAGGATAATCATCCATCCAGGATAGGTTGCCCTACTTCTAGGTTCGGAAGTACATGTCCTGAAGCATTTCGTCCATCATCCCCTCATTCTCCTCTAACTCCCTCATCCGGGCCTCGGAAGCCGACAACCTTTCAACAGTAGCATCTCTCTCCGATCGGTATCTCGAGCAGTCAACCAGAAGGGATTCCCGCATTGCCTCCATCTCCTCCCTCAACTTGGCTTGAGCAAGCTCTGCAGCCTCAAGTTTCCCGGACAACTCCTCTACCTGCTCAAGATCCGCTTTTCGAACCTCGTCCACCGTGGCAATAGCCATGTCGATCCGTTCCTTGCAAGTAGCTTCCATTTTCCGCAGTTCGGCCCGGCTGGCCTCTTCCATGGTTTTCTTTAGTCGTCCAGAAGCAGCCTCATGCTGAGAAATCTGAATGGCCTGATCAGCGAGCTGTTTGGCCTGATCCGAAACCACCAATCGTAGTCGGATGTTGGCACTCCCAATCTCCTCTCCAGCCTTAACCAGCCGGGCATGATGCCCCATCAGCTTCCTAGTCTCCTCCGCCACCCGATCAAAATTAGCCTTGGCCTCGTCTCCCATGGTAATTATCTGAGTAGTAAGTAAATCGAGATCTAAGGACTTAGCCTCGTCAAGCACCCGTACCATGGGATTGCGGGGAAGAAGGTGCTCACCGGTAACCTCGTCAAAAGTAATATCATGGGAACTTGGATCCAGGTCAGGATGACCCGCAAATGGATTCCGAACCAAGTCAGGACGATCAATCCGAGTGACGGTAGGATTTTCAGACAGGCGCGGAGAGAGTGCGAACTCAGTATCCTCCTCTGTGATATCATGAAGGGGCTGAATTGGGGGCTGGGGACCGAGTGAAGGTTCGGATAAGGGATGACTCCTCTTTCTCTTCTGAATACCCTCTTCAATAACCCCGAGAAGAGGACGGTAGTCGACTACATCCCCGGAACGGTGGGTCGGAGTCTTCGGCTTGGCGGAAGCTTTGGAGAGCTTGTATTGTTCAAGCCTGTGCCGAAGGTCTGAGGCCTTGGCCGTTTTACCTACTCCTGATATAAAGAACAAGTGTCACAAGCTTACATTGATCCATAATTCAAGAAACGCGGTAAATTAAAATTTAAAAGAAGAAAGGAAACACATCTGTTATACAAACCCTGGGGAGGAGTAGGATACTGCAATGAGTCCTGGATTTCATTCCAGGACGGGAGCGGATCATAAAATATTCCTAAGTCCTTATCATAAATGGAGCCTGCAGGAGTCAAAAGTTCACCTTGAGTCGTCAGAGCCACCTTGGCTAGAGTAGTCTGAGAAGATTCGCTTGCACCGGTCCCGGCCTTGTCAACTTTCCCGGATTTCTCTACCAAAGTCGTTTCTCCGTCCAGCCCCTCAAAAGCCTAACGGAATGCATCATCCGTCCACTCCTGAATCTCGCCTGCCTGCCCAGGGAGCAAGGCCCCAATGCCATCGCCACCATCATCACCTTCCCGACCATCTCCACCCTCACCTCTTTCATCCTCTACGTCTTCCTCCCCCTGGGTAAGTGGACAATTGCTGGGGGAAGGACCGTCCGACTTCTTAAGTTTCTTACCTCCGACGGTTGGAGGTTTTGTGAAAGGTTTTCTCTTGCTACTCTCTATCGTGACACCTCCCTTAGCATGAGCAGCCGCCCTCTCCTCCGCCGTTTCCCTCAGCTTGACTACTGACTGTTGTGGAAGGATCAAGTTACCATCCAGAAGTAAAACGCCGAATAGAAACAGAGTCGTCCATGACAAAGAACCACTCCTTCTTGAACATGCTGAATTTGGAATACAGATCCAAGACCGGCTTGAAGGTCACAGCTGACTCCAAGCTGATGTATGGGGACCCCTTCTTATAGCCCCTTAGATTATACAAGTACCGGATCTCCCGGTTGGAAGGAGCACGACCATACTTCCTCTGGAAGATGACGAAGAGGCTCACCAGTATAGCATAGGAGTTGGGTTGAAGCTGGAATGGGGCCACCTTTAGATATGTGAGGAAGCTGGCTACCCAAGCATTAAGAGCCGGAATGGCACCACACATGCAGTGGTATCTGCTATAGGCAAAGTACCCTTCGGGAGGATCATATGGCATAACTTCTCTCCCTGGCAACAACATGCGCGCTCTATCGATTCCAAAAGAACGGGAGATGACATCAAGCTGCTCCTCCTTGAGGGAGCTGGGAAAGCAATCAGGCGGGGAGTTCAGAAGCTCCTGAGGGCCGTACCCGTCCACTAGTGATCTCGGGGTAGATACGTGACGTTCCGGTCCTGGCTGAGTAGGGGGCACTGCGGAAGATTCTCCTTCGCCCTGAGACCTCTTTTTATCTGACCGAGTTTCTGCTTTTCGAGACATTTATCTGCAAACACAAAGAAGAACGTCGTTAGAATAGAGGAAGTAAAGGAGCAAGTGTGTGCAGTCTGAAATTTCGCTCGCAATATAAAAAGTGAAAAAATCAAGTGTATCAAGTCCATTCGGCATTCTCATTCACAAAGGCCCATTCAGCATTCTCACTCTCAAAGGTCCATTCGGTATTCTCATTCACAAATGGTTCATTCGGCATTCTCACTCTCAAAGGTCCATTCGGTATTCTCATTCACAAATGGTTCATTCGGCATTCTCACTCTCGAAGGTCCATTCGGTATTCTCATTCACAAATGGCTCATTCGGCATTCACAGCTAAAGTTCATTCGGTGCAACATACGAGTTTCATTCGGCGAAGGGAAGTCAAGTACCTGATTCGGTGTTTCTGAAGCAATTCGGCAGAGAGCTTGATTCGGCAGGGATGTTTGGTTCGGCTATCTTGGATTGGAAAGGAATAACGAAAGTATACAGCCCCTACTTATAGGCAAATATAGGATACCAGACCAGTTGGATCAGCACTCAGCGATCGAATGAAAGGAAACAAAGTAGGCCATACGCCAGCATATACCCCACTTTGGGGGGTAAATGTTGGGTAAATTCTTACCACCGGTCCAAGGCTAGACAAACCCAATCACCTCTGCCGAATCAACTCATCTCCTACCTTTGCCGAACCAACCAGCTTCTCAAGCTCCTACCGAACCATCTAGAACAACCTGCCGAACCATCCCCTATCACCGAACCACCGGACCAACCTACTCACATCCTTCCACCGAACCACCGGACCAACCTACTCACATCCTTCCACCGAACCACCGAACCACCGGACCAACTTACTCAACATACTTCCCACCGAACCAAGCACACCGGTCCACCATGCTTCTACCACCGAACCAAAGTAAGCCAGACCCGCTCCACTAGACCAGATTACATCAGCCCAGGCCCGCCAGCTGCTGTATACCTCCAAGACCCCTACCCCTAGCCTCACTCTATAAATAGAGGGGTAGGGGTACAACAATGGGGAACAAGTTTAAGAGCTCAAGCACAGAGAGAACTTTCAAACAACTTTCTTTTACTTGTATCGAAGCTTTGTACTTGTAATCAAAACAAGAGAAGAGAAATAACATATAAAGTGGACGTAGGCACATTCTGGCTGAACCAATATAAATTTGCGTGTCTTTTTACAGTTTAGCCCCTGCTTTTCATATATTTGCATAAATCACTCAAATCACTAAGAACAACATAAGATCTACTAAATCATACAACTTTGAGGTGTTTGTCCATTTTTTGTGCAAACAGGATCAACTTAAATAACTCTCTTTTTAGCTTTTTGAAAGCCAAAATGTGTAGGTTTTGGCTTCCAAAAAGCAAAAAAGTGACTTATATAAGTCGATCCAAACAAGCCAGTAGCATGGTGAGTACAACAAGATGGTTATGGAGGAGGAGGTGCTTGAGTCTATTATGGAGGAACTAGATGCATTTGTTGTAATTGCTGATTAATCCATTGAGCAAGAGACATAATTGGAGGTGGTTTTTCGGAAAGATGCATTAAGGGTAAAAATCTTATACCACCGTCTTTTTCGCAATTTCTTTTGAAATGAGATATACAAGTAGGTACTCCGAAAGCTTATAAAAGGCGCATGATGTATGAAGCATATATAATTGTGCCCCGGCGGTGAGAGCAAAAACTTCTATGTTCATCATGAATAAAATTTTCCCAGTTTACTTGAATTCTACCAAATATAGCATATAGGGCTTTGTGGTCATTTTCATATATTTGCTCATGACTTCCTAATCGAGGAATTATCATATTAATTATCATACGGTTTAACAATCTAGCCTTTGGTCGTAGATAAACCAATTTCCATTGTGGCATTCTATCTTCCTATATTTGGTGTGTAACTTTGTTACGTGGAAAATTTCTATGATTGGGAATTTCCTCTAAATCAATTCCAGTAGAGGAACAATTGAGTAAACGACCAATTGTGTTTACACTAATTTTCAAAACACGACCATACACACTAGCCCATAACCATCCATCTTCATTTTTAGGTGTCCAAATATCACTACTACATAAGTTTTCATAAAAAAGAAAAATGGTCAATTGATCGATTTGTATCTCATTTTCGTTGAAGTTAATTAGCTCACGATATCCAGAGGCAATGGTGAGTCCTTGAAAACCATATCTCCAAATTCGCATAGTCGGTAGAAGGGACCAGAATGATGTCTCTTTTGCTTCATATCTTCGAATCTTTTGTTAGCGATTGGACTATAGCGAAGCCATTCTTGAATGTGCATCAATGACAAGATTAGTTTGAGAAGAAGAAGATTGACCTCTCTTTGATCTCTTGTTGACTGGATTTTTTGCTTTGGGTGCCATTTTTGATGAATTAGGGTTTTGAGGGAGGTAGTGTTTTTGATTCGAAGTTAAAAATTAAAATGGTTTGGGTAATAGAAGGAAGAGTTGGGTGAGAAAATTTTATTTGAAGTGCTATTTGTAATAGCCGAATGTCATCTCAGACGTCTAAGGAAAGGTGACAGACGTCTGAGATCAGACAGGAATTTTTTCCCAAAAAATTTGACAGACGTCTATCATGTTTCCATAGATGTCTGAGAAATGCAGATTTCTATTTTTAATTATACCGTCTATAGTTTTGATTTTTAATTTCATATTTTCATAGAAACAGAATAATAAACGATTATTATAATCAAGCAACATACAAAAATATATATTATATTATTTACATATTTGTATGTATGTATGTATGTATAATTATTTATCTCCCGAAGGTTATGAATTTTTGGATTCAGTTTGATCCCAAATGTTTGTGTTAGTTTTCTTATCGTGAGGCTTAAGTGAAGACCAACTTGGGCAAGCCAGAGTGTCAGTCCAGTCTTGGTTTGATGGCCCCGCCTTCCATAAGTTTCTTGGAGTAATGTTGCAAGTTTTTATAGGAGTATCTATTAAATGTGGAGATTTTTATGTAAATAATTTTTTATTGGTGAATGACCGCAAATTGCTAGAATACATTTTCTGAGAAAGTTAAGATGACATCCTTGACATCGTTGTTCGTAATACATTTCTCGTTGAACCGACATCCTTTATTGTTGATAGTGATATATTGTATCCACCTTAGTATTGAGAGACGTTGATTCAAGATCAATCACTCGTTTAGCTTTCTTTTCCTTCGGAGAGCAGTCAGTATGATATGTAGGTGATGCCATAATATTTTGTGAGGCCAATCGATTTGATGGGGATGTGGTTTTTATTGGTGATACATAGGTGCTATTTAATGAAGGTGAGCCAAAGTCGATACTTGAGTAAGTGGACTCGTGATCAGAAGACAAGTTTAGCTTTTCTAAGTTTATAAATACTGTTTCTATTTTATTTTTCTTTACCCAAGTGATTATGTATTAATAGAATGCATAGTCTATGTACGGATAGAGCTGTTTTAACCATAAATTTGTTGACGGTTCTTGTTATGGTTGTTAAAAGGTTGAATAAAAATAATTCTTGTTAAAATCTTATATATGAAAGTAGTGTTCAAAATTTTATAATGATAAATAAATGTGAAATATACTAATTAATTAATTCATTAAATGGACATATACCAAGTTCTCGTTGTAGCTTTATAAAAGTTGATTCACACAACGGTTTAGTGAAAATATCGCCAATTTGATTTTCAGTGTTAACAAATTCAAGAGAAATTTTGGATTCTTAGATAAATTATAGCACGATATGTTTTGTATGAGAATAATTAATTGGATTCTTAGATAAATTTATAGCACTGATATTATCACAATATATAGGAGAATTAGTTACAATTTTACCAAAACCCTAAAGTGTTTGTTGCATATAAATTACTTGTACACAAGCTAAGGCCGCTAAGATATACTCAGCTTTACATGTTGAGAGGGAAACACAATTTTGCTTTTTACTGAACCACGAAATCAGAGATTAACCAATAAAATGACATGTGCCACTTGTACTTTTTCTATCCGTTTTGCAACCACCGAAATCTACATCGCTATATGACACAAGTTCGAAAGAGTTTCCTTTCGGGTAGAAAAGTCCGTAATCTTTGGTGTTGGTTAAGTATCGCAAAATTCTTTTAACCTCTCAATGATGTGACTCCTTAGGTTGTGCTTGAAATCTTGTACATAGATAAACGTTCATCATAATATCCGGTTTACTAGCCGATAAGTATAACAGAGATCCTATCTTACTTCGATATAATTTTTAACCTAAATCCTTTCCATTTTCATCTTCATCTAAATGTAAACTCCTACTCATTTGAGTTGGTTTGCTTGAAGTACTATCATTCCAAATCATTTTAGTAATTCTCTATAATATTTTTCTTGATTTATAAAAATTTCATTTTCTAGTTGTTTTATTTGTAAACCTAAAAAGAAATTTAATTCTCACATATGCGACATTTCAAATTTGTTTTTCATTATGTTAGAGAAATCGTTACATAGTTTCTCGTTAGTTTAACCAAATATGATATCATCAATATATATTGGTACAACTAGTATATTATTATCTTCTCTTTTTATAAATAATGTAGAATTAATTTTCCCAATTGAAAACCAGAATGTAGTAAATGTGTTTTTAGTCTCTCATACCAAGCACGGTGTGCTTGTTTTAGTCCGTATAATGCCTTTTTATGTTTAAAAACATGGTCTGAATATTTTTCATGAACAAATAAAGGTGATTGTTGAACATACACTTTTTCTTTTATGAAATCATTTAAAAATACACTTTTAACATCTATTTGAAATAATTTAAAATTATGATGACAAGCAA
Organism: Allium fistulosum; assembly: GCA_030737815.1. Taxonomy (NCBI): domain Eukaryota; kingdom Viridiplantae; phylum Streptophyta; class Magnoliopsida; order Asparagales; family Amaryllidaceae; genus Allium; species Allium fistulosum. Next base: position 1,259,133,325 of record CM060904.1, read on the forward strand.
AAGCAAGTGATGTTCGTATAGCTTCAAGACGTGCTACAGGAATGAAAGTTTCTTCTTAATCAATTCCTTCTTCTTGGTTGTAGCCTTGAGCAACTAATCTTGCTTTATTACAAAAAATGTTTCCATTTTCATTTGAATTATTTTTTAAATCCATTTTGTTCCTATTATGGATTGATCATTTGGTCTTGGTACGAGTTCCCATAAATCATTTCTTTCAAATTGATTAAGTTCTGTTGCATTGCGATAATCCAAAAATCATTTTTTGACACTTCTTTATAATTTTTAGGTTCGAAATTAGATATAAATGCAACATAAATTATTTGATTTAATTGCTTTCTAGTTGAAACTCTTGTGCTTAAATCACCAATTACATTATTAATTAGATGATCTTTTAAGATTCGACGTGGTGATCTCAAAAGATTATCATTATTATTTATGTTATTATTGTTTTCAATTACAGAAGCTTTATTAATAATATTATTATTTAAAACTTCGTCGTCGTCGTCATTTTTGGTATTCTTAAATCTTTGTCAAAAGAAATATGAAGACTTTCTTCAATAGTGTTAGTTCATTTATTAAAAATTCTATATGCTTTGCTACGATCCGAATATCCAACAAAAATTCCTTCATCGGCTTTTGGATCGAATTTTCTAAGATTATCTTTAATATTCAAAATAAAGCATTTAGAAACAAAAATATGAAAATATGATACTTTAGGTTTCTTTTCGAAAAACATTTTGTAACATGTATTCGTAGTCATGGGTCGAAGTGTCACATGATTTAATACATAACATGCAGGAGCAATAGCTTTGGCCCAATAAATCTTTGGTAAACTACTACTATCAAGTATGTTCGTGCACATTCTTGTAGTGTTCGATTTTTCTTTCTACTATGCAATTTTGTTGTGGTGTTCGTGGAAACGAAAAAGTATGACTAATTCCCTTTTTATTGTAAAATTTTTCAAAAATACCATTTTCAAATTCTCCGCCATGATCGCTTCTTATACTTTTAATTTTTAAGTTCATTAAATTTTAATTCTCTTAGCAAAGATTTTAAACATTTCAAACTTATCACTTTTATATTTTAAACATAATGTCCAAGTGTATAGTGAAAAATCATCGACGATAACAAATACATATTTATTATGATTTATTGATCATACTTGAGTTGGACCAAACAAATCTAGATGAAGTAATTCAAGTGGTTGTTTGATAGTAATTTCTTTCTTAGATTAAAAGAACTTTTCTTTAATTTTCCAAGTTGACAAGCATCACATAGATTTTTAACTTTAAAATTAATTTTGGGTCATCCTTTTACTAAATCATTCTTTGCTAATTTACTTATATATTTAAAATGTACATGACAAAGCGTTTGTGATAAAAGCGTTTGTCATTATGATTTGCGGTTAGGCATAAATCACTATTGTTTTTAATATTCACACTTAAAACATAAATATTTCGTTTTCTCAATCCTTCAAAAATTAAAATTTTATTTTGATCAAATATAATACATTTATTTTTTTCGAAATCGATTCGAAATCCTTTATCACATAATTCACTTATAGTTAATAAGTTATGTTTTAAATTTTCTACTAACAAAACATTAGTAATAAGAGGAGAAGTGGATACACCGACGTTGATGATGTCTCCAATGCCGATGAGAAATCCTTTTGAGTTATCTCTAAATGTCACAGTGACATCATCGATATATGTTATATTTGATAATATGTGTGCATTTCCTATCATATGCTTGGAGCATCCACTATCGAGTATCTATCTCTCTGTGCTTTTAACTTTACTTTTGGGTACCTACAAAATAGTAAAAGTTTAATTGGTACCCACTTCCTCTGTTTGGGTCCTATGTATTAGTGGGTGAAGGCAGCCATAACTTTTAAGTGGGTTTGGGACCTTTGAAAACATAATCATTATTGTAAACAATATTTTTCAAGTATTCATCTGTATGTTTTTGCCTAATAGATTTGTTATTTTATTTAGGAACCCATATTTTGACACTACTTGTTTTAGGAGTATTAATCTTAATTTTAGAGATAGCTTTCTTGAACTTAGTATATAGTGTGCTATAATTTCTATATTTTTGCTTAGCTTTAAATCCTAATCCATTTCGATTTCCTGATGGTCTTGGAATTTTGATCAAATTTTCTAAGTTTTGTTTTCCTTTATTAAATTTCGATACATTATTAGTTATTTTATCTAACTTGTTCTTAAGACGAGAAATTTCAATATTGCTAGAATCTAAACTTTCCTTTAGTTCTAATTTTTCATTTTGAGGTTTGGTATTTTCTAATTTACTATTTTCTAAATCATGTAATAGAGTAGTATTTTGAGAAAATAACATTTTACATTCTTTTTGAGCCATTTCTAACTCTTCTTCTAACATTGGTTTTTCATCTTTTAATAAACCAATTTCTAGCTCTGCTCTATTTAACTTTCCTATATAGTTCTTGTTTAGTTTCTTGGATTCTTTATATTTATCATCTAATTTTATGCCAATTTCCAAATTTCATCATATGTTAATTCTGGACGTACCTCATCCGTGCTAGCCATAAAGCAGACATTTGCTTGTTCTGAATCACTCCCACTATCACATGAGGAGGACGAGTCGGAATCATCCCAAGTTACATAAAAGACTCTTCACTTTTTCTTGAATTTTTTGAAGTTGTTTTCTTTTTGCCATTATCAGCTGTGGGCATTCTTTCTTCATATGACCAAATTTGTCACATCCATAACATTTGATTGATGTTTGATTTGAATTTCCACCATTTTGAAATTTCATCATCTTCTTGAATTTTTTGAATTCTTTATAGTTCTTGGCAATAAACATAAATTCATCTTCTTCTACTTCAGAATTGTCATCATTAGCTTGAAAAGTAGTATTCTTCTTTTCTTGGTTTTGCTTCTTTCTTGCCTTCAAGTTAGCTTCGTATGACATCAAATTTCCTATTTACTCCTCGACTTTGAGTTGAGAGAGATGATTTTCTTCTTCAATAACTAAAACTTTTCTTTCCCATTCATTAGTCAAGGAGTTTAAAATTCGACTAAATCAAAATCAGTGAATTTGACTCCAAGTGCCATGAGATCGTGTTGTATAGTTTGGAATCTAGCATGCATGTCAACCATAGATTCATTTGCCTTCATTTTAAAAGATGAAAATTAGTTTTGCAAAATAGAGATTTTTGTTTACTTAAGTTTTGTCGTGCCTTCATGAGTAATTGGTAAAGTGTGCCATATACCATATGCAGTGGTGCAAAGCATGACTCATGAAAATTCATTTTTATCAAGTAAACAAAATAATACATTCATAGCTTTGGCATTATTAGTTGTCGTGTTCTTTTATGCATCAGTCCAAGGTAAGTGCTTTATATCTAGTTTGAGTAGTTTTTCAAATTTCTAAACCATTAGCTTCCATAGAAATTTGCATACGTGTTGACCAATAAGCATAATTAGAACCGGTAAATAGTGAAGGACGAGCAGTTGATTGACCTTCTTGAAATGTACCTGTCATATTAAAAGGTTTTCAATCATAAGTTACTGTAAATTAAAATGATCGTGCTCTGATACCAAATGAAAGTCTAGTGGATCGTATCTAATATGACTTGTGTATTAGTATGTGAGTGTATACCGATATATGAGCTAAAATATAGCAAAATAGCGGAGTATAAAAAGCACAATATAAAAATGAGCACACCAGAGCTTTTATACTGGTTCGGACCTCCTGTCCTATGTCCAGTCCCGAAGCTCCCCTTAGGTATTTTACTAAACAATAACCCTCGCTTCGCCCGGAGGAATATGCTAATACAAAAGTATTCCCTTGACAATCTTGTGTTCAATATAACACGGATATTGACTGCTAGTACAATTCTTCCTATAATCTCCATTGAGTGATAGTGAGTGCGAGTTGCTTGGATTTGTAGGAAATAATTTAACCAAAATATAGATTTTAGCTGTAAGTGGTTGAGAATATTAAATCAATGATAGCACAAGAAAATATGAATATAGAAGTTAGAGAGTAGTGAATCAAGTTAAATTAAAATCTCAAATCGATTGAAGTATTTATAGAATCAAAGAGTTGTATTTAAAAAGTTACGAATTCTTGAAAAATTGCTCTTTGATTAATGATTGCAACTATTGAAGGAGGAAGAGGTTTGTTCAAAGCAGAGAGAAGCGTCTATTTAAAATACGGCATTTGCGGTTTTATACTTACAGGTCGAAACATGTCACAGACATCTATCCTTGTGTCGCAGATGTCTGTGAGATTTTTGAAAACAACAAACCGAAATATTTCATAGACGTCTGTGGTAGAAGGACAAACGTCTGTGGTATAAGGATAGATGTATGTCGCTGTTTAAATTGTAAAACCCAGGTAGTTTGTTATTAAGATTTTTCGATATGAAATCTTATGTGTTATGATCATTCAAGGAGATTTTACAAAATATATCTATGACTATAATACAATAATGTGACCTTACTTTTAAATAGTATGATCCATCTTTCCTCAATTGTCTTTGAGCCATGATTTTGTTGAGCACTGTGATCTTCTTCTAATATATACCTGTAATATGATAAGATATATCTTGTAATGCGATTGTATAGTTGTTGTCATTGAAATCGTAGAATAAAGGTTCTAATATTAGCAACACAACATCAATATCATCAATTGTATACTAATCCAATCGACATTAGTAACAAAACATCAATCATAAAATAATCATAATCAACTGACCATCATCCAGTAGTAATAATGGTAAAACATCATATACCCATCCTAATGCGATTTCATCATCACAAGCAAACATATGCGATAATTCAAGTTAAAATTAATTACATGTTGCATCCACCCAAAACATTATATTTAAGACCAATGGGTTTCTTTCAAGTATAAAATCATTTTATTATTGTTTATTATAAACCCACCTTTATTTAAATATGTCGGAATAATAAAAACCTTTTTAAAGTGATAAGATACTTTAAAAAACCCTTTTTGTACTTTTATTTCTTTAAATGCCTCTTAATATCGCATTTTAAATCAACAATAGTAATTTCATAAAATCGCTTTTCAAAGCGATATTAGTATTATTTTACATCAAAATTATAATATATACATTAAAACATCCTTAGTACCTTCCAAAATCGGTTTATTACTATTTATCTCAAAATAGTAATTATTTTATCCAAAAAAACCTTTGGAATATATTTCTTTATTATTACAATTATTCACAAAAAATACCTTTTTACTTTATTTCTCAAACATTGCTAATAATATTATGTACCGTAAATACTATAAAATCAATTATTTTATCTTTTACATAAAACGATACTATTTTTACTGAATTCATGTTATTATTATTTAATATCTCATTTTATTTTATGAATAATAATAATAAACATCCCAAAGCTTAATTTAAAATATAATTTAAGCCATTATTTATGAATTTACCTAGAAATTCATAAACAATAATCTTATTAAATTCCATATTTCAATTTCAGTAAAGATTGTTAAATTATCGTTATTTATATATACCATCCAAAATCTGTAAATAACCTCATTTACCACTTATTTATCTATTCTTCTCATTATTGTATATTTATTCCAGTTAACTATTTTCCAAATCCAAATCAAATATTTATCTCAATTAAACACCCAAAAATACAACAGTCAATAATAATTATCCGGTTAAGACATAGGGCATCCAAAATATTATAATAACCAAATAGTCATCCAAAGAATACAGATATTAAAGAATATGACCTTTCATCAATAAATACGTATTTTATATTTTAAAATTCAATTAATTAAATTAAATTAACCCTACCAACACTCTCTTGCCAACAATCTCCAATCTCAGCACACCGTAAGACAAAGAGTCTGTCATTCTGGTACAAGTCCAAGGGAAAAAGCCATGCATGAATCGAAGTTTATTATGAAAGATACGGAGTTTAGAAGATTCAAGGTTATTTATGTAATTATTAATTTATATTGTTTAGTATATAAAATTACCTTCCCTTATAATAACCTTCTCCCTCTGACATCACCAAGTCGCCATCTTCAAACCCTAACCTCCACCACTACAGCTAAGATAGGCCATGCCACCACCTCCCTTGAGTTCGCCTCGACGTGCACCACCTGAAGCACCCAATCAGACCTCCTTCGATCGTACCTACGTTGGCCGCTTATTGTTACTTCCATGGTCAATTTTGATTGCCATAGGCAAAACTATAAGGTCTTTGACCAGTGCTAGTTAACTCTCCATGTCAAGATCTACACTCTTATGCCATCAATTTCATTGATTGGTTGCCAAAACGAGAAGTCCCAAATCAGAACCCTAATTTGACACCATCAACTTTAATTAAGAATTCTGACCAAACCATGCATCCTTGTGATGAATGAACACTACTCGTCGACTTCATTCGTTAATAGCTTTAAAATGATATATAATTCGATAGGGTTTGGACACCTTGAATTTTAAACCAATTTTTAATTAGCAAAAATCATCCGCCATTAAGGTGTAATGAGGAGGAATTTTAGAATTAAGAAAGAGGGACTGATATGACGGTTACTTCCTAGGGATTCTAAAGCGCTACTTATATAGGCGATTAGGCGGGTTCTGTTGTATGTAACCATTTGGCCAATAGTCGCTGCGTACCTTATTTAATAATAGCGTAGCATCTTTATCTCGAAAACCGTAACTCCAAACCCATCAAAATTATATATCAAACTGATCAGCTTGGAAAGGCATTCATAACGGTTATAAATACGACATCCATTTCACCCTCTTATTAAAAATTCATTTTTAATTATTTAATATTAACTATGTCGAATTTGCAAGTCATTACACACTAGGTCAAAACCACATCTAATTTTGATCTACTGATTGAAAGATAATATCATATTACATTTTGTCCACCCCCTAACCGACTTAGGCCCCACAATATAGGGATATTATTTATTTTAAGTAAACAGAACATCTAAAGGCAATGGAATATTCTACTCAATTCCGACTTAAAACGAAAGAGCTATGGCACAAAGAAGGTCGGTTTGGAAATAAATATGAGAAATAGTTCTATAGAGAACCTAACCATTTATTGTCAAACTGTTTACTGTCTGACAAATTTCTACCTGACCTCACACCTATAAAACCACATGGATGAGCACAATTAAGGAATAAAGAATGGATGAGAAATAAAGGAAGACAAGCTTGGAGCTCTAGATACCTAACCAAATCTCTGCATAACAGAATCTTACCTAACCAAATCTTAGGAATTTTTCTAGAAAACAAGGAATCATCTCAATCTTATCAAATCACCTTCAAATATCCAGTTCACTGTCCAACATCAAGTCATGGTGGACCAACCTAAAGGTTTATGACATCAGAGCTTCTCCAATCATAGATATAGTGGCCCACGGTTGCTGTAACCGATCCGGAGATATCCAACAAGCATTGTAGTGATTGTAAATCAGAGCATCATCACTTGGCTAAAGGATTAGGACATCAAGGAAATAAAGTTTGGCAAAGGACAAGGTTTGATTCGGTAGTTAATACCAAACATAATTCCTTGCCCAGTAGTAAACCTACCAGACTGAATTCCTTATTTAGTATTCCTAACCGAGCCATGCACCACCGACCGAATTGAACATCCACCATCGAACTAGGGCACTGTCAAAATAATGCACTACCAATCCAAAGCACTGTCAAACCAAAGTGACTGAAACTAGGGCGCCAAAGCAAGGCTGTCGAGCATGCTAAAATAGGAAACTTCGAACAAAATCTTAGAAACATGGGAACTCTAGAACAAATATTCCATATAAGGGAAGTATTGATTCAAACAAGATAAATAGGGAAACTGCTAATTTGTAGGCCTAGCCTCCCTATATCATCGGTCCTATAAATACCCAAGCTTGGAAGAGTAATGGTGGACAAGTCAAAGAGGGCCAAGAATAATTGAACAGGAATAGTCGAACAGAAATATCCAAACATGAATAGCTAAACAGGAATAAGAGAACAAGAGTAGCCCAGACTTCCTTAGGGTTATCTTACATTTTATTAAGCTATAAACCATCGTATTTGTATCTCAAGCATTGTACCAAAGATGTATAAGAAGGATAATGAAAATGGATAGTGGAGTAGCACATTCTGTTCGAACCACTATAAATCTTTTTGTTCTTTACTTTACAGTAGTTTACTTTCCGTATAATCTAAATGTGATTTGTTCTCTAAAAATCAATCATGATTCAAATATAATAACTATGTTATACACCTCATATTCATAGTTCTACAACAAACGACTTTGAGGTGTTTGCCCAATTTTTAGGCAAATATATTTTTGCTCTCATTAAGAACTGATTCTTAATATACCTTCAAGATCAAAGAATAAGATTGGTGCTACCGGCACGAATGCAGGGAACATCAATACACCTAATCAGGCATCTACCAATCAAGATGATCAATCAGTAAGCAGTACAGTGCTAGTAGACATAACTACTAGAGGTGATTTGGATAGAGCAAGTTAAATGAACATACCATTGTCCAAAAGCAAGCAACGATAGACCAAGATATGACATTCATGGGACTACCACAAACTGCTTGTCACTACACTGTAACACAAGGACGATCCCTGTCTAGGGGAGCCATGGGGTCTCACTTTGACAACGAATTCGGTTAAGGAATGTGACAACTTTCTTATAGCACCAACATCCAACAATGATAATAACCTATATAAGAGAGTGCGCTGTAGCCGATGCTCGGTCGATGTAGGATGATCATCAAAGTTGTAAGGTAAAGTAAAACAATAATACAGAACATGCCGTTTATCTCAAAGTGCACCGAATAAAATATAATAGTAAATATCTTAGATATAAAATAAGTGAGACGATAATAACCGAGTGAATCATAAAAATCAAAGCACTTAAATCCATACGGTTATAAAACATAAGTGATAGGGTTTATACAACTGATAATAAACTCAAAATGGATAAGTGTCTTAAAATAGATAATAGCACTAGCAAGCTATATAGTGCTGCACAATAGACTGATAAGAAATAACATTTAAATAGAGTAATATAAGAGTACAACTTCCTGATCGTCACCAGTCGAGCTCCACGTAGTCACCAGACCTAATATCCCCAATCTACTCATTTAAGTGTACTGGAATAATAGGAAGTGAAGCATAAAATTCCGAATCAGACAATAGTTTAGTGTGAATTGTATAAAATATCAAATACTATAAAGTAAATATACTAGGAAAAATGATATAAAGAATCATACCTGATATATCCCTGCATCCACAAAGTTAGCACATACACAAGATATATGCTACTCTATAATAGTCAACATGAGTGTACTATACATCAAAGTACTAAGGGATGTCTAGATATCTGCATCACTAATATCAACATTATGTGGCATCCCTAGAGTGATAAGCAGACAAGAAAACGTATCATTTATCATTCACCCTCACATTCATTCACTCGATGCATTGGGTAAATGATACTCATATAACCCCATCGTATTGGTGAATACCTACTTAATGCCCCAGTTTCTCGGTACTCGAATCCATGCCACTCAGTAAGCTAGGAACTAGACTTCCATCGCAATCAATCTAGGGTAAAATGGATCGAAACATTGTGTGATCTTAGGCACATCACACTCCCAAGTGAACGTAGTCACATACCCCTGATTTATGAGTACACCTTGAAATCTACGAATATCAACAATCTCTTTGCACACATTATCTGCAGCAGAGCACATTTTAGAACTATACTTGCAACTCCCATCTGAAGTCGTCGCGGTTGGGATCTATTCTCGATAGCCATCATTAGCCATAGAATATCATCGTTTGTCCTTTAACCTTCCTCTAACGGTTCCTTCAATCTAACTCATAATTACCTCCTCCGTGTCTCAAAGTATTATTATCCATTGTCGAAGCTATCACTTTCCATCATGGAATCATTATTGTTGAATCGTACGTTGTCATCGAAAATCATCACCGAACACCATGATTTGGTACCAACCTAAGCCTTAGCTCAAAAACTTGAAGTTGTGACTCAAAGCAACTTCCCATGCTTGAAGACCCGATGCAACATGCTAATGACTCGAAGCAAACATGTCATTGACTCAAAGCCGCCCTATGGCTCCCACCACCAAACCATGCAACCGGATTCATAAGGCCCGAACCATCACCCCCGATCCAAGTCACCATCGAACCATTCCAACAATGATCCAACACTTCAACACAACTAATCCATACTCTACCCTAAGCCATCCCTTCATCAAACCAAGTCGCCTACCCATGGATCGGTACCGAACTATGAGCCCACCAATCCGACACTTAAATGTTCCTTCCTCCAAATGAATCCTATGCAAGCACCCATGGCTTGGAGCTAGCCCGGGAGTAACTCCCCTCCTAGCCCGAAGCACAACTTGCCATTGATCCTACCTCATTGATCCAACACTCCACTCCATTTTCCCTAAGAGAACTCCAAGAAACTCAAAGTGGACTCGAAGCGACCCCTCCTAAACCGTGAGCACAACTTGAAGCAGTCTTCTATCGATCTATCTACACTAAACCTCCTTCTTTTACCCATAAATCGAGCAAACAAACTCCAAATGACTTGAAACTTGAAATGTAGCTATATGCTATCCTTCTTAACCTACCCTGTGGGTTACAAGTCATTTGGATGAAAACCTTCATGGGTCATCATCAATCCAAGATTTGTTCCCAGAACTAAGTCACCACTCGATTGACGCTTTCAACCATTCAAACATCATATATTCAAGCAATCATTATATACAATATATCTTCATAAGCATACATCCATACATATCAAAGTAAATTCTAAATCTAAGGGTAGAAGAATAGGGTGAACCACAAGAATAAGGGAGATCCATAAGAACACAATTTCACAAATCTTTTCCAAATCATTTGAAATTAACATATATGATTAGTTCATGTTTATAACATGTTTTAGGATCCACAAATCATTTTAAAACATCATTTTAAGGTGTATAATGACTAATTAGTAAGTGAGAGGTCCTAACTACTCACCTAAATCAAAAGCATATCCAAAGATGCACAAATCCTGAAATGAATAGTAACTCCAAGTGATTTCCAATATTAAATCTTCAAAACCAAGTGCGAATTATGTTAATCTCCTTCTAATGGTAAGATTTGGCTAAGTAAAGTGATGTTTAAGGTAGCTTTTGGCATAGAAGTGGTTAACGGTGGTTTCTCTCTTTATTTCGAGAAGTGTGTAATGATAGAGAGAAGTCCCATCAACTGCATCATAATGCTAATCTCGGAATGGGCTTTAGGCCTACCATTAACTCACTAATTACCCATTAAGCTATTCAAAATCAAGTAAAACTTCAAACAACCATAACTTCCTAATAGTAAATCAATTCTCCTATCATGACCACTCTACGGAAAGAGAAACCATCATCCAATTTGATGGAAGTGGTTTTCGACTTAATTCGGATCCTAAAAAAAGTTATAGGCCATACAATATTTTCAAGGTGAAAATCATCTAATAAATATTATAAGGATAGAAAATATCTCTAGTAGACATTTCCAAAAGTTATTAAATCATACGACCCTAAATAAAAATAATATTAATATTTTACGATCCTCCGATACGTAAAATACGGGTCGTTACATTCTCCCTCCTTTAGGAATTTCTCCCCCGAAATCCTAAATAAATTCAATAAGGTTATCCTGCACGTTGAAAACTAATATAAAAGCATAGGAAATCATCTAATAGATAGAGTTAGGAGTATGATCGATAGGCAATTATGTAATTTGTTACATATATCTAACACGATAACCAATCTTGTTCAAAATAAAAGGTGCTTTCTTTCTATTATATACTTGATATCATATGTTATGTTAGTTATTAATTTAATTAAAAGTATATTTAATAGATAATCCATAAATTATATGTTTTGTGATAGAAGTTATAATGTGTTATAACCATGAGTGATTTATCACAACAAAAATAAATATACCATTATAAATATTCCTAGTCAAGATGTATCGAGACTGGATATTGATACATCCGTTAAGATTAGAGTACGTAACGCTCTCCAAATGTTGGACATTGTATTTACTTATGACTGATGGAGGGCATAAAGGAGTTATGTACTGATAGTTTTTTGGATAACTATGAAATGACTCACTCGGTAGTTTTCTATTGATTAATATAACTAAGGTCAAACAAAAAATACCGATGTGACAAAATTACATGTTTATCTTGACTTGAGAATACTGTTAATCTTCAATGTGGAGGCTCTGCTTTGATTATAGTTAAATCATGGCACAACGTTCATCGAATGACTATAGTTGGGTCGAGTGGAAGCATTAGAAGTGAAACACCATTCAAGAGAGGATTCGTCTCCTAGGTTATATGAGGTTAGCATCATGGTCAACTAAAGTTAACTAAAAGTCAAACTCTCTAGCTAGAGCATTTTGTTTAATAATAATTGTTATTATTGAGCCAAGGACTTTGTGTTTGGACTATAGAGTTGAATATTGACAATACTGGAATTTTGACTATTACTAAATTCCATAAGTCCAAAGTTATATAGTTTTGACAAAAAGAATCGGTGTAAATAATTATCACTAATAGATAATGCTTATAATAAGCAGAATTAGATTTTACCAAAGATGTATAAGCGATAAATTCAACCAAAATGTCACACCACAAGTTAAGGTGACATGTGAACGTTAATTGTAACATCCCGTATTTTTAAGCCATTGAATTTGAACATTTAATTCGTTTTAAATGTTCAATGTGGGTCCTTAATTGATTTTGAAATGGTTGGATTCGGGTTCAACCAATAAAATAAGTTATAATTTCAAATAAGAAATTCAATTGAAATAGAATAATAATTAAATATTCGAAATTGGGATAAAAGGTGGATTTGGGTGTAAATAGCTATAAAATGATATTTAAATGTATTTTTAAGTTCAATTGATTATAAATAATATTATTGGATTTTTAGATAAATTTAAAAGTCGATAAGTTATTATTTGGGATTTTATATTAATTTAAAAATGAATTTAATATCATTAAAATGCAATTTAATCAGATTTTGGTCTGGAATGAGCCAGAATGATTTTTAATGTGTTTATAAATTTTATATGATTTATTGTTAAGTTAATAAAATTTTAAAAGTGAATTTTTAAGCGTTTCTGATAATTTAAAAAAAATCGCCCGATTTAATCGACGAGTGAAAATAGCCTTCCGGGGCGCAGTCTCGGAATTCGACGAAACCAGTTCCATTGGATCCGTAATAGTTAGTTATTATCGGATTTCAATTTTCGTAGCTATCGGAGTTGTCGTTTGACCGTGGCAGCTCGAAACGCATCGAAATCGATTTAACCGATTTAATTTTAAATTGATCGTTTAATTCCGTATCTCATGCATACGATCAAATTAGTTTCTGAAACTTGTCCCATTGTGTCCGGAACGGGGAAAAACCTCAGGGTAGCCTGTCGGAACGTGAGAAATAGAGGTCGTTTGCATTAACTGTTAGGTTGAGATATTTTCTTAATTAAATAGTATTAAACTATTATATATATTTGTTTAAATCTCTAAACCCTAAACTATATCTTCTGGCCGCCGCTCAAAGGCATTCAATGGCCGATAATTAGCCTCGTTCCCCTTCGTCTTTCTCTAAATCCACACAACCATTTCGAAAACTTCCAATACGAAAGTCGTAGAACGTGTTGAGCTCTACAACGTGACCGGTGGTGATGAGGTTTCGTGGCGAGGATGGATGGCTATGGGGGCTCGAACGCGTGACGCTTGAGTGGGATTCGCGGCTCCTAGAGGCGACCGAGTCGAGCCAAGCTACAGCCGAAGGTAGGGGTCGTGGAGAGCTCCGTAACGATGGGTTCTGATCGAAGTATAGGGGAGCGAGGCGGTGGTGATAGCGTGCCCTAGGGACGACGATGATGGGTTCGAACTACCAGAGTATCGCGTACGAGAGGGAGAACGTAATCTGCGGCCTTGATTTCGTATGTTGATTAACGGCTGAGATGATGGTATTTAAAAAAAAAATAAGAAATTGGTTTATAAATTTATTTCAAACTTTGTAAAATCGTAACGAGTTCATACGATATCAGATTTAGACGAATCTGGAAGCGTTGGAATCGCAGGAACGCATGCTACGTGATGGTGCAGATTTGGAGTCATTTCGGGCAAGTAGAAATTTGGGTTAAATCGGACGTCGTCCGGTTTAATTTAAATGTCGAACGTTCGCCGAACTCAAAGTGAGTTTTTCTCACTCACATCTGGATGCTAGGCATTTTAAATAGTTAATATTTAAATATCTGTGTGGATGGCTGAATATAATTGTTATTATCAGTCTGGATTGATATTTATATTGTGATGTGCTAATATTTGTGGATGCAGGGAGAAACAGGTTGGAGGGATCCAACTGGATTCCTCAAAATGTAGCAATTATTTATAGTTGATAGTGATACCTGTTTATATGATGTGATTGATAAACCTGGAAATTTAGTTGTTCTGTGACATTGTTGTATAAAGTATAATCACAGAATTTAATTATAAATGGATAAATTGTGTTTTTATGAAATAAAATGAATTGTTAAATTTAAAATTTCAAAGAATAAAATTTGAAATCGGATTTGAAAGGAAAAATGTAAATTGGGCCAAATTGGGATTTTGAATATAATGGGAAGTTTTTGAAATGTTTAAATGGAAAGTGTTTCCCTGGGAAAACCAAGTAAATGTTTATAAAAAGATTTTATTTTAACTAAGGTTAAGTTTTAAATCGTTTTAAAAGTATTTTTAAGAAATCGTTATTTTTAAAGGAATAAATTTTTAATTTTTAATACCGTAATAATTTGGGAGTATATTAGCAATTATTTTACAAATGGATTTATTTAAAAAGTTGGTTTTAGCTTAAGCTGTTAAAGTTAGTATTTTTCTTCTTATAACGCTATTTTGAATTTAGTTAAACTAAAACCCTTATTTTTAAATCAAAGTTTATGTATTAATAACTAGTTTTCTTCACATATTTTAAATTTATATTTTGAGTAAATAAATAGAAGTAATTTTCATATTTTAAAGTATATTTCAGTATAAAGTATTTTAACTGTTTTAAATACAAATTGTTTTATACTTGGTTATTCCCGATGGGAATAAAGGGTAAAGGATTTACCTTGTAAAGGAAGAGTAGAAAATTGTTTCAAATGAGTTTTGAAAATGTGAAAATATATCTTTGAAAGATATTAGAAGAAAATAAATAATATGGAGATTATTTATTGTGTGATGGATGTGTATGGATGTTTGTGAACATTAATTGATAGTTAAATCACCGACTATCAATATTGGACAATGCGCTGATCGTTTCGAAGAGACCGGGATCGAGTTTCCGTATACCGGGATTCTAGGTCTGGAGACTCGAAAACCACTTCGATCCGGTTTGTACGTTTCGTGTAACGATTTCGGAGTCGAAGATGGAGCAGTGAAGTGCAAGGGCTAGTCGCTACTAATCCTGAGGATATTTCCAAAATGGATGTAGTAGGAATAGTGCCTTCGGTTCCGTTCAAACCCAGGACGGACTTGTATGGACGAATGCTTGCGAAACATCGTCAGCGGACGATGGGCATTCTAAGGGATATGTTCTCTAAAAGGTATCGTTTAGCCTCGAACCTCATCAACCGGGAATGACTGAAAATCAGGGGTTATGCAGCAAGGCTTCGTGGGTAGCTCCCACTGGAGGGTAAGGTCATCCCTGTCTAGATGTCCCTTTTTATTTTGGCTTAGTGGTGCGGTTTCTGATCCCAACCGTGGGGTGATTTTATTCGGGATCATCCAGTAAGGGATGGTTCCGGCCTTGTGTTGCAGAGGAGCGGGCGTACTCCTCGGTACTGTGATCTAGGCCACGTACTGTGACAGGTGGTACCCCAGTGCCTAGTCATTCGTTGGAAATCCATTCTCCCTACGTGCCTGCACGGTTTTGATTGTGCTCAACTATTGTTGAAATGTGAGATGCAAGCATTTCAGCTAGATTCTATTTTACTTTCTATAGACACTATTATAATATTAGAGGATTTTAATATAAAAGTGTTTTAGCTATCGTAAGGTAAAAACCCGACATGTTTATTTGTGGCGTGGTCTTACGAGATGCTTTTGTTTCAAAGGATTTATGAAACTTTAATAATCAGTTTGGGTGTATTTATGATGCGCTGGTATTCCAGACTGACTCGGGGGTTATTTTATTATAATGCTCGGGTCAGACCGAGTATTTTACAGGATAGGTTGCTATGGAGCTCAGGAGAGGAGCTGGAGTTCGAGACGTATTTCTCGTACTTGTATTATTCCGCTGCTGTGATTGTTGTATTGACTGATTGACTGGATATTGATGATGGTATTGATATACTCTGATGATGATGTATTGTATATAAACAGATATAGTTTCATTTTGTGTAAAGATCTGTTCTATATATTATATTTTATCCGCTGCGACTGTGAGGTTCTGATTTTGTTTAGTTCTTTCTTCTTCTATCTATTTTTCTTCTTCTTCTACCTCTTCTTTTTACCCAAATGGTCCGGTTTTTCGTGTTAGAAAAACTCGGGTTGTTACAGTGGTATCGGAGCTTAGATTGGCGACAACCTAGGCTTTAGTGGGAAAATTACTCATTTTTAAATAGAGTCGGAAGTACTCTATAATGAGTTGAGTGTAATAATAGCTATGAGAGCGTACTTGTTAGTGGATATAAAATTGTTTTTGTACTGTGTTGACTTATCGGTTGAGTGTTTATGAATTCTGGTCGGTGCGGAAAGTACAACCGTATCGATAGGGGTTTCTAAACTCTTAAACAAGATAAACCGACATAGTATTATTTTTAAAGTGGGTAAATGAAATAATTTTACCCAAAATTATATTTTGATATAAAGAAATAATATTCTGAATTATTATTATGTATTGGATGTTTGGTTGTTGATACAGTAAACAAGTAAGAAATTAAAATATGAGCTAAAATTCGAAATGATTTATAAGCCAATAAGAAGTTAAAATATTAAAATGGTTTATAACCAAATGGAATTGACTGAATATGTTTTAAATAAGAAAAGTAAAAAAAAAAAAAAAAATTAAAATTTGATTTAAACTAGAACTTTGACCCCGGAAATTTTGAAAGGGATTTCAAATGGAATTAAACAAAGTTTTGGGAGTTTGACTTTGTGGAAATGTTAGAAATATTTTCAAAAGCATTTGTAAGAATGGAGTATATTTTGGGGAAATATTTTTGAATAGAAATTGTTTTGAGGTGAATTTTGGAAGTGGAAAGCATTGAACTCACTTCAGTCGCTGGAAAATAATCCTGATGATGCTGGCCACATCATTAGAATTCATTTTCGAGTTTCTAAAGTGATGGATTGCTACCAAAATAGTTGGTTATGACATTGTTTGGGCTTGTTGGGAAACAAGTAATTTTGGAATTTTCAAAGGAAAATTGTTTGGTAAAAGCAGTTTGTTTTGGAATTTGGTATTTGATTTGAATATCAAAGAGAAATGTGTTGATTTTTATTTCGAATTGGTTTTGAAATAAATCCGGGGAAATTGAATTCTGGGAATTCTATTTTAAAATAAAAATGTGAAAGTTGAAATGATTCAACTATATAACTTATAAAGGAAAGTTGATTTAAAAAAAAAAAAAAAATTGAGTATATATGGAATGTAAATTTACTTTGAATAAATAAAGGTGAATGGAATATATCTGGATTTAACTTATGATAAGTTAAATAAAATTAAGAATTTGAAATTGAATTAAATCTAAATAAATTGGAATTAAATGGAAGTGGAGATAACGGTGAAATGTAAATGCTTATGATTGTGCAAATAAAATTCATATTCTTAAGTTATTAAGTGTTAAAAATTGACATTGTGATTATAAAAATGTGGATTGGTTTGAAATGAGCAATATAAACTTACAAGTAAATAAGTTGGAGAACTTGAGAATGGAAGATTTTATTTTAACTCAAGTAAAGTGGAATTATAATCACAAATGGAAATAATAAATGGAATGGTGAATTCGAACTTAGTTTTAAATGGAATGCAAGGTAAGGTGAAACAATTATAAAATATAAAAGAGGTAAGTGAACTGAGGTTAGTAAATAAGTTGAACTTGGATATGGAGAATTAAGATTAAATTAAATTTGGTTTAACTTCGACCAAGATGGAATTAAGCTGAATATTAAAATTTCTGTTGTGTTATGAATAAGAATGAATGTAATTAAATTCTTAATTAAAGTAGTAAAGGAAATGGTTTAAATTCAGGTGGGCTAAATAAAATTTAGATGAGCTTGAATAAATTCTGGAAAGGAATTAAATTGAAAATGCATATATAATCTAGTTAACCTTGAATTAAAATGGGATAAGAATTGAGTTTAATGGAAATTTATTTCAGTTGAGATGATGTTGAATGGAGTAAATGTTTACTCAACTAAATCCAAAATGATTGTGTGGAAATAAATCTTGTGTAAGCTAAATTAAATGGAATTTGTATTTCAATAAATAGAATTTTGATAGTTTGGTCAAAATTTAGAAAGTAAGGGAAAAATCCAGTTGTTGAATGAAATTTAAGTTTGGTAATAAATGTTGAAAGTAAGAATGAATAATGTAATTAGCTTATAATAGTGATGGTTTGAATTGTAAATAAAATTCAAATGAGAGAAATAATTTAAATGGTCTCTTTGTTAATAAAATAAATTTGTACATGGATTGGATAAATAAACAAAGAGCATTAAGGTTGTAAAGGAATTGAAATTTGATTTGGATGAGAATCAAATAGAAATCAAATAAAATTGATTTAAGAAGGAATGTGAATATTGTGAACATTTGAAAGAACTTAAGCTAATTGAAGACAAAAATAATTGTCGATAAGCTTTATTAAGTCTTGAATGGAATTGTTAGGAAATAAACTGTAATGCAAGTGAAATGAGTTTTAAATTAATTAATGTGATAAGTTAAAAATATAAGAGTTGTAAATAACTCAAGAATGAATGATATTAAGGTAAACTTGAGTTGGTTAATGACATAAAGATGTAAAGGAAATATTGAATTTAACAATTGCATTCGGAAAAGAAAATACTTGGATTGTGAACAATGCAAAAATTGAATAAAGTTAATACACATCCAAGTTGAAATTAATTTTGAATGGTGATAAGCTTAAGTGACAATAATTTTTGCTTGAATGGCGTGAAAATTTGCATGTATTCAGAATTGAGTTGTTTAAAAAGCAATTGAAGTTGACCTTTGAATAAATTGATATGGATTGGAATCTAATTCAAAAGTTTGTATATAAATGCAAGTGAATTGATTTAAAGGGAGAATGAAATTAGTTTTGAATCAATCAGAATGGGTTGCATTTTAATAAGTAATGTTTGCATATGAATGAAAATGGATTATAAAAGAAATGCAAATGTTTCAAGTTCAAAATGAAATTTGATTGTAAATCAAATTTGGAATGTAAGTTAAAATTAGAAATGTAAGGAAGGCATATGTAATCATATTGAAGTGGAAATGAATTGGTTGAAATAAATATGAATCGTATATGGTGAACTTGAATGTAAATCATTCAAATGAAATAAAATAGTTGGACTTGAATAAGTAACTTGAAAGGTGATTGAAAACTTGAATTTAAGGCATTCAAGTGAAATAAAATGAAGTAGACTTGAATAAGTGATTCGAAAGTGATTGAAATCTTTGGATTGTTGAAATAATTATGGTTAACATTGTTAATGATGAAATTGCTTAGTTTGGTTATGAAATGGATATGTTTGGCTTGCATTTGTGTTGGAAATGTTATTAAAATGCTCATATCCTGAAACTGATGAGTTTGTTGAGTATAGTACAGGTACGGGAGGCGTTCGAGAGTGTTGGAGCGCGTATGTGCGATATTAGCCGCTCGCTATTAAAAATTTGCTAAAAGGTACGCCTACGCAAATATAATTGGGAAAATGATATATATATTGTGATATATTTTGGTTTCCGGCCGTGTGAGCCGATGTATATATATTTGTGTATCCTGCGATATCGCAGAAGCTCCTCCGTACAAAGGAGACTCCGTCAAAATTTTCCAAAAATTTTGGGAGTTAGAAAATTTTTGGGTTTTTGATTTGCTAAGAAATTGAATTTTTGAAAACGAATGTTAAAATGAAGGCTTTAGAGTAAATAAAGCAAAGGGTTTTGAAATAGAGCTGAAACTTTTTGGGAAAGTGAATATAAGCTTTTAACTAAGCAAATTGGATAAGTAAATGAGTTTGAGAGTATATTTTTACCTTAGCAAATTTCGGGGACGAAATTTTTATAAGGGGGAAGGAATGTAACATCCCGTATTTTTAAGCCATTGAATTTGAACATTTAATTCGTTTTAAATGTTCAATGTGGGTCCTTAATTGATTTTGAAATGGTTGGATTCGGGTTCAACCAATAAAATAAGTTATAATTTCAAATAAGAAATTCAATTGAAATAGAATAATAATTAAATATTCGAAATTGGGATAAAAGGTGGATTTGGGTGTAAATAGCTATAAAATGATATTTAAATGTATTTTTAAGTTCAATTGATTATAAATAATATTATTGGATTTTTAGATAAATTTAAAAGTCGATAAGTTATTATTTGGGATTTTATATTAATTTAAAAATGAATTTAATATCATTAAAATGCAATTTAATCAGATTTTGGTCTGGAATGAGCCAGAATGATTTTTAATGTGTTTATAAATTTTATATGATTTATTGTTAAGTTAATAAAATTTTAAAAGTGAATTTTTAAGCGTTTCTGATAATTTAAAAAAAATCGCCCGATTTAATCGACGAGTGAAAATAGCCTTCCGGGGCGCAGTCTCGGAATTCGACGAAACCAGTTCCATTGGATCCGTAATAGTTAGTTATTATCGGATTTCAATTTTCGTAGCTATCGGAGTTGTCGTTTGACCGTGGCAGCTCGAAACGCATCGAAATCGATTTAACCGATTTAATTTTAAATTGATCGTTTAATTCCGTATCTCATGCATACGATCAAATTAGTTTCTGAAACTTGTCCCATTGTGTCCGGAACGGGGAAAAACCTCAGGGTAGCCTGTCGGAACGTGAGAAATAGAGGTCGTTTGCATTAACTGTTAGGTTGAGATATTTTCTTAATTAAATAGTATTAAACTATTATATATATTTGTTTAAATCTCTAAACCCTAAACTATATCTTCTGGCCGCCGCTCAAAGGCATTCAATGGCCGACAATTAGCCTCGTTCCCCTTCGTCTTTCTCTAAATCCACACAACCATTTCGAAAACTTCCAATACGAAAGTCGTAGAACGTGTTGAGCTCTACAACGTGACCGGTGGTGATGAGGTTTCGTGGCGAGGATGGATGGCTATGGGGGCTCGAACGCGTGACGCTTGAGTGGGATTCGCGGCTCCTAGAGGCGACCGAGTCGAGCCAAGCTACAGCCGAAGGTAGGGGTCGTGGAGAGCTCCGTAACGATGGGTTCTGATCGAAGTATAGGGGAGCGAGGCGGTGGTGATAGCGTGCCCTAGGGACGACGATGATGGGTTCGAACTACCAGAGTATCGCGTACGAGAGGGAGAACGTAATCTGCGGCCTTGATTTCGTATGTTGATTAACGGCTGAGATGATGGTATTTAAAAAAAAATAAGAAATTGGTTTATAAATTTATTTCAAACTTTGTAAAATCGTAACGAGTTCATACGATATCAGATTTAGACGAATCTGGAAGCGTTGGAATCGCAGGAACGCATGCTACGTGATGGTGCAGATTTGGAGTCATTTCGGGCAAGTAGAAATTTGGGTTAAATCGGACGTCGTCCGGTTTAATTTAAATGTCGAACGTTCGCCGAACTCAAAGTGAGTTTTTCTCACTCACATCTGGATGCTAGGCATTTTAAATAGTTAATATTTAAATATCTGTGTGGATGGCTGAATATAATTGTTATTATCAGTCTGGATTGATATTTATATTGTGATGTGCTAATATTTGTGGATGCAGGGAGAAACAGGTTGGAGGGATCCAACTGGATTCCTCAAAATGTAGCAATTATTTATAGTTGATAGTGATACCTGTTTATATGATGTGATTGATAAACCTGGAAATTTAGTTGTTCTGTGACATTGTTGTATAAAGTATAATCACAGAATTTAATTATAAATGGATAAATTGTGTTTTTATGAAATAAAATGAATTGTTAATTTTAAAATTTCAAAGAATAAAATTTGAAATCGGATTTGAAAGGAAAAATGTAAATTGGGCCAAATTGGGATTTTGAATATAATGGGAAGTTTTTGAAATGTTTAAATGGAAAGTGTTTCCCTGGGAAAACCAAGTAAATGTTTATAAAAAGATTTTATTTTAACTAAGGTTAAGTTTTAAATCGTTTTAAAAGTATTTTTAAGAAATCGTTATTTTTAAAGGAATAAATTTATAATTTTTAATACCGTAATAATTTGGGAGTATATTAGCAATTATTTTACAAATGGATTTATTTAAAAAGTTGGTTTTAGCTTAAGCTGTTAAAGTCAGTATTTTTCTTCTTATAACGCTATTTTGAATTTAGTTAAACTAAAACCCTTATTTTTAAATCAAAGTTTATGTATTAATAACTAGTTTTCTTCACATATTTTAAATTTATATTTTGAGTAAATAAATAGAAGTAATTTTCATATTTTAAAGTATATTTCAGTATAAAGTATTTTAACTGTTTTAAATACAAATTGTTTTATACTTGGTTATTCCCGATGGGAATAAAGGGTAAAGGATTTACCTTGTAAAGGAAGAGTAGAAAATTGTTTCAAATGAGTTTTGAAAATGTGAAAATATATCTTTGAAAGATATTAGAAGAAAATAAATAATATGGAGATTATTTATTGTGTGATGGATGTGTATGGATGTTTGTGAACATTAATTGATAGTTAAATCACCGACTATCAATATTGGACAATGCGCTGATCGTTTCGAAGAGACCGGGATCGAGTTTCCGTATACCGGGATTCTAGGTCTGGAGACTCGAAAACCACTTCGATCCGGTTTGTACGTTTCGTGTAACGATTTCGGAGTCGAAGATGGAGCAGTGAAGTGCAAGGGCTAGTCGCTACTAATCCTGAGGATATTTCCAAAATGGATGTAGTAGGAATAGTGCCTTCGGTTCCGTTCAAACCCAGGACGGACTTGTATGGACGAATGCTTGCGAAACATCGTCAGCGGACGATGGGCATTCTAAGGGATATGTTCTCTAAAAGGTATCGTTTAGCCTCGAACCTCATCAACCGGGAATGACTGAAAATCAGGGGTTATGCAGCAAGGCTTCGTGGGTAGCTCCCACTGGAGGGTAAGGTCATCCTTGTCTAGATGTCCCTTTTTATTTCGGCTTAGTGGTGCGGTTGCTGATCCCAACCGTGGGGTGATTTTATTCGGGATCATCCAGTAAGGGATGGTTCCGGCCTTGTGTTGCAGAGGAGCGGGCGTACTCCTCGGTACTGTGATCTAGGCCACGTACTGTGACAGGTGGTATCCCAGTGCCTAGTCATTCGTTGGAAATCCATTCTCCCTACGTGCCTGCACGGTTTTGATTGTGCTCAACTATTGTTGAAATGTGAGATGCAAGCATTTCAGCTAGATTCTATTTTACTTTCTATAGACACTATTATAATATTAGAGGATTTTAATATAAAAGTGTTTTAGCTATCGTAAGGTAAAAACCCGACATGTTTATTTGTGGCGTGGTCTTACGAGATGCTTTTGTTTCAAAGGATTTTTGAAACTTTAATAATCAGTTTGGATGTATTTATGATGCGCTGGTATTCCAGACTGACTCGGGGGTTATTTTATTATAATGCTCGGGTCAGACCGAGTATTTTACAGGATAGGTTGCTATGGAGCTCAGGAGAGGAGCTGGAGTTCTAGACGTATTTCTCGTACTTGTATTATTCCGCTGCTGTGATTGTTGTATTGACTGATTGACTGGATATTGATGATGGTATTGATATACTCTGATGATGATGTATTGTATATAAACAGATATAGTTTCATTTTGTGTAAAGATCTGTTCTATATATTATATTTTATCCGCTGCGACTGTGAGGTTCTGATTTTGTTTAGTTCTTTCTTCTTCTATCTATTTTTCTTCTTCTTCTACCTCTTCTTTTTACCCAAATGGTCCGGTTTTTCGTGTTAGAAAAACTCGGGTTGTTACATTAATATTTGAATTGTTCAATATTATTCGCTAATTGAATTTACACCTAATGAGTCACACGATTGAAATAATGAAGATTCCGAACGAACCACACGATTTAATTAATTTTTAATAGTTGAAAATTAATTAATATTTATGAAATATTAATTATAAATTTTATTTAATTTATTTGAATACCATTAGTACTTAGTAAAGTGTGTGTATAAAAGTTATAAATGTGCGTATTAATATACGATATCGGTAGAATGTTTAAATTTGATTCAAACAGAATATATACTAAAAAGGACTGTAAATAAATAAAATTAATTAATGTTTATGAAATACTAATTGTTAAAAATTTCTTGTTTTATTTGTTTGATTTCCATTAGTACTTAATAAAATGCATATATAGAAGTTATAAGTGTGTGTATCGATATACGATATTGATAGGAAATTTGAATTGAATTTAAATGGAAATAAGTCCAATTGGTTTGTGGGATGTTTTAAATCCCACATAGCCCATGTAATAGCTGGACATACTTTGAGGAATAAGAAGGGTCTTTTTTTGAATGAGAAGGAAATATTATAAAAAAAGAGGAATCGGCATATTGAATGCAACATTTATTTCCTCATTTAATAAAATTTTGTGACGACCCAGATTTTCTGATGTCTGTTATTGGGTAATTAACTGATTTTAATTATTGAGGTAAAAATTGTGTAGGTCAGATAGATAAATTTTCTGATAATTAAAATATCTGAATATATAAATTGATTAAAAACTATATTCAGATTTAAATTATATTTTTCTGGATATGAAAAATATTATAAATGTGTATATAAACTCCACTTTTCTATTACGAGATACAATTATATATATATATAGAGAGAGATATAATTGTGTATATATGCTTAGTATTGATATAAAAATTTAAAATAAAATAGATGTATATAAGAGTAAGAATTAATACATAAGTGGCTAATATTTTTATTTGTATGTAATATAAGTGAAACTTTATATAAATGAGACAAGGCTAGGCATATGAATACATATGTTTGTATAAGATAAATCAAGACAAAACTATGTGCATGTGTATGTAGTATATATATATATATATTCAAGAATGTATATGCACATGTAAACACCTTAGGGAACATAGCATTTAATGCACATCCTCTCAAGCGTATATTATATCAAATCCACCTTTCAAATTATCAAATCACTTTTATTCAAATCAGGTCATTGTTGAAAACAAATTAAGAAAAAAAAGATAAAAAAATAAAGTTACTGTACATAATGAAGCTACAGCTATTCCCATTCTATTATAAATAACACTACCTTGTTTCATTTTTTTCATTCGAATAAGAGAAAAAAAATAATGCAAGCTGCAATTAAAAATTAAGTAAAATAAAAAACAACTCAAGTTCAGAGAAGATCAAACCAAAGCAAGCAAACATTTTCAAAAAAAGAAAGAAAAGAGAAACACTGCTCCGTTCAAAGAAAAAGTGAGTAAAACTAAACTCTTTTATAGTGGTAATATATGTTATAGGCTTGGTCATAGAAATTGAAGTGTTGTTTGATATGTATACTTGTACAACAACATATATATATATATATATACCTGTATGTGACTAAATGTTAAGTTATAACCAGAGAAAACACAGACCTGTTCACCATTGCCTTTTTAACACTACTCTGTATATTTAAAGAAATGGTAGGCTTGACTTCAAAAATCCCTATCTCTCACTCTAATTAGTTTTAGGTTATGATGTTTAAAGAAAATCTGTTTGTTTTCGATTATATTTTGTTTAAAAAATGGTTTCATGAAATATTATCAAGTATAAACGTTGAAAGGTATAATTTACAGTAAGTTAACCCAATTTTGTAAAAATTTGAA
Source organism: Allium fistulosum (assembly GCA_030737815.1). NCBI lineage: Eukaryota > Viridiplantae > Streptophyta > Magnoliopsida > Asparagales > Amaryllidaceae > Allium > Allium fistulosum. The sequence continues at coordinate 1,259,159,454 of CM060904.1, forward strand.
TATCACGTTTTACTCTTCTGCTTATATAAACGTGATGGCATTTGAAATGTTGAATTTTGGTGGTCGTTTCATGATTTTTAGTTTCGTAGGCGATGAGATATAAGGGGATGAACAGTTTTTGGTCTTTGACCAAATTACGGCGAAGCCGACGATGGTGGGGGTCGTCGTTGGGTCAGAAGGAAGCTGCGGAGATTGAGAGCTTGGGAAAAATGGAGTTGGATTTTATAGCGTGGCGTGGTGGTCGGTCGGAGTCGATATAGGGTTTGGAGGAGGAGTTTAGTCGTGTTCGGTTATATGGTGATGGCGGCGACGATGAGGAGAAAGGAAGCTGCGGTATGGGGGGGAAAAGAATGAGGGGATGGCGGCGGTCCTGCTGGTGAAGTGTGGCGTTGGCAGGTGGTCGGTGATGGCTGGACGAGGTGGGAAAAGGGTGGTCAGTTCGTTCCTGCTTTGGACTCGAGTTCAATTTTTTCGAATTAGGGTGTGTCGTGGGATTTTGGGATGACTAGGGGGTTTCGGAGGTCAGAGGTGATGTGGGACGACGGCCAGTGGTGGATGGTGTGGAGGCGCCGGCGTGTGCACGTGCACGGCGAGGTTCTTGTGCAGGTCGAACAAAGGAAAGATGAAGAAGGGAAGAAGCAGGGGAAAAGAGAAGAGAAGGAGGGAAAACTTGCCTTGTTTTGTCTGGTTGGGCCAATGGGCCAGGCCCTTATCTTTTAAATATATATATATATATAATGTTAACACAGTTTTCTTTAAAAACTATTAACCTTTAAGCTTTATTTTTCTTAAATCTTAAACAATATGGGAACTGGTACTTTATCCTATCACCTAAACATATTGGCCTAATACACTTGGTTAAGTATTAATATGGAATTAAATTAGTTTTTAATAATTAATGTAAATAAAACAATTTAAAACTTTAAACAAATCAAAACATATGTTAACCTATATATGATAATTATTGGTAAATTTCTAAAATTTATTTAAATTAATAATAAATAATTTTGTAATTAATTTTAATTATAAGTAAGCAGGATCTGAAAAATATTAATTTTGTTTTTAAATTAAATTTGGATTAAAAATATAAGCAGATTTAATTTAATTTAAGTTGATTAAATTTCCGGTTGTGAATTGTTAATATGAGCTGAAAATTGTTAAATTTGTTAATGATCTAAGTTTTGGTTTACGGTGCTTGGATAATTATTTAAATTATTTCTCTATCCTTGTCATTCAGTAGCCAAACCTGTTATAGTGCCAGGGTAAACGTTAACAAGTTTTATCTGAAAACAAACATATGTAATGAATTTCCATATGCGAATGTAGTCACCCTAAATATAAATTGTTTATTTTAAACAACTTACCTTTTAAAATTTATTGCTTGGATTCGAAGAGACCGGGGTCGGATACCAGTGTTATCCGGAACCACTTCGATTTGAAAATCACTACTAACCTTTACTGGTTTTGATTATAAAGTTAATATGTTGGAATTGGATTCATTTTACAAATCCAATTATTTTAAATAAGTAATTGTACTTAGACATGGTTAAAAATATCAACGGATTTCGGAAAAGTGTTTGGTTATAATGAGATAAAAACTCGTCGGTCATACGAGTTACCCTGTTTATTTCAAAAGATTTTCATTACTTAAGTATTTCAAGTTTAAGTGGTTTACTCACGCTGGTTTCTAGCCTGACTCGGGTGTTACTTTATTGTAATGCTCGGGTCAGACCGAGTATTACAGAATTTCAGGTTAGGACGCCGTTGAAGCTCAAGAGACGAGCTGGATGGCAGAGACGTATTGCATGTATTTGACTATATCCCGCTGTGTATTATAGGCTGTATTTTCAGCATTTAGGGACAAGTTATTATAATTGTCCAGGGTTATTTGTTGATGATTGTACTTTGATAATTTGTTGTGTATATCAACATTTACAGCTTTTCTTTATATAATTGATGTTATTGTATATTATATTTTATTCCGCTGCGATTGTGAGATTCTATGCTGTTATTTTCTATTTCTTCTTCTATCTCTTTTCTTCTTGGCCCTAACAACCTGGTATTTCCGGCACTCAATTGCTCGGCACTCTATACAGTGGACGTAATTGTGCCAATTTTTAGGGGTCGAAAATCGCCCGGTCGTTACATGTGGTATCAGAGCTGAAGGTTAAGCGAGAACCTTGGCTCTGATAGGGATTACTCATTAGAGATAGGGTCATTAGTACCCTAGAATGAGTTGAGAGTATTATATATGAGGGTGTGCTTGTTATTTCTTATATAATGATTTCAAAAATAATTTTAAAAATAACTTTTATAAGATTTTATTTTGAAAGAAAAAAAAAATATTTTTCTTAATTATTATATTATATTAAGGTGATTGGATGTTGTTATTATTATAATCAAATAAGGTTATAAATTTAAGTGGTAATATATATATATATATAACCAAATAGAAATTTGGGTAAAAATAAATTATGCAAATCAGTGCAGCTAAAAACCAGAATTTTAAGTTGACTCAAACCAGAATTTAAAAAAAAAATTGGAAAATTCGGGAATGTTTTTCAAAAAGTGTTTTGAAATGAAACAAATTTACCCGGATTATATTTTATAAATAGGAATAATCTCACAGGAAATTATTGTGAAGAATCTGGTGTGTTTGGTTTCTAGATATGATAATATTCGTTATTATCATAAAATTTGTTGTTGTGTCTAAATAAAGGATGTTTATTACAGAATAAACAATGATGAAACAGAGTGAAATGTTTATGAAAGTGATATTATATAAGCTGAATTTATAAATGTGACTTATAAATTAAAATGAATTTAAATTGGGAAGTTTTGAATCTAGTCCCGAAAATTTTAAAAATTGTTTCAAAGTGTTGAAGGAAATAATAATTAATATTATTTAGAATATTTTTGAATATAGAAATCTTTGTTTTAAAAACAAGAGTTGTTTGAAGGTGAATTTGTTTTGGATTAAAAACCAAGAATGGTTTAAAATTTAAGGTGTGCTTTGGTATGTAAATGGGTAAATATGTATATATATGTGGATATATATGATTTCAAAGTTGATTTGAAATAAATACTAAGTGTTGAATTCTGGAACCCCCTTAAAACGATAAGTATAACCCAAAGAAAAATAAGTTTTTGAACTTATAAGTGGGAAGTGATATTAATAAGAATTGGATTTTGAATGTAAAATTTAAATTGAGTAAGGTTAAATGGATTGAATGGATTGAAAATTTACTCAGGCCAAGTTAAATAAGTTTTGAACTTATAACCTGAAGTTGAAAATTTCAAGGTGAAATTAAACTTTAACCGATGGAAGTTTAATGAATTAAATTGTAAAAATAAAAAGTATAGATTTGATAAGAGGTGCAAAAGAAGTTATGTATAAATGATTTCAAAACGATTTTTGAAATAAAACGAGCCTTGAATTCTAAAAATTGGTGATGGATGCTATTGATTGATGTTTTAAATGATTTGGATGTTTATTTATCTTGATATATCCTGCTATCATCCTGTGGTTATTTACAGTATATAAAACTGTAAATTAGATTATTTCGAATATATTAAGAAGTGGATTGAAATGATATATATCCATTCCTGAAATTAGATGGAAATAAAACTTTGATTTGAATTTGATTTTAAGAAATAAAATCGAATTTATGGAAATGGAATCATTTTGAACTTAAATTTGAAATGTTAAAAATGAACTTGTCAACTGAAAATGTTTAAAGATTCGGGTTAAAATTTTGAAATTTAATTGGGAAATCAATTGAATTCCGAAAATTGATATATTCTAAAAAGATTTGAACTTTCACACTCGAACCTTGAAATAAGTTTAAGTAGAGGTAATTTAAATGAATATTTGAAATTTGGGCTCAGAATTGAATTATTTTAAAGATTTAGATTGTTAAATTAAATATTAAGGGTTAATATGATTTAAGTGATTAAATCAACATTTTGAAAACTGAACTCGAATTCATATTAATCGAGATGGTTTAAAAATTGAGATCGAAATTGAAATTAATTCAAATTGGAATTGAATTAATTGGAATTGAAATCAAAGTTGAATTAGTTGGAAGTCGAAATGGGAATTGATTTGAATTAAAATTGGAATCTGGATTGAATTAATTTAAATGGGAATGGAAATTGAAAATTTATTTGAATTGGAGATTGGAAATTGAATCAGTTTGACTCTGGAACTATTTCCAAACAAATTATTATAAACTGTCTTAAATCTATCTACTTAAATAATTCAAATTATTTTGATTTTCCAAGCTATTTACTATACACACCATTCTTTTTTTTAAAAACTCAAACTACCTTATATTAACTATTTAACTATTTTATAACTATTCAAGCTATTTTCTAAATTCAAACTGGTCAGAGTAGAAATTGTTATATATAAATCATGAATTTAAATACAAATTTGGATAAATGGAGGGTGATAACCCAAATGGAAATACTAGGCAATTCTAAATTGGAATCGAAATCGAGATATTAAGGCAAAATTGATTTTAAGGAAAATAGTATATTTTGGGTAAGTATGATGATTTAAAAGGGAAGATTTAGTAGTTACTATAACTGAAACTTACTTTATAAGAAGTAAGAAATGTTACAAATAACTTTGAAAGGTAATCGAACTTGGAAATTTGATTTGGCATTAATGAGAATATAAATGTTAATTATATATTTAAACTCCCCTTGCTGAATTTATAACCAGAAGAAATGATCTTTGAAAGTTATTTGGAAGGCTAAATAAAGTTTATATAAGTATGAAGTGGACTCAGAAATTATTGATCCAAAAATTATTCGAGTTAAAAAATGATTTTATTTGTACGTGAGAATGAAACTAAAAAGGTTTTGGAACACATTGATTTTAAAGGCTTTTGATGATGGGCAAATAGTCAATTTTGGAAATTTGGTAAACCAAATTTGAAAACTATCGATTTTGAACGTATCGATTTTGTATAGATAAAGTTATATGTGATACATATAAAGAGTATGATTTTGAAAGGTACTATATATGTATAGTATGATATGTTTTGAGAAAAGTATGGAAAGGCACCCCCATGAAAGTCGAAACTTATAGAAGGAGATCCTCTGGGTGGTTCTGCCTAGGAACCCTAAGAGTGGGTTCAATAAAATTGGGATCCCAGAGGACGTTCGGAAAAAAACTCATGAGTTCCTGATGATCAATTGTTGGGTAGAGTAAGTCGAGTGGTGCTGATGCATATAGTTACATTAGGTTTTGTTGTGATGGCAACGTAACATTTGTGTAACTGCGATCTATCGCAGTTCCATAGCGTAAGTCGAGTGGCAGTGATTGCCTACAATCTACGTTTGATTTCGCTAGGATAGCAACGTAACATTGGTAGATTGCGATCTATGTGGTTTGGTTCCGTAGCGTAATTCGAGTGGCAGCGAGTGCTTACAGTCTACGCTGGGTTCCACTGGAACAGTGACACAACTTTGTGTAGCCTGCGATCTATGTGGTATAGTTTCGTTTGACAGCGTAATTCGAGGGGCAGTGATTGCCTACAGACTACTTACGGTTTTGATGTGATAGCAACGTAACCTTGGGGTAGCTGTGATATGTGGTGTTCCCATGGCGAAAGTCGAGAGGTGCGGATGCCTACAGTTTTCTTATGGATTTCGCCGGGATGGAGACGCAATCATCGTCTTAACTGCAACCCATGGTGATGAAAGGGGTGGTGATACTTTCCATAGAATTTTTGAAAGGAGGTTTTTCAAGTATTTTCACTGGGTGTTGAAAACAGGTCTACTAAGTACTTATAGATTTTCAGTCCTACACCTGATCAACGTATGACTAAATTTCTATGAGAACAAGGATGACTTGTTTAGACATCGAGTTATGAAAAATATTTTTTTTATATAAAACTAGTTTGGTAATACTATATAATTTAAAGTGTATGTATTTTTTTAAAGAGGTAAACTAAAAGAGTAAGGGGTTAAATGTTTAAAAATGATTTAATCAATAATACACATCAAAATTCAAATTTTCGCTTCGTTCCTTTTCGAGGATGAAAAGTTCTAAGGGGGAGGAATATGACGACCCGGATTTTCTGACGTCTGTTATTGGGTAATTAACTGATTTTAATTATTGAGGTAAAAATTATGTAGGTCAGATAGATAAATTTTCTGATAATTAAAATATATGAATATATAAATTGATTAAAAACTATATTCAGATTTAAATTATAACTTTCTGGATATGACAAATATTATAAATGTGTATATAAACTCCACTTTTCTATTACGAGATACAATTATATATATATATAGAGAGATATAATTGTGTATATATGCTTAGCTTTGATATAAAAATTTAAAATAAAATATATGTATATAAGAGTAAGAATTAATACATAAGTGGCTAATATTTTTGTTTGTATGTAATATAAGTGAAAATTTATATAAATGAGACAAAGCTAGGCATATGAATACATATATTTGTATAAGATAAATCAAGACGAAACTATGTTCATGTGTATGTAGTATATATATATATATATATATTCAAGAATGTATATGCACATGTAAACACCTTAGGGAACATAGCATTTAATGCACATCCTCTCAAGCATATATTATATCAAATCACTTTTATTCAAATCAGGTCATTGTTGAAAACAAATTAAGAAACAAAAAGATAAAAAAATAAACTTACTGTACATAATGAAGCTACAGCTATTCCCATTCTATTATAAATAACACTACCTTGTTTCATTTTTTTCATTCGAACAAGAGGAAAAAAATAATGCAAGCTGCCATTAAAACTTAAGTAAAATAAAAAACAACTCAAGTTCAGAGAGGATCAAACCAAAGCAAGCAAACATTTTCAAAAAAAAGAAAGAAAGAGAAACACTACTCTGTTCAAAGAAAAGGTGAGTAAAACTAATCTCTTTTATACTGGTAATATATGTTATAGGCTTGGTCATGGAAATTGAAGTGCTGTTTGATATGTATATATTTACAGCAATATATACACACACACACACACCCACACACACACACCCACACACACACACACATACTTGTATGTGAATATATGTTAAGTTATAACCAGAGAAAACACAGACCTGTTCACCATTGCCTTTTTAACACTGCTCTGTATATTTAAAGAAATGTTAGGCTTGACTTCAAAAATCCCTATCTCTCACTCTAATTAGTTTTAGGTTATAATGTTTAAAGAAAATCTGTTTGTTTTTTATTATATTTTGTTTTAAAAACGGTTTCATGAAATATTATCAAGTATAAACGTTGAAAGGTATAATTTACAGTAAGTTAACCCAATTTTGTAAAAATTCGAATATCACGTTTTACTCTTCTGCTTATATGAACGTGATCGGCATTTGAAATGTTGAATTTTGGTGGTCGTTTCACGATTTTTAGTTTCGTAGGCGATGAGATATAAGGGGATGAACAGTTTTTGATCTTTGACCAAATTACGGCGAAGCCGACGATGGTGGGGGTCGACGTTGGGTCAGAAGGAAGCTGCAGAGATGGGGAGCGTGGGAAATATGGAGTTGGATTTTATAGCTTGGCGTGGTGGTCGGGCGGAGTCGATATAGGGTTTGGAGGAGGAGTTTAGTCATGTTCGGTTATGTGGTGATGGCGGCGACGATGAGGCGAAAGGAAGCTATGGTATGGGGGGAAAAGAATGAAGGGATGGCGACGGTCCTGCTGGTGAAGTGTGGCGTTGGCAGGTGGTCGGTGATGGCTGGACGAGGTGGGAAAAGGGTGGTCGGTTCGTTCCTACTTTAGACTCGAGTTTGATTTTTTCGAATTAGGGTGTGTCGTGGGATTTTGGGATGACCATGGGGTTTCGGAGGTCAGAGGTGATGTGGGACGACGACCAGTGGTGGACGAGGAGGAGGCGCCGGCGTGAGGTTCTTGTGCAGGTCGAACAAAGGAAAGATGAAGAAGGGAAGAAGCGGGGGAAAGAGAAGAGAAGGAGGGAAAACTTGCCTTGTTTTGTCTGGTTGGGCCTGGCCCATATCTTTAAATATATATATATATATAATGTTAACAATGTTTTCTTTAAAAACTATTAACCTTTAAGCTTTATTTTTCTTAAATCTTAAATAATATAGGAACTGGTACTTTATCTTGTCACCTAAACATATTGGCCTAATACACTTGGTTAAGTATTAATATGGAATTAAATTAGTTTTTAATAATTAATGTAAATAAAACAATTTAAAACTTTAAACAAATCAAAACTTATGTTAATCTATATATGATAATTATTGATAAATTTCTAAAATTTATTTAAATTAATAATAAATAATTTTGTAATTAATTTTAATTATAAGTAAGCAGGATCTGAAAAATATTAATTTTGTTTTTAAATTAAATTTGGATTAAAAATATAAGCAGATTTAATTTAATTTAAGTTGATTAAATTTCCGGTTGTGAATTGTTAATATGAGCTGAAAATTGTTAAATTTGTTAATGATCTATGTTTTGGTTTACGGCGCTTGGATAATTATTTAAATTGTTTCCTATCTTTGTCATTCAGTAGCCAAACCTGTTATAGTGCCAGAGTAAACGTTAACAAGTTGTATCTGAAAACAAACATATGTAATGAATTTCCATATGCGAATGTAGTTACCCTAAATATAAATTGTTTATTTTAAACAACTTACCTTTTAAAATTTATTGCTTGGATTCGAAGAGACCGGGGTCGGATACCAGTGTTATCCGGAACCACTTCGATTTGAAAATCACTACTAATCTTTACGGGTTTTGATTATAAAGTTAATATGTAGGAATTGGATTAAAAAATCCAATTATTTTAAATAAGTAATTATACTTAGACATGGTTAAAAATATCAACGGATTTTGGAAAAGTGTTTGGTTATAATGAGATAAAAACTCGTCGTGTCGTACGAGTTACCTTGGTTTTTTCAAAAGATTTTCATAACTTAAGTATTTCAAGTTTAAGTGGTTTACTCACGCTGGTTTCCAGCCTGACTCGAGTGTTACTTTAGTGTAATTCTTGGGTCAGACCGAGTATTACAGAATTTCTGCTTAGGATGCTGTTGGAGCTCAGGAGACGAGCTGGATGGCAGAGACGTATTGCATGTATTTGACCGTATCCCGTTGTGTATTATAGGCTGTATTTTCAGCATTTAAGGACAAGTTATTATAACTGTCCAGGGTTATTTGTTGATGATTGTATTTTGATAAGTGTATATCAATAGTTACAGCTTTTCTTTGTATAATTGTTGTTATTGTATATTATATTTTGTTTCGCTGCGATTGTGATATTCTGTGCTGTTATTTTCTGTTTCTTCTTCTATCTCTTTTCTTCTTGGCCCTAACAACCTAGTATTTCCGGCACTCTATACAATGGACGTATTAGCGTCGATTTTCGGGGGACGATAATCACCCGATCGTTGCAAATTTTCTCTCGGTTATTTCCTCTCTGACTCTCATCTTCTCCACCCAAAATTTAAAATTTCCATGGTGGTAAGTCTCCCAAAATTTCAAAAAAAAATTTAAGCAAAACAAAATAGAAAAAGGTGGTTGTTTATAGATTATTGCATATCTGAAGATCGATTTGAAGAATCTATGAATTCTTCTTCATTCAAGGTGTATTCTCTAGGCTCCATCCTATGGTAATTCTATGTATTTACATATCATTTAACTTTTTTACATCCCCTTAATTCACCACCTCTCCCCTCCGTTCATATATATGAATTTGGATTTTGATTTGGATGTCTCAAACCCCCTGCTTGAATCAATTATATATTCTTACCATGAGAGAAAAAACCCTTGCTATATTCCTTGTTATTTCGTTATGAATAATGATAATGATTTTTGCCTCTATTCTATATGTTTATTTATCTAGTTTGTTTAACCTAGATCTAAATCCTTTTAATTTCATTTTCTTTATTCTGCATGTTGATTCTTCCATGTATAACCTAGATCTAGACCTTCTCAACATGAATCTGTATATACCTATGCCGTTTGATTTTATCGTTGTTACTAAAAAAATTGAATTTCGGAATACTATTATCAATAATTACACTAATTAATATTAGTTGCCAACATAATAGGATGACTTAATTGTGTTATGTTTTAAATAATTACATTAATTAATGTAGTACTAAATTTTTGTTTAAAAGGAAACACTGTATTAAACAAAGTACTTGTATATTATTTTATTTCATTTTAAAATTTTGTTTTGCTTGTATCTGTACATGAATTTATATATTTGTATAACATCAATTATGTGTGTATGTATATTTGCATTTAACTTAAATTTTTCAAAATGAGTGTTGTATAAAATATAATAATAAACTTCCACTTTAATTAGACTTTGTATTCTTTGATTTATTGCATGTAATATAAATAAAGTATATTTTAGTTTGAACTGCTATGCAAAATATTTATTATATATCTATATATACATTTATACATGTAACATGTATGCACACAAATATATATGTGTGTGCGTGTGTGAGTGCGTTAAAAAAATTCTTGTTTTAGATGACAAAGGCATATATCGAGGGGAAATGTGTCCGTTGAAGTGTAAATTTCAACATCTAAACAATGTTCACATTAACTATGTACACTTTTCATATGTTGCACTTACGCTATACACATGGGTGCATTTGATGTGCTCATCATAATATACAATTAATTAAAATTAAATTAAATTAATTTTTAAACAATTATTATAATATGAAGGTAATTCTAAAAGAAAATTTTAGAAAAGTTCTAAATGAATTTAGACTATCTAGGCTCAACAAAGATCCTATAGGAATTTTTTGAAATTTACCCATTCCTTTCGCTACGGGTTGGTCTGGTTTCTTCAATGGTATCAGAGTGCAAAGGCTTATGCGGTCTAAATTAATCATGTTACGACTAACTAATTAAACTTACCTACTCAGTACGATGTCTAGTAAAGTACTGTGTAGGATTGGAATTGGGTAATCAAGTACCCTGTCCTACCTGATTACCGGTCCGACTTGAAAGGTAAAGTGAGCCTAAAAGTTGCCTTTAATATATAAGGCCCAACTTGAATTAGGCGTTGGGCTAATTTCAAAATTGTTTTGAAAATCAAAATAAAGATTTTAAATTTAAAAGTTATATATAAAATAAAAGTATCTTTGTTATAAAAGTTATAATACAACATAAGTTTTCAAAATATTTGAAAAGGTAATGATATTTTCAAAATGTTTGAAAATATTTAAACAATAATTTTGAAATTTAAAATTTATTAATAAGATTAAAAAAATGAATTAATTAAATAAGTTAATTAATGAATACTTATATACATGTATTATATGAATTGATATATGTTCTATTATTTTAAAGTGTTTAAGATAACAAAAGTATACATGTATGTATATAAAATAAATTTTCGAAGTCAATATAACTTAATTAAAATTGTTTAATTAAAGGTTAATTAATTAAAAATTAGAGGTTAATTAATTAAATAAAAATACATATATATATATATATATATAATTTATATGTCTTATACTATGAAGGTTATATTATATCTATAAAGGTTATAGTAAACATGTCTAATATAAAAGTTGTATTAGAACACTAATATAAAATTAACAAAAGAGTTAATTAATTAAAGATAATTAATTAAAATTTAATTAATATAATCTTGTACATAAGATTATTATATAAGTAATATGAAATATAAAAGTTTTATAAGAATAAAACTTATATGATAAGAATGTATAAACAAAGCGTGAAACAATTGAAGAAATCCTAAATAGACTTAAGGAATAAATACATACGTATATATACGTATATCATGATACTGATATGTCCAACACTTGAATCACGAGGGTATTTCATAAGAAATACATTATTCCATAAGTTGATATCACTCGATATAATATATTAAAGATTATTAATCTTTAATATAATGTTATCCTTTATCATTTATGTATCAATAGAATACTTGCATACTCTTTAGTTGTTAAGCTGTCTTGAAGCTAGGGATGTTATGTGTAGTAATATTAATATATTGAATACATTAGGAAAGATGACTACTCGTATTTGTTGAGCTTTCCTCAAGATATGTGCATTATACTTAAGCTGTTGTAAAACGATAGGTCTGAGTGAATAATCTCATTTTAATTGTTGAGCTTTTTTCAAGGTAAAGGCGGGATTACGATAATAAACCACGAGTTAGGAGTTGTATGTGATACAATCGATAAGGAGTTATCCATAGTATATGGGTCTATAATTTGTTGAGCTTTTCTCAATGTCGGCATCCCAAGGCATATAGGTCCTAACACCTACTATTGTTGTCGAATAACTTCTATATTTTGCTTAGGGTTTGGTAAAACATAAAAGACTAGTGGGAACCTTATTAGAAAAATGAAATGATAACATTTAACATTTCTAATATTGTAAGAATATTGCTGTATAATGTAATAATAATCTACATTGATAAATTTGTGTATTTAATATAATTGATAAAATGTTTATTGATTAATATATACAAATAAACTGAATTGAAAATTGACAAATAGAAATATAATATATATTTATATACCTAGTATTAAATACTTCTTGCATGTTAATGTTTTCTTTACCCATGCAAGAGCCTAATTTTACAAGTACTAAATGCATTCTGCGAGTCCTGAACTCAAAAGTAATATAAGACTATAGATATATGATTTATGTACTGTCATATATAAGTGTTATATAATGAACGGTCGCAGTTCATAATATATGATGCTTCGATGAAATTAGTTTACTCGAAGCAAACAAGTAAACATACTATGAGATCAAGTATTCAATTTGATTGATTACAATAAAGATCGTATTGTGTTAAATGTAACAGATGACCAAAACTACAAGATAGATCTAAGAACTCAATTCATAAAATATCAATTTGATTAGTTTACACAATATGTAATATATTCGATGTCCTTAAATATTAAGGATGATCGAGTGCGCTTTTGTAAAGAGTTCATTATGATATTGTAGTAAGGCTTTTTTTGAATGGTTTGGCCATTTAAAAAGGGAAACGACTATATAAGAGTGGATGTGATTTAAGGTACTGTTGGGATGAAGAGAGTGAATGGTCACTTCTGCTTCATAAAGAAATGACAAAAAAAAGAATTGTAAAATAATTGTTGATACTTAACATTGGAATAAGAAATATGATTTCTATTCCAAAATGTATTTTCAAATAGGAAATTGTTTTCTGTGAGATTTATTTCTTTGAATTTAAGATATTGATCAAAAAATTCTCAACCGTAAATTAGTTACAGTAAATGAAATAAATAGCCTATATCAAATGGTAGGATGGAGCTTAGTATTTCATATGCTATTATAGTAATGGCGGAAGTAGTGGGAGCATGTCATATAACACTTATTGATTTCATTAAGTTATGAAATTTTTTCTAGTAAAACATACTAAACATTATTTATAAAATAACGACTATTTTTCGATGTCGACTAACATATTTATATTAATGTGAATATTATGAATGTTCGTTATAAAATAAAACTATAATGTGGTATTTATTGTCACAACAAAATTGATGTACTGGAAAATAAAGTATCTAAAATTATTTAAAATTGGTTTGGACTTATATACTAAGCCGTAGTTTTGAGAAATAATTTTTGTTTTATTATTATGAATTATATGATACTAGATAATTATATCTTAAGCAATCAACAGCTATGCACCCATTTAGTGGGAGAGTCATAAGAGGTTATGTACTCTTTGAATTGATACATATTGATGTATGTAATCGTAAGTATATTAATACCAATATGGTTGCATGTACTTTATCATATTCACCGATGAGTTATCCTAGACATGGACATATGTATTTGATACACGTGTATAAGTCTATGATAAGCTCAAAGAATATAAAACGGAAGTAAATAATATACCATGCGATAGAATTGATCGATTGGATGAGTATATTGGAAAGAGTTCTGTATGAACCTATATGAATAAAAATTCAGTCTCAAAGATCACTCCTCCCTTTAATACATAGTGATGTATTGATGAGAAGTAATTGAATTTTGTTGGACAAAACACGATTAATGATGAGTGAATTTGAGTTAAATTCTTTCTATAAGTTGTGTACTTAAGAGTAGTACACACTTTTAAAATTAATATCATCTAAAGAATAGTTTACAAAACCATATAAGATAAAGGTTTTATAAGGAACCCCAACATATCCTAGGCCGAGGAGTTGGCAGATTGTGCGAGTCGAAAGACTGCACATAATAATAGTTTGTGAGGGATCTTGTATGAATCTCCTCAAAAGGAGTTTAGGAACGATTGTTATTGGATGACCAATTTATGCTTTTGAACATAAATTTTGCAAATTAAAATAAAATCAGTTATATATATAAGGCAATTCATAAAATGTTTATGAATACATGTTCCATTACACTAAGAAACAACTATTGTTTCAAAATACCAACTTCATAGCGAAGGATTTTCTTTGATATATTATTGGTAGTGAAATGGATTTGGATACGATCCAAAGATGAAGCTGGTTAAGAGGGATGAAATGATATTAACCAACCTTGAATGAACAAAACGTATTAGAATGTATAATGAAAATTCTTGTACATTAAAGAGAAACCGTGAGTTTCTTGTAAATGTCAAGAATAATAATCCTTGATTGTTTATTTAACCATTAGGAGTATTGACTTTATGATACGATATGATGTGCAAATCCAAAACTGAATATAAGTACATCATCAAAATATGATTTTGATAGTTGTACTCGAAGGAATATGATCCATTGGCCACAAATGTGTCTTTAAGAGAAAGACAATGCAATTGGAATATAGTGATCCATATTGATAAGAATAATATAATGAATTCCAAATTATTGAAATTAACATAACAGATTAACCATTCGATGTGCTCAAATTGGTTCGGGTTTTACTCATAAGATTATCATCTAGTATAAATTTAATTATGTTTTGGTATATATGTGTTGAAGTAGAAAGTTCTGAATATAGATTTTGACTAGACTTTTTGCACATAACAACCAAAGTGTCTCAAAGTCAGTGGAAGCGATATTGATTTTGTGGGGTTTTTAAATGCGATTCGAGAATGGATAAGTAAGTATCATTCAGAAAAGCATCAAAATTAAATAAGTGTTTTGATAGAAAATTAGAAATATCAAATAGTTTGATTATCAATCAAAATGCAGAAGAAGCATGTGTTCATAAGAAAGAGCATTCAAAGGTACATTGATATTTTTAAACTACAACACACTTTAGATGTATCCAACCCGCAAATTCATCACTTCGAAAAAATTTAATTATTCAAGTATAAGATTTTTTAACATAAATGATAATGTTTTGAACGATAAATAATATTGGTAAGCTTATATTGAATAAATATTTACAAAAAATATATACTTTGGAAGATATATCGAAATGATCGAAAATCGTTTTATCAATAAACAGCTCTTGGACCATCCGATATCATGTACAGAGCTGGATACATATACTCATATATATGAGTGAGATTATGTAAAAAAATTCTCTATTTTATTTTTGAAAATAAGATCTCTTTTTGACATCATCAATGATAACACTATTTTAGAATAAATGATTTTTGAATTTAAATTGAGTTTAAATGATTTAATAATTATTTTAACTATGAAATAAGCCCTTAAAATTATTATATAATGATAGAAATATTATTTTCGAACTTTCTTTACTAATATATATATATATATATTAAATAAGGAGTAAAAGTATGACTGAAAATCGAAATCGAAATCCGTAACGATTCAACGTAGAAAAGTTGTGCAACGTTGTGAACCATTTGAGATATACATATGCATACATACATATATACATGAACACATTCACATGCATATAAATACATAATATACACACACACACAAATATACTTATGCATTTGAATATATATACATTACAAAATATAGAGATATTTTCCATATACTTCCCCATTAAATAAAAACCAAAGTCAACACCTTACACACCAAGAAAAAGCACACGACCCTGCACATGGAGGGGTGCATGTTCGATCAACGCATGATGAGAGGAGGGGGAAGTGGGGGTGATGAAATGGTGATGCATTTAAGTAGAAATATCATGATATTTTCATCCTAACTTTTGCCTATAATTTGCACCCATCTCTCTTCACTTCATTCCCTTCATTTTTTTCATAAATTCCTAAGATATTTCATCTTCTTCCTCTCTACATTAATGGCTTCCATAGCCTAAGAAAGAAAAATTACAAAAAAATCAAAACAAAGTTATGCCAAAATCCATTGAAATCCATACCACTTCAAACCATAGTTCAAATTAGTAATCTCTTCTTTCTCCTCCACCAAGGTTGTGTGCAACCAAGCTCTCCACCACCATTTGCCAAGAAAGGCTGAGGCTTCCAAGCCTCCAAGATCAAGGCCGAACCCTCTAAGAGCAATTGAGCTAGTAATCGTGAGCTCCGATTTCGAGATAGCGGAGCTGCAGACATTTTAAAATTATCCCGATCGAAAATCAAGTGAGAAACTATATATATAATATGATGATGTGATATGATTGTTATGTTTATTTACTATGTTTGAATCATCAAGTTTGGATGTTGATTATATGTTTATTTTGATATTGAAACAAGTCACATTTAATACACGTCGAATATCACAAAGGAAATCACTTTCCTTTAATAAATGAAATGGTGTACATGAGATTGTTAAACCTCTTTACAATTGTTTAAAATGGTTTATACATGTTTTATAAATACTAATATCCAGTTTGGTGAAGTTTTGTCAAGTTATGAAAATTGGGTCAAAAATAGGCGCATCGCGCAACGATAGTTCGCGATTTCGCATTGTAGAAAGTTAAATCCATTTAGACGACGGATTCAGAGTCGGAATTCTTTGTAATAAGGATTTTATGAATGCTTATAATTATAGTTTTCAAAAAAAGAAAAAGATTGAGATTTTGTTTAGTAGATTTTGAAATTTGAGCAAAACGAGTTTTCAAAACAGTCGTGGTTTGGCAGTTCGAAAACTAAAGCGACAAATTCTTTAAAATGGATATTTTTTATTCTTTAAAAATATGGAATAAATTCTATAAATATTTTAAATTTTTTAAAAAGAGATTTGAGATATAAAAATGGATTTCTAAATGATTGAAAAATTGTTTTGATCAAATAAGCCTTAAAAGCGCTATTTGTGGCACCTTTTGCAGGACTTATAATAAATTATGAAGTATGACTTTAAACTTAAGTATTCTTTCACAAATTTTTTATAAATGGTTTTAAATAAATATAAGTATTTTAAAGATGATTTGGAGGTTTTATAATTTATTTAAAAGTTTAAATAGATGATTCAGAAAAAAAGCTGTTATAAATAAGTGATTTAACCTTGGTTCTAAAAGCCGATAGTAGATTGGATTTTTCCATTCGTAAGATCTGGATATGAGGTGCTTAAACTAAGGAGATGTTCAGGAGCAACCACTGCCTTGGCTCACCTAGCCGTTTTCCTGGGCGACGAATAGATAAGGTCGAAATGTCGGAAATGAAATAAGTATAAAAGATTAATTTTCCAAATTTAATACAACTTGGATTGTATAGAAATAATCTTCTTACGCTTGGTATTAAATTCCGAGGAGGGAACCCGTACTATCCAAGTGAATTTAAAAGGTGGTTACACCGTTATTCGACGGATAATAAAGGTTGAATACAGAATTTGATGTTGAGTAGAATTAGTACGAACTATCGACTCTTTTTAACTCAATAATATTTTCCAATATGACTTATGAAAATGATTTGGTATTTCCAAAGTTAAAGAGAGGTTTAATGATTCCGTATATATCAGAAAGAAATGTTTTAAATATATATGTCTCTAGAAGATATTTTTGATAAAAAAGAAAGTGATTAATCAAATAATAAGCACCAATTTACTTAATATCTTTTTATCGATGATTGGTTCGAAGGAAGTGGGGTCGAATTTGAGTGATTCTTATCCAAAAACCACTTTGAACCAATTTAAGTATTCGAAGTAAAGACATGGAATGATAATAAATGAAAGAAGGGCCACCTGTCACTGACCCTCGAGGAAAATTTCCCATATCATATATATGTGGCGGTAGTATCTTCATTTGATCTTCGATGCTAGAACTGCTCGTTACTAATCCTAGGGATGATTCCTGATAGGATATGGTAGGAGAGTTCCTTCAGTTTTTACTGTCCCTAGACAACTTGTATGGATGAATGTCTGAGCATTTCCAACATTCACGTACATTGATTTTTATGAACGTACATCTGTTTGGTGGTGCAGGAAGTAACTCTCCTATGCTTAACACCTTTCTTTAAGACATACAATCTCAGAGGTTGTACATTAATGGAAATCAATAGTGTGTGATGGAATTAGCAATGTGGCATTCAAAGTGGAATGTGCTATGTGAAAGGTAATCATTACTTCGGGCCTTATCCCCTGGAAATGGCTTAAACAGGGCATGCCATAAGGCTATGTGGTTCGCAACCATAAGGGTATGGTCATCACCTTTCTAGATTACTCCATATATGTCGTGTATGTTATGTATGCTATGGGATCCTGAATAGATCGGTTACGACCAGGGTGATGTCATATTCAGTTTTATCCGCCACCAAGTTAGGTCTGCAGGTAGGTCGATCTTGCCAAGTGCAGAGGTTTCAAAAGTTATTGATCCTCGGTACATCTCTTTAGAGATGTACTGTACGGAACCGTTCCTTACCTGTTGTTGTATGGAAATCCATTCTCAAATAAGTGCCTTCGCACTTGATTATAGAACCCAGTATGCTGGAATTTAATAATGTAACAATTTCGGCTAAGATTATGTATATTTACTTGAAAAGTGTTTTCTTAAGAAAGTCATTAAGAATAAACAGGAAAATAGTGTCAAGGACAAAATTTCTCAGCATTTTAGCCTCAAGGACCGGCCTTCAGTATTTTAGCATGAAGGACAACTTTTGAATTTCAGTTCGGACGCATGACAAGAAATCAGCTACCAGGACAAACATGCAAATGACTCTGGAGCGGCTTCAAGCTTAGATGGCATTGTCGGCGAGGGCATTGTTGCGATGTCATTGGCGGCGAGGGTGGTTGTTTCGACGGTGGATGGCAAAGGCTAGGGTTTTGAAGTAGCTCGATTTGAAGTCATCTGATGATGGAAAATTAATGGCTCTGGGCCGCGACGTCATGGTGAAGTGGTGTTTTAGAAGAAACAATAATTCGAGGAAGAAGAAGAGCAAGTTGAGGTAGAAGAATAGCAAGTTCAGGAAGAATTAGGGGAGAAGAAGTGGTATCAGCTGTTAGGTACCAATTTTCCAGTTTGTAGGTATCATTTTCGAAAATATTTGCTATTTTTGAGTTTGTGATTTTTATTGTATAAAAAAATTATCATACTGTAATAAATTCAATTTTTGAAGCGAACATTTTTTTAATTGTTATTTTTTTTGCATTTATATTAGTTTGATTGATAATTCAGTGTGGAAGATTTTTACTATTTTGTTTGTTTGATTATATAAAAAAGTATAATTGTTACATAGTAAATATGATGATCAGTGAGTTGGATTAGTGTTTCATTAGTATCAAATATTTAATGAATTTTGTTTGAGTATCAGTTTTATTATTAATTTGATGATCAGTTTTTAGGTATCAGTTTTAGTGATAGTGGGTATCATTTTTGTAAAAACTGTTTTATTTTTTACCTAGAGATGAACCACTGTCGTGCTCGCCATTGTGCACACTACCTTAGTTGAATGGATTCCATGCTTATGCTGGAGTGGAGGCACTCGATCTGGTTTGCATCGGAGAATGGAGATACTTGAGCCAAAGCATTTTTATATGAGATAACGATGCAATTTCATGAGCTTGATAGATGTTGATTATGGGTGGTCTATTAGTGCTTTAAATGTGATGATGAACTGATTTTCTATAATGATGATTGTCATGATTGAAATGCTTGTTCAAGAATGAACTGTAAACTTAGATAACGGTGATCGAATTTGATAAATTTGAGAACCTAGAAGATTATGGGTGGTTTATTTGAGTATCAGTTGTTAGGTATCAGTTTTAGTTGTTTGTAGCAGTTTTTAGGTATCAGTTTTTGGTTATCGGTAGTAGGTTTTAGGTAACAGTTTTTAATTTAAGAGTTATCGGTAGCTTGTGATTGCGGCGGGTGGTGTTGGGGGCAGCGGCGAGGCTGGTGGTGCACGTGATGGCGGTGTGTGATGGTGCAACAAGTGATGGTTGATAATTTTGGCGCTTTGTCCTTATTACTAATTTTGGAAGAATGTTTGTCCTTATCATTTGTTTTGGAAGAATGTTTGTCGTTGTGGCTAAAATATGGTGGTTGGGTCCTTGAGGCTAAAAAAATACAAAATTTTGTCCTTTATACAAAAAACACCAAAATAATATCCTTAGATTTTGCGTAGTAAAGATTTTGGTTATCATAAGGTAAAAACCCGTTCCGTGTTTATGTGCGGCGTGGTCTTATGAGATACCATTTGTTTTCAAATAGTCATATCTTGAGTTTCTCACACCAGTCCCATTACTGACCCGGAGTTTATTTTCTTTTCCCCTTAAACTTTGAGTGCCCTATTTTTTTGGGCACCGAAGTAGTTAAGTAGCATGGAACATTTTGGGAGAAGTTCATAGCATTTTGGATGGAGCATGAAGCTGGAGGGTCATATATAGATAGTCATCCATTTCTATTAATTCCGCTGTATTTTTGTTATGTATCTACCATCACTTGTAAGGATAGGTAGCTATAACTATCTTAGCTGGATTAGTACTTACTTCTTCTCTGATGGAGCAATTTTGAGTAATTTCATGTACTACTCATATGTATAATAATGTTGAATCCGATGTGAGATTCTATTTTGTTTGTCTTCTATCTTTATTTTCTTTACTCCATGATAATCTGCCTCTTCGGCATTTGGATTTACGACAAGTGAATACCGAGGATATATTAGTGTCAAATTCTAAGGGTTAGGAAGGTGGGTCGTCACAATTGACTGTTAATGATGTACTTGCATTAAAACCATATTTAGTTGTTTTAATACTCGACGTTGAATTTATAAATAATGTCTTTCATAATAAGTATAAAAGTTATGGGGAATGCCCTAAACAATATACAATGACACGTTATTAAAATGTTTAATACGGGACATGTAAGATGATTCCTTATGCTTTAGTAATAAGAAATATCAGACATGTTATGTTGTCTATAATATCGTGATTTGTTTATGTATTTGAAACATAAAGCAAATATCAAATCCAAATTGATTTCACTAAATAGTTTTTTGAGGTGTTCTCCTGTATTTATGAAATACTAGAGAATTGTTTACATAAACAATGAACTCCTTATGAAGGAGTATTCAGACTCAAACTTCATAAGTCATATTGAGTATAATATGTCAATGATAAATTCAAGTTAAGAATCTTTAAGTTGGAAATGTTCCAAATGGAAGAATAGGGTTGACTCAATGAAAAAGGTTTAGTACGTCATCTTGAATAGCACCATGATAAAAGTAATGTATATGTAATAAATGCATAAATTTTATTACTGAGCCAATGGTGATTTCAAATGTTGAGAATCTTATAACATTATTATATAATGTCATGATATAATTCATAAGAAAACTTAGAGCTCACCAAAAGTCAAGAGACATACTTCGAATTGTTCTACATGATAAATGTTTTTATCAACTTTGGAGAAAGTTGATTGACGTAGCAGATAACATAATTGTTCACTGAGGGACTGACTCGATTGGTTTTTGAGGAAGCCGATTGGAGAAGTTTGAATAAGATTCCATAATTGATCCCAAGTGCAAGTGGGAGATTGATAGAGTTAGGGGTATGCCCTAAGGGCAATTATGTAATTTGTTACATATATCTGACTCGATAACCAATCTTATTCTTAATAAAAGGTGTTTTCTTTCTGTTATATACTTGATATAATATGGTATATTGATTATTTAATTTAATTAAAGGTATATTCAATAGAAAATCCGTAAATGGTATGTTTTGTGATAGTAGTTACAATGTGTTGTAACCGTGAGTGATTTATCATAATACAAATAAATATATCATTTTAAATATTCCCAGTCAAGATGTATTGAGACTGGGTATCGACTCTTGAGAATAGAGTACGTAAACGCTCCCCAAATGTTGGGCACTGTATTACTCATGACTAATGGAGGAACCAAGGGATTACATACTGATAGTTATTGGATAACTATAGAATGACTCACTCGATACTTTTCTGTTGGTTAATATAACAAAGGTCAAACAAAAAATATTGATGTGACAAAATTACACAGTTCTCTTGACTTGAGAATATTGTTGATATTCAATTTGGAAGCTCCGCTATGATTATAGTAAAACAATGGCGGCATCCGTTGACTGACAATAGTTGGGTCGAGTGGAAGCACTGAAAGTGAAACACTATTCAACAGAGGATTTGTCTCCTTAGTTATATATGGTAAGTATCACGGTCAACTGAAGTCAACCTAAAGTAAAAGTCTCTGGCCAAAGCATTTTGCTTAATAATAATTGTTATTATTGAGTCAAGGAATTTGTGTTTGGACTACAGAGTTGAATATGGACAATATTGGAATTTTTACCAATACCAAATTCTATAAGTCCAAATTGATAAAGTTTTGACGAAGAGAAATGGTGTAAATAATTGTCACTAATGGATAACGCTTATAATAAATGAAATTGGATTTTACCAAAACATGTAGGCAATAAATTCAGCCAAAATATCACACCATTAGCTAAGGTGACGTGTGAATGTTAATATTTGAATTGTTCAATATTAGTTGCTAACTGAATTTACACCTATGAGTCACATAATCGAAAATGATGAAGATTCCGAATGAACCACATGACTTAATTGATTTTAATAGCTGAAAATTTAATAAAATTAGATAATATTTATGTAACATTAATTATAAAATTTTATTTAATTTATTTTAATACCATTAGTATTTAGTAAAGTGCGTATATAAAGGTTACAAACGTGCTATCGATATACGATATCGGTAGAATGTTTAAATTTGATATAAACAGAATAAATACTAAAATGGACTTTTAATAAATTAAATTAATTAATATTTGTGAAATATTAATTGCTAAAAAAATTATTATCTGATTTATTTGATTTCCATTAGTATTTAATAAAGTACGTATATAACAGTTATAAGTGCATGTATCGGTATATGATATCGATAGGAAATTTAAATTGGGTTTAAATGGGAATAATACTAATTGGTTTTTGGAACTTTTGAAGCCCAAATAGCCCATGTAATAGCTGGATTACTTTGAGGAATAAGGGTTTTTTGTTTTGAATGAGAAGAAAATATTATTAAAAGGAGAGGAATCAACGTATATTGAATGCAACATTTATTTCCACCATTAACAAAATTTTCTCTTAGTCATTTGCCACTTTGACTCTCATCTTCTCCTCTAAAAATTTGATATTTCCATAGTTGTAAATCTCTAAAAATTTCAACACAAAATTCAAATAAAATAAAAGATAAATAGGTGGTTGTTTGTAGATTATTTTAGATCTGAAGATCACTTTGAAGAATCTATGAATTCTTCTTCATTCACGGTGTATTCTCTAGGCTTCATCCAGTGGTAATTCTACCTATATTTATATATCATTTAACTTTGTTTACATCCCCTTAATTCTCTACCTCTCCTTTTTATTCATATATATGAATTTGGATTTTGATTTGGATGTCTCAAACCCCCTCCTTGAATTAATTGTATATTCTTACCATGAGAAAAAAACCTTGCTATGCACACTGCTATTTTGTTAAGAACAATGATAATAAATTTTTTCTATGTTCTGTATGTTTATTTATCCAGTTTATTAAACCTAGATCTAGATCCTTATAATTTTATTTCTCTGTTCTGCATGATAATTCATCCATGTTTAACCTAGATCTAGACCATCACGAATCTGTATATGCCTATGTCATTTAGTTTTATCATTGTTATTAAAAAAACTAAATTAAATTTTGAAATCCTCTTGTCAATAAGTTAGTTTTCATGTTAGAAGAGACTTGAATGTTTACACATAAATTGCTCTGTGAATAATACTTTGAAATAATTGCATTAATTAATATTTGTTGTCAACATAATAGGATGATTTAATTGTGTTATGTTTTAAATCATTCTAAAACCAGCTTTTGCTAATCGAAATAAAAAAGGAAACATTAAATTAATTATTTATTCCAAGTTTTACAATTGTACCTAGCATAGTACTAAATCTTTGTTTAAAAGGAAACATTCAATTTCATAAACTACTTGTATGTTATTTTATTTCATTTCAAAATTTTGTTTTGCTTGTATGTGTACATGAATTTTTATATTTTTATCACATCATTTATGTGTGTGTATTTGCATTTAATTCAAAGTTTTTCAAAATGAGTTTTGTATAAGATATAATAGTAAACTTTTAAACTACTTTAATTAGACTTTGTATTCTTTGATTTATTGCATGCAATATAATAAAATATATTGCAATTTGAGCAGCTAAGAAAAATATTTATTGTGTATACACACACACACATTTATACATGTAAACATGTATACACACACAGATATATATATATATATTATAAAAAAATCATGTTTTAGACAACAAAGCATATATAGAGGGGAAATGTTCTATTGTGGTGTAAATCTCAACACCTAAACAACGTTCACATTGACTATGTACACTTTTCATATGTTGCACTTACACTATATATATGGATGCATTTGATGTGCTCATCGAAATATAGAATTAAATAATTAAATTAAACTAATTTTGAAAACAATTATAATAATATGAATAAAATTTGAAAAGGAAAATTTAATAAAGTTTTAAATGAACTTAGACTACATTGGCCCAACAAAGATCCAATAGGAAATTATTTGAAATTTACTCATTTCTTCCGCTGCGGGTTGGCCCGGTTCCTTCACACACATCAATCATGTATACACAACAACAAATGAAAAGATAACATCCAAGCTTTTGGTTCAATTTCGATATCACCTAGTTGATAAAGTATGACAGTTATGCCGAGTCGTACACAAATTTCCACAAGTGAGAAACATGAAATACATTATGAACTCATGCTATTCTTTGAGGTAAGTCGACCCTATAAACAAGGTTCCCAATCCTCTCTAGTATTTGAAAAGGACCTATGAATCTTGGTGCCAACTTCCCTTTAACACCGAATCGAATTACATTCTTCAATGGAGAGATCTTGATAAATACCATGTGGCCGACAGAGAATTCTAGTTCTCTACATCTCTTATTAGCATAGCTTTTCCATCTGTCTTGAGCAGCTTTCATCCATTGTCTAATGATCTCAATATTCTCTGAGATTTCTCTAATCATATCTGGCCTAAGTATTATTTTCTCGCTCGCTTCTCACCAACATGAAGGAGCATTGCACGGTCGGCCATATAGTGCCTTGAATGGTGCCATACTAATGATAGACTGATAACTGTTGTTGTATGCGAATTCGATGAGACGTAAATGATCATCCCGCAAGCTTCCAAAGTCGAGTATATAAGCCCGCAAGAGATCCACTAATATACAATTCACTCTTTCAGTTTGGCCGTCGGTTTGAGAGTGATAAACCGCACTTAGATGCAGCTCTGTCCCTAATGCCTCTTGTAAGTTCTTCCAAAACCCACTAGTGAACAACGGGTCTCTACCACTCACAATGCTCTTTGGTATGGAGTCATACTATATGTTTCACATACAGTTCGACTAGTTTGGTTGGCATTCTACTTGACTTGACAGGTATAAATATGGCACTTTTGGTCAATCAATCGACTATGACCCAAATGCTATCGTACCTCGCTTGAGTCATCGGTAGCCCATCAATGAAATCCATTTATACTTGTTCCCATTTCCACCCGGGAACTTCTAGTGGTTGCATTAAACCACTAGGCTTCCTCTACTCTGCCTTAACCAACTGGCAGTTCATGCATTTCAAGATGAATGTCCCAATGTCTTTCTTTATCTCTTTCCAATAATAGGTCTGCTTCATATCACGGTACATCTTATTACCATTGGGATGGATAGTCAATCTTGAATGATGGCACTCTCGTAGCACCTAATCCCTCAACCCATTGACATTAGGACAAACAATCTCTAGTCTTTACGGAGCCAACCATCTCGGTCGAGTTCGTACTGTCTCATATCTTTAGACTCTACTTGGTCTTTAATTTTCGTAATGATCTTGGCTAATCTGGCATTACGCCTTTGACTAGTACCGATCTGATCAATCATAGTAGGCCTGATAGTCAAGCTTGCCAATACCTCTGGCTCTAGCTTGCACCTTGGTTGGAAATCATAACAAGCAACATACTCTAACTATGTCCACTGGGATGTCTCCTACTCAATGCATCAGCAACTGCATTCCTTTTTCCTGATGTATATGCAATACCGAAGTCATAGGAGGCAATGAGTTATGGTTAAGATCCTTCTGCGAAAAAAGGTACTTCAATGATTTATGGTATGTGACCAGCTCGCACCTCTCTCCTAAAAGATAGTGCCTGCAAATCTTTAGTGCAAACATAATCGAGGCTAACTCCAAATCATGGATCGGGTATTTCTTCTCATGTGGCTTCAGTTTTCGACTAGCATATGTAATAACTTTTCCTCTCTACATTAATACCGCACCCAATCCGATACCACAAGCATCAGTGTATACCATTATCTCTTTAGTCCTGCTAAGAGTGGTCAATACTGGTGCATTTATTAACTTTTCTTTCAGACTCATGAATGCATGTTCGCATCTTGCGTCCCAAGTAAAAGTCTGATTCTTTTTCATCAACTAAGTCAATGGTGCCACTACTTTGGAGAAGTCCTAGATGAATCGTCTATAATATCCAGCTAACCTCCAGAAACTTCTCACATCGTTGCATTTTTGGGTCTAGTCCAATCTTGAACTGCTGTAACTTTTATAGGATCCACGGCAATGATCTGCTTAGGAACAACCTGACCTAAGAATCGCACTTCCCTCCTCCAAAAGTGACAATTTGAAAATTTTGCTTCTAGTTGGTGCTCTCTCAACACCTCGAGCACAATCTTCAAATGCATCTTGTGTTCCTCCTTTGTCCATGAGTAAACGAGAATAGCATCGACAAAAACAAGAACAAATTTATTCAGTTGGCCCCTGAAAACATGGTTCATGAGATCAACAAAGTATGCCAGTACGTTGGCTTGCCCGAACGATATAACCAACCACTCATAGAATCCAAACGGCATACGGAATGCTATAATCCGCACACCCACCTTCGCTACTCTCAGTTGGTGAAATATCATCGCAAGATCCAACTGAGAGAATACTCTAGCACCATGAAGCTTATCGAACAAGTCATCAATATGTGGGAGTGGATATTGGTTCTTCCTCGTCACTTTATTCAACTCACGGTAATCAACACATTTTAAGGAAACCATCCTCCTTCGTGGTGAATACTACAGGCACTCCCCACTAAGAAATACTTTTGCAAATGAACCTTCGTCGCAATAGGTCATTCACTTGCACCTCGAGCTCCCGTTGCTCTCTAGGTGCCATCCTTTTCAATGGAATCACTATCAGTCTGGCATCTTTAACTAAATCAATATGGAACTCGATCTCTCTACGTGATGGAAGTTTGATCACCTCCTCGAATATGTCCGGATACTTGTTAGAAATAGGCATCGATGACAAATCATCGTGCGCGATATAAAGTGAAAATAGAAAGCTAACCTTCACCTCATCATCTGGTAGGCAGGCTAATACTACCATCCGCCCATCATCTACCCCTATCATCACCAATGACTTTTTATAATCCACCATTACTCCGTATCAATGAAGCCATCTCATACCTAGTATAACACCAAACTCCGCAAAACTCAAAACAAAGCAATCACAATCAGAAGAACAACCATGACTCAATATGACCAAACCACGACAAACTATACACATGCTAGTGGAACCTCCAATAGGGTTTGTCACAATCAAAGGTTGGTAAACAATTTCGGGTTCCAATCCTACTCTATCTACCAAGTTACTAGATATAAAGGAATGTGAAGCCTAGGTATCAAAAAACACATATAGGAATATCATGAATAGAAAGCGTAGCTTGAATAACGACGTTCTTCCCCTTCTCTTTCATCGATGGAGCATCGATGAAGTCTAGACAGCTTTAAGAGCATATGCATTCACTGCGTGTTTCTGTTTAGGTAGCTCTAGATAGTCCTTCTTGAGATGCCTAAGCTTATTGCAGACAAAACACTTCTTCCCCTCAGCTTTGTAGTCTCTACTAAAATGACCCTGTTACCCGGCACCTTGGCCCGGCTACAAAACGGAGGCTGCAGAAGTTATAATTGAACTTAAGCGAGCGTAATGTCAAGGATTGGTCCACTTCGAGTCATAATGGCGATTATTCCGAGTCGGCCTCGATGAATAGGGGTCGATGTGTAATGGATGATGGGTCGGTACTTGGAGTGTGGGTTGGTTGTTCTAGGTCGGTTATTCTCGATCGGTTATATGCACTAGGTCGAGTCAGCAGCAATGGTTTGGTCAAAGTAGGTCGGCTATAATGAAGGACTACATTGGGGTCAGTTTTGATGTGATCGACATGTTTAGGAGGGTCGATTTGGATGGTTCGACTTGGAGAGGTCAGATCATATGGATCGGTTATAAGTGGTTCGGCTTATGTGGGTCGGCGTGTATCCTTCGATCATGGTAGAAAAGTTAAGGTGGGTCGGCCAGATATTGTTCGGCCTTAATGGGTCGGCGCATATGGATCGACATACCTGTTTCGGTGCACAACAAGGGAGTTAGCATATTTTTGGGGTCTACAGCAAGGTGATGTGATCGACATTGTTTTGCTTCGAGATACACCACAAGTTGCTATGGGTCCCTTGAGAACTTGCTGCGAGTCAACTACAAGTCGAACCCGGTTCGGCCATAGAGGGTCGGCAACATGTGGTTCGACCAAAGTGGTTCGGCATTGCCTGGGTCGGTCAATTTGAATTAACGCTTGTGGGTCGAGCTACCTTGGTCATGAGCCTGCATAGGGGAACCAGCCTCTCTTCGTCTATAAATAAAGGGGCAGGGGTCACAGTTGAAGGGACCTTTTTTCGTGAACTCCAGGATACTCTGCCATTTTCTGTACTCACTTCTTTTCTGTTAAAATTTGTACTCAAGTTGTTTTTTACGAATTGTATCTGTACTCAAGTGATTGGAAAAGTAATGAAGATTATATTCAAAGTGGACGTATGCAATTATGCTGAACCACTATAAATCTGGTGTTCTTGTTTTTGTTATTCCTTTTGCATTCAACTGTGTTACTTCTCTGCTTTAATTTACTTTATTCATTAATCTTTCTACACAATTCTATTCAAGGGTGTTAGTGACCAATTTTGGTGCTTTCACTGAGAATTGAATTCTCAGCTTAATTGGATCTCATTGTCTACTAGTGGATTTCCATATTCGTGAGATAGATCCAGTTGTTTACCAGCAAACTTCCTATTCTACTCAGATTTGAAAGAGATCTAAAGGAAGCTATTAGCCATGGGATTGGATTCACTGATGTACGTAAGTTTTTGGGATTGGATGTTGAAGTTTGCACTGTAGTTATATGAAGGCCGACCCCTCTCTGAAGGCAATTCATCCAATCTCTCATATAGCCAACCTCTCACTCACTACAGATATTTGACCCCTTACAAAAAAAGCTTACATGCTGATCCCTCTGAAAAGCATATATACCGATCACTCCAAAAACCATATGTCCCGATCGCTCCCAAAACCGTATGCGCCGGTCGCTTCAAGAACCACATGCACCGAACGACCTAGTGTTACCGACCCAGTGTATATCAATCCAGTGTATACCGACCCGGTGTTACCGACCCAATGTATACCGACCCAGTGTATACCGACCCAGTGTTACCGACCCAGTGTATACCGACCCACCTTCCTATCGACCCAGAGTATACCGACCCAGTGTTACTGACCCAGTGTATACCGACCCCATGTTACCGACCCAGTGTTACCGACCTAGTGTTTACCGACCCAGTGTATACCGACCCAGTGTATACCGACCCAGTGTATACCGACCCACAGAATACTGACCCAGAGTATACCGACCCAATGTATACTGACCTAGTGTTACCTACCCAGTGTTACCGATCGCATGTATACCGATCCATCTAGTGTATATCGATCCGTCTACTATATACCGATCCCTCTCTCAAAAAACCATATGACCGGTCCCTATACCAAAAAAATATGGATCGGGTACGACCCCTATTTTCAAAAAAACTTTTTCGGGTACGACCTAATGATGGAACATTCTATCCACTTCCCTTACATCCTATGACTGACCAGGGCATAGGGGATCAAGCAGCAGCTTCTGAATGGCAACCAGGGAATGGACAAGCAACCGCTACTCAAACGATACTCCTAAAAATTGGAGAACATAGATGAAATGACTCTAGGAAAATGCCATGATGACTCTAAGCACCATTCTTCACTGAACCAGTACTTCGAATTTAGTGACTCCAAGCAAACCAAAGTTTGACTCCAAGCAATTTGTTCCAAATGCTAACAAGGATATCATATTGATCGCAATTGAGGGGAGTCGACCTCCAGATATATTTTGGCAGCTAGTTAGTTGGAGAGCCTCCTACGACCGTGGATCGTTTCTGTTAAAAAATGAATCAGAACCGAAGCGAGGAGGAGTGGAGCAGGCTAGGAAAAATGACAATGCAGGCCCATTGGCTAAGGACTCTGATTCCAGTAGACAGAACAAGCTCTCAAAATTCGACCTATATGCTCTTTGATAAATTCAATCGATAGCCTCTACTTGGAGACTCGCGACTCAGAGTGATACTAAAAACCAACCTCGAAAGAGTCCATTAATCCACGATGCAGGTGGCCGAGTACTCAGAGTTGGCCGCCAACCAATCCACGCAGACCTTGATCGGACATGTGGAATTCCATCAAGACGAACATGATTCGATCGCTCATCATTAACCATGTGCCTTTGATTTGGGGCCAAGGACTAGAGATTGAAAAGCTCATCACGGTCATATCCTAATACAAAGCGAACATGACCGACCATTCATTCTTCGACCTCCACATTTGGCTTGGAGATCTAAGCAAGGCTTGGAATGAATATGGCCTGATCATCCACCCAAATCGAGTCATAAAACAAAGTTTGAAAAAATACAAATGCCTCTCCTGAAGCTCAATGACGCCAGGATCTATCTAGAGTGGACATGATTTGATCATCTACACATCAAATCCTACCCTGAACACAAAAGGTAGTTCGAAAGCCCGACTTGAAGTAGCAGTGATGGACTGCCTGCTCATCAACCATCACTCTCAATACATGGACACGACTGCACCTTGAAACATATGCAACTTACTTTGTCTATTCAATAATCCATTATCCTCGTTTTCTAGAAAGAGATACGAAGAAAATTGTGCGAGACTTGATTATCCAACTCCAGCATGGATGTGATCCAACCATCTATCATATATCTCCTTCCTTGACTTGATTGGAAGAGCTACAATCACTAAGCGGACAAGAATCGACCGTCCATTTTTCTAGTTTCGTCCTTGATGCTGGGGGCAGAGTCCCATTCCATGAGCAAACGCGATTCGACCGTTCATTCGACAACATTAGCCTCGACACAGTAAATCAAATACAAATCAAACGGGTGGAAATACGACTGCTCTCAACAAAAATCTCTAAGTCCCCAAAGTGCTCTGAGTCCCCAGAGCGCGGACCAGAGTATAAATGACTTGACGAAAATTTCTAAGTCCCTGAAGTGGACTAAAGTACTCTGAGTCTCCAGAGCGCGGACTAGAGTATAAACGATTTGAGAAGAATCTCTAAGTCCCTGAAGCGGATTAGAGTACTCTGAGTCCCCAGAACGTGGACTAGAGTATAAAAGACTTGACGAAAGTCTCTAAGTCCCTGAAGTGGACTAGAGTACTCTAAGTCCCTAGAGCGTGGACTAGAGTATAAACAATTTGAGAAAAATCTCTAAGTCCTTGAAGCGGACTAGAGTACTCTGAGTCCCTAGAGCGCAGACTAGAGTATAAATGACTTGAGAAGAATTTCTAAGTCCCTAAAGCAGACTAGAGTACTCTGAGTCCCTAGAACGCTGACTAGAGTATAAACGGCTTGACAAAAATCTCTATGTCCCTGAAGCGGACTAGAGTACTTTGAGTCCCCAGAACGAGGACTAGAGTATAAATGACTTGACGAAGATCTCTAAGTCCTTGAAGCGGACTAGAGTACTCTGAGTCCCCAGAGCGCGGACTAGATTATAAACGACTTGATAAAAATCTCTCATTCCCTGAAGTGGACTAGATTACTCTGAGTCCCCAGAGCGCGGACTAGAATATAAATGAATTGAAAAAAATCTCTACGTCCCTGAAGCGGACTATAGTACTCTAAGTCTTCAGAGCGTGGACTAGAGTATAAATGAATTGACAAAAATCTCTACGTCCCTGAAGCAGACTAGAGTACTCTGAGTCCCCAGAGCACGGACTAGAGTATAAATGACTTGACAAAAATCTCTAAGACCCTGAAGCGGACTAGATTACTCTGAGTCCCCAGAGTGCGGACTAGAGTATAAACGACTTGACAAAAATCTCTAAGTCCCTGAAGCAGACTAGAGTATAAACAATTTGAGAAAAACCTCTAAGTCCTTGAAGTGGACTAGAGTACTCTGAGTCCTCAGAGCATGGACTAGAGTATAAACAACTTAACGAAAATCTCTACGTCCCAAACTATGGACTAGAGCATAAACCGTTCGACAAATCTCTAAGTCCCCAAAGCGTGGACTGAAGCACAAACAAAAATTGGGCGCGAGTCGACCGGGGGAAGAATAACTCTAAGTCACCAGAATGCAGAGTGGCATATAAACATCGATAAATAGATGAGGAGATTCCGACCGTTCTCTATTCCGCAAACTTCGGCCTGAAATCGGCAGGAGGAGTATTAACTTGCTAAGGATGGAGTTCGACCATCCGACTTGTGGCATGGTCAAATCAATGCTGGGAGCAGGAGTACAAATCACTAAAAGCAGAATACGACAGCTTATTATAGCTCTAGCTTGGCGTTCTTTACAAATTAAGGCAACGACTGCAAGGAGGCCTCAATACGGAACCAATCGAAACGGCATCCAAAGCTATGTGCGACCAACTATATCATACCTCAGATCGAGGGTCAATATTGATCCTCACCAAGCACATACGAATGTAACCAGAATGTCCCTTGAAAAACTATGACCACCAGAGTGTGGAAAGGAGAGTAAACCACAAAGACTTGGTCATTAATTCTCCAGCACCCTCCTTCGATCCATCAGGAGGAGTATGAAACTGGATGAGCATGACCCGACTGCACTTGAGCCAACTTTACCCCGAGATCTGATTACAAAACACGAACCAAAGTGGACGTGGCTGACTGTCCAGTACCAAACTTACGCCTAGAAACTGAAGAGGCATCGAAGTATTCCCCTTGGAATGAAAAACCACAATACAATCCAGGATAGGCGAGACTCGGCCTCCCATCAACTGACCTGACACCACGATTCGATGGGAAGGAGAGTAAAGCTAAAGTGGGCATGGCTGGCCTTCCTACTTATCGGAATATGCCCTAGACGTGGGGGCACGAGTGAGAAGCAGGATGAATGTGAACCGACTATTTACCGATCAACTCTATGTACTTGGAGTTTAGGTGGGAATATAAACATAGCTAGGATGAGACTCAACCATCCACATAGTACATTTATCAACTCGAGACTGGGAGCAAAAGCATGATCATCCCAAGACTGGCGGCGATAGCTCAATATTGAAACTTATATATAGTGTTTACAACTACTCAAGGCTACGACCGAAAGAATGCCTAGAGATAGAATCATTAAATCGATTCCTAAGCTCGTGAGCAACTGACTATCACTCCAACCGAAGGACGGGTAAAGGATCATGAATACGTTGAATGGAAAGTGCGTTACTCGAATATACAAGCAAATTCAAACTCAAGGCAAGATCCAGCTATGCAGCTTCACGCAACTCGAGGCTGACCCCTACTCGACATTTTCTTCAACGTGCTTCTAAGCCTGATCTTTGGCCATTTGCAGATAATCGATCAGAGCATTCAGAGCCCTTCACTATCAGACTTAATAACTCATGACAAGACTCTAGGATTCGACCATAGTAACCATCAACATTGACCACCCAACCATATTTCACATTGAATGTTACGCAAAATAGTTACATCTAAACTCAAAGAATCCGAGATTGCACCTGCTAAGCTGACAATTGACATTACAGTCAGCCACAACGACCCTTCACGGGTGCTGAAGATCGGATCATAGCTCAGTGCAATGATGTTAAAAGAATTAGTTGGATTTCTGTGAATAAATGATGATATGTTCCCTTGGACCCATTCTGACATGCGTGTGTGATTTCACCGACTATCGTGAGCTATGCATTGAATATCGACCCAAAGCTACAAAAGCTAGCGTAATGTCTATTGATTTCATCATGAAACCTCCGCTCTTACTTTTAGGCTCACCCCATTAACGTCTATGCCTAACCGCCATTATGACAGGTCATACAACGACTTGAGACATTTGAAAGACTACTTAGATAGAATATCGAACTAAGCCAATTTGATATCACTTATTTCCCTCGAAGAGCTATCCGAGGACGGAAGTTAGCAGACCTCATATCTGAATTCACTGCATTAGACGACTACTCGAAGAGTAGTGGAGAACCAACAAACAGATGGAAAATGTACACGGATGGAGCATCTAATGATCAGTGTTATGGCGCAGGAGTCGTTTGTGACTCCTGATTGGTAGTATGCAAAGTTGGGGAAGTTAATCTTGTCAGGGGCATTGTCTTGCTCCTTATCTCGGCCGGGTCCAAGAGCTACTAGCTGACTTCACGTATTACATCATTACACACATTCTCAACGAACGAAATGAGTCAAGTCACTGGCCAAGCTAGCCAGTTTCAGGGACGCGCAATGGACATACTTTGTTTCGGTTGAAATACTTAATATTACAAGCATTGGCGGATGAAGATCGGCTAGATCTTGGAGATAGAGCCAGAAAAGGGGTCATGGTTGACTCCTATCAAAGACTATCTACAAAGAGGAATTCTTACCGAACGAAGGAATGGAAAACGATATATCCTCCTCAAAGCTTCACGCCAAATCATCTAAGAAGAAGTCACGTGTAGAAAGGAGTTTATCCATTCCCATGCTTCGGTGTATCACCTATGATGATATCAAATGAGTCTTTAGCGAAGTCTATGAAGAAGAATGCGGCGATCACATCAGGGGGTAAACCCTGATAAAGAAAATACTCTGCTACGGGTATTACTGACCAACTATCAATCAAGATGCGATTGATCATGCTAGACAATGCGACGAGTGCAAGATGTTTGCAAAAAAAATCCGAGAGCCCCGCTGATGGAAATGACTCAAATGACTAGTCCATAGCCGTTTTCCACTTGGGGGCATTGACATCATCGTCTTCTTGCCGATCCTAAAAGTGCTGCGAGATACGCCATCGTAGCAGTTGATTACTTCACCAAATGGGCAAAAGCAGAACTTTTAACCGTGACCAAGACGAAGAAAAAAAATCAAAATCATTATCTGGAATGTCATCTATTATTATAACCTTCCACAAACCATTATAACTGGTAATGAAGCTCAATTCGACAATGCTAAATTTCAAAACTTCTACCGCCGGCATCATATTGAAAATAAATTTGCGGTATTTGCTCGCCCTCAAGCAAATTGATAGGTTGAAGCTGTGAACGAATTCATAAAGTCTATTCTGAAAAGAGGTTTAGAACAGGCTAGAGGTAAATTGGTAAATAAGCTCCCAGTAGCATTATTGGCTTGCGGAACCACTACGAGTCTGCAACTTGCCATACTCCATTCACCCTTACTTATGGCTCCAAGCTCGTCATCCATGAAGAACTTGGAGTCCCTCTCATCGAGTGGCTGATTACAACCCTTATTTCACAGAAAATATAAACAAGGATTTGCAATCGAATTGCAATCACACTAGAAGAAATCTGTGACGATTCATGAGCATGTAAAACGCATCAGAGAACCAATGGCAAAAATATGTACCCAAACGTGCACTTGTATATTCAAAAAATTCAATTTCTTGAAATCGATAGAAATTGATTTTTTGCTTGGAGTTATTAAAGAAAAGACTGGATCAGACAGCCAAAGCTTACTAGTCATGTAGAACCGGACATGGATGGCCACTAATGGAATGAAATCCCGGATTTATACTATTCGGAATCGACCAAGCGTCAAGACAACCAAAGAGTGATACGACACTTTGGGAGGATGAAATTGAAGGATAACAACTATTAAGGGAACATGATGGATTTCTTTATGGAGGCTTTAACTTTCTTCGATTCAAAGCACGTCATGTACGCAATAAGACGTACTTTGGGGGGCAAATGTTACCCGGTGCCCTGGCTCGGCTACAAAACGGAGGCTGCAGAAGTTATAATTGAACGTAAGTGAGTGTAACGTCAAGGATTGGTCCACTTCGAGTCATAATGGTGATTATTCTGAGTCGGCCTCAATGAATAGGGGTCGATGTGTGATGGATGATGGGTCGGTACTTGGAGTGCGGTTCGGCTGTTCTCGGTCGGTTATTCTCAATCGGTTATATGCACTAGGACGAGTCAGCAGCAATGGTTTGGTCAAAGTAGGTTGGCTATAATGAAAGACTACATTAGGGTCGGTCTTGATGTGATCGACATGTTTAGGAGGTTAGGTTTGGATGGTTCGCCTTGGAGAGGTCGGATCATGTGGATCGGCTATAAGTGGTTTGGCTTATGTGGGTCGGCGTGTATCATTCGGTCATGGTAGAAAAGTTAAGGTGGGTCGGCCAGATATGGTTCGGCCTTAATGGGTCGGCGCATATGGATCGGCATACCTGGTTCGATGCACAACAAGGGAGTTAACATATTTTTGGGGTCTACAGCAAGGTGATGTGATCGGCATTCGAGATACACCACAAGTTGCTCCGGGTCCCTTGAGAGCTTGCTGCAAGTCAGCTACGAGACGACCCCAGTTCGGCCATAGAGAGTCGGAAACACGTGGTTCGACCAAAGTGGTTTGGCTTTGCCTGGGTCGGTCAATTTGAATTAACACTTGTGGGCCGAGCTACCTTGGTCATGGGCCTGCAGTGGGGAACCAGCCTATCTTCGTCTATAAATAGAGGGCAGGGGTCATAGTTGAAGGGACCTTTTTTCGAGAACTCCAGGGATACTCTGCCATTTTCTATGCTCGCTTCTTTTCTTTTAAAATTTGTACTCAATTTGTTTGTTTACGGATTGTATCTGTACTCAAGTGATTGGAAAAGTAATGAAGATTATATTCAATGTGGACGTAGGCAATTATGCTGAACCACTATAAATCTGATGTTCTTGTTTTTGTTATTCCTTTTGCATTCAACTGTGTTACTTCTCTGCTTTAATTTACTTTCTTCATTAATCTTTCTACACAATTCTATTCAAGGGTGTTAGTGACCAATTTTGGTGCTAACAGACCCTTTTCCAAGCAGTTATAGCAAATGACCCGCTTCTGATCTTCTTTTTCGTTCTTCTTTGTTCTAAACCCGATTCCTCTTATTGTTATTCCTTTTCTTCTTGCCTCTCCATCCTAATTACATCTTTGGCTCTTCTTTAGGAACAATAACTATCGATTTGCAGATATAGACTCTCATACCTCAAGGCCTTGTCGACTATCAGCTCAAAAATCCCATCAATGTGCCCTATAAGTCACTTTCCAAGTCGTCATTGAAGCCAATGATGAATTGATCCATGAGAGTAGCATCCCTTACCGCATTCCACCAGTTCATGGCTCACCCTTGAAGCTATTAGGAAGTAAATTCCTTTTTCATAGCATCATTAAGCACTATATCATCGAAAATCCTTTCGCAAGTATCAAGCCAATCCTACACTTCCATCGACGACTCCATTCCTTGGAATGGTTTGCTACTTAGACTAGCAAAGTCTATGTTTAGCTTAGCAAAATCGACTCTGGGTGCCTGCACCGGAGCACCGCCATCAATAGCAATATTCAGAGCGACTACTTGAGAATTCTATACCATGTTCCGCATAATGGTTTTGAACATCGTCTGTAGATCGAGATTAGTAACTTCTGAGCCAACTCCTTCTTCGACTCCAAAGATGGAATTCCTAGCAACATTCCTTGTTTGATGACTCATCCTTCAATCTGTAATAAGAACGATCAGTCTCTCTATAGCGATTTCTACTTAAGTAATACTCGTGTGTGTAGTGCAACATCATTATATATATCCATGTGTGTGTGTCTAGACACACACACACACATTAATATATAGTTTTGAAAACCAGAATATAACAAGTACGTGCTCTTGTGTATATATACACTCTCGATCTAGTCTAAGGTGAGAATTCCTACCCTATATCTACTAGGACATGGTATCCCTTAGGTTAACAATGCAACCTAAGCTCTAATACCAAATGTGACGATCACCCTATACCACTAGCGCTCAATAATGATCATAACCTATATAGTAGAGTGCGATGTAGCCAGTGCCTGGTCAATGTTAGACGATCATCAAGGTTGTAAGGTAAATTAATACAATAACATTGAACCAGCTGTATATCTCAAAGTGCATTGAATAAAATATAATAACGAACACCATAGATATAAAAGAATGCGAAATAGAAAAATCTGAATGAATCATAGAAATCAGAATACATAAATCTATACAGCTATAAAAAAATATGTGATAGGGTATATATAAATGATAATAAACTCAAAATAGATAACTATCTCAAAATACATAGTAGCATTAGTAAGCTCCATAGTGTTGCACAATGGAATGATAAGCAATAACAGTTAAATATAGTAACATGATAGTATAGCCTCCTGCTCATCACCTATCTAGCTCCACGTGCTCGCCAGATCTAATATCCCTAATCTACTCATTTAAGGGTACTCAGAATAACAGGAAGCATCTCGAGTCAGACAATAATCTGGTGTGAGCGGTAGAAATTCTCAAATATTATAAAGTAATATGCTAAGACAAATTATGAAGAGTCATACCCGACCTATCCATGCATCCACGAAATTAGCACATACATAAGATATATGCTACTCTATAACATTCATCAAGGGTGTGTTATACATCAAAGTACTAATGGGCATCTATATATTTGCATCGATAATATCTTCATCGTGTAACATCCCTAGAGTGATAAGTAATCAAGCAAACATAATATCTATAATACCCTAAAAAATTAAACGAATATAAAATTTGTCAATTCAATCAACGATTAATATTGAACGGTTCGGATATTAACGTTCACATGTCAACTTAGCTAGTGTTATGACATTTTGGCTGAATTTATCCCTTACACGCCTTTTTTCTAAAATCCAATTTTACTTATTTAAACATTACTTGGCAGCGACAATCATTAAATCAATCCTCTTCGTTAAAACTATATCACTTTGGAATATGGTAACGGTTAAAATTTCAATATTATCTATATTCAACTTTATAGTCCACCCACAAAGTCCATTATTTAATAATATTAATTATTATTCACTAAACTGCTCTGATCAAAGACTTTGACTTTAAGTTGACTTCAGTTGATCGTGATACTAACCTTATATAACTGAGGAGACAAATCCACTATTGAATAGTGTTTTACTTCCAATGCTTTCACTCGACCCAACGATAGTCATTCGATGGATGTCATACCATGATTTAACTATAATTAAAGCAAAGTTTCCACATTGAAGATCAACAGTATTCTCAAGTCAAGAGAACTGTGTAATTTGTCACATCGATATTTTCTATTTGACCTTAGTTATATTAACCAATAGAAAACTATCGAGTGAGTCATTCCATAGTTATCTCAATAATTATCAGTACATAACCCTTTGGTGCCCCAGCAGTTATAAGTAATACACTGCCCAACATTTAGAGAGCATTACATACACTAGTCTCTATGGACGTATTAATATCCAGTCTAGATACATCTTAACTAGGAATATTTATAATAATATGCTTAATTTTATTATGATAAATTTCTTATGGTTACAACTTACAACACCTTGTAACTATTATCACAAAACATACTATTTATGTATTTTCTATTAAATATAATTTAAATTAAATTAATTAATTAACACAACTAATTATATCAAGTATATAATAGAAAGAAAATATTGTTTATTTCGAACAAGATAGATCACCGAGTTATACATATGTAACAAATTACATAATTGCCCATAGGGCATACCCCTAACCAATCATTAAGAACATCATTAACCCACATTCGACCAGTGTAAGAAGAAGTATGATGTGGAGTATGATAGAGTTGAGGGTTTGTCCTAAGGGAAATTCTATAATTTATCATAAATTATTAACTCTGTAATCAATTACCAGATTTATTAAGCACACAAAGGAGGAAAATCCTCCAAATAGACAAAGGCAACAAAGAGGAGAAATAAAAAAGGAAAAAACAAAAAAACAAAAAAGCACAAAAACAAATAAGACACAAAAACAATCAAGCAAGGCAAGACCATAGTGCTCCAGCCTCATGTTCACTGAGTAGGTCATGTGAAATTGCAGTAAACCCAACTCGACTATATATTGCATTGCAAATTACTTTAACTCGGACACCGTTGTTTTCAAATCCCATAAAATTCCTTTCCTTCCATACCTCATCAAGCGTCACTGTTCGGACGGCTAAATGTCTATCGAGTTAGAAAAAAGCTGAACGAATTTTGAAATAAAAATAACCGCAAGCGCACGGCGTACTATTGAAGCACGTGGCGAGTACGGGTCGATCCGCAGAGAATTGATGATTTTAAAATTCTATTCAATCAAATTAACCAAAGTTGAAAATGTGATTAGCTAAAAATGTAGAAAACTAGCAAAAGAAAATTGATAAAAATATGAGAGTGTAAAGGCAATTTAGAGGCAATTTCCACTCTCTAGATCACATAAATCAACAAAATGAAGTTATGATCTCTCTTTTCTTGTCATTAGTGTAATTAGTTGATGTGCTTATCATAAGTATGGTATATTTGTGCTATTAATTAGCACAATATAAACCATCAAACTATAACACAACTACTAATACACATTTAACTCTCATGAAATATGACAACAAAGTTGAAAGAAAAATCTATTTTAAGCATGGCTTATTAACTATTGTTTAGAAATATAGGCCAGCAAATTTTAATTTCAACAATCACTTTATTACCATCATCATATATAGATGAAGAGGTAATCATTGTTTGTGGTTGTTTAAGCATAGCCTATTTGGTGTCAACAATATAGACTATCAAATTCACATCAAAAACAACAAGTTAAACCACTTTAAATGATTCATTAAGCACAAAAGGAGAGCATAAACATCAAAATGTTGCATCTATATACTAGAGAGCTTCATTAACCCTAAATTGTAGGGATTAGCCTCTCATATTTGTTATAATATGAACAAATGTAAAAAGCAGCATGAAACTAACAAGAGGAAAAAGAGAGCAAAATGTATGGAAAACTATTCTACTTGCATAAAAGAAAAGAAATCTACACTACAACATAAGAAAGAGAGCATGTAAATATAAAGAGCATATATTGAATTGCATAAAAAGAAAAGAAGATTACATAAAATAAAAATGGCTAAGTAGCCGTGAAAAGAGAAAGAGAGCTTTCTTTTTTATTTTCCTTAGAGAAGAGACTAAGAGAAGAGAGCCTAAAAGAGAGACTAAGGGAGAGGGGTTACATGAAGATAAGGGGTATTTATACAAGTCTTAACCCTAATTCATATTTTTGGGGAATGCCCAAATTGCCCTTGAGGTAGTGTGGTGGCCAAGTAATCATTAACATCCACTAATCCCCCACTTAAATGAACATGAAGCTTTTAAACTCTATTAGCATGTGCATTAGCATCTAATTTGTACATGAAGGTATGTGGGTAGGTGAGGTCCTCCATTATCTTCACTTTGAATTATTTCCATCTTCATTTGTTCTCTTCACTCTTGTGCATGCATATATTATCATGAAGCCACTTGTAAAATTCACCAAATTTCCTACAAAACAACATAGAAAATTCCCAGTAAATTTTCACAATTTAATAAATGCATAAAAATGACCATTTAACCCCTATATGAAGATGAATATGTGACAATTTGAAAATAATTTGAATTTTGGTTTAAACAAGTTAAAATACCCGATAAATTCATTTATTTAATTTAAATAGATTAAATATCGTGGTAAAAATATGCACATTTACATGCACATCAAATACCCCCACACTTGTCTTTTTATTCGTCCTCGAATAAAGAAAAAACTAAGATAAATCCGTTTTCGTAGGAAGCACGATTGCATTGAGCGTATGCAACAAGCCGTTAAACCTCTGGGTGTCCCCAGTAGGACGAGTGTTGTCTCGTGAGGGTTTTCAGTGGATACTACCCACAAAATCCAAATGCAGAATGAAAATATTTACAAAATGCAAGATTTATTTACAATGATGTGAATGCAAGTTTTTGAAAATATTTACGAATGAAAGATTTACTTTTAAATTAACACAAATAAGTTAAATATAGGTTTGGTTATTATATTGAAATTTAAGTCATTTACTCGTCAAAATTTCTAATAAAAACGAAGTTATCGTAACAAATAGACAATAGTTTAACTCGTTGTTTTAGTTGATAACACAGTGTAACTATAAAATGGATCCTTAGTTGATTATCAAAGTTTATCAAAGTGGTATATTCATTTCTTTTCAATAAAAAGTCAAATCAAATAAGTTAAAAATAGTGCTTGGATTTCATTTGCTTACTCTCTCCATTTTTTCTTTTTAAAATTTTATTGATATTAACAATATATACATATGCCTAACTCAGATAAACTGAGGCTAGATATATTACCCATGCACTGCCTTTCGGACTGATGTGAGGGGAATACAGAGCGTGGCGAGTGAACACACACTCAGATAAACTGAGGCCAGATATACCGATCGTGCACGGCCTTTCGGGCTTACGTGAGAAGGGTACAGAGCATGGCGAGTGAACACACGAGTGTGAACACCTGACTCTAGGTGTTAAAAATATATACATATATACAAATGTTTTTTTCTTTTTTCTTTTTTTTAGAAAGAGAGAGTTTTGCAAAATCATCTTAGCACCATTTAACTTAGAAGACAAAAAAATGTTATATCCTTTTATTTGAATTCACCACTTTTTAAAACAAAGATTTTTAATTAGGATGTATTTCATAATTAACACGTATGAATCTTCCTATATACTAGTTAAACCATTGTTATTTGTAATCAAACTTCATTTTTATTTTTGTTAAGACAAATAAATTTTCAAAAATTTCAATTTTATAAACCAAAACCATATATTTATCCTATAGTGTTTCTTTAAAAATAAATCAAAAAATGATAAAAAAAATTGTGTTTTTGTTTTTTTTTTTAAATTTTGGAAAGAAAATAAAAATAAATAAACCATGAAAAATCAAAAATGATGATGAGTCTCCCCCCCACACTTGATTTTGACTGTGTCCCCACAGTCAACCCAAGTGAAAGGAGAAAAATAAAAGAAAAATAAAACGATGACCTATATTTACATGAAGGTGAACGGTATTTACACGAGATCAGAAAGTATATCGTCAAAAAGTAAATGAAACGGTCTTCCAACGACCGATTCATTTGTCTCGTCAAGTATACGAGACACAACTCAAGCTCGTAAAACCAAGTCGTAAAAGATTTCAAAGTTGAATGTAGATTTGGAAAAACGAATGTCGTTTTATTGAAAATCGTACGAGTTGTTTTATTTTCGATGATTTTTGGGGTCGATAAAACAATTGATTGAAATTCAAGTTTGTTTTCACCAAATTGAAATTCAAATTTATTATTGAAAACTTCTTCAAAATTATTGATTTCAAAATCAGAATGGTGATGTAACTCTTCCCTATTAGAGTTTGATAACTCATTTTCAAAAAGTCCAAAGAAATCGTGTTCGTTAAAGTCGTCTTCCTTTGTTGGATTGTCAACAACTTCATTGCGTATCTCAAGTTCAAAATCCAAAGTTGTTGTATTCAAATTTTCGAAATCGAGTAAAGGAAGATCGAATTTTAAATTTGGTTCCACACCCTCAAAAGAATTGAAATCCAACTCAATTACCGTGTTTTCAACAACTTCATTAAGATTATTATTTTCAATTTCAAAAGTTGTTATTTGAAAATGGTTTGGGTAAAAGATGAATTATTGCTTGACTCGTCACACGTTGCGATTTGAGTATGTTTTTCACGTTGTTTCATATATGTTTCAAACAACGAATCCATGTGATCATCGTAAATTTTGTTTATTTGCTCAACAAAATCCAATTTATAGTTATTAGCATAAGGATTTTCACTTTGAAATTGTTGAGGATAAAAGTTTTCAATTGTAACATGGTTAAGATTATTCCCATTGCCAAATTCGTTTGAAAAGTTGTTTCCATTTTCATTTTGAGTTTGAAATTCATCTTGGAGTTCAAAATTGAATTGGCATGGGTTATCATCGAAATCGTTTGAATTTTGAATTGAATTCAAATTTTGATTATTTTGAGAAATTTGATTTGAATCATTTCCCAAATATGAATTACA
Source organism: Allium fistulosum (assembly GCA_030737815.1). Classification (NCBI taxonomy): domain Eukaryota; kingdom Viridiplantae; phylum Streptophyta; class Magnoliopsida; order Asparagales; family Amaryllidaceae; genus Allium; species Allium fistulosum. The sequence continues at coordinate 1,259,204,196 of CM060904.1, forward strand.
CAAATAATTTATCATTTGATTTTGCTGTGTAGAGATTTCAAGTAAAGACGAAATGCTCTGTTCAAGATTTGAGGGTTGGTCATCGTTTTGAAAATTTTGTGGTTCAAAATTTGAATCATTTAAACAATAGTTGTTGTTAAAATATCCATACGAATTTGGAGTGAAATCATATGGATTATATTGATTTTCACAACTATTGTAAAATTCAAGTGAATATGGAAATTCGGACATTTTCAAGAATGTTTTTGGTTTTTTTTAAAGGAAAAATATTTACAAATAAAATTTATTTTTCAAAAGGGAAATTGATTTTTGTTTTGTTTTTTGGTTTTTCAATTTTTTTTTGTTTTTGAAAAGGTTTTATATTTTTTTTGGATTTTTGATTTTCTAAAAAAAAACTAAGTAAATTTTGATTTGAAAATTTTCAAAGGAAAAGGAAAAATAAAAAAAACTAAGTTAAGAAATATTTACAATTTTTTTTTTAGTTTGGATTTTGAATTTTTTTTAAATATGCATGAGTTAATGCAATTAAATGAATGCAAAGTTAATTACAAATGATTTATCCTAAGTTAACCCAAAATTGTATAATCACACTTCGTCTTAAATCAACAAGATAGTTCTCAGCCAGGTAACGGGCAGGAGTTATTGGTGCACCACGAATCACCGTAGCAATGCAGCCGAAGGTTTAAGTACCTTCAAAAGAACAACCACTATAATATTTACGAATCACCGTAATATTTATAATGGTTATTACTCTACCGTAGCCTAGACACCAAGAAATTAAATTGTTCAAAGAAGACAACTTGTCAACATACAATTAAAAGTTATCAATGTCTAATCGTTATTATTAATCAAAATCTAGGATGAAATGCAAAGCAGAAAATAAACTTGTATTAACAATGCAACTACGAATGTAATTTTTTTGTTTTTTGTTTTTTGAATTTTTTTTAAATATATATATGCAAATGCAAGCAATCAACAATGTAACTAAAATAAAAACAAGAGATATATACAATGCAAGGCAAATGAAAACAATAGATATATCAAGCAAGCAGTTTTTTTTCTTTTTATAAAGCAAAGCGAAGCAATTATTTTTGGGCAATAGTTGAGCGAAGCAAGCAACTTTTCTAATCTGCTTTGGCAACCTGAAATTTAAAACAAGATATATACAATTATTATTATTATTTTTAATTTTTTTTTGAAAAGGAAACTTAAAAGTGAGGTTTTACTTAAAAAAACTATTTTTTTAAATAAAAAGCAAACAAAAAAAACAAACAAAAACAGTTATTTTCTTTTAACAAAAGAGTTCAGAAAAGAACTTTAAAACTCAGCCTCAACCATAAAAATGTTTTCTTTTTTTTTGAAAATAGAAAAACAAAAAGGAAAAATAAACTAAAAACCAAAAATAAAATAAATAAATAGAAACTAAGCAGAACGAATTGAAAACCCACCCGGCCCAATTTCTACTTCCTCAATTCCTAAATTCGTAATCAATTCAAAGCTCACGAAATCACAGTTCAACTTCTTAAATTGTCAACGAAACTCTCGCCTTCAATTTCATGAAATCCCAAAATTCCCAAAATTCATATATGTATGCAGTCATGGTTGGTGATCTTCGAGTAATTTGTTAGGTCGAAGCTTTTTGGGTTTGGGCGCCGAGGTCGAGGAGGATAAAGTTGATGTTAGGAGGGGGTTCGTATGTTGATGTGATGGCAGAGGTGGAAGTCGACTGGCGACTTGTGATGTTCGCGGAGGTGGTTGACAGTGAATGGAGAAGGTGTCAGGTGATTGGACTCGTGGTGGATGTTTTTGATGTGAAGCAGAGAATGGTACAGTGATGGCCGGAGGATGATCTGCTGGTATGTGGATGAACTGTTGGTAGGAGTTTTGGTGATATGGGGGTGTCATATTGTGGAGATGGCAGTATGAGTTTGAGGTGGCGGAGGTTGAAGTATATGAGGAAGATTTGTGATGTTGCAGTGTTAGTTAAGTTTTTGATAGGAAAGTGTGTGATGCTGTGAGTTTAAGTAGAGGTAGAGGCAGTAGGAAAGGAGGAAGTTTGGTTACTTTGGAGTTTCGGTGCTTGTTGATATGCAAATGTAAAGGCAGGAGGACTGGGTGAATGTTGAAATAGGAGAGGCATTAAACAGTTAAGTTAGGTGGGAGGTTTTGTGTAGCAGCTTCAGGTGATTATAGCTTGTGGTGGGTGAAGTGAAGGCTTTGTAGAGAAGGGAAGGCAGCAGATTGGAATGGAGATGGTTGTGAACTTTTATGGTCAAAAATGAATTGACAGTTGGTTGCAGCAGTTTGTATTGGAAGGGGTTGATGTTGATATGCTGGTCGAATTGGAGGGTGAGTTGATGATTTCAAGCAAGTATGAAGAGGCAAGGCAGTGGAGGTGATATTGGTTGATAGCAAGGCAATGGAGTTAAAATGCAGTGGGAATATATTGTTGTGATTGAATGAAGTTGAGTGATGATGTTAGTATCAGTGGTGATTGCTTGAAACTGGTAGGATATACATCAGTTAGAGGGGATACGTGAAGGTGTGATAATGGTGGATGAATGCTGAAGTGAGTAGGAAGTAAGTGGCTTGCACAGAGAAGTGAACTGTATCGAAATGTAAGTGATACTGTGATATGGAATGGTCGAGAAGTGATATTGAAATGTATTGAGGTATTGAACAGAGACTGCTGCTATGGCAGTTAAATGGGGATGTGTCAGTGGTGATGTTATGGTGAGTAAAATGGTTTCTTATGGAGGAGTGGGTTGAAGGTTGGAATGCTGGTAGTTGAGTGTGAAGTAGAGTGGATGATGGAAGCAGAAATGTTGGAGTGAATGCAATGTGCACACTGTTGTGCAGGTGGATGAATGAAATGGGTTGTAGATTGAGCAGTGAATGATGAATGATGACTGTATGCAGAAGCTGGTATTGAGAGAGGACAGAGAAGGGGAGATGGCAGAGCACTGCTATGATGGTGGTGAACTAGAGAAGCAGAGGTTGAAGCAGAGGCAGTGCGACAGTTTTCTGGTGGCAGAGAAGCAGAGAACAGTTTTGTAACAGTGCTTTTTTTTAAATCGTAAAATGTAAATGCAATGTAAATTGTACACTTGTAAAAGAAAGTGTAAATGCAAACTGTAAATGCAAATTTTTTTATTTTTAAATGAAATTGTGTATGTGTGTTTTTTTTATAGGAAATGAAATGCAATGCAAATGGAAAACTAGAAAACAACAACAACCACACAAACAAAAACAACTAACACAGCACAAATTTTTTTAGGACATTAACACACAAAAGAAAATCAAACAAAAATAATTCGAAGAATAAAATGAAAATCAAGCAAGTCCCCGGCAACGGCGCCAAAAACTTGTTTGTCGACGGATTTCCTATCGGTTTAGAAAACCGTCGAACGAATTTAGAAATAAAATATAACCGCAAGCGCACGGCGTACTATTGAAGTATGTGGCGAGTACGGGTCGATCCGAAGATAATTGATGATTTTAAAATTCTATTCAATCAAATTAACCAAAGTTGAAAATGTGGTTAGCTAAAAATGTAGAAAACTAGCAAAAGAAAATTGATAAAAATATGAGAGTGTGAAGGCAATTTAGAGGCAATTTCCACTCTCTAGATCACATAAATCAACAAAATGAAGTTATGATCTCTCTTTTCTTGTCATTAGTGTAATTAGTTGATGTTCTTATCATAAGTATGATATATTTATGCTATTAATTAGCACAATATAAACCATCAAACTATAACACAACTACTAATACACATTTAACTCTCATGAAATATGACAACAAAGTTGAAAGCAAAATCTATTTTAAGCATGGCTTATTAACTATTGTTTAGAAATATAGGCCAGCGAATTTTAATTTCAACAATCACTTTATTACCATCATCATATGTAGATGAAGAGGTAATCATTGTTTGTGGTTGTTTAAGCATAGCCTATTTGGTGTCAACAATATAGGCTATCAAATTCACATCAAAAACAACAAGTTAAACCACTTTAAATGATTCATTAAGCACAAAAAGAGAGCATAAACATCAAAATGTTGCATCTATATACTAGAGAGCTTCATTACCCCTAAATTGTAGGGATTAGCCTCTCATATTTGTTATAATATGAACAAATGTAGAAAGCAACATGAAACTAACAAGAGGAAAAAGAGAGCAAAATGTAAGGAAAACTATTCTACTTGCATAAAAGAAAAGAAATCTACACTACAACATAAGAAAGAGAGCATGTAAATATAAAGAGCATATATTGAATTGCATAAAAAGAAAAGAAGATTACATAAAATAAAAATGGCTAAGTAGCCGTGAAAAGAGAAAGAGAGCTTTCTTTTTTATTTTCCTAAGAGAAGAGACTAAGAGAAGAGAGCCTAAAAGAGAGACTAAGGGAGAGGGGTTACATGAAGATAAGGGGTATTTATACAAGTCTTAAACCCTAATTCATATTTTTGGGGAATGCCCAAATTTCCCTTGAGGTAGTGTGGTGGCCAAGTAATCATTAACATCCACTAATCCCCCACTTAAATGAACATGAAGCTTTTAAACTCTATTAGCATGTGCATTAGCATCTAATTTGTACATGAAGGTATGTGGGTAGGTGAGGTCCTCCATTATCTTCACTTTGAATTATTTCCATCTTCATTTGTTCTCTTCACTCTTGTGCATGCATATATTATCATGAAGCCACTTGTAAAATTCACCAAATTTCCTACAAAACAACATAGAAAATTCCCAGTAAATTTTCACAATTTAATAAATGCATAAAAATGACCATTTAACCCCTATATGAAGATGAATATGTGACAATTTGAAAATAATTTGAATTTTGGTTTAAACAAGTTAAAATACCCGATATGATCATTTATTTAATTTAAATAGATTAAATATCGTGGTAAAAATATGCACATTTACATGCACATCAAATACCCCCACACTTATCTTTTTATGCATCCTCGAATAAAGAAAAAACTAAGATAAATCCGTTTTCGTAGGGAGCACGATTGCATTGAGCGTATGCAACAAGCCATTAAACCTTTGGGTGTCCCCAGTAGGACGAGTGTTGTCTCGTGAGGGTTTTCAGTGGATACTACCCACAAAATCCAAATGCAGAATGAAAATATTTACAAAATGTAAGATTTATTTACAAAGATGTGAATGGAAGTTTTTGAAAATATTTACGAATGAAAGATTTACTTTTAAATTAACACAAATAAGTTAAATATAGGTTTGGTTATTATATTGAAATTTAAGTCATTTACTCGTCAAAATTTCTAATAAAAACGAAGTTATCGTAACAAATAGACAATAGGTTAACTCGTTGTTTCAGTTGATAACACAGTGTAACTATAAAATGGATCCTTAGTTGATTATCAAAGTTTATCAAAGTGGTATATTCATTTGTTTTCAATAAAAAGTCAAATCAAATAAGTTAAAAATAGTGCATGGATTTCATTTGCTTACTCTCTCCATTTTTCTTTTGAAAATTTTATTGATATTAACAATATATACATATGCCTAACTCAGATAAACTAAGGCCAGATATATTACCCATGCACTACCTTTCGGACTGATGTGAGGGGAATACAGAGCGTGGCGAGTGAACACACGAGTGTGAAGACCTATTGCCTGTAGGCGTTATTAAAAAGAATTTATATATATATACACCTAACTCAGATAAACTGAGGCCAGATATACCGATCGTGCACGGCCTTTCAGGCTTACGTGAGAAGGGTACAGAGCATGGCGAGTGAACACACGAGTGTGAACACCTGACTCTAGGTGTTAAAAATATATACATATATACAAATGTTTTTTTTTCTTTTTTCTTTTTTTTAGAAAGAGAGAGTTTTGCAAAATCATCTTAGCACCATTTAACTTAGAAGACAAAAAAATGTTATATTCTTTTATTTGAATTCACCACTTTTTAAAACAAAGATTTTCAATTAGGATGTATTTCATAATTAACACGTATGAATCTTCCTATATACTAGTTAAACCAGTGTTATTTGTAATCAAACTTCATTTTTATTTTTGTTAAGACAAATAAATTTTCAAAAATTTCAATTTTATAAACCAAAACCATATATTTATCCTATAGTGTTTCTTTAAAAATAAATCAAAAAACGATAAATTTTTTTTGTGTTTTTGTTTTTTTTTAAATTTTGGAAAGAAAATAAAAATAAATAAACCATGAAAAATCGAAAATGATGATGAGTCTCCCCCCACACTTGATTTTGACTGTGTCCCCTACAAAACAACATAGAAAATTCCAAGTAAATTTTCACAATTTAATAAATGCATAAAAATGTCCATTTTACCCCTGTATGAAGATGAATATGTGACAATTTGAAAATAATTTGAACTTTGGTTTAAACAAGTTAAAATACCCGATATGACCATTTATTTAATTTAAATAGATTAAATATGATCGTAAAAATATGCACATTTACATGCACATCAATCACTTTCAAACAAAGTAAAAGAAGGAGAGAAATTTCGTTTTTCCACCTTGTTGCCTTAAAGATCCTGTTCCACTCATCGAAAGCAAACCTCAAAGGAGAAGGAAAGCTTCCTTTAGCAAGCACAGCATGTTGAAACCTGACTTCTTCGATTTTAATGCGACAACTATATATTTCAATCTATATATTATTATGTCAAATATTCTTGCAGGAATCATCAAAAGAAGCTATTATCATCAACAAGATTAAAAGCTCTTTATAAAATCTAGTGAGATATATTTGTACAATCTCTGATATGGTGATGAAACACACACACACACACATATACTTTTGAAAATCTTGCTTTAAAATAAATATAAAAAAGGTATTTTCAAAATTATATATATTCTCAAGTTCAAAAATAATAAAATAGACAAAGGAACAGAACAATACAGAAATAGACGTCTGTATATTAATTCAGACGTCTGACATCAATTTCAGACGTCTAAATTAAGATAACAGACGTCTGAGTACTATGTTGTAAATTCTTCTATTTCCATATGAAATAGACGTCTGTCACTTAATAACAGACGTCTGTCATCCTAGACAGACGTCTGAATTAAAAGACAGACGTCTAAATTAACTGTTTAGTGTTCCCTTTGATTTTTTGAAATTCAAAATTATTCAGACATCTGTCACTTTTATCTCAGACATCTGAACTTGACGAACTGAAGCATCTCTTCATATAATATCAAAATCTGAAGAGTTGTCTTCTTCACCAAGAGTTGCACTTCTTCTAATAGTTGCAACTATTGAATTAAAACTATTCAATACTATAAATAGAGATGAAAATCCACTATTTCATATACTAATTCTTTCTATCTTTTCTGATCTTATATTGTTATAATCTCAAGTGATTTTCAATTCTCTACTTCCTATCTTTGCACATTCAAATCATCATATCAAGAAGATTATAGGAAGGGTGTACTACATTGACTATATTCGTGTTATTCAAAGAACACACAAGTCAAGAAACAATTTACCAAATTGTATTTGAAGTCCTATTCGGTTGCTTAGGCGGAAAAGTCCTATTCGGTTGCTTAGGCGGAAAGTCCTGTTCAGTTGCTCAGGCGGTGTAATACCTGTTCCTCCGGGTTAAGTGAGGGTTATTCGAGAAATTCCAGAAGCAGTCTGGGACTGGACGTAGAACGAGAAGTTCGAACCAGTATAAAAATCTCTGGTGTCATTTTTATTACTGCCATTTACTTTTATTTATAATTCCGCACTTGCTAGTCGTAGTTTAACTATATTATCGATCAATATACACTTTCATTTGGTATCAGAGCAAGGTCATCACGTAACTATAACACAGTTATCTGATATTTTAATAATATGGACAATAACACTAGCAACAGTTTTACTGAGGGACAAGCCACTACACGACCACCATTGTTTAACGGATTAAATTATAGTTATTGGTCAACTAGAATGAGAATTTTTATGCAAGCAAGTGGATTTGAAACCTGGAATATTATTCAAACTGAATATCATATCCCTACTACAGAGTATGCTACATGGTCTAATACTCAAAAACTAGATGCTACTGCAAATGCAAAAGCAATGAACATGTTATTTTGTGCTATAGACAAAAATGAATTCAGTCGAGTCAGTATCTGTAAAACTGGATATGAAATATGGAATACTCTTAAGGTTACACACGAAGGAACAAATAAAGTAAAACAAAGCAAGATCTCTATGCTTAAAAACCAATTTCAAAATTTTAGAATGAAACAAGGAGAAAGTATTAGTGAAATGTATTCTAGATTCCAGGATATTTATCACTCTCTTTTAGCTTTAGAAGTCACTTTTACTGAATCTGATGTTGTATCAAAAATCCTTAACTCTTTAACTGATGAATGGGAACGAAAAGTCTTAGCTATCGAGGAAGCTAATGATATTTCAACCATAAAAACAGAAGAGTTAATAGGAAATCTAATGTCCTATGAAGTAAATTTGCAGGCAAGACGAGCACAAGCACAGGACAAGAAAACTATCGCTTTTCAAGCAGAAAAAGAAGACTCTGAATCAGAAGATGATATGGCATTTATAGCTAAGAATTTCAAAAAGTTTTTAAAATTCAAAAAGAGTAATAAATTTGGAAATAACAAGGGTTTTAATAAGCCATCAAGTTCATCTCTTGAATGCTACGAATGTCACAAGAAGGGCCACATAAAGAAAGATTGTCCTGATCGGAAGAAAGAGAATAATTTCAAAAAGGACAAATATAAAAAGAAACAAGCCTTCTCAGTTACATGGGATGATACAGAATCTTCTTCATCAGACAGTGATAATGATAGTGATTCAGAACAAGCCAATGTTTGTTTTATGGCAACAAATGATGATGTAAGTGATCTAACTTTTGACGATTTAATAGAAATAAACTCTGAATTGTTAGATAAACTTAGAATTCTAAAGAGTAAATATAAAGATGCTTTAGGAAAATTAAATAGATCTGAAATAGAAACTGTCATGTTAAAAGATGAAAAGAAAATATTAGAGGAAGAGTTAGTAAAATCTCAAGAATCTTATGTTAATATAACATCTCAATTGACTGATTTAAGCAGTGAAATAGAAAAACAGAAATATGAGAATGTTAAATTAACAAAAGAAAATTATGATTTAAACTCTAATATTAAAACACTTGATATAGAAGTATCAAATCTTAAAACAAAACTGGAAAATATTTCTAAAAATGTTTCTAAATTTAACAGTGGAAGAGAGAATCTCTCTAAAATAATTGAGAATTCTCAAACTTGTTCAAATAAAAAGGGATTAGGATATAAAAAACCAATACAAAAGCATTCTAAAAATAATGGTTCTTTATATACTAATTTTAAGAAAAAGGAATCTATATCTGCTCAAAAATCCTCTTCAAAAATTATTCATCCAAAATCAATTATGATTTGGGTTCCAAAAACTAATAATAATTTGATTAAGAAAAACTACATTAAATCTTTTATTATGTCTGTACATAAGAATGAAAATTTTATTTTTAAAGGGAACTCTAAACCCAACTGGGTTTGGCTTCCTAAGATTTAACCCTTAGGACCCTATAGAGGAAGTGGGTACCAATAGAATTTCAATATTTTTTGCAGGTACCGATTAAGAAAAGAGGAAAATGGATTCTAGACAGTGGTTGCTCAAAACACATGACAGGCAATAAAAATATGTTAACTAACATTATCTACTCAGATGGAGGATCTGTCACTTTTGGAGATAATTCAAAAGGTTACATCATCGGCAAAGGCGATGTGAGCAATGACGGTACATCTAAATTACCTCTTATTACAAATGTCTTATTAGTTAAAAATTTAAAACATAACTTACTTAGTATTAGTCAATTATGTGATAAAGGTTTTAACATAGTATTTTCTGAAAATAAATGCAATATTTTTGATTATAACAAAAATATCATTTTCGAAGGAGTAAGAGATCATAATATTTATATTTTAAATATGAAAATAAATTATAATACAAATATGTGCTTATTAGTCAAAGAAAATGATCCTTGGCTATGGCATAAAAGATTTTGTCATATAAATTTCAAAGCTATTAATAAATTATCCAAAAATAATTTGGTAAAAGGATTACCTAAAATGAATTTTAAGGTAAATAGCATTTGTGATGCTTGTCAACTAGGAAAGCTAACTAAATCTACTTTTAAATCCAAGAAGATCATCTCAACTTTGCAACCTCTTGAATTGTTGCATCTAGACTTATTTGGACCAACTCAGACTCAATCTATTAATCACAATAGATATGTCTTTGTAATAGTTGATGATTTCTCTAGATATACTTGGACTTTATTTATGAAAAACAAAAGTGATACTTTTGAGAATTTCAAAATCTTTGCTAAACGTATTCAAAATATTAAAAATCTAAAAATTAAAAATATTAGAAGTGATCATGGAGGAGAATTTGAAAATGAATTGTTTGAGAAGTTCTGTAATAAAAAGGGAATATTTCATAACTTTTCATTTCCGAGAACGCCTCAACAAAATGGAGTTGTTGAACGTAAAAATAGAACACTTCAAGAATGTGCTAGGACTCTATTGAATGGAACCACTCTTCCAAAACAATTTTGGGCAGAAGCCGTTGCTACTGCTTGTTATGTCCTAAATCGTGTTTCTATTCGACCTTTAACTAAACATACTCCATATGAACTCTTCATCGGTAGAAAACCTAATATATCTTACTTTAAAGTTTTTTGGTTCTAAATGTTTCGCTTTAAATACAAAAGATCAATTAGGTAAATTTGATCCAAAATCAGATGAATGTATATTCATCGGATATTCCGAACGAAGCAAAGCATATAGAATCTATAATATAAGAACTAAATCTATTGAAGAAACACTTCATGTCTCATTTGATGAAAATTTCAAAATTAAAACAAATGATGATGAAGACATTTTAATAATTTCAAACTCTACTTTTGACAATATTTCACCTGATAATATCTCTTCTTTAAATCAAATTGAAACTGATTTAAAATCTCCACCAAGAATTTTAAAAGATCATCCAATTCAAAATATAATAGGAGAAATTGATGAAAGAGTTAAAACAAGAAATCAACTAAATCAAATGGGTCATATAGCATTTCTTTCTAATATAGAACCTAAAAATATTAAGGAAGCCTCAACTGATGATTATTGGATTATTGCGATGCAAGAAGAACTAAACCAATTCGAAAGAAATGACGTTTGGGATTTAGTTCCACGACCATCTGATCAAACAGTTATTGGCACTAAATGGGATTTTAAAAATAAAGCTGATGAAAATGGTAATATCACTAGAAATAAAGCTAGATTAGTTGCTCAAGGATATAATCAGGAAGAAGGAATTGACTATGAAGAAACATTTGCTCCTGTCGCAAGATTAGAAGCAATACGAATTCTATTAGCCTATGCTTGTTTTCATGATTTCAAATTATATCAAATGGATGTTAAAAGTGCTTTTTTAAATGGATTTATTAAAGAAAATGTTTATGTTGAACAACCTCCCTTGTTTATACATGAACAATTTCCAGAACATGTTTATAAACTTAAAAAGGCTTTATATGGTTTGAAACAAGCACCTCGTGCTTGGTATGATCGTTTAAAAACTTATTTAATCAATTCTGGTTTTGAAATTGGAAAGGTTGATCAAACTCTTTTTATTAAGAAAAAGAAAAATGATATTTTAATTGTTCAAATTTATGTAGATGATATTATTTTTGGATCAACTAATGATAAATTATGTCAAGAATTTTCTAAAATAATGACAAATGAATTTGAAATGTCTCATATGGGAGAATTAACATATTTTCTTGGACTTCAAATAAAACAAATTAATAATGGTATTTTTATAAATCAAGAAAAATATTGTAATAATTTAATCAAACGCTTTGGTATGGAAAATACCTCTGCCAAACCAACTCCTATGAGTACAACCATACATCTTGAAAAAGATGAAAATGGCAAGAGTGTAGACCAAAAGTTATATCGAAGTATGATTGGATCGTTATTATATTTAACTGCTAGTAGACCCGATATTATGATGAGTGTCTGTTTGTGTGCACGATTTCAAGCCGATCCTAAAGAATCACATATTAGAGCAGTGAAACGTATTTTGCGTTATCTCAACAAAACCAAAGATTTTGGACTATTTTATCCGAAAGAATGTCCTTTTGAATTAGTATCATATAGTGATGCTGATTTTGGAGGAAGTCGGACGGATAGAAAAAGTACAAGTGGGACTTGTCACTTTATTGGACGGTCTCTAGTATCTTGGTTCAGTAAGAAACAAAATTGCGTATCACTTTCTACTTGTGAAGCAGAATATATATCTGCAGCTTTGGCATGTGCTCAAGTAATTTATATGCAACAAACTCTTCAAGATTTTGGTTTTAACTTATCTAAATCTACAATCTTCTGTGATAACTCTAGTGCTATAAATTTATCTAAAAATCCAGTAAATCATTCACGGACAAAACATATTGACATTCGTCATCATTTTCTTCGTGATAATATTGAAAAAGATATAATCAATCTAGAATTTATATCTTCGGAAAATCAATTAGCAGATATTTTTACAAAACCTTTAAATGAAAACATTTTTGTAAAATTGAGACGAGAACTTGGTATTATCTCTCTCAACAATTTATGATGGTTACTTCAGCTATTCTATCTTTATTTAAATTTTTCTTTTAACCACACATATTGTTTCTGGTTAACATTAAATTTTGTCTTCTTTTAATCTTAACCATTTATTTTTTCGCTTTTAGTTGTCTATAAATTTCTTTTTACCAAAGAAAATTTTTATTCAGCTTATCTATTCTTTTTACAAACGTGAAAATACAAATATGTTTTTGAACTTTGCATTATTCTTATATTCCATGGCTGGTTCATCTTCAGATGAGCCCTCCTATACATCTGAGTTTTCTTCAATTAATTTCGAAACTCCTAGTTCTGGGTCTTCCGAACTTCCGACTCCAACCCCAGCTTATATTCCGATATGTCCACCACAAAGTCATCATACGGGATATACGCCGGAAAATAAACGTTCGCGAAGAAATTTATTTCCATCTCCATCTACTAAAGAAAAGATAGATGATTTACATCACTATCAGAGGGAAACACTTGATCTTCAGCGAGAAATGTATTTTGAACAAAAGAGTCATGGAAGACGACTCAGTTTTCTTGAACGATGTGCTGCAAAAATATGTGGTTCATCTCCGATCAACACAAATGCACATATTCTCTCACCTCAACGTCCTCATGTATCCCCAAATTCATGGGAACGTCAACCTCAATGGTCTCCTTTTTATCAGTCTGCTGAACAAAATCAACACGAATCATCCAAAGGGAAGTCTCCGAAGTCTCCAAAAACTCCAAAGACTCCTAAATAGATAATATATATGTCTGTATGTTTGTTTTGTTGACTTATTCTTGTATTATGTTCTTATCAATAGAAATAAATAATCTATATTTTTTTAAAAAAGGCCTAAACTAAAGAAAATCTTTTATCAGACATACAGACGTCTATATTTTTCAACAGACGTCTGTAAAAACAACTACTTTTTCTATCTTCAGACACACAGACGTCTGAGTCATTTTTCACAGACGTCTAAATCTGTCTATACTTTTGCAGTCAACTTTTAGCCGTCTGTTTAAAGATAACAGACGTCTATTATTCATAATAGACGTCTAAGCATAAAAAGATCAGACGTCTGAATTTAGTGCAAAATGTTTTTTGCTCTCTGTTTCATTTTAAACCTTCTGAGCCGTCTGTCTATTATATTTAGACGTCTGTCATACATCTTAGACGGCTGTCATAAATTTTTAGACGTCTGTTCTTCTAGTCTATGTTTTTATTCTACAGACTTTCAGACGACTGTTTAATTTTCAGACGTCTGAAACCCTGTTAAGAAGAAAATATACATACGTTTTTTTTTCAAACGGTTTATTTTCTCGTCTCTCAAACTCGAAACCCTAGTTTTTCATTTTTCAATGGCACCCAAACCTAAGAAACAAAAAGGAGATTCATCTCATCAACCTCCTCACATTCTTCCTTCGGAAGATCAAATTGAAGCTTGGTTATACCACGAACCTCGAAGCATGGCTCGTTACAAGCATTTATGTTCTCTTCAATCATTTCATGGTATCTTTCATAATCTTGATCATTTTCCTTTCTACAAACTTAGGCTCTATACTGATAGATCTCAGATTACAAGCCTTATTGATTTCAAAGATAATCAAGTCAACATTTGCAGACTTAGTGTACTATTATTTCTAGCGAATGTTAACAATCCAAAAATTAGAATTCATCGAGAAAAAGGAACGCTTTGGACAAGCGTTTTTGGAAACATTCTGCAAATAACTCCTTCTGACATTGGACGAATTTTAAAATGTAGCTCGGAAGGGGTCGACATAGATGACTTTAAGTTAGAAGGAGAAGAACTTAAACAAATCGAATATTATCTTTTTGAACCTGAAAAATCCACAGATAGATCAAATCATCTTCGTCCTCGACCTCGACTATTGCTTAGAATGCTAATAAAAACAATTTTTCCCCGACAAGGAAGCCATGAGGTCATTTACGATGATGAAGATAAAGCTCTTCAATCAATTCTATCCAATACTCAAATCAATTGGGCTCAATACTTTTATGATGCTTTTCGCACTTATCATGACTCCAAGAAACGCTCAATTATCTATGCTCCCTATATTACTCGAATTTTAAGTGCCTTCTCTATTCAAAGTCCATCAATTGAATTTGAAAAAATCAAGGTATCCAACATTCGCTTCTTCAGTTTAATGGGATTACCAGAATCTCCTCCAACATTTCCAACATTTAATGATTATAAAGCGGAACAACTTGCTTTACAAAAAGAGAAAGGAAAAGCAAAAGTAAGTAGTTCCGGACATAATGGAAATGAAGACAATACTGAAAAAGAAAAGAATGATGACGAAAGGGAAAATGAAGAAGAAGATGAAGATGAAGCTTTTGAGCAAGCTTTTATCCAAAGCCCAAATTCGGAAAATTTCGAGATAGAACTAATTTCTGGTACTTCTCGCTCGTATACTAAAAATGAAAAGCTCAAATCCGACATCATTATTTCTCAAAATCAAAAGAAAATTTCTCAACAAATAGCACAAGGCTTTTCTTCCATCAATTCTAGATTCGATTACTTTGATGCCAAAGTCGAAGAGAATGCACGAGAATTGAGAAATATCAAGACAATTCTTCGTCAATTATGGAAAAAGTCTCATGGATCCTCACCTCCTTCTTCTCCTTCTTGGGGAGAATGGTGAATGAAGATGGTTCTTTTTTGGTTTCTCTTTTGGTGTCTCTTTTGGTTCAATCTTCTCTCATATATTTTTTTGGTTCAAACAATGGTAAATGATAAGATTGTATAATTTTATTTTTTTTTTAAAAAAATCAACTATGATATATCCTAAACATTGTTTTGTTTATATCTTGCTTGGTTTGTTTAAACATCTCTTAATTAGTGTGTTATTCACAGTTTTGTTATTTTTTTTACCCAAGTCAACCCCAACAATTCTTTTTGTTAATGACAAAGGGGGAGAAATAATTATATTTCTGCTATATAATATGGTCATATTGACAGGGGGAGCAAAAGGTATGATTATAACTAATCGATGAATTATATAGTTGTCATCATCAAAAAGGGGGAAAATGTTGAAACCTGACTTCTTCGATTTTAATGCGACAACTATATATTTCAATCTATATATTATTATGTCAAATATTCTTGCAGGAATCATCAAAAGAAGCTATTATCATCAACAAGATTAAAAGCTCTTTATAAAATCTAGTGAGATATATTTGTACAATCTCTGATATGGTGATGAAACACACACACACACATATACTTTTGAAAATCTTGCTTTAAAATAAATATAAAAAAGGTATTTTCAAAATTATATATATTCTCAAGTTCAAAAATAATAAAATAGACAAAGGAACAGAACAATACAGAAATAGACGTCTGTATATTAATTCAGACGTCTGACATCAATTTCAGACGTCTAAATTAAGATAACAGACGTCTGAGTACTATGTTGTAAATTCTTCTATTTCCATATGAAATAGACGTCTGTCACTTAATAACAGACGTCTGTCATCCTAGACAGACGTCTGAATTAAAAGACAGACGTCTAAATTAACTGTTTAGTGTTCCCTTTGATTTTTTGAAATTCAAAATTATTCAGACATCTGTCACTTTTATCTCAGACATCTGAACTTGACGAACTGAAGCATCTCTTCATATAATATCAAAATCTGAAGAGTTGTCTTCTTCACCAAGAGTTGCACTTCTTCTAATAGTTGCAACTATTGAATTAAAACTATTCAATACTATAAATAGAGATGAAAATCCACTATTTCATATACTAATTCTTTCTATCTTTTCTGATCTTATATTGTTATAATCTCAAGTGATTTTCAATTCTCTACTTCCTATCTTTGCACATTCAAATCATCATATCAAGAAGATTATAGGAAGGGTGTACTACATTGACTATATTCGTGTTATTCAAAGAACACACAAGTCAAGAAACAATTTACCAAATTGTATTTGAAGTCCTATTCGGTTGCTTAGGCGGAAAAGTCCTATTCGGTTGCTTAGGCGGAAAGTCCTGTTCAGTTGCTCAGGCGGTGTAATACCTGTTCCTCCGGGTTAAGTGAGGGTTATTCGAGAAATTCCAGAAGCAGTCTGGGACTGGACGTAGAACGAGAAGTTCGAACCAGTATAAAAATCTCTGGTGTCATTTTTATTACTGCCATTTACTTTTATTTATAATTCCGCACTTGCTAGTCGTAGTTTAACTATATTATCGATCAATATACACTTTCACAGCAGCCCAAACAGAATAAGTGAAAGCACGGTTGAAAAATAAGTGAATGTTATCCTCATTGTGGCTATCACAGAAAACACACACACTGTCTATAGCAAGCCCTCTTGAAATTAACTTTGTCTTAGTCATTAATGCATTTCTGGGCACCTTCCAAAGAAGAAAATTTAATTTGTGAGAGCAGTGGTTGTTCCAAACTCTATGATGCCAACTGAAAACTGGGAGGTTGCCACAACCAGCTAGGCAAGAGTAAACAGTGGGGATAGAGTGAGGCACATGCTTATCAAACCAAAGATACCCTGCCTCCCCAACCCAAAATTTGGAACTACGAATGGTTAGTCATAACTGTTGAACTCTAACATTACTAATGTAAGGCAAAGAAACATTCCCATCATGCATATAATCATTAACATTGGCAGACAGAGGTATACCAGTTTGCCCTATCTCATTATGAGATAAAATGTTGCATAATAACAAACCATTTGCTGCCCAAGGCTCATACCAGAATTTAGTAACACTGTTAGTTGAGACTTCACATCTTACATGCTTCAACGGAGACTCCCTGAGTTGAAGGATTGATCTCCAAACCCAATCACAATGAAGGGTGGGTTCCATAACCTAGAAATGTCTACGAGCAAGATGATGAATTCTAGCCCACTGGACCCATAAATTGGGTTTATTGTTAATAAGACTATCAAAATGCTTAGAAAAGGCAACACTATTCCATAATTTTAGGCTCCTGATACCCAGACCACCTTGGACAATAGTTTTTTCTATTATATTGAAGGCAATACGAATTAATTTCCTAGAATGCATATCCCCAGACCACAAGAAATGGTTTATGGCCTTACTAATGTTTGAAATGAGCTTTGATGGAAATAAAGCATCTACACCAGTAAACTGTCATGGCTTGAATGATGGAGGTAAGAATGGTGAGCTTACCAGCTTGGGAAATAAATCCGTTGGCCCAGTTATTCATGGTACTGGTATTTTTTTCAAAGAGGGGCGGACAAGCAGCAACACTGATCCAACTAGAAGCTAATGGTATGCCAAGGTGAGTACTACCACCAGGAGGAGGAGGAAAGCCAAGGAGATCATGAGCAAAACCACTCTGAGGAGCAGTCACTCCAGCAATGAAAAGGGTTGATTTTTCTTTGTTAACATGAAGGCCAGTTATACCATGAAAGCTTTTCAGAACAGTGGAAATGGCAGACATGGATGGAACGGTAGGTTTAGTAAAAAGTATAACATCATGAGCAAAAATTAAAGAAGAGACACAAGGGTCTTTACACTTAGGGTGAAGAACAAAATTATTGTTTGCAATCTTTTTGTTGATCAACTGAGTAAAAGTTCCATGACTATGATGCATAAGTAAGATGACAAGGGGTCACCTTACTTGATGCCATGCTTACCTTTGAAATAACAAATAATTTTGCCATTGTAACACAAGGAATAAGAAACTGTAGATATGCAAGAATGAATCCAGCTAACAATGTGGCAGGGGAAACCCATTCTGGACATGATAACAATAATTGCATCCCATTCAACATTATCATAAGCCTTTTTAATGTCCAATTTTAACATAGCTCTAGGTGAAATATAACTATGATTGTAACCATTCAATACCATCATGGGTTAAGAGCACATTATCTAATATGCTACGATGAGGTAAGAAAGCTGCTTGATTTTCAGAGATAACAGATGGGAGAACATGCTTGAGCCTTAATGCAATCACCTTGGAAATGCACTTATACAGTACATTACAAAAAGCAATGGGTCTAAAGGCCCGAACAGAAGATGAATGCTTACTCTTGGGGATGAGGGCAAGATTTGTAGCATTGATTGAACCCAACATCTTACTGTGGTTGAAGAAGTTATGTACAACACTATACAAATCTTCAGAGATAATGTCCCAACAATGAACATAGAATGTAGAATTAAAGCTATCAGGACCAGCACATGAGCCTCTTTTCATACTGAAAATAGCATTCTTTATTTCTTCATTAGTAACTTTATGGGATAGGTAATCAATATCCTGGTCACTCAGCATAGGAAGAGGAGTTGATAGAAGCTCTTGAGTATTAATTAGAGTAGGGCTTTAGGAGGCAAGCAAATTATGGTAATAGTTCAAAAAGGCATTGTCAACAGATTCAGGGGTGGTTTACAATTGGTCCAGAGAATCAGTAATTTGAAAAATATTGCTTTTTGCATTTTTAATTTTTAAGGATGTGTGGAACTGCGCAGTGTTCCTGTCACCATTAAAATCCCATTCCTTCCTCAGCTTCTGCCTTACTATATTATTCTCAATGGTCATAGCATCAGCTAACTGCACAGTTAATTCATGCTCCAGTTTAGATAATTCAATGTTACCTGGGTTGTTCAACATTTTGATTTGCACTTCAGCCAGTTGAGAACTCAGCTTTTGTGATAACTTGTCGGTATTGCAAAATTGTTCCCTAGCCCATTGTCTCAAAGCCACTTTAGTTGCCTTTAGCTTTTGCTGAAAAATAAAAAGTTTATTACCAAAGAAAGGTGATTTCCAAGCATGCTTCACAATATTTAAAAAATTAGGGTTAGAGACCCAAGTACCAAAAAATTTAAAACTTGAATTAATTTTAATGGCATTACTTCCAAGTGAAATAAAAATGGGAGAATGATCAGATAAGAGCAGGGGGAGGATATGAGTTAGGGAATTTGAGAAAGAAGAGAGGGCAGTGGAGTTGTAGAAGGACAAGTCAATACGACTCATGGTACGATTACCACTACGACTTTTATTGTTCCAAGTATATGCAGGGCAAATGAATGGAAGCTCATGTAGGTTAGAGGAACTAATTGTTTCATTAAGAGGGGCAATGTCAGAAAGAGTCAAAAGGGTACCCCCAGCTCTGTCAGAGGAGTGAAGAATATAGTTGAAATCACCTAACAAAAACCGTGGATGAGTTTCTTGACGAAGATGAGGAAGGTAAGCAAGCATCTCCTGCCTAGGAGCTGTATGATTGTCAAAATAGATAAAGGTAATATAGAGGGACAAGGAGGTAGGAAGGTGAAGGACATGAAAGTGAATGAATTGCCTGCGGGTGATAATTGGGTTGAGTTTATAAATAAGAGGATCAAAGATGACTAGGATTCTGCCATATGGAGCTTTATCAAGATTATGATGCAAAGTCCAAGATGGTTTGATAAGAGAGGCTGCTTTGATGGTGAGAGATTGATTTAGTTTAGTTTCAAGTATGGAAAAAATACTCAAATTGTTTTCAGTAATGATGGCTTTTGCTTGCAGTTGTTTGATGTTCAAGTGCGCACCATGAATATTCCAACAACCAAAATTGTCCAACATAATAAAACTATAGGGATATAGGGTAGGAGTTGCCTCTAGTCCTTGAAACATTTGAACTAGTAGAATTTGTATCTAGCAAGGTATGAGAATATTCAATAATGAGCCCCTTGTCCAGATTCGTGGCTTTATGTACTTTTTTGGTTTGGCACTGGTCTGAGGTTTCACTATGGAACATGGAGGAGGAGAAGGAGGAGGGGTGATGCATACAGGAGAAGTTGGAGGGAGCCACCCAGTTAAAGGAGAGATGTGAGAGTAAGGAAGATTAGTAGAAGGGAAAGAAAGAGAATTAGAAGGAGGAGAGGCATGCAAACTGACATTGTGTGCATGTGCACATGTATTAGACTCACTGGAACCAGTAGTAGGAGAAAGAAAAGGTAGGTTGCTATTACTGGGCTTTTTTGAATTAAGGGTTTGTTGCAGATTATCTGAAGCAGTTTCTAATGCAGTTGTGAATAACTTATCAATTATGTCATTGTAATTGTTTCTTTACTCAAGTCAGTTTCATTTTCATTTTCAGGTTGTTTTTGAACATTGCTTTGAGAACATTGCTTTGGGTCAATAATATCTTGCCTTGTGACATACAGATGCTCTGAGTTATTTTGAAGTTGACTCGAAGTAAATGTTGTACCCAACCTGCCATCATTCTCTTTCAAAACTGTAATACCTTGCCTCTCAATATTAGCATCACTTTCATTAGAAATTATTTGCAAAACGTGAAAACTATTCATAGCCAATAAATCCACCTCTACACCCTCAACCAGCTCACCCTCCTCCTTTTCATTTTTGATACCTACAGCAATTGGTTCAGCTCCCATTATTTCATCTTTATTCCTCAAACTCCCTTCCCCAGTACTTACCATTCCAATACTTGTATTCTTTTGAGTCATCACCTCTTTTCCTATCAAAACATTTTTCCTTGTGTCATTTCCCACCTTCCTCCACACATTAATATTCCTAGCATCCTTTTTTGGTTGAACTTGCTGAAAAACCTTTTTCTTATCAATAATCTTCCCTTTATTTTTCAAAGTATCATCCTGCTCTGCACTTCTTTCTTCTACATCATTATTCAAACACTTTTTAATATTATGTCCGAACACCTTGCATTTTGAACATGCCTCTGGTTTCCATTGGTAATGGACATGTACAACTTGTTTGGTCCCATCAGATAAGAGGACAGAGAAGCTATGGGGCATGTCGAAAGTAGGGGTTACTTCTACTAAACATTTAGCATATGTTAGTCTCTTTAAACATTCTGTACTTTCATCTAAGAACATAACCCTACCAATACGACTAGCTAGCCGGTTAATTCCTATAGGGGACCATGAAATCAGGGGGATATTTGTGATATGTATCCATAGAGGTACTGAAGTGATGGAGCTATATACATTGGTAACCGAAGGTTCCCACTGCTTGACAATAAATAGTTTGTTGCACATGAGAATAGGATCTCCTTCTACAATTTTTCTCTTGTCTTCAGCATTGGAAAGAAGAAAAAGAAAAATAGACCCATCAGACTTAACCTTAATGCTACCCTTAAGACGCCAAACCCTTTTGATTTGTTAAACTACAGAAGGGAAAGATAGCGGCCTATCCAAGAAGAAACCGACCAAGTAGTCATTCGAAACAGTTTGACCAGCTTCAATAACATCAAGAGGAGGGAAAAAAGCACCATCAGAGAATACATTAGTGAAGTTAACAGGGATGTACTTCCACGCGTTGCGTGGTTTGCTTTTTAATAAGGAAGTCCATGCTTGTTGACCAAGTGCAAATAGGAGAAGAAGATGATACCGGAGTAGCAGGAAGCAAAGGAGAAGAGGAATGAATTATATAAAGATGGGTAGGAGGAGGAGGAGGAGGAGAAGGAAGAGGGTCTGGGTCGGGGAGGGAAGGTGAAGGAGTAGAAGCAAACGGAGGAGGAACAGGAGCAGAAGGAGGACATAATTAAATAAATTTGTTATAATGTGTTATAAATAAATTAAAATATGTTTAATAGAATTTCCATAAATGTGTGTTTGTGATAGTAATTATAAATAGTTGTAATCGTGATTGGTGTATCACAATATAATAAACACACCATTTTAAATATTTCTAGTCAAAATGCATCGAGATTGGATATTGATGCATCCATAGAGACTAAAGTGCGTAACGCTCTCCGAATGCTGGGCAGTGTATTATGGAATGATGGGGGCATCAAGTGGTTATTGATATTTATTGGATAATTATGGAATGACTCGCTTGATAGTTTTTTGTTGGTTAATATAACTAAGGTCAAATAGAAAATATTGATGTAATTAATTTACACAGTTCTCTCGACCTGAGAATATAGTCAATTTTTAATATAAAAGCTCCGCTTTGATTATAGTCAAATTGTGTCACGATATCCATCGAGTGATTATAGTTGGGTCGAGTGGAAGTATTGGATGTAAACATTATTCAAGATAAGATTCGTCTCCTTAGTTATATGGGGTTAATATCACGATCAACTGTAGTCAACTCAAAGTCAAAATCTCTAACCAGAGTAGTTCGGTTAATAATAATTGTTGTTATGAAACCAAGGACTTTGTGTTTGGGCTATAGAGTTGGATATGGACGATATCAGAATTTTAACCATTACCAAATTCCATAAGTCCAAAGTGATATAGTTCCGACGAATAGAATTGGTGTAAATAAAAGTCACACGCGGGTAACGCTTAACAAAGTAATATTCGAATAGTTTGATATTAACCGCTGACCGAATTTACACCTAGAAATTCACACAACTGAAATGTCGAATACTCCTTTGACCAAATAATTTAATTAATTTGTAATTATTATAAATTAATTAATATTTATGAAATATTAATTTTATTTGATGTGTTGAACAATATTAAATATGTTTATAATATTTTAGAAATATTAATCGATATACTATATCAATATGCATTTAAATTGGATTTAGATGTGATAAATATTGTTCGGGCTCGAAATGGGTTTAAAGCCCATGTTGGCAAGGGAACTTTCGGCCATGAATAAGACCAGGTCGGGGCAGCCATATGATGCCAAATAAGTTAGGGTTTTGATTAGATAAGAGAAAGAGAATGATTAAGAGAGAGATGTGGATCTTGATCCTAACTTATCTCTCTAGTCTCTCCTCTATAAAGCATAATAACCCTCACTCATTTAGTACTTTTTGGAAGCCTCCACCCTCTCTACTTATGGTCAAAACATATCCTTATATGCACCTCCATTTCAAGCTCAAGGTCAAATTAAAAAAACGCTACTTGATAGCTAATGGTCATCGGTTTAAGGGCTAGCACCCCGCTGAATTGGAATCTAGTTTAAGGAGTCAATCTCTTCATTTCATTGTATACTAATTGACTTTGGACATAAGGTAATCTTTCGATCTACAATAATAGATTAATGTTTAGATTATTTAAATATCATATATTGTCTTGTTAGTTAGGTGATGAATCTAATATTTCGGTTTATCATCATATTTAGAATGGTTATATGATTTTATGCGCTTATAATTATTTTTTTATGACAAATACATACCTTTAATACTCATGGCATAAAAATTTTAAAAATTGATTTTTTGATTTAAATTATTTTAATATACATTATTTAATTATATAAGTTTCATAATTTAAATATCGAATTTTATATTATATAAAATGTGGTTTTAATATTTTATATAAATAATTTTATACTTAATGACTTTCGGCATAAATGAAATATTTTTAGTATATATATTATTTAAATTAATTAATTTCATAAATCAACAATATCAACAAATATATAATATAAAAAATAGGTTTTGAATTTTATAAAATTAAATTTATACTTGATATATTTTTGG
This sequence comes from Allium fistulosum, assembly GCA_030737815.1. NCBI lineage: Eukaryota > Viridiplantae > Streptophyta > Magnoliopsida > Asparagales > Amaryllidaceae > Allium > Allium fistulosum. The sequence continues at coordinate 1,259,228,242 of CM060904.1, forward strand.
TAGTTAAAAAATTTTATTATATAATTTAAATATTTAAATACTTGCACAAATTAATAATTGAATTTAAAATTGACTTTTAAATTATAAAATACACACACACACATATATATATTTAAATATTAAAATCTCATTCATATTTTTAAAGAAATATTAAAATTCCAAATTATCTTTCATAAGTAATTTTTTTAATTTTTCATAAATTTTCATATGGAAATTTAATTTTAATAAATATCTATAATTAAAATTAAAAAACAATATTTCCATGAGCATTATTAGTAATGTATACTTTTTTTAATATGTATTTCATTTATGTGTTAATATGTATATATATATATACATACATATATTATTAAATTATTTATAAGATCTTATATATATATACATATATTATTAAATTATTTATAAGATCTTATATATACACATATCTACCATATGTTTATTTAAATAAAATTTTATTTTCGAATTTTACAGCAAAATAAATAAATATTATTTTAATTTAATTTTAAATGATTTTAAATGTACGTATATATAATTATATATATATATTATAAATTCCATATATATGTATATATTATTCAAAATTATATTTATATATATATATTTGTAATATTTTGTATACAAAAATTAAAGCATATAAGCATACATTTGGACATATATTTGTATATTAGAGGGACAACATGTCTGTTATGGTGTAAATACCAGCACTCATATATGGGCACGTCAAACCTTATATAGATTGTTATGCTATACGTGTACACATACACACACACACACAAATATATATATATATATATATATGTGTGTGTGTGTGTGTGTGTGTGTTTGTATGTATATATGTATGTATGATACACATGTCATATTAATTTGATAATATAAAACTGTATTATAAATTTAAATAAAATAATGTTTTTATTTAAAAAGAAATTTAGAATTGTTCTAATTAAACTAGACTTTATATGCCCAATAAAAATCCAAAATGGTAAAAAATTTGAAATTCACCAATTTCTTCTGCTATTGGCCAGCCCAGTTCCAACAAAGTAGGCAGTAACTGAGTATGATTTATCATTATTCCAGTAATAGAAACTAGATCCTGATTATACTCATCATAATAAGATATATTGTCGCTATTAGTTGAGTTGTCCAAGTTTTTCGAATCATTTTCTAAATTATTATATGTAAAATCTTATCTGGACATTGTTGGAAATAATGTAAGGAAGAAGGAATTAGAGTATTTTTCAAACGAGTATGAGATGTTGAGGTTTATATAAAGGAATTCTTAGACATAAATTTTACGTCCAACTTAATGTATGTAACGACTCGGATTTTTCGCGTTCGAAAATCAACATCCGTACTTCACATTGTACTAGAATGCCGCAGATTTGACCGTTCAAATCCGATTCGCCGGAGCTTATAACACAGTAAGTATAACAACACAGCGGAAGAAAGAAAACAAATGATATCATATACAACTCCAATGAATACTATATCCAGTATGATATACAACAATATCAGAGATAACAAAAATGATACAGCGGAAAAGAAAATAGATAACACCAGCAGTGGATAGAATATCTCCAATAGAATGCTCCAAGATAAGCAACGTCAGTCCATGAACTCCAAGAACTGAACTAGCTCCAGATAATCTACTCAACCTGAATAGCTGAAAAACCCAACTCTAGACTGCCCGTGTGGAAAATAGTGGGCACCCAGAGTTTAGGAAGGGAACAATAAACTCCGGATCAGTCATGGGACTGGTGTGAGCAACAAAAACAGTTTATCTTCAAACAAACACAAAAGGCTTTTAAACATTGAAACCCGCAATGCTTTTCGAAAATGAAACTACCATAAGGCCTCCCGCCACACACACAATGCAATCGCAGAATTGGAGGAGATTTCTCCTTATGATAGTCAAACATGCTTACTACGCAAAAATCATTCGATATTATTATCATTAGTGCATAGTGTCAAAAACATTTCGAAAATATAATATCAATCTTAGCCAACATACAACTATTGTTGTATGCCTACTATAGCTACTACGTTCAATAGCAGGTTACCGCCACATTCCATAGCAGGTAATACAACTAAAAATCGTACAGGGTTCGTATTGTTTCTTTGGATTTCCAACAAATGATCAGGCTAAGGAACTTCCTTACCGAAATAGAAACGCCTCTGGAAAGACGCCCCGGATCCTAACCGGATCTCTGCAAACAAAAGGCCGACGCTACCTCACGCTCTAACCGAGCTGTAACTAGGTAACTAACACACGAGTCATGTCATCCCCCGGTCGTCACCGACCTTTATCCGAGATGTCTCGATCATAAAGCAACATCGCACAGTAATAAATACAGTGTGTCCACATGAGTAAGTATCTGGGCTCCATACCATGATACCACCCTTTATCTAGAAGGAAATGACATACCCTAGGGGCGCTACCCCTACAAACCTTTGTCGCAACATTCCTGTTTCGATCATTACCGGGTTGTGAGGCTCGACGAAGTCTCGTCCACAAAACTACGCTTCTTTACAAAGCACGCTTTTTCACAAAGCAACGCTTTGACCGACAAATGATCATCAGCACTTCGTATGCCACATTACCAAATTGGGAATGTATCACTAGTAACCATCAACTACATAACCTCTGAGCTCGTACGTCTCAGAGAAGGGTGTTAAGCTAAGAGAATAAATTCTCCGCCACCAACAGAAATGTATTTGATAGAAACCAGCTTTACATCTCAAAGTGTAACGTCAGACACACATCCATACAAGTCTGTTCCGGGTTCGAACAGAACCGAAGGCACTTCCGAAGAAGCCCTTGCAATCCGGGTATTCACAATCCTGATCGGACTTCCCATCACTTAGGAAATCTCTATACCGTAGCTACTCAGTGCAGAGACAATCGATAGGTCATCCTATCGTTCTCGCAAATACCCGTCTTCACCACCGGTCTTCAAATGCTATCCATATCGTCGTATCACTATTCGGAATGGGTTATATGACACAAAGGTCCTCTCCCGGCTAAACCGAATAACGAGCGCAATTAAAAATCATATGGATACTGGGGTCTCAGTTAAATCACAGCTTAAAGCCCAAAACTTTTCATTCGAATGGTAAAACAAATTACCATTTCCAATCTTTTAAACAAAAAGATTCATTTCAAAAACCTTCAATGGTTTAAACAATTTTCACACTTTTAATCTTTTAAACAAAAAGATTCAATTCACAAAGTTTATCCCGTTCACAAAGATCCATTTATGGATTTCAAAACAATTTCCCTTTTTAATAGGTTAAATCGTTAAATCTTTAAATCAAGATTTAACTTATAGCTTTCAAAACTCGTTTCCAAAAATTCATTCATAATCTTCCAAAACAATTCCATTTCAAGTTAGATTAACTCATCCGGTCTTTGAAATCAAAGACTCATTTCATAGTTTTCAAAACATTTCAATTCTATTTCAAACTTGAAACCGTTCAACACAATTTGGAAATCCTTTCTTCAAATGAAAGCTATTATTATTTGAAAACAAGTAGTTTTCGTTTCAGAAAAATCCAGTTATATTTACTCGAGTTAAAACCCTTGAATTAAATTCAAATTCTCAAATCAATACCCAAAAAAATGGTTTAACCCATATATAACTTGTACAGCATTTTTAATCCCTAGTTTCAAATCATAGAATTCAATTTCAAACTTGAATTCAAATTTAAATCAAATTATTTAAATTTTCATAACTCGATTAAGTTATTCAAAATAACTTTTATCTTTGAAATTCTATTTCAAAAGCTTTTCACTTTAAACCCAAGTTCCCAATTTCAAAATCAATTGAAATTAAAATTTCAATTTCAAACACATTGAATTTAAATCATCTGTGATTTAACCGATTTCCACGTGAAATCCATATTTGTGTGTGTATGGTGTAGTCCAGGGGTTTTACATACAATAGTGCAACATCAATCATCACAGATATATCGATAAGCGGTATAATCGATAACGCTTATCTTCATTTACAATTTCATAGATAAAATAAATTTATCAGTCACAGATTCATCATTACACCTCGATGTGGGTTTCGGATAACCAACTGGAATCCGACTCCCTGTCGCATCGAAATTCAAATGTCGTTTACGGGTCAAGGGTTTTCACATAGTAATATATTCACAGAAATAGAAATTACAGATCACAACATAAATCAGGATATATCACAAAGCATCACATATCAGGGATATCAAGCAATTCAATCATCCAATGGAATCCAAACATTCATAAGTAAGATCAATTTAACCAACTGATAAATTTTTAAACCAGATTAATTACTTATGAATAAATTACTAATCCTGGTTAATTAATTATTAATTGCAAACCATTTCTATTAATTAACCTTAATTAATAAATCAATTCACCTTCAATATGTTTGGAAACATCTATTTCACTTCCCTTTGAAATTTCGTTTTAAATTTCAAGCTTAAACGGACACTAATTTAACTTTAAATCACTTTAAAAAACTAACTTTTAAAACCTTTAAATTTGCAAATTAAAGCCATTCTTTGTTATGAAGGGGGCTTTAAATCAAATTCCCTTAAGTTTAAAATATTTAAATTTATAAACTTCCTCTTTATTTCAAAAATCTGGAATTTAACATTTATTTAGCCTCAGTTTAACCTTGGTTTTAATTTAAAAACGACAATTTAAAATCTGTAAAACTGGTACAGGTTAAAACCTTGAAAACTAAAACTACCCGAGACAACTAAAACTTGCTTCGCGTCCAAACTTAACTACTCCGAGTAAAACATGATAAATACTCGAGAAAACTGGAGTCTCCCTCCACACTGCTTCTATATTTCACCAGAAATCACAAAGTGCACGGTGCACATGCACCGTGGCTTCCGCCTGCTCCGACCAACGTTGCAACGTCGACCAAGTCGATCCCCACCAGCACAACCATTCCCAATCACCAGAACTCCGATGCTCACGAAAAATCGAATTCGAGCTCGAAACCTGGAACAAAAAAACTGACTTAACCATCCCAAACCTGGAAAATGTCTCGAACTCGCCGCCTCTACCACCGGAGATCGCGAAACTTTGGCCGTCACCTCGTCACTTCAACCTCTACCCTCCCCTGCGATGCCACGCAGCTCGATCCACTAGAGATAGAGGAAACACCTCACCTCTGACCTCAACTTAAAACGATAGCTAAACCCTATAATTGCTTCGAGACAACAACACCCTCATCAGAAAAATTGTTTAACATTTTTCCCGACATGATTGATTACCAGACTTGCTCCATACAGAGTTTCAACATCGAATAAATTTTCGATCACAGGAAATTGGATGAAATCCACTTTTAGTTCATCTACACACTGCTCATGATATACTCAATGAAAAATTGCAATTTTTGTTTTAAAAATCATATTTTTACATGATGTTTCAGATACTAACCCTGAAACAATAATTTATGAAATTTAAATTTCCACTTATTTCTAGACTTGATCAGTTATTGGATTTCCAGGGTCATTTGAGTATCTCCTTAACTTAAGTCTAAACTTTAACTAAGGTTGAAAATGAATCAAACAAGGTACTCAAGTTTAACAAAGACCAAAATCAATGGTTTTGGAATTTAGATCAAAACAAGAACCAAAACTGGAAACAGAGAGGCTACATATATCTAAATGCATGCATACATCATACTTCAGCAGTCCAACAATATAAATACACAAATATACTTCATAATACGATATTGAACACAGCAATGACATACATCTCAAAATTATACTTAAAACTTTAAAGGTGAAGTTACTCACTTTGTTTTCAAAAGAAGAACAGGGCTGCCCTTATGTTGAACCAGGCTTGAGTTTGAAAGTTAGAAACTTGCCTCCTTGCTCTCTGGTTTGATTTGTATAAATTAAATAGTTGTTTTAAGTTATATTTTGTTTGAGTTTTGATGATGGTATACTTTAGTTTTTATTTCTTTTTCACAGCTCAGAATAATCGAGACTGAGGTGAGAAAGTTGATGTATATGGAAATGAGTTACTGGGTATGCAATTTGTACAGGTGATAATTTTTGGTTTGTACAAAAATAGGCAGGGATATTTTTTCCTTTAGGTGGCTGAGATGATTTGTCTTGTGTACTAAAGATGAAAACATTCATTACCTTGTACCATTAACCTTATTTTATTTGCTTCCTTCGGCTGTTACATGTTTGAGAAAACATGATGGCTTCTATACCTTATGTATTTATATTTCTTTATTATTTAAGTGTTCAAGAATATATATACATTTGTTTATCTACTGGTTTCATTCCCAAGTGTACAAGCTTCTTTTACAAGCTTCATTTGTTTATACTTGAATGTATATAATGTTGTTTTAGTTATTTGTATTAGTTTAACTTAGGTTGCATACTTGTCTTTATACTTAATTGAATATATTTTATTTTGTTTTATTTCTATTTGTACTATTTGTATTGATTTAATAACATGAGGTTAAAATATATATTTACTTTATATCTTATATAATTTGTATTTTTAAACCATTTATTTTAGATTTAAACTCAAATTCAATATATATACAATATTTTTAATTTAAATGATTCATCCAAAATTTATTCGAAGATCGGGGAAACTCGCATCACTTATCGATTATTTTCACAAATTTTATTCAAAAACTAATTTAATTATAAATTTAAATTTATATAAAATTCGGGGTCGTTACAGACTTCCCCCCTTAAAAGAATTTCGTCCTCGAAATTACCAAGAAGACACAAAGATAGATGAAGAATGTTTCATCCAATCAAACAATTTTGGTCCACCTGGAGTTTACGTCCCATATCGAATCTTCTTTCTGGATCTACCAGAAACTATCGAAGAATTGAGAAAAAATGTTGAACGAAAGAGATTGATAGAGAAAAGATTGTTTCCTTGTTGTTACAGAGTATCGACCATTTATAGTCGTATTCCCCTGTCTCCTATCTCATCCTCTTCTTGCACTCATACTTACTATCAGTAGATAGCAAGAGAATTTACTGAGGCATACGGACGGATATCTTAGAGATTACTCATTCTGGAGTTTACTTCACTCTATCTCTAATGAGCTACTTAACGTGTTATACTCCTGAGCTAAAGTTCAACCTTAGCTCTGATACCACTTGTAACGACTCGGATTTTTCGCGTTCGAAAATCAACATCCGTACTTCACATTGTACTAGAATACCGCAGATTCGACCGTTCAAATCCGATTCGCCGGAGCTTATAACACAGTAAGTATAACAACACAGCGGAAGAAAGAAAACAAATGATATCATATACAACTCCAATGAATACAATATCCAGTATGATATACAACAATATCAGAGATAACAAAAATGATACAGCGGAAAAGAAAATAGATAACACCAGCAGTGGATAGAATATCTCCAATAGAATGCTCCAAGATAAGCAACGTCAGTCCATGAACTCCAAGAACTGAACTAGCTCCAGATAATCTACTCAACCTGAATAGCTGAAAAACCCAACTCTAGACTGCCCGTGTGGAAAATAGTGGGCACCCAGAGTTTAGGAAGGGAACAATAAACTCCGGATCAGTCATGGGACTGGTGTGAGCAACAAAAACAGTTTATCTTCAAACAAACACAAAAGGCTTTTAAACATTGAAACCCGCAATGCTTTTCGAAAATGAAACTACCATAAGGCCTCCCGCCACACACACAATGCAATCGCAGAATTGGAGGAGATTTCTCCTTATGATAGTCAAACATGCTTACTACGCAAAAATCATTCGATATTATTATCATTAGTGCATAGTGTCAAAAACATTTCGAAAATATAATATCAATCTTAGCCAACATACAACTATTGTTGTATGCCTACTATAGCTACTACGTTCAATAGCAGGTTACCGCCACATTCCATAGCAGGTAATACAACTAAAAATCGTACAGGGTTCGTATTGTTTCTTTGGATTTCCAACAAATGATCAGGCTAAGGAACTTCCTTACCGAAATAGAAACGCCTCTGGAAAGACGCCCCGGATCCTAACCGGATCTCTGCAAACAAAAGGCCGACGCTACCTCACGCTCTAACCGAGCTGTAACTAGGTAACTAACACACGAGTCATGTCATCCCCCGGTCGTCACCGACCTTTATCCGAGACGTCTCGATCATAAAGCAACATCGCACAGTAATAAATACAGTGTGTCCACATGAGTAAGTATCTGGGCTCCATACCATGATACCACCCTTTATCCAGAAGGAAATGACATACCCTAGGGGCGCTACCCCTACAAACCTTTGTCGCAACATTCCTGTTTCGATCATTACCGGGTTATGAGGCTCGACGAAGTCTCGTCCACAAAACTACGCTTCTTTACAAAGCACGCTTTTTCACAAAGCAACGCTTTGACCGACAAATGATCATCAGCACTTCGTATGCCACATTACCAAATTGGGAATGTATCACTAGTAACCATCAACTACATAACCTCTGAGCTCGTACGTCTCAGAGAAGGGTGTTAAGCTAAGAGAATAAATCTCCGCCAGCAACAGAAATGTATTTGATAGAAACCAGCTTTACATCTCAAAGTGTAACGTCAGACACACATCCATACAAGTCTGTTCCGGGTTCGAACAGAACCGAAGGCACTTCCGAAGAAGCCCTTGCAATCCGGGTATTCACAATCCTGATCGGACTTCCCATCACTTAGGAAATCTCTATACCGTAGCTACTCAGTGCAGAGACAATCGATAGGTCATCCTATCGTTCTCGCAAATACCCGTCTTCACCACCGGTCTTCAAATGCTATCCATATCGTCGTATCACTATTCGGAATGGGTTATATGACACAACGGTCCTCTCCCGGCTAAACCGAATAACGAGCGCAATTAAAAATCATATGGATACTGGGGTCTCAGTTAAATCACAGCTTAAAGCCCAAAACTTTTCATTCGAATGGTAAAACAAATTACCATTTCCAATCTTTTAAACAAAAAGATTCATTTCAAAAACCTTCAATGGTTTAAACAATTTTCACACTTTTAATCTTTTAAACAAAAAGATTCAATTCACAAAGTTTATCCCGTTCACAAAGATCCATTTATGGATTTCAAAACAATTTCCCTTTTTAATAGGTTAAATCGTTAAATCTTTAAATCAAGATTTAACTTATAGCTTTCAAAACTCGTTTCCAAAAATTCATTCATAATCTTCCAAAACAATTCCATTTCAAGTTAGATTAACTCATCCGGTCTTTGAAATCAAAGACTCATTTCATAGTTTTCAAAACATTTCAATTCTATTTCAAACTTGAAACCGTTCAACACAATTTGGAAATCCTTTCTTCAAATGAAAGCTATTATTATTTGAAAACGAGTAGTTTTCGTTTCAGAAAAATCCAGTTATATTTACTCGAGTTAAAACCCTTGAATTAAATTCAAATTCTCAAATCAATACCCAAAAAAATGGTTTAACCCATATATAACTTGTACAGCATTTTTAATCCCTAGTTTCAAATCATAGAATTCAATTTCAAACTTGAATTCAAATTTAAATCAAATTATTTAAATTTTCAAAACTCGATTAAGTTATTCAAAATAACTTTTATCTTTGAAATTCTATTTCAAAAGCTTTTCACTTTAAACCCAAGTTCCCAATTTCAAAATCAATTGAAATTAAAATTTCAATTTCAAACACATTGAATTTAAATCATCTGTGATTTAACCGATTTCCACGTGAAATCCATATTTGTGTGTGTATGGTGTAGTCCAGGGGTTTTACACATAATAGTGCAACATCAATCATCACAGATATATCGATAAGCGGTATAATCGATAACGCTTATCTTCATTTACAATTTCATAGATAAAATAAATTTATCAGTCACAGATTCATCATTACACCTCGATGTGGGTTTCGGATAACCAACTGGAATCCGACTCCCTGTCGCATCGAAATTCAAATGTCGTTTACGGGTCAAGGGTTTTCACATAGTAATATATTCACAGAAATAGAAATTACAGATCACAACATAAATCAGGATATATCACAAAGCATCACATATCAGGGATATCAAGCAATTCAATCATCCAATGGAATCCAAACATTCATAAGTAAGATCAATTTAACCAGCTGATAAATTTTTAAACCAGATTAATTACTTATGAATAAATTACTAATCCTAGTTAATTAATTATTAATTGCAAACCATTTCTATTAATTAACCTTAATTAATAAATCAATTCACCTTCAATATGTTTGGAAACATCTATTTCACTTCCCTTTGAAATTTCGTTTTAAATTTCAAGCTTAAACGGACACTAATTTAACTTTAAATCACTTTAAAAAACTAACTTTTAAAACCTTTAAATTTGCAAATTAAAGCCATTCTTTGTTATGAAGGGGGCTTTAAATCAAATTCCCTTAAGTTTAAAATATTTAAATTTATAAACTTCCTCTTTATTTCAAAAATCTGGAATTTAACATTTATTTAGCCTCAGTTTAACCTTGGTTTTAATTTAAAAACGACAATTTAAAATCTGTAAAACTGGTACAGGTTAAAACCTTGAAAACTAAAACTACCCGAGACAACTAAAACTTGCTTCGCGTCCAAACTTAACTACTCCGAGTAAAACATGATAAATACTCGAGAAAACTGGAGTCTCCCTCCACACTGCTTCTATATTTCACCAGAAATCACAAAGTGCACGGTGCACATGCACCGTGGCTTCCGCCTGCTCCGACCAACGTTGCAACGTCGACCAAGTCGATCCCCACCAGCACAACCATTCCCAATCACCAGAACTCCAATGCTCACGAAAAATCGAATTCGAGCTCGAAACCTGGAACAAAAAAACTGACTTAACCATCCCAAACCTGGAAAATGTCTCGAACTCGCCGCCTCTACCACCGGAGATCGCGAAACTTTGGCCGTCACCTCGTCACTTCAACCTCTACCCTCCCCTGCGATGCCACGCAGCTCGATCCACTAGAGATAGAGGAAACACCTCACCTCTGACCTCAACTTAAAACGATAGCTAAACCCTATAATTGCTTCGAGACAACAACACCCTCATCAGAAAAATTGTTTAACATTTTTCCCGACATGATTGATTACCAGACTTGCTCCATACAGAGTTTCAACATCGAATAAATTTTCGATCACAGGAAATTGGATGAAATCCACTTTTAGTTCATCTACACACTGCTCATGATATACTCAATGAAAAATTGCAATTTTTGTTTTAAAAATCATATTTTTACATGATGTTTCAGATACTAACCCTGAAACAATAATTTATGAAATTTAAATTTCCACTTATTTCTAGACTTGATCAGTTATTGGATTTCCAGGGTCATTTGAGTATCTCCTTAACTTAAGTCTAAACTTTAACTAAGGTTGAAAATGAATCAAACAAGGTACTCAAGTTTAACAAAGACCAAAATCAATGGTTTTGGAATTTAGATCAAAACAAGAACCAAAACTGGAAACAGAGAGGCTACATATATCTAAATGCATGCATACATCATACTTCAGCAGTCCAACAATATAAATACACAAATATACTTCATAATACGATATTGAACACAGCAATGACATACATCTCAAAATTATACTTAAAACTTTAAAGGTGAAGTTACTCACTTTGTTTTCAAAAGAAGAACAGGGCTGCCCTTATGTTGAACCAGGCTTGAGTTTGAAAGTTAGAAACTTTCCTCCTTGCTCTCTGGTTTGATTTGTATAAATTAAATAGTTGTTTTAAGTTATATTTTGTTTGAGTTTTGATGATGGTATACTTTAGTTTTTATTTCTTTTTCACAGCTCAGAATAATCGAGACTGAGGTGAGAAAGTTGATGTATATGGAAATGAGTTACTGGGTATGCAATTTGTACAGGTGATAATTTTTGGTTTGTACAAAAATAGGCAGGGATATTTTTTCCTTTAGGTGGCTGAGATGATTTGTCTTATGTACTAAAGATGAAAACATTCATTACCTTGTACCATTAACCTTATTTTATTTGCTTCCTTCGGCTGTTACATGTTTGAGAAAACATGATGGCTTCTATACCTTGTGTATTTGTATTTCTTTATTATTTAAGTGTTCAAGAATATATATACATTTGTTTATCTACTGGTTTCATTCCCAAGTGTACAAGCTTCTTTTACAAGCTTCATTTGTTTATACTTGAATGTATATAATGTTGTTTTAGTTATTTGTATTAGTTTAACTTAGGTTGCATACTTGTCTTTATACTTAATTGAATATATTTTATTTTGTTTTATTTCTATTTGTACTATTTGTATTGATTTAATAACATGAGGTTAAAATATATATTTACTTTATATCTTATATAATTTGTATTTTTAAACCATTTATTTTAGATTTAAACTCAAATTCAATATATATACAATATTTTTAATTTAAATGATTCATCCAAAATTTATTCGAAGATCGGGGAAACTCGCATCACTTATCGATTATTTTCACAAATTTTATTCAAAAACTAATTTAATTATAAATTTAAATTTATATAAAATTCGGGGTCGTTACAATGTACTTATGTCCGATGTAAAATTTACGTCCAAGGAATCCTCTCCATTTTGAAGCGGCAACACTCTCATAAGGGAACCACTGATGTAATATTTACGTCTGACATAACACTAATACATTGGGCGTAAATATTCGCAAATGCTGTTTGCCCATCCAACCTGTTATCCACGAACGCACCCTAAGCCGTCAGCCTATAGTTTGCGAAAACATCCCGCAGAAAACCGATGCAGGCCTTGCGGAAGAAATGCACGCCCTCCGTCAACAGCTCAACATATTACAAGTGTAACAGCCCACAAATCCATGCCCCTTTGAGCCGACAATATTCTCCACCAGTACAACTCAAAGTGGTCGGAAATACAAACCATTATGGTTAAAGAAGAAAGAGGTAGAAGAAGAAATAGAAAACAACATCAGAATCTCACAATCGCAGCGGAACAAAATATAATATATAACAACAGATTTACATACAAATGGAACTGTAACTGTTTAATACTTTCAATCATTAGAGTACATAATCAACACATCAAATCTGGACAGTCTAGAAAACTTTTCCTTACACAACGGAATATACAAATCTACGGAAATACGCCTCGTCATCCAGCTCATCTCCAGAGCTCCACATCATCATATCCTATATCTGTAATACTCGGTCTGACTCGAGCATTATAATAAAATAACACCCGAGTCAGTCTGGAAAACCAGCGTGAGAAAACACACTCAATTGAATTATTAAAGTTTTCAAAATCCTTTGAAATCAAATGTATCTAGTAAGACCACACCACAAATAAACATGCCGGGTTTTTACCTTACGATAACCAAAACATTTTTATCAAATCCGTCTGATATTATAATAGTGTCTATAGAAAGTAAAATAGAATCTAGCTGAAATACTTGCATCTCACGTTCCAGCAATAGTTGGGCACAATCAAAACCATACAGGAGCTTATTGGAGATTAGATTCTATACAATGGCAGGGCTACTGGGGTACCGCCCGTCACAGTACCTGGCCTAGATCACAGTACCGAGGATCACTCCCGACCCCCTACAACACAAGACCGGAGCTACCCCTTACTGGATAGTCCGAATAAGATCACCCCGCGGTTGGGATCAGCAACCGCCACTAAGCCGAAATCAAAAAGGGACATCTAGACAGGGATGACCTTACCCTAATTAGTTGATAGCCACTTAGCCTTGCTGCACCTCCCCTGTTTTAGCCATTCCTGGTTGATGAGGCTTGAGGCTATGTGTTACCTTTTAAATGAACTCATTCACTTAGAATGCTCACCGCCCTCCTGACGATGTTCTGATAGCATTCGTCCCTACAAGTTGCCCTGGGTCTGGACAAACCGAATCACCGTCTTCATCATCTTCACGGTATTCATTCGCTATGTTCAAACCGGATCGAAGTGGTTTTTGGATAATTAAATCTGATTCCGGTCTCTTCGAAACGATCAGCGCATTGGACAATATTGATAGTCGGTTATTTAACTATCATATAACATCCACCGCACCCATCAGATTTAAATAATTTCCCAAATTATTTATCACAAAAATATCTTCCAAAGATATTATGTTCACGTTTCAACACTTTGAAAAATAGTTACAAATCTCTTTTTTTCTTACTGAACAAATTCCAACCATCTATCTATTTCCATATAAAACGCCTAATCTTATTGAATTAGATTTTTAAACAAATTAAATCACTTTATCCAAAAATATATACATAAAACATTTATAGTAAAACTACTTAAACACATTATTAAAATACTAGCTATGAAGTTTTATAATAAATTTTCAAATAAAACTTTTTTTTTGAAAGGCAAGAGCAAATAGCTCACTTTATTCACTAATGTATGATTACAAACACTAAAGCAAGACCTACAACCAAATACAACAAGTGACAAATGAACAAAATTACAACCACATCTTCAACACTAACATTACTGCTGTCAGTAGAACAGCTACAGCATGACATATAAACTAAATACAGTAAAGAAATACATGCCAGTAGCAGTAAAATTCATAGTCAGAGAAAAGAAAGATATCTTCATCAGCCCAATTCAAAATGATTCCAGAGTGTTCAAGGCAGCAAGATGACATCACACAAATGGATCAGTTCTCAACCACCTGAGTATATTACCATGAATCTGACTAAACAGCTGAGAAGAACTCTTAATACCAATACCAAAAATTCTATTATTTCTCTCTAACCACACCTCATAAATCAATCTCTTAAGTAACTTAAGTAAAAGCCTAGATCCACGTGATTTCCATCTAGTTGCTTTGAAAATATTAAACCATTCAATAGAACTTACAGGCGAAGGCTTGTAGAATCCACCATTGGATAACAGTCTGTACCAAATTTGAAATACAAAAGGACACTCGAAAAATATATGAGTATTGCATTCAGTTTCAGACTTACAAAAAACACATAGATCTTCTGTAATAATACCAATTCTACAAAGTTTATCTTTGGTATTTAAAGCATTGGCCATCACTTTCCAAAGCAACAAATTTTCTTTTGCACTGCAACCTGTTTTCCAAATTCTAGAATACCAGGGAAATTGTGGACTGTTATCACAGAGAGATTTGTACACAAGCTTAATCGTAAACTTCCTTCCAGACCAGATTAGAGTATTATCCGATTTGGTAATAGGATTATTTGAAATGAGATTCCATAAATTCCTGATTTGATATGAACTAGAATAAGGTAAAACTATACAGCCTTCATGAATATAATCATCAACTTTAGCCTCCTCTGATATTCCAGAATTTCTTCTCAAGTTATAATCAACAATAGAACTTAAAATTAATCCCTGTTTAGCCCATGGAGAATGCCAGAAGGATAATCCTTTTATGAGAGCACAATTGCATTGTATAAGAGGTAAAAATGATTCTCTAAGCTTAAGAATACACCTCCAACTCCAGCTACAGTTTTGAGGGATTGGCATAGTCCAGAAATATCTTTTACCAATAAGATTGTGATTAACCCATTGAGACCAAAGATTCTTATCAGTTGTAAAAATTTTGTTGAAATATACTGAGATTGCAGCTTTATTCCATTGGAAAATATTTGTTATCCCAAGACCTCCATTGCTTTTAGCATTAAACAGTTTATAGAAAGATATAGGAATAAGCTTTTTTGAAAAAGGATCACCATGCCACAAGAATTTATTAAGAGCACTTGATATCATATTAATCAACTTAGTAGGGAGAATATAATGCCTAGTCCAATAAGTTGTCATGGCCACAGCAATTGATTGAATAATAGTTAATCTACCTGCTTGTGATAGCTTTTCAGAAGGCCATATCAGTAGCTTATCAATAATCTTATCAAAAAGAGGCATACAAATTTGCTTGGTAATTCTAGAAGTGATTAAAGGCAGACCCAAATAGAAATAATTCTTAGGTAATTCTTGAAGACCCGAGTATTTGATGATATCATTCTTATCCAACGAATTTAAGCCAACAACCAAAATATTAGACTTAGACAGGTTAATCTGAAGACCAGTGATGGAATGGAAGAGTTGTAGAGTAGAAAGGATACACTGAATATTATTATAGGTAGGCTTTGTAAAAACAATCAAGTCATCAGCAAAAAGAAGATGAGTAATTAGAGGTATCTTGCATTTGGGATGAAGCTGAATGACTTTATTAACAACAAGATCCTTGAAAATAGAATTAAGAAGCTCCATAACAATAATGAACAAGTAAGCTGAAATAGGATCACCTTGCCTAACACCTTGCACACCCTTAAAATATCCATACAAACCACCCTCCCTCGAAATAGAATACATAGGTGATGATATACATGTATAAATCCAAGCTAAGAAAGGTTTTGGAAAATTCATTTTATACATAATAGCTAAAATTGAATTCCAATTAACAGAATCAAATGCTTTCTTAATATCTAATTTTAACATGCATCTTGGTGAAATGTTTTTCCTGTCATAGCCAAACAGTAATTCCTGAGTCAGAAGAATGTTATCACTAATTGATCTACCATTGATATATGCTGCTTGATTAATGGAGATAATGGATGGAAAGACTGCTTGTAATCTGATAGCTAAAATCTTTGAAATGATCTTATAGATAATGTTACAACACGAGATAGGCCTAAAATCAGCAACTGAAGTTGGATTCATAATCTTAGGAATCAATGCAATAGCAGTAGCAGATAGACCAGCAGGAAGTTTATTATGAAGAAAGAAGAATTGAACTGCCTTAACAATATCAATACCAGTAACATTCCAACTTTGCTGTAAGAAATGAGCATTATAACCATCTGGGCCTCCACAACTATTACTATCCAAACTAAAAACAGCAGTTTTAATCTCATCAGGAGTAATTTCACTAATTAGAGAGTTTGATTGGAAATTAGACAAAGTAGGAAGTGAAATATTAAAGAGAGGTTTAAGATCAGGAATGAAGGAAGTAGAAGGAGCTAAAATAGAAGAAAAATAATGAACAAAGGCCTGATTAATACCATCAAAAGATTTACCAATTTCCCATTCATATCCTTGATCTGGAAAATGCTATCACGATTTCTTTTAACTTTAAGAAAGTTATGAAAATACTTAGTATTCCTATCTGCCTCTTTCTCCATTCTCAAGTGAATTTTCTGTTTGAGAGATGACATCTCCCTCTCAATAACTTTCTCAAGATCATTCTTTAATTGTATTTCAGCATGTTTTAAAAAAGAATCAAAAGGTCTGATACACAAGACTTCTTGAATCTTAAGAAGCTCATTCCTAATCTGAGTAGAAAGTTTAGAATCATTACCAAAATTTGCTGCAGACCAAACCTTTAGATGAAACTTAAGGACTTTCATCTTGTGAATAATATTTGCTAGCGGGTCTTTTCCAAATTGCATACTCCAGACCTGTTTCAAAATATCATGAAAATCCACCTGCTTAGTCCAAAAATTAAAAAATTTAAAAGTGTGTTTCCCTCTATTAAAATGATCAGCTCCCCAATGAAAAATTAATGGACAATGATCAGAAAGAGAAGGCTAAAAAATTTGATAAAATGATTTTGGCCAAGAATGAAGAAATGGAAGATTAATAAAAATATGATCAAGTTTACAAAGAGTTACATTACCATTCCTATTAGAGTTAGACCAAGTAAAATCTGGCCCAAAGAAATTGACAGGAATTAGATTAGATTGACAAATAGCACTATTTAAAGGAGAAATGTCTTTAAGAGATAAAGGACAACCACCAAATTTCTGATTACAAGCAAGCATACAATTAAAATCACCACCAATGAGCCAAGGAATAGAGAGAGGATTTAATGAAGGAAGCTTATCCAAGAAAACTTGTCTCAAAGATAAAGAATTTTGAGCATAAACTGAGGTAAGGAGAAAATTCAATTTCGAGGGTAAATGAATACAATTATAGTGAATGTATTGATCAGAGGCACAGATTCTAGAAAGTTTGAAAATGCAAGGGTTCCATAAAGTTAACAGTCTACCATAATTAGATTCAACAAAATTATGATCATATAACCAAGAGGGTGATATCAAGTAAGATGCTTTAAGAGTAGATTGAATATCAAGCTTAGTTTCAGAGATACACATTAACTGAATTTCCTTATCCTTTAACAGATTCTTAATCTCAATCTGTTTAGATGGAGAGTTAGCTCCCCTAATATTCCAAAAAGCAATATTATTCACTTAAAAGGAAGAGGAGGTATCAAAGGTGAAGGATTCTTCCTTGTATGTCTTGTGTGAGAAGTGTTTTTTGATGAGGATAAAGGAAGTACTTCCTGAGGCTTAAACTCTCTGCCATTATTCAAATCATCAGCATTCAGTGCATTTGAAACATCACTAGAAATAGAAGGAGGAGGAAGTATAATATGACTAGGAGGAGATAAGTGCAAATAAGGAGAACTTGAATTTAAATTGGATGGAGACCGAGTACTAAATTGAGAACAACATGATGATGACACAGATGTAGAGCTATTTGAGGAAACATTCACAAAATTTGCAGTTACAATTGAGGAGTTAGAAAGATTTCCACAAGAAGAACTTGAACCTAAAATTGATTGAGACCGAGTATTAAGATTAGAACAACATGAGGTAGATTTATTAGAAGAACCAACATTTACAACATTAGCAGCTACAATTGAAGAAATAGAAGGAATACTACAAGAAGGAGATGTAACCAATGAAATAGTATCACTACCAGTACAATCCAGAGATTTTTCAAGAGAGGAGTTTGATAAGATAGAAAAAGAATTAGAAAGGTTTGTAATGCAGGAACTATCTGATTTATGAGAGTCAATATTTTTTCCTTTCTCACCACATTCATCAGCTGATTGAATAATGTCTACATCCACAGATTGCTTCTTTTTCCAAATTCCTTTATTCCTCCTATTTACATTGTTCCAACCTTGATCAATAAGGCTTTTATTATCATTAACAATGACATAATTTGTCTGATTTTTGTCTACCTTCCTCACTAAAACTTGCTCCTTATCAACATCAATATCTTCAACCTTATTACCAAATTCACAACAAGCAGAATCATGACCAAAAATCTTACAATGCGTGCAGATTTTCGGTTTCCAATCATATGACAATTGGACATCAGGACAGTTATTGCCCAATTGTGGTATAGGAATAGAGTCACGTAAATCAAAATCAGGAGAAATTTCCACTAACGCTTTTGCATACTTAAATCTCTGTAGCTTTTCTGTGCTATTATCAAAACATATAAGCCTACCAACATGACATGCCAACCAATTAATCCCAACCAAAGTCCAAAGAATAATAGGAATTCTATGAAAGTGTATCCACACAGGTACTTTCTTGACTTGAGCTTGTGAAATACCAACCGATGGATCCCACTTAGTAATAATGAACATTCTTCCTCTTATAAAGATAGGATCCAAATTAAGAACATGATTCTTATCTTCTTGATTGGAAAACTTGAAAAAGAAATTATAGCCATCAGATTTGAAATCAACTTCACCCTTGAGTTTCCAATATCTTTTCAAAAAAGTAACTACAGTCAAGAAAGACAGCGTACCATCCAAGAAGAATCCAACCAAATGATCCTCCCAGTATTTCAAACCCTCATTCCTAACAAGATCTGGTAAAACAGAAGTAGATTGATCCCGAGAAATGTCAAAATGGATAGGCTTATAAGAACCAGCATTACGTGGCAGAGATTTGAAAAGAGAGGACCAGTTCGAATTGACTGGGGAAGAATCCTTCTTGAAAGAAGAACCCAATGAAACTGATTGACAAGTTGCAGAAGGTAGATTGAGCGAAGAAAGATTGGCAGATGAAGAGCAAGAAGAAGATGAAATGGATGAAGATTGAGGAGGAGCGGATGAAGAGCAAGAAGAAGATGAAGTGGATGGAGATAGAGGAGGGAAAGAAGCAGAATCAAGAGAGAAAGAAGACGAAGAAAGAACCGCCATTAAAATTTCAAAAGAGGAGCGAAACCATCTAAATTTTTTGAATGGAAGTGTCTTTCAAAACTATTTCTAAAATAAAGCTATTTTATAAAATATAAATATTTAATAATTTCCTTTAATCATAATATCACTTTAAATCTTCAAAACAATTAACTACTATACTTAACTTAATAAATATTTACCTTTGAAATTTAAAACAATTAAATAATAATTCCTTAAAAAACATTCTTTTTAAACACTTTTAAACCCTTTAACTTATACTCAGAAATCTTCTTTTGAAAATACACTTAGCTTTTCAGGAAATTACGCTTCCCATTCCAATATAACCCGTCTCATTATTTATAAATCCTTCTCGATTTATCCCAATTTAATTTACGTCCCAACCCCGTAAATTTTCTTTTCCACATTTTTAAAAAATAGAACCCTCTTTTATTTTTAAAACGATTTACTCATTCCCTTATAAATTTCCACCATGAATTTATAATTTCGAATTATCCACTGATAATTACCTCACTTATTTATAAACCCAGTTTATAAATCCATAGCCTCACTTTCCTTTTAATCACCATTTCAAAACATCTAATCGGTTTTCAATTCGATTCCCTGAATTAATTCATTTTGAAATTTATTTCTGGATTCATCAAAATTACCCCAAACCCTTAATTTCAATTCACTTGCCTCTTCTGATTTAAAATATTATTTAAATCTGGAATATTAATTCCTTACTTAATTTCAAAATTCCCTTTTTATTTCTCCCAACTCATTTTAAATCCTGAATTTAAAATAAGTCCTTTAACCTTAAACAATATCATTTAAATCCCCAAAACTCTTTATTTCCCATTTATTCAAAATCCCTATTTTCCCATACCCCGGAATTATTTGATAGGATTTTAAATCAAAATTTTATCCTTTTCCAACTCATTCTTTTAATTTATCCAAATTCACTATAATTATTTTACGTAAAAATCCTCTCTTTTAATTTCCTTCAAAATCAACTTTTATATTTTTGATATCTTAATATACCCAAAATATATTCAGTCAAACCATAGCATTCAATATTTTCAATTCCCAATATAATCTATATAATATGTCATAGATTATCAAACAAAAACATATCACCGAATATGAAAATAAATTCCAACATTTGAGGAATCCAGTTGGATCCCTCCAACCAGTTTTCCCTGCATCCACAGATGTTAGCACAATATAAAAATACCAACTCCACTTTGAGATGGAATATCGCGGTATATGGGGTTATATTCATATCATCCGCTATTATGCGGCGCATAGGGTCTCATCCGCTATATAATGCGGGAAAATCAATCACTCCAATATATATATACTACTATATATAATATACCCCATTCAGACTGATAATAAATTATCAATTCAAGCAATCCATCCAATAATTTAATTTTAACTAATTAAATTAACTAGTAATCTAATTTGAGTGAGATTAACTCACCTTCAGCTTTTGTTTGCAATCCACTTCAATCTCGACTTGGTTTCCCGATTTTTTTTAGAGCTTGAATAAACATTTATACGATTTATTAATATTCGAAATAATCGAACAATCAACTACCATTTTATAATTTAATTGACTAATAATTTTATTTTAAACTAAAAACTTTCCTCTTTTTAAAAAAAAATCTTTTAGTATATAAATTAAATAAGTTAATTAACAAGTTAAACCTCCTTAATCCATTATTTTAAAATACTAGTAAGTGAGAATAGGTATGTATATTTTTATATAGATATATTTATATTTATATTTCCTTTGAACCCTATACACTTATAAAAATTAATTTATATAGATTCAAAAATCTAGTTTTTATAAAACTCTTCAACATTTAAAATTCCTATTTTTTTTAAATCCTTTCTGTATATAATTTTTTTCTGTTTATCTATATATATTTAAATTTAAATAGGTATATGCATATTCGTACTTATATTATACTCTTTTTTTTCTATACTGTAAATCACAAAATAAAATTCCTCTCTAACTATACGCGCGCGAACATATATATATATATATATATATATATACATTTTTAAAAACAGACACCTTACTGTAAGTGTTATTTTTTTTATAAAACTTAAACTTGCTGTTTATAATTTTTTTTTCACTAAAATTCGATTTGGTGAAAAAGAAAGCACAGTCGAAAAGATTACTAGAAACCCCACCTCGGCCTTGGGACTTGACCGGAGAAACTCGCCTCGCTCCTTCCATTCGTCGATGTTGCACGCTTCGCCAATTCGACCACGGCCTCGAGCATCTCAACCAGGCTCGCCTCGTGACCCCGCTGCGCTCCGACCCCCCTGATAAGCTTGCTCGATCTCGCGATGCCTCTCTGTCGAAGTCGAAGTCGACTTCGATTCCTCCCTCCCAGGTCGCCGCGCGACCCCATCGCAACCCCATTCTTTTTTTTAAAACTCAAATTCGATTTGAATTTTTTTTCTGTTCCGCCATTATTTCGTTCGGTTCTTTTTTTTGTGAGCTTGTTTGCTTACTGATATGTTAGGCCGTTTATTTGTTTCCTTTCTTGTTCGAAATGGTTGCTTGCGTGTTACAGTGTGTTGCGTGCTGAGAAATACTTGCTACAGTGACCCACTACAGTGATTTGAAGAGGAGATAAAAAGGTGCTGATGTGAATAGCATTTTTGACCAGTCAACTTAGATATAAATTTTTAAATTTTTAAACGTCTCGAAATCGTAACCTAAAATCTTGAACTCCTATCAAGGCGTGCCGCTAGGCGTTCATAAGTTTATACCCCTATTTGAACACAATGGAAAAGGTTTCGAGTCCTAATTCGATCGTATGGAGAAGATAGCTTTTTGTACCCAGTTTATATTGAATTTTCAATATTGATTTCAGCGCGTTTATATCTCGTATGATCACACGACAACTCCAAACGCTACGAAATTTGAAATCTGATAATAATACATTATTACGGATCCAATGGAACTAGTTTCGTCGAATTCCGAGACTGTGCCTCGGAAGGCTATTTTTTAAATATCGATTTAAATGATATATTTTTAAAACTGAACAAACCACTTATAAATTCAATTTTAAAAGTTCTATTACCTTCAGTATTATCAATATAAATTTTATAAGCCTTCAAATTATTTTTAACAAGCATGAAACTCTAGATTTCATATTTTACCTAATTTCCAATTATCAAATTCAAATATTAAATTGCCTAATAAATAGCTATATTTGAAATTCAAGTTAGAAATTAACTTTTGAATATTTAAAATCAATTAAATATTCCAATTTCAAATGCCCAAACTTCCGAGTCGTCACAACAAGCCTGCCACACTGAGGCAAGTTATTCTCAGATGATGAGGATGGGGAGCCGTTCTCTAATGTAATCCTAGATACTTACATCTATCGGTGGCATGCCTGGCCATCGATCAATAAGTGCGATGGGAGTACAGACCCATCCGACCACATCATGGCATTCAAGTCCATCACCTGCGCCAGACAGATCTCTGGCCTTGCCAAGTGTCTGCTCTTCCCCTCCACCCTTGTAGTACTAGCCTCCCACTAGGACTTGCATATATGATCAGGCAGCATCCACTCCTAAGCCCAATTAGGTGCGGACTTCAAAACTCATTTCTTCATGCTTCGGATGCATGTAATGTTAGCCAGTGAATTGGGCAATATAAAACAGGGTCCCTTTGAAAGCCTATGGTCTTATGTTGGCTGCTTCAGAAAAGAGTCCACTAGGCTAGGGTGTGGATGTCAACAGTTTGGTCATGGCCCTATGTTTAAGGGTCTGATACAAATCCAGGATGTGGAGAGAACTCCAGAAACATTTGACTTCTTCAATAACTGACTTCTATCATTGGGCAAACAACGTGATGAGGGTGGAAGACGCGGATCTTTCAGACATCGACAAGGAGGTGAGGCACCTCACCTAGACCGATCCTCATAGCAAACAATGATTGCCGCAATATCTGTCGTCAGACCGACGCCCGAAGGCATCTATAGAATGGCCCTACCTACAAGCCTAGGTACCATAATTTCTATCACTTGAACACGGACATCGCTACCATCTACCTCACCATTAGGAACCAGGTGCAGTATTAAAGACCCGCCACCATCAGGGTCGGGAAGCAAAAGGAACCTCATTGCAACAGCAAGCACTGCGAGTTCTACCGAGTCAATTGCTAATCAACAGTAGACTGTCGTGTTCTCAAGGACGAGGTCGAAAGGCTCATCCGGAAAGGCATACTATTGGAATTTGTTCATAGATAGGCCGAGGAAAGGGCAAACCGTAAAGAATGGCCGATTCAGCCCCCTCAGCCCAACAACACAAATGTTCAAGCCATCACCGAGGTCTTAACCATATGCGGAGGACCACGTGTGGTAGGTAGTAGCTAGGGGGCCTAGTCTCGATATAAAAAACAGGTAGGTACTAAAGGGTAGGTTTATTCGTTAGAGTCCCGGGTATTTGAGGCACCTCGATTGGAATCAGATCGCCGACCAGCTTCACGGTCGAAGACAAGGCAACAGTCTCCCAACCCCATCATGACCCCATGTTCATCACTCTTTCCTCGGCCAACTCAAATGTGCATCGGGCCTTCATGGAAGGGGGCGACTTGGTCAACCTCATGTTTAAGAATGTGTTTAAAGCCCTCAAGCTTCTTGCTTCCTGCCTCAACCCGTGCGCCTTGCCCATTTATGGCTGTGGAGGTGTAGGCATTGTTCTGATGGACACAACCTCGCTTATAACAACATTGACTTGGGGTCCCTTTCTACGAAGATCCACATAAAATTTGTAGTAGATGAATGGCCATTTTTGCAACAACTCGGCTCGAAATGGATCTAAATTCTGGCCCAGAAAAGGCACATCATAACTTAGCTAGTATAATATTCCAAAATTGCGACCCATATTGGCCATCGTTACATAACCATGGTAAAATATTCCAAAATTATAATATCGTTTTTATTTTACAAGTACATCATAAACTACAGAAAATAACAAGTAAATAAATAGATTACTACCACATGTCCCATCAACGTCTCCGCCTTTAGCATCGCCCTTCTTAACCTATGTTGTAATGAGGAGAAAGTTAGAACAACATATGTCTGATGAATAAAAATCTCAAGCCTTACTATATCAGTACTTTGGTAGTATAATACAAATAGGAATATATCTTACGTATTCTACCTACATCATAAGCCCTTTCAAATATAAGCCTGAAGGATTTTCTCAAACATAAATAAATAGGCTTTCTAAACATAAGCCCATGGCTAACTTGCTATCATCCCAATAACTCATATCAATCGTCCATAATGTCCTATTAATGTAAGAGATAGTACTCAAGTAACTTAATACCTTTTAATGGGAATTAGGCAGACTCCGACCATTTAATACTTTATTTAGGGCCGGTCCACGTCATTTACTACTTATAATCCCAAGGCGGACTCCTCACTAGTATCCATTTAGCTGACATTGCAAGGAAACTCTTCAGCCACTTAATACTTCTTATTGACGCGGGCACTTCCCTAAAATATCCTCTACCACGCCTAACCAATAATCCGGACCATTTACTACTTCCTATATAGAGAAGAGGCGAGCAATCGCAAAACCACTTATTACCTTCAATCTTTGAAGAAGATCCTTCATATTATGATCCATACCTACGGTGATGTCTCACATTTGTCCGACTACTCATAGGTACTGGTAACATAATTAGCTGGGCAGATTTACCCTACATAATTTGGGACTAACCTCACATCATCATAGTTACTTATTATATATGACGTCTCACATCAGCCCCAAAGTCACACTACTGGTAGACAGATTAGATGGGCAGCCTTTCGTGTGCTTTTGACCGACCTCGTATCACTATAACTTAGTCATAATCTATATCACTCTCCACATATATTATCACACATCTCATCGTTTCCTTAATCAAGGCCTTATAAGATATCTTTCTTATTTCACCTTTAACATTGATTACCTTTCTAAGAAGAATTTTAATAAAATTAATAGCCTATTTAACTACACGTGCAAAATATAAGCATGCAGAATGTAAGCCTTATACTAGCATTTAAATGCCAACTACATAAACAATTATACAAGGTTCATTTCATATTACCAACAATACCAAAAATTCCAATATTCATATCAGAAGTTCCAATCAACAGACTTGTATACAATTAAAATTTAAACCCAACTTATTACATCAAAATAATGGAATATATTGATACTAGAAACTTACAATTCCATTCTTTTATGCACTATTCAACTCTTTTTTCACATAAAAATAAACAAAGGAATTTCTATTTAATTCATGGGAATAAGCAGTGCAAACTATGAATAAAATTCGTACCGTACACACTATTCCTTAATTAAAATATTTAACCAAATTCAAAGAAAAAGAATAAGGTGGGGAATAGAAGGTAAATTTATCAAAACAGCAAATCTACACTATTTCCATTATTTTGACATAAACAATTGAGATTCCAACATAGAATGACATTTCGCGTTGAAGGAGTTTTAGGGGTTTATAATATGATGTTTTTGCAAACCAAAACTCCCAAGGCATATTCAAACCTAAACTATATTAATCGATTGCTAAAATAGAAAGGCTAAGATTTCCACTCATATTATATCCTTAGCCTTGTCTCCTTTGGATTTGACACGCCTTTAACAATCTCTTTCAGATATTTTTTCCTGATATATACAACAGGAGATTTGTATATATAGATTATATTCAAAATCGAGGGATTAAGAGAGAGTAGAATTAGAATGAAGTAATAAACATCTAGAATTTATTACTTGAAACCCTAAAGAACTTTATTATGAATCTGAGGAGAGAGACCGATAGAGCTTCGCTAGGTTTCCAAAATAATTTGTGAATAAAAGTGAGGGGTCTAGGGTTTTATTTATAGTGGTTCGAACATGCCAAAACCATTAGATGAAGGCGATTGGAAATTAGAAAATCTAAACGTTCAAATTCACAAACCCTAGCCGCCACATGATAGGGAGTGTTCGACCGTCCCTCTTCCACTGGTCAACCGCTAGCGGTCGACTGGTCGAGATTAGTGATCGACTCTCCCCTTGTTTCAGGAACATTAATTTTGTATCGTTGTTTTATTTATTATTTTCCCTAATTATACTTTAACGTTAACATCGATTTTAACGTTTACTTAACCTCTAAGTTTAATTACTGTTAACCTTTGAATTTCAAATTTTAAAATTAATTATTCATTTCAATTTGAATTCTATTATTTTAAATCTAAAAACTTCATATATTCATAAATTTTCCATTTGAGCCTCGTTTTCAACATATTATATATTAATTTTGATCAGAATTTCACCATGAATGCAACGACATAACTTTCGTTGTCAAATTCCAACTTTTGCAAAATTTCTATTTTTATTCCTATCTTATTTAATTTATCCAATTTATTTATGGTTGAGTTAACAGTGCATTACATTCTTCCCCCCTTAAAACGGATTTCATCCCCGAAATCTTTTCCAAAGGGCGAACAGCGTAACACACACTAAACATCTATATTATACAACCAAGTTATCTACACAACCATTTATCCAACAAAAAGTTCAATGTGATTATGTGTGCAGACATACGATATGTGAGCTCAATCATAGTGTGAATGCAAGTGTCGTGACATATAGGCATGTATGCAGACATCTTAAACATGTAAAAAAGTGTTCTATATGAGTGCAAAAGTGAAAGTAAAAGTGTAGTAACAATCTCCTACCATCCAATCTAGCAATCACGATGCAACCAAAACCTAATTTTGGGAAAAAAACTTTACCGATGAAAAGCTTAGGATGAGAAGTCCTCATACTTTCCGCTGAATTTTCCCCCATTATTCAAAAACTAGCCTAATTTCTTTATTGCAGAGCTTTCTAGTTCTGTGCTCCACAATGCATGCGGTGGCATGAGATATTATTGGCTCTGTCTCAATATCCTCCAATTGATCAGACTCTACCATAGTGGTTGTGCTGTGAAGGCGTTTCCTCAAGTGCAAAACGTAAAATCATCATGGACTCCTGTGAATTTAACCGGTAGCTTCACACGATAAGTAAGTCTTCTTATTTTTTCTAAGGTTAGGAAAGGTCCGATAAATCTTTGGTGCCAACTTTCCCGACTTTCACATGACCTTTCTAAGAGGGAAAACTTTGATAAACACCATATCTCCTGCTTTAAACTCTAACCCTTTTCTTCGCTTGTCTACAAAGGATTTCTGGCGATCTTGTGCGGCCTTCATTCACTGCCTAATCAATTCTATCCTTTTCATTTTGGTACGTCAAAGACCTAGTGGAAAATTCTACCACCTTCTTCTTCATCCCCATCCAACAAAAAATTCTCTCAGTATCTCTATCCATCTTATCTCCTTCGGGGTGAAGGGTCATCCTTGAATGGTATCACTTCGTAAGCTAAAATTTATATTTTCCAAAAATACTAATTTTTTTGGGATTAAAGCATCCTTTATTCCTAGTTACTAACCAAATTTCCTCATTTCCAGTCTTAATTACAGTTTATCACCGGTCGAGTGTCCTTATGAAATTTCCTTATTTGCTCCCTTTTTTTTGGCAAGGCCAGCCGGTTTTATAGTGGACAAAACGATAAAATAGAAACATATCTTTTACCACATCATACGCTTTTCTAATAACTTAAGGGAGACAACTAGCGATAACAATCTTAAAAACTTCAAGAAAATTTTGCTGAAAGTTGTCATTTACCATTAACTAGTGTAAATAATATTATGGTCCTAACACTCCTTACCCAACTAAGATGGACACTTCTAATGTGTCATTCCACTATCACCTACCTCCCTTAATTTTCCATCTTGATTTCTAATAAATGTGGTCCATTCATTACTTCAGTTAATATCCCCTTAATAATTGATCATTAATGTCAAATTTGGACAATCTCTAATCAATCCTCGTTTAAATCCCTTTAATCTTTTTTAAAATCCATTTATTATGCCGATTCAAATCCTCCATCAATGACATATTAAATTCCTTAATCAGTTCCCATATAAGTCTTTTTAACTCCCATTAATTACAAATTTATTACCTGTTAAATTTGTAATTAATATCCATAAATCCTAATCCATTAATTACTAACTAACATGTATATATTCGTATATTATGCTATTTATATATTTCTAATTTCATACGTTAACTACGGTTATACATGTGTCTATATATTAATTTCTAGACTAGAACATTCCTTTCCACATTTTAATTTATCAAAGCTATCCTGCTAAAAGGGATTGCCATTATAATTTTTCCATAAATTAACCAAAGTGAGATCTTTGCTTCATTTGAAACTACAAGGAATTATGCAACGACCTAGAATTTTAGTCTTTTGAATTTGGAACATTTAATCGATTTTAAATATTGAAAGGTTAATTTTAGAAGCTAAATTACTTGAATTTCAAATAAGGCGATTTATTGGATAAATAAAAGGTTGAATTAAATATTGGGTAATATTTACAATAATCGAATCTTGGGTTTTAAGTTGGATAAGATGATTTCAAGGCATATTTAAATTCTATTAAAAGGGAATGATGATAGTGGACTTTTAAATTTAAAGGAAATTTATTTGGTTATTACAATAAATCACTTTAACTAACGTGTAAAAATAGCCTTCCGAGGCATTGTCTCAGATTTGAACGAAACCTGTGTCATTGGATTCGTAATAGTAAGTTATTATTAGCGGACGTTTTTCATGGCAATCGGACGTATCATTTGGACGTGCAAGATCGAAACGCGTAGAAATTAATATAATAACTGGGTTTGAAAAGCTATCTTCTACATATGATCGAATTAGATCTCAAGACTAGTTCCATTACGTTCGGAATAGGGACATAATATATAGAACGCCAGGCGGCATGTCTTGTTTGGAGTTCGAAATTTTCGGACGTTTATAGTTGGATATTTTAAAAATTAAATTATATATATATATATATTACCCATACTCTCAACATATACTTCCCACTGTTCTTACCATATCCCCCATACCTAGGCCATTCTCGTCTTCCATATAAAACTTGAGCTAAACCAGAAACGAGTTAAAATTTTCAAAAAAATTAAAATCCACCAAATGAAACTATGCCCAATCCTACGACTAAGGATGATCGGGACCCATCTAGGCCGATCTAGGCCAAGGTCATAACTAGGAAAATGTTTGTCTTGGCAATGGAGCTAATCAACAGTGGAGATGGAGTTTGGGGAAGGGAGGCAATAGCTACGGTAGGGTGAACGCGCAGCAGTTTTTGGGGATTTTCTCCTCGACGTTGGCGCTGGAGGGTGTCGCACTGGCGATAGGATGAGCAGCGAGGGAGGGCGTTCGCTGGTGGAGTGTGATGCGACCGGCCATGGCCTATGGAGGCAGAGGAGTTCGAAAATGAGGGGGCGGCTGCAGGGTTTCATCGTTTGTGGGATACGAGATTAGGCAGTTCTGGGTGACGTGGCCTATGGCAATGGAGGCAGGGCAGTCGAGGCGTGCTAGGATGAACGCGCGGTGGTTAGAGGAGGCGCGTAACGCTGGCGCGAGGTGGATGAAGTTCGTGAGTTTGGTTTATCGCTGGGGATCATTTTTGAATGAGAGGGAGATGATTTGAGGGCAGGTTATTTAAAATTTATTTAGGTTAATTAATGATAATTATGTAATTAGTAAAGCTAATTCTAGTTTAAATTATGTAATTTTATAAATGCTATAACTTACTCGTTTTAGATCGGATTCGAACGAGACAAGTTGCGTTGCACTCGTTTGGACGTTATCTACGATATGGAGTTGGTTTGACAAAAATGGAGCTTGTTGAATTTTACGTTGAATTCGAACGTCGTTCGAATTCAGATGGAATCCGGAGCGCCCCGGCGACGACTAGAGTTTTGGTGAGTTAAACTCACCTTTTTTTGTTAACTAGTATGATATAGTTGATAAAAATTGTTGAATGATTGTTTGGATGATTTACTTAATTTATTTGGATATATTCCCGCCCCTGGAGCGGATGAGACCTTATTACGTTCCCGTGTAAGAGCGGATGACCTTTTGTATACGAATCCCACCTCGAAGCGGTTGATTTATATTATATAATTATATATCATTTGTGATGCACAGAAATAGATCGGAGGGATCCAACAAGATTCCTCACCAGTGTTGATTATATATATATATATATATATATATATATTTGTGTGTGTGTGAGCGCTCTAATATATGTGAGCTGTGATGCAGGGGGAAACAGGTTGGAGGGATCCAACGAGATTCCTTGCTATTGTAGAATTGTTTCAATAATATCCAAGTTATATGGGATAATAAACCTGATTTGTTGGAAATATGGGTTATA
Organism: Allium fistulosum; assembly: GCA_030737815.1. NCBI lineage: Eukaryota > Viridiplantae > Streptophyta > Magnoliopsida > Asparagales > Amaryllidaceae > Allium > Allium fistulosum. The sequence goes on from CM060904.1 coordinate 1,259,259,548, forward strand.
ACATTATTATATGTTTGAAAACTAAAACCAGGTAGTGATAATAAATCAATAGCGTTATTGGTTAAGCGTTTGGCAGCTATTGGCCTCAAAATAGTATTTTTAAAAATACTATAAATTGCCATTTGTGTTGGAATTGGTTTTTGAGACAGGAAATGTTTTTCAAATATGAAATTAGGTTTCAGAAATATATTGTTTTAAAGTTATTTAATTAAATTAACATTATTTTAAGATTATTTAATTATATTAATATTGTTTTAAAGTTATTATATTAAATTAATATTGATTTAAAGTTATTTAATTATAATAGATTATTTTTTTTGGCAAGGCCGACGAGGTTAAATGGACCTCGACCATATATTGCTACACCAATAAGAACGACATACAAACACATGAAGAAGGAAAAAACGGGGATCACTTGGCGCAGCAAGCACGGGGGAAGACAAACAACAAACAAACAAAAATAAAAGAAGACAACAATTATAAGCTACACAGTAGAGAAAGACGTATACCAGGATCAATTGCATAAGTCAGCTGGCCCACACAAACTCTAATTTCACTCAACACCCAACTTTTGAAGCTGCTATCATTTTTTGCGTTTGCATTATCAAATAACCGAGCATTTCTCTCCCTCCAAACCGATGTTAAAAAGCATTTTAGCACTGCATTTAGGGTTCTTCCTCTGTCAGTATTCCCGTTGATGCTTTCGTATATTCTTCTCCATTCTCTCAGATTATCTGTAGAGACATTCCTCCTTTGAAACTTCGCCATAACTCTTTTCCATATTTGATGAATATAGTGGCACTCAAAGTACAAGTGATCCACAGTTTCAGGCATGATATTGCAAAACTTACAGCGATTATCTATACTCATACCTAAACTAGCTAGTCTCTCTGATGTTAGCATCGCACGGTTCAACACTTTCCAGAGCATTAGGTCATGTCTGAAGCTACTGTCTCTTCCCCACGTTCGTTTGCACCATCTCCACTTAGGGCGATCACCATTCTTCATCAGATATTCATATGTGTCTCCAATTCTGTAGGCAGACTTCTTAATGCCCCACACCAAACGCTTGGTGACATCAGAGATAGCAGTGTGACAACGTATCATGTTCCATATTTGTTGTATTCTAGGATTAGACGTTGAATAGCGTGTGTTTTGGAGGTTGTATAGAGTATCACGAACCTTAGCTTGCTGATGTATACCAGACTGTTGCATTTCACTGTGTGTTAGTTGACGATTTAGAATAAGACCCTCTTTCAACCAGGGGTCTTCCCAAAATTTCACACTGTATATGGGGTTCGTGTTCAATAGCATTAAAGGAAGAACTTTTTCTTTGTGTTTGAAAATGCATTGCCACGTCCAACTCAAATTTTGAGGTTTAGTCATACTCCATATGCTTCTCCCCTTGATCACGTTCTTATCAGACCAAATAGCCCATAAACTGTCAGTATTATTAAAGAAAGTGTCAATGTGTTTAGCAAAAGCAGCAATGTTCCAATTCTTTAAGCTTAGAATGCCCAGCCCCCCCTTGTCTATGGGCCTTTCCACTGAACTAAACTTGATCGGTGCTACGTATCTGCCTGTAACCCTGCCTTTCCATAGGAATCTCATCATAGCTCCTCTTATGAGTTTGATTAGTTTGAAGGGGAGGATATACGTCCTAGCCCAGTAGACTTGCATTGAGAATATCACTGATCGTATAAGAGTTAATCTTCCAGCTTGACTAAGCAACTTGGAAGTCCAGCAGCTTAACCTAGCTGTAATTTTGTCAAAAAGTGGTAGACATTGGTTAGCAGTAATTCTAGAACTAGTAAGAGGCAGACCAAGATAACTGGTAGTATCATGATTTATGGACAACCCAGTGATATGCGAGATAAAACTACATTGCTCAGTACTAACTCCAGAAATGGTGATGTCAGATTTCTGGAGATTAACCTTCAACCCTGTCATCTCGTAAAATTCTTGAAGTGTTTGCATTATGCTCGTGAGAGTGTTGGTTTGTGGGGTACAAAAAACCACAAGATCATCTGCAAACATCAGCGCAGAGATCCTTGGTTCAGCACACCCAGGGTGAAGCTTGTAATTTCCTTGTGCTATTATCCTCTCAAACATTCTCGTTAAGAGTTCCATAATCATGATAAAAATATAAGCTGAAATGGGATCCCCCTGTCTTATCCCTTGTTCACTAGTAAAGAACCCCTCACTCCTTCCATTGATAGTAACAGAAAAGGTAGGGGTGGAAATACACTCATATATCCAAGATATGAAATGAGGAGGGAAGTTCATATATCCCATGATTCTGACAATACTATTCCACTGCAGCATATCAAAAGCCTTCATGATGTCCAACTTCAACATAGCTCTAGGAGAAACGTTCTTGCGTTTATAATTTTTAATGAGTTCATGGGAAAGAAGTACATGATCCAGAATACTCCTGCCTGGAAGATATGCTGCCTGATTTTTGGAAATAATATTGGGAAGCACAATCTTGAGTCTAGTAGCTATAACCTTGGTGATGCATTTGTATATGGTGTTACAACAGGAGATGGGACGATAATCATTTACACAGTGAGCATTCTTGATTTTGGGAATAAGAGCAATGTTAGTGTAATTAATTGATCTGAATAGTTTACCCTTTCTGAAGAAGAGGAGAATGGCATTGATAACATCAACAGAAACGATAGACCAGCAAGAAGTATAGAATAGAGTGTTGAGACCATCAGGTCCTCCACAAGATTCAGAGTTTAATGAAAACATGGCATTTTTTATTTCTTCGGGTGTTACTTCCTTACAGAGAAGGTCATAATCAGTTGTGTTTAGTCTAGGGAGTATGTCACTGGGAATAAGATCGATATTCGGCACGAAGTGATTAGCATTTCCATATAATTCAGAGAAGTGTCTGACAACAGCTTCCTTGACCATTTGAGGAGATGTGTGAAGATTACCTTGAGTGTCATATATTGTAGAGAGGTTCTGACTAGTTTGCTTGTCCTTTAGACTAGCATGAAAGTAAGCACTATTCTTATCACCTTTATCTCTCCATTTAATTCGCGCTTTCTGCCTGATCATCTCACTCTCTTTTATTAAAGCTTGGTGGTATTGCAACGAGAGAACACTTTCCTCCGCAGATAGATTAGCATTGCTGACAGAGGCCATCATAGCTGTTTGGACATCTGTTAGTCTTCTTTTAATTACAGTGCTCATCTTGTCTCCTTCACCATACTTGTTATGCGCCCATTGTTTCAAGACATTCCTAGTCTCCCTGATTTTTTCCTGCAAAACATACAAGTGATTACCAAACTTAGGCAAACTCCAAGCAGATAAAACAGAGTTCTTGAAATCTGATTCTGTTATCCAAGAGTTAAAAAATTTAAAATTTGATTTTCCCCTCAAGTCCGCTTCACGAAGAGAGATGATTTGTGGAGAGTGGTCAGATAAGAGAGGAGGAGGAATAAGGTTGAACAGGAGAGGCCATTTAGAATAAGCATATAGGTTCGAGAATGAATGGTCGATGGTGGAGAAGGTCCTACAACCATGTTTCCTTTTGTTGTTCCATGTATACTGCATGCCCTGAGATCTAATTTTGACAAGGTCAGAGTCGTAGAGAGCATCAGCAAGGGGCTTTATTTCACGTAGAGAGAGGGGATTACCCCCTATTCTATCAGAGAGGGAGTGACAGCAATTAAAATCTCCCAGAATTAGCCAAGGATGTGTGCTTTGTCTTAGAGAAGGAATTACAGAAAGTAAAGACTCTCTGGAGTTTACAGAGTTGTAAGCATACACAAACGAGACATAGAAGGTTGATTGATCAACGATATCTATGGCATGGCAGTGGATTAGTTGAGAAGTGGAAAGGATTGGGGATAGTTGGACAAGATTTGGATTGTAAAGGATCAGAATACGACCATATGTTGCTTCATTGTGGTTGTGTATGAATTTCCACCTGGGATTAATGTACTCTGCAGCTTTGATAGAAAGGGCAAGGTTCAACTTAGTTTCAAGAACTGCCAAGACTGCTAGCTGATGAGTAGAAATTAGTTGTTTACATTGGTCCTGCTTAATTACATGATGTGCACCGCGAATATTCCATGCCCCTATGCGTAGCATCATTGGTCAATTTGTGCGTTGAGAATCTCTATTTTCATACTCCTAGTAACTGCTTGTTTCGAAGACAAGTAATTAGGAATGGTGGCTGATAGGGGGGTCAGAGCTTGTTTAGAAGAATCTTCTTGCATTTTGGATGTTGACTGAGTTGGAGTGGTAGTTATGGTTGGTAGAGTAGTGATGGCTGTAGAAGGTGGGGCTTTGTAAGCTTGGGGTGGCTTGATATTGGAATACAAGTGTGGGAAAGGGGTATTTGGGGATGAGATAAGGACAGGGTTAAGTGTATGGGAAGAATGATTTGTGTGGTTTGCTGTGCATGGGCTGTGCACTTCCTTGTCTTCTTGTGGTATAGAACTGCTCGTTGATAACTTGATGTTGTTCTTTTTCCTTTGTCCACTCTCCAGCGTTTCACATTTACTTGCTTCACCATCACCTTTGTTTACTTCAACTTCTGATTCCCTCCTGTTTTTACTAAGTTTAGAATGGACCATCTTGTGCTTCTCTTTTTTAGATTTGCTACTGCTTACTACCTCATTTTGTTTCTGAATATTATTTTCCTGTTGCTTAGCATCCACCTTACTTTGTACAAATTGACAGTTATCTCTAACGTTCATTTCCTCTTCTTGCCTAACACTGACATTTTCCTCATCATCTAGTGCAAGTAACACTGCAAACTTGTTATATGTGTGTGGGTTGCCTTCAGTTTCACTCTCACTAATCTCCTCAGCTCCTTCGTTTCCTACCACTATATTCACAGTGTCTTCTTCGAGTTTTTCATTGTTTTCATCCTTTTCTCTCGCGACTTGTTTTTCAACTTCAATTTTTCCTGAGTGAGTAAGTTCACAACTTTTGTTAACTTCACTCTCTTCTCTCTGCACTTCTATAATATCTTCTCTCTTCTCTTCCTTGTTACTTCTGTTTACAGAATCCATCCTTTTCCTTGTTACACGTTGCCAAACTTTAAAGTTTCGCTTAACAGCCTGTCTTTCATTTCCTTTCAGTTGTTTTGGTTTAGCTTTTATCACTTCTCTATCACTGATAGCCTTACTGTTATCTTCCTCTTTATTCTCAAACAACTCTTCCTTCCTATTATTACATACATCGGACTTGTGTCCAAAAGCATTACATAACACACAAATGTCAGGTTTCCACATGTATTGAACATGTATCTTTTGTTGTCCACCTTCTACCAACTTGACCATAAAATCTTCTGGTAGCTCCTTACTCGGTTTTACTTCCACTAAGCATTTGGCAAAGCTAAGTCTTTCCTGTTTTTCAGTCATTTGGTCCATGCACAACATCTTCCCCAGATGGCTACAAAGCCAGTTAATACCAAGAGGAGACCACGCAAAAATAGGAAGGTTATACATATTAACCCAAACAGGAACTGCTGTAACCGAACCAGCAACGTTGCTAATGGATGGATCATAAGGTTTAAGTATAAATAACTTCTTGTTCAAAATAATAGGATCACACTGTAGGATGTAATCTCTGTCCTCAGCACAAGAAAAGTTAAACAAGAATAAGATACCATCAGACTTAACTTTCACTGAGCCTTTAAGTTTCCAAATCTGTTTTAGTTTGGAGATAACTGCAGTATAGGAAAGAGGTTTGTCAAGAAAGAACCCCACCAAAGTATCTTTCCAAACCGTTGTGCCAGCTTCAATGACTTCAGCAGGAGGCACTAAAGCATCATCTTCATAAATAGGTGACAAGTGAACGGGGATGTACTTCCCTGCATTCTTGGGTATATGCTTGAACAAGGAAGTCCATGCCCGTTCACAAGGAGGAGGAGCAGGAGTAATAGGTGAAGGAGACGGGGGAGGTGTTAGAGTGGGATCAGGTGGATCAGGCGGGGGGTTAACCAAGAGGGAGGGGGATGAAGGAGAAGAGGGTAGGGCAAAAACAGCTGGGGACAAAGAAGTGGCGGAGGTACGGGCAAGAGTGTCAGAGAGGGGCAAAGAGGGGTCAACTAGGATGACAGAGGGTATGGTTGGAGAAGGTACAGAGTTGGCAGTGGGTAAGGGAGACGGTACAACTGAGGGAACATGGTAGGTAGGGTTGGGGTCTCCATGAGCAGACATGAAAGGATGGATAAAACTTTGGGGCCATGGATACGGTTGTATTCCATCGCCTTTGGTTAAGCCGGATTATAGTGGCCGTACCACTTATGTCTCGTTATTGTGGCCGCTGGGAATCGAACCGGTGCCACTACAACAAGATGCAGCAACTCCTACCGTCGATAACCACTGGGCCACTAGAACTTGACTAGATTATTTTAAGGTTACTTAATTATATTAGTATTGTTTTAAAACTATTTATTTTTAGTTAGTATTGTTTTAAAGAAATAATCAAAATATTAAAAGGTTAATTATTTCAAGAATAATTATAATAAGGATTATTCATATGGTTTTGAAAATAAGTTATTATTATTTATAAAAATGGTAAAGATTAATTATTATTGTTTATTTAACAATATTTTGAAATTATTAATTATTAAGACGTTTTGAAGTTAATAATTTTCATTTATTTATAATGTTTATTGTTAATAATTATTATTATATAATGGTGTTTTAAAGTAAAAGATTTTTAATTATTTATAATTGTTTCCAAGACCAATGAATAGAGTTGAAAGACTTGGATTTTATAAGGGAAGTTTATAAAATAGTTTAGGACTTAAAGGAAGATTATTTACAAGGGGAAAGAGTTTTATAAATGGTTAGATATTTATAAACGAGTTTTAAGAAACAAGTTTATAGGTTTATAAAGGAGTTTTATAAAGGGTTTTACGGATTTATAAAGGATTTATAAATGAGTTTTGAAATGTACAAAAGAATTTATAAATGATTGAAATGTATAAAAGAAGTTTTATAAATGGTTCCAGGAGTTTTATAAAATGGATTATAAATGGTTTTAAAGAATTATAAGGAGTTCATAAATGATTTTTGAATCGAAATAAAAGAAAACCTTTCTCACTTTTGTAAATATAGTTATACCATTGAGATAAGTATATGGATATTCTCTAAGTATTTTCAATATAGGGATTGGTGGATATATCTTTGTAAAAGTATTCTTATACAAGTAATTTACAAAGTGGTTTTTATTTATAAAAGATTTATAAAAGGAGGGTAGTGATTGCTTATGTGCTTAACCAATGTTGGTTTTCCACATGGAATAAATCCTTGATTGAATGTTGTTATTCGATAGTTAAATAATCGACTATCGAATTTGGACCCAAACATAACTTTAGAAATATCTAGGAGAAACACATGAGTTATATGGCACAATCATCTCCGATGATGCTGTACTATGCGTATAAATATCATTTTGTTCTTCTAGTACAATGATAAGGAAATCCATCCACTAACGGTTAGGAGCTGATCTCCGATCTTATCTTTGACTGTTTATTTCCTAAGAACTGGGGTTGAGTTTACTGGGAATTATCGAATGTTGTTTCGAGGAGACCGGGATCGGATATGTTATTTGGAAACCACTCCGATCCAACAAATGCGTTTTGAAGTGAAGTCATCTTGAAGATGATGGAATTGGAGACGGAGCTCTCAAGTGTTTCGTTCAGTCCCAGAACGGACTTGTATGGATGAATGTTAGTATTGTGTTGTTGCTTGGAGGGAAGTATTAGCATTCCAAGTGGGAAGTGTTATATATAAAGGTAACCAATCCTTATCAATCGGGAATGACTAAAACAGGGGAGATGCAGTAGGGCTAAGTGAGTTGCTCCTAAGTAGGGTATGATCATCCCTATCTAGAGTCGCTATTATCTCTCAAATTGCATGCTTCAGGGCCCAAAGTGGGGTGATCATATTCGGTACTACTAGTCAAGTGATAGGTCGGTCCTGTGTTGGCAGGGGATCCAGGCGAGGTACTCGGTGTTATTTTATCTAGAGATGCACTGTAATGGACAGTACCCCAGTATCCCGGTCGTTTGTATGGAATCCATTCTCCAATAAGTGCCGTACAGACTTAGTTGTGCTCAGCTATACTGAAATGTGAGAAGCAAGCATTTAATCTATATTCATATTTTACTTTGACCCTTAAATATTATTATAATATAAATGGATTTTCTATAGAAAATGTTTTTGCTATCGTAAGGTAAAAACCTGTCTGTGTTTATGTGCGGCGTGGTCTTACGAGATACTTTGATTTCAAAGATTTTTATATAACTTTAAAATCCAGTTGGGTGTGCTTTTCTCACGATGGTTTTCCAGATTGACTCGAGTGTTATTTTATTATAATGCTCGTATTAGAATGAGAATATTACAGATTTAGTTGGATGCTTGGAGATTCAGGAGATGAGTTGGCGGCCTAGAAATGTATTCACGTATATGGTTATTATCCGCTATATTCATTGATGGTATTTATCAGCAATTGTAAGGACAGGTTGTTATAACTATCCTGGCTGAAATAGGTTAGTATACTCTGATTGATTTCTATATATATATATATATATACATATTACAGTTTTGCTTTTGTGTAAAGAATTGTTGCTTATTTTAGATTACTCGTTCCGCTGTGATATTCTGCGTTGTTTAGTTTTCTTCTTATCTTCTTCCTTCTTTCTTTTTCCCCTAACAATCGGGTTTTTCGGCATTCGATTGCTCGACATGCAATACAGTGGACGTATTAGTGTCGATTTTGAGGGTCGAAAATCCTGGTCGTAACACTTGGTATCAGAGTTGAAGGTTAAGCGAGAACATTGGCTTTGGTGGGGTACTCATTAGAGATAGGTTCAAAGCATCCTAAAATGAGTTTGAGTGTGTGTGTGTGTATATATATATTTATGGGCGCGTATTTGTTAGTGATATAAAATGTTTTATATTGCGTTAATTGATTTGTTGAGTGGCTTATGGATTCTGGTCAATACGAGTAATTAACGTTATTGATAGGGGCCTCTAAACACTTGAACAGAACAATTCGACATGGTATTATTTTGAAATTGGGTAAATGAAACAATTTTACCTTGATTATATTTTATATATATAGAAAAAAAATTCATAAATTATTATAGCATATATGGTGTGTTTGGTTGTTAGAGGATGTTAATATTTGATCATTATCATTTGTTGTTGTTGTTGTGCTCTAATAAAAGTTGTCATTATTATAATGCAAACTAAGATTAACAATTAAGGAATGGTTTTATATAACCAAGTGAGATTATAAATATACATGGTTTATAAATGTAATTTATGAATTTAAAGGAAATGAAATTTCAGAAGTATATTATAAATATGATTTGTAAGTAAAAAGGGTTTAAAAGCTGGGAAATTTGATAATTTAAATGCCGTTAATTTTGGAAATGGTTTTTCAAAATTTTGGAAAAATAATAATAATACTATTTAGAGAATATTTTTAATGGAAATATTTTTAAAAGGATTTTAAGGAGATAAAAAGAACTGAACTCACTTTGGTCGTTGGAAAATAATTTCGGTGATGACTGCAGCATCATTGACGTTCATTTTCGGGTTTCCAAGAGAAGAATTGCTACCATGAGAATTTTGTTATGGAAAAACTAGCTTTGGTTTGAAAGTTCAAAAAAAAGATTTGATATGCCAAGGGATTATGTATATATATGACTTCAAAATGATTTTAAATAAATGAGAACAAGGTGTTTAAACTCTGAAAATTTTGTTTTAGTGTTTTATGAAAATATGAGAAAATAATTTTGATAACTTATAAATTTTAAGAACTAGTAAGCAAAACAAAGTTAAATTTTTTTGAATATGAATGTTAAGAAAAGTAAATTTGAAATTGAACTTTGGAATGAACTTTAACTTAAGATTAGTTTAAAAAAGGAATTTTTGAAAAGGAATTTGACCTAAGTTAGGTTAAATGAAATAATTTTTGAAAATGAAATTGATTAAGATTTGAAATGGATTAATGAAATGGGCTAGTTAAATGAATTAGTGAATTGAATATGGTTTTGGAATGTTGGTGGATAAAATTGAATATTGGAATTAGAAAATGAATTGAGTTAAATGGAATTGAAATTGATTTGTAATGGATATGGACTTAAGTTGTGAAATGATAGTAAACATAAGAAGTTTTGTATAAAATGTTTATAATAAACTTAAGTAAAGTTGATGGAATATTTCCTAAGTGACATTAGTATTGAAAGAAATATACTAAGTAATAAATGGATATGGATAAAGCAATGTGAATAATTAAATGTAACTGAAATTAATATGAATAAGGGAATTTGATTTAAATTGAATGCAGATCAAATGAATGTAAAAGGAATTGAATGTAAATCAATTGAATGGAAGTAAATGGAAATAAATACGTAAGTTGTACGTATATTATTTGTTCGCATAACGGTTTGATCCAGATTCGAGTACATGATTTTGAGATGATTTACATCGGTCTGAGTTGGGATTTTTCACTCGATTCTCAGCGGCGAACACTGGATATGGATGTTTTGATTGATTATGGAATTCTCTATCATAATATATTTCTATGCAAGGAGAATGACGGTTTCTAATCAAGGAAACGTATCTGAGTCCGCACTAGAGTGGTCATGTGAACGATACCAGTTCGGAAGTGAGATTGTGTGATCAAGCAAACGATCGGATTTGGTATTGCGTATGGATGATATATGTACATCGTACGGGTTTTAGTAAAGCAAATGTTGTAAATTGGAATTGTAGAATAATATGATTGTGAATTATGTGATTAGATATCATTGGTAAATAAGATGAAGGTATATAAAAGCAAAAGCTAATTTGATGCCTTGGGTTTCATATGAAAATTTTGGTTGCCCAACTAAAAGGTACATGTTTATTTTGGTTATTGAATTTGATGGTTTTATGATCAGTCGCTTGGCTTTTGTTTCATTTTGGTTGATGTAGGTCTGTAGTGATGAATTTGTAGTTGTTCTGATCGAGCTGCGCAAAGGAGACGCCGGTGAAATTTTCCGTAAATTTAAGAGTTAGAAATTTTTGAAATTTTTTTAGAAATTTTTTTGATAACTAAAGTTTGATTTTGAGTTATAACCGAAATGATTGAATGGGATGATATTAGTTGGAAACTTAGTAAAAGTAATAACAAAGTTTCAAAGAGTTGATTTTTGGGAAAAGTTAAAGACTTAAAAGGATTTGGTAATCTATTACAACTAATTGGTTTTAAGAAGTAATGGGTTTGGACATTTTTCTTACCTTGGCAATTTCGAGGATGAAATTCTTTTTGGGTGGAAGAGTGTAATGGCCCAGAATTTGTCTTTTGAATTTGGAATATTTAATCGATTTTAAATATTGAAAGGTTAATTTTAGAAGCTAAATTACTTGAATTTCAAATATGGCGATTTATTGGATAAATAAAAGGTTGAATTAAATGTTGGGTAATATTTAAAATAATCAAATCTTGGGTTTTAAGTTAGATAAGATGATTTCAAGGCTTATTTAAATTCTATTAAATAAGAATGATGACAATAGATTTTTAAATTTAAATTAAGAGGAAATTTATTTGGTTTTTACAATAAATCATTTTAATTAACATGTAAAAATAACCTTCCGAGGCATTGTCTTAGATTTGGACAAAACCTGTGTCAATCGGACATATCGTTTGGACGTGTGAAATCGAAACGCATAGAAATTAATATAATAACTGGGTTTGAAAAGCTATCTTCTGCATATGATCGAATTAGACCTCGAGACTAGTTCCATTGCATTTGAAATAAGGATATAACATATAGAACGCCAAGGTGCACTTCTCGTTTGGAGTTTGAAATTTTCGAACGTTTATAGTTGGATATTTTAAAAATTAAATTTTATATATATATATATATTGCCCATACTCTCAACCTATACTTCTTATTGTTCTTACCATACCACCCATACCTAGGCCATCCTCGTCTTCCCTATATAACTTGCACCAAACCAGAAACGAGTTAAAATTTTCAAAAAAATTAAAATCCACCAAATCAAATTATGCCCAATCCTACGGTTAATGATGATCGGGACTCATCTAGGCTGATCTAGGCTAAGGTCATAACTAGGAATATGTTCAACTCGGCATGATGGAGCTAATCAACGGTGGAGATGGAGTTTGGGGGAGCGAGGCAGCAGCTACGGTAGGGTGAACGTGCAGTAGCTTTTGGGGTGACGTCGGCGCTGGAGGGGGTCGCACTGGTGGCACGATGAGCGGCGAGGGAGGGCGCTCGCTGGTGGGGTGTGCGGCGACCGACCATGGCCTATGAAGGTGGAGGAGTTTGAAAATGAGGGGGCGGCTACAGTGTTTCATCATTTAGGGGAGACGAGATTAGGCGATTCAGGGTGATGTGGCCTATGGCCATGGAGGCGGGGGGAGTCGAGGCGTGCTAGGATGAACGCGTGGTGGTCGGAGGAGGCGCGTAATGGTGGCTCGAGGTGGATGAAGTTCGTGAGTTTGGTTTATCGCCCGTGGATCGTTTTTGAACAAGAGGGAGATGATTTGAGGGCGGGTTATTTAAATTTTAATAAGGTTAATTAATGATAATTTTGAAATAATAAAGCTAATTCTAGTTAAAATTATGTAATCTTATAAATGCTATAACTTACTCATTTTAGATCGGATTCAAATGAGACTAATTGCATTGCACTCTTTTGGAAGTTATCTATGATATGGAGTTAGTTTGACAACAAATGGAGTTTGTTAAATTTTACGCTAAATTCGAACGTCATTCGTATTCAGACGGAATCCAGAGTACCTCGGCGACAACTGGAGTTTTGGTGAGTTAAACTCATCTTTTTGGTTAACTATTATGATATAGTTGATAAAAATTGCTGAATGATTGTTTGGATTATTTACTATATTTATTAGTTGGTTTGGATATATTCCTGCCCATGGAGTGGATGAGACCCTATTACATTCCCGTGTAAGAGCGGATGACTCATTGTATTAGAATCCCACCTCACAGCGGTTGATTTATATTATATAATTATATATAACATTTGTGATGCAGGGAAATAGGTCGGAGGGATCAAACAGGATTCCGCACCAATGTTGATATACATACATACACACACACACAGATATATATATATATATATATATATATTTCTGTGTGTGTGTGCTGGTATATATGAGCTGTGATACAAGGGGAAATAGGTTGGAGGGATCCAACGGGATTCCTCGCTATTATTGAATTGGTTTCAATAATATCCCAGTTATATGAATTATGGGATAATAAACCTGATTTGTTGGAAATATGGGTTACAACATTGTTATATGTTTGAAAACTAAAACCTAGTAGTGATAGAAAATAAATATCGATATTGTTAACCGTTTGGCACTATTGGCCTCAAGTTAGTATTTTAAAAATACTATAAATTATCATTTGAGTTCGAATTGGTTTTTGAGACAGAAAATGATTTTAAAATCTGAAATTGGGTTTCAAAATTTTAAATTTATTTAATTAAATTAATATTGTTTTAAAGTTATTTAATTATAGTAAAATTATTTAATTATATTAATATTGTTTTAAAGTTATTTAATTAAATTAATATTATTTTAAAGTTATTCAATTATAGTAAGATTATTTTAAGGTTATTTAATTATATTAGTATTGCTTTAAAATTATTGGTTTATAGTTAATATTGTTTTAAAGAATTTATCAAAATGTTAAAAGGATAATTATTTCAAGAATAATTATAAGAAGTATTATTAATAAGGTTTTGAAAATGAATTATTATTATTATTTATAAAAATGGTAAAGATTAATTATTATTATTGTTTATTTAACAATATTTTGAAATTATTAATTATTAAGACGTATTGAAGTTAGTAATTTTCATTTATTTATAATGTTTATTATTAATAATTATTATTATATAATGGTGTTTTGAAGTAAAAGATTTTTAGTTATTTATAATTGTTTGCAAGACCCATGAATAGAGTTGAAAGACTTGGATTTTATAAGGGAAGTTTATAAAATAGTTTAGGAGTTAAGGGAAGATTATTTACAAGGGGAAAGAGTTTTATAAATTGTTAGATATTTATAAACGAGTTTTAAGAAACAGGTTTATAAAAGGAGTTTTATAAAGGATTTATGGATTTATAAATGAGTTTTAGAAATGTAGAAAAGAATTTATAGATGATTGAAATGCATAAAAGAAGTTTTATAAATGGTTCCAGGAGTTTTATAAAATGGTTTATAAATGGTTTTAAAGAATTATAAGGAGTTCATAAATGATTTTTGAATCGAAATAAAAGAAAATCTTTCTCAGTTTTGTAAATATACTTATACCGTTGAGATAAGTATATGGATATTCTCTAAGTATTGAAAATATAGGGATTGGTGGATATATCTTTGTAAAAGTATTCTTATACAAGTAATTTACAAAGTGGTTTTTATTTATAAAAGGAGGCTAGTGATTGCTTATGTGCTTAACCAATGTTGGTTTTTCCTATGGAATAAATCCTTGATTGAATGTTGTTATTAGATAATTAAATAACCGATTATCGAATTTGGACCAAACGTAACTTTGGAAATATCTAGGAGAAACACGTTAGTTATATGGCACAGTCATCTCCTATGATGACATACTGTGCATATAAATCTCGTTTTGTTCTTCTAGGACAATGATAAGGAAATCCATCCACTAACGGTTAGGAGCTGATCTCCGATCTTATCTTTGACTATTTATTTCCTAAAGAACCGAGGTTGAGTTTACCAAGAATTATCGAATGTTGTTTTGAAGAGACTGGGATCAGATATGTTATCTGTAAACCACTTCGATCCAACGAATGTGTTTCAAAGTGAAGACACCTTGAAGATGATGGAATTAGAGACAAAGCTCTCAAGTGTTTCGTTCAGTTCCAGAACAGACTTGTATGGATGAATGCTGGTATTTCATTGTTGCATGGAAGGCGGTATTAGCATTTCAAATGGGAAGTGCTGTATATAAAGGTAAAATGTAGCCTCAAGCCTCATCAACCGGGAATGACTAAAACATGGGAGATGCAGCAGGGCTAAGTGGGTCGCTCCCAAGTAGGGTATGACTATTCCTATCTAGAGTCGCTATTATCTCTCAAATTATATGCTTCAAGGCCCAAAGCGGGGTGATCATATTCAGTACTACTAGTCAAGTGGTAGGCCGGTCCTGTGTTGGCAGGGGATCCAGGCAAGGTCATCGGTGTTATTTTATTTAGAGATGCACCATGACGGGCAAAACCCCAGTAGCCCATTCATTTGTATGGAATCCATTCTCCAATAAGCGCCGTACGGACTTAGTTGTGCCCAACTATGCTGAAATGTGAGATGCAAGCATTTCAGCTATATTCATATTTTACTTTGATCCCTAGACATTATTATAATATAAATGGATTTTCTATAGAAAATGTTTTGGTTATCGTAAGGTAAAAACCCGTCCGTGTATATGTGCGTCATGGTCTTACGAGATACATTTGATTTCAATGATATTACATTGAAATCCAGTTGGATGTGTTTTTCTCACACTGGTTTTCCAGACTAACTCGGGTGTTACTTTATTATATTGCTCGGGTCAGACCGAGCAAATTACCGATTTAGTTGGATGCTTGGAGCTTTAGCAGACGGGTTGGAGACCTAGAGACGTATTCACGTATATGGTTATTTTCCGTTGTATTCATTGATGGTATTTATCAGCAATTGTAAGGACAGACTATTATAACTGTCCAGGATGAAATAGCTTAGTATACTCTGATTGATGTCTGTATATATATACATATTACATTTTTGCTTTTGTGTAAAGATTTGTTGCATATTATAGATTACTCGTTCCGATGTGGATTCTGTGTTGTTTAGTTTTCTTCTTATCTTCTTCCTATTATCTTTTTCCCCTGACAATCAGGTTTTCCGGCATTCGATTGCTCGACACGCAATACAGTGGATGTATTAGTGTCGATTTTCGAGGGTCGAAAATCCCATTCGTTAAAATTATTTCTTTTCTTTTTAATAAAATGGACAGTGTAAACTATAGAAAAGAATATCCATATCTTACATATCGCTTTCCCTCTTGGTATATCCATTGTTAATTCAAACGACATGGCTTTATACATATTTTGGAGTTGAATAATTTATGGAATTTACAGAGAACTCGCCTCAAATAAATCAAAACATAGAAATTCACATTCCAAGTAAACTAAGGCAACCGAACTTACAGCCAATTATAAATCTACAATATCTTCACAACTTTACCAATATTATATAATTAGGACTAATTTCCAGATCAAGTGGTACATACTATTCCAATTTTACTCATATCTTAAAACTTTTACACTGCCTTACCTAGGTATTGGTCCCTATCTACTCCATAAAAAAATTGGTTTAGTCCTAACCATTCTTAAAACTAAATTTAATAATTATAAAGTACCTTATCTAAAATATTTACTTTTAAAAACATAAACTCGGAAATCCTTTTTGCTAATTTTCAAAAATTTCTTATTTCCCAAAATGAGCCATGAAATATTTTCCTTTCTCTAACCAATTTTTCTTTTCTAAGGACTTTCTACAACAGAGACTTATTTCTTTAAAAGTTGGACTTTTAATTCAAAACGTTTAAAACTCAATTATGAAACCAAACTATTATTAAATCAAAAAATTCAAGAATTTCTTAATTCCATTAAAGGAGCAAAAAAAAATTCCTTCTCAAAAACCTTCTACAACATACAAAATTTTTCAATAAATTGTGTTCTTACAAATAAACTTAATACATTAAATTTGAAAAGCATTTATTACTTTATGAAATTATAGCCTATACTTATGAAAAGTTCATTGACTACCATTTTAAGGATATATTATTATTATTTTCGAAATTTAGCTCCTTTTAAATCTATTGCATAGTTTATAACTTCAATGGCATTTAAAAATTGCAGGTTTTCCTTTATTATTTCAAAGATAATTTAAGTTACAAGGCAATTATTTTAATAGAACACATGCGCGCTAAATTTCAAGTTTCAAGATGTTATATTATCCTAAAGATATACACTAACATCTAATGCTTTATTACTGAAAATATATTGTCACTTAAATAAATACTTTTTATAGCTTTGTTTAAGTTTTATTTAAACTCCTATAATCTATCGCAATCATTCCCTTATTAATCCCAATTTATTTCTCTTTTATTACCATTTTAAATTCAAAAATATTTTATTTTAATTCAAACAAATTCTAAATAGAAAATGAATAACTAAAATTCTTGTCCTCACATAAATGCTTTTCTTGATACCATTCACAAAATTATCCCAACTCATTTATTAATTATAATCATTTAATTCCATCCAATTGTATTTTCTTTTCAAAACATTTTCTATGACCTTAAACATAGAAAAGTGGAGTGGACAAAGATAATTTCTATCCCATTAATTTCTAACTAGATTACAGATCCTATTTTATATAAATTACTAATGATATTTCTGTCCAAATCTCCCAATATTGCCTCTATTATGTTATTCTTAACTAATTGGCTTCTACTTCATATGTTATTCTCCATATTTTCTATATACGGAAATGTTCCTTCTATCCTAGTTATTCTTATCCTTCTATTCTCTGTTCCTTAATTTAATTGAGTTCCATTTCCATTTATTCACCCTTTTAGAAAGAATTTTTTAAAACTCTTCAAATCGTCAGATTTACACATTTCTTTTTATAAATTTCATCCACTATTTTGTTTTTAAAACGTTCTGCCACTTTTAAAATTACATCCTCTTTTAAACTTTTCACAAAAAAATTGGTAGCATATTTCCAAAGCTAAAGTCACATTCTTTCAAAAAAAAATTAACTTATGATATAAGATCTTCATTTAATAATCCTTTGAAATGCCCTTTCAAAACATTTAAAGGAATGCTTAAAAATATTTTTATCAAATTCTTCTCATTGGGTTGGGTATAGAAATTGACTTTAATTGTTCCTTCTATTGAACCTTCCTTCTTCCCTGTTCAATCTTCATAAAAATCTGGTAATCTTCTTAAGGTGATTAATGTATACCCTCTTATGGAAGCTTGTTTCACTCCTTCAACACATCTTACATCCGGATGTTTACAAATATATTGCCTTATAATATTTAATTACTACCAAACATGTTTATTTGTTATTTCTATAAATGTCAATTGTCCGTAATAAATGAATATATTCGTAACGGACAATTTTTATAGGCATTTATTTATTCATTCCAATTTTTACCTATTATGCCTTCCTTATCTCTCCATAATTACCCTAATAATCTCTTTAATTGGTCCATTTATACCCTTATTAAATTCTTTTACTCTTTATTTATTGCACATTCACTGCCTTGTATGCTGAAGTAAAGATCTACCTAATGTTTTTACATACGTTTAAAATAAGTATATATTTACATATTATAGGATTTTAGAAAAACATTTCCAAAAATAACAAGTATGCCTCTCAGACATATACTTCTCCCCGTTGATTGGGTTACCTAAGCTCTGATACCAAATGTAACAACCTACCTCGAAATGGACCTAAATTCTGATCCAGAAAAAACCCACAAAACTTAGACCCATCTCAAAGCTGGTTGTTGGTTGGTAAAAAGAACAACACAGAGTTATTGATCTACACATTCAAAATCTCACAGCGGAAGGATAAAATATAATAATAACAACAGTACTCATTTTATGATAAATTCAAAATGTCACTTAAAACCATAACAAAATATCCATAATCATTGTTACATATCCATCGTAAAATATTGCAAAACTAAAATGTCATTTTTATTTTATAGGTACATCGGAAACTATATAAAATAACAAGTAAATAAATAGACTACTGCCACAGGTCTTATCAACGTCTCCGCTTTCAGAATCGCCTTTCTTTACTTGTGTTATAATGAGGAGGGAGTCAAAATAACATAAGTCTGGTGAATAAAAATCTCAAGCTTTACTATATTAGTACCTGGGTAGTATAATTTAAATTGAAATATGTCTTATATATTCTACCTACATCATAAGTCCTTTCAAATATAAGCCTAAAGACTTTTCTCAAACATAAATAAATAGGCTTTGCAAACATAAGCCTATAGCCAACTTGCTATCATCCTAATAACCCATATCTGTCGTCCATAATGTCCTGTCAATGTAAGAGATAGTAATCAAGTGAGTTAATACCTTTTAATGGGAATTAGGTAGACTACAACCATTTAATACCTTATATAAGGCAGGTCTACATCATTTACTACCTATAATCCCAAGGTGGACTCCTCACTAGTAACTATCTAGCTGACATTGCACCGAATCTCTTCAGCCACTTAATACTTTCTATTGAAGTGCACCTTTTCTAGAGATATCCTCTACTGTGCCTACTACTTCCTATATAGAGAAGAGGCGATCCCTCATACAACCGCTTATTACCTTCAATCTCTAAAGCAGGTCCTTCGTATTATGACCCATACCTCATGGTGATGTCTCACATTAGCCCGATTATTTGTAGGTACTAGTACCCAGGTAGCTGGGCAGATTTACCCTATAGAATTTGGAACTAACCTCATGTTATCGTAGTTACTTATTATGGCTGATCTCCCCTAATGTCACACTGCTTGTAGTCAGATTAGCTATGCAGACTTTTATGTGCTTTTGACCGACCTTGCATCCCTATAACATAGTCATAATCTAGACCATATATATTGTCATACATATCACTATTTCCATAATCAAGGGCCTTATAAGAGATCTTTCATATTTTTCCTTTAACATTGATTACCTTCCTAAGGGGATTTTAATAAAATTAATAGCCTATTTAACTACGTAATTATACATTAATTACGCTAATATACACGTGCTCACGCCTAGTAATTTCTAAGCGTGCAGAATATACGCTACAAACTAGCATTTAAATGTCAACTACTTAAACAATTATACAAGACTCATTTCATATTACTAACAATACCCAAAATTCCACACATCAAAAGTTCCAATCAACAGACTTGTATACATTTAAAATTCCAACCCAACTTATTACATCAAAATAATGGAATATATTGATACTAGAAACTTACAATTCCAATTTTTTACGCTCTATTCAACTTCTTTTTCACATAAAAATAAATAAAGGAATTTCTGTTTAATTCATGCAAATAAGCAGTGCAAACTACGAATAAAATTTGTACCTTACACACTATTCCTTAATCAAAATCCTTTAACCAAACTCAAAGAAAAAGAATAAGGAGTGGAATAGAAGGTAAAATTATCAAAACTGCAAATACACTAACTCCATTATTTTGACATAAACAATTGGGATTCCAACATAAAATTGACATTTCGCATTGAAGGAGTTTTGAGGTTTATAATATGATGTTTTCGCAAACCAAAACTCCCCAATGCATATTCAAACCCAAACTATACAGATCGATTACTAAAATAAAAAAGCTAAGGTTTCCACTCATAGTATATTCATAGCCTTGCCTCCTTTGGATTTGTCACGCCTTTAACAATCTCTTCCAGATATGTTCTTTTTTATAGGTACAACAAGAGATTTGTATATATAGATTAGATTCAGAAATTGTGGGATTAGAGGAGAATAGAATTAGGAATAAACTAATAAACATCTGGAATTTGTTATCTGAAACCCCAAAGAACTTTTTTTGAATTTGAAGAGAGAGACTGACGGAGCTTCGCTATGTTCCTAAAATAATTTGTGAATAAAAGTGAGGGGTCAAGGGTCTTATTTATAGTGGTTGAAACGTGCCGGAACCATTAGATGAAGGTCGGTTGGAAATTATAAAATCTAGAACATTCAAATTCACAAATCTTAACGCCACTTGATAGGGAGCGGTCGATCTCCCCTCTACCACCGGTCGACCGCTAGCTATCGATCGGTCAAGGTCAGCGATCGACCTTTCCCCTTGTTTTAGGAACGTTAATTTTGTGCCATTGTTTTTTTTATTATTTTTCTTAATTATACTTTAACGTTAACGTTGATTTTGATATTTACTTAACTCCCAAGTCTAATTACTGTACTTTTGAAATTCATTAAAATTAATTATTCATTTGAATTTAAATTCTATTATTTTGAATCCGAAAACTTCAAATGTCCGTAGCATTTTTGTTTGAGCTTCATTTTTAACATATTATATATGGAAATTGGTCAAAATTTCACCACGAATCAACGACATAACCTTCATGGTCAAATTCCAATTATGTAAAATTTCAATTTTTATCCCTATCTTGTGACGCCCCACTCCGAGACCCATATTAACAAAGAGTATTAATGAGTAATATTGTCTGCTAATGCGGAGAATAGAGCTGGTTAGGAGCGACCATCCATAGCTTTGTCTTAAACATCTATTGAGTATGTCGATTGAGTGCTCTAAATTTTTTTTCTTTCTCAAGTGGGTCGACATATTCAATAAATACTTAATACAAAACTACAGTGGCTAACGGATCTATCAGAACAAAATACAACAACAATAAATACAACATATCATAGAACAATAGTCATATAGATATACATACATATACACAGATACATCCCAGTACAATACAAAATGATACAACAGAAGTGGTACAAGGACCACAATATATACATTGGTTCAAAACAATAGATACATATCAGAGTTTTACAAAGAGACTACAAAACTACACAAAAGGTGACAAGTAGATATCCAAAGCAGAAGCAGCATAGCAAGGTTTTATGGCAGGTATCTAACCTGAAATAACTCGGTTTGACCCGAGTATATAAAAATACACGGGTCAGTCTAGCTTAAACAACCGGTTAGCAAGATAAATGAAGTATAAGGGTAAAGAATAATGATTCTTCTCGAATGAGAAGAAATAACAATATGAATATGGCATTACTTCATGTGAGCTAATTTCACTAAAATATATCCTCGAAAGAGGAAAATTCAACGATAAAATCAATTAAGCACAACAATTGCCATATATCATCGGCATAACACAAAATCCAATATAATGGTTTCCATAAACCAAACTCCTAAATGGGAGATCACAAAACTCAATATTCTCCAAAGAATGGCAATCTCAAATAATTCCCACAATAGGAAATCTCAAATCTCAAAATACGCCAAAAGATGGCCATCACATATATCTCCTAAAAAGGAGATTATAAATCTCAAAATAAACAGCAAATATGGCAATCAAAAATCTCAATGTATAGAACTCGATATGAGTTCAAAATCCAAAAATGTAATCTCCACATAATAATGTCTCAAACGGTTCAAAAGGCCAAATAATCTTGAAAGGCGATACATTTGGAAAATCACAAATTTATTATGAAATCATCACAAAAGATAGCACGTGCTTATAAAATAGCCGATGCTCGTAAAGTACTGTCTCTCAAAATAATAAGGCGCCACGTCTCAATGGACAAACATCTCAAAGGACAACATCCCGAAGGACAAAACATCCCGAAGGACAAAACATCATCAAGGACAAATGACCCGAAGGTCCAGTACTGGCAATAACTCGTGAATGTGTCACAAACTCTCAGATAGGAACCCGAAAGTGTTAACTATGCATCCCATACCACATGTTCTCACTTACCAGTTTACTAACTGCTGGCCAATGCCACACTAGAAAACAAAATCATTTAAATCATAATAATCACCTCATATCATCAGTATATACAACCCGAAAGTCAAGGAATGTGTAGCTCCGAACGAATAAGTCTGAAATTAATCGAAAAAGTAAACGCATGTGTCCCATACCACATGTTTAACTAAATCGTTTAATTCTCTTTCTCATACGATCGAAGAGTACAAAAATGTGTATTTTATATAGAAAATACTTTGCTTTGAGAAAACTAGTTTTTAAAACAATTTTTGAAAACCGTTTGCAAAACATTCCTTTGAAATTCCCTTTATTATAGAGAATATATAATTTTAATAGCTTTAAAATAATTATAAATATTGTAAGATATTTATTTCGAAAGCTATTTTATTATAAAAAATCTTTCGAAAATGGTTTAGAAAACACGTGCACAGAAACAACATAAATCAACAAAAATTCAATGAAATTATTCATAAAGTCGTCATATGAAAATCACCTAGAAACTCACCAATCCGAAATACGGATAAGTGGTAATATTGGCTCTTCCATCTTAGGATCAAGCCAATCAAAGCAACATCGAATTTGCTTCAGAAATCCATGTAAAACAATTAAAAAAAATTCAGCTGGAGCAAAGCGTGCTCCGATTCAAAGTTCCAGGAAAATTTTCAACTAGTTACAGAGGTCTAAAAGCCTTGAAATTTTATAGGCATAGAGTTCAACAGCTCTACTTTGAATAGAAAAAAGAATGGATATAATCGGACAAGAAACATGAGATATATAATGTTACAAAGTTGGACTCACAGCCAGATTTTACCGTAAATGGCTGGAGCAAAACATGCTCCGATTCAAAGTTCCAGGCAAGTTTTCAACTAGTTATAGAGGTCTAAAAGCCTTGAAATTTTACGGAAATAGAGTTCAACAACTCTACTTTCAATCAAAAAATCGAATGGATACAATCGGATAAGAAAAGAGAGAGATATAATGTCACAAAGTTGGACTCACAGCCAGATTTTATCATAAACGGCTGGAGCAAAACATGCTCCGATTCAAAGTTTCAGGCAATTTTTCAACTAGTTACATAGATCTAAAAGCCTTTAAATTTTATAGAAAAAAAGTTCAACAACTCTACTTTCAATAAAAAAAGAATGGATACAATCCGACAAGAAACGAGAGAGATACAATGTCACAAAGTTGGACTCACATCCAGATTTTTTTCTGTAAACAACTGGAGCAAAACATGCTCCGAATCAAAGTTCGACAGCAGATTTCTATAAGCTATATAGGTCGGAATGACCTGAAATTTGACAAGCATAAATTTCAACAACAATACTATTAACCAAAAAAACCAGACTCAAATCGGATAAGAAGTGTGAGACATATAAGCTCTCAAAATTAAACTCGCAACCTGTTTTCACTGTAAACGGCTGGAGCAAAACAAGCTCCGAATCAAAGTTCGACAGCAGATTTCTATAAGCTACGAGGTCGGAATGATCTAAAATTTGACATGAATATAGTTCAAAAACAATACTATCAACCAAAAAAAGTTTGACACAAATCGTACATGAAACGAGAGAGATATAAGCTCTCAAAGTTGGACAGAAGCACTATTTTGACTGTAAACTTTAGAAATTAGAAAACTGAATTTACAGCGAATCAAAATCAACACAAACATCGATATTTCTACATAATATTCATGTTTGAGCTAAAATATATGAGAATACTCACCTTATCAAAAATTTAAGCGATTTTAACTTGCAAGCTGTTGACTTTTTGGCTTGAATGTGCTTCAGGAATCTGAAAATTGACAGTATATAGGCATGCAAACAAAGAAACCCAAATTACAGACAATACCAAATCACAAAATTAGAAATTGATGAATTAATCTTTGGTTTTGGAGTGATTACCTAGTTATTAGCTTCAATTTGATTAGATACAACAAAGAATTGGAGTAATTTGTGGATTTTTAATTTAGGTTTAGAAGAGGAAAATAGTTTCTCAGTCTTCTTGGTTTCTGGTTATGAAATTTTACTGTACGTACTTTCGATTTGAGGACAAGAAGCTTTTCTCTGGTTAGTGTATGTAAATGGGCTTAACCCAATAAGGAAAAGAATTAGTTTATCACTAATATACAAACACTTACATTTTTATCCAAACAACTCATATTTACAAAGTTACAACATATGTTTACATGATTTCAACTCTATAAAAATCACACAAACATGTTTTAATGTTTTAACAAAAATATTTTA
Source organism: Allium fistulosum (assembly GCA_030737815.1). Taxonomy (NCBI): domain Eukaryota; kingdom Viridiplantae; phylum Streptophyta; class Magnoliopsida; order Asparagales; family Amaryllidaceae; genus Allium; species Allium fistulosum. The sequence goes on from CM060904.1 coordinate 1,259,284,390, forward strand.
CAACAAATAAAAGATAATTTAGCCTTAAAAATTATTTTCCATTATTAAAAACTCCATTTTTAATTAAATACACAATTTACACTAAAATTTACATAAAACAATATTTTAACAACAAAAATTTACACAAAAATTATCTTCTTGTCTAATTAAATACAATAAACCATATTAACATCATCTTTACATCAAAAATTATTTTTAAACAAAATTCCATCTTTTTATTTATATTATACAACATTTTAAATCAAATACTTCATTTAAAATTAATAAAACCAACATTTGGCAATAATTACTAAAATTATTGCATTTTATCAAATTAAAATCATAAAATTTTTATTTTTATCACTAACAACCAAAATAAAGTTTTTAAAACTCTATTTTCAACATTTTACATTTAAATCCATTGTTTATTTAAATAAACAAATTATACCATCTCCAATTATTTTATTTCTCCAATATTAAATTATAACCACCGTTATAATTTAATATTATAGGTAATCACCAAAACCAGAGTTGTTACATATCTTATTTAATTTATCCAATTTATTTATGATTGATTTTACGGAGTGCTACAATCTTCTTATAACTTGTTATAGGACGACCGACAATTGCTGAACTAGATGCCATCATTTCCTACAACCGCCTCATCATGAAATTCCATGTCCAATATAGGTTCGGCGGTGTCGGGGGAACTAACAGAAGGCAAAGGAATGTTATGGAACTTCCCTTAGGCAAGCAAAGAAAAGAGTTCTCATACTACAACAAAAGTATCCAATAATCAACGGTGGTTTTCTCAAAAAATTCAACGAGCCGACAAATACCCCAGTATTTTCCAAGGCCACCACAACCCTGAAGAAATGGCGGTAGCCCCCACTCCCTCATAGTCGGTCGACTTTTCTAAGAGCCTGGGGCATCATTATCTCGACCTTGCCCATTTGTTAGAGATAAAATTTCAATTACGATATGGAAATTTATGTATATATGTTTTTTTCATTCTATAAACCTTTGAGGATGGGCTGAGTACAATATGCCTCACCATTACACATCCCACACTGGAGTGAGAAAACTGATTTGCTCAGATTTGGCTCTGGATCAATGATCGCTTCGTACCTGACAACGTGTCACCCCGGAGAATCCTACAACTTATGTGCTTGGGTTCGAGCTGGACTCGACTACCATTCAATGTTCGATCACTTGAAGCTTAAGGGAACTCTCGAGCAAACTTGTGTTTCAGCACATGCTAGTGCAAACTGGTGCTCTACATCCGTCTATCAATTAACCACCTCAACGGCTTTTTCTTTGGGATCTACTATCATCTTGTACCTAGCAATGTGTCACCTAAGAGAAACCCACTGCTTATAGGCTCGGGTTTTAGCCTGGGCATATCTACCACTCAACGGTCGACCGCTTGAAGCCCGAGAGGGCTCGTAAGAAAACCTGCATTTCGATTCATTCTAATGCAAAATGTCACTCTACATTTGGCCATCACTTGGCTACACTAACGGCTGTATCTAGCCCTTCTTATTATCACATTAGTAATGTCTATTATCCTAAAAGAAAAGGAAAAACATATTTTTTGCAGCATAAATACAGGGACTACTGGATACTCAAGGTATTCCGCTCGATAAGTCGCACAGATTATCGAGCAATAGAACAATTTTCTCTAATCAAAGTTAAGATAGGTCCTTTTCTTTTAGTTCAAAAAAAATCATTAGGTCACAATATCCACCCCACTGGTCATACAGTAATATTCTCATGACTAATTAGTTAAAAAGAACAAAAACGAGCACAAGAAGAAGCACGTCAAAAGCTCTTCCAAGGTAGGTTAGTCCGCACTCTTATCACCGCCTAGAAAGCCCCTGGCTTCACTGGAGTAACATTTCAAACAATCAAGACTTGCTAAAGAAAACTAAGCAAGCTCCCATCTTCAAAGCACTTTAGACACTTTGACAAATCTATAATTTGTTGAAGAAAGGGCAGTGTACTACTAAATCCAACCCCCTCCACTAAAGGGTTGTGAGAATCTTATGGACAACCTCGTCAAGGAGAAGACCAAGGTTTCGCTCGTGGTACAAGAAGCAGAGACTACTGCCCCTGCACCTTCCAAAGAGGCATAGAAGCATCCAAACCAACCTAGAACCAGGAGTGTCAGAGCCCCAAAGCAAGAAAGCAACCTCGCTTCACCTAGATCATCAATCCAAAACTGACATTCGACCACTGCCAAGATGTTAACCTGCTGTAACATCCCGCCTTCTGAGGCTCAAAACTAACCGCTACTGATGCTGTAGTCATCCGTAGTTGTTATTTCTTGGCGACCGAATGCGGCATAGTTAATATTGATACACAGGAATACAAGAATATGAAAAAATTTAAACTTCAACAAAACAGAATTCCTCGTTTCTTATGAATATATTCATATTTAATTACATAATCCCAGACGTTAACCACCTTCAGGTCACATATACATGTACAAAATACAATAAGAGCAACATATGAAGATGTCCCCTTATGACGATCAGAGAACTAATAATATGAAATTTACAGTTCTTAGTACATTACAGCGGAATACACAAAATAGCTCCTATATAGCTAATACTGCCTCATGCGCGTCTCCGGAAGCTTATTCGTCCAAAAATCTGAAAGTCTCCCACTCTCAGACTACTTAAATTAATTTTGAGTACCCGAGAGTTTGTGGAGAAACACAAACTTCAAGTCAAACAGTAAGTCTGGTATGAATAATCCCCTATCATAAATAGATACCTAGTGAGACCACCCCGCTTAGAGGAATGGGTTTTCCCCTCATTGGTATCCAAAACAAAACACGCAAATCATTTACTATGCCCCTTCACCCAAAATTATTAGTCTTAACATAATATGAAATAAAGCCATAAATCATAAGTATTGGATATCCCATCGACCCATTTATTAGATATCCCATCTAAAAGAAATTTATTAGATTTCCCATCTAAAATCTTTAAAATGACTATCCGTCGTATTTTAATAAGACTGTCCATCCCAAATCCATTTAAAATAAATGCAGATTATCCATGGTACATTGTTTTATAAAAGATGGTGTGGGCCATCCACCGCACACTCCATAGTTTCCTAGGATGACTATGAACCCTTGAGTGCCAAATCTCGAGGCTACCCACCTCTGGCAAAACATTCTTTTCTTTAAAAATTTGATGTGGGCTATCCACCACACATTCCATGGTTTTCCTAGATTAACCAAGAACCCAACACTTGGCCAATTAAAACATCATGATCCTCATGATTATTTATAAAAATTCATGATCCCCATGATTACTTATTTTCCCGAGGTATACCACATGTTTAACCTATTCCCATTGATAGCCCCAATTAGGTTAAATTTAATAAAAACACATTGATAGCCCCAATGTATATTTTCGAAAGCATATTTCTGTTGGTAACCCCAAACTATGTGTCAAAAACATTAAACCCACCCCAGTGTCCCTAAGGTTTATTAACATTCATTATATATAAGGCTCCCCCTTACATATTCAAACAAAGATAAGTATTTTATGTTATAACCCTTCGAAGTAACCCCTTCGACTTAACAAAGTTTTACTTAAGAAAAATGGCTAAAAACAGCCCTTTAAAACCCTTCAAATGAAGTACCATTCAAAAGCAAATAAACCTCCAAAGTTATCCCCTTCGAAAACCTTTCTTTTGAAAGCATCACAAAATCATACCTTTCGACCTTATCGGAAGGTCCTATCTTTCGACCTTGTCGGAAGGTCCTATCTTTCGACCTTGTCGGAAGGTTTCTTTTCAACTTAGTCGAAAGGTTCTACCTTTCGACCTTGTCGAAAGCCTGGGGTATCACCCTTTACAAAACCATTTATAAACAAATCAAAATCTAAACCTTTCGAAATCAAACCTTTCGAAATCAAAACCTTTCGAAATCAAACCTTTCGAAATCAAACCATTCAAAATCAAACCTTTCGAAATCAATCAAAAACAATGAAATGTTGGTGTTGGAACCAACCCTTCGAAAGTATACTTCCAACCTTGTCGGAAGGTTTACCCTTCGACTTTGTCGAAAGGTATTAAAACTTTTACTTTTTTTAAAAAACAATGAGAAGGTTGAGATTTTCCTCCCCCTTTCCCTTCGACTTTGTCAAAGGGTATAAAAATATTTCTGGAAAACATTTAAAACATTAACTCTTGAAGGTTTTGGCTTTTGAAGATCCCCTCCTTGGCCTCTCCTTGAGTATATAAAACTTAGACTTTTATAAAAATTTATAGAATCGAAGGATTCCCCTTCAACTCGGTTGAAAGCAAGTTTTATTTCCTGTTGAAAGCGAAAGAAGCAGCTCCCCAACCCTTCGCCCCTCTTCCCTTCATCACCATGCCTACCCTTCGACTTATACGAAGGGATAAAAGCGGCTTTTGGAGTCGAAGGGAACATCTGGGCCTACTGAAGTGATGTTTTACCTTGCTTGTCTAATTGTGATTGGTCAAGGGGCTTCCACCTATGCTTTCGAATAGTAAAAAGTATACAAAAGTCAATCTTTTTGTCAAAACACTATTCTTCTTCCCCAAATCAATTTTTGAAAGCAAATTCCCTCCGGCTTTCACAAAGGCGGAAGCAATATTGCAGTTTAGCCCTTAGGCTTAATTAATTTAATTGCCTTAGTTAATCACTAAGGACAAATCCTCAAAAATCTTATAAATCATACACTTCAACATATTAAAATTTCAAAGCATATGAAGATCAAAACAACTCGAAATTTAACCAAAACCAAATAAAACGTGTTAATTAGCCCATTAACATTTTAAAACACCTAAGTCTTATCCAAACAAAGGTCTAAATGGTTATATCCTAACCAACACAAACATGAATCAGGTATAACCCATAACCGATCCAACACAGAAAAATAAGATGATAAACATGATTATTCGCCTTGATTAGTTAATTGGAGAATGAGATAATTTTCTAGCTTTAATTCCTTAGCTTTTTCTTCAATTTATTGCTCTTCCTAGAGCTTTTAATGGCCAGCACAAAGTTGGTGAGAAGTTATGAATGAAAGAGTGAAAATATATTAAAGTGGAGGAGGATATTTATACTAAGAAATGTAGCCCCATTTACAAGTTTACCCCTTAGGAAATTCCTTCTTTATTTAGTTAAGTCTTATTTTACTTCATTCATTAAGATATGACCATTGGATTTATTAATCTCATCTCCCTAATTATTCACATTATTCTATTTAATTTATCCAATTAAATATCCCGAATAATGTTAATTAAAATTCAGGGGCATTACATCTGCAGGTTGCGGTCCAAGCCAAGCGGAAAGGCATAGTCTGCCTCAAGCAAAAGGTTCCGAGCAATGGCTTGAGCTGCAATTAAGAAACAACAGTTTAGGCACCAAAGGGCTTTCTCCTCTCTCAACATCCCGACTTAATTTGATAAAAAAAGCATGCATCGAAAGATTTTGAAAAGGAAATAGACGATGAAGCCATTAGCTTTTTATCAGTGAAGAATTGCAAATGACTCAAAAGCTCTTAAAAGTTTCCATGAAAATCAATGTTGTGGAATCAAGGAAGAAGAAGGGATATTTATATACCTACACCTTCATCGCATGGATTGAGCTCAAAAGGCAAAAAGAATCCCATCCATCCAATAGAGATTGATATTAAGTCAGTCAAGCACATGAGAAGATTCGACACATCTTGCCATATCCAGAAAATCGAATCATCGCAACCAATTGCATGAAGCCACTTGGGAGGCCCATAAATGCATTACAGAGCCATCATTCAAAAAGATTTATATAATATTAATTCAAGCTTGCACCCATAAATGAATACGTACTTGGCGGGGAAGAATTGTGCTTATATTATTCACAAGCAACAAGCAAGCCCAATTAAAGGAAATACAGACCAATCAAAGCTAGCCAATCTTACCACAATCTCGGCTCATTTCTGGCAACTATGAATTACCCTTGCTTTGCAACTTCAAGGGGGTTAGAATATAGTTGAACTAGCTGAGCTCTGGTAGAATTATTCAAAAATCAAGAATACTATGCACAATTCAGCGCTCTTTTTACGACATAAGTTCTTAAGATTACATAGCTTTGTTAGTCTTAAGTGCCTCTTTTCTTACTATTCTCTTGTACTTCTCCATTGTTGAAAGAGAAATATATAGTAAAAGAACTTCACAATGGACATAGGTAGCTTTAATGAACTACTCTACATCTTGTGTTATTTATTTTTCAGTGGCGTATTTAACTCCTCATTTTCCATTTTATGCCTAGTGATTAACAAGTAACCTTTATTCTTCATAATGCATTAGTTTCGTTCCGAGGTTGGCTAGGAAACTAGTCAACAATAAGTGAGGCCTTTAAACCTAATCGTCGCCTCTATCTTCATTTTTCTTCACAAATCCTGAAATCCTCCTCTAATCTCCTTCTAATGGAGATTATCTACAATTATCTTCACTAATTACAAAGATAAAAGTATGCAAATCACAAATCAACTTGAAAGTATGCCTTATGATACATCATTTAATACAGTGTGACGACATGAACACAACGGTGAAGTTTATTTGTTATAGTTCAGTCATATCTGACTGGGAATTGTTATGGAAACTTTAGGATCACCAAAGAAACCATAACCATCCATTGTGATCAATGATAAGACATTAATGACAAGATGTTAAAATTCTGGGTTGACGGCGATGATGAGATGGATTCATCAATGTAGTTGGATTTGGTTAGAGGGTCTTATAGTGGCCGAAAAAAAAGTCTATTGCATGAGAATTGGGTTCGGGCGTAGACGTTTTTAGGTGATCAGGCTGCAATGTGGGTACCTGATGCGGTGGGTAGGTGTAGGCGATCCATTGGGAGTGTTCGAAGACAATGCAGCTAGCCGAGGAGGTGGTGGTATCGGCTTGGACGTGGCGTGTAACGACCCCGGATTTTATAAATATTTAAATTGATAATTAATTGAATTTTTGAAGACAATTTGTAAAATTTATTGTAAAGTGATGCGAGTTCCCCCCCTTAAAATAAATTTTGTATAAACCATCTAAATTTAAAAATATTGTAAATATTGTATATATGTGAATATATATGTATTTGAGCATATCTGAGTAGATTTGAAATAATATATATGTATATATATTTGATTTGAATTTATCTTGTAAATAAATGATTTAAAAATGAAAATATATAAGTAGAATAAAATACAAACAAATTGTACTTACGGAATAAAGTATAAAAATATATATATGTAAGAATACAAGACAATGAATATTTAAGTTAGATATACACTCATGTATATAAAATATAAAGTGGACAAATTAGTTAAATTATAACAACATAATAATTATAGAAATTCATTTAAATTACAAAGTAAAGACAAAATAGAAGATAAAATATATTCAACTATAAGTAGAACATAGAAGATAAATTAACACTTAGATAAAATCTAAAGCAAAGGAAGATACTAATATGAAGATAAGTATGAATAAAAGAAAGAAAAATAAAATAAGAATATCTTCAAGCTTGCAAAAGAAGATCTGTTCAAATTTGTACGAAGCTAATACATGTAGCACCCACAATGCTCTTACCAGCCGAAGTCAACAAGTATGCAAGGTAAGAATAAACAAAGTATAAAAGAAAATATATTAGTACAACACCATTAATGCACGCACAAACACTTCCTATCAGCCTCCAATTTGAGATAAAAAAAATCTCTGGCATAGGGTACAAACCCATATTATCCTCTTGTACAAACTAATAAAAATACACATCACCCTGTACAAAAACAACATACCCTGTAATTCATTCTTTTGTATATATCAATCTCTTCATCAGTTCATTTCCTTCAAAGCTTAAAACATCTGAAGCAAGCCTCAGTTCAAATTTAAACAAAACTTCAATTAAAACAACAATGCAATCAACTAAACTCAGAGATCAACAAGAGGATTAAAAGCCAAAAAGGTTTCAGCTTGCATTTTTACAACCTGTTCAAAGAAGCTCTGTTTCTTCTGGAAAATAAGTGAGTAACATCTATTTTTTAAAATTTAAAAATATAATCTGATTGCAAACACATCTGTGAATAAGTATGTTTGAAGATATATATGCACTTATCTGTGTATGTTTGAGATGTGTGTGTGCAGACTGTTGTTATGCATGTTTCCTGTCCTCAAATTTTGAATACAAGATTTTGCTTCAAACAAAATCATTCTCTTTCGATCTACTTGTTATTTGGATTCAGTATTAAAACAAAAGTTGATTGATATAACATATATTAAAGATTAAAATTTATTTCAGTTTAAACAATTTAGTAATATCTCTGGAAAACTAGGAATCTGAGCAAGACTTAAAATAAGTTAAAATTCAAACATTTTGATTTACGAATTCAAGTATATAAACTGAATTCTCATACTTTAACATGAATTTTAAAGCAAAAAATCATGGTTTTTAGATGCGTGGATTGATAGCAGTTCTGTGATGATCGAAAATTGCGTTTCGACCAAATTCTGATGATCGGAGAATTATTGGAGCTCGGGGTTTCACGTGGAAGTGGAGGAGCCTATGGTGGTAATGGGAAAAATGACTGGAGCTGTTCCAGTTTGTCGTAGTGGTAGTGGCGGTGGTTTGAAGATTCTAAACCTAATTTTAGTAAGACTGAGATTTTCGTTTCGTTCATCGTCCTCGCTCGATCGAGTTCGCCGTGACTCTGAGTGATGGAAGAGGGGAGATTGATGAGTAGTTGGCCGGAGTTTAAGGTTTTCCGGTGGTCTGGATTTCGGGAATGGCGGCGTTCCCAGGTTTAGATGGCGTTTCCTGTTCGTGTTCCAGGTTTTGAATACTTGCTCGAATTTAGTATACGAGGTTACGACGAGATTCAGATGATCCGAGTCTGGTATTGAGGCGAATGTCGACTTGCTCGACGAAGTGAGGTCGATCGGAGATGCTCGTCGGAGCTGTGCATGTGCACGAGCACGGTTGCTCTGATGGTCTAGAATTTTGAGTATGGGCAGAAATTTTACTCGATTGTTTGGTTTACTCGAAGTTGAGAAGGGTTTGACTCGAAGTAGAAAAGTTTGTACTCGAGTCAATTTTATTTGTTACAGGTTTTGTTATAAAACCTGTCTGTTAAAAATTTTTGAAACAGAAATTGAAATTTAAATACATATTTTAAACAAAGTTTAAATCTAGTATAAAGTATAGATTCAAAATGACTTTGAATCTTATAGTTTTGAATTATTTAAAAGTGGGGTTTTCCGGTTTTTAAAACCTGATAGTTTTCAGATTTTAAATTTAATTTAAACTGTGAAACAGAATTTAAACTGGGTTTAAATTCAAAGTTAAGTTCAGTTTTCAAATAAACTTTTAAATCTTGAAGTTTTAAAAAAATGAATTTGGATTTTAAATCAAGAATTTAAAATCAAGGTTTTAAAACAAGTTTTAAAAATAAGTTTTCAAAGACTTTGGTTTTAATGTAAAATAAAAAAAAATTATGTTAGAATTGTTTTGGGTTGGAATAATTATATTGAAATGATTATTTAAAAATATTCTTAAGTGTTTCAAATGGAATTTGATGATGTGATTGAAATAAGTGATAAAGATAAATGGTTCATCTTAAGTTTATTAAGACCTTGAGTAATTAAAGATTAATTTATTATGTGATTAATTAAAGGTTAATTAAAGAATGATTAAGGTTAAGTTAATTACATGATTAAGGTTAATTGATAAATTAAGGTAATTAATTCAAGGACAATTAATTAAGAATTAATTAATTTATGTGATTTATTAAAGGTTGATTAACTAATTAAGATAAATTAATATAGGTAATTAAAGGTAATTAATTACGTGAAGATAATCACTTAATTAAAAGTAATTAAATTATTAAAATTGATTAATTAAATGATTAAAGGATAATCAATCAGAATGATTTGTAATTAATTAATATTAATTAACCAGAGTTAGTAATTCATTCATAAGTAATTATTCTGGTTTGAGTAAATTATAATCAGATAGTTAATTAATTTTACTTATGGATGTTTGGATTCTATGGAATGTTGAATTGTTTGATATCCCTGATATGTGATGCTTTGTGATATGAATTATTCTGATTTAAGCTGTGAACCGTGATGTAATTTATTCATCTGTGATGTAACTTATTTATCTACGATGAATTTATATTGTTTATTTGTGAATCTGTAAATGAAGATAAGCGTTATAGATTATACCGCTTATCGATATTACTGTGCTTAAATCTGTAATGATTGATGATGTTGCACTACTGTGTGAAATCACTGGACTACACCACACACACACAAATATGGATTTCACGAGGAAATCGGTTAAGTCACAGATGATTTAAATTTGATGTTTTTGAAATTGAAATTTTAATTTCAGTTGATTTTGAAATTGGGAATTTGGGTTTAAAGTGAAAAGCTTTTGAAATGGAATTTCAAAGATAAAAGTTATTTTGAATAACTTAATCGAGTTTTGAAAATTTAAATAATTTGATTTAAATTTGAATTCAAGTTTGAAATTGAATTCTATGATTTGAATTCTAGGGATTAAAGATGTTGTACAAGTTATATATGGGTTAAACCATTTTAAAGGTATTGATTTAGGAATTTGAATTTAATTCAAGGGTTTTAACTCGTGTAAATATAACTGGATTTTTCTGAAACGAAAATATTTGTTTTCAAATAGTATAAGCTTTCACATAAGTAATGAACTTCCAATTTGTGTTGAAAGGTTTCAAGTTTGAAATGGAATTGAAATGTTTTGAAAACTATGAAATGAGTCTTTAATTCAAAGACCGGACGAGTTAATCCAACTTGAAATGGAATTGTTTTTGAAAGACTATGAATGAATCTTTGGAAACGAGTTTTGAAAGCTATAAGTTAAATCTTAATTTAAAGATTTAACGAGTAAACCTATTCAATAAAAATGGAAATTGCTTTGAAATCCATGAATGGATCTTTGTGAATGGGGTGAACTTTTTGAATGAATCTTTTTATTTAAAAGATTGGAAATGGTAATTTGTTTTAACCATTCGAATGAAAGGTTTTGGGCTTTAAGCTGTGATTTAACTGAGACCCCAGTATCCATATGATTTTTAATTGCGCTCGTTATTCGGTTTAACCGGGAGAGGACCTTTGAGTCATATAACCCATCCCGAATAGTGATACGATGTAAATGGATAGCATTTGAAGACCGGTGGTGAAGACCGGTTATTTTCCAAAATGAAAGGACAACTCGTCGAATGTCTCTGCATCGACTGGCCCCGATATAGAGATTTTAGCACCCTTTGTGATGGGAAGTCCGGACGTGATTAGAAATTATCCGGATCTGCAAGGGCTTCTTTGGAAGTTCCTTCGGTTCCGTTCGATCTCGGAACAGACTTGTATGGATATGTGTCTGACGTTACACTTTGAGATGTAAAGCTGGTTTCTATCAAATACATTTCTGTTGGTGGCGGAGAATTTATTCTCTTAGCTTAACACCCTTCTCTGAGACGTACGAGCTCAGAGGTTATGTAGTTGATGGTTACTAGTGATACATTCCCAATTTGGTAATGTGGTATACGAAGTGCTGCTGATCATTTGTTGGTCAAAGCGTTGCTTTGTGAAAAAGCGTGGCTTTGTGAAAAAGCGTAGCTTTGTGAAAAAGCGTAGCTTTGTGGACAAGACTTCGTCGAGCCTCACAACCCGGTAATGGTCGAAACATGAATGTTGCGGCAAAGGTTTGTAGGGGTTGCGCCCCTAGGGTATGTCATTTCCTTCTGGATAAAAGGTGAAATCATGGTATGGAGCCCAGATATTTTACCTATGTTGATGCTGCAAATTTATTATACTTTGTGGTTGTTGCTTTGTGATCGAGGTACCTCGGATAAAGGTCGGTAACGATCGGGGGATGGCATAGCTCGTGTGTTAGTTACCTAGTTATAGCTTGGTTAAAGCGTGAGGTAACGTCGGCCTTATTTTTGCAGAGATCCGGTTAGGTTCTCGGGGCGTCTTTCCAGAGGCATTTCCATTTCGGTAAGGAAGTTCCTTTGCCTGACCATTTGTTGGAAATCCAAAGAAACAATACGAACCCTGTACGGTTTTAGTTGTAGAACCTGCCATTTACTTAAGGTGGTCACCACTGTTTAGATGGTAGCTATAGTAGGCATACAATAATGGTTGTATGTTGGCTAAGATTAATATTATATTTTCGAAATGTTTTACACTATGCACTAGTAATAATATCAAAAGAGTTTTCTTTTGCGTAGTAAGCATGTTTGACTATCATAAGAAGAAATCTCCTCCAATTCTGCGTTTGCATTGTGTGTGTGGTGGGAGGTCTTATGGTAGTTTCATTTTCCAAAAACATTGCGGATTTCAATGTGTGAAATACTTTGTTGTTGTTTTAAAGATAAACTGTTTTTGTTGCTCACACCAGTCCCATGACTGATCCGGAGTTTATTGTTCCCTTCCTAAACTCTGGGTGCCCACAATTTTCCACACGGGCAGTCTAGAGTTGGGTTTCTCAGATATTCAGGTTAGGTAGATTATCTGGAGCTAGTTCAGTGTTCGGAGTTCACGAATGACCGACGTTGCTTATCTTTGTGGTTCGAGCATGATATTGGAGTCGAGAGATTCATTCTCTTTTGAAGATGATTTGGAGTTATCACTTATGTTATTTCCGCTGTATCATTATTTATCTCTGATATTGTTGTATCATATTGATATCATTGTTGTATATCATACTGGATATTGTATTCATTGGAGTTGTATATGATATCATTGTTTTCTTTCTTCCGCTGTGTTGTTATACTCACCGTGTTATAAGTTCCGGTGACCCAGATTCGGCGTTTGAATCTACGGCATTTTGAGTACAAGTGAAGTACGGATGCCGATTTTCGAAGGCCGATTTCAGGATCATTACATTTGGTATCAGAGCTAAGGTTGAACTTTAGCTCAGGAGTATAACACATTAAGTAGCTCATTAGAGATAGGGTGAAGTATACCCTAGAATGAGTATTCCTTAGATATCTGTCCGTGTGCCTCAGTAAATTTTCTTGCTATCTACTGATAGTAAGTATAAGTGCTAGAAGAGGATGAGATAGGGGACAAGGGAATACGACTATAAATGGTCAATACCCTGCAACGGTGGAAGCAATCTTTTCTCTATCAATCTATTTTGTTCGTCATCTTTTCTCAATTCTTCGATAGTTCTGGTTGATCCAGGAAGAGATTCGATATATTAATATGGGACATAAACTCCAAATAGGTCAGAATTGTTTGTTTGGATGAATTGGTTGCTTTGTTTGCTATGGTTGATAGGTATACTTTAGTTCTAAACTAAAAGTTTTGAAATTGTATCCATATATCTATCTATTCTTTGGGTCCCAATATATTCTACGAATGGTTAGTTATCCCTTCGAACTGACCAATGCCACTGCATACTTCGTAGATCTGGATAACCTGAGTATTTTGTGAAGTGTCAAATAGATTCGTTCTTGTATCTATTGTTGATATTCTGATTTGGTAAGCCAAATGCAGAATAGATATTCAGTTGATTTGATGAAATATTTTTCATCTATCTTTGTGTCTCCTTGGCAATTTCGAGGACGAAATTCTTTTAAGGGGGGAAGTCTATAACGACCCCGGATTTTATAAATATTTAAATTGATAATTAATTGAATTTTTGAAGACAATTTGTAAAATTTATTGTAAAGTGATGCGAGTTTCCCCCTTAAAATAAATTTTGTATAAACCATCTAAATTTAAAAATATTGTAAATATTGTATATATGTGAATATATATGTATTTGAGCATATCTGAGTAGATTTGAAATAATATATGTATATATATTTGATTTGAATTTATCTTGTAAATAAATGGTTTAAAAATGAAAATATATAAGTAGAATAAAATACAAACAAATTGTATTTACAGAATAAAGTATAAAAATATATATATGTAAGAATACAAGACAATGAATATTTAAGTTAGATATACACTCATGTATATAAAATATAAAGTGGACAAATTAGTTAAATTATAACAACATAATAATTATAGAAATTCATTTAAATTACAAAGTAAAGACAAAATAGAAGACAAAATATATTCAATTATAAGTAGAACATAGAAGATAAATTAACACTTAGATAAAATCTAAAGCAAAGGAAGATACTAGTATGAAGATAAGTATGAATAAAAGAAAGAAAAATAAAATAAGAATATCTTCAAGCTTGCAAAAGAAGATCTGTTCAAATTTGTACAAAGCTAATAAATGTAGCACCCACAATGCTCTTACCAGCCGAAGTCAACAAGTATGCAAGGTAATAATAAACAAAGTATAAAAGAAAATATATTAGTACAATGCCATTAATGCACGCACAAACACTTCCTATCAGCCTCCAATTTGAGATAAAAAAAAATCTCTGGCATAGGGTACAAACCCATATTATCCTCTTGTACAAACTAATAAAAATACACATCACCCTGTACAAAAACAACATACCCTGTAATTGGTTCTTTTGTATATATCAATCTCTTCATCAGTTCATTTCCTTCAAAGCTTAAAACATCTGAAGCAAGCCTCAGTTCAAATTTAAACAAAACTTCAATTAAAACAACAATGCAATCAACTAAACTTAGAGATCAACAAGAGGATTAAAAGCCAAAAAGGTTTCAGCTTGCATTTTTACAACCTGTTCAAAGAAGCTCTGTTTCTTCTGGAAAATAAGTGAGTAACATCTACTTTTTAAAATTTAAAAATATAATCTGATTGCAAACACATCTGTGAATAAGTATGTTTGAAGATGTATATGCACTTATTTGTGTATGTTTGAGATGTGTGTGTGCAGACTGTTGTTATGCATGTTTCCTGTCCTTAAATTTTGACTACAAGATTTTGCTTCAAACAAAATCATTCTCTTTCGATCTACTTGTTATTTTGATTCAGTATTAAAACAAAAGCTGATTGTTATAACATATATTAAAGATTAAGATTTATTTCAGTTTAAAAAATTTAGTAATATCTTTGGAAAACTAGGAATCTGAGCAAGACTTAAAATAAGTTAAAATTCAAACATTTTGATTTATGAATTCAAGTATATAAACTGAATTCTCATACTTTAACATGAATTTTAAAGCAAAAATCATGGTTTTTAGATGCGTGGATTGAGAGCAGTTCTGTGATGATCGAAAATTGCGTTTCGACCAAATTCTGATGATCGGAGAATTATTGGAGCTCGGGGTTTCACGTGGAAGTGGAGGAGCCTATGGTGGTGATGGGAAAAATGACTGGAGCTGTTCCAGTTCGTCGTAGTGGTAGTGGCGGTGGTTTGAAGATTCTAAACCTAATTTTAGTAAGACTGAGATTTTCGTTTCGTTCGTTGTCCTCGCTCGATCGAGTTCGCCGTGACTCTGAGTGATGGAAGGGGAGGTTGACGAGTATTTGGCCGGAGTTTAAGGTTTTTCGGTGGTCTGGATTTCGAGAACGGCGGCGTTCCCAGGTTTAGATGGCGTTTCCTATTCATGTTCCAGGTTTTGAATACTTGCTCGAATTTAGTATACGAGGTTACGATGAGATTCAGATGATCGGAGTCTGGTATTGAGGCGAATGTCGACTTGCTCGACGAAGTGAGGTCGACCGGAGATGCTTGTCGGAGTTGTGCACGTGCACGAGCACGGTTGCTCTGATGGTCTGGAATTTTGAGTCTGGGTAGAAATTTTACTCGAGTAAATTGTTTGGTTTACTCGAAGTTGAGAAGGGTTTGACTCGGAGTAGAAAAGTTTGTACTCGAGTCAATTTTATTTGTTACAGGTTTTGTTATAAAACCTGCCTGTTTAATTTTTTGAAACAGAAATTGAAATTTAAATACATATTTTAAACAAAGTTTAAATCTAGTATGAAGTATAGATTCAAAATGACTTTGAATCTTATAGTTTTAATTTATTTAAAAGTGGGGTTTTCAGGTTTTTAAAACCTTATATTTTTCAGATTTTAAATTTAATTTAAAGTCTGAAACAGAATTTAAACTAGGTTTAAATTCAAAGTTAAGTTCAGTTTTCAAATAAACTTTTAAATCTTGAAGTTTTAAAAAATGAATTTGGATTTTAAATCAAGAATTTAAAATCAAGGTTTTAAAACAAGTTTTAAAAATAAGTTTTC
Organism: Allium fistulosum; assembly: GCA_030737815.1. Classification (NCBI taxonomy): domain Eukaryota; kingdom Viridiplantae; phylum Streptophyta; class Magnoliopsida; order Asparagales; family Amaryllidaceae; genus Allium; species Allium fistulosum. Next base: position 1,259,300,546 of record CM060904.1, read on the forward strand.
AAAGACTTGGTTTTAAAGTAAAATTAAAAAAAATTATGTTAGAATTGTTTTGGGTTGGAATAATTATATTGAAATGATTATTTAAAAATATTCTTAAGTGTTTCAAATGGAATTTGATGATGTGATTGAAATAAGTGATAAAGATAAATGGTTCATCTTAAGTTTATTACGACCTTGGGTAATTAAAGATTAATTTATTATGTGATGAATTAAAGGTTAATTAAAGATTGATTAAGGTTAAGTTAATTACATGATTAAGGTTAATTGATAAATTAAGGTAATTAATTCAAGGACAATTAATTAAGAATTAATTAATTTATGTGATTTATTAAAGGTTGATTAACTAATTAAGATAAATTAATATAGGTAATTAAAGGTAATTAATTACGTGAAGATAATCACTTAATTAAAAGTAATTAAATAATTAAAATTGATTAATTAAATGATTAAAGGATAATCAATTAGAATGATTTGTAATTAATTAATATTAATTAACCAGAGTTAGTAATTCATTTATAAGTAATTATTCTGGTTTGAGTAAATTATAATCAGATAGTTAATTAATTTTACTTATGGATGTTTAGATTCTATGGAATGTTGATTTATTTGATATCCCTGATATGTGATGCTTTGTGATATGAATTATTCTGATTTAAGCTGTGAACTGTGATGTTATTTATTCATCTGTGATGTAACTTATTTATCTGCAATGAATTTATATTGTTTATCTGTGAATCTATAAATGAAGATAAGCGTTATAGATTATACCGCTTATCGATATTACTGTGCTTAAATCTGTAATGATTGATGATGTTGCACTACTGTGTGAAACCCCTGGACTACACCACACACACACAAATATGGATTTCACGAGGAAATCGGTTAAGTCATAGATGATTTAAATTTGATGTTTTTGAAATTGAAATTTTAATTTCAATTGATTTTGAAATTGGGAATTTGGGTTTAAAGTGAAAAGCTTTTGAAATGGAATTTCAAAGATAAAAGTTATTTTGAATAACTTAATCGAGTTTTGAAAATTTAAATAATTTGATTTAAATTTGAATTCAAGTTTGAAATTGAATTCTATGATTTGAATTCTAGGGATTAAAGATGTTGTACAAGTTATATATGGGTTAAACCATTTTAAAGGTATTGATTTGGGAATTTGAATTTAATTCAAGGGTTTTAACTCGTGTAAATATAACTGGATTTTTCTGAAACGAAACTATTTGTTTTCAAATAGTAAAAGCTTTCACATAAGTAATGAACTTCCAATTTGTGTTGAAAGGTTTCAAGTTTGAAATGGAATTGAAATGTTTTGAAAACTATGAAATGTGTGACGCCCCACCTCTATACCCACGCTAGCCAGGAACACTACGGTGTAGTGCTGTCAACTAGCACGAAGAATAAGGCTGTTGAGGAGCGACCATCCGTGTAATTGCTTTGTGCGAGTACCGATATGTCAGATAGTATAACATGCATTTCTATTTCAGAAGGAAATCCGACATACCGATACAAACTTAAAGCTACTACACAGTGGTTATAGTAGTTTAGGACAATAGATATAAAGATAACACAGATAACATTAATGCGGAACACAGATGGAACAAAAAGTCTCATATATATAATAACTGATGTCAGTTACAATACATTTGACACGGTACATATGATACAACTACAACTGTCGACTCTGGAAGTTATATATACAAATACATTATCAACTAATGTACATGAATACACATCATCCTAATCAGTACACTGACTACTACCGAAAGACAAAGACAACTTCAGAAGATGTGAAAAGTCTTCATAGCTCTAGCAGCAACCCAAAGCTAAAAATCTACAACCTCTAAATACTCGGTCTGACCCGAGTATTAAATTCAAAAGAAAATAATACATGGGTCAGTCTAATTCAAACTCAGTTATTAATCAAGAATCAATAACAATTAGACAACAGTCAGAATAAATTCACCTATCCGATCCTTTAACAAGGAAATAGGATAACGGTGAAAGTAACATGTAACAGTGTTAAACCATGAAATCAGCAGATTCAAAAATATCAACGAAGATAATTAAAAAGATTATCAGTAAAGATACTTTAGAAAATATCAGAATTTCCTAAATGGCAATTACAACAAAATCGTCAAATTAAACCAAAACAAAATGTCAAAGTATCACTGCAACAATGAACTGTGGATGTACACAGTGAAATTCAAATGTACACTAGCAACTGATCAAACATGTACACATGAATGGATAGACAAGCACAGTCTACATTAACAAGTGAATGAACAGAGCACATGACTACAGCATCAATGCAGAAGTACACAGGTGAAAGCAAGTTACAGACAAATGTACATGAATGCACAGTGTTCAAGTAAAACAGTGTTGAACAAGATGATCAAGTAACCAGAGCTACCCAGGGTTCAGATGAACAAATATCACAAATGAAGGCAGGCAACAGACTCAAGAGTATACAAGTCCGAATGCACATGAGCAACAGGTCATATATGAAGTATGTACAAGTCAGGTATCAACATATCAATGTCAAGGCCATAGTCAACAAACAGTTCAAACAAGCATCAATGTACACTGGAATGAATGCAACTTCAAGTGACTACTGGAATGAATGCAACTTCAAATGACTACTGGGATGAATGCAACTTCAAATGAACACACACCGTGCATCAGTGTCAACATCACCATGTACAGGCAGGCAAACTCAAGTGATCAAGTCTGTCAACATGATGCTGCAACAATACAAATAAGGATGAACTCAAATGCAGACTCAAGTTTATATGAAGTAAATTGGATACAGCCATCAACACGAACAAAAGATCATCACAATGCAAACTCAAGCGTGAAGACAACAGAAGTGATGTCAGAAGTCATAAAGTTCAGACTACACAAATATCACAAGTTCAAGTTCAACATGATCAAGTTCATCAATGCAGTTTAACAGAGAAGATGACTCAAGTACAACTCAAGAAATAAACAGTGAAGTGCAACAGAGAAGAGACCAGAGAAATACAGGAATATGCCAAGCAACCAGACCAGCAACAAAATGACCAAACTTTGCATTTAAATTCAAGAATATATACATACACACATCATATGTATATATGCACATATATAGTCTTGAATAAACAGGTCACAATGAATACAAACTTCAAGTGACAGTGGTAACTATACAAGTGAAAGCAAATAGTGAAGAACACTATCAAGTCGAATGCAACAGAGAAACAAAGGCACCTGTAAACAAAATGTCAAGGCAGTAGACAAAGTAAAACGATCAAGTTAAAATTGTGAAGGAACAGGAAGGCAGAAGACCAGATAAAATCACAAAGTCAAGCCATATATTTTAGTTAAGGAAATCAAATCGAACCCAAAGACCACGAAAACAAACAAGCAAACGAATTCGAATAGATGTGAGAATTTACTCACCTTTTGATGAAGCGGTCGCAGATTGAAGGAGCCGAAGTCCTCTTGAGCTCGCCAAATAGAAGCGGCGGCAGCAATTAAAAAGCAAGGCAATCGACTTTGATTTTGAAAAGCCCTAATCTCGAAAGCCAAAGCAAACAGTCAAGATCGCAAGCCAATAAGCAACAGCGAAACCGAAGCCAGAGTCACCACAAAGGAGCTACAAAGATCGACAAGGCCGTAGCTTCAATTCCAGACTAAACGAAGACGTTAAGCCAGAGCTACAACAATCGACGAAGGCGAAGTCCAAATCACAGAGGAACGGGCTAACTCGAAGCAACCGCAAGTAACAATCAAAGAACGACCAGCAATCGATCGAAGAGCCAAAGCCCTAATTTTCAGATCGAAGGAATGAGCAAAGAAGCGGCCGCCATTGTTTTCTTTTCTTTCATCTAGGGTTTTTGAAATGGAAGAATGAAAGAGAGGGGATCGGGTTTGCCCCTGATATCATCTCGGCAAAGCCAAGAAACATGGGCCAAGATTCAAATTGTAAAGCCCGGTCAACATTTTTATAAAAGAATTTCAAATTGATTTTAAATTTCAATAGCAATAACAATCGTTTGATGACGATAATCAATTGATGCAAAATACTGGGTTGTTACAGACTTCCCTCCTTAAAGAAATTGCGTCCTCGCAATCACAAGGAATAAATGGATAAAAGGTAACAACCATAAGAGCATGGCAATGTCGAATGCATAAGCAAAGCAAATGTCAGCATGGGAAGTATTAGATATGAAATCAAAAGGTTCGACTGCTTCAAATCAAAAGAATCAACATCGTGGGGATCAAGGAATCAAAATCAGACGACTATATAAACAACCCCAAACATCATCATCGACTATCAAAAGCAAGAACAATCGAGTTCCAGCAATTAAAAGAAAAGAAATCAGAACAGAAATCGCATACTGAGCACGAATTGAATGTGAGTAAATCAAATTACTCACCTGAATCTCCAGAGAAAAAGACGAAGCTCAAATCTCAAAATCGCAAATATTCAATCATCAAAAACGATAATCGATTTTTCAAATCGTAAATATTTACTTATCTCTAACGATAATCAGAAGACAAATCAAATATCTAATTATCTCAAACGATAATCAGAAAACAAATCAAATATCTAATTATCTCAAACGATAATCAGAAACGACACGATTATCAAAAATGATAATCAGAAATTACAAATATTCGATTAATCAAATCGAAAAATAGTTAATTATCTCAAACGATAATTAAATCGAAAAATATTTAATTATCACAAATGATAATCAAATTTCACAAATATCTGATTATCAAAAACGATAATCAGAAATCATAAATATTCGATTAATCCAATCGAAAAATATTTAATTATCTCAAACGATAATTAAATCGAAAAATATTTAATTATCACAACTGATAATCAAATTTCACAAATATCTGATTATCAAAAACGATAATCAGAAACACAAACATCCGATTATCAAAAACGATAATCAGAAGTCGTAAATATTCAATTAACGAGTCCGGAATTAACCGAAGTAGTAAAAGTATGGTTCCATACTCCTTACTTTTGCTAAATCGTTTAAATCTCTTTATCATTTCCTTGAAAGTGCAAAATTGTGTGTTTTAAAAATAACATTTCACATTCTCAAACGGACAAGTCCGGAATTAAGCGAACCAGTAAAAGAAAGGGGTCATAGTCCTCGATTTTGCTGAAACGTTTAAATCGCTTCCTCATTCTTTTGAAAATGCAAACTGTAAAAATTTTGAAAACAATTTTAATTTATATTTTGAAACAAATTTTAAAAATAATGAATTTTGAAAATACGTGATTAAATTAGCAATATCAGTATTGCGGGAGAACCGCTTGTAAATCCATTTCAAAATTGACGGTTACTGAAGTTAACACGTCAAAATTTCATCAAAATAACTGGCATCAAAGTATAATACCAATGAATTTTCATTCATCAAAAAAATGTCACAAGAATCTTCTCAAAGATAGAAAGGGATATCATACCCTAAACCTGTATTCATAACAAGTCAATAACACATGAATTCACCAATGCACAAAAATTGATAAAACTTATCAATAGAAATCACGAAAATTGGTGAAGCACAAATTCTAGAAATCATCACAAGAAATCCAGAAATCACAAAAAGAGAAAGAAAGAGGCCTATCACATGACGGTCCGAAGACCATGGGGAGCTACCCCATATGTGTGAGTCGGAATCACAGAGATTGAGGTCTAGACTTACCAAAAAGCAAAAAGGTATGTGTGAGTGGAATCACACAAGTGGTGTCTAGTCTAACCTCGCAAACAAAAAGGCATGTGTGAGTGGAATCACACAAATTGGGGTCTAGACTAACCAAAAAGCAAAAAGGTATGTGTGAGTGGAATCACACAAGTGGTGTCTAGTCTAACCTCGCAAACAAAAAGGCATGTGTGAGTGGAATCACACAAATTGGGGTCTAGACTAACCAAAAAGCAAAAAGGTATGTGTGAGTGGAATCACACAAGTGGTGTCTAGTCTAACCTCGCAAACAAAAAGGCATGTGTGAGTGGAATCACACAAATTGGGGTCTAGACTAACCAAAAAGCAAAAAGGTATGTGTGAGTGGAATCACACAAGTGGTGTCTAGTCTAACCTCGCAAACAAAAAGGCATGTGTGAGTGGAATCACACAAATTGGGGTCTAGACTAACCAAAAAGAAAAAAGGTATGTGTGAGTGGAATCACACAAGTGGTGTCTAGTCTAACCTCGCAAACAAAAAGGCATGTGTGAGTGGAATCACACAAATTGGGGTCTAGACTAACCAAAAAGAAAAAGGTATGTGTGAGTGGAATCACACAAGTGGTGTCTAGTCTAACCTCGCAAACAAAAAGGCATGTGTGAGTGGAATCACACAAATTGGGGTCTAGACTAACCAAAAAGCAAAAAGGTATGTGTGAGTGGAATCACACAAGTAGTGTCTAGTCTAACCTTGCAAACAAAGAGACATCGCACAATGGCTAGTCTAAATCATAAAATGATCGTCATGATCAACGAGAAGTGTCAATTACACTAAGCTAGTAAATATAAAAGTTTAGCTTAATGTCCCATAACCACTAACTTAACTTAAATATTTACGAACAAACTGTAAATCTACACTAGAAAATTGTCACAAAAGGTTCAATCGAACAAGTCCAGGAGTTAACCGACGAAGTAAACGCAAGCGTTTCATACCACTTGTTTTACTAGGCCATTTAATTCAATTTCTCATACGAGTGAAATAAAGGCTTGTATATACTAATAGATTGGAAAACGGTTTAAGAAGAAGAGCTTTGTAGTAAAATAGTTTTGAAATTGTTTGGAGAAAAAGATTTTGATATTTACTACTAGTATAGAAAACCTTTATATTTTTAAAGTGACAAATCACAAAAATGATTGTAGAAACAATCAATCACAAGAATTCACATACGAAGATGTGAATAGAATCCAAAGAGATCGATACTGAATCCATCAAAAGGTATGTTCACAAAAATCCCGAAGAAAATGTCATCAAAGTTGCTAATAAATAATAGCAACAATTCGGGGAACTAATCAAGAATCGATTAAATTTGGAAACAAATCAATTCACTAAAATTCACATTCGAAGACGTGAATAAAATCCAAAGAATTCGATTCCAATTTCATCAAAGTAGAAATACCCAAAAATTCCAGAAATAGGAGTTATCGAAGTCGACAAAAGTGATAACAACCAATTGGAAAAGAAGAATCGATTAACACTTGGAAAAACGAAGCACAACAAGCATAAATGCAGAAATGACTTCAACAAAATAAAAATCAAGTCAATGTTGAAGTCAACAATTAATGGCCGCAGTCGAGTACAAAATGAATCAATCATTATCATCAAAGAATCCAACGGCAAACAAAATCAGAGTCTTGGAAATCAAGAAATTAGCAATTTCACAAAAATAAAGTGACCGAAGTCGAATGGAAATCAAACCGAGGAAAACACAAAATATCAAGTTCAAAATTGTTGAGATTCGAACAAAATCAACATCGGCTAAATCAATTCAAAGCCGAAAACACAAGAACAAAATCTTCATCATCAAAAACCCAACTTGAGTTCGTAAAGCAAACGGAGACAGAAGCCAAAAATACTTTCACGAAATCAAAATCAAACATAGGCAAAGATGAGAGATAAAACATCGACAAATAGTTGTAACACATGCTCCATCTAAGTTATGTTTTATAATTGTCCTAAACCCCAGGCTCTGATACCAAGCTGTGACGCCCCACCTCTATACCCACGCTAGCCAAGAACACTACGGTGTAGTGCTGTCAACTAGCACGGAGAATAAGGCTGTTGAGGAGCGACCATCCGTGTAATTGCTTTGTGTGAGTACCGATATGTCAGATAGTATAACATGCATTTCTATTTCAGAAGGAAATCCGACATACCGATACAAACTTAAAGCTACTACACAGTGGCTATAGTAGTTTAGGACAATAGATATAAAGATAACACAGATAACATAAATGCGGAACACAGATGAAACAAAAAGTCTCATATATATAATAACTGATGTCAGTTACAATACATTTGACACGTTACATATGATACAACTACAACTGTCGACTCTGGAAGTTATATATACAAATACATTATCAACTAATGTACATGAATACACATCATCCTAATCAGTACACTGACTACTACAAAAAGACAAAGACAACTTCAGAAGATGTGAAAAGTCTTCATAGCTCTAGCAGCAACCCAAAGCTAAAAATCTACAACCTGTAAATACTCGGTCTGACCCGAGTATTAAATTCAAAAGAAAATAATACACGGGTCAGTCTAATTCAACTCAGTTATTAATCAAGAATCAATAACAATTAGACGACAGTCAGAATAAATTCACCTATCCGATCCTTTAACAAGGAAATAGGATAACGGTGAAAGTAACACGTAACAGTGTTAAACCATGAAATCAGCAGATTCAAAAATATCAACGACGATAATTAAAAAGATTATCAGTAAAGATACTTTAGAAAATATCAGAATTTCCTAAATGGCAATTACAACAAAATCGTCAAATTAAACCAAAACAAAATGTCAAAGTATCACTGCAACAATGAACTGTGGATGTACACAGTGAAATTCAAATGTACACTAGCAGCTGATCAAACATGTACACATGAATGGATAGACAAGCACAGTCTACATTAACAAGTGAATGAACAGAGCACATGACTACAGCATCAATGCAGAAGCACACAGGTGAAAGCAAGTTACAGACAAATGTACATGAATGCACAGTGTTCAAGTAAAACAGTGTTGAACAAGATGATCAAGTAACCAGAGCTACCCAGGGTTCAGATGAACAAATATCACAAATGAAGGCAGGCAACAGACTCAAGAGTATACAAGTCCGAATGCACATGAGCAACAGGTCATATATGAAGTATGTACAAGTCAGGTATCAACATATCAATGTCAAGGCCATAGTCAACAAACAGTTCAAACAAGCATCAATGTACACTGGAATGAATGCAACTTCAAGTGACTACTGGAATGAATGCAACTTCAAATGACTACTAGGATGAATGCAACTTCAAATGAACACACACCGTGCATCAGTGTCAACATCACCATGTACAGGCAGGCAAACTCAAGTGATCAAGTCTGTCAACATGATGCTGCAACAATACAAATAAGGATGAACTCAAATGCAGACTCAAGTTTATATGAAGTAAATTGGATACAGCCATCAACACGAACAAAAGATCATCACAATGCAAACTCAAGCGTGAAGACAACAGAAGTGATGTCAGAAGTCATAAAGTTCAGACTACACAAATATCACAAGTTCAAGTTCAACATGATCAAGTTCATCAATGCAGTTTAACAGAGAAGATGACTCAAGTACAACTCAAGAAATAAACAGTGAAGTGCAACAGAGAAGAGACCAGAGAAATACAGGAATATGCCAAGCAACCAGACCAGCAACAAAATGACCAAACTTTGCATTTAAATTCAAGAATATATACATACACACATCATATGTATATATGCACATATATAGTCTTGAATAAACAGGTCACAATGAATACAAACTTCAAGTGACAGTGGTAACTATACAAGTGAAAGCAAACAGTGAAGAACACTATCAAGTCGAATGCAACAGAGAAACAAAGGCACCAGTAAACAAAATGTCAAGGCAGTAGACAAAGTAAAAAGATCAAGTTAAAATTGTGAAGGAACAGGAAGGCAGAAGACCAGATAAAATCACAAAGTCAAGCCATATATTTTAGTTAAGGAAATCAAATCGAACCCAAAGACCACGAAAACAAACAAGCAAACGAATTCGAATAGATGTGAGAATTTACTCACCTTTTGATGAAGCGGTCGCAGATTGAAGGAGCCGAAGTCCTCTTGAGCTCGACCAAATAGAAGCGGCGGCAGCAATTAAAAAGCAAGGCAATCGACTTTGATTTTGAAAAGCCCTAATCTCGAAAGCCAAAGCAAACAGTCGAGATCGCAAGCCAATAAGCAGCAGCGAAACCGAAGCCAGAGTCACCACAAAGGAGCTACAAAGATCGACAAGGCCGTAGCTTCAATTCCAAACTAAACGAAGACGTCAAGCCAGAGCTACAACAATCGACGAAGGCGAAGTCCAAATCACAGAGGAACGGGCTAACTGGAAGCAACCGCAAGTAACAATCAAAGAACGACCAGCAATCGATCGAAGAACCAAAGCCCTAATTTTTAGATCGAAGGAACGAGCAAAGAAGCGGCCGCCATTGTTTTCTTTTCTTTCGTCTAGGGTTTTTGAAATGGAAGAATGAAAGAGAGGGGATCGGGTTTGCCCCTGATATCATCTCGGCAAAGCCAAGAAACATGGGCCAAGATTCAAATTGTAAAGCCCGGTCAACATTTTTATAAAAGAATTTCAAATTGATTTTAAATTTCAATAGCAATAACAATCGTTTGATGACGATAATCAATTGATGCAAAATACTGGGTTGTTACAAAATGAGTCTTTAATTCAAAGACCGGACGAGTTAATCCAACTTGAAATGGAATTGCTTTTGAAAGACTATGAATGAATCTTTGGAAACGAGTTTTGAAAGCTATAAGTTAAATCTTAATTTAAAGATTTAACGAGTAAACCTATTCAAAAAAAATGGAAATTGTTTTGAAATCCATGAATGGATCTTTGTGAATGGGGTGAACTTTTTGAATGAATCTTTTTATTTAAAAGATTGGAAATGGTAATTTGTTTTAACCATTCGAATGAAAGGTTTTGGGCTTTAAGCTATGATTTAACTGAGACCCCAGTATCCATATGATTTTTAATTGCGCTCGTTATTCGGTTTAACCGGGAGAGGACCTTTGAGTCATATAACACATTCCGAATATTGATACAAAGTAAATGGATAGCATTTGAAGACCAGTGGTGAAGATAGGTTATTTTCGAAAATGAAAGGACAACTCGTCGAATGTCTCCGCATCGACTGGCCCCGATATAGAGATTTTAGCACCCTTTGTGCTGGGAAGTCCAGACGTGATTAGAAATTATCCGGATTTGCAAGGGCTTCTTTGGAAGTGCCTTCGGTTCCGTTCGATCCCGGAACGGACTTGTATGGATATGTGTCTGACGTTACACTTTGAGATGTAAAGCTGGTTTCTATCAAATACATTTCTGTTGGTGGCGGAGAATTTATTCTCTTAGCTTAACACCCTTCTCTAAGACGTACGAGCTCAGAGGTTATGTAGTTGATGGTTACTAGTGATACATTCCCAATTTGGTAATGTGGCATACGAAGTGTTGTTGATCATTTGTTGGTCAAAGCGTGGCTTTGTGAAAAAGCGTGGCTTTGTGAAAAAGCATGGCTTTGTGAAAAAGTATGGCTTTGTGAAAAAGTGTAGCTTTGTGGACGAGACTTCGTCGAGCCTCACAACCCGGTAATGGTCGAAACAGGAATGTTGCGGCAAAGGTTTGTAGGGGTAGCGCCCCTAGGGTATGTCATTTCCTTCTGGATAAAAGGTGATATCATGGTATGGAGCCCAGATATTTTACCTATGTTGATGCTGCAAATTTATTATACTTTGTGGTTGTTGCTTTGTGATCGAGGTACCTCGGATAAAGGTCGGTAACGATCGGGGGATGGCATAGCTCGTGTGTTAGTTACCTAGTTACAGCTTGGTTAAATCGTGAGGTAACGTCGGCCTTATGTTTGCAGAGATCCGGTTAGGTTCTCGGGGCGTCTTTCCAGAGGCGTTTCCATTTCGGTAACGAAGTTCCTTTGCCTGACCATTTGTTGGAAATCCAAAGAAATAATACGAACCCTGTACGGTTTTAGTTGTAGAACCTGCCATTTACTTATGGTGGTCACCACTGTTTAGATGGTAGCTATAGTAGGCATACAATAATGGTTGTATGTTGGCTAAGATTAATATTATATTTTCGAAATGTTTTACACTATGCACTAGTAATAATATCAAAAGAGTTTTCTTTTGCGTAGTAAGCATGTTTGACTATCATAAGAATAAATCTCCTCTAATTCTGCATTTGCATTATGTGTGTGGTGGGAGGTCTTATGGTAGTTTCATTTTCCAAAAACATTGCGGATTTCAATGTGTGAAATACTTTGTTGTTGTTTTAAAGATAAACTGTTTTTGTTGCTCACACCAGTCCCATGACTGATCCGGAGTTTATTGTTCCCTTCCTAAACTCTGGTGCCCACAATTTTCCACACGGGCAGTCTAGAGTTGGGTTTCTCAGATATTCAGGTTTGGTAGATTATCTGGAGCTAGTTCAGTGTTCGGAGTTCATGAATGACCGACGTTGCTTATCTTTGTGGTTCGAGCATGATATTGGAGTCGAGAGATTCATTCTCTTTTGAAGATGATTTGGAGTTATCACTTATGTTATTTCTGCTGTATCATTATTTATCTCTGATATTGTTGTATCATATTGATATCATTGTTGTATATCATACTGGATATTGTATTCATTGGAGTTGTATATGATATCATTGTTTTCTTTCTTCCGCTGTGTTGTTATACTTACTGTGTTATAAGTTCCGGTGACCCAGATTCGGCGTTTGAATCTGCGGCATTTTGAGTACAAGTGAAGTATGGATGCCAATTTTCGAAGGCCGATTTCAGGATCATTACATGGCGGCTTCGAAATGAATAAGGAAGAGGAAGGTAACGTTACCTACCACTTTAGCATCTAATTATTGTATATGAAATTAAATTTGATATCACTAAATCACTATAACTTCTACATACGAACTCTGATTCACATGCAGTTTCTTTTGTTAGACTCGTGGAGAAATTCCGAATGATATGACACTAGGTTTGGTGAGTTTGGAAAGCTGCTGGAAAAAGCATGTTGATATGAATTATTTAATTTAATTAATTGAAATTTAAATTATAAAATCCATAATTATTGATGAAAATCATATTCATTGATGTATGTTATGTTCTGTGGATGACTATTTAATTATTACAATGGTTTGAATGTATCGTGCCTTAGTTGGGTAACGATCGTTGATTGTAGTATTTTTAGGTGTTTAGTTATAATTAATTATTGGTTTAAATTGGAAAGTAATTAATTGAAATGAAATGAATAATAATGAAAAAATTAAATAATTAAATGATAGATAATGTTATTTATAGATTTTAGATGGTTTCTATAAATAATGATGATTTAGCAAATTTTACTAAAACAAACTATGGAATTAAATAAGGTTATTATCTATAAATTTCTAAGGAAATTCATAAATAATAGCATAAATTATATTTAACTGGTATTTGGAAATTTCACTATTTAAAATGAGGATTTAAATAATAATATAGTTTTAAAAAGTGATTTGGTTTGATTTAAAATATGATGTTTTGGGGTATTTGAAAAATGGAGAATAATAAAGGAAAAAATAGAATATTATCGTTTTTTAAAGAGTATTATTGTTTTGAGATGTAATAAATAAATGAAACCCTTGTAATAAATAATAATGCAATGATTTTATGCTTAAAGGGATAATGGATACAGATATATTATTTGAATGGTCGTTGAATGTGCGATTGATTTTCTGTTATTAATTTGCACAAATACTTGATTGTTTGATGACGGTGTCGCATTAGGACATGCATGCGATATCTTACCATTATTGCTACTAGATTATAGGTAGTTAATTATGGTTATTGATGATTGATGTTGTGTCGCTAATGTTGATTGGATTAGTACACATTTAGTGGATTATATTTACATTGACGATGATGTATGTAAGTATATTTGTGTGTTATGATTTTCTTATTTGATGGATTAGGGTTGTCATTGGACATTGTTGGTGTTTGATGACAATGCGTTATTATTTTGGTGGCTCCACACGATGATTTATTGAGATGGATGTTGTGTAGTTAAATCCCCGCTAAAGCCTCACAAAATCCTAGCCATAGCATATAACACTCTTCGACCGCTATGTTATTTCAATTTAGCGTTATTAAGCAGTAGATCCGCTTTAAGCCTTGCTATTTCCACTACACCCGCTAAATCAAAGATTTTTAGCATCCGCTATAGCAACATTAATGTACAAAGGCTGGTTTGATCGGTTCTCTTTTAAAACAAATCAACAAAGTTAGTGTAAAGACCAAATTTTAGGGCATAAGTGTTTAATATAAAGTAGATATTTATTATAGTTAATATATCTAATCTACATAAATCATGATATACTTTGGTTTTCTTATATAAGATTAAACAATATTCTTACTCCAACGCAAATGATGTGAGAATGAGAATAAACTAACTTTAAATATCTGGTTTTATATCTAATGAAGCTTTTTGCACCATCGTTATTTTTCGTTATATCCTCGCTTTATCCCCACTATATCTTTTTGAACCTCCACCGCTGTTGAACCGCTAAGCGCTTTAACTGCACAGGATGGATGAGTAGCAATACTATTTTTTGCTTCTAATATTTGCATTAATTGTCATGGTTGCGATAGTTAGCATCGATTGCATTAGTTATGATGGTTGCAATAGTTGCATGGATATTATCATTGCAATGTACTAACAAGTACTTGGATGTAGGAGAAGGGCAGAAAATAGAACTACATGGGCTTGATCCCTCAAAAAGGGAATACGTAGGCAATCTTTTCCTTTGCAATAGCTATCGAGCCTATGGTGGTAGTGTATAGGGTTTGGCATAGTTCAAACATAGTTGAAACCTTTTACCCTTATTATTATATCTATATTGTACAGGTGTGAAGTTTCAGGTAGGAGCAAAAGAGGGAATGGAAAGGTAGATGAAGGCCATATCGCGGATAGCTGATTTGGTATATTATTTTATACCATGGTTATATTATTTATGAATTAATAATAATTAATGTATTGAAGTATAAATCAATGCGATAATGTTGTAAAATAATTGTATTATTGAGATAATGAGCACTTCTGTTGGTTTTTTATTCCTCTGTGAGGATTTTTCCTTTTTACTTCTGGCTTCAGAATTTTTAATTTTTATCTACCCATGACCATTACTTTTAATATCTAAAATTAGTTGTAAGCATATTTTGACGTCGTCTATAATTGATTTTTTAGATTTTAAAAATGATCGGTTGTCACACTTAGTACTGGGGCTTAGGTTTAGCAATTCCTCGAGCCTTAGGTGAGTTGAAACCAATTATGGCAGTGTATTTCATACCTTAGATTGGGTTAAAATATAAATGCGAAAGTGATTGATTAAAAATTGCATACTTTGTGTGTAGGGGTTTGTTTGTTTAACCACTATTACCTCACCCTTAAAAGATGTTTATTTGTGATGATCATTGTATGGAAAATAAATAAAGTAGTATGGTATGATGTACACTTATAACAGGATTAAAGTGTTGGTTATAGCCCGAGTGTCACACATCCGACATATTGTTAATTAAACCTGACCTTAATAAGATGGAACCACTTTATTTTTAAGTGACTAATATTCTACTTTGAAAATTTGTGAAGTATTGGTTACTAATTTTTACACATATTTTATTTAAAGGGTATAAATTGAAAAATATTTTGTATTCTCCTTATAATTTGGAATAGTACATAAAAATTATTTGTTAAGGTACATTTTTGAAAAAAAATTCATTAACGGATATTTTAAAATATATACTGCAAAGTTGGAAGAGATTTGTTTAAAAAGATGTTTTGAGGAAGAAACCTATTTTAACGATAACAAAGGATTTAAAAATGATTTTTTGAAAGTACCTTATAAGGGAATATTTAGTAAGAACCCTTATTTCAAAGAAAAGTATATTTTGTTGAAACATTCTTTACAACGAATACTATATGATTTGAAGGAGATTTATTTCAAAGATACTTTACAGAAAAGTTATTCCCATAGTAAGATATATTAGTTTAAAAGAATTATTTAATAGTGTAAATATTTAAATATTTTTATTTGAGAAATTATTTTATTGGTGGGAATATTTGAAAATAGTTTGATGGAAGTATCTTTATTTGAGAAGTATCTTTTTGGTAGAGAATGTAAAATAGTATTTATTTAAGAAAAGAAGTTTTACCAAAGGAGTGCATTTGATTTCAAAAAAAAAATTGTTTCAAAATTGATTTTTGTTTAAAAGATTTTCACCTAAAAGGGGTACTCTTTGATGGATGATGCCTTAAAAAGAAAATTATTTTTGAGTAAAGAGTTTTGGTTGAGAGATACCCAATTTAAAAATTGTTTATTTCAGAATATATTTAGGGATATACTATAAGGAAATGATGTATTATCAAGTTTTGTAATACATTGAGAAAATATTTTAATAAGATAAGAATAACCTGATTTGAAAAGTAAATGCTTGAAAAAGTAAAATATTTAATTGAATAACAAACTTTAGAGGTGTTAATTAAATATAATTTTATTAAGAAGATGGCTTATTTGGGAACTTTAAATGAGAACTACAGAACTAGACTTGTAACATGAGATGTGTGACGATGAGGTAAGAGGAGTTTTGAGTTTTCCCGGCACCTACTATGACAATGTTACCTTTTTGACTATTGTATGCAATTTTCCCTAATGAGCTATAGGGATGTTTAATTATTACCTTCCATGGAGATAGTTGGTATATGAAGAAAGGTGTAATAGCCCCACTGTTATTCCCATGTTATTAAAGAAGATTATAAATAATGTTGTCTAATGATACGGAGAATACAGCTTGTTAAGGGCGACCAAATATAAATATCACTTTAAACTAACACTGACATGTCATACTTACCACTTTACTAAATCTCTGAAATAAAATTTGACATGTTCAGTCTCAGTTCAAAATAATAAACACATCGGTTTCTCATAATTAGAACTGTATATCATATAAACAATAGTCATAGATCATAGTAGAATAACAAACATCATATACATATACAAAACCGAGAGTCTATCAAATATAACACTAGACTCACATAATATACATTCGGTACAAATCTCTAACTCAAATATACATCTCATATATAGACACAAAATCCTACATGAAAAAAAAAATGGTCCAAACAGTTTATCTCTCTGCTAGCCCAACCATCCAAAGGTCTACCTGTCCTGTAACCTGAAAAGTCTCGGCCTGACCAGAGTAATATAAAATAAACAGGACAGGCTGTCTCTAATTATCCAAAAGGGTGAGAACAAGATATAACCCAAGAATATATGGTATAAGTAAATCTAGAAGTCCAAGATATAACAGGTCATTGAATTAATTTAACTCGGAATCCTTCACAATACACAAGAATATATATTTATTTCATGAACACAGAATAGTCACAGAATCCAAATTTCGAGAATCCAAGAGATCTTAATCTGTGTCGATCATAATGATTATCACCAATCCAAATGATTGTGCTCACATCATGGCAAACAAACAAACAAAGGTATCACTCATACCGATCCGATATCAAAGATCAAACTCATACCGGGAATGCAGAATCACAACCGATCTCAAGGATAGTCCATACCGATCAAGACAATCGTAGCAACCATGACTCGAAGACTCTAAATTATTCATCTTTCTAAATTTATAATCGTAAAGTAATCCATGAGTATATCTCTTAAGGATCTATCGGTCCCACCGGACACCAAAACGAAATATACCTAAAGTGCTAAATACTATCACTTTCAATAATCACTAGAACTTAACCAAACAGCCCATACCGCCTGGTGAAATTCAAGTTTTTATTAGAAGCTAGTAAATCTCTCTCGTTATGGATACCACCGGAAAACATGAACTATATTCTCTTAAGGATCTTGTGACGCCCCACTCCGAGAGCCTCATTAACAAAGAGTATTATATGGATAATACCGTCTGCTAATGCGGACAATAGAGTATAATGGAAGCGACCATGTGTAGTCTTACTTTGACTATCTACTGAACACGCCGAAAAGTGGTTTTTATCATCTCATGTGGTTCGACAAGTTCAATAAATACTTAAAGCAAAACTACAATGGCTATAGGATCTATCAGAACAAAATGTAACAACTCAATGTAATATACATCACAGAACAGCGGATCATCATAAACACATTTACTAATACAAAGCAGAGTATACAAAATGATACATGTCTAGTGGTATAACAAACCACAATATACAGACAGGACGAACGAATATAAATATCAGAGTTACAATAGATAAGGACTACACAAAAAGCTAAGACAAAAAGGAGCTAGCGGAATAGTCCATGCGGAAGCAAAAGAGGCTAAGTCCAAAAGCACCTAACCTGAAACAACTCGGTCTGACCCGAGTATAAAATACACGGGTCAGTCTAGCTAAACAAATCAGTTAGATAAACTGAACGATAATGAACCTGCAAGATCATATAATATAACAAATATCTCCAAAGGAGATAACTCAATCATCTAACATAAGATGAATCATAACAAAACAAGCCTCATATCATCGGCATCTCAACAAGCAAAGGATATCATATCCCAAATCAAGCCAAAAGGCAAATAACAAATACCAATGAAGGTACAAAAGTTCCACTAGATGATCGCTACATATCATGCGGCTCAAAAAGACCAACACCGAAAGGTGATGCACTAGGGAATATACATATCAATCAAAACAACAAAAGATGCTCGAGCTCAGTACTGTATAAACAAGGATCCATAAGCCCGAAGGCTCCAAACCCAATATCACCCATGCGGCTCAAAAAGACCAACATCGGAAGCGATACTATAGGGCAACAACAATCCCAAATATCTCTTGAGCCGGGGAAAAGGACCAACTCCAAAGCGATATTAAAGGCAACAAGCCAGAAGGAGACAGTCCGAAGACACTATCCCAAAGGCAACAAACCATAGTGGTGAAGGTCCGGAGGCCCAGTACTGGACACCACTAACTGGCGGAATGTGTCACAACTCTTGAAAAGGAACTCGAAAAGTGTTAATGCGAGTCCCATAACCACTCGTTCGCACTAAACGGTTTACTATCCATTAGCCAATTTCACACTCAAAGCATTACAATGTTTACCTCATCTCATCGATAAACTAGACACAAAGGTCAAAACGATCAATCGAATAGGTTAGGGATTAATCGAAAAGGTGAACGCGTGAATTCATGGTCCGTGTTTTACCTAACCATTTAATCTCCTTTCCACTTCGTTCGAAGTGCAAAATTGTGTGTGTGTTTAAATAGAAATTTATAAAGCGGAGAAGGGAGCTTTTAATATGATTTAGAGGGATTATTTATAAAAACCATGAATGAAGTCAAAGGTAAGTTATCAAAGCCAAAGATGCAATATCAAACACTAAGAACCAACTTGAATCGATAAAATTTGGAAAACCAATCAAAACGAGCAAAAATAGGCAAAACAGGGAAAACAGGAGCAGGTCGGTCGGCCGGCTACAGGGCTCGGTCGACCGGACACTGTTCTGGAAAAATTCTCGGGAAGCAGGTCGGTCGACCGGACTTCCTGGGTCGGTCAGCCGGAGCCTGAATTCCTGCACTTCCAAAACAGAGGCAGGGAATAGCTCAGGTAGCAGGTCGGTCGACCGAACCCTGAGTTCGGTCGGCCGGACCTGAACCTGGGCTGTTTCCAGCCTATTCAAATAATGATCAAACTCTCCCAACTTTCAATCGGTCGAGCACGGACGCTAGGGGTTCACGCCTAACGGCTGCCCTGTCCTATAAGCACATCGATTCATTACCAAAACAAGATCAAAACATCCATAAAGGAATGTTCATAAAAATTAGACTTTGAAACCCAAGAATTGGAATGTACATAAAACCGATCCAAACAAAGATCAAATGCATATGAACAAGTAATAGGAATCCATACCTATCACTCAAAGATGATTATAGTCATAGATGTGAGATAAAATCTCACCTTTTTACACAAAACTAAGAAGAAGAAGGAGCTCAAATGCAAAGAAACAACCAACCACACTCCACTTCAACTCTACAACCTTCAATCTAAGAATAAACACATATTTCCCAAATTAGGGTTAGGAAATTTCTGAAATTGAAGAGGAGAAGAGTTGGAGAAGATGAAGAGGAGGCTTACCTATCCTTCTCTTTGATTTTTGGAGCAAGAATTCGAGTTGCAAGAAGAAACTAGGGTTTTGTAATTTCTAATTCCTCTTCCTCTCCGCCATTTTCAGTTTGCTTGAGGAAATGAAATGAAATGGGAGTGAATGGATGAAGAGTTAGAGAGCTAGGGGGTTAAGTGGGGTTAAGGGCTGAACCCAAACCCAAACCCAAATAGAAAAAAGTGGCAAAAGTCATCTTACTCCAAACATATCAAAGATTATACTCAAAAAGATCGCAAACGACATTTTGAACTCAATGGAAGTGGTTTCGAGTCTCAATTCGACCGTTTGCAAAAAGTAGCTTTTCGGACTATAATCCGACAAACGACATTATATTTAAATAAAATATTTAAATATACAACCGATAAATATGCGGGTTGTTACAGACTCCCCTCCTTAAGAAATTGCGTCCTCGCAATTCTTAAGAAGAAAATAAAGAGTAACAACCAAAAACACATCAACACATAAGAAGAACATAATAAGAAGTTCACCATAAAGTGCACGAAAGGATAAGCCCGAACTTGCTTGCTCAGAGAATTCTATTGATTCCTAAGCTCAAAATAATTCGGAACACCGACGTGGTATAAACAATACGTCAAATGAACCGAAGCTCACAAATGAAGTGCAACAAAACGTCCGATGAACTTGGTAAAAAGATCATTCCATTCGGACATCAACAGAGAAACAATATATTTTAAAATCTTAAGTACTCTTATTCCAAACTCAAAATAGTATTCATACATTTGTTTAAAACAATTTAAATTTATATTTCCAAAACCATATTTGACGGTCTATATCCATTTATACTAATAATACCTAATATAAAATAACTACTTATTGAAATCATTTATAAAAGGAATTAAATTAACTTAGAAACAAATTTGAGATTTGTAAACCTAAATAAACTCTCTTTTGTAAAATTACTTAAATAAAAAATATATACATTTTAATATTTATAAAATAGATAGATGTAATTTTATAAGTTTATAGTTTCCAAACTTTTGAATCAAATAAGCACAAGAGTATACACTACTACACCTCACAAGATAAATGCAAATAATTGGTCCATATATACATTATATTTCATGATTAATTATCTCAGAACACACTTGATAGTAGTGTACAATGTCACTAGAAATTATCAACAACGATTAAGGAGAAGAAAAACTTACAAGATGGAAGCAAATGGCAAAGCAAAGGACTGCCTGGAGCTGAGTTTACTCCAGGCAGACACCTCACCGATGCACCGGTGGCGTAACTTCCTGGAGCATTCTCAGCCCTAGGAATCCCCATGCTCAAGTTCGTTAAGCTCCAGTGAATGTACTACACTCAGGTTACTAGGTTGGTCGTTTAAACAAACATGCAAGCATGTATTATCACACAATAATGTCTCAAATCTTTGATTCTCTAAACTATATAATATACACATTAATAAACCGATTCCAGGATTTCTAATAGGCAAGCATAATTAACAACAACTCATTTATCCAATAGAACATTGATTGAATCCAAAACTGAAACACCCAAGTTGATATATAGAGAGAGTGATGAGATAAACTCACCTTTATTCCTCAATTCAATAGCCATGATAATAGTAGCAGCCCTAATTCTTCAAATAGCAAAACCTAGCAATAACTAGAAATCAACTACTGTAAAACTAGAATTGAATTTCCAAAAAGCTAGAATTGGGCTAGAAACATTACATTGATTCTCTAAATAGACTAGCAATTGATTCCCATATTTGATTTGCTAATTAGCTTCAAGGTTTTAAAAGAGGAACTAGGGTTTTCTTTCTTATTTTTTTCTGTCAGATGATAGAAAGGAGAAGTAGTACTCCTCTTTAATGAGCTAAACTTTATAATAAACCAATTTAGAAACTAGTAGTATTTTATTTTCTAAATAACAACCAAATTTCTTTTGTTTTATTTACTTTGAAACACTATTTTACCCTAAACAATGTTCTATAAAAATATGAATTGATCTCTCAGTTTTACCAAAACCAATCACAAGTTAAAAATTCTTATTTTTATAAAGATTGAGATAATTTTATAAAATTAAATATAACCATTGCAAATAAAAGTAATTCTCATTATTTTTAATAAAAAATAAACTATAAATAGTAAATTCTTATTTTAAATAATAAATCACAATATTAACACTTATCCTAAATGCCAAATTTAAATAATTGATTTAATAACATTTCAAAATTGAAATTGAAATTCTATTTAAGAATTGATACTCATTTCATAGATAAATTAAATCAACTATCCTCAAATACTAGACTTAATTTCACAATTAAATTTCACAACTTTCTAATAAAATTAATTAACCATAATTAAACTTAATTAATTAGGTAATAACAATAGGATTGTTACAGACTCTCCCGCTTAAGAAAATTACGTCCTCGCAATTTCCTCAACAAAACAAATCTATAAATTAATTTAAACCAAACTAAGTTTAACTTAAAATCTCAAAATTTTAATTATTACTACAACTTACTCTTTCCAAAAATTTATTTCTTTCAAATGAAATATTAATTAAATCATCAAATTATAAGATTCCAATTCCTTTTCAATTAATTCCTTATTTTGAAATTTCCAAAATTTTATCATCCATCTAAATCATAAATGATATACACAATATATCAAAAATTATCACATACTATTCTTTTTAGCGTATATCTTAAAATAAACATTCATTGTTTACAAATATCAGATAATTTAATAGCGTTGCCTTGTTATCTATTTATAGCGAATCTCTATGTCAATTGGCTACGATGTTAACCATGAAGTCAACATGGTCTCGCCACTGATCTCTGTCCTTGCTATTGTTCGGTTGCTGCACACGTCATCCAAAATAATACATATATAATGCACTTTTATAATTTCCGTTATCATTTTCTAAATCACTAAACTTTTAAACACACATATATACTAGTAGATAGATTTCCCTTTAAATTTATTTCCCAAAATTTACAGCTTTCACAAATAATAATATCAATTTTCAAATTATTTGCTTAATACTATTATCAAAATTTCAATTAATATTTACTTTTAGACTTATCGCAATTGTATATAATTTTCTACAAAATATCTTTTTACTTCTAAATTTATTTTCACAATTTCTTAATTTTTAACATTTTATTACATAAGATTCATATATAACAATTTACTTTCATTCAAACCAAAGAACTTGAAATTTAAATTCACAAATTGAAGTAGATTTTCAATTATTCTCTTTTCAAAAAAATTCCAATTAAGTTCCATTTAACTTTAATATATACCAATTCCAAAATTTAAAATATTTTCCTTATTCTTATCTCATTATATAAACTAAATTAAGCCATGAAACTTTAGTGATTCATTTCATCACTTGGCTGCAAAGTTGATTACCTGGAATATCAATGTTGCCTCACCATGCTCCTCCACTTCTCACAATTTATTCGACAGCTAAAATATTATTTTAAATTATTTTAACTTAAATAGTTTTCAAATTTTCAAATTAATTATTTCACATGTCAAAATGTCTCGTTCGATGTTTAGGAAATCTAATCGATAACATGGTGTCCCACATATCAATCAGAATCCTTAAATCTATTTTGGACAAGTCAACACAATAAATAATCACAAGTTTCCTTAGCTATATTTATTTTATTGTCACTAGCATCCATGCATCCAATCTAAATAAATACAATCAAGAAATCAATTTCTAACAACCAATTAACCAAAACTAAATAGCCGCTTTTAGTGGAATAATTATATTTCTAAATTCCGCTGTGCAACTTTGATTACTCCTATATCATTTAAAATTTTAAACCCACTTACTCAAATTTTCAAAATTAGTTCACTCTAACTTATCTCTTTTAAAGTTAACTTCTCAATAATCCAAAAGTAAATTTCCAAACTCTAAAGAATTTTAACATATTACTTTTCAAAAGTTTAATATCACAAATTTTAACTTAACTAATTAAAATTTTAAATCAAAATACGTCCTAATTAATTATCCCGATAATCAATTTACGTTCTTATCCCTAACTAGATAATTAATATAACTATCTACCACACACCTTAGGTGACAGGACTCTAAGTCTCACTAGGTTCAGATCTATGATATTATAATCTATAATGTTCTTACTCAACTCTTATACCAACTGTAACGACCCCCACCATTTTACCCATATTATTAAAGAACATTATAAATAATGTCATCTAATAATACGAAGAATACGGCTTGTTAAGGATGACCAAATGTGAATATCACTTTAAACTAACAGTGACATGTCATACTTACCATTTTACTAAATCTCTAAAATAAAATTTGACGTGTTTAGTCTCAGTTCAAAATAATAAACACATCGTTTTCTCATAGTCATAATAGTATATCATATAAACAATAATCACATATCACATTAGAATAATAAACGCCATATATATATACAAAACAGAGAGTCTATCAAATATAACACTAGATTCACAAAATATACATCCAGTACAAATCTCTAACTCAAATATACATCTCATATATGTTGGAACTGGACTAGCCTGTAGCGGAAGTTATGGGTGAATTTCAAAAATTTTACCCTATTGGATCTTTTATTGGGCCTATGAAGTCTAACTGAATTAGAACATTTCTAAATTTCATTTAAATAAATCATTTATTTTATTTAAATTCAAATATATTAAGATATGAAATTAATTTTATTTGATTTAGTTTATACATAAATGTAACATATATATATATATATATATATATATATATATATATGTATGTATGTATATGCGAGTGCATGTGTAACATAATAATCCGTGAAAGGTACTATATGTCCATATGTAGATGTTAGGATTTACATCGTAACAGACATATTAGCTCTTTTTTTATGTCATGTATGTTATCCAAATATATCTGTGTATATGTGTTACAATACACACACACATGTATGTATAAATATATTATATATAATATATGAACATAAAACATTTATATATAGATAAATATATATATAGAAAGAGAGTGAAGAATTATTAAAAATTATATATAATATAAAATTAACTTAGTTTTGCAAACACAATAATTTTGTATTTTAATCTGTATATATTACGAATAAAATAATGTTTTCATCTATAAATAATCAACATAAAATAATCTATCGGTGAAAATTCAAATTTTACAGTTTATGAAAATCTAGGATCATAAAATAGAGCTTACGAAAAATCTAGAGATTTTTCAAAGTTGAATTATTATTTTTTAAAACAAATACATTGATTTCGGCAATAATTATTCAATATAAAATAATATATTATTAAAAATTCAAAATTTAAAATTTCATAAATTCTAGGATCATGAATGAAAGCTTACAAAAAACTTTGAAGAATTTTTCAATTAAATTATTATTTTTAATAAATCATAAACAGTTTTTCTGAAATAATATTAGTTATTAAAAATAATAAAATTTACTGAAAAATTCCTAAATTTTTTCTATATCTTTCTGAAATGATATAATATATTTTTTAAATATAAAGTTGAGTTTTTAATTTAATAATTATTTTATATATAATAAACAATTCAATAAATGTTAATTTAAAAATATGAATATATGTATGATGATTAATTTTCGAATTTTTAAATTCATATTATATATAAATAAGTGTACTAAATTTTTAAAATCATATATATATCTTATATATGCATATATGTTATTATGAGAGAGAAATATACACTAATATATATATATATATTTGAATTTATTAATAAATATATATATATAACAATTATTAATGACAAAAATTGATTTTTTACAGCAAAACAACATTTGTCTATACATAAATCAAATAGTATAACAAACAAATTATGCACATAACAAAACTGATTTGTCATCTACTAACAAAATCTCGGCCAACTAAACATATAGTAGCAATATATTTAAACAGATATGAAATTGCTCATTATAGGATCATAGAATATAATTTAATTACTGTAATATGAATTACAATTACCAATTTAATGATGCCTTTGAATCCACGTTGAAGCAATGACTTTCCTTCCCTTTAATGTTCTTGATTCGTTAGATTGCAAGTCCGGAATCACCGACCTCTAACTATCGAATAGTATTATTTTAATTTGAAATATATTTGATAATTTTGGAGTGGATTGAGAGCTATGTTTTAACCCACAATGTAGAAGGTAATGGCGGCCAAAAAGGTTAGTAATTGTTTTTTTAGAGATACATATATAAATATAGGGTTGTATTAGAGAGAAACGAGGAAAACCTTTTTACCTACTCTCAATTTATCTCAACCCATTATCTCCAAGCCAATTTCCTATATTTTAGCCACCCCTAAACCTTCCCAAAACCGAAAATTTTCAGCCCTAATAATGGGCCTTAAACCCATCTAAGCCCAAGCCAAAATACTATGCAATTAAATCTAATTTAATCGCTTGTCGATATTGTATATCGATCGATAAATTTATAACTATTATAAATATATATAACATTATTTATTTCTCAAATCATATTCAAATTTTATAATTAATACTTCATAAATATTAATTGATTTAATTAATTTATAACAACTATAAACTAATTAAATCGTTTAGTCTTAAGGGAATTCATCATTTGGGTTGTGTAACTCTTGGGTGTAAATTTGGTCATCGATTAACACCGAACTATTCTAATGTTAACGTTCACACGTCACTTAGCAGGTGGTGTGACATTATGGCCAAATTTATCGCTTACTCATTTTCCGTAAAATTCAACTTTAGTTTAATAAGCATTACCCGGTTGTGTTTTGTTTACACCAATTCTCTTCGTCAAAACTATACCACTTTGGACTTATGGAATTTGGTAATGGTTAAAATTCCAACCTCATCCACGTTCAACTTTATAGTCTAAATACAAAGTCCTTGGTTCAATAATAATAATTTTTATTAACCAAAATGCTCCGGCCGGAGACTTTGAGTTGACTGTGATACTAACCGCATATAACCGAGGAGACGAATCCTCTCTTGAATAGTGCTTCACTTCCAATACTTCCACTCGACCCAACTATAGTCACTCGATGGACGCCATGTCATGATTTGGCTATAATCAAAGCGAAGCTTTCATATTGAAGATCCACAGTATTCTCAAGTCGAGATAACTGTGTAAATCAGTCACATCGATATTTTCTGTTTGACAAAGTTATATTAACTAACGGAAAACTATCGAGTGAGTCGTTCCATAGTTATCGATATTTGGAGAGCGTTACGTACTCCAGTCTCAATGGATACATCGATATCCAGTCTCGATACATCTTGACTAGGAACATTTAAAATGGTATATTTGTTTCGTTGTGATAAATTACGCATGGTTACAACACTTTGTAACTACTATCACAAAATATACCATTTATGGATTTTTCTATTAAATATAATTTTAATTAAGTTAATTAATTAATATAATCACATTATATCAAGTATATAATAGGAAGAAAATAACTTTTATTTCAGACAAGACTGGTCAACGAGTTAGATATATGTAACAAATTACATAATTGCCCCTAGGGCATACCCCTAACTCTATCAATCTCCCACTTGCACTTGGGGTCAATTATGGAATCTAATTCCAACTTCTCTAATCAGTTTTCTCAAAACCAATTAGGTCAGTACTTTAGTGAATGGGTATGCTATTATTTTTTAATTATCTACTTTGTCGATTAACTCTCTCTAACACTGATAAACTGCCTTTATCATGTGGAACGATTCGAAGTATGTCTTTCGAATTCTAGTGAGCTTTAAGTTCTATCATGACCAATTTCATGGCATTGTTATCTTCTAACAATATTATGGGATTGTCAACATTTGAAATCACCTTTAGCCCAATAATAAATTTGTGTATTTATATCTATATACATTGGTTTATTGTAGCGCTATTCAAGTTAATGTTCTCAACATTTCGTTGAATCGACCACAATCGCTTTTATTTTGAAATATTTTAAAATTAAATATTTTAACTTGAATTTTATCATTGACATGTTATACTCAATATCACTTATAAAAGTTTGTGTCCAAACATTCCATCATAACGAGTTTGTTGTTTCTATAAACAATTCTCTAGTATTTCATAAATACACGAGAACACCTCAAACAACCATTTAGTGATATCAATTTGGATTTTATATTTGCTCCATGTATCATATACATAAACAAAACATAATATCATACACAATATAACCTGTATGATAATTCCTATTGCTAATGCATAAGGAATCCAACTTACATGTTCTTCTTTTAATAGGGTGCTCTTGTATATCATTTTGGGACAATCCCTATGTCTTTTATACTCACCATAAAAGACATCATTTACCATCCAAAATTGAGTATTAAAACAACTAAAGTTGATTTTAATACAAGCATATTGTTAATATCAACAATGTGTAGTTTACTTATAGTTTAGAAATATCAATGTACCTTTTAACGTTCTTTCTTATGTACACACGCTTCCTCTGCACTTTGATTGCAAATCAAACTATTTGATATTTCTATCAAAATACTTATTCAATCTTGATGATTATAAAATGATAAATTCATATCATTTCTTAGATCATATCTAAAGACTCACAAACCCAATATCGCTCCCACTGACTTTGAGGCATTTTTGGTTAATGTGTAAACGGCTTACTCTAGATCATTACTTAGAATTTTCTATTTCAATACATAAGTACCAAACACTAAGTCTTATCAAGCGATAATTTTGTGAGTAAATCTGAATTAACTTGAGCATGTTGAATACTGAATCTGTTATGCTAATTTCAAAAATTGAAATTTACGATATTATTCTTATCAACATTGCATATTTAATTCCAACCACATTAGTTTTTCCAATAAAGACACAATCTCGGCCGATGGATCACATATCTTTGGTTACGACCACCAAAATCATATTTTGATAGGGTACTTGGAATTCTTTCAGATCTACGCATCATACCATATAGATTCAACAATCTTAATGGTTTAATTGAATAATCGAGGGCAATGTATATTTTCGACATTAATAAGAAACTCATAGTTTCTCTTCGATGTACGAGAATACTTATTAGACATTCTAATGCTATGTGTTCATTTAAGTTAGTTAATTTCATTTCATCTCATATAATCAGTTCTATCTATGGATCGTATGCAATTCCATTTAACTACCAAAAATTTCTCAAAGAAATTCCTTCACAATGAAGTTGATATATCTTGAAACAAGAATTATTTCTTAGTGCAAATAGAATAGGGATTCATAAACGCTTTATGAACCTTTTTATTTATAAAACTGATCTTAGTTTACAAAAATTATGTTCAAAACATAAATATTTCATTTGATGACAGACCTTTCCAAAAAACCTTTTGGAGATTCATACAAGATCCTTCATGAACAATTATTACGTGCAATCTTTCGACTCACACAACCTGCCAACTCCTTGGCTTAGGATATGTTGGGATTTCTTACAAACCTTTATCTTGTATGATTTTGTAAACTGTTGTTTAGATGAAATAATATCAACCTTGTGTACTAATCTTAAGTACATGACCTTATAGAAAGAAACTAACTCAACTTCACTCACAATGTTATTTTATTTACTTTTCTTTTATATTCGATGATTTTATCATTAACGTACTACATGTGTATCTAATACACATGTTCATGTTCTTGATGAATACAACAAAATATGTGGAACCCTTTTGGTATTAATAAACTTGTGATTGCATACATCAATATGTACTAATTCAAAGAGTTCATCAACTCTTATGATGATCCCACTGAATGGGTGCATAGCCATTAATTGTTTGAGATATAATTAACCTGATCATATGATTTATAATCATATAGTAAAATTATTTCTCAAAATTACGGCTTAGTCTATAATTCCAAAACAACTGTAAATAATACTAGATACATATGTGTTTTTGTTGCATCACTTTTACTGTGAAAACAAATTCCATAATATAGCTCTATTTCATAATGAATATTCATAATACTCATATTGAAATATAGTTATATCTATTTTTCAGTCAGTACCAAAAATAAAAATTATTTCACAAATAATGTTCGGTACATTTTACGAAAACAATTTTCGTAATTTGATGCAATCATTAGGTGCTATATGGCATGCTCCCACTATTTCCGCCATTACTATAATAGCGTACTAAATTTAGAGGTCCACCATTCACTTAATATTGTTAATATTGTTTACTTATTTCATATGCTGCAACTAGTTTACAGAGGAGATTTCTTTGATCAAATATCTTGAACTCAAAGAAATAAATGTTATAGAAAACAATTTTCTATATGAAAATACATTTTGGAATAAAAATCATATTTCATATTCCAGTATTAAGTATCAGTTATTATTACAATTCTTGTTTCCAATGTTTCTCTGTGAAGCAGAAGTGACTATTCATTCTCTTCATTCCAACTTTACCTTAAATTACATCAATTCTTATACATTCGTTTTTCTTTCAAACGGTCAAACTATTCAAAAGAAAACCTTACTACAATATCATAACAAACCTTTTACAAAAGCGCATTCGATTATTCTTAACATTTAAGACATCAAATATGTTGCACTTTATGTAAACCGATCAAGATGACATTTCAACGATCGATTTCTTAGATGTATCCCGTAGTTTATGGTCTTGTGTTACATTAACACAATATGATCCTTTTGGAATCATTAAGGTTGAATACATGATCTTAAAATATTGTTTATTGGCTTACTTCGAATGAACTAACTTCATCGAAATATTGTACCCCACAAACTATGATTGTTCACCATATAACATTTATATGTGAAAGTACATGGATCAAATATCCATAGTCTTGAATTGCATTTAGAGTTCAAAAACTCATAAAATGCAATACACGGTCTAAACCAAATAAACATATAAGTGACCAACTTACAAATGTATTAAGTAGTTGAAATTGGGCACTTGCATGGGTAAAGAAACATTATATAACATGCAATTAGAATTATTAGTAAGTATATATTATATTTCTATTTGTCAACTTTCAATTTAGTCTGTTTATATATGTTAATTGACAAACGTTTTATCAATCATATTAAATGCACAAATTTATCATTGTAGATAATTATAACATTATATAGCATATGTTCTTACAATATTAGAAAGGTTAAATGTTACCATTTCATTTTTCTAATAAGGCTCCCACAAGTCTTTTATATTTCTCCAAACTCTAAGATGAAACATAGAAGTCTTACAACTTCACTAGTGGGTGTTAGGACTCATTTGTTTTGGTATTCTGATCTTGAGTTTGCTCAACAAATCTT
This sequence comes from Allium fistulosum, assembly GCA_030737815.1. Taxonomy (NCBI): domain Eukaryota; kingdom Viridiplantae; phylum Streptophyta; class Magnoliopsida; order Asparagales; family Amaryllidaceae; genus Allium; species Allium fistulosum. The sequence goes on from CM060904.1 coordinate 1,259,331,872, forward strand.
AGCCCCACAAACGATGGATAACTCCTTATCGGTTGTATCATATACAACTCCTAACCCATTTTTCCTTGTTCTAATCTCATTTTGACCTTGAGTTTGCTCAACAAATCGAAAGAGATTATTCACCCATACCTACCATATCGTGATGGCCTAAGTATAACATATGTACCTTGAGTTTGCTCAACAAATACATATAGTTGTCTTACCTCATCTGTTCAATATTAATAATACCACACATAACATCCCTAGCTTGAGTTTGCTCAACAAATAAGGAGTTTGTAAGTAATTTATTAATATATATATGGTAGAGGACAACAGTATATTGAAGTTTCATAATCTTCAATATATATATTGAGTGATATCGACTTATAGAATAATATATTTCTTATGAAATACCCCAGCGATTAAAGTGTCGGACACATCAGAAATCACGGTATATGTACATTTACATATGTATTTATTTCTCAAGTCTATTTAAGTTTCTTTAATGTTCCACATTTAGTTTATACACATATCATATAAGTTTTATTGTTATATAACTTTTATATTTCATATTACTTATATGACAGTCTTACGTATAATATATCATTAATTAAATCTTATCTAATTAATTTTAATCAATTAACTCTTTAATTAATTTTAAACTAGTATTCCAATATAACTTTTACATTGGACATACCTACTATAACATTTATAGTGTATACTATAACCTTATAGTGTAACACACATATATCATATATATGTGTATTTTATTTAATTAATTAACCTTTAATTAATTTATTCAATTAAATAATTTTTATTAAAATTTATTAATTTCAAAATTTACCTTGTATACGTACACGTATACTTATGTTATCTTAAACATTTTAAAATAACATAACATATATCAATATATGTAATACATGCATATATGCATTAATTAATTAACATATTTAATTAATTTATTTTAATAATCTTATTAATAAATTTAAAATTTGAAATTATTATATAAATATTTTCAAACATTTTGAAAATATCATTATCCTTTCAAACATTTTGAAAACTTATGAATTAGTATAATTTTTATAATAAACATGTTTTATTTTAAATTTAAATCTTTAACATTAATTTTCAAAACGATTTTGAAAATTAGCCCAAGGCCCAAATTAAGTTGGGCCTTTTCTATTAGGAGCAACCTTTGGGCTCACTTCACCTTTCCGGCCAGGCCTGTAACCAGGTAGGACAGGGTACTTGATTACCCAATTCTAATCCTAGACATTACCTTACTAGACACCGTACTAAGTGGGCAAGCTTAATTAGGAATCCCTAATATGAATAATTTAGACCGCATATGCTATTGGGCTTCGATGCCATTGTGGAATTGGACTAGCTCGCAACGGAAGTTATGGGTGAATTTCAAAAAATTTACCCTATTGGATCTTTTATTAGGCCTATGAAGTCTAACTAAATTAGAAAATTTCTAAATTTCATTTAAATAAAATCATTTATCTTATTTAAATTCAAATATATTAAAATATGAAATTATTTTTATTTGTTTTAGTTTATACATAAATGTATCGTATACATATATGTGTGAGTGCATGTGTAACATAATAATCCGTGAAAGGTATAATATGCACATATGTAGATGTTGGGATTTACATCGCAACAGACATATTAGCTCATTTTGTGTGTCATGTATGTTGTCCAAATATGTGCATGTGTATGTGTTACAAAATATATAGACACACACACACACATAGGTGTGTATAAATATATTATATATTATATATGAACATAAAACATTTATATATAGATAAATATATATATATATATATAGAAAGAGAGAGAACAATTATTAAAAATTACTTATAATTCAAAATTAAATTTGTTTTACAAACATAATAATTTTAGTATTTTAATTTGTATATATTATGAATAAAATAATGTTTTCATCCATAAATAATTAACATAAAATAATCTATTAATGAAAATTCAAATTTTACAATTTTTGAAAATCTAGGATCATAAAATAGAGCTAAGAAAAAATCTGGAGATTTTTCAAAGTTGAATTATTATTTTTAAAAACAAATACACTGATTTTGGAAATAATTATTTAATATAAAATAATATATTATTAATAATTCAAATTTTAAAATTTTAGAAAATCTAGGATTATGAAAGGTTACAAAAAAAATTTAAGAATTTTTCAATAAAATTTATTTTAACAAATCATAAAAAGTTTTTCTGAAATAATATTAATTATTAAAAATAATAAACTTTATTGAAAAATTCCTAAATTTTTCTATATGTTTCTGAAATGATATAATATTTTTTTTAAATATAAAATTGAATTTTTAATGTAATAATTATTTTATATATAATAAAAAATTCAAAAATTCAATAAATGTTAATTTAAAAATATGAATATATGTATTATAATTAATTTTTGAATTAGTAAATTCATATTATATATAAATAATTGTACTAAATTTTTTAATTCATATATATATATATATATATCTTATATATGCATATATGTTATTATGAGAGAGAAATTTTTTTTTTTTTTTTTTGAAAAGAAAAACCGCCTCATTAAAAACCTGGACCTATAGCCAGCATGGCTATAGGCCAGGGAAAAAAGAGTGCGGCGCTTTATTAACAACTCATTAACAAAGCAAATGGTACAATGTTCAACAAATAACACCCAAAGACCATACAACAGCCAACAACCAAAGCTACAATAAAAATTCTCAAAAACAGCCAAACAAAGACAGACAAAAGATCACGAACAAAACAGTAACCAAAAGCATTGTCTTCCCACAAAGACTAGGATCTGACTTTCCCAAATTAACCTAAATCCAGCAATTCGATACCCCAACGATCAAAAATCCTCTTACATCTACTAGAGATAATCCTCCTCCTCTTCACTTTACTTCCCAAAAGTTTAAGATCAATCTCAATACGATTCCAGCGATCCAATACAGATAAATTACGACCTTCGTGAAGCCTGCAGTTACGTTCGAGCCAAATGTGGTAAATAATCGTCGAGAAGCTAGCAAAAGCTAATCCAATAGCCTGTTCCGTTGCAGCAAAGTTAGCAAGAAGGAGCTGAACTCCCTCTTCCATAGTCAGAGAACTCGGCTGAGGTAATTCCAATTTTAAACAGCAAGTAGTCCATAAATAAGTAGAGTAAGAGCAAGCAAAAAATAAATGAGAGTGATTTTCGGGGAGTTGGTTACATAGGAGACAGTGAGTATCAGTGTTGTACCCCCAATCAAATAATTTATCTCTAGTTGGCAGACGATTATAAATAGCTTTATAAGCAGTTAGAGACATTCTAGGATTATTGCAATAGTTCCAAATAATCTTACCCCAATCAACAATAGGATTTTGAGATCTAGCAGCATTCCAAGCAGATTTGAAACAAAAGCCTTTTATATCTCTAGTCCATTTCCAGTAATCTGAGCTACCAGAACTGTCTATTTGGATGTTAGCGATCTGATTGTGAAGTTGTCTAGTGAAAGGGACTAATTCCAGATTAAAAGCCCCATCTCGCATGATTGACGAAACTTTATCATTAATATGCCCATAAAGATGTAAACTATCCCATCCAAGAATAGAAACCATACATTCACTATTAATCCAAGGATCATGCCATAAAAAAGTATTTCTCCCATCAACAATGACTCTAGAAATATTATTACGAGCAATCTGTCTGTGTTTGAGAATAGATTTCCAAGTACAAGAGGAATTGTTATCAATCTCCATAGTCCAAAACTGTTTATTATCACAATATCTTTTGCATATCCAGCGAGCCCAAATATTTTTAGAATTGATAAAATGCCAAAGGAGTTTTATACTAGCAGCTTTCCTGAGATCTGTAAAATTCCTCAATCCAACTCCTCCTTCTAGTTTAGGACTGCAGAGAATATTCCATGAAATTTTGTGCACTTTACCATTCCAAATAAAATTAGCACATAATTTATTTAATTTATCAATGGTAGCCATAGGAAGCTGATATACCATCATCCAGTACAGAACCATAGGAGTAATTACTGAATGAATTAATTCGATTCTACCAGCCATGGATAAGAGCTTGCAATCCCAACCATTTAATCTATTATTAATATTATCAAAAAGAGCTCCACAGTCAGAGAAATGCAGATAGTTATGGGATAGAGGAACACCTAAATATTTGACAGGAAGTTTACTTTCTTGCATGTGAAGGATAGACATAATAACATGCTTGTCTTTTGTGCCTTTACTGAAATACAACTTTGATTTATTGTTGTTGACCTTTAATCCCACATAGGTCTTGAGCTTCTCCAAACAATTACTAATCACTTTAGTACCTATAGTGGTAGCTCGGGCAAAAATCATCAAATCATCAGCATAGAGTAGGTGAGTAATAGCCGGTTCAAAATTAAAAGGAGGAATAATTTCCTTTGTTTTGTAGGCCTTCAACATCAAAATAGAAAAAAACTCCATAGCCACACAAAACAAATAAGGGGATAGAGGATCTCCTTGTCTAATGCCTCTATTGCTAGAGATAAAACCTTTAGGGTAACCATTAATCATTATAGAGAAAGTAGGGGTAGATATACATTTGTAGATTAATTTCACCAGTTTTTCAGGAAAACCCATTTGTTTAAGCATGTGAATAATAAATTCTCTGTTGATCATATCATAAGCTTTATGTAAGTCTATCTTCAAGCACAACTTACCAGCCCCTTTACGATTAAAAAATCTTACTTGCTCATGAGCAAGTAAAATATTTTCAGAAATAACTCTTCCAGGAATAAACGCAGATTGGGCTTCAGAAATCAGATGACTAAGAAAAGGCTTAATTCTGTTGCAAATAACTTTAGCAATTATTTTATAAAGAACATTGCAACACGATATAGGCCTGTAATCAGCAAGTGAGGTGGGGTTATTAATTTTAGGAACAAGAGTAATAAAAGTATGGTTCACACCTTTGTCTAATTTGCCAGTAGAAAAAACCTGATTTACCATACGAGTCAGATTTCTATTTAACTCATTCCAGTGAACTTTGAAAAATTTTGCAGAGAAACCATCCGGTCCCGGGCTACTATTGTCAGGCATGGAAAAAATGGCATTATATACTTCTTCAGAACTAACACTGCTAGAAAGGAACTCCCTCCCTCCATCATTAATCCGACAAGTGCAATTCACATCAGGTAAATTATTGTTATTGTCATCACCATTAAAAATTTGAGTGAAATATAGAATGGCTTCATTTTCAATAGTAGTGGGATCATGTACAAGTTTACCTTCAAAATTGATAATAGAATTAAGATTGGATCTGTGTCTCCTTAAGGACATTTTAGAGTGAAAAAATCTTGTACAAGCATCTCCTTCTGTAAGCCATTCCACTTTTGCTTTTTGTTTATCATTGAGAAATTCAATAAAATTTTGATCCTTCCATTTTTTGCAGGCTGCCATTAAATTTTCGAAGGCTGAAGAGTTATCTGGATTGTTATCAACACACTTGAGAGCTGCTGTATATTCTTGCTCCAACTCCTCCAAAATTTTACCATCCAAGTATCTATTAGAACTCCAAGCTTTGAGGTAAAATTTACAAGCTTTTAGTTGTTGTCTCATAATATGAAGGTGAGAACCGTCAAATATGAGATTAAAAGCAGTAGAAAAACATTCTCCATAACCATCTAAAAGATTCCAAGTGTTCACATATCTGAAAGGTTTTCCTACTGAAGATATAGGATATTCCAAAAATTTAAGACAGATAGGAATATGATCACTAATGGGATTAGAAACTCCAAAACAAGCTAGATTAGGAAATTTGTTCATTAACAGATCATTACATAAGGCTTTATCGATTTTGGAGGCCACTCCCCTTTTCCTCCAAGTATAGTTGAATCCCAGAATAGGAAGTTCCACCAAACCTGAATTAATAATGCAGTTTTTAAACCCTTCCATTTGACTGAAAGGAACAGAGTTTCCCCCTTTTTTATCTGTAGAAGAGAGAATATTGTTGAAGTCACCAATCAAGCACCAAGGCATATCTACATAAATAGCTTCCTTAGAAATAGTAGCCCATAAGAGTTCTCTGTCTTTAAGAAAATTACTCGCATAAACAAAGGAAACTTTCATTTCGAGACCTCCAGAATTCACCACATTTAGAGAGATATGCTGAGAAGACATGTGAGTAGGCTCAACCTGCCAGGTTGAATTATTCCAAATAACAAGAATTCTACCTTTGCAAGAGCAAATATTATTATCTAAAAAGGACCAGTTATTATTCATCTTATTTCTAACATTATGAATAGCAGCAGTACTAAGTTTATTCTCAAGTAAACCAACCAAAGTTGGTTTATGCATTTTTAGAAATTTAAAAACTGCCAATTGTTTATCAGCAGCATTTAAGCCTCTAACATTCCAAGCAATTATGGTCATTTAACTTTCGAATGGCTCCTTGTTTGCCTTTTAGGAGGAGCATAGTTTATAGAATTAACATCATCATTCTTTTTTATATTCTTTTTATTAAGTAACTCTTCAATTTCATCATCAAATTCCTTGTTGACCTCAATAAACTGTTCAACATTCATAACAGGGACTTGCTTAATAATGGGGATATCGTCCACAGCGATATGATTAATTAACTCCTCATCAGAGTCTGGTAATTCTTCGATAAGGCCTTCACCTAGAGAAGAATCAGGTACTTTCTCTTGAGCCTGGACCTGCTGAGAATCAAATTCTGAATTTAAAACATTATTCAATACCTTATCTATTGGTTTAACCTTAGGGACTGTATCATCAACTGGGCAACCCCCCGATATTGGACTGTTAAGAGCAGAGGCATTACCCTTTCCTTTGTTATGATGTTGCTGAACTGACATGAGAGCCTCATCTACATCAGAAGTTTGAACTACAGAAGCCATTTTGTCCATTCCTGAGAATTGATCGATTTCCTCTGCCAGAGAATCATGATCCAAAGCCAGCAAATTGAAACTATTAACATTGGCCTTTAAACTGCTAAGTTGGATATTAGAATTATCTTGAACTTGTATATTGTTATTTCCATCTTGATGTAACAAAGTATTAACCGCCTCCCTGCTACTATAAATGTTAATCTGAGATGTATTAATTTCATTATCCCTGCTATCATTTGTATTTCCATTTACAATATTTGTTGGATCATTATTAATATCAGCTTCCCTTACAGAATGTGGATCTTCATTACACATAGAATTATTTTTCGGAATCCATTTACTAGTATGTTTGATTTTACAAAATTCAGTCGAATGCCCAAAAATTTTACAATCCTTACAAAATATAGGTTTATAATCATACATAACAGACACTTGAAGTTCTTCTCCATTATGCATTAACACATCAACACAATTAGGAAATCCATCTTCAGCAGACATTTCAATTAACACCTTAGCAAATGCAATCCGGGATTCATCCGCTGTAATTTTGTCCATCTTCATAGGTTTACCCAGAACACTAGCTATGGCACTGATAGATTCCTTATCCCATAATTCCAATTCGAGATTATGAAGCTTCACCCAAATCGGCATTGAAGAAAGCAGATCTCTACTAAATCTCATTCCTGCCTGCCACTTCTTAAGGATTATAATTCGATTATCAAATAAGTATGGACCCCCCTTCATCACATTCTCACAGTCTAAAGCATCTAGGAATCTGATAATGAAAAATCCATTATCCCTAGCCAATAAATTAAACTGTTTTTTTGGTTTCCAAGTTCGTTCAATATATGCTTTTAAATGAGTATGATATGGTCTAGAACCATAAACATAAAATATAATAGAATTGATCCATTTATCAGCAGCCCTCTTGTTCATTTCATTATTAATAACAGCCTTTTTTTCTGATTTTCAATTAGCGGTTGTTTATATGTTAAGTCAACAAGATCTTCTGACCCTCCAATTCCACCTCCAGCAGCACTCCTCCAATCTTTGTTTTGTCCTTCAGATAAGCTAGATTTAATCCTATTCCAGTCAATAGTACGCTCAGCATATGGATTTCGAAAATATTTTGAGTGAGTGTTTCCCCTTCCTCCTAAGCTACCAATAGGATTCTTATGCATCCCAGCTTGATTTGGTAAATTATGATTCCTCTGATTACCATCTCTGCCTTTGAAGATTCGATCTCTATTGAAACCATCAGGGTTACTCGGATTGCCAGAACCACTCTTATCCCGTCGAATGATATTGCCAAATCTCTCGGATTTATCAGATCCAATATAAAGACGTGGATTGCCAGCTATTCCAGATCTCTCTGATGATTCTGCATGACTAGGGTTCGATGTATGACCAGATCCGCCGCTATTCGGCCTAGGAACCCTAGTCTCATTGACTAAAGAAGCCGGCGCTGAATTCAAGTCTGCGTGGAATTCCTTATCCGGAGGACGAGATAGAGAGTTGAAGCCGCCTTGAGAATTATCACCACCAGTGTCCGCCATTTCGAAATTTATATAATTGAGTAATGGATCTTATTCAATTTATAATTTGATGAGAGAGAAATATACACTAATATATATATATATATGAATTTATTAATAAATATATATATAAAATAATTATTAATGGCAAAAATTGATTTTGTACAGTAAACAACATTTGTCTATACATAAATCAAATAGTATAATAAACAAATTATGCACATAACCAAACTGATTCGTGACAACCACATCTACTTACAAAATCGCACCTAACTAAACATATAGTAGCAATATATTTAAATAGATATGAAATTGCTCATTATAGGATCATAGAATATAATTTAATTACTATAATATGAATTAAAATTGCCAATTTAATGATTCCTTTGAATCCACCATGAAGCAATGACTTCCCTTCCATTTACTGTTCTTGATTCGTTAGATTGCAAGTCCGGAATCACGGACCTCTAACTATCGAATAGTATTATTTTAATTTGAAATATATTTGAGAATTTTGGAGTGGATTGAGAGCTATGTTTTATCCAGCAATGTAGAAGGTAATGGCGGCCAAAAAGGTTAGTAATTGTTTTTAGAGATACATACATACATATACATATATATATAGGGTTGTGTTAGAGAGAAACGAGGAAAACCTTTTTACCCATTCTCACTTTATCTCAACCCATTATCTCCAAGCCAATTCTCTATGTTTTAGCCACCCCTAGACCTTCCCAAAACCGAACTATTGCAGCCCTAATGATGAGCCTTAAACCCATCTAAGCCCAAGCCAAAATACTATGCAATTAAATCTAATTTAATTGCTTGTCGATATTGTATATCAATTGATATATTCATAACTATTATAAATATATATAACATTATTTATTTCTCAAATCATATTCAAATTTTATAATTAATATTTCATAAATATTAATTAATTTAATTAATTTATAACAATTATAAACTAATTAAATCGTTTGGTCTTAAGGGAATTCATCATTTTGGTTGTGTAACTCTTGGGTGTTAATTTGGTCAGCGATTAACATCGAACTATTCTAATGTTAACGTTCACACGTCACTTAGCAGGTGGTGTGACATTATGGCCAAATTTATCGCTTACTCATTTTCAGTAAAATCCAATTTTAGTTTAATAAGCGTTACCCGGTTGTGACATTTGTTTACACCAATTCTCTTCGTCAAAACTATATCACTTTGGACTTATGGAATTTGGTAATGGTCAAAATTCCAACCTCATCCACATTCAACTTTATAGTCTAAATATAAAGTCCTTGGTTTAATAATAACAATTATTATTAACCGAAATGCTCTTGCCAGAGACTTTGACTTTGAGTTGACTTGAGTTGACTGTGATATTAATCGCATATAACTAAGGAGACGAATCCTCTCTTGAATAGTGCTTCACTTCCAATACTTCCACTCGACCCAACTATAGTCACTCGATGGACGCCATGTCATGATTTGGCTATAATCAAAGCGGAGCTTTCATATTTCAGATCCACGGTATTCTCAAGTCGAGAGAACTGTGTAAATCAGTCACATCGATATTTTCTGTTTGACCTTAGTTATATTAACCAACAAAAAACTATCGAGTGAGTCGTTCGATAGTTATCCAATAACTATTAGTACTTTACCCCTAGGTGTCCCCAGCAGTCATGAGTAATACACTACCTAACATTTTGAGAGCGTTATGTACTCTGGCTCAATGGATACATCGATATCCCGTCTCGATGCATCTTGACTAGGAACATTTAAAATGGTATATTTGTTTCGTTGTGATATATTACTCACGGTTACAACACTTTGTAACTACTATCACAAAATATACTATTTATGGATTTTTCTATTAAATATACTTTTAATTAAGTTAATTAATTAATATAATCACATTATATCAAGTATATAATAGAAAGAAAATACCTTTTATTTCGAACAAGATTGGTCAACGAATTAGATATATGTAACAAATTACATAATTGCCCCTAGGGCATACCCCTAACTCTGCTAGCCCAACCATCCAAAGGTCTACATGTCCTGTAACTTGAAAAGTCTCGGCTTGACCAGAGTATTATAAAATAAACAGGACAGGTTGTCTCTAATTATCCAAAAGGGTGGGAACAAGATATAACCAAGAATATATGACATAAGTAAATCTAGAAGTCCAAGATATAACAGGTCATAGAATTAATCTAACTCGGAATCCTTCACAAGACACAAGAATATATATTTATTTCACAAACACTAAAAAGGCACATAATACAAATTTCTAGAATCCAAGAGACCTTAATCTATACTGATCGTAATGATCATCCATAACAATCGCAATAATTGTACTCAGACCATAGCAAGCAATAAAACAAAGGTATCACTCAAACCGATCTGATACCAAAGATCATACTCATACCGGGAACACAGAATCTCAACAGATCTCAAGGATAGTCCATACTGATGATTGTAGCAACCATGACTTGAAGACTCTAATTATTCATCTTTATAAATTTATAATCATAAAGAAATCCATGAGTATATCTCTTAAGGATCTATCGGTCCCATCGAACACCAAAAAGAAATATACCCTAAAGTGCTAAATACTATCACTTTCAGTAATCACTAGAACTTAACCAAACGTCTCATACCACCTGGTGAAATTCAAGTATTTACTAGAAGCTAGTAAATCTCACTCTTTACGAATACCACCAGAAAACCTAAACTATATTTTCTTAAGGATCTATCGGTCCCACCGAACACCAAAAGAGAATACAACCCTAAAGTGTTAAATACTTCCTAATAGCAATCATGAGAATTTAACCAAGGCATCTTATACTACCCAATGAAATTGAAGTATTCACTAATAGGCTAGTAAGTATGATGCAACACTCACCTTAGGTCACGTACGACCTAACTTCAAAATCACTTCCCCTGAATCGCGAAGCCCTGAAGTGCAAAGACCTGAATCGCGGAGCCCTAGATCGTGGATGAACAGAAGTCATAGGTCGCTCCAGTCTAGGTCGCTCCTTCCCCTTAGGTCGCTGCCATCCCTTATGTCACTCCAGCAATGTTGCGAGGCAGATACAGTTAGGTCGAGCTTCCAGTTAGGTCGCGAATGACCTATGCCGCTCGAGCTTCCAGTTAGGTCGCGAAGCCTAAGTCGTGAACTTCCAGTAGGTCGTTAAAGTCTGATGTTAGGTCGCGAACAACTTCCAGTAGGTCGCTGAAGTCTGATGTTAGGTCGCGAACAACATCCAGTAGGTCGTGAAGCTCCAGTTAGGTCGCTGCCTTATGTCGTGAAGCTTAGGTCGCGAGAAGTTGTTATGCCATTTGTTAAGTCGCTCTACCTATGTTGTTAAGTCGTTTGTTAAGTCATTGTTTGTTTCTTAAGTCGCTTTGTTTTTAAAGTCGTTTGTTTGTATTTTTTCTTAAGTCGTGTGAAGTGTTGTAACATGTGTTGAGTTGTAAGCTCCTATAAATAGGGGTGTATGGTCATTTGTAAAAGGTAGTTGATTTTTGAATAAAATTTGTTGAGAGCTTTGTGCCTCCATTAAAATTGGTAGTTGAGTGTTATCTCCTATCTCCACCTTCGGCATTCGAGTGCGCTCGAATCTACGATTGTTGAAGCCAATTCACGGAATCAAGTGCGCTTGATCGACGTTCGAAGAATTGTAGATCTTCTCTCACAGCATCGTGCGCGATCAACGTGTCGAAGATTGCTAGAATCCGGTATCTTCATGATCAACGGATTTGGGCATTTGGGTATTCTTAAATTCACCAATTTATCATCGATTCACCGATTATTTCCGCTAATCGTTTGAGATCCTGGACGGATTCGATTTACATCGTCGAATTCGCTTCCTTGGCTGCATCATTTTGGTATCAAAGCTAGGTTGCAAGAAGTTTGCATCCGTTTGGAGATCGGATTTGCATTGTTGAGAAATTTGGTGTTCATCGTGTTCATCGTGAAGTTGCAACAAGTTGGGAGTTTCGATCCATATCATTTTGGATCAAAGTTCAGAAAGTGTTTGAATTTTGCTCGTTGGGATTTTTGCGCGCCGAAGTGTGAAGTTTGAATTTTTGAAGATTTGTTTGAATTTCAATCATGCCACCGAGACGAGCTCAACATCATCGCCATGTTGATGCTTTGTATGGAAGAGAAGAGGCCGATGAAATGGAACAACGAATCAACGAGAATTTCAATGAGAAGTTGAATGAGGGGATTGGTCGATTAGAGAGAATGATGCTTGAAATGAATCAAAGTAGAAGAAGGGTTTCACCTGAATCGAGCCATGGGGGAAATAGAGTTTCACCACATTCAGATCGGGAGAGAAGAGAAGATCATGATCGTAGAAATGTTGACGATCGTGATAGGAATGTTGATGATCGTGATCGGAGGAATGTAGATCGAAGGGATGTTAGTGGTAGAAATGGTGGTGGTAGAGATGTTGGTGGTCATGATCGACATCGATATGCATCAGATTTTGATGGTGGTAGTGTTCATGGTCGAAATCGAAGCCAAGGAAGAAATCATTCAGGGTATGATCACAAATGGGAGTCCGGAATGAAAATTGAAATTCTAGAGTTTAAGGGTGGTATGCAGGCTGAAGAATTTCTAGATTGGTTATCTAATGTTGAAGAGATCTTTGAATTCAAGGAGGTTCCGGATGATCGTCGAGTGAAGTTGGTTGCTACTAGGTTGAGAGGAAGAGCTATGGCGTGGTGGTAGCAAACCAAAATTACACGAGAACGGATGGGGAAGTCGAAGATTGTTGCTTGGGAGAAAATGAAGAAGATGACGAAGGCTACATTCTTGCCTTACAATTATCAATCACTCATGTATCAGAGGTTGCAGAATCTGAGGCAAGGGACGAAGACTGTTAATGATTATGCTAATGAGTTTTATCAACTGATTGCTCGAAATGACATTATGGAGACGGAGGAACAATTGACTGCTAGGTTTGTTGGGGGGTTGAGGATCCAGATCCAGGATATGGTAAATATGTTTGACCCTAGATCTGTGGCTGAAGCGCACCAGAAGGCGTTGGCTTGGGAGAAGCAGGGAAGACGAGGAGGTGGTGTGTTTCCAAGTTCCAATACTCAGAGCAAGGGTGCTAGTGGGAGTTCCAATGTTTCTAAAGCGGTCAGGTAACCAGTTGTGAATGAAGTTGCGAAGGCGAAGGTCAACAACAGTTTCAAATGTTATAATTGCCAGGAAGTGGGTCACAAGAGTAATGAATGCCCGAAACCGAAGAGGCGAGCTATGATTGCTGAAGAGGAAGGTGAGGATGTTGATGAAGATTATTCTAGTCCAGTTGAGGAGGATGAACAGGATATCGTGTCGGGAGATGAAGGATGTAATCTAATGTTGAGGAGATCATGTTTGACACCGAAGCAGGAAGAGGAGGCTAGTTGGTTGAGGAGTAATATCTTTCAGTCGACATGCACTATACTGGGGAAGGTGTGTAAATTTGTGATTGATGCGGGAAGTTGTGACAATATCATTTCTACCGAAGCTGTGAGAAAGTTGAAGTTGAAGACGGAGAAGCATCCAAATCCTTACAAGTTAGCATGGTTAAGGAAAGGAGGAGAGGTGAAGGTGGACAGGCGAGTTCATGTTCCATTTTCTATTGGGAAGAAGTATAAAGATGAGATCTGGTGTGATGTGGTGGAGATGGATGTTTGTCACTTGCTTTTGGGAAGACCATGGTAGTATGATCGAGCAGTGCTTCATGATAGTCGAACCAATAGCTACAGCTTTATGTTTGAGGGTACTAAGATCATTTTAGTTCCGAAGAAGAGACAGCAAGGAGAGAGCAAGTCAGAAGAGATTGAGGAGCTGAAGACTTTGTTAACTTTGAAGGAGTTTGTTGAAGAAGTAGAGGAGAGTCCAGAGGTGTTCTTGTTGATTGGACATGAAGCTACTGAATCTGTTGAAGTTCCAGAGGAAGTAAAGCCAGTGTTGGAAGAATTCAGAGATGTGTTTCCTGAAGAGTTGCCAAAAAAGTTACCACCGTTGAGAGATATTCAGCATTAGATTGATCTTATGCCAGGGGCGGCATTACCTCACAGGCCATATTACAGGATGAGTCCTAAGGAGCATGAGGATCTAAGAAGGCAGGTGGAGGAGTTGTTAGAACAAGGGCGTGTTCAGGAGAGCTTGAGTCCTTGTGCAGTGCCAGCCTTATTGGTACCGAAGAAGGATGGGACTTGGAGGATGTGTACGGACAGTCGGGCTCTAAACAAGATCACTGTGAGATACAGGTTTCCTATGCCGAGGTTCGATGATTTGATTAATTAGTTGAGTGGGGCTGTTGTGTTCTCAAAGATTGACTTGAAGAGTGGATACCATCAGATTCGTATTAGACCAGGTGATGAGTGGAAGACTGCTTTTAAAACTAGGGAAGGTCTATACGAATGGTTGGTTATGCCATTTGGCTTGTCAAATGCTCCTAGTACTTTTATGAGAGTGATGAACCAGATTTTCAGACCATTTATTGGGAAGTTCGTAGTAGTTTACTTTGACGATATTTTGATCTATGGTGGGAGTATGGAAGAGCATATCCAGCATTTGTGAGAAGTGCTGTTGATTCTACGACAGGAGCAATTCTATGCAGCAACGAAGAAGTGCGTGTTCATGACGCACAGTGTTTTGTTTCTGGGATATGTTATGTCGAAGGAGGGTATTCAAGTGGATGAAAGCAAAGTGAAAGCTGTCAGGAGTTGGCCACAACCCAAGACAATTACTGAAGTGATAAGTTTTCATGGGTTGGTATCTTTTTATCGAAGATTCATTCCACATTTTAGCAGTGTGATGGCACCTGTAACCGATTGCATGAAAGGAAAGAAGTTCGTGTGGACAGAGGAAGCAGAGTTAGCTTTTGAGAAGATCAAGACACTTTTGACGACAGCACCCATTCTGGTACTGTCGGATTTTCAGATATTGTTCGAGTTACACACTGATGCTTCGAAGGTTGGGATTGGTGGAGTATTGAGTCAGAATGGAAGACCAGTTGCTTATTTCAGTGAGAAGTTGTCTGGAGCCAAGTTGAGATATAGCACTTATGACGTAGAGTTTTACGCAATTGTTCAAGCTGTGAAGCACTGGAGACATTATCTGTTTCAGAAGGAGTTTGTTCTTTATACGGATCATGAAGCTTTGAAACATTTGCAAGGGCAGGACAAAATTTCAGCTAGACACGCTTCATGGGTCGCGTATCTGCAGCAGTTTACTTTTGTTGTAAAGCACAAATCAGGGGTGACGAATCGTGTAGCTGATGCCTTGAGCAGGAGGAATCATTTGTTGACGACGATGAAGGTTGAGGTGACAGGATTTGAACTATTGCCAAAATTGTTTGAGGAAGATCCTTACTTTGCGAAGATTGTTGAGAAAGTCAAGGATAGGAGTACTGATGAGTTTGTGTTGGTAGATGGATTCTTATTCAAGGGGAATCGATTGTGCGTACCAGATTGCAGTTTACGAATGAAGATTATCAAAGAATTGCATGAGGAAGGACACGTGGGTCGTGATCGTACTTTACAGTTGATTGTAAAATCTTATTTTTGGCCGTCAATGAGGAAGGAAGTTGAAAATTTTGTTCAGAGATGTCATATTTGTCAGGTTTCAAAAGGGACAGCGACAAATGCAGGGTTGTATATGTCGTTGCTTGTGCCGACTAAACCATGGGTGGATGTTAGCATGGATTTTGTGTTAGGATTACCAAGAACGCAACGTGGCAATGATTCTATCTATGTGGTGGTTGATCGATTTTCAAAGATGGTACATTTTATTGTCTGCAAGAAGACAGTAGATGCGGTTAATGTAGCACAGTTATATTTCAGAGAAATATATCGTCTTCATGGGTTGTCTGAATCGATTGTATCAGATAGAGACACTCGTTTTCTGAGTCATTTTTGGATGAGTCTATGGAGAATGGTCGGGACTAAGCTGAAATTCAGTAGTGCTTATCATCCACAGACGGATGGACAGACTGAAGTTGTAAACAGATCCCTAGGTAATCTATTGTAATGCCTCGTGGATGACAATTTGAAGAGTTGGGATTCGAAGTTATGTCAAGCTGAATTTGCACACAACCATGCAGTTAATCGTAGCACTGGGTTCAGTCCATTCCAGGTTGTGTACTCAACAATTCCTAAAGGACCGTTGGATTTATTTGTAGTTCCGCATCAGAAAGGAGTGATCAAACGGGCTAGTGATTTTGTGAATGAATTGCAAGAGTGTCACAAGGTTGTGCAGGAACGATTGCTTAAGGCGAATGAGAAATATAAGCAATCCGCAGATGCTAAACGACGACACGTTGAATTCAAAAAAGGAGATTTTGTATATGCGGTGTTGACCAAGGATCGATTTCCTGTTGGTACTTACAACAAGCTAGTTGCTAGAAGGATTGGTCCTTTGGAAATCGTGAAGAAGATTAATGAGAATGCTTATCAGTTGAGACTGCCGGATCATATCCATACGGGTGATGTTTTCAATGTCAAACACTTGATTCCATATCATGAGGATAAGCATGTTGAAGATGAGAAAAGTGTGAATTTGGAGTCGAATTCTTTTCAACCAGGGGAGGATGATGCAGCACTCACCTTAGGTCGCGTACGACCTAACTTCAAAATCACTTCCCCTGAATCGCGAAGCCCTGAAGTGCAAAGACCTGAATTGTGGAGCCCTGGATCGCGGACGAACAGAAGTCATAGGTCGCTCCAGTCTAGGTCGCTCCTTCCCCTTAGGTCGCTGCCATCCCTTATGTCACTCCAGCAATGTTGCGAGGCAGATACAGTTAGGTCGAGCTTCCAGTTAGGTCGCGAATGACCTATGCCGCTCGAGCTTCCAGTTAGGTCGCGAAGCCTAAGTCGTGAACTTCCAGTAGGTCGTTGAAGTCTGATGTTAGGTCGCGAACAACTTCCAGTAGGTCGCTGAAGTCTGATGTTAGGTCGCGAACAACATCCAGTAGGTCATGAAGCTCCAGTTAGGTCGCTGCCTTATGTCGTGAAGCTTAGGTCGCGAGAAGCTGTTATGACGTTTTTGTTAAGTCGCTCTACCTATGTTGTTAAGTCGTTTGTTAAGTTATTGTTTGTTTCTTAAGTCGCTTTGTTTTGAAAGTCATTTGTTTGTATTTTTTCTTAAGTCATGTGAAGTGTTGTAACATGTGTTGAGTTGTAAGCTCCTATAAATAGGGGTGTATGGTCATTTGTAAAAGGTAGTTGATTTTTGAATAAAATTTGTTGAGAGCTTTGTGCCTCCATTAAAATTGGTAGTTGAGTGTTATCTCCTATCTCCACCTTCGGCATTCGAGTGCGCTCGAATCTACGATTGTTGAAGCCAATTCACGAAATCAAGTGCGCTTGATCAACGTTCAAAGAATTGTAGATCTTCTCTCACGGCATCGTGCGCGATCAACGTGTCGAAGATTGCTAGAATCCGGTATCTTCGTGATCAACGGATTTGGGCATTTGGGTATTCTTAAATTCACCAATTTATCATCGATTCACCGATTATTTACCGCTAATCGAGTGAGATCCTGGACGGATTCGATTTACATCGTCGAATTCGCTTCCTTGGCTGCGTCATAGTACCACTTAAATATTCTATTCAATGTTTTGTACAATATTCGACGAAGTGTTACTCGAGAGCAATTAAACCAATCGGTAACACTAATTCGATTATTAGTATTTCCCAAATCATAGAATTAAGGTTCTCAAAAAAATTATATGATTAATCACTTATTAAAATGTTCCATTAATTCGAATTGTTCCATTAAAATATTTATCAAAGGATAAAACAAACCATACTTCCAGTTTAACACCAAAATATTTATTTTATGAAACTAAGATTTGCCGTGTTCCAAAACCATATTGATACTTAAAACTCCATAAGATTATACTATTTACAAATGTTTCAATGGCCATATATATATAACCGTATATTTTACAAAATCTTAATTACTCTTATTCCAAACTAAAATTAGTATTTATACATATTTTTAAAATAACTTAAGTTTATATTTCCAAAACCATATTTCATAGTCTACATCTATTTATACTAATAATACCTCATATAAAATAACTACTTGTTGAAATCATTTATAAATGGAATTAGATTAACTTAAAAACAAATTTGAGATTTGTAAACTTAAATAAAATCTCTTTTATAAAATTACTTAAAAGAAAATGTATATACATTTTTATATTTAGAAAATAGATAAATGTAAGTTTATAAGTTTATAGTTTCCAAACTCTTGAATCAAAGTGATTCTATGTCCATAAGCACAAGAGTGTACACTACTACATCTCACAAGATAAATGCAAATAATTGGTCCATACATACATTCTATTTCAAGATTAATTATCTCAAAATAAATTCAATGGTAGCTTATGTTGTCACTAGAAATTATCAACAACTATTAAGGAGAAGAAAAACTGACAAGATGGAAGCGAACAGCAAAGTGGAGGATTGCATGGAGCTGAGTTTACTCCAATCAGACACCCTACCGGTGGACCGATGGAGCACCAACGGTGCATCGGTGGCGTAACCTCCTGGAGCATTCTCAGCTCCAAGAATCCCCATGCTCGAGTTTGTCGGGCTCCGGTGACCGTACTATAGTCAGGTTACTAGGTTGGTTGTTTAAACAAGCATGCGAGTACACATTAATAAACTGATTTCAGGATTTCTAATAGGCAAGTAGTTAACAACAACTCATTCATCTAATAGAACACTAACTGAATCCAAAACTGAAACACCCAATTTGATATACAGAGAGAGTGGTGAGATAAACTCACCTTTCTTCCTCAGTTCATTAGCCAAGATAACAATAGCAGCCCCAATTCTTCAAATAGCAAACCTTAGCAATAACCTCAACTCAAACAAACAATAACCCGAAATCAACTACTGTAATATTGGAATTAAATTCCTAAAAGCTAGAATAGGGCTAGAAACATTACCTTGATTCTCTAGATTGACTATCAATTGATTCATCTATTTGATTTGAAAATTAGTTTCTAGGTTTAAAAGAGGAACTAGGTTTTCTTTCTTATTTTTGTTTGGTTCCTTGAGAAAGTAACATACGGATGATAGAAAGGAGAAGTAATACTTCTCTTAAATTGGCTAAACTTATAATAAACCGATTTAGAAACTAACAGTATTTTATTTTCCAAATAACAACCAAATTCCTTTTGTTCTTACTTACTTTAAAATTACACTAAACAATGTTCTATAAAGATAAGAATTGATTTCTCAATTTTACCAAAACCAATCACAAGTTAAAAATTCTCATTTCTATTAATATTGAGATAGTTTTATAAAATTAAATATAACCTTTGCAAATAAAAGTTATTCTCATTATTTTTAATAAAAAATAAACTATAATTTGTAAATTCTTATTTTAAACAATAAATCTTAATATTAAAACTTTATCCTAAATGCCAAATTTAAATAATTGATTTAATAACATTTCAAAATTTAAATTTAAATTCTATTTAAGAATTGAAACTCATTTATTAAATAAATTAAATCAGTTATCATTAAATACTAGACTTAGTTTCACAATTAAATTTCACAACTTTCTAATAAAATTAATTAACTGTAATTAAACTTAATTAATTAGGTAATCAACAACATAGTTGTTACAAAAGGACTGTTAATTTCGATGTTTGGGATAGTTACCTTAGTGGTTGTATTCGTTTACTTTGGATGAATTATTTGTATTGCATTTTTGTTTGTTAAATTGATTGCAATTAAGAAATTTTATTTGCTTATTAATATAACTCGTGCTCGTTTTAGTTAATCTCTTGTAGTTGTATCATGTTGTTGATAGTCTGTTTTACTATGATTAATTTTAATTGTTACTTGCTAAATGTGTATTTGATTAATCTATGTCATGCTTATCTGAATTATTTTTCTAAATTGCATTATGTTATTAATTATTTGTTATACTTTGATTGATTTTTAGTTATTTATGTTCTTACATGTTTGTTTGATGTTCATATATTAATTCATGTTACGTTTATTTGGAGTACTCTCTTTTGTTTGTATTGGTTGTTGTTTGTCTGTTAAAATTATGTTTTTATTTGCTTGTCATTTGTTTTGATTAGTTGTTGTTTACTTGTTCACTTGGTTGCTTGTTGTTTGATATATTGTAGTTGTATATACCTTGTTTAACTAAGACATGGGATAGGTTCCATGAAGATGAGTAATAGTAGTCAGAGTATTTTAGTGACTAAAGGCTTAATGGATACCATTGAGGAATCAAGGATAGAAGGGAGGTCTATTATATGGAATCAAGGATAGACGGGAGGTCTATTATACGGAATTTTAAAATATGCATTTCAAAAACCTATATTTGGCATCCATAAATATTTTTAAAACAAAGAGTTTCTATTTCAAATGACGGTTTGATTTCTTATATAAGACCATGTTCTCTCAAAATTATTTTTAGTTGGTTTAAAATGATGGAAAATATTTTGTGAACTTGTTATATAAATTAATAGTTTATTTTTTGAGAAAAGGAGATCTTTTGTTTTAAAGGCGGATGGAAGCTTTGATTTGAGAATGAAAATGTTTTGCTTTTAAGTTGTATTAGAACTCTCCTTGCCAGCAAATGCCTCTTTGGTATAGTTTGTGTGTGGGGGGGTTATCCCACTCATTAGATAGAGAAATCACTATTGAAGATGGAACAGGACGAGTTCGATGAAGGGAGCTCGTAAGTAGAATGAGGAAGGGCTCTACTATGGAAAATAGAATGAGGACGAGTTCGAGGAAGGGAGCTCATAGGTAGAACGAGGAAGGCTTCTATTATGGAAAGGAATGAGGAAGGTTTCTACTATGGAAAATAGAACATGAAGGGTTCTATTACGGGGATTGGAATAAATAGAGTGAGGAAGGACTCAAATACATATGCGATGGGATTATTGATATTCTAAGTGTTTTCTATTGTACTCGTAAGCATGGGTATTATGGGGAAACTCATTGGGTACTTGGAATGGCTACACTGGATCGGTGGAATGGATTCGTATAACCTGGATCGATGGAATGGATTCAGCATCAGCTATGGGCTGGAGGGCAAGTACACTAAAAATTGAGATTTTTCCATTAACCTGGATAGTTGAATGGTCATACTAGTTATCATATAACCAACACATGCAAATGATGCAGGGATTAATGCAGTTGCAGCACAAGTGGATAATCAAATCATTTGAAGAGTGTAGCCACGGCCAAACACATACTATTTTGAGGACGTGACCATAAGTAGGTGCACATTATATATGGATGGTGATAGTACACTAGTTATTTTGAGGATGAGACTATAAGGAAGTTCATAGACAGTTTTGAGGATATGCGTACTACGAAAGATGTGTAGTCAGCATAAGAATTAACACACACGTGTTATTGGTTGATGGATTAATGTGATGGTAGTACCATATTATTTTAAATTTGTATTTTATTTCGAGTTATGATGAGTATTGATTTATATTCATTTAATTGTACATGAATTTTTGGATCAGCCTACGTTTTATTGTGGACTTTAGTTATAGTCAATTATGGTTGAATTACTTGAATGCATGAGACGAATTAATCTATGATTGATATTGCTTCAACCTTATTAGTAAAGTGTTATTTTACATACTGTAGTTTGGATTGTACGGTAGAGAAAGTACATGTGTTACTATATTGTATATGGGTGGAAATTTATATTCGGTTTCTAGATGAATTTGACAGTATCATAGTTAATGATGTGTGGTCATTATATACTACTTTAAAAGTGATTAACTTGTAATTTGTAAATTTCTCCATATTTTATGATTAGAGCGATATTTTATTAATTTTGATTGAAAGTTGTATTTGGGAATTGTGAAGGTGTAATTCTTTTAGGGGAGAAGATTGTAATGACCCAAAAAATTTAATGCTGTTAATATTAAACCAATTAAAAATGGATTTTTAATTAAAATATGGATTGGGTATCGTATTTATAACCATTGCGAAGGTTCCTCCGAGCTGACAACCATATAAGTGTTTAAATAGCATATGTAGTTGTTTTGGGCCAAACTAGATGCACAATTCATAACCCAGCGTAACAACTACATGAGTGAGGCTATGAAACCCTAGCTGTCACCTCTATCTTTATTTTTCTTCACAAATCCCAAAATCTTCCTCTAAGCATTTTAATGGAGATTATCTACAATTATCTTCACTAACTATAAAAAAATATGCAAATTACAAATCAAATTGAAAATATGCCTTTTGATATGTCATTTAATAAGATGTAATGACACAAACACAATGGTGGTGTTTGTTTGTCATAGTTCACTCATATCTGATTGGGAATTGCTTTGAAAATTTAGGGTCGTTAGAGAAACAACAATCGTCCTTGGTGATCGATGGTAAAACATCGACGGTAAGTGATGGGAAAATTCTGGGTTGACGCCGATGACGAGGTGGATTCATCAATGTGGTTGGATTGGTCAGAGGGGCTTGTTGTAGCTGGAAAAATGGATATAGGGCATGCGAATTGGGTTCCGGAGGAGGTGTTTTCAGGTGATCGGGCAACGACATAGGGTGCCTGATGTGGTGTGGCAAGCGTGGGCAACCCATTGGGAGTGTTCGAAGGCGGTGTAGCTAGTTGAGGAGGTGGCGTTATCGGCCTTGAGGTTGCAGCTCTAAAATGAACGGGGAAAAGGAAGGTGACGTAAGTTACAACTTTGCCAATTAATTATTTTATATTAATTTAAATTCAGTATCATTAAATCACTATAACCTCTGCATACAAACTCCGATTCACACATGGTTTCTTTTGTTGGACTGGTGGCGAAAATCGAGAAAATATGGTGATGGCTTTGGAGACTGTTGAAAAAGTGCATTTGCCTAAATTATTTAATTTAATTAATTGAACTTTAAATTATAAAATCCATAATTATTGATGAAAAGTCATATTTGTTGATGTATGTTATGTTTTATGGATTACTATTTAATTATTACAATAATTTGAATGTATTATGCCTTAGTTGGGTAATTATTATTAATTGTAGTATTTTTGGGTGTTTAATTATAATTAATTTTTGATTTTAATTGGAAACTAGTTAATAGAAATGAAATGAATAATAATGAGAAAATTAAATAAATAAATGATAGATAATGTTATTTACATATTTTAGATGGTTTCTGTAAATAACGGCGATTTAACAAATTTTACTAAAACTAAAGTATGGAATTAAATAAGATTATTATATATAAATTTCTGAGGAATTCATAAATAATAATTGAAATTTAATTTAATTGACATTTTGGAAGTTTATTATTCAGAATGAGGTTTAAAATAATTGATAGAGTTAGGGGTATGCCCTTTTGGGCAATTATGTAATTTGTTATATATATATCTAACTCGTTGACCAATATTGTTCAAAATAAAAGTTGTTTTCTTTCTATTATATACTTGATATAATATGTTATATTAATTAATTAATTCAATTAAAAGTATATTTAATAGAAAATCCATAAATGGTATGTTTTCTGATAGTAGTTGCAAGTGTTGTAACCATGAGTAATTTATCACAATGAAAATAAATATACCATTTTAAATGTTCCTAGTCAAGATGCATCGAGACTGGATATCAATGTTTCGTTGAGAGTAGAGTACCTAAAGCTTCTAAATGTTGGACAGTGTATTATACTCAAGACTGTTGGGTGCACCAAATGGTTACGTATTGATAGTTATTGGATAATTATGGAACGACTCACTCGATAGTTTTCTATTGGTTAATATAACTAAGGTCAGATAAAAAATATCGATATAACTGATTTACACAATTCACTCAACTTGAGAATACCAACGATCTTCAATGAAAACTCCACTTTAATTATAATCAAATCATGGTATGGCGTCCATTGAGTGACTATAGTTGAGTCGAGTGGAAGTATTAGAAGTGAAGCACTATTCAAGAGGGGATTCATCTCTTTAGTTATATGGGGTTAGTGTTACGGTTAACTTAAGTCAACTCAAAGTCAAAGTCTATGGCCAGAGTACTTCGATTAATAATAATTGTTATTAGTGAACCAAAGACTTTGTGTTTGGACTATAGAGTTAAATACGGATGATACTAGAATTTTCACCATTACCAAATTCCATAAGTACAAAGTGATGTAGTTTTGACGAAGAGAATTGGTGTAAATAATAGTCATAACCAGGTAACACTTAACAAAGTAAATTGGATTTTACCGAAACCAAATGTCACATCACCTGCTAAGTGACGTGTGAATGTTAATATTTGAATTGGTCGATATTAATCGCTAACCAAATTTACACCGAAAGAGTCACACAACCGAAACGTTGTATACTCCTGTGACCACCAGATTTAATTAATTTATAATTGTTATAAATTAAATTAATTTTTATGAAATGTTAATTATAAAATTATATTTGATATGTTGAACAATATTAAACAGTGTGTTTATAATAGTTGTAAAACACTGATCGACATCGATACGCGTTTAAATTAGATTTAAATTGCGAAGAATTCTGTTTGGCATAGGTTTGAGGCTCATATATGGCATGATAATTTCATTTTGGAAATGGAAAAAATCAGATCGGCCAAGGGTTGGTAGGTAGGTGACGTTTGAATGGCTAAAAGGGAAGAAATGGTAAAGAGAGAAAAGAGGACGGTGATCCACTTTTTGCTCCATTGTCTCTCCTTTATGTAATGCTACTTAACCCTCACTTTTGATAGACTTTTCCCACTTCTCTTTTCTAAAAAATTCGAGTAGAAACCCTATTCCAAATACCAAAAAGATTCCAAGTTCAAATACATATAAAAAACACTTCAATCCGATTGATTGTGTTAGACAATTTGAAGCTGACATCTTCCAAGTTGTAAATCTGATTCAAGGAGCACTCAACTTTATTTCAATGTGTCTTTAATAGGCTTTAGAAAAGGTAATTCTCTGATTTACATTCATTTATCAATGTTTAGTTAATTGTTATATCATATGATGCTTAGGTAAAAATGATACGAATCAAGTTTATCGGCTGTCACATATCTGATGTTTGAAAGTACCTTAGTGCATATATTTATAAATACAATTTGTTATCACTGAATTTATTTGATCATTGAATTCTTGGTCTAACGATAAAAAATTTCGTAATTAAATTTTATTTAAATATGCCTTCTTAAACAATAAATCATTTTCTAAAGAATAAAATTACATAATAAATGTTTTAAAATTTATAAAATTTTAATTATATATAAATATAACTTGACAATAATATTTTATTTATTTCAATATATATTATATTTATTTTATATTTAAATATTAATTTAACTAATTACCTAACTAAAAATTAATTATATAATCAAGTGAACATATATAAATTCAAATAAAATATGAATGAAGTGTAAAATTATATACGGTAATAAAACACAATTTTTATATTTTAAAATTAATTTTTAATAATTTTTAGTATTTTCCAAGCAATTTTTATATTTAATTATAAATCGTTATTTAAAAATCGCTTTATAAATTTTTTTTATCACAAATTGCTTATATGAGCCGAGAGCTTGTTGTAAATTTACATTAATTTATAAACAAAATTTATAGTTATATATACTTATATATATATATATATGTTTGTAAATTAATAAATACTTATAATTAAATATATCTATATTTATATATTTTAAAAAAATTCCTGAGTCGAGAGTTCTTTGTAAAAATATATTAAATTATATATATAATTTATTATCTATATATATACACATATTAAAATATGTTTGTGTATTTATAAATACATATTATTTCGACTTATTCATAAAAAAATTATTATTTTATTCTCTGGTTTTCTATAGTAATATACACATAAATATTTATATTCAAAATTATTTTATATTAATTATAAAATGATTTTATAATTTAATTATATATATACAGATAAATAAATATATAATTGCCAATTATTTACATTTATACACATAAATGATATATTTTCACATATATATAAACCATTTTATGCACGTATATATTTTATTTAGATAGCATGATCGAATATTAGAGGGAGTAACATGTCCGTTGTGGTGTAAATCTCAGCATCTATATATGGGCATGTTAAACTATGTACACGTTATTACATCACACATGCACATATGCATATGTGTATATGATACACATATCCAAAATATAATACAAATCATATAATTTTAATTTTTATTATAAAGATAAATAAAATATTGATTTTATTTAAATATAATACAAATAATATAACAAAAGATATTTGGTCTTCTAGGACATGGAACAAATATAACTCTCATAGGCATAATTTTATGCTTTGGAAGGCTATTCATAATGCGTGCTTAACAAAAGATAAATAATTGCAAGAGGATTGAATGTTGACCCGATTTGTGTTATGTGTGCTCAGCATATGGAAAGCTAAGGACACCTATTCTTTGAATGCCCTTATATTCTTGAAGTTTGGAAAAAAAATTAGTGAAAGGACGCTATTGTTTTATTCAACAAAACACAGATTAGCAGTGGAAGTGGTTATATGAAAAAACAAGAAGGAAAGGTGATGACTCTAGGATGCTTATTATTCTACTTAAGATTTTCATTTCCCAAATGTGGCAGGAAAGAAATGGTGGCATTTTTAATGGCACTAGTAATTCTCATCAGACTTTGCTTCGTCTCATTTGGAAGGAAACTATTTTAGCTTTTAAGCGACATAGGAAGGATACCACTCATAATTCTCCAGTGCATTGGAGAATTACAGATGTTTTCTAATTTCCTATATGTTTCCTTTTCTTTTGTTCTGTTTTTTCTTTACTTTGCGTTCTTTTTTTCCTTTCTCCCTATAATTCTTTTTTTAATAAAATATGGTAGGGGACCATTCAACCCCGCTTGCCTTTTAAAATACAAACATATAATATTGATCTTTATTTCTAAAGTTAAATAAAATATTAATTTTATTTAAAAGAAAATTTAGAAAAGTTCCAAATGGATTAGGCTTCATAGGCCCAATAAAAATTCAATAAATGATTTTTTTTTTGAAATTTAGCCCTTTAACTCTACTGCGGGCTAGCCCAGTTTCAACAATGGTTTCAGAGCCCAATACCTTATGCTGTCTAAATTAGTCATGTTGGGACTAACAATTATTATTAATCAAAATGGTTTCGCCAAAGACTTTGACTTTTAGGTGACTTGGGTTGACCGTGACAGTGATAATATAGTTTTTGTAACAACCTGCTATTTTGGACCATTCGCATCCGCACATGTCGGACTTGAATAATTCAAAATACCGCGTTGTTAATTTAAATTTGGCAAAACTGAACATATACAGTAAATAAATAGAACACAGATCACAGACACAGAGTAATAAATGCAGCGGAAACAAAAGATAGTAGTTCATGAAGCTACTATATACATATCAGAGTTAAATAAGGTACAACAGATGTCTCGAATACAATAGTCAAATACAAGAATCAGAATACAATCACTGGCATCAACTGGATATCTGAAAGCTGGATAGATAGCTGGATCTCCAAGCGAAACTCCAACTCCAAAGGTGAGTCTTGAATACTGGTACACTCAGTCTGACCCGAGCGTAAAGCAAAATACAAAACACTCGAGTCAGGATTAATATT
Source organism: Allium fistulosum (assembly GCA_030737815.1). Classification (NCBI taxonomy): domain Eukaryota; kingdom Viridiplantae; phylum Streptophyta; class Magnoliopsida; order Asparagales; family Amaryllidaceae; genus Allium; species Allium fistulosum. Next base: position 1,259,359,938 of record CM060904.1, read on the forward strand.
CTTATATCAATAAATCCAACTCAAGGGAAATAACAATTGAAATACAAGTAACTCAAAGGATGTTTGGAATAACCATCCTTTAAGGATCCGTTAAACTATCGACTATGTAGTAGTGTACGATAAGTAGATAATGCTATCAGTAATATAAGATATCAAAATAGTGTTAAGGCGTTACCATTATCCCCCTTAACACATTTTATATAAGCATTATAGTCTATACAGCACTGTAAACTCCACCGTAAACTAGTGGGATATCAGGGAGTACTCCATAGGTATAACACAAAACAAATTCGTAGTGGTCGCATATATAGGGATCCAAGTATGACAAGGCACATGAGGCAATACCCAAGATAGTGAAACTACCGTTTGCCTGATCCGGACTGGTGAGAACGCATCGCCGCAGCGATCGCGACACCGCGAAACAACACTCCCAAAATCAAGGGTGCACCAATCGACAATAAGTAATGAGTAGTTTTCGAAGAAGTGTGTTCGCTCGAGGTGGCTAACCTCCATTTGGCCCGGCACGGCTCCTGTTTTAGTCATTTCCAATTTGACACAAGTGTCAAGGCTATCCATTATCGTTCTCTTTCTTCAGTCATCACGTACATCATTCCAACCACTTCATTCTGGATCACACTCCGCGTATAGTTATTAAAGTGGTTTTCGGTTTAGACAGTGAGTATGTCCCTAACCGATTCCGGTTCCTTTAATAACTTTCGTAATTATTACACCGATTGGTCGTTTATATATTTCAAAAACCAAATCAATTACAATTTCAATTAAAATTTGTAAACCAACATTTCATTTCCCTTTCTAAATCAATTTCCATAATTTACGTTTCATAACTTCCAAATTACCATTTCAAAATCTTATAATTCAATTTCAATTTCTATTTAAAACAATTCGAATATTGATTCAAGTTCGTATATAAGTTTCATTTCGAAAACATTTAAATTAATTAATTTAACATTCAAATCAAATTAACTTCATTTATCGATTTCATTTAATATTCGTTAAGTAAATTTGTCATTCAAAATAATTTCTATTTAATTTCCAATTCATTAAATCAATTACTTAAGTTCAACTTCATTATATCAAAACTTACAAATTGCATTAAATTAAATTCATCAAATCAAATTCTTTAAATTACAAGTCTTACATTGATTCAATAAATCCCATTTTATTTCTTGTTAAAGAAATTCAATTCCACTTATTCATTTACTTAGTTACAAATTTCAAATTTCAATTAATAAAGAAACTTAATTTCACTTATTCAAGAAGTTCAATTTCACTTATTAAAGCATTCAATTTTATTTCATTTTAAATAATTTCGAACTTATTTAATTATTTAATAATTTCAAAACTTAATTATTAAATAATTTCAAACTTAATTATTAATAATTCCAAATTTTAAAACAACGTTCTTTCATCAACTACTATATTAATATTTTGATTCAGATTATTAAATATTAACATTTCCTTCCATAAAAATTCAAATTCCAACTTCATTTAAAACCTTATTATTTATTCAAATAAAATCTTTATTTTATTTTTAAATCAAATTATTGACCAATCGATTTTTATTTAATTCTCTATCCTAAGTCAAAGTTCAATTTGGGTATTTATCATTTCAACCCGATTCCAATTCAATTCAAAATCAAAGCATAACAAAGGGATCTTGTAGTGTGATAACTGGGATGGTGTCAAAGTAAATAAACAAGCAATAACAACAATCAATAACAATCCAATAATTAATTCAAATAATCCCGAAATAATCGTATTAATTTACATTGTTGTTTGTGCAAATTAATATAATTATTTCTAGAATCTACACTATCATTTCATGTAGATTAAAGATTATTACACTAATATTAATACGGTTCTTCACTTGTCATTCGATTTCAATTTTAACACTACAACAATTAATCCAATATACGTTCAACGGTTCAAAGTGTAATTATCACTATTCTACATGTCAATTAATTTAACAATTAAAAGGGGTCATATTCAACTAATCAAATTCAACATATATGTCGATTCAAATTTTAATTATCCTACGTCAAATTTATTTGCATAATATTTATCACTTTATACATTACAATTTAACATCCAATATAAACAACAAACAATCAATCAATTATCAATCAAGCGGGATTATCATTTCATAAATAACAGATAAGGGTGTCAGATGTCACAGGGGAACTGATACAGGTAATAACATATATAACAGTGTAAACAACTAACAGCAGCATATTTCAATTGTCGTTTCAATTGAAATCAAATTTAATAAATAAAAGAACATTAATCGTGAGTGATTGCTCACCTTTCGAGGCTAGAGAGATAGACAATGAAGTTTAGTTATGAAATCCAAGCACGAATCCAAACAAACAAAGTCGGCACGAATTCGACGAAGAAGCTGATAAATAAGGGATTGACAAAATCAAATTAGAACAGAATCGATGAAGATAATTGGTAAGAGTGAATTTATATATATATCACTATATGTAACTATTTACGTATATAAAACGTATTCTAAATTCAAACCCATTTTAAATCAAATATATATATATATATATACACATTTCAAAATCATTGCTTAAATTAAACCCATATATATAATGTAATTTAAAAACAAACTCAATTATACTTATGTGCAATATATATAAAATTTATCATTAAAATTTATAGAGCAAATTGCAATGGTCCAAATTCGCCTTATACAACAAATATTATACTAACATATAACTTATATATTTATATAAACCGACAAACATAACTATTAGAACTTGTATGTTAAAACCTGTCCAAAACTATACATGTATACGCCCTTTTTAATCATATCATATGTAAACAAGTATATAAAACATACGTATCTTATTAATAAAATTATTATACAAACACCGTAACATATTATATAATATAGTAAATATAGTAAAATATAATGTAAACACGTTATATCATTTAAATGCACGTACCATAACACATATGAACAGAAAAATTTTAACTTCCGCAAATGTATACTCATATGAGAACAAACAACTATATACAAACAACAACATATATATATATATAATATTGATTGATATATATATACTTTATAATACTATAAACAAACATTTCAAAACGTATATACATATGACTATACAGCGATATATATATATAAACAACATTATAATAGCGTATAAAACCATACTGTGTCAGATGAACTAAAATATGCAGACCCAATTAATAGATATATATGCAGGCATCTCATATATACAACTCTAATATATTAGATATATATACAATAAAATAGATATGCATACTACCTGAACAACACTTGAACTGTTATATTATAAGTATACGAATATATATATTTTTCGAACATATCAATACATACCAACTCTAAAATATATAAAGTTCTAGAAAAATATATATATTTTTATAAAACAAACAAAAAGAACAAAACTTCCTTTATAATATAAACTTACATAAACTTTTCATATATACAAAACACGTACAACGTTTACATTGTATATACATATATACAAACTACAACATATAATACTAACAAAACAATGCTGGTAAACAACCCTATACAATCAGTTTATACAAATAAATTTTTCACAAACAAAAGTATAAATATATACAATAATATATAAATATGCGAATAAAATTTAATATAGTATTATATAACTCATATATGATAATACTAGATAAACATCACAATATATGGCATATAGGAACTGACGTACAAACACTAATATATACTTGCAACCTATTCAATATACGACCCTATGTATTTATATAAGCTACTGAGAAAAGAGAAAAATGTATAAAATAAAATAAAATCATCACTGCAGAATTTAAATAAGCAACCAAATGCATACAAGTCTAAATATAAACATACGATCTTATATATACTAATACGTCACATAATATAAATACATAAAATACCTTGCGAAGAAAGAAGAAGACAGAAGGCGAGAAATGGTGGGGGACGTATGGGGTGAAAGAGAATGTGAGGGGAGAAGAACGTTGTTCAAAAATACTGGTCTTCATTTTTTTATAAAGCACGGCCATGAGAAAAAGAAGGGAGAGAAGAGAACGTGCAGGCAAGGATGTGAGAGGAAATGGAATCCCAAAAGCAACTTCCTATAATATTCAACAGAGCACAAGGAAATGGAAAGACAACCGAAAACAAATGCAATCAATGAAACGATGAAAGGTCGTAAGTTGATTTCAAAGTTATTAATAGCTAGGAATGGGAAAGTCTATACGTGAATTGGAAAAAAAATATTAAAGCAATTAATTATTGCTTGGATAACACAAAAAGTCACGGATCTGGTACCGATACGGTTACCGGTTTCGCGGATTCCATCACGTACCGGGTTCAAAACACAGAATTGAATATACCGCATAGATCAGCATGATGAGACGATCAAAACGGTATATAGATATCAGTGGTACGATTTAATTTATAAAATTCGAATTTTTCTATTGGCGGAAAATGCAAGAAAAACGTAGAAAAATAAGATCGACGGAGCCAAAGAAGTCCGAATTTGGAAAAACGAAAAATGACGTTTGCTCGGAAGATGGTTTAGAATTTTTCTATGTAAAAATATTTAAGTTTCGAAAACATTTTATTTTCATCGCTTTTTAACTGATTAAATTGAAGTAAATTTACGCGCGAAATAAACTTTCATATTTTCGGACAAAAATTTACCAGTTGCTATGTTTAACTAGACGCATTCCAAATATCAAATTTTTATTTTAAAATTTCACAAAATTTCAACTAATTACGTTATTAAAACAGTTAAAATTTTACGGGTCGTTACAGTTTTAAAACCAAATTGTTGAAGACTGTTATTTTTTATTTAAAATATGATGTTTTGCGGTATTTGACAAATGGAGTACAATAAAGGAAAACAAAAGTATATTATCGTTTTTAAAAGAGCATTATTGTTTTGAGATGCAATAAATAAATGAAATCCTTGTAATAAACAATAATGAAATAATTTTTTACTTAAAGGGATAATGAAGGCGTATTTATTGTTTGGATGGTTATTGAATGTGTGATTGATTGTCTATTATTAATTTTCACAAATACTTGATTGTTTGATGAATCTATTGCATTAGGATGTGGATGTGATATCTTACCATTATTGCTACTATTAGATTAATTGATGATTAATGTTGTGTCACTAATGTTGATTGGACTAGTCATTATAACAAAAATACCCTATTACAATGCCATTTTTACAACGGGCATTGGTTGCCCGTTGTAATAGAAAGATATTACAACGGTCCATTCAGGCCCGTTGTAAAAGATGCCATACACAACTTTCTTTTTACAACGGGCATCGGTTGCCCGTTGTAATAGAAGGCTATTACAACGGTCCATTCAGGCCCGTTGTAATAAGTGCCAATTTTACAACAGTTTAAAAACGTGTCCGTTGTAATAGGTGACCATCAATACCCTAATTTTCAATTAGAAAACAAGGCCGGCCATTTTTTCTTTTATTTCGTTTTCCATTGCTCTATAAAAATGTTGGCCGTTTTCTTGTTAATTTTTTTTTTAAAATCAAACGAAATCAATCGCTAAGAACAAAAGTCAATTTCCACAATCTCCTCAAAATCAAAATCGCTTTCTCAAAACCGAAACTAAAATTTCCAATTTCATCTGCATTTGATGTTGTGGTTGGTTCACGATGTGGTGGTTTTGAGGAATTAGGCTGCAGGCGATTTGGGTTCGACTTGGGTTGTTCGAATTCCAGCAAGCGATAGGGTTTTGCGATTTGATGTGGTGAGGCGACAGTGATTAGGAGGATGGTTGTAAAGCTGATGGAGGTTGCTTATCCACAACTTGGGAGGTTTACTCTTCGTACAGAAGGTAAATATTTGTGATACATGTATTTGCAATTGTGCAGCAGCAAAAAATAAGTGCAATTTTTTTGTATTGCATTGTAAATATATGTAGGATACTTCCACTGCAAATATTTTAATTCTATTGTCAAACAACACTCATATTTTCATTGAGAATATTTAGTAGTGTAAATTTTATAATGCAACATTTTCTGGGCAATAACTTAAAATGATAAAATGCCCCCTAATTTATCTTAAATTTACAATCCGATCATCAGTCAAACAATTCAGACCAACAACCAAAAACAATTTCCTGTCTTATATTTTTTGAATTTCTCCAATGATGAACTATAAAATTTGTTGAACTTTAGTCACTCTGAGTATCTAGGGTCAGAAATTGGCATCTCTGATCTGATGGCGGTGACATAAAGATTGACATGAAGGATGCCCTTAGGCGCAGTTTTGGGTGTTGTGGCATAAGCTAAAGTATTTATAAGGGTGCCTAGACGAGAAGTTGTTTAAACTAGCTATTTTGTATGTATGAATGAGATATGGCTTATTTATTTTTTCTATGACGTTTACTTTGGCATTTACATGCGTATTAAAAAGAATATCAATATCTCAAAGACAAACAATTAATTTTATTAAGAAACAAAGTAAGATTTTAGTATTTGTACAGGCCATAAATTTAGTGTCAATTGAGAATGATTGGGTAAAAGACCAGGGAGGAAACCAAGTAAAATAAAATGGTGATATTTCTTAATGAATTATGCTAAGGTAATATAAGATATGAAGTATTCGTTAATAGATGTAGAATAACACTATTATTATTTTATTAAGCTACTTTGGCCAGCCAATCATACTGACATTCTCGATTTAAATTCTAAAGTTGAGAAAATTATTTTGGCCTTCACTATTATGCATTGCTAGTGATATCACCAAAATCATTTTATCAACTTGTGTTTGGGAAGAGAGGTAATTTTGTCAGCAAAATTGTAAAAATTGTCAAAATTCAAGTTAGAAATTCAAAGCACATGGATTATAAACATGCTTGAGATGATATAATTTGTAAGGAGTGGTTAGTAATTATACCAAACCATTGTGGTAATGCTCTTTCCCCTTTCTGACATTTGCATGATCATGCTAACTCCTTGGTGGTTCCTCAGCCTAGATCGATCGGCCTTCGGTAGCTTCCCTGTTTTAATTTACATTTTTCTCTCTTTTATGATTTAAAGGGATTATTAAATTACAAATTAGTATCTCAAACTAAATCTCATATTTGGATGCTCTGGACTTCCTCGAAATGATTCTGTGTGTTGAGCAAGTTGATATCCTACGTAAAAATTACTTTATCAATTTTACAGCATCTTCTCAAAATCGCAACCTAGTATGGATAAACAAACTTATCTCTTCTGTAGAAATGTAGTGCAAGCCGTCTCTTGTCTGATTTCATCTCAGATATTTCTACTTTTCAAGTAAGGGGTGTGTGTGTTCCTATAGTGTAATAACATAGAGTAATTGTATTACCAGAAATTAATCCCATGGGTCAAGTGCCTGCCATTTCTCATGGAGACTTCAACTTGTTTGAGAGGTACATTTCATTGCACATTTTCAGGCTCTGTACGTATGTTATAATATCCTCATTTCTTCTTGCATCCATCGGTCTAACTTAACATTGACATTATACTTTATACAGTCACACAATTCTCCGTTACTTATGTGGTGCATTTCCAGAACAAGTTGCAGACCACTGGTTAGATATAATTTCCTTGTTACAATTTTTTTTTTTAAATTAGGCAGCTGAGTTTCACTCATGAATTTCATGTCAATTAATTTAGAGTTTCACTTTTTACGATCAAATTGTTTTCAAATTTGGTTAAGGTATCCTGCTGATCCCATTGAAAGAGCCAAAGTTGATACAATCTTGGATTGGCATCACCAGCATACGCGGCTCGGTACAGGTGCATGTCATCTAATTAACTTTAATTATTCATACAAAATATATACTTTGTGTAGATGATCTATATATACTAAAGATTACTTTTCCTTTTTTTCTTCCTCTTGTATTGAACCACATATATTAATCTTATTTACAGCACCCTTTGCTTTCTTTTCGAGTTGATACAAAATACGCTGGAAATACACCAACTATATGAAAGTCATATCTGGTCCAAAAATGAAGCTGTATAGTGTATGGTTGATAAAGTACACGATGTATATATATTCATATTCTTCAACAGAGAACTATTACATAATTTTCGTAACCAAACAAGTAAACAGTCAAGCAACCATCATGTTAAGTAATGCATTTTAAAAATACTGAGTTGCTGTTTTAGATGTTTATTTTGAAGAAGAAATAATCATTGTTAAATAATGAACTAAAATTTTAACTGTAGTAATTTAATGTGTTATTTGTTTATTAAATATGTTTTAATCTTTAGCAAGAAAGCAAAGGTTTTTGAAATACTAAATTTCAGTTTCAGATTATATTTTGAACAAGAATTAATCATTTTTAAATAATGATCCAAGGGTTTAAATTTAATATTTAACTTATCTATTAACATGTTGTTTGGTACGAGTAATTTAATTAATTTAATTTAATTTGTTTTCTGACTTCTGTTTTAATTAATTTAATTTTTGTTGCTTGCGTAACTATCCAACATTTGTTTTATTCAATATCCATTCAGTTTTGGTTTGGTTCTATAAACTTTTAGCAAGTGTAAGCATGCATATTCTATATTTTTTGCACTTAAAACTTGTTATTTAAAACAATTTAAAGTAATTAAAGAAAGATGCTAATAGAACACTGATAGAGCAAGAGAAGGAATTAAATTAAGTGCAAATGTAAAACATAGCTAAATAATTTAATTTACCATCAGCTAAAATTTAAATCGCAAATTTAAGATGATATACAACTTATTAGTTAATTTATGCAATCTCTTGTTTTTGGAAATAATAGAAGGTTTAAGTTTTCACAAGAAAAGCGATTTTTCTTTTGAAATCGTTGTCAACCCAGTGTCTTTCAAGGAGCATTTGTATACTGTAGTTATGAGATCAGGGATACTTGTATTCAAAGCAGTAGCAAAATCTTACTTGTATTTTCCCTAAATCAACCTATTATATACTGCAACCCGAGTTTGTGCAGACCATCCAAATTTTGAGTACTTGTCAGGTTTCATAAATGCGATGATGATGATAAATATAATATTGCAGGAGCTTATGCCTATAGAAGCTACAGTTTGTAATAAAGTAAATAATTTATAGCTCTACTGAACCAGTTGCAGTGGCGATTGCTGTAGCGTTTGCATTGTGGTTGTCAGACAAAACGAAGGCAGATGGATCTACGCGATTAAGAATCTCAATTGGCCATGATTCTAGAATATCTGCAAAGATTTTACAAGTAAGTTGTGATTTTAGTTTTTCAGAATTAGGAGTTTGCTATTTTTTAATATTTTAGAACTCAGTTGGCGAATATAGTTTTTAGACTTAAAGAATGTGATCCACATACTATGCTTTGTCATCATTAACAGCTAAGCCACATGTTATGCTTTATATTTTATATTGTACTTCTTGCACAGTCACTCTCATAGATTTGGAATGCATTTATGATTCCCCATGTCATTATACAATACAAGCATGCTCAATGATCTTTATGATTCCCCATATCAATGGCAGAGACGAAGTGGTTTGTGCACAGAAGTGAAGTCTGGGTAATGGGAGGTTGGTTTAAATGATATGCAGCGTTGCAATGGATGAGGTTGATACGGAAGTCTGGAGATAATGTGAAGGTGAATGAGGGTGGTTTTATGTATAGATATGGGTGTAGGAGTGACTGATAGGCAGAGGATGGTCTGAACAGAAGTAAAGGGGTGTTATGATGATATGGAGAAGTGTGAATGGATGTGAACAGGGGTATTGATCAATGGGATGTGATGTTCAGGGAGGAAGGGGAAGTTTGTCGAGGTGGATTGTAAGGCACTGTTGTGGTGAAACAGTAGCTGGAAGCGTTGTATATATTGGAGGCACTGTGGGATGTTGTATTTTGGTTGATGATGATGTTATGGAAGTGGGGCAATGATATGTGGTGATGTATGTTTGCTTTTGAGGAAGTTTTGGTTGATGATATGTTTGCAGTGCAAGTTGAGGAAGTATGGTAGTAATATGACGGTAGTTTGTGAGCAATTGTAGTGGAGGCTGTTGGATGCTTGGATTGTAAAGGGATGGTTATGTGGTGGATGATGGTAGTGAAGTGGGTAAGAAGCTTGTTTGTCAAAAATGTAATTGTGATTGTAATGGTGAAGAAATGTAGCTTGTAATGAGATTTTCCGTGCAGAGAATAGAAGTGGTTATGACTCTAGAATTATGTCAATGTAAACTTATCTAACTTTTTGGAATGTGTTGAAATTTTATGACTCTAGCTTTTAGTCTTTTCGTATGTGATTTTGGTTGTTTTATGATAATATTTATTACTCGTTAAATTATTCATTATTGGTATGGATGTATGTTGCTGTAATTTTTTTTTAAAATTTGCATTTATTTTGCAACGGTCAGAAACCGTTGCAATATCATGTATTACAACGGGCATTGCCCGTTGTAAAAAGGTGTATTACAACGGGCATTGCCCATTGTAAAAAGGTGTATTACAACATGCATTGCCCGTTGTAAAATGTGGTGGATCTATTACAACGAGGCCTATTACAACAGGCACATGCCCGTTGCGAAAACCATATTACAACGGGCATTGCCCGTTGTAAAAAGACTGTTTTGTTGTAGTGAGTACACATTTGATGGATTATATTTATATTGATGATGATGTATGTAAGAATATTTGTGCGTTGTTAATTTCTTATTTGATGGATTGTGGTTGTCATTATATTGTTGGTGTTTGATGAGAGTGCGCTATTGCTATTGTGATTTCACCATACGATGATTTGTTGAGATGGATGAGTAGTAATGCTATTTTCTACTTCTACTATTTGTGCTGGTTGCGATGGTTGCAGTAGTTGCATTGATTGCATTGGTTATGATGGTTGCAATGGTATTAATGTACTAACAAGTATTCGAATGTAGAGGAGAGCAGGAAATAGAATTATGTAGGCTTAATCTCTCAAAAAGGGTATGTATGCAGTCTTTTTCCATGCAATAACTATTGAGTCTATGGCTGTAGGGTCAGGCACAGTTCAAACATAATTTAAACATTTTCCCTTTTTATTATCTACGTCTGTATAGGTGTGAAGTTTCAGGTAGGAGCAAAAGAGCAAATGCAAAGGTGGGTGAAAGCTATATCGCAAATAGCTGATTTAGTGTATTCTTTTATACCATGGTTATATTATTTATGAGTCAATAATAATTGATGAACTGAAATATAAAGTGATGTGGTAATGTTGTAAAGTAATTGTATGACTGAGATAATGTTCGTTTCTATTGGTGTTTGATTCCGTTATGAGGTTTTTCCTCTTTTCTCATTGCTTTAGAATTTTTAATTTTTTTCTATCCATGATCCACTGCTTTTAATATCTGAAATTAGTTGTAAGCATATTTTGACGTCGTTTATAATTGATTTTTTAGATTTTAAAAGTAGTGGATCCTCACAGCAGTGATAAATAAATGTGCATCTTCTAAAATCTGTTTATGCTAGGATTCCTTTTTATGCATTGATTATTGCAACTGAATGGATTATGCCTAGGGGTATTGTTGATCATTACAGTTTACCGAAACCTATTGATAAGGTGTGTGAAACCATGATAGACGATTAGTGATACTAAACCACCAAGAGAAAAAAACGACCCATACAAACTAAAGTCCTAAATTTCTAGGACTATACGGGCAAGGCTACTACATACCAAGGAGCATGCGACTTCAGCACATTACAATAAGCTTGAATAAACCTTAGCCGACAGTAGTGAACCGACTTACCCTTGGTCAGGATATGATCGTCGATTCGGTAATTCAATGTTGATGATCAACCCACAAAACTTGACCGACAGTAGTAAGCCGACTTACCTACGATCATGACATAATCACCGACTAGGCAGTGTACTATCGATGGTCGGCCCACAAATCCTCCTTGGCTGTAGTGAGTTGGCTTACTCTTGATCCGGACATGATCACTGACTGGGTAGTTTACTTTTGATGATCGACCCACAAATCCTAGTTGGCAGCAATGAACCAACTTACCTGCCATCAGGATATGATCGTCGATTAGGTAGTTCACTGTTGATGGTCGACTGTAAATCATGCCTAGTAGCAGTGCACTGACATACCCATGATATGGATATGATCGTCGACTAGGTAGTTCACTGTTGACAATCGGCCCACAAATCAGGGCTAGCAGTAGTGAACAAACTTACCCATGATCAGGATATGACCGTCGATTGGGTAGTTCACTGTCGACCCATAAATCCTGGCTAGCAACAGTGAGCCATTTTACCTATGATCATGACACGATCGTCGATTGGGTAGTTCACTGTTGATGACCGACCGACAAATTCTGCCTAGCAGCAATGATCTAATTTATCTAGGATCAAGATATGATCGCCAATTAGGTAGTTTGTTGTTGAAGATCGACCTCTAGACTTACTTTGTTTGGGTATAGCAAGTATTCCCACCTTATGGTGTGGGACGAACTCGCTCGAACCCAAGACAAAGAAACCGAAAACAAATAAGGAGACATGGGATTAAAATATAACGTAACTCTAATAGAGACCGTTTACCTTGCCAAACTTGATAGCAATTGATCATGTGCAAGTGTGCAAGCTAGCAATGAAAAGACGTTCCATTAGAGGTTGCTTAACGTGATGAACTTGACAATGATTGATTCTGCACAAGTATACAGGGAAACGATGGTATGGTTATCCAAAGAGCCAAAAGAACAATAAATTATGACTTCAAAAAAGATTGCTTGTCTAGCCTAATTTTCCAATGATTGATCCTGCACAAATATGCCGAGGGCAAAGGAAGAGTTATCAAAATAGCTAACAAAACAGCAACAAACTACTTCACCAGTATGCTCGTCTTATTGGACTTGTCAATGATTGATCCTTTACAAATACGTAAGGTAGTAATGAAAAAATTGATAACAAGCTAATGGCTAAGTAAGGACGTTGTACAAACATAATACAACAACTAAACTAATCAGGTACAATAACTCCATTTAAAAATTTCTACAAGATACATATGCGCTTATATAGGTGTTTATGAATGAAATAGTATGAGCTAGGGAAAGCATCGATCATAGATCAAACTAACATCAAAGCACAATCAACATTACATCCAAGGCATTAAACACCACATCTCATAAATAAAGACATTTCAATAGAAACTAGTTACCTTGCCGAACTTTTTAGCAATTGATCTCGTACTAGTATGCAAAATAGCAGCGAAAAGGTTGCTGATGGAATAAGCTAATTAGGCAATCATGTGAGACAAATATATCACAACCACTAACCTTAATCAGCCAAACCAAAGTCAACACTATAAAATATACATCATCGAGTCCATGTACCATGGAACCTTAGTATATCCCTTTCCCTAAAGCACCTCAATGTACTCAGAAGGTTCATAAGGCAATGTGCAGCCTTCACGACTTAGGGGCAAAGAGGTTGAGCCATAGGAAGCAACATCCCACCAAGAAAAAATGAATCACATTGGAAAATCATCCTAAATGTCTATACTATAGAGAAAACACAAGGTATAAAACGTCATACTGATAAAAGATGTTTTGGATCAATCGACAAGCTTTCCTCCAAATGAACAAGGCTTCGCAACATACTAGCAATGTTAACCTTATCAAAAGGAAAGGAACAAGGATATAGATGTTCGAGGTTCAAGTTTCGTGGCCATTTTCGCTCATAGCATGGTGAATATGAAAAGACGTCAAGGAGCATAGAAACAACTAAAAGATAAGTAATAAAGGTGCCATCATGTAATCATATGCACAAGGCGAAATGTTAGTGGCGAATTTGGCACTGTCTCAAAACAAACTCAAAGCACTTGTAAAATATTCCTAAGATCAGGACATGAACTAGGTCGAAAACAACATCTCAATCTGATTTACAAGTTGAAAGATATTATCATCTTACATTCAGTCTATGACATAACCAATTTGGATCCCACCTTGCAGAGCCTCTATCTACTTCAAGCAAATAGAACATCCAATGGCATTGGAATATTCTAGTGGTTGATACGAAGCTAGTGGCCAAATTTTTACTCAATTCCGACTTAAAACAAAGGAGTTATGACCAAAAGAAAGTCGATCTAGAAATGGACATGAGAAATGGTTAGGTAAGGAACATACCATTTGCTACCCAACATATTTCTACCTAACATCACACCTATAGATACCTCATGGATGAGCACAACTAAGGAATGAATAAGGGATGAGTAATAATGGCAGACAAACATAGAGCTCTATAAACTACCCAACCAAATTTCTGCTTAACATAATCTTGTCTAACCAAATCTCCAAAACATTTATGGACAACAAGAAATCATCTCAACCTTATCCAATCACCTTCAAATATCCAGTTTACCATCCAACATTGAGTTGTGGCAGACTAACCTTAAAATTATGACAACGGAGCTTTGCCAATCATAGATCTAGCAGCCCATAATTGTTTGACGCAGCGGATTAATCAAAAACAATGTCGATCGTTGAGAGTAGCAATCGATGGGTTGGAAGATACTGAAATGCCCGAATTCATTGATCCGAAGATACCGAATTCTAGCTATCCCGAACTCGTTGATCGCGCACGATACCGGGTTCAAAGATCTGCGATTCTTCACACGTTGATCTAGCGCACTAGATTCCGTGAATCGGCTTATGCAGTCGTTGAATCGAGCGCACTCGATTATCCGAAAGAGGAGATTACACTCGACTACCAATTGGGTGAAAGCACAAAGCTAACAAAACAAGAGTTTTATTTCAAATCAACTAAACTATTACAAATGGCACCACCGGCCTATTTATAGAAGTTACAAATCACAACACAAATCTGTACAACTCTTAAGTCGGAACCGACTTATCACGAACGACTTAACATAGCGACTCAACTTAGGTCGGCAACGACCTAGTTACAACATATAACGACTTGCAAACATGGCCGCCCTAACCTGGTACGACTTAATACAATACACATTAGAAGTATACGACTTAGTACAAAACACATTACAACACAAACATCACGACTTAAGACTTACGACCTAATTTCTTCACGACTTAAGAGATAGAACGGCTCAGGACATCGGACGGTTCAAGCTTTCGCGACTTAGCGCAATCATCGGCTAAGCTTTGTTCGCGACTTTTCATGAGTCATAACTCGTATGCGGCTTAAAGAAACGGTCATCTTCATGCGACTTATAACCTGGCGACTTACGAGTTAACTTTTCTAGGTCGTAACTCACTTCCGACTTAACCAAGTCGTAACCCGCTTCCTGCTTCTTGTTAGGTCATGGACGACCTAAAACCCTGCCGTTGGATCGTGTATGACTTATCAATTATGAACGACTTAAGCCCCAGTTAAGTCGTAGCTCCTTTTCATCTGATCTGTTAGGTCATTGCTCGCTTGAATTAAGTCACAGCTCCTGCTCACGTGACTCCTTAGGTCGCGGACGACCTATAGCTACTTTTTTAAGTCGTGTTCGACTTAAGCCTTTGGAAAATATGGGTTGCGCTGCATCATCCTCCCTAGGTTGAGAAAAATTCGACCTCGAATTTGTAAGTTCTTCCATATCGGATTGTTCATTCTCATAAAATGGTACGAGATGCTTAACATTGAACACGTCAGAAGTGTACACATCCTCCGGCAGCTTCAACTTATAAGCATTTTCATTAATCCGTCTTACAACTTTTACAGGACCAATTTTCCTGGCTTTCAACTTGTTATAAGCGCCCACTGGAAAACGATCTTTTGTTAACACAGCATATACCATATCTCCTTCATTAAACTCAACATTTCTTCGCTTCAGATCCGCAGTTCGTTTATACTTTTCATTTGCTTTCTTCAATCGTTCCTAAACAATTTGATGACATTCCGTCAGCCCTTCAACAAAATCAGTAGCTTTCTTAACTGTCCCCTTCGAGTGTGGTATTACCGTTAAATCCAACGGTCCTTTTGGCATACTCGAATATACAATCTGAAATGGACTGAAACCCGTACTTCGATTCACTGCATGATTATGAGCGAACTCTGCTTGGCATAACTTCACATCCCAGCTTTTCAGATTGTCTTTCACCAGACATCGCAATAAATTTCCCAATGATCTGTTAACCACCTCTGTTTGCCCGTCAGTTTGCGGATGGTAAGCGCTACTAAAATTCAACTTCGTACCGACCATCTTCCACAAGCTTAGCCAAAAATGGCTCAGAAAACGAGTATCCCTATCCGACACAATAGATTCTGGCAACCCCTGAAGTCGATATATCTCTTTGAAAAATAACTGAGCAACATGAACAGCATCCGTCGTCTTCTTACAAGCAATAAAATGTGCCATTTTCGAAAATCGGTCAACCACCACATAAATGGAATCATTCCCACGCTGCGTTCTCGGCAACCCTAACACAAAGTCCATACTCACATCAACCCATGGTTTAGTTGGTACAGGTAACGGCATATATAATCCAGCATTAGTCGCAGTTCCTTTTGAAACCTGACAGATATGACATCGCTCCACAAACCTCTCCACCTCTTTCCTCATTGATGGCCAAAAGTAAGACTGTGAAATCAACTGTAATGTACGGTCTCTCCCAACATGTCCTTCTTCATGTAGCTCTTTTACAATCTTCATTCTCAAACTACAATCAGGTATACATAATCGATTTCCTTTGAACAGAAAACCATCTACCATCATATACTCATCCGTCTTTCTCTCCTTGACTTTTTCAACAAACTTTGCAAAGTAAGGATCATCGACAAATAATTCTGGTAGCACATCAAATCCTGTCACTTCGACCTTCATTGTAGTCAACACATGATTTCTTCTACTCAATGCATCCGCAACACGATTCGTCACTCCCGATTTGTGTTTCACAACAAACGTAAACTGTTGCAGATATGCAATCCATGATGCATGTCTCGCGGAAATCTTGTCTTGCCCTTGTAAATGCTTTAACGCCTCATGGTCAGTGTAAAGAACAAACTCTTTCTGAAATAGATAGTGTCTCCAATGTTTAATAGCTTGCACAACAGCATGAAATTCCACATCATATGTACTATATCTCATTTTTGCTCCCGATAGCTTCTCACTGAAATATGCAATAGGACGCCCCCTCTGACTCAACACCCCTCCAATGCTAACCTTCGACGCGTCAGTATGTAATTCAAACAACAACTGAAAATCAGGTATTGCTAGAATTGGTGCTGTCGTCAACAACTCCTTGATTCGTTCAAAAGCAACTCCTGCTTCCTCAGTCCATGAAAACTGTTTGCCCTTCATACAATCAGTAACAGGCGCCATCACACTACTAAAGTGTGGAATAAATCTTCGATAAAATGAAGCCAACCCGTGAAAACTACGAACTTCCATTATCGTCTTGGGTTGCGGCCAATCTCTGATAGCTTCGACTTTACTTTGGTCAACCTGTATTCCTTCTTCCGACACAACATACCCCAGAAATAAAACACTCCTCGCCATAAAAACACACTTCTTTGTAGCAGCATAGAATTGTTCTTCACGAAGAATAATTAACACTTTCTTCAAATGCTGAACATGCTCTTCTGTACTAGCACTGTAGATCAGAATATCATCAAAGTAAACCACCACAAATTTCCCAATGTATGGCCTGAAAATTTGGTTCATCACCCTCATGAATGTACTTGGTGCATTTGATAGACCAAACGGCATTACCAGCCATTCATACAATCCTTCCCTCGTCTTGAACGCTGTCTTCCATTCGTCCCCTGGTCTAATGCGAATCTAATGATAACCGCTCTTCAAGTCAATCTTTGAAAATATTACGGACCCACTGATTTGATCCAATAAATCATCAAGCCTCGGCATCGGAAATTTGTATCTGACTGTGATATTATTCAATGCTCTACTATCTGATGTTGTATATCCCTCAATGGTGGCAACTCCGTTGGTAACTCCTCTGGAAATACATCGTCAAATTCTTTCAAAACTGGCTTCGCTTCTTCCGGAATTTCAACCTCTTCACTGTTCTCTCGCCCAATCAACAAAAACACTTCAGGCTCCTCCTCTACTTCCTTCACAAACTCCTTCAAAGATAACAAAGTTTTAAGCTCTTCAATCTCCTCCAACTTGTTTTCCTCATGTTGTCGCTTCTTTGGAACTAGAGTAATCTTTGTGCCTTCAAACATGAAACTGTAACTGTTGGTACGCCCATCATGTTGCACCGCCCTATCATACTGCCACGGTCTCCCCAGCAACAAATGACAGACATCCATATCTACCACATCACACCAGATTTCATCCTTGTATTTCTTTCCAATTGAAAACTTCACACAAGCCCTTCGTCCAACCTTCACCTCCCCGCCTTTCCTCAACTAAGCCAGCTTGTACGGTTTTGGATGTTTCTCAGTCTTCAATGCCAATTTCCTCACAGCTTCTGAAGAAATTATATTATCACAGCTTCCAGCATCAATAACAAATTTGCAAACCTTCCCCAGAATGGTACATGTTGACTGAAAAATATTGCTCCTTAACCAACTACAATCCTCCTCTTGCTTTGGTGTTAAACATGACCTCTTCATCATTAGATTATAACCTTCGTCTCCCGACACTTCTTCTTCCTCCTCATCAGGTGGTGAATTGGAACATTCAGCATCTTCATCCTCATCCTCAACCTCCGCTATCATAGCTCTCTTCTTCGGCTTTGGACATTCGCTACTTTTGTGGCCCATTTCTTGGCAATTATAACACTTGAAACCATTACTGACTTTCATCTTTCCAACCTCATTCACAACTGGTTTCGCAACAGCTTTTGAAACATTAGAACTCCTACTAACACCCTTCACTGGATTGTTGGAATTTGTAAACATACCACCTCCTCGTCTTCCCTGTTTCTCCCAGGCTAACGCTTTCTGGTATGCTTCCTCTACAGATCTAGGATCGAACATGTTAACCATATCCTGAATCTGCATTCGCAACCCTCCAACAAATCTAGACGTCAGTTGTTCTTCCGTTTCCATAATATCATTCCTCGCAATAAGCTGATAAAACTCATCCGCGTAATCATTAACATTCTTTGTGCCCTGCCTCAAATTCTGCAAACGTTGATACATCAAAGATTGATAATTGTAAGGTAAGAACGTTGCTTTCATCAATTTCTTCATCTTCTCCCAAGACTCAACTTTTGACTTCCCCATCCGTTCACGTGTAAGTTTGGTTTGCTGCCACCATGCCAAAGCTCTACCCCTCAACCTCGTAGCAACCAACTTCACTCTAGGATGTTCTGGAACTTCTTTGAAGTCAAAAATCTCTTCAACATTAGCCACCCAATCTAAAAACTCCTCCGCTTGCATACCACCTTTGAATTCAGGAATTTCAGTCTTCATTCCCGACTCCCACTTGTGATCATACTCGGAGTGATTTCTTCCTTGTCCTCGTCCTTGTCCTCGAACACTACCACCATCATACTCCTCTTCAAAATCAGATGTATATCGTTGTCTATCTCGTCCACCCACATCTCTACTACCATCACGTCTTCCACCATCATCCCTTCTATCTACATTCCTCCGTTCACGATCATTCACGTTCCTCCCACGCCTTTGATCATCATCAACACTTCTTTCTCGATTGGATTGTGGTGAGACTCTACTTCCCCCATGATTAGATTCAGGTGAAACCCTCCTCCGATTCTGATTCATCTCTAACATCATCTTCTCTAACCGTCCAATCCCTTCGTTAAGCTTTTCACTAAAGTTTTCATTGATTCTTTGCTCCATCTCATCAGCTTCTTCTCTTCGATACAAAGCTTCTACGTTTTGATGACGATTAGCTCTTATCGGCAGCATACTTGAAAACTTCACAAAACTCTTCAACTCTTCAAAATTCAAACACCTTTCGGACTTTGATCCAAAATAAAATGGATCGAAAACTCCCACTTTGTTGCAACTTCGCTATGAACACGATGAACACAACTTCTCCAAATGAGGCAAGTTTGATCTCCAACACTTCTACTAAGCTCGGCTTCTCACTTCAAGCTCGGCTATCACTTCAACTTCAAAATTCTTCAAAATAATTGGCTCCAAGACTCAATTTAGCTATGATTGGCTAAAACAAGCTTTGATACCAAAACTGACGCAGCGGATTAATCAAAAACAATGTTGATCGTTGAGAGTAGCAATCGATGGGTTGGAAGATACTGAAATGCCCGAATTCGTTGATCCGAAGATACCGAATTCTAGCTATCCCGAACTCATTGATCGGGTTCAAAGATCTGCGATTCTTCACACGTTGATCTAGCGCACTAGATTCCGTGAATCGGCTTCTGCAGCCGTTGAATCGAGCACACTCGATTATCCGAAAGAGGAGATAGGAGATTACACTCGACTACCAATTGGGTGAAAGCACAAAGCTAACAAAACAAGAGTTTTATTTCAAATCAACTAAACTATTACAAATGGCACCACCGGCCTATTTATAGAAGTTACAAATCACAACACAAATCTGTACAACTCTTAAGTCGGAACCGACTTATCACGAACGACTCAACATAGCGACTCAACTTAGGTCGGCAACGACCTAGTTACAACATATAACGACTTACAAACATGGCCGCCCTAACCTGGTACGACTTAATACAATACACATTAGAAGTATACGACTTAGTACAAAACACATTACAACACAAACATCACGACTTAAGACTTACGACCTAATTTCTTCACGACTTAAGAGATAGAACGGCTCAGGACATCGGACGGTTCAAGCTTTCGCGACTTAGCGCAATCATCGGCTAAGCTTTGTTCGCGACTTATCATGAGTCGTAACTCGTATGCGGCTTAAAGAAACGGTCATCTTCATGCGACTTATAACCTGGCGACTTACGAGTTAACTTTTCTAGGTCGTAACTCACTTCCGACTTAACCAAGTCGTAACCCGCTTCCTGCTTCTTGTTAGGTCATGGACGACCTAAAACCCTACCGTTGGATCGTGTACGACTTATCAATTCTGAACGACTTAAGCCCCAGTTAAGTCGTAGATCCTTTTTATCTGATCCGTTAGGTCGTGGCTCGCTTGAATTAAGTCGCAGCTCCTGCTCACGTGACTCCTTAGGTCGCAGACGACCTATAGCTACTTCCTTAAGTCGTGTTCGACTTAAGCCTTTGGAAAATATGGGTTGCGCTGCATCATTGTTGCACCTGTCCGGATAGATCTAACAAGCATTGTAGTAATTATGAATCTGAGCATCATCCTTCGACGAAAGGATTATGACATTAAGGCTAGAAGGTTAGGAGATAGCATGAGAATAATCGAGGAGGAAGGCTAAGTTTTGGCAAAGGATAAGGTTTGGTTCGGTAGTTAACCCATCGAACATAATTTCTTTTATGCTAGTAGACCTACCGAATAGATTTCCTTGTCCGGTATTCCTGACCGAGTCACGCACCACCTACTTAACCGAAAGTCCACTACTGAACTAGGGCACTATCGAACCAAGGACCATCGATCCAGAACATTATTGAACCAAAGTGACTAAAATCAGGGTGCCAAACCAAGGATGTTGAGCATGCTAAAATAGGTAACTCCGGAAAGAAACTTGTAAACATGAAAACTACAGATCAAATCTTCCATATAAGGAAAGTGCCGATTCAAATGAGTTAAATATGGAAATTGCCTATTTTGTAGGCCATGTCTCCCTATATCTTCACTCTTATCAACCCTTTGGAAGAGTAATGACTGACAAGTCAGAAAGAGCCATGTATAGCCCAACAAGAATAAGCAAACATGAATTGCCGAACAAGAATGGAGAATATGAATATAAAAATAGCAGTAATCGAACAGACATCCATGGGGTTATATCTTACATTTTATTAAGCTACAAATCATCGTATTTTGTACCCCAAGCATTGTATTGATTTATAAGAAGGATAATGAAAATGAATCATGGATGTAGGTACATTTTGTCCGAATAACCATAAATCTTTGTGTTTTTTACTTTACTGCAATTTACTTTTTACATAACCTATTCATGATCTGCTCTCTAAAAATCAATCATAATTCAAATATAACACTTGTGTTATACACTTCGTATTCACAGTTTTACAACAAACGACTTTGAGATTTTGCCCATTTTTAGTGCAAACTACTACCAAACTCAGTCATAATAAATATAAATTAACAAATTAAACTCCTACGGCATTGAACAACTACTAATTTTGTAGCTTCGGCATCAAAAGACCGTGTAAAAAACTAATACTCGGTAGAAATTGACTGCGACCAAGCATGAAACGAATGGCTAAAAACAACCAAGTTAACCATTAAAATCATGGCAATAAGTACCCGAACAACCCAATTTGAATTAATATCTTCCACCCTAAACCCTAGCTCATCCATTTCATAATCTTCTCCTTATCACGAACGTTGCCAAGTGAAATAAGCATGAGTGAGATCCAAATTACAACAAGGAAAAAAATCGAAGTACTTAATTAGTTGCTGCTGAGATTGCTTCCTTGCTTGGTCATGATCGTGATTTTTTTTGGAGCTTTGGCTGGCCACTCTCGTCGATTCCCCATTGATAATGATGCAGAAGAAGAGGATAATATATAGAATGATGGTTAGTTTTCAGTGAAGAAGAAGATGGTATGGGGTATGTGAATTAGAGCCTATTATTGGGTGCCTTATTTCTCTTTTTAAAGGTAGTACATAATGTAATTAATTTACTATGATGTTATTTAGCAATGGTATTTGATACATACATACATACATACATACATATATATATATATATATATATCAAAGGATCAATAGCCCCCTTTATTTAGCACTATTTGTAGCCTCTGATATTAGCCACAAATTTGTATTTAAATATTTAGTCCATGTGATAGGAAAGAGAAAGAATAAATGATATCATCGACATAAAATGATTGTTGATCCCCAAAATCATAGCTAAGCATAAGAACAACTTACCTATCACCTGAAAGTGGAAGTTCCACAACTAAATCTCTGAATCAATTTGATTTATGTTGTGTGTTATAAATTGAAAGTTTAAGCTTTGTGTAGAGGTTTAAACTTTAAATTGGAAAATACAAGTTTGAAAGGTGAACAGGTAATGAGATAAATGTATAAATTATAATACATTATATATTCCTGTGAATATAATACATTTTGTGGTACAAGACATTTGTTAAGCCAAGATGCGACTTTATGTTATGCTCTTCATTCATTAGTTCTCTGTCACAACTATTTATCAATCTACACAATGAAGGCTATAATCTAACAGCTGTAATACATTTTGTATTTTTGAAACTTTATTTCATGCATGTTATATACATATGATATGTAAAACATAGATTTTAGTTGTAAGCCAGTCTAGAAAAACTAATTAGTGAACAATAATGGTTGTTTGTCTCTATCCTAAAGAGAATGTTTTAATGGTAGAAAACGTTTTTGAAAATTCAGCAAGTAGCAGTAGAAATATGGCGATGCCTTCGCTATGTATTTAAAGACACTTTGTGCACGACTAACATATAAAGATGATGTCATTTTCTTCAAAAGTGATTATTGCCATTTCCCTGACTCTTGGTGTTTGAAGTTCCTTGCTCTATTATGGGTGTGAATGGATCTATGCAAAATTTTATGTATGCTTAAATTTTAATTGTGAGAATATTTCATAAAAAAGTTATGTGAATATTATCATGAAAAATATTTTACTTTGGTTGTATCACTAGGGACTTAGATCGAATATTTTATCATTTCTTTATTTGAAATTCGAAATTATATAGGAAGTAAAAGTATCTTTTTACCAAATATAGTTCTGTAAATGTAGTGTATACTTATATTAGTATGTCTCATATTTATATAAATTAATCACACGCTTCCATGAAATAGGAAGGCAATACGTGAGAATTTTGTTGCTTTGTTTATAACAATGTTATTAATGTTTGTTACTAGAGCCGGCCCAGTGGGCAGCCCAGCAAGCCCAAGGACTGGGGCAACCCACTGGGCAAGGGCAACAAAAAGAAAATGAAAAACATGTCCGGCACTAAAATAAGCAACAGCCCACTTAAGCCTAAGAAGAAGGAACACACTCCAGTCAAAAGAAGGAAAGAAACGCACACACTCCAGCCGGTCTCCATCGATAAAAAATTAGGGCTTTCTAATTTCAATTTTTTTGGCGCACTGCATCTATGCGGTCGCTAGTCGACCTCGGCTCCTCCAATCTCCTCCACCGAATCTAGCATCACACTCCACCAACAATCTAGCGCCTGCGCCTCTCTGGTCCTTCTCATCCTTCTCCAACCGAAAATCTGAAATTCAAGGTAAACTTTTGTGTTTTTTTTCTTCTAAATTTCCATATGATTCAAATTGCTGAAATTGGGGTCTCTATGTATGGATTAATGAAATTTATTTTGAATGATACCTAAATAACAGTGAAGTTTGGAAATTGAAATGGTTAATGTTAATGTTTTAATTAATTAGTGAAATGGTAGTTGGGAATAATAGCAAAATTTGGAGTGGTTCACTTTCAACTTGCGAAGTAACAATCTAATAAAAAATGACATATTTTCTGATATAATTATTTGAAATTTAACACTGTTTCAATGACTACGCAAAATGCAAGCTAGTGCTATGAACATGAATTTAAGTAATATTTTGCAGATGAAGTTTGTTACAAATGGATATGCAAGAGTTCCAGGGCTAGTTTTAAACTTTTAGTTGTATTTGGAAATATTTTTTGTTCTGTTTCAAAAATTTTAATTGAATTTATTGCTTTTTCGATTTATTCTACTGTGTTGATGTGATATAATAACATTGCTAATAGCTATTGCTACCTATAGTATTTTGATTTGGTGACTTGTATTTTTGATGTTCGGGATGTTGTTAATTAGTACCATGTTTTATTTTGTTAACATATATTTTTAAAATTTGTCCTGGCTACATATATTGTTGTAGTTTAGTTTGGTTTCAAATTTACCTTTGTTAGTTTTCTTATTTGATTGTGTTGATGTTTTTCATATTAGACCTGAAATTGTTTTTACTTCGTTGCAAGTTATCTTCGAACAACCATGTCACAAGAGCGATTAAATGGATTGACAATGATCTCAATTGAATGTTTGTTTTTAGAGAAACTTGATTATGACACTTTAATTGAAGATTTTGCTTCAAAAAAAATACAAGAAGTAGTATTTTTCTTTGAACTTCTTGAAAAGTTGTAGCATTTTGTACGAAAAACAAGTATTTGGCATTTTCTTGAATTAACTATTGTTGTCCAATTGATTTTGTATGTGATAAATTTTTTTTGTTTAACATTATGTTAGCTTGCAAAAAAAATAGTTACTATTGTTTGTCCTGGAGGGCAACCAAAATCAATTGTGGCTTGGGTAGTCAATTGGTTGGGCCGCCCCTGTCTGTTACCATATGCAACTAAAATCCCAGTTTTGTTTTTGACTATACATACCAAGACCACAACATTAGATAATGTAACGAGACGGATTTTGCCCGTTCGAAAATCGACATCCATACTTTACATCGTACTCGAATGCCATAGATTCGACCGTTCAAATCCGAGTCGCCGGAGCTTATAACAACATTAAGTAAACAACACAGCGGAAAAGAAAAAGAATATAGATATACAACATCTGATACAATATCCAGATACAATGATGATACGATGAATATCTATATACATCAGAGATATGATACAAGAAATAGCAGCGGAAAAGAAAACGATAACACCAGCAGTGGATAATCTCCATCTCCAAAGCATCAATCCAGAAATAGCTCGAACTCCCAATAACGAGGCACAAAGATAAGCAAGTGCAGTCCGATCCAAAGACTGAACTAGCTCTAGAAAATCTACTGAACCTGACTATCTGAAAAACCCAACTCTAGACTGCTCGTGTAGAAAATTATGAGCACCCAGAGTTTAGGAAATGAACAATAAACTCCGAGTCAGTCATGGGACTGGTGTGAGCAACAAAAACAATTTATCTTTAAAAACAAATAGCAAAAGAATTTTAAAGTAAATTCGCAATGCTTTTGGAAAATGAAACTACCATAAGACCTCCCACCACACACACAATGCAAACGCAGACTTGGAGGAGATTTCTTCTTATGTTAGTCAAAGATGCTTACTACGCAAAATCAAATCATTTTTTATATTATTATTAGTGCATAGTGGAAAACATTTCGAAAGTAGAATATAAATCTTAGCCAGCATACGTACCATTATAGTATGCCTACTATAGCTACCATATTAGATGGCAGGTTCTACAACTAAAACCGTACACAGTTCGTATTGGAGTTTGGATTTCCAACAAATGGTCAGGCTAAGGAACTTCCCATTGCCACATGGAAACGCCTCTGGAATGACGTCCCGAGAACCTAACCGGATCTCTGCCAACACAAGGCCGGGTTACCTCTGCAAAAATAGGTAACTACTGACACGCGTATGCCATCCCCCGATAGTAACCGATCTTCCCGAGGATCCTCGATTTCCAACAACCACATAAAAATAATAATGCAGTAACCACATAGATTAAGTATCTGGGCTCCTTACCATGATACCACCTCTATCCAGAAAGAAATGACATACACTAAGGGGCGCTACTCCCTAGAACCTTGCTGCATCTTTCCTGTTTTGACCATTTCCGGGGTGTGAGGTCCGACGAAGTCTCATCCACAAAGCTACGCTTTGTCACAAAGCCATGCTTCGGGTCAAACAAATGATCAACCTATGATCACAAAGATATAAGATCAAACAAATGATCATATCACAAATGATCAAACATTGATCATCACACAGCAACACTCAGCATGCCACATTACCAAATTGGGATATATCGCTGATAAATTTCAACTACATAACCTCTGAGCTCGTACGTCTCAGAGAAGGGTGTTAAGCTAAGAGAATAAATTCTCCGCCACCAACAGAAATGTATTTGAAAGAAATCGACTTTATATCTCAAAGTGTAATGTCAGACATGTATCCATACAAGTCTGTTCCGGGTTCGAACAGAACCGAAGGCACTTCTTACGAAGCCCTTGCAATTTCGGGTATTCTCAATCCCATCTGGACTTCCCATCACAAAGGGTGATAAAATCTCTATATCGGGGCCAGTCGATGCAGAGACATTCGACGAGTTGTCCTTTCGTTTTCGAAAATATCCGGTCTTCACCACCGGTCTTCAAATGCTATCCATATACGACGTATCATTATTCGGAATGGGTTATATGACACAAATGTCTTTTCCAGGCTAACCCGAATAGTGAGCGCAATATTTAAAAACATATGGATATGTGATTTCAATTAAGTCACAACTTATTACCCAAAACCTTCTTTTTCAAATGGTTTAACAAATTACCATTTTAATCCTTTTAAACAAAAAGATTAAATTCACAAAGTTCACTTAATTTTCACAAAGATTCATTCACAGATTTCAAAACAATTTCCGTTTCAATTGGATTAACTCGTTAAATCTTTAAATCAAAGATTCAACTTATAGCTTTCAAAACAATTTCATTTCAAATGGGTTAAACAAAACATCATTCTAAATCTGTTAAAAATAAACAAATTCAATTCATAGCTTTTCAAAACATTTCAATTTCATTTTAAATTTGAAACTTTTCAACACAAATTGGAAGTTCACTTCTTATATGAAAGCTGTTATTATTTGAAAACAAATAGTTTTCACTTCAGAAAAATCCCATTTTATATGCACGAGTTAAAGCCCTTGAATTATATTCACATTCCAAAATCAATACTTTTAAAATGGTTTAACCCATATATAACTGGTATAACATCTTTAATCCCTAGTTTCAAATCATAGAATTCAATTTCAAATATTGAATTTAAGTTTAAATCAAATTATTTAAATTTTCAAAACTCGATTAAGTTATTCAAAATAACTTTCATCTTTGAAATTCCATTTCAAAAGCTTTTCACTTTAAACCGAAATTTCCAATTTCAAAATCAATTGAAATTAAAATTTTCAATTTCAAAAATATCAATTTGAATTATCTGTGACTTAACCGATTTCCACGTGAAATCCATATTTGTGTGTGTAACAGTGTAGTCCAGGGGTTTAACACACAATAGTGCAACATCAATCATCACAGATATATCGATAAGCGGTATAATCGATAACGCTTATCTTCATTCACAGATTCATAGATAAAATAAATTTATCAGTCACAAAGATTCACAATTACAATTCGATGTGGGTTTCGGATAACCAACTGGAATCCGACTCCCTGTCGCATCGAAATTCAAATATCATTCTATGGGTCAAGGGTTTCATATTCACATAGTAATATATCACAGAAATAGAAATCACAGCTAAGTAAATTACAAATCACAGCATAAATCAGGGTATATCACAAAGTATCAAATATCAGGGATATCAAACAATTCAACATTCAATACAATTCAAATATCCAAAAGTAGGACCAATTAAATTATCTGATTTATTCAAATTAAATTAATTACTTATGAATTTCTAAACCTGGTTAATTAACATCGATAAATTACAAATTGTTTTAATTAATTATTCTTTAATCATTTATTAATTAACCTTTAATCATTAGTTAATAAATCTTAATAAATCAATTAATCTTTTAATCATTAAATAATTATCCTTTAATTAATTATCCTTATTTAAATTTCATTAAGTAATTATCCATTAACTACTTTCATAAATTGATTTTTCCCTTAATTGCTTTTATAACTTAATTAACTCAATTACTATAAGATAAACCATTATCTTTTATTAATTCCTTAACCATTATTAACATAAACTTTAAACATTTTGTCCTTTTACTCATCACTTGAATATATTTCTAAATTAAGTTTAAATTAACTTAAGAGTTCATTTCAATACGTTAAGTAACATAAAACATACAACTCATAAATTAGTTATTAAAACATTCATTATATAAAGACTTGATTTGATTTAAATAAAAAGGAACTTATATTTTTGTTTAAGTTAAAACTGAAAAGCTAACATCCACGTTCCCGAAGGTATACTCGAGAAAACTGCTGAATTCCCCGAGTCAAACGCTGAACCTACGCGAGTCGACCATCAAACCACACGAGCCAGCTTCACTGCAAAACCAAAACCCTTCTTCTTCGAGTCGTACACGATGGAAACGCGACCTCAAACCCGAGTTAAACTCGTCTTCCCCAACTCCACATTCCAGTGCACACACACACGCACTTGTGCACGTGTCCCACTGCCTCCTGCCGCCGTTGGTCATCGCAACCATCGCCGATGATCTCTCGATCACACGTGAGCAACAATATGAACCCAGATTGAAGAATACTCGCTCGAATCAAAATTCGACCCAACCGAGCCAAACAGCAGCAACTCGAACCCATAAACTCCATCGCCGCCGACCATCTCGTCGCCATTTAACTCCGCCAACCTCACCATCGATCACCATGCCCACAAGCTTCGTCCTCCCCAAATCCTAACACCTCCGGTCCAACAGCCAAGTCGCGATGGTCACGACAGTCGAACCCATCCAAAAATCAACTTAAACCCTACTTCGATCTAATTCAAACGATTGAGACATTGGAAAAATTAAACTGCATTTTTCCCATCCTCGACAACATCAAAGCTTGCCTCACCCAAAGTTTCAACTCGAATCGTGTGTTTGATCATCGGTAATTGGCCAATTTGCCAAAACACTTCAATAATTCATTCCCAATTGAATATCACTTTAAAAATTATGATTTGCATGTTAAAAATCATTATTTTCAACTACAAATCCAACTATATAATCCAAGCAAGAATTAAAGATAACAAATTTTTTTGAATGAATCAAGATTTTCACTGCAATACCCATTTTAAAACTATTTATAAACTTAAACTTACAGAAACCATTTTTAGAATTTTCCTTCAACATTATCAAACAACTTTGATTCAAACATCAAAGTCAAATAATGATGTTAGTAGAAGATTTGAATTTAGTATATATGATGATGTTTCCAGTTCTTTGCTTTCCAGAGTTATTTTCAAACTGTTTTTAACTTAACTATATATTTAAATCTCAAATTAGAATATAACAACCAATATTGTTTTAACTCAAATCATTCATCAGTATATCAAAGAGCAAGATTTTAAATCCTAACAAGACATGGGGAAAACTAGAAACAGACAGTGTATATGGTAACAGCCTGCATTCAAGGATCATTCATTATTCACAAGGCATATCTATCTAAAGATATAAACTTACTCATTCTCATACATATATGCATCAGAAATATACATCTAAATTTGTCGTTAAGTGATGTTACTCACATGGTTTTGTTGAAGCAGAGAAGAACAGAGAAGCTCTACCACCTTAAACAGGCTTGAGAAACTGAAAGCTGGAAACCTTTCCTTGTATTGATTTGGATTGATCTAAGTTGTTTGATTTTGTTAAATGATCTTGAGTTTGAAATTGTAAGGTGATGTTTTATATGTTTTCTTTTTTTTTCTCTTTGCTCAGGTTTCAAGTGAACGAACTGAAGCAGAGGAAATTGATGTATGAGAGAGCAAGTCTACATGCTATATTATATTTTGTACAATAGGTGATGTTTATTTTTGTACCACAAGTCATGGCTGAGATGATCTTGCCCATGCTTTGATACTTTGTTTATTTTCTTTTTACAATTCTTGTTGACTTCGGCTGTGATATGTTGTATACTTAGAGATGCTTTATTTGTACTTGCTTTACAAGCTTATTTACTTTGTTTTGTTTTTATACTTACTTTCCATTTGCCTGCACACTCATCTCTTTTATTTTCTTTGTGTTCATACTTGATTGTTTACCGCCTACATACCTATCTTACTTATTTTATTTTGTTTTCTTTTATAAGCCAATACTTTAAATGTATTTTATTTTCAAAACCATTTATTTTAAGATTTTAAATTCAAGTCAAATATATATATCTATATATTTTTTTATTTTCAAATTCACTCATATTCGATCGGGGAAACTCGCTACAATTTTCTAATTAAATTAACAAATTTTTTATCCAAAAATTTATTTAATTACTCAATTTAATTCAAAAATTCAATAAATTATTAATTTAAATAAATTTAAAATCTGGAGTCGTTACATGTTGCCTATGCAATTTGAAACTGTACAGAATTTTTGAAGTTGCTCTGTTTTTTTTATTTCAAACCAATACCATGGTAGAACTTTTACATAGATATTATAATGTAGAAGTTATAGCTAGCTTCTATAGTAGTGTTAAACCACCTTCTATATGCATCCATCATGTATTGTAGTAAGTCTACTAATACAATAATTATATTTTGTACTAGAATGCTTCACCATTGAAGCAATGGACCAAAGATTGAGCAACGTATAACTAAATATTCATTTTCAACTTTGGACACAAATTTTCTATGCACACGTTGTTCGCAAAAATCTTTATATCATATATCAGAATAATATATTCGAGTTATATTAACATTTGCATTTGTCTACATGTTCTTGAAGTTGTTTTCTTTATAAAGCTATTTTTTACACCAACACAAAATCAAATTTTGTTTAGCTAAAGTAGTTACTATATAATATGTTCAGGATGTAGAGCATCTATTATATAAATCTCATGATAAAAACACAGTTTTGATATCTTAACTTCTCGGACTTTTATTCCTACTACTTTGGTACAACATAATATATTTGAACTTCTATTCTCTACAAATGTAATAGTCGTTAACCATTATTAGGAACTTTTTTTATTTTCAAAAACGGTAAGCTCCTACATCAATCATATTTTTCCTTCTTATTGTGCATCTAACTAAGTTTTAAAGCTTTTAAAAATACTACCTTTTTAACATCTTTTCACTATTGCTTCTATAGAATCACATTGAAAACCTATGAAGTTTTTTTCCTATTTTGAGCATGTATGTGTTTACACACACATACATGTATGCATGTATGTATAGACACGCACTTGCAGTGATGCTTTTCAAACACACACCTGTAGCACATTACACTTCAATTTATTTTTACCATATACTTTAAGTTTTCATTGTATATTTTTTTTCTAACATTATGATAATCAGAGTAACTCGAGAAAGATGCCTCAACGCAATTGTTTTGAACTATGGCAACGGAGGGTCTGCCCAAGGTTTTACTTGGCTTAACCCAACTTGGTGTATTTTTTGTAGGTTTATATTATGGTTCAAACTGTGTACCATTGCAGATGTTTTGCTTCAGGAAGTACTGCTAAGTATGCAAGAGGTCATTCTTATTTGCAGATGATGTTGGACCTCTTGATTCTATTTACATAGCCCATAATATGTGCAGAAGACATCTAATTCATATCAAAAAGAACATATGATGGAGAGGATGTGTAGAGTTTTTTTTTGTTCACTGTATTTCCTTGATTAGTGATAGAATTCATCAAACCTAAATTACTTCTACATTACTGAAATTCTAACTTTGATGTAAATTGGTTTGTATAAATTTAACATTAACTTTGATGAACTCATTTTGTTAGATTTAAAAAATCTTACAAATATCGTTTTATAATAACAATTTCTCCTACGTACATGCATCGCACGTGTTATAGTACTAGTGTGTGTCTGTGTATATAGGAGCGCTCAATGACACTCTATTTTCCACCACACAATCTAAATTAAATAATACGGCTAGTGGGAAGAGAGAGAAAGCCATATCATTTAATTTCGATTATGTAGTGGAAATCAGGAGCTATAAGGATGTTGTAGTATTCCGGGTGTCATTGAACGCTATGCATACACACACGTGCATGCGCGCATGTGGTATTTTTTTTTAACAGTACACCATTTAATGATTACCGCTGTTAGAATTTATAGATCTCTGTAAAATATAGTAATAAGATCATCTCCAATAAGAAATTACAAATCACAAAATTGAAGATATACACCCAATCAGCTCTGCAACAAAGTGGACATTATAGGATCGGTTACAAATTCAATCCATTTGGTTCCAAAATTTTAATATACTTAGGCGCCTGTTGAACAGGCGCCCATGCTTCAGGTACCTGTTCAACATGAGCCTCACATGAGGCGTCTATTGAACATAACCTTAGGAATTGGGTGTTTGTTTAACAAGCGCCTAACTATATTTACCCCAACAGCTATGCAACAACTACTTTAATGGTTCTTTTACCCTCCTCTACAAATACCATCCACCTTCATCTCTTCTCCTCCCACACAACACTCTACAACATTTTTGAACATTCTACTCTCACTTCTCTCATCTCAAGTTTAGTTTTGAAGGATTCAATGTAGAAGATAATACGGGTCCGATTGGCAAAGCATTAACTACTGGTAATTGGACTTCGATGGAAGACTATGATTTATGTTACTTTAAGCGATCCTATTCGAGGTGCCGACCAAAGTGTTGAGACTTTTTGGGGTAGAATTACAAATTGCTATAATCGGAAGAACATTGATCGCAAAAGATCGCTATCTTCGATCAAATGTCATTTTGGAAAAATCAATCGTCAAACACAAACATTTGATTCTCAAATGTTTGTGTTAAAGCAAATGAATCCTAGTAGATTTGGAAATGAAACACATTTTGTAAGATTTGAAAATAAGAGTCCAACTTTCATTTCCTATTGAATATGTTGTGAAATTTCACTATAAAACTTTCACTTAAATAGACAGTTCATAATCCACGTCATATGAATCAAGTGTGATCTGAACGACCACGTGGCAAACATTCACAAACTTATGGAGAAAAATTCACAACTATTTCTTCACAAGAATTTTTATTCATGCTATGGATATAGTACAAAATATCATCATCTAAAAAATATCATCATCAATAGAATAAGAACCATCATCATTAACATAATAAGAACCATCAACAGAATAAGAATACATACTGTGACGACCCACATTTTGGAAGGTTTAAATCGACAATAATCCACACATGTCCAATTTAAAAAATCCGGAACATAGATAATCAATGGGGTTAAATTAAGGAAAATAAGAAAAGAAGAAGAAAACAAACACAGAATCTTGCAGCGGAACGACAAAATATAATAATCAAATAAACAGTTCATGAAGCTGTTTACTAGACATTTGATTATAATTTATACAACATTTATCGGAGTTATATATATACAACAGAAACAAAATAAAATATAGCAGAACAACATGATGCAGGGAATATTAATAGTAATAACATACCAAATCTTCATTTTCGTCCTCCAGAGAATAATCTTCGATGCGCTGAAAAACTCAGGACTGATCCGAGCGTAATGAAAAGACAAAACACTCGAGTCAGGATTAAAATATCCTTATATGAGTCAAATCGATATCACATAACATGAGTGTAATAGCGTCAGAGATGTTTATGGGATTTCACATCTCCTATCCAGTGTATAACGTGCGTGCAATAACTCAAGAGTTATTACGGGATTTTCCATCTCTTAAGGATCCGTCACAATATTTATATATAGTAGAATACGCTACATATATAATGTCTAATCGGTAAAATAAATATTTTTCTTAGCGTTAAGGCTTTATATTAATCCCCCTTAACGCGTTTTTAAGCATTGCCGTACAGTATGCATACAACGCCCCAGTAGCACGTCGGGGGATAGGGATGCGCCGTGATACGACAACACTAAACCAAAATCGTAGGGGTCTCGTATAGGGATAGAAGTATGACAAGGCACATGAGGCAATGCTCAAGGTAGGATACTACCAGTTCGGGTCGCAGGGCTGGTGGTAACGCATCGTAGCCACGACCGCCCATCGCGTCCATCCATCCCATATCGAGTCAAGGAAAGCTATCCCACAATCAAGGTGCACCAATCGAAACCAACAACAAGAGTAATAATATGGACCAAGTCCAAGAAAATCGAAGAACGGATGTCCGCTAGGGGTAGCAAGCCCGCTTGGCCCTGTCAAGCTGTCATGTTTTAGTCATTTCAAATTGGCACAAGTGTCGGGGTCTATCCATCATCGTTCTCTTTCTTCAAATCCAGCAAACGACGCCAAATCCAACCACTTTGTTCTGGAGTCTCCTCCGCGTACACAGTTATTAAATTGGTTCCAATATTGATAGAGAGTATGCCAATAAAAGGCAAAAGGCTCTATAACAACCAAACGTCGTTTTACACCCCGGTGGTACTTTTATATTTCGAAAACAATTCGTACTTGATATCAAAATATCATATTCGCTTCAATATCAAATTCATTTCGAAATCATCATAATTACTCAAAATATACTATTTCACTTGAAAGTCATTTTCACTTCAAAATTCGATTTGAATTACAATTTGGGTTATAACTTCATTAACCGAATTCGCATTTAAATCCATGATTTAAATATAAACAATTCCCACTTTGACCAGTTTGAATTTTAGAAAATAGCTTGAATAGTTTTAAATTAGTTAAATAGATAAAATAGTTAATATAAGATAGTTTGAGTATTGAAAATGGTTTATATAGTAAAATAGATTGGAAAAAAAAATATTTTGAATATTTAAGAAGATATATTTTTAAATAGTTTATATTAAATAATTTATTTGAAAATAATTTCAAAGTCAAACTGATTCAATTCCCAATCTTCCAATTCAAATCAATTTCAATTTCTATTACAATTTCAATCGATTCAATTCCGATTACAATTCAAATTAACTTCGATTCCAGTTTAATTCAAATCAATTTCAATTTCGATATTCAATTTCGATTTCAATTCCAATTAATCTCAATTCAATTCCAATTAGAATTAATTTCAATTCAATTCTCAATTTTAAACCATTTCGATTTATAAAAATTCGAGTTCGATTTCAGAATTTCGGTTTAAATCATCGAATTCAAATTAAACTTCAATCTTCGAATTTAGATTCAAATCCTAAAATAAATTCCATTCACGAGTCCAAATTTTATATATCCAATCGTATTACTTTTACTTAGCAATAATTTAAAGTTCGAATGAAAGTTCAAATCTTTTTAAAACAAATCAATTTCCGGAATTCAAATCAAATTTCGATTATAACTTCAAAATCTCAAATTTCATTTTTAAACAATTTCGTTTATCAAATTCCGATTCCAACATTTTGAGCTCAATTTCGAAAATAATTCGATTTCCATAAATTCAATTTTTACTTCTTTAAATCAGTTCATTTAAAGAATTTCAAATCAAAAAAATTAAAATCATTTAATTTAACCAAATCTGATGTTTGTATATAATTTTCTATCCTATGGCCAAGTGAATATGTTATTTCAATTTAATTCGAGAATGGATATATATCATTTCAATCCAAAATAAATGTCATTGGTATATATGATTTCAACCTATTCCTTAATTTATTCGAAATAATTCGATTTACAGTTTTATATACTGTAAATAATATATAGGATGATAACAGGATATATATAAAAATAAATAAACATCCAATCACCCAAATATCAACCAATTGGCATCCATCACAATCAATCATCCAAACAGTCAAATATCACAACAATTTAATCGGATACCAATAATTGGGAGTTTACTAGTAATTTAATTCCAATTCAATTTAACTGTCAATTCAAATTTCTATCAGTTAATTCAGATGTCAATTTAAATGTCAATTAAATTTATCAAACAACCATCAATAAATTCAAATCACTTCAAAATTTCAAATTTGACTAACATAAAAATATTCTAGTACGTCGTGAGCGTTATAAAACCCTTACCTTTTATTTGAAATTGAAAATATTTCAGCTTCAAATAAATTCCAGATCCACTCCACGCTGTAGAAGACGTCGATACGGTCGCAACACAATTTGTTTCAACCGAAACGGACCTCGTACGAAAAGGATATACGATAATTAGCGATCCGATTAACTAAAACAAATTTAACTTAATTAATTAAAACTAATAACATAATTAGGCCGTTACCTCTTCCTCTCTCTCGTTCATCGCCTTCAGGCCACGCATGCGACTTCCTTCGATCGCAACCCGCTTTTATATATACACCTATCGCCTTCGCAGCCCGCCTTCACAGAGTGCCAGCAGCCACCACCGTTCATCATGCACACACGTTCGACTGCCGCCGCAACCAGCGGCCGCTCCCTCCCATGCTCGTGCACGCAAGATTCGATACCCCCTAAAACCATAACATCGATAGAACTCGCAGACGAACTCGTAAAGGACAGCCGCGACCACAGCCTCCAGCAATCGCGTCGCTTTGTTTTTTTATTTTTTTTCGTTCCTATCGATCTGCAACATAGAAAAGAAGAAAGAGGGAAGGGGTACGGGTCGACCAGAAGATGGCATAGCATACGAGTTGTCGAGTGAGAAAAAGTAAATATATATTATTATATTAGAAAATATCTAGCTTACGACGTCCGAAATTTCTCGATCTCCAAACGAGGCATATCGCCTTGCATTCTATATGTTTTACCCCAATTTCGAACGCAATGAAACTAGTCTCGAGTACTAATTCGATCATATTCAGAAGATAGCATTTCAAAATCAATTTATTTTAATTAAATTCCTTTAATTAATTTCTATGCGTTTCAAGCTCGCACGGCCAAATGACAAGCTCGATCGCTACGAAACTTGAAATTCTATAATAATTCACTATTACGGATCCGATGAAACTAGTTTCGTCGAAATCTGAGATAGTGGCCAAAATGGCTATTTTTACTTATTAATTATATTATAAAATTTCCAATTTCCAGTTATTCACTTTTAAATCAAATTTTAAATGTTAACAATCTTCATTCATATTTAAATAAAATTTAAATCAATTTTCGATATCATTTTCATTCGTATTAAATTCATAATTTAATTATTTAAATAATTGCAATATTAAATTTAAAAATTTACTTATCCAATGAATCACCATATTTCAATATAAGTTATTTAGCTTATAAATTTTAATTTTAAAACGAATTCAAATAATAAAATAGTTACTTCCATTTTACAGTAATCCAATATTTATCATTCAATCCTAGTTAATAATAACAAACACGTTCAATGTATAAATTTCATTCCAATACCGGTTATCGTCTAAATCTTCGAAATTTGTTATTTCAAAATTTATTCAAGTTCATATTAAATAAACTATATTAATAAATCATTAAATTTTAATTTTAACCAATTTTATTCAATAATTATGTTAAATTTAATAATTTAAAATAGTTAAAAATATGGGTCGTTACATTCTCCCCCACTCAAAATTTTTCGTCCTCGAAAGGTCTAAGTGCGGAATTTAACATTTGATATATTTTATTCAAAATAATCAACTTATAAACTTTAAAATCTTATTAGAAAATATTTACTACACTTCTACTACGCCACTCCGATCGGCTTACGGAAATTACAACTT
This sequence comes from Allium fistulosum, assembly GCA_030737815.1. Classification (NCBI taxonomy): domain Eukaryota; kingdom Viridiplantae; phylum Streptophyta; class Magnoliopsida; order Asparagales; family Amaryllidaceae; genus Allium; species Allium fistulosum. The sequence continues at coordinate 1,259,398,228 of CM060904.1, forward strand.
ATATATATAACAAGTTATAAAATTTTCAAAACCTCAAAAATTTTCTTACACCCGGATTTACGGAAAATTTCAGCAGAGTCTCCTTTGCGCGGCTCGATCGAAAAAAATTCCAATACAATATATAACCCGAATATATATCAAATATACATCTCAACTCTGTTGGAACTTGACTAGCCTGCAGCGGAAGTTATGGGTGAATTTCAAAATTTTTACCCTATTGGATCTTTTATTGGGCCTATGAAGTCTAACTAAATTAGAATATTTCTAAATTTCATTTAAATAAAATCATTTATTTTTTTAAATTCAAATATATTAAGATAAGAAATTAATTTTATTTGATTTAGTTTATACATAAATGTATCATATACATATATGTGTGAGTGCATGTGTAACATAATAATCCGCGAAAGGTATAATATGCCCATATGTAGATGTTGGGATTTACATCGCAATAGACATATTAGCTCATTTTGTATGTCATGTATGTTGTCCAAATATATGCATGTATATGTGTTACAACACACACACATGTATGTACAAATATATTATATATAATATATGAACATAAAACATTTATATAAAGATAAATATATATATATATAGAAAGAGAGAGAACAATTATTAAAAATTATTTATAATTCAAAATTAACTTAGTTTTGCAAACATAATAATTTTAGTATTTTAATTTGTATATATTATGAATAACATAATGTTTTCATCCATAAATAATTAACATAAATTAATCTATTGATGAAAATTCAAATTTTACAATTCGAAAATCTAGGATCATAAATAGAGCTTAGGAAAATCTGGAGATTTTTCAAAGTTGAATTATTATTTTTAAAAACAAATACATTGATTTCGGCAATAATTATTTAATATAAAATAATTTATTATTAAAAATAAAAATTTTAAATTTTCAAAAATTCTAGGGTCATGAATGAAAGGTTACGAAAAATTTTGAAGAATTTTTCAATTAAATTATTATTTTTAATAAATCATAAACAGTTTTTCCGAAATAATATTAATTATTAAAAATAATAAACTTTATTGACAAATTCCTTAATTTTTTATATATGTTTCTAAAATGATGTAATATTTTTTAAAAGTATAAAATTGAATTTTTAATGTAATTATTATTTTATGTATAATAAACAATTCAAAAATTCAATAAATGTTAATTTTAAAATGTGAATATATGTATGATAATTAATGTTCGAATTTGAAAATTCATATTATATATAAATAAGTGTACTAAATTTTTTAAATCATATATATATATATATATCTTATATATGTATATATGCTATTATGGGAGATAAATATACATTAATATATATATATATATGAATTTATTAATAAATATATATAAAACAATTATTAATGACAAAAATTGATTTTGTACAGTAAGCAACATTTGTCTATACATAAATCAAATAGTATAATAAACAAATTATGCACATAACCAAACTGATTTGTGACAACCACATCTACTTACAAAATCTCACCTAACTAAACATATAGTAGCAATATATTTAAACAGATATGAAATTGCTCATTATAGGATCATAGAATATAATTTAATTACTGTAATATGAATTAAAATTACCAATTTAATGATGTCTTTGAATCCACGTTGAAGCAATGACTTCCTTTCCTTTTACTGTTCTTGATTCGTCAGATTGCAAGTCCGGAATCACCGACCTCTAACTATCGAATAGTATTATTTTAATTTGAAATATATTTGAGAATTTTGGAGTGGATTGAGAGCTATGTTTTAACCAGCAATGTAGAAGGTAATGATGGCCAAAATGGTTAGTAATTGTTTTTAGAGATACACATACATACATACATACATACATACATACATACATACATACATATATATATATGGTTGTATTAGAGAGAAACGAGGAAAACCTTTTTACCCATTCTCACTTTATCTCAACCCATTATCTCCAAGCCAATTCCCTATATTTTAGCCACCCCTAGACCTTTCCAAAACCGAAATTTTGCAGCCCTAATGATGGGCCTTAAACCCATTTAAGCCCAAGCCAAAATACTATACAATTAAATCTAATTTAATCGTTTGTTGATATTGTATATCGATCGATATATTTATAACTGTTATAAATATATATAATATGATTTATTTCTCAAATCATATTCAAATTTTATAATTAATATTTCATAATATTAATTAATTTAATTAATTTATAACAATTATAAACTAATTAAATCGTTCGGTCTTAAGGAAATTCATCATTTCGGTTGTGTAACTCTTGGGTGTAAATTTGATCAGCAGTTAACATCGAACTAATCTATTGTTAACGTTTACATGTCACTTAGCAGGTGATGTAACATTATGGCCAAATTTATCGCTTACTCGTTTTCGGTAAAATCCAATTTTAGTTTAATAAGCGTTAACCGGTTGTGACATTTGTTTACACCAATTCTCTTCGTCAAAACTATATCACATTGGACTTATGGAATTTGGTAATGGTCAAAATTCCAACCTCATCCACATTCAACTTTATAGTCTAAATACAAAGTCCTTGGTTCAATAATAAGAATATTTATTAACCGAAATGCTCTGGCCAGAGACTTTGACTTTGAGTTGACTGTGATACTACCCGCATATAACTGAGGAGACGAATCCTCTCTTGAATAGTGCTTCACTTCCAATACTTCCACTCAACCCAACTATAGTCACTCGATGGACGCCATGCCATGACTTGGCTATAATCAAAGCGGAGCTTTCATATTGAAGATCCATAGTATTCTCAAGTCGAGACAACTGTGTAAATTAGTCGCATTGATATTTTCTGTTTGACCTTAGTTATATTAACCAAAAGAAAACTATCGAGTGAGTCGTTTCATAGTTATCCAATAACTATTAGTACGGAACCCCTAGGTGCCCCCCAGCAGTCATGAGTAATACACTGCCCAACATTTGGAGAGCGTTACGTACTCCAGTCTCAACGGATACATCGGTATCCAGTCTCGATACATCTTGACTAGGAACATTTAAAATTGTATATTTGTTTCGTTGGGATAAATTACTCACGGTTACAACACTTTGTAACTACTATCACAAAATATACCATTTATGGATTCTCTATTAAATATAATTTTAATTAAGTTAATTAATTAATATAATCACATTATATCAAGTATATAATAGGAAGAAAATACCTTTTATTTCGAACAAGACTGGTCAACAAGTTAGATATATGTAACAAGTTACATAATTGCCCCTAGGGCATACCCCTAACTCTATCAATCTCCCACTTGCACTTGGGGTCAATTATGGAATCTAATTCCAACTTCTCTAATCAGTTTTCTCAAAACCAATTAGGTCAGTACTTTAGTGAATGGGTATGCTATTATTTTTTAATTATCTACTTTGTCGATTAATTCTCTCTAACACTGATAAACTGCCTTTATCATGTGGAACGATTCGAAGTATGTCTTTCGAATTCTAGTGAGCTTTAAGTTCTATCATGACCAATTTCATGACATTGTTATCTTCTAACAATATTATGGGATTGTCAACATTTGAAATCACCTTTAGCCCAATAATAAATTTGTGCATTTATATCTATATACATTGGTTTATTGTAGCGCTATTCAAGTTAATGTTCTCAACATTTCGTTGAATCGACCACAATCGCTTTTATTTTGAAATATTTTAAAATTAAATATTTTAACTTGAATTTTATCATTGACATGTTATACTCAATATCACTTATAAAAGTTTGTGTCCAAACGTTCCATCATAATGAGTTCGTTGTTTCTACAAACAATTCTCTAGTATTTCATAAATACGCGAGAACACCTCAAACAACCATTTAGTGATATCAATTTGGATTTTATATTTGCTCCATGTATCAAATACATTAACAAAACAAAATATCATACACAACATAACTTGTATGATAATTCCTATTGCTAATGCATAAGGAATCCAACTTACATGTTCTCCTTTTAATAGGGTGCTCTTGTATATCGTTTTGGGGCAATCCCTATATCTTTTATACTCACCATAAAAGACATCATTTACAATCCAAAAATGAGTATTAAAACAACTAAAGTTGATTTTAATACGAGTATATTGTTAAAATCAACAACGTGTTGTTTACTTATAGTTTAGAAATATCAATGTACCTTTTAACGTTCTTTCTTATGAACACACGCTTCCTTTGCACTTTGATTGAAAATCAAACTATTTGATATTTCTATCAAAATACTTATTCAATCTTGATGCTTATAAAATGATACATTCGTATCATTTCTTGGATCATATCCAAAGACTCACAAACCCAATATCGCTCCCACCGACTTCGAGGCATTTTTTGTTAATATATGTAAACGGCTTACTCTAAATCATTATTTAGAATTTTCTATTTCAATACATAAGTACCAAACACTAAGTCTTATCGAGCGATAATTTTGTTAGTAAATCTGAATTGACTTAATCATGTTGAATACCGAATCTATTATGCTAATTTCAACAATTGAAATTTGCGATATTATTCTTATCAACATTGCTTATTAATTCCAACCACATTAGTCTTTCCAATAAAGACACAATCTCGGTCGATGGATCACATCTCTTTGGTTACGACCACTAAAATCATATTTTGATAGCGTGCTTGGAATTCTTTCAGATATGCGCGTCATACCATATAGAGTCAACAATATTAATGGTTTAATTGAACAACCGAGGGTAATATATATTTTCGACATTAATAAGAAACTCATAGTTTCTCTTCGATATACGAGAATACTTATTAGACATTCTAATGATATGTATTCATTTAGGTTAGTTAATTTCACTTCATCTCATATAATCAGTCTATCTATGGATCAGATCCAATTCCATTTAACTACCAAAAATTTCTCTAAGAAATTCCTTCACTATGAAGTTGATATATCTTGAAACAACAATTGTTTCTTAGTGTAAATAGAATAGGGATACATAAACTCTTTATGAACCTTTTTATTTATAAAACTGATTTTAGTTTACAAAAATTATGTTCAAAACATAAATATGTCATTTGATGACAGACCTTTCCAAAAAGAGATTCATACAAGATCCCTCATGAAAAATTATTACGTGCAATCTTTCGACTCGCACAACCTGCCAACTCTTGGCCTAGGATATGTTGGGATTTCTTACAAACCCTTATCTTATATGATTTAGTAAACTGTTATTTAGATGAAATAATATCAACCTTGTGTACTAATCTTAAGTACATGACCTTGTAGAAAGAAACTAACTCAACTTCACTCACAATTAATCATAAATTGTCCAACAATGTCTGATTACTCCTTATCGATGCATCATTATGTATCACATGGAGGAGTGATTTTGATATTGAATCTATATTCATTTTTAGATACATTTGTAACTCTTTCCAATATACTCATTTATTTGACCAAATCAAATCATTTCTATTGCATGTTATTTTATTTACTTTACTTTTATATTCTATGATTTTATCATAAACTTACTACATGTGTATCTAATACACATGTTCATGTTGGTAATAAATCATCGATGAATATAACAAAGTATATGGAACCCTTTTGGTATTAATAGACTTGGGATTGCATACATCAATATGTGTTAATTCAAAGAGTTCACCAACTCTTATGATGCTCCCACTGAATGGGTGCATATCCACTAATTGTTTGAGATATAATTAACTTGTATCATATGATTCATAATCATATATTAAAATTATTTCTCAAAACTACGGCTTAGTCTATAATTCCAAAACAACTATAAATAATATTAGATAAATATGTATTTTTGTTGCATCACTTTTACTATGAAACAAATTCCATAATATAGTTCTATTTTATAATGAATATTCATAATACTCATATTGAAATATAGTTATATCTATTTTTCAGTCAATACCAAAAATAAACATTATATGGCATGCTCCCACTATTTCCACCATTACTATAATAGCGTACTAAATTTAGAGGTCCACCATTCACTTAATATTGTTTACTTATTTCATATGTTGCAACTAGTTTACAGAGGAGAGTTCTTTGATCAAATATCTTGAACTCAAAGAAATAAATGTTATAGAAAACAATTTTCTATATGAAAAGACATTTTGGAATAAAAATCATATTTCATATTCCAATATTAAGTATCACTTATTATTACAATTCTTGTTTCCAATGTTTCTCTATGAAGCAGAAGTGACTATTCATTCTCTTTATTCCAACTTTACCTTAAATTACATCTATTCTTATACATTCATTTTTCTTTCAAATGGTCAAACTATTCAAAAGAAAACCTGTAACGACCCGAAATTTTAACTATTTTTAGATTATTAAATTTAATATAATTTTTGAATTAAAATGGTTAAAAATAAAATTTAATGATTTATTAATGTAACTTATTGGATATGAACTTAGATAAAATTTTAAATAAAAAAATTTGATATAAAAAAATGATTAACTAATTTTAAATATTGAAATATTAATTTTTATAAGTTGAATAGATAAATTTTCTGATATTTAAAATATCTAAATATATTAATTAAACTATATTTAATTTTAAATGTAACATTCTGGATATGATAAATTTTATAGATATATGTACATAAACTCCACCATTAAAATTTAAGATAGAATATCCATATATGTTTGTATATAAATATATACAAGTTTTATGATGTTTAAAGATATATATATATAAGTATATATGTATATATATAATTATATATGTATATATATATATATGTATATATGCCCATATATATGAAGTAATGTGTGTGTATATATATATGTTTATATTAAATAGTGAATATGTAAATATATGTAAACATGTGTGTATTTAAATGTATGAAAATATGTATAAAATGTAAATACATGTATATGATGACAAAAGGAGATATAAGTATAGATATATATATATGTTTATATAAGAATAGTGCATATGTAAATATATATATACACACACACATAAGTACAAACCTTATGATCAAATATATAGGTATATATTTTTATGTGTGTAAATATAATAAAATAAATATGTATATTGTATATGTATGCATATCTATATCTATATATATATATATATTAGAGGCTTTGATTTAAAAGTTTAAAATCTAATTTCTGGAAATAATTAAATAGGCTTCTCATTTCAATTATATATGTTTGTATATGCAAAACTTATGATATAAAATAAAATAAAATATATAATAAATAAAAATAAATACATGTGTAGCTATTTATGTGTGTATGTTAAATATAGTGTTTATGAAAAATGGATACAAAAGAAGTACAAACTTTAGCATGTTAAATATTATGTTAGTGTATAGGCTAAAGCATGTACATATGGTCAAAACAATATATATATATATGAAGTATATATATATGCAAGGAAACGTCATGATGATAAAATATCTAGTATAGCATGAATTGAATCAAATCATTCACTCAATTTTCAAATCACATAGGAAATCAAGTCAACTAAATTCCCAAATCAAATCATCGTATTTTCAAAGCAATTGGGAGAAAATAAAAGAGTATTGTTCATGTGCAATAGGCTTCAGCCTTTGTCCAAACCCTGTTTCCTCTCATCTATTTATATATATACACCCTATGTTATCTTCACGTTTACATTCTAACATTTCAAACAAAAAAAAGAAAAGAGAAGAGAACTAGCATTTTTAAAACCTTAGAGACTAAATACTCAAAGCCAGGAAGTAAATCAAGCACTTAAAAGCCTCAAGAAAGTGAATCAAACAAAAGAAAGCAATCAGTGTGTCATTTTTTTTAAGCAGGTGAGTAAAACTCAATCTTTTACTTATTGGAGAATCTTGTATGCAATTATATGCTTGAAGTTTCAATGAAACTTTGATTTGTCAAGTATGTATGTGCTAACAGTGTCTATACTTTATATATGCATGTGTAGTCATATTGTAGAACCCTATAGACTCACAAAAGCATGCAAACGGCCTCTGTTTCTTTGAAAAAGATGAGACCTTGTAACTTCAAAAATCAAAATCTCTTTACCTATTTAGTTTTAGCTTATGATTCCAAAAGGAAGATTGGTTGTTTTTTAATGTAGTTTATTTTAAAATTAGTTTCATTTTATGTTATGTAGCATAGAGGAAGAAAAATATTATTTAAGCAAACAACTTAGAGATGAACAAAACTCGAATATGGTAATTTGATCAATTGATTATATAAGTGTGTTTGTTACTGAAAATCGTGATTTTTGGTGGCGGTTTGGAGATTTTTAATTGGGTATTGAATGAGATAAGGAGAGTTGATCAAGAAATGGGTTTGGGTCGATTTCAGGAGGCCGAGGCGATAGGGCGACTTGGCGTTGGTTGTGGAGGAGGCGTGGGTGATGGTAAAGCTAGGAAAAATGCTACAGCATTTTATAGTGATGTGTGCTGTCGAGTGGTGATAGATTTAGGGTTTTAGGGCTTGTTTTTTTGTGGTTCGGTTGTGGATGAACTGGGGTGGCAAGAGGCGGTTACAGAGGTGCGAAATGGGGGAAAGGCAAGAGGGGGACGTGGCGGTTCTGGTGGCATAGTTTGGAGGTGATCGGCCGAGTGTGGTGGTGAGGCGAGGAGGAGATGTGGTGATGGGTTGTTCGAGATTTTGGAGCCGGTGGTTTGAATTTTCGAACCATGGTAGTTCGTGCTTTCTCTGGTGCGTGGTCGTGATGAGAGGACGTGGGAGATGTGGAGAGATGGTCAGCGGCATGGGTTCGGCCTTTGGCGATGTGTGCAGGTGCACGGCCAGTTACGTGCACGCAAGTGGGAAAAAGGAAAAGGAGAAGAGGGGAGAAAGGAGTAGCAGGTGGGAAGGAAAAGAAAGAAAAGGAAGAAGGAGCCTGCTTGTCTCCTGAACTGATGTTTAGGATGGGCTTCGTTTAAAAAAAAATTGGACCATTTCTCGATTTGTGTGTGTCATCCTTGCGCAGGGGCCATGCTAATTTTCTCTGTATCATTCCAATTTTATCGAATGTCCCCGACCGAGTATTACAGATTCAGGTTAGGATGCTTTTGGAGCTCAGGAGACGAGCTGGATGGTAGAGACGTATTACGCATACTTGATTACATTCCGTTGTGTATTATAGGCTGTATATTCAGCATTTTTGAGGACAAGTTATTATAACTATCCAGGTTTATATGTTGATGATTGTACTCTGATAAATTGTATGTATATTAACCGATACAAATTCTTTTGTATAAAAATCTATTATTGTATTATTATTTTTCCGCTGCGATTGTGAGATTCTGTGTTGTTGTTTCTGTTTTTTCTTTTATCTCTTTCTTCTTAAACCATAATGATCTAGTATTTCCGGCACTCGATTGCTCAGCATTCTATACAGCGAACGTATTAGTGTCGATTTTCGAGGGTCGAAAAAACCCTGGTTGTTACAAAACCTTACTACAATATCATAACAAACCTTTTACAAAAGCGCATTCGATTATTCTTAACATTTAAGACATCAAATATGTTGCACTTTATGTAAACCGATCAAGATGACATTTCAACGATCGAGTTTTTAGATGTATCTCGTAGTTTATGGTCTTGTGTTACATTAACACAATATGATCCTTTTGAAATCATTCAAGTTGAATACATTATCTTAAAATACTATTTATTGGCTTACTTCGAATGAACTAACTTCATCGAAATATTGTAGCCCACAAACTATAACTGTTCACCATATAACATTTATATGTGAAAGTACATGGATCAAATATTCATAGTCTTGAATTGCATTTAGAGTTCAAAAACTCATAAAATGCAATACACGGTCTAAACTAAATGAACATATAAGTGACCAACTTACGAATGTATTAAGTAGTTGAAATTGGGCACTTGCATGGGTATAGAAACATTATATAACATGCAATTAGAATTATTAGTAAGTATATATTATATTTCTATTTGTCAACTTCCAATTCAGTTTGTTTATATATGTTAATTGACAAACGTTTTATCAATCATATTAAATGCACAAATTTATCATTGTAGATAATTATAACATTATATAGCATATGTTCTTACAATATTAAAAAGGTTAAATATTACCATTTCATTTTTCCAATAAGGCTCCCACTAGTCTTTTATATTTCTCCAAACCTAAGATGAAACATAGAAGTCTTACAACTTCACTGGTGGGTGTTAGGACTCGTTTGTTTTGGTATTCTGACCTTGAGTTTGCTCAACAAATCATAGCCCCACAAACAATGGATAACTCCTTATCGGTTGGATCATATACAACTCCTAACCCATTTTTCCTTGTTCTAATCTCATTTCGACCTTGAGTTTGCTCAACAAATCGAAAGAGATTATTCACTCATACCTACCATATCGTGATGGTCTAACTATAGTATATGGACCTTGAGTTTGCTCAACAAATACATATAGTTATCTTACCTCATCTGTTCAATATATTAATAATACTACGCATAACATCCTTAGCTTGAGTTTGCTCAACAACTAAGGAGTATGTAAGTAATTTATTAATATATATGGTAGAGGACATCATTTTACTGAAGATTCATAATCTTCTATATATATTGAGTGATATCGACTTATAGAATAATATATTTCTTATGAAATACCCCAGCGATTCAAGTGTCAGACACATCAGAAATCACGGTATATGTACATTTACATATGTATTTATTTCTTAAGTCTATTTGGGTTTCTTTAATGTTCCACATTTAGTTTATACACGTATCATATAAGTTTTATTGTTATATAACTTTTATATTTCATATTACTTATATGATAGTCTTATGTATAATATATCATTAGTTAAATCTTATCTAATTAATTTTAATCAATTAACTCTTTAATTAATTTTAAATTAGTATTCCAATATAACTTTTATATTGGACATATCTACTATAACATTTATAGTGTATGCTATAGCCTTTATAGTGTAACACACATATATCATATATATGTGTATTTAATTTAATTAATTAACCTTTAATTAATTTATTCAATTAAACATTTTTTATTAAAATTTATTAATTTCCAAATTTATCTTGTATACATACACGTATATTTATGTTATCTTAAACATTTTAAAATAACATAACATATATCAACATATGTAATACATGTATATATGCATTAATTAATTAACATATTTAATTAATTTAATTTATTAATCTTATTAATAAAATTAAAATTTGAAATTATTATATAAATATTTTCAAACATTTTGAAAATATCATTATCCTTTCAAACATTTTGAAAACTTATGTATTATTATAATTTTTATAATAAACATGTTTTATTTTAAGTTTAACTTTTTTTTCTATAAAAAATATTGTAACGAACTTGAAAATTTTAATGGCATACTCTCAAGTTTCTTGTCCTTAATTTTCATCTTCCTTTCTGAAATCATTCTCTGTTCCTCAATCCGTCTTTCCTAATCATAATTCAATTCCCTATTCTTACGCACAAGCTATCAAGAATCGATTGCCATCCACTCAAATTCAGAGATCGTCTAATCGCGATTCAAAAAAGAAGTGGATTGATTCTAGGAAAGGAAAGATTTATTGCATTAGATGTGGGCATTTCAATCACTTTGCTAATCAATGTCGAGACCCTATAAGATGTTTTGCTTGTGGATATTTTGGTCATAAAAGTAAAGACTGTTAGATGAAATTGACTTTCCCAGATTCTAGTCCTCAATTGGTCGATCACAGCTTCCAATTTGTATTGAAATGCATGTTGTTGAAGGGAATTTTGCTAGATCATCTTTGGCAAAAGAGAGAGGAAGGAATCAAATATCTCGAGGAATTGTTTTATCATTTTGATATCATTAATGCGCCAAATATAGGTAAGGGCTATAAAGAAAGATTTGGAGATCCAGAGGAGTTTTTTGGTAAATCTGAGTCCTATTTCAATAATTCTGATACTATAGAGGAGAGGAACGCGGTTTCGAACAAGATTGACAAAGTTGCTGCTGATTTGAACGAAGATAGTTTTGGTATAGATCCCATCCTGTTTGATTCAGCTGTTTCTAAATGTAATGAGGTACATCTTTCGTCTAAAGCCAGAGTCTTCTGACTTATCCATGGATGAAATTGGAAAGGATAAGGAGTTGTGTGATTTAAACAATGGTTTCTCTTTATTGAATAGCAAAGGATTTAAATCTAAATCTTGAGAACTGGGTATTTTCATGATATCTACCTCTAATAAATTTGAATGCCTCTCTTCGTTGTCAGGCTATGATATTAATTCTAATAGACATGGTGACGATTGTGGATTGGAATGTCACACTTCATTAGATAATTATGTTGTAGAGTAATCGAAATGTTAGAATGAAAGTATAATAATCTCTGGTAACAGTAAAGGTGTAAGTTCAGTTGATAGTAAATTCTTGAATGTCGTTTGGATGGATTAGTTTGATGATCCAAGAAATTTGGACTTTGAATTGTTAGAACAGAAAGTTATGGTTTATGACAGCAGTGTGTCTGAGGATCGAATGGTCTTTGGTATTAAAAGTTTAGTTGTAAACACAAAGACAGATGAGATAAATTGTTTTGACAAAGGGTTGGATGTATCATGTGTAGATATTCCTTATGTGGTTCAATTTCAGAACTGGTTAGTGTGTCAGATGATAATCAGGGAGACCCATTCACTGTAGATACATCGATTACTCTAGTGAAGCTTCTTCTGTCGAAATGAGTGATATCTTAGATTGGAGTGTTACTTTGTATGATGTTGAAGCCGATATAGTGGAGGAGGAAGCCTTTGTAAATTTTGGAAAGATGTTGGATGTTGGGAGCGAAGAGTGTCTGTGCATATATGCCAATGATACAACTGACATGCATGCAGTTTTCAGTAAGTTTGATACACCAAGCTCGAAATTATCTGATGGCAACCCTGTCTTTGAGCTTTGCATCATATAATGTTAATCTGGATGGTGTAGATGGTATTTTAAATGAAACTATAATTCTTAAGGTTGATAATGGTGGAATTGTCAGTGGGGATGATAGGTTAGAAAAGGTGAAATCTATTCGTTTAGAGCAGGTGAATTCTATTGATATGAATAAGGGAATTTCGAATAGTTTTGGTGCAATGGATATGGCGGGGCATGTTGAAAAGAGCGGTCACTTTAATAAGCAAGTGAGTGATGAATATGTGTTAGTTATGGGTGACGCTATTAATATGGTGGATAGTATTAAAGTGTACAATGATATGGATTGTGCTTTGAAGGAGAGATCTTGCCTTCTTGATAATGTTAGCGATAGTGGGATTGGCAGTTTTTCAGCTTCTTGTTCTTCTTCTTTGAGGAGAGGTAGGCGTAGGAAATCCGTGGCTGCTAGTGGTTCAGTTCGGCATAGTGCTAGGATCCGTTGTTGTCGATCTCAGTCTGCGGGTGAGTTTCCTGATTCGAGTACCACGAGTGGTGCTACGAATTCAGGCTCAGGTATGCACTCTGATTTGGGTAGTACGTATTCATCATATGCTTTAGGTAGTTTGTCTTCTTCTCGGTTTAGTCAGTTGGCTAGTGATACTGCTTTCATTTATTCTGATGTTGACAATGATCTAGAGTACATTAGAGGTAGGGAACTTGATAGGGCTAGATCTGTTGTTATATGAGGATTATTAGTTGGAATATCAGAGGTTTGAATAAATAAATGTGACAAAGTTAGGGCTTTCTTTAAAGACTATTCTATTGACATTGCATTTGCTACAGGAAACTAAAATTGAATGTCCTGATAATCGTTTTTATAGAAGATTAGGTGGGTTTCATTTTAGCAAATGAGCTTTTTTACCTTCTATAGGTGCTTCCGGGGGTTTACTGATAGAGTGGCAAGATAATTATTTTAAAATGCTTCAATGTATTTCCAAGAAACACTCTTTGCATATTATTTTCATTAATCTTAGTGACAAGTCTCTTTTAAATATTTCTAACGTTTATGGACCTAATTCGAAAATAGATCGTAGGACTTTTTGGAATGAATGTATGGATTTTAGATTGTTTGCTCCGGGTTCTTGGATTTGGGGGGGGGGGGTGATTTCAACGTTATGCATTTTATAGGAGAGTGTTCACCTCGTGAGGGTGATTTCTCTACTATGGAGGAATTTGACCAATTTATTGTTAATTCTAATTTGATTGAAATCCCTCTATCTAACAGATAATTTACTTGGAGCAATACTAGAGAAACCCCACCTAAGGCTCTTCTTGGTAGGTTTTTTGTTAGTGATGAAATTGAGGATAAATATCCTATCTGTAGAGTTTCTGGTTTGCCTTACACTTGTTCTAATCATTTTCCTATTATTCTCACATGTGATCAACATAGGGTTATTAATAGATCTTTTAAATTTGAAAAAATGTGGTTATTAAAATCTAACTTTTTAAATTAATAAAAATAAGTGGATTTCTATGAGTTATTATATTATTGGAAATAGGGATAATTCTGCCAAATTTTTTTAAAAAAAACTTAGGGATCTTAGGATTTTTCTTAAAAACTGGAATAAAAATGTTTTTGGTAGTATAAAAATTAAAAAAGAAAATATCTTTCTGAGATGCTTAAATTAAACAAGAAAGAAGAAACTAGACAACCAAATTTAAGTGAGCGTAATGTTCTAGCTAATCTAAAAGAGGAACTTAATTCTATTTTAGAAAAGGAGGGGGTTATGTGGAAACAGAGATTCAGAATCCAATGGATTAATGAAGGAGACAATAATACCAATTTTTTTCACAATATGGCTAATGGTAGAAAACGTAGTAATACGATTAATTCCATTATTGTAAATAATGAAGAGCTAGTTGACCAAAGAGACCTTAATAAGGCTTTTACAGACTATTATAGAGATATTTTTGGTAATAAAAATAAACATAGAATTAATGCTAGATGAAATGATCTTTATCCGTCTGACTCTAATGTTGATCTTTCTGAGCTAGATAATCCTTTTACTGAAGAGGAAATTCGGAAAGCTATCAATGATTTGCCAGGGGATAAATCCCCGGGGTCGGATGGGTTCCCAATTTTCTTTTATAAAACGTTTTGGGATGTTTTAAAATTAGATTTAATTAGTATGTTTAATGATTTCTATAATGGAAATTTGCAACTAGGACGATTTAATTTTGCAAATATTATTTTATTGCACAAAAAGTAGGTGCTAATAACTTAAAAGATTTTAGACCTATTTCTTTGATTAACTGTTCCGTTAAAATTATTTCTAAAGTGTTAGTTAATAGAATTAGTATAAGAATGAATGATTTAATTAATTGTTCACAATCTGCTTTTATTAAAGGGATAAATATCACTGATGTGTGGTTGTTGTATAAGAATACATTAATCACTGTTGTAAGAATAATATAACATGTGCGATTTTAAAATTGGACTTCGCAAAAGCTTTTGATTCGGTAGATTGGGATTTTCTTGTAAATATTTTTCATGCTAGAAGTTTTAGTCATAGATGGATTAGCTGGATTAAGAATTTGCTTAAAACTGGTAACTCTGGTATTATGGTTAATGGTATTTTAGGTAATAAAATTCAATCTAAACGAGGTTTAAGGCAAGAGGATCCTTTATCGCCTCTATTGTTTAACTTAGCCGCAGATGTTTTCACTAAGATAATTAAAAAAGCGGTTGATAATGGATCTCTGGGATATGTAGGTAATGATATATCGCGTAACGGTATATCTGTCCTTCAATTTGCTGATGATACCTTGCTTTTTTCTTCCTATTTAGCTAGACACATTATTACCCTTAAGTTTATTTTATATAGTTTTGAACTTCTTTCAGGTTTAAAAATAAATTTTGATAAAAGTTCTGTTTTAGTTTTAAACGATTTTGAAAAAGTTGATAATTTAGTTGCTAATACACTTAATTGTAATACTATGAACTTTCCATTTGACTATCTTGGTTTTATGATTAGACCTACTAAAATCAAACATGATGACTGGTTTATAATCATAGATAAAATCAAAAATAGGATTTCTGATTGGAATGAGATATTTTTATCAAGAGCGGGTAGATTAGTTCTAATAAATTTAGTTTTATCAGTTCTTCCAATCTATTGGATGTCTATGCATCTTTTTCCAGATTGGGTGATTGATAAAATAGACAAAATTAGAAGGGATTTATTATGGAGTAGGGAAAACTCTAATAGCTGCATTAAATGTTTAGTAAATTGGGAAATTGTTTATAAATCTAAAAAGGATGGTGGTTTAGGAGTCATTAATTTGTGTAATATGAATTTGTCCTTACTAGGTAAATGGTTATGGAAGTTTAAGGATATAAATGATAATGCCACTTGGAAAGAGATCATTTCTAAATATTGCTATAATGGTAGTAACAATTTATATCAAATTACTCCTCCAGTCATTCGTAAAATATCTAAATTTTGGAAATCCATTTTAAAATTTCATGAGATTTTCAACTTAGGTACTAATACAATAGTTCATTCTGGCAATTGTACTTCTTTCTGACATGACCATTGGATTTCCGTTATACCTCTTAGGATAGAGTTTAGATAGCTTTATGAAATCTGTAATTTTAAGTATGCTTTAATTATAGAAGTTTTTTCTTCCGAAAATGACCCTCCTTGGAATTTTAGGTTTAACAGAATTTTAGCAGGTTCAACCCTTAGGCAGCTTTCTTTGCTTTATGCTAGATTAAATCTTTATAATATTGATAATGATAATATTAGTTGGGAATGGGATAAGAGTAAGAAATATACTTCTAATTCTTTTTATAGATTTATTAACTTTTCAGGTGTAACTAATAACTCTTTTAAATTTATTTGGAAATCTAATGCTCCTCCTAAATCTAAAATTCACATGTGGTTAATTATGCATGGGAAACTTAACACTAGAATTTTTAAAGAGAAAAAATAATCAAAATGATAATAAATGTTATTTTTGTAATCTGCATTTTGAAGATATTAAACATATTACTATGATTGCATGGATATTTATTTCATTCTAAATAATACCCTTAAATTTTTTAACGTTATATAATAACTAAAATTTTAGATTGTGAATTCTATTGGAATACTTTTAGATTTAGGTTCAAAAAGGATATTAGATTCTTACTTGACACTTTATTCATTATTACTTGTTGGTATATTTGGTTTGAAAGAAATGAGAGAATTTTTAATAATAATAATAATAGTCACTTTAATAAATTGATTTTTATAATTTCTTCATTTTGTTTTAATTGGATCTCTAATCCCAAATATAAATTAGCTAAAAATAACCTATTTAAAGATTATCTTAATAAGGTTAGTAATAATATTAATCTATTTAAGCATAATAATAATATTTTTAACATTAATAATTGTAGCATTAACATTTTTTCAAACTTAAATGATGATTTCACTGTGTATCATAATTTACTTTTGATCAAAGGTCCATAAGGATAATTTTAGATTTGTTTCAATTACTGTAATAGTCATTGTCTGTATTAGTTTATAAATCTTTTAGTTTTTTAGATTATGGCTCCTATTGGCATTTCTTAATTGGTTCTTTTATTTGTTTTTTAGTTTTTCTTCTATCTATACTTTATTTTGTCCTGTTAGCCTTACTTTTGTATTTTTACTCCTATCTCATTTATACATATACATGTATATAAATTTCATTTATATACATATATGTGTATCATTCTAATTATTTTCTTAGTCATTCTTCAGATACAGGTCTAGGCTAGATAGGGTGTTAGGTTCTCTTTGCAGGTATATAGGATTGCAGATTTCAGGATTGTAGATTGCAGCGAGGGACACTTCTCAGTACATCTTCAGCTTCATTATGGCGACATACTTTCAGGGGGATTCACTCTTCAGCTAGGCGCTACTACCATTTTTGCTAAGTCTTTAGATCAGAGTTCTCCTTTCAGGATCATTAGCAGTTCCACCTCAGTTTAGTCACATCCTCATTCCTTCCGATTCAGTAGCATGGAGCTTCCTTATTAGATGGTGTCGGTTTCCCGTATCATTGGTTTTGTGTTATTCTTTAGTTTTTCATGTACTCCTACACCTTAATATCGGGCAGTGGCCATGCCGGAGCTCGATATTGGGGTGTAATGGGCGGTAGCCTTACCGAAGCTCATTATAGGGGTACTTGAATTTTTATCCTTTGATACCTGTACTTAGACTAGCTACCTCCCAAACATGTTGGCAGCGCCTTGCTTTTTATAAATTTAACTATTAAATTTAAAATCTTTCATATTAGTTTTCAAAATGATTTTGAAAATTAGTCCAAGGCCCAAATTAAGTTGGGCCTTTTCTATTAAGAGCAACCTTTGGGCTCACTTCACCTTTAGGGCCAGGCTGGTAACCAGGTAGGACATGGTACTTGATTACCCAATTCCAAACCAAGTTGTTACCTTTCTAGACACCGTACTAAGTGGGCAAGCTTAATTAGTTAGCCCTAATATGACTAATTTAGATTGCATAGGCTATTGGGCTTCGATACCATTGTTGGAACTGGACTAGCTCGCAGCGGAAGTTATGAGTGAATTTCAAAACTTTTACCCTATTGGATCTTTTATTGGGCTTATAAAGTCTAACTGAATTAGAACATTTCTAAATTTCATATAAAATAAAATATTTATTTTATTTAAATTCAAATATATTAAGATATGAAATTAATTTTATTTGATTTGGTTTATACATAAATGTATCATATACATATATGTGTGAGTACATGTGTAACATAATAATCCGTGAAAGGTATAATATGCCCATATGTAGATGTTGGGATTTACATCGCAACAAACATATTAGTTCATTTTGTATGTCATGTATGTTGTCAAAGTATGTGCATGTATATGTGTTACAAAATACACACACATATGTATGTATAAATATATTATATATAATATATGGACATTAAACATTTATATATAGAAAGAGAGTGAACAATTATTAAAAATTATTTATAATTCAAAATTAACTTAGTTTTGCAAACATAATAATTTTAGTATTTTAATTTGTATATATTACGAATAAATTAATGTTTTCATCTATAAATAATTAACATAAAATAATCTATTGGTGAAAATTTAAATTTTACACTTTATGAAAATCTACGATCATAAAATAGAGCTTAAGAAAAATCTGGAGATTTTTCAAAGTTGAATTATTATTTTTAAAAACAAATACATTGATTTCGGCAATAATTATTTAATATAAAATAACATATTATTAAAAATTCAAATTTTAGAATTTCAGAAATTCTAGGATCATGAATGAAAGATTACAAAAAAATTTGAAGAAGTTTTCAATTAAATTATTATTTTTAATAAATCTTAAACAGTTTTTTCGAAATAATATTAATTATTAAAAATACTAAAATTTATTGAAAAATTCCTAATTTTTTTCTATATGTTTCCGAAATGATATAATATTTTTTAAAATATAAATTGAATTTTTAATGTAATAATTATTTTTTATATAATAAACAATTCAAAAATTCAATAAATATTAATTTAAAAAAATGAATATATGTATGATAATTAATTTTCGAATTTGTAAATTCATATTATATATAAATAAGTGTACTAAAATGTTTAAATCATATATATATTTTAGATATGCATATATGCTATTATGAGAGATAAATATACACTAATATATATATATATATGTGTGTGTGTGTGTGTGTGTGTGTATGAATTTATTAATAAATATATATATATATAACAATTATTAATGACAAAAATTGATTATGTATAGTAAACAACATTTGTTTATACATAAATCAAATAGTATAATAAACAAATTATGCACATAACCAAACTGATTTGTGACAACCACATCTACGTACAAAATCTCACCTAACTAAACATATATTAGCAATATATTTAAACAGATATGAAATTTCTCATTATAGTATTATAGAATATAATTTAATTATTGTAATATGAATTAAAATTACCAATTTAATGATGCCTTTGAATCCACGTTGAAGCAATGACTTCCCTTCCTTTTACTGTTCTTGATTCGTCAAATTGCAAGTTCGGAATCACCAACCTCTAACTATCGAATAGTATTATTTTATTTTGAAATACATTTGAGAATTTTGGAGTGGATTGAGAGCTATGTTTTAACTAGCAACGTAGAAGGTAATGGCGGCCAAAATGGTTAGTAATTGTTTTTATCGATACATACATACATACATGCATACATACATGCATATATATATATATATGTAGGGTTGTATTAGAGAGAAACGAGGAAAACCTTTTTACCCATTCTCACTTTATCTCAACCCATTATCTCCAAGCTAATTCCCTATGTTTTAGCCACCCCTAGACCTTCCCAAAACTGAAATTTTGCAGCCCTAATGATGGGCCTTAAACCCATCTAAGGCCAAGCCAAAATACTATGCAATTAAATCTAATTTAATCACTTGTCGATATTGTATATTGATCGATATATTTATAACTGTTATAAATAAATATATAACATTATTTATTTCTCAAATCATATTCAAATTTTACAATTAATATTTCATAAATATTAATTAATTTAATTAATTTATAACAATTATAAACTAATTAAATTGTTCGGTCTTAAGGGAATTCATCATTTCGGCTGTGTAACTCTTAGGTGTAAATTTAGTCAGCAATTAACATCAAACCATTCTAATGTTAACGTTCACACGTCACTTAGCAGGTGGTGTGACATTATGGCCAAATTTATCGCTTACCCAGTTTTGGTAAAATCCAATTTTAGTTTAATAAGCGTTACCCAATTGTGACATTTGTTTACACCAATTCTCTTCGTCAGAACTATATCACTTTGGACTTATGGAATTTGGTAATGGTCAAAATTCCAACCTCATCCACATTCAACTTTATAGTCTAAATACAAAGTCCTTGGTTCAAAAATAACAATTATTATTAACCGAAACGCTCTGGCTAGAGACTTTGACTGTGAGTTGACTTGAGTTAACTGTGATACTAATCGCATATAACCGAGGAGACGAATCCTCTCCTGGATAGTGCTTCACTTCCAATACTTCCACTCGATCCAACTATAGTCACTCGATGGACGCCATGCCATGATTTCGCTATAATCAAAGTGGAGCTTTCATATTGAAGATCCATAGTATTCTCAAGTTGAGAGAACGGTTTAAATCAGTCACATCGATATTTTCTGCTTGACCTTAGTCATATTGACCAACAGAAAACTATCGAGTGAGTCATTCCATAGTTATCCAATAACTATTAGTACGTAACCCTTGGGTGCCCCCAACAGTCATGAGTAATATACTATCCAACATTTGGAGAGCGTTACGTACTCCAGTATCAACGGGTACATCGATATCCAGTCTCGATGCATCTTGACTAGGAATATTTAAAATGGTATATTTGTTTCGTTGTGATAAATTACTCACGGTTACAACACTTTGTAACTACTATCACAAAATATATCATTTATGGATTTTTCTATTAGATATACTTTTAATTAAGTTAATTAATTAATATAATCACATTATATCAAGTATATAATAGGAAGAAAATACCTTTTATTTTGAACAATATTGGTCAACGAGTTAGATATATGTAACAAATTACATAATTGCCCCTAGGGCATACCCCAAACTTTATCAATCTCAACGATGAGGCATCCCGAAGGGAAAAAATATAAAAGCACGGTATGTAATCCGAGATACATACCTTATTATTTTTAATACGAGCGAGTTCGCTCATATTAAGCAAGCAAAAGCAATATTAATCCGCGTATACGTCCAAACGGTCTTCGTATGTACCTATCTCAACTCAAATTTGAATATTAATAACTTATAATAAGATATAAAACATGTATGAGTTAAATAGAACCACATAGCATGAATTTTGAATCCAAATCACAAACACGAGCATGAATACACAACCATAACAATCATATGCAATCAAAATAGTTAAAACAATAATTTACACCAAAAGAAACCATTCAATCATCAAATTCATCCAATTAATCCAATTAATTCATAACTATGTGAATTTACATTATTCAATGTCAATATACAATTTATACACTTCATTTCTTATTAACATCCAATTTTTATTAACATTTAATCGGTTTGCTTCAAATTTATTCACATCTATTTCATTCACATTCAATTTATTCAATTCAATTTGTTAAATTTCAATTGTTTCATTTTATGTTTAACATATTTCATATAAATTTATTTATAACTCATTTTATAAAATTATTCCATTTAACCTTGTTTAAGTTAAATTTTATTTTATTACCACTCAATATATTCTTTTTAATACTAATATCATTTATAAATCATTTCATAAAACCATTTAAATTTATTATAAACATTTTATAAAATTGCAACTCATTTTTGTTATTATTTTATAACTTAAGTTCAAATTAATCCATTGGTTCACTTCATTAGTTCATTTCATTATTTCAAATTCATATTAATAATTTTACTTAAGTAAATTTTATTTTATAACTCAAATTCATATTAATAAATCTTTTATCACCATCAATTTCATTCAATTTCTCTTAAGTTAATTTTCGTCTTAAAATTCATTTCATTAACATATTTGATATTCAATTAGTTATCATTCAATTTATTAAAACTCACTCCATACCAATTTAAATTAAATTCGATTACCCATATTAATTTTACTTACACTCATTTATTTTTATTCAATTTCTTTCACACCTAAATTTCATTTTATTTTATAATTCAAGTTCGTATTCATTCTATTAATTCATTTTATAGCCTAAGTGGAATTAATTCACTTTACTAATTCATCAAGTTTCATTCAAATCTAATTCAACCCATTTAGTCTTTGTTAAGTGAAATTTTATTTCATTTAATCCATTACTCATTTTATTTAATTATATTTTAAATTTTCTTATCCTTCACATTGAACAAATTTAAAAAAAAAATTAGCCTAGTATTTTTTTGGTAAAGCCAGCGGGGTTGAATGGCCCCTACCATATATTATTGAAAAAGAAGTACAAACAAAGATGGCATACCATCTTTAAAAACATGATAGACAACATCAAAATATATACTCAATCTCTATTGCTGGAATTGCTTGGATAAGGAAAAGACCAATGAGTGTTTAGAAGAAGCAATTCCATTAAACACTCGTTTGTTCCTTTCCATCCAAACAACATACAAAAATTTCTTTAAAACCCTAAGTAACCTAGATGGAACAGCTGTTTTCCATCTTGTTGCTTGAAATATGTAAAACCATTCCATAGAAGAGTTCAAGCTCGGCCTATGCATCTGCAAGATACTTAAAACACTATTCCAGACAAAGAAAGTGAACTGGCATGAGAAAAATAAATGGGGAATACTCTCTTCTTCAGTGCCACACAACAAACAAGACGACATATGAACAAGTCCTATAGACTTAAGCTTATCAAGAGTGTAAAGACCATTAGAGAACACCTTCCACATCAAAATATTTTCCTTCGGGACTGCAGTAGAAGACCAAACTCGAGAGTGCCAAGGAAAAAAACTCAAATCAGTAGACTCAAGTAAGAATTTGTAGATTGTGGCAATAGAATGAGCTTTACCAGACCATTAAGAGTAAGTAATGTCACAGTTGAACACTTTATTTTGTATTACATCCCACAACTGTCTAACAGAGGTAGAGCTTGAGTAGGGAAGGTTGATAAATCCATCATTCCAAAACCGTATAACTTTAGCATTGTCAGAAATACCAGTCAAAACTCTAAGGCTGTGGTTGAGCATATCATGAAGAATGATTCCCTGAGAGGACCAAGGATCATGCTAGAAAGATAAAGCTTCCTTGTTCCTCATGTAACTTTGAAATATAGGCAGAATGATAGCTTTGAATCTAAGTAAATTCCTCCACATCCAACTACAATCAGCCGGAATTTGCATTGTCCAAAAGTTAAGCCTCCTGACCAAGTTTTTCCTTGTCCAGTAGCCCATAAATTATCATCATTTCTTAGAAATTTATCAATCTTGGAAGACAAGGCAACTTGATTCCATTTCTTAATATTCATAATTCCTAGCCCACCATTCTCATATGGGTAGCAGACTTTTTTAAAGGCTACAGGAATAAGTTTTTTGGAGTAAGGATTTCCATGCCAAAGAAAATGATTTAGTGCCGAGTTAATCATGCTAATAATTTTAGAAGGAAGGATAAAAATCCTTGCATAATATAGGCACATAGAAGTGGCTATTGATTTAACAATAATTAGTCTACCAGCCATAGAAAAATTATGCCTATGCCAAGAAGAAATTTTAGCAGTAATTTTCTCAAACAGTTGCAGACATTGATAAGTTCTGATCTTGGAAGAACATATAGGGGCACCAAGGTATAGTTCATTATGTTCAAAAGGAGTAAGACCAGATGAAGAATACACTTCCTCCACTTCATGATCAAAAAGACCACCAATCAAAATTTTGGACTTGGAATAGTAAATAGAAAGACCAGTTTTGCTTTCAAAAGCATTTAATATATTCAACACACCAGTAATAGATTTTTCATTTGACCTAGTGAAGAACATGAGGTCATCTGCAAATATCCATATTTTTACATAGTGGATGAAAGTCCATAAGGTGGAGAACCATTGCATTTTTAGTTAAGACAGTGAACGACTCCATAACCCATATAAATAAATAAGGTGAAATAGGATCACCTTGTTGAATGCCCTGGGTTGCTTTAAAGTATCCAAAGGTGTTGCCATTGAGGCTCAATGAATAATTAACCGTATAGATACAAGTGAAAATCCAAGCAAGGAAAGGGATAAGAAAATTCATTATATGCAGAATATAGATAATTGCTTTCCATTTAATAGTGTCATAAGCCTTCTGAATATCTAATTTTAATACACACCTAAGGGATATATGCTGCCTGTTGTAGCCTCTCAGTAATTCATTGGACAGAAGGACATTGTCAGTGATGTCTCTTGAAGGCATAAAAGCACCTTGGTTAATAGAAATTACAGTAGCCAAAACATCCTTCATCCTAGCAACCATTATCTTTGTTATGCATTTGTAAATGACATTACAGCATGCAAAGGGCCTGAATTGACTAACTGAAGATGGATGATCAATCTTGGGGATGAGTGCAAGTCTAGTGGCATTAATACCAGATAACAACTTGTTCTGCTTGAAGAAATTGAGTATGGCTTTAATAACATCCCCACCAATTATGTCCCATGAAGTTTTATAGAAATGAGCATTAAACCCATCAGGTGCAGGAGAACTAGAAGGTTTCATACTGAATATTTCCTCTTTGATTTCAACTGCAGTTATGACCCATATCAAATATTCCTTGTGTTCTTCAGAGATTGTAGGAAGAAGGGAATGGGAATATAAATGCTTAGTTATGTCGGGAGTGGATTGGTTTGCCAGAAGGTTTTGAAAATACTCCAAAAAGCCATGTTGAATAGATTCAGGAGAAGTACAAGTCAACCCATCTTTGTCAATAATATTAGTTACATTTTCAGAAGCATGCTTGATTTTAAGAGAGTCATGAAAAGTTTTGGAGTTCCTATCCCTATACAGTTGCCATTTTGCCTTAGGTTTTTGTTTATTCATTTTGAACTCCTCAACAAGGGCCTTAGCTAAATTATGCTTTGAGGAAGTCTCCTGATCAGACAAGAAATTTTTGAATGGGTTGAGAAGAATTTCTCTTTGCAGTTGCTCAAGCTTCCCTCTAATAGATGATGAAATGCAATTACTAGTACCAAAATTAGCTTTAGCCCATACTCTAAGTTTACCTTTAATATGCCTTAACTTTGCCTACAAAATAAACATTGGGTTACCAAATACATGTATTTTCCAAGAGTCAGCAACAATATTTAAATATTGAGGGTGGTCAGTCCAATTATTAAAAAATGAAAATAAGGCATGTCTTCTCACAGTCTTCTTTCCCCAATCAAGAATCAAAGGTGAGTGCTCAGATAAAGAAGGAGGAAGGATAATTGAAGAAAGAGATGGCCATTTCAAAAGAGATGGGAAATTTTGGTAAGATCCGTCAAGTTTGCATAATGTCAAGTTACCAGATCTACTAGAATTACTCCAAGTATATACTTGCAGCCAGATGCAGATATAGGTAATAATCTAGAGTCAAAGATAGCATTATTAAGAGGCCTAGTTTGAGAGAATGTTAGAGGAGAACCACCGCACTTGTCATATGAGTTTTGCATGCAGTTTCAATCCCCCAAGCAAATCCAAGGATTATTATGAGGGTGTAAAGTAGGAAGGATATCAAGGAGATTCTGTCTATGGATAACACTATTTTCAACATAAATAGTAGTCAGAAAATAGGAAAAAGAAGAAGGAAGATGAGTTATTGCAGAGTGAATAAATTGCCTATGGACAGTGATAGGAGATAGGGAGAATACAGCAGGATTCCACATGAGAAAAAGTCTACCAATGGATCTTGAGATAAATTATGAATATAATTCCATTGAGGCATAATATAGGTAGCAGCTGTAGAAGTGGTTGAATGATTCAGTTTTGTTTCAACTATTGCCATAAGGTGAAGATTTTGAGATGAGATAAAAAAAAAATTTCTAATTGTTTTGCAAGAGAGTTTGCACCCCTTATATTCCAATATCCTAAATTTTCAATCATTATTGCTTACTGGTTGAAGCTCTGGTACACACTCCAGAGAAAGTGGCATTCGGGACAGTAGAATGAAGAGAGGGAACCATTGTTTGAGATAAAGAAAATTGATTACCATTGTCTTGATCAATAGCATATGAATGAGGAGAGAGAACTTTCTTGGGTCTACCTCTTTTATTAGTTTTTGGAGAGGAGGCATGGGTAATGATTTTGAGAGAAGGAGTTTGATCAACTGTTTGAGGAGATGAATTATCAATATCAAGGAATAACTGAATTGGAAGGGACAATGAATTATAAGGGGAGGCTGATGATGAATTGATAACAGTTGAAAGAAGGTTTATGAGAGGGGATGTGTACATGTCAGTGTGCATGTCTGTATCAGAGGACTTTTGATTGACCGGATCAGGTGCTTCAATGCCTGAAGTGTCAATGGCATTTTGAAATTCATTATGTTGAGGTAGGATCATTTCAAAAATACTGTTTTCATTGTCTATTTCTTGAAGTAAAGCAAATGGGTTGCATGTTTCTACTGAGTCACCCATTATATTGTCTTCAGGAAAATGCACACAACTGCCTTGTTGATTGTTGTTGCATTTATTATGTTGATTTCCTATTGCATGAGAAGTGATATTATCATGCAAATTTTCCTTTGGTTCCAAGTTTTCTTTTACTTCATCAATCTTTTCTTTTTCCTTTCGTATGTCTTCAGTATACTCAACACTGCCAACATCAATAACTTCCTTTTCTTTATTATCTTTATTCAAATTAACTCTCCTCCATTCTTTATTAACTTGTTTGTTCCTTCTCCTTCCTTTAACAAAGAATACTCTCTTATTTTATCCCCTTGTAATTACCTCCTTACCCTCAACCTTTTCCTCAACGGTTTTTACATTTTCCACCTCATCTTTGTTGACCACACCCTTATCAATCACAGTTTTAAGTTCACAGTGGTCAGTTGCATGCCCAAAAACTTTATAGTGCGTACATATAAGGGGTTTCCAAGAATATTCAACTAATACATTCGGGCATGATTCATTACCAACAGCTATTTGATCAGCCAGTTCCTTTTCTGGCGATACTTCAATTAAGCACTTCACGTATTCGAATCTCTTCATCTTTTCAGTATTCTCATCATAACATACAAGTCTACCAAGGTGACAGGCTAGCCAATTGATGCCCAGAAGGGACCAAGTTAATATAGGTATTCTATATAAGTGAACCCATTTGGAACTGATTTGATTGCAGATTGAGCTGAAGTGAAGGAGGGGTTCCATTTTGATACTATAAACATCTGCCCTCTAATAAAGATTGGATCTTTCATCAAAACATTGAGTTTATCTTCTTCATTAGAGAACTTGAGATAGTAGTTTTGTTTATCAAAGAAAATTTCATAAGAACCTTTAAGCTTCCATACTTTATCCAAATGAGTCTTAACAGCCATGAAATTGACAGTACCCTCCAAGAAAAAGCCTACAAGGCAGTCAGACCAAGCCTTTATGCCTTCATTTACAACCTCTAAAGGAGGTTCAAGAGGGGAACCATTGTAATGAATGTCAAACTACACAGGAGCATACGTTCCTACATTCCTTAGCTTGTTAGAAAACAGAGAAGACCAGTTCGAGACAAGGACAAAATTCAAAGAAAGAGGAAGAGGAATGTCAGGAATCAGAGGAGAAGAGGGGGAAGAGGAAGAAGGTAAAGGAGGAAAAGATGAGTCAAGCAAAGAAGAGGGATCAAAGGGAGGATCAGGTGGTGGCGGATCAGGAGCCGGAGGAACAGGAACAGAAGGTAGAGAAGAGGATGGGAGGTTTAACAAGGGAGGAATGAGAGAAGGGACAAGGGGAATAGGAGGGACAGGGGGAAGGACACCATGAGAGGACATTAAACATTTTGGTTTTTAGCCTAATATTACTTAAATCTATAAGTTATACAACTTATTTACTTAAAGTTCATTTCATTAATTTATCTAACTCATTTCAAATACAATTCACCTTTATTTGAGCTTTCTTGAGTTAAACTTCATTTTATTTACTTTCATTTCAATAACTCAATTTACATAACATTTCTTAGGTTAATTATTTTTCTTTTTTTCAAATTTCCTCTTGTTTGCTAAACCAAAATGTTCAACCATTTTAAAATTCGATTTTATTTTCCTGTTCAAATTTAGAAATTATAAACTTATTTTTCTTTCATATCATTTCAATTTATAAGTTCAAAACTATTTTCATATATTTATCAAATTTTAGTTGGAATATTTTTTTTCACAATCAAACTTGTTTTAACTGAAAATAAATTTCTTTTTGATAGCAATTCTCACTTAGAAACTCGAAAATGAATACTGGCGATGCTGCAATCATACCCAAAATTATTTCCCAACGACTAAAGCGAGTTCAATATTTTTATTTCTTTTAAAATCTTTCCAAAATATATTTCTAGTCAAAATACTTCCAAATAATATTATTACTAATTTTGAAGGCTTTGAAAACAAATTTTGAAAAATCAACAGGATTCAAATTATAAAATTCTCAACTTTTAAATCTTTCCTATTTATAAGCCATATTATAAATATACTTATATAATTTCATTACCTTATTATGAAAATATTTTGTTAAATTCCACTTTGTCATTTAAAAAATTCTTATTGTAATTGATTTCAATTCAATTTAATTATCGAACACTTCGTGAAATGGAATTCACAAAGTATTCGTTTTTAAATTTAATTCAACCAATAATCGATGATAACTAAAAGTTATCATCTCCAAACAAACAATATTCATTAATAATCATTATATATATATAATATAATTTAGGTAAAATTATTTCATTTACCCAATTTTAAAACAATATTATGTCGACTTACCTCGTTTAAATGTTTAGAAACCCCTATCGATAACACGCGTCCCAAGCATCGATCAGAATTCATAAACAACTCAACGGATAAGTAAACACAATATAAATAATTTTTAACACTAACAAGTACACGCTCTCATGTATATATACACGCTCAAACAACTCATTCTAGGGTATTACTACCCTATCTCTAATGAGTCAAACCCCATAAAGCTAAGGTTATCGCTAAACCAAAGCTCTGATACCAACTATGAAGACCCACATTTTGGAAGGTTTAAATCGACAATAATCCACACATGTTCAATTTAAACAATCCAGAACATAGATGATCAATGGGATAAAATTAAGAAAAAAAAGAAAAGAAGAAGAAAACAAACACAAAATCTCGCAGCGGAACGACAAAAAAAATCAAATAAATAATTCATGAAGCTGTTTACTATACATTTGATTATAATTTATACAACATTTATCATAGTTATATATATGCAACAGAAACAAAATAAAATGCAGCAGAACAACATGATGCAGAGAATATTAATAGTAATAATATACCAAATCTTCGTCTTCGTCCTCCAGAGAATAATCTTCGATGCGATGAAAAACTCAGCACTGACCGGAGTGTAATGAAAAGACAAAACGCTGGAGTCAGGACTAAAATATCCTTATGTGAGTAAAATCGATATCACATAACATGAGTGTAATAGCGTCAGAGATGTTTACAAAATTTCACATCTCCTATCCAGTGTATAACGTGCATGCAATAACTCAAGAGGTGTTACGGGATTTTCCATGTAACGGCCCGGAAGATTTTCGACCCCGAAAACCGACACTAATACGTTCACTGTATAGAGTGCCGAGCAATCGAGTGCTGGAAACCCCAGACTGTTAGGGTTAAGAAAAAAAGAGGTAGAAGAAGAAACAAAACAACAGCACATAATCTCACAATCGCAGCGGAACAAATATAATATACAAATAACAGTATTTTTATACAACGAAAAGCTGTAACTGTCAATATATACACAAGGTATCAGAGTACAAAAAATCTGGACAGTTAAATAACATATTCTCTACTACTGTCTATATAGTATACTACACCGCGGAAAATAATCAATACGTCTCTTCCATCCAGCTCGTCTCCTAAGCTCCAGAACGTTCTAACTTGAAAATCTGTAATACTCGGTCTGACCCGAGCAGTACAATAAAGTAACACCCGAGTCAGGCTTGAAACCAACGTGAAAAAACCTCTTTAATTTGAAATACTAAAGTTGTAAAACGCCTTTGAAAATCAAGGTAACCCGTCCAACATTATGAGTTCTTATGTTTTATAACCAACACTTTGTTGCTAAGTCCATTATTTAAAATAATCTTTAAATGCGGTTACTTATTCAAAATAGTCGAATTTACTTAATTTTATTTAATTCCAGCCTATTTGATTTTATAATCAAATTTATAAAGAATTATAGTTCTTATTAAATCGAAGTGGTTCCAAATATCGCTAATATCCGATCCCGGTCTCTTCGAATCCAAACCACGTCTTTAAGCCCAGTTGTTTTTAACAAACAATTCAAATTTCCGAATGCCAACCTTTCCATAAAAATCCCATCACAAAGTCTATTCAAATAAAACGTCTCACATTTTATAACAAATTACTCTTCCCTTATAAATTCCCACCGTGAATTTATAATCCCAAATTATCCAATGATAAATGTTTCACTTTATTTATAAACCCCGTTTATAAATTCCATAATCTCCTTCTCTTTTTAGTCATTATTTCCAGAACACTTAATCGATTTTCAAACTGATTCTCTACATTAAATTACCTTCAAAGTTTATTTCTCGATTTATCTAAATTTATTTCAAAATCCATTAATTCCAGGTTTACCTCTTTAATATGATTTAAAATCTTATTTAAAACTAAAATACCAATTTCATGCCTCTTTCAAGATCCCCTTTTATTTTTTTCTCCAACTCATTCTAATCTTGAATTTAAAAATAAATCCTTTCCTTTAAAATCGTATCACTTAAGTCCTCAAACTCTTTTATTCCCATTCATTTAAAGTCTCTATTATTATTATTTTTCACACTCGGACTTTATTTGATAAAATCTTTAAATCAACTTTTATTCTTTTCCAATTTCAATCTTTATTTTATCCAAATTTACTATAATTATTTTACTTAAAATTTTATCTTTTATTTTCTTTCAAAAATCCAATCTTTATATTTTTGATATCTCAATATACCCAAAATATATTCAGTCAAACCAAACATTCAATATTTTCAATTACCAATATAATCTATCACAGATTACTAATTAAATCATATCACAGAATATGAGATAATTCAATGTTTTGAGGAATCCAGTTGGATCCCTCCAACCTGTTTCCCTGCATCCACAGATGTTAGCACAATATAAAAATACCAATCCCACTTCGAGGGGGATATCGCGGTATATAGGGTCATCCGCTATTATGCAGGGCGCATAGGGTCTCATCCGCTATATAATGCGGGAATATCAATCACTCCAAATATATATATATACACACACAACTATATATAATATCACATCGAAACTGATAATAAATTATCAATGCAATCAATCAACTATAATTTAAATTTTAACCTTTTAAATTCACCAGTAAATCCAATTTGAGTGAGATTAACTCACCTTTGACCTTTAATTTGCAATCCGATCCAAACCGGCTTGTCTCTCCACTATTTTAGACCTTGTATAAACATTATATGGTTTATTAATATTTGAATTGATCGAACAATTAATTACTACTTATTTATTTAATTTAAACTAATTTTCTTTTAAATAATTTCTTAGTAACTAAATTAGTTTAGATTTAATTAAACAAATAAATCTTCATCATTTTAAAATTAAACCCGTAAGTGAAAATATGTATATATGTATATTTACTTCTTCTTTAAATCTACATATACTAGAATAACCTATATGCATTTTAAAAACTGAACTGCTTTATATATCTCCTTGTATATATTTTCTTTCTTCTGTAAATATCAAATCAGTAATTCACCCTTCTGTAAATACTTTTTTTTTCTAAAAACAAAACTTTAGCCCACTGTTGAATCCTTAAAACAGATTCCCCTTTTTAAAACCTTACTGTAAATAAATGTTTCTCTGTTTTCTGTATATTTATATATACACAGATATATATATATATTTAATAAATAGACTTGAAAATACCTTAATGCTTCTTACCAAATCCTAGCTTCGACGGGTCGCCGATCCTCACGCGGCAAGCGTCGCCTTCACCTCACGTGCCTCGGCTAACAACTCCAAAAGCTCGAGAGTCTCCCTGCCTCCTACATGATCGCGAGCTCTCAGACTCCCGATCGCGAACCCTAGAATGCTTCGACCCTCTCGCGACGACACCCGCTACTCGACTTCGTTCGATTGGCGAATAAATTGAAGGGAGGGAGAGGGTTTCGTCATTCGAATGATTCGATTTGAAGAAAAGAGAAAAGGGATATTCGAGAATTCAAATTCTTCCTGAACGATGAAAATGAGGAATATGTTTTCCTACTTGTTGCTCGGCATGATTTTCGAGTGCCGATCTTTGATTCTCTTTTTATTATATATATGCGTGGCCATTTTATTTTGAAAGTCGATTTCGTTCGACTGGGAGTGGAAAATAAATCGCGTGAATATGAACTGAGGGGAAAAGGGTTTCGGTATATATACAATCTTCTCAGATGGTTGATTCGATTTTAGCTTCTGAGGGAAGAGAAAGGGTACGTGATGGTTGCGTGTACAAAGTTGTCTACAGTGAATTGAAGGGAAAGCATAAAGGTCACACGTGAAATTATTTCGGCTGAAGATTGACTGGTATATGGATATATATATATATATATATATATATATTATTTAAAAAATTTATCGTCTCGAAAACGTAGCTAAAAATCTCGATCTCCTATCGGGGCGTGCCGCTAGGCGTTTATAATGTTATACCCCTATTTCAAACGCAATGGATAAGGTTTTAAGTCCAAACTCGATCCTATGGAGAAGATAGATTTTTTGGACCCAGTTATTATATTAAATTTCGATATAATTTCAGCGCGTTTACAAACCGTACGACCACACGATACCTCCAAACGCTACGAAAATTGAAATCCGATAATAATACTCTATTACGGATCCAATGGAACTGGTTTCGTCAAAATCCGAGACTATGCTTCGGAAGGCTATTTTTAAACGTAAATTTAAACGATATATTTTTAAAACTGAACAAAACACTTTTAAATCCAATTTTAAAAGTTCTATTACTTTCAGTATTATCAATATAAATTTTATAAGCCATCAAATTATTTTTAACAAGCTCGAAACTCTCAATTTCATATTTTACCGAACTTTCAATTATTTAATTCAATAATTTAATTAACCAATAAATAGTGATATTTGAAATTCAAGTTAAAAATTAACTTTTAAATATTTAAAATCAATTAAATATTCCAATTTCAAATACTCAAAAATTCCGGGTCGTCACATTCCTCCCCCCTTAAAAGGATTTCGTCCCCAAAATTACTAGTTAAGAAGAATGGTCCAATACCCATTAACTATTTTCCCAATTCAAATAGTTTTTAAAAATTTCCCAAAACCAAACAGTTCTAACAACACCCAAAACAATCTTTTTATTGAAGTCACACTATCACACTTACTAACTTTCTAAACTCTTCCATAGTTTCCAAACAACACTACTTACTAAACCATTCAAACTATAATTCAAAACCAAATTTTTTAAATTTTCAAAATTTTCTCAAAATTTTTCTAACTTCCTAAATTTTCGAAAAATTTCGCCAGCGTCTCGTTTGCGCGGCTAAGTCGGAACAACTACAAAGTGGCTTTACGGGCCCCCAAATTTCAAAAGAAAACAAAAGCCAGTGGCTAGATCAGAAAACCATCAAATTTCATACGAAAATTTAAACACATACCTTTTTGTCGGGCAATTCAAAATTTATCTTCTGAAATCAAAACATCTCCTTTTGCTTTTAAACACATGTATCCTACTTAGCAATAATATCCAATTATAGAGTTCAAAATTATTTTATTCATTTATTTTTAAAAGTTTCAATATCAATTTTACTCAAGCCCATATGATGTACATATATCATTCGTACGCAATATCCAATCCGATCGCTTACTCGATCACACAATTTCACTTCCGAACTAGTATCTTCCACCCGACTTCCTAGTGCGAACACAAATCTGGCTTCTCGATCAGAAACCGTCACTCTCCTTGCATAGCCATATACGATGATAGAGAATTTCCAGAATCAATCAAAAATCCAGGGTTCGCCGTCGAAAATCGAGTGAAAAATCCCAACTCAGATCGATATAACTATCTCGAAATTCTATGCCCGAATCTGGATCAAATCATTATGCAGATAAAATAATATATGTACATCCTACTCATTAATTTCCAATTGATTATTATTTATATTAATTCTCTTTTCTTTTTTTTCCACATTTATTTTGATTTGTATTCACTTATTCACAATTTCCCTTTTTACCCAACTTTTATTAATTCTTCATTCGCATATTAACTTAGTATATTTCTAATACCAATTTACTTAAGAATTTCACCATCCATTTATTAAGTTTAATATAAATATTTTATATACTTCTTATATTTATTTTCATTTTACCACTTAAACTTTTATATCCATTTCATTTAACTTAAATTTCCAATTCTATTTGAATTCAACTTACCTTTCATTTTTATTCATCACCAAAACTATCTTTATAAAAATACTTTGTATAACTCAGTGTCTCAACAAGTCTATCCTTGTTCTCACAGAAATTTAGTCAAACGTTGATCAGGCGCGGGACTGAAAATCTATAAGTACTTAGTAAACCCGTTTTCAACACCCAGTAAAAATACTTGAAAAACCTTTTTTTTCCTCCTTTGTGAGAATGCCCTGGAAATCATCACCCCCTCCATGGATCGCAGTTAGCCCGATGATTACGTCGCCATCCCGGCGAAAACCATAGAAAACTGTAGGCATCCGCACCACTCGATTTCACCATGGAACCGCCACAGATCGCAGCTACACCCAGGGTTTCGTTGCCATCACGGCAAAAACCATGTAACTGTATGCATCAGCGCCCTCGAATTTCGCTGCCAAATGAAACTTCACCACATAGATCGCAGACTACATCAGTCGAGTCCCAATGTAGCCTGTAGGCACTCATTGCCATACAACTTTCGCTATGTCCTCATAGATTGCAATCTACCGATGTTACGTCGCTCTCCCAGCGAAATCAAACGTAGACTTTAGGCAATCGCTGCCCCTCGACTTACGCTATGGAACGCAGTAGATCGCAGTTACACTGCCGTCACAGCATAACCCCAATGTCTCTGTAGGCATCAGCGCCCTCGACTTTCGCTACCCCAATCACAATCCACAGGAACTATAGTTTAGCCCGGACGTCCTCTGGGATCAAAATTTAGAACCCCCCTTCGGGCTCAAGGCAGAACCACCCAGTGGATCTCCTACTATAAGTTTCAACTCTGAATGGGAGCGCCTTTTTCCCCATAGCATTCTCAAAACATTTTATACTATACACATATAGTATCTTTCAAATCATACTCTTTATATGTCTCACATATAAACTTCAAAATCGATATTTCTCAAACTTGGCTTCCCAAGCTCCAAAAATTGATTTTTCCCAAAATCAAAAGCCTTTAAAAATCAATTGGTTCCACTCTGACCAGTTTGAAATTTAGAAAATAGTTTTAATAGTTTAAAATAGTTAAGTAGTTGCAAAATAGTAAAATAGTTGTAAAATAGTTAAATAGCTATTATAAGATAGTTTGAGTTTTTAAAAGAAAGGTTGTATAGTAATTCGCTTGGAAAAATATATTTAAGACAGTTTATATTAAACAATTTATTTGAAATTAATTTTAGAGTCAAACTGGTTCAATTTCCCAATCTCCAATTCAACCAATTTTCAATCTAAATCTCCACTTCCATTTAAATTGATTCAATTCCAATTCAATTTTAATTAACTTCGATTCCCATTCTGATTCAATCAATTCCCATTACGATTTCAAATTGATTCAACTTCGATTACAATTCCAACTAATTCAATTCAATTTCAAATTAATCTCAATTCCATTCTCAATTTCCAACCATCTTGATTTATATAAATTCAGGTTCGATTTCAAAATACTGATTTAATTACTTAAATCAAGTTAGCCTTTAACATTTAATTTAACACCCCAAGTCTTTAAACAATTTAATTCCGAGTCCAAATTTCTAATATTCATTTAAAGTTTCCTTTTACTTAACTTATTTGAGGTTCGAGTGAGAGTTAAAATCTTCTTAAGCAAATAAATTCTCAGAATTCAATTGATTTCCCAATTATACTCTAAATTTTTAAACCCAATCCCTTTAAACAATTCTAGTTAATAAGTCCATTTTTAACATTTCAATCTTAAGTCCAACGTAATTCCATTTTCCTAAGTTCAATTTTTATTTCTAAAAATCAAAATCATTTAAGTAGTTTCAAAATAAAGTTTTAATTCCATTTAATTTCAGCAATGGACGTATATCAATTCAATCCACTTCTTAATTCATCCAAAACAATCCAATTTACAGAATTTGAAACCCGTTTGAGACCATACATAACTCTCCTTTCAATTTGACCCATTTAACTTCCTTAAGTTAAATCTCAATTTCATCTTGAAATTTCCTATTCAGGTTATAAGTTCAAAACTTATTTAACTTCCCCCAAGTCCAATTTCAATCCATTTATTCCACTCAACTTTACGCAATTTAAATTCCCGTCCCCATTTAAATTTCTTATCACATCCCTTCCACTTATAAGTTTAAAAACTTATTTTAGTTTGGGTTATACATCTCATCTCGGGGGATTTCAAAATTCAACATTTCGTATTTATTTCAATTTTTTTTGAAATCATATATATCTACATTTATATATATACATATTTATCCATTTCATCTCAATCTCACTTTAAATTTTAAACCATCCTTGGGTCTTTTCTTTCTTTCAAAACAACTTCATCTTCAAACAACTCTTGTTTTTAAACAGGGTTTCCATATTCAAAATTATTCTAAATAATATTACTTATTATTTCCTCAACATTTTAAAACAATTCCAATTTCTCAGGGTCTAGATTCAAAGTCTCACAATTTAAATCTATCTCAATCTATAAATCATACTTATATAGATTTTTACTTCCTTAAACATTTCATTCTGCTTTATCATTATTTATTTTTAAAAATAAACATTCCTTTATTAAGACTCGACAACCAACTTATGATTATTATCATATCAAACACACCATACATTCCATCATAATTTATTATAAAATATAATAAGGGTAACTTATTTGAAACACTTTGAAAATTCCTTTGAATTTTCTATGATTTAATTTCAGGGTTTGAATCCATTTTTACTTAGCTTATTTTACCCAATTTCTATTTGGTTATATATGTTTTTACCACTTAAATCTTATAATCTTAGTTAATTTTAATAATCAACAACCAATTACCTTAATATACTATAATAATTAGAAAAGCTACTTCTTTATATATCAAAATTTAAGCTTATATAAAAATCATTTTTTAAAAACCGTTTTTAAAATCATTATATAAGAAAATAACAAGTACGCTCTCATATAATACACTCAACTCATTCTAAGGTACTACTGACCCTATCTCTAATGAGTAATCCCCACCAGAGCCAAGGTTCTCGCTTAACCTTTAAGCTTTGATACCACTGTAACGGCCCGGAAGATTTTCGACCCCGAAAACCGACACTAATACGTTCACTGTATAGAGTGCCGAGCAATCGAGTGCCGGAAACCCCAGACTGTTAGAGTTAAGAAAAAAAGAGGTAGAAGAAGAAACAAAACAACAGCACATAATCTCACAATCGCAGCGGAACAAATATAATATACAAATAACAGCATTTTTATACAACGAAAAGCTGTAACTGTCAATATATACACAAGGTATCAGAGTACAAAAAATCTGGACTGTTAAATAACATGTTCTCTACTACTGTCTATATAGTATACTACACCGTGGAAAATAATCAATACGTCTCTACCATCCAGCTCGTCTCCTGAGCTCCAGAACGTT
The DNA here is from genome assembly GCA_030737815.1 of Allium fistulosum. Lineage (NCBI taxonomy): Eukaryota > Viridiplantae > Streptophyta > Magnoliopsida > Asparagales > Amaryllidaceae > Allium > Allium fistulosum. The sequence goes on from CM060904.1 coordinate 1,259,436,779, forward strand.
CTAACTTGAAAATCTGTAATACTCGGTCTGACCCGAGCAGTACAATAAAGTAACACCCGAGTCAGGCTGGAAACCAACGTGAAAAAACCTCTTTAATTTGAAATACTAAAGTTGTAAAACGCCTTTGAAAATCAAGGTAACCCGTCCAACATTATGAGTTCTTATGTTTTATAACCAACACTTTGTTGCTAAGTCCATTATTTAACATAATCTTTAAATGCGGTTACTTATTCAAAATAGTCGAATTTACTTAATTTTATTTAATTCCAGCCTATTTGATTTTATAATCAAATTTATAAAGAATTATAGTGCTTATTAAATCGAAGTGGTTCCAAATATCGCTAATATCCGATCCCGGTCTCTTCGAATCCAAACGCCTTCTTTAAGCCCAGTTGTTTTTAACAAACAATTCAAATTTCCGAATGCCAACCTTTCCATAAAAATCCCATCACAAAGTCTATTCAAATAAAACGTCTCACATTTTATAACAAATTACTCTTCCCTTATAAATTCCCACCGTGAATTTATAATCCCAAATTATCCAATGATAAATGTTTCACTTTATTTATAAACCCCGTTTATAAATTCCATAATCTCCTTCTCTTTTTAGTCATTATTTCCAGAACACTTAATCGATTTTCAAACTGATTCTCTACATTAAATTACCTTCAACGTTTATTTCTCGATTTATCTAAATTTATTTCAAAATCCGTTAATTCCTGGTTTACCTCTTTAATATGATTTAAAATCTTATTTAAAACTGAAATACCAATTTCATGCCTCTTTCAAGATCCCCTTTTATTTTTTTCTCCAACTCATTCTAATCTTGAATTTAAAAATAAATCCTTTCCTTTAAAATCGTATCACTTAAGTCCTCAAACTCTTTTATTCTCATTCATTTAAAGTCTCTATTATTATTATTTTTCACACTCGGACTTTATTTGATAAAATCTTTAAATCAACTTTTATTCTTTTCCAATTTCAATCTTTATTTTATCCAAATTTACTATAATTATTTTACTTAAAATTTTATCTTTTATTTTCTTTCAAAAATCCAATCTTTATATTTTTGATATCTCAATATACCCAAAATATATCCAGTCAAACCAAACATTCAATATTTTCAATTACCAATATAATCTATCACAGATTACTAATTAAATCATATCACAGAATATGAGATAATTCAATGTTTTGAGGAATCCAGTTGGATCCCTCCAACCCGTTTCCCTGCATCCACAGATGTTAGCACAATATAATAATACCAATCCCACTTCGAGGGGGATATCGCGGTATATAGGGTCATCCGCTATTATGCGGGGCGCATAGGGTCTCATCCGCTATATAATGCGGGAATATCAATCACTCCAAATATATATATATATATACAACTATATATAATATCACATCCAAACTGATAATAAATTATCAATGCAATCAATCAACTATAATTTAAATTTTAACCTTTTAAATTCACCAGTAAATCCAATTTGAGTGAGATTAACTCACCTTTGACCTTTAATTTGCAATCCGATCCAAACGGGCTTGTCTCTCCACTATTTTAGACCTTGTATAAACATTATATGGTTTATTACTATTTGAATTGATCGAATAATTAATTACTACTTATTTATTTAATTTAAACTAATTTTCTTTTAAATAATTTCTTAGTAACTAAATTAATTTAGATTTAATTAAACAAATAAATCTTCATCATTTTAAAATTAAACCCGTAAGTGAAAATATGTATATATGTATATTTACTTCTTCTTTAAATCTACATATACTAGAATAACCTATATGCATTTTAAAAACAGAACTGCTTTATATATCTCCTTGTATATATTTTCTTTCTTCTGTAAATATCAAATCAGTAATTCACCCTTCTGTAAATACATTTTTTTTCTAAAAACAAAACTTTAGCTCACTGTTGAATCCTTAAAACAGATTCCCCTTTTTAAAACCTTACTGTAAATAAATGTTTCCCTGTTTTATGTATATTTATATATACACAGATATATATATATATATAAATTTAATAAATAGATTTGAAAATACCTTATTGCTTCTTACCAAACCCTAGCTTCGACGGGTTGCCGATCCTCACGCGGCAAGCGCCGCCTTCACCTCACGTGCCTCGGCTAACAATTCCAAAAGCTCGAGAGTCTCCCTACCTCCTACATGATCGCGAGCTCTCAAACACCCGATCGCGAACCCTAGAATGCTTCGACCCTCTCGCGACGACACCCGCTACTCGACTTCGTTCGATTGGCGAATAAATTGAAGGGAGTGAGAGGGTTTCATCATTCGAATGATTCGATTTGAAGAAAAGAGAAAAGGGATATTCGAGAATTCAAATTCTTCCTGAACGACGAAAATGAGGAATATGTTTTCCTACTTGTTGCTCGGCATGATCTCGAGTGCCGATCTTTGATTCTCTTTTTATTATATATATATATATATATATATATATATATATATGCGTGGCCATTTTATTTTGAAAGTCGATTTCGTTCGACTGGGAGTGGAAAATAAATCGCGTGAATATGAACTGAGTGGAAAATGGTTTCGGTATATATACAATCTTCTTAGATGGTTGATTCGATTTTAGCTTCTGAGGGAAGAGAAAGGGTACGTGATGGTTGCGTGTACAAAGTTGTCTACAGTGAATTGAAGGGAAAGCATAAAGGTCAGACCTAAAATTATTTCAGCTGAAGATTGACTGGTATATGGATATATATATATATATATATATATATATATATATATATATATTATTTAAAAAATTTATCATCTTGAAAACGTAGCTAAAAATCTCGATCTCCTATCGGGGCGTGCCGCTAGGCGTTTATAATGTTATACCCCTATTTCGAACGCAATGGAAAAGGTTTCGAGTCCAAACTCGATCGTATGGAGAAGATAGATTTTTTGGACCCAGTTATTATATTAAATTTTGATATAATTTCAGCTCGTTTACAAATCGTACGACCACACAATACCTCCAAACGCTACGAAAATTGAAATCCGATAATAATACACTATTACAGATCCAATGGAACTGGTTTCGTCGACATCCGAGACTGTGCCCTGGAAGGCTATTTTTAAACGTAAATTTAAACGATATATTTTTAAAACTGAACAAAACACTTTTTAATCCAATTTTAAAAGTTCTATTACCTTCAGTATTATCAATATAAATTTTATAAGCCTTCAAATTATTTTTAACAAGCTCGAAACCCTCAATTTCATATTTTACCCAACTTTCAATTATTTAATTCAATAATTTAATTAACCAATAAATAGTGATATTTGAAATTCAAGTTAAAAATTAACTTTTAAATATTTAAAATCAATTAAATATTCCAATTTCAAATACTCAAAAATTCTGGGTCGTCACATTCCATCTCTTTAGAATCCATAAAAATATTTATATATAGTAGAATACGCTACATATATAATATCTAATCAGTAAAATAAATATTCTTCTTAGCGTTAAGGCTTTACATTAAAACCCCTTAACGCGTTTTTAAGCATTGTCGTACAGTTTGCATACAACGCCCCAGTAGCACGTCAAGGGATAGGGATGCGTCGTGATACGACAACACTAAACCAAAATCGTAGTGGTTTCATATAGGGATAAAAGTATGACAAGGCACGTGAGGCAATGCCCAAGGTAGGATACTACCAGTTCGGGTCGTAGGGCTGGTGGTAACGCATCGTAGCCACGACCGCCCATCGCGTCCATCCATCCCATATCGAGTCAAGGGAAGCTATCCCACAATCAAGGTGCACCAATCGAAACCATCAACAAGAGTAATAATATGGACCAAGTCCAAGAAAATCGAAGAACGGATGTCCGCTAGGGGTAGCAAGCCCGCTTGGCCCTGTCAAGCCGTCCTGTTTTAGTCATTTCAAATTGGCACAAGTGCTGGGGTCTATCATCATCGTTCTCTTTCTTCAAATCCAACAAACGACGCCAAATCTAACCACTTCGTTCTGGAGTCTCCTCCGCGTACATAGTTGTTAAAGTGGTTTCAATATTGACAGAGAGTATGAGAGGCCACGGTCTCTTTAACAACCAAACGTCAGTTTACACACCGGTGGTACTTTTATATTTCGAAAACAATTCGTACTTGATATCAAAATATCATATTCGCTTCAACATCAAATTCATTTTAAAATCATCACAATTACTCAAAATATACTATTTCACTTGAAAGTCATTTTCACTTCAAAATTCGATTTGAATTACAATTTGGGTTATAACTTCATTTTAACCCAATTCGTATTTAAATCCATGATTTAAATATAAACAATTGCCACTCTGAGCAGTTTGAATTTTAGAAAATAGCTTGAATAGTTTTAAATTAGTTAAAATAGTTAATATAAGATAGTTTGAGTATTGAAAATGGTTTATATAGTAAAATAGATTAGAAAATAAAAATAATTTGAATATTTAAGAAGATAGATTTTTAAACAGTTTATATTAAAATAATTTATTTGAAAATAGTTTCAAAGTCAAACTGATTCAATTCCCAATCTTCCAATACAAATCAATTTCAATTTCCATTTCAATTTAAATTGATTCAATTCCGATTTCAATCCGAATTAACTTCGATTCCAATTTTAATTCAAATCGATTTCGATTTCGATTTCACATTTAATCCAATTTTGGATTTCAATTCCAATTAATCTCAATTCAATTCCAATTTGAATTAATTTCAATTCAATTCTCAATTTTAAACCATTTTGATTTATATAAATTCGAGTTCGATTTTAGAATATCGATTTAAATCACTAAATTCAAATTGAACTTCAATCTTCGAATTTAGATTCAAACCTTAAAATAAATTCCATTCTCGAGTCCAAATTTTATATATCCACTCATATTACTTTTACTTAGCAATAATTAAAATTTCGAATGGAAGTTCAAATCATTTTAAAACAAATAAATTTTCGGAATTCAAATCAAATTTCGATTATAATTTCAAAATCTCAAATTTCATTTTTAAACAATTTCATTTAATAAATTCTGATTACAACATTTTGAGCTCAATTTCGAAAATAATTCGATTTCCATAAATTCAATTTTTACTTATTTAAATCAACTCATTTAAATAATTTCAAATCAAAATTTTTAAAATCATTTAATTTAACCAAATCCGGTGTCCCTATATAATTTTCTATCCTATGGCCAAGTGAATCTGTTATTTCAATTTAATTCAGGGATGGATATATATCATTTCAATCCAAAATAAATGTCATAGGTATATATCATTTCAACTTATTCCTTAATTTATTCGAAATAATTTGATTTACAGTTTTATATACTGTAAATAATATACAAGATGATAACAGGATATATATAAAAATAAATAAACATCCAATCATTCAAATATCTACCAATTGGCATCCATCACAATCAATCATCAAAACAGTCAAATATCACAACAATTTAACCAGATATCAATATTCAGGAGTTTACTAGTAATTCAATTCCAATTCAATTTAACCATCAATTCAAGTTTCTATCAGTTAATTCAGATGTCAATTTAAATGTCAATTAAATTTATCAAATAACAATCAATAAATTCAAAACACTTCAAAATTTCAAATTTGACTAACATAAAAATATTCTAGTACGCCGTGAGCATTATAGAACACTCACCTTTTATTTGAAACTGAAAATATTTCAGCTTCAAATAAATTCCAGATCCACTCCACGCTGTAGACGACGTCGATACGGTCGCAACGCAATTTGTTTCGACCGAAACGAACCTCGTACGAAAAGGATATACGAATAATTAGCGATCCGATTAACTAAAACAAAATTAACTTAATTAATTAAAACTAATAACATAATTAGGCCGTTACCTCTTCCCCTCTCTCTCGTTCATCACCTTTAGGCCACGCACATGACTTCCTTCGATTGCGACTCCTATATATATATGTATGTATGTATGTATGTATGTATATGTATATATATCGATCGCCCTCGCAACCCGCCTCCACCGAGTGCCAGTAGCACCACCGTTCATCGCGCGCATGCGCTCGACCGCCGCCACAACCAGCGGCCGCTCCCTTCCACGCTCACGCACGTGAGATTCGATACCCCCCAAAACCCAAACATCGATCGAACTCGCAAAGGACAGCCGCCACCACAGCCTCCAGCAATCATGTCACTTTGTTTTTTTTTCTTTTCTTTTTTTTCATTCCTATCGATCTGCAACATAGAAAAGAAGAGGGGAGGGGTACGGGTCGACAAGAAGATAGCGGAGCGTACGAGTTGTCGAGTGAGAAAAAGTAAATATATGTTATTATATTAGAAAATATCTAGCTTACGATGTCCGAAATTTCTCGAGCTCCAAACGAGGCATGCCGCCTGGCATTCTATATGTTTTACCCCCATTCCGAACACAATGGAACTAGTCTCGAGTCCTAATTCGATCGTATTCAGAAGATAGCATTTCAAAATCAATTTATTTTAATTAAATTCCTTTAATTAATTTCTACGCGTTTCAAGCTCACACGGCCTAACGACAAGTCCGATCGCTACGAAACTTGAAATCCTATAATAATTCACTATTACGGATCCGATGAAACTAGTTTCGTCAAATTCTGAGACAATGGTCAAAATGGCTATTTTTACTCGTTAATTATATTATAAAATCTCCAATTTCAAATTATTCACTTTTTAATCCAATTTTAAATGTTAGCAATCTTCATTCATATTTAAATAAAATTTAAACCAATTTCCAATATCATTTTCATTCATATTAAATTCAGAATTCAATTATTTAAATAATTGCAATATTAAATTTAAACAATTTACTTATCCAATGAATCACCATATTTCAATATAAGTTATTTAACTTATAAAATTTAATTTTAAAATGAATTCAAATAATAAAACAACTACTTCCATTTTACAGTAATCCAATATTTATCATTCAATCCTAGTTATTAATAACAAACACGTTCAATATATATTCATTTCAATACTAGCTATCGCCTAAATTTTCAAAATTTGTTATTTCGAAATTTTATTCAAGTTCATATTAAATAAACTACATTAATAAATCATTAAATTTTTATTTTTAACCATGTTTATTCGATAATTATATTAAATTTAATAATTTAAAATAGTTAAAAATACGGGTCGTTACACATACACGAGCATAAATAAATATCATCATCAACATCCCAAATACACTAGTCTAAAATACATGTATGATACATCAAAACATGTATGAAACAACAAAACATGTATGAAACATAAAAACAACATCAGTCTGTATGAGGGGAACCAATACCACTCCCCTCATCGCCGCTACCGTCGTCGTCGTCATCACCATCATCATTGACGTCATCAAAGTCATGTGGCTCTGGTGGCTGCTGCTGAAGCTGTTGAATTTGAGTCTGGTACTCACATATCTGAGCCTCATATTGAGTATGCTCCTGCTGAAAAGCAGTCTGATAATCTTGATACATAAGCTGAGTATAATCAAGTGTTGTACGCTCAAATGCAGCAAGTACTTGTCTATCATGATCCATGTACCGAGCAAACTACAATATAAAAAGGAAAAATTATACATATACGGGGAATGTAATTGCTAGTGAATTTTACGAAAATTTATAGTCATACGTACCTGATGCAGATGATATAAACTAGCAGAGGGTACATCCTGAACATCGTCATTTGTAGGAAACTGCAAATGAATACTCAACGATCTCACCCTATAAAGTATTTACTCTGAATGCATGTTGAGGGAGATCGAACATGAGAGGTTGTGTGTACTGAGACGATGTCGGCTCAAAAGTAGCTGGCGGTAATGGAACTCTACTTGAAGAAATACATGGGCCAATATGGTCGGAGTTCAAATCCTACATATAATAAGGTAACGAGTAAGCACGTAGGGCTACTCGAGCCCAATATGCATCAAAAACCCTGGAGACAGTAAAAGACTCACCATCTACCCATCCCGCAGCCCTTATACCAACCATGTAAACTGGACCAGCCTGAATAGATCCATACATATTATCCCATAAAAGATCAGAGAGAATGCGAACTATACCAAACAACTGCAACCAACACCACTCCCTTAAATACCATGTGAAAGGATATGTAGGTACATGAAAGCAAACCCTATGTCTCAAAAGAGCAAACTAGAAAGTGAGGGGATGATCATCGTCGGGCTCTCTAAAGTGAATATACTCCTACCAGGGATGAATGATAATGTCGCTGCGCCGTCCCATATCCATCTGCTATTTGGCCTCTATTAACTCATTATGCACTCCCTATGCAGCATGGTGCACATGCATAACATTCCCTCAACGATGTAATCTGGAGAAGTAAATATAAGGTGTAGTGTTTGCCTCAGCAATGAATCGTGGTGCATGTTGGTTGGATACTCGTAATACCAAAATGGGAGGATGTACCAAAAACCATATACCTATCAGGACCGTTGTAGCACTTAGGTATCCAACTCTACATACAGATAACCAAGGATGGCAGTACCGTAGTCATATATATGAAGTCCATCTACATTTACCGATCCAGCCAGATATCCAAGTCTAGCCATGCCCTTATTGTTTGAGAAAAATTTAGAACCAAATAGGTATAATAAAAAGACATAAATAATAAGAGTGTGCATCTCCTCAGCGTCCTTATAGTCTACTATATACCGCTGTAGACATGTAAGTGTAATAACACCTCCTCTAACCTCGTCATCAGCCAAAGCCGATAAATAAGCGAAATATGACTCAAAATACTCAAAGGAATGGCGCGTGGTCTGGTCGACCAATCTCTATACCAATCAGCATAAAAAAGTATAAAGGAGTCAATCTCAACTCAAAATCTGGAAATGAAACATGAAAGTGTTAAGCCACCATCTTTTAGTAAGGGCCTCTACTATACAACAGTTGACGTGTGCAAACGTAGGTAACTATAGAAAATCACCAAAAGGTGATGCATATAGCCTACCCTTAATTGGCTCAAGTAATGTGACAAAATACTCAGTAATGCACATATGTCAACTACCCCGCATACATATGTGACAAATCTATATAAGTAATATTTAATGTCAACATTAAACTAAGCAAACCAATAACATTCATAGTCTCTGACAAACATGTTCATCTAATAATTACGTATTAAAATTATATATTTGTGGCGTCGCTAGGTTTACAGTAAGTTGACGTGCTCTAGTCGGGGGCAGCTCGTGCAAGCATCGTAGATCATCTGCAGTCACGGTAGCATCTGGAATGACATGAGCTACACCAGCATTGGCATCAGTTGTGTAACAGACAGTCTGTCTAGCAATTTTGATGGGTCATGGCGGTATTTCAACATCTCGATGAATAAAAAAGGAAACGGTAAAATAGAGACGAAAGTAAATAACGAGGTAAACAGTGGAAATAACGTCTCATATAGGCGCGTCTTCAATAAGTGCCCGAACTCTTTCAAAGCTCAGGCGCTTGTTCAACAAGGGCCTGAAGTTTAGATGCTTGTTGGACAAACGTCTGGAGTTATTAGCCGTCGGAATTGGTGCGCTTGCATTTTGTAAGCGAATTTTGTAATACGAGTGTTATGGCACGCGCTACGCGCGTGAATTCGTTTTCTTATAAATTATATATGTTTAAATTAGTCAAAAAAATGATTTTTTTTATTTTCAAGTGATATTAAGATTTATATATTTGTAAAGAAGTATTTTGAATTTGTAAAGGAGGTTTAATTTTAGATCCTATTTTTAAAAACATTTTGAATTTTTAAGCATGTTTAATTGTTAGATCCTACTTTTAAGGGCATTTGAATTTTGTTAAAGAATTTTAATATTAAATCCTATTTTCAAGTGATTAAGATTTGATAATATATAGAGTGGCGTTTTTGGTAGTTCACGTTGATACCAAAAAAAGTGTGACACCAAAGTTATTAAACTATTATTAAAGAAAGATAATTGAAATCAACATCTAGGTTTGAATACGTCTAGTAATTATAGAGAAATTTTACCTCCTACTTTATTGGAAAGATCATATGAAATAACAATTTATTATTTAAAAAATTGTATATAGGGATATTTTGGGAAGTTCACGGTCAGACCAAAAGATTGTGCTTCTATTCCACCTATTAATAGGGCTGTCAAAGGATACCCAAAAAATTCGAAATCTGTCCGCATCTGCATCCGAAAAGCGGATAAATAACTAATATCCGGAAAAATGGATGCGCATGCGGATACGAAGACATCCGCATTCGAAAATTATCCATTCGGTTTTTGTCAAGATTATAGATTACGTGTATTTTAGTACAATGAAAGATATTTGTTTATTATCTTATTGAGTTAGTAGTTTATATTATATGCACTTAATGCTTTTTAACTGCTCGAAACTATTTATTATCATCATATTTGTTAATTTTTAATACTTTTATAATCGATAAGATTGAAAAATATTTATGTTAACTAAAATTTTCTTTTTATAATTCTTGATTTATAGATCGTTAGCGGATAGGATAATTATCCGATATCCATCCGTATCCACGGATGGAATATCCAATCCGAAAATGATTTCAGATGCGGATATGACACTGTCCGCATCCGAAAGCATCCGTTGACAGACCTACCTATTAATAAAGACGAGCATTATGGCACGAGCTTCGCGCGTGAATTAATATATGATTAACACATTCAAGAGAAAATGATTTGCAAAAATATTTAGTCATGTTTTTACGTTGAAATCATGTGTAGTTAATTTAAATTTTTATTTCTAAGTTGTAACATTTAATTTTTTTGTTAGTTTGAATTTTATTTATATTATTAATTAATAAACAATGAATTTTAAATGATGTTTATTTGTTTAAATGATATTTATTTGTTAGATCTCATTCTTAAGCGTAGAGGGATAGTTTGAATTTGTAAAGAAATTTAACTATTTTAACTTAGTTTGAATAATTCCAGTCTAGCCTTGAAATAATAGGCTAAAATAATATGAATAACATCTGCATTTGATTAGGATTTTACCGATTTTTTTTAGTTACTAGTCAAACCTACCGTTAAGGAGGTTTGCTTACTGTCACTAGCCAAAATCAATTTCTCTGAAGCCCAAATAATACTGTTGCTGTCTCTTTTTTGTTTCCCGTGTGCTTCTCCTCCCCTAAAGTTTCTCCCATGTGTATTCTCCTTTGATGTTTTCTCTTCCCTTTAAATTCTGAAATTAAGACACCAAATTAAATAGATCCGACTCGCAAATCAACAAATCCAAAACCATAAATCTCTACCGACCTTACCGTCATTTCATTTGAAAGCAAAAAGCTATAGTTTTGGGCGCTTGGAGCAAAATTTTGACTAATTTGGTTGAAGGGTCGGAGAAGCATGCTATTGTAGCTGGACTGGGACTGAATGTAGATCTAACTCATGCATACTTAAAGGAGAGTAAGCCAAATCTAGACCTTTTCTTGTTTCTTTGCTTTGCCCCACCTCCTTGCCTTTGCTCTGCCGCATCTCTAGGTACAGAATTTTTGTACTACTATTTTGATTTTTCAAGTGATGGTATTTTTTGTTTTGAAAGGAAGGTATTGTTCGAAATTAGGATGTAAATTGTTGGGTTTACACAACTATCAATTTTTACAGTACAAGGAGATAAAATGTTTACCACGGCAATGCTTAATCCATTGATTATTTTGTCAATAGCATCCAATTTACATGATACAAAATGTATTGAAAAAGTAAAATCTCCCTTTTTAATCTTTTTATATGAGAAAACAAATATAAATTTATCCTTTTACACAAAAATAATACATATAGCTACATGTTGAAATTTGTCAACTAGTTCAAATGGATTAACACACTTAATTTTCAAGCAAAAAGATAAATTTTTCATGAAGCAATCATGAACTATTATTAAAAAAAACAATTGAAGCATATGTGGAATTTTTTTTGCATTTTAAAGGAGCTGGATTGCCTTGGAGTTTAGCTTGAATCTAAGACATTATGCTACAATAATTGGCAAAATAGAGTTCATCGTTTGCAAAGATTATGGTCCCATGGAATGAGAAAAGTAATTTTTAATATGGTTTTGAAAGAAATTTTAAACTTGGGCTAGACTAGTAGTTTTAATATGGTTGCTTTGAGAGACATCCCGTCCAAGCAGTATGACCAAAGCAGATCATCAACTGTAAAATAATCGTAATAATAAAATTATTACAATGATTAGTATTAGTTCTCTATTACTCTAATAGCTTATTTTGTTCATGTCATTTCATAATTAAATTTGTGTTCTGGTTGTAGAGGACATGTTTTCTGAATTAACAATTTTTATTCTTTATGCTAGCAAATGCTTGTACTCAACATATGCATTTAGGACTTGTTCCTTAAATTATGAAATTTTCTCATGATATCAGGTTTACATGTTTGTTAGGTTTATGGCAGCAAATACTTATACTGGACATTTATTTACAATTTTATTTTTGCAGTTTTTTAGGATTTTATTTGTAGTCAGTATATGGACAGATGAAGTCGGGTGATGATAATCCCTCGTCTACTTCGGGATCCATTACTAGATGGTCTATTCAAGCTCTATCCAAAGTGAAGTCTATAGACTGCATAACAATTTTGGATAGTGCAACTTGATGAGCAATGATGTTGTACCATAGCGTTGCGAAGAAATAAAATGATTACCGCGACGTGTAATGAAGTTAGGATTGAAGACTAATTGTAAAAGTTAAAGCCTTGATCCCATCTTAACACTTAGTTTGACCTATGTTGATTTATTAACGTTTTAATGAGAAATGAAGTACAAATTTTCTTACTAGTTTGATTAATTGATGAAGTATTTATTTTGTCTAAGTTAGTATGAGGTACCTAGTGTTAGTGGTGCATAACTCATTGGTGAATGAATTTGTGTTGTGCTTCAGACATTGATATGGACTAATAGTCGATTATGTTTAAATTTATTATTGTGCATGTCTTTAAACTGCAAAAGTTTGTGAAATATTCATCTCGTTCTGGCTGGAGTAGTCAGTGTATGTGATGTATATTTAATTTGCATTAGTGAATAGTTTCTAAACTTTGCATTACGCAATCGACAAGGAATAATGGCCACTTGTGCTCATTCGTTGCTCTGTGGATCTTGATGCTGCAACTGTTTTATGAACTCAATATTCCAAAAGATAAAATTGGGATTAAGAGAAAATTCCTATTTTTTTACATAACTGTAAGAATAAATCATATTACGTTATGCACCTTTTAACAGTATTCTATAAAGTGGAAATTAGGATCCTTTCCTTATTTTCGAAGTTAACACTCAAAAAATCCTTTTAAAAACAAGTTTCATGAAATATTCTATCATTATTATCAGCAAAAATTTGCAACGTAGAACACAAATATTTGCGGTATATATTTGAATTTTGAATTTTGAAATTTAGGAAGGAATTTTGAATTTTAAAATTTATGAAGGAGTTTGTCTCAACTGTAAATTTGTCCAGTCATTTAAGAACATTATGGTAATTGTTCGCTTAGACAATTGTGGTTTACATCCCTAGTATTAAACGTTTGCCCATTGTTTACTTCTCTTTAATAACCCACTATGTCAATAGCTCATCTATCTATTAAACGTGTTAAATGTAGAAACTGTGGTTCCTTACTAGTCACTAGGGTGAAGTTTTCACTAATTTACTTGCCATTGAGAAATATGTACTAATTAGGATTACAACAAATACACCAAAGGTATTATACTAATTTTGAGGTACTCATCCAAGGTAGGAATGTAGTTGGAGATATTTCATTCACTGTTTTTTTTACTATAGCCACCATTGCTTCCTGTCATGTTTCCTTTATGTATAGGAACAAGCCACAAAGTTGAGCTTTATTAATAATGCCATCTTTGTTAAATATTTTTGTAAATTCTTAAGAACTGCCTTGTAACATTAAATTAATGAATACACAATCATTTTGTGACAGTTTTCATGATGAAATGTTATCAATGATCAATTTCACTAACAATTCATATCAACTAATGAAATTGATGCATTATTATGGCTTTTCTACATAGATTCACCTTCTTAAACTTTAAACTAGTAAGTACTAAGTAGTTCAACAAGGTCAAGCTCCTCTTCTTATGGTCTTCTAAGAGATGACAAGAATAATATAGTTCTTCAAAATTTTACTACCACACATAAGATTATAACATAAAAATTTGTAAGACATTTACCATTCTATAGTTGTGCAACCATTACAAAATACTAAAAACCTACGTATAATCGTTCTTTAGTAGTACATTTTGTTTAATACATTATCATTCGTCTCAAAAAATGTAAATAATTTCTATTGAAAATATTATTATTATCTGTTTAATGTAGATTAATGAAAGTTTGTAACAAAAGCATTTTTGTAAATTTACATAGTTTAACGGTCGGTTTTCAATCCTATTTACTCTATCATTTTGTCTGGCCTTTTGTTTTAGTTTAGCAAAATGAAAGCCAACATTTCTTTCAAACTTTGCACCTTCATCCCGTTATAATAAAAATTATATATTTAATTTTAAATTATCAGTATCAAAATTATATATGTATAGTCTTTTGTTCGAAAAATATTCATGCAAGGTTACAAGCAAACAGTCCCAGCGTAAAGTCATAATCATAGACAGTCGAAGAAATTTGATAAGATCAAGATGAATATGACTCCATGTAAGGGTGTAATAATCTAAGATCATTCCTCTCTAAGAGCTATATCTCTATGCAAATTAAGATATTAACAGAAAATAAAAAAAGAAATATTTCTATTTTGTTAGTTTGTCCAAAGTCCAAAGTAAAGAGGGATTCATATTGAACTGGATTTAACGAAACATGATTTCCTTAAGTAGGCTGCTAAAATTTATAATAATTTGGCGATGGCAGTAAGCATGCTTGCCGGTTCTGAAGCTTTAGCTCTCGGTCAAAAATTGGGTACTGCAGCTACCATGCTTACAAAAATTTTCAATTCATCAAGTGCTAGGTGTTGGAGTAGGTATATGCTTTATTTTATGTGAATTTTTGTGATGGTTTAAAGTTAATACACAATGTAGAATTGTGATCAATTAAAAAAATACTAACAATTATTGTAATCGTTAAATGTTCATCCATAATTAACAGCGAGAGCTATAATCCAGTTCATGGAGTGATGTCTGGGGTGCCTTCTTCAAAAAATTATGATGGTGGGTTTTCTTCTAAACTTATGGTAAGAGCGACTACCCGTTCGAATCTCTATTTTTAATTTCATATTCTCCTCCTGCATAAACTCACATGTTTACATTTGTGCATGAGCCTGTACATGTGATTTGTTTACATTTAATTTTGATTATGATCGCACTTCAGGCCAAAGATTTGCGACTCGCCATCGAAGCGGCGAAGGATGTTGAAGTTAAGGGTCCATTTACTTTCGAAGCAGTCCACGTGTACGCTAATTTATTTCTCAAAAATATTGAATGTGAAATGGTTATATCGTACTTGACATTTGATTCAACACTATAACTGTAGATATACAGAGAGGTGTGAGAAGGGCTATAGTTTAAAGGACTTCTCTTCCGTTTTTCACCATTATTACTCGGGAAATGATGAGAAGTAAAAGAAGCAAAGTAATAAGCAAAAGAAGGCATGAATGATCTAGTCATATTTACGCTACTCTGGTTCAAAAAGCTGTTACATTGAGCAGAATTGTTTATAATCTTTGTGCAAAACATTGCACAATCAAATTGCTGTGTTATCTTTGTTTATCAGAATGAGTAATTCAATAATTGTGCCTCCGTTAAAATTAGATTGTGCGTGTATATTTTGATGATTTTGTATCTAAAAATGGAAGACAGAGATAATCTATCTTAGGATATACCTTATTAAGTAGGAGATAGTATAGATGCTAATTCTTGGTCAATAATGTTTGTTGGGAAAAGAAGGTTGATAATTTATTTTATAGTGTCCTTATTTGCTGAGGCTGGATTATCTTAACTTGTAAATGCAGGACTATGTGGATCCTATATTAACATTCACCAGTATTTTTGGCATGTCCGTTGGACGTGTGCAAAGAAAATTGGTAGTAAAATTATTTTATTTTGTATACATAAATGATACTTAACACACATAAGTATGTTCGGTAAATTCAATTTATTGTTGTCTTAGAAACATAAAAAGAAAAAAGGAGATAAAAAGAAAAAAGAAAATCGAGATAATAATTTGATACAACGTATATCATTATCATTTTAAATAGTTTCTTACTCATAAATAGAGGTCATAAATAAATATCTCTTGCCACTATTGTAGCCAAGAACCAATCATTGCATATTCATAAGTTAATATAGAAGCATTCAAAAGTTTTGCGCCTTCTAAATCTTAATTACATTAGTTATTTTTCCTTTTTTTTTGAGAAAATTCATTATGTAATTTGGTATATGTATATTGATAGCAGATCCTTTGTATCAAGTTGGTCTACATTTACAATTCTTATTATAATTGATTTTACACATTTTCAATTAGTTTTAGTTTTTTTTAAATATAGTTAATTTTTCATTAAATTATTGATAAAGGAAAAAAAATTAACAAATATTTTTTTCATTTATATCAAATGATACAACGGTCGGTTTTCCACCGTTGTTGTGCGGTTATACTGGTATGTGGAAAAATAGATAATAATTAAATTATATTTGATAAATGTCATTTTGGGAATTTCCTCCAAAATTTGCAATTCCAAACCCACCGGGAATATACGCTCCGCGTTGCTCTAACAATCGCCGACTTGTCGTTTTTTCCCCGAAGGCAGTTAGTAGATGATTTCAGATGGAATTTCTCAAACTAGCCTATGCATAACTTCAAGATTACTCAGTCATCAAATATATAGATTATTACAAAAATGTCTTCTATCTCACTTGCTCGATTTAGCGATCATTTGCTCCGTTTCAAATCCTCGTCGGCCATGGCTGCTGCAATACCCTCCGCTTCCTCAGTCCCTTCACAACCTAAATCTGTAATCTCTTCTTTATTTTTACTCGTATTTTTATTATATATCACAGTTGTGGTGTTGTACTGATTAGAATAAACTTTTTGGACTATGCTAAATTTGCAGTCCTCTTCTGTTTGATTTTGTTTTTACTTATCTGTTCACCCTAACCGCCTGGCGATTCAGTCATTCCTGTTTTAAGTTTGATTTGTTGATGCAACATATTTGTTTAGACATAGGATTGAGTTAAGGATTTTTTTTAATGCTAACAATAAAATAAAACGACATTTAAAAAAGAAAGAAAAAGAAACCATGTCAATACTGAATGCTTACCTACTGTCAGCATGGGAAAAGTTGGCATATTCTTTTAAGGAAGTGTTACACCGAAAACGAAACGGCCATGTTAGGAACTAATGATCAAAAACAATGAATTAGATGAATGACTTCACTCTTATTAATGTAAAAGCATGTGGCCTTTTAAAGGCTTACAAGAAAACATAAGAGAAGTTAATGGCCACTAGCTATATCAGCAAGACGAATCCAAATCTCTATTCCAAAGGGATCAATATTTTAGACAGATCAGTTTTAATATACATTTTAATGGAGATGTGTAATAGTATGCTACTTAATTAATAAAACACAAAATAACACCATTGTATTAATTTTTGAGAGGAGTCAAGTGTTCCTTTTGGAGCATGAGCGGATTCGCCCATGTCAATTGGAAAATTGTATGACGTTTTAGACCGAGGTTCTAAATATCATGGGTTTGAACCTCAAAGACATATAAATAAGTGCTCCGTTTGAATCAACTACCACTCTTGTTCTCAAATAAAACAAAACAGAAAAATTGAAACAGTCATTGCAGCTAAACTAGTGCTACATGGTACACAAACTAAGAATTTGTCAAATTAAGAACTCGTTAAACAAGGAAAGAGATCCTAATACTAAGGATTTTATTCCAATTGAAAAACATGACACTTCTCATCATCCCCTCTTAAATTTATTACTGCATAAGCAAATAGGTTACTTCAGGCATCACACACACACACTCCCGACAGTTTGAGAAGCATAAGAAAGGTCTTGCAACTTAAGAGATTTAGTTATTAAATCTGCCACTTGGTCTTGAGAACCACAACGCGCTAGCTCAACAATTCTACGTCGAGTCAAGTTAGACAGAAAATGAAATCACACATCAATGTGCGTACTGCGTCCGTACATAACAAGAACTTTTTGAGAGTTTGATGGTTGAACTACTAGTACAATCGCACAACGATGAAGAAACCGACCGTTCAAGCTTGTAATTTAAAAAATAAACTTTTTATTGAATTCAATTAAATGCATAATGATAATATATAGAACAAAATATTATGTGGATTTGCATTAGCATAAAACAAGGAAATGCCGCTAGAATAAGTGATACAAACAATGCAACTAAATGCAAATTTACCAACAAGAATGCCTTTGTTCCTGTTATAACAATTATTTTTTAACAACCAACATCACTTATGCAATATCAAACCAGCTTTTCACCTTTCTCACGCACCCATGAATCCGTTCATACTTTGACAATTGGCAAAGAAATAAAAATCATAGATTAACCATCACTAAAACAACATAAATCTTCTTTGACTCTGTAGTGAAACATATTTTTAATTAGTAAACACATAAAAGTAGAAATTGAAATACGAAGAGCAAAATTAAACCTAATTTACGTGTAGACAAGTAGTTTGTACTAACGTACAAATCCATCTCTATGTTGAATCTACTGCACAGTATTGTAACCACTTTCTTTAAATCATTAAACCTTCTAACATCAAAGACGAGTCTTCTTGAGTTATTTTCATTTCGTACAAAATCTAATTTTTAACAAACTACAAAAACTTCTTTTTCCTGAAGTTGTAAGGAAAAATTCAAAACCAGCCAAGATGTAGAAGTTGGGTAGAAGCAAATGTTTCCCACTATATCCTTGGTAACTTCCAATATGCAAGTATCGTTAGTCCATTGCTTTGAACAACTAAAGATGCAAATCCACACCAAAATCCTTTTCTAACTCCAATTTCTGCAAGTTTTTCACTTATTGCTTTCTTTCTTTCCATTTATGTGGTTCCTTTTTCTGAGAATTTGATATGGCCATTGCACACTGAACTAGTTTAGCTACCTGTTTATTTGTAAAATATGAACTATAGTTAAGTAAATTACAAGTACTTGAGATGATTACAAGGTTTCAATATATAAAACATGTTCATGTTTGGTTCCAAATTGTTAGAGGAAACCAAAACGTTATACTCCTAAAGAATTTAAATCTGGTCAATTATATCACGAAATAAGAACAGAGATCAAATTGATAATGCATGCGCTACCCATTTCACAAAATGGGCTACGCTACCATCAATGCTTTCACCAGCTAGTATCCTAAAGCAGCTCCACTAGAATAATCCATGTAAAGAGAAAAACAGTATCTGTTTGTAAATTTTAGTGAAAATACTTCAGTTGATCAATATGTGTTTTAGCAATAAAAAATGATAATTTAATAAATGTAAAATATGAAAGTAAAGTATGAACCAACATGTTTGCATTAATTTATTTTACTAGATGGAATATTAGTAACTAATTTATGTAAATTGATCATGAATGGATGCTTCAAACTACTATTACAATGCACAATGTGACGATTGTTCCCCTTCTTCATTTTAGTTGCATTCAAAAAAAATGGAAGATATATATGTAAACTCATGATTCAATCTATTATTACCGTACAACTTGTTTTAAAAATGTAACCTCGTGCTTCAAACTATTTGCAGTAACTATGATAATAAATCCTTGTTATTTTAGTTGGACTCATGCACAGAAAGATATGTGAGCTAAATGACAACAATAAGTTATATATTGCATTTGAATGAAGGGAAACTTCTTTTAACTAAATAACACATGAAAGAAATGCATAAATAGAAGTGATGGTTAGCATACCCAAATTTTCTTTTCATACACAGAACGGTCTACAAATAATGAGTACTAGAAATAAATCAAAGAAGCTGGAAAACATGAAGTTTAAAGACAAAAAAGTATCCTACAATTTAACTTTGTGGATTTTCATCGTATCTTATGTGGGGTTTCTATATTTGTTATGACCGTGCCAGATCAATGTTCAAGCTTATTGATGTTTGGTTCCTCGTAAACAAGATATGAGTAAATCACATAAAAAGATTGACTAAAAAAAAAAAAAAATACTTGTAAAGAACCATACAAACATTTTGATGCAGCAACAAACATTTTGCATCTTAGTATTTGTATGGTTTGAAATCATTGAAAATATCCACGTGATGATAGATAAACATAACTATACACGAGAACATACATACTAAACATTAAGGTTGTTCTAAATGGCTCATGCTAACCATTAAGATTCATGTCAAACCAAAATGAGTTGGATGAGTGAGCTCAGTTTATCCATCCAGTGTTACCATTATTTTTCAACACCTCCATTATATACATAATATGTATATGTGTATGTATGTGTATGTATGTACACACACAGAGAAGCGCTAAATAGGGTAGCATATTTAAGTGATTTTCTGGCAAGCCATTATGTAACATTAGTTGTTAGTGTTATGAAAATATTCCATGAAACCAAAGACATATTTAGACCAATTTCAATCAAAATTTAAACCTAGCCCAAAGATAAACGATTCACGGTTTCAATTAACAACCTTAGAGTTTGATAGATACTAGTAGCAAATCACAATTGCTTCTTGATATGTTATCAAATAGGGAAATAATAATCGATTAGGAATATAATCGACACTATCAATTTGATTGAAGGTGATATAGCATCAATATTTGTTCTCAATTATACAAAGTTGCATTACTACATTTCAATGTTAGGCATTGACAAACAAATCAACACAACTTCGATGTGAAATGTTAATATTTTGATTTAGCCCATATCTAGTTATTTTTCTTACCCAAATAGATGTGACACAAGCGACACCTAATTGAAAAATCTTATAATAAACCAGTCAATGACCGCTCAGGAATCCAGAAGAAATGAAAAATGGGAGAAGCTAATAAGACAAATTAGCAAACATACAACAAGTATCCCTTCTAATGGAGATGATTTAAGTTGGTAAACACCGCCACAAAATACCGAATTAATAGAAGCATTATTTTCAGTAGAAAAATCACATTGCCAAATGAAGGATGTTCATTCAACCTGTAAGGATCAGATGCATAGAGAACTATGCATGATGCACCAGTTTTTGTGAGAAATTTGATAAGTGTAGATATAGTCTCCTGTAGATCCAATTTTCTTTTATCATTCAGAAATAATAAATATACAACCAAGCTAAGAAAGAAAAAGATTGAATAAAAAAAAATTACCTTAAGAATGAGTCTTCATCACAATGGACAATTATCTCTGTTTCCTGGGGATTTGACCAGGCAACTAGGCACTCGACATCCAGGAGTACTCGGCATCCAGCAGTGCTCGGCATCCATGAGCGTTCGGCATCAGAAGACGTTCGGCGTGTACAATTGCTCGGCATGGCTGTATTGTTCGCCATAAGCCAACGTTCGGCCAGAGCCATCGTTCGGCCAGAGACATCGTTCGGCCAGAGGCATTGGTCGGCTAAAGACAACGTTCGGCCAGAGTCATCGTTCGACCAGAGACATCGTTCGGCCAGAGGCATTGGTCGGCTAAAGACAACGTTCGGCCAGAGCCATTGTTCGGTTAAGGGCTTCATTCGGCCAAAGGTAGCGTTCGGCCAAATGCTTCGTTCGGCTAAGAGGCACGTTCGGCTCCGATTAATATTCGATCTACTCTTCCCACGCAACAAGCGCCTCGTTCGGCATGGAGAGAGTGGTTCGGCATCTAACCGTTCGGCCTGTTTGGTTCGGCGTACATCGACCACCCCATTTGGGCCAAGGTGTTCGGCTACCAAGCCCACCTGGGAAGTTCAACCCATCTTTGTCTATAAATAGAGGGGCAGAGGCACAGTGGAAAGGACCTTTTTTGGAGAACACCGGGGAGACTCTACCGCTTTAAAGACTCATCCTCTTTACTTAGCAATTGTATTCAAGTGTTTGGTCTACGGATTGTATCTGTAATCAATCATCAAGTAAAGCAATAAAGTTTAACCTCAAAGTGGACGTAGGCAATTACGCTAAACCACTATAAATCCGGTGTTCTTACTTTCTGCATTTAAATTAGCATATTCTTTCTTGTTTAATTGAACTTCATCACTTACATATCTACACAATCTTTCTCAACGAGGTTAGTGATCAATTTTGGTGCTAACACTTTGGTGCTTTCACTGAGAATTGAATTCTCAACTCGATTGGATCTCATCGTCTACTAGTGGATTTCCATATTCGCGAGATAGATCCAGTTGTTTACTAGAAAACTTCCTATTCTACTCAGATTTGAAAGAAATCTAAAGGAAGCTGATAGCCGTAGATTGGATTCACTGATGTACGCAAGATCTGGGGATTGGACGTTGAAGTTTGCACTCAAGTTGAATGAAGGCTGACCCTCCTCTAAAGGCAATTCAGCCGATCGCCCCAGAAAAGGCGTATGCGGACCGCTCCAGAAAATGCCTATGCCGAGCGGTATCCAGGCCGATCCATACCTCCAGGCCGAGCGACATCCGAATGCCGATCCATACCTCCAGGCCGAACAGTGTGCATGTCGAACAGTGTGAATGCCGAACAGTATGGATGCCGAACAATCTTGTATGCCGATCGAAACTTAAGTTACACCGGTCTCTTATACGACCCCTATTTACAAAAAAAAATCTTTTTTGGGTACGACCCAAATTTTCGAAAATGAGGCTAAAAAAAAAATTCGGGGGGAACCCCCCGAACTCTAGCCGCAGCGCAGTGCCTCCGGATAGTGAATTCAAAACTCAACTTAATAAAGGAACGTTCTATCCACTTCCCTGACATCCCATGATCGACCAGGGCATAGAGGATCTAGCGGTAGCTTATGAACGACATCAAGGGAACGGACAAGCAACCGCTATTCAAACGGTACTCCCAAAGGTTGGAGAACATAGATGATATGACTCTAGCAAACGCCAAGATGACTCCAAGCACCATTCTTCGCTGACCCAGCACTTCGAATTTAGTGACTCCAAGCAAACCAATGCTCTAAGCAACTTATTCCAAATACTAACAAGGGTATCATACTGATCGCGTTTGAGGAAAGTCGACCTCCAGATATATTTTGGCAGCTAGTTAGCTAAAGAGCCTCCTACGACTATGGATCCTTTCTTTTACAAAATGAATCAGAACTAAAGTGAGGAGGAGTGGAGCAGACTAAGAAAAATAACAATGAAGGCCCGTTGGCTAAGGATGTAGATCCCAGTAGCCGAAACAAGACTTCAGAATTCAGCTCATATGCTCTTTGAAAGATTCAATTGACAACCTCTACTTGAAGACTCACGACTCGGAGTGGTACTGGAAACCAACCTCGAGAGAGTACACCAAAGTCTAAAGAAAATCAGGGGAATGTTGTATATTCCCAGATGCTCACTGATCCTAACACGGGCGATTACAAACACCTCCGAGGTGTGATCGAAAAGATGACCTGGAAAGGAAAGCTTCAATAGTATGTACAAGTCCTGCAGAATGGCGGGCATCAAATATCCGATGCCTATTAATAAAGGGCTATGATTATCAATTGGACGGTTGACGGCCGACATCCCTTTGAAAGGAGCCAGGGGCGGAGTCGAATAGCGAGCACACGATGCTGCTTCACATATCAACGAGATTTACCATAATCTTCTTTGAATTATTTCCATTTCCATCTCTATTTCAATTGTTCTATGAACTACGACTAGCTTGAACTAAACTACTTTCAAAATGATGCAGGTGACCAGGTACTCAGATTTGGTTGCCAACCAATCTACGCAGACCATGATCGGACGTGTGGAGTTACATCTGGACGAGCATAATTCTATCGCCCATCATCAACCATATGCCTTGATTTGGGGCTATGGACTAAATATTGAAAAGTTCATCACGATCAGAGCCCAATACAAAGTCAACATGACCAACCATCCATTCATCGACCTCTACGTTTGACTCGGAGACCTAAGCAAGGCTTGGAATGGGTATGGCCCGATCATCCACTCAAATCGAGTCATAGAACAAAGTTCGACAAAATACAGATGCCCCTCCTGAAACTCAGTGACGCCGGGATCTGTCTAGAGTGGACATGATTTGTTCATCTACACATCAAATCCTACCTCGAACACAAAAGGTTATTCGAAAGCCCGACTTGAAGTAGTTGTGGTGGACTGCCTACTCATTAACCATCGCTCTCAATATATGGACACGACTGCACCTTGGAACATATGCAACTTACTTTGTCTACTCAACAATCTATTATCCTTATTTTCTAGAAGGAGATACAGAGCAAATTGTAATAGATTTGGCTATCTAACCCAACATGGATGTGATCCAACCATCTGTCATATACCTCCTTCCTTGACTTGATTGGAAGAGCTATAATCACCAAGCGGACGAGAATCGATCGTCCATTTTTCAAATTCCGTCCCTCATCCTGGGGGCAGAACCCCATTCCGTGAGCAAATGTGGTTCGATTGTTCATTCGACGACATTAGCCTCGATACAGTAGATGAATACAAATTAAAGAGTGGAAATACGACTGCTCTCAACTTAAACCTCCAAGTCTCCAGAGTGCGGACTGGAGTAAGTCCCCAGAGCGCGGACTAGAGTTTAAACGACTTAAACCTCCAAGTCCCCAGAGTGCGGACTGGAGTACTCTAAGTCCCCAGAGCGCGGACTAGAGTATAAACGACTTAAACCTCTAAGTCCCCAGAGTGCGGACTGAAGTACTCTAAGTCCCCAGAGCGCGGACTGAAGTATAAATGACTTAAACCTCCAAGTCCCCAGAGTGCGGACTGGAGTACTTTAAGTCCCCAGAGCGCGGACTGGAGTATAAACGACTTAGACCTCAAAGTCCCCAGAGTGCGGACTGGAGTACTCTAAGTCCCCAGAGCGCGGACTGGAGTATAAACGACTTAAACCTCCAAGTCCCCAGAGTGCGGACTGGAGTACTCTAAGTCTCCAGAGCGCGGACTGGAGTATAAACGACTTAAACCTCCAAGTCCCCAGAGTGTGGACTGGAGTACTCTAAGTCCCCAGAGCGCGGACTAGAGTATAAAGGACTTAAACCTCCAAGTCCCCAGAGTGCGGACTGGAGTACTCTAAGTCCCCAGAGCGCGGACTAGAGTATAAACGACTTAAACCTCCAAGTCCCCAGAGCACGGACTGGAGTACTCTAAGTTCCCAGAGCGCGGACTAGAGTATAAACGACTTAAACCTCTAAGTCCCCAGTCCCCAGAGCGCGGACTAGAGTATAAATGACTTAAACCTCCAAGTTCCCAGAGTACGGACTGGAGTACTCTAAGTCCCCGGAGCGCGGACTAGAGTATAAACGACTTAAACCTCTAAGTCCCCAGAGCGCGGACTGGAGTATAAATGACTTAAACCTCCAAGTCCCTAGAGTGCGGACTGGAGTACTCTAAGTCCCCAGAGCGCGGACTAGAGTTTAAACGACTTAAACCTTCAAGTCCCCAGAGTGCGGACTGGAGTACTCTAAGTCCCCAGAGCGCGGACTAGAGTATAAATGACGTAAACCTCCAAGTCCCCAGAGTGCGGACTGGAGTACTCTAAGTCCCCAGAGCGCGGACTAGAGTATAAACGACTTAAACCTCCAAGTCGCCAGAGTGCGGACTGGAGTACTCTAAGTCCCCAGAGCGAGGACTAGAGTATAAATGACTTAAACCTCCAAGTTCCCAGAGTACGGACTAGAGTACTCTAAGTCCTCAGATTGCAGACTAGAGTATAAACGACTTAAACCTCTAAGTCCCTAGAGCGCGGACTGAAGTATAAATGACTTAAACCTCCAAGTCCCCAGAGTGGGGACTGGAGTACTCTAAGTCCTCAGAGCGCGGACTAGAGTATAAATGACTTAAACCTCCAATTCCCCAGAGTGCGGACTGGAGTACTCTAAGTCCCCAGAGCGCGGACTGGAGTACTCTAAGTCCCCAAAGCGCGGACTAGAGTATAAACGACTTAAACCTCCAAGTCCCCAGAGTGCGGACTGGAGTACTCTAAGTCCCTAGAGCGCGGACTAGAGTATAAACGACTTAAACCTCCAAGTCCCCAGAGTGCGGACTGGAGTACTCTAAGTCCCCAGAGCGAGGACTAGAGTATAAACGACTTAAACCTCCAAGTTCCCAGAGTGCAGACTGGAGTACTCTAAGTCCTCAGAGCGCGGACTAGAGTATAAACGACTTAAACCTCCAAGTCCCCAGAGTGCGGACTGGAGTACTCTAAGTCCCCAGAGCGAGGACTAGAGTATAAATGACTTAAACCTCCAAGTTCCCAAAGTACGGACTGGAGTACTTTAAGTCCTCAGAGCGCGGACTAGAGTATAAACGACTTAAACCTCTAAGTTCCCAGAGCGCGGACTGGAGTATAAATGACTTAAACCTCCAAGTCCCCAGAGTGCGGACTGGAGTACCCTAAGTCCCCAGAGTGCGGACTAGAGTTTAAACGACTTAAACCTCCAAGTCCCCAGAGTGCGGACTGGAGTACTCTAAGTCTCCAGAGCGCGGACTAGAGTATAAAGGACTTAAACCTCCAAGTCCCCAGAATGCGGACTAAAGTACTCTAAGTCCCTGAGTGCGGACTAGAGTATAAATGACTCAAAAACCTCTACGTCCCCAGAGTGCGGAATACCGTACTCTCGGTCCCCAGAGCATGGACTAGATTATAGACGACTTCAGAAAAATCTCTAAATCCCAGAAGCGGACCAGATTACTCTAAGTTCCCAGAGTGCGAACTAGAGTATAATGACAAAAATCTCTGCGTCTCGAACTGTGGACTAAAGCATAAACCGTTCGACAAATCTCTAAGTCCCCGGAGCATGGACCAAAGCATGAACACAAATTGGGCGTGAGTCAACCGGGGGGAGAATAACACTAAGTCACCAGAATGCAGAGTGGTGTATAAACATCGATAAATAGACGGGTGGATTCCGACCATTTTCTATTCCGCAAACTTCGGCCTGGAATAGACAGGAGGATTATTAACCCGCTAAGGATGGAGTTCGACCATCCAACTAGTGACCTGGCCAAATCAATGCTGGGGGTAGGGGGTACAAAACACTAAAAAGCCGAATACGACAGCTTACTATAGCTCTAGCGTGGCGTTCTTTATAACTTGAGGCAGCGACTGCAGGGAGGCCTCAATACAGAACCAATCGAAACGACATCCAAAGCTACGAGCAACCTACTATATCATACCTCAGACCAAGTGTCAATGCCGATCCGCACCAAGCACATACGAATGTGACTCGGATGTTTTTTGAAAAACTATAACCCCCAGAGTATGGAAAGGAGGGTAAACCACGAATACTTGGTCAAAAATTCTCCAGCACCCTCGTTCGATTCGTCAGGAGGAGTATGAAACTGGATGAGCATAACCCGACTGCATTTGTAGCCAACTTTACCCCGAGATCTGATTACAGAGCATGAACCAAAGTGGACGTGGATGACCATCCACTGTCCAAATTACGCCCTGAAACTTACGTGGCATCGAAGTATTCCTCTTGGAATGAAAAACCACGATAAAATCCAAGATAGGCAAGACCTAGTCTCCCATTGACTGACATGATCCCACGATTCAACGGGAAAGAGAGTAAAGCTAAAGTGGGCGTGGCTGGCCTTCCTACTTATCGGTATATGCCCCAGACCTGGGGACACGAGCGAGAAGCAAGATGAATGTGAACCGACTATTCACCAATCACCTCTATGTCTTTGGAGTTTAGGTGAAAACATAAACATAGCTAAGACGAGACTCAACCGTCCATGTAGTACATTTAACAACCCGAGACTGGGAGAAGACGCATGGTCATCCAAAAACTGGCTACGATAGCTCAGTATTAAAACTTATATATAGTGCTTACAGCTACTCAAGGCAACGACTGAAATGATGCCTAGAGATAGAATCGTTAAATCGATACCTTAGCTCATGGGCAATTGACTTTCACTCCAACCCGAAGGACATGTAAAGAATCATGAATGCATTGAATAGAAAGTGCGTTACTCGAATGCACAAGCAAATTCAAACTTATAGCAAGATCCAGCTATACAGTTGCATGCCATTCGAGGCTGACCCCCACTCGACATATCCTTTAATGCGCTTTTAAGCCTGATTTTTGGCCATTTGCTGATAATCTATTAGAGCATTCAGAGCCCTTCGCTATTAGACTCAACTCCTCATGACAAGACTCTAGGATTCGACCAAAGTAACCATCAACATTGACCGTCCCAACCATATTTCACATTGAATGTTATGCAAAATAGTTACATCTTTACTCAAAGAATCTGGGATGGCACCTGCTAAGCTGACGGTCGACATTACAGCCAGCCATGGCGACCCTTTCCGGGTGCTGAATATCGGATCACAACTCAGTGCAGTGATGATAAAAGAATTAGTTGGATTTTTCTAAATAAATGATGATATGTTCCCTTGAACTCATTCTGACATGCATATGTGATTTCATTAACTATCGCGAGCCATGCATTGGATATCAACTCGAAGCTACAAAAGCTAGCACAATCTCTATTGATTTCATCATGAAAGCTCCACTCTTACTTTTAGGCTCACCCCATCAACGTCTATGCCTACCAGCCGTTGCGACAGGGCATACAATGACCTGAGACGTTTGGAAGACTACTTAAATAGAATATCGAACTAAGCTAATTCGATATCACTTATTTCCCACGAAGGGCTATCCAAGGACGGAAATTAGCAGACCTCACACCCAAATTCACTACCTCAGATGATTATTCGAAGAGTAGCAGAAAACCATGATAAAGAAGATACTCTGCTACACGTATTACTGGCCAACTATCAACCCAAAAGCGGTTGATCATGCTAGAAAATGTGACGAGTGCAAGATGTTTGCAAAAAATTCGGGAACCCCGCCGATGGAAATTACTCAAATGGCTAGTTCATAGCCGTTTGCCATTTGGGGGCACTGAAATCATCTTCTTGTCGATCCTAAAGGTGGTGCGAAATACACCATCATAGCAGTTGATTACGTCACCAAATGGGCAGATGAAGAACTCTTAACCACGACCAAGATGAAGAAAATAATCAACTTCTTTATCCGTAACGTCATCTGTCCTTATGACCTTCCATGATCCATTATAACTGCAAATGGACAGGTTGAAGCTGTGAACAAAATCATAGAGTCTGTACTGAAGAGAGGTTTGGAAAACTCCTCAAGTGGCTGATTGCAACCCTTATTTCACAGAAAATACAAACAAGGAATCGCGATAGAATTGCAATTAAACTAGATGGAGTTGGCGACGACTTATGAGCATATAAAACGCATCCGAGAGCCAATGGCAAGAACATGTACCCGAACGTGCATGTGTACATCCGAAAAAGTTCGACTTCTTGAAATCAACAGAAATTGAATTCTCACTAAGGGTTATTAAGAGAAGACTAGATCAGATAGCCGAAGCTTATTAGCTCTGCAGAATCAGACACGGAATACTCGCTGAAGACAAGGAATACTCGCTGATTCAAAGCGTGTTATGTTGCTTCACACGACACACTTTGGAGGGCAAGTGTTTCCTGAGGATTTGACCAGGCAACTAGGCACTCGACATCTAGGAGTACTCGGCATCCAGCAGTGCTCGGCATCCATGAGCGCTCGGCATCAGAAGACGTTCGGCGTGTACAATTGCTCGGCATGGCTGTATTGTTCGTCATAAGCCAACGTTCGGCCAGAGCCATCGTTCGGTCAGAGACATCGTTCGGCCAGAGGCATTGGTCGGCTAAAGACAACGTTCGGCCAGAGCCATCGTTCGGCCAGAGACATCGTTCGGCCAGAGACATCGTTCGGCCAGAGGCATTGGTTGGCTAAAGACAATGTTCGGCCAAAGCCATTGTTCGGCCAAAGCCATCGTTCGGTTAAGGGCTTCATTCGGCCAAAGGTAGCGTTCGGCCAGATGCTTCGTTCGGCTAAGAGGCACGTTCGGCTCCGATTGATATTCGATCTACTCTTCCCACGCAACAAGCGCCTCGTTCGGCATGGAGAGAGTGGTTCGGCATCCAACCGTTCGGCCTGTTTGGTTCGGCGTACAGCGACCACCCCATTTGGGCCAAGGTGTTCGGCTACCAAGCCCACCTGGGAAGTCCAACCCATCTTTGTCTATAAATAGAAGGGCAGGGACACAGTGGAAATGACCTTTTTTGGAGAACACTGGGAAGACTCTACCGCTTTAAAGACTCATCCTCTTTACTTAGCAATTATATTCAAGAGTTTGGTCTACGGATTGTATCTGTAATCAATCATCAAGTAAATCAATAAAGTTTAACTCAAAGTGGACGTAGGCAATTACGCTGAACCACTATAAATCCGGTGTTTTTACTTTCTGCATTTAAATTAGCATATTCTTCCTTGTTTAATTGAACTTCATCACTTACATATCTACACAATCTTTCTCAACGAGGTTAGTGACCAATTTTGATGCTAACAATCTCTGTTTTGCTACTCACCGTATTTTCCATCTTGGAACTCACTAGGTCCTGTTTTACATCGCTAATTTCAGTCCATTTCCTTAATACATAAAGCAATAGCAATACTCAAAGGAACAACAAATGACATGATTACGTCAAATTCTTTCAGCCCTTGAAGTTTTTTAAGATTTTTACCATCAACGGAACAAGATTCCATGTAAAAAGTACACATATGTGCATGTTGAAGCTGAAAATCGCATTCCAACCAGAATTCCTATCGCCACACATATTTGGATTTGTCCTTGGTTGATATTAGGTTTAGCTCTAGAATGGTGCGCGCGACATTATTGATTCGGCTAAAATTTAGGGGTTTCAGATTCTAGGGTTTGGATCAGACTAAGAACATGGAGAAGAGAAAGTGGAATAAAATAATTTGCATGTGTAAATGAAAAATATTTGGAGATACAGAACCGAGTATGGGGGAGATGCAACATTTCTTTATGCGGAGATATGGGAGGACAGTAGAGAAACACGAGAGTATTATTTGGACTTCAGAGTATTTGATTTTGGATAGTGACAGTAAGCAAACCTCCCTAACGGTTGGTTTGATTATCCCACAACATGGTAGTAGTGCAACTTTCTTGTGCATGACTTGAATTCCCCATAATTCTTCTCATCCACATTGCCCGGCATAAACAAGTTGCAGCTACCACAAACTCGACTTCGGTTGTTGAAAGTATAACAATAGGCTGCATCTTTGAGGACCGGAAAATTGCTCCACTAAACAAGAAAACATAAGTAGAGATTCCATAGTAATGTGGCTCGGTATCTGTAAAAGCAATTAACATCTTTGAGGACCGGAAAATTGCTCCACTAAACAAGAAAACATAATCACTATCTGTAAAAGCAATTAACTCCTTATTTCCGCTTTTCTTATAAAAGATTCCATAGTCAACCGTGCCCTTCAAGTATCTTAATGCTCTCTTTGCAGCTTGCAAGTGTAGTTCTGTTGGTTTAACTATAAACCTCCTTATAAAGCTCATTACAAACATTAAGTCTGGCTCTGTAACGATGATGTACATAAGAGTGCATACTATTTGTTTATAGTAAGTTTAATCAACTCAGACTCCTCCATCCTTGCACAATTTAAAACTAGAGACAATAGGGTTCATTACTGCGTTGCATTCTTCCAGGTTAAAGCGCTTTAGAACCTCATGTGCATATTTTCTTTGACAAATATACATCCCTTCATATTTCTGTAGCACTTCTATACCAAGGAAAAACCTCATCCTCCCAGATCAATCATACCAAAAGCCTCCATCATTGACTCTTTAAACTCTAACATCACTTGGTCAACATCACCAGTAAAGATCAAGTCATCAACATAAATGCTACCAATTATGCTTTGTTTGACAAACAAAGTTTGTTCACTGTTGCACCTTTGGAACCCATCATGCTTAGAGTTCTTTACGACTAACCAGGCTTGTGGAGGAGTTCAGTCCATACAAGGCCTCATGTAGCATGTAAACCTTGTTTTCACCATCTTTTGCTCATATCCTTTTGATTGTTAACAAAGACATTCTCAGTTAATTTTCCATGAAGGAAAGCAAACTTCACGTTTAATTGGTAAATAGGCCAGCTCCTTTGTGCAGCTACAGCTAAAGCGATGATAATACATATGTGTCCATTATTGCAACTGGGGCAAATAATTTTGTACAATCCACACCATGTCATTGAGCATAGCCCTTTGCAACTAATTGGGCTTTGAAATTGACCAACTCACCAAACTCATTAATCTAAATCCATTTTAATCCAATCTTCGTGGCTTCAGCCGATAATTATGTTAAGCTCCATGTCTTATTCTTCTCAATTGCTCATATCCCATCGTACACGGCTAGCTTCCATTTGGAACAGTTTATTGCCTCCTCATGACTTAACGGATCCGAACCTGCCGTAAGGGTCATATTCAACTTATTTTCTTTGTAATAGGCCATCTCCAGAGACATAGTCCTTCATCCACACAGGTGCAACTACTGTCTTCTCTTATTTAGATTGACATCATCTCCACTTGATGCAGTTGGAGATACAATTTTAGAATTTTTAGCTTCATTCTGATCTAAAGTGTTATCTCCATCTTCTTCTATTTCATTTTCCACAATGTTACTCTTTTCCTTACCTCATTCTAAGTCCACCAGTAATTGCTCCTTGTGGCTTACGTCCCAGTCCCATTGCTTTTCCTCCTCAAATATCACATCCTTACTAAACACAATTTTGTTTGCAATTGGATCATATAACCTGTATCCTTTGGATTCTTCACTCATGTTAGATTTCGATGATACAATATTTTCATATTAGAGAATATTATGAAGATGTTGTTGATTTTGATGATACGATATTTTCAAGTAAAGAAGATTTGAAAGATATTTGAGATAATGACTCAAATATAGTCTCTTTTATTGCATTAAAGAGAATAATGAATTATCTTCATGAAAATGAGAATGATTTGGAAGATCAAAGTAATCAAACAATCCCCTAATCGGCTAATTAAAAAAGAAATCTTATCAGGTATGTGCAAATTGGAGGAAGCTGGAAAATCAAACATATAAACGTTTCTCATATGAATAGGAGAATTGATGAGACGTTGATTTATAACCATTAATCAATTACTTCAACCCTAAGTAATAATTTTTGTATAAAGATAGTCATTCTTAAAATCACCTCTCAAGTTGTATTTCTTATTCTTCTTCTTAGCCTTCATTATCAATCTTGTAAAATTCTCTTTTCTTAGAAAGTAATAAAATATCCTTTCCCCAAAATGGATGTACATTATCTCGCGATACTGGAACTACTGTAAATCCGTGTGTGAACTCTCTATTTGCTTTCTTCTGTGATTTGCTATTTTGTATTCTTCTGTTGCTGTTTGTTTTATCGTACTACAACACAATCTTATTACTTCCGTGTTTATTTGGGTTGATTTATAGTCATTTGCGTAAAGTTATTCCAGCAGTCTGGTATCAGAGATTTGAAGGTTGTTGAAATCTAGGGCTAGAAGGTAACCAATAAGATGACATGATCTAGAGATGGAAGTGAGATTAGGCGTATCCAGGAGTATGCACCCTACACTAGGGGTTCATATGCATCATTCGATTCGCAGTTGACTATAGAGAAGTAGAACAGAGATAATGATTTTGGGAAGTGGCAGTGGAAGATGAAGGCGGTATTGAGAAGAAATCGTGTTCATCATGTTGTGTTTGATGCATGATCGTTGTTGGCGGATGTTTCAGAATTTGAAAGGAAGGAGATAGAAGAATGAGCTTTTACTATCCTTCAATTAGTCATGTGTGAGAACATAATCCTAGACATTAGTAGTGAAACTACCGCTAGATGTTTGTAGAAGAAATTGGAGGATCTCTACATAAAGAAGTCGCTTACGAATATGCTAATTTTGTTAAAGACTTCTTCACTTGCAAGATGCGGGAAGGTACATCGTTGAAAGCACATCTTAACTTCTTCGATGACTCGATAATGAAAATGAAAGCTGTTGATTTGAATGCGGATGAAGAACAAAAGACAAATGTGGTATTGTGCTCTCTTCCAGAGCGATACATGGTATTCACTAATAGCTTAATTTATGGCAGAAGCACGTTGACATTAAAAGATGTGAAGACAACACTCTTGAGTGAAAAGATGAGGGATCAAATGAATCTTACGAGCGAAAGTGTGGAAGCTAGTAGTAGTCAAGGGTGGTTCATAGAGAGAGGAAGAAAGGAGGAGAAGAAGAATAATTTCAGAGGACGTCTAAGTCGAGGAAGTCTGGAAGTGGTTGAAGAGGCAAGTCTGAACACAGCAGGTACCATCATTGTAAGAAGCATGACCACTGGAAGAAAGATTGTCAGATTTGAGGAGGAGAAATGAAGCGGATGGTTTTTCATCTATTGCAGTAGAGAATATTGTTTTTGATGATGTGTTGACTATTTTCGACGTATCAGACCATTTGATGCTGAATTCAAGGGCGTCTTTCCACATAATGCCTAAGAAGTTCTGTTCTTATGAAGGTAAATAGAGAAATGTCATATTGATAGGGTACAATGCTACTTGCAATTTATTAAGAGAGAGATCAGTGCGTGTTCGCATGCACGAGGATGTGGTGTGCACTATCACTGGAGTCCGCTATGTTCCAGGTTTAAGAAAATCTCTTATGTCTTTGGATAGCTAGCATCTTTGGGTTGTAAGATTACAATAGAGTCGGATAGCTTGAAGATGACACGTGGTGCTCTTGTGTTGATGAATGAGTAATGGTTCGAAATCTTTATATGCTGAAAGGATATACAATTCTTAGAGAGTCGTGCGTTGGAGTTGATAGTTCACGAGCTTTGGATGCCATCACACTTTGGCATCTCAGATTGGGTCATGTTTCGGAGAAGAGCTTGAAGATGCTCCGTAGAAGGAAGATGATCAAGGGTGAACGCTTCAACCGTTTAGAATTCTGTAGGAGTGTATTGGAGAAACCGACGAAGGTTTCTTTTGGTGTCGGTAGATATGAGTCCAAAGGAGTACTAGAGTATGTCCATACGGATGTTTGAGGACCAGTAGCTACAGCTTCTATTGGAAGAGCTAAGTATTTTATCTCTTTTATCGATGACTACTCTTGGAAGGTTTGAGTGTTCGTGATGCAAGCTAAGTCGGAGTCTTTTGAGAAGTTCAAAAGTTGGAAGACACTGGTAGAGAAAGAAGTTGGAAGGAAGTTGAATGTGCTGAGATTCGATAATGGCGGTGAGTTTGCTTCTAAGGGTTTCATAGATTTCTATAAGCAGCATGAAATTCGGGGTCGTTGAAAGAATGAATATGACTCTACTGGAGAAAACTCGTTGTTTGAGATTGACGGTGAGTTTATCTGGAGGCTTTTGGGTTGAAGCTTTATCGATTGTAGCGTATATTATCAATCGAATTCCGTGCTCAGCTATTGATGGTAAAATTCCATAGGAAAGGCGGAAAGGTACATCTATATATCTCAGTTATTTTCGTATATTTAGTAGCAGTGTATATTTTCACCATACATGAAATGACAAGTTGGATGCTAGAGTCTATCAAGACATATTTTTGGGTTGTACAGAAGGCATCTAAGGGTATCGCATTTGGAAACCTGTTGATAGGAAGGTAGTGCACTCTAGACATGTCACGTTTGATGAGCCCGCTACGTTCAAGCCGAAGGAGAAACCACCCAGTTCAGTAGATTCAAAAGCTGAAATGTCTAAGGAGATGGAAACTATTCCTATATATCAGCCTAATAGTAGAGTCAGAGCTGCAAAAGAAGATATGGTAATTGCAGTCGTTGGCACATCACATGAAGGTCCACAAAATTCCTCTAGTATGATAGTGATGGTCGTGAAGCTAGGGATGATTCAGCTCAAGGTGGAGTTGATAGAAGCTTAGGCGAAGTTACACCTATTCGGGCTAGCTCTAGAGTTAGAAGACCACCAAATCGGTACAGAGACTTGAACTATGCAAATCTTAGCGTTGATGATCAGTTTGACTACGCATTGCATATAGTGCAAGATGAGCCTTTCGACCTTGAAGCTATGAGCTCGAGAGCCAGCTCGAAACGGATGCATGCTATGGGGGAGGAGATGGATTCGTTGAAGAAGAGCCAGACTTGGAAATTGGTACCACTCCCTCAAGGAAGCCGAGCCCTAGAATGCAAGTGTGTATGTAAGATGAAGAACGATGGGAGATATAAGGCTAGATTTGTTGCAAAAGGGTTTTCATAGTTGAAGGGGATGAAGTATGATGAGGTGTATGCTCCAGTTGTTAGACATACTTCTATCCAGATATTGCTATATATAGTTGCAACTCACGACATGGAGTTGAAAAAATTAGACGTAAAGACAGCCATTTTGCATGGAGACAGAGAAGACCATCTGTAAGAAGCAGCCAGAAGGATTCGTAGAGAATAGAAAGAAGGAATGAGTTTGCAAGCTGAAGAAGTCTCCGTATGGTTTGACGCAGTCGTCTAGACAATGATACAAGAGGTTTGACTCTTTTATGCTTACTCTTGATTTTGATAGAAGCATTAATAATGCTTGCGTTTATTTTAAGCATATGGATGGTTGTAACTGTATATATTTACTCTCGTATGTGGATGATATTTTAATCGTTTTCAAGGCCAAAGCTGAAATTGACAGGTTAAAATTGAAGCTTAAAGCGGAATTCGAGATGAAAGACCTTGATGAAGGAAAGAAGATTTTAAGGATGAAGATCCAAAGAGAGAGAAAGCTGAAGTTGTTGAGATTGACACAAAAAGAATATATGCAGAAAGTGTTTGTTTGGTTCAACATGGAGAAGGGCAAAACAATCAGTACTTCCATGCTTTTGCACGTTCAGCTTTCAGAGAAGAGCTCTTCGATCTCAGACGAAGGCAGAATTTATATGGAGAAGACACCTTATGCTAGTGTGGTTGGAAACTTGATGTATGCTATGGTCTGCACGAGACTGGATATTACACAGACGTTTGTTTTGGTTAATCGTTATATGACTAATCTGGGAAAATCGTATTGGGAAGCAGCAAAGTACGTTTTGAGGTATCTTAGAGAAACAATAGATTATGTGCTTGTTTTTGACGTTAGGGAGAAATATTTCGGCTTGATCAAATTTTGTGATTTTGATTATGTCAAAAACATAAATCGATGGAAGTCAAACTCATGTTACGTCTTTACACTTGGAAAGACAGCTATTAATTGGAGAGCGAGCTTGCAGACTCTAGTTGCTTTGTCTATTACAGAGGCGGAATTGATAGCTGCCGTTGAAACAACTACGGAAGCACTTTACTTGAAGCGATTGTCGTGTGATTTAGGCTTTGTTCATGAGAGTATAGTAGTAAATTGCGATAGTCAAAACACAATACATATGGCTGAGAATCTGACATTTAGTTCGAGGACGAAGAACATAGAGGTAAGAGGGTCTTCTTTGTCATTATAAATGAAGAAAAACATGTACATTTTCAGAAGATTCACACCGAGGAGAACGTAGCAGACATGTCGACTAAGTCCTTACATGTTGCAAAGTTCGAGCAATACTCTAACTTGATTCACTTGCTAAAGTGCTAGGTGCAACTTGGTGGCACATGGGGAGAGTGAGTTGGTAGATGGAGAAGTTGGTGGAAATTGATAGGTCATACATGGAGATGGTACTTTCAATACTTTGTTGGCGGACGGTGGCCTTGATGGAGTTCGTTGACAAAGTGCAACGGATGATGACCATGACGAAACTCATTGGAGAAACATCCATGGTACCTTATTCGAGAGTTGCTTGGAGTAAGAGGAAGTAGGTAGAGTTGGTAGGCTCGGATGGAAATATATTATCAAGATGGAGATTGTTAAATTTCGATGATATAATACTTCCATATTAGAGAAGATTTAGAAGATATTGTTGATTTTGGTGATACGATATTTTCAAGTAAAGAAGATTTGGAAGATATTTGAGATAATGACTCAAATATATTATCTTCATGAAAATTTGAATGATTTGGAAGATTAAAGTAATCAAACATTTCTTTAATTAGCTGATTAAAGGAGGAATATTATCAGATGCATGCAAATTGAAGAAAACTGAAAAATCAAATAGATAAACGTTTCTCATATGAATAGGAGAATTGATGATGCGTTGATTTATAACCATAAATCAATTACTTCAACCTAAGTAATAATATCTATATAAAAATAGTCATTATATAGAGATTAGAGTCATTCTCTCAAGTTGTATTTCTTATTCTTCTTCTTAGCCTTCATTATCAATTTTGTAAAATTCTCTTTTCTTAGAAAGTAATAGAATCTCATTTTTCCAAAATTGATGTACAAAATCCGTGTGAACTCTCTATTTATTTTTTCTGTGATTTGCTATTTTGTATTCTTCTGTTGTTGTTTGTTTTATCGTACTACAACACGATCTTATTGCTGTCACGTTTGTTTGGGTTGATTTACAGTCATCAGTGTAAAATTACCCCAACAACTCAGACCTGATAGCACAAAATCGAAGTTTTTGTTTGATAGTTTCTCTTCCTTTGATCTCGTCACTTTTGCATTTCCCTCGTACTTCCTCTTCATAGAATTCAAAATTTGTTTTGCGGTGTTCTTCTCCATGATAATTTCCACATTGTTCTATTATGCACTTAGAACATGTAATTCTTCAGTTTGAGGTCCTTCAACTTCAATTCATCTAATATCTTCTTTTCTGAGTTAGTTTGGGCTGCACCTGCATGTGGCTCTTCATAACCTATTTCAACGACTCCAATATTACTTGGACCATATGAAATTTTTGATAAGCATGCTCCAATGGTCATAACGATCATCATAGTGTGGTATAGCTGGTTGAACAAAGCCGCAATTCCCTTTACTCGACATTATGTCGTCTCTCTCACTCTTTTGTATTTGTAAGTCACTCGACAGTTGCAGCTCTCCTTTTCTCATATCTAAATGTGGCTATTATACCAATTTATTAGGAACTAAAGATCAAAATGAAAGGAAATGATCAAAAACTACAAATTAGGTGAATGACTTCACCCTTATTAATGTAAAAGCAATTGGTCTTAAAGGCTTATTAAAAAAACATAACAGAAACATTGATAGTCACCGTAGCTAAACTAGTGCGACATGTTAATGCATTAAATATTTATTTTGATAGTAACAAACATAAATATTACTAGCAACTTTTTTTCCGAGTTGTCGAGTTGTGCAATATTTTCAGATATATTGTAAATATATTATATAGAGATAGACAAGAAACTCAGTGAATGAAAACAAACAACCAGTTATAAATAAGAAGATTGATTAGAGCAAATGAAAGACATATACGACTCTAGACGAATGGAACTTAAGCGCTTCAGCCACAAAGATAATAGAAGTGTTAAGTAAGTCTATCAAGTCTTAGAATTTTGTTAAAGACCACATAAAAA
Source organism: Allium fistulosum (assembly GCA_030737815.1). Taxonomy (NCBI): domain Eukaryota; kingdom Viridiplantae; phylum Streptophyta; class Magnoliopsida; order Asparagales; family Amaryllidaceae; genus Allium; species Allium fistulosum. Next base: position 1,259,476,247 of record CM060904.1, read on the forward strand.
ATATATTTGAAAGTCTTCTTTTATTTAACTTTATTTTAATCTCTAAACATATTCATATAAACATGCATCCTAGTTCTAAAGCGTGGAAGTCACAATTTGAATTTTGGAAGAAAAAAGAACAATTTATACTACAACATGTCGACATACTCCTTGGTATATGTAGACGGTTATTTTGTTTTTTAAAATTTAAATGAAAATGATTTTGACGTCAGCTCTTCATCAATGGGCACATCTTTTCATTTTCACTTTAAGGGATCTGGAAAACGAATTTAATCAATAATTTCATAATTTTCTCCTACTCTTACATTTCTATAATTTTGTAAGGAAAGCTTATTTATATATTTCTACTCTCTTTGCAAATCCGTACCATCACCCATATTTTTCAAGGACAAACCACTCAAGATCAGAGAATTTGTACTTGAATTCTCAATCATTCTCTCTTTGGTTTCATCTTATTCCTCTTCGAATTCAAAAATATATTGCTATTTGAGGTCTATTAGATCATTGTACTGAAACTGTAAAATTTTGTATTGACGATACAGCTACTTGCACATAATTTACTGTTGTTGTAAAAAGAAAGGTGTTCTTACCACCCGTGAAAAGTCAAGAGAAAAGATGTTCTTATGACCAGTGAAATTGTAAGATTGTTTAGGCGTTCTTGCCTCCCGTAGAAAGCAAAAAGTGATAATGAAATTCTATATGGAGAGTGCATGATTGAACGTAGGATTGAATATCTGAATCAATATAAAAATTCTGGTATTTTTTACTATTATTGTTTTTATTTTACTTTGTATTTACTATCTGATTATCTGCTCGTGTTGTTTCTGATTTTATTACTAATTCAAGCAGATTACTTTTAGATTTACAAGTTATTTTTGTAAATAGTTGATATTATCTATTCACCCCCATCTAGTGTATTTGTGACCTTATGGTCCATTCGGCGTAAGTGTGTTTCGGTATTCCACATCTCACACTACGTGGTATACAAACTAAGAATTTGTCAGATTGAGAACTTGTCAAACAAGCAAAGAGATCCTAACACCAAGGATTTTATTCCAACCGAAAAACATGACACTTCTTATCAGGCCAAGGGACCAATAGAATGGTTTGATTTTAAGGTTAAAAATATTATTAAGGAGTAAAGATATGTAGAAGTATTCTCCAAAATTACATTTATGCTCTTTCGTTTGAAGTTACAAACTAACAATTTTCCATTTTTTCCCCATAACATCTAAACCATAGACTGATAGATCATACAATATTCAGTTGTATAATACATGGTTAATCATTATAAAAAATTAATGCTAAAACAATTCAAGATGATAGAAGTTAACTCACAAAATAACCATGCCACATCAGTTCAAGAATAATTTAATGCAATTTGAATAGCTTTTGAATCATGTGATTTTGAACATGCCGTTTAAATTTAGGTTGTTAATCTGAATATAATCAGTTGTTCTGTAATTTTTTACTAAAATATATGAGCAAGGGATTACATGAATAAATTGACAAATAAAATTTAAAGTTGTGGTAATTTGAAATAATTTGGTGAGTATGTTTCAGTAATTGGATAATTAGAGAAACGAATTGATTTTGATATGGTTGGTGAAAGCAGAAAAACACAAGGGCAATTTGGTCATTTTTCACAATAAATACATGTGAATTTTACTTTTATAAATTTTGTAATTTATATATCAGGAAAATAGGCACAAGGACAAACTTACTTTTTTTTTATTTCCTTTATGAATCACTTTCCCCAGCCATTTTGTTTTTTCTGTTTGACAAATCTCGTCTTGTAATTAGTTTTGAAAATGTGCTAAAATTGCTATAAAGTTTGGAATATGGGTTAGACTGTTAAAAACACATTAATTAATCATTTATGATTGATGGCTACCTTTTTTAACCTGATGCAGTATGTGTTATGTATAACCAATATAAGTTGAAGAAGTTGCTCCTGTTAAAATTTACATTTGCAATTTATGAACGCTCTTCATGATTTAAGAATGACTGAACTCCAAACAAATCATGTGATATTGCTACTTAAAATACTCGTATTCTTCTATTGGAAAGTATCTGTTAATAAATGACAAATTTGTGCATTAATCCGAGAAAAATATCCAAACTTACAATTTAAACCATAAGTTCAGATCAACGAATCAATTATACGGCTGATGTAGGATATTATATAAAGATAAAATCATCAGTATCAAATTTGGTTAGCAGCTCATTATTAGTTATTCACCTAAAAAAAATAAAAATAAAAAGTTCTTCATATTTTGCTAAATTTTCTGTTAGAATAAAGGGTGCTTATGTTCCCAAAAAATATTTTTATGACAGGGGTAAAACACACGATGTGTATGGGTAGAAATACACCTTTCTAAATTGCGTAGTAGGAAATTTATGCTTGTACATGTGCATATGAATTGCTGTGTTACAAATCAACTTAACACGTGTTCATCTGGTTGAGCTTATATTTTACTCACTGATGAAACATGATATCCGAGTTTTGTAACATAATTCAAATCCCAGAATGTAACCTATGTAAACTAACTTGAATACCTAATAAAATATCACATACATTGACATTAATCCGAGCCTTGATCAACTTTGAAATGTGACCAGAGCCGGCCCAGTGGCAGCCCAGCAAGACCATGGGCTGGGGCAACCCACTGGGCAGGGGCAACCACTTTTATTTTTTTAATTATGTGTTCGGCCCAATAATTTGCGTTCAACATGATCAGAAGAGAAAACGTTTTTCATCGTTCCATTCTTTTCATCAAATAAAACTGAAATTAGGGTTACGCACAATTAATAACCCTGTCGCAAATGCCAAACCCAGTCGCACCAATACCCTCCGCCTCTCCCGCAGTTCTTGCAGCCATCACTGCGACCAACGTCATTCTCCTTCGTGACTCATCACTGTCTCAACGTCACCTCTCCAAAGTCTCTGGCTTCACAAGTAAACTTTTTTTTCTTTAATTCCAGTTGCTAAAGAAGTTAGAAATGCATCATAATGTTAAGCATATTTTGTATCTGTTTTAATTAACTAATTTATAAAAGTGATTTGGTATTTTGGTTGCCTAAAAAATGAATTGAATTATCTAGTTCATTATCTCAGCGTTGGCTTACTGAATTAACTAGTTTATAAAAGTAATTTGTTTAAATTTGGATTAATTTCATATTTTTAACTTAGTTTAAATTAGTTTTCTAAAATACTACTTAATATCTAATTGATTTGTAGTAGTTCGTGATGCCTAATTCTAGTAGTATTATTAAATTAACTAGTTTATTTTTTACTGATTTGTAAAAATATGTTAAGTTGGTGGTTTTGTAAAAATATTGATTTTAATAATAAAATAGTTCATCGTAACATCATTTAATTAAAATTTGTTATTAGATATTATGCCAAAAAATAAAGACTAAAAAATCGAGTGAGATTTAGAAAACAAAACTCCAGAGCTTATGGGTTTGAAAAATGATGAAAGAGGTAATGAAATTGCTATGGATGTTGGTATCAAACCAATATTTGAGATGAAAAGAGTTGTTCGTATAAAAAACATTTTGATGAAGATATCAAAACAAATGTTGAAGGAAGTCAATCACTGAAAGAGAAATTTAGAGACACATGCTTCATTCACATTCTAGATCAAACTACTACATTATTCAAAGACCGTTTTGAACCGTTTGCTTCAAAAAATGCAAGATGAAATATCTTTCTTTGTACTTATCGTTGAAAAAATTGTGATATTTTGTGTGAAAAGTTGATATTTGACTATGTATTTTTTGAATTAAATATTGTAGTCCAAATGATATTGTTGTAGTAGTTTTTGTTTAGCAACATATTGATTTGAAAAGAAAAAAAATCTGATATATTTGGTATTAAAGGGCAACCAAACACTAATGTGGCTCGGGCAACCAATCATTTGGGCCGCCACTGAATGTGACTATTAAACAGTTTGTGGCATGTTAGAGTATGCAATACAATCTCTCTTGTAGACACCATTTATAGTAAGATGCTCGCTCTTCTTATACAACTACCATCCCATATTGGTTTACTTTTCATGCAAAATAAAGATACATTCATCAAAAAGTATATTAAAAGACCTGTTAACCGTTTATCTGTTTTATTTAAAGGTCAGAGTTGTGATAAAAGGTAGAGTACAAGGTGTATTCTTTCGTGACTGGACAGTACAAAATGCTCAAGAACTGGGCTTGAATGGATGGGTTCGAAACAGGAGAGATGGTTCAGTCGAAGCTGTATTTTCGGGCAGTCCCGACTCTGTTATGGAGATGATTGAGAAAAGGTGCAAGGTAGGCCCACCTTCTGCTCTTGTTACTTCAATCAATTCTTACAATGATGTTGGTGATGAAGAGCTCGCACAAGGTTTTCAACGTAAACCCACTGTTTAATATTACAACCTAAACTGTGGTAATCATGGTTGGTGAAAAATAACTCTGCTGCAGCCCAGCTTATTTTAACTAACTGTTCATGTATTACAATCCCCATTGGAAGTTTTCATGGATGTTGTGTTAACCTGCCTTATAATGACTAGATCATGTTTTTTGATATATACTAGTTTATTATTACGAGGCGCTCATCAGATTATAATCTCATACACAAATACAAATGGTGAACATTCTGCGTAACTGTTTAGTATATAAGAAATTACGCAGATTACATGATGCTAGGACATTTGTAATTCCAAGTTTTGTCTAGCAGGATTTGGACCTGTTAAGGTATATTTGCTTGTTTGACAGACTTGGTTAAAGCTTCTCTATTGGAGAAGTTGTGCACTACTGTTACAGATTATATGGATCTGATTTGGTGTACTTGTAATATTAGATGTCATTTGGCAACAATTTATTTTAAATATGTTTAAAAGGAGTTTTAAGTAGTAACTTTTGAGTAGCTTTGACTGAAAAGTAAAAAACAAAACTGCTTGGATAGATAAGTTGAAACTGTGATGAAACTTTTTTTACAAAATTTGAAATAAAATTGTAAGCAAATAAAACTTTATTTCAAAATTTGAAATAAATTGTAAGCAAATATTGTTGCTTATGATTTATCAAATTATCTAATTTTAGGTCAAAATATTTTGTTGTCAAAACACTACTTTTATTGGCTACTTTTGCTATTTACGAGTTAAATCAGTGCTCATTAAAAAAAATTCCTTTTTTTAACTTTCTTATTTTGAATCCGTTTTAATTTCTATTTTTTACGATTAATTGATCTTTTTTTTGGGGTTAAAGGTCGACTACTCCATGTGTTTATTTTATTCTATTATACAATTATTTGATAACTAAAGATTTATCTAGCATAGCTAAACTATATATTTTGTGATCACCAAAGCAAACGTGAAACTAAATTTTGTTAAGATCACTGTTCATTTTTTTGGTTAAATATTTGGTTCAAAGTTTGCCCACTGCATTCACAATTTCAGCTTTCATTAAATTATGCTAAGCACTCAGCATCCTCCATGGGTGCCATTCTGCTTGTGAAATGTGAATAATTACACTATTTGTAGTAGTAGGTTTATTTATTTTTTTATTTACACCAAACCAGTCTTTATCTGACATGTATAATAGAGATGGTTGAATAACGCTGGATCCTATTTATTAGGTAGTTAATAGTTTTTAATGGAGTAAGAAATTTACACACACACATACATACATGTGTGTGTGTATATATATATATGTACACACACATATATATATATACTGACAGTGTTTAGGACATGAAAAAAGAAAAGTTGGAAAGTTCAGTCTCATGTTGCACATCTATGATCTCCACCTTCAATTTTTCTGAAATTAGAAAGAAGAAAGAAAAATAATAATAATAACCAAAGAGACCCTATTTATAGAGTATCATGGTGAATGGAAATTGTTTTACTTTTAATCCCATACGTTTTCCTAAGCAATCTCATGTAGTCCAGCCATGTCGTGACCACCAAATTATTGATTCTCCCCTTATATAAACCTAATTAAAACCACCATTACATATATTTTTAGTCTATGTTTCTCCTTTTTATCTTGCATATGCTTATCCTGTCAAACTCTTTGTCCGTACAACTCTAAACCTTTTGCCTTAATTCATAATTATCTAATTAGAAGATTAGGGAGAAGTCTCAATTCCCATCTCAATCTCCGCCGAAGCAAGGTGTATGAATATTGATTTTTTTTTCTTTTACTCTAGATTCCAAGAATGTCTTTGATGAGTCTATACGGTCCTATTTTTTGACCAGAATTTAGAATAAGATATGAAATTATTTATTTACCAAAATAAGGCATAAAATTAAGTTTTTTATTCTTTGAAGTAAAATTAATATTAATTTATCCGTATTTAGAGTGAAAATGATACAAATGGGCTTTCTGTTCAAGATAACAAATATAAATTGTTCTGTAATCGCTCGTCCATTAATTTTTCGGATTTGACTGGAAAATTTAATGGAAGAGGTATGTTAACTTTGTTATTAAGTGAAATTTTGCTTTTAATTACTGCTATACAATTACTTAGTTGTTGATAAGCAACGTTGTTCGTTTATATTCAATGTGTTTTCAAGCTTTCGATTCAATGGATACTGTAGAGGTCAGTAGAAAATCGAATTATGTGATCATGACAGGTGGATCGTCAGCTAAAAATGTAAATGGTAATGGTAAAAGATCATAGGTTGAAATGAAACGTGAACACAGTAGAGCATAGAGCGTATAAAAGCCATAAAACTAAGAATCGTGCCCAAAATCCCAATCAAAAATGTGAAGACGATAAAAAAAGCTAACAATGAACTCGTAATCATATGCTTCCTAAAGCATTGTTGGATATCCATATGAAGCAAAGGTTGAATGAAGGTGAAATGAAGGAATGTTGAAAAAAATGACCGTCAATAGTGCTAGACTTCATCAAATGCTTACAACATTGAAAAATGATAACCCAAATAATCATGCTACAATGCGAACTGTGTACAATGCAAGTTATAAGCTACACTTGATTCGTAGGAAAGGAAGAACAGTATTGTGCCAATTTATGAAGTTGGTGACGGAAAACAGTTATGCAGTGGAATACACGATGGATCCTAAAACTGGTTGGACAAGATATTTTTCTTTCCACATATGAAACTCATATTGCTGACTAAATGCTTCTATCGATTGCTTTTAGATTATACTTTCAAAACAAACAAATACAAGTAACCACTTTTTCATACATCAACTAGTATCACATTCACAGTTGCGATTGTTTTTTGAGCAGCTAGTGGAATTATATTTTGGGTTTCGAATGCGCGAAAGGACGAATTTAGTTTTGTGATTATAATAAACGCAAAAAATGCGTTAATGTTATAATATAGGTAAATCGTAAAGTGAATATGCTTTTATGTTGTTTTGTTTAATCCCGCATCGCGGGATAAGTTCAATCTCAAGATCCAAAGTCTTTATATAAAGAAGGCTATGCAATATAAATGAATTACTAGTCTCATGCCTCTTTCTCTAACGGCTTGCTCTTACCTTCAAATTGTAAGCAATTTTTTAGATCTTGTTTTAATCTTACTCCATTGTAACTCTTATTCTTTTTCTAGTACTTATATTTCATATCTCATTATACCGTAGATCTATTTTTTTTTTAGTTTTCAGATTTCATTATATTGTAGATCTTAATATCATCCTCAAATAATTTATCTTTGAGATTTATCTTTGAGATTTTTTTTCTTTTTTAATTGAACATGATGATTTTTGAATTTGGGTTTGAATTGATTAAAAACTAGTTTATTTTTGTATGACTAGCGATTAGTTGATTTTAGTTTAGCTGATCGGTTTTAGATTCGTTAGCTTTTAAAATTGCTGATTATAATGAATTTGCAGTTTGTGCTGGCATTGATATGTATAAACTAAAACGCTATGATTTGCTAAGCCTTTTTGGTTACATACGTATCAAAACCTTTAAATGATTAGATTAGATATGATTTGGTGATTTAGTATTTTAACGTAATGCTTTTAAGTATAATCTGTCTTTCTGTCTTTTCTGTCTAGATCTATTTTGGTTTGTTATTTAAAAACTATATTTTAGTTAATGTTCAGATGCTTGGAATCGTTAATTGATTCTTTTTTTCCCTCTTCGCAATGCGTGTGATATATTACACGTTTTAATTGAAAATCATGGAATTATTGGGGTTATGAATTATTAATGGGGTTCATGCTTTTTGGTTTATATGCAATGCAGTACATTGAATAGTTTGTACAGAAGATTAATACACGTACATGTTGGTATATTCAAAAAAAAAAAAAATCTATTATCTGGCACACAATAATTCTTTTCGCTTTTTAGCATAATGTTTACTAAGCTTGAAATAAAATGTTAACTGAAGGCTTCACTGATATATTTTAGCAAGGTATACGGGTAGAAGGATTCATGTCCATAATCTTAGTAGCATAAGCCAAACTGGAAAGCGATAACTCCAATTAGTTATGTTATGGTAAGTGAATAATTAGTTCATTATGTACATCGTCTAAGCTAGTCCGTAGCCTATTGTTAATTTGAGTTGGACAGTTAGACTGGTTTAATGGTTGTTTTAAACCCTTTGTTCGACTGAAAGCACCACCTTATTTTATTTTATTTACTTATTTAGCTGATTGATTTTAAATTTTTATTTTATACCTTTCAGTAAAGCTTCATGCGTTGCAATGAATTATTCCATACAAGAGTATTGCAAAACATTTTAGCTGCCAATTTAACAATTTTAGCCTCACAATTGACATGATATTTCACAGACTTGTCCTCGTGGCATTAATTCACTATTATTTAAGTCTTTAAGTAACATAGGCCATTTACCCAGGTCCAATTTACAACTCTAATAAATCAATATGGTAGAAGGACAATGATTTTTAGGTAATTAGTTCGCAGGGGTTAAATTCCATCCCTGTTCTTCAGTTTATGATAAAATTTATACCGTACCTGCACTTTGTTTCAGACTCAACATCTGAATATCTTAATATAGCACAATATGTGGTCTCGACACTTCATCATTTGAAGTTGAAACTAGCTTCCATGACTAGGTGTAGTATAAACTGAAAACTTTGAATCCATTATTTCACTTATAGCATAAGCTGATGCAAGCACTAGAGGCATGATGTTCTATTACCATGATCATTTTTTTTTGTTTGGAATGAAAACACTCCAAAAGTAGTCACAATAATTTATCTCCAAAAGAGGTATTATATGGCAATACTATATTTTAAAAGTAGTGTTATTATCTCTTACATGTAACTTTTATTTAGCACATTTAACTTTATTACTGTATTTAAAATTTGATATGATATTTTAAAAGTAGTTACAAAAAAAATTCTACAACAGAGATATTTTATGCTACTCTGAAAGTAGTAATTATGTAATCTATGTAAAAAAAGATATCGTATATGATATTTCAAAAGTAGTGCATATAAATGCATTTCAAAAAGAGATATGTAACACTCCAGAAGTGATGGTTATAAAATATCTCCAGAAGAGATAGTATCCTTGTATACCACTACAAAAGCATTGCTTATGAGACATTTTCAAATATGATATAGCACTTCAAAAAGTGACGTGGCAATAAATAACCTAAAGAATTTGTAAATCAAAATAGAACTAGTAGCGTGGGTACAAAATCCATTTACAAATTTCAATTGCCCAATATAATGGACCTATGGCTCCATTAGACAAATTTAATAGTAAACAGTGATCCATGATCTATTACTTTTCAAAATTTACTATGAATTAAATATTATATGCATAACCTTGAAGAAATATCTTTAAATATTCTCATGAAGAGATAGTCTATATGTCATATCATACATCATGAAAGATATAAATACCATCTTGAAGAGATCTGTATGTGTAACTAGTTTAATTGCATATTTTTATAAAATTCCAAGTGTCCAGAAGCTACTTTTATTTTTTTTAAGTATATCTCTTTTATTGAGCACTCCAGACGTGTAGAAATGTCTATATGCAATTATAACTGTATTATTCTCTAATAAGTAATCATAATTAATGTTCAAAAGTGATATCTGAGATATAATTGAGGAATAAAACTTAACAACTTGAAGTTGTGTATATAATTTATTTGAACCAGAAGTTCAATATGGTTTCAAACCAGATGTTTTGAACATTATCATGCGGTCTTGAAGGATTCACATTGACGTTGATCTATAAACAAAAAAATTAATAGTTTGGGTCCTTGTAATAGTTTGTTCTAAAAATCACTAACTCAAATGAGAAAGGATATGCAAATTTATTATATATATATATAATAGTGGACTCACGTATATATCTATATGTGTAGATATTCAAATAACAACATGAAGTTTGTTATGAGCTCATCTTATAAATTATGCATAGATATAATTCAGTGATTTAAAATTCAGTCAACATAAATGTTGAGTGACCTGAAGTCATGTATATTCAAATGATCTATACAATAAGTAAATTTCTCAAATTGGCTAGATCAATGAATGAGAACAAACTCTAATAAGCAATATCAGTTGAACGCATCTTATCAACTAATAAAAGAATTATCCTCCTATAATTAATATGTATAATGTATTTGCTAATAGCAATATCATAATGGATCAACATAAGAATCCAAAGAAGATTATTATTAAATGTGACAATGTTCGTCAACATTAAGGGGAGGATAAAATGGATATAAATTCATTTTGATTATCAATATTAAATATTTGTTATTTACAATGATGCAAAATATTAAGTAATTTGAATAAATTATCAATAATATCCCTATTAAACTTTCTCTAGTATAGAAGGATCAAAAAGTGTAGACCACATCTAAGTGTGGTACAAAAGTCCGTTTAAAATACTTTTGGAGTAAGTAATAAAAATGCCAAACAAAGGAGGTATGTGTTCTTAAAGAAACATTTAAGGATGCTCTTGAAGTGACCCATGACATGATTGTCAAATAACCGTAGAAGTGGTTTAGGGACCTAAAACATGATAAATAAATAGATCTCAATAAATCATGTCTGAAACTGACAAGAAATAATCATCGATGATAAATTTATAAATAATAAAGCACTTATGTTTATAAATCTTGAATTAGAGGAAAACAGGATTTGCTATCATGAATCCTTTTCTAATTGAGAAATATGGACCCGCAGTCCACAAAGTAGTGGGAGTGTTTGAAACACTTAAAATACCCCAAAGGTATAAATATTGTTTAAATTATACTCAACGATGGAAGTATATAAATTTCGAAAGAATATAAATAAATTTGATGGTTATGAAGAATGTACGGAACAAGGAGCGTAGATTACAACTTCTTTTAAGTATTGTTGTAATAAAAATCTTGATATAATTCATGATGAGTAGATTATTTTCTATTTTTAAGTGTTGTTGTAATGAAACTCTTAATATCCATCAAAGATGTAGTTGCAATATGCAAAACTGATTAAATGCTGATGTGCACGTAAATGTGTATGTTTTTACTTCCATATTTAATTGAATTTAATTAAATAAATGATCATATATGGTATTTTAACACGTTAAATCAAAATTTCAATTATTTTCAAATCATCATATATTCATCTTCATATAGGGGCAAAATGGACATTTTTGTGCATATATTAATTTGAGAAAATTTACTTGAAAATTTTTATGTTATTTTGTAGGACTTTGAATTCAAATTACAAGTGGCTTCATGGAAATATGCATGCATAAGAGAATACAAGCAATGAAAATGGAAATAATTCATTTCATGAATCATGGAGGACCTCACCTACCCACTTACCATGATGTACAATTAGGAGCTAATGCACATGCTAAATGACCATTAAAGTTACATGAACACTTAACGGAGGATTATCTCATACTAATGATAACTTTGTGGCCACACTTTCTCAAGAGCAATTTGGGTAGTTTTCAAAAATATGATTAGGATTTCCAAACATGTATAAATATCCCATATGTTCATGTAATTAATACCTTAGCCTCCATTGAGTCTCATCTTTAGTTTAGTTTTAGGCTCAAAAATAAAATATAACTTCTCTTTTCTTTTTCATGGCTACTTAGCCATTTTCTTCTTTCATATAAATTTCTTTTTATGCAATTTTAATTCATTCTCTTTTGTTTTACATGTTATGTCCTTTTATGTTAGTAATGTAGTTTATTTCTTATGCAAGTAGATTAGCTTAGCTTTTATTTCATTTTAATTAGCTCTCCTTTTTACTTAGCTTGCATTTTCTTCTTGTTTTTATTTCATGTTGAATGCTACATTTATTGAAATGATAACAAATAGAAGATGCTAAACCCCTTCAATTTAGGCTAATGAAGCTCTCTTAATTATGTAGATTCAACATTTTAGTAATTTTTGATCTTCTTTTGTGCTTAATAGAATGTTTGAATGTGTTAAATTTTGTTGTTTTAGCTTTGAATTTGATAGCCTATATTGTTGATACCAAATAGGCTATGTTTAAACAAACAAAACATAAATTACCTCTTCATCTACATATGATGTTGGTAATGAAGTGATTTTAAAATTAAAATTTGATGGTCTATATTTCTAATCAATAGTTAATAGACCATGTTTAGAATAGATTTTATTTTCAAGTTCATTGTCATTTTCATGAGAGTTAAAAAGTGATTTAGTGGGTGTGTTATAGTTTGATGGTTTATGTTGAGCTAATTAATAGCACAAATATGCCATACTTATGATAAACACATAAACTAAATTCACTAATGACCAAAAGAAAAATCATAATTTCATATATGTTGATTTATGTGATCTTAAGGACATTGCTTCTAAATTGCCTTCAAACTCTCATATTTTTATCCATTTTCTTTTGCTAGTTTATTTACATTTTTTAGCTCAAAAACATTTCAAATATTGGTTTAATTTGATTGAATAGAATTTTTAAATCTAAAAAATTTCCTGAGGATCAACCCGTACTAAAATTATACGTCTTGCGCTTGCGGTTATTTATAATTTAAATTTGATCATCTATTTTCTAACTCGATAGAGAATTAGCCGTCAAACAAATGCAAAAAATGAGAGCACATGAGGTGTTTTTCATAAAAGTAGCATCAAAATGCATAAAATTCAAATCATATTTGGAAGAAACAATCTTGGAAAATTCGATTGTATCAAATGAAACTATTTATAAATGATGATCATCTATAGGTGAGAAAGTAGAATTATTGTCTTCCGACTTTAATTTTTTTAATGCTTGTCTAAGTTATGTTACAAAAGTATTTGTAACTGAATTGAATCATCATGGCATATATTCAAACTTGAAGAAAAAAAAAATCAGGGGGAGCATATATAAGTATATCATAATGTACTCTTTTTTCTTCACTAAAATTTTCCCCAGTGGGTTTTTTAGTAAGTTTTTAACGAGACATTACATTGATGCAGAAGTATCAAACTCCCTTTGATGCAATATATTATTGAAATATGTCATACTATATTGAACTCTTTTTCTTTCACTAAGATTTTTCTTATAGGGCTTTTCTTAATAAGGTTTTAACGAGTCATTATCATGATACAGAAGTCTCAAACTTTATTTGATGATATGGGATATTAAATTATGTCATTGTATTCTACCTTCATTAGGATTTTTCCCACTGGGTTTTTCTTAGTAAGGTTTTAATGAGGCATTGTTTTGATCCCGAAGTATCAAACCTTTTAGAAAGAATATCATTTTAATATGATCTTACAAGTTGCACTCTTTTCCTCGTTCAAAATTTTTTCCATTGGATTTACCTAACAGAGGTTTTTGACGAGGCAAAGGACAATATCTATATCGACTGAATGGAATAATGTAAGCAAGATAATAATGAGGGTGTAACGACCCGTAATTTTCGATAATTAAATTTGTTAAGTTAATAAGATTTTGGTAATTTCATATTGAAAGGAATTAAAAGTTGTAATTTAATAATGAAATAATAACTAAAATAAAAGGTAACAATGTTAATTTAAGTAAATTATTAATAACTGTAATGGAATTCCAATTGATGGAAATAATGAAATTGTTATAACTTGGTTATAAATTTGAATACAAGAAACAAATGTAAATATTTAATCATTGTATGAAATAGATAGTTAATGGTAATTGAATAAAATTAGTATTATATAAGAATTATAACATTTGTTTGTGAATAATGAATTCATAAGTGTAATTAAAAGTTATGGTAACGATTGTTATAAGTTACCTGTTTATTTGGTCTATAAAATTAAAATGGGAAATCAATCAGAATTAAATGAACCTTAATGTTACATTTATAAGATTTAGACAATAACTGAAATTTGTGAATGTAACAAAATGAATAGAAATGTTAATTTTATTCATAGGGTATTAATTGATTTAATAAAAGAATGAAACCAATAAATAAATTAATTGGGATTTTAGATTATAATTAATGTGTGAAATTGACAAAAATTCAATATAATGGAAAATATAGTAGTTAATACAAATAAAGATGGAAATTGGAGAATATTAATGCAATGAAATATAAACAATGTTAACCCTATCTATAGAATAATAATTGATGGGGCAAAGACTGGAATACAATAAAATCAATTCATTGGAATTAATTTGTAATTAATTGGATTAATTACGGTTGAAATTTGAACACTGAAATTGGTAAAATAATTAACTTTAAATTGATGTGTAAATTTGTTTTAAACTATTGTAATTATACAAGAAATTGAAAATGATGAAATTGTTAGTTATTAAATTTGAAATAAAAGTGTAATTTTATTAATATAATATTTATTTATTTAACTAACTGGAAAATAGCCATTTTGGCCGCCGACTCGGATTTCGACGAAACCAGTTTCATCGGATCCGTAACGATGAATTATTGTAGGATTTCAAGTTTCGTAACGATCGGACCTGTCGTTTGGTCGTACGGGCTCGAAACGCCTAGAAATCAATTTAATTGAAATCAATTTGAAATAAGCTGAATTTAACATAACTTCTTCATACGACGGAATTTGGTCCTCAAACCTGTTCCATTGAGTTTAAAAATATTGAAACCATCTATTTTGATATATGGGATGACCCATTTTCATTCCGGAGACAGAATGGACTTTTCGGGTCGTTTATCGTTCAAAAACCCAAATCAAATCTGGTCCATCCTTTCTATTTTCAGCTTTGTCTATAAATAGCCCGTTATAAACCCTAGTGTTCCTCAACTCAGTTTGTTTGTACGTACAATTTCATTTGTTCCTCTCTTTCCAATAGCAGACAAACCCTAATTCCCAATTGCAAATTCAAAATCAAAACCAAATCAAAATTCAAACTTCTCAAACTATATCGAATTATATATCGATTTGAAGCTCTCGACGAGCGCATGTCAAATTTGCAGTTAGTTTTTGGATTTGGATTTCTATGCGTTCGGAATTCGTGGAATCATCCTCGGCCGTTCGTTTGATGGTTGATCAACGGTAATGGATCGACGATTCGGGAGTAGGGTTGTGTGGAGACGGACAAGGGGAGCTCATCCCTGTTGGTCGTTTGTCGAATTAGTGGTTTGATCGACGTGGAAATTCGCCTAGGATTACAACCTTCGGCGGTGGCTATGTGACCCTGGGACGATCGATCGTGTGAGGGGAGGAGGCGAAGCCGTGGGGAGCCGAGGTGATGGGACGCGATGTTTGGAGGAGGTGCGGAAGTCGCGGCTGGCGCTGGCGTCGATGGTTTCTTCGAGCGTTGTTTTAGTGACTAGGGTTCGAACATGTGATGGCTGCCATGTCTCGTGGAAGATGCGTTTGGGAAGGTGACGTGTACTATACTTTTTTTTTATTTGTTTAAAATTTTATATCGTTTAACTTCTAACTCGAATAACTTTCGCATACGAGATCCGTTTCACGCGCGGTTTGATCCGCTAGGATCGTATTAAAATTCCAGACATTTTGACGCTAGTTTGGACGAATTCTGAGATCGTTCAAATTTTGGGCTTAAATTGGATTTAAATTCAATTTAAATTCAAAAGGGAGTGTTTTAACCCACTCACAACTTCTAAAATTTATTATGTTTGTTAAATTAAATTTGTGATGTGATTAGAAATTTATTATGGCTATTTGGTATATTTTAAATCATCATCTTAGTTAATTTGAATTAAATCGTTATTTAATTTATTATTGAATATAAATTGCCAGTTAAATACATGTTATTGATTATCAATTCTATATTGATATTTATTGATTGATTTGGATGATGTTTGTAATGGATGTTGATTGTCGATATTGGATGAATGGATGTTGTATTTTATATCGTTATAAACTGCAAGTTCACTATGGGTTGAAATGATACATACCCGAATGACCAATAGATTAAGGAAAAATCGTTATGGGTTGAAATGATAGACTCGAGCGATTTTATGGATTTTATTATTAATTCGGGATTGCGGTTTGAAATGATATATATAACCGTAACATTTTAAATTGCGGATTGAAATAATAAATATCCGTATCACTTGCCCTATGGTAGAGAATTATATACGGACACCGGATTGGTTAAATTAATTGATTTTAAAATCCTAAATTTTCGAATTTAATTAAACGATATTTTGAAATAAAATTTGACTTATGTAAATGGAAGTATTATTGGAAAATCAAGTTTTTGTGTTGAAATGTGAATTGGTTTAAAGGAAATAGCTTTAAGAAATTAAATTGGAAGTTTAAAGTAAAAATTTAAGTATAAATGAAATTCTATCGAAATTAAGTTATTGAAGTTGTTTGAAAATAACTTTGAAATATTTTGAAATTGAAAGGTTTAGAATTTGGTTTGTTGACTTGGAAATTGAAAATGGTCCAAATGTGTTGAAATGAATAGTTTAATTTGATATTAATTCCAAATTCATGTTTTAATATAAACTATTTAAAAAATATAT
The DNA here is from genome assembly GCA_030737815.1 of Allium fistulosum. Taxonomy (NCBI): domain Eukaryota; kingdom Viridiplantae; phylum Streptophyta; class Magnoliopsida; order Asparagales; family Amaryllidaceae; genus Allium; species Allium fistulosum. The sequence continues at coordinate 1,259,493,120 of CM060904.1, forward strand.
TATTATGTCAAAATTTCTAATTATTAAGATTTCAAAGTATTAAACTATTTTAACCTGTATTAATTATATTAAATCATTTTAACCAATTTTAAACCATTTAATTTATTTAAACTAATTAACCCGTTTTAACTTATTTTAAATCTAATTAATCTATTTTAAAGCTATTTAATCTATTTTAATTATATTTAATCTATTTTAAATCTATGTTAACTATTTATAACTATTTAAATCTATCTTCTAAATTCCAAACTAAGTAAAATGGATGGGTTTATATTCAAATTGTCGATTTTTTTAAGTGAATATGATTAATGATGTTATAACCTAAGTTGGGAATTAAATAACATATTTGGTTTAATATGATATTTTGAAATGAGAGTTTAGCCTATTTTGGAAATATGACTTTTGAAAGGAAATATAATTTCGAACTATGATTTCAAAGGTGAATATGATTTCGAAAGTAAGTAATGATTTCGAAATGATATGATTTGAATTGAATACGATATTTTGATATCAATTATGAAATGATTTTGGAAATGTAAAAGAACCATCCGGTGTGTAATAAGCGATTGGTTGTTAAAGAGACCGAGATTAGATATTGTCATACTCTCTGCCAATACCGAAAACCACTTTGACAACTGTGTACGCGATGGAGATGCCAGAATGAAGTAGGACGGTTGGTGACGATCCTATATGAGGTATATACGTGGACCTGACTCCCATGAGTTAGCTTAAGGTGGCTAAAACATGAGCAATTGACGGGCCAAGTGTGGTCATTCCTCCGATCGGGCACACTCCTTCGATACTGTATTCTGACTGAGCGATTGATTTGGTGGCCACCCTCGATTTTTTATTTGGGAGTGTGTTCCGAGGTGGGCGGTAGTAGCTGCTATGCGTTACCACCAGTCCGGAAGTGTAATTGGTATATCTACCCTGGCATTGCCTAGTTGTGCCGTGTCACCTACCCTAGCGAGACCACTACGAGTTTGTTTTGTACCATACCTATGGAGTGCCCTATGACAACGTCCAGTACGGACGGGATTACGGTACTGTATAGACTATGGGAGTATATAAAAATGTGTTAATGGGGAAATGGGTAATGCCTTAATGCTATTTTAATAGTTTATCTTACTGTAGATGTAACGACCCACTATTTTGGACCATTCAAATCGACAATAAATCCACACATGTCGGACTTGAATAATTCAAAACAATAGATTGTAAATAAAATTTGGCAAAACTCAGAATATACAGTAAATAAATCACAGATCACAGACACAGAGTAATATAACAATGCAGCGGAAGCAAAGAAATAGTAGTTCATGAAGCTACTATATATATAACAGAGTTAAATAAGATACAACAGATTTCACGAATACAAAGAGGTCTCAATACAATAGTCAAATACAAGATCTGAATACATCACTGGAATCAACTGGATAACTGAAAGCGAAATAGATAGCTGGATCTCCAAGGAAAGCTCCAATTCCAAAGGTGAGTCTCGAATGCTGTATCACTCAGTCTGACCCGAGCGTAAAGCAAAACACAAAACACTCGAGTCAGGGCATACATACTTATACAATGTAAACCAACTCAAGTGAACTGTAATATAAAGGTACAAGTAACTTAAAGAATGCTTGAGATCGCCCATTCTTTAAGGATCCGTTAAACTATCTACTATGTAGTAATATTCGCTATTATAATAATGTCTATAATAAAATAATCTTACTTTTAAATAGCGCTAAGGGGTTACCCATATAGCCCTTAACACGTAATAGTCCCAGTAGTCTATCCAGTATTAGCATACTCCCAGATTGGGGGCTTACCTCAATACTCCACAGGCTACGACACAAATCCAAACTCGTAGTAAAGCTCGATATGGTAGGTGACACGGCACAACTAGGCAATGCCAGGGTAGATATACCAATTACGCATCTGGGCTGGTGGAAACGCATAGCAGCCACTACCGCCCACCTCGGAACACACTCCCAAATCAAAAATCGAAGGGTGGCCACCAAATCAATCACAAAGTAATAGAAATGTATCGAAGAAATGCGTCCGATCAGAGGTGCTACCTCATTAGCCCGTCGATCGCTCCTGTTTTAGCTACCTTATGCCAACTCACGGGAGTCAGGTCCACGTTCATACCTCAATAGGAATCGTCGCCACCATCCTACTTCATTCTAGAATCTCCACCGCGTACACGGTTGTCAAAGTGGTTTTCGGTATCGACAGAGAGTATGCCCATATCCGATCCCGGTCTCTTTGCCAACCAATCGTTATTATAACCCATGGATATTTATTTCAAAATCATTTACTTTAAAACCCAAAATATCATATCCATTTCAAAATTAAATACTATATTATTTCATTTCAAAGCCAAATCAATATATCATTTCCATTTCAAAAACCCAAAGTAATAATATGTCTTTCAAATTCCAAAAACCAAATCACTGAATATTCCTTAAATTTATTAAACTTGAAATATTTCTTTAAATCATCTTAAACCAAACCACTTTATAAAGTCACATTCTTAAATCATAAATTTCAATAAGTTCCAAGTTAATATATTTAAAGACAATTCTTAATTAAATACAATTTTAAAAAATTTCATTTCCAAACCATTTAAATTCAATGTCAAATAATATTCATTTCAAAGTTGTAACATTTCTAAGTTCATTCGTTCAATCATTTCAAACATTGAAATTTCAAAACAGCAGCATTTATAAAGTGCTGCGGTAGGTATATTTAGTATATATCAAAACATAGTTCAAAATCAGAAACTACAACATTTCAGAACTGCTGTTATAGGTCTATTTAGAAATTCAGCATATAGTTCAAATTTTCAGAAGTTACAGCACTTCAGAAATGCTGTTATAGGTCCTTTTAGTATATTTTAGTATATTTTCAGCCATAGTTCAATTTCCAGAAATTACAGCACTTCAGAAATGCTGTTATAAGTCTTTTTAGTATATTTCCAGCCATAGTTTATTTAGCCACGACATTTCAGAAACGCTATAATTTTTGTTATACCCTTTAAAACAATATCTTCAATTTTTCTCATTTTTAACTTATCAAACTCATTCCACTTTCCGAAATTTTTTATTTGGATATTACTTAACTTATAAATTTTAATAAAACAACATTTTTATTAATAAATGTCGAATTTAAATTTATTTCATTTATTAGTCAATCCTTTATAAATTGCTTAACTTTCAGAAACATTAAAACTCCAATTCTAGCCATTTTTAACCTATAAAATTACATCTTCCACTTCAGAAATTATTCATTTGAATATCATTAAACTTATGATTCAATAAGATAAACTTTTATAAATAAATATTCAAATTAAACTATAATTCATTTATTAAGTCAAAAGCACATTCTTTTACTTAACTTTTATTTTACCAACCTAACATTTTATTTTAAAATACCCACTTTAGAAATAAAACTAAATTCCCATTTATTTACTTAACTTAACAATTTCAATTAGAACCAAATTTTCCAATTATCAAGTTAAGTCGTATTTTAAATTACAATTTCCTTCCATTTTAAATCCTAATTATTTATTTTACAAACATATTCGTAAATAGCATATCTTACCATTGTTAATATAACAATCAAATTTCTTTATAAATATATTCATTTGACATCAAATAAATATGAATTTCAGTTAAACAAATTTTTATTCCCAAAGTCCAACCAAAACTGTATTTTATTTTATCAATTTAAAATACACTCTTTATTATTCAACATGTCTATTTCATAAAATAATATTCATTACAATTACCAGGTTAGATTTAACATTCCATATTAAATCAAAATTTCATTATTAAGTTATTTATCGTAAATAAAATTCTTTAAATTCCATTTAAACCAATTATTAAGTTATAAAATTTAACTTATAAAAAACAATACACCTTTATAATTAAAGCCTTAAATCAAATTTAAGTTAAATTTCATATATTTATAATTTCAGAATACTTAATAACTTTTCAGAAAATAATTAGAACACTTAATAAATTTTTAGGAAAATATTATTTAAAATTTAACCATGGGCCTGTATAATATTTTCTAACCTAGGTCAAGTGATACAGATATGTATCATTTCAATCCATAATTTAAAAAGAAATATCCGGGTTCTATCATGTCAAACCCGCAATCCCAAGTCAAATAAAATAAAATAAAATACAATAAAAATCACTCGAGCCTATCATTTCATCCCATAATGATTTTTTTCTTATTCTAATGTCCGTTCGAGTATGTATCATTTCAACCCATAGTGATAGGGAACTTGCAGTGTGAGATACAATAATTAAAATGAACAGTAAAACATATAAAATAATAACAGATGATGTAACAGGTATAAAACAGCATTTATCATCATATAAATATATCACAGGCATGTATGAATATCATATCAATTTATAAAGATTCACTTGTCATCATTTCACAACAATATAAGTACATATGTCTAAAGTGATAAAACTCACCTTTTTAAACTAGAATTGACAAATTCAGAATAAAAATCCAAACTCCGCAAAGCACGAAAAAGCACGACAAAGCACAATGCAAACTTGAGTGGATGAATGGTCAGATCCAAATCTTGTATGCAAACAAATATTACATACATAAGAATATGACTCAATGCAAAAGAATAGAGGTTAAAACAATGGAAAAATAAATGAATCAAAGTGGCATAACTTGCCTTAATCAATCAATGGCTAGACCATGGTCAAGTGGGCTTGACCACACCACACATAGGCACAGCTATGATGGCTAAAGGTCATGGGTGGTGATGAAGTGGTGGTGATGGTCGGTGGAGGGGGAGGATGGGTAGAGGTCGAGCACTTGCTTGAACAAAATATAAAACAAAAGAAAGAAAAATGAAAGAGAGAAGGAGGAGAAGCCATGAGAACTTGCTGTAATTTTTTTTCCTCAGGAAACAAATGAGAAGAGAAGAGATGGGAATATTTTTGTACATGAATGAGTAAAGAAGTGGCAGTTAGGGTTAACAAAAAATTTGAACGACTAAAAGAATGGCAAGCAATAAAGAGGCTAGTGAATGAGGGGATTTATTTCCTATTTAATAAAATAACTTGATGGATTTAATTACTTTTTTCCTTTGTTTGTACCCAATATAAAGAAGAGTTTGAGGAACAATGTACATGATTGATAGGAGAAAATCACGGCTATGAATGTGGGAAGTAATTGGCTATGCAAATGGAAAGGCAAGGGAAAAGAAAAAGGCAACAAATAAAAACAAGTAACTTATGTCTCTTGAAATTTCTAAGCTATTACTAAAAATAAAACCAATCAAAAATCAAATAAATATAATCAAGTTTATACAAATTAAAATAGAATATAAAATTACCGAGAATTATTGCGTGTAAAACACTGTAATTTATCCAGTTTAAAAAGTATAAGTTTTAAATTCCCAATAAATCCATATATTTGATTTCTCAATCTTGTTATTGAATCAACTATTAACTTATTCTCTTATGGGTAATATTAACATTGGTTTATATACTAATACATTAATAATTTCCCAATTCATCCAGATTTCAATTTCATTTAGCTACAATAAATCCATTTATTACGGATTTAATTCCAATTAATTAATTTCCAATAATTGCCTTGCTTCAATTCTACTCTTTTTATTAAATCTATTATCACTCTATAAACCTAGTTATTATTTGTTTATCATTCATTACATAAATATATATTCAAATGTTCATCTTTCTTTTGTAATAACTGTTATTTTCAATTTTATTGAATTTGCCAAATATATACATTTATCATAATTAAAACCTCAATCAATTTATTCAACTTGGTTTCATTCCTTTATTTCATCTTATGAATAAAATATACATTTCCATTTATGTCATTATATTCACACTTTACAGTTACAGTCCTATCTCGCATTAATGAACATTTATCTACATTTAAATGTAATTGATTTCCAACTTTAAATTTAGCAGCCTAAATAAAATGTAACTTGCAATAAATGTTATCGTTATCTTTATATTACACTCCAGTTTATTATTTCCACTAATTATCATAATTGCTTACAAAATGTTTAATTCATCCAATTACCATAAACTATATACTAATTCATTTATCCATACAGTGCTTACATTTATTCACTTATATTCAGTTTTATACCCAAATGTAACATTTACAACTAGATTAATAGACCAATTAAATTGTAACTTACAACCGTTACTATAACTTTTAATCACACCTTTGAATTCATTCTTCACAAACATATGTTACCATTCTTATATACCAAATCTTTATTCAAGGGTCATTTATTCCATACTAAACCATTTATAAATTTTAATGTTTGCATTTGTTTTCTTACATAAATTTATAGCCAAGTATAACAATTTACATTACTTCAATAAATTGTGATTTCATTTCAATTGTTAATAATTAGTTTTTAGATACATTGTTACATTTCATTTTGGCATTCATTTCATTATTAAATTACAAAGTTTTTATTTCTTCCAAATTTATTTACCAAAATCTTATTGAATTGACCACTTTAATTATTGCAAATTTACGGGTCGTTACAGTAGACATATTATAATAGCGTATTGTACTACATAGTAGATAGTTTAACGGATCCTTAGGAGATGTGAATCCCGAACATCTCTTAAGTTACTGCACTCACGTTAGACACTGGATAGGAGATGTCAAACCCCGTAAACATCTCCGACGCCGTTCCACTCATATTTATTTACCGTTGATTTAACTTATATAAGATCTTTTAGTTCTGACTCGAGTGTTTTGTCTTTCCAATTCGCTCGGGTCAGCCTGAGCATTTCAGGATTTGAAGACCTTATTTCTGGAGGACGAAGACGAAGATTTGTACTACTATTATTTACTATATTTATTCCACTACATTCATATTGTTCCGCTACATTATCATTTGTTTATCTATGATATGTGTAACTCTAATTTTGTATTGTATAAGTATAATCAAATGTTTTGTATACAGCTTCATGAACTGATATTTGAATATTATATTTTGTCATTCCGCTGCGAGATTCTGTTTTGTTTTTTTTTCTTTCTCTGCTTTTTCTTATTTATCCCATAACAATCCGCCCTTCTGTATGGTTTGAGTCGGCACGTGTGTCTGCTTAAAACGTACAAAAAGGCGGGATGTTACAGTTGGTATCAGAGCTTTGGTTTAGCGATATCCTTAGCTTTGTAGGGTCTGACTCGTATAAATTATGGTAGTAATACCCTAGAATGAGTCGCTGAGCATATATATACGAGAGAGCGTATTTGTTAGTGTTATAAAAGATTTTTATATTGTGTTAATTTGTTCCGTTTTGTATTTATAAATTATGGTCGGTACGTAGGACGCTATGACATCGATAGGGATTTCTAAATGCTTAATAGGACTCACGGACATAATATTGTTTTGTAATATAGGTGAATGAAATAATTTTGCCTATTATATATTTTGTATATAAAACAATAATTTTATAAATAATATAGTTGATTGCTATATATTTGGTTGTTAGGTAGTGAAATTTATAAATATTGGTTAAAAATAAAGATTTGTAAATAAAATAAATGTAAATTGGAAACTTAGAACTTAAGTTCCGGGGGTTCTGAAAATTTCTTTCGAATGACTTTGGAATATAAAATTAATATTATTTGAAAGTATTTTCTGATATAAATATTTCAACGTGATTTGGAAGAAATGTTTTAAAAGGAATTTTGGAAACAAATAAGTTCTGTACTCCCCTCTCCGTCGTTGGAAAATAATTTCGGTGATGAGTGCACGCATCATCGACATTCATTTTCGAGTTTCAAAGTGGGAAGGCCATTGTAGTAGTTTTACTACAGATCTATTTTGATAAACAAATAAAATTTTTAAGTTTAAATACGATTGGATAAAAGTTATGAGTGTATATATATATGTATGTATATATTATTTTAAATGATTTGAAATGGAACCCGACATTTAGTTCTTAAATTTTTATGAATTAGAGATTTCAATTATTGAAATGGAATAATTTTTTTAACTATTTAATAATTGAAACTTCTAAATGAAAATAAGAAATGATAACTATTGAACCTTAAGTTAATTAGAATAAGTAAGTCAAACTTGTGTAACTTTCAATTGCATTCTTAAAGACATATATATAACTTACCAATTATAAAAGTTGAAATGTTCAAAGAATATGTAATGGAAATTTTTACAAGTAAAACTTATGTAATGGAAGTGTTCAATGAAATTTACTTTAAAAAAATTGATATGAAAATAGTTATAAACTTGAGTTAAAATTGTAATACTACTAATTAAATGAAATAGAAAATGAGTACTGTAAGTAAAGGATTTTGAACTTAAGTTTTTTTTTTGAAAAGATAAACCGCCTCATTAAATACCTGATCCTATACCCAGTGTGGGAATAAGACAGGGATAAAGAGTGCGGCGCTTTATTAACAACATATTAACAAAGCAAAGGTATAACACCAATGTATACACTAACGTCACAAATGCCAACAAACTAGACAAAAAGAAAATACAAACGCAGCAGCAACAGAGACCAAAACTCGTGACCATCCAAGCCGAACAGAAAAGGAAAGGAGAATCACACTCCTTCTTCAACAAAGGAAAGAGCGCTGGCGAATCATTCCCCCATCAGAACAATGCCCCATCGTTCAAGAATGCTCTTGCTTCTATTAGAAATATACCTCATCTTCTTCAATTTGTTGTTACCCAGCAGTTTCAGATCTATTTCTATAAGCTTCCATCGATCCCGATTCGAGAAGTTGCGGCCATCATGAAGTCTACAATTTCTTTCCTGCCAGATGTGGTGAATTATAGTAGAAAAGCTAGCAAAAGCTAATCCGGTTGCTTGATCCGATGCAGCGAAGTTTGAAAGTAACAACTGGCAACCCTCTTCCATTGTCAGAGTGTTCGGCTGAGGTAAGTCAAAATTTTTGCAACACGTAGTCCATAAATAGGCAGAGTAAGGACACGCAAAAAATAAATGGGGATGGTTTCCAGGGAATTGGTTACAAAGTAAACAAATAGTATCATAGACATATCCCCAATCTATTAGTTTATCTCTGGTAGGCAAACGATTGTAAATAGCTTTGTAGGCAGTTAAGGACATCCTAGGATTATTGCAATTGTTCCAAATAATTTTGCCCCATTCTACAGTAGGATAATGATTTCTAGTCTCATTCCAAGCAGATCTGAAACTAAAACCTTTTAAATCGCTAGTCCATTTCCAATAATCAGAGGAAGACGAAGAATCTAACACTTGAAATCAGATTATTTAGTTGCCTAGTGAATGGAACAAAATCCAGATTAAAAACTCCGTCTTGAATGATAGAAGATACTTTATCAGTCTGATGGCCATATAGATATAAGCTATCCCATCCAAGAATAGAAACCATGCTTTCACTATTAATCCAAGGATCATGCCATAACAACGTATTTCTACCATTAACAATGACTCTGGAAATATTATTCCGAGCAACCTGTCTATGCTTGAGAATTGATTTCCAAGTACAGGAGGAGTTGTTATCAATCTCCATGGTCCAAAAGTGCTTATTGTCGCAGTACCTTTTGCTCATCCAACGAGACCAAACATTTTTTGAATTAATAAAATGCCAAAGAAGTTTTAGACTTGCCGCTTTTCTGATATCCACAAAATTTCTCAAGCCAATTCCTCCTTCTAATTTAGGACGGCATAGAGTATTCCAGGCGATTTTATGAACTTTACCATTCCATATAAAATTGGCACACATTTTATTTAATTTGTCAATAGTGGCCAAAGGGAGCTGGTAAACCATCATCCAATACAATACCATAGGAGTTATTACAGAATGGATTAATTCAATTCTTCCAGCCAGGGATAATAATTTGCTTTCCATCCATTTAATCTATTATTAATGTTATCAAAAAGAGCCCCACAATCAGCAAAATGAAGATAGTTATGAGATAAAGGCACCCCTAAGTATTTGACTGGAAGTTTGCTCTCTTGCATATTAAAAATATTCATAATCTCATGCTTACTTGTAGTGCCTTTACTAAAATACAGCTTAGATTTACTATTGTTAACATTTAACCCCACATAGATTTTAAGCTTCTCCAAACATTTACTAATCACCCTGGCACTTTTAATGGAAGACCGAACAAAATTCATCAAATCATCAGCATAAAGTAGGTGAGTAATTGCCGGTTCAAAATTAAAAGGAGGAGTAATGTCCTTGACTTTGTAAGCCTTCATCATCAAAATAGAGAAATACTCCATAGCCACACAAAACAAATACGGCGAGAGAGGATCGCCTTGTCTAATACCTCTATTGTTAGAGATCAGGCCTTTGGGGTAACCATTAATCATAATAGAAAAAGTAGGAGTAGAAATGCAGTTGTAGATTAATTTAACCAATTTTTCAGGCAAACCCATCTTTTTAAGCATATGGAAAATAAATTTCCTGTTAACCATATCATATGCTTTGTGTAAATCTAGTTTCAAACAAAATTTACCAGCACCTTTTCGATTAAAAAATCTTACCTGTTCATGAGCAAGTAAAATATTTTCCGAGATAACTCTTCCAGGAATAAAAGCAGATTGAGCTTCTGAAATTAGATAGCTAAGGAAAGGCTTAATTCTGTTACAAATAACTTTAGCAATAATTTTGTATATAACATTGCAGCACGATATAGGCCTATAATCAGCAAGAGAAGTGGGATTATTATTTTTTGGCACCAGAGTTATGAAAGTATGGTTCACACCTTTGTCTAATTTGCAAGTAGAAAAAACCTGATTTAACATTCGCGTCATGTTACTTTTTAACTCATTCCAGTGAAGTTTATAAAATTTTGCAGAGAATCCATCTGGGCCCGGACTACTGTTATCAGAGATGGAAGTGATGGCTTTGAAAATTTCATCCGAGCTAACACTGTTAGACAAGAACTCTCTACCTCCCTCATTAATACGACAGATACAGTTTACATCAGGTAGCGTTGTATTAATATTATCATCATTAAAGATCTGAGTAAAATATAAAATAGCTTCATTTTCAATCTTATTGGGATCATGCACAAGTTTTCCTTCAATAGATATTATGGAATTAAGGTTAGATCTGTGCTTCCTCATCGACATTTTAGAGTGAAAAAATCTTGTACATTCATCACCTTCTATGAGCCAATCTACTTTATAATTAAAGTAAATAATAAATGAATGTAAACAAATGAAATTAAGTAATAAATGAATGAATGAATGTAATGCAATAAAAGTAATTGACATGATATGAATAAATGAAAATGAATTTTTGTAAGTAATAAAGGAAAATAAATGAAATAAACACTGAATGAATGAATGGGAATAAAATTTTTGTAAGAGATAGATGTAAATTAAAGTAATCTTTGTATGAATGAAAAAAAAAACTGTAAATGCTGTGAAAGAAATTTAATAAGAATAACTCAAGTACATTGTAAGTTATTGTTTGTTTTGGTTTATGGGTTGTTTGGGATAGGATACTTCTAATTGTTTAAGATGTATGAATAATCTATTGAGTTCATCTAAGACTGTTGAGTAAATGGTGCACTCAGTAGTTTATTTGTCATTCTAGGCGGTTAAAAATTTTTGAACCCGAACAAACCATTTGTTTGCTTGCTATGGATGGATAGTTGATTCTATTGATTTCATATGATGATTGTATGCCGTGGTTGCCAGTGATTGTTGTTTATATCGATTTGTTTGTTAGTGGTTGAAAAAACTTTAAATATTTCATTTTATATAATTATTAACTCTTTTTGATTATATAAGTGAAATACAGGTTATGAAAGCAATTGCTACTGCTTTTGGTTTCATAATTAAGCGTTATTTGCCCGACAAATAGGTACGTTCTCGGATTACGGTTTTCTAGCAATATTATATTATATTTTTCCCCTGTTGGGATTTATTATTTTGGAAAATATATGAGATATTGTTATATTTTGATATTGTTATTTCTCCCGAGCATTTCCGTACAAAGGAGACTCTGCCGAAATTCGTGAATTTTAGACTTAGAAAATTTTGTGAAATGATTTCCAAAGTTTTGCTAACTTGAATATAAAGGATTTAAGTGTTATAAATTGATATATTTTATTTGAATTATTAAATCTGGTAAATTTATTTATTTATAAAATTTAATATTTTGAATAAGATATATTGACTATTTGATTTCTACTTTCCCTTCTTTTTCCTTTTCGGGGACGAAAAGTTTTGAGTGGGGGAGAGTGTAACGATCCGTAATTTTCGATAATTAAATTTGTTAAGTTAATAAGATTTTGGTAATTTCATATTGAAAGGAATTAAAAGTTGTAATTTAATAATGAAATAATAACTAAAATAAAAGGTAACAATGTTAATTTAAGTAAATTATTAATAACTGTAATGGAATTCCAATTGATGGAAATAATGAAATTGTTATAACTTGGTTATAAATTTGAATACAAGAAACAAATGTAAATATTTAATCATTGTATGAAATAGATAGTTAATGGTAATTGAATAAAATTAGTATTATATAAGAATTATAACATTTGTTTGTGAATAATGAATTCATAAGTGTAATTAAAAGTTATGGTGACGATTGTTATAAGTTACCTGTTTATTTGGTCTATATAATTAAAATGGGAAATCAATCAGAATTAAATGAACCCTAATGTTACATTTATAAGATTTAGACAATAACTGAAATTTGTGAATGTAACAAAATGAATAGAAATGTTAATTTTATTCATAGGGTATTAATTGATTTAATAAAAGAATGAAACCAATAAATAAATTAATTGGGATTTTAGATTATAATTAATGTGTGAAATTGACAAAAATTCAATATAATGGAAAATATAGTAGTTAATACAAATAAAGATGGAAATTGGAGAATATTAATGCAATGAAATATAAACAATGTTAACCCTATCTATAGAATAATAATTGATGGGGCAAAGACTGGAATACAATAAAATCAATTCATTGGAATTAATTTGTAATTAATTGGATTAATTACAGTTGAAATTTGAACACTGAAATTGGTAAAATAATTAATAATTAACTTTAAATTGATGTGTAAATTTGTTTTAAACTATTGTAATTATACAAGAAATTGAAAATGATGAAAATTGTTAGTTATTAAATTTGAAATAAAAATGTAATTTTATTAATATAATATTTATTTATTTAACTAACTGGAAAATAGCCATTTTGGCTGCTGACTCGGATTTCGACGAAACCAGTTTCATCGGATCCGTAACGATGAATTATTATAGGATTTCAAGTTTCGTAACGATCGGACTTGTCGTTTGGTCGTACGGGCTCGAAACGCCTAGAAATCAATTTAATTGAAATCAATTTGAAATAAGCTGAATTTAACATAACTTCTTCATTCGATGGAATTTGGTCTTGAAACCTGTTCCATTGAGTTTAAAAATATTGAAACCATCTATTTTGATATATGGTATGACCCATTTTCGTTTCGGAGACAGAACGGACTTTTCGGGTCGTTTATCGTTCAAAAACCCAAATCAAATCTGGTCCATCCTTTCTATTTTCAGCTTTGTCTATAAATAGCCCGTTATAAACCCTAGTGTTCCTCAACTCAGTTTGTCTGTACGTACAATTTCATTTGTTCCTCTCTTTCCAATGACAGACAAACCCTAATTCCCAATTGAAAATTCAAAATCAAAACCAAATCAAAATTCAAACTTCTCAAACTATATCGAATTATATATCGATTTGAAGCTCTCGACGAGCGCAGGTCAAATTTGCAGTTAGTTTTTGGATTTGGATTTCTGTGCGTTCAGAATTCATGGAATCATCCTCGGCCGTTCGTTTGATGGTTGATCAACGGTGATGGATCGGCGGTTCGGGAGTAGGGTTGTGTGGAGACGGACAAGGGGAGCTCATCCCTGTTGGTCGTTTGCCGAATTAGTGGTTTGATTGATGTTGAAATTTGCCTAGAGTTACAACCTTCGGCGGCGGCTATGTGACCCTGGGACGATCGATCGTGTGAAGGGAGGAGGTGAAGCCGTGGGGAGCCGAGGTGATGGGACGCGATGTTTGGAGGAGGTGCGGAAGTCGCGGCTGGTGCTGGCATTAGTCGCTATGTAACAGTAAGGACTTGGTTTGTAAAGCTGTAGAACTTGTGAAACAAAGTTGTAAAAGTTAGAAGCGCATTAGTCGCTATGGATGCACTTAGTAAATGCCTTATGTTCGGCGATTTTTAATATGATTTTATAAAAATATCCTTAGGGCTTGTTTGCATCTTATTAAGTAAGTACTTATTGTAAATAATTGGACCTTAAATCACTTGATAACATGTTGAGAATGAATCGAACGTTGAAGGATTTACAATTGGTTTTTTAACATAAACAGGAATCTGCAACACTTTGAATTTGAAACACTTTCTATATGTTTCAGAACTTTTGCTAGCATTTCCGTAAATGCTATTGTTTTCTATTTGAAACTTTAGATGGTTTAAAATGACATTTAAACTAAAACACTTTCTTGATGTTTCTAGACTTTAGACAACAGTTCTGTAAATCATGTAGTATGTTGTTCGGACTTTAAAATGGTTAAAAATGATATTTAAATAAAGTATTTTTCTACTAGGAGTGTTTATTAACATTAATTAGAGTGTTTTAAAAGTGGTTTTAAGTTTAAATATATTTTTAATAATTATTTATGAAATTTTAAGTAAAGCATTTTTTAAATGTAAAACATGCTTTTTATTGTTTTTTGTTAAATTTCTAAACTAGTTGTTTTTTGTAATATTATATATATATATATAACATATTTTTAAGTATGTTTAAAGTGTGTGTGTATATATATAGTTTTAGAAAAGTAAGTTAAGTATTTTATAAAAGTTAAAAGTAGTTTTAGTTATAACACTTTATTCTAATGAATGGTTTTGAGAAGTTAATTAGAAGCATATTATCTTGTTAATAAGTATACTTAGATCTTTAAAACGATTGTTTTATAGATAATGGTAGGTATAAATGATTTTAGGTTATAATAAACGATGTTTCAGCAACATTTGTTTTCAACCCATTTGAATATACTTTTGAGCATAAGTAGATCTTTAAAATGAATATTTTAATAATAATGTTAAGTGAAATAGTTTTCGATTTGTAGTGACAATGTTTGAGTAACATTTGTCCTTAACCCATTTGAATAAATTGTAGGATCAATTCACCCTAGAAGGGGGGTGAATAGGGTGATACTAATAATAATAAAAATTAATTGCGGAAATATATAAAATAATTGCAGCACAAATAATAGTAGAATAATAAAAGTAGAAATAGAAAAACACAGATTTACCTAGCTTCGGCAAAACCCTGCCTACGTGCTTCCTCCAAGGTTTCTACTAGAAATTAAGTAGTCAGATGTTTACACACATAAATTTGCGACACCCGCTATCGACTAACCTAACTCTACGCTCAAAACCCAGCCATAACTCAGCCACTAAGTTGCGAATTCTCGAACTACACCACCGTAGTTCGTCTCCTAGTCACACGACTAGAATTTTACAAAAGTTTAAAAGAAAATTACAAAATAAAAAAACAATAACAAAACCCTTTTATATTTAAGCAACACAAATAAACTTCCTTTCTTTGTTTTGGCCGACTTCCCTTTTATTTCTCGTTTAGGAATTTAGGGTTTTGTTGAATCCTTTGGAGTTGCAACTTGGAGACCTAATTTATTTTCTTTCGTTCTTCAATTCGCTTCACTTGCTTCTGGCTGCTTCAAGGTCGAGTTTGAACCTGTGAAATTGGTATGTGATTTTTGCTGTTTTAATTCCTCTATTGATTGCTTTGGTTCGAACTTGATTCGAGTTATTGATTTGGGATTTTATTTGAAACTTGACTCTGTGATTTTTTGCTTAAACTCGAATGGATAGTTGCCGATGATGAGATTGGGTTAAATAGGATTCAAAATCCTATAATCTCGTTCGTATATATTTTATTTTATTTCTTCAAATGTTTGCTCGACCATTAGATTATTGCTTAAATGATGGTGATAATTCTGACTTGTACTTAGTTGACGTGTTACTGCATGTTCCTCTGATGAATTCGAATTTTCTCAATCATATTTGAATTTATCCGTTCTTTTCTCTGCCTTGACTTGTTCATCTTCCATCTTGTCATTTGAGCTCGAGATATATTGTTGACCTCCTAAGAATTTACTGGTTCACCATGATTTGCTCTGTGACTTTATTCAACCTGCCGTTACATTCATTTTCTGACAATATTCGTATTTTTCATTGCACTTTGAAACCGCTCTGCCTTGTTTTTCGAAATGCAATGTTTATTCATGTATACATATCCTAGTTTGCACTGAAAGATTCTATGCGGTAGGATCGTATAATATGGAATAATGAAATGGTCTAGGTAGATAGTAATATGCTATAAGTAAAGTAGACACCAAGACTTTATACTGGTTCGGACCTCTTGTCCTACGTCCCTAAGCTCCTCTTAGGAATTCAACTAACCAACAACCCTCACTTAACCTGGAGGAATAGGTTTACAACTTACCTGAACAACCGAACGGGATTTCTTTCCTCAACTACCGATGAGTACTTCAACTAGATACTTAAAGTATTTCTGACTTGTTGTGTTCTTGATAACACTAATGAGTCAAATTGAGTACAACTTTCCTATAATCTTATCCTCGAGAGTATTCAAAGTGTTTGTGAAGATTTAGGAAATGTGAATTGCTATGAATCAAAAGATGTTATAGTTAAAACAGAGATTCAAGCAATTGAAGTGGTTTTTGATTGCTTTTGAAAACTTAAGAAATCTGAAAGTATGTTCAAGAAAATAGAAAGATTAAAGCAATTAGAGTTGGTAATTTGCAAATGTTAAAACCATGTATTTATACTTGTAGAAGAGGTGCATTTGTTTGCAAGAGGTGCATGCAAGAGATGCTTCCATTTCTATTGGAGAATGTTTGCAACTCTTGGGAGGAAGAAGGTGTCCTTTCAGAGAAAATTCACAGTTACAAATTCAGTCGACTGAGCAGGAAATTCAGTCGACTGAAAATATGAAGAGAAATTTTCAGGAATGCTTTCAGTCGACTGGGCAGGAAATTCAGTCGATTGAAACTGTGCATATTTGTAAATGTGTGCCAGTTTCAGTCGACTGTCCATACCTGTTCAGTCGATTGAACTATAAAAGTATGCACAGTGAACATGTGAATAAAAATGAAGTTTTATGAATGTGTTTTAGTGTTCGTGCAAATCTCTTGAGGATAGATTTTAACAAATAATCTAGACTTTAGACCTATAAAAATCATACTTATGTTTATACTTTGGTCTTCATCGATCTTCCTCTGATTTTGCATATATCTCTTCCTTTTTGTTGAAGCACATTGTCATTGATCAAAATCTTCGTGTATCAACATTCTCCCCCTTTTTGATTGATGACAACACTAATGTGTTATAGAGATGTATTTACTAATTTTCTCCCCCTGAATGTATGCACTTATCTTTCCTACAAAACAAAGTTAGCTACATAGATTTCTCCCCCTTTGTCATCGACAAAAAGGAAGTAATAGTCATAGATATATAGAATAAAAAACAACCACTGAACAATAGAATTCTAAGATTATCAGAGAATAGCATAGTCAAATAATAAAACAAGGTTGCATAAGTAGAATAGATACAAGGCTTTAATAAGTTAAGAACATAGAACAACAAAACATTAAAAATTACTCATCTTTATCCCAATCGTAAGAACCTTCTCTCTCTCAAGGTTCTCGAATGACTGGTCCTCCTGTTGGTGGTCTATAGGCTCTTCCTCCTTGACCACTACTAGTTCCGCTTGTGCTGCTGCTTGTATGTTCTTCGGATGTCGTCCATGTAAAAGTAGGTGCCGGACGTTTTCCAAGTGATGTTGAAGCGGTAGTAGAGCTTGAGCATGAGATGGCATTCCATAACTTGTTGAAGAATCCTTTAATTTTATCAAGATTGTGATCTACCTTCTTGAGACGATTATCAAGAATTTGTTGATTCCTTGATAAGATCCCCAATGATTGATTGGTGGAAGTATAACCGGGCTCAATGATACGAATTTCATCATCTTGGTCTAAAGGTTCTTCTTGTTGAGGTGGAGGAGGTTGATGTTGTTCTTGATGTCTAGCTTCCCATTCAGCAAGAGATATAATGCGAGGAGGTCTTGCCGGAAGTTGCATTAGACTTATGGTTCGATGGTTTATTTGGTGCACCATTGTATTCTCGGACTCAGATAATGGCGTATCAACATTGAGAAGTAATCGCATGATATACTCACCAAAATAGATTGTCCTCATTTTGCCATTATTAAATGTAAGGAATTCATCAAGAATCAATTGAACCCAATTAACTTAATAATTACCCCAAAGTGCATAGAGTGCTCGATAGTTGTTAGGGTATACAAGTTCATATGAACCCGTTCTTGGGGTGATTGTTCTCATAAGAGCTTTGTGGAGAATTCTTGCTCTAGGACGTAAGGAAGTGGATTTAAGATCCCCAATGTTGATGTTATCATCCAAAAATTGATGGTTGATGTTGTCACGAATACGAGGGTTAAAGTCTATTTCTTCAAGCTTGCTACCAAAGTTTGGAGAACCTAAAATGTGTGAAATGCGGTCGAGGGAGAACGAAACTTTCTTTCCACATACCATACTCCAAACACTATCATTTGGATTTCTTGGAGTTTGGTGTCCAAGATTAAGGTTAGCATAAAATAATTTTACCATTATATGATTTATTGCATGGTCGTTTCTTTTTAAATCCAAGAGAGAAGTTAGACCTGCTTGATCCGTTAACGCTTGGATGTTGTATGCCTGAAGACTTTGAAAATCAACAAAAGAATGCTCGAAGATATGGGAATTCTTCATCTTATTCCATCTAGTGACGGCTACTCCATCGTAAAGCCATTGTGCTATTTGAGCGTCAATTGGCTCGGAGGATGAAGAAGAAGAAGCTCTATATCTCTTTGGAGCCATTTGTATATAATTTGAGTGAGATTGGAGCAAGTTGAGATCTAGGGTTTTGAAACAAATTGGGGAAGAAGATGTAGTTGTATGTAAAAAGTGAATGGATAGGTAAAAAAACTGGTAGTTAAAAAGGAAAAAGCTGTCTGGGAATTGGCGTTCAGTCGACTGAACCAAAGAACGAAAATTTTTCTGTTAGATTCAGTCGACTGAACAGTATATTTAGTCGACTGAATTTTTTGCTGAAATTTTCTGTTGAATATTCAGTCGACTGTGCAGATGATTCCAGTCGTCTGAGCTATGCATATTTTGTTTTCTGTCTGTAGTTCAGTCGACTAAACAGTGGGTTTCAGTCGACTGACAATGAATTTTTGTTGTTTCTCCTAATTTAAAAGTAAATAATTTATATATATAAAAAATTACAATTATTTAGATGTAACATTATGAAAATATATTAAAATTGACTATTTCTTCGAGGATGGACTTGGAGTCTTTTTCTCTTCATTCTTCCCATAGGTGATATCCCATGAATTTGGAGTATACTGAGGAGTCTTTGGGGACATTCAAGGATTCAAGGGATCAGTTGGTGTACGGTAAGAAGAAGATGGATCGAACACACTACTTTGTCGAGGTAGGGGCTCGCTCACCTCATTTTTCTTTAAACTACAAAAACGTAAACCAATTTTCTCAAGAAAGCTTCGTCGTCTTGCCGTTACTTTCTGTTCAAAGTATAATTCTCGTTGGAGATCAATTTGTTGTTGTTTGAAAGTGATGAATCTCATCAATCTTTCTTTTTGTATCAGGGGAGGTAAAAAGTCCACGCTTAGCTTTCTTAGACTCCGGTGTGTAGCCAGTACGATAGTTGTTCCATTTGTAAACTAGCTCATGCGTCGGTGTTGGAGTAGGAAGTTTTGGAGTCGTTGGAGAGTTATCAACCGAGGAGGTGATGTTGATATGAGAGTTTGAGCTGTCGTAAGACATTTTTATATTAAAACTTTAATTCTTTTATATGTGAAATGAATTGTTGAAATTAATTGTGTTTAAGGGTATATTTATAGTAGGAATTTTCTAAATATATAGTGGTTATAATGTTTAAACGTTTTTCAACCACTTAATGATTTAATGGTTAATATAAGTTAGTTAAGAATGTATGGTAAATAACTTTTATATGTGAGAATAAATTGAAATTCCCATATAATGTTAGTTGATAAAATTGTGTAGATTTTTCTTTTAATTTTCTTTATATGATATCTTTAAAAGACAATACCCCTAATTCTCGTCGTAATTTTATAAAGGAGTTTTCTAATAGAGGTTTAGTAAATATATCGGCAATTTGATTTTCGGTAGAAATATGTTCTAAATTTATGATTCCTTTTTCGATATTGTCACGTAGAAAGTGGTGACGAATATCTATATGTTTTGTACGAGAGTGGTTAACTGGATTTTTAGATAAATTTATTGTACTTGTATTATCACAATATATTGTAGAGTTTGTTAAATTTATATTAAAATCCTTAAGTGTTTGTTGCATGTAAATAACTTGAGTGCAAGCTAAAGCGGCTGATATATACTCTGCTTCACAGGTTGAAAGCGAGACACAATTTTGTTTCTTACTAAACCAAGATACAAGTGATTTTCCAATGAAATGGCACGTACCACTTGTACTTTTTCTATCTGTTCGAGATCCACCAAAATCAGCATCACTGAATGATACTAACTCAAATGGACACTCTTTTGGATAGAAAAGACCGGAATCTTTAGTATTGTCAAGATATCGTATAATTCGTTTTACCGCTCTTAAATGTGATTCTTTAGGATTAGATTGAAATCGTGCACATAAACATACACTCATCATTATGTCTGGTCTACTAGCGGTTAAGTAGAGTAAGGAACCTATCATACTTCTAAACAATTTTTGATCTATACTTTTACCATTTTCATCTCGATCGAGATGAGTTGTAGTACTCATAGGAGTAGGCTTTCCAGAAGTGTTTTCCATTCCAAAACGTTTAATTAGATTAGCACAATATTTTTCTTGATTTAAGAAAATTCCATTTGTTAATTGTTTAATTTGTAATCCGAGAAAATAAGATAATTCTCCCATGTGTGACATTTCGAACTCTTTAGTCATTATATTTGAAAATTCTTTACATAAGTTTTCATTAGTTGAACCAAATATAATGTCATCTACATATATTTGATTTATTAGACTGTCATTAGTAGTGTTTTTAATGAATAGAGTTTGATCTACTTTTCCGATTTGAAATCCCGAATCTAGTAGATAGCTTTTAAGTCTCTCATACCAAGCACGAGGTGCTTGTTTAAGACCATATAGGGCTTTCTTTAATTTATATACATGATCCGGATATTTTTCGTGTATGAATAAAGGAGGTTGTTCTACGTACACATTTTCTTTTATAAAACCATTTAGAAAAGCACTTTTAACATCCATTTGATAAAGTTTAAAATTGTGAAAACAAGCGAAGGCTAATAGAATACGTATTGCTTCAAGTCTTGCAACGGGAGCAAATGTTTCTTCAAAGTCGATACCTTCTTCTCGATTATATCCTTGTGCTACTAGTCTAGCTTTATTCCTAGTTATATTTCCTTGTTCGTCTACTTTATTTTTGTAAACCCATTTTGTTCCTATAACAGATTGATTATTAGGACGAGGGACTAAATCCCAAACATCGTTACGTTCGAATTGATTTAATTCTTCTTGCATAGCAACAATCCAGTAGTCATCTGTTGATGCTTCTTTAGGATTTTTAGGTTCTATTGTAGAAATAAAAGCAACATGTCCCATTTGGTTTAGTTGACTTCTAGTTTTAACTTAAGAATCAATTTCACCGATTATGTTTTGTACAGGATGATCTCGTAAGATTCTAGGTGGAGATCTAAGTTCGGTATTATTTATATTTTCAAGATTTGTATTGTCTGTATTTATTATAAGTTCATCATCATCTTTTATACTCAAGTTTTTATTAAAGTTCTCGTCAAAAGATACATGTAAAGTTTCTTCGATTATATTTGTTCGTTTATTAAAAACTCGATATGCCTTACTTCGTTCTGAGTATCCTACGAAAATTCCTTCATCAGCTTTTGGATCGAATTTTCCTAGTTGGTCTTTTGTATTTAAAATAAAACATTTTGATCCAAATATTTTAAAATAGGAGATATTGGCTTTCTATTGTTAAAGAGTTCATATGAAGTATTTTTAGTTAATGGTCCAATAGAAATACGATTTAATACATAACATGCAGTAGCTACGGCTTCTGCCCAAAAATGTTTTGGTAGAAGGCTTCCATTTAATAATGTTCTTGCACATTCTTGTAATGTTCTATTCTTTCTTTCCACTACACCATTTTGTTGAGGAGTTCTAGGAAATGAAAAGTTATGATTTATTCCTTTCTTTTTACAGAAAGATTCAAAAGCTTCATTTTCGAATTCACCACCATGATCACTTCGTATATTCTTAATTTTCAAATCTTTAGTGTTTTGAATTCTTTTGACAAATGTTTTAAAGTGTTCAAATGTATCACTTTTATTTTTCATAAAAACAGTCCATGTATATCTTGAAAAATCATCAACTATTACAAATACATATCGATTATGATTAATGGATTGAACTTGTGTTGGTCCAAAAAGGTCCATATAAAGTAATTCTAGTGGTTGTAAAGTTGAAATATTTTTCTTAGATTTGAAAGATGATTTTGTTAATTTTCCTATTTGACAATCATCACAAAGATTTTTTATCTTAAAGTTTATCTTAGGTAATCCTCTTACTAATTCATTTTTAGAAAGTTTTCTAATAGTTTTGAAATTAATATGACAAAATCTTTTGTGCCATAACCAAGGATCATTATCTTTGGCTAGTAAACACATATTCGTTTTATGATTAATTTTCATATTTAGAACATAATTATTCCTATCTCTATTTCCCTCAAAAACAAGATTTTGGTTTTGATCAAGAATACTACATTTATTTTCCGAAAACGTTATTCTAAAACCTTTGTCACAAAGTTGACGCTTAGTAGATTATGTTTTAGATTTTTAACTAATGAAACATTTGTAATAAAAGGTAAATTTGATGTACCGTAATTGCTCACATCTCCTTTGCCAATGATATAGCCTTTTGAATTATCTCCGAAGGTAACCGAGCCACCATCAAAGTATGTGATGTTTGTAAGCATATCTTTGTCGCCGGTCATGTGTTTTGAGCAACCACTGTCTAGTATCCATTTCTTCTTTTTGAGTGGGACCTGAAAATAAATACAAAATTATTGGTACCCACCTTTCAATAGGGTCCTAAAAGTTAGAACTTAGGAAACCAAACCCAATTTGGTTCAGTATCCTTTTTATAAATATAATTTTTATTATTATGAACACTATCCATAAAAGCTTTGATATATTTATTCCTTATTAAAATATTGTTAGTCTTTGGAACTCAAATTTTAACTATATTAGTTTCTTCTTTTGTTCTAATAGTTTTTCTTAACAGCATTTGTTTTGAATCAATATTCCTCTTAAAATTTGTATTTATCTTCTTAGGAATTTTTGGTTCCTTTTTATATCCTAATCCATGTTTATTCGAGGAAGATTGAGAATTTTCTAAAATTTTAGATAAATTTTCTCTTCCTTTGTTAAAGTTAGAAACATTTTTAGTGATATTATCTAATCTAATTTTAAGACTATTATTTTCTTGCTCAACTTGTTTAATCTGAATTTTTAACTCATGATTTTCAGAAACAATTATATCATTTTTTGTCTTTTGATTTTCAATTTCTTGACTTAAAAGAGATAATTGAGTTTCCGAATTTGAAAGAGACTCTTGAAAATTTTCAAGTTCTTCTTCTAGAATTTTCTTTTCATCTTTTAACATATCCCTTTCAAACCCAGCTTTGTTCTGATTTTCACGAGTTTCCTTAAGTTTCTTTTTAAGATTTTTTATTGTACTCAATAGTTCAGTATTTACATCAATTAAATCATCGAAAGTTAAATTACTAACCTCAGATTCTTGAGCCATAAAGCATACATTTGCTCGTTCATTGTCGCTATCATTTTCACTTTCAGATGAAGATGAATCTGAATCATCCCATGTTATAGAGAATGCCTTCTTTTTGAATTTTTCTTTCTTGTTTTTTTTTCTGATTTTCCTTCTTTTGCTCTGGACAATCTTTTTGCATGTGACCTTTCTTGTGGCAGTTGAAGCATTCTACATTCGAGGATGAAGGTTTGTTCAAGAATTTCTTTTTGAATCCGTTTTTATTTTCTTTTCTATATCTTAAGAATTTCTTGAAATTTTTGGCTATAAATGCTAAATCCTCATCTTCAGACTCAGATTCTTCCTTTTCCGCATGAAAAGCTACATTTTTTTTCTTGTGCTTGATCTTTCTTGGCTTGCATATTTACTTCATATGACATACGATTTCCAATTAATTCTTCTAGTTTCATTGTAGATAGATCATTTGCTTCTTCGATTGCTAAGACTTTTCTCTCCCATTCATCAGTGAGTGAATTTAGAACTTTAGATACAATATCAAAATCCGTGTATTTTTCTCCTAGTCCTATTAAGGCATGATGAATGTCTTGAAACCTTGAGTACATGTCATTGATGGATTCATTTTGTCGCATTCTAAAGTTTTGGAACTGGTTCTTTAGCATGGAGATCTTTGTTTGTTTAACCTTGTTTGTGCCTTCATGTATGGTTTTAAGTGTGCTCCATATCTGATGTGCAGTAGTACAAATGCTTACACGATTGAATTCATTTCTGTCCAAAGCACAAAATAGCATATTCATAGCTTTGGCATTTGCACTAACTTCATTCTTCTGAGCTTGTGTCCATGTAGAATATTCCGTTGTGGGTACAACGAGTTCTGCTTGTGTTGCATTCCAGGCTTCAAAACTTGTTGCTTGCATATAAATCCTCATCCTTGTAGCCCAATAATTATAGTTTAGTCCATTGAATAGAGGGGGTCTTTGAGTAGATTGTCCTTCCGCAAATGTAGAGTTATAGGTAGATGTTGTGCTTGAGTTGTTTTTCATATTATCAATATGTCAAATAACGGTGTTATGGTTATAGGACGGCCTTGCTCTGATACCAATTGAAAGAGTCTATGCGGTAGGATCGTATAATATGGAATAATGAAATGGTCTAGGTAGATAGTAATATGCTATAAGTAAAGTAAACACCAAGACTTTATACTGGTTCGGACCTCTTGTCCTACGTCCAGTCCCTAAGCTCCTCTTAGGAATTCAACTAACCAACAACCCTCACTTAACCCGGAGGAATAGGTTTACAACTTACCCGAACAACCGAACGGGATTTCTTGCCTCAACTACCGAAGAGGACTTCAACTAAATACTAAATGTATTTCTGACTTGTTGTGTTCTTGATAACACTAATGAGTCAAATCTGTGTAGTTAATGCCCCGCTATTACCCCGCTATAACCCCGCTATATCTCATAGCGGATTTCTACCGCTACGATATTTCCATATAGCCCCAAAGTATAGCCTTTCCGCTTTAAGCCCCGCTATTTCCGCTATATCCCGTTATTCCCGCTATATTCTGATATTTCCGCTATATCATCTTTAATAAAATGAACTGAAAAATTGCATTTATACATTATAAAAATTATGAAACTGATTTATTTGATTTAATTTTTAATATATTTTCAGAATGAAAATACTCTAATATTCTACTAAATTCAATTATGTTATATAACAGTTTTACGTTTATTTAAAGTATATTCGCACATGTTTTTATTTAAAATTATTTATGTATTAATTATAATTCATTTGAATGATATTTTTTCATTTAATTACCATTTATATATCTGTAAAAACATTAAGTACGAGTTTTATATGCTATTTTAGAGTTATCTGCTATATCCCACTATATCCTCGCTGTATCCCCGCTATGACTTTTTGCACCTCCACCGCTTTGAATCTACCGAGCGCTTTAACTACATAGAGTCAAATTGAGTACAACTTTCCTATAATCTTATCCTCGAGAGTATTCAAAGTGTTTGTGAAGATTTAGGAAATGTGAATTGCTATGAATCAAAAGATGTTATAGTTAAAACAGAGATTCAAGCAATTGAAGTGGTTTTTGATTGCTTTTGAAAACTTAAGAAATCTGAAAGTATGTTCAAGAAAATAGAAAGATTAAAGCAATTAGAGTTGGTAATTTGCAAATGTTAAAACCATGTATTTATACTTGTAGAAGAGGTGCATTTGTTTGCAAGAGGTGCAGGCAAGAGATGCTTCCATTTCTATTGGAGAATGGTTGCAACTCTTGGGAGGAAGAAGGTGTCCTTTCAGAGAAAATTCGCAGTTACAAATTCAGTCGACTGAGCAGGAAATTCAGTCGACTGAAAATATGAAGAGAAATTTTCAGGAATGCTTTCAGTCGACTGGGCTGGAAATTCAGTCGACTGAAACTGTGCATATTTGTAAATGTGTGCCAGTTTCAGTCGACTGTCCATACCTGTTCAGTCGATTGAACTATAAAAGTATGCACAGTGAACATGTGAATAAAAATGAAGTTTTATGAATGTGTTTTAGTGTTCGTGCAAATCTCTTGAGGATAGATTTTAACAAATAATCTAGACTTTAGACCTATAAAAATCATACTTATGTTTATACTTTGGTCTTCATCGATCTTCCTCTGATTTTGCATATATCTCTTCCTTTTTGTTGAAGCACGTTGTCATTGATCAAAATCTTCGTGTATCAACATGCACTTCATGTTAGTGTTGACTTATTTGGTTGTTTTTTTATTGTGGTCTGTCTCGACTGCTCATTGCTGTAGCATATATATATATATATATATATATATATGTTGCTCCTCACTTTGTCATTGCAGTGTGAGTTACATTGCAGTCTGGTTACATATGAGCTGGTCTGCATTGTGTTGGTTGCTTCGAATACATGTGCATTTTCTGTTTAGTTTTGATTTGAATTCTGGTTTGGGTTTCAGGTTGCTTTGTATTTAATTTGAATTCATTTTGTTCCACTGGCTTGCTTGTGCTCATGCCTGTTCTTGTTTCACTGGTGCACCCCTTATGTTCATGTCTGAATCATGTTGAATTTTTATATGCTTATATACATGTATACATGTGTGGTTCAATTTTGCTTCGCACTTGTACATGTTTTGATTTGAGACTTTGTTGTTGAATTTTGAACTGATTGCACTTGTCTGATTCAATGTTGAAGTCAGTGTGTACTGAATGTGCTGGCCTCTGTTCCATGCTCTTGTTCATACCTGATATGATTCATGTTAGGTTGCATTGTTGATGTTGAAACTGGTCAGTTCCTTTTCTGGTTTTATTGTCCATGGTTTCCCTTGAGTCTTGTGTATATTCTGGTCTATTATCACTTCAGTTCTGTATATTTTAGTGCACTTGACCATTTCATTGTTGAGTCAGGTTCCATATGTTGGAATTGCTCGAACCATATGAGCATATGCATTCATGTTGCTTCATGTCCAATGTATTGAACTTGTTTATCACCATATATGTACATGCATACATATGTATGTGTGTATATGTGTGTTGTTGCAGTTTGGTAAGATATTGACTCTGGTTGTTGCTTTGTACTTTAAGTCTATAGCTTGCAATTTTCACCATGCCTGATTATGTATGCTGTCATGTGAACCATTTGAATGTCGAGGCTGTGTTGCTTGTCACCATGATGTCTGGTGGTAGCTGCATGTTTGCATTGCTGTTTATTGCTTTGATCGAGCATTTTCACTTGAGTTGAATCCATCTAATCGCTCGGGTTTGACCTTGTGCTCACCTGTCCCTGCAGTTTTATCAGTGTGCATGGCCTTGTGGCATGTACAGTGATACACTGTGCATGTCACAAGTTATTCGTGTATGAATGGATTCAAACGAAAATGATGACGAACAACCAAAATAACCGAGGCAAATAATATTTTCAAAAACACAATTTAATTTGTACTGCAAAATATTTCTTTTTCAATTTTACTACGTTAGTGTTTATTTTGCAAATAATTCAAATGCTGGATACAAGCGGGAAACAAAGTTGAAGATAAATATGAGTGTTTAAGTGATATGTAGTGAGGTCAACATTGTAAATTGAAATTTGTGATGTAATCGAAATTGTAATGTAATTGAAATTGTGTATATATAGTGAGAGCTCAAATTTGTACTATTCAAATTTGTAATAAAATATTTGTTTGAATAAAATATCTATTGGAATTTAAATTTTGTGTTATTTATTTTATTCAGCAAATATTTATTTAATTATGTGAAAATAAAATAGTACAATAACAAATACATTTAAATGAATATATATATATATATGTTTATTATCATCAAACAAAAATCATATACTAGCATATTCTACATAAACTTATGAATGTAATTAGATCTTTGAAAAGAATGTTTTAAAGATAATGGAAAGTATAAAGTGTTCCGGTTTATAGTATCAATGTTTGAGTAACATTTGTTTTTTTACCCTTTTGTTTATACTTTAAAGGGGAAAATCTTGTTAAATGATTTGTGAATATTCTTATACATTTGAGGTAAGTATATAAATGTATTTTAAAGTATTGAAAAGAGTACAAGTAAAAAGTGAAATAGTAGAATACTCGTATATATATTATATATATATACGAGAGGAAAATGGAGGTGAATAGAAGCATCATGTATTTATATGATTTAAGATCCCCCGAGGAGGACTCATTCATCTGAATCATCTCTTGCTTTTAGAAAGTGTGTATTCGAGATTCCTTAGGGAGGACTCCTATATAAAGTTCGTTTACTCTGAAGGAAGTACTATTCGATAAAATAAGTTTTAATTAGTAAATGGATTAATTAAATAAAAAGAGGATTATAAGTCTCTTATGTGACTTAATCGTGCTTTATGTGACTTAGTCATGCTTTGTGCGGTTAACCGTGCTTTGTATGTTTACTTGTCTATGGAAGTATTTAGTATTGTAATTAGCACTAAAAGCTAACAAAGTAGGTTTCTTCTATCTGTGAGAGTTAAGAATGATGTTCGAGTATGGCTTAGATGCAAACAATGCTCTAACCTACCGGCTTCACACTTGACCAAGGGTGTAAGTTGAGAAGGCCGGAAGCATGATAAGCATACGAGACTTAATTTTCATATGCAATCGTTCTCATTGTTATTAAATTTGACAAATATTAACTTAGGAAATATCTGGAAGAAATATGAGAATTATATAGTAAGGTTATCCTCTCAATAATGCTATACCCTATGTATAAACTCGTCCTGTTCTTCTAGGACAAGAGATAAGAAAATCCATCTGGATTGGAGATGATCTCCACCATTATACATTTTCTATTTATTTCTGAAAGAACCAAAGTTAAGTTAACTGGAAATCTATTGATTAGTTTTGAGGCGTCTGATAAGCGGGGGAGTGTACTTATATGAGATGACGTGAAACCATAATCACTTTAAAATCGATACACATGTTCTATGTTTTGGAAGCGGTTAAGAAGCAGAAAGTTATAGAGTTGCATTGTCTATCCTAAGGTTAAGTCCAAGAGAGAAGTTAGTGTTAACATTTCAGACAAATGCTATGGAGTTGAACTGTCCATCCTAAGGTTAAGTCCAAGGGAGATGTCAGTGTTAGCATTCGTCGGACAACTTGTGCTGGAATCCATGAAGAGATTCGTGAATTGTTCGATATGCTGGAATCCTTGTAGAGATTCAAGATTTGTTCGAGATGCGGGAATCCATGGAGAGATTTGAGATCTATCGAGTGATGAAGAATCATATGTTAGGATGCTAGATGTGACTCTACCATCAGAAATGAAAGAAAATTGAATAGACCTCATAGCCAGTGGGTTTAGCGAACCCAAGGGTATATCAACTCCATATCTAAAGATGCTTGTGGATGTTTCACAAGAGTTGATGATTTTCGGTATCACATGTTCGAGCGTGGACCAAATATATTTCTTCTTATTGGTATATCCTATCCAGAGATATGCGACGCTCGGAAGGTAGTTTCTGACCCATGTCATGAGGTTGGCCTTTATGTACTGAGGAGACTCCCAAAGGAAATCTATATGTGAACGTACCTTAACGGTTTTAGTTGTACATCTAATATTATTATGTTGTGAGATACAAGCAGCACTACTCTTTTTTGATTTATATTCTACACCTTAGATATTATCTATTATATCGCCATGTAAACTTATATATGGTTTGGTTCTTTTAAAGGAAAAATTATTATGGTGATTCGGGTGGTCTCAAAAGATACTGTTAATGAGGCCTCATATTTATTGAGTTTCTCACACCAGACTAATGTCTAACTTGTGGTTTTATTTTTCCCTTAATCCCTTGTTAGCACCAAAATTGGTCACTAACACCCTTGAATAGAGTTGTGTAGAGAGATTAATGAAGAAAGTAAATTAAAATAGAGAAATAATGCAATTGAATGCAAAATGAACTATAGAAAAGGAAACACCATATTTATAGTGGTTCGACGTAATTGCCTACGTCCACTTAGAATATGATCTTTATTACTTTTCCAATTACTTGAGTACAAATACAATTTGTAAACAAACAACTTGAATGCAAGTTTGAACAGAAGAGAAGTGAGTACAAAAAATGGCAGAGTATCCCTGGAGTTCCCGAAAAAGGTCCCCTCAAATGTACCCCTGTCCCTCTATTTATAGATGAAGATATGCTAGTTCCCCTACACAGGCCCATAACCAAGATACTTCGGCCCACAGTAGGGAACTCCTGTACACTGAACCGAGCAGACCGAGCCTCCAATACTGAACGGTGGTCGCCGACCCTCTTTGCTCAATCCAGCGGTTGTCTGGTTGCTGACTCGAAGCAGACCGTCAAAGGAATCTAAGAAAGCGGTAATGTGACTCGAAGCATAGAAATACTGGTCGCATCACTCTGTTGTAAACCAAATAAGTTGTCAACCTATTCAAGGTTCACCGGTCTAGGTACGCCGACCCACGTGTGTCGAACCACATCCAACTGAACGACAAATGCCGAACCAGGGTGTCTTAACAAATGACTCGAAGAACTTTTCAAGGGACTCGAAGCAAATAGTGGTGTGGCTCGAAGTGAAGACATGCCAATCGCTTCACTTTGGGGTAGAACTGATAACCTACCAACTACCCTGGTATGCATCGAACCAGATATGCTGAACTATTATGACCGAACCACGAGCGCTGAAACTGGACTGAACAAAACACCTTAGCCGATCCATGCATGGCCTTTTTCCCTTTACGGCCGAACGTCATCTGCTGAAACACTTGGACCGAACGACACATGCCGATCCATCTAGACTGAACGATACATGGCCTTCCTTCCCTTTGCGGCCGAACCACATGTGCCGAACTACGTTTAAAGGCCGAACTGATCGTGTTACTCCGCACCTTTACACCTCCATACCTCCTTTGTTCTGAATCCCATCTAGGCTTAATCATAGCCTATGGAACTACCAATTCGTAGCCTGGCCAAGTAGCCAGGTAACATTTTCCCCCCAAAGTGCATCGTGTGAATCAACATGACGTGCTTTGATTAGCAAGTAATTCCTGCTTTCAAATGCTATGCCATCCTGAATGGTACCTGACTATTGCTTTTCATTGGTCTTTAATGAATATTCACGTCACCTGAATATACTAGCTCAATCTAAAAAGAGGCCCTCAACATCCTGTTTTTAACTTTTAAAAGCCAGATACATATGACCTTTCAAAGGTTCAACCATGGTAGAATTCCTAAACCAACATTTCTCCTACAACTCGATGGCATCCGTTCCTTCGTATAGTTTCATCTTTCATTTCCATGACGTGTGTATACGTTAATGTACACACACTTTCTATATTTTTTTATTATATTTTATTATTTTTTTAATTTTTTTTATTATATATATATTTTTTTAACAAAACTGGGTTGGCACACGGAGGCCGACCCACTTGGTCGGCTCCTTTGACAAAAAGGCGGGTTGGCATACCAATGCCGACCCAAATGGTCGGTACTTGCTTCACCGAACAAGTAAACACGTATTGCCCGGTTCTATTGGGTATAGCCCGTTCAACTTCTCCTCTTACCATATAAAAGCCCCGTCTTCTGCTCCTTTCTTTCCTTCTTGTCTTTACTCTACTTTCACAAGCCCGCATCGTTCTTATTTTCCCAAACTTACCAATTCGTTTCTCATCAAACCCTGTACCTCTCCCCTCGCTATTTCAACTGTTCTCGAATTCGATCGACTCTTCGACCTAGCATCTCGAAACTGCTGCAAATTCCATAGCTATGAACCTCCTTTCAAACTCGGAATTGCGTATGAAGTTTCATTGCTCGAGTGGGTGGCTTCCCCTTTTCTTTGGTTTTAGGAATAGGTAGAGGATGATTGAGAAGAGAGGAAGAGACAAATCACGAGGAGGAGTGGACTTTAAGTTAGGACTGCAACCGTCTTTGATGGTTGGCGGCAATAGTCTCTTAGAAGTAGTAGTCGTAGCTTTCAGAGTTCGGAAGTCATGACTTAGGAGGAATAAAGAAGGTGTCGCTTGATGAAGAATCTGAAAGAGAAGGAAGGGTTCAGCGACCCGAGAGTAAGCACAGGTTGGTATCCCGAGCGAGGGAGTTGTTCGGCCTTAAGGGAGAGCATGGGTCGGTAGGAAATTAGGAAGGTGGTTCAGTATAGAACTAGAGGGCGGTTAGGTGATTAGAGAGTGAGAGAGGGAAATGAGTGTAGTGAGTGTGGCTCGGTATCAAGCGAGGTGATGTAGGTCGGTAGGAGTCTAAGTGAGGTCGGTTCGGAAGTTAGGGGGAGATAGCGAGTGAGTGGGTCGGCATTGGCAATCAAAATTATTTTAACTCGAACACAA
Organism: Allium fistulosum; assembly: GCA_030737815.1. NCBI lineage: Eukaryota > Viridiplantae > Streptophyta > Magnoliopsida > Asparagales > Amaryllidaceae > Allium > Allium fistulosum. The sequence goes on from CM060904.1 coordinate 1,259,525,963, forward strand.
CACACATTTGGGTAACTTACCTCCACAACTATTTACAACATAATGGACAATGACAAGTAACAAAGAACATAAGCCCAAGGACCTAAATTGGGTTAACAACTCCACAGCTTATATAATTTTAAACACGAATCTGACCCAACAAACGCAAGCAACAACTTCCATAATATATGATGCCAATGTCTGATCCCAAGACTTTTGCTACCAATCATAGGACAAACTTCGATGACTGTGAACGATAACGATCTCCAACGATGATAACTTAAAGCTCCATTACGCTATACTATTCTTTAGGACTTCAATTTACTTGCACTCTTTTCTTAAATCGTCACACTAGTTCACACACAACACATGGGGAATATTCTATTGTTATATCTGATATCTATTGTCTTTCAAGTATAGTTTAAACAGGTATCTATTCAAATTCGTCGTTCTTTAGAGATGTCCAAAAAATCAAGCTCTGCTACAGTTTCTGATAAGCCCGAGCCAAATTCTCGACAAGAGGTAGTAGGAACTTCGAATCCACCGTCAGTCCCTACACCTGGCATCCCAGATTTGCCTGTTGCTATTGTAGGCCCGACTTCTGATGCCGTAGATGGAGCCATTGCTCTGGATAATCCCATTGATTCACAAGCCTAAAAAATTGGCAAAACTGCTCTTCGTCGGCTGTGCTCAATCCACGGAATCCCCTTCGACGACGTTTTGGTTCCGTCAGGACAGGATCGGCCTCACCTGCCCCAGCCGGATATACATCAGGCAACAAATTTATGTGCTGGGTCGGAAGTGTACCATCTTTTAATTCATTCCTCCGTGAAGTGTTGCGATATATTGGGATTGCTCCGGCACAGCTACACCCTAATAGCCATGCGTTTATCAATGGAACTTGTGTCCTCTTTATGAGCACCTTATTCAGACTCCCTACTCCCGAGGATATCCGTTATATCTACCGCTTCAAGAGACATTCCGACAGTCCATCCTTCATATTTCTCGAGCCACATTCCAAATGTCAAATCCTGACAGGCGCATGGAGTAAATTTTCCCAGTATAAGCAAGAGTGGTTTTACGTACGCTACCCCCTGGTTTAGCGAGAAGATGGCTGGAAGGGAGTAAGTTTCATTTTTAGACTAATATTTGTCTAAGGCTCGAAGTGCATCCTTTCTGAATTTCCTTTGACTCTCATTGGTATCTGCCCACGACTTGAAGGCGCTTGGTATTCTGAGGCCGTGGAGGTCATTCGAGCTACTCCCATGAGAGACCGGGATATCAAATCTGTTATTTCCAATGAACTACTTTCGAGGTTTGGATTACTAGAGGAGGGTCATCGAACTAGCCTTCCAATTGGTGCCACTACAACCATATCCGCTGCGGAAAAAGGCAAGGAGCAGGTCGGACCCTCGGTGCCCCCTGATGGAGGGGCCCCCAATACAACTGAGGAAGGTGAAATCAAAGAAACCGAGGTGCCAGAAGAGACTAACGAGAATATAGGTTCCGACTTAGCATCGGTAGTTGATGCACCTGGCATCGACGAACCACCTCCCCCTTCAAAAGGGAAAAAGAGCCTAGCTTACAAGTTAAAAAAGAAAACAGTGGGCGGAACCTCAAAGGTTACAATAACTCCAATCGAGAAAAGGTCGTCTCCCCAAAATTTAGAGGGTTTACTAAAGGGTCTATCTGACCTGATCATCCATGAAGACTTATTAAATTATGGCTTCAATGACCCTGAGGCTATGGGACTTAATTCACCCGTGAGAAGCGATGAAGGTGCTCAGGCTTGTCATCAAGGAGAGAAAATTCCAATAAGTAAAGCGAAAAACACTGGTCCGTCGGGGGGAAGCACTAGGACACACACAAACACTTACACTGCACCCTACACTTGAATTTTAGTCATCGTATGATTCCCACTAACTTGTCCTCACTTTTTTTTATGCAGGCGACATGGGGCATACACACGGCATTGATCGCCTTCGCGGATCCTCTATTTTCTACCATTCCAGTCGGGATTCAGGATCAGGTAGATGACGGGATCGGGATGACAGCGGTGATAGAGATTATCGTCCCAGAGAGTCGTCGTCTTCCAGAAGAAGAACTTACAGCCATTCCTCATATACAAATGATCCTCCCCCTCAGTCAGAGCATAGTTGGAGAAATCTGTTCAGAAGGGATCCCAATTTAAAGCTCCCCACAACCAACAGTCTGGCTCGTCGAGCACCAAGAAATACTGTGAGCCTCATAAGAAATCCGTGACTCTGGCTAAGCAGACTCCTCCAGCCTCCACGCACGACCCATCGACAGTAGAAAAATTGGCTGAGCTTAAAGCGACATTTCTGAAGATCTGCTTCGATGGATTGAAATTTCTTCCTGCGATTCATCCTATTCTCGGACATGTCAAACAAAGCGCCAACGCCTGAAACAATGATGTTTATGTCCAACATGACACGTTCGTACATTTGGCGGAGAAAGTTTCAGAGGTTTCCATGGAAAGTCAACGCGAAATTGATCGCCTGAAACTTGAAGCCATTCACGACAAAGATATCATCAGAGCCCAAGATGAAGAGCTATCCTCGTACAAATCTCAACTTGAGGCCGTCCAGAAAAATGCCAAGGAAACGACCGAGGCAGTTAGTCGCTTGGAGGCCACTCACAAGAAGGAAATCGATGAGGCAGTCCAACGCAGCGGTGCCCTAGCCTTAGAGAAAGACTCTATCTAGAAAGAAAAGGATATTCTCGCTTGATGGGTTAAAGAACTAGAGGAGCTGCTTGCCAAAGAGAAAGAAGAGAAAACTGCCACGCAGGAAGATTCACAACGATATTGCGATGAAATTGTCGCAACATGGCTCCTAAAGACGAAGCTCGATGAGGAACTTTCCAAGGTTGAAGCGCTAAAGGAGGCAGCTCGCAAGGAGGGTCAGAAAATGGCGCTCACAGAAGTCGACTCTCGTCTCGAGGCTGCTACTGAGGCCGACAGAGAGGAAATTAAATGCTTATTTGATCCGCTCATTGCCAAGTATAATGCATGATTTCTCATGCACCGCGACCTATCTTTTCTAGGTGAGGATTACCTCGAATCATTGGCCGAAGCATGGGATAATTTGATAAAAATTAAAAAAGTTGAGCTGGGTGTCGAAGAGGTCGAGGAGGGAGCTCTCGTGAGGGAAGTGCTTTGAGGAAAGGAGCCTTCAGACTTATCTGTAGCAAAATCCATCTTCGGTAGAGATTCCTCGTCATCAAAGGGTAAGGACGATATCGTTGGCCCATTCGGCACTGAGTCTCCAGTTCCTCCTCTCGCTCAGCCGGCCGATAGCTCGTTACTCGATCCTTTCGAGAAGCATGTTGGTTATGACCCGGAGAAGCCTTGGCTTGTTGTTCACATTTTATCCCCTATTCTAGAGGGTGAGACTCCCAAGACTGCTGTGAGTCAACTGGAAGCCGGTATGTAGCTTTTCCTTCTAGAGTTCAAGAAACCATCGCTTTTGGCGAGTAATAGATGTATTCTAACATTTGTCTTTTATGACTTCATGTAGGTCATTCTGATCCCGAACCAACTCCAAGGAGCAATGTCACCACAGAGAGGGAAGAGAAAGTAGTTGAGGCACTTCACATTGGGGATACCCCTGGACCCCGATGCTCGGGTGATCGGGGCGCTAGATGAGGATAAACTTGAAAATCCCTTGCCTGTAGATGAACATGACGAGGTTGAAATCACAGGCGCCTCCGAACATACTTCGAAGCTTAGCATGGAGGAACAAATCATGGAAGAGGAGAAAAAGAAAGCTAAAGTTAAGATTGAACCTCATGTGGTGGAACTTGATGATCCTATAAATAGGCCCCTGAAGATAATTCTCTCCAGTGGGACCACAACTCTAGAGGTCCCTCTTCCTCCCTCGGATACCACCTCACCGGGAAGCAAGGGGTCCAGGAGAAAACGTTCGACCGAGGAGCCTTCGGAGAAGCCAAAGAAGGAGAAAAATTCAAAGAGGTAGCTATCATCTTGTCATACCTCGCTTAGCCTGAATAAACCTAAATCATGTAGTTGTTTCTTTTTCTTCTTTTTAGTCATTGTGGATAGACTTTGGCTCCGGACTTCGAAGAGGTTGTAAAGGGACTTAATTTTTGATTAGTAAATAAATTTTTGTTTCTTTTGTGTTCACAGACTCTTATCGTTTAGCTTGTCACCTAACTTGTAGTCCACGCTCCGGGAACTTAGATATTTTTTGAATCGTTTATACTCTAGTCCGCACTCTGGGGACTCAAAGTATTCTAGTCCGTGCTCCGGGGACTTAGAGATTTTTGAATCGTTTATACTCTAGTCCACACTCCGGGGACTCAGAGTACTCTAGTCCGTGCTACGGGGACTTAGAGATTTTTTGAATCGTTTATACTCTAGTCCACACTCCGGGGACTTAGAGTACTCTAGTCCACGCTCTAGGGACTTAGAGATTTTTGAATCGTTTATACTCTAGTCTGCACTATGAGGACTCAGAGTACTCTAGTCCACGCTCCGGGGACTTAGAGATTTTTTGAATCGTTTATACTCTAGTCCGCACTCCGGGGACTCAGAGTAATCTAGTCCGCGCTACGGGAACTTAGAGATTTTTTGAATCGTTTATACTCTAGTCTGCACTCCGGGGACTCAGAGTACTCTAGTCCGCGCTCAGGGGACTTAGAGATTTTCAAATCATTTATACTCTAGTCCGCACTCCGGGGACTCAGAGTACACTAGTCCGCGCTCCAGGGACTCAGAGATTTTTTGAATCGTTTATACTCTAGTCCGCGCTCCGGGGACTCAGAGTACTCTAGTCCGTGCTCCGAGGACTCAGAGTACTCTAGTCTGCGCTCTGGGGACTTAGAGATTTTCGAATCGTTTATACTCTGGTCCGCATTCCGAGGGTTTAGAGTACTCTAGTCCGCGCTCCGGGGACTTAGAGATTTTTGAATCATTTATTGATCGACTTTTAATTTTATATATGCGTTCATACGCCAGACAGATTAATGTAATTTAATTTTGCCATAGAATTGTAACACACGGAACATCAATAGTTCATAGAAAAACAGCTTCAAGACTCTATTAATTATAAAAAATAGGGACAAACTGAATTGTCTTATTACATGTCGGAAATAGAGAACAACAAAGGAAACACATACCGGAAACAACTGTTACTAAAATGTGAAAGAAAATAGACTAAGTGTAATAACAAAGCAAATGCTCGCTATTCCATGCTCGGAGGAGCGTTACGCCATCAACAGTCGCTAGCTTGAAGGTTCCTTCTCCAAGCCTCCGTTCGATGACGTATGGACCCTCCCATGTGGGGTTCATATGTGAAGGGACTGGAAAAACTCGCTTTAAAATAAGGTCACCAACATCAAAGGTTCTCGATCGAACTTTTTCATTATAAGATCGAGCGACTCGGTGCCGATATGCACCCGCCTTCAAATTAGCTTCTTCATGTTTTTTGTCAACAAAGTCCAAAGACTCCAGTAAGAGATCCTGATTCATCCTAGGATCATAATGAGTCACCTGGTGAGAGGGAACTTCAAGTTCCACGGGTATAACAGCTTTAGTGCCATAAGCCAAGGTGAATGGAGTGTGGCCAGTCGCGGACCTGTGGGTGGTTTTGTAATCCCAGAGTTCTGTCGGAAGCTCATCCACCCACTCGCCTCTGCCTTCTCCAAACATTTTTTCAATATAGACTTGATTATTTTATTTACGGCTTCAACTTATCCTTTGGCTTTAGGGTGAGCTACTGCCGCAAACCTTTTCTCAATGCAATATTTTTGGCAGAATTCCTTGAACTCTATACTCTCAAATTGAGTTCCGTTGTCCATTATGATAGTTCGTGGGAAGCCAAAACGGAATATAATGTTTCACACAACAAAATTAATGACCTTTTTGGTGGTGATCGTAGCTAAGGGCTCCGCTTCTGCCCACTTGGTGAAATAATCGACCGCGACAATTACATATTTCGCACCACCTTTGGAGATCTAAAAGGAGCCGACTATATCGATCCCCTATATTGCAAATGGCCATGGACTAACCATTTGCGTGAGTTCCGTCGGCGGGGCTCTCGGGATCTTTGCATACTTTTGACATTTGTTGCATCTTCTTACATAGTCCGCGGCGTCTCGATTCACGGTCGGCCAATAGTATCCATAGTGGAGGATCTTTTTGGCTAACGTCTGCCCTCCAGTATGGTCGCTACATTCTCCTTCATGAACTTCTTTTAAGACCCGCTTTATCTCGTCGTGGGCAATGCACCGAAGTAAGGGAACTGAAAATCCTTTCCGATACATTATTCCATCCTGCATTATATACCACGAGGCCTTGCGAACGACTTGTCTGAAAGTCTTGCGGATCGTATACATGTTACTAATGTGCAAGTGTACTAACAGTATAGCAAAGATATAAGCAGATATGTAAATGTAAGTAGAAATAAAAACGATCACACCAGAGTTTTTATACTGGTTCGGACCTCCCGTCCTACGTCCAGTCCCGAAGCTCCCCTTCGGTATTTCACTAACCAAATACCCTCGCTTCACCCGGAGGAACATGTATTTTTACAATAGAGTTTTCTTTGACAATCTTGTGTTCTGATCAACACTGATATTGACTGATAATACAAATCTTCCTATAATCTCCTTTGAGTGATTGTGTAAGTGTGAGCACAGATTTGAGGAAGAATATAACCAATATAAATAGTGGTTATAGTTTTGTTTTGAGAATATTAGAAATTAGGTTTCAGAAATCAACTTGATAATAATAATTCAAGAGAGTAGAAATCAGTAAGTTGAGTAAGTAAATCTCAAATCAATTTGATAGTATTTATAGAATTTGAAGAATTATGAATAAAGAGAAGTGACTAGAAACCATTGGTGTAAGGTTGCAACTGTTTGAAGAAGAAGAGCATTTGTTTAAAGTTTCGCAACCTTTCAGAATATAGCCGTTATTTAAAAAAGCGTTCGTTACCAGACGTCTGCAGGAAAGCTCAGACGTCTGGAGTTGGTTTCAAAAATTTTCCTAAAAATTACTGCAGACGTATGAGTGTATACTGCAGACGTCTGGAGTATGTTATTTACAGAATTCATAGTTTGTTGTGCGTGTCACTTCATTGGAGATTGTACAATAATTCTATATACTACTTACACATTTGTTTACAGAATAATCTCCTTGTAATCTTCAAATCATAGCTCTTTGACGTGATGAATATCTTGAATACCTGCATATGTTAATATATATCTATATATACAGTATTGTATAGTTGTTGTCATTGAAACCAATGAATGGAGGTTCCAACATTCTCCCCCTTTTTGATGATGACAACTATACAATATTTTGTTAGAGATATGAACATATTTACTCCCCGTAAATATGTTATCTCCCCCTGAACATGTGCAAATATATTTTCTCCCCCTTTGTCAGAATCAAAACAGAATGTATGCACACAAATATAAAACACATAGTTTTAAATAACATAAAACAAATAGTTAATACATGCAGAAAAGAAAAAAAATGAAAGAGATACAGAAACACAATATTCTCCTTCATAGAAGAATGCCCCTCCATAAGAAGAACCATAGGATGAATAAGGATCATATGAAGAAGAATCCCATTGTTGATATTGATATGGAGGTTCCTCTTGAATTGAAAGCCCTTGCATGGCCTCATATGGTAGATATGATTCCGTAGGCTCATCATTGTCATTATTATCCTCTTCGGTTGAGTCATCGTACTCTTCTTCTTCTTCTTCGATAATCATTTTACCTCTATTGGTTGAAGAAGGATGACGGGATCCTTGTCCTTGAGTAGGAGCATGAGGAGTAGGAGACGGTGAGGATGATGAACTAGAACTAGACCGACCTCTAAACTTCTTCATCATTTTTCCTAAGCTCGAAACCACTTTGTCAAGAGTTTTCTCCACTTTGGTCATTCGTGTAGAAACTGACCTTTCAAGCTTCTTTTGGTTTCTTGCTAAAATGGATTGGTTGCATAATAACACATCATTAATTGACTCGTTTGAAGCAAGTGTTGGTTGGATTTCCAAGATTTCTGAGTCATAATAGTATTGTGGTGTTGGTTGCGATGAAGAAGCTGGTTGTTGTTGAGGTTGAGAAGATTGTGGTCGGTTTTCCCATTGTTGGAAAGACATGATAGGAGGTGGTGTTCTCGGGATTTGAATTAATCAAATAAACCGTTTTACTCCATCTTTTGTTGGAATTTCTTCAAAAGAAGATAAATATGAAGGTATTTCCAATGCCTTTAAAATTCGCATAATGTATGCGGCATATGGAATGGTTGGTTTGGGATTAGTCCAATAATCTGTTATTTGAGTCAAGATAAATTGTGCCCAATTAACCCAGACATTACCAAAGATGGCATACAATGCCTTATGATCATTTTTGTAGACCATCTCATGGCTACCAAGTCGAGGAATAATAGTGTTGATTATCATCCGATTTAGTAACCTAGCTCGGGGTCGTAGAAAGTTTGAACGCCATTTCATATTGTCTTCCCATATAAGGTGAGTAATTTTATTTCTAGGTTTTCCTAGCATATCAGGTATATCATCAAACATCATTCCTTCATAACTACAACCTAGAATTGCCCCAATTGTTGGAATATCAAGTCGTATAAATTTACCATAGACGGATGTCCAAAGAGTATTATCACTCTCTTCTTCTTGTGATAAACCGGCACTTGAAAGATTTGCATAAAATAGATAGATAGCTAGAGGATCTATATTTACCGAATTTAATTCAATGTCAATCAAGGAAGAGCAACCAGAAGCTTGAGTTAGTTGATAAAGATGATATTCCAAAGGATGATGAATGTTGTAGAAAGGACCATTGTGAATCTTTTTCTTCTTGATGGTTTCAAATCTTTTGATTGTTGCTTTTTCATGTCTCATCCATTGAAGAATTTGTGCTTCGGAGACTAAGTTTGTTGAAGATGATGACTGACCTTGCTTTTGTCTCTTGGAAGCTACTTTCTTTGGTGCCATTGATTAGGATTTGAAGAAATTTAGAGAGCTAGGGTTTTGGTAAATATTGGGGGCTGGTAAAAAATGATATAGGTAGGTAAAATATGTTATATAGGGAGGAAAAAACTAGTGTTTTTTGAGCTATTAATTTTTGGCCCGAATGTTCCTGCAGACGTCTGAAAAAGGGGTCCAGACGTCTGAGGTAACATATTTTTGTTTTTTTCTGTTTATTTGTGTATTTTGGTAATCTGTTGATTTTGTTATACAATTATTCTTAGTTTAATGTAAGAAACAAATAATTTATTCAAATATATATACATCAAAACTTTTGAAACAACATAACGTACACACAAATTATTCAAAAATTATATAAAAGAAAGAGTTGGTTGTTTCCAGAAGGACCTCCTTGCTCCCATGAGTTTGGTTCATCCTTGATAATAGGATCATATATTGGTCGAATGGGCGACCAACGATTGGGGTGAACCGGAGAAGGAGTACGTTGAATGCAATTAACTGTATCTTTCTTTGGAGAACGACCACATATTTTTGCAATTTGACGAGTTAAGAAATTTAGTTGTTGTCCTTGGCGTCGCTATTCCCAGGCCATTTCCTTTTGAAGGCCTAGACTCTCCCTTTGAAAATGATGTAAATCATCAATCCGATAGTCATCGGATTGCATGATTGTTCCTTGAAATTCAATCGCAGATTTTACCTTCTTTCCTTTAGGTGAATATCCAGTAGTATCTTTTGGAGGAGTCGAGATTCGTAGAGAACCTTTGTAGCGAGGAGGCGGAGCATAATCTGGATATTGAATAGTGAATCCGGGTGGAATAATATAGCGTTCCAGGTGATCAACATCAGGAAAGTTAGATGGTGGTGATGGAACGGTAGAGGCGGATGAAGAATGATTTATCGATGAGTGTTCATTTGGAGATGAGGCAGAATTGTAAATTTCTTCGTGAGAAGACATTGTAGTTTAAGGAAGATATACTAGTTAAATGAAACTATGAAGTTAAATATACGAATGACTCTTGAATTTATATATGCTTATGATATAAAAATAGTAATATATAAAAAGTTTTTGACCCATGCATTATTTTAAGCAATGAAACCAACCATTTGTTAGAATTACATTTGAGAAAATTTCAACCAATAAAAAAAACTGTTTTGCTATAAATAGAAAAACTTTAATTTTTTTTAATTTTTTTTTATATAAACAAGGTAGTAAAAAAAACAGGTATATTTTATTTACTCTATTTAAAACGAAAAAAATATACATAAGAATAAATACAATCTAAATTCTATTCTAGTTCGGATAATGAGAAAATTCCTAAGTTTCTTCTTAGTTTAATAAAAGTCATTTCATTCAATGGTTTAGTAAAAATGTCTGCAATTTGATTTTCAGTACTTACATATTCTAAGTTGATTGTTCCTTTTTCGACATTATCTCTTAAGAAATGATGTCTTATATCAATATGTTTTGTTCTAGAATGATTTATTGGATTTTTTGATAGATTAATTGCTCTTGTATTATCACAATAAATTATATAATTATTTAATTGACTACCATAGTCTTGTAATGTCTGTTGCATGTATATTACTTGAGCACATGCTAAAGCGGCAAAAATGTACTCAACTTCACAAGTAGATAAAGACTTGCAATTTTGTTTCTTGCTAAACCATGAAACTAGTGATTGACCTAAAAAATGACATGTACCACTAGTACTTTTTCTATCCGTTTTGCTTCCACCAAAGTCTGCATCACTATAGGATACGAGTTCGAATGGATTATTTTTCGGATAGAACAAGCCGTAATCCATTGTATTTGTTAAATAGCGAAGAATACGTTTTATTGCACGATGATGTGATTCTTTAGGTTGTGCTTGAAAGCGTGCACATAAACATACACTCATCATTATATCGGGTCGATTAGCAGTTAAATAAAGAAGAGATCCTATCATACTTCTGAAAAGTTTTTGATCAAAATCTTTACCATTTTCATCTTTATCCAAGTGAGTAGTGGTACTCATTGGTGTTGGTTTACTAGAAGTTTTACTCATACCAAAACGATTTAATAAATCTTTACAGTATTTTTCTTGATTTAGAAAAATTCCATTTTCTAGTTGTTTTATTTGTAATCCTAAGAAAAAATTTAATTCTCCCATATCTGACATTTCAAATTCCTTAGTCGTTATTTGAGAAAATTCTTTACATAAAAGTTCATTTGTTGATCCAAAAATTATATCATCAACATAAATTTGTACTTATTAAAATATCATTTTTCTTTTTCTTAGTAAACAATGGTGTGTCAATTTTACCAATTTGAAAACCGGATTTTAATCAATGAGATTTTAAGTGATCATACCAAGCTCAAGGTGCTTGTTTTAAACCATATCGTGCTTTATTAAGTTTAAAAACATGATCCGGGAATTTTTCATGAACAAACAACGGGGGTTGTTCAACATAAACATTTTCCTTTATAAAACCATTTAAGAAAGCGCTTTTAACATCCATTTGAAAAAGTTTAATATTATTATGACAAGCAAAAGCAAGTAAGATTCGTATTGCTTCGAGATGAGCTACTGGTGCAAAGGTTTCTTCATAATCAATTCCTTCTTCTTGGTTGTAACCTTGTGCGACTAGTCTTGCCTTATTTCGAACGATATTACCGTGTTCATCTGCTTTATTTTTGAAAACCCATTTTGTACCTATTACAGATTGATCACTTGGTCGAGGTGTAAGTTCCCAAACATATTTTGTTCAAATTGATTTAATTCCTCTTGCATTGCTAAAATCCAAGAATCATCATTAGATGCTTCTTTATAGTTTCTAGGTTCAAAGTTAGATATAAACGCTACTTGACTCATTTGATTTAGTTGATTTCTTATCGTTACTTTAGAATCTAAATTTCCTATAATATTATTTGTAGGATGATCTTTTAAAATTCGTGGCGGTGATTTTAATGTATTAATATCGTTATTTTCATTTGAAATTTGTTTTGAGTTTATATCTTGATTTTGTGATAAAGTTGGAATTTCTTCATCGTCAATTTTTGATTTAGTAGAAAAGTCTTCATCGAAGGATACATGTAAACTTTCTTCTATTATACTTGTTTGTTTATTAAAGATTCGATATGCTTTACTTCTATCAGAATATCCAATATATATTCCTTCATCTGCTTTTGCATCGAATTTTCCAAGATTATCTTTTGTGTTTAGTATAAAACATTTTGAACCAAATACTCTAAAATATGTTATTTTTGGTTTTCTTTTATAAAACATTTCATAACACGTGTGTTTAGTCATAGGTCTTAAAGTTACACGATTTAAGACATAGCATGCCGTTGCGACTGCTTCTGCCCAAAAATTCTTTGGTAAATCGCTACTATTTAATAGTGTCTGTGCACATTCTTGTAAAGTACGATTTTTTCTTTCAACAACACCATTTTGCTGTGGTGTTCGGGGAAAGGAGAAATTATGACTAATACCCTTTTTATTACAAAAATTTGTAAATAATTCATTTTCAAATTCTCCACCATGATCGCTTCGTATATTTTAATTTTTAAATCCATTGAGGTTTTAATTCTTTTAGCAAATATTTTAAACATTTCGAAAGTATCACTTTTATGTTTTAAGAATAAAGTCCAAGTATATCTTGAATAATCATCCACAATAACAAAAACGTATTTACTATGATTTATAGATCGTATTTGAGTTGGTCCAAATAAGTCTAAATGAAGTAATTCAAGTGGTTGTTTAGTGGAAATTTCCTTTTTAGATTTCAAAGAGCTTTTAGTTAATTTGCCAAGTTGACATGCGTCACAAAGATTTTTAACTTTAAAATTGATCTTAGGTATACCTCTAACTAATTCATGTTTAGCTAATTTATTGATATTTTTAAAGTTTACATGACAAAAGCGTCTATGCCATAACCATGGATCATCATGATTAGCTGCTAAGCATACATCATTTTTATGATTAACATTCATATTTAGAACATAAATATTTCATTTTCTAAATCCTTCAAATATTAAACTTTTAGTTTGATCATAGATGTTGCACTTATCTTTTCAAAATCAATTTTAAAACCTTTATCACATAATTGACTAATACTAAGAAGGTTATGTTTTAAATTTTCTACTAGTAAAAAATTTGTAATTATAGGAGATGTAGATATACCTAGATCGATGACTTCACCAATGCCAATGACGAATCCTTTGGAATTATCTCCGAATGTTACTGTTCCGCCATCTATATTTTTGATATTTGTAAGCATGGCTTTATTTCCCGTCATGTGCTTGGAGCATCCACTATCTAGTATCCACTTCTCTTTTCCCTTACTTTTATTTTTGAGTACCTGCAAAAACTAACTAATAACTTAATTGGTACCCACTTCCTCCGTTAGGGTCCAAGGGTTAGTAGGGGAAGGTAGCCATACCCATGATGGTTTGGGACTTTTAAACAAATAATTATTGTTATGAACTACTTTTTCCAAATATTCATTTATAAATTTCTTTCTAATCAAATTATTATCTGTTTTTGGAATCCAGATTTTAATATTTTTAGATTCGTTGCTTTTATGAGATACCCTTGATTTCTTAAAGTTAGTGTAGAGATAACTATACTTAGTTGTACTATTCAAATTTTGTTTCTTGGTTTTGACTTGATTTTTAACAAATCCTAATCCATTTTTATTTCCTGATGGTTTAGAATTTTTAGTCAAACTTTATAAATTTTGTTTCCCTTTATTAAATTTTGAAACATTATTTGTTATTTTTTCTAAACTATTTTTCAAGTTAGATATTTCAATATTGTCAGATTCTATCTTTTTTGTTAAATCAATATTTTCTTTTAGAATAACATCCTTTGTAATTACTTCTTTTTGTAACTTATGATTTAAATCAGAATTAATTGTAGACAATTTTTTACATTCATTTTGAACTAATTCTAATTCTTCTTCTAGAATTTTTTTGTCATCTTTTAACATTCTGATTTCTAATTCTAATCGAGCAAATTTTCCTTTATATTCTTTGATCAATTTTTTTGATTCTCTAAATTTATCGTCTAATTCCATACTTATTTCAAGTAGTTTGTTATAAGATAAATCGGTAAGTACCTCATCAGTGTTAGCCATAAAGCAAACATTTGCTTGTTCAGAATCACTCTCACTATCTGATGATGAAGAGTCAGAATCATCCCATGTTACTTGAAATGCTCTCTTCTTCTTCTTGAAATCGAATTTGTTCTTTCTTTTATCATTGTTACCTTGAGGACAATCCTTCTTCATATGTCCGAACTTATCACATCCATAGCATTTGATTGAATTTAGATCAGTTGTTTTTGAATTAGAATTTCCTCCGTTTTGAAACTTTGTCATTTGCTTGAATTTCTTGAATTTGTTGTAGTTCTTTGCTATGAATACAATTTCATCTTCTTCGAGATCTGAATTTTCATTATTGGCTTGAAAAGCAATATTTTTCTTTTCTTGATTTGCTTCTTTTCGTGCCTGCAAGTTAGCTTCGTATGACATCAAATTTCCTATTAATTCTTCAACTTTGAGTTCGGAAAGATTATTAGCTTCTTCGATAACCAAAACTTTTCTTTCCCAATCATTAGTCAAAGAATTTAAAATTCGAGTAACTAGTTCAAATTGAGTGAATTTTACTCCTAGAGCCATAAGATCATGTTGTATAGTTTGAAATCTCATGTACATATCACTTATAGTCTCATTGGTTTTTATTTTGAATGATGAAAACTGATTTTGTAGAATTGAAATCTTTGTTTGTTTAACTTTTGTAGTTCCTTCATGAGTAACTTGAAGTGTATGCCATATATCATATGAAGTGGTGCATAACATAACTCTAGAAAATTCATTTTTATCAAGAGAACAAAATAAAACTGTAACAACCCGCATATTTATCGATTTTATATTTAAATATTTTATCGTTAGTCGGTTGTTAGTCCGAAAAGCTACTTTTTGCATACGGTCAAATTAGGACTCGAGACCACCCCCATTGAGTTCAAAATGACGTTTGCGATCTTTTTGAGTGTAAACTTCGATATGTTTGGAGATAGTGAAATTTTTGTCACTTTTTGTGTTGAGCTTTTGGTTTGGGCTGCACCTCTTCTACCTCAGCCCAACCCCTTCCTTCTCTTCATCACTTCATCAACTTTGAAGCTTTAGCAACAATGGTGGAGGGAGTAGGAAATTAAAATTCCAAGCTCAAATTCTTTAGCAAATTCAACATCTAACTCCAAATTCATAGTGAAGACATTGATTCAAGCTTGTGGTTGATCTTTGCTTTTCCCCCGAGCTTCATCTTCATCAAATTCTGTGAAAAGGTGAGATTTTTGATCTCACATCTTGCCTATATCTATCTTGGACTGTTGGGGATGATCCCTCATCACTTTAGCATGTTCGTTTGCATTTGGTTTGGATTGGATTGGCGAAAAACTACAAATTTTGGCGTTTTGGTGAGTTTCTGGCCTTAAGTCGTTTCTGGCCATCGCTAGGTCGTCCCCGAGTTAACTCCTTAGGTCGTCCAGGCAAAACGTTAGGTCGTTGCCGACCTATAATCCCCAGGCAAAAGTCGTTCGCCCTTAAGTCTTAGGTCGTTGCCGACCTATAATCTCCAGGCAAAATGATAAGTCGTTCAGGAGTTAAAGCCATAGGTCGTCCACGAGTTAACATCTTAGGTCGTCCCCGAGTTAGGACTTAGGTCGCTTGCGTGCTTAGGTCGTTCTAGCTTAGGTCGCAGGGAAATAAGTCGTAGGTCGAAACAGCTTTAAGTCTTAGGTCGTCGCCGACCTAAAATTCCAAGGCAAACCACTAAGTCGCTCGAATTTTGTTAAGTCTTAGGTCGTTGCCGACCTAAAATCCCCAGGCAAACTTTAGGTCGCTCGCACTGGCTTATCTCGTAGGTCGTCTCCGACCTAAGCTTCTTTTCCATAAGTCGTTCGCGAGTCAAGTGTTAGGTCATCTCCGACCTAACGCCCTCATCACCTTAGGTCGTAGCTCGTAAGTCGCTCGAGTTAGGTCGGCCAGTATATCTCGTAGGTCGTCTCCGACTTATCCCCCAGTTAAGTCGTTCAAGTTAGGTCGTCGCCGACCTTACACTTGGTCTTTTTAGGTCGCAATTTTCCTTAGGTCGTATGACCTATTTTTCCTTAGGTCGAACCCCGTATTACTCTGCGTAGGCAATCTCATCTGAAAAACATTTATCAGAATTTCTACTTTGATGGTTTTGGGAATTGACTTCTTTGGACTTTACTCACGTCTTCGAACGTGAATTGATTTGTCTCTACAATCGTTTTATGACTTGTCACTTTAAAGATATATGAAGGTTTCAATACTAATAGTCAATATCAAAACTCTTTCATCAAAGCGATTTCAACACTATTTTAAATATCAAAAGTTCGTTTTCTCAAACCGATTATCAATCTACTAGTATATACAAGCCTTTACTTCACTCGAATGAGAAATTGACTTAAACGACTTAGTAAAACGAGTGGTATGAAACGCTTGCGTTCACTTCGTCGGTTAGCTCTTGGACTTGTTCGATTGAACCCTTTTCGTGACAATTTCCTAGTGAAGATTTACAGCTTGTTCGTAAATATTTAAGTTAAGCAAGTGGTTATGGGACATGAAGCTAAACTCATACATTTACTAGCTTGGTGTGATTGACACTTCTCGCTGATCATGATGATCATTTTATGATATAGACTAGCAATTGTGCGATGTCTCTTTGTCCGTATGAAGGACTGTACTTCCTTTTATTGAGCTTCGTCTCATTTCTTTGTGGGCTGGCAACCCAAGTACTTTTAATGTGTTTTGATTCATCTGATGTACCGTTTGTACTACATCGATGACTCTGTTTTTTCTGATTCATTGGACGTACCGATTGCACTGCGTCAATGTTCGATTCATCTGATGTACCGTTTGTACTACATCGATGACTCTGTTTTTCTGATTCATTGGACGTACCGATTGCACTGCGTCAATGTTCGATTCATCTGATGTACCGTTTGTACTACATCGATGACTCTGTCTTTCTGATTCATTGGACGTACCGATTGCACTGCGTCAATGTTCGATTCATCTGATGTACCGTTTGTACTACATCGATGACTCTGTTTTTCTGATTCATTGGACGCACCGATTGCACTGCGTCAATGTTCGATTCATCTGATGTACCGTTTGTACTACATCGATGTCTCTGTCTTTTCGATTCAATGGACGTACCGTTTGCACTGCGTCAATGTTTGATTCATCTGATGTACCGTTTGTACTACATCGATGTCTCGGCTTTCTGGTTCATTGGACGTACCGTTTGCACTACGTCAATGTACCGGCTTTCGTGCTCCTGTTTGGGATTGGCCATCCTTTTCTTGTGATTTCTGGATTTCTAATTATTGATTTCTGGAATTTTATGTTTCACCAGCTTTTACCATTGACATTGATGAGTATGTCATTTTATTGTGGCTTGGTGAATTAAATTAAGAATATGACATTCTTTTCTCTGTTTTGAGATTATTGAGATATTGTATGACTTTTGTGGGATTTCTAATGTATACTTTTCATAGTATGACACCTTTTTGTTATCATACGTTCTATTATCATATCTCATATTCTATCTCATTTTATCTGATAATTATAGCTAGACTGATCCGTTTATTATTTTCTTCTTAAATAATACTCGGGTCAGACTGAGATTTTACAGGTGCTTCCTCATGACTTCTTATCTGGAGCCATCTTCTGACTTTTGGCTAACTACTCTAGTTTAGTAGGTTTTTGTTGTATGCATTTGTGATGAGACTCCTTGATGTATACATATTCTATTGACTTGCACTTGTATCTATTCTTTTGTGTTATTGTGGATCTTATTTGACCACTACTCTGATGTACACTTTTAGGTGTAATATTCATATCTTATTCCGCCTTTGTGATATGAATTGTCTGTGACTGATTTGTGTTATGTTTATTTCTATATTTGTTTCCGAAGATTATATATCCCCACCATGTGATAGCTTTGTGTTTGTATCGGTATGTTGGATTTCCTCTTTAAAAGATATGCATTATATTCTATCTGACATATCGGTGCTCGCGCAAAGAAGTTACATGGATGGTCGCTCCTCAACAGCCTTATTCTCCGTGCTAATTGACAGCACTACATCGTAGTGTTCTTGGTTAGCGTGGGTATAGAGGTGGGGCGTCACAAAAACATTCATAGCTTTTGCATTATTTCCGGCTAAGAGTTTTTGTGCTTCTGTCCATGTGTTTCTAGCAGTGGTTGGTGCTTCAAATTTAGTTTGAGTTGTTTCCCAAACATCTAGACCGTTAGACTCCATAAAAATACGCATACATGTAGACCAATATGCATAATTTGAACCATTGAATAGTGGAGGACGTGCAGTAGATTGACCTTCTTCAAAAGTACTTGCCATATTAGTGATAATTCAACTACATGTTACTGTAACTTGAATTGAACCAACGCTCTAATACCAAATGAAAGTCTCACGGATCGTATATATGTTACTAATGTGCAAGTGTACTAACAGTATAGCAAAGATATAAGCAGATATGTAAATATAAGTAGAAATAAAAACGATCACACCAGAGTTTTTATACTGGTTCGGACCTCCCGTCCTACGTCCAGTCCCGAAGCTCCCCTTCGGTATTTCACTAACCAAATACCCTCGCTTCACCCGGAGGAACAGGTATTTTTACAATAGAGTTTTCTTTGACAATCTTGTGTTCTGATCAACACTGATATTAACTGATAATACAAATCTTCCTATAATCTCCTTTGAGTGATAGTGTAAGTGTGAGCACAGATTTGAGGAAGAATATAACCAATATAAATAGTGGTTATAGTTTTGATTTGAGAATATTAGAAATTAGGTTTCAGAAATCAACTTGATAATAATAATTCAAGAGAGTAGAAATCAGTAAGTTGAGTAAGTAAATCTCAAATCAATTTGATAGTATTTATAGAATTTGAAGAGTTATGAATAAAGAGAAGTGACTGGAAACCATTGGTGAAAGGTTGTAACTGTTTGAAGAAGAAGAGCGTTTTTTTAAAGTTTCGCAACCTTTCAGAATATACCCGTTATTTAAAAAAGCGTTCGTTACCAGACGTCTGCAGGAAAGCTCAAACGTCTGGAGTTGGTTTCAGAAATTTTCCTGAAACTTACTACAGACGTCTGAGTGTATACTGCAGACGTTTGGAGTATGTTATTTATAGAATTCATAGTTTGTTGTGCATGTCACTTCATTGGAGATTGTACAATAATTCTATATACTACTTACACATTTGTTTACAGAATAATCTCCCTGCAATCTTCAAATCATAGCTCTTTGACGTGATGAATATCTTGAATACCTGCATATGTTAATATATATCTGTATATACAATATTGTATAGTTGTTGTCATTGAAACCATAAAATGGAGGTTCCAATATTGTCGTCTCTTGTTCTTTCTCTCAGGCAAAGTTCCATGTAGTAGGTATTCTTTGAACGGGGTCATCCACGACTCCCTTTCAGTTTTCGTCCCTAACACAAAATCTACTTCCATTTCGTTTATACTCGGGGCATATAAGGTTTCGACGGGGTCCAAGCCCATCTGTTTTGCACCACCAGTACTTGCGAATTTTGTCAATGAGTCGGCTTCCCCATTTTGTTCACGCGGGATATGCGACATATCGTAATATCAAGGTCCGCCAACAGTTCTTGAAACCGAGCAAGGTATGGGGCAAGTCTCTACCCCTTTGCTTGATAGTCTCCCCGTACTTGGAACACCACCAATTGTGAGTCACAAAAGATTTCAACTGATTTTACTCCGAGTTCCTTGGTAAGTTTCAAGCCAGTAATCAATGCTTCATATTCGACTTCGTTATTCGTAGCTGGGAAATTGAGTTTCAAAGCATAACAAATTGATCGGTTTTTGGGAGTTACAAGAATAACACTAGCCCCAGAACAATGGTCATTAGATGCCCCATCGGTGTATAGCTTCCATCGAACGGTGGGAACCATATCACCACCACTTGGCTCGTCTGATACGGTGAATTCTGCAATAAAGTCTGCTAGCGCTTTCCCTTGGATAGCCATCCGTGGCAGGTAAGTGATATCGAACTGACTCGGCTCAATGTTCCATTTAAGTAGCCTTCTAGAGGTTTCTGGTCGTTGGAGCACCTACCGCAGAGGCTGATTGGTATAAACACTGACCGGGTGTGCCTGAAAATACGGATGGAGCTTGCGTGCTGCGATCAGCAAGCAGTAGGCTAGCTTCTCAATCTTAGGGTAATTTCTCTCTACCCCCATTAAACGCTTACCAACATAATACACTGGCTTTTGGATTTGGTCCTCTTCACAAATTAAAGCCGCACTGATGGCGTGTTGAGATACGGCCAAGTAAACATATAACTCCTCAAGGTCTACAGGCTTTGATAGAACCGGGGGCCTCTCCAAGTGTCTCACCAGAGCTCGGAATGCATCCTCACATTTCGACGTTAATTCAAAATTTCTCTTCCCTTTCCTTAACACATCGAAGAAACGAATACACTTGTCGGTTGCTCTGGATATGAATCGACTCAACGTGGCGACTTTTCCATTCAGGCTTTGTACTTGCTTTATAGTTCTAGGCACTTGTATGTCTCGAATAGCCTGAATCCTTTCTAGGTTGGCTTCGATTCCCCACGCTTTGACAATAAAACCCAAAAACTTTCCTGATGCAATGCCAAAGGAACATTTTAGTGGATTGATTTTCATTCCGTAGTGCCTGAGTATATCAAACATCTCCGCTAAGTATCGAATGTGGTCGTTTGACTATCGTGACTTCACGAGCATGTCATCTACATAGACTTCCATTGTTCTACCAATCTGGTCTTTGAACATCCGATTCACCAAACGTCGATAAGTTGCTCCTGCGTTCTTCAACCTGAAAGGCATCACTACATAACAGTACAGTCCAACGTCCGTGAAAAAACTAGTATGTTCCTGGTCTGGAATGTGCATCGGGATCTGATTGTATCCTGAATACGCATCCATGAATGACAATAATTCGTGTTCTACTGTCGAGTCGACCAGTTGATCAATTCTGGGCAATGGAAAACTATCCATAAGGCAAGCCTTGTTCAGGTCTGAGTAATCAACACAGGTCATCCACTTCCCGTTTGCCTTCCTCACCAGTACGGGATTAGATACCCATTCAGGATAGAGGGCATCATAGACGAACCCATTGGCTTTAAGTTTATCCACTTCCTCTCTGAGAGCAGCAAACCTCTCCGGGTCCATGCCTCTCCTCTTTTGTTTCACTGGCACATACTTCGGGTCAATGTTCAACATATGACTTGCGATGGCGGGAGAAATCCCGCACATATTAGAGGGGGGTCCAAGCAAAAACATCCAGATTCGCTCGGAGGAAATCAGTAAGATCCTCAATCATCGAGGGGTTGAGTTGTGATCCAATCTTAAGCACCCGTGATGGGTCAGTATGGCTGACTGGAATGTCAATTGTTAGTTCAGTCGGTGCTGCTTTAGCCTCCTTGGGTTCTTCATCATCGTCTCTCGGATCTATGTCTCTATAGATCAGACCCTGTTGCTCGAGCCAAGGCTCGGGCATTACTTGTCAATTTACAACAACACGGATGTGGATAGAGTTGTCCACACGCTTTCCCTTCTCTCTTCACTGGGCCTCTCTTAGCTCAGCCACATAACATGCACGACCAGTCGCTTGATCGCCATGCACTACACTAACTCCTCTATCCATTGGAAATTTTGGGGTTAAACACCACGGGGCCAAAGCTGCCCTAAACTCCGCCAGGGCCGGTCGACCCAGAAAAACATTATACGGAGAATCAACATCCAAAACAATGAACGGTAGGATCCGTACCCTCTTGCGTTCACCTTCTCCTAACTGAACTAGCAATTCAACAAAACCTATCGCATCGGTGGCTGCACCATTAAAGCCGTGAATGCGGCCTTTAGATGGTTTCAGATCCTTCACCTCCATCTTCATTTGGTCATACGCTTTTTTGAAGATAATATTAACATAACTCCCATAATCAATCAGTATCCTTCTCACAAGCGCCGGTCCAATCGTGGCTGAGATGACCATTGGGTCAATGGTAGGTGCCTCCACCTGATCGGCATCCCTGCTCCTGAATACTATATCATCCGTCATCATTCGCTGCTGTTTCGCTGGAGTCCCATCTTCTGTGTTCAAGCAGCACTCGAAATTCGCATGCTTTAGGGAACTAGCGCAGCGTTCCATTTCTTGCCAACTCTTGTCCGCCGGATGAGTTCCACCAATTATCGTGTTTATGACTAGTCTTCCTCCAGTCCCAGCGGGTTCCTCAGGTCGATGTAAAGCCTGCCCGCAATTGGAGTCGGATGTCCCCTGTCCGCCTTCTTGCGGATTCTTAACAAATTGATGTAACTTCTTCTGTCGAATCAGTCTCTCTATAGCATCGTAGAGGTGCCTACATTCCTCCGTATTGTTCCCGTAGGTCCCGTGAAATCAACAGTACTTCCCAGTCTATTTTTGTTCCTCAGTTGATACCTTCGGGCGCGGTTTTCGGTATTGGAATGTATTAAAAGTTGATAAATAAATATTCTCCAGAGATGTGTTCAGAGGAGTGTATTCGCCATAGGTTGGGATTCGTGGTTTCCACTTTCCTGCTTCCCTCTTTCTTCCTGAATTTCCTCCTTTGGATCCTTTAGACTGCTCCGGCTTATTTCGAACATTGATCTGGACCTTGCCAGAGTTGTCGCCAGATTGCTTTACCGCAATGTTGCTTTGCACCATCTCCTTACTGGGTCCCGGCGCACTGCTTCGCCTTGTCTACCTGGTCTCTTACCTTCTGATGAATTGGTTCGCCTTTGAATAAAAGCGTTTGAGGGTAGTCGGAGGTTCTCCTGCCAACCAATCACCAAACTCTGAGTCCGGATCTACTCCTCGCATCACGGCCATAAGAATAGCATGGTCATTCGAATTGCTAACTTCGGTAGCATCCACGTGAAATCTTTGCAAAAAGTCCTTTAACGACTTCCCCGGAGCCTGGATCACACTGGATAGAGACATCACGTCTTTTGGGCAAGTGTCATGGATCCTAAACTGCTCCACAAATTTCACCGCTAACTCATCAAACCTGGAGATCGATCGTGGGGGAAGTCTGGTGAACCACATGGTAGCGATCCTGGAAAAGGTTATTGGGAAGCAGCTGCATTTGGTCGCATCATTGGCCCGTGCTAAATCCATCATCCACTCATATCTCATTATATGCTGTCGAGGATAAGTTTTCCCTTCATAAGCTGGAATAGTAGGCATACTAAACCTCCTGGGGTACTCAGCCTATAGGATAGCATCTGTGAACGGAGTGTGGCTCCTAGATGCGCCCCAATCATCGTTAGACAAGCCATGATTCTCCCTCATCAATTGTCTGACCATAGCCGATAAATCCGGAGTCCGGATGGAAGGTGGCAGGCCAAAATCCATCCCGCGTGATCGTTCCGACCACTGCCTCCTTGGTAGGCGATCTCCCAAGTGCGCGTCCCGAGGGCCCACCTCGCTACGATTCTAGCGAGGTGGTGGACCAGCTTCCACTTGTGCTCTGGATCCTATGTTTCCCACTCCGGTTTGGGTGCGATTTCCCAGGTGCAGGTAGGGGCCATGGTCCTAGGTAAGGAACCTGGACCATCTCTGTTGGATTGCTCTGCTACATCCGTTTGTGCCGGTTCAATCCTACGGCGCCTACGCTTGGGAAGTTCATCTGACGAAGCGGAGCTATTAGATGATGAGTAGGGAGCGGGGCTTCCTCCAGTGTTCTAACGCTGTTGCTGAGCGATCTGGGTCATGAGGTTGGCATTTGCTTGAATCTGCTCGTTAAGCTGTCTCCTATTTTCCAAGAGCTCTCTCATCAGCTTATTAAACTCTACCCTGGTGACAACTTCGGATTGGTTTAGGGTGGTGGCGGTTCCTGCTGCTAGATTAGCTTGCTGATTACTAGGTCCCACTTGCTGGATGCTTGCGGTCTCGTTGACATCCGCATTGTGGGAGGCTGATTTAGTACGTGGTCTTCCCATATTAGAGTTATCTGTCGGAACTCTGAATAGAATCTATGGACTCTTGAGAGTTAACTTAGTTCTCCTTTGGGGGATTTCTTCAATCCAATAGCGACAAAGTAGATCCTAACAGCCTGAGATTGCACGCTCTCAGTGAAAGCACCAAAATGTTAGCACCAAAATTGGTCACTAACACCCTTGAATAGAGTTGTGTAGAGAGATTAATGAAGAAAGTAAATTAAAACAGAGAAATAATGCAATTGAATGCAAAATGAACAATAGAAAAGGAAACACCATATTTATAGTGGTTCGACGTAATTGCCTACGTCCACTTAGAATATGATCTTTATTACTTTTCCAATTACTTGAGTACAGATAGAATCCGTAAACAAACAACTTGAATGCAAGTTTGAACAGAAGAGAAGTGAGTACAAAAAATGGCAGAGTATCCCCGGAGTTCCTGAAAAAGGTCCCCTCAACTGTACCCATGTCCGTCTATTTATAGATGAAGATAGGCTAGTTCCCTTACACAAGCCCATAACCAAGATAATTCGGCCCACAGTAGGCAACTCCTGTACACTAAATCGAGCAGACCGAGCCTCCAATACTGAACGGTGGTCGCCGACCCTCTTTGGTCGATCCAGTGGTTGTCTGGTTGCTGACTCGAAGCAGACCGTCAAAGGACTCGAAGCAAGCGATAATGTGACTCGAAGCATAGAAATACTGGTCACATCACTCTATTGTAAACCAAATAAGTTGTCAACCTCTTTAAGGTTCACCGGTCAAGGTACGCCGACCCACGCGTGCCAAACCACATCCAACCGAACGACAAATGCTGAACCGGGGTGTCTTAACAAATGACTCGAAGCAACTTCTCAAGGGGCTCGAAGCAAATAGTGGTGTGACTCGAAGTGAAGACATGCCAATCACTTCGCTTTGGGGTAGAACTGATAACCTACCAACTACCCTGGTCTGCATCGAACCTGGTATGCTGAACTATTATGACCGAACCACGAGCATCGAAACTGGACTGAAAAAAACACCTTAGCCAATCCATGCATAGCCTTTCTTCCCTTTATGGTCGAACGACATCTGCTGAAACACCTGGACCGAACGACACATGCCAATCCATCTAGACCTAATGATACATG
This sequence comes from Allium fistulosum, assembly GCA_030737815.1. Classification (NCBI taxonomy): domain Eukaryota; kingdom Viridiplantae; phylum Streptophyta; class Magnoliopsida; order Asparagales; family Amaryllidaceae; genus Allium; species Allium fistulosum. The sequence goes on from CM060904.1 coordinate 1,259,551,144, forward strand.
GCCTTCCTTCCCTTTGTGGCCGAGCCACATGTGCCGAACTATGTTTAAAGGCCGAACTGATCGTGTTACTCCGCACCTTTACACCTCCATACCTCCTTTGTTTCGAAACCCATCTAGGCTCAATTATAGCCTCTGGAACTATCAATTCGTAGCCGGGCCAAGTAGTCGGGTAACATCCCCCAAGTGCTCTTTCAAGTAGTTTGAGAAAGATAGGGTTTTATTAATATTCTTGGAGCTTCAGGAGACGAGCTGGATACTTTCATCTACCGTAGTATTTTTATTTACACCACACTACTATTATGTATATATCAGTAATTGTAGGACAGGTTATTATAACTATCAAGTTGATGATAGTACTTAGGTTTGTAACTCTGAAATGTTATGTATCTTAGAGTAACATTTTCTACCATCTTTTGATATTATATGTTATCATTGTGCTGTGTGATTCTGATGTTGTATTCTTTCTTCCTTGTTCCTATGCTTTTTCTTTTTATTTACCCTAACAATTTGTCGTTTCGGCACTTGGGTGTCCGACGCGTGAAAACCGTGGATGTATCAGTGCTGACATTTATGGGTCAAAAAGGTGGGTCGTTACAAAATATAATAAAAATAATAAACCAATCTAATTAGTATAAGAACACATGCAATACTAAATAATCTACCTAAAATAAATTTGGATAGTTAACACAATCAATAAAATAGTTTGTCGATTAAATTATACAAAATGAATTGAATTAAAGATTGATAAAGAATTGTAAAATATACATACATATAAATATTTCGGCATTTTGTCGCTTTAAGAACCAGGGGAGTGTCAAAATTATATAACAATTAATAACATTTATCCCTTGGTCACTTAAGTGTAAAATTTCTCGAGATTGTATATTGTCTTCTATGAGTTTTGAACTCTAAATAAATACAAGCGTATGGATATTTGATCACACATAAAAGTTGTATGGTGAACGATCGCGTTCGTATTATATGAAATCTTGATGAAAGTGTCTCATTCGAAATGAGCAAGTAAAAAATAGTGCAAGGTAATTTTTTAAATACAATAGATTATAATGAGGATCTTGTTGGGTTAGATAAAACAATAGACCAAGAACTATACGATCGATCTAGGAATTTGATCACTGAAATGTATTAATTGGTGTACTTTGCAACTTATTTGATATCCTTAAATATTAAGGTTGACTGATTGCATGTCTATAAAGAATTTGGTGCAGTCTTGAGATAAAGTATTTTGCATTTGAACAGTTCGAATTTTTGAAAGAGAAAGCAAAAGTTTGTGAGTGGTAATCATATTGGCACAAATGGGATGAAGGTAGTGAATGGCCACTTCTGCTTCATGAAGATGCATCGAAAACGCAATTAGTTATACTATTTGTAGACGCTTAATTTGGGAATAAAATATATAATTTCTATTCCAAATGTATTTTTCTTACAGAAAAACGTTTTCTATAGAATTTATTTCTATGACTTCGAGATGTTTGATCTAAAACTATCAACTGTAAATTAGTTATAGTAAAGAAAATATATCGACCATAGTAAGTGGTTAAATGGAGCTCTATATTTCAAATGTTATTATTGTTATAGCAAAAATAGTGGGCATATACCTTATAACACTTACTAGTGGATGCATCGGGTTTTGAAAGATTTGTTTCATTCATGCCAAATATTGTTTTTGTTATTAACTGAAAATAGAAGTAGTTTTGTTTTAATATGAATATTATAATATTAGTTATAAAATGAATCTGTGCATTGGCATTTTGATGATGGTATTCATTTTCATAATAATAGTGATGTGTTAGCTATATGAGGTATCGAAGATCTAAAATATTTAATAATAAAATTTAGGATTGTAGATTAAGCCATATATTTGAGACATGATCCTTTAATCAAATGATTAAGGTTCATATGGTATTTGTGAATTGTATCTCAAATTATAAGTTTAAGCACCCATTTAATAAGAGCGACTATAAAACAGAAGTATAAAACAAAACCTGTAAAAGAAATAAAACAATTCGATTTGATCGAATAGGTGAGATCATTGAAAATGAGTTCAATGATTCCTTAAAATAAATAAGATTCAATCTCTAAAGTCACTCCTCCTTATGATACATAACGATATATGTTAAATTTGTTGGATAAAGTACGATCGATAATGAGTGAAGTTGAGTTACTTCTTTCTTTAGGGAATGTGTTTAAGAGTATGTTCATATGTTAAATTTCGTCTAAAAGTATTGTTTGAAATTTTAGATAGGATATGAATTAAGAAGAAAAAAACCCTAATTAAAAAGTTTAAGATATGCGGCTTTCCAATTTACGTTATAAACGTAAGTTTCATAAACACATAACTTGATCTGTTTTGTGTAAGCAGTTCCTAAAATGTTTTGAATACCTATTCCATCCCACTGAGAAACAAATCATTGTTTTAAGATATACCACCTTCTTGCCAAAGGAATTTCTTTCCAAAGAAATTAGTGGTAGTGTAACGAACTTGGATATGATCCAAGATTCTAACATAGGGACGAATTACGTAGATGACGTAAATTTAACCAAGCCGAGAATGCACACAATTACATTAGAATGTCTAATGAGATTTCTCTCATACTGAAGAGAAAATACATGTTTCTTATTAATATTGTAAATAAAATAAATTATTGGCAATAACAATATCCTCGGTTCTCGACAAGCCATCTAGAGTATAGACTCTACCACATTGTGCGATGCTTTAAACCCAAAATGAATTTCAAGTACATTAACAAAAATATGGTTTTTGTAGCTATACTCACAAGAATACGATCCATCAGTCGCAATTAGTCTTCTAAAAGAAGATCAATGCCATTGGAATTGTATAAAGCAGTGTTGAAAGGAAATAACTTAATTGATGTCAAATGAAATTAGTAAAGTAATTTCAATAGTCAACACGCTTAAGTTCATTCGGATTCTACACGCAATATCACATAATTTGATTTTGAGTTTTGGCACATTGATGTTGAAATAGAACTTCTAACCAATGATTTAGAAAAGAGTGTCTGCACTAAATATCCAAAATGTCTCAAAGTCAATGGGAGCGATAACATGGTTCGTAGGTTTGTTGGACATGATCTAAGAGCCGATACAGTACTGACGTCCAACAAGCATCAGAGTTGAGCAAGTATTTTGATAGAGATATAAAGTAGTTTGATTTTCAGTCAAAATGCTGAGGAAGCGCGGGTCTTTAAGAAAGAAAATTGAAAGGTACTAAAACATTTTATACAGTAAGCAACAAAATACTGATTGTTAATGCTATACCCATGTTATAATCGGTTTAGTATGGTTGTTTAATTATCGATGAAGGATTTGACAGAATCATATTTTATACTTAGTATAAAAGAATGTTGGGATTTCCCCAATCTATATATACACAAACATCATATTAAAATGTTTAATATGGAGCATATGATATATATAAGCATCGATATCATAAATGTTATGTTGTGTGGTATATTAAATTTTTTCTCCTACACTTGGTGGAGTAAACAAATATCAAATCTGAGGTAAAATCAATAAATGGTAGTTAAGAGTGTTCATGAGTATTTACGAAATATTAGAGAGATTGTTTACGAAAACAACGAACTCCTTATGAAGAAGTGTTTGAACTCGAACTTAATAAATGATGTCGAATATAGTAAAGTAAATCTTAAATTCATGTTCAATCTTAATCAAGGAGCTTTAAGTTGTTTCAAATAAGAAGTTGTGGCAAACTCAATCATAGAGGCTAAGTACATCGCCACGAGTAGTGGTGCAATGAAAGCTGTATATGTATGCAAATTTATAAGAAAGCTATGTGTGGTTTCCACTATTGAAATCAAAAAATGTATTGTGATTACAATAATGCAACATAAATTGTAGGAAAATGAAAGCTTGTAAAGAAATTGAGATATGTTCTCCATAATGAACAAACAAGGAAAGAGCTTACTAGTAATGGGGAAGCATAATCGAAAAGTAGATACAAAATAATAATATCACAAATCATTCAATAGAGCCCTTCCTAGTCTAGTTTAGGTATAATGATCGAAGTTATGGTCATAAGGCACACGATGGGCCCCAAGTGTAAGTGAATGTTTGATAGTGTTAAGTGTGTGCCTTAGGGGCAATTATGTAATTTATTACATAACTTAAATCTTACAGAAGAATCTCGTTCGAAATGATGGAAGCATCAAATATTATTTTTCTTTTATATGTTGTAGTATATAGATATAAATAATGAATTAAATGTATTAAGCATGTATGTGTAGTGTTACCTGGAGGTTTGACCAGGCAACTAGGTCGTTCGGTATTCAACCTCGACCGGCGTTCAGCCTCGACCGACAGTCAGAGATCGGTTGGCATTCAACTTCGTTTGGCATTCAGAGGTCGACTGGCATCGGAAGCCTCGTTCGGCATTCAAGCCTCGTCCGGCATTCGGGCTCGTTCGTCAATCAAAGGTCGTTCGACATTCAGCCTCGACCGGCATTCCAACCTCGGTCGGCATTCCAGCCTCGTCCGGGATTCCAACCTCGGTCGGCATTCCAGCCTCGATCGGCATTTTAGCCTCGTTCGACATTCCAGCCACGTTCGGCATCTCCCCTCGACCAGCATCGATTCTCGTTCGTCCTGCACTCTCCACTCAACACATTACCTCGATCGGCATAGAGATATCGTTCGGCATTTGTGGTTCGGCATGTAGAGGTTACTCACTTTGGGCTGAGATATCTGGCTACTAAGCCCACCAGGGTAGTCCAACCCATCTTCGTCTATAAATAGAGAGGCAGGGGCATAGTGAAATGGACCTTTTTTGGGAGAACACTGGGGAGACTCTGCCGCTTTCAAGACTCATCCTTTTCACTTAGCAATTGTATTCAAGTAATTGGTGTACGGATTATATCTGTAATCGATTATCAAGTAAAGCAATAAAGATTAACTTCAAAGTGGACGTAGGCAATCACGCCGAACCACTATAAATTTGGTGTTCTTATTTTCCACATTCAATTTAGCATATTACTCTCTGTTCACATTTACTTTCTTCATTTATCTCCCTACACAATCTTTCTCAACGAGGTTAGTGACCAATTTTGGTGCTAAAATTTTGATGCTTTCACCGAGAACCGAATTCTCAGGCCACAAGGATCTGCTTTGAAGCTACTGGATTGAATAAATCCCCCGAAGGAGATCCGAGTCATTCATAGGACGTCTGTTGATTCTACTTAGAGTTCCTACCAATAACTCTACAATGGGAAGACCACGTACCAGATCACCTCTCATAACGCGGACGCCCATGAGACCGCTAGCGTACAACAAGTAGGGCCTAGCAATCAGCAAGCAAATCTGGGTGCAGGGACTGCCGCCCAGGACCAAATGCAAGTTGTCACCAGAACAGAATTCAACGACTTGATGAGAGAGCTCATGGAAAGCAGGAGACAACTTGGAGAGCAGATGCAAGCTAACGCCGACCTTATGGCACAGCTCACTCAACAATAGCATCAGAATGCTGTGGGCAGTCTAGCTCCTTACTCTTCATATGATAGCTCAACTTCGTTTGATGAACCCCCTAGGCGTAGACGCTGCAAGACTGAAACTACGCAGGCAGGTGCTGCCGATCAAACAGCTAGAGATCGCCAATACCTCGGAGATCGCAACCAAGCAGGGACGGGAAACTTAGGAGCTAGAATGCGTGTGGAAGCTGGACGCCCGGCTCACCAAGATGCCAACGATGCCGAACCTTAAGATGCACGTTTGGCAGATCGCCAGCAGAGGAGGCATCAACCTGATCAATCCCGTAGGACCGACTCTAACCTCCCATCTTCCATACAAACCCCAGACCTAACAGCTATGATCAGACAGTTGATGAAAGAGAATCAAGGCTTGTTAAATGATGATTGGGGTGTATCCAGGAGTCATATTCCGTTCACAGACACTGTCCTACGGGCTGAGTACCCCAGGAAGTTTAGCATGCCAACTATCCCGGCTTATGAAGGAAAGACTGATCCTAGGCAGCATGTGATGAGGTACGAATGGATGATGGATTCAGCTAGAGCGAATGATGCAACCAAGTGTAGATGCTTTCCAATAACTCTATCTGGGATCGCTACTATGTGGTTCACTCGACTTCCTCCGCGGTCCGTATCCAGTTTCAAGGAGTTGGTGAAGAAATTTATAGAACAGTTCAGAATACATACTACTCGTCCAAAGGACGTGATGTCTCTATCAAGTGTAATCCAAGCTCCTGGGGAGTCGTTGAAGGAGTATTTGCAGAGATTCCATGTTGCGGCTAAGTCAGTAATCACAATGATCACGCAATTCTTATGGCTGTGATGCAAGGTGTGGATCCGGATTCAGAGTTTGGAGATTGGCTGGCAGGAAAACCCCCAACTACGCTAGAGTGTTTTTACTCAAAGGCATATCAGTTCATAAGAAGAGAGGAAGCCAGGTGGATAAGGCGAGATAAGGCACCAGGGCCTGTTCAGGAGACCATGAAAAGCAACATTGCTGTGAAGCAATCTGGAGACAACTCGGGGAAAGTTCAGGTCAATGTCCAGAACAAGCCCGGGCAATCTAAGAATCCGGAGGAAGAAATCAGGGGAAGAAGAGAGAAGCGGGGAAATGGAAGCCGAGAATTCCAACCTACAATGAATAAACCCCACTGAATGCATCCCTTGAGAACATTTACTTATCAACTTGTAATACCTTTCAATACAAGAAGCCATGCCCAAAGGAGTCAACCGAGGAACAAAAGCGGACTGGGAAGTATTGCCGCTTTCATGAGACTTATGGGCACAATACTGAAGAGTGCAGACAATTACACGACGCTATAGAGAAGTTGATTAGGTAGAAAAATTTATAGGAGTTTGTAAAGAATCCGCAACAAGGTGGACAGGGAACGTCCAATCCCAGTCGTGCACCAGCTCCACGTCACCCCGAGGAGCCTGCTCGGACCGTGGGCAGACTGGTCATAAACACGATCATCGGCGGACCTCACCCTACAAATAAGAACTGGCAAGAAATGGAGCGGTATGCTAATTCCTTAAGGCATGAAGATTTTGAGTGTTGTTCCAACGTGGAAGATTGGACCCCCGCTAAATAGCTGCGCATGATGACAAACGATATAGTATTCAGGAGCAGAGATGCTGACCAAGTGGAGGCTCCTACCATTGACCCGATGGTCATATCTACGGCAATCGGGCCGGCTTTTGTGAAAAGAATTTTGATTGATTGTGGAAGTTCTATCAATATCATCTTCAAGAAGGCTTATGACCAGATGAAGATGGAGACAAAGGATTTGAAGCCATCTAAAGCTCGTATACATGGCTTTAATGGTGCAGTGACTGATGCAGTAGGGTATGTTGAGTTGCCAGTTGAACTGGGACAAGGTGAGCGTAGGAGGGTGTGAATCCTGCCTTCGTAGTTTTGGATGTAGATTCTCCATACAATGTGTTTCTGGGCCGACCGGCCCTGGCTGAGTTTAGGGCAGCATTGGCCCCGTGGTGTTTGACTTAAAGTTTCCAATTGACAAAGGAGTAGGTGTTGTTCATGGCGACCAGGCGACCGGTCGTGCATGTTATGTGGCTGAGTTTCGAGAGGCCCAGCGGAGAGAGAAAGGAAAAGTTGTGGACAATTCCCTCCGCATTCAGAATACCGACAATTGACAAGTAATGCTCGAGCCCTGGCTCGCGCAAATTCTTGGATCTACAGAGACATAGATCCGAGAGACGACGATGAGGAACCCAAGGAAGAAAAAGCAGCACCGGCTGAACTGACGATTGACATTTCAGTCAGTCGAGACGATCCATCGTGAGTACCGAAGATTGGATCACAACTCAGCCCCTCAATGACTGAAGACCTTAGTGATTTCCTCCGAGCGAATCTCGATGTTTTTGCTTGGACACACTCCGACATGTGTAGGATTTCTCCCGCTATCACGAGTCATATGTTGAACATAAACCCGAGGTACGTCTCAGTCAAACAGAAAAGGAGAGGAATGGACCCAGAGAGGTCCGCTGCTCTCAGAGAGGAGGTGGACAAGCTCAAAACTAATGGGTTCGTCCGCAACGCCCTCTACCCCAAATGGGTATCAAATCCCATGCTAGTGAAGAAGGCAAATGGGAAGTGGAGAACTTGCGTAGATTATTCCGATTTGAAGAAAGCATGCCCCAAGGATAGTTTCCCATTACCTACAATTGATCAGTTGGTCGACTCCACTGCAGGACACGAGTTGTTGTCATTCATGGAGCGTACTCGGGATACAATCAGATCCCGATGGACATTTCGGACCAGGAACACACCAGTTTCGTCACAGACGTTGGGCTATATTGCTATGTAGTAATGCCTTTCAGATTGAAAAATGCGGGGGCGACGTACCAGCATTTGGTAAATCGAATGTTTAAAGATGACATGCTCGTGAAGTCACGACAATCAGACGACCACATTCGAGACTTAGCAGAGATGTTTGGCATACTCAGATATTATGGAATGAAGATCAACCCTCTGAAGTGTTCCTTCGGCGTTGCGTCGGGGAAGTTTTTGGGATTCATTGTTAATGCCTGAGGAATTGTAGCTAACCTGGAAAAGATTCAAGCTATTCGAGACGTGCAAGTGCCCAGAACTATAAAACAGGTGCAAAGCTTGAATGGATAGGTGGCTGCGCTAAGTCGATTCATATCTAGAGCCACAGACAAGTGTATTCCCTTCTTCGATATAATAAAGAAAGGAAAGAGGAATTTTGAATGGACATCCAACTGTGAGGAAGCGTTCCGAGATCTGGTAAGGCATTTGGAAAGTCCTACGGTGCTGTCAAAACCAGTGGACCATGAAATGTTATACGTATACTTGGCCGTATCCCCGCATGCTATAAGTGCGGCTTTGGTCCGTGAGGAGGACCGAGTCTAAAAGCTGGTGTATTACGTTAGTAAACGTTTAACGGAGGCAGAAAGAAATTACCCTAAAATTGAGAAATTGGCCTATTGCTTGGTGATTGCATCACGTAAGCTGTGTCCATACTTTCAAGCATACTCTGTCAGTATCTATACCGATCAACCCCTACGACAGGTACTCTAACGACAAGAAACTTCTGGAAGGATGTTAAAATAGAATATCGAGTTGAGTCAGTTCGATATTACCTACCTACCACGAAGAGCCATACAAGGACAAGCATTAGCGGATTTTATCGCTGAGTTTACTGTATCAGACGAATCAGATGGTCACGGTATCATTCCCCCCATTCAATGGAAATTGTACACCGATGGGGCATCAAACGACCGTTGCTCCAGGGCTGGTGTAGTTCTTATGACTCCAGAAAATCAATCGATTTGTTATGCTTTGAAGCTCAATTTCCCGGCTACGAATAATGAAGCAGAATATGAAGCATTGATTGCTGGTTTAAAGCTTGTTGGAGAACTCGGGGTAAAATCAGTTGAAATCTTTTGTGACTCACAACTGGTGGTGTACCAAGTGCGAGGAGATTACCAAGCAAGGGGACAAAAGCTTGCTCCGTACCTTGCTCTGGTTCAGGAACTATTGGCGAACTTCGAACATTATGACATTTCGCATGTTCCGCGTGAGCATAACAAGGAAGCCGACTCGTTGGCCAAATTCGCAAGCACCGACGATGCACAGCAAATGGAATTAGTTCCCGTCGAAACCTTACATGCTCCAAGCATAGATGTGATGGAAGTCGATCTTGTGTTGGAAATGGAAATCGAGAAGGAGTCGTGGATAACCCCATTCAATCAATACCTGCTAAACGGGACTTTGCCCGAAGGAAAAAGCAAAAGACGACAGGTCATTCGCAAAGCCGCGCGATATGTAATGCAGGGAGGAGTAATGTATCGGAGGGGGTTCTCGGTCCCCTTACTACGGTGCATCGCCCGTGATGAGGCGAAGCGGGTCTTGGAGAAAGTTCACGAAGGAGAATGTGGCAACCATAATGGGGGCAAACACTCGCAAAAAAGATCCACCGCTACGGATACTATTGGCCAACTGTGAATTGGGATGCTGCAGACTATGTAAGAAAATGTGACAAGTGTCAAAGATACGCAAAAATCCCGAGAGCTCCATCAACGGAACTCACACAAATGGTTAGTCCTTGGCCGTTTTCAATCTAGGGAATCGACATAATCGGTTCTTTGCCTATATCCAAAGGTTTGCGGTCGACTACTTCACAAAATGGGCCGAGGCAGAGCCTTTAGCCACAATCACCTCCAAGAAGGTCATTAATTTCGTTGTACGAAACATTATATGCCGCTTTGGCCTCCCGCGAACCATCATTACAGACAATGGAACTCAATTTGAAAGTAGAGAATTCAAAGATTTCTGTTTAAAGTACGGCATTGAGAAAAAGTTCGCCGCCGTCGCTCATCCGAAGGCTAATGGATAAGTTGAAGCCGTGAACAAAATAATCAAATCCATATTGAAGAATCGTTTGGAAAAGGCTGGAGGCAAGTGGGTAGATGAACTCCCAACAACGCTATGGGCTTATAGAACTACCCACAAGTTCGCGACTGGCCACACTCCATTCGCATTGGCATACGGCTCGGAAGCTGTTATACCCGTGGAGCTTGAAGTTCCATCACATCGGGTGACACATTAAGATCCTAAGACGAATCAGGATCTCTTGTTGGAATCACTGGACTTCATTGATGAAAAACATGAAGAAGCTGAGTTAAGGGCGGTAGCATATAGGCACCGACAAGCGATATTACAATGAAAAAGTCCGCCCAAGAATCTTTGATGTGGGTGATCTCATTTTGAAACGAGTTTTCCCGGTACCACCACGTATGAATCTCAACTGGGAAGGTCCATATGTCGTCGAACGGAAGCTTAGAGAAGGAACTTTCAAGCTAGCGACCTTTGATGGCGTGACACTCCCCCGAGCGTGGAACAGTGAACATTTGCGACGTTATTATATTTAGCCTGTTTCTTTCTTGTTTTAGGTGCAATTGTTTCCCGTATGTTTTTTATTCCATTGATTCTTAGTTTCCTTTTAAGCATGTAATCAGATGATTTAGTTTGTTTTCATTAATAAAGGCTTGAAGCCATCTTTTCTATGAATTACTGATGTTTCTGTGCCTTATAATCCGATGACAAACAACTGGAGTTACATTATTCTGTCTGATGTACGGACTCATATAAACGATTTTAATCTCCAAGTTCCCTAAATGCAGACTGGAGTACTCTAAGTCCCCGGAGTGCGGACTAGAGTATAAAACGACTTAAATCTCCAAGTCCCCTGAACGCGGACTGGAGTACTCCAAGTCCCCGGAGTGCGGACTAGAGTATAAACGACTTGAATCTCCAAGTCCACTGAACGCGGACTGGAGTACTCTGAGTTCCCGGAGTGCAGACTAGAGTATAAACGACTTAAATCTCCAACTTTCCTGAACGCGGACTAGAGTACTCTAAGTCCTCGGAGTGCGGACTAGAGTATAAACGACTTAAATCTCCAACTCCCCTGAACGCGGACTGGAGTACTCTAAGTCCCCGGAGTGCGGACTAGAGTATAAATGACTTAAATTGCCAAGTCCCCTGAACGTGGACTGGAGTACTCCAAGTCCCCGGAGTGCGGACTAGAGTATAAACGACTTAAATCTCCAAGTCCCCTTAACGCAGACTACAGTACTCCAAGTCCCCGGAGTGCGGACTAGAGTATAAACGACTTAAATCTCCAAGTCCCCTGAACGCGGACTGGAGTACTCTAGTCCCCGGAGTGCAGACTAGAGTATAAACGACTTAAATCTCCAAGTCCCCTGAGCCCGGACTGGAGTACTCTAAGTCCCCGGAGTGCGGACTAGAGTATAAACGACTTGAATCTCCAAGTCCCCTGAGCGCGGACTAGAGTGCTCTAAGTCCCCAGAGTGCGGGCTAGAATATAAACGACTTAGCATCTCCAAGTCCCCTGAGCGCGGACTGGAGTGCTCTAAGTCCCCAGAGTGCAGACTAGAGTATAACCAACCTAAATCTCCAAGTCCCCTGAATGCGGACTGGAGCACTCTAAGTCCCCAGAGTGTGAATTGAAAAGTATTCTAAGTACCAGAAATGTGAAATAAGAGATGTACAATTCCAAAGAATGTCCGAGCAGTGTGAAAATGGATTGGGAATTTATGTAACTCATAAGAACTTGAGTTTCGACCATAGTCATACAGAAAGCAAAAATGCAGAAGTCATTCGAAAGACAAAGAAACCAAACTTTATTCATTAATCCAAAATGGGGTTATACAACTACTCCTTCAAAGCTCGGAGTCAAAAGTCTATTTACATAAACTACGAAAATGAATAAATAAAAGTAGTTACATGATCTAAGCTAACCCTCGTCGAACGAGTGTAGTGGCTACTTCTTCGGTTTATTTAGCTTCTTTTCTTCCTTCGTTTGTTCGGACGACTCCTCCCCCACGCGCTTTCTCTTGGACGTTTTGCTCGCCAGAGAAACGGTATCAGGAGTGGGAGGAGGAACATCAAGTGGTTTGGGTCTGCCAGGAAGAATGACTTTTAGAGGCCTATTCAACGGATCGTCAAGTTCTACTACTTGAGACTCGATCTTGACCTCAACTTTCTTCTTTTTCTCTTCCTGAAGTTGTTCCTTCATGCTCAATTTAGAAGTATGTTCAGAAGCGCCCATGATTTCAATTTCGTAACTCTCTTCAACGGGAGACGAGGTTCTAGACTTATCCTCGTCATGTGCCCCAATCACCTGAGCATCAGGACCGGGGGTTACTCCCGCATGAGTAGCCTCGCTTGTTTTTCCCATCTTCTCCTTGGCGTCATCGCTCCTTGGAGACGGATTGGGGTCAGAACGACCTGCGCAAAATCATAAGAGATAAACGTTAGAATACAATAACCTCTCGCCAAAAGCGACGGTTCTTCGAACTTTAAGAAAAAGACTTATATACCGGTCTCTTGCTGGCTTTCCACCATCCGAGGAGTCTCACCCTCTAGAATGGGAGATAGCACGTGAATGCCGAGGCCAGGGTCTTCCGGATCGTAACCGGTGTGTTGTTCGAACGGATCAAGTACTGGCCGATCAGCCGAGTGAGTAGGAGGAGGAACTGAAGGCCCGGTTCCAGACGAACCAACTATGTCATTTTTCTCCTTTGATGGAGAAGAGCCTTTGCCAAAGAGGGCCATTGCTGCAGACAAGTCTAAAGGCTCGTTCCTCCTGAGAAATTCTTTCACTAAAGCATCTTCATCGACCTCCTCGACACCCGATTCCACCTTTCTAATCTTTATTAAAGTTTCCCATGCCTCGGCTAGAGACTCGAGATAGCCCTCACCAAGAAACGTCAAGTCCCAATGCATGAGAACACGGGCATTGTATTCAGCTATCAGCGGGTCGAACATGCACTTGATCTCTTCTCTGCCGGCCTCTGCAGCCACCTCAAGGCAGGAGTCAATCTCCGCGGAAGCTATTCTCTTGCCCTCCTCACGGGCTTCATCCTTCATTGTCCCGACCTTAGAAAGCTCATCGTCGAGCTTTGCCTTCAAGAGACGTGTGTCAACAATCTCGTTGCAGTATCGTTGAGACTCCTCTTGAGCAGCTATCTTCTCTTCCTTCTCCTTAGAGAGTAGCTCCTTCAACTCTTTAACCTGCAGGGCGAGTGCATCCCTTTCTTTTTGAACAGAATCTTTTTCTAAAGCCAGGGCCCCGCAGCGTTGGACCGCATCGTCAAGTTCCTTCTTATGAGTCGTCTCTAGATGAGTGACGGCCTCCGCAGTATCCTTAGCACTTTGTTCGGCAGCCTCGAGCTTGGACTTGTACGAAGAAAGCTCTTCATCCTGATTTTTGATGATGTCTTTATCAAAGATAGCTTCAAGTTTTAGGCGGTCGATTTCCCGTTGACGCTCGACAAGGACTTCCGAGACTTTTTCAACAAGATGGACAAACGCGTCATGTTGGACGTAGACGTTGTTGTTGCAAGCGATGACACTCTGCTTGACATGCCCCAGAATGTGATGGATCGCTGGAAGGAACTTCAGGCCATCAAAGCAGATTTTGGGGAATTTAACTTTAAGCTCGGCCAGCTTCTCTGATATCGTCGGGTCTGCTGCAATAACAAGGGGAGGTGGCTTTGAAAGTTCCGTTTTCTTACGATGTTCCCGAGACTACCGAGTGCTTGATGAACTGGAGTGTTGGTCACGGGGAACTTCAGATTGAGACGGAAGATCACGGGAATATGAAGACTGGGTATATGATTTCTTTCGATAAGTCGACTCTCGGGGACGGCTGTCTCGGTCTCCAGAGTCGTCTCTGTCCCGGCGCTTGCCGGTGCCCGAATCCCGGCCAGAATGATGAAAAATTGATGAGCCATGAAGACGATCGAATCCGTGGGAGCGTCCCATATCACCTGTGTAGAATGAGAATAACGACAAGTTAGAAAAGGTCTGGGTGATGGCAAAGATTGAAGTGTAGGGTGAAGTGCACGTGTCCGTGTGTGTCCTAGTGTTCCCCCCGACGGACCAGTTTCTTTATCTTTACTAATGGGAGTTTTATCTCCCTGGACGTGGGCTTGATTGCCTGCATTGCCTCTGGAGGGCGAATGAAGCTTAAGCGCTTCTGAGTCGTCGAAACCATAATTGAGCAGATTGTCAGGGATGGTGAGATTCGATAGACCTTTCAGTGAACTTTCTAAAGGTTAGGGGGAAGGCTCTCTTTCCTCTGGAATAAGAGTAACTTTAGAAGTTCCGCCCACTTTCTTCCTCCTCAACTTGTAGGTCAATTTCTTTTTTCCCTTGGAAGGGGAGGATGATGTTTCAATATCATGGACTTTGACCGTCGGGTCCTGGGTGGGACTGACATTTTCACCCGGTACTTCGGGCGTCTTGCCTTCTCTAATTTCTCCCTCTTCTGGCGTGTCAGGGGCGTTACGTGTTGAAGGCCCGGCCTGCCTTTTTCCCTTGCCTAAAGCAGGTCTGGATAGGGTGACGCCTTGGGGAAGGTTTATTCGGCGACCTTCCACCAGCAGCCCGAATCTCGCAAGTGACTCATTCGAAATGAGAGATTTGATGTCCCGATCTTCTATGGGGAGAGCTCGGATAGTTGCCACTGCTTCAGAGTATCCGGCGCCTTCGGGATGTGGATTGATACCTGAAAAAGTGGATAAAGAAGTCAGAAAAGATGTAGATTCCGCAAAATTCGAGTGTTGATCTAGAAAACGAACTTACTCCCTTCCACCCATCTCCTAGCGAAACCGGAAGGACAACGGACGTAGAACCACTCTTGTTGTACTGGGCAAATTTGCTCCATGCCCTAGTCAGGATTTGGCATTTGCTATATGGCTCCAGAAATATGAAAGATGTGCTATCCGACCGTCTCTTGAAGCGGTAGATATAACGGATATCGCCTGGAGTCGGAAGCCTGAAGAGGACACTCATAAAGTGGATGCAAGTGACAAATAAGAAAGCATGGCTGTTCGGAGGTAGTTGTGAAGGATCAATCTCGATATATTGCAATAAGTCACGAAGGAAGGAGTTGAAGGGTGGAACGCTGCCGACCCAGCACATGAACTTATTGCAGGCTGTATACCCGGTTGGGGGCAAATGCGGACGATCATTCCCCGAAGGAACTAACACGTCGTCGAAAGGGATTCCATGGACGAATCATATCCGACGGAGTGTAGTCTCATTAATCCTTGAGGCTTGTGAATCGGCTGGGTCGTCTAAGAAAATAGCTGCCTCCAGAGCGTCAGGAGCTAAGTCGATGGATGCTATCGCGACGCTCGGTAAGTTTTGAGCAGGGGTAGTTGACGGATTCGAAGTATCTACAACTTCCTGTCGAGAGGATGGCCCAGGTCTGTCTGAGATAATAGCAAAGCTAGATTTTCTAGACATCTCTAATAAAGATCGAATCCAACAAAGCACCTGTTTGAACTATACTTGAAAAACAATTAACATTAGACTTAACAACGTAAGTATTCCCCCGTGTGGTGTGTGAACTAGTGCGATTATTCAAGTGTAAGTGCCAAGCGAACAAAAAGACACTGGATTGAGAAAATAAGTTTGAGCTTCAAATTGTCGTCTTCGAAGACTGTCATCGCTGACCGTCTACGAAGGCTTGTCGCAAGACGGTTTATATTTTGAACTCAACATCATCACTGCATTTGGGTGGTTATTAACTATTAAGCAGAATTAAGTCCAAGTTTTCAACAATAATAAAAACACAGAAGTTATCAGTCTGGATTATTTGATATGCTTTGTTGTTTAAGTTCGTCCTTGTTCATTAACGTATGTTTGGGCATGGGATGTGTTAGGTCAACTGTGCGTTAGGTTCGACTAGCATTGCTGTTGTGCACAACTCCTCTATCACCCACCATTGCCGTTCGGCATAAGGGAGCCATGCCGAACCACAACATGCCGAGCTGCCTCGCTCGGCCTTCCATACCTCCATCTGGCTCCTCTAATGTTCGGCATAGGGTAGACATGCTGAACCACCTACATGCCGAGTCGCAACGCTCGGCACCCCGTACTTTACAACAATTTTATCCTTCTCCTTCATCCCTACCAAACGACTTGGTCGACTAGCTCGGAAAGTCATACCGGGCTGCCTCGTTCGGTATTCTAGCCAATTTCTACTCCTCCTCTACTCTTCCCTCCAACCTCGTTCGGCATGAAGGAACCATGCCGAACCACAGCGGTACATTTCCACTAACTCCCTCCTTCACGTACCTCTGCCCTCCTTTCCTTTCCTCCTCACCGCCTAGCCTTAGAACGTATCCTTAACACTTCGATTTCCTCATCCACACAACACTTATTGGCCATGGTTGTACAGAGATTCGTGAACTTGAATCTCGTGCTAAGTTAATTAACCAGGGGAAACTGTTTAAAAGGGCGGATCATTACCTAGTAATTGGCTCAAGATTTGGAGGAATTCTGGAGTAAGGAGTGCGGGTTAAATTAGTTTCGATTTATTTGGGGAAAGAAGGGAGACGACGTATGATGTTCAAGGAAGGAAGGGTGGTAAATTCTTTGCAGTCTGTTAAAAGGCGAGGTTCGTAAGTACATAATAGCAGAGGTAAAAGTAAGTAAAAAGAGGGAGAAAGGTAGTGCCGACCTTTATAGGGTGAAGAAGGGAAGTCGAAGGGACCATGACCAATAGAACCGGTCAAAGCACAAGCCTCCTTCGGCATCAGCTCTGTCGCTCGGCATTTGTATGTCGTTCGGCATCAGCATGTCATTCGGCATACATTGCCTCGATCGGTATTCAAGAGAAAGCACTATCGAGAATACTAAGCCAAGGCTCGAAGCGAAGCACGGAGAACTCATGATTCAAAGCGCATCACGATCGGCCACATGATGCACTTTGGGGGACAAGTGTTACCTGGAGGTTTGACCAGGCAACTAGGTCATTCGGCATTCAGCCTCGACCGGCATTCAGAGATCGGTCGACATTCAACTTCGTTCGGCATTCAGAGGTCGACCGACATCGGAAGCCTCGTTCGGCATTCAAGCCTCATCCGGCATTCGGGCTCGTTCGTCAATCAAAGGTCGTTCGGCATCCAGCCTCGGTCGGCATTCCATCCTCGTCCGACATTCCAACCTCGGTCGGCATTCTAGCCTCGATCGACATTTTAGCCTCGTTCGGCAATCCAGCCACGTTCGGCATCTCCCCTCGACCGGCATCGATTCTCGTTCGGCCTACACTCTCCACTCAACACATTACCTCGATCGGCATAGAGATATCGTTCGGCATTTTGCCGTTCGGCATTTGTGGTTCGGCACGTAGAGGTTACTCACTTTGGGCTGAGATATCTAGCTACTAAGCCCACCAGGGAAGTCCAACCCATCTTCGTCTATAAATAGAGAGGCAGAGGCACAGTGAAATGGACCTTTTTTGGGAGAACACTGGGGAGACTCTACCGCTTTCAAGACTCATACTTTTTATTTAGCACTTGTATTCAAGTAATTGGTGTACTGATTGTATCTATAATCGATTATCAAGTAAAGCAATAAAGATTAACTTCAAAGTGGACGTAGGCAATCACGTCGAACCACTATACATTTGGTGTTCTTATTTTCCGCATTCAATTTAGCGTATTTCTCTCTGTTCACATTTACTTTCTTCATTTATCTCTCTACACAATCTTTCTCAACGAGGTTAGTGACCAATTTTGGTGCTAACATGTAGAAAATCCCTTAGCGAAGTATTTTATCGATCGTAGTTATGAATGTGTTCGTAACCATGAGTATTGGGTCGATAAATAAATAAATACAAATATATATAAATACTTATTCCTTAAATATTCACAGTCAAGATTTATCGAGAAAATGACATTGATACATCTGATAAAAGTAGTGCACATAGGCCTCATGACCATTAGGGGTACCAATATGTTACGTACCTGTTGTTGTTTGGAACAATCACATAACGACTTGACTAAAGTCTTTTATAGGTTAACATAAATTATTCAAAATAGAAGATCTTGGAGTAACAACATATATTAGTCTTTTGACTTGAGAGTACTATTGATCTTAAGTGTATAAAATGTACTTTAACTATGATCAAGCACATGGCATAATGACCAGACCAAAGCCATAGGTACATGCTCAACTGCTTGAAGTGAAATACTTCTCAAGAGAGGGTTCATATACTTGTTATAGAATGCCAGTATCATAGTAATTGGTAAGTCTAATTAAAGTCAAATTCTTTATTCGAAACAATTCAATTAATCAACAAATGTTATAGGATTGAACTAAGAATTTTAAAATTGACTTATGCAATTACCAAGGATATTAATAGATTTTTTTGCCTTAGATCAAGCTCTAGATATCTAAGTAGTATAGTGTCGACGAAAAGAACACTTGCGCAAACTATCATTACTAGGTAAGCTTATATTAGATCAAAAATAAAATTTGTCCTAAATGATCTCTAAGCATTGAACTTGATCCTATATCATGCTTCGAAAAAGTTCGTACAAGCTTTGACATTTAAATTGTTTAAATATTGACAGTGGGTCGAGTGCACCAAAGAGTCAATACAGCCACGTTGTCAGTTATTTTCGAATTCGACCAAGGATGAAATTAATTGATAAATGTTATAAAGCAATAAAAACTTAATCCAAATATTGTATTAACATATAGGTATTTTTAATTATTTATTTCTGGCTTAAAATAGGATAGAACGATGTATAAAGGTTATATGATAGTTTGATCAATTATGGGGCTAAGAATTAATCAATTAAATATTGATTCAAATTGGGGTCAACTGGAATTTTAACCATACCAGGTCAAAGCTAGGGCCAAACATATTTGAGGTAGAAAGGAGACCGAACTCAATCTTTAGGTCTAGAGGAGACCAAGAAGAAAAAGGTGTTGGTCGATGGCAATAGGCAGCCCATTTTACATATTGTTTTGAATACACTTTTTGCTCGCTCTTTTTTCCGTTCTAGCCACCCGCCATATCTACCTGGGTGTTACCTACACTTTGATGTTGCAAATCAAAGAGGAGGAGACTACAGTGCACTAAGAGGAAAGATTGCTCAAACAACGTATTGATTCTCGGCATGATCAATTCGGAGGAAGGTAAATTCTTAGATCTAATTTTTATTTAATATAAACATGTTCATATGTATTATTCCTAATTATATTTAATTTAGCTTATATTATTTTAATAAAATAACATTTTTTTAATTTGCATACATACATGCATGCATGCGTGCATGTATATATATATATATGTATATATATATATATATATATTGAATATATGAAATTGATTTCTAAATAATTTTAAAACATGTAAATATACATATACATACAAAGTGTCACACACACTTGTATTTTGTTTTTGGTAAAAATAAAAATAAAAATAATTTTAAAATCGATTTTAATTTAATAAACAAAGGCTATTTCCCAAAATATGATTTTCAGTTTAATTTAAAAATATATATTATTTTATACTTACCGATTTCGAATAAACTAATAATCAATATATATATATATATATAGTATGTATTTTAATATACGTGTACATATATATTAAATAAAAAATAATTTTTTATTTTGATTTATTGCTATTATAAAAAATATTTTTATTACTTTTGTTATTAAGTTAAATTTGTTTAGAATTCAAATTTATTTTGATTTACTCAAGCCTAACATTTTCGATCGAAAGCTAGTTTGTGTGTGTCTTATATGTAGGCGACTGCAACATATAAAATAAATTACTTTGAATAGGTCAAAAATATCTATTTTGTATTTTAAATATAAAATGAACAGTTATAGAAAAAATTAATATTGTGTGTGTATATATATTTAATATGTATAAATTTATTTAAATATTTTCCTACATCAAATAAAATTAGTTTTAATTATATTTTTTTACTATATATATATTCAATATGTATATATATAATTATTTTTTATATAAATATTTTAATGTCCAAATCAAATATATATACTTATCATAACTTGTATATTGTTCGCTTAGGATTAATTATATTATATTATATACACATACACACACATGTATATATGTCACACTTATTTATCTTATTGATTGTAGGACAAAGTGGTCAATTTTCCTAATGAACACCTTGTTTAGTGTGAGAGTGTGTGTATGAAAGTGTGTTAATGGTTTTATTACTTTAAACGGCTTTACGACCCAAGCACGTACATTTTCAAGAGCAAGAAACAATGAGCAACTTTATAGTTCATTCAACATTCTCCACTCTATAGAGTGACTTTCCAAATTAGACCAACTTGAAGAAATTTCATAGTGGACATAAATCATCTCGTGGAACTCCTGCACTCGCTGCCCTCCAATTCCAGTTCTCCAATAGTCGTCGTTCTAGATCCTTTAAGCTGGTAAGCATTCTCTTAGGAATTCTTTCTAGAATTACTATAACATCATTGGCTATGAGATTAGACAGATCTAACTCATTCTTAACCTTCTTAAAGGTCCTGGCATTTCTTTCCCTTTGAAGATGCCACGCGACGGTTTTTATGAAAAATTTCATGGTTTCCTCCATCAGCTTTTATTCATTACTCCACCGATTCGGGTAGGAAGCCTCTTATTGTAGAGATCTAACTTCATCAATGATCATGCAATTGATTTTTTGTATAGCTTATACTCTCTTACCGTGTTAACCCAAAAAATGGATCAACACCCCGGATCAAGTGTGAAAGCATCGGATTTTGGTGCTTTCACTGAGAATCTTGAATGAGATTTAAAGAGTTGAAGTTTGAATCTAAGACTTAGATAAGATGAGTAGGCCTAATACTAGATCTAGAGCTGCAGAAAGTCAACCGAAGCCTGGGGGCAGCCAGGAGGTGTCCTCAAATTCTCATCAACCCAACTATGTGATTAGAGAGGAGATGGAAAAGATGATGAAAGTGATGCAGGATGGAATCTTAGCTAGACAACAGGAGAAAATGGATGGCTTCTTCCATAGGATGGAGCAGCAAGGGATGGCTAGATCTGTAGGGAATAGGAATAAAACTTCAACGGGCAATGCTAGAATCAACATGGGAATCAATCCCAATGCCATGGTTAATGTTGGAACACCAGGAACTGGTGGTACTGGAGCTAATCCAAATACTAGGATGAAACCGACAGAAGAATATGTACCAGAACTTCCTTGAAGGAACGTAGGTCTGAATGAAACTAGAGTTATGAATCAGAACATAGGCATGCGACCGAAAGAGTGCATCCCGGGATACCTCCACCGAAACAGGAGGCAAAGTATTTCTTTAGGATGGAGACCTTCATTGGATGGTGAGAACCGAATTGCCAAATTGGTATGAAAGCTTCATTAGAGGAGGACCCCTAGATCAGGATTTGGAAGGTGTGAACAGGAATCCGTTTACTACTAATATTCGGAATGCGAGAAATCTCCAGATTGCAAGCTTCCAACATCGGAAATGTACGACGGGAAGACAGATTCGACGATTCATATGGTGAGATACATTCAGCATATGAAGGTGTTGGGTGCTTCTGAGGAGGTAATGGGGTGGTGCTTCCCATTATACTTAACGAATTTAGCTGCAATGTGGTTCAGAAAGTTGGAGAATGGGTCCACAAGCACATAGACTAACTTGGTGAGCAAGTTCTTGAGACAGTTCAGGGTTCATGTCTCACAACCGAGGAATGTACTTACGCTCTCAAACGTAAAAAAAATTCTGGAGAGTCCTTAAGAAGTTATTTAACAAGATTCAATGCGACGGCGGCTGCGGTTGACAAGCCGGATCCATCATTTATCCTAATGGCAGCAGTATCTGGGGTCGTGAGTAAGACTGATTTCAAAGCTGCATTGAAAAGGGATCCACCAAGGGATCTTGCATAATTCTACAACGAAGCTGAGAGATATTTGCATTAGGAAGACGCTGAAGCTGAAGATGAGAATGTGGATGCTAAAATAAATGTCGCGGATGATAGGGGACCATCCAGAGCTGGAATTGGAAACGACAAAGGGAAAAGGAAAACCAACGACGACTTCGGGGAGACGAAACGACAAAGGAAGGAGCCGAGATTCTCTTCATACACTGACTTGACTGAACCACCGTAGAGGATATACTTGGATACTGGGGGGTAAAACCTCTACCAGAAGCCACCTAAAAGGGAGCCCACTGATGAGAGAAAAGATCTGGAAAGTGTAGCATCTTCCATGAGTTGAATGGGCATGAAACGAACGAGTGCCGACACCTTTGTGATCTGATAGAAGAACTGGTTTGAAACAACCAGCTGCCATAGTACGTGAGGAACAAAACTGTGGTAGAATTGCAAGAACACCATCCGCGACAAATGAATCAAGAAACGCCCAAGGAATTGAGCCAAGACAAATTATCCCATAATCGGGGTAGATGGGAATAGGATTCGGCGCCTATGCTTTGCTTTTTCGTTTATTTTTTCGCACTTTTCTTTTGGTATTTAGACAATAATATGCTCAAGCCTCTTACTCGTGTATGGGACCCTGAACAGTCCCTAGGAATGCTTTGAGTCAGATGCTTGAGATGACTATTTTGGACAATAATGACCTCGGACCGCTTACACGTGTACGAGACCCAGATTGGTCTCTAGGAACACTCTGAGTCGGATCTCCGAGGTGAAAATTTAGGATTTCTACTTGTTTTGATTCCTTCTTATTTGATTTTTTCTTGTTTTTTTATTTTAATATTTGAATTTTGAAAAATCCACATTTATTATGATGACTGATATTGATCGCCTTAGAGTCCCACCACGGGATCGGAGTGCAGAGTGCAAGTCCCCTTGCCAAAGAGCGAGCAGATGGACTTGTACAATATTGATTGCCTTAGAGTCCCGACTGGAGAGATGGGACTGGAGTGTAACAAGTAAGTCCCCTCACCGGAGAGTGAGTGATTGTGCTTACTTAATCCACCCTTAACTTAACAAACAAACGATCCAGAGAGATCGTCCCCTTAACTTATACATTAAACGAACTAGAGAGATCGTGCATTAAACTTAAATGATTAGGAGAGATCGAGCCTTAAAACAAATATGATATACTAATAGGATTTGAATGCCTTATAAATAGAATAAAACTGATAAATCCTGGATGAACATGGATGATCTCGATATATGATGTGATTTTGGATATACAATGTAATTTTGATATATGATATGACAACTTTGAATGATAAGTAAAATGATAATGATGTAAATCCCAAATGAACATGGGACAATTAAAGATATGTGATGTAAATGGAGATATGCGATGTAATTGAAAATATGCGATGTATTTGGAAATATGCAATGTAATTGGAGATATGTGATGAATAACTCCGAATGAAACCGGAATGATTGTGATGTATAGATTACACTTGTGTAGAGTCTAGAGTCAAAGGATGTAACTGATTTGGAACGACTTGTGATTGGCAAGAGAATTCGAAGTAACTGGACGATTCACCAAGGCAAAAGCAGCTAAAAATCTCAATTATCGAAGACTGGAGACATGAACTTGTTCTTAAACAAAGCACACCTTTAATTCAAAAGACGTACTTTGAGGAGTAAGTGTTAACTGATTTTTTAACCCATTATTCAATAAGAATTAGAAAATTCAGACCGCGTCATAATAACTCAAAAATCAACCAAAAGAACTAGAAAAAGAAGAAGAGAAAGACCCAAGAGGAAAGATGCCAAAATATGCTACTTATGGATCGCTAGCGATCCATCACCTATGGATCGCTAGCGATCCATAAGGCTTGCTCACGTACCCTCTGAACCACTTGCATCATAATTCATTACCATTTCTAAGCACGCTTGCCAAGTTTCATAGCATGCCAAACAGTTTAGCTTGAGAAGTGAAGACTCATCTGATTCAAGTTGTTTGGCTAGAATTAGCTAACTTAAAATAGACCTACAGAATTCATACTAAGTCGGATTGACTTGAAATTTTGGGAGAACATTTAGAAACAAAGGAGAAGGCTAAAAAAATGAAGTCATTTAGAGTTGATTTGATGGATCTATAGCGATCCATCTAGATGGATCGCTAACGACCCATCTAGAGTGGGCCTCACCACCTCAATTTTTATGGTGTGTCCCTAACACCCTCTAGAGTGTTCTTGCAAAGTTTCGTTCGATTTCGTTAAGATTTGAGCGAGATATGAATGATTCTTCTAGACCATATGACCCATGAAGACGGATGATCAAACTAACTCCAAACGACTTGATATTTGGACAAGGCACTTAAATAGAAGATAGAAAAACAACCAAACATAGATCACTCAAAAATATGCTAAGTGGATGGATAGCTAGCGATCCACCTCCTATGGATAGCTAGCGATCCATCAAGATAGGTCGGATCACCCTCAAACTTTCTAAGCTCCTTCATAGCTCTAAATAAAGGCTTCTGGTAGAAAAATATGCTAAGTTGATGGATAGCTAGAGATCCCCTATAGATATCTAGCGATCCATCCCCTATGGATAGCTAGTGATCAATAGAAATGACTTAGATTGATTTGAGATTTTTAGTGATGACTTGGCATAAAAACTAGACTCTTATGCACCTAGACTTTTGGCCTAATACTCACTGAACTTCCATATAAATACTCACCTACTTGCAACTAGAGATGGACCTTTTCCGAATAGAGAGCTACCATTACTCTATTGGAATTCTTGGACTTTTTGAACTTTATTCTCCCTCACAACAGTCATCAAGGGGGTTACTGTGATTCTCCAGTCAACACTTGAACTTGTAACTTATTCTAACTCATTGTAACTTAGATCTAAGGACTAACTAGTTGATATCCATAGAGATTCAACTAGTAGAATCATAATAAAGATTAACTAAAGTGGACGTAGGTTAGAGTCAGCCAAACCACTATAAAAATTCTATCTCTTTTCCAACTTCTGCTCTTTATTTGTTGTTTATCTGAGATTTGTGCTGCTAGTTATCTACACCAATGCTTTCACACTTGATCCAGGATGTTGATCCATTTTTTGGGTTAACATACTGTATTTGCAATCAAAAAAGATGTTTATGCATTTTTGTTTCTTGTTTGCAGAGATTACATGTATCTTCTTGTATTATGCCCCATTTTTTAATCTATCTTTAGCTGGGAGTCTAAAAATCAAGGCTCTATACGTTGTATGTGCCATATTAGGGTTATTGCAACTACTCCAAATTATTTTATGCCACCGAGTAGCTAGGTAGTGTATTCTTATTTCTTCCTATGCCTCTTGCATGTTAAATTAGCCTTCTGTGTTACCTTTCCAAGCCCAAATGTCATTTTCTCTGCTTAAGTATATGGGCGTGGTTCTACTTCTTGTCTTAAGTTTTCGGTTACCAATTGGAAGTCACATTTCCAAGCTTCATCTCTTATAATAGCTTCAACTTTCATACTGGGAGACCCATTTAATGAAAAACTGTCCCAGCCCATCCAATCGATTAAGATTTTGTTATTTAACCGTGGATCTCTCCATATATTAGTTTCTTTGCCACGAGCTATTTATTTCTCTATTAAATTTCTTAACTGGTCTCTTCGTTTTAATATAGTTTCCCACATGATGGATGCATTATTGTCTACTTCATTGTCCAACTTTTTTTAAATAATATCTGGCTCTCATCCAAATAGCCTAAATGTTATTGGAATGTAATATGTTCCAAGCAAGTTTAATTCCATAAATTTTTTCAATTCAAATAGGTTTTTAAGCCCAATTCCACCTTCTTTCTTTGGTTTACATAATTCCTTATAGCTAACTTTATGCATATATGCTCTTCAAATAAATTTAGCACACACAGAGTTAACTTTTTCAATAGAGAAATCTGGAATTTGGAATGTTTGCAAGCGGAATCTGACTTTAGAAGTAATCACTGTGTGAACTAATTCCACTCTTCCTGCAGAAGATAACAACATAGATCTCCATCCCTGTAGCTTTTCTTTGATATTATCAACAAGTTTCCTACACTCAGCATCAGTAATTATGTAGTTGGACAGTGTTACTCCTAGGTATTTAACCGAAAGAGTACCCTTTTGAACATCTAACTCCTCAATTAGACCTAGTTTGTTTTTGCAGAATTTATTAAAATAGCATTTGGTCTTTAACTCATTTACTTTCAAACCCGGTTTTTCTTCCATTTAAGAAAATATGGATTTTATTGTAGATATTGCCTTGGAATTTGCTTTAGGTACAAGTAGTAAGTCTTCTACATAGATCGGGTGGATAATTACTGCTGGATGTTATAGGTAGGGCTAATTTGTTGTTGGTGGCAAGCTACATCCATCTACAATGTGGACCATTCCATAGCAACTGCAAATAAATAGAGGGATAGTTTGTCTCCCTGCTTGATTCCTCTAGAGTTATGGATATAACCCTTTGGCACACCACTAATTAGGATAGAATAGAATGGGAGAGTTGATGCAATGACATATAAGGATAATGAGTTTCGTGGAATGCATACTGCTTTCAGCATGTGAATAATAATTATACCCCTATTCAACCTATCATATGCATTATGAAGGTCAATCTTTAAGCACATTTTATAAGCGCCTTTTTTTATTGAAGTCTTTCACTAGTTCATTTTCCATTAGTGAGTTTCAAAGATGAATCTTCCTTTGATGAATGCACTTTGGCATTATGAAATTTGATCAGGCAGTACCTTAATCGGTCTCATACAGGTAATTTTACTTAGCACTTTGTAGATCACATTACAGCATGTTATAGGCCTGTATTCTTCAAGTTTATTTCGATTTGTGTACTTTAGGAATTATTGATATAAAAGTATGATTAATTCTTATATGAACTTAGTATTGTTTAGAGGTTCCTGATAAGCTGATAACATTACGTCTTTTAGGTGTATCCAACGCATTTTGAAGAACTGTGCCCCCATTCCATCAGGTCTAGAGCTGGGATCATCATGGATAGAGAAGAGAGTCCTTTTCAACTCCCCCTCTTGTATTTCGGCTATCAAACATTTGCCCATCTTCTGGAGAGATCCTGCTTCTAGTTTGTACTTTAGGTATGAATTGAGGATATTCTCCATTGTGAAGTTTAGCGAAATAAGCAATTTTTTTGTTTCCAATTCTTGAATTCTCTTCCCTACCATCCCATGGTCATTCGAATAATTTGTTGGATTGTTAAGACATTTTGGTATAAATTGTTTCGTTGCATTCATCTCCCTTTGTTAGTCATTTTCCTTTAGCTTTTTGTTTGATCTTTACTACTTTTTCTTTAGCTCTTCCTTTAACTTTCTTTGCAAGTTGTATAAATCAGAGTTGAGTCCTTCATGTTGAAGGCCTGCATTTAGTTTTGTTTGAACTTCATCAAGTGTATCCTGGATTTTACAAATTGCATCTGTTGATTTTGGCCTTTTTTGTTCCACTCTTTGAATCCATTTTCATAGTTTTAACAAGCATCATGAATCTATACATATAGGTACCATTATGTGTTTGTACTTCATTGTAGTTTACTAGTTGTTGACATCCATTGCATAAATGCTAGTGGTTAGCATATCTAAATGGTTTCCCTTTATGTCTATGTTCTTCATTGTTAAATTGGATGTGTAATGGACACTGATCACTTGTAGAACTAGAGGGAACTTCCATTCTTAAGTTAGAAATAGAATTGAATAGTTCAGCATTTCCCAATGTCTGTCAAGTCTTGAGGCTATCTTTTTAATCTCACCACTTTTCCATGTAAACTTTAGGCTACTATGGAATACATCAATCAATCTACTAGCTAGCATGCAATCATTAAATTCAGCAATTTGGCAGACTTATAATGTAAATTCCCTTTCTTTGCATCTATTCTCAATACTGCATTAAAATCTCCTATCACAACCTATGGTTTATGTATCATTTTTGAATTTTGTATCAGTTGTTTCCACTATTATGTCCTAGTAGATGCCCAATTGCTTGCATAAACAAATGTAAATTATAATTCCACTCACCATAGTTTCTAAATATTGATGTTATATACCCATCATCATAATTGCAGTTGCTAGCCGATCAGACTTCTTTACTCCATAGCACCATAATTCTTCCTTAGGCAATATTAGAACTATTGTGCATCAAATTCCATTGCTCACCCATTTGTAATTTGAACATCTCAAAGCTTTGTTTATTAAATTTATTTTCAAGAATAGCTAAAACAACAGGCTTTTATCTAGCTCTTAAGTTGTAAAGGTCTAATTTTCTTGTGTCATTATTTAAACCTCGTACATTCCAACAGATCACCGACATTGAGATTTAGTAGCTTTTCTCCTTTTAATAGGAGCATAAACTACCTTGGCAAGACTTGTAGCCTCTTTCCCTTTTCCTTTATCAAATTGCTTTAAATATTATTCATTTGGGATTGTGTAATTTCCTATATCTATTTTCTCCATTTCATCATCTGTTGTTTTAATCTGTATATTTTACTTGTGAATTTCTTTTATAGTGGTAGATAATTCCTCCTCCTTAGCAATAACGAACTCAGGCACCACTATCTGATCCGGTTCATGCTCAGAAACAAGATCAAAATTTTGGTATTGATTTTGATGCACTGCAAACTCATCTGAAGATTTTGTTTCACTAGCTTTAGGGGATGGTATGTGTAAGTATGGAACAACAGGTCTTTCGTCTGCAGCTTTTTGAAAATATTTTTTTTAGTTGCGTCATTTTTGGGGAATCAGTGTCAGGGATTATGTGTCAAGGGTAGTAGCGTAGTGCTAGTTTTTGCTTTCTCAACCCATATTTGCTTTTGTTTTTTTGTTACCGTGTTGCATTACCGATCATTTTGTCCAAAACACTTACACTCTCCACACCTTGGAGGAACATACTCATATTCAACTTCCTGTACATAGATGTTACCGTGTTTGTCAATGGCTTTCGCTATTTTAAGGAGCTCAGAGGTTGCTTCTAGCTCTACCAGTACTCTTGCAAACTTTATTCTCTTCACCAATCTAGTATATTCATCTATGTCTAGGGTTTACCAATTAAATTAGCTAGTTTACATATGCATCTTTTAGTCCACAACGCTAGATTGAGATTATTGAGTTTCACCCAAACTGGTTATGTTGTTAACATTGTTCTTTCAAAATTGAAATTAACATCCCATTTCCTTATAGAGATCAATTTACTATTAAAAATCCATGGTTCCCCTTTTAAAATGCGTTCATAATCATCTTCCCTTTCTAATGTACGTTTTCGATTTTCTATTCACTCATGATCAGGCCTGACCATTTATAAGATGAAAACCATTATCTCTCGGGTATGCATCCTAAGATCCGTTAGGAATCCACACTCTCTTCTGTATGCATTAAAGTACACGAAATATGTTTTTTTTCCTGCCATATACACATAAATGGAATTTTTCCATATTGATTTCACTTCTTCATAATCCTCTTCATCGATAAATTGGTAACTCTCATTCCCATCATTAATCGGCTAGAATTGGTTAACTTTGCCTTTGAACTCCACTCGATTTCCCAAAGCGTCTACCTAAGTTTTTGGCTTTCTTTCCAAGCCTAGCTTTCTAGGCCTAGGGTTAAACTTGACTGCTTCCACAAAAAACTGTTTCCCCATATGTTTAACCTCCTTCCATCCACCTCCATCATTATCCTCAGTGCCGCTTAGGTTTTCAAGATTACTTGTCGCCATTGTTTTAGAGATTTTGTATATGTTATATCATTATATATATATTATTGTGATATTCGTATTGTAAATATGAATGTTATTACATATTAAACATAAATAAATAAATTTTAAAATGTATTATTAATAATTTTTTTAAATATTAATTAATAAAAAAATTTAATCAGTGAATTAAATTGAAAATACTACAAACCTCTTTTATTACTCAAAATATTAATTTTTTTATAAATATATTTACACAACCATAGAGTAAAGATCTTTTGCTAGTTAATAAAAAGTTCAATTTTTTGAAATTCATCCTTTTAGGCTTGTTGTCAGTGCACCGGATCCAACAAAGGGGATTCATGGTGATTTGAAGTTATATTTGGATGATTCTAAAATATCTATTTCTACTTGTTGGGCCAAAGCTCATTAAAATTTAACAATGATTTTGTGAAAAATTACCATGGATTTGAAACTAGTAGAACAAAGATACCACATTGATTTCAAAATAAATCTTTGTTGAATGAAATTATTGGGTTTATCTCACTCAAAGCATTGGATTTACTATTTATCAAGCTATGATGGCCGTCCAATTTTGGAAAATGTAGTTGAATGT
The DNA here is from genome assembly GCA_030737815.1 of Allium fistulosum. NCBI lineage: Eukaryota > Viridiplantae > Streptophyta > Magnoliopsida > Asparagales > Amaryllidaceae > Allium > Allium fistulosum. The sequence continues at coordinate 1,259,581,778 of CM060904.1, forward strand.
GGATGTCAACATGCTCTACTAATGGTCTACCATTCACATATGCTACAGGAGTCTAAGTTATTCTACAGATTTATCCCCTTACATACTATTTATCTTTTGGAATCAATTGACTTGTCCACCTCCAAAAAATTGAGCAACCATTAAATTTGATAGGCTACCAATAATTAATGAAATATGCCAAAGATGAGGGAGATCAAAAAACAGCGAGAGATTAATAATCCAACAAGATCTTAGATATTGAATTTTCAGAAACTGCTAAAGCTCAAGTAACTTGAAGTATCAAAAGTGGCAAAAGTAAGGCCATCAAAAAAATATAATAAGAAAACTAATTCTACTAACAGAGAACCTTTGGGATTTGAAAGTACGGGAAAAGGAAGGCCATCGAAAAAAATATAATAAGAAAACTAATTCTACTAACAGAGAATCTTCGGGATTTGAAAGTATCGAATCCACATCGTCAACCATGTCAAAATCCAAAAAGGAAAACATTAGAACTAGAGCATCGCAAACGCGATTATCTTCCATCAGCCAATACACTGAAAGTTATTTAGATTAAGTGCTTAATTTTATGATTCCTTTCATACTAGAAACATAAAAAGTGCCAATGGATCAGAGTTGTCGATAATGGGTCGTTTTAAGACATTTGAATATGAAATATACTCATGGAACGTCACTTTGTCACTATATTCGTGATTATATGCTTTAAAATAGTACACAAAATAAAGATTTGTAGATACATTTGTTGTTAAAGAAGAAATATAAAATTGAAATTTTTGATTGATCGATAGAGTCCATTATGATCTTGAATATGGGATGACTGTGTCCTAAGTCGGTTTTGTTATATCGGAGATTTTCTGTACCGTTGTATTCTTACTTCATCCACATTTATGAATGACTTTTGTGCCTACAACTGTGTACTCATCATATAAGATAAAGAATTTTTATTATGAGTTATGTAGATGAATGTCAAACTAAGGAAAAACACACCATCGCTACCTTCTCCTCATTACCCTTGACAATGCACTGGTTTGTTTAGAGTTGTTATAGTAATGGCAATACAAAAAATTCATCATTGTATAAGTGTAAAACTAGCTAGAACAAAAGTGATTTAAAATATGAGACTGGAAAACAATTTAGAGGCAAATCCAGTCTTATATTTTTACATAAATAAACAAAATCAATCTATGATCTCTCATTTTAATCTTAAGTGGAATTAGTGATGTATTTATCATAAGTATAGTCTATTTATGTTATTAATTAATATAACTTAAACCATCAAACTATAATACAATAACTAAAACAACTTATCCATTGTAATGAATATTACATGAAATCAAAGCAAAAACTGAGTATAATCTATTTACTATTTTGTTTAGCATTATAAATCATCAAATTTTGTTTCTTCTTTAATTCCATGACCAAAATCAACTAGTTATATGGTGATGTAAATTACGTTTATGTTGGATTAAGCATAGCCCATTTTGATTACAACATTGGCTATTAAGTTCCCTAATAAAATTACATCATCATCCAACCTTTCATGAAGCATAAAAAAAAATCATAGAATATGTTGAATTTACATAGTTCTAGAGAGCTTCATCACCCTTAAATTGGAAGGGTTTAGCAACTCATTTGTGTTATCATTTCAACACTTGTGAATTTCAACATAGAAAATAAAAGGAAAGTGCAAGCAAACTAAAAAAAATGAACTAACTACGCGCATAAAAATCAAACTAAGCTACTAACATGAAATGAAAGAGAGCATGTAAATTGAAAATGAGCATAAAATAAAATAAAAGCAAAGAAGAAATAAATGAAGAGGCTTAGGAAGCCATTTTATTTCTCATTTGATTTGAGGCTACAACTTGCATAATATGATAAGTAGATAAAAGATCCATTACATGAACATAAGAGGGTTATTTATACATGCCTAAAATCCTAATCTATATTTTAGGGTACTACCCAAAATACACCTTAGGAACTATGGTCACCAAGTTATCATTAGTATGAATTAATCCTCCATTAAGTGTGCATGTGCTATTAATCCTCACTAGCTTGTGCATTAGATCCTAATTGTAGATTATGGTAAATGGGTAGGTGGGGTCCTCCATGATTTCATGAATTCTTTAATATCTTCATTTATTTATCCTCCTTCACTTGTGCATGCATGAATATATAAAGGCTTCATCCATTTTCCATCCAAATTCATTTAAATAAAAATAAAAATAAAAATAAAAATAAAACGTGCAAGTAAATATTCTCAAAAATTAATATATGCACAAAATTACCATTTTGCCCATAAATTGAAGATGAATGAGTGATGATTTGATGACATTTGGATTTTGGTAGAAACATGTAAAAATACCCAAATATGACATTTATTTAAATAAAAAGTAGATTAAACATGGAAGTAAAAATATGCGTATTTACGTGCACATCAAATACCCCCACACTTATCTTTTTATTCATCAATCTGTTTTCGTAGGAAACACGATTGCATTTAGCGTATGCAACAAGCCGTTAAACCTCTAGGTGTCCCTAATAGGACGAGGGTTGTCTCGTTAGGGTTTTCAGTGGATACTATCCGCAAAATCCAAATGCAACATGAAAAATTTCCTAAATGCAAGATTTATTTACAATGAGATGAATGCAAGGTTTTTTTAAATACTTACAAATGAAGAATTTACTTTTAAATTAACACGAATAAGTTAAATATAAGTTTCGGTCATCATCATGAATTTTAGTCATTTTACTCATCAAAAAATCCAACAAAAATTAAGCTATCATCACAATTAGACTTGAGTTTGGCTAGTTGTTTTAGTTAATAACATAGTGTAACTATGAAATGGATCCTCAGTTAATTATCAAAGTTTTTCAAAGTGATATTTTTATTTCTTTTGAATAACAAGTCAAATCAACTAAGTAAAAATAGTGCTTGGACTTCAATTGCTTGCTCTCTCTATTATTGAAAAGTATTAACATTATTATTATTTACACACCTAACTCAAATAAACCATGGTCAGATATACCGATCCAGCACTGCTTTTCGGGCTTACGTGAGAAGTGTACAAAGCATGATAAGTGTACACACTTGGTAGGAACACAGGAATCTAGGTGGTATTTTTTATTAAAAGTTTATATACATACACCTAACTCAGATAAACCGAGGCCAGATATACTGATCCTGCACTACCTTTCGGGCTTACGTGAGAAGGGTACAGAGCATGGCAAGTGTACACATGACTCTAGGTGTTTCTTATTGTAACATCCCTCTACTTGGAGGCCCAAAACTAACGGCTACAGATGCTGTAGTCATCCATAGTTATTAATCCTCGGCGACCAAATACAGCGACATTAGATACATTGATACGCAAAAACACAAGAATATGGAAAAAAATCAAATAGCACATAAATTCCACATTCCATTTTAAAATATTCCAAATTGAGTACATAATTGCAATTCGCAGACCGCGTTCAGATAATATATAATTATTACAAAATACGCCAAGAGCAGCATATGAAGATGCCCTCTTGGTAGATCAGAGTATATAGATAGGCAAGAAAATAGTTTGCCTTTACAAATAAAATACACAACGGAAATAAAGTAACTCCAATAACAATCTTGCCTCCAGCACGTCCTCGGAAGCTTTATTCGTCTAAAAGAACCCCTGGAAACCTTAACTCTCAACCTACTCAAAATAAATTGAGTATCCAAGAGTTAAAGGGGAAAACAAAAACTTCGAGTCAAACCTAAAGCCTGGTATGAATAATAATTTACCATCTCAAACCATTTAGATATCTAGTAAGACCACACCGCTTAGCGGAATGAGTTTTCCCCTCACTAGGATCCTAAAACATTTATAAAACCATATACTATGCTCCTGCATCTATAATAGTTAAAAACATAGTATTTCAAAACATTATGATGATATGCAAAACAAATAAATCAATTCAGGATTACCCATCCCCATTCATTCTGACTATCTGTCTCTATTATAGTTTTTAGGGTTACTATTAACCTGTTAAATGTTAAGGACTATCTGTCCAATTACTTAGTTTTCATGGAATCACTAAGACCTATTGGTAACTCCAATATCTTATTTCTTATCCTAGTTTTCATGGGCAAACTAGGAACCTATTGGCTGACTACCAATATCTTAATCCGGATATAGTTTTCATGGGCTAACTACAAACCTACTAGCCCCTGCCAGTATCAAATCATAGTTTCCATGGGCTGACTACGAACCTATTGGCCCCTGCCAATATCATATAGTTTTCATGGGCTTACTATAAACCTATTGGCCCCTGCCAATATCTTTAATTAAAATTTTAACATCTGTTAAGTTATATTCACTACTGGGTCAACATAACTGGTTATTCTGCCCTTTCCCCAAAATACAATTATGGGTTAACAACAATATAAATAACATTTCGAAATCTTTATTTATACCACGGTTATTACTTTAAATTGAGATTGGGTTTATGTTTCGAAATCATAAAACATCTCTTTCGAAACCTCGGGATAGCCTCCTTCAAAAGCAAAGACCTCATTTTAAAACATTATATACATACCTTTCAAAGCTCTTAATAAGCACTCCCTTTCGAAACCTATTATACCTTTCGATGGTATCAAATCATCGAGCTTCAAAACAAATGAAAGTACCCCTTTCAAAAGCATTGGGTTTACTCTTTATAAACATCATTTGGGTTAAAATGGTTATATACGAAAGTATCTATAACAACCCGAAATTTAAGCTATAGAAATTAATAAAAGAATTAATTAAATAATAAAATAACTTTGTTAAATTATTAGAATTGAGCCACAAGAGTTGCACCATTGTGTCCGTGGTAATTTTCCGGTCAATTTCCATATATAGATTGTCAAAATCCGAGCTAAGACGAAAAAGTTACTGAACAAACAAGGAACGAGAAAATAAAAGAAAAAAATAAATAAATAAATAAATAGGCAAGGTCGACCCTAGGGTCGACCCTCACCATGGCTAGGACGACCCTAGCAAGTGGTTGGTCGACATGAAGGTCGACCCGCCTTCATTCTTTCATGCAGCTTTGTTCGAACACGTCATTTTGCTATTTTAATCCAATCCCGTGCGTCCGTGCTTCCATCCGACGATTCCCATTGAGCTATGACGTGGTTGCATCAGATTTAATCTCCAAAACCAACGGTCTGAGATCCACAAGTGACACTATAAATAAGACCCTAGACCTAGCTATTTTTTTCATTTAGATTTTCTCCATCTGGGTTCATTGCCTGAGGCTGGACCCTAAAATGAGTATTTTTCCAAGGAGAAGATCATTTTAATTAAAATATATTATACCCTACAAGTGGATTTGGGAAGGCCAAGGAAAAGAGCTAAGGACCGCAGGTGAGTGTTTAAGTAATTATTTTAGTTTTTTTTAAGTAATTTAAAATAATAAGGTTTCCAATATTTGTAGATTTTCTACAATTTAGGGATAACCTTTATGCAAGTTTATTTATAGTTTATTTTTAAACAAATTTTGGACTTTCTTTCCAGTCTATTTTCTTTTAGCTATTCTATTTCAGTTATTTGCAATTATTTACTGTTAATTATAGCTTTTCCAATTATTTATAGTTATTTACAGTATTTACAGTTATTTACTGTTATTTACATTTTATTTGCATCTATTCTACGTTGGGATTTGTTATGTAAATGTTAGTTCTTTTTAATTCCCTTTTTACGCGAATGGAATAAATAAAAGAGAATAATTCACTAATATGGAATAGAATATAAGAACGATGGATTTATAGAAAATTGGATGTAAATAAGAAAAACTGTAATAAATTGGACATAGACTGAAATAGACAAATTTAAGACATTTGCAAGCATAGTTATAACAGTAATTATAACTAAAAAGAGAAAATAGAAGAAATAGCAGAAGAAGCCTATTTTTAAACTTAGACCTTGGGTTAAGTTAAGAAGCAAAATTATAACACATAGGTTATAATTAAAGACAACAGAAAAAGCTTATTTTAGAACTTATATTTAAGTTAATAAGCAAGCATAGTAGAGATAACAGAAGAGGCTTATTTTAGAAATTATATTTAAGTTAATAAGAAAAGATAGAAATAGGACCCGTACCGGCAGCATTTCCCTTGGGACACGCTTATGCTGTTTATGGTACATAAATGGTCAATAATTAAGAAGTAGGACCCGTACCAGCAGCATTCCCCTTAGGACATGCTTATGCTGTTTAGGGTAGATAAGTGGTCAATAATTAGAAGCTTAAATCAGTGGATTTGGGCAAGGGACACAATTTATTTTTGGTAAGGACCCGTATCGGCAGCATTCCCCTTCAGGCAGGAACTGGTGGTCTCACAACACACTTAGGTGAGGCTGGGCATGTTGTTTTGGATAGATAAGAGGTCCAAAGAGGGAGCAACAAATAGAGTGAGCCAGTGGTGGTCGAGCGTGCGGCCTCAGTGTAGGGATATAAGTCGCTATTGAGTTCCAAAATGCTAAACAAGTGTCCTTTTGCTATGGGACCCACATGATGAGACTAGCTCACAGTGGCACAACAGAGATAGAAGGCCAATCAAAGGGTAGAATTAGGACTTCAGCCTAATTAAACTAGGATAGGGATTTTAGCCTAATCAAAGCAGTTTTAGAAAAGTGCAAACAATCGAATCGAACTATCTAAGCAAAGCAAACAGTTAAACCATATTTTATTCTAGCTTTATTTCCTTTGTTTCTTTTTATACTCGAACTGTTGCAAAGTCTATTATCTTTATCTTGCTTAAGAATACTAGTAATTACTTTCATTCACCAAACTTTTAGTCTGACCCACTCCTCTATTTTCCTCTTTCCCCCATAGGCCAGCAGAGGCAAGGACGGTAGACTTTCAGCTTTCCAGGAGTGACATTCTTGGAGATTCTTCATGTATTCTTCTTCTTATGTTCCAGTTTCCTTTTTGTTTTAGTTTGGATGTACTGGTACTGTTGAGAGGGATGGTTTTATTTATGTACTCTAATATTGTGACTGAGATGGTGTTTTTCATAAGACATATGTATTTGGTATTTTGAGACTTATTTTGGTTATGACTTATTTTATGAAGTTTGATTTATAAATAAGTTATTGTTTTAAATGTTTCCGTTGTTTTATTTATTTTGTCTTGTGAATCTTAGTTTATATAAAGTTTTAACTATACCTATAACGCACCACATCTTTTAGTGTGCCCTTTTTGGGTATACTAAGGGGTGTGGGGCATTTCATTTGGTATCAGAGCCTAAGGTTACAAGATTCCTAAAAACTTGTTTTAAAAATAAAATATTTTTTCCAAAAGTAACCCATTTTTAAAAAGTAGCATATCTTCAAACTAGAAGTATTCTTCAAAAAGAAACTCTTATTATAGAAATATTTTTTCAAGTATAAAAGAGAGTTTTTATAAAAATCCCCTTATAGTCCAGTTCAACCTTCTTTCAATTCCTTCGAGCCTAATTTCTCTTTTCTTTGCATAGTATGGCTGACTGGTTCTGTAGAGCTATGGTACCAGAGGTGCAAGGGCAAGCACCCAATATAGCACCGGTAGGTGGAGATCCCTTTAATCCACCTACAACAGCCAATTTTTTTAAGCTATGCAAGGACTTCACTAGTCTAGGAGGCAGCGTTTTCTGGCACAGAGGATTTTTAGGAGGCACGAGCTAGGTTGAAGGACACGGAGCGAATGTTTGGGCTGTTAGGATTGGAGGACCGATAGAGAGTTTAGCCTACATCTTGGCAGCTGAAGGGAGAGCTTAAAGAGGTTCCTAAATCAAAAAGCTCTAAGAAGCCATGGTGGAAGAGTAAGAAGGAAAAGGACAAGAGGAAAGAAGGAGGACCTCAGAAGTGGAACAAAAAAACCAGGAAATGCAATAGCCATGGAATGGTTGGTCATTACGCAAGGGACTGTAAGAATAAGATGATGAAAGGAAGGTGCTATAGTTGTGGACAACCTGGTCACCTTAGTAGAGCTTGTCCTCAGAGAACGGAGCATAGAGCAAGCAAACCTACAGCGCAAGTATAGGCTTTGGATGCAGCACTTTCTAGTAGTGGACCGGATCGAGGTAGGAAAATCTCTGTAGAAGGTTTGATTTCTATTTCGTATTTTTCCTATTCAGACTCTTTTTTATTCTAGAGCATCACACTCTTTCATTTCTAGTTCCTTGGTTGATTGTTTGCACTTAGATATCTCTTTGGTAGTAGACCCCATAGTTGTTTCGAACGCCATAGGAGGATCAACACATTTATCTATGATTTGTAGGGGTTTGAAAATTTTTATACTAGGCGTAGAGTTTGACTGTGACACTTACGTATTAGGATTTTTGGGGTATGGGATGATTTTGGGGATGGATTGGCTATGCATTTATGAAGCGATATTAGACTGCGGGAGGAGGGTCGTTAGACTAGAGACATGCAGCGGTAGGACTCTTGAGGTTTCTTGCGACCCACAGGGATCAGTCATGTTGAGCTTTCTTTATTCCCTCGATTCATCATCAGCAGAGTTAGATTCAGTTCCAGTCGTCGGAGATTTCCCAGATGTCTTTGAGGAGGTTAGGTGACTACCCACTAAGAGAGAGATCGACTTTAGGATCTATTTGAATGACAATGCTAAGCCAGTGGCATTACACGTGAGACACATGGCACCTAGGGAGAGGAAGGAGTTAAGCAAGAAAATTCTTGAGCTATTGGAGAAAGGCTTCATCAGAAGGAGTATATCTGAGTGGGGAGTGCCAGTTGTCTTCGCTACAAAGGCGGATGGTTCCCTTCGACTTTGCGTAGACTATAGAGAGTTGAATAAGCTCACAAAGAAGAACCGTTATCCACATCCTAGGATAGATGATCTTTTCGATCAGTTGGTTGGCTCTTCGTATTTTCTTAGCTTGATTTAGCTACAGGATTTCATCAGCTTGGAATCGCCGATGATAGCATCAATAAGGCAACATTTAGGACACCTTGCGGATTCTTTGAGTGGTTGGTTATGCCATTTGGGCTAACCAATGTCCCAACATATTTTGTAGATTTGATAAGCCGTGTTTTTTTCGAGATGTCCTAAATAAGTTCGTAGTAGAGTTCGTGGATGACATTTTGGTGTTTTCCAAGATTATGGAAGAGCATGCTATTCATCTAGAGAAGGTTCTTTATACACTTCGCATTCATCAGTGGAAGGCAAAATTCTTGAAGTGTCACTTTTGGCTTAAGGAAGTGTGTTTCTTGAGGCACAGAGAAGGTCAACACATGGAAAGAGTTTGAGAAATGGTTTCTACATTTAGGTTCGGATTATGGAAATCCTAGAGTGGTAGGCAAAGATTGTAGATGTACAATAGGTTCGGTTAGAAAGCCCATGTGTAGATAATTGCAAAAATTATAATTGTTTCAGATAAGTGGATTTAACGGTAGTGCTTTGGAATAAATATAAGCATATGAGAGGAATAAGGACAAAATAATTTAGTAAGGAAATGAGATTACCAAAGTTTAGGAAGGGTACTCCTAGGGTAGTAAGAAAAAAATCCACTTTATGTTTAGCCCAATAAAATGAAATTGTTAGATTTGAAAAGTTGAAAAATATAATTGTCAATATTTTTTAGAAAGTAAATATTGGGTTTTTGAAAAAAAAAGTAGTATGGGATTTAAATTGGTTTTTATATGATTTTGTTAAAAGTGAAATTCTTTTTGAAGAATTATAGAGCATATATAGCTTGCTAGTTTCTTTGTAGGTAAACAAAGATTTTAAATATAAAAACCCAAAGTGTATTAAGTATCGGAAACATAGGTTACATCATTTATTGTTGTAATAGATGTTTTCATGAAAATTAAGGGAGCATAGACTATAACACTATTGTTATAGTAGGTGACTCCCAAGAGAAATGTTTTTATATAGTATGCGAGATTTATTAGTATTTATTTTAATTAAATCCATACACTAGTATTTTTGGGTTGTAGTAACAGTGTTTTATGCAACATCTGTTTTAACCCAAATAAAAATGTATTTTGAAAATAATTTCTATGTATAATAAAAAGTGGTTTATAAGTACACTTTTTATTTAAATAAGTATGAGGAAATGTTTTCTAGTTATGGATATATTAAAACAGTTTTGAAAATGAGTTTTCCCAAAAAGAAAAGTGTAAGTTAAATATTAGGAAATTAATAATTTCATAGAAATTGTCTATTGTAAGAGAATATAGATTAAACATACTTTAATCTATTGGAATGAAATGAATAATGATAAAATTTTCTGTGAAACCAAATCACAAATAAAGATGTTTTGTGCAAGTCATAAGGAATACATGAAAGAGATATACAAGGTATGGGAAGCACCATATTTTATATAGCCTATTTCAAAAAATATAAAATAAGTTCCTTGTAATTTCATATAAACATGAAGTCCTCTTTTAAAGGATTCACAAAAGGTTTTAGCATTAATAGTTTCTTAAGAAAGTAGTTCCAATATATTAAGGTATAAAACCATTAGGTGTAATAAGAAGTGTAATAATTAGAGACAGATTTGGTTAGGAGAGATATTATAGAGGGCCTTTGTAGAAAGTCTCAATTAGTAGTTGGGAACTCCTCCAAGGTAAAGTAATTGGAAAGTTAAGGAGTTTTTAATAAAATAATTTCTTATCTACTCCAGTTTTTGCAAAATTGAAAATCTATGAAAAGAAAATGTTTTGAAAACATGTAAGAACATTTTAAAGAAACATGGTTTGGTGAAAAAGTAAATAAGTTTTTGAAAGCGAAAAACTTAGTGACAGTCAAATTTAAAAATCCAAATTTTTATAGAAAGTTGTAAAGGTCTTTAAAAGAAAAAGAGGAATAAGTTTTGAACTTAGAATTTATAAGTTTTCCCCTCTAGGTTTGGGGAATAATGTAAATTCAAAAAGGCTGTAAGGATGCAAGTCTAGAAAGATAAAATGTTAAGTAACCAAGTACCTTTGAATTTAATGGAAATTTGAAAATAACACTTTTAAAGACAAAAATTTTGGGGTTTGATATTTTAAAAGTTTAGAAGCTTTTATTTTTTGAAATGGAATGATAAATACCAAACCAAACTTTCAAATGTGGAGTAAATAAGAATCATTTCCTAGGTGTGACGGAAAAAGTGTATAGGACACTAGTGAGAACCTAGGATTATTGCTTCATGTGTGTAGACTATAGAAGAATAGTAAAGTGATATTAATAAGATGGTAAGACACACATGGTTGAGGATGTATATTCTTAATTTTGGAGGAACTTGGGAGGAGCATCTTCCCTTAGTAGAGTTCGCTTATAATAATAGCTTTCAAACTAGCATTGGAATGGCACCTTTCAAAGCTCTTTATGGAAGACCGTGCGAGTCGCCTTCATGTTGGTTAGAGTCTACAGAGATATTGCTATTTGGTCCCGACATGGTTAGAGAGACTTTGGAGAAGATTGATTTGATTAGGGAAGAATAAGTACCTCTTATCCACATCTCTTTGATAATAAATTTTGAATTTCCTATTTCCATCTTTAGTTTTGAATAGGTTCTTTCCTTTATTATCCTTTGGGAGGGTAGAACTTATGATTTAACTTATGGATGGTAGGATTTGATGTAAAAATGTTATTAGAACATGTTATGTATGATGGATACTAGTGGTTGCTAGTGGATGCCAATGGACGCATATACTTACACTTGGCACTATTATCTCTTAGGGATCGGCCTAACTAGGACACTATAGCATATGCATATGGGTGTGTGCGCATTTTCATTTTTATTTTTATTTTATTCCATGGTTGCTATAACTGGATGATTATCACATGATTGTTGCATTTGGATGATGATTGTAGCAAACATATAGAACTATCAGTTATCATTAGGGAATTTGCATTCATTTGGATACATAGCACGGACATGATTGCATAAAAGGAGGTCGACTGAATCAGTAGACCGCCTAATCATTTGCATTAGTTAGGGACATTGATACTACACTATTGCATATGTATCATAAATTGCATTAGAAAACTTAAGGACAATGGATGTAATGGATGATGGTTGAGTAGTTGGTTGTAAAACTTGGATGAAAACATTTGTTTCGTTCTTCTATCCTTAGAGATTTCGGGGACGAAATCCCTTAAGGAGGGGAGAATGTAACAACCCGAAATTTAAGCTATAGAAATTAATTAACGAATTAATTAAATAATAAAATAACTTTGTGAAATTATCAGAATTGAGCCATGGGAGTTGTACTATTGTGTCCATGGTAATTTTCTGGTCAATTTTCATATGTAGATTGTCAAAATCCAAGCTAAGACGAAGAAATTACAGAACAAACAAGAAACGAGAAAACAAAAGAAAAAATAAATAAATAGGCAAGGTCAACCCTAGGGTCGACTCTCACTATGGCTAGGTCGACCCTAGCAAGTAGTTGGTCAACATGAAGGTCGACCCGCCGTCATTCTTTCACGCACCCTTGTTCGAACACGTCATTTTGCTATTTTAATCCAATCCTATGCGTCCGTGCTTCCATCCGACGGTTTCCATCGAGCCTATGACATGGTTGCACTAGATTTAATCTCCAAATGCAACGGTCTAAGATCCACAAGTGACACTATAAATAATACCCTAGGCTGTAACAACCCGGGATTTGCATTACCAATTAATAAATAAAAGTTAGGTTTATTTATTTATTTTAATGAAGCATAAAAGGATTTGGAATAATAAAATTTATTATTTAAAAAGGCTATTTTAATTAAATGGGAAATATGGGATTTTAAAATGAGGATAAAATGTTATTTTTGGAAAGTTAAATATTTGAGGAGAGATTTTAAAATGGGTTTGGATAAGAAAGAAAAATGAGTTTTATAAACATATATGAACACTTAGACTAATTTTTGGAAACATGTAAATAACTCTCTTCTTATTGGGTTACAAAACCTAACCCAATAACCCACCCTAAACCTCCTCTATAAATTATCTCATACTCTCATAACCTCATCCATTCAACCCTAATCAAATTCCTAAAACCCTAAACCTAAAAATGGCCTCCATGCTTAGGAAAGCTCCATTCTCTCTTATATTGGCTTAAGCTAGTTAAAGTAAGGGAAGGTAATGCAAAAACCCTCTTGTAATCCATTTCTAACTCTCTTTAATTTCTGGAAATCATGTTGTAACTTTTGGTTTTATGTGTTTTGATATTTTTCTAGCTCCTTGATCATCGTCTCTTAGCTTTGGTTAGTGCCATATAGGTGTTTGTTCTTTTGCTTGAGAGGAATACTAGGTAAACCCTCACCTAATCTATGTATAAGCATCTCTTAATTTCTGAATTTATTTTGTAATCCTCTTTTTTTTGTGCATTTAGATTGTGAAACTCTTTGATCTTCTTTTCATTGCTTGGAAAGAGGTAATATATGCTAGCTGAAATTATAATTAGTTTATTGCTGTTAGTAAATTAGGCATATCTCATTCATCTTAAATCGGAATTAAGATTTTCATGAAGTTATGGAAAGCTTATTCTGTACCCTATAACTTTTATGTTTTGTGCTTTGCCTAACTTTGAGGTTTGAATGGTCGAAATCATGCTTGTTTGTCGCTGACCTGACAACAAACTACAGGGTTGATAAAATAAAAACCTGAAATTGATATTGCCATAATTTACTCGTTTCTTATCCAAATCTAATAATTTTGGATGTTATGGAAAGCTTAGATTTAGGGCTAAAACTTTCATGTTTTGAGTTTTATGAAATTTCGAAGTTAATTTGGTCAAAACTGTGCATTCTTACAACTGTCCCGAGAGCACAACGACGGTGATATAAAATTTAGATCTGAGAATTATTTTAGTCATAGAATTTTCATCTCTGGTCGGAATTTGACGATCTTGGTCATTCCGGAAATCTTAGAAACTAAGCTACAACTTGCATTTTATTCATTTTGCCAGAATTTGAAGTTTACTATACCAAAATTGTGGTTTTTCATCTCTGGCCAGTTAGTGCATAGCTATAGGCCTTAGTCTCTTTTCTCCCGTTGTTTTCAGCGTAGAACCCCGACTTTGCGACGCCATCCCGGGCTCGTCCTTTGTCGGATTTCATCGTTTTTGGTCTCGTTAAAATGATGAGATTGAGATCTTTAACCATGCAAAGTTTGGTTTAGATCTGGGTGCATTAGATACTTCGTTTCTATTGTCGAAGTAGCACCCATAAACCGTTTTACAATAGTGATCATTTTCAGTTATCGTCGGACCAACTTTGAAACATTGTCGTTTCTTCGTTTCAAGTCGAAACTGAACGATTCTTATTGCATATCAAAATAGGAGTACTTTGACTCGTAAGGGGGTTCGTTTTATTTGGTCTGATAAGTGTGAAGCTTCCTTTCAGCGACTGAAGGAACTTCTCACCCATGCTCCTATTCTTGTGGTTCCTGAGAGTAACCAGGATCTTGTTGTTTACACCGACGCTTGTGGTAGCGGCCTCGGTGCTGTGCTTATGCAGAAGAATCGGGTAGTTTCTTACGCTTCTAGGCAGCTACGTCCGAATGAGGTTCGCTATCCTACTAATGATCTTGAGTTGGCTGCTATCGTCTTTGCCTTGAAGACGTGGCGTCATTATCTATTGGGCGAACGTTTCATTCTCTACACCGATCACAAGTCGCTGAAGTACCTTTTCAGCCAGAGAGATCTCAATATGAGGCAGCAGCGATGGCTTGAGTTTCTCGCCTCATATGACTTAGATATTCAGTATACCCCTGGCAAGGGTAATCGTGTGGCTGATGCATTCAGTCGCAAACACTCGGCAGTAGTTTCTATGATGATAGCCGAGTGGGATATTCTTGAGACTCTTTCTATGTGTGATATTCGAAATCGAGCTCCGTCTTCTGATCCTCGGATCTTGTTATTCAGCATGGAAGCTCGACCTATTCTATTAGATCGCATTGCCCATGCTCAGCGGCAGGATCCAGACTTGTTGCGATATATTCATCCCCTTGAGTCGGGATCCAGTGATGAGACATTGCTGGATTATTCTATTGATTCTCATCGGTGTCTTCGCAGGAAGAACCGTATTTTGGTACCATCTGATTTATCACTTAGGCATGACATTCTGGACGAGTGTCATCGCCCTAAGTACACCATCCATCCCGGCTCGAGCAAGATGTATGCCGATATGTGTCGGGTATATTATTGGGAAGGGTTGAAGAGTGATGTTGCAAGTTATGTAAGCCGTTGCATGACTTGTCAACAGATCAAAGTTGAGCATCAGCGTCCATCTGGTCTTCTTCAACCGCTAGAGATTCCATTGTGGAAATGTGATCAGATATCCATGGATTTTATTGACGGTCTGCCTCGATCGAGGTCAGACCATACTTCTATTTGGGTCATAGTCGCTCGCTTGACCAAATCAGCTCATTTCATTCCTATTAAGTCCACTCGGACTGCTCCTCAGCTTGCCAAGCTATATGTGAAGGAAGTCGTTCGACTTCATGGTATTCCTAGCTCTATCGTCTGTGATCGAGACACTATCTTTACTAGTCACTTCTAGAAGTGCCTACAGTCAGCTTTGGGCTCAAAGCTGAATCTCTCGACTCCTTATCATCCTCAGACCGACGGTCAGACGGAGAGGGTGAATCGTGTTTTAGAGGATCTTTTGCGCTGTTGTATTCTGGATTTCGGAGGTAGTTGGGAGGATCACTTAACGCTTGTAGAGTTCTCCTACAACAACAGCTTTCAGTCTAGTATTGGCATGGCTCCTTTAGAGGCTCTTTACGGAAGGCCATGTCGTTCTCCTGCGTGTTGGTTAGAATCTGGCGAGAAGCTCCTTCTTGGTCCAGATTCAGTTCGGGAATCTTCGGAGAAGATTATTCTTATTCGTCAGAGAATGAAAGAGGCGTAGAACCGCCAGAAATCCTACGCGGACAACCGTAGGAAGCCTCTTGAGTTCTCCATTGGCGATTCTGTCTTTATTCGGGTCTCTCCCATGAAAGGGGTTGTGCGTTTCAGCTCTACCGGGAAGTTGGCTCCTCGCTATGTTCGACCATTTCCTATTACGGAACGCATTGGCCCCGTTGCTTATCGTGTGGATCTACATGCTCACTTCTCTGGAATACACGACGTGTTCCATGTTTCCCAGCTTCGCATGTGTGTCCGCGATCCTGATTCTATCATTGAGCCACATGCTGTGCCTGAATTAGAGATCTTACCTGATTTATCTTTGGAGCAGCAACCTATTCGTGTGCTTGATTCGGAGGTTAGACGCCTTCGCAACAAAGAGGTTCCACTTGTGAAGATTCAATGGTCACCGAATCCTAAGGACTGCACTTGGGAGACCAGAGAATCTATCGAACGCTCTTATCCTGGCTTTCTCCCATCTTCTTCTGCAGGTGAGAATTCTCTATATTATCTCTATCACTTCTTTTGTGGATTTGACGTTATAGACGACATCTATCTTAAGGAATTGCGGGGACGCAATTTTCTTAAGGGGGGGAGTCTGTAACAACCCGGGATTTGCATTACTAATTAATAAATAAAAGTTAGGTTTTTTTATTTATTTTAATGAAGCATAAAAGGATTTGGAATAATAAAATTTATTATTTGAAAAGGCTATTTTAATTAAATGGGAAATATGGGATTTTAAAATGAGGATAAAATGTTTTTTTTGGAAAGTTAAATATTTGAGGAGAGATTTTAAAATGGGTTTGGATAAGAAAAAAAAAGAGTTTTATAAACATATATGAACACTTTGACTAATTTTTGGAAACATGTAAATAAATCTCTTCTTATTGGGTTACAAAACCTAACCCAATAACCTACCCTAAACCTCCTCTATAAATTATCTCATACTCTCATAACCTCATTCATTCAACCCTAATCAAATTCCTAAAACCCTAAACCTAAAAATGGCCTCCATGCTTAGGAAAGCTCCATCCTCTCTTATATTGGCTTAAGCTAGTTAAAGTAAGGGAAGGTAATGCAAAAACCCTCTTGTAATCCATTTCTAACTCTCTTTAATTTCTGGAAATCATGTTGTAACTCTTGGTTTTATGTGTTTTTGTATTTTTCTAGCTCCTTGATCATCATCTCTTAGCTTTGGTTAGTGCCATATAGGTGTTTGTTCTTTTGCTTGAGAGGAATACTAGGTAAACCCTCTCCTAATCTATGTATAAGCATCTCTTAATTTCTGAAATTATTTTGTAATCCTCTTTTTTTTGTGCATTTAGATTGTGAAACTCTTTGATCTTCTTTTCATTGCTTGGAAAGAGGTAATATATGCTAGCTGAAATTATAATTAGTTTATTGCTGTTAGTAAATTAGGCATATCTCATTCATCTTATATCGGAATTAAGATTTTCTAGAAGTTATGGAAAGCTTATTCTGTACCCTATAACTTTTATGTTTTGTGCTTTGCCTAACTTTGAGGTTTGAATGGTCGAAATCATGCTTGTTTGTCGCTGACCTGACAACAAACTACAGGGTTGATAAAATAAAAACCTGAAATTGATATTGCCATAAGTTACTCGTTTCTTATCCAAATCTAATAATTTTGGATGTTCTGGAAAGCTTAGATTTAGAGCTAAAACTTTCATGTTTTGAGTTTTATGAAATTTCAAAGTTAATGTGGTCAAAACTGTGCATTCTTACAACTGTTGCGAGAGCACAACGATAGTGATATAAAATTTAGATCTGAGAATTGTTTTAGTCATAGAATTTTCATCTCTGGTCGGAATTTGACGATCTTGGTCATTCCGGAAAGCTTAGAAACTAAGCTACAACTTTCAGTTTATTCATTTTGCCAGAATTTGAAGTTTACTATGCCAAAATTGTGGTTTTTCATCTCTGGCCAGTTAGTGCATAACTATAGGCCTTAGTCTCTTTTCTCCCGTTGTTTTCAGCGTAGAACCCCGACTTTGCGACGCCATCCCGGGCTCGTCCTTTGTCGGATTTCATCGTTTTTGGTCTCATTAAAATGATGAGATCGAGATCTTTAACCATGCAAAGTTTGGTTTAGATCTGGGTGCATTAGATACTTCGTTTCTATTGTCGAAGTAGCACCCAGAAACCGTTTTACAATAGTGATCATTTTCAGTTATCGTCGGACCAACTTTGAAACATTGCCGTTTCTTCGTTTCAAGTCGAAACCGAAAGATTCTTCTTACATATCAAAATAGGAGTACTTTACTACGCTCCTGCAAATTTTCATCAAGATCTGAGTTCATGTGACCCTTCGACCATGTCGTCGAAGTGAGACCTTTACACTGTTTTAACACAGTAAAGTTTTATGATTTTTGTCCGACTTTGAGACGACGACGTTTCTTCGTTTCAAGCCGGAATTTCCCGATTCTTTTTGCAATTTGGAGCAGGGATGTTAGACTATATGCCTACCAATTTTCATGCCATTCGGATTCAGTTTGCTGGTCCGAATAATTTTCCGAACTTGGGTTCACGTCATTTTTGGACTATTTTCCAACACTTAGCATATTTTCAGTGATTTTCTGGTTTTATTGATTTCTTTGAGATTTGTCTCTAGATTTCGTACACGGGTTTTATGAATTATTTTCAAAGGATTTTTCACTCCTAAATGGCTTTCGACATTATTATATAATATTATTTTTAATTATTAAATTAATTACTCCATAATAGGAGAGTTTTCAAAAGCCGTTTAAAGTGGTTTCAAAATCAATTATAAATCCATTTCGCACCATTATTTTCTATAATAAAAATCTCACACTCACTTTTTAGCACGTCGAGCGAAGTGGAAAGGTGCTTAAACGGTTAGGAAATCTCCGGCTTATGGAACCGTGTGTATTTTCTTTCCGGTTAATCCCCGACATATTCGATTGATCGTTTTGACCTCTGGGTCTAGTTTACCGATGATACGAGGTGGACTTTTTATTGATTGGAGTGTGAGCTTGCTATTGGTTAGGAAACTGTTTAGTGCAAACGTGGGGTATGGGACTCATTGTTAACACTTTACGGGTTCCTCTCCAAGAAGTTAGTGACACATTAGCCTCTGGGCGGCCAGTACTGGACCTCTGGGTCACCACGCCTCTGGGCAACCGTCTCTGGACACCTGCTCTATGGAGCAGTTTATTTTTCGGCGTACGCCTCTAGGCCTTTATCCTTCTGGGAAGGATCTCGCCGTCTCGCGTGTTCCGCATCTGTGCGAGTGATCAATCACAACTCTACAGTACTTGGCAACAACGACTCTGGTCGGTGCACGTGCAATATTGGTATTATTTGATGATTTTTATATCCATTCGAGTACCGCCATTCAGTATTGGTTCTATGGAACCATACGATGTAAGTGCGATTGCCTTGTGGATTCACAGTGTCTCTGGACACTGCTTTTCAGTGTTGGATTTTATTGACTTTTTAGTATATCCCCATTGCTCTTTGGAGCATCGATCTTTGCTTGGGCATTGATTACAGACTCTGGTCACTCTTGGGATTATTGCCTATGGGCATCTTTTTATAGCTTTGGCTACGCCGATGATATGAGGCGATTTTATCTATTCTACACTTTGGTGTTGATTTCTCTTTGGAGATTTTTATTGTTTATTGATGATTAGGGATCGTCATTATATTCATGTGGTTCATAATATACTTCTCTTTGGATAAGTACTGTTTTATTTACGTACCGCATTATTATATATCTCAGTTATTACTGATTGTTTAGCTTGCCTGACCCGAGTGTTTCCGCTCGGGTCAGACCAAGTTGTTTCAGGATAGGTCTCTGGACTTAGCTTCTGTGCTTCCGCTTGGACATTATCTGCTATGCTGATAGATAGCGCTTTTATTTGTCTACTATTCCGCTACTCTGTTATTATTCAGACTTTGATATGTACATATTTTTAACCCACATGTGTGGGCAGTGGATTTGTACCCACTTATTGTATTTGGATCTGTATTGACGATGTATTGTTCTGGGATTTTATATCTGTTATGTGATTCTGTTATGTGATGTTTTATGTTTTATTACTATGCTTATTCTGATAGATCTTTAGCCATTGTAATTTCGTTATAAATATTTATTGAATATGTCGATCCACTTGAAAAAATATATAGATACCACCCTTTTGACGTATTCGGTAGATAGTTATAGATTGATTACAAATGGTTGCTTCCACTATACTCTATTCTCCGCTTTAACAGACAGTACTACTCCCGTAATACTCTTTGTTGCAGTGGGTCTCAGAGTGGGGCGTTACAGCTTGGTATCGGAGCCTGGTTTCAGGAATAAGCATAATAAACACAGAACAGATACACTTAGTACAATACATTTTAAATTAGATCCGAATTAAATCAAATCCCTTCCTTAGGTTTATTGATAGATAAGTTAGGAATATGTATAGGAATCCGTTATATTCCGTAGTATTCCTTAATTAATTATCTATCATTGAATCATGTCTAACTCTAATTCCCGTTACGACATGTTTGACCAATTGAGCGGTGCGAAGGTCTTCTCTCAGCTTGACCTTGCCACCGGATTCTATCAGCTACGAGTCGTGGAAGACAGCATTCCTCTTACATCATTTCGCACTCGTTATGGTTCTTTTGAGTGGTTGGTCATGCCGTTCGGCTTGACGAACGCTCCGGCTTTCTTCGTCGATCTTATGAATCGAGTATTCCGGGAATACATCGATAGATTCGTACTGGTTTTCATCGACGATATTCTTGTTTATTCTAAGATCCGAGGCAGAGCATGCTCATCATTTGCGGATCGTCTTGGATACTCTTCGTCAGCATCAGCTTAGGGCCAAGCTCTCTAAGTGCCATTTCTGGGAGAGCAGGGTCAAGTTCTTAGGTCATATTGTTTCTTCTGAGGGTATATCTGTTGATCCTGTCAAGATTGAAGCTATTCAGAATTGGAAGCAGCCTGAGAACGTTCATGATATTCACAGCTTCCTTGGTCTGGCGGGTTATTACCGTCGATTTATCAAGGATTTCTCTCGTGTTGCACTTCCCCTCATGACTCTGACTCGTAAGGGGGTTCGTTTTATTTGATCTGATAAGTGTGAAGCTTCCTTTCAGCGACTGAAGGAACTTCTCACCCATGCTCCTATTCTTGTGGTTCCTGAGAGTAACCAGGATCTTATTGTTTACACCGACGCTTGTGGTAGCGGCCTCGGTGCTGTGCTTATGTAGAAGGATCGGGTAGTTGCTTACGCTTCTAGGCAGCTACGTCCGAATGAGGTTCGCTATCCTACTCATGATCTTGAGTTGGCTGCTATCGTCTTTGCCTTGAAGACGTGGCGTCATTATCTATTGGGCGAACGTTTCATTCTCTACACCGATCACAAGTCGCTGAAGTACCTTTTCAGCCAGAGAGATCTCAATATGAGGCAGGAGCGATGGCTTGAGTTTCTCGCCTCATATGACTTAGATATTCAGTATACCCCTGGTAAGGGTAATCGTGTGGCTGATGCACTCAGTCGCAAACACTCGGCAGTAGTTTCTATGATGATAGCCGAGTGGGATATTCTTGAGACTCTTTCTATGTGTGATATTCGAAATCGAGCTCCGTCTTCTGATCCTCGGATCTTGTTATTCAGCATGGAAGCTCGACCTATTCTATTGGATCGCATTGCCCATGCTCAGTGGCAGGATCCAGACTTGTTGCGATATATTCATCTCCTTGAGTCGGGATCCAGCGATGAGACATTGCTGGATTATTCTATTGATTCTCATCGGTGTCTTCGCAGGAAGAACCGTATTTTGGTACCATCTGATTTATCACTTAGGCATGACATTCTGGACGAGTGTCATCGCACCAAGTACACCATCCATCCCGGCTCGAGCAAGATGTATGCCGATATGTGTCGGGTATATTATTAGGAAGGGTTGAAGAGTGATGTTGCAAGTTATGTAAGCCGTTGCATGACTTGTCAACAGATCAAAGCTGAGCATCAGCGTCCATCTGGTCTTCTTCAACCGCTAGAGATTCCATTATGGAAATGGGATCAGATATCCATGGATTTTATTGACGGTCTGCCTCGATCGAGGTCAGACCATACTTCTATTTGGGTCATAGTCGCTCGCTTGACCAAATCAGCTCATTTCATTCCTATTAAGTCCACTCGGACTGCTCCTCAGCTTGCCAAGCTATATGTGAAGGAAGTCGTTCGACTTCATGGTATTCCTAGCTCTATCGTCTGTGATCGAGACACTATCTTTACTAGTCACTTCTAGAAGTGCCTACAGTCAGCTTTGGGCTCAAAGCTGAATCTCTCGACTCCTTATCATCCTCAGACCGACGGTCAGACGGAGAGGGTGAATCGTGTTTTATAAGATCTTTTGCGCTGTTGTATTCTGGATTTCGGAGGTAGTTAGGAGGATCACTTACCGCTTGTAGAGTTCTCCTACAACAACAGCTTTCAGTCTAGTATTGGCATGGCTCCTTTCGAGGCTCTTTGCGGAAGGCCATGTCGTTCTCCTGCGTGTTGGTTAGAATCTGGCGAGAAGCTCCTTCTTGGTCCAGATTCAGTTTGGGAATCTTCGTAGAAGATTATTCTTATTCGTCAGAGAATGAAAGAGGCGTAGAACCGCCAGAAATCCTACGCGGACAACCGTAGGAAGCCTCTTGAGTTCTCCATTGGCGATTCTGTCTTTATTCGGGTCTCTCCCATGAAGGGGGTTGTGCGTTTCCGCTCTACCGGGAAGTTGGCTCCTCGCTATGTTCGACCATTTCCTATTACGGAACGCATTGGCCCCGTTGCTTATCGTGTGGATCTACCTGCTCACTTCTCTGGAATACACGACGTGTTCCATGTTTCCCAGCTTCGCATGTGTGTCCGCGATCCTGATTCTATCATTGAGCCACATGCTGTGCCTGAATTAGAGATCTTACCTGATTTATCTTTGGAGCAGCAACCTTTTCGTGTGCTTGATTCGGAGGTTAGACGCCTTCGCAACAAAGAGGTTCCACTTGTGAAGATTCAATGGTCACCGAATCCTAAGGACTGCACTTGGGAGACCAGAGAATCTATCGAACGCTCTTATCCTGGCTTTCTCCCATCTTCTTCTGCAGGTGAGAATTCTCTATATTATCTCTATCACTTCTTTTGTGGATTTGACGTTATAGACGACATCTATCTTAAGGAATTGCGGGGACGCAATTTTCTTAAGGGGGGGAGTCTGTAACAACCCGGGATTTGCATTACTAATTAATAAATAAAAGTTAGGTTTTTTTATTTATTTTAATGAAGCATAAAAGGATTTGGAATAATAAAATTTATTATTTGAAATGGCTATTTTAATTAAATGGGAAATATGCGATTTTAAAATGAGGATAAAATGTTATTTTTGGAAAGTTAAATATTTGAGGAGAGATTTTAAAATGGGTTTGGATAAGAAAAAAAAAGAGTTTTATAAACATATATGAACACTTTGACTAATTTTTGGAAACATGTAAATAACTCTCTTCTTATTGGGTTACAAAATCTAACCCAATAACCTACCCTAAACCTCCTCTGTAAATTATCTCATACTCTCATAACCTCATTCATTCAACCCTAATCAAATTCCTAAAACCCTAAACCTAAAAATGGCCTCCATGCTTAGGAAAGCTCCATCCTCTCTTATATTGGCTTAAGCTAGTTAAAGTAAGGGAAGGTAATGCAAAAACCCTCTTGTAATCCATTTCTAACTTTCTTTAATTTCTGGAAATCATGTTGTAACTCTTGGTTTTATGTGTTTTGGTATTTTTCTAGCTCCTTGATCATCATCTCTTAGCTTTGGTTAGTGCCATATAGGTGTTTGTTCTTTTGCTTGAGAGGAATACTAGGTAAACCCTCTCCTAATCTATGTATAAGCATCTCTTAATTTCTGAAATTATTTTGTAATCCTCTTTTTTTTGTGCATTTAGATTGTGAAACTCTTTGATCTTCTTTTCATTGCTTGGAAAGAGGTAATATATGCTAGCTGAAATTATAATTAGTTTATTGCTGTTAGTAAATTAGGCATATCTTATTCATCTTATATCGGAATTAAGATTTTCTAGAAGTTATGGAAAGCTTATTCTGTACCCTATAACTTTTATGTTTTGTGCTTTGCCTAACTTTGAGGTTTGAATGGTCGAAATCATGCTTGTTTGTCGCTGACCTGACAACAAACTACAGGGTTGATAAAATAAAAACCTGAAATTGATATTGCCATAAGTTACTCGTTTCTTATCCAAATCTAATAATTTTGGATGTTCTGAAAAGCATAGATTTAGAGCTAAAACTTTCATGTTTTGAGTTTTATGAAATTTCGAAGTTAATTTGGTCAAAACTGTGCATTCTTACAACTGTCCCGAGAGCACAACGACGGTGATATAAAATTTAGATCTGAGAATTGTTTTAGTCATAGAATTTTCATCTCTGGTCGGAATTTGACAATCTTGGTCATTACGGAAAGCTTAGAAACTAAGCTACAACTTTCATTTTATTCATTTTGCCAGAATTTGAAGTTTACTATGCCAAAATTGTGGTTTTTCATCTATGGCCAGTTAGTGCATAGCTATAGGCCTTAGTCTCTTTTCTCCCGTTGTTTTCAGCGTAGAACCCCGACTTTGCGACGCCATCCCGGGCTCGTCCTTTGTTGGATTTCATCGTTTTTGGTCTCGTTAAAATGATGAGATCGAGATCTTTAACCATGCAAAGTTTGGTTTAGATCTGGGTGCATTAGATACTTCGTTTCTATTGTCGAAGTAGCACCGAGAAACCGTTTTACAATAGTGATCATTTTCAATTATCGTCGGACCAACTTTGAAACATTGTCGTTTCTTCGTTTCAAGTCGAAACCGAACGATTCTTCTTGCATATCAAAATAGGAATACTTTACTACGCTCCTGCAAATTTTCATCAAGATCTGAGTTCATGTGACCCTTCGACCATGTCGTCGAAGTGGGACCTTTACACTGTTTTAACACAGTAAAGTTTTATGATTTTTGTCCGACTTTGAGACGACGCCGTTTCTTCGTTTCAAGCCGAAATTTCCCGATTCTTTTTGCAGTTTGGAGCAGGGATGTTAGACTATATGCCTACCAATTTTCATGCCATTCGGATTCAGTTTGCTAGCCCGAATAATTTTTCGAACTTGGGTTCGCGTCATTTTTGGACTATTTTTTAACACTTAGAATATTTTCAGTGATTTTCTGGTTTTATTGATTTCTTTGAGATTTGTCTCTAGATTTCGTACACGGGTTTTATGAATTATTTTCAAAGGATTTTTCACTCCTAAATGGCTTTCGACATTATTATATAATATTATTTTTAATTATTAAATTAATTACTCCATAATAGGAGAGTTTTCAAAAGCCGTTTAAAGTGGTTTCAAAATCAATTATAAATCCGTTTCGCACCATTATTTTCTACAATAAAAATCTCACACTCACTTTTTAGCACGTCGAGCGAAGTGGAAAGGTGCTTAAATGGTTAGGAAATCTCCGGCTTATGGAACCGTGTGTATTTTCTTTCCGGTTAATCCCCGACCTATTCGATTGATCGTTTTGACCTCTGGGTCTAGTTTACCGATGATACGAGGTGGACTTTTTATTATTTGGAGTGTGAGCTTGCTATTGGTTAGGAAACCGTTTAGTGCAAACGTGGGGTATGGGACTCATTGTTAACACTTTACGGGTTCCTCTCCAAGAAGTTAGTGACACATTAGCCTCTGAGCGGCCAGTACATGACCTCTGGGTCACCACGCCTCTGGGCAACCGTCTCTGGACACCTGCTCTATGGAGCAGTTTATTTTTCGGCATGCGCCTCTGGGCCTTTATCTTTCTGGGAAGGATCTCGCCGTCTCGCGCGTTCCGCATCTGTGCGAGTGATCGATCACAACTCTACAGTACTTGGCAACAACGACTCTGGTCGGTGCACGTGCAATATTGGTATTATTTGATGATTTTTATATCCATTAGAGTACCGCCATTCAGTATTGGTTCTATGGAACCATACGATGTAAGTGCGATTGCCTTGTGGATTCACAATGTCTCTGGACACTGCTTTTCAGTGTTGGATTTCATTGACTTTTTAGTATATCCCCATTGCTCTTTGGAGCATCGATCTTTGCTTGGGCATTGATTACAGACTCTGGTCACTCTTGGGATTATTGCCTATGGGCATCTTTTTATAGCTTTGGCTACGCCGATGATATGAGGCGATTTTATCTATTCTACACTTTGGTGTTGATTTCTCTTTGGAGATTTTTATTGTTTATTGATGATTAGGGATCGTCATTATATTCATGTGGTTCATAATATACTTCTCTTTGGATAATTACTGTTTTATTTACGTACCGCATTATTATATATCTCAGTTATTACTGATTGTTTAGCTAGCCTGACCCGAGTGTTTTCGCTCGGGTCAGACCGAGTTGTTTCAGGATAGGTCTCTGGACTTAGCTTCTGTGCTTCCGCTTGGACATTATCTGCTATGCTGATAGATAGCGCTTTTATTTGTCTACTATTCCGCTACTCTGTTATTATTCAGACTTTGATATGTACATATTTTTAACCCACATGTGTGGGCAGTGGCTTTGTACCCACTTATTGTATTTGGATCTGTATTGACGATGTATTGTTCTGGGATTTTATATCTGTTATGTGATTCTGTTCTGTGATGTTTTATGTTTTATTACTATGCTTATTCTGATAGATCTTTAGCCATTGTAATTTCGTTATAAATATTTATTGAATATGTCAAACCACTTGAAAAAATATATAGATACCACCCTTTCGACGTATTCGGTAGATAGTTATAGCTTGATTACAAATGGTCGCTTCCACTATACTCTATTCTCCGCTTTAACAGACAGTACTACTCCCGTAATACTCTTTGTTACAGTGGGTCTCAGAGTGGGGCGTTACAGCTTGGTATCGGAGCCTGGTTTCAGGAATAAGCATAATAAACACAGAACAGATACACTTAGTACAATACATTTTAAATTAGATCCGAATTAAATCAAATCCCTTCCCTAGGTTTATTGATAGATAAGTTAGGAATATGTATAGGAATCTGTTATATTCCGTAGTATTCCTTAATTAATTATCTATCATTGAATCATGTCTAACTCTAATTCCCGTTACGACATGTTTGACCAATTGAGCGGTGCGAAGGTCTTCTCTCAGCTTGACCTTGCCACCGGATTCTATCAGCTACGAGTCGTGGAAGACAGCATTCCTCTTACAGCATTTCGCACTCGTTATGGTTCTTTTGAGTGGTTGGTCATGCCGTTCGGCTTGACGAACGCTCCGGCTTTCTTCGTCGATCTTATGAATCGAGTATTCCGGGAATACATCGATAGATTCGTACTGGTTTTCATCGACGATATTCTTGTTTATTCTAAGATCCGAGGCAGAGAATGCTCATCATTTGCGGATCGTCATGGATACTCTTCGTCAGCATCAGCTTAGGGCCAAGCTCTCTAAGTGCCATTTCTGGGAGAGCAGGGTCAAGTTCTTGGGTCATATTGTTTCTTCTGAGGGTATATCTGTTGATCCTGTCAAGATTGAAGCTATTCAGAATTGGAAGCAGCCTGAGAACGTTCATGATATTCGCAGCTTCCTTGGTCTGGCGGGTTATTACC
This sequence comes from Allium fistulosum, assembly GCA_030737815.1. Taxonomy (NCBI): domain Eukaryota; kingdom Viridiplantae; phylum Streptophyta; class Magnoliopsida; order Asparagales; family Amaryllidaceae; genus Allium; species Allium fistulosum. Next base: position 1,259,609,305 of record CM060904.1, read on the forward strand.
GTCGATTTATCAAGGATTTCTCTCGTGTTGCACTTCCCCTCACGACTCTGACTCGTAAGGGGGTTCATTTTATTTGGTCTGATAAGTGTGAAGCTTCCTTTCAGCGACTGAAGGAACTTCTCACCCATGCTCCTATTCTTGTGGTTCCTGAGAGTAACCAGGATCTTGTTGTTTACACCGACGCTTGTGGTAGCGGCCTCGGTGCTGTGCTTATGCAGAAGGATCGGGTAGTTGCTTACGCTTCTAGGCAGCTACGTCCGAATGAGGTTCGCTATCCTACTCATGATCTTGAGTTGGCTGCTATCGTCTTTGCCTTGAAGACGTGGCGTCATTATCTATTGGGGGAACGTTTCATTCTCTACACCGATCACAAGTCGCTGAAGTACCTTTTCAGCCAGAGAGATCTCAATATGAGGCAGTAGCGATGGCTTGAGTTTCTCGCCTAATATGACTTAGATATTCAGTATACCCCTGGCAAGGGTAATCGTGTGGCTGATGCACTCAGTCGCAAACACTCGGCAGTAGTTTCTATGATTGTAGCCGAGTGGGATATTCTTGAGACTCTTTCTATGTGTGATATTCGAAATCGAGCTCCGTCTTCTGATCCTCGGATCTTGTTATTCAGCATGGAAGCTCGACCTATTCTATTGGATCGCATTGCCCATGCTCAGTGGCAGGATCCAGACTTGTTGCGATATATTCATCTCCTTGAGTCGGGATCCAGTGATGAGACATTGCTGGATTATTCTATTGATTCTCATCGGTGTCTTCGCAGGAAGAACCGTATTTTGGTACCATCTGATTTATCACTTAGGCATGACATTCTGGACGAGTGTCATCGCACTAAGTACACCATCCATCCCGGCTCGAGCAAGATGTATGCCGATATGTGTCGGGTATATTATTAGGAAGGGTTGAAGAGTGATGTTGCAAGTTATGTAAGCCGTTGCATGACTTGTCAACAGATCAAAGCTGAGCATCAGCGTCCATCTGGTCTTCTTCAACCGCTAGAGATTCCATTGTGGAAATGGGATCAGATATCCATGGATTTTATTGACGGTCTGCTCGATCGAGGTCAGACCATACTTCTATTTGGGTCATAGTCGATCGCTTGACCAAATCAGCTCATTTCATTCCTATTAAGTCCACTCGGACTGCTCCTCAGCTTGCCAAGCTATATGTGAAGGAAGTCATTCGACTTCATGGTATTTCTAGCTCTATCGTCTGTGATCGAGACACTATCTTTACTAGTCACTTCTAGAAGTGCCTACAGTCAGCTTTGGGCTCAAAGCTGAGTCTCTCGACTGCTTATCATCCTCAGACCGACGGTCAGACGGAGAGGGTGAATCGTGTTTTAGAGGATCTTTTGCGCTGTTGTATTCTGGATTTCGAAGGTAGTTGGGAGGATCACTTACCGCTTGTAGAGTTCTACTATAACAATAGCTTTCAGTCTAGTATTGGCATGGCTCCTTTCGAGGCTCTTTACGGAAAGCCATGTCGTTCTCCTGCGTGTTGGTTAGAATCTGGCGAGAAGCTCCTTCTTGGTCCAGATTCAGTTCGGGAATCTTCGGAGAAGATTATTCTTATTCGTCAGAGAATGAAAGAGGCGTAGAACCGCCAGAAATCCTACGCGGACAACCGTAGGAAGCCTCTTGAGTTCTCCATTAGCGATTCTGTCTTTATTCGGGTCTCTCCCATGAAGGGGGTTGTGCGTTTCAGCTCTACCGGGAAGTTGGCTCCTCGCTATGTTCGACCATTTCCTATTACGGAACGCATTGGCCCCGTTGCTTATCGTGTGGATCTACCTGCTCACTTCTCTGGAATACACGACGTGTTCCATGTTTCCCAGCTTCGCATGTGTGTTCGCGATCCTGATTCTATCATTGAGCCACATGCTGTGCCTGAATTAGAGATCTTACCTTATTTATCTTTGGAGCAGCAACCTTTTCGTGTGCTTGATTCGGAGGTTAGACGCCTTCGCAACAAAGAGGTTCCACTCGTGAAGATTCAATGGTCACCGAATCCTAAGGACTGCACTTGGGAGACTAGAGAATTTATCGAACGCTCTTATTCTGGCTTTCTCCCATCTTCTTCTGCAGGTGAGAATTCTCTATATTATCTCTATCACTTCTTTTGTGGATTTGACGTTATAGACGACATCTATCTTAAGGAATTGCGGGGACGCAATTTTCTTAAGGGGGAGAGTCTGTAACAACCCGGGATTTGCATTACCAATTAATAAATAAAAGTTAGGTTTTTTTATTTATTTTAATGAAGCATAAAAGGATTTGGAATAATAAAATTTATTATTTGAAAAGGCTATTTTAATTAAATGGGAAATATGGGATTTTAAAATGAGGATAAAATGTTATTTTTGGAAAGTTAAATATTTGAGGAGAGATTTTAAAATGGGTTTGGATAAGAAAAAAAAATGAGTTTTATAAACATATATGAACACTTTGACTAATTTTTGGAAACATGTAAATAACTCTCTTCTTATTGGGTTACAAAACCTAACCCAGTAACCCACCCTAAACCTCCTCTATAAATTATCTCATACTCTCATAACCTCATTCATTCAACCCTAATCAAATTCCTAAAACCCTAAACCTAAAAATGGCCTCCATGCTTAGGAAAGCTCCATCCTATCTTATATTGGCTTAAGCTAGTTAAAGTAAGGGAAGGTAATGCAAAAACCCTCTTGTAATCCATTTCTAACTCTCTTTAATTTCTGGAAATCATGTTGTAACTCTTGGTTTTATGTGTTTTGGTATTTTTCTAGCTCCTTGATCATCATCTCTTAGCTTTGGTTAGTGCCATATAGGTGTTTGTTCTTTTGCTCGAAAGGAATACTAGGTAAACCCTCTCCTAATCTATGTATAAGCATCTCTTAATTTCTGAAATTATTTTGTAATCCTCTTTTTTTTTGTGCATTTAGATTGTGAAACTCTTTGATCTTCTTTTCATTGCTTTGAAAGAGGTAATATATGCTAGCTGAAATTATAATTAGTTTATTGCTGTTAGTAAATTAGGAATATCTCATTCATCTTAAATCGGAATTAAGATTTTCTTGAAGTTCTAGAAAGCTTATTCTGTACCCTATAACTTTTATGTTTTGTGCTTTGCCTAACTTTGAGGTTTGAATGGTCGAAATCATGCTTGTTTGTCGCTGACCTGACAACAAACTAAAGGGTTGATAAAATAAAAACCTGAAATTGATATTGCCATAAGTTACTCGTTTCTTATCCAAATCTAATAATTTTGGATGTTATGGAAAGCTTAGATTTAGAGCTAAAACTTTCATGTTTTGAGTTTTATGAAATTTCGAAGTTAATTTGGTCAAAACTGTGCATTCTTACAACTGTCCCGAGAGCACAACGACAGTGATATAAAATTTAGATCTGAGAATTGTTTTAGTCATAGAATTTTCATCTCTGGTCGGAAGTTGACGATCTTGGTCATTCCGGAAAGCTTAGAAACTAAGCTACAACTTTTAGTTTATTCATTTTGCCAGAATTTGAAGTTTACTATGCCAAAATTGTGGTTTTTCATCTCTGGCCAGTTAGTGCATAGCTATAGGCCTTAGTCTCTTTTCTCACGTTGTTTTCAGCGTAGAACCCCGAATTTGCGACGCCATCCCGGGCTCGTCCTTTGTCGGATTTCATCGTTTTTGGTCTCTTTAAAATGATGAGATCGAGATCTTTAACCATGCAAAGTTTGGTTTAGATCTGGGTGCATTAGATACTTCGTTTCTATTGTCGAAGTAGCACCCAGAAACCATTTTACAATAGTGATCATTTTCAGTTATCGCCGGACCAACTTTGAAACATTGTTGTTTCTTCGTTTCAAGTCGAAACCGAACGATTCTTCTTACATATCAAAACAGGAGTACTTTACTACGCTCCTGCAAATTTTCATCAAGATCTGAGTTCATGTGACCCTTCGACCATGTCGTCGAAGTGGGACCTTTACACTGTTTTAACACAGTAAAGTTTTATGATTTTTGTCCGACTTTGATACGACACCGTTTCTTCGTTTCAAGCCGGAATTTCCCGATTCTTTTTGCAGTTTGGAGCAGGGATGTTAGACTATATGCCTACCAATTTTCATGCCATTCGGATTCAGTTTGCTGGTCCGAATAATTTTCCGAACTTGGGTTCGCGTCATTTTTGGACTATTTTCCAACACTTAGAATATTTTCAGTGATTTTCTGGTTTTATTGATTTCTTTGAGATTTGTCTCTAGATTTCGTACACGGGTTTTATGAATTATTTTCAAAGGATTTTTCACTCCTAAATGGCTTTCGAAATTATTATATAATATTATTTTTAATTATTAAATTAATTACTCCATAATAGGAGAGTTTTCAAAAGCCGTTTTAAAGTGATTTCAAAATCAATTATAAATCCGTTTCGCACCATTATTTTCTATAATAAAAATCTCACACTCACTTTTTAGCACGTCGAGCGAAGTGGAAAGGTGCTTAAACGGTTAGGAAATCTCCGGCTTATGGAACCGTGTGTATTTTCTTTCCGGTTAATCCCCGACCTATTCGATTGATCGTTTTGACCTCTGGGTCTAGTTTACCGATGATACGAGGTGGACTTTTTATTGTTTGGAGTGTGAGCTCGCTATTGGTTAGGAAACCGTTTAGTGCAAACGTGGGGTATGGGACTCATTGTTAACACTTTACGGGTTCCTCTCCAAGAAGTTAGTGACACATTAGCCTCTGAGCGGCCAGTACTGGACCTCTGGGTCACCACGCCTCTAGGCAACCGTCTCTGGACACCAGCTCTATGGAGCAGTTTATTTTTCGGCATGCGCCTCTGGGCCTTTATCCTTCTGGGAAGGATCTCGCCGTCTTGCGCGTTCCGCATCTGTGCGAATGATCGATCACAACTCTACAGTACTTGGCAACAACGACTCTGGTCGGTGCACGTGCAATATTGGTATTATTTGATGATTTTTATATCCATTCGAGTACCGCCATTCAGTATTGGTTCTATGGAACCATACGATGTAAGTGCGATTGCCTTGTTGATTCACAATGTCTCTGGACACTGCTTTTCAGTGTTGGATTTCATTGACTTTTTAGTATATCCCCATTGCTCTTTGGAGCATCGATCTTTGCTTGGGCATTGATTACAGACTCTGGTCACTCTTGGGATTATTGCCTATGGGCATCTTTTTATAGCTTTGGCTACGCCGATGATATGAGGCGATTTTATTTATTCTACACTTTGGTGTTGATTTCTCTTTGGAGATTTTTATTGTTTATTGATGATTAGGGATCGTCATTATATTCATGTGGTTCATAATATACTTCTCTTTGGATAAGTACTGTTTTATTTACGTACCGCATTATTATATATCTCAGTTATTACTGATTGTTTAGCTAGCCTGACCCGAGTGTTTTCGCTCGGGTCAGACCGAGTTGTTTCAGGATAGGTCTCTGGACTTAGCTTCTGTGCTTCCGCTTGGACATTATCTGCTATGCTGATAGATAGCGCTTTTATTTGTCCACTATTCCGCTACTCTGTTATTATTCAGACTTTGATATGTACATATTTTTAACCCACATGTGTGGGCAGTGGCTTTGTACCCACTTATTGTATTTGGATCTGTATTGACGATGCATTGTTCTGGGATTTTATATCTGTTATGTGATTCTGTTCTGTGATGTTTTATGTTTTATTACTATGCTTATTCTGATAGATCTTTAGCCATTGTAATTTCGTTATATATATTTATTGAATATGTCGAACCACTTGAAAAAATATATAGATACCACCCTTTCGACGTATTCGGTAGATAGTTATAGCTTGATTACAAATGGTCGCTTCCACTATACTCTATTCTCCACTTTAACAGACAGTACTACTCCCGTAATACTCTTTGTTACAGTGGGTCTCAGAGTGGGGCGTTACATAGGCCTAGCTATTTTTCTCATTCAGATTTTCTCCATTCGGGTTCATTGCTTGAGGCGTGACCCTAAAAGGAATATTTTTCCAAGGAGAAGATCTTTTTAATTAAAATATTTTATACCCTACAAGTGAATTCAGGATGCCAAATAAAGAGCTAAGGACCACAGGTGTGTGTTTAAGTAATTATTTTAGATTTTTTAAGTAATTTAAAATAATAAGGGTTTCCAATAGTTGTATTTTTTCTACAATTTTGGGATAACTTTTATGCAAGTTTATTTACAGTTTATTTTTAAGTAAATTTTGTACTTGCTTTCCAGTCTATTTTCTTTTAGCTATTCTATTTCAGTTATTTGCAATTATTTACTATTAATTATAGCCTTTTCAATTATTTACAGTATTTACAGTTATTTACTGTTATTTACATTTTATTTCTATTCTACGTTGGGATTTATTCTGTAAATGTTAGTTCTTTTTAATTCCCTTTTTACGCGAATGGAATAAATAAAAGAGAATAATTCGCTAATATGGACTAAAATATAAGAACAATGGATTTATAGAAAATTGGATGTAAAATAAGAAGAACTGTAATAAATTGTACATAGACTGAAATAGGCAAATTTAAGACATTTGCAAGCATAGTTATAACATGTAATTATAACTAAAAAGAGAAAATAGAAGAAATAACAGAAGAAGTCTATTTTTAAACTTAGACTTTGGGTTAAGTTAATAAGAAAAATTATAACACATAGGTTATAATTAGAGACAACAGAAAAAGCTTATTTTAGAACTTATATTTAAGTTAATAAGCAAGGAAAGCAGAGATAACAGAAGAGGCTTATTTTAGAACTTATATTTAAGTTAATAAGCAAAGATAGAAATAGGACCAGTACCGGCAGCATTCCCCTTGGGACACGCTTATGCTATTTAGGGTAGATAGTGATCAATAATTAAGAAGTAGGACCCGTACCGGCAGCATTCCGCTTAGGACACGCTTATGCTGTTTAGGGTAGATAAGTGGTCAATAATTAGAAGCTCAAATCAGAGGATTTGGGCAAGGGGCGCAACTAGATTTTTTTGTAAGGACACTTATCGGCAGCATTCCCCTTCAGGCAGGAACTGGTGGTCTCACAACACACTTAGGTGAGGGTGGGCACGCTTATGCTGTTTAGGATAGATAAAAGGTCCAAAGAGGGAGCAACAAATAGCGTGAGCCAGTGGTGGCCGAGCGTGCGGCCTCAGTGTAGGGATATAAGTCGCTATTGAGTTCCAAAGTGCTAAACATGTGTCCTTTTGCTGTGGGATCCACATGATGGGACTAGCTCACAGTGGCACAACAGAGATAGAAGGCCGATCAAAGGGTAGAATTACAACTTCAGCCTAATTAAACTATGATTGGGATTTCAGCCTAATCAAAGCAGTTTTAGAAATGTGCAAACAATCGAATCGAACTATCTAAGCAAATCAAACAGTTAAACCATATTTTATTCCAACTTTATTTCCTTTGTTTATTTTTATACTAGAACTGTTGCAAAGTCTATTATCTTTATCTTGCTTAAGAATACTAGTAATTACTTTCATTCACCAGACTTTTAGTCTGACCTACTCCTCTATTTTCCCCTTTTCCCCCATAGGCCAGCAAAGGCAAGGGCATTAGACTTTCAGCTTTCCAGGAGTGACATTCTTGGAGATTCTTCATGTATTCTTCTTCTTCTGTTCCAATTCTTTTTATTTTAGTTTGGATGTACTGGTACTGTTGAGAGGGATGGTTTTATTTATGTACTCTGATATTGTGACTGAGATGGTGTTTTTCATAAGACATATGTATTTGGTATTTTGAGACTTATTTTGGTTTTGACTTATTTTATGAAGATTGATTTATAAATAAGTTAATTTTTTAAATGTTTCCGCTGTTTTATTTATTTTGTCTTATGAATCTTAGTCTCTGTAAAGTTTTAACTATACCTACAACGCACCACATCTTTTAGTGTGCCCTTTTTGGGTATACTAATGGGTGTGGGGTGTTTCAGTATCTCCTTCGAAACCAATAAAAATTGATTTGGGGAAAAATTGATGGTGTCGAAACCATCTTAGTCGAAAGCAAAACCTTTAACACAAAAACTTTGAAGGACATAGTCGAAACCCCTTTCGACTCCATCACCTTCGAAACCCTTACCCCTTTTGAAAGAAATTAAGAAAAAGGCTTAGTTTAAGGTAAAAATAAAGGTATCCTTTCGAAAGCATCACTGGTTAATATAGTCGAATGGTAGAGTAGTGGCTAGGTTTCGACTAGGTCGGAACTTACCCTTTTGAAAGCAATTATTTAAAGGAAAAAAAGCACTCCTTCGAAAGCAAACACTTTAACACAACATGACATCCTTCTTCGAAAGCTAATTATAAAAACTTTTCGAAAGCATATGTTTCGACTGTGTCAGACGATTTAGGTAAACTTGGCAAGACTTTAACTTTTGAAAACAAAGCAGGGTTTCGACCCCATCAGAAGGTTCCCTTTCGACACCAAGGCTTCCGCCTTCCTTCCAATCCACTACATACCATCTAAGTAATATCTTATGTGTTGGTTTCGACTACGGTGGTTTTGACTGTGTGGGTTTCGACTGTGATGAGGCGGAATCAGAGAAGTCGAATGGTCCTTACTAATAGAGGCGGAACACCATTTTCTGGTTTAAAGGCTGAATTATAGCAACTTTTAGTAATTACTGTCTAACAACTTGCCTATTTGTAAACTATTGATTGGTTGTCATAAAAACTTTACCTTTATAACTGCCGCATTTATTCAGATCCAAATTAAAGGATTTTTAACATTAAAACATTTTCATATAACAAAATCGACATTTTGTAGAAAAGCCCTTCTTATAAAATAATTTATTTCCCCAAATAAATCAATTGGGAAAAATCCAAAAAAATCATAGAAATTCAATTTCATCATGTAATCAAATATATTAAAATTTTAGATCCAATTTCTTCCTGAAATTCTCGAAATAAATTTTAAACCCAATCATATCATATTCTTCATTAAAAATTCATAATAAAATTTCCATAGCTTGGAAAATTCTGAAAATTAAACCCATCTCCAAAATATTATTTTACATAACTTAAAAATTTTCCATGGCAATCTGAAATCATATATTCCCGGTTTCATGTCAAAACCGTCCTAATTCATGTACTTATGAATTAAAACAAATCATCATAATATAACTCAAGCATATCATCATCCATTTTATCACAAAAATGAATTTAATTCATAAATCCAAAACCATATAATCATAGAACAAAAATAGAGATGGTAAGAGATTATTATTCATCTTAAACATGATAAGGAATTTGAGATTTGTTTTTGATTAATCCTCCCTAGCTTTTGGTTTTTAGCTTTAGATTAAAATTCCTCTTTTCCCTTGCTAATGGCCAGCTCTATTAGGGTTCTTGCGTTTATTTTTGCTTTTTGAGAATAATGAACGTGAATGAACAAAGGTGCGGAGTGTATAGCCATGTAATATGAAATGAATATTTACTAATTATGCCCATGTGTAGTTTATTAACCAATAAACACATTTAAAGCCCATTATCTTATTAATAAACGCAACCCTATATAACTTATTCAAATCTCAATCCCCTTATCACCATTATTCTATTTAATTTATCTAATTAAATTTCCTGAATAATGTTATTAAGAATTAGGGATGTTACATGCTCCCCCTTAAAGAATTTTGTCCTCGAAGTTTAGTAAGGACTAAATACTAAACATAGCAATCATCTGTAACAACACCTAACAAAAAAACAAGTCTAACTGACTAGCAAATATCCATATAAATCTAATATAGACATACCATCAAAGAAGATCAGGATAAGTATCTTTAATCCCGTCCTCTATCTCCCAAGTACAGTCCTTCTCGTTGTCGCTCCATTGAACTTTCACCAACCTGACTGTCTTGTTCCTTAATCTTTTCTCATTTCTAGCTACAACCCGGACTGGTTGTCTAACAAAAGTCAAATTAGACTCTATCACTAAGTCATTTAACCCTATCGGAGGAATGGTCGTCTCTAGACCATGCACATACTTGCGAAGATGAGACACATGAAATACATTATGGACACTTGCCAAACTGCTCGCCAACTATATTCTATATGTGAGCTTTCCAATCCTCTCTATAATCTGGAATGGACCTACATATCTTGGGTCTAACTTCCCTGACTTTTCAAACCGTATCACACCCTTCATAGGTGATACCTTAATGAAAATATTATCTCTAACTGAGAATTATAGATCCTTACACCTCTTATCTGCGTAACACTTCTATCTTGACTCAGCTTCCCTCATCCTTCCTCGGATTAACTCAATCTTCTCTGACGCCTCTCTAACCAAATCTGGACCTAAGACTAATCTGTCTGAAGTCTCTAAACAACATGCTGGTGATTTGCATGGCCTTCCATACAAAGCTTCAAATGGTGCCATTCCTATACTAGTCCGATAACTGTTATTTTAGGAAAACTCATCCAAATGTAGGTGATCCTCCCAAGATCCACCAAAATCTAAGACACAAGATCTCAATAAATCCTCGACTACCTTATTGACTCTCTATGTCTGCCCATCTGTCTGAGGGTGATATGCAGTACTCATATTAAGCTTGGTACCCATCACTTCTTGTAGACTCTTCCAGAATTCACTAGTGAACAATGCATCTTTGTCATTGACTATACTGCTAGGAACTCCATGTAGTCTAACTATGTTATTTAGGAACAACTTAGCTAAAACATGTGTCATTCTGGTTGACTTAACTGGAATGAAATGGGCACTCTTGGTCAATCTGTCCACTATAACCCATATACTTTCATTAACTCTATTTGACCTTGGCAAACCATCTATGTAACGACCCGCCTTTGTGGACAGTTTAAAATCGACAATAATCCACACATGTCGAATACAAACCGTTCAAAAGGGAGGATTGTTATGGGGTAAATAAGAAAAGAAGAAAAGAAAGAAGAACAAACATAGAATCTCATTGTGGAATGACAAAATATAATAATTAAATAACAGTTCATGAAGCTGTTTTACAATAACATTTGATTACACCTTTACAATACAGATCAGAGTTACAAATACATCAGGAATAAATAAATAATGCAGCGTAACAACCTGATGAAGTGGAATAAATATAATAAATAGTAGACAAATCTCCATCTTCATCCTCCAAATAAAATAGTCTTCAATGCACTGAAAAGCTCAGACCGACCTGAACGTAATGAAAACAAAACACTTGAGTCAGAACTAAAAGATCTTATGTAAGTTAAACCAATAGTAAATAATATGAGTGTAATGACTTCAGAGATGTTTACAGGATTTTACATCTCCTATCCAGTGTGTAATGTGCATGCAATAACTTAAAAGATGTTCGAGATTCCATCTCCTAAGGATCCGTTAAACTATCTACATGCATAGTACAGTACACTATTATAATATGTCTACAGTAAAATAAAGTATTAAAATAGCATTAAGGCGTTACCCATATCCCCCTTAACACGTTTTTATATAATTCTCGTAGTCCATACAGTACAATAATCCTCCGTAAACTGGAGGGCTACCAAAGGGCACTCCATAGGTACGGTACAAATCAAACTCGTAATGGGCTCGATAAGGCATGTGACAAGGCACTCGAGGCAATGCCAGGGTAGGATTCTACCATTTGTACTCCCGGACTAGTGGTAACGCATAACAGCTACTACCTCCCACCTCGGAACACACTCCTATAATCAAATCGAGGGGTGGCAACCAAATAAATCACAAAGTAATATATATGGTATCGAAGAAGCATGTCTGATAGGAGGAGCGACCTCACTTGGCCTAGTATAGCTCCTGTTTTAGTCACCTCAAGCTGACTAGAGGGAGTCAGGTCTACGTTAATACCTTATACAGAATCGTTCGCCAAACCATGCTACTTCATTCTGGATTCTCCACCATGTACACAGTTGTTAAAGTGGTTTTCCATATTGGCAGAGAGTATGACAATATCCGATCCTGGTCTCTTTCACAACCAAACACTTATTTCACACCGGATGGTTCTTTTACATTTCTAAAACAAATTCATAATTGATATCAAAATATCATATTTACTTCAAATCATATCACCTTCAAAATCATATTCAATTTCAAAATTATTACCACCTTCGAAATCATATTCACAAAATAGGCAAAACCCTCATTCCAAAATCATCGTATTTACTCAAATATATCATTTCACTAGAAAATACCATTTTAAATTCCAACGTAAGTTATAACATTCATTTAACCATATTCGCTTTTAAATTAAGGATTTAAATGTAACAATTCAACCTTGCACCATTTGAGATTTATAAAATAGTCATAAATAGTTTAAATAGTTTTAAAATAGTTTTAATAGTTAAAATAGTTTAAAATAATTTTAATAGTTAAACTAGTTTTAAAATAGTTTAAAATAATTTTAATAGTTAAATTAGTTTTAAAATAGTTTAAAATAGTTGTAATGGTTTAAAATAGTTTAAAATAGTTTAAAATAGATTGAAATAGTTTAAAATAGTTTAAATAGTTTAAAGGTTTAAAATAGTCTAAAAATATATTTAATATAGTTTTGATAGTTTAATATAAAATGGGTTGATTATTGGAAATGGTTTATATAGAAAATAGTTTGAAAATCTAAATAAATCTAAATTTAAAATAATATATCTTTAAACAGTTTATATTAAAATAATTAATTTGAAATTATTATCAAATTAAACTATTTCTTCCATTTCAACAAATTTGGACCATATCCAGCTTTCAAATCAACAAAACTTATTTTTAATCTTTTAATGCAGATTCTCAATAAAACCATTTAAATCTCTATCGATTTCAAATTCATGTTTGAACTACAAATTTAAACTACTTCAAATTCAATAGATTTCAAAGTTTAAATATTCAAATGTTTACAATAACTCAGTTTTGATAAATTTCATTTATATTTCTTTTTTTTTGAGAAAAATGTGTGATCCTCTACAAGAGAGGAGAGCACACATGCACATATATATAACAACAAAAGCAAAGGAGCTGCCATCAAGCCTGGCAGGTAGCTAAAGACCCCCTCATACAAAAGAAAAATAAAACCCTCCCAAACTCCTAAGAAACTAAAAACAACCCTAAAGTGACAAAACCAACCAAATACCAAGGCCTAAAGCGACACCAAAGGAGCAGCGACCAACTGAAAAACTTCTACATCCGCACCTGCAACCTCAACAAACAAGATGAAACAACACAAAGTACACCAACATCACAAACCACTAAAAATCCAAAAAACAATGAAAATCACAATAAGACTCCTAAAAAACAAACAACCCTCGCTCGAAAGACTAAAAAGCTTTACGATTTAAACGAGGACTTCTCCTAATATTACCAGCTGAATAGCTCTTACTATTTCTTTTCCTTACTTTGGCAGCACGAAGTAATTCTCTGGCATGGGCAGGAGAACGAGGAAATTTTCCTATAGACGCAAGACAGCAATACATTACGAATCTGAAACCCCCAGTCCAATAATAGACAGCTCTATCAAAACCGACGTTATTGGGACAAGAATGCTCAGTCTGTCTCTCTAGATCAACAAAGCCCAAAGAACTAATATCAACCAAATCAAAATCAGAAGAAACAACACCATGGTAAATTGAAAATTAAAATCCAGTCAGACTTCTAACCCAGTTTTGATCTGAATATCTGTGTAAATTGAAAATTGTGTATTCGTTGGGGAACTATATAGGATGCATATAAAAATAGAACAATTTTTGTTAATATGTGTTAATATAGAATATCGAGTTATAGATTACATGATTTTCATATATACATACATATATATACATACATACATATATATATACACACACATACATACATACATATATATATATACATATATATTGTTGATTGTTAAACTCGTTTGCAGGTAATTAGCTATTTCGAAGCGAATACTGTCGACAACAAAGAACTATTGGTAATCAAGCAACGAACATGAATTTAATTGTTATATATGTTGTCATATTTTGTTAGTACCATTTGTGGAAACTTGTCTGTGAATGCTTATAGTATGTGACTTATTTTGTTGAAAAACTACTATCGAATTGATTATGGATATTATATTTGATTGTGAGATTAGCATGTTTTTGCAATTATTTGAATATGATGATCATATGATTGATTGTTTGTATATGTTAATTATGTGATTTAATTGTTTGTTTGAATATATGAAAATTATGCGATTGATCGTTCGTTTTAATATGAATAGTATATAAGCGATTGCTGGAAATGGTATAAACCATCAACCGTAAATAGTAGCATTTAAAATATGCTACCAAACAACCAATAACTTTTAGTAGCGTTTCAGAAATGCTACAGAAACAAATGTAAACTAATATAAAAATTATATAGTTGCATTTTAAAAACGCTACTGAAAATCAAAAAAAGAATATAAACAAAAAATGCAACCAAAAAAGTGACTTTTGGTAGCGTTTTTTAAATCCTACAGAAAATACCTATAGTTGCATTTAAAAGTGACTTTTGGTAGCGTTTACTACAACGCAACAAAAAGTTTTAGACTTTTAGTTGCATGTCGTATACAAGCGTTCTCTAAAACGCTACCATAAGTTATGGTAGCGTTTTTTCAACGCTACCAAAAGTCTTTTCTGGTGTAGTGCCACCAAGCTTTAAGTCTCCTATTGCAAAACACTGTGGCACATCTGAACGTGTGCACTTATCTGAGCCTAAAATCGAAGCACCGCTAACAATGCTCGAATCAGGACTCTCACCTGAGGACTAAGGATGGCTACCCAGAAGGCTAACACTACGACGAATTAAACCACAAGGAGCCACGACCTTCTTACGTTTACCTCTCTTCGAAGAAGAAGGAATAGAATCAGAATTACTGGCAATCGTGAGAGCATCACTCAATAACAGATGAGAAGGACCACTAACAACTCCAAGCTTCTCCAAAACAAAAGTGTCTCCAACATTAGCAAAACTATCAAAAAAAAACTCTTGAACCTAACACTGTCTTATGGTCCAGCAACGAATCATCTATACTGCCAACAGCATATTTCTTCACTTTAGAACAACCAACAAACTTTCTGTTTTCAGGAGAAAACAATTTCTGAGCAACCGCAATCTGTATACTATGTGCATCATGTACACCAGAGTCCAAATGATTAACAGACATAATTTCATCAATAAAAAAATGATCCTCTAACACTGGTTCCAATACTTCATCAATGTGAGAAACTGATGATAAAAACCATTCATGCATATCACCTAATTTCCTCAACAAACAGTCACCATCAGGATCAAAATCCACCATGCCTGGAGACTCATCAAGCAATACCATAAACTTGTCTATCTAGTAACTGAAATCTGAACTATCAATGCAAAACATGGGTGCAGTAATTGAAGGCAAATCATTCTCCAATGTCATCGGACTCAATTCATTAATAAAGCTCTCATTATAGAGGGAAATCAGATCAATATCACTACACATAACAGAATCAATAACAGGGACAATATCCAGCTCCAAAATATTACTTATAACAAACTGAAAAGGACTGTCATTAACCACACAGTCAAGAAAAGGATTCTCGCAAACAATATCCAAATTAGAATCATCATTTGATATAACATTTATATCTGAAATGGCCTCGGTATCCAGACAAGCAAATCTATTTGTTGTTGAAACCTCAAAAATTTCCAAACAAGATTTACCTTTTTTAGATTTTGCTGGAATGAAACCACTGTTTGAATCAAAATTTGTGCCCCTAAACTCAAAGAAAGAGTATTCGTCATTACAAGAAACAGCATCTGGATCGAACAAGATAGGATCGAAGATGATAATCCATCACTTCTTTCATTTTCGAACCCAGTTCCATCCTCATTAATAATGAAATAATCCTCTGGAGAAACAGAATAATCATTCTCTGGATAAACAAAACTATCTTGACAGCCCTTTCCAATATTAGGCAAATTAACAACGTTGAAATGAGATAAAAGATCCTCTAAAAACTTAAGACCCTCGTTTCTTTGATGCCAGAGATGATCTAATAAAATACCTTTCAGAAGAAGAAATTTCAACACAAATTTGAAACCATGTTCAACCAACTATGAAGAAGAGACTTCATGATTAGAAGAGATTTCCATTTTGCCAAAATAAAGTTCTGGATTGCCAAACTTAGCTTCGTAACCCCTACCGATGTTTGGAGAGTTAACGATATTAAAGTGACATAACATATCCTCAAGATATTGAATTCCCTCAGATCTATTCTGCCAAAGGAAATCAAGAAGAATCCTTTTTAATAACATGATTTTTAAAATGAATTGAAAACCATGCTCTACAAGCGTATCTGAGGAAACAGTGAAACCAGAATTATTCGAGCATCTATTACTCTTATGCCCAAATTTCCCACAGGCGAAACAACGAATTGGGTCTCGGCAATGAGATGCAAAGTGATTGTAATCTCCACATCTGAAACAGAACTTCTTGTTAGATTTCGAGTCAATCCAATTCTTGTTCGACTGCAAGGATTTAGAATAACAGGCTGGAAAATGTTCTTTAACTACTTGAGCGTAGGAACAACGATGTGAAGAAAAACGATTTAAGTTACGATCGAAGGTATCCACTTGAGCAAAATTACGGAACGAAGATGAATTGAGAGAACAGGAGGCCGACGCCATTGTTTATTAGTTAGAGACTGGATTTTGTAATGTTTTAGGAAATATAGTTTTTCTGTTTTAATTTGAACTAAATTTCATTTATATTTCAAAATTCAACTTAAAATATCAACTTAAATTATTTAAACAATTCATTTAAACCAATTTAAATTTCAACATTTTAAAAGCTTGGATTTTTGAAAAATAATCCGGTTTATATAAATCTAATTTTACTTCAAAATATCATTTAACTGGATTCAAAAATTAAAGATTTAAAATCATTTAATCTAACCAATCTGGTGTCCGTATATAATTTTCTACCCTATGGTCAAGTGATATGGATATATATCATTTCAACCCGCAATAATTTATATTTACGGATACATACTATTTCAACCCACAATCTCGAATAAAATTCAAAATCTATAAAATTGCTCGAGTTTATCATTTCAACCCATAACGATTTTTCCCTAATCTATAGATCGTTCGGTATGTATCATTTCAACCCACGGTGATTTCATAACAATAACTAAGGGAACTTGCAGTGTGATAGCAACATATAAATATAAAATCCAGTCATCCAATATCAACAACTAATCATCCATCACAATCATCATTCGAATCAACCAATAAATAATATCAATTAATTAGTTGTCATTAATAGGTATTTATTCGGCAATTTATTATTCAATATTAAATTAAATGGCCATTAAATATAATAAAAGTCAGATTTAACTGGAATGACAATTTAAATATATTGAACAACAATAAATCAATTTTTAATCACATCATAAATTTAATTTAAATAACATAAGATAGTTTAGTAGTCGTGAGTGGGTTTAAACACTCACCTTTGATTTATCAACGATTGAAAATCTAAATAAAGGTCTAAATTTGAACAGTCTCAGAATCTGACCAAACTAGTTACATGTTGTCCAAAATTTCGATACGATCGCAATGGAGAAAACCGCACACGAATCCGAGCTCGTATGCAAAAGATATTGTAGTAAGAACATTTGAATTTCAAATTTAAATTAAAAAAAAGAGAACACGTCACCATGCTGAAACCCTACCCTCCTTTGATACACACATGACCTATACTAACAGCCGCCACCATCGATCAATTATTGCCACCGCTAGATTGAGTTTCGACCACATCAGGTGATGCCGCCTTGCTTCCTTCCTCCAACCGCCCAAGGCCAAGGGGCGCGATCACCTGAGGTGAACCCAGTCATGTGCGCCACCGCGCCTCTTTGCTCGAGATTTATGGTGATCTTTGTTGACTACAACATGAAAGAATGCCACCCTAAGGACCATCTCGACCTCCTCTACCCAACGCCGCCTCCCGATCGTCAAACGGTCGACGATCCACCGTCGGATCGTAAACCCTAGGAATGGACGGCCGAGGTCCTTCGACGATTTCTGGTCAAACGATGCACCAAATTGAAAAACGAATTACTGCAGTAGATTGCACTTGCCGAGAGCTTTCCAATGATATATAATTCGATGTAGCTTGAAGAGTTTGAATTTTGAAATTGGATTTTGAAATTGAATTTATGGTTTTGGGAATTAGGTTTCAGCCATTGGGAGGAAAGGAACGATAGAAATTTTCAGTATGTGCAGTAATAAGAAATAAAAAGGCTGCTAGGGTTATAAAAACTATTTATATAGATCAGGCCTGATAAGAATGAATGAACATATTGAATTGGTTCGAAACGACAATAACGATCCAAAAAGCCCGTTCCATTTCCGAAACGAAAGTAGGTCATCCAATATATCGAAACATATATTTTCGATATTTTTAAACTCAATGGAATGGGTTTCAAACCCAAATTCTATTATATACAGAAGTTAGCTTTTAAAATCAGCTTATTTTAAATTGAATTCATTAAATTGATTTCTACGTGTTTCTAGCCCGCACGATCAAACGACAAGTCTGATCACTATGAAACTTGAAATCCTATAATAATTCACTGTTTCAGATTCGATGAAACTGGTCCCGTCGAAATCTAAGACAGTGGCCAAAATGGCTTTTTTCACGTTAATTAAATAAATTATTATTAAATTAATTTAATTACCTTTAAGTTCAAATTTAAAAGTTCACCATTTTTCATCACTTTTGATTACCTAGGAATTTAAAATCTTTTAAAACAAATTTCCATGTCCAATCCAATGTTAAATATTGCACTAATTACAGTGTTCAATTTTTTTTTGGCAAAGCCAGCGGGGTTGAATGGCCCCTACCATTTATTTATATCGAAAAGAGTACCTTACAATATAAATAGAGAGAGCATACAAGGGAGAAAGATAGAAGGAAGCATTAAACACATAGATAGGTAGAAATAAAACAAAATAAAAAACCGGGTAGAAAACAATTAAGACCACTTGACCATCACAGCCTGATCAAATGGATAAGCAGATAGATTAATCATATTATGAATTTTCCTGCATAATTCATAATAGACCAGCATTTTATTCTTCCATTCTTGGTTGAATATTACGCTATTCCTTTCCTCCCATACCACAGTAACCATGATTTTGAGCATAATAAGCAGTTCATAAGTCGACTGTTGTTTCCACCTTATCGCTTTATAAATTCTGATCCATTCAAGTCAGCTATCTCTGCTAGCCGAGTCATATCCACCTTTGTGTTTGATTTCGTTCCATATATAGTTAGTAAAAGAGCATTTGAAAAATTAGTGAAGGACATCTTCTTCTGTAGAGTAACAAAATTTGCAGGTGGTATTGACATTAAGACCTCTATAAGACAGATTTCTTAAGGTATGCAAGGCATTTCTAAAAACTTTCCATAGCATAAAATTATATCTTTCACTTGCATATTTGTTCCATATTCGAGTATGCCATGCAAAGCAGCCATTGTTCATCTCTCCAGCTAGCGCATTATAAACTGTTTTTGTGGTGTGATCTCTATGTTTGATTGACCACTTATATTCATCTATTTGGTTGTAGCAGTAGGGTAGTCCATTATATTTATCCCATAGGGCATTTACAGCAGAATTACTAGTGTGATTCAAAATGATTCTTCCATCGACTATATGGCTAATGGCTTTTGCATTGGAGGAGATCCCAGTCTGTATCATGTTTTCATAAGAGAGGATTTTCTGATGTATTAAGCCATGATTGATCTAGAGAGTGGTACAGAATTTGGAAGTACTTTTAGGGGCAAGTTGAAGTTTTGCATGAGGCATCAATATATCATGTACTTTTATTGTAACGACCCGTAAATTTCAACTGTTTTAAAAACGTAATTAGTTGAAATTTTGTGAAATTTTAAATGATAAAATTTTGAAATAAAAATTTAATATTTGGAATACGTCTAGTTAAACATAGCAACTGGTAAATTTTTGTCCGAAAATACGAAAGTTTATTTCGCGCGTAAATTTACTTCAATTTAATCAGTTAAAAAGCGTTGAAAATAAAACGTTTTCAAAACCAAAATATTTTTACATAGAAAAATTCTAAACCATCTTCTGAGCAAGATATCAGTTTGTCGTTTTTCGAAATTCGGACATCTTTGGCTCCGTCGATCTTATTTTTCAGCGTTTTTCTTACATTTTTCGATAGTAGAAAATTCGGATTTTTAAAATTCAATCATACCACCGATATCCGTATACCGTTTTGATCGTCTCGTCGTGCTGATCTCTACGGTATATTCGAATGTCAAATTCGGAGTCCGGTGTACGTTGCACTTTGCAAAAACGTTTCCGTATCGGTTCGGTATTGTAACTCTTGTATCCTTGTCCTTTCAATTGCCAACCGTATAAACCCAGCTGCCATGTGCAATTAATATTTTCTGAAATTCAACGTATGTGATTTTTCATATTCTAGCTATATTCAATTATACATCGGTTCATTGTAGTGACTTTTGTCTCTCCGCTTTGTCTTCTTTGTTCTGCCTCAAATTTTTTTTATTAGCAATGTGGTTTTATTCAAGTTGCTTTTACATTTTGAATACCACCTGTGCACGTCTATTTTGGACCTGCTTCTCCCATCTCCTTCTTGATCTTGCTTTGTTGAGAATAGTGATGCATACAAGTTATATTTTTCAACCTGTAGAAACCCAGTACTTCACCCTTCCATCTCCTTCCTCCTTGACCCGGGTTTGGCTGCAACTCTCCATACAACCGAAACCAAGACTCCGCCTTCACCAACTCCACCACTCTACCACCAACCGAGCACGCCACATCCCGCAACTGCGCCCAGGCCACCATCGTCCCATGCTTCACCTCGACCGCCTCCCTCGGCCGAACTGCCAAAGCCGCTAGATCCACCTCTCCTCTGCAGGTGCCGACCCGAGACACAGCAGCCCGCATCATTCCTTCCCTCCTCCGCCTCAGCCTTTCCAACGTCGTCCTTCACCACTGACCGCAGCCGAACCTGCTACAAGCGAACCCTGCCGTTTGCCTTCAGCCAAACCACCTCTTCCCCTTGTCACGGCGCCTCATTCTTTCGCCACTTCCCTTCCCTCTCACTATAGAACGATCGACCTCAGCCACATCAATGTCGCATGTCTTTGTTCTCGAGCCCTGCTGTAGATTCATTCTCTTACTCTTCTTATGTAAGTTAGCCTCTATATTTTGCTGTATATAAGATTTGTATAATAGTTTTGTATATATTTTTAAAAATCTATCAGTTTATATATTTATAATTGTTTCAGCCTATATGTTAGTTCATAACTATGAAGTTATAAATTTATAGTAGTCTATGGGTTATAACTAGTAAGTATATTCTAGTTTCAATAGATATAGGGGATATGGGTTATATTTTAACAGTATATATATATGTTTGTTATCAGATTTGAAGTATAATTTATAAGCATTGTTTGCTAGCATATAATATAAAGTCTAGTCTATATTTGGTTTATATTAGGGCGTATGTGTGTGCAGCGTATGTGTGTGTGCAGTGTGTACGTGTGTGTGCATTTTATATATATGTGTGTGCAGTGTATGTATATATATGGATAGATTATATGAATTATACTTATGGTTTAAATCGTGGAAAAAATTTATATATACATATGTAAGTTTATACGAATTATACTGTCATTATATATACTTGTTGACTAGCTATAGTATATGGGTGTAAATACGTTGTTGATTTCAAATCGTATATGACAGTTTATATATTTTGTTATTAAAATATTGTTTAAGTGTTGTATGTTCTAGTTCAGTATTAACAGATTTTTGGTAATAATAATAATAGGCATGGTTATCGACTGTTTTGTGTTTACGGTATGAAGCTTTATCTATAAGGTTGTTATAAATTATTTTGTCTGTCTGCATACATTTGGTGTCTGCATTTATATAAGGTCTTTATATATAGCTATTAGTATATTTATATTGTTATACATGGCAATCGTGCTGTTAGCTGTGGAAACGGTGAAATAGAATACCAGATATATTTTGTATGAAGCAAAATTTATAAAATTGTTATGTATAGATCTTTATTTTAATATAAGTTTTAAATTAAATATTGAATCTATATAGTTATAGATATATACATGGGTATGTTTTAAATTTGCAATTTCTGTTATCTATACGTGTATATATATAGATTTTGACAGTCATGTGTTTATTTTAAATTCTTAAGAGGTATATTATTTTGTATATAGTATATATAGTTATATATATATATATGTGTGTGTTCACTTATACCATCGATCTTCGTCAATCCAGTTTGATTTGATTTCGTCAATTTCAAGCTTCCAGCTTCGTTCGTCGATTCGAGTTCAATCTTGCCTTATTTTGATATTCATGCCTGGATTCGTAGCTCATTTCTTTGTCGAAATTCTCTAGCCTCGAAAGGTGAGCACTCACTCACGATTAACGTTCTTTTATTTATTAAATTTGATTTCAATTGAAACGACAATTGAAATATGCTGCTGTTAGTTAATTACACTGTTATATATGCTATTGCCTGTATCAGTTCACCTGTGACATCTGACACCATTATCTGTTAATTATTTACGCGATGATAATACAGTTTGGCTGATAATTGATTGATTGTTGACGTTTATATTGGACGTTAAATTGTTGATGTTAAAATGATAAATAGTATGAAATTGAACTTGATATAGGATAATTAATTGTTAAATTTGATTAACTGACATTTGTATAATATGATCCCTTTAACTGTTAAATTTATTGACACGTAGGATTTGTTTAATTACAATTTGAACCACTGAATGTATGTTGTTAAATTGATGATGTATGAAATTGTAAATAGTTGACAAGTGAAGAACCGTGATGTGATAATCTTTAATCTACATGAAATGATAGTGTAGATTCTAGAAATAATTATATTAATTCGTACAAATAACAATGCGAATTAATACGGTTATTTCGGGATTATTTGAATTGATTATTGGATTGATATTGTTTGTTGTTATTGCTTGTTTATTTACTTTGACACCATCCCAGTTATCACACTGCAAGTTCCCTTTGTTATGCTTTGATTTTGAATTGAATTGGAATCGGGTTGAAATGATAAATACCCAAATTTGAATTTTGACCTAAGATAGAAAATTAAATAAAAACCGATTGGTCAATAAATTGATAAAAAAAACGAAGATTTTATTTGAATAAATAATATGGTTTTGAAACGAAGTTGGAAATTGAATTTCATGAAATTTAAACGTGAATATTTAATAATCTGAAATGAAATATTAATAATGAAATTGATGAAAGAAGGTTGTTTAATTTGAGAAATGATTGAATTAAGTTTGAAATGATTTAATAATTAAGTTTGAAATTATAATTAAGTTTGAAACAATTAAACTTTTAAATGATAGAATTAAGTTTGAAATTATAATTAAGTTTGAAATTATTAAACGCTGAAATTATGTAATAATTAAGTTTTGAATTATTTAAAAATTAAATAAGATTGAATTATTTAATGATTAAATTGAATTGAACTCTTTAATAAGAAAAAGTTTGAACTTTTGAATAAGTGAATTTACTTCGTAAATAATTGGAATTGAGTTTTCTTTAATGATTAAGTTTTGGAAAATTATTTAAGTAAGTAAAGAAGTGAAATGGAATTTCTTTAACAAGAAATAAAATGTGATATTTTTGGAATTAATGTAAGACTGAGTGGTTCAGCTTTCGAGACTCACCTTTGGAGTTGGAACTTCGCTTGGAGATCCAGCTATCTATCCAGCTTTCAGAGATTCGATGATTCCAGTGATGTATTCTGATTTGTATCTGTTACTCTTCCGTTGTATCTAGTTTAACTCTGATGTATCGTATTACTCTTCTGTTGTAAACTCTGATGTATTTTATATATTCATATAGTAGCTTCATGAACTACTATCTCTTTTATTTCCGCTGCACTTATTACTCTGTGTCTGTGATCTGTGATTATTTATTTACTGTATACGTTCAGTTTTGCCAAATTTAAATTAACAACGCGGTATTTTGAGCAATTCAACTCCGGCATGAGTGTCTACCTATACACTTATAATGGATGCGAATGGTCCAAAATGGCGGGTCGTTACAGTTGGTATCAGAGCTTTGGTAGCTCTAGGCAAACTCAACATATAGGGTAGATGTATTTACAGAATCACTCTCATTCGAGTTTCAATCTCTTCCTTGACTCAATTCCTTTGAATTTTAGAACGTTCCCTTCGGTTCTGAATTTCATTCGTGTCCTTCACTATTCGTCTTCTTTCAATTCTGGAGCACCCCATAACTCCATTTTGAATGGTATCTATAATGAATCGGCGGTCTCCCCAATCTCGAATTATTTGTAAAGGAGTGAAACTCCCTCACAATAACATCGATTTACCGGAGATTTCTGTATCCTCGGTTTACGATGCTATCTATTCTCTGCTATACCTGAATTCCATCTCTTGAGATCGAGTGTTGATTTACCTCGGAATTCAGCATCGATCTTATTCTTGAAGTTATGGACGACCCGGTTAAGGTTGCCCGTGAATTAAATAAACTCATCATCTCACGATTGTGGTAATTGAATTATCTTATCTTCTGTTTCAAACTTATTTTCGAATCAAAATTCTCTTTGATTTAAGTCAACAAAAATTTGAATCCCTATCCTTATTTTAAAAAAAAATTCATTCCTGTATCGTCGAGCAAAGAAATGTATTTGTAAACTAATATTTAAAAGTTTTAATATATACTGTGTTGTTTGAGTTGCTGATGTTGATTTGGGTTTCCGATCGATTCGTCTGATCAACGCTATCGATAGGATTTCCAAAACACTTGAGCAGAGCAAACTGACACAATATTGTTTCAAATTTGGAAAATGAAATAAATTTGTTTGATATATTGTGAAGATATAAGTAAAATTTATGGAATTAATAGGTTAATTAAATTATTTGTTTGAAATGATAATATTTGATTATCATTTATTGTTCTAAATAAATTTATAATTATGGTTTATAAATTGATTTGGAATTTGAAATGAATTTAATTCAGAAATTTGAGAATTTAGTTTCTGGTGATTTCGAACTTTGGTTTTTAAAATTTTTTAAAGTATATATTATTGAAAGTATTTTCGAATAGAAATCGTTTTCAAAGAATTTTAAAATGTGAAATCAGTGTTTTCTCTTTGTCGTTGGAAAATAATTTCGGTGATGGCGGCCGCATCATCGATATTCATTTTCGAGTTTCGAAGTGGAGATACTATTCTATAGCCTTGCTACGGTTTTGTTTTGAAAAATATTTTAATTTAAATTTCTTCAGTATATTTTGATTTACATATATATAGGTATCTTATTTTAAAATTTAATTTGATTTGATATAATATTATATATATCTCTAAATTGTTAAAGTTAATCGGAAATCTAATTCTTAAATTTTGTTAAAGAATGATTTTAATTATAAATAAAACCAAAATTTGGAATAAATATTTAAACTTGAATAATTGAATTGGGAAAATTTTATTTGTATATTGTTCAACTGCATTCTAATACAACTTACCAAAATCATTCAGAAGTTGAATATGTAATTAGATAATATATAAGATAAATTGAATTTATAAATAAAATTTGAGTGTTTATAATAAATGTTATACACTAAATTTTGATTATAAAGATGTTAATAGTGTTAGATAGGATAACAAGTAAACTCAGTTAATAATGAAATAAATTTGATTTGAAAGAATTAATAAATTTGTTTTGAAAGAATTAATAAATTGAAATTTGATCAACATATGAAAATACCTTGAATTTAAAAGAAATTAATAGATTCAAATTAATTTAAATTGAAATTTATATGGTTTAAATTAATTTATATGGTTTAAATATATGTAATAAGATATATTAAGTGAAATAAACTTAATAATAATTTGGAATAAAGAAAAATTAAATTTGATGAATAAATATGATTTTATTCAATGGCTATTCTAATTTATGATTTTAGAAATTTGTTAATTAAACATAATTGGATAATAAGATAATAAATTTAGAAATAGTTGAGATTGATTTTAGTGAAATCAAATGGATTAAATCAATTATTGAATATAAATTAATTTAAATTGAAATTTATATGGTTTAAATTATTTGTATTTTGTATTTCAAATCTATTTTTCTTTTTGGTTGTTTCTATTCTCCTACCTCGTTCCTTTTCGGGGACGAAAAGTTTTGAGTGGGGGAGAGTGTAACGACCCGTAAATTTCAACTGTTTTAAAAACGTAATTAGTTGAAATTTTGTGAAATTTTAAATGATAAAATTTTGAAATAAAAATTTAATATTTGGAATACGTCTAGTTAAACATAGCAACTGGTAAATTTTTGTCCGAAAATACGAAAGTTTATTTCGCGCGTAAATTTACTTCAATTTAATCAGTTAAAAAGCGTTGAAAATAAAACGTTTTCAAAACCAAAATATTTTTACATAGAAAAATTCTAAACCATCTTCTGAGCAAGATATCAGTTTGTCGTTTTTCGAAATTCGGACATCTTTGGCTCCGTCGATCTTATTTTTCAGCGTTTTTCTTACATTTTTCGATAGTAGAAAATTCGGATTTTTAAAATTCAATCATACCACCGATATCCGTATACCGTTTTGATCGTCTCGTCGTGCTGATCTCTACGGTATATTCGAATGTCAAATTCGGAGTCCGGTGTACGTTGCACTTTGCAAAAACGTTTCCGTATCGGTTCGGTATTGTAACTCTTGTATCCTTGTCCTTTCAATTGCCAACCGTATAAACCCAGCTGCCATGTGCAATTAATATTTTCTGAAATTCAACGTATGTGATTTTTCATATTCTAGCTATATTCAATTATACATCGGTTCATTGTAGTGACTTTTGTCTCTCCGCTTTGTCTTCTTTGTTCTGCCTCAAATTTTTTTTATTAGCAATGTGGTTTTATTCAAGTTGCTTTTACATTTTGAATACCACCTGTGCACGTCTATTTTGGACCTGCTTCTCCCATCTCCTTCTTGATCTTGCTTTGTTGAGAATAGTGATGCATACAAGTTATATTTTTCAACCTGTAGAAACCCAGTACTTCACCCTTCCATCTCCTTCCTCCTTGACCCGGGTTTGGCTGCAACTCTCCATACAACCGAAACCAAGACTCCGCCTTCACCAACTCCACCACTCTACCACCAACCGAGCACGCCACATCCCGCAACTGCGCCCAGGCCACCATCGTCCCATGCTTCACCTCGACCGCCTCCCTCGGCCGAACTGCCAAAGCCGCTAGATCCACCTCTCCTCTGCAGGTGCCGACCCGAGACACAGCAGCCCGCATCATTCCTTCCCTCCTCCGCCTCAGCCTTTCCAACGTCGTCCTTCACCACTGACCGCAGCCGAACCTGCTACAAGCGAACCCTGCCGTTTGCCTTCAGCCAAACCACCTCTTCCCCTTGTCACGGCGCCTCATTCTTTCGCCACTTCCCTTCCCTCTCACTATAGAACGATCGACCTCAGCCACATCAATGTCGCATGTCTTTGTTCTCGAGCCCTGCTGTAGATTCATTCTCTTACTCTTCTTATGTAAGTTAGCCTCTATATTTTGCTGTATATAAGATTTGTATAATAGTTTTGTATATATTTTTAAAAATCTATCAGTTTATATATTTATAATTGTTTCAGCCTATATGTTAGTTCATAACTATGAAGTTATAAATTTATAGTAGTCTATGGGTTATAACTAGTAAGTATATTCTAGTTTCAATAGATATAGGGGATATGGGTTATATTTTAACAGTATATATATATGTTTGTTATCAGATTTGAAGTATAATTTATAAGCATTGTTTGCTAGCATATAATATAAAGTCTAGTCTATATTTGGTTTATATTAGGGCGTATGTGTGTGCAGCGTATGTGTGTGTGCAGTGTGTACGTGTGTGTGCATTTTATATATATGTGTGTGCAGTGTATGTATATATATGGATAGATTATATGAATTATACTTATGGTTTAAATCGTGGAAAAAATTTATATATACATATGTAAGTTTATACGAATTATACTGTCATTATATATACTTGTTGACTAGCTATAGTATATGGGTGTAAATACGTTGTTGATTTCAAATCGTATATGACAGTTTATATATTTTGTTATTAAAATATTGTTTAAGTGTTGTATGTTCTAGTTCAGTATTAACAGATTTTTGGTAATAATAATAATAGGCATGGTTATCGACTGTTTTGTGTTTACGGTATGAAGCTTTATCTATAAGGTTGTTATAAATTATTTTGTCTGTCTGCATACATTTGGTGTCTGCATTTATATAAGGTCTTTATATATAGCTATTAGTATATTTATATTGTTATACATGGCAATCGTGCTGTTAGCTGTGGAAACGGTGAAATAGAATACCAGATATATTTTGTATGAAGCAAAATTTATAAAATTGTTATGTATAGATCTTTATTTTAATATAAGTTTTAAATTAAATATTGAATCTATATAGTTATAGATATATACATGGGTATGTTTTAAATTTGCAATTTCTGTTATCTATACGTGTATATATATAGATTTTGACAGTCATGTGTTTATTTTAAATTCTTAAGAGGTATATTATTTTGTATATAGTATATATAGTTATATATATATATGTGTGTGTTCACTTATACCATCGATCTTCGTCAATCCAGTTTGATTTGATTTCGTCAATTTCAAGCTTCCAGCTTCGTTCGTCGATTCGAGTTCAATCTTGCCTTATTTTGATATTCATGCCTGGATTCGTAGCTCATTTCTTTGTCGAAATTCTCTAGCCTCGAAAGGTGAGCACTCACTCACGATTAACGTTCTTTTATTTATTAAATTTGATTTCAATTGAAACGACAATTGAAATATGCTGCTGTTAGTTAATTACACTGTTATATATGCTATTGCCTGTATCAGTTCACCTGTGACATCTGACACCATTATCTGTTAATTATTTACGCGATGATAATACAGTTTGGCTGATAATTGATTGATTGTTGACGTTTATATTGGACGTTAAATTGTTGATGTTAAAATGATAAATAGTATGAAATTGAACTTGATATAGGATAATTAATTGTTAAATTTGATTAACTGACATTTGTATAATATGATCCCTTTAACTGTTAAATTTATTGACACGTAGGATTTGTTTAATTACAATTTGAACCACTGAATGTATGTTGTTAAATTGATGATGTATGAAATTGTAAATAGTTGACAAGTGAAGAACCGTGATGTGATAATCTTTAATCTACATGAAATGATAGTGTAGATTCTAGAAATAATTATATTAATTCGTACAAATAACAATGCGAATTAATACGGTTATTTCGGGATTATTTGAATTGATTATTGGATTGATATTGTTTGTTGTTATTGCTTGTTTATTTACTTTGACACCATCCCAGTTATCACACTGCAAGTTCCCTTTGTTATGCTTTGATTTTGAATTGAATTGGAATCGGGTTGAAATGATAAATACCCAAATTTGAATTTTGACCTAAGATAGAAAATTAAATAAAAACCGATTGGTCAATAAATTGATAAAAAAAAATGAAGATTTTATTTGAATAAATAATATGGTTTTGAAACGAAGTTGGAAATTGAATTTCATGAAATTTAAACGTGAATATTTAATAATCTGAAATGAAATATTAATAATGAAATTGATGAAAGAAGGTTGTTTAATTTGAGAAATGATTGAATTAAGTTTGAAATGATTTAATAATTAAGTTTGAAATTATAATTAAGTTTGAAACAATTAAACTTTTAAATGATAGAATTAAGTTTGAAATTATAATTAAGTTTGAAATTATTAAACGCTGAAATTATGTAATAATTAAGTTTTGAATTATTTAAAAATTAAATAAGATTGAATTATTTAATGATTAAATTGAATTGAACTCTTTAATAAGAAAAAGTTTGAACTTTTGAATAAGTGAATTTACTTCGTAAATAATTGGAATTGAGTTTTCTTTAATGATTAAGTTTTGGAAAATTATTTAAGTAAGTAAAGAAGTGAAATGGAATTTCTTTAACAAGAAATAAAATGTGATATTTTTGGAATTAATGTAAGACTGAGTGGTTCAGCTTTCGAGACTCACCTTTGGAGTTGGAACTTCGCTTGGAGATCCAGCTATCTATCCAGCTTTCAGAGATTCGATGATTCCAGTGATGTATTCTGATTTGTATCTGTTACTCTTCCGTTGTATCTAGTTTAACTCTGATGTATCGTATTACTCTTCTGTTGTAAACTCTGATGTATTTTATATATTCATATAGTAGCTTCATGAACTACTATCTCTTTTATTTCCGCTGCACTTATTACTCTGTGTCTGTGATCTGTGATTATTTATTTACTGTATACGTTCAGTTTTGCCAAATTTAAATTAACAACGCGGTATTTTGAGCAATTCAACTCCGGCATGAGTGTCTACCTATACACTTATAATGGATGCGAATGGTCCAAAATGGCGGGTCGTTACATTTATCATGGTTTTCCACACCCAACTGTGAGATTGTTTGCTTTCTGCTAACCAAATCTCATCTCCTTTCAAGTTGTTTGTGATTGACCACTGAACCCATAGTGAATCAATTTTGGTTATGAGATTATGTAAATGTTTAGACAAGGTCGCCACATTCCAAGTTTTCGTATTCATTATCCCCAAACCCCCTTCTCTTAGGTTTTTCCAGCTTCTTGAATGCTATTGGAGATAATTTTCTGGTGTGTATTTAACCAGACCGTAGAAATTTTATAATAGCTGATCTAATCATAGCTAACAGTTTGGAAGGCAGCAGGAATGTTCTACTCCAGTAAATAATCATGGAAAGAATAATAGCATTGATGATTACAAGTCTCCATGGTTGAGCTATATACCTATTCTTCATCTATTCATGACTGTTGTGATTTTCTCATATAGTGGAACACACTGGGCAACAGAAATTCTTTTGGTTGCCAGGGGTATCCCAAGGTAAGCCATATTAGAGTCAAGAGGAAGCATTTGTGTTATGTTGTAACAAACTTATTTTTGATGATCAGTCAGACCTGCTAGAAGAATATTGGATTTTTGTGGGTTTGCTTGTAACTTAGATAAGTTGTAGAAGGGGGAAAGAGTATCCATTATAGTTTGTAATGACTTTATAGTATGTTTAGTGAAAATTATCAAATCATCAGCAAAGGCTAGAGTTGTTACCACCGGGTTTCTAAACTTTGGATGCAATGCAAAATTCTTCAGTGCAACCTGCTTGTTTATTGCAAGAGTGAAGATATCCATGACCATTATGAATATGTATGCTGAGATAGGGTCTCCTTGTCTCAAACCATTGGTACCTTTGAAATACCCAACAGTGTGTGCATTGAAGACTAGCGAATATCTGGCTGTCGAGATGCATGTGTACAGCCATTTACTGAAAGCTGGAGGGATTGCCATCTTATCAAGAATAGCCATTATAGCGGACCAATGTACTGACTCATAGGTTTCCTTAAATCAATTTTCAACATGGCTCTGGGGGATTTATATGAAGATGTGTAGCCATTCAATAATTCATGAGATAGAAGGACATTATCAAGGATACTTCTATTAGGAAGGAAAGCTGCTTGATTTGGAAATATTATATGTTGAAGCACATTTTTGAGACGAGAAGCTAGAATACGAGAAATGCACTTGTATATTACATTGCAATAGGCAATCGATCTATATTGGGAGACATCAGAAGGAGAGGGATTTTTGGGGACAAGAACGAGATTGGTAGAGTTGATAGTGGAATGTAACACACTTTTTATTAAGAACTTGTGAATAGCTTTGTATACATCATCAGAAATGATGTCCCAGTAGTGCATGAAGAAGAAAACTGTGAAGCCATTGGGGCCAGGGGAAGCTGCTTTTCTCATTGTGAAAATTGAGTTTTTTATTTCCTCATCAGTTATTGGACTTATCAGAGAGCTCTGCATATCTGGAGTTAGCTTTGAGATTGGGAGATTTTTTAAGATTGAGTTGTCAGAGGCAGATTGGGTACCTCTAAGTAAGTTTGTGTAGTAGTCTAGGAAAGCAGAGTCAACCTGATCAAGGGTGGTATGTGATATACCTTACATATTATTAATTTAATGAATCATTGACTTAGCCTGTCCGATCTTCAAAGAAGCATGGAAATGTTTAGAGTTCTTATTTCCATAAGTGGACCATTGTTGCTTATTCTTTTGCTTTAAGTGTAGGCTTTCTCAAGCAGCACAGACAGGTCTCTTTCTTTCTGGATTAAGACTGGGTTAAAGTTTGAGTTTAGTATCATCCGCTATACTGTTCAAGTTGTGCCGCTATATTTGTTGATAATTTATTTCCTTGTCCATATAATTTCCTGGCCCATAATTTAATTGCTTCTTTTGCGTTCTTTAGTTTTTTTGTAGTGAATGCATAGGGTTCCCATAGGTATGTATTCTCATGCTTCAGTAACTACCTGCTTCAAATTAACATTAGTAGTCCATTCATCATAAAATTTGAAATTTACCTGTTTGTGAATGGCAGCAGAACCAAAGTTGAGGATTAAAGGGCAGTGGTCAGAAAAGAGTAGCATTAGGATTTGAATATTTATAGAAGGCCATATAAGGAGAGAAGAGATGTTCATAAAGCCATGGTCAATTTTGGATAGAGTAGGTTGGTTTTGCTTGCTTTTATTGGCCCATGTAAATTCAGGTCTAGAGAAAGGGATTTCAATTAGTGAAGCATTTTGCATGGTATTATTTAAAGGAGTAAGCACAGGAAGGGTTAGAGGTCTACCACTAGATCGATGAGAAGAAAGGAAACATCGGTTAAAATCACCAACAATTATCCAAGGGTGTGTTGACTGTCTAAAGTGAGGAATGCAATTATGCATTCTATTTCTAATTTGAGGAGAATTTGAGGCATAGATGAATGTGTAATACATTGAAGTATTAGAAGGGAGGTGAAGAGCATGTGTATGTATGAATTGAGTGTCCATTAAGATAGAGGACAGCCTATAAATTGTTGGATCATATAGGACAAGGAGTCTGCCATATAGTGCTTGAGAAAGATTAGAAATGTAGGTCCAGTTTTTGTTTATGTAGTTGGCAGCTCTCTGTGATAATGTTGCATCAAACTTTGTTTCAGAAATAGAGATTAGAGAGAGATTGTGGTTTCGAATTAATGATTTGATCTGGTCAAGCTTTGAATGTTGATGGGCTCATCTAATATTCCAAGCTGCTATGTTGTTCATCATTGATTAACTTTGTTAGGTTTTTTGTTCAGGATTCTTGTTCTTCTGGCATTGGAAGATGGACTATTTTCTGGAATTTGATATATGAGAGTATCTGAATCATTTTCTGATTCAATTAGTGATAGAGAGATTGGGGATTACAGGTATGTAGATTTGTTGTTGTTTGCAGACCTTTTCTTCTTTGTCACCTTCAGTGAAGCATTCAGAGAGGTAGGCTTCTTTTTGTTAGAGTTGTGATTCTTTTTGGTTGTTTTGATGATAGAGGAGGGTGTTGTCAAAGTGGTTTGTGATGGGTGGGAGGGATCATTAGAAGTAGAAGGTGGTTTTGGATTTATGGAGCATTCAGTAGGAGTGAATATGCAGTTTCCTCCAATAATAAGCAGTTCAGATTGGCTTTGGTTTGATATGATGGATTTATGAGATACAGCGTGCATGTGTGCACGTTCAGGTGATATGCACAGTAGCTGTTCTGAGGTGGGAGTAGGAAGCAATGGAGATAGAATGGAATTGGTTTTAAAAGAATGAAAAATGGAAGGGTGTGAGTTGAATAAAGGAGTAGTTTCAGTTGATAAGGAAGAAGAGGTGGGTCTGGATGCTTCGGATAAGGGTTGAGCATGAATAAGGTTCAGGTGGGGGTAATGGTGAGACCAGATAGTTGTGCATATCAGTACTATGCACATGCACATTTCCAGGTATTAAGTTCTCTTTGCATTTGTGATGTTGCTGTGTCACGACCATTTCATTCACTTTTACACCGTGGCATCTTCCTTTGTCTTTTTCATTTAAATCAGCTGTTTTCTATCTATCAATTTCTTGAGTCCTTTTTCCATCAGTAATTAATTTATTTCTTATATCATCAATTTCTTCTTCAATTTCTATTTCATTACACTCTCCTTCTTCAGACTCATTTATCTCTCCTTCTTCTTGTAAGTCCGAGCTGAATATGTGTTTCTAATTTTAATTACATTTTCATTTCTAACTTCTTTTCCTTTGCTTCTTCCTTATGCACTGTTTATTATTATTGCTTCTTTTTCATTTAGTGACTGTCCTGAGTTGATATGGTGATTTGTCCTCTTTTTACCATGAACGTCAACAGATGCTCGATCTTTTTCAATATTTATGTTTCTACTCTTTTTCAAAATCTTTTTCCATACAGATTTTTTATTCAATACTGGTTTTAGTCTGTTTTTTTGTTTTCTTCTCATCATCTAAATCAAACAGAACTATCATCTCATCTTCTTTTCCATTAGCCTGTTGTATGATTTGCTCTGAACTTAAATCACAGCTCTTATTTTTGTGACCAAACACTTTACATAGTGTGCTTATATTTGGTTTCCACAAGTATGATACTTGAATGATTTGCCTTGTGCCATCTTCATTCAATACATGGAATGAATCAACTAATTCTTGGTCAGGGGAGATTTCAACAAGACATTTCGCATATTGAATTCTATGAACTGATTATGTTGCCTTATCAAGACACACCAACTTTCCTAATCTATTGGCTAACCAGTTAATTCCTAGTGGAGACCATAGGTATATAGGGATATTTGACAATTGCACTGAGATAGGAATAGCTCTTATTGTTCCACATACATTACTTATGGTTGGATCCCACCGTTTTAGAATAAAAAGCTTATTTTTCATGATAGTTGGGTCGCTTCTTATGATTTTATCTCTGTCAGAGCTATCAGAGAGGAGGAAGTGGAATATAGAGCCATCATATTTGACTTAAATGTTACCTTTCTGGCACCATCTTCTTTTCAAATTTTCAATCACATAAGTAAACGACAAGGGTTTATTGAGGAAGAAGCCGACCACATAATCTTGCCATATATTGATGCCAGCATCAATGACATGAGATGGAGGGACCATACCATCACCATTGAAATGTATGTCCATTTGAACAGGAGAGTATTTGCTCGCATTTCGAGGTAGATTCTTAAAGAGGGATGACCAACCATGATAAACAGATTCAAAGAGGTAGAAAAGGATCGGAGGAGGATTTAGAAGCAGGTGGGTTGAAGAGAGAAGGAGGAGGGAGGGAAGAAGAAGGTAAGGCAGGCATATGTATATTAGATAAGATGGTTGGGATAAGAGGTAGGTCGGGTAAGGAGTCTGGTGGATGGGTGAGTGACGGAGGAGGAAGGGGTGGTAGGGGGTGTCAAAAAAGGTAAGAGGAAGAGATGAGGTAGGATTAGATAGGGCGGGATTAAGTTCTGCTGCAATTAAATTAAAAAGAGGGTTTAAAATGAGTTTTTTGGAATTATTCAATTACAATGTTCAATTTCAATTGAAATAAATTCATTAATTGTAATTTAAATTCAAATAAGTTAATTTATTTTGATTTACATCTTATTATTCAATCATCTAATACCAATATGAATTCATTTAACACTAGTTCACTTTTTATTACATTCTTATTCTACAGCTTTCGACTTAACTCATATTAATGCAGTATTTAATTACATTTAAATTTATTAATTTCCAAATTAATTTCAATGGTTAAAATAATAAGATGACAAATAAGCAATTGTTACTTTATAAGTATTTCAATCATATTTGTAAATTTATTATTTACAAACAAATGTTATAACTACTTACACAACGCCGATTTCATATTCAATATTAACCTATTTCCATTTATAACCATATAATTTCAACATTGAATTCAATATCCAATTTATTTCTCATTTACAATTATAACCAAATTAACTTTACAATTGATTGAAATTACTTTAAAATAGTTATCAATTACTTTCAAACAACATTATTAAATTACATTTTGGTTATTTTTTTCTCGTTAATAAATAACAAATATTAATTTCTTCTAATATTAAATACCAAAATCTCATAAAATTTAATATTTTAAATATCAAAAATTATGGGTCGTTACACTCTCCACACTCAAAAATTTTCATCCTCGAAAAGGGAAAAAAGGGAATTATCGAATATATTTTATTCAAAGTATTCAATTTATAAACAATTAATATACATAATTAAGTATTTTAATTAAATCATACCAAATAAATAAACAATTAAATCTTCATATTCAAGTTTAATAAGGTTTGAAAATATTTCACTTTCACAAAAAATTTCTAAGTCTAAAATTCACTGAAAATTTCGGCATGGTCTCCTTTGTACGGATAGGTTCGGGAAAAATAATAATATTAATAATAACTGTAACGACCCAAACTTTTGACTATTGTAAGTTATTAAATTTAATGTAATTATTGGATAAATATAAGTAGAAATAAAAATTAATGACTTATTATTGTAATCTATCGGATAATTAAATTGTTTACATTTAATATTGGAATTATTTAAATAATTGAAGCTTTAATTTACGTGAATGAAAATGGTATCGGAAATTGATTTAAATTTTATTCAAGTATGAATGAAGGTTGTGAGTATTTAAAACTGGAATTTTAAGTGGATAAATAAAAATTGGAAATTGTATATTTTATTTAACGAGTGAAAATAGACATTTTGGCTACTGTCTCAGATTTCGATGAAACTAGTCTCATCGGATCCGTAATAGTGAGTTTTGTTATAGGATTTCAAGTTTCGTAGCGATTAGACTTACCGTTTAATCGTGCGACACTGAAACGTGCGAAAATTAATTTAAGTAATTTAAATTTATATAATTCGATTTGGGCAATATCATTCGAAAACAATCGAATTGGCTTCCGATATGTATTCCATTGCGTTCGGAATAGTGGTATAACGTATAGAATGCCAGTCAGATCGTCTCGTTTGGAGTTTAGAATAATTTGGTGTGAATAATGCCATTTAAGTTGCCTATAAATATAGGACCTCACCCCACATTAGAAACGCTAGCCCTAAATTAGAAGCCAGTCGCCACAATTATAATCGATGGCTAGAAATGCGACGTATTCTTCCTCTGTTTTCTCCTCCTCCAACCCAAATTGGCCTTCGACATCAACTGCAAACTTGTAGCCCATCTCTGCACGAACAAATCTATACTAGCTGATCATCAAACGAAGCTTCACCGATGGCAGCAGTCCCTCATTGAACGCGCGCGACTTGTGGGTGAATGCCGACGTTAGACGATGAATGGGAGGATTGGACCTAGGGAAACAAAGAGAGGGGAGGTCGGCGCATCACGTGGACATGGTGGATGGGTTCCAGCGTGGCCAAAGGCGGAGCGCGGTGGAAGAAATCGGGCATGAAGTTGCGACCTGGAATGATTTAGGAAGGAAACGCGTGAATCTAGAAATGGAGGGGTGAGTAATTAAGTTAATGACTTGGTTAGGAGTAATTAATTTTAAATCAATGTGTTAACTATTTAATTAGATTCAATCATTTATAAATTCGTATATTGCTCGTACGAGGTCGGATTGGCACATGGATTTTTGCTTTGGATTCGTATTGATAACTCTACGTTATGGACTTGGTTTTGAGTTGATTTGAGTCTGAAGAATTTTCAGATTCAAACGAAGGTGAGTGTTTAAACTACTCACGAAATACTAAAATATTCTGATGCAAGTTTAATCGAAATCATGAAGTTATAAATTGCATTGGTTAATGGTTGTTAGTATAGTTTGGACAGTTAAATTGACTTTTCATCAAATCGAATTTAAATTGACATTTAATTTAAATTGACAGTTAAATTTAAACTAAAATTAAATAGGCTAGTTAAATACCCGCCATTTGATAACTAGTTAACTGTTATGATCAATTGATTATTTTGGATGTTGGTTGTGATGGATGCCTATTGATTGATATGTTGGATGATTGGATGTATTTATTTTGATATATATATCTCTTATCACCATGGATGTTACAGGCATCATATAAGATTGTCATTTAAATTATTTCAAATAAATTAAGAAACAGGTTGAAATGATATATATTTACGACATCTGATTTTGGATTGAAATGATATATATTCATCCGTGCAATTAAAATCTAATTTAACTGATCACTTGGACATAGGATAGAAAATTATATACGGACACCGGATTGGTTAAATTAAACGATTTTGGATTCTTGGAATTTATTTGTTTTAAATAATATGATTTTAAAGAAATAAAAGTTTTATTTATACAAATTGAATTATTTTAAAATTTCAAGTTTTGAAATGTTGAAATTTAAATTGTTTAAAAGAATTTGTTAAGGAATTTTAATTTTTGAATTTGAAGTAGAAATTGAAATTCGATTTAAATTACCAAATTGAATTGTTTTAAAGATTTGGAAAATTTTATTTGAACTTTGAAACTTAATTTAATTAAAGTGATTTAAATTATTGTTTTGAATTTGGACTCGAATTTGATATAAACTAAAATGGATCAAAATAATAATTTGAATTGAAATGTTATCCATTTAAACTAAATCGTTTTAACTGAATTTGAAGGTAAGTCGAAAGCATTTCAAATTAAGATTGATTTAAAATATTGAAACTGAAATGAAGCTGAACTTGAATTTAAAATTTAGATGAATTTGTAATGAATTCGAAATTGAAGTTAATTCGAATTGACATTGAAATTGAGATAAATTTGAATTGAATGGTGAAATTGGGGTTGATTTGAATTGGATATTGGAAATTGATTTGATTTGATTTGAAATTTTAACTTTGGTTCAGATTTATTGAAATTGGAAAGAAATAGTTTAAATTATATTCAATATAAACTATTTTAAATATAAAACTGTTTTGAAATCTAACTATTTTAATTATTCAGAATATTTCAATACTCAAACTATTTTAATAAATAAACCATTTTCAAAAATCAACCTATTTTGATTTGTAAACCATTTCAAATCTCCCAACTATTTTCCAACTATTCAAGTTTATTTTCAATCTCCAAACTATTTTAAATCTACAAAACTATTTTTAATATTTAAACTGTTTTAGAAGTTGAAACTGTCTACATTTAAATCATTGGATTTAAATACGAATGTGGTTAATATGAAGTTATGACCTATCATTGAATTCGAAATTGATTTCGGAAAAAAATGAATGATTTGAAATGAATTTGATTTTG
Source organism: Allium fistulosum (assembly GCA_030737815.1). Classification (NCBI taxonomy): domain Eukaryota; kingdom Viridiplantae; phylum Streptophyta; class Magnoliopsida; order Asparagales; family Amaryllidaceae; genus Allium; species Allium fistulosum. The sequence continues at coordinate 1,259,648,598 of CM060904.1, forward strand.
ATGTGAATATGATATTTTGATATCAAATTGATTGTTCTTTGAAATATAAAAGAACCAACCGGTGTGTAAAATGACATTTGGTTGTTAAAGAGTCCGGGGCCTCTTATTAGCATACTCTTTGTCAATATTGGGACCACTTTAAAAACTGTGTACGCGGTGTATGATCCAGAATGAAGTGGATGGTTTTGGCATACGTTTGTTGGATTTAAAGAAAGAGAATGATGATGGATTGGCCTGACAATTGTGTCAAATTTAAAATGACTAAAACAGGAGCCGTACTGGGCAATGGGGTTGGCTACCTCTAGCGGACACACTTCTTCGTATTACTATCATGTCATTGTTATTGATTGGTGCGCACCCTTAGATTTTGGTAGTGTTGGACGTGGCAAACTATTAGGGGTTACCACCAGCCGAGAAGGGTAAACTGGTAGTATTCTACCTTGGGCATTGTCTCACGTGCCTTGTCATACTTTTATCCCTATACAAGACCACTACGATTTTGATTTAGTGTTGTCGTATCATGGCGCATCCCTATCCACCGACAGTTTATTGGTGTTTCATATACTACGCCATAAATGGCCTTCTGCAACACAAAAAAAATGTTGGCTCGGGCCCGAAAAATGTTGCCATAGGTCTATGGCAACACTTTTAGGGTGATGCAATTTTTGTCGTTGCCTTAGACCTCAAAGGCAACATTTTGACTATTTATGGCAACATAAGTAATATTGTTGCAATAGAATCCTATTTGGGTCTATGGCAACACCCATAGGTATCTGTAGCAACATTCTAAAAATGTTGCTATAGATATTAAATTTCTGAAGTTGTGGGGCCCACAATGTAGAGCATATTTGATTTTTTAATTGAAATAAATATTTATTTAATAAAATGCTATTGCACAGAATTTGATATTCAAACAGTAATTTATTTAAATAAATATTTTATTTCAACATTTGAAATAGTACAAATTCCTGACTCCACTATTTTATAATTCAATGATATATAACACTGATATTCACATATACAGATATTCCTCACTACATCACTCAGTTCACTCATTACATATGCAGTTTCAATTTATACAGACACCGACACTGACACTGACACTGACACTGACACTGACAAATATATGACGAGCCGAGTGCCGAGCCGAAGGCGAGCCGAGTAGCGGGTCCGGGCGTAGCGCCGGCGGGGGTCCGAGGCCCCGCAGTCTTCTTTGAAACCTGTCTTCAAGCTCATGCACTCATACACTCTTGCACATTTTATTTGACTCTGTCTTCTAGCTTGTATCCAACTGTCCAGTCTTCAATACCTGTCACATATAATTCAAAAGCAGTAATCTGGAAAATAATATTTAACTCGAACAGAAAATGAAAATATGCACAAAGATCAGGCAAAAATGCACAAAGGAGAAGCCAAGTGCACAAAGTAGTACTCAACACAGCAAGCAACATAACATGACCAAGAAATGCATGTACATGGATGAACATACATGCATCATAAGGCTTGGTACAAGAAACTACTCAAGTGCAACTACTCAAGTGCAAGTTCATACTCAAGTGCAGCCAGATATGTAGACAAGCCAAAAAAATGGACACGGCACAAGGTCAAACCCGAGTCATCGACTACATTCAACTCAGGGCCAAGCAACCAACAAAACAAACAAGAACCAGGTTCAGCAAAATGTAGACAAGCTAGTGCAAGAAACACAGCAGTACACATAGGCAGCCCATCAAGCAAAAACAGTGAATGCATCAGGCATGTACAAGAGAAACATAGGCAGTAATATGATATATAGAGGACTTGGAGCACCAGTTCATGTTAAAGAACAAGGTTAGCATGGTACCAGTTCAGTCCAGACCAAGCAAAACCAACAATGCTCAACACACATATGTTTGTATATATCGTGGAAATCAAAACTCAATGTTCAGATTAGTCAACAGTTTTAGAAAACCAAAGATCACTTTCAAAGTTCTGATTTTCAAAAATGCAGAAGTTTTCAAGTGAAGCAGTTTTCAAGAGGACAGCAGAATACAAATACTTTAAGTTCTGGTTTAACAAATGCAGCAAGGTACAAAGGTATGTGAACAAGTTTAACAAAGGTTCAAGTTCTGGTTTAACAAATGCAGCAGAAAGGAGCTAACAAGCTCAGATCAGAAATCAAAAACAAGCCAGTGGACCAAAATCCAACATACCAAATAATATCACATCGCAATTCATCATCGGCAAAGCAAAATCAAGCCAGTGAACCAAAATCCAACATACCAATACATCATCGCAATCCAACATACCAGATTTCTCAAAGTCCAACAGAAAGATTAAACTCGAGATTATAGGAAATAAAGCCTATAAATAAATCCCAATTCATCATCGGCAAAAGCGTGCGAGTGTAACCAAAATCGAGAATAATCAAGTAAACCAGAAGGCAGAAAACATACCAAATAATATCACATCGCAGCCGACGACGAAGTCAAAGCAATTCGAGCAATCAATCAAGGAGAACGAAGGAGCAAGCTACCAGGAACGTTTCTCACACTAGATTCGATCAATCAGAGCATCAAAGCAACTGGAATCGCGTGCCCTAGTTTTCACAGAGAGGAACGAGAAAGAAAAATTACGTGCCCTAATTTTCACATAGAGAGGAACGAGAAAGAAGAGCTGATGGCAACGACAGCGGTGGCAAAAGGGGTTTGAACGGAAAACTTTGTTTGGCTTCGGGTTTTGGTGTCGTGACAGGGCTCTGGTTGGAGCTAGATGGTCACGATGGGTCAGGGGGTAGCTTGGGGTGAGGGTGACAATTTGGTGGCGGAGGCAAATGAGGAAGCATAAGAAGAGGAGGGTGACAATTTGGTGGCGGAGGCGAATGGGAGGAATCGAATTGAAAACCAAAAGGGGATCTACTCTGAACTAGTTCAGGCGGGAAAACGAAATTTTGGGGCAAATTGCAGTGGTGATCCATTTTAACAACCAGATTAAATGTAGATCGCTGGATCGTATTCACGCGAATTTCTAATTTTATTAATTTTTTAATTTGAATACATCTATAGCAACACTATATAAAAATGTTGCATCGTGTTACACTTGTTTAGCTAGAGCAACACATTTTTATGGCTAAGGTAACACCAAAAATACAACGTTGCAGTAGGACCAAAATTTTATAGCTATCGCAACATTTTAACTGGCAACACCTTGCAAAAATGTTTGCAGAAGGTCATCTATGGCGTAGTGATATGCAAATTGTAAGACAATGCTTAAAAACGTGTTAAGGGGGATCAATGTAAAGCCTTAACACTATTTTGATACCTTATAGGTAGACATTACATATATAGTGTATCCTACTATATATAGATACTTTGACGGATCCTTAAGAGATAGAAAATCCTGTAACATCCCTTGAGTTATTGCACGCACGTAATACACTGGATAGGAGATGTAATACCTCGTAAACGTCTCTAACGCTATCAAATTCATGTTATTGATATCGGTTTGACTCACATAAGAATATTTTAATCCTGACTCGAGTGTTTTGTCTTTTCATTACGCTCGGTTCAGTCCTGAGTTTCAGCTTATTGAAGATTTATTCTGGAGGACGAAGACGAAGATTTGGTATATTATTACTATTAGTATTCCTGCATCATGTTTTCTGCTGCATTATTTTATTTATCCCTATTGTATATATAACTCCGATAAATGTTGTATAAATTATAATCAAATGTATAACATAAACATCTTCATGAACTGTTTATTTGATTATTATATTTTATCGTTCCGCTGCGAGATTCTTTGTTTGTTTTCTTATTCTTTTCTTAATTTTCTTAATTAACCCCATTGATTATCTACGTTCCGGATTGTTTAAGTTGAACATGTGTGGATTATTGTCGATTTAAACGTTCTGAAATGTGGGTCGTCACAGTTGGTATCAGAGCGAGGTTTAGCGATAACCTTAGCTTTGTGGGGTTTGACTCATTAAAGATAGGCTAATAATACCCTAGAATAAGTTTGTTTGAGTGTATATATATGAGAGAGCATACTTGTTTGTGCTATAAAATGTTTTATATTGTGTTTACTTATCATTTGAGTTGTTTATGATTTCTGGTCGGTGCGTGGGACGCCATGCTATCGATAGGAGTTTCTAACCACTTAAACGAGGCAAGTCGACATAATATTGTTTTAAAATGGGTTAAATGAAATAATTTTACCTAAATTATATATATATATTGTAATACCCCAAAATTTTGTGAAAAATCATTTTTGTAAAATGATTTAATTTTTGAAATATTTAGATTTAAATATGGTGAAATTTCTGGAATAAATGGTGTGCAAGTATATGTGTGTGCACGTGCACACTGAAATGGCACAAGGAAGAACTCCAGATTTCTTGGATTTAAAACAAGAATTAAAAAAAAAACAATACAAACATGATTTTTGCAACATGGATACTTGATTTCTGGAATTATATGGATCATCTTAGAAAATAAGAAAAGTAAGTTTTACTTTAAATCAGTAAACAAGATTTTATTTAAAACCCAGAAAAGAAAATTATACATATATATATGTTAAAAGGATTTGTAAACCTGTATACATATAGGTGTATATGTTTCTGAAATTAAAGAGGAATTAAATAAGCCTAGATAAGATATGTATACAAATATACATTTTTACTGAAAAGTATACATATGTATATATATATATAAGCAAGTGAAACTATAACATTAAAATGACATGAAATGTGGTACAAGTCAATATGCTTGTATAGGCAAAAATAGCAAAGGGGATTCTCAGAAATAATTAAAATATGAAATAGGATAGTCACACTTTTAACATGACTAGGTGAGTGGCCATTTTCTGAAAAGTAAAAGAAAGAAAATGCAGCCTTTAAATTGGTTAATATGGCCGGGGTGTTATGAATGAAAAATGCATGATGCTAGCCAGGACAGAAATGGAATTCTGTTTTAACAAAACCCTAGTGGAAAAATGCATATAAATAGGCAGTAGAATTGTCTTTACCCCGAGCTGCACAAAAATAAGAAAAGAAGAAAAATATTGGAAGGAAGGAAAAAATACTCATACAAGGATTTTCTGGATTGATAAGAAGAAACATTTAGGTGAGTAATCTCACTGAGTTCATGGCATTAAGACCTGAGATGAGGCAGCCACTTTTTATATTGCCATATATATATATATTTCTGGTTTTGATGTATATGATTTCATCAATGCTTTTTGGATGTCTTATTTTAAATCTGATATGATTTAATATGGATGATTTTGATGATCTTTAATTGGTTGAGACATTTGTCTTTGGATGTGTATCATACTGTTTTATTTATACTCATAAATGTTAAAGTCTAGGATCTTAAAATTATATAGAGAATACTCTCAACTGTTATAGATCTATGGCATGAAAACTTTACAAAAATGTTGGGAGCTGCATTATACTTGGTATAAGTGCTGAGGCTTGAAAAAGAAAAATGTTAAGGGTGCAATAGAAATTTTCTATGTGCTGAGCCCTTAATCAAATCAAAAAAAAAGAGAAGAAACCCACAAGCTAAAATTATGATTGAACCAGATCCTGAATCTGAATCAATCATAAAGGCTTGCAGATCAATATAATAAGAACATGCCATGCCTCTTTTTTTTACAGTTGAAAATATTCTTATATTTTACTAAGATCAAGACATATTGACCCTATTTTGGAAATAACTGTCTGCTTATTTCTAAGGAGAATTATGCTAGGAAAGATTATGGATGTTTCCATGTTTGCAGTGACATGTTCACTTAGCATATTTGATGATAGGATTTAAGACAATACACTAGTAAATAAACTAGGGAAGGGAAGGCCAAGAAGACTGCTGGAATGCTTGTCATATTTGAAGTATGCAAGTTGGCACATGGTTTGTTTAAGCCCTGAGATCTTTGTGCAATGATGTGAATTAGTTCATTGCAATGTGTCCCAGTGATTCCTTAATAGCAGATGAGGCAGGGATTTAAATTGAATTATACAACCTGTAAATGAAGAAATAGGAATATGGATATTTCTTAGGTTGAATGGTATGGAACCATGATGGTTCCAGTGAATGCAAATGTTGCAAATAGATAATTATGTTTGCATGATTATGTATGCAAGTGTAAGAATGATAAATGAATATATCATAACTGAATCAACTTAATTATACTATGTTAAAGTAATTGATTGCAGAAATTTGCTTAAATAACCAGTTGGTGCTCTTATATTCTCTATTGCTTAATATCATGAATGTATTGATGTTACTCATACCAGATCATAGATCTGACCCTTGTTTGCTCATGGCATATGGGGTGTCTCATTTTAAAATGAGGCAGCCACTTATGCTCTTTCAGGTAACCCAGGCACTAAGTAAAAATGAAGTTATGGCTATTATGGAGAAGTGAATGAACATGCTAGCTAGTTTCAATAAGAGCTTAAATTGATTATATCTGCATGTATTCAGGAAAAATGTTATGTTTCTAAGATTTCAAGTCATGTAATGAATTCTATTATGGTTAGATGGACTAGTTGTATCATGTTAAATATATTGTTATGCACTAAGGTTTAAAATCTAAAAGAAATATCTGAGTGGGAAACAAGGAAATGATCTTAAGTATTGATATGGATGCATGGAAAAGAAATATGCATATGTAGGTGTGCTACTGTTTTGTATAATTTATATTATGTATTAGTTAATCTTGAGACACAACAGAGCACAGAGTTTTAGAAAAAAATCTGGATTTAGCTAGAAGTAAACTTAAAAGGATTTGGTTTCTTTTTACTGAAATGATTTGTAAATAAGTTTGAATACACTTCTGAATTGTATTGAGTAAAGTAAAAGGTTTTTAAAAGCTTCAGACAGAATGCAATGAATGGTATCTCCATTGTTTTGAACTAGTGTGTAGCAGATACAGGATTCATGAGTTAACCAGCTTCAAATAAATGGTTGATCATGATATATTGTATCTTGAAAATAAAAATGCATTTCAAAAGCTTAGTACATTTAGCAATTGTTTCACCACAATCATCTTTAAAAGTGTAAAACAGATAAGCCATGTAAACTGGTTTGAACAAACAAAACCTGGCAACAAAGCTAATAAGAGAATGGTCAGATTAACCACATGGTTAGACCATAGGCAGGCAAATTGTTCACTTCAAATCAATGAAGCATGGAACCATTTGAACCCAGTTTTCTGGAAAATGAGTAAAGTTATTGACATGTACATGTATATCTGTGTACATGTTGATATTTGGGAAAAAATATAAACATAAATTCCTAGAACAATTGTAGGAAAGGGTTTTAAAAATAATAAAGCAAGAAATTTTGTTTTGTATGTTAGAGGGTAGGATGAAATTAAGTATATGTGCAGATATAGGTAGATATCAGATTTCAAAACCATACAGGAGAAAACTAAAAAGAAAAAACAAAAATTGGGTTTGAACCGACCAGCATAGCACTCGAACTCGTGACCTTTCATGTATAAGTTAGGCGCGTTTCCATTACGCCTAGATGTTGCTTGTGTTCACTTAGGATCCACTTTCTTTTAGCCTGAGTTTGACACTATACAGGCTTTAACACAATCATCTATATTAAAAGCTTGCTTTCCACTGATTATTACTTGATCATTTCTTGATTAGAATAACAGACTAAAGTACATGTTTCCAGTGAATTCTATGGTCAAAAATCAGGATACAATAATTAATCTGAATTGTTAAAATCTAAATCAAATAGAATGTTCTTGTACAACAAAAAAAAAAAATAAAGTATATACTCTGAACTTAAAACAAGAGGAACACATATATCTTCATATGTATGTGTATGTTATTAGATATACACTGATATATTTATATTGGTAAGTTATTTTGATCCTGGATATATTGTTTATTGGAGAAGGAAAATGACCTTGGAAAATATATTTGTAATGAATGATATATCTATATATCATCCCTAAAAAAAATCCTTATGAAATTAGGGTGGAAATAGGAGGGTCATTTCAGTTTGGTATCAGAGCACTTGGTTGCATTGATTGTTAAGTATTATAGAAATGTATTATGTGTGTTTGTTTTGGATGAAATAATTTAGATAAGAAAATATTAATTATAGAAGAACTCATAATATACTAATACCATTTACCCAGAATTTAGTTAGCAGACCATGGTAGGAAGAGGATCTCATCACAATGCAGGACCCAGTGCACCTCAAATGCTTGATATGCAAGAATTTGTGAGGGTTTTAAGAGATGGAATTGGGCATAGGCCTGAGAACCCACATGAAGAGCTTTCAAAACTACTGAAGACTTATTCCAATTTGGGAGGCAAGAGTTTTGAAGGAACTGAGAGTGTGATGGAAATTCAAGCATGGCTGAGAACACTTGATAGGATTTTCAATGACATGCAGTTGGATGACCAAAGGAAGAGGCAAGTAGCTTCTAGACAACTGAAAGGGGTAGCTTTAAGCTGGTTGGAGGTGATCATAGCTGGAAGAAATGAAAATGAAATCACTTGGAATCAGTTCAAGGAGATGTTGGAGGCAAGATTTGTACCAGCATCAGCCAAGACCATTTTGCTTGAAGAATTTATCAAACTTAGGCAGGGAACTTTGAATGTCACTGAATACACTCAAAAGTTTGAGGGGCTATCCAATTATGGAGCAATGCTAGTGGCAGATGAAGCATCCAAAAATGATAGGTATATAAAAGGACTGAACCCAGGACTTAGTAGAGCTATGCTACCATATGCAGATAGAACATTTGATCAAGTAATTGATCTGGCCTTGAAACTGGAACAACATGACAAAGAAAGAGAGAAATATAGGAATTTTAAGAGCAACAACAAGAAGGATAAGGGAAGATATCACCCTTATGATAAAAAGAAGGAGGAGGCAGACAACAGGAAGAGTAAAGACACAAAAGCCAATGATACTAAGAAGAAATTGGTTTGCCATCATTGTGGAAAAGAAGGACACATCAAACCAAGGTGCCCAGAGTTAAAAGGAGGAGCCTTCAAATGCTACCTATGTGGGAAAGAGGGGCATATGAAGAGGAACTGTCCTGAGAATAAACAGCAAGGGAAATTGGCAACTTTGGAAGGTAAAGGCAAATCTGCAGTGAAAATTGATGCTGAAAATCATGGCCAAGTGGAAGGTACATTACTCATTTGTGTCATACCCATACCAGTAGTATATGATACTGGAGCAACACACTCTTTGATTTCCTATGAATTAGTTAAAGTGTTAAAATTAAACTGCATTTTGGTTGAAACCCCATTGCTTGTACAAAGTCCCCTAGGGAGTTCTAGTGTTTTGAACATGAATTGTGTGGATGTGGAGTTAAACATAGGAGGAAATATTTTTATTTCCAATTTATATGTTTTAAATTACCCAAATATAGGAGTTATATTGGGGGTAGATTGGTTAAGGCAATTTAAAGCCGTAATTAATTTAGACTCATCCACCATATCATTGCAAAATTCTAGAGGTCAGAGGATCACAGTTCTATGTGAAATAGCTAAGGAAGGGAAATTGTATCATTTAGTTGACTTAGAAAAAGATCTGAGTGAACTAACTATTGAAGAAATTCCCATAGTTAATGAATACTTGGATGTGTTTGGGGAAGTTAAGGGTGTTCCACACCACAGACCAGTTGAGTTCCAAATTAATCTCATTCCAGGAGCAAGTCCAATAATCAAGAAACCTTATAGAATGGGGCCAAGTGAACTGAAAGAATTGAAAAATCAGTTGGAAGAATTAGAAGGCAAGGGATTTATAAGGCCAAGCAATTCCTGCTGGGGTTCTCCAGTAGTGTTTGTAAGAAAACATGATGGTACCTTGAGAATGTGCATAGATTACAGGGAACTAAATAAAGTAACCATCAAGAATAAATACCCATTGCCTAGAATAGATGATCTCTTTGACCAACTCAGTGAAGCTAAAATATTTTCTAGGCTAGACTTAGCATCAGGATTCCATCAAATGAAGGTTGAAGACTCAAGTGTTAAGTATACTGCATTTAACACAAGATATGGCTTATATGAATTTTTGGTTATGCCATTTGGTTTGACAAATGCTCCTTCATATTTTGTTGATTTGATGAATAGAATATTTAGAGATTATTTAGACAAGTTTGTACTGATTTTTATTGATGACATTTTGATTTATTCCAAGACAGTGGAAGAGCATAAAAATCATTTGCATTTAGTTTTGTCAAGGCTAAGGGAAAATGATTTAAAGGCAAAATTTTCAAAATGTGCATTTTGGAAAGAAGAAGTGCATTTTCTTGGGCATGTTATCTCTGCCAAAGGAATATCAGTAAACCCTAATAAAGTAGTGGCAATCCAAGCATGGAAAAGGCCTAGCACCATCAGTGAGATTAGATCATTTATGGGGATGTCAGGATATTATAGGAGATTTTTAAAAGATTTCTCAAAAATATCATCACCACTTACCAATTTAACTAGAAAGAACCAAGCCTTTGTATGGACAGAAAAATGTGAGCAAGCTTTTATCAAAATAAAGGAAGCTCTGATTAATGCACCAGTATTGAGAGTGCCAGAAGGAAATGAAAATTTGGTTGTGTACACTGATGCAAGTGGCTCTGGGTTAGGGGCTGTGTTGATGCAGCAAGACCAGGTGGTAGCCTATGCATCTAGGCAATTAAAGCCACATGAAACCAGATATGCAACCCATGATCTTGAACTAGCAGCAGTTGTGTATGCTTTGAAACTTTGGAGACATTATTTGTTAGGTGCCAAATTCATTTTGTACACTGATCATAAGGCACTGAAATATTTATTCTCACAAAAAGATTTGAATATGAGGCAACATAGATGGGTAGAGTTCCTAGCTGCCTATGATCTAGATATACTGTATACACCAGGCAAGGCAAATAAAGTTGCAGATGCCTTGAGTAGACAACATGCCAAAGTAGCCATGATGATGATGGAAGAGTTTAAGGATTTGTCTATACTTACTGATTTGGAAATTGAGGAAAACAGTGGGGTACAAATGATGTCCATTGAAGAAGGTGAAGGTAAAGGGAAATTAAGTATGATATCTCTGCAATCAGATTTATTTCTTAAGATTGGGAAAATGCAGGAACAAGACCTAAACATGGTGGAAAAGAAAATGCTCATATCAAAAGGGGAGGAAGTAATAAATTATCAAATTGATAAAAATGGTTATTTAAGGAATAAAAATAGGATATGTGTTCCAGAAAATATAGAATTGAAGGAGGAAATATTAAATGAGTACCATAGGAATAAGTACTCCATACACCCAGGTAGCACCAAGATGTATCAAAATTTGAAAAGAAATCTTTGGTGGAAGGGGATGAAGTCAGAGGTGGCCAGATATGTTGCAAGGTGCATGACTTGCCAACAAGTCAAGGCAGAGACACAAAGGCCATCAGGACTATTGCAACCCCTTAGTATACCACAGTGGAAGTGGGAGGATATATCTATGGATTTCATAGATGGCCTGCCTAGATCTAAGAAGGGAAACACAAGTATATGGGTAATAGTGGATAGGCTAACTAAGGTAGCACATTTTATCCCAGTTAAAACAGAAAGAAATGCTCCAAAATTGGCTCAAATATTCATGAAAGAGGTAGTAAGGTTGCATGGCATACCCAAAACCATTGTGAGTGATAGGGATACCATCTTCACCTCAAGGTTTTGGAAAAGTTTTCAAGAGGCCATGGGGAGTGAATTGTGCTTAAGCACTGCCTACCATCCACAATCAGATGGTCAAACTGAGGTGGTGAACAAAGTCTTAGAGGATTTGTTGAGAGCATGTACACTGGACTTTGGAGGCAACTGGGAAGACCACCTCCATCTAGCTGAATTCACATACAATAACAGTTACCAAAGCACCATAGGGATGGCACCATTTGAAGCCTTATATGGCAAGCCATGTTTATCACCTATATGCTGGGTAGAGACTGGAGAAAGGGCTGTTCTTGGACCTGAATATGTTAAAGAAACTACAGAGAAAATTGGGTTAATAAGAAGAAGAATAGCAGCAGCTCAAGATAGGCAAAAGAAATTTGCAGATAGGAAGAGAAAGCAAGTGGAATATGAAGTGGGAGACTTTGTTTTCATCAAGATTTCACCTATGAAGAAAGTCATGAGATTTGGCAAGCAAGGTAAGCTTACACCAAGGTATGTTGGACCCTATAAAATTCTGGAAAGAATTGGTTCATTGGCTTACAAATTAGAACTACCAGAGGAAATGAAAGCAATGCATAATGTTTTTCATGTGTCCCAACTTAGAAGATGGGTACATGATAAAGAAGACATTTTGGAAGAGCCTACCAAAATTCAAATAAATCCTGACTTGGTTTATGAAAAAGAACCAGTGGGGATTGTAGCCAAGGAAGAAAAGAAATTAAGGAGCAAAACCTTGAAACTAGTTAAGATCCAGTGGAGTAGTGATCCTAATGACTGCACATGGGAGTTAGAGGATAAGATTAGAATGGATTATCCTAAGCTTTTTGCAAATTGAAAGGTAATTTTTTTTTTCTTCTGGAAAATTTTGTTATGCATGGTTGATATGGTTGAATTTGTTTGCTTATGCATATGTTTGATAAGTTTTCAGAAAAGAAAATAATGCTTGTTATAAATGTTAGAAAAATTGTGAGGACACAATTCCTAAAAGGAGGGGTGAATGTAATACCCCAAAATTTTGTGAAAAATCATTTTTGTAAAATGATTTAATTTTTGAAATATTTAGATTTAAATATGGTGAAATTTCTGGAATAAATGGTGTGCAAGTATATGTGTGTGCACGTGCACACTGAAATGGCACAAGGAAGAACTCCAGATTTCTTGGATTTAAAACAAGAATTAAAAAAAAAAACAATACAAACATGATTTTTGCAACATGGATACTTGATTTCTGGAATTATATGGATCATCTTAGAAAATAAGAAAAGTAAGTTTTACTTTAAATCAGTAAACAAGATTTTATTTAAAACCCAGAAAAGAAAATTATACATATATATATGTTAAAAGGATTTGTAAACCTGTATACATATAGGTGTATATGTTTCTGAAATTAAAGAGGAATTAAATAAGCCTAGATAAGATATGTATACAAATATACATTTTTACTGAAAAGTATACATATGTATATATATATATAAGCAAGTGAAACTATAACATTAAAATGACATGAAATGTGGTACAAGTCAATATGCTTGTATAGGCAAAAATAGCAAAGGGGATTCTCAGAAATAATTAAAATATGAAATAGGATAGTCACACTTTTAACATGACTAGGTGAGTGGCCATTTTCTGAAAAGTAAAAGAAAGAAAATGCAGCCTTTAAATTGGTTAATATGGCCGGGGTGTTATGAATGAAAAATGCATGATGCTAGCCAGGACAGAAATGGAATTCTGTTTTAACAAAACCCTAGTGGAAAAATGCATATAAATAGGCAGTAGAATTGTCTTTACCCCGAGCTGCACAAAAATAAGAAAAGAAGAAAAATATTGGAAGGAAGGAAAAAATACTCATACAAGGATTTTCTGGATTGATAAGAAGAAACATTTAGGTGAGTAATCTCACTGAGTTCATGGCATTAAGACCTGAGATGAGGCAGCCACTTTTTATATTGCCATTTATATATATATTTCTAGTTTTGATGTATATGATTTCATCAATGCTTTTTGGATGTCTTATTTTAAATCTGATATGATTTAATATGGATGATTTTGATGATCTTTAATTGGTTGAGACATTTGTCTTTGGATGTGTATCATACTGTTTTATTTATACTCATAAATGTTAAAGTCTAGGATCTTAAAATTATATAGAGAATACTCTCAACTGTTATAGATCTATGGCATGAAAACTTTACAAAAATGTTGGGAGCTGCATTATACTTGGTATAAGTGCTGAGGCTTGAAAAAGAAAAATGTTAAGGGTGCAATAGAAATTTTCTATGTGCTGAGCCCTTAATCAAATCAAAAAAAAAGAGAAGAAACCCACAAGCTAAAATTATGATTGAACCAGATCCTGAATCTGAATCAATCATAAAGGCTTGCAGATCAATATAATAAGAACATGCCATGCCTCTTTTTTTTACAGTTGAAAATATTCTTATATTTTACTAAGATCAAGACATATTGACCCTATTTTGGAAATAACTGTCTGCTTATTTCTAAGGAGAATTATGCTAGGAAAGATTATGGATGTTTCCATGTTTGCAGTGACATGTTCACTTAGCATATTTGATGATAGGATTTAAGACAATACACTAGTAAATAAACTAGGGAAGGGAAGGCCAAGAAGACTGCTGGAATGCTTGTCATATTTGAAGTATGCAAGTTGGCACATGGTTTGTTTAAGCCCTGAGATCTTTGTGCAATGATGTGAATTAGTTCATTGCAATGTGTCCCAGTGATTCCTTAATAGCAGATGAGGCAGGGATTTAAATTGAATTATACAACCTGTAAATGAAGAAATAGGAATATGGATATTTCTTAGGTTGAATGGTATGGAACCATGATGGTTCCAGTGAATGCAAATGTTGCAAATAGATAATTATGTTTGCATGATTATGTATGCAAGTGTAAGAATGATAAATGAATATATCATAACTGAATCAACTTAATTATACTATGTTAAAGTAATTGATTGCAGAAATTTGCTTAAATAACCAGTTGGTGCTCTTATATTCTCTATTGCTTAATATCATGAATGTATTGATGTTACTCATACCAGATCATAGATCTGACCCTTGTTTGCTCATGGCATATGGGGTGTCTCATTTTAAAATGAGGCAGCCACTTATGCTCTTTCAGGTAACCCAGGCACTAAGTAAAAATGAAGTTATGGCTATTATGGAGAAGTGAATGAACATGCTAGCTAGTTTCAATAAGAGCTTAAATTGATTATATCTGCATGTATTCAGGAAAAATGTTATGTTTCTAAGATTTCCAGTCATGTAATGAATTCTATTATGGTTAGATGGACTAGTTGTAAAATGTTAAATATATTGTTATGCACTAAGGTTTAAAATCTAAAAGAAATATCTGAGTGGGAAACAAGGAAATGATCTTAAGTATTGATATGGATGCATGGAAAAGAAATATGCATATGTAGGTGTGCTACTGTTTTGTATAATTTATATTATGTATTAGTTAATCTTGAGACACAACAGAGCACAGAGTTTTAGAAAAAAATCTGGATTTAGCTAGAAGTAAACTTAAAAGGATTTGGTTTCTTTTTACTGAAATGATTTGTAAATAAGTTTGAATACACTTCTGAATTGTATTGAGTTAAGTAAAAGGTTTTTAAAAGCTTCAGACAGAATGCAATGAATGGTATCTCCATTGTTTTGAACTAGTGTGTAGCAGATACAGGATTCATGAGTTAACCAGCTTCAAATAAATGAAGTATTGGTTGATCATGATAGATTGTATCTTGAAAATAAAAATGCATTTCAAAAGCTTAGTACATTTAGCAATTGTTTCACCACAATCATCTTTAAAAGTGTAAAACAGATAAGCCATGTAAACTGGTTTGAACAAACAAAACCTGGCAACAAAGCTAATAAGAGAATGGTCAGATTAACCACATGGTTAGACCATAGGCAGGCAAATTGTTCACTTCAAATCAATGAAGCATGGAACCATTTGAACCCAGTTTTCTAGAAAATGAGTAAAGTTATTGACATGTACATGTATATCTGTGTACATGTTGATATTTGGGCAAAAATATAAACATAAATTCCTAGAACAATTGTAGGAAAGGGTTTTAAAAATAATAAAGCAAGAAATTTTGTTTTGTATGTTAGAGGGTAGGATGAAATTAAGTATATGTGCAGATATAGGTAGATATCAGATTTCAAAACCATACAGGAGAAAAATAAAAAGAAAAAACAAAAATTGGGTTTGAACCGACCAGCATAGCACTCGAACTCGTGACCTTTCATGTATAAGTTAGGCGCGTTTCCATTACGCCTAGATGTTGCTTGTGTTCACTTAGGATCCACTTTCTTTTAGCCTGAGTTTGACACTATACAGGCTTTAACACAATCATCTATATTAAAATCTTGCTTTCCACTGATTATTACTTGATCATTTCTTGATTAGAATAACAGACTAAAGTACATGTTTCCAGTGAATTCTATGGTCAAAAATCAGGATACAATAATTAATCTGAATTGTTAAAATCTAAATCAAACAGAATGTTCTTGTACAACAAAAAAAAATAAAGTATATACTCTGAACTTAAAACAAGAGGAACACATACATCTTCATATGTATGTGTATGTTATTAGATATACACTGATATATTTATATTGGTAAGTTATTTTGATCCTGGATATATTGTTTATTGGAGAAGGAAAATGACCTTGGAAAATATATTTGTAATGAATGATATATCTATATATCATCCCTAAAAAAAAATCCTTATGAAATTAGGGTGGAAATAGGAGGGTCATTTCATATATATATAATGATTATTAATGAAATTGTTGTTAGGAGATGATAATATTTAGTTATCATCGATTATTGGTTGAATTAAAATAAAACGAATACTTTGTGAACCCCATTTCACGAAGTGTTCGATAATTAAAATTGAATTGAAATCAATTACAATAAGAATTGTTTAAAATGAAAAATTGTAAATTAACGAAATATTTTCAAAATAAAGTAATGAAATTACATAAGTATATTTATAATATGGCTTATAAATATAAAAGATTTAAAAGTTGAGAATTTTATAATTTAAAATCCTATTGATTTTTCAAAATTTATTTTCAAAGCCTTAAAAAAAGTTAATAATAATATTATTTGGAAGAGTTTTGACTGGAAAAATATTTTGAAAAGATTTTTAAAAGAAATAAAAGCATGGAACTGGTCGTTGGGAAATAATTCTGGGGATGACTGCAGCTTCGCCAGTATTCATTTTCGAGTTTCTGAGTGAGAATTGCTACCAAAAGAAATTTAATTTCGATCAAAACAAGTTTTTATTATGAAAATATTACAAGTATGATTTGATAAATATAAGAAAATAGTTTGAACTTATAGTTGAAAATAGTATAGATAAAAATAAGTTTATAACTTATAGATTTGAACGGGAAAGAAAAATTAAATTTTAAACTGTTGAATATTTTTGGTTAAGAAAAAAAAAGAAAATTTTGATTTGAAATATGAAATAGAAGAATTAACCGAAGAAACGTGACTAAATTGAGTTAGTGAAATAAAGTAAATAAAATGAGGTTTAACTCAAGAAGCTTAAATAAAAATGAATTGTATTTGAAATGAATTAGATAAAATAATAGAATGAAATTTTAAATGAATAAGTTTGTATAACTTATAAATTTGAGAAATATAAGCTAAAAACAAATTCAAATCTGTTCAGTGTGAATGATAAGAAGAATAAAAATTTAAAATAGAGTTAAATAAACTGAGTAATGGATTAAATGAAATAAATTTAACTTAATAAAGATTGAATGAATTGAATTGGATTTGAATATAATTAGACAAATTTGTAAAGCGAATTAATTCCACTCAAGCTATAAAATGAATTAATAAAATGAATACGAACTTGAATTATAAAATGAAATGTAATTTAAGTTGTTAAAGAAATTGAATAAAAATAAATTAGTGTAAGAAAAAAATTAATCTGAGTAATTGAATTTGATTTAAATTGAGTAGAAATAAATTATGCAAGTGGAGTGAGTTTAAATAAATTGGTTGGTAACTAATCGAATATGAAATAAGTTAATGAAATGAATTGAAAGATGGAAATTTACTTAAGGAAAGTTGAATAAAATTTATTGTGATAAAAAGAAAATTATTAATATGAATTTGAGTTATAAAATAAAAATTTACTAAAGTAAAGTTAAAAATAAACTAATGAAGTGAATCATAGAATTAATATTGAACATAAGTTATGAAGAGAAAAATAAATAAATTTGAATTTCATTTTATAAAATGTGTATAATAAACTTAAACGGTTTGTAAATGATATTAGTATTAAAAGAGAAATATACTAAGTGTGATGAAATAAAATTTAACTTAAATAAGATTGAATAGAATAATTTTATAAAATGGTTCATAATTAAATTTATATGAAATATGTTAAACAAAATGTGAAACAATTGAAATTTTACCAATTGAATTGAATAAATTGAATGTGAATGAAATAGATAAGAATAAATTTGAAGCAAACCGATTAAATGATAATAAAAATTAGATGATGATAAGAAATGATAGTATATAAATTAAATATTGACATTGGATAATAAAAATTCACATGGTCATAAATTAATTGGATTAATTGGATGAATACTGATGATTGAATGGTTTCTTTTGGTGTAAATTATTGTTTTAACTATTTTGATTGCATATGATTGTTATGCTTGTGTATTTGTGCCTGTGTTTATGGTTTGGATTCAAAATCCTTGTTATATAGTTATATTAAACTCATATATGCTTTCTACATCTTTATAAGAGACTAATATTCTATATTGAGTTGAGATAGGAACATACGAAGACCGTTTAAATGTATACACGGGTTTTCATATGCTTTTGCTTGCTTAATACGAGCGAACATGCTCGTATTAATAATAATAAGGTACATATAATGGATTACATACTGCGTTTTTATATTTTTCCCTACGGGATGACTCATCATTGAGATGAGATGTATATTTGATATCTTTGACATATATTGGGTATATTTGTGTTATATATTTTATTATAAAATTTCCCGATCGAGCCGCGCAAAGGAGACTCTGCCGAAATTTTCCGTAAATCCGGGAGTTAGAAAAATTTTGGAGTTCTAAAATTTTTTATAGCTTGTTTTTATATATAAGTTATATTTTCCGTAAAACCGATATCGGAGTGGCATAGTAGAATCGTAGTAATAGTTTTGCAAATAAGATGTTTATGTTTTATAAGTTATTATTTTGAGAAAATATATAAAGTTTTAAATTCTGTACTTAGTCCCTTTTCGGGGACGAAAAGTTCTGAGCATGGGAGTATGTAACGACCTGTACTTTTGACTATTGTAAGTTATAAAATTTAATGTAATTATGGATAAACATGGGTAGAAATAAAAATTTAATGACTTATTATTGTAATCTATTGGATAATTAAATTGTTTAAATTTAATATTGGAATTATTTAAACAATTGAATCTTTAATTTATGTGAATGAAAATGGTATCGGAAATTGATTTAAATTTTATTCAAGTAGGAATGAAGGTTGTTAATATTTAAAATTAGAATTTTAAGTGGATAAATAAAAATTGGAAATTGTATGTGATGCCCCACCTCTATACTCACACTAACCAAGGACACTACTGGGTAATGCCGTCAATTAGCACGAAGAATAAGGCTGTTGAGGAGCGACAACCTGTATAATTGCTTTGTGCGAGTACCGATACGCCAGATAGAAGGTCATGCATTTCATTTCAAGAGGAAATCTGACATATCCAATACAAACTCAAAGCTACTACACAGTGGCCATGAGGCCTTCGGAAACAAATATAAAATAAGCATAACAATCAGTCACAGATATTCATATCACTAAGGCGGAAACAGATGTGAGTAACACATAGAAGTGAGCATCATAGTAGTGGTCAAATAAGATCCACTACATCATAAAAGAATAGGTACAAGTGCGAGACAAAAGAATATGTATACATCAAGGAGTCTCTATCTCGAATGTATAAAAACAAAAACCACTAAGCTAAAGTAGTTAGTCAAAAATCAGAAGCTAGTCCCTGCTAAGAAGTCAAGTGGAAGTACCTGAAACACCTCGGTCTGAACCGAGTATTATTTAAGAGGAAAAATAATAAACGGATCAGTCTAGCTATAAATATCATACAAGATGAGATAAGCTAAGAGATATGACAAAAATATATGATAACAATAATGTCATACTGTGACCAGTATATATTTGATAACAATGAAAATCATATAATATCTCAAATCTCCTCAAATATCCAAAAAGAATATCATATTCTTTAGCTTATTCACCAAACCACAAATATTGACAAAACATATCAATGCCAATCGTAAAAATCGGTGAAACAAAAATTCCAGAAATCATCAATTAGAAATCCATAAAACACAAAAGGGGGAGGCCTATCCCAAACGAGAGCATGCAAACTCACCAACACGTGTATCACAAACGGGACGCTATCCTATGGGTCGCTAACCCATAAAGCCGGTGCAACGACGTAGTACAACGGTACGCCCGAGGAACCTGAAACTCAAATAAGTCGAAACAACGACGTAGTACAAAGGTACGCCCGATGAACCGAACTTCATAAAACGGTTCAAAGACCATGGGTCGCTAGCCCATAAAAATGAGACGAAGCTCTACAGAACAGGGTATAGTCCCTCACGTGGATAAAGAGACATCGCATATTGCTAGTCTAAACCACAAAATGTTCACCATAGATCAATAAGTGTAAATTACACTAAGCTAGTAAATAAATGAGTTTAGATTCATGTCCCATAACCACTAGCTTAACTTAGATGCTTACGAACAGATTGTAGATTTCCACTCAAAAATTGTCACGAGATTTCAATGGAACAAGTCCAAGAATTAATTGACGAAATAAACGCAAGTGTTTCATACCACTTCTTTTGCTAAGACGTTTAATTGGATTTCTCATACGAATGAGGTAAAGGTTTGTATATACTAATAGATTGGAAAACGGTTTCTAAAGAAACGAGATTTGTATTAAAAATAGTGGTGAAATCATTTTTGTGAAAGAGTTTTAGTATTTACTAAAGGTGGAACCCAGTGCACGAGGCTCTCGCACGATAGCGAGCTCTGGGGAGGTCGATAATGTACGCAGCCTTTCCCTCGCATCGCGAAGAGGCTGTTTCCGGGACTCGAATCTGGGCACCCAGAGTTTTAGTATTTACTACTAGTATAAAAACCTTTGTATTCTAAAGTGACAAATCAAAGAAACGATTGTAAAAACAATCGATCACCAAAAATCCACATTCGACGACGTGAATTAAAACCATGAAAATCGACATCAAATCCATCAAATGGAAACACCAAAAATCCAGAAAAGAAATAATCAAAGTCGGTATGGATTGACAATAACTATTCGGATGGTCAAAATCGATAAAAATTGGAAATCCACTCAAAAACAGGCAAAATTGGATAGGACCAGATGTTTGACCGGTTTAACCAGATGTCTGACCCTGGGTTCTGGAAGTTTCTATTTTTTTCTCCTTTTTCTTCCTATTCCTTGAAGCCTCCCAGACTTTTGGAAATTTCAACCAGACGTCTAGTTCTTGGCTCTGCCATTTTATTATTTTTTTCTAAGGAACCCTAACCAGACGTTTGGATTTTTCAACCAGACGTCTGGTTGCCTGTGCTAGGCAACAATTTGCCTAGGCCATTGATGGACAAATCAATTCGGATGCGATCGGACGAGCGATGGAGGCTAGGGATTTATGCCAAACAACAACCCAGCCCTATAGGCTCTTCGATACACTCCAAATAACATGTCCAAATATCCACAGTAGGATTTTCATAAATTTTGACTTCAAAAACCAAAAATTGGAAAATTCACCAAATCAATTCAAATCAAAAGCAATTGAACATGAAATAGATGTTAGGAATTTATACCTAACAACAATGAAAGCTATAGACATAGATGTGAGTTCAAGAACTCGCCTTTAAACTCAAAAACAAGGAATGAGAAGCTCTAAAACAAAGTAAGATCAATCTCTCTTCAACTTCACTTCAAGAACCTTTAATCTATGATCACACGCAATGAATTTCCTAAGTTAGGTTATAGGAAAAATCAAGAATTGAAGAGGAATTAAGATGGAGAAGATGGAGAGCATGCTTACCTAAGCTTCTTCTTGATTTTGGAACTTGAATTTGAATTTGCTAAGAGAGCTAGGGCTTAGGAATTTCTAATCTCCTCTCTTTCCCCCATTTTTCATTTAGCTTGAGTGTTAGGAATTATTATGAGTGGAATGAATGAAGGGGAGAGAAGTTAGGGTATTTGGTAGAAGAGTTTGGGTTAGCTTATTGGGTTAATAGGCTAGAACCAACCCAAAGCCCAAATGAAAATACCAAAATCCTAATCAACTCCAAACATATCGATGTTTATACTTAAAGAAGTTGTACACGTCATTTTGAACTCAATGAAAGTGGTCTCGAGTCCGGATTCGACTATTTACCAAAGGCACATTTCAGAATTTAATCCAACTAACGATGCTATATTTAAATAAAACATTTAAATATTTAATCATAAAATATGCGGGTTGTTACATTATATTTTATTTAACGAGTTAAAATAGCCATTTTGGCCACATTCTTGGATTTCGATGAAACCGGTTTCATTGGATCTGTAATAGTGAGTTATTATTGGATTTCAAGTTTTGTAGCAATCAGACTTACCGTTTGATCGTGCGACGCTGAAATGCGCTGAAATTAATTTAAGTAATTTAAATTTATATAATTCGATTTGGAAAATATCTTCCAAAAACAATAAAATTGGATTCCGATATGTATCCAGTGCGTTTGGAATAGCGGTATAATGTATAAAACGCCAGTTGGATCGCCTCGTTTAGAGTTCGGAATAATTTGGGGTGAGTAGTGTCGTTTAAGTTGCCTATAAATATAGGACCTCACCCCACATTAGGAACCGTAGCCCTAAATTAGAAGCCAGTCACCACAATTATAATCAATGGGTAAAAACGCGCCATATTCTTCCTTAGTTTTCTCCTCCTCCAACCCGAATTGGCCTTCGACATCAACTACAAACTTGTAGCCCATCTCCCCACAAACAAATCTATACTAGCTGATTGACAAACGAAGCTTCACGATGGTAGCATTTCCTTGTTGAATGCGCACGACTTGTAGGTAAATGCCGACGTTAGACGATGAATGGGAGGATCGGACCTAGGGAAATCGAGAGTGTGGAGGTCGGCGCATCACGTGGACATGGTGGATGGGTACCAGCGTGGCCAGAGGCGGAGCGCGGTGGAAGAAATCAGGCATGAAGTTGCGACCTAGAATGATTTAGGGAGGAAATGCGTGAATTTGGAAATGGAGAGGGGAGTAATTAAGTTAATGACTTGGTTATGGGTAATTAATTTTAAATCAATGTGTTACTTATTTAATTATATTCAATCGTTTATAAATTCGTATGTTGCTCGTACGAGGTCGGCTTGGCGCGTAGATTTTTACTTTGGATTCGTATCGACAAGCTCTACATTATGGACTTGGTTTTGAGTGGATTTGAATCTGAAGAATTTTCAGATTCAAACGAAGGTGGGTGTTTAAACCACTCACACAATACTAAAATATTTTGATGCAAGTTTAATCGAAATCATGAAGTTATAAATTGTGGTTGATGATTGTTAGTATAGTTTTGACAGTTAAATTGAATTTGCATCGAATCGAATTTAAATTGACATTTAATTTAGATTGACAGTTAAATTTAAACTGAAATTAAATTGGCTAGTTAAATACCCAATATTTTATAACTAGTTAACTGTTATGTTCAATTGATTGTTTTGGATGTTGGTTGTGATGGATGCCTATTGATTGATATATTGGATGATTGGATGTATTTATTTTGATATATATCTCTTATCACCCTAGATGTTACGGGCATCATATAAGACTGTCGTTTAAATCATTTCGATTAAATTAAGAAATAGGTCGAAATGATATATACCTATGACATCTGATTTTGGATTGAAATAATATATATCCATCCCTACAATTAAAATTTAATATAACTGATCACTTGGACATAGGATAGAAAATTATATACGGACACCAGATTGGTTAAATTAAATGATTTCGGATTCTTGGAATTTATTTCTTTTAAATAATATGATTTTAAAGAAATAAAAGTTTTATTTATACAAATTGAATTACTTTAAAAATTCAAGTTTTGAAATGTTGAAATTTAAATTGTTTAAAAGAATCTGTTGAGGAATTTAATTTTTGAATTTGAAGTTGAAATTGAAATTCGATTTGAATTATCAAATTGAATTGTTTTAAAGATTTGGAAAATTTTACTTGAACTTTGAAAATTAATTTAATTCAAGTTATTTAAATTGATATTTTGAATTTGGACTCGAATTTGATATAAATTTAATGGATAAAAATAATAATTTGAATTGAAATGTTATCCATTTAAATTGAATCGTTTCAACTGAATTTGTAGGTAAGTTGAAAGCGTTTCAAATTAAGATTGATTTTAACTATTGAAACTGAAATGAAATTAAACTTGAATTTGAAATTTAGATGAATTTGTAATGATTTCGAAATTGAAGTTAATTCGAATTGAAATTGAAATTGAGATAAATTTGTATTGAACGGTGAAATTAGGGTTGATTTGAATTGAATATTGAATTAGTTTGATTTAAAATTTGAATTTTGGTTCAGATTTATTGAATTGGAAAGAAACAGTTTAAATTATTGTCAATATAAAATATTTTAAATATAACACTATTTTGAAGTCCAACTATTTTAATTATTAAGATTATTTCAATACTCAAACTATTTTAATAGATAAACCATTTTCCAAAATCAAACTATTTTGATTAATAAACCATTTCAAATCTCCCAACTATTTTCCATCTATTCAAGTTTATTTTCAATCTCCAAACTATTTTAAATCTACAAAACTATTTTTAATATTTAAACTGTTTTAGAATTTGAAACTATTTACATTTAAATCATTAGGTTTAAATATGAATGTGGTTAATATGACAATGACAATGTGCTTCAACAAAAAGGAAGAGATATGTGCAAAGCTAAAAGAAGAACGATGAAAACCAATGATAAACATAAAGTATGATTTTTTATATAGGTCTTAGATTTATTGTTAAAATCTATCCTCAAGAGGCTTGCACAAACACTAGAACACATTTTATAAACTTCATTTTTAATAAACATTCACTGTGCAAAATTTAGTAGTTCAGTCGACTGAACAGGGATGACCAGTCGACTGAACCTGTTACACATACACAAAAATGCACAGTTCTAGTCGACTGAAGTTCCTGCTCAGTCGACTGAACTTGTTCCTGAAAATTTTACTTCATATTTTCAGTCGACTGAATTTGTAACTGCAAATTTTTTCTGAAAGGACACCTTCTTCCTCCCAAGAGTTGCAACCATTCTCCAATGGAAATGGAAGCATCTCTTTCCTGCACCTCTAGCAAACAAATGCATCTCTTCTCCACATATAAATACATGGTTTTAACATTTGCAAATTACCAATTCTAATTGCTTTAATCTTTCTATTTTCTTGAACATACTTTCAGATTTCTTAAGTTTTCAAAAAGCAATCACAAACCACTTCAATTGCTTGAATCTCTGTTTTAACCATAACACCTTTTGATTCATAGCAATTCACATTTCCTAAATCTTCACAAACACTTTGTATACTCTCGAGGATAAGATTATAGGAAAGTTGTACTCAATTTGACTCTTTAGTGTTATCAAGAACACAACAATTTAGAAATACTTTTAGTATCTAGTTGAAGTCCTCTTCGGTAGTTGAGGCAAGAAATCCCGTTCGGTTGTTCGGGTAAGTTGTAAACCTATTCCTCCGGGTTAAGTGAGGGTTGTTGGTTAGTTGAATTCCTAAGAGGAGCTTAGGGACTGGATGTAGGACAAGAAGTCCGAACAAGTATAAAGTCTTGGTGTTTACTTTACTTACTACTGCTTATTACAATCTACCTAGATCATTCCTCTATTCCATATTATACTATCCTACCGCATAGCCTCTTTCAATTGGTATCGGAGCAAGGCCGTCCTATAACCATAACTCCGTTATTTGACATATTGATAATATGGAAAACAACACAAGCACAACATCTGCCTATAACTCTACATTTGCGGAAGGACAATCTACTCAAAGACCTCCTCTATTCAATGGACTAAACTATAATTATTGGGCTACAAGGATGAGGATTTATATGCAAGCAACAAGTTTTGAAGCCTGGAATGCAACTCAAGCAGAACTCGTTGTACCCACAACGGAATACTCTACATGGACGCAAGCTCAGAAGAATGAAGTTAGTGCAAATGCCAAAGCTATGAATATGCTATTTTGTGCTTTGGACAGAAATGAATTCAATCGTGTTAGCATTTGTACTACTGCACATCAGATATGGAGTACACTTAAAACCATACATGAAGGCACAAACAAGGTTAAACAAACAAAGATCTCCATGCTAAAGAACCAGTTCCAAAACTTTAGAATGCGACAGAATGAATCCATCAATGACATGTACTCGAGGTTTCAAGACATTCATCATGCCTTAACAGGACTAGGAGAAAAATACACAGCTTTTGATATTGTATCTAAAGTTCTAAATTCACTCACTGATGAATGGGAGAGAAAAGTCTTAGCAATCGAAGAAGCAAATGATCTATCTACAATGAAACCAGAAAAATTAATTGGAAATCTTATGTCGTATGAAGTAAATATGCAAGCTAAGAAAGATCAAGCACAAGAAAGAAAAAATGTAGCTTTTCATGCGGAAAAGGAAGAATCAGAGTCTGAAGATGAGGATTTAGCATTTATAGCCAAAAATTTCAAGAAATTCTTAAGATATAGAAAAGAAATAAAAAACGGATTCAAAAAGAATTTCTTGAACAAACCTACATCCTCGAATATAGAATGCTTCAACTGTCACAAGAAAGGTCACATGCAAAAAGATTGTCCATAGCAAAAGAAGGAGAATCAGAACAAAAACAAGAAAGAAAAATTCAAAAAGAAGGCATTCTCTGTAACATGGGACGATTCAGATTCATCTTCATCAGAAAGTGAAAATGATAGCGACAATGAACAAGCAAATGTATGCTTTATGGCTCAAGAATCTGAGGTTAGTAGTTTAACTTTCGACGATTTAATTGATGTAAATACTGAACTATTGAGTACAATAAAAAATCTTAAAAAGAAACTTAAGGAAACTCGTGAAAATCAGAACAAAGCTGAGTTTGAAAGGGATATGTTAAAAGATGAAAAGAAAATTCTAGAAGAAGAACTTGAAAAAGTTCAAGAGTCTCTTTCAAATTCGGAAACTCAATTATCTCTTTTAAGTCAAGAAATTGAAAATCAAAAGACAAAAATGATATAATTGTTTCTGAAAATCATGAATTAAAAACTCAGATTAAACAAGTTGAGTTAGAAAATAATAGTCTTCAAGTTAGATTAGATAACATGACTAAAAATGTTTCTAACTTTAACAAAGGAAGAGAAAATTTATCTAAGATTCTAGAAAATTCTCAATCTTCCTCAAATAAACATGGATTAGGATATAAAAAGGAACCAATAATTCTTAAAAAGATAAATAGAAATTTTAAGAGGAATATTGATTCAAAACAACAAATGTTATTAAAAAAATCTATTAGAACAAAAGAAGAAACTAAGATAGTTAAAATTTGGGTTCCAAAGACTAACAATATTTTGATTAGGAATAAATATATCAAAGCATTTATGGATAGTGTTCATAATAATAAAAATTATATTTATAAAAAGGATACTGAACCAAATTGGGTTTGGTTTCCTAAGTTCTAACTTTTAGGACCCTATTGAAAGGTGGGTACCAATAATTCTGTATTTATTTTCAGGTCCCACTCAAAAAGAAGAAATGGATACTAGACAGTGGTTGCTCAAAACACATGACCGGCGACAAAGATATGCTTACAAACATCACATACTTTGATGGTGGCTCGGTTACCTTCAGAGACAATTCAAAAGGCTATATCATTGGCAAAGGAGATGTGAGCAATTACGGTACATCAAATTTACCTTTTATTACAAATGTTTCATTAGTTAAAAATCTAAAACATAATCTACTAAGCATAAGTCAACTTTGTGACAAAGGTTTTAAAATAACTTTTTCGGAAAATAAATGTAGTATTTTTTATCAAAACCAAAATCTTGTTTTTGAGGGAAACAGAGATAGGAATATTTATGTTTTAAATATGAAAATTAAGAATAATACAAATATGTGTTTACTAGCCAAAGATAATGATCCTTGGTTGTGGCACAAAATATTTTGTCATATTAATTTCAAAACTATTAGAAAACTTTCTAGAAATGAATTAGTAAGAGGTTTACCTAAGATAAACTTTAAGATAAAAAATCTTTGTGATGATTGTCAAATAGGAAAATTAAAAAAATCATCTTTCAAATCTAAGAAAAATATTTCAACTTTACAATCACTAGAATTAGTTCATATGGATCTTTTCGGACCAACACAAGTTCAATCCATTAATCATAATCGATATGTATTTGTAATAGTTGATGATTTCTCAAGATATACAGGGACCATTTTTATGAAAAATAAAAGTGATACATTTTAGCACTTTAAAACATTTGTCAAAAGAATTCAAAACACTAAAGATTTGAAAATTAAGAATATACGAAGTGATCATGGTAGCGAATTCGAAAATGAATCTTTTGAATCTTTCTGTAAAAAGAAAGGAATAAATCATAACTTTTCATTTCCTAGAACTCCTCAACAAAATGGAGTAGTGAAAGAAAAAATAGAACATTACAAGAATGTGCAAGAACATTATTAAATGGAAGCCTTCTACCAAAACATTTTTGGGCAGAAGCCGTAGCTACTTCATGTTATGTATTAAATCGTATTTCTATTAGACCATTAACTAAAAATACTTCATATGAACTTTTTACCAATAGAAAGCCAAATATCTCTTATTTTAAAATATTTGGATCAAAATGTTTTATTTTAAATACAAAAGACCAACTAGGAAAATTCGATCCGAAAGCTGATGAAGGAATTTTTGTAGGATACTCAGAACAAAGTAAGGCATATCGAGTTTTTAATAAACGAACAAATATAATCGAAGAAACTTTACATGTATCTTTTGATGAAAACTTTAATAAAAACTTGAGTGTAAAAGATGATGACGATTTTATAAATATAGACAATACAAATCTTGAAAATATGAATAATACCGAACTTAGATCTCCACCTAGAATCTTACGAGATCACCCTGTACAAAACATAATCGGTGAAATAAATTCTCAAATTAAACTAGAAGTCAACTAAACCAAATGGGACATGTTGCTTTTATTTCTACATTAGAACCTAAAAATCCTAAAGAAGCATCAACAGACGACTACTGGATTGTTGCTATGCAAGAAGAATTAAATCAATTCGAACGTAACGATGTTTGGGATTTAGTTCCTCGTCCTAATAATCAATCTGTTATAGGAACAAAATGGGTTTACAAAAATAAAGTAGACGAATAAGGAAATATAACTAGGAATAAAGCTAGACTAGTAGCATAGTGATATAAATCAAGAAGAAGGTATCGACTTTGAAGAAACATTTGCTCCCGTTGCAATACTTGAAGCAATACGTATTCTATTGGCCTTCGCATGTTTTCACAATTTTAAACTTTATCAAATAGATGTTAAAAGTGCTTTTCTAAATGGTTTTATAAAAGAAAATGTGTACGTAGAACAACCCCCTTTATTCATACACGAAAAATATCCGGATCATGTATATAAATTAAAGAAAGCACTATATGGTCTTAAACAAGCACCTCGTGCTTGGTATGAGAGACTTAAAAGCTATTTACTAAATTCGGGATTTCAAATCGGAAAAGTAGATCAAACTCTATTCATTAAAAACACTACTAATGACATTCTAATAATTCAAATATATGTAGATGACATTATATTTGGTTCTACTAATGAAAACTTATGAAAAGAATTTTCAAATATAATGACTAAGGAGTTCGAAATGTCACACATGGGAGAATTATCTTATTTTATCGGATTACAAATTAAACAATTAACAAATGGAATTTTCTTAAATCAAGAAAAATATTGTGCTAATCTAATTAAACGTTTTGGAATGGAAAACACTTCTGGAAAGCTTACTCCTATGAGTACCAGAACTCATCTCGATCGAGATGAAAATGGCAAAAGTGTAGACTAAAAATTGTTTAGAAGTATGATAGGCTCCTTACTATACTTAACCGCTAGTAGACCAGACATAATGATGAGCGTTTGTTTATGTGCACGTTTTCAAGCTAGTCCTAAGGAATCACATTTAAGAGCCATAAAACGAATTATGCGATATCTTAATAACACTAAGGGTTTTGGTCCTTTCTATCCAAAAGATTGTCCATTTGAGTTAGTGTCATTTAGTGATGCTGATTTTGATGGATCTAGAACTGATAGAAAAAGTACAAGTGGTACGTGCCATTTTATTGGAAAATCACTTGTATCTTGGTTTAGTAAGAAACAAAATTGTGTCTCACTTTCCACGTGTGAAGCAGAGTATATATCCGATGTTTTAGCTTGTACTCAAGTTATCTATATGCAACAAACACTTAAAGATTTTAATATAATTTTAACAAAGTCTACAATATATTGTGATAATACAAGTACAATAAATTTTTCTAAAAATCCGGTAAATCATTCTCGTACAAAACATATTGATATTCGTCACCATTTTCTACGTGACAATATCGAAAAAGGAATCATAAATTTAGAACATATTTCTACCGAAAATCAGATTGCCGATATATTTACTAAACCATTATTAGAAAACTCATTTATAAAATTGCGACGAGAATTAGGAATAATATCTTTTAAAGATGTTTTATAACAAATATATTCAATATATTTCAATTCAGTTACCTAATAAATAATAGATTAAAGGATGTCTCTAATCCATCCATTTCTAACCAATTTTTTTTAATCCAATAAAGCAATGATTGGTTCTAAAATCTTATTAATTTACCACCACATTTTTCTTAGCATTTTCATACTATAAATATACATCTGTACATACAATTATTTTCAAAAATTACAAAGTTTGAAAATTCTGTATAAAAATGTCTTCCAACAGCTCATACTCTCCAATCAACATCACCTCCTCAGTCGATAACTCACCTACATCGCCAAAACTTCCTACGCCAACACCAAAGCATGAACCAGTGTATAAATGGGAAAACTATCGCACTGGCTACACACCGGAATCAAAGAAGGCAAAACGTGGACTTTTTACCTCCCCTGGTACAAAAAGAAAGATTGATGAGATTCATCACTTTCAACAACAACAAATTGATCTCCAACGAGAATTATATTTTGAACAGAAAGTAACGGCAAGACGACTAAGCTTTCTTGAGAAAATTGGTTTATGTTTTTGTAGTTCAAAGAAA
The DNA here is from genome assembly GCA_030737815.1 of Allium fistulosum. Classification (NCBI taxonomy): domain Eukaryota; kingdom Viridiplantae; phylum Streptophyta; class Magnoliopsida; order Asparagales; family Amaryllidaceae; genus Allium; species Allium fistulosum. Next base: position 1,259,679,778 of record CM060904.1, read on the forward strand.
AATGAGGTGAGCGAGCCCCTACCTCCACCAAGTAGTGCGTTCGATCCATCTTCATCTTACCGTACACCAGCTGATCCCTTGAATCCTTGGATGTCCCAAAGACTACTCAGTATACTCCAAATTCATGGGAAATAAGCTATATGGAGAATGAAGGGAAAAAGACGCAAAAGGAAAATAGTTCATCTCCAAAGAAATAATTACTTTTGAAGACAATTCATGTTGTTATATATCTATACAATTGTAATTGCTTCTTTTAATAAAACTTTTGCTTTTGAAATTCAGAAAGAACACTGAAAAATTAAGCATAAAACAAATTTTCCATAGCTCAGTCGACTGACACCCTCTGCCCAGTCGACTAAACTTTCATCAGAAAATTTCAGACAATAGTTCAGTTGACTAAAAAACCTGTTCAGTCGACTGAATTCAACACAGAAAATTTTCGGCCTTCAATTCAGCCGACTTAACAGACTTTTCAGTCGACTGAACGCCAATTCCCAGGCAAATTTTCCCCTTTTATCCACCAGTTTTCACCTTTACCATTCACTTTTTACATTGCAAAAGTACTCTCTTCCCTATTGTTTTCCAAAACCCTAGCCCCCAATTCTCAAATTACTCTCATATTTCTCACAAATGGCACCAAAAAGATCAAGAGCCTCTTCTTCTTCAACCTCCAAGCCAATTGATGCTCAAATTGCACAATGGCTCTATGATGGAGTAGCTGTAACAAGGTGGAACAAAATGAAGAACTCTCGCATTTTCGAACACTCCTTCATTGATTTCCAAAGCCTCCAAACATACAACATTCAAGCATTTACGGATCAGGCAGGTTTAACTTCTCTCTTGGATTTAAAAAGAAATGACCATGCAATAAATCATGTCATGGTCAAATTATTTTATGCAAACCTCAACCTTGGACACCAAACTCCAAGAAATCCAAATAATAGTGTTTGGAGTATGGTATGCGGGAAGAAAGTTTGGTTCTCCTTAGATCGAATTGCACACATCTTAGGATCACCTACTGTAGGGAGAAAGCTTGAAGAGATAGAATTCAATCCACAAATTCGAGATAACATAAACCATCAATTTTTGGATGATAATATCAACATTAGAGATTTTAAATCCACTTCCCTACGACCTAAAGCTAGAATCCTTCACAAAGCTCTTATGAGAACAATTACTCCACGAATGGGCTCATATGAAATTGTTTTCCCCATCAATTATCGAGCTCTATACGCTATTTGGGGAAACATTCAAGTCAATTGGGTCCAACTCATTCTAGATGAATTTCTCACTTTTAACAATGGCAAAATGCGAACAATATATTTTGGAGAATATATCATGCGACTTCTCCTCAATGTTGATACGCCATTACCCGACTCCAAAAACACAATGGTTCATCAAATTAATCACCGCACTATAAGCCTCATGCAACTCCCGGCTAGACCTCCTCGCATCATATCTCTTGCCGAATGGGAAGCTAGGCATCAAGAACCGCAACAACCTCCACAAGCTCCACATGAAGAACCTTTCGACCAAGATGATGAAATTCGTATCATTGAGCCAGGTTATACTTCCACCAATCAATCATTGGGGATCTTATCAAGGAATCAACAAATTCTTGATAATCGTCTCAAGAAGGTAGATCACAAGCTTGATAAAATTAAAGGATTCTTCAACAAGTTATGGAATGCCATCTCATGCTCAAGCTCCACTACCGCTTCAACATCACTTGGCAAACGTCCGGCACCAACTTTCACTTGGACATCATCCGAAGAGCATACAAGCAGCAGTACAAGCGGAACAAGTGGTGGCCAAGGAGGAAGAGCATATAGACCACCCACAGGTTGACCTGTTATTCGAGAACCTGAAGGAGATCGTGAAGGCTCTTATGATTGGGACAGGGAACCTTGAACAATTTTTTGATGGTTTGATTTCCAGAACTTTTTATTAATCTCTAACAATTTCTGCAAAGGCTTGTATAAGTAGCCTTCTTTTATGTGATACTCTGTGGTTTGTATTATTTGCTCTATGGTTATATTTGCATATGGTTGCTATGTTACTTATATATATTATTACTTCCTTTTTGTCGATGACGAAGGGGGAGAAATCTATGAAACTAACTTTGTTTTGTAGGAAAGATAGTGCATATATTCAGGGGGAGGAAAGATAATTACATCTCTACAAACATATGTGTTGTCATCAATCAAAAAGGGGGAGAATGTTGATACGCTAAGATTTTGATCAATGACAATGTGCTTCAACAAAAAGGAAGAGATATGTGCAAAGCTAAAAGAAGAACGATGAAGACCAATGATAAACATAAAGTATGATTTTTTATATAGGTCTTAGATTTATTATTAAAATCTATCCTCAAGAGGCTTGCATAAACACTAGAACACATTTTATAAACCTCATTTTTAATAAACATTCACTGTGCAAAATTTAGTAGTTCAGTCGACTGAACAGGGATGACCAGTCGACTGAACCTATTACACATACACAAAAATGCACAGTTCCAGTCGACTGAAGTTCCTGCTCAGTCGACTGAACTTGTTCCTGAAAATTTTACTTCATATTTTCAGTCGACTGAAATCCCTGCTCAGTCGACTGAATTTGTAACTGCAAATTTTTTCTAAAAGGACACCTTCTTCCTCCCAAGAGTTGCAACCATTCTCCAATGGAAATGGAAGCATCTCTTGCCTGCACCTCTAGCAAACAAATGCATCTCTTCTCCACATATAAATACATGGTTTTAACATTTGCAAATTACCAATTCTAATTGCTTTAATCTTTCTATTTTCTTGAACATACTTTCAGATTTCTTAAGTTTTCAAAAAGCAATCACAAACCACTTCAATTGCTTGAATCTCTGTTTTAACCATAACACCTTTTGATTCATAGCAATTCACATTTCCTAAATCTTCACAAACACTTTGTATACTCTCGAGGATAAGATTATAGGAAAGTTGTACTCAATTTGACTCTTTAGTGTTATCAAGAACACAACAAGTCAGAAATACTTTTAGTATCTAGTTGAAGTCCTCTTCGGTAGTTGAGGCAAGAAATTCCGTTCGGTTGTTCGGGTAAGTTGTCAACCTATTCCTCCGGGTTAAGTGAGGGTTGTTGGTTAGTTGAATTCCTAAGAGGAGCTTAGGGACTGGACGTAAGACAAGAGGTCCGAACCAGTATAAAGTCTTGGTGTCTACTTTACTTACTACTGCTTATTACAATCTACCTAGATCATTCCTCTATTCCATATTATACGATCCTACCGCATAGCCTCTTTCAATTCTGTGTTTGTTTTCTTCTTCTTTTCTTTTTTTTCTTAATTGACCCCATTGATTATCTATGTTCCGGATTGTTTAAGTCGGACATGTGTGGATTATTATCGATTTAAACCTTCCGAAATGTGGGTCGTCATAATAGCAATATATATAATATTTCAATAATAAAACATCCCAAACTATGGGAAAAAAATAAAATATCGCTATGAAACTGTAATCCGAAAACGTACCTATTTGTCGGGCAAACAATGCTTTATTTATGAAACCAAAATCGGTAGCTATTGCTTCCATAAACCTGTATTTCACTTAAAAAATCCAAAGAAGTTAATAAGCATGTAAAAAGAAAAATATTTAAGTTGTTTCAATTAATAACAAAACAAATCAACACAACATAACAATAATCACTTGCAAACAAAACAACATGACCATTATATGCAACAAAGGAGCTAACCATACATCCATAAAACCAAACTAATGATGTGTTCAGGTTCAAAAACTTTTCATTGTACAAGGTGATAAATAAACTATCAAGTGTACCCTACGCTCAACAACCTTAGATAATTACTTAATAGATTATATATACATCCTTATACAGTTAGAAGTATCCTTCCCAAACTTCTCATCAGCCAAACAACAAAGAATTTCAAATATTATTTAAGTTTATTCTTATTAACTTCCTTTCACATCATTTACTGTTCATTTATTTTCATTCATTCATACGATGATCATTTATATATTTTAACTTCATTACTTACAAAGTACATTTCCCATTCATACATACAATGCCATTTTTCCTTTGAATTTACATTCATTTACTTACATAAGTTATTTCCATTCAATTATTTGGATTATCCTAAATCAATTCTTAAAACATTAGATAAGTTTCCTTGCAATTAAATTCACATTCATTTACTTTTCACTTATTTTAAATCCTCATTCATTTATACAGAATCATCTCTATTTATTTACACTCGTTGTTTATACAGTTTGATTTCAATTTAATGAATCATTCAACTTAAGTCTCTTAACCTTTAAATTTACATTCATCCTTCCTTATATAGTGTCCTTGAATATTAAATCTTTTTTTCGAATCATTTCAACATTTTCTGAAGTTATAATCATTTTCTTAGTATAGCATTCACTTTTACTACTCATTCTAATTACAAATAACTTCAAACATTAACTTAATTTTATAATATTCTTATACGTCTTAATTCTTCATTAATAAACATGATTCCATTGAACACTTTCATTACTTAAGTTTTACCTGTATAATATTCTATTACATATTCCTATTTAACATTACAACTTTTTAAACATTTCTGGTAAGTTATATATATATATATATTTATATATATATATATATATATATATGTTTTAAGAATGTAATTGAATGTTACACAAGTTTACCTTATTCATTTTAGTTAACAAAATGTTCAATAATTACATCTTCTGAATTTTCATATCCTTTTGATTCACAAGTTACAAATTTCTAATTTTTATATAATTCATTAATAACTTATCATCTAATTTCTTATTTTCAATTTTAGTAGTTTCCAGTTATTAATATAGTCAAGGGTTCATTCATTATAATAATTAAAATTTCTAATTTACCGAAACTTAAGAACTACATACCGGGTTCCATTTTCAAATCATTTTAAAGTAATAGATACTCATAGCTTTTATATATCCAATCGCATTTAGAAATTAAAATTTAAGATTTGTTTATCAAAACAAATGTGTAGTAAAGATACTATAGTGGCCTTCCCACTTTGAAACTCGAAAATGGATGTCGATGAAGCATGCACTCATCACCGAAATTATTTTCCAGCGATAGAGAGGAGAGTACAGAACTTATTTCCTTCTAAAAATTCTTTTTAACACCTTTCTTTCAAATCACATTGAAAATATTTATATCCGAGAATACTTTCAAATAATACTAATATCATATTCCAAAATCTTTTGGAAATAAATTTTAAAACCTGGAACTTAAATTCTCAAATTTTCAGTTCTTATTTACTTTACTTGTAAATCCTATTTTACAATAAATATTTATAAAATTTCTCTACCTAACAAACAACATATCACATCCAACTATATCATTTGTAAAAATTATCCATTTATATAAAAAATATAATACTAGGTAAAATTATTTCATCTACCTATATTTCAAAACAATATTGTGTCGGTCTGCCCTATTAAGTGTTTAAAAATCCCTATCGATGCCATATCATTCTATGTACCGACCCGAATTTATAAATACTAAACAGGACAAATTAGCACAATACAAAACATTTTATAACACTAACAAATACGCTCTCTCATATATATACCCTCAGACAAACTCATTCTAGGGTATTACTACCCAATCTCCAATGTGTCAAACTGCACAAAGCTAAGGTTATCGCTAAACCAAAGTTCTGATACCAAATGTAATGACCCGCCTTTTTGGATAGTTTAAAATCGACAATAATCTACACATGTCGAATACAAACCATTCAAAACGGAGGATTGTTATGGGGTAAATAAGAAAAGAAGAAAAGAAAGAAGAACAAACACAGAATCTCACAGTGGAATGACAAAATATAATAATCAAATAACAATTCATAAAGCTGTTTTACAATAACATTTTATTACACCTTTACAATACAGATCAGGGTTAAACATACATCAGGAATAAATAAATAATGCAGCGTAACAACCTGATGCAGTGGAATAAATATAATAAATAGTAGACAAATCTCCATCTTCATCCTCCGTAAAAAAATGGTCTTCAATACAATACTAGGAACTTCATGTAGTCTAACTATGTTATTTAGGAACAACTTAGCTAAAACATGTGTCATTCTGGTTGACTTAACTGGAATGAAATGGGCACTCTTGGTCAATATGTCCACTATAACCCATATACTTTCATTAACTCTATTTGACCTTGGCAAACCATCTATGTAACGACCCGCCTTTTTGGACAGTTTAAAATCGACAATAATCCACACATGTCGAATACAAACCGTTCAAAAGGGAGGATTGTTATGGGGTAAATAAGAAAAGAAGAAAAGAAAGAAGAACAAACATAGAATCTCATTGTGGAATGACAAAATATAATAATTAAATAACAGTTCATGAAGCTGTTTTACAATAACATTTGATTACACCTTTACAATATAAATAATTCCCGTAGTCTATACAATACCGTAATTCCTCCGTAAACTGGAGGGCTATCAGAGGGTACTCTATAGGTACGGTATAAACCAAACTCGTAATGGGATCGATAAGGCATGTGACAAGGCACTCGTGGCAATGCCAGGGTAGGATTATACCATTTGCACTCCCAGACTGGTGGTACCGCATAGCAGCTACTACCGCCCACCTCAGTACACACTCCTATGATTAAATCGAAGGGTGGTGTCAAGACCCAAAAATCGACCTTCGAAAATCGGCACCCGTACTTCACTTGTACTCAAAATGCCGTAGATTCAAATGCCGAATCTGGTTCTCGGGAGCTTATAACAACATTAAGTAAATAACACAGCGGAATAAATGAATAATACATTGATATACAATATCTGATACAATATCCAGATACAATGATGATACAATGAATATCTATATACATCAGAGATATGATACAATAAATTGCAGCGGAAAAGAAAAAAAGAAAAAAAATGATAACTAATATCAGCAGCGGAACAAATAACTCTAAGATAGTCTTCAAGAGAGAACTCCAGTAGTAGCTCGAACTCCCAATAACGATACACCAAGAATAAGCAAGTGCAGTCCGATCCAAAGACTGAACTGGCTCCAGAAAATCTATTGAACCTGACTATCTGAAAAACCAAACTCTAAACTGCTCGTGTAGAAAATTTTTGAGCACCCAGAGTTTAGGAAAGAAACAATAAACTCCGGATCAGTCATGGGACTGGTGTGAGCAACAAAAACAGTTTATCTTTAAAAACAAATACCAGAGAATTATAAAGTCAATTCGCAATGCTTTTAGAAAATGAAACTACCATAAGACCTCCCGCCACACACACAATGCAAACGCAGAATTGGAGGAGATTTCTTCTTATGATAGTCAAAGATGCTTACTATGCAAAATCAAATCATTTTGATATTATTATTAGTGCATAGTGTAGAAAGTAATTTTCGAAAGTAGAATATTAATCTTAGCCAACATACGACCATTATCGTATGCCTACTATAGCTACTATGTTCAATAGCAGGTTACCGCCACATTCCATAGCAGGTAATACAACTAAAACCGTACAAGTCACGTATTGTTTCTTTGGATTTCCAACAAATGGTCAGGCTAAGGAACTTCCTATGCCACGATGGGTACGTCCCTGGAATAGACGACCCGAGAACCTAACCGGATCTCTGCCAACACAAGGCCGGGTTACCTCTGCAAAAATAGGTAACTACTGACACGCGTATGTCATCCCCCGATCGTCACCGATCTTCCCGAGGATCCCCGATTCGCAACAAACCACATAGTAAAAATGCAGCAACCACAGAGGTTAAGTATCTGGGCTCCATACCATGATACCACCTTTATCCAGAAGGAATGACATACACTAAGGGGCGCTACTCCCTAGAACCTTGCCGCATCTTTCCTGTTTTGACCATTTCCGGGGTGTGAGGCTCGATGAAGTCTCGTCCACAAAGCTACGCTTTGTCACAAAGCCATGCTTCGGGTCAAACAAATGATCAACCTATGATCACAAAGATATAAGATCAAATAAATGATCATATCGCAAATGATCAAACACTGATCATCACACAGCAACACTCAGCATGCCACATTACCAAATTGGGATATATCGCTGATAAATTTCAACTACATAACCTCTGAGCTCGTACGTCTCAGAGAAGGGTGTTAATCTAAGAGAATAAATTCTCCGCCACCAACAGATATGTATTTGAAAGAAATCGGCTTTATATCTCAAAGTGTAATGTCAGACATGTAACCATACAAGTCTGTTCCGGGTTCGAACAGAACCGAAGGCACTTCTCACGAAGCCCTTGCAAATCCGGATAATTTTCAAATCACGTCCAGACTTCCCATCACAAAAGAATGATATAAATCTCTATACCGGGAGCTACCCAGTGCAGAGACATTCGACAGGTTGTCCTTTCATTTTCGAAAATATCCGGTCTTCAACACCGGTCTTCAAATGCGATCCATATACGACGTATCACTATTCGGAATGGGTTATATGACACAGATGTCTTTTCCCGGCTAACCCGAATAGTGAGCGCAATATTCAAAAACAAATGGATAATGGGATTTCAATTAAGTCACAATTTAGACCCAAACTTTTCTTTTCAAATGGTTTAACAAATTACCATTTTCAGATCTTTTTAAATAAAAAGATTCAATTCACAAAGTTCACTCAGTTTTCACAAAGATTCATTCACAGATTTTCCAAATCGATTTCCATTTCAATTTAATTAATTCGTTGAATCTTTAAATCAAAGATTTAACAAATAGCTTTCAAAACAATTTCATTTCGAATGGTTTAACAAAACATCATTTTAAATCTGTTAAAAATAAACAGATTTAATTCATAGCTTTCGAAAAGAATTCATTTATAACTTGGAAAACCATTTTTCAATTAAATCTTGAAATTCCTTTACCTAAATTGGAATTTCATTTCTTATCTAAAAGCTTTTATTCTTTGAAAACAAACAGTTTTCATTCTGGAAATCTGATTCATTTATACGAGTTAAGGTTCTTGGGTTAAATCCAAATTCCCAACTTATACTTTTAAAATGGTTTAAATTCATATAAACACATTTATATCATCTTTACTCCCTAGTTTCCAAATCATAGCTTAATTTCAAACTTGAATCCAAATTTAAATCTAACTATCTAAATTTTCAAAACTCAGTTAAGTTATTTAAACTAACTTTTATCTTTGAAATTCCATTTCAAAAGCTTTTTACTTTAAACCCGAATTCCTAATTTCAAAATCAATTGAAATTAAAATTTCAATTTCAAAACATTAAATTTAAATTATCTGTGACTTAACCGATTTCCACGTGAAATCCATATTTGTGTGTGTAAAAGTGTAGTCCAGGGGTTTCACACACAATAGTGCAACATTAATCATCACAGATATATCGATAAGCGGTATAATCGATAACGCTTATCTTCATTCACAGATTCATAGATAAAATAAATTTATCAGTCACAAAGATTCACTATTACAATTCGATGTGGGTTTCGGATAACCAACTGGAATCCGACTCCCTGTCGCATCGAAACTCAAATGTCGTTCTATGGGTCAAGGGTTTCATATTCACATAGTAACATATCACAGAAATAGAAATTACATCTCAGATCACAACATAAATCAGGATGTATCACAAAGCATCATATATCAGGGATATCAAAAAATTCAACATTCACTAGAATCCAAACATCCATAAGTAAGATCAATTTAATTATCTGATTTGATTTGAATCAGATTTATTTCTATGAATAAATTACTAATCCTGGTTAATTAATATCAATCAATTACAAATTATTTTGATTAATTATTCTTTAATCATTTATTAATAATCATCAATAATAATTTACTAACCCCTTAATTATTGATTGATCAATCTTTAATTATTAAATAATTAACTTTTAATTATTTAATTCACCATTCTCTTAATTATCTTCAATTAATAAATTTACCCTTAATTAATTACCTTTTAATTAATTATCCTTAATTTTTAAATTAATTAGATTTAAATAAATAATTTATTGATCTTAGTTAATTCTAAATCCAATATGAATCAACTTAACTTTTAAGTTAACAAATTAAAACATTTAAATCTAATTACTTAATTAAGTTTTATTTAAAATAACCTTTAATTGTTTTCAAATATAAATTTAAAACAATTTAATTAAACTTAATTAACTTTAAAAAATGTTGTTATTACAAAACTTTTCAACACACATTCATGTTTGTATTTAACAATTATCATTTTCAGAAAAAATAATTTTTTTCCAAATTAAATTGTTCAAACTTAAAAACTGGAAATTTACAACTCGAGACCTGCTTCGAGTCATACCCGAGCCAAATCACCACCTGCTTCGAGTTTTTGCCCAAACTTACCCAAGTTCCACAATTTTCAATTCAAAAAATTTTTCTAAGTATTTTAACCCAGAAAACCCAAAATTTTACTCGAGTAACCCTCCAAATTTCCCGAGCCCATCTTCGAGGAAACTTCCCAGACTTTCGAGCAAAACCACGAGCCTCTTCTTCTTCTCCAAAGCACATACCTTCCAGGTGCACAAACGTACACGCGTGCACCTACCCCATCAACTCCAGCCACTGTAGGCCATCGCGAACATCGTCAACGACCACACAAACGCACGCGAGCCTCCTCGAACTCTCAGATCACCCAACCACCGCGCGAATCAAAATCGAGGGGATAACCCCAAACCTGGAAACAAACTGTAAACCACCATTCACCTATCAACGCCTCGTTCTCGACGCCTCGGCCACCAGCGTTCATGAAATTCCGGCTACGTCTTCCGCTACCAGTCCACCTCCATTACCCAAAACCCGATAGAACTCGATCGTCTCTAGAAATCGCGACGATCACATTTCCAATCAACAGACAAACTAGGGTTCTAGACATGAAACCACTGCCACGACTTCCTCGATGGATTCGATCACCATCAACCATTTTTCGCCGACACCCCATAGGCTCCTCCACCTCCAGACCCCACGCCGAGCCTTCCAACCGCCTCGATCAACCACGGCGACCCAAAAACTCCAAAGTAGAAAACCACGAACTGCTATCAAATCAGATCACTAAAAATTATGATATGAACCTTAAAATTCACGTCATCCCCTAAGTATTCAAGCTATGTAATTGAATTCGTAAATGGCGATATTCGAATTTTACATATTTATTTGCTTTCTACTGTAAATTTGAATTACAGGACTTATACTCCACTGCCAACCATCAAACAGTTTCCAAGCTCTGATCTTTGGTTTTAAACAAATTTATTTAATTAAATTTCTAAGTTAAATGTTTTTATATGAAGAGTATAAACCATTCTTTGCTTCTTTTTCCTCAGAAACATGGAAAGCTTGAAAAACATCATAAGACAGTGCATCCAGTAATTTACAAACATCACATAATAGTATATATCAGTAGATACTTCATCACATTTTTCTAAAGATACAAGCAATGAAAATATTAAAACATGTTAAAGGTTTAAAAGAAATAGTTTGCTCATAGATAAAAGAACAAAAAGGTCTAAAAGAAAAATTAAAGTTGCTCACCTGTTTTTGTTGAAGCAGAGAAGAACAGAGAACTGCTTTGTTGTTTGAAAACTACAGCTTTGATCAGAGAAAATGGACAGAGCATGGTTTGTCTTTTGAAAACAGAATTCGAAATCTGGAAACATGTTTCCACTTGATACCCCCTGCCCATCACTTGGCTTCACTGTTTTGTTTAGTTGCTTGATGCTTGTTGAAGCTTGTTTAAAGCTGAATTTCTTTTGTTTTTAAGTTGAAGATGATAATATCTTTAGTTTTTTTTTTCTTTCTTTTTCACAGTTTTGAAAAATCGAAACTGAGATGAGGTAGATGGAGATAAATAAAAAGAGAAGATGTATATGTGAAGGAACAGATTATAGGGAAAGGTGATGTTATCTTGTACTAGAGTTATGGGCTGCCTTGTTTTATATTTCATTTTTAAATTTACATGCTTTGTTTATTGTTTTATTTTTATCTTTAGTTTACACTTATTTCGGCTGGTAGATAGGTTATGTACTTGTTGACTATGGTTTTCATCATTTTTCAAGTGTGCATGCATATATACTTTCCTGTCATATTTATATCATTCTCATTTCTTTTGTTTACAACTTTATGTTGGCCTTGTTTACTTGCTTTACAATATAAATGAAATCCTATGTTGTTAAATTTCTAACAATTGTATTTACTTATTTGAATGTAAGTTGTTTCCCTTTTGTTTTTCTCATTTTGATTACTTTTAAAATACAAGTGAACTTCGAATTTTCATTAAATCTTTCTTTATTATTTTTATTTGTTTTATACTCACTTAATTAAATCATACTTAAATGTATTTTATTATAACATACATTTTAAAATTTTATTTTCTATTTAAAGTCTAATTATCAACATTCACCTAATATTTATTGTCTTATATCTATTTTATAAACTCAAACCATCTTTAACCATCAATTAAAATATATATATATTAAATTTGCTCGTATATACTTAAAGATATATATACATTAAATAGATATACACATATACTCACATATACACTATTTACAATATTTTAATCTCAAATGATTTATACAGAATATACTTGGATATCGGGGAAACTCGCTCCATTTAATCAATTTAATTTCACAATTTTTATTCAAAAATTTATTTAATTACTCCATTTAATTCAAAAATTCATTTAATTATTAATTAAATCAAATTAAAATCTGGGGTCGTTACAGGTGGCCACCAAATCAATCACAAAGTAATAAATATGGTATCGAAGAAGCATGTCCGATAGGAGGAGTGACCTCACTTGGCCCAGTATAGCTCATGTTTTAGTCACATCAAGCTGACTCGAGAGAGTCAGGGCTACGTTAATATCTCATACAGAATCGTTCGCCAAACCATCCTACTTCATTCTGGATTCTCCACCACGTACACAGTTGTTAAAGTGGTTTTTGGTATTGGCAGAGAGCATGTCAATATCTGATCCTAGTCTCTTTAACAACCAAATGCTTATTTCACACCATATGGTTCTTTTACATTTCCAAAACCAATTCATAATTGATACCAAAATATCATATTTACTTCAAATCATATCACCTTCGAAATCATATTCACTTTCGTAATTATTATCACCTTCAAAATCATATTAACAAAATAGGGAAAACCCTCATTCCAGAATCATCATATTTACTCAAAATATGTCATTTCACTAGAAAATATCATTTAAAATTCCAACGTAAGTTATAAGTTCATTTAACTATATTCGCTTTTAAATCAAGGATTTAAATATAACAATTCAACCTTGCACTGTTTGAGATTTAGAAAATAGTTTAGATAGTCATAAATAGTTTTAAAATAATTTTAATGGTTAAAATAGTTTAAAATAATTTTAATAGTTAAATTAGTTTTAAAATACTTTAAAATAGTTAAATGGTTTAAAATAGTTTAAAAATGATTAAAATAGTTTAAATTGTTTAAATGGTTTAAAATAGTCTAAAAATATATTTAATATAGTTTTAATAGTTTAATATAAAATGGGTTGATTATTGGAAATGGTTTATATAGAAAATAGTTTGAAAATCTAAATAAATCTGAATCTAAGAAAATATATCTTTAAATAGTTTATATTAAAATACTTAATTTGAAATTAATATCAAATTAAACTATTTCTTCCATTTCAACAAATCTGGACCATATCCAGCTTTCAAATCAACAAAACTCAATTTTAATCTTTTAATGCAGATTCTCAATAAAACCATTTAAATCTATATCGATTTTAAATCCATGTTTGAACTACAAATTTAAACTACTTCAAATTTAATAGATTTCAAAGTTTAAATATTCAAATGTTTACAATAACTCAATTTCGATAAATTTCATTTATATTTCAAAATTCAACTTAAAATCTCAACTTAAATTCTTTAAACAATTTATTTAAACCAATTTAAATTTCAACATTTTAAAAGCTTGGATTTTTGAAGTATAATCTAGTTTATATAAATCTAATTTTACTTCAAAATATCATTTAACTGTATTCAAAAATTAAAGATTTAAAATCATTTAGTTTAACCAATCCGTTGTTTGTATATAATTTTCTACCCTATAGTCAAGTGATACGGATATATATCATTTCAACCCGCAATAATTTATATTTACGGATATATATCGTTTCGACCTGCAATCTCAAATAAAATTTAAAATCCATAAAATCACTCGAGTTTATCATTTCAATCCATAACGATTTTTCCCTAATCTACAGATCGTTCGGGTATGTATCATTTCAACCTATTGTTATTTCATAACAATAACTAAGGGAACTTGCAGTGTGATAGAAACATATAAATATAACATCCAGTCATCCAATATCAACAATTAATCATCCATCACAATCATCATTCAAATCAACCAATAAATAATATCAATTAATTGGTTGTCATTAATAGTTATTTAACCGGCAATTTAAAATTCAATATTAAATTAAATGGCGATTAAATTCAATAAAAGTCAGATTTAACTGGAATGACAATTTAAATATATCGAACATCAATCAATCAATTTCTAATCACATTATAAATTTAATTTAACTAACATAAGATAGTTTAGTAGTTGTGAGTGGGTTAAAACATTCACCTTTGGTTTATCGACGATTTAAAATCCAAATAAAGGCCCAAATTTGAACAGTCTTAGAATCTAACCAAATAGTTCCTTGTCGTCGAAAATTTTGATACAATCGTAATGGAGAAAACCGCACGTCAATCCGAGCTCGTATGCAAAAGATATTGTTGTTAGAACTTTTTTTCAAATTAAAATTAAAATAAATAAATAAATAAAAATAGAACACGTCACCACGCTGAAACCCTACCCTCCTTCGATACGCACGTGACCTAGACTAATAGCCACCACCATCGATCAATTATCGCCGCCGCTAGGTTGAGTTTCGACCACATCAGGTGATGCCGCCTTGGTCCCCTCCTCCAACCGCCCAAGGCCAAGGGGCGCGATCGTGTAACAACCCGAATTTCAGTGGGTACGGATTTTTCGCAAAAATGCTAGAATCCAAGCCCACTGAAGCCCGAATTGGATTTCTGGTATCCTGCAAATGGGAAAAGACAAATATATCAGAACTCAGATAAACATCTCATAGCGGAACTGACTAAAATATAATAGTAAGTAAATACTCACCAAAATAATTACACTTTCTAAACAAGTGTCTCAAAGCTGGAAAGTCTCTGTCATCTACCTAACCTGTAGGATGTTATGAGGAGGGGGTCAGAACTAAAGTTCTAGTGAATGGACAAATTATATACTTCTAAGTTTAATTCTACATATACCATTTTATTTCCATTTTCTATTATATTAGGTTCATAATACTCTCGCCACCGTGCGTGAATCGTACCCTTCTACTCCCTAGTAGATTAAAACCTAATAACCAATATATATGTAGCTATATGCCCAATGACCGCATTGGTCTTAGGTACCATCCATAGTACCTTCCGTATCCTCCTCGCAAAGGACTCCATCGTCTTGCTCCTATAGCATTCTGTGACTACATCTATAAAGGACTGCTTTGTAAGACCTACAATATAGATGTTGCATCGTTTACTCTGAAAATGTAAAATTGCGTCCGCACTAGCCTATACTAATGCTCGGACATCCATAATGTACCACCCAGTGCGTACCTTTAGGACTGTACGTAATCGTTCTGTCTACTCCATGAATCCCGCTAAACAAGTTCTACCTTGTACGGAACTCAGTCGGGGATTTTCTATATCTGTAAAGGACTACTTCGTTAGGCCTACAATACAGATATTCTACTTGGTCTGTCCCTTTTCTTATCGTGGCTATGGCCCCATGCAGCCACCCCTCAACTAATCGAAAGACGTCTAAAGAGCTAAATGGTTGTGCCCTACTGCAAACAATGTAAACATCCAATTGGCTGTGCCCCTCATCCAATGTCTCGATAGTGAAAGGTTCATTGGACTATTGGTTTAACTCTAGTCTTTCCCAAACTCGCTTCTTTGTTTTGATGCTGGCCCGATATCCGCATGCGACTATCCTTTTGGTCTCTGCGTACTAAAACTTACTTTCAAGTACTGGGACATACGAATATCCTACTCTAAACATCAACCCCTTTGACTGCCTACAATGGTCCTTTCATACAAAAAGTAGTCTAGGCATACTCTTTTGATGGGACACCTACAAAACTGCCTCTGGAGGACTGCTCTGCTACGCCTACCCCAGAGGGCCATCCTAGAGTACCCTCACGTCCCGTTGAAGTCTCGTACTTCCTTCTAGCCCAAAATAACTAAGTTGGACGTGCTTCTTTTTTGTGCTGAAAATATGTGATGACTGCTTCGTTAGGCTCTTCATCCTTTGAGCTGCTCCAAAGACATCTTACTCTTTTATTAGACCCTAAGTCTAATCTCTTATTTTTCGTTTAGTTACTTTTCTTATTCTGTTGGCTACTTATTTACCCTAATTAGCATAATCTTGTCGCAGCCTCACCAAACTATTGTGGGACCATCAGTTCCCGACAAAAAGGGAATGATGTTGGTATGGGCCACTTCTATTATCTTGCTTATTAACTTAATCCAAGATCTAAGTTTATTAAAATAAGCCTCTTCTATTATTTCTACTATATTTGCTTATTAACTTAATTTAAGTCTTAAAATAAGTTGTTTCTGTTCTTTCTACTTAATTATAACTAATGTTATAATTTTACTTGCAATTGTCGCTACTATATTCTTTTATAATCAATGTATTATAAATATAATTACAAGCGTCTCTTTTCTGTTCTAGTCTATCTTCTTTTATTATGATATCGAATTCTCTTTAATTCTCTTATATTATATGACAATCTTGGCTTGGGACTATGTTTGACTGTCACAAATTTACTTATCATAATAACTACTTTGCTTTTATTCTATTATCTGCGCCGTAAATGCAGACCTAGATACATTTTTGTTAATTGCTTCTAGTCTTGTCTTAATTATTAACTTGATTTCGTCTTTACATCCTTTAATTCTTCATTTTATTTTTTTATATTATAGGAAGTAATAATATTCTATTTCGTTGGTTACGAAAACTATGCTAAAAATCAATTTCCATATTTTAATACTAAATGAAGCTATAAACAATAATCCGTAATTTCAAGATATTCCTTTTATTATTTCTTTACTTTTTGGGTAGTGCAAAATACAGTAATGTCTCTATTTTACACTGATTCCCTTTTTCTTTCCTTTATTCTTGCAATACATTTGTCGTTATCTTTTAAATATTAAACTATGTATATGTATACTTTTTTTCTAAGCCAACCAACTAATCTATCACTTACTTCCCTATCAAGTTCTTAAATTTTTCCCTTTTAATTTATTTTCCCCGTTTTAGCATAATTTACTGCAAATTTCTATTTTTCTCTTTTTATTTCAGCTTTTCTTATTTACATCTAATTTCTGTAAGTTTAGTGTTCTTCTATTTTAGTCTGTATTTGCGAATTCTTCTCTTTACTATTTTATTCGTGTAAAAAGGAATAAAAAGAAGCTAACATTTACAGGCTAAATTTCAACTTTTAAAATAGATGTAAATAACTGTAAATTTCTTATTTTTAGGCTTATGCCTTTCTCTAACTGTCAAGCCTAATATTATTCATATTTAATTTGATTATTATTTTCCATATAAATAATAATTATATATAAGCTCTCTTATACAATTTACAGTCTCAGCATAACTAATTAACAGAATTAATTACTGAAATAAATACTGAATAAAATTATTTAACGAGAATCTAACGATAATATATCATAAACGTAAAAGATATATAATTAAATCCACTCACCTGGACAGAAAACACTCCAAGTTCCGGATCTAATTTTTTAACCCAGTTCTATTATCCATAGCCTTCCCTATTGCAACCTTATTTGGATCCACAAATTGGGATTTATATGGATTTATAAATCCAGATCTAATTGAAGAAAAATAAAATAAATAAATTAGAGAACCGGATCTGAGAACTTTACCTCATTTGGACGACTTTATTTGAACATCTCTATTTTAGACCTATAATTTCTATCTCCAACTTGTAAATCAGAAGGTGTAAATCTAAAATAGCTAATTTCCGAAGAATTGGAGTAGAAAGAAGAGTGCTAGGGCTTCCGCACCCATTTAGAAAAATATGAGTTTGAAGGCTAGCTCTACCTCTTTATTTATAGATAGTCAAAACAGTGTCGTCCGTCCGCTTAAAACGATGCAAAGCAGGTAGTTCGAAAGGGTGCAGAATGAGCGCGCCTGATTTGTTTTTAAACGATTTATTCATTATAAATGTTTACATTTAAACATTTCATATTAATTCCAATTAACTCTCATTAGTTCTCTGATTTAATGCTCTTTATAACGCACGTCTATTTTGGATATTAAACGTGCCTTATTTGTTTTGTTAAATGTTATTTATAAACGTTAACTTTTAAACGTTATATATTATAAACATTTAACCTCTTTCTTTTTTAATGTTGCTTTTTTATTCTAATTAATCACCATCAATTGCTTGATTAATTTCCCAATGTAAAACTTGTCTATTTTGAATTTCACACGTGACCAATTAATGTAAATTAATTTCCTCCAATAGCTGATTTGATTACATTGTCTGCTAATGTTAATTAATTGTCTTTAATTACTCATATCAATTAATTTCCTTTATGATGGCAATGTTAATTAATTACCTTTATGACGCGCATCTATTTTAAAATTCAAATGCGCGTTATTTCTGGAATTTCATATGCATATATATTTATTTATAACAAACATATTTACGTACGTTTACATGTATAATTATTTCTCGATACAAAACTTCGAACGTCAATAACTTTTTCATACGAACTCCGTTCGAGACATATTATATATGTAAATTGATCAGAAAATCGCCACGAACACAATGGAATAAGTTTCAAGTCCAAATTCTGATAATTCCAAAAATGCTTATTTTCACTGTTCATAATTATTTGATTATTTAATTATATAAAAATACGAGGTGTTACATTCTCCCATCCTTTAGGAAATTTTGTCTCCGAAATTTTGCAAGGGTAAAACTATGTAATTCCTCGCATTAATTACATCCATTTTGTGTACATCCAATTTTTCAACCATCCGTGTCATTGTGCAAAGTGCAATACATTATAAAATATATGCATGTACAAGAATTTCTAAACGGTTCCTCCTTTATGAATTCCTTTTCTTTTAGAAATTCCTTTTAAAACATGATTCACACATCCTAAATATACTTGCAATTTCTATATGAATGCAATCTTTTGAAAACTCAAAACATTTTTGAATAGGAGCATAGTTCAACAAATTTTACGTCCAAACCTACCACACAACTTTTAATTTTTAGAAAATTATAATTTTCCAAATTCGATTTCTTATGTTATAAATAAGGTGGGAAATGAAAAAACTTCACATTTCTCCATTTTACTTTTGCGTACCTCTCTTTCCGTACTTGGAACTTATGCTACTATCCTATAAAATCTCTATTTTCTTTCCCAAGCACGGTTTATATAAGAAAGGTTTTTCCTTTCAAACTTTTTCCCAAGCTTATTTTAAGGGAAAGATGTATTTTTCTTTTCCAATTCTCATTTATTTCTATTGATATTTCTATTGCTTTCTTTAGATCTTACTATTTTCTTTTAGTTACCTTTTATCTGCTTTTACTCTTCTTTTAATATAGCAACTAAACATAGCTATCATCTAGGGCAAGGAGGTCTAGGACCATGTCCACTTTGACATAGAAAGGTCCTAATATAGGAATCCAAGTAACTCATATGCTCTTCCTACCGCCTATTACTTTTTACTAACTTACGCTGTGTTACTAATGACGAATAAGATCTATTCATCTCTTCTATTCCATGCTAAAAAAGGAATAACTAAGTCTCATTTACTGCAATGGATAAGGATTTCAATCTATGCATTCTCTATCTAAAAAGGCAACTAAGCTTGGGGAAGTTCTCTCTTTAGCTTTCATCTTCCCCCAACTAAGGTCTACATATCCCAACCATGTGTGTCTTATCATCTTACTAATATCATTTCACTATTCATTTATTATCTACACACATGAAGCAACATTTCTAGGTTTTCACTAGTGTCCTATACACCTTACGGGAACTTTTATTATTACTACTAGGATTAATTACTGCCATAGCCTTACACTTTTCCCGTTACACTTAGGAAATGATTCCTATTTACTCCATATTTTAAAAGTCTGGTTTGGTTTGGTATTTATCATTTTACTTCAAAAATTAAAGCTTCTAAATTTTTGAAACATCAAATCCCAAAATTCTTTCCTTTGAAAGTGTTATTTTGAAGTTTTCTGTTAAATTCAAAGGTACTTGATTACTTAAAATTTTATCTTTCCAAAAACTTACTTACTTTTTCACCAGACCATTTTTCTTTAAAAACATGTCTTGCTTGTTCTTAAAACATTTTATTTCTTGACTAAAAAAATGTCTTCACATGTTTTCAAAATATCTTCTTTTCATAGATTTTCAAATTTACTAAAACTGGAGTAGATAAGAACAATTATTTTATCAAAAATCTCCTAACTTTTCTACTCTTCCAATTACTTAACCTCGGAGGAGTTTCTAACTTACTACGCTTAATGGTTTTATACCTTAATGTATTGGAATTACTTTCTCTTATGAGAAACCATTAACGCTAAAACCTTCCACGAATCATTTAAAGGAGGATTTCATGTTTATGTGAAATTACAAGGAACTTATTATTATTATTTTCGAAACAAGCAATATAAAATATGGTGCTTTCCATACCTTGTACGTCTCTTTCACGTATTCCTCTATAACTTGCACAAAACATCGTTATTTGTGATTCATAGAAATTTTTTTCATTATTCATTTCATTCCAATAGATTAAAGTATGTTTAATCTATATTCACTTACAATAGATACTTCCTACTAAATTTATTAATTTAACTTACATCCTTTTTCAAAAGAACTCATTTTCAAAACTGTTTTAATATCTTCATAACTAGAAAACATTTTCATATACTTGTTTAAATAATAAGTGTACATACAAACCACTTTAGAAATTATCTCCAAAACTCATTTGGGTCAAAACAGATGTGGCGTAAAACACCGTTACTACAACCCAAAAAACTAGTTTATGGATTCAATTAAAATAAATATTAATAAATCCCATATGCTATGCAAAAACATTTCCATTGGGAGTCACCTACTATAACAATAGTGTCATAGTCTATGCTTCCTTTATTTTTACCGAAAACATCTATTACAACAACAAATGTTGTAACCTACGTTTTCGACACTTAACACACTCTAGGTTTTTATATTTAAATCTTTGTTTACCTACAAAGAAACTAGCGAGCTATACATGCTCTATAATCTTCAAGAAGAATTTCACTTTTAACAAGATTTACATCATATAAAAACCAATTTTAAATTTCATTCCACTTATTATTATTATTTTCAAAAACCCAATATTTACTTCCTCAAATATATTAACAATTATATTTTTCAACTTTTCAATTCAAAAGTTTCATTTTATCGGGTTAGACATAAAGTGGATTTTCTTCTTACTAAAACCTCTTATTCCTTTGAAAATAAAAACACTCTCCCTACTACCCCTGGGGAACTTCTCCTCATCTTATAACATATGGATACCAATCTTCACTCACAACATGGCTTATTTGTATGCTATAACTTGGTACTAACATAGGGCTCAACATACTTGGGTCATCCCAAATCCAACTAGCAACTATGCACAAATATACTTCTAAAAACTTTCCATATCTTAAAATCTATAATTGAGGACTATTTGGATTTTAGTACATAATATATTTATATTTTATTCAAAAATACAAACACGTTCACTCACTATCTACCTAGGAATCCTAAACCTAGGCTCTGATACCAAATGCAACAACTCGAAGTTCAATGGGTCCGGATTTTTCACAAAAATGCTAGAATCCAAGCCCACTGAAGCTCAAGTTGGGTTTCTAGTATCCTGCAAATGGGTAAAGACAAATATATATCAGAGCTTAGATAAACATCTCACAACGGAACTGATTAAAATATAATAGTAAGTAAATACTCACCAGAATAATTACACTTTCTAAACAAGTGTCTCAAAGTTGGAAAGTCTCTGCCATCTACCTAACTGCAGGATGTTATAAGGAGGGGGTCGGAACTAAAGTTCTGGTGAATGGACAAATTATATACTTCTAAGTTTAATTCTACACATACCATTTTATTTCCATTTTCTATTATATTAGGTTTATTGGGTTCATAATACTCTCGCCTCTGTGCGTGAATCGTACCCTTCTACTCCCTAGTAGATTAAAACCTAATAACTAATATATATATATATATATATGTAGCTATATGCCCAATGACCTCATTGGTCCTAGGTACCACCCATAGTATCTTCCGTATCCTCCTCGCAAAGGACTCCATCGTCCTACTCCTATAGCGTTCTGCGACTACATCTGCAAAGAATTGCCTCGTAAGGCCTACAATACAGATGTTCTGTCGTCTACTCTGAAAACGTAAAACTATGTCCGCACTAGCCTAAACTAATGCTCGGACATCCATAATGTACCACCAAGTGCGCACCTTGAGGACAATTCTAATCGTTCCGTCTACTCCATGAATCCCGCTAAACAAGTTCTACCTTGTATGGAACTCAGTCGGGGATTTTCTATATATGTAAAGGACTGCCTCGTTAGGCCTACAGTACATATATTTTACTTGGTCTGTCCCTTTTCTTATCATGTTATGGCCCCACGCAGCCATCCCTCAACTAATTGAAAGACCTCTAAAGAGCTAAGTGGATGTGCCCTAATGCAAACAATCTAAACATCCAATTGGCTGCGCCCCTCATCCAATGTCTCGATAGTGAAAGGTTCATTGGACTGTTGGTTTAACTCTAGTCTTTCCCGAACTCGCTTCTTGGTTTTGATGCTGGCCCAATATCCGCATTTGACTATCCTTTTGGGTCCTGCCCACTAAAACTTACTTGCAACTACTGGGACATATGAATATCATGCTCCAAACATCAAACCCATTTGACTGCATACAATGGTCCTGCCATGCAAAAAGCAGTCAAGGCATACTCTTTTGATGTGACACCTACAGACCTGCCTTTGGAGGACTGCTCCGCTACAGCTACCCCAGAGGGCCATCCTAGAGTATCCTTACATCCCGTTGAAGTCTTGTACTTCCTTCTAGCCAAAAATAACTATGTTGGACGTCCTTCTTCTGTGCTGAAATCTGTGATGAACTGCTTTGTTAGGCTCTTCATCCTTTGGGCTGCTCCAAACACATCTTATTCTTTTATTAGACCCTAAGTCTAATCTTTTATTTTGCGTTTAGTTACTTTTCTTTTTTTGTTGGCTACTTATTTACCCTAATTAGCATAGTCTTGTCCCAGCCTCACCTAACTATTGTAAGACCATCAGTTCCTGACTGAAAGGGAATGCTATTGGTATGGGCCACTTCTATTATCTTGCTTATTAACTTAATCCAAGATCTAAGTTTATTAAAATAAGCCTCTTCTGTTATTTCTACTCTATTTGCTTATTAACTTAATTTAAGTCTTAAAATAATCCTTTTCTGTTCTTTCTACTTAATTATAACCTATGTTATAATTTTACTTGCAATTTTCACTACTATATTCTTTTATAATCAATGTATTATAAATATAATTACAAGCGTCTCTTTTCTATTCCAGTCTGTCTTCTTTTATTATGATATCGAATTCTCCTTAATTCTCTTATATTATATGACAATCTTGGCTTGGGACTACGTTCGACTGTCACAAATTTACTTATCATAATAACTGCTTTGCTTTTATTCTATTATCTGAGCCGTAAATGCAGACCTAGATACATTTTTGTTAATTGCTTCTATTCTTGTCTTAATTATTAACTTGATTTCTTCTTTACTTCCTTTAATTCTTCACTTTATTTTCTTATATTTTCGGAAATAGTTATATTCTATTTGGTTGGTTACGAAAACTATGCTAAAATTCCATTTCCATATTTTAATACTAAATGAAGTTATAAACAATAATCCACAATTGCAAGATATTCCTTTTATTATTTCTTCACTTTTTGGTTAGTGCAAAATACAGCAGTGTCTCTATTTTACACTAATTCCCTTTTTCTTTACTTTATTCTTGCAATTACATTTATCATTATCTTTTAAATATTAAACTATAGATATGTATTCTTTTTTTCTAAACCAACCAACTAATCTATCACTTACTTCCCTATCAAGTTATTAAATTTTTCCCTTTTAATTTATTTTTCCCCGTTTTAGCATAATTTACTACAAATTTCTATTTTTCTCTTTTTATTTCAGCTTTTCTTATTTACATCTAATTTCTGTAAGTCTAGTGTTCTTCTATTTTAGTCCGTATTTGCGAATTCTTCTCTTTACTATTTTTTTCGCGTAAAAAGGAATAAAAAGAAGCTAAGTTTTACAGGCTAAATTTCAACTTTTAAAATAGATGTAAATAACTATAAATTTCTTATTTTTAGGCTTATGTCTTTCTATAGCTGTCAAGCCTAATATTATTCATATTTAATTTGATTACTATTTTCCATATAAATAATAATTACATATAAGCTCTCTTATAAAATTTACAATCTCAGCATAACTAATTAATAGAATTAATTACTGAAATAAATACTGAATAAAATTATTTAACGAGAACCTAACGATAATATATCATAAACGTAAAAGATATATAATTAAATCCACTCACCTGGAAAGAAAACACTCGTAGTTCCAGATCTAATTTTTTAACCCAGTTCTATTATCCATAGCCTTCCCTATTGCAACCCTATTTAGACCAAAAAATTAGGATTTATATGGATTTAGAAATCCAAAACTAAATGAAGAAATATAAAATAAATAAATTAGAGAACTAGATTTGAGCACTTTACCTCATTCAGACGAATTTATTTGAACATCTCTATTTTAGACCTATAATTTCTATTTTCAGAAGGCGTAAATCTAAAATAGCTAATTTCTGAAGAATTGGGGGAGAAAGAAGAGTGACAGGGCTTCTGCACCCATTTAGAATAATATGAGTTTAAAGGCTAGCCCTGCCTCTTTATTTATAGAGAGTCAAAACAGTGTCGTTCGTCCGCTTAAAACAATACAAATCAGGCTGTTCAAAAGGGTGCAGAATGAGCGCGCCTGATTTGTTTTTAAACATTTTATTTATTATAAACATTTAACGTTTAAACGTTTCCTATTAATTCCAATTAACTCGAATTAGTTCTCTGATTTAATACTCTTTATAACGCACGTCTATTTTGGATTTTAAACATGCCTTATTTGTTTTATTAAATGTTATTTATAACGTTAACTTATAAACGTTATAAATTATAAACGTTTAACCTCTTTTTTTATGTTGCTTGTTTATTCTAATTAATCACCATCAATTGCTTGATTAATTTCCCAATGTAAAACTTGTCTATTTTGAATTTCACATATGACCAATTAATGTAAATTAATTTCCTCCAATAGCTGATTTGATTACATTGCCTACTAATGTTAATTAATTTTCTTTATCATGTCAATGTTAATTAATTACATTTATGATGCCCGACTATTTTAAAATTCAAATGCGCGTTATTTTTGGAATTTCATATGCACATATATTTATTTATAACAAATATATTTACGTACACTTACATGTATAATTATTTCTCGATACAAAACTTCGAACGTCAATAACTTTTTCATAAGAACACCGTTCGAGACATATTATATATGTAAATTGATTAGAAAATCGCCACGAACATAGTGGAATAAGTTTCAAGGCCAAACTACGACAATTCCAAAAATGCTTATTTTCACTGTCCATAAATAGTTGATTTTTAAATATATAAAAATACGGGGTGTTACAGATCGCCTGAGGTGAACTCAGTCACATGCGCCGTTGCACCTATTTGCTCGAGGTTTCTAGTAATCTCCATTGACTTTGACATGAACGAAAGCCACCCTAAGGACTTGCTCGACCTCCTCTTCCCAACGCTGCCTCCCGATCGTCAAACGGTCGACGATACACCGTTGGATCGTAAACCGTAGAAATGGACGCCGAGGTTCTTCGACGATTTCTGGTCAAACGATGCACCAAATAAAAAAATGAATTTTTACAATAGATTGCGCTCGTCGAGAGCTTTCCAACGATATATAATTTGATATAGTTTGGAGAGTTTGAATTTTGAAATTGAATTTAGGGTTTTGGGAATTAGGTTTCAACCATTGGGAAGAAAGAAACAACAGAAATTTTCAGTACGTATAGTAATAAGAAATAAAAAGACTGCTAGGGTTAGAAAAACTATTTATATAGACCAGGCCTGATAAGAATGACTGAACATATCGAATTGGTTCGAAATGACAATAACGACCCAAAAAGACCGTTCCGTTTCCAAAACGAAAGTAGGTCATCCAATATATAAAAACATATGTTTTTGATATTTTAAACTCAATGGAACGGGTTTCAAACCCAAATTCCATTGTATACAGAAGTTAGCTTTTAAAATCAGCTTATTTTATATTGAATTCGTTAAATTGATTTCTACGCGTTTCGAGCCCACACGATCAAATGACAAGTCTGATCGCTACGAAACTTGAAATCCTATAATAATTCACTATTACAGATCCGATGAAACTGGTTTCATCGAAATCCGAGATAGTGGCCAAAATCGCTATTTTCACGTTAATTAAATAAATTATTATTAAATTAATTTAATCACCTTTAAGTTCAAATTTAAAAGTTAACCATTTTTCATCATTTTTGATTACCTAGGTATTTAAAATCTTTTAAAACAAATTTCCATGTCCAATCCAATGTTAAATGTTGCACTAATTACCGTGTTCAATTTCAATTGAAATAAATTCATTAATTGTAATTTAAATTCAAATAAATTCATTTATTTTGATTTACATCTTATTATTCAATCATCCAATACCAATATGAATTCATTTAACACTAGTTCACTTTTTATTACATTTTTATTCTACAGCTTTCGTCTTAACTCATATTAATGAAGTATTTAATTACATTTAAATTTATTAATTTCCAAATTAATTTCAATGGTTAAAATAATAAGATGATAAATAAGCAATTGTTACTTTATAAGTATTTCAATCATATTTATAAATTTATTATTTACAAACAAATGTTATACCTACTTACACAACACTGATTTCGTATTCAATATTAACCTATTTCAATTTATAACCATATAATTTCAATATTGAATTCAACATCCAATTTATTTCTTATTTACAACTATAATCAAATTAACTTTACAATTGATTGAAATTACTTTAAAATAGTTATCAATTACTTTGAAACAATATTATTAAATTACATTCTGGTTATTTTTTTCTTGTTAATAAATCACAAATTTTAATTTCTTCCAATTTCAATACCAAAATCTCATTAAATTTAATATTTTAAATATCAAAAATTACGAGTCGTTACAATCTATAAAATCCATGGATATCAAATCCCATTTCCAAACTGGTATCTCTAAAGGCTGTAGTAACCCACTTGGTTTCTGATGTTCAACTTTCACTTATTTATAGTTTTCACACTGTCTAACCTATAAGCTAATATCCCTCTTCATTCCTTCCTAATAGAAGCTCCTCTTCATATCCTAATACATCTTGGTTCCTCCAGGATGAATCGTAAACTTGGATCGATGACATTCTCCCAGAACTTCTTCCCTTAAGTCTTCTATATTCGGAACACACACCCGTCCCTTATTTCTCAACCATCCTCTCTGGTCAAGTCTAAAATCCTTTAGATCATCGATCTCAGTTCCAACCTCAAGTCTTTTGATCCTTTCAGCTATACTGGATCCTCCTTCTGCTTAGAAGCAATTCTCTCAATCAATACTGGTTGAACTTCTAAACAAGATAGTCTGGCGGTACTCTAACTAGAACCAGTGGTTGATCTTAACTGCACACCCCAACTGGCTAAAGCTTCTAAATCTTTCCATTCTGCCAACATAGATAACATCACATTCTGGTGCTTTCTACTAAGAGCATCTGCCACCTTATTACCTTTCCCTGGTGTATAATCTATTCCAAAACCATAAGCAGCTAAAAACTCCAACCACCTCTGCTGTCTCATATTCAACTCCTTCTGAGAGAATAAATACCATAAGGACTTATAATTGGTATACAACTCAAATATCTCTTCTAAGAGATAATGTCTTAAAACCTTCAATCCGAAGATCACAGTTGGAAACTCCAAATCATGAGTAGGATATCTAACTTCATGCGGTCTAAGATGCCAAGATGCATAGGCAATGACATTACCATTCTGCATCAACACTGCTTCTAATCCAGTTCCACGTGCATCTGTATAAACCACCAATCCTTGGTTTCCATCTGGAACTACTAACACGGGTGCATTAGTCAACAAATGCTTTAACTTAAGGATGCCTCCTCACATTTTTCAGACCAAACATGTGACGACCCGCCCTTTCAACCCTCAAAAATCAACATAAATACACTCATTGTATAACATGCCGAGCGATCGAGCGCCGAAATGACAGATTGTTGAGGGGAAAGAAAGTAGGTTGAAGAAGAAAGAAACTAAACAAAACAGAATCTCACAGTGGACCGAATAACATATAATATAAATAGTTCTTTACACAAACCAAAATTGTAATATACATATCTCACATCAGAGTACATAAACCAATATTTAACAGCCTGGACAGTTATAACAACCTAGCCTCACAATTCGCTGGTAATTTCAATAAACACCTGCAGTGGAATAAATAAGTACGAGAATACGTCTCGGTCTCCAACTCATCTCCTGAGCTCCATAGCATCCTAACCTGAACTTGTAATACTCGGTATGACCCGAGCATTATAATAAAATAACACCCGAGTCAGTCTGGAAAACCAGCGTGAGAAAACACACTCAATTTAAATTATTAAAGTTATCAAAATTCTTTGAAAATCAAAGGTATCTCGTAAGACCACACCACACATAAACATGACCGGTTTTTACCTTACGATAACCAAAACATTTCATATCAAATCTTCTGATATTATAATAGTGTCTAAGTACAGATACTTATTCAAATAGCTAAAATTGTTACATTAATTAAATTCCAGCATACTAGGCTCTACAATCAAAACCGTAAAAGTACGTATTGGAGAATGGATTCCATTGGAATGACTAGGCACTGGGGTACCACCTGTCACAGTACACGTCTAGAAACAGCGTACCGAGGACCACGTCGGGATCCCCTACAACACAAGATCGGACTATCCTTAACCTAGGTAGACCAAATATGCTATCACCCCGGGTGTTCCCACCCTCTCTCGAGCTCCTTCCATATATCGTAGTAATCAAATAATATCCGAGGGTATATAGAAAGGTGATAAACATACCCGAACTAGGTGCGACCCACTTAGCCTTGCTAAATCTCCCCTGATTTTCAGTCATTCCCGATTGATGAGGCTAGAGGCTACGATTACCTTTTTAAGGAATTTTCACTTAGAATGCTCATTTTCCTCCAATGATAATGTACTGATAGCATTCATCCATAAAAGTCCATTCTGGGTTCGAACGAAAACGAAGGCACTATTCCTACTACATCCATTTTGGAATAATCCTCAGGATTAGTAGCGATTAGCCCTTGCGCTTCACTGCTCCATCTTCAACTACATGCTCTTGCTTTCCCTTCGAAAACGTACTCGTTGGATCGAAGTGGTTTTCGGTAACCTATCTGATCCCGGTCTCTTCGAAACAACGTTCGATATTTCCGGTAAACTCAACCACAGTTCTTTAGGAAATAAACAGATGAAGATAAGATTGGAGATCACCTCCTAAACGTTAGTGGACAGATTTCCTTATCATCGCCCTAGAAGAACAAAATGAGTTTATACGTAAAGTGTAGCACCTCGAACGGTAACTGTATCATATAATCTCCGTGTTTCTTCTAGATATTCCCAAAGTTATATTTTGGGTGTAGATTTTGACAGTCGGTTATTTAACTAACAAATAACAATCATTCAACCAAATATTTCCTTTTCCATTAAAAACACTAAATCTCTTTTTAATTTAATTTTAATAAATTAAATCTCTTATTAAAAGTCATGTACTTATCTTATCGAATTTAGTATATTCACAAACTATCCTTTTCAAAATATTGAAACCCTTTAAAATAATAAGGAAAGTACCACTGCGGTATCAACCATGGATTCACAGCTCAATGGTTACGTCTCTATCCCAGAGAAATCCAAAACTTAACTCAAGGCAATCTCTGCCTCCGATTTCTCCATGAAAGTATACCATTACTTTCCAAAAACTTTATTTAATAATTATCTCAAAATAATGCTTATAAGTTTCTAAAATATATTTCAAAGTTTAATCTAGGCAAATATACTTAAATAAAATTTATTATACAAAGCCATATTAATATTTAATAGTTTATCTTTTAAAACAACAATGCTGACTAATTCTAAAATAATAATAAATCTTTAACAACCATTATAAGGTAACTAATTAATAACTAAATATGCTTACAATTTAAAATAATTAAATAACTAGTTTCTGGAATATTTTTAACACTTTTAAAGTTACCTAGTTAATAATTAAAAATCCTCTTTTTAAAACAAGCCTAATTTCTCGATTCTAATTTCATTTCGTAAATTTGGAAATCTTACTTGAGCTCCAGTATAACCAATTTTATACTTATTTCCAAATTCACTTCTATCCTTCCAATCTATTAAAAATCTCGATTTTTAAACCTTTTATATTTAAACAAGTACCACTTAAGAATTTATTATTTAAAATCCTTTTATATACTTTATCCTAAATCTCTATTTACAATATCCCGAAATAGTTAAGTACAAATTTCAAAATCAATATTTTATCAAATCAGTTAACCCAAAATTCTATATAAATATTTTACTTCAAAAATTCCTTTAAAATTCTTTTCAATTCAACCATATAGACTAGTATTTAAAAATACCAAAATCTAGGCTAAAACCCCATAGCATCCAATCAATTCAAATCACATGATAATCTATCATAGATTACTCCAACAAAACATATATCACTATATGAAATTAAAATTCAACATTTTCAGGAGTCCAGTTGGATCTCTCCAACCTGTTTCCCTACATCCACAGATTTTAATACAACATAAAAATACCAATTCCGCTTCGAGGCGGAATATCGCGGTATATATGGTCATCTGCTATTATGCGGGGCACATAAGGTCTCATCCGCTATAATGTGCGGGAATATCACTCCAATTACTAATATATATACTACTATATATATATATTAACATCCAACAGATAATAATAATTACCAAATCATCCAATCAATCAAAAATTAATTTTAACTGTTTTAAAATTAATGCCAATCATCCAAATGAGTGAGATTCTCTCACTTTGAATTTTAATTTGGCCAAACGTCCTAATTTTAAATTAAATCGAACACGTTCGATTTCAACTAAAATTCTAACATGCTCCAAACATCTCCAGATCTGTTCCAGAGCGTAGTGCTCGTAACCACAATTTCGTTGCCGCTTGTTTCGCCAAATTTCGACCTCGTATGACAAAGATATGGATTTTTTAAAGTTTTGAATATAAATTATATAAATAAATTTCAATTTCTTTTTTTAACCTTCAATTGGTCGTTACCGTAAATCCTAGGAGAGCAGATCAGAGCCGAAATTTCCATCTTCCTCCTCACATACGCTGTTCGAACAAAGCCCATAGCCGTCGTTCTCCAATCGATCGCTGCTCCACCTACATGTGCCTAGAAGACAATCGAGCTCCACCACGACAAAGAGCATCATGAACTCCACCATCGGTCGGCGCTGCATCCCACTCGGTCATCCCTACGCTTTGGAAAATGCGCTCGAACGCCTATACTTCACAGCGAGAATTCTGGCGATCCACCAAAACATTTTCGATCATAGCCGTTGGATTTACTCGTCCCTCCAAGCTCTACAACATTGCTTTAGAAGTCGAATCGTAATTGTTAATGGATTGAGAGAAATTTGAGGGGAGAGGGTGGAAGTTTCTGGCCATACGTTAATGATGGTGGCGGCTCAAAGAATTAGGTTTATGGTTCACTGTTTGCACGTATATATAGGCGTGCATATATATTATTTTAATATTATTTTCACAAATTACATGCTTTACCGAACGAACTCCAAACGAGATGTGCCACCCGGAGTTTATAATGTTTTACCCCTATTTCGAATAGAATGGGATATGTTTTGGGGCCTAATTCGATCGTATGCGGAAGATAACTTTCGAATCGAATTAAAATATTAAATTTTCGATATTTAATTCAACGCGTTTCTATCCCGTGCCACCAAACGGTAACTCCAAACGCTACGAAATTTGAAATCCGATAATAATAAACTATTATGGATCTAATGGAAATGGTTTCGTCGAATTCCAAGACTGTGCCCCGGAAGGCTATTTTAACTAGTCGATTAAATCGAGCGATTTTTAAAATTGACGGAATTGCTTGAAATTTCAATTTCAAAAACTTACCAACTCAATTATAATTCAAATAGAATTTATATTCATATTAGAAATCATTTCGAATCATATTAAATCAAAATTCCATTATTTACACTATTACCATATATTAAATTTCATTATTAAGTTAATATATAAGTTTCAAACTTTAAATTTATCGACTTTTAATTCCATTCAAAGTCTATTACCATCACTCTAATTAAAATAGAGTTTTAAATCAACTTAGAAATCATTTCTATTCACATCTAACTCTAGATTTCCATATTTACCCAATTTTAAATATTAATTTACAATTTACTTAATCCGTTAATCGCTATATTTGAAATTCTAAACCATTTTACTAATTCAACCAAAACCTCCATATTCAAAATCAAATAATATTTCAAATTCAACATTTAAAAATGAATTAAACGTTCAAAATCAAACGACCAAAATTCTGGGTCGTTACATTCCTCCGCCCTTATAAGAATTTCGTCCTCGAAATTGCTAAGGTAGGAAAAATGCTTCCAAACCCATTAACCTTTCTAAAACCCACTTAGTTAATCCTACATTCACTTCCGTAAACCTTTTAGTTTTATCCAAAACAATTTGTTTCCAATTCTAACTCAAAAACTTTGATTTCTAATACAGTTCAAAAATCACCTTTTCTAGTTAACAAAATTTTTTCAAAAATTTTCTAACACCCTAAATTTCCGAATTTTTTTAACAGAGTCTCCTTTGTACGGAGAGCCTTTTGCAATATCACAAATATGATAAAAATAATATACATTGACCTACATGGTCGGAAAACACAATATATCTCAATATATATTTCATTTTTGCTTTTAATGCATAAGCGTACCTTTATTTCGCATTTTTAAGCGAGCGGCGTATTTTATATGCATTTATGCAACCATAATCTATCCAACAGCTCTCTGTACCTATACTTACTCAAAATAAGCACATAAGTCTCATAAACATGAAATTTTCCATAACATTCCATTTCCTTTAACTAGCTAAACATATAAACTTCATAACCCGAACATGCCCATCATATATTACAAGCAATTATTAGGTTCCAACACTAATTTAATTTTCATTCATGGACCCATTTCGAAATGATTTACAACCAAATTTATTGCATTCAATTCATATTTACACAACAAACAAACTCATATCCATTCCAAATTGATTTATATGTGCCTTACTTGCATAAATTCACTTCTATTCAATTTCAAATTGATTCAGAATCAATTTATTTGCATTCCATTCATGTTCACTTCCATTATATGCAAATCCATTTATCAGCTTCAATTTATCCCTTTTTAAATTGACTCTAAATCAATTTTTTTCTAATTTCCATTTGATTTCTATTCAAGTTATCTACCAAACTTTGTTTGCTTCATGTTGTATTAACAACATTTCAATCCATGTTAATTTATTCATAAATCGTCACTTAAGTTAAGTTTCCATGCGACCAAATTCCATTTCTCCTTTAAATTGATTTTCATTCAATTTATTTGCTTCCATTTAAATAGTATATCCAATTTATACTATCACTTGGGCATCATTCCATGTAGATCGATTCTCGAACAATTTATTATATCATAACATGGTTCCTGCACTTGAATTTCTATTAACTATACTTCCAACTTATATTACATCTTTTCCATTCACTTTCATTTACTTCATAGATTTATTCACTTCATTTTATAGTGAACGACATTTCATTTCATACCAATTTATTATAAGCCATTTAATAAAATTATTTCTAAGGTTTATTATAAACATTCCATATCACTACTTAAGTTATATTCAGCTTTAAAACTTAAGTTCATACCCAATCTTAACAAATCCATATTCCAACATCATATTCAATTCATTTACTCTTAAATTGAATTCATCCCTTGTTATCAATTGCTTAACCATTTAACCTGGTCATATTTTTTCATCTTCTCAGTCTAATAAGTTATACAACTTATTTATTCACAATTCCTTGAATTTCCACTCAAGTTTATTCACATTCAATATTTATAGTATATAGTTATATAAACACTTCACAATTCATATTTACATTCAATTTACTAAATTTCAATTCACCCTCCATTTAAAATTCAATTTTTGAATTTCCATCCCTTTTACCATAATATCAAACCATTTTCATTTAGGTTTTACCATTTCATTTCTCAATTCATAAGTTCAAAAAATTATTTACTTAATATCTCATATTACTTACTTAAGTCCATTCACATCTTATAATCATAACCCCGGATTATATATATATATATATATATATCACTTTATAACTTAAGTGTATTCATTCCATTCAATAGTCATAACTTATAGTTATGAAATCATTTTACATTTCAACTCTATATCCCATTCAATTCAACTTTATTTAACTTATCTTAAGTTAAATTTCAACCCATATTATTCATTTTAACTTACTCAAATTAAATTTTATTTCCGGGATTAAAATTCACACTTTCCGTTTCTTATCTATATCAACTACAAATTACAATTCCAATACTGATTTTTATCCTGACTTTACAAATCATTAAATGGAAATCCCAGAATTTAATCGTTCGGTTTTATTTCAAATCATTTTGAAATCATAATATACATATATAACTTTTGTATATAAAATCATACTTCCGAAGTTTTCAAAACCACTTGGTTTTACCCAAAAACAATTTTCTTTTGGAATTTCTAAACAAAACTTGTTTATCAAACAAGCCCAAAGAAAATAAACATAGCAATCTGTCACTTAGAAACTCGAAAATGAATACAGATGATGCGGCCGTCATCACCAAAAAAAATTTCCAGCGACTGAAGTGAGTTCAGTGCTTCCTTACTTCCAAAATCCATTTAAAAATAGTTTCTATTCAGAAATATCTCCAAAATACTATTACTACTATTCCTTTCAAACCACGTTGGAAGACATTTCCAAAAGCTCTAAGATTTAAAAATTCCCAAACATTTTGTTCAAACCCAATTTAAAACATTTTCCAAAATTTACGGGGTTTAAATTCTTTTTTGAATCCAATTTTAGGTATACTCCTTTGTATAAATCATTCTTGTACAATTTCTGTTTGGTTATATATAAAACCATTTCAAATTTTATAATCTATTTGATTATAATATTAACAACCAAACATTCTAAGCATATACACTATAATAATTTCAGAAATTATTTATTTTATAACAAAATATAGTTTGGGTAAAATTATTTCATTCACCCACTTCAAAACCATATTATGTCGGTTTACCTTGTTTAAGAATTTAGAAACCCCTATCGATACGGTTGTACTTCCCGTACCGACCAAAATTCATAAACACTCAACCGATAAGTCAACACTATATAAAACATTTTATGTTCACTAACAAATACGCTCATAGCTATTAATACACTCAAACTCATTCTAGAGTACTACTGACACTATCTCTAATGAGTAATTCCCACCAAAGCCTAGGTATATCGCCAACCTAAGCTCTGGTACCAACTATGACGACCCGCCCTTTCGACCCTTGTAAATCAACATAAATACGCTCATTGTATAACATGCCGAACGATCGAGCATCGGAAAGACTGATTGTTGAGGGGAAAGAAAGTAGGTAGAAGAAAGAAGAAACTAAACAAAACAGAATCTCATAGCGGACTGAATGACGTATAATATATATAGTTCTTTACACAAATCAAAACTGTAATATACATATCTCACATCAGAGTAAATAAATCAATAGTTACCAGCCTGGACAGTTATAACAACCTGCCCTCACAATTTGCTGGTAATTTCAACAAACACCTGCAGCGGAATAAACAAGTACGAGAATATGTCTCGGTCTCCAGCTCATCTCCTGAGCTCCATAGCATCCTAACCTGAACCTGTAATACTCGGTCTGGCCGAAGCATTATAATAAAATAACACCCGAGTCAGCCTGGAAAACCAGTGTGAGAAAACACACTCAATTTAAATTATTAAAGTTGTCAAAATCCTTTGAAAATCAAAGGTATCTCGTAAGACCACGCCATACATAAACACGATGGGTTTTTACCTTACGATAACCAAAACATTTCATATCAAACCTTCTGATATTATAATAATGTCTAAGTATACATACTTATTCAAATAGCTGAAATTGTTACATTAATTTAATTCCAGCATACTAGGCTTTACAATCAAAACAGTAAAGTTATGTATTGGAGAATGGATTCCATACGAATGACTAGGCACTGGGGTACCGCCTGTCACAGTACACGTCTAGAAACAGCGTACCGAGGACCATGTCGGGATCCCTTGCAACACAAGACCGGACTATCCCTAACCTGGATAGACTGAATATGCTATCACCCCGGGTGTTCCCACCCTCTCTCGAGCTTCTTCCATATATCGTAGTAATCAAATAATATCCGAGGGTATCTAGAAAGGTGATAAACATACCCTAACTGGGTGCGACCCACTTAGCCTTGCTGCATCTCCCCTGATTTTTAGTCATTCCCGATTGATGAGGCTAGAGGCTACGATTACCTTTTTAAGGAATTTTCACTTAGAATGCTCATTGTCCTCCAATGATAATGTACTGATAGCATTCATCCATACAAGTCCGTTCTGGGTTCGAACGAAAACGAAGGCACTATTCCTACTACATCCATTTTGGAATAATCCTCAAGATTAGTAGCGATTAGCCCTTGCGCTTCACTGCTCCATCTTCGACTACATGCTCTTGCTTTCCCTTCGAAAACGTACTCGTTGGATCGAAGTGGTTTTCAGTAACCTATCCGATCCCGGTCTCTTCGAAACAACGTTCGATATTTCCGGTAAACTCAACCATAGTTCTTTAGGAAATAAACAGATGAAGATAAGATTGGAGATCACCTCCTAAACGTTAGTGGACGGATTTCCTTATCATCGTCCTAGAAGAACGAAACGAGTTTATACGTAAAGTGTAGCACCTCGAACGGTAACTGTACCATATAATCTCCGTGTTTCTTCTAGATATTCCCAAAGTTATATTTTGGGTCTAGATTTTGACAGTCGGTTATTTAACTAACAAATAACAATCATTCAACCAAATATTTCCTTTTCCACTAAAAACACTAAATCTCTTTTTAATTTAATTTTAATAAATTAAATCTCTTATTAAAAGTCATGTACTTATCTTATCGAATTTAGTATATTCACAAACTATCCTTTTCAAAATATTGAAACCCTTTAAAATAATAAGGAAAGTACCACTGCGGTATCAACCATGGATTCACAGCTCAATGGTTACGTCTCTATCCTAGAGAAATCCAAAACTTAACTCAAGGCAATCTCTGCCTCCGATTTCGCCATGAAAGTATACCATTACTTTCCAAAAACTTTATTTAATAATTATCTCAAAATAATGCTTATAAGTTTCTAAAATATATTTCCAAGTTTAATCTAGGAAAATATACTTAAATAAAAGTTATTATACAAAGCCATATTAATATTTAATAATTTATCTTTTAAAACAACAATGCTGACTAATT
Source organism: Allium fistulosum (assembly GCA_030737815.1). Classification (NCBI taxonomy): domain Eukaryota; kingdom Viridiplantae; phylum Streptophyta; class Magnoliopsida; order Asparagales; family Amaryllidaceae; genus Allium; species Allium fistulosum. Next base: position 1,259,717,885 of record CM060904.1, read on the forward strand.
CTAAAATAATAATAAATCTTTAACAATCATTATAAGATAACTAATTAATAATTAAGTATGCTTTACACAATTTAAAATAATTAAATTACTAGTTTTTGGAATATTTTTAACCCTTTTAAAGTTACCTATTTAATAATTAAAAATCCTCTTTTTAAAACAAGCCTAATTCTCGATACTAATTTCATTTCGTAAATTCGGAAATCTTACTTGTGCTCCTGTATAACCAATTTTATACTTATTTCCAAATTTACTTATATCCTTCTAATCTATCGAAAGTCTCAATTTTTAAACCTTTTTTTTAAACAGTACCACTTAAGAATTTATTATTTAAATCATTTTATATACTTTATCCCGAAATCTCTATTTACGATATCCCAAAATAGTTAAGTACAAATTTCAAAACCTGTTTTATCAAATCAGTTAACCCAAAATTCTATATAAATATTTTACTTCAAAAATTCCTTTAAAATTCTTTTCAATTCAACCATATATTAATGGTATTTAAAAATACCAAAATCCAGGCTAAAACTGCCATAGCATCCAATCAATTCAAATCACATGATAATCTATCACAGATTACTCCAACAAAACATATATCACTATATATGAAATTAAAATTCAACATTTTGAGGAATCCAGTTGGATCCCTCTAACCTGTTTCCCTGCATCCACAGATGTTAATATAACATAAAAATACCAATTCCGCTTCGAGGCGGAATATCGCAGTATATAGGGTCATCCGCTATTATGCGGGGCGCATATGGTCTCATCCGCTATAATGTGCGGGAATATCACTCCAATTACTAATATATATACTACTATATATATATATATATATATTAACATCCAACAGATAATAATAATTATCAAATCATCCAATCAATCAAAAATTAATTTTAATTTTTTTAAAATTAATGCCACTCATCCAAATGAGTGAGATTTACTCACCTTGAGTTTTAATTTTGCCAAACGTTCCAATTTTAAATTAAATCGAACACATTCGATTTAACCTAAAATTTTAACTCGCTCCAAACATCTCCAGATCTGTTCCAGAGCATAGTGCTCGTCGCCACGATTCTGTCGCCGCTTGCTTCGCCCAATTTCGACCTCGTATGATAAAGATATGGATTATTTAAAGTTTTGAATATAAATTATATAAACAAATTTCAATTTCTTTTTTTAACCTTCAATTGATCGTGACCGTACATCCCAGGAGAGTAGATCAGAGCCAAAATTTCCAACTTCCTCCTCACGTACGATGTTCGAACAAAACCCATAGCCACCGTTCTTCAATCGATCGCCGCTCCACCTACATGCGCCTAGAAGACAATTGAGCTCCACGACGAAGAGCGTCACGAACTCCACCATCGGCCGGCGTTGCATCCCACTCGGTCATTCCCAAGCTTTGGAAAACGCGCTCGAACGCCTGGACTTCATAGCAAGAATTTTGGCGATCCACAACATTTTCGATCATAGCAGTTGGATTTACTCGTCTCTCCAAGCTCTACAACATTGCTTTAAAAGTCGAATCATAATTGTTAATGGATTGAGAGAAATTTGAGGAGAGAGGATGGAAGTTTCTGGCCGTACGTTAATTGTGGTGGCGGCTCAAAGAATTAGGTTTTGGGTTCACTGTTTGCACGTATATATATGCGTGTATATATATTATTTTAATAATATTTTCACAAATTACATGCTTTACCGAACGAACTCCAAACGAGATATGCCGCCAGGCGTTTATAAAGTTTTACCCCTATTCTGAACACAATGGGTATGTTTCGGGGCCTAATTCGATCGTATGTGGAAGATAGCTTTTCGAATCGAATTAAAGTATTAAGTTTTTTATATTTAATTCAATGCATTTCTATCCCGTGCGACCAAACGGTAACTCCAAACTCTATGAAATTTGAAATCCGATAATAATAAACTATTGCAGATCCAATGGAACTTGTTTCGTCGAATTCCAAGACTATTCCCCGAAAGGCTATTTTAACTCGTCGATTAAATCGAGCAATTTTCAAAATTGACGGAATTGCTTGAAATTTCAATTTCAAAAACTTACCAACTCAATTATAATTCAAATAGAATTTATATTCATATTAGAAATCATTTCGAATCATATTAAATCAAAATTCCATTATTTACACTATTACCATATATAAAATTTCACTATTAAATTAATATATAAATTTCAAACTTTAAATTTATCGACTTTTAATTCCATTCAAAGTCTATTACCATCACTCTAATTCAAATAGAGTTTTAAATCAACTTAGAAATCATTTCTATTCACATCTAACTCTAGATTCCCATATTTACCCAATTTTAAATATTAATTTACTATTTACTGAATCTGTTAATTGCTATATTTGAAATTGTAAACCATTTTACTAATTCAACCAAAACCTCCATATTCAAAATCAAATAATATTTCAAATTCAACATTTAAAAATGAATTAAACGTTCAAAATCAAACGACCAAAATTCCGGGTCGCTACAAAACAAATCTCACTTCCTTCCTGGTTAGCTTATTTAAGGGTGTTACTATCCATGAGAAATCCTTAATGAATCTCCGGTAATAGCCAGCAAGTCCAAGAAAACTCCTGATCTCAGTCACTGTCTCTGGTCTCTTCCAATTATTCATAGCTTTGATCTTATCTGGATCGACTGACAGTCTTTTTTCTGAAACCATATGACAAAGAAACTTTACCTCTTTCTTCTAGAAATGACACTTAGTAAGCTTCGCCTTTAGCTGATTCTGCCTCAGCATCTCAAGCATCACTCTAAGATGAACCTCATGCTCTCATCCTTAGAGTATACTAGAATGTCATCTATAAACACTAGTACAAACCTATCCAAGTACTCTCGAAAAACCCAGTTCATCAAATCTACGAAGAAAGCAGGTGCATTCGTCAATCCAAATGGCATCACCAACCACTCATATGAGCCATATCTAGTCCGAAATGTTGTCAAAGGAATACTATCATCCGCCACTCTCAACTGATGGAAACCTATCGCCAAATCCAATTGGGAAAACATTCTGACTCCACTGAACTGATCAAACAGATCATCTATTCTTGGCAAAGGATAATTATTCTTAATTGTCCTTTCATTTAACTTATGATAGTCAATCCACATTCTTAACTTCCCCATCTGGTTTCTTTATGAACACCGCGGCCGCTCCCCAACGCAAACTGCTTGGGCTAATAAAATTCCTTCCTTCTAGATCCACTAGCTGCACCTTCAATTCTTTCATTTTAGTTGGTGTCATCCTGCTAGGTGGTCTACTTACAGGTTCAGCTCATGGCACAAGATCTATTCTAAACTCAACAGCTCTTTTCGGGGGTAGTCCAGTGACTGGCTCCAAAACAACTGCAAACTCTCTTACTACCTGAACCTGTCTTAACTCATTTCCTACCTCCATAGCATTAAGCATATCACTGACACTCCGGTCAGAGTTCTCTACTGAGAATATCACTCAGTTGTTACTGTCAGGGTGTCTTAGTTCTATTTTCTTATCCTGGCAAAATATTCTAGCCTCAAACCTACTCAACCAATCCTTTCCTAAAATGATCCTGAAATCTACGAAATCAGTAACATACAAACTTCATGTAAACTTATGACCTAATAATTCAGGTTCTAACTAGTCACATCTTAACCCTAAAGTTGGATACCCTCCTATTGGATTCACAACCCTTAAGGAAGTAACAAGGTAGGTGGGTTCTAAACATAATCTATCAACCAAACACTGAGATATAAATGAATGTGATGCACCAGTATCAAAAAGTACTCTAACTGATATACTCTGATCTTTCCCTTATCTGCTGCAGTAGGCTTAGCTGGTCTTATAGCAAAAACTTTTCCTTTGTCCTTCCTAACTGGCTCTGGACACTGATTCTTGTAATGCCCAACTTGATCACAATTGAAGCATTTCACATTCTTCTTAACCACAACTTTCTTCCCATTTCCTGATCGGCATTCATTAGCAAAGTGACCTTTCTTGTCACACTTATAGCAAACTACCTCAGCCACAGGATTAGCACCTCCTACATTTCCAGCAACAACAACAGCAGCTCCAGCTTGCATCAAACCGGCTAAGAACTGATACATCACCCCCATATCTATTGGTGGATTTCCAGCACCCACATTGGCTTCAGCATTTTTGTCACTGGCATTAGTCGGTCAACCCGGTTTTCTCTTGGTAGTAGGTCAAGCATTTCCATTAGTTATGGTGCTTCCTCCATAGAGATTTCCTCTTCCGTTTCCTGCTTCCATATCTCCTTTCTCATAAATCTACATACGAGCCTTAGTAAGATACAGAAGAACGGTCTAAGAGAACAAGGGATATGTACTTATATATATAGCTATATATATAAAATATAAGTACATTACTATAGCATTAACCCAAACCCCGATCTTATTATCTGATTCATTGGATTATGTTTGGAAAATCTTTTAGGTTTAAGTTTCTTTTGAAGTCTCTTAAACCTCGCTCTGATACCAACTTGTAACATCCCCGTACTTGGAGGCCCAAAACTAAAGGCTACTGATGCTACAGTCATCCATAGTCATTAATCCTTGACGACCAAATATGGCGACATTAGATACATTGATACGTAGAAACACAAGAATATGGAAAAAAATTAAATAGCAAACAAATTCCACATTCCATTTCAAAATATTCCAAATTGATTACATAATCCCAATTTGCAGACCACGTTCAGATAATATATAATTATTACAAAATACGCCAAGAGCAGCATTTGAAGGTGCCCCCTTGGTAGATCAGAGTATATAGATAGGTAAGAAAACAGTTTGCCTTTACAAATAAAACACACAACGGAAATAAAGGAACTCTAATAACAATCTTGCCTCCAGCACGTCCTTGGAAGCTTTATTCGTCTAAAAGAACCCTTGGAAACCTTAACTCTCAACCTACACAAAATCAATTGAGTACCCGAGAGTTAAAGGGGAAAACAAAAACTTCGAGTCAAACATAAAGTCTGGTATGAATAATAATTTACCATCTCAAACCATTTAGATATCTAGTGAGACCATGCCGCTTAGCGGAACGGGTTTTCCCCTCACCAGTATCCTAAAATATTTATAAAACCATAAACTGTGCTCCTGCATCCACAATGGTTAAAAACATAGTATTTAAAAACATTTTGATGATATGCAAAACAAATAAATCAATTTAGGATTACCCATCCCCATTCATTCTGACTATCTGTCTCGGTTATATTTTCTAGGGTTACTATTAACCTGTTAAATGTTAAGGACTATCTGTCCAATTACTTATTTTCATGGGATCACTAAGAACCTATTGGTAACTCCAATATCTTATTTCTTATCCTAGTTTTCATGGGCTAACTAGGAACCTATTGGCTGACTGCCAATATCTTAATCCGGATATAGTTTTCATGGGCTACTACAAACCTATTGGCCCCTGCCAGTATCAAATCATAGTTTTCATGGGCTGACCATGAACCTATTGGCCTGTAACAACCCAAAATTTAAGCTATAATAATTAATTAATTAATTAAATGATGAAATAACTTTGTGAAATTATCAGAATTGAGCCACGGGAGTTGCACCATTGTGTCCGTGGTAATTTTCTGGTCAATTTCCATATATCGAACGTAGAATCCGAGCTAGTATGAAGGAATTACGAATTAAACAAGAAAATAATAATAATAATAATAAATAGGGCTAGTTCGACCACCAGGTCGACCTAACCACCACCTAGGATGGGGGACGGTCGACAAGTAGGTCGACTTGCTCTTGTTGGTGAGCGAAGAATTGATTTCTTCGTTCGCCTACGATTTCTACATGTCATTTTTGATTTTTGCTCTCATCTTGTCCATCCGTGCTTCCATCCGACGGCTCCTATTCAGCCTATGATGTGGTTGCACCATATTCAATCTCCAAATCCAACGGTCTGAGATCCACTTCTACCCCTATAAATAAAACCCTAGGACTAGCTATTTTTTTCATTCTAGATTTTCTCCATTTGGGTTCACCATTTCAGGAAGGATCCTAAAAGGAATAATTTTCTGAGGAGAAAATCGTTCTAAATTAAAATATTTAATAACCCCAAGTGGATCCGGGAACACCAAGGGAAGAGCTTGGGACTACAGGTGAGTCATTGTAGTTATTTTAGATTTTTAAGTAATTTAAAATAATAGGGTTTCCAATAGTTGTAGTTTTTCTACGATTTTGGAATAAATTTTTTTACCAGTTTATTTTCAGTTTAGATTTATTTTTCGGTCTATTTCATTTTAACTATTCTTTTCAGTTATTTGTAGTTAATTACTGTTAATTATAGCTATTCCATTTATTTACAGTTATTTACAGTATTTTTAATTATTTACCGTTCTTTATGTTTAATATACATCTTCTTCTACGTTTGAGATTTTTTCTGTAATCTTCAGTTTCTTCCTATTTTTCCTTTTTATGCGAATGGAATAGAATAGAATAGATTAAACACGAATATGGATTAAATAAATAAGAATACTGAAATTAAGATGTAAAATATAAAGACTGTAATAAAATGGAATTGGACTAAAATTGAAATATTTGCAAGCCTAATTATGATGTCAAATTAGGACTAAAAAGAGTAAAAGAAGAAGTAGCTTTTTTTTACTTCGTCCTTGGGTTAAGTTAATAAGCACAATTATAACGTAGATTAAAATTAGAAACAGAACAGAAAGAGGCTTATTTTGAGACTTAGAATAAATTAATAAGCAATGATTGCAAGAATGATAGTAGAGGCTTATTTAAACAATTTATACTAAGTTAATAAGCAAAGATGAAAGTAGGAACTGTACCAACAACATTCTTTATTATTTCTATGGACACAATGTCTCACATTAGCCTAAAGTGAGATGAGGGCATGCTTATGCTGTAGAAGTGGTAAATAAATGGTCAAATAATAGAAGTTCAAATCATGGGGATTTGGACAAGAGGCGCAACTAGATATTGTTTGGAATGCTGGCCTGTACCAACAGCATTCCCTATTATTTCTTTGGACATGGTGTCTCACATTAGCCTGAAGTGAGATGAGGGCACACTTATGCTGGAGTAGCGGTAAATAAATGGTCCAATAGGTGGAGCAACAGGTAACATGAGTATAGTGGTGGTCACATGTGCAGCTTCCAGTTGGTGCTCAGTAATCGTTATGAGTTCCATGCGCTTAGTAAGTGCCTTTTATAGGCACTGTTGTCTATACTTCAGTAGATACACAGTAGAAGGCCGATCAAAAGGATAAAATTAGGACTTCGGCCTAATTAAAGTAGGATTGGGAATTCAGCCTAATCAAGCAGCTATCAAGGACAAGTGCAAACAATCGAAGTTATCTAATTGAATTAATCTAGTAGTTAAATCGTATTTATTTCTAGTTTTACCTTTCCTTCAATTTCCTTTGTTTCTTTTTATAACTAGAACTGTTGCAAAGTCTATTATCTTTACTTTGCTTAAAAATACTAGTAATTACTATCATTCACCAAACTTTTAGTCTGACCCACTCCTCTATTTTCCCCATTTTCCCCCCATAGGCCGGTAAGGGCAAGGACGGTAGATTGTGGACTCTTGGAGACTTCTTTGGCGGAGATTTTCTCATGTATTCCTTTTCTTCATTTTCAGTTTTAAGTTCTTTTGTTGTACTGGCACTCTTTGAGGGATAGTTTGTACTCTGATTTTTATGAGACTGGGTTTTTGATTTCATAAGACATGTTTTGGCTTTTTGAGACATCCTACGTATTTGGTATTTTGTGACTTATTTGGTTTATAAAGTATTTATGAAGTTTGCTTTCAATAGTTTCCGTTGTTTTTATCTATTTTGTCTTGTGAATCTTAGTCTCTGCAAGTTTTTAGCTATACCTACAACGCACCACATCTTTTAGTGTGTCCTTTTGGTTATATTAAGGGGTGTGGGGTGTTTCATGGCCCCTACCAATACCATACAGTTTTCATGGGCTTACTGTAAACCTGTTGGCCTCTGCCAATATCTTTAATTAAAATTTTAACATTTGTTAAGGAATATTCACTACTGGGTCAACCTAACTGGTTATTCTGCCCTTTCTCCAAAATACAGTTATGGGTTAATAACAATGTGAATAACATTTCAAAATCTTTATTTATGCATTGTTATTACTTTAGATTGAGAGTGGGTTTATGTTTTGAAACCATAAAACGTCTCTTTCGAAACCTTTGGATAGCCTCCTTCAAAAGAAAAGGCCTCTTTTCAAAACATTTTATACATACCTTTCGAAGCCCTTAGTAAACACTCCTTTTCGAAACCTATTATACCTTTCGATGGTATCAAATCATCGAGCTTCGAAACAAATGAAAGTACCTCTTTCGAAAGCATTGGGTTTACTCTTTAAAAACATCATTTGGGTTAAAATGGTTATATACGAAAGTATCTCATTCGAAACCAACAAAAATTAATTTGGGGAAAATTTGATGGTGTCAAACCATCTTAGTCGAAAGCAAAACCTTTAAAACAAAAACTTTGAAGGACAGAGTCGAAACCCCTTTTGACTCGATCACCTTCGAAACCCTCACCCTTTTCTAAAGAAATTAGGAAAAAGGCTTAGTCTAAGGTAAAAATAAGGGTATCCTTTCGAAAGTATCACTGGTAAATATAGTCGAAAGGTAGAGTAGTGGCTAGGTTTCGACTAGGTTGGAACCTACCCTTTCAAAAGCAATTTTTTGAAGGAAAAAAAGTATGCGTTCGAAAGCAACCACTTTAACACAACATAACATCCTTCTTCGAATGCTAATTATAAAACCTTTTCGAAAGTATATATTTCAACTGTGTCAAAAGCTTTAGGTAAAACTAGGCAAGGCTTTAACTTTTGAAAACAAAGCGGGGTTTCGACCACATCGGATGCTACCCTTTCAACACCAAGTCTTCCGCCTTCCTTCCAAGCCACCACATACCATTTAAGTGATATCTTATGTATTGGTTTTGACTATGGTGGTTTCGACTGTGTGCGTTTCGACTGTGATGAGGTAGAATCAAAGGAGTCAAAAGGACCTTACTAATAGAGGCGGAATGCCTTTTTCTGGTTTAAGGCTGAATTATAACAACTTTTAGTAATTACTTTCTAACTTGCCTATTTGTAAACTATTGATTGGTTGTCATAAAAACTTTTCAAAAACTTTACCTTTATAATTTCCGCATTTATTCAGATCCAAATTAAAGGATTATTAACGTTAAAACCTTTCCATATACAAAAACGACATTTTGTAGAAAAGCCATTGTTTTAAAATAATTTATTTCCCTAAATAAATCAACTGGGAAAAATCTCCAAAAATCATAGAAATTCAATTTCATCATGTAATCAAACATATTAAAATTTTAGACACAATTTCTTCCTGAAATTCTCGAAATTAATTTCAAACCCAATCACATCATATTCTTCATTGAAAATTCATAATAAAATTTCCATAGCTTGGAAAATTCTGAAAATTAAAACCCATCTCTAAATCATGTTTTACATAACATAAAATTTTTCCATGGCAATCTGAAATCATATATTCTTGGCTTCATGTCAGAACCCTGGTAATTCATGTACTTATGAATTAAAAGAAATCATCGTAATATAACTCAAGCATATCATCATCCATTTTATCAATAACGAATTTAAATCATAAATCTGAAACCATATAATTATAAAACAAAAATAGAGATGGTAAGAGATTATTATTCACCTTAAACTTGATAAGGAATTTGAGATTTGTTGTTAATTAATCCTCCCTAGCTTTTGATTCTTAGCTTTAGGTTAAAATTCCTCTTTTCACTTGTTAATGGCCGTCTCTATTAGGGTTCTTGCGTTTTTTTTATTTTTGAGAATAATGAACGTGAATGAACAAAGGGTGGAGTGTATAGCCGTGTAATATGAAATGGCTATTAACTAATTATGCCCATGTGTAGTTTAATTAAACAATAAAATCATTTAAATCCTATTATCTTACTAATAAGCATGACCCTATATAATTTATTCAAATCTCAATCCCCTTATCATCATCATTCTATTTAATTTATCTAATTAAATTTCCTGAATATTGTTATTAAGAATTAGGGATGTTACACTTATTTTCACAAAAACATTTTTTTTATTTGTTTTTTTTGTTTTTATGAAGAGAGAATTTTACAAAATCATCTTAGCACTACTTAACTTGGAATATCAAAAATGTTATCGCCTTTTCTTTAAATCTACCACCCTTTTAAACAAAGATTTCTTTTAGGATATACTTCATAATTAACACCCATGAATCTTCCTATAAACTAGTTAAACCATAGTTACTTGTAATCAAACTTTATTTATATTTTTTGTTCTAACAAATAAATTTTTGAAAATTTCAATTTAATAACCAAAACATATACTTATCCTATAGTGTTTTTTTTCAAAAGTAAATCAAAATGCTAAAAAGAAAATTTGTTTTGGGGTTATTTTGTTTTTTTGTTTTTTAAGTTTTGAGTTTTGGAATGAAAATGCAAAAAAAAAACCATGAAAAAAAATAAAAAATGAAGATGAGACTCCCCCACGCATAATTTTTTACTATGTCCCTATAGTCAATGCGTGATATACCGAGTGTAACGGGAAAAATGTACATATTTTCAAAAGAGGGTTAACATTTCTTACTAGACGTACAATGGCCCATGAAGAATCATGAGCTCCTCCCCTTGATTACTTGGCAACTCCAAGTATGGTTTCAAGCGATGACCATTGACTTTGAAAATCGTTCCATCCTTGGAGTTTTGTGTTTCTATGGCACCATATTGAAAATCAGTTCGTACCACAAATAGTCCGGTCCATCTTGATTTTAATTTCCCAGGGAATAAGTGAAGTCTAGAGTCATACAAAAGAACTTTTTGGCTTGGCGAAAACATTTTTACTAGGATTGACTTTTCATGAAAAACTTTTGTTTTTTCTTTGTAAATTTTTTCGTTTTCATACGCGTCGTTCCTAATCTCTTCTAATTCGTTGATTTGCAATTTTCTATTTTTGCCAGCTTTTTCAAGATCAAAGTTTAAATTCTTCACTGCCCACAACGCTTTGTGTTCAATTTCAACTGGTAAATGGAAACTTTCCCATAAACTAAGCGAAATGGAGACATCCCAGGGTTAGTTTTAAAAGAAGTCTAGTAAGCCCAAAGCGCATCAGTTAATTTCTAAGACCAATCTTTTCGATTTTTATTAACGATTTTCTCCATAATTTGTTTTATTTGTCGATTTGAAACTTCAACTTGACTACAAGTTTGAGGATGATATGGAGTGGATAACTTATGAGTTATTGAATATTTCTTCATTAGAGTTTCAAATGATCGATTGCAAAAATGGGTTCCATTATCACTTATTATTGTAGGAGGTGTGCCGAACCTCAAAAAGATGTTTTCTTTAAGGAATTTCATAACAGCTTTATGGTGTTGGTTTTTCATGAAATGGCTTCGACCCATTTGGAGACGTAATCAACGGCAAGCAGAATGTACAACTTTCCAAAATAATTGGGAAACGGTCCCATAAAATTAATACCCAAAACGTCAAAGATCTCGACCATAAGGATGGGGTTCAAAGGAATCATATTTTGTTGAGAGATTCTTCCTATCATTTGGCAGCGATCACAAGTTTTACAAAATTCGAACGAGTCTTTGAAACAAGTGGGCTAGTAAAAGCCACATTGAAGTAATTTTTCAGCAGTTTTCTTAAGACCGAAATGACCGCCACAAGCTTGGTCATGATAAAACAAAAGAACACTTTTGATTTCGCAATCTAGAATGCAACGTCGAATGATTTGGTCGGAACAGTATTTTAACAAGTATGGACCATCCTAATAGAAGTAGTTGACTTTGGAAAGAAATTTATCTTATTTTGACCAAAATGAAGGAGTTTCCTTAGTGACTAAATAGTTCACTATTTCGGCATAACAGGGATCGACAGAAATAGAAAGAAGTTGTTCGTCGAGAAAGTTCTCGTTCATCGATAAAGAAGATGGTGCGTTTGAAAGACGCGATAGATGATCGGCGATGACATTGTCGGATCATTTTCTGTCTTTGATCGTAAGGTCAAATTCCTAGAGTAGAAAGATCCACCGGATCAAATGAGACTTAGCATCCTTTTTAGCGAAAAGATACCTAAGAGCGGAATGGTCAGTGTAAACCATAATGTGTGAGCCAATCAAATAAGGTCGAAAATTTTTGAGCGCAAAGACTATTGCTAGAAGCTGTCGTGTAATTGAGTTGAGCATCGTTTAGAGTCATACTAGCGTAGTAGATGACGTGGAGAATTTTGTTGATGCGTTGTCCAATGACAACACCAACTGCGAAGTTAGAAGCATCACACATTATTTCGAAGGGAAGATCCCAATTAGGTGAGCAAATGATGGGAGCAGAGATGAGTTCATTTCTAAGATGTTCAAAAGCAGAAACACAGTCAGAATTAAAGTCAAATGGAACATCTTTTCCAAGAAGAGTCGTAAGTGGTCGAGCAATTTTACTGAAGTCCTTCACAAAGCCTCGATAGAAACCACCGTGTCCAAGGAATGAACGAATGTCTTTGATAGATTTGGGAACAGGTAGATTCACAATCACGTCAACTTTTGCTTTATCTACCTCAATGCCTTCGTTTGAAATGACATGTCCAAGGACAATGCGGTGAGTGACCAAGAAGTGGCATTTTTCCCAATTTAACATTAAGTGTTTGTCCTTGCATCGTTTAAGAACCAACTCAAGATGGTGTAAGCACTCAGAAAAAGAGTTTCCAAAGATGGAAAAATCATCCATAAACACTTCAAGAAAGCGCTCGATCATATCGGAAAAGATGCCAACCATGCATCTTTGAAAAGTAGCAGGAGCATTGCAAAGGCCAAAGGGCATATGCCGATAAGTAAAAGTGCCAAAGGGACACGTGAAAGTCGTTTTCTCCTGATCTTCAGGAGCGATTGGGATTTGGCTATAGACAGAATAACCATCAAGAAAGAAATAGAATTTGTGGCTGGAAAAACGTTCAAACATTTGGTCGATGAAAGGAAGAGGGAAATGATCCTTATGTGTTGCAGCATTTAGTTTTCGATAATCAATGCAAACACGCCAACCTGTTTGAGTATGAGTTAGAATGAGTTTGTTTGGGTCGTTCTTGATAACGGTACGTCCAGACTTTTTAGGCACGACATAAATTAGGCTAACCCATAAACTATCGAAGATTGGGTATATGATTCCATTATCGAGAAGTTTAAGAATATCATCATGAACTGCATCCTTCATTTTTGGGTTAAGCCTTCGTTGAGCATCATGAATAGGCTTGGCATCGTCAAGTAAATGGATGCGATGTTGAACAAGAGCGGGACTAATTCCCTTTATATCGGTAACTGATCATCCAACTGCTTCTTTGTTTTTCGACAAAATTGATAGTAAGGAAGTTTCTTGATCAAAAGAGAGAGAGAGTTGAAGAGATTATAAGAGGAAACATTTCATTGTCACCTAAGTATGCGTACTTAAGGTAATCGGGAAGGGGTTTAAGGTCCAACCTCGGGGGTTGTTCAATTAAAGAATTCGGTGGAAGTTTTGAGTCAATAGTAAGGGGTTCAAATGGAAGCGCATTTTCAATTTCGTTAGGCTCATCCTGAAACAATTGTTCATATTCGGTCTCGCGTTCGTGGTTTAAGTCAACTATTTCATTATTGAAATTTTTTTGAATGAAGCTAACTTTCAGCGTTTGGTCATGTGGTTCGTTTGGTTGATTTTCAAGATTGAAAATGTTAAGATCTAAAGTCATGTTTCCAAAAGCGAATTTCATTGAACCGTATCGACAATTTATTAGAGCATTCGAAGTAGCCAAGAAAGGTTGGCATAAAATCAATAGAATTTGACTCATTGGATTATTCACGGGTTGAGTCTCTAAAATGATGAAATCGAAGGGGAATATGAATTGACCGATTTTGATGACTACATCCTCGATTTCTCCAACGGGTTTCTTTATTGAACGATCGAAAAATTGAAGAGTTACTTTCATTGGTTTTAGTTCACCCAAGCCAAGTTGCTGGTAAATGGAATAAGAAATAAAATTGACACTCGCACCCAAATCGAGTAAGCATTTGTTAATCGTTTTGTCTCCTATCGTGCATTAGATCGTCGAACATCTAGGATCTTTGTGTTTAATGGGAATTGATTGGGACAAGACTTCACTAAGTCCGGCGACTAAAATGACTTTCTTTGGTACATGAGTGTGTCATTTTTGGGTACACAAGTCCTTGAGAAATTTAGCGTAAGTTGGGACTTGTTGAACGATAACGAGAAGCGGGATATTAACTTTCACTTGTTTAAAAATTTCCAACATCATTTCCATTTGGTCAGAGTGCTTCTTAGGTCGAAGGAGATGTGGAAATGGAACACGATACTCAGTAGGTGGGTATACTTGAGTAGAAGAAGAACTTGGATTAGAGTTTGATTCGATGTTTGGCTCAACGTTCTGTTTAGATTCGTTTGTTGTTTTAGAAGCGTCAAGAGGAATTTTCGGAAAATCTTTTAGATTTTCAACTTGATTATCGATTTGTTTAACAGAACACAAATTTGCGATAGCATTCATTTGGATCACGTTGCTATCATGAACAACATGGGCTTGATTCGAAGTCGTGTTTTGATTTCTGGGATTTGGAACTGGCTGACTTAGGAATGTGCCTCATTCACGTTCACTTATAGACGTGACTAATTGACTCGTGTAACGACCCATATTTTTGACAATTAAAAATATTCAATCAAATGAGACTTTGGAATTTAATATTGTTAGAAACTAAAATTTATGATTTATAAATGAAAAAATTATTAGAATATAATTTAATAATATTGATAATGTAATTGACAACTGATTTAATGTAGTTTCAATCAATAGTTATAATAAAGGTAAATAAGGAATAAAATAAACGATGTACCGAATTGTGGAATTATATGTTATTTAATTGAAATTGGTTTTAATATAGAATATGAAATCAATTATTTTGTACATAAATTTATTAAACTTTGTTTGTAAACAATAAATTTATAAATGCATTTAAATTACTTAAATGTAAATATTGTTTTATTTCTCATCTTATTATTTAATCTGTTTGAAATTAATTTGGAAATCAATGGAAATTTAATTGTAATATTGTAGTTAATATGAGCAAAGACGTTAACTATTAAGCATTGAGTGTAATAAAATGGAAACTTATGTTTAATTAACACATAAGGTATTTTTTGATTCAATAATAAGAATTTAAATCAAAATGGGTTTTACGGGCCTTTTTATCGTTTTCGCCCAATCGATTTATATTCACTTGTAAAATGTTATTTTTGAAATATAATTATTCAAATTTGATTCAAATGTGTAACAATAATAAAATCAAATAATTAATTAACATCGTGGTTTGAAATATTGTATTTGTAAAGAAAAAATATTGTATTTGTCCATAATTGTGAATTGGTAAATTATTTGAATATAATTTAATTTAAATTTATTGAACAATAAAATTTTAACTTTTGTATACGATGGAATTAGGCCTCGAAACTAGTTCTATTATGTTCATAAGGCCTTTTTACATATAGATTTCCTGTTAGCATGCCTCGATTGGAGTTCGGGTTGTTTTGGACCTCACGCTATAAATAGGCACGCAAATCGGGAAAAAAATATTATTAAACTATTATAGAAACCCTAAATTTCCATGGTCGCCGCCCTAACCAATTTCAACGGTAGAAAACTTCCCATCTTCTTTCCCTTGGATCTCTCTCATCTCTCACCGATTCACGACAAAGTCTAAACGAAAGTTGTAGTGCTCGACGAGATCTATAAGATGTATAGTTGGATCAAGCTAATTGCGTTAGAATTCACCAGATTTTGGCCATAAAGTGCGGCATTCGAGGCATGGTCGGAGGCGATTGGGGGCGCTGGAGGCGGCGCCACTTCAGGCGAAGGTAGTGTTTGGCGAGGCGGTCCTAGTGGTGAGTTCTGATCGTGGCGCGGCGGCCTGTAGATGGCGCGGTTGGCTATCAAAGGCATGGTCAAAGGTGGGAAGTTGGGTTCGGATGTTGGTTGTAGCATAAGGGGGAAGGTGATGTAATTACATATTTGCCCTTTTGTTAATTTAATTTAATTTTAAATTTCAATTCTAACCTTATAACTTTTGCATACGAACTCTGATTGACGCGTGGTTTCTTCCATTGGGTTCGTATCGAAATTCCGGACAACCTGAAACTGGTTAGGTTAAATTTGAAAATTTTCCAAAGTTTAGGCTTTTATTAGATTTTTAATGGGTTTGAATCAAATGTGAGTGATTTAACCCACTTAGGAAATACTAAATTGTTTTGATGTTAGTTAGGTTGAAATAATATTTAATTTATTGATTGTTGTTTGGTAGTTTAAATTTATATTTTAATTGAAATTGAATTTTATATTTAATTAAATTGACATTTAATTAATATTGAATTAAATTGCAAGTTATATACCAACAATTGATAATCAGTAATCGTTGGGATATATTGGTTGATTTTGATGTTAATTGTTATTGTATGCCTATTGATTGATGATGGATGTATGGTTGGTTATTTATTTTACGTATTCCTGTTATTACCTATTTATTTATTAACATCATTTATATTAGCATTTGGACCATTGGATACGAACTAAGAAATAGGTTGAAATTATATATACCTATGACATTTAGTTATGGGTTGGAATGATATATATCCATCCATGTAATTAAAATGGAAATAAATGATCACTTGGCCATAGGATAGAAAATTATATACGGACACCGGATTAGTTAAATTAAATAATTTAAATTATTGAAATCGTGTTTGTTTAAATAATGTTTTAAAGAAATAAAAAATTGGATTTATATGAATCAAATTCTTTCCTAATTCGGGATTTCAAAATGGAACTGTTTAAATGAAATTTTTAAGGATTTAAATTGAAATCCTAAAGTGGAAATTAAGATATGATTTGAATTAATTTAATGGCTTAAATTTTAATTTGAACTTTGAATTTACTTAAATTACAGTGGTTTAAATTTAGTATTTCCAAGGTTTGGATGTGAAATGGATTTAAACAAAAAAATTTAGAAATGAGAATTTGAAATGAAACTTTCAGCCATTTGAATAGAACCGTTTAAATTGAATTTGAAGTTAAGTTGAAATCGTTTTGAATTGAGGCTGATTTAAATTGGATTTTGGATATGAAGTTGACTTGAATTGGAAATCAAAAAATTGATTTCGTGATGATTTGGAACATGAGTTCAAATTGCTGTGAAAGAAAGAAATAGTTTTAATATAAACTATTTTGATATAAAAACTATTTTAATAATCAAATTATTTTAATGTGTAAACTATTTTAATTATCTAAGCTATTTTCAATATTAAAACTATTTTATATTCAAAATATTTTCAATCTTTAAACTATTTCAATTATTCCAACTATTTCCAATATTAAAACTTGTATCCAAACTATTTTCAATATTCAAACTATTTTCATTATTCAAAACCATTTTTAATATGAAACTATTTTAAAAGTGGGAATTGTTTAGATTTAAATCATTGGTTTAAATACGAATGTTTTGAAAGTATAACCTATTTGAATTCGAAATGATTTTGGAAGCAAATCTGATATTTTGATATGAAGTATGACTTGTTCTTGAAATTTAAAAGAAATTGCCGGTGTGAAAAACAACGATTGGTTTAACTTAGTATTGATTTAACTTACATAAGAACTTTTAGTTCTAACTCGAGTATTTGTCTTTTCATTATGCTCGGGTTAGCCTGAGCATTTCAGTGTTTGAAAAAATTATTCATTGAAGATGGAGATGGAGTTTGCGAGATCGTATATACTATTATTGTTCCGCTGCATTATTTTGGTATGTTTGTTGATTGTACTCTGATTATGTTGTAAAAAATTGTGTAATCAAATGTATATTGTAAAACGGCTTCATGAACTATTTATTTGACTATTATACTTTGTCATTCCATCAAATGTATATCGTAAAACAGCTTCATGAACTGTTTATTTGATTATTATATTTTGTCATTCCGCTGCAAGATTTTGTATTTTGTTTTCATTTTCCTTCTTTTCTCTTATTTTTCTTATTTAACCACATTGACCATATCCCTTTTTGAATGGTTTGAGTTAGACATGTGTGATTTATTGTCGATTTAAACCGCCCAAAAAGGTGGGTCATCAAAGTTGGTATATGAGGTTTGGTTTAGAGATAACTTAGCCTGTTGGGGTTTAAACTCATTAGAGATAAGTTACCAATACCCTGGAATGAGTTTGAGTGTGTGTATATATATGAGAGAGCGTATTTGTTCGTGCTATAAAAATGTTTTGTATTGTGTTAATTTGTTCTG
Organism: Allium fistulosum; assembly: GCA_030737815.1. Classification (NCBI taxonomy): domain Eukaryota; kingdom Viridiplantae; phylum Streptophyta; class Magnoliopsida; order Asparagales; family Amaryllidaceae; genus Allium; species Allium fistulosum. Next base: position 1,259,736,263 of record CM060904.1, read on the forward strand.
TTGAGTATTTATGAATTTTGGTCGGTACATAGGATGCTATGGCATCGATAAGGATTTCTAAACAATTGAATTGGATAAACCGACATAATATTGTTTTTGAAATTGGTAAATGAAATTATTTTACAGAAAAATATATTTATATATATAAGGAGAATATTTTTTATAAATTGGTATAGTTGTATGTAATATGTTGTTTGGTAGAAAGTGAAATTTTATAACTATGTGTTATAAAATAGGATTCACAAATAAAATGAATTTAAATGGAAATTTGAGAACTTAAATTTTGGTGTTTTGAAATGGTTTTCAAGGATTTTTGGAAAAAAAATATACTAGTATTATTTGGAAGTATTTTCGGATAGAAATATTTTCAATAGATTGAAAGAAATGTTTTTTTAAAAGAATTTTAAAAAAAGAAAGTAAGTTCTGTACTCCTCTCTTCTGTCGCTAGAAAATAATTTCGGTATGACGGCCACGTCATCGACATTCATTTTCGTGTCTCAAAGTGGGGGAGACCACTTTGTAGCTTTGCTACGCATTTGGTTCGATAAACAGATTTTGATTTAAAATTTCTAAATATGATTTGATATAAATAAAAGATATGAGTATATATATTATTTCAAAATGATTTGAAATGAACCTGGTTTTGAATTCTTAAGTTCCTGTTAATTAATGATTTTCAGTTGTAGAAATAAAGCGAAAATTTAATAGTTGGAAACTTCTAAAACAAGAAATAAGAAATTAAAGCTAAGTATTTGTAACGACCCGCTATTTTGGACCATTCAAATCGACAATAAATCCACACATGTCTTAGCTTTGAAAAGTTAATCTTGATTTGGAAGTACTCGAACTTCAAAATAGTCGAAGAAATTATTTTCAAATTCAAGAGTTGGAAATCAGCAACAAATCAGTAAATCAATTTTAATAGATAGGGTTATATCAAATCCAAAACTCGAGGAACAAACACCGGCTTACTTCAAATCATTTCAAATATATATATACATATATCTTTCGAATATCAAATCTTACTTCGGAATTTGAAATCAAAATTGGTTTCGCAAAATCACTCGTGTAGCAATGCTACTAAAGTGGCCTATCCCCCACTCTGAAACTCGAAAATCAATGTCGATGATGCGTGCACTCATCACCGAAATTATTTCCCAGCGACATAAGTGAGTTCTGGACTTCTATTTTCTTGAAAACTTCTTTGAAATTTCTTCGAAATCATTCAAAACTCATTAAAATCATTTGAAACATTTCTTATTCGGAAAATACTTTTAAATCTTACTATTATTATTATATATTTCAAAATCTTAAAACCAATTTTAAAATACCGGAGTTCAATTCTCGAATTTCAAATTTTAAAATCCTTCAGTTATAAATCATTTTCATATAACTCAATTTCTTATATAATTTTTCAAAATTACAAATCCTTTCGAAACCTCAAATTCTTATTTTAAAGGGTTTATAATCTTTATCGAAACATTTCACTTTTATATATAGAATATAATAATTTCGATATATAAAACAATTTCTAAAATATAAACAAGCCTGATTTTTCAAAGGATGGTTCAAGAATGGATTTCAAAACAAAGATAGAAATTCAACTTAGAGGGACTCTAATCAAATAGGATTCTGATTCGAATATAGGCTCGAACGAAGATAAGATAATTAATTACAAAACAGTAGATGGATACACTTATATAAATCGCGGGCGACCTTAACCGGGTCAACCGTGACTTCAAGAATATAATTGATGCGGAAATCTAAGGCAAATCGACATTCGATCGCCAGAGATAGAATTCGGCATAACAAGAGATGGCAACATCAAAACCAAGGGATATATAAATCTCCGGTGAATCAATGCCAATTGTAAAGGAGTTCCACCCCTTTTCAAATCATTCAAAGATCGGCGGGATCGCCTATTCTTATAGAGATCATTCGACGTGGAGTTATGGGATACTCCAAAATCAAAAAAAATACCAATAGAGAGAGACAAGAATGAATTTTGGAACCGCAAGGAACGTTCCAAAGTTCAAAGGAAATCGAGTCGAAAGGAAGAGATTCAAACTCGAACGAAAGTGATTCTGTAAATAAATTTACTACATATGCTAAGCTTTGCCTAGAGCCAAAGCTCTGATACCAACTGTAACGACCCGCTATTTTGGACCATTCAAATCGACAATAAATCCACACATGTCTGACTTGAATAATTCAAAATATCAGATTGTTAATTTAAAATTTTGCAAAACTCAGAATATACAATAAATAAATCAATCACAGAATCACAGACACAGAGTAATACAATAATACGCAGCGGAAAAGATAAAATAGTAGTTCATGAAGCTACTATATAAACATCAGAGTTAGAAATAAAATACAACAGAATATCTCAAATACAATGAAGTCTTCAGTACGAATAGATGACTTCTCTGAACAAATCAACTAGAAGAGCTGAAAGCTGAGGCGATAATTGGATCTCCAAAGGAAGCTCCAAACTCCAAGGGTGAGTCTCAAATGCTGTATCACTCGGTCTGACCCGAGCGTAAAGCAAAATACAAAACACTCGAGTCAGGATTAACATTCTTATATAAATAAATCCAACTCAAGTGAAATATCAACTGAGATACAAGTAACTTAAAGGATGTTTGGGATAACCATCCTCTAAGGATCTTCAGAACTATCTACAAGGTGGAAATATACATTATAACACCGTGGTCATTTCAATTTAATTTATACTTCAAAACCCAAATATCATTTCGTTTCAAATATAACTATTTTCCCAAAATAGTGTATATACATTAAATAATTTATAAAGTATAGTATTTATAATTTCCTCAAGTCTCACAAATCGATTCAAATTAACTCAAATTCCAAATTCAAATTTATTCAAGCTCAATTCATCAATTCAATTCAGTTCTAAATATACCATTTAAACTTTCAATATATTTCAAAGCTTTAATATTCAACATTTTCAAAGTTAAATTTAACAGTTTCATATAGCTCTTGATTTAACTTCATTATTATTTAATCAGGGAATATTCACTTAATAGATTCAATATCATTTAACTAGTCCTAAATTTCAATTTTACTAAATACTTCCTTAAATTTATTTAAACAAGAAATATTCATCAAATTATTTAAATCAAACCCAAGTTATAAATCATATCATAAATCTCAATTTCAATAAATTTCAAATCGGTTTAATCAAATAAAAGTCTTTAATGAATACAATTTCAACTAAATTCAAATTATCTTCCCAACCTTAATTTGTTCAAATTATTACCAAAATCTATTTTGAAATATAATTTTTTCTTCCCAACTCCATAGAATTTATTTTCAAAAAATTTAAATATATGGACCAACGGTGTTTGTATATATTTCTATCATATGGTTAAGTGATACGGATATTTATCATTTCAATCCGTAATTTAAATATATACGGGTAGATTTCATTTCAACCCGAAATCCCAATTTCAATTCAAATGAAAATCGTTTGGGTCTATCATTTCAACCCATAACGATTTTCTCCTATTCTAAAGTCCGTTCGGGTATGTATCATTTCAACCCATAGTGAATTCTATACTAACAGGGAACTTGCAGAGTGATAACATATAATATAAAATATAACAACATGCATATATCATCAATAACAATATAACATAAACAATAGGATATGGTGTCATATCCCACAGGTGAACAGTTACAGATAATAACATATATAACAATTTAAATAACTACAGCAGCATATTTCAATTGTCGTTTCAATTGAAATCAAATTTAATCAATATAAGAACGTTAATCGTGAGTGATTACTCACCTTTCGAGGCTAGAGAGAATAGGCAATGGAATTGAGTTACGAAAATCTGAGCACGATTCCAAAACAAACAAGGTTGGCACGAATTGACGAGCAAGGCTGATAGATAAGGAATCGAAGAAATAATTAGAATCAGTTTAATAGAAATAGCAAATATATATTTTTATTTCCTTGAAATCAACAATTAAAACACATATAAAAAAAAATCAAATATATATATAATTAAAATCAATGTTTTAAATTAAAACATATATATATTAAAATCAGCCATATAATTAAAATAATACATATATATATATATATTTATTTCCAGATCAATGTTATTATAAACTTATATATATACATATTGACCAACATATGCATATCTATAAATATACCAAACCAACTCAAATATATGTAAACTAATATAATATACTTTAAGATCCATCCTTATTATAAAACCAATATTAAATTTAAAACACAAACATATGAAAATCACCATCTATATATGTATATACATATATACATTTCAAAACCAAATTCACTTTATTTTATATGCTTTAAAATGTATGTTGTTAAAACACATCTCGTCATAGTGTAAACAACAGGCTGTTTGCAGCTTATATGAATTCATACTTACATATGCAGACCCTATATGAATACCAAGCTTACCCATACATATCTAAACTGCAATATAACAGTTCTGCTATAAACTTAAAGTGAACATATCGATATAACTACAAAAATGAGTATACATTAAATATACTCAACAGCAAAATCCATATTTATTTACAAAGACTCAAACACTAACATATATATCTATATACATACCTAGAACTCGTGCAGACTCACATATATAAGAAGACCTATACAAATGCACATATATAGATAGTAGTGGACTTATATAAAAATGGTATAACATATATATACAACTTATATAGCTTATACAGTTTATATATATATTTATAGCAAATAGTTAGTCAATGAAAATAAAAGAAACTGTTGAAACTATATATAAAATACTTCCTTATACAGTCATATATAATATACATAAACAAATCTAGGACCTTCATATATTGTATATACATATAGTCGAGCAGGTTGTGTGCAACTTGTAAAACTGTATAACATTTATACTAACAGAGTATATATAAACAGGCTAATAACAAGTAATATATATACATAACCACAAAGAATATATACTATAAATTAACGCGTATACAAAACTAAATATATATAAACTACACAATATATAGATATATATAGTCGAAATCAGGAAACTCTGCTCATATGCTACTAATATATTTAATTTTATATACCGACATATAATAAGCTTTGGAAATATATATAACAGTATACTATATCTCATATATTATTTTGTTAAAGTTATAACATGATGTACACCAACTTACATACAAATACATAGACTAGCAAACTATAAAATTAACATATTGTAACTAACCGTATATATCCAAAGCATATCAGTGAACCAACATAATATAGAATCTAAATATATATATACAGCAGCATATTCAAACATATACCAAGTCATCTTATATTCTATATTTATGCACTACTTACAAATGCAATACAACTTCGGCTTGTTGATGATGAACGGAAAGAGTGAAGAAGGGAAAGATCTGGTCTTCGGCAAGTCATGGGTGAGGTTGGGTGAGGTTGTAAGCAGATATGGGTTGGAGGAAGAACGGTTGAAGGCGGTGACAGAGCGGGACGGGGCGGTGGAGGAGAAGAGGAAGGCGGAGGGTGGTTCGGCTCATGCGGGGTGAATGAGGCAGAATGGTGCATGGTGTCAGGAAGTTGCTCGCGCAGAGGAGAGGAGGAAAGGCTGGGCTTGTGGTGATGGCCAAGGCGTGGGTTGATGGCCGAGGAAGGGGAAGGGTACGTGTCAGGTGGCTTCGGTTGCTTTTCTCTAGAAAAGATTTAGAGCAAAAGAAAGTGAAAGAAGAAAGAAACAGATCTGGACAGTTGCCAGCTTAATATTATATAACATTATTTATATTTGAAACGTAAGTAAAGAAGAAGGGAACAGACACAGGCTATAGTGAATAGAAATAGGAACAGAGAAGTCAGTACTGTTATAAAGTGAACAGTGGAACAACGGGAATAGTGAAGGTCACACAACATATGCAAGTAAAGAAATAGCAACGGTCAGAAGCATTGATTCCGGAAAAATTATTAAAGCAATTTATGGCTTGATTGAACAGCTTGCTTTCAAATTTTGAAATCGAATAAATAGTAAAGTTACGATTTATGGTACTGTTACAACGAACAGATTATTGTTTCTATCGTGTACCGAATTTCGAAAATACAGAAATGAATATACCGTTGAGATCAGCACGACGAGACGATCAAAACGGTATACAGATATCAATGGTACAATCATCCAATCAAAAGTCGATAATCGGTACCAGAAATGCTGCTATTTTGCCAGAATTAAGATAAACGGAGCAATAGAAGTCCAAATTTGGAAAAACGAAAAATGACATCTCACTCGGAAGAAGATTAAGAAATTTTCTGTAGAAAAATATTCAGGTTTGGAAATAAATTTATTACCATCAATTATTAACTGATTTGAATTTAATAGAATTACCCAATAGAATAAACTCCCATAATATTAATTGTAAATTTACCAATTGCTATATTAAATCAGACGTATTCCAAATAATAAATTTTTAATTTCAAATTTTATTGTTTAAAATTTCACCAATTTCCAGTTAAATATACTTTTAAAGCCATTGAATTTTGCGGGTCGTTACACTCTCCCCCACTCAAAACTTTTCGTCCCCGAAAAGGAAGGAGGTAGAAGAATAGAAACAACCAGAAAGAAAATTAGATTGAAAGACCAGGATAAACAATTAATTTAAAACTATATAAATTTTACTTAAAATTTGAAATCTTCATTTGCAATTCAATTATCTTATATACTTTAAAACCTTTCAAAAATCCATTTGTAAAATTTCTTACCATTTATATGTTTAAATAACACCTTTATAAATATAAAAAAAATATTTGAAAACAATTATTTACATCATTACTTATATTTACAAAGAAGCTATTTGAAAACATTAAATCCATAATTCATAAATTTATTAATTTACCTCAAGATACTTTTCAACATTATTAATAAATCAATAATCATTTCTTTAAATATGTTGTATTTAATTAATAACTTCTAAAATATTTAACACTAAAATTTTCTATTTATAACACTATTGTTTATTTATATATAAATAAACAATATCTAAAAGGATATAGTCAACAAGGAAAAGAAGGAGGACTTGGAAACAGAATATAGGTGAATAAATAAAGCTGAGCAGATAAGGTAGATTCAAAGAATAGTATCGGGCATGAATAATAAATTCAAACCATTAGAATTTCAATTTCGAATTATTAATACAAAATTTCTTTGTTGGAAATGCTTTAATAATAAAATATTTTTATAACAAAATACTTTTATAACTCGATGTTTCAACAAGTTTATCCTCGTTCCTGTAGACTCTGGCAGTGCGTTGATCAGGCGCAAAACTAGAATTCTCCAGGTACTTAGTAGACATGTTTCAACACCCAGTGAAAATACTGGAAAACTTTTAAAAAAACAGATATGGAAAGTACAATCCAAACAAAAACAAACAAATCATGGATCGCAGATACACAATGGTTACGCCTGGGTCCCCCAGGAAACATCCATACCTTTTAAGCATTCACTGCCTTGCGAATTTCGCCATGCAACAAAACTGTGGACCGCAGGATACATAACAATGGTTACGCCTGGATCCCCCAGGAAACATCCATACCCCTTAAGCAATCACTGCCTTGCAGATTACGCCACTAACACGACCATAGATCACAGATACACAATGGTTCCGCCTGGATCCCCCAGGAAACATCCGTACCTTTTAAGCAATCACTGCCTTGCGAATTACGCTATGCAGTCGAGTTCGTAAGACCATGGGTAACGCCATGGAATTCGAAGGACACTCGAGTATCATATCCGGAAAACCAAAAATCAGAGAGAATAATATCAATAGAATGAATCCAAGATGTGGCCACAAATCGAATATCAAGCAGAAGGCACTTTCCATATCTTTACTTCGAAAATATGTATCATATAGTACCTTTTCAAATCACTTTCAAATATCGTACTTATATAAAATCCATTATATATAAGATTTAATTTTCAAATCAAATACTTTTCCAAAATCAAAAGTATATCAAATCACACTTATATAGACTTTAATTATATAAGATTTCACTTTTCAAATTGAGTACCCTTTTTCAAATCCATAGTTTTCGAATCAATTTCATACTCATTCAAATCAATTTTATATAAGTTCGACAACTCCCAAATCAAGTATTTAGTAACACAAGGTTCTCAATTTTTAATTTGTTTCAATATTAGTTTAGTTTCAAAATCATATACAATCTCACTAAATTATTTCTTCTCAATTTAAATATCTTTAGTTTCAAAGTTTCCAACATAATAAATTTAGAAAATAATCCAAGTTTCTAAATCAATATCATTTAAGTCAACTAATTCATTTCCAAAATCAATGGTTTTCAAAATCAATTTTATACCTACATAAGGTCCATCTTATATAAGGATCAAATTTTACAAAACTAAATTTCGCTGTATGAAGAGCCATATAGGGTTGAATATCTTTGCTTTTATGGGTTATATATTTTAATTTGGAAAATTTTCTTTTAGTAATCAAAGATATTCTAACCCGACAGCTTTCAACTTCAGCGTCAAAATATATCACTGATAATTGAATATAAGATGTACATACGTCATCATTTCGCAAAATCACATTCGATCGCTCGCTCGATCACACAAGTTCGCTTTCAAACTAGTATTGTCCATTCGACTTCCCTAATGCGGATTTCGATATGGTTTCTCAACTAGAAGCCATCAGTCTCCTTGCATAGCCATATACTATGATAGAGAATTCTAGAATCAAGCCCAAAATACATATCAAATATTCGCCATCAAGAATCGAATGAAAAATCCTAACACGAAATGGTGTAATTCACCTCGAACTTGTGTACTCAAACCTGGGTCAAATTAATTATGCGAATAAAACAGCATATGTACTACTTATATATTTGTTCCAACTTGTTAAATATATAGTTTCATAAAGATGTTACTAAGTTAAAACATTTAACTAAACTTTATTCAAAATAATTTGAAGACCAAATTCTTTTCAAAACATTTCAATTTTTAATTTCATATTTGAAAAAATTAAAATTGCCTTATTCATTTACTTAACCAAACAGTTTCAACTTATTTAAATCATATTACTACATACTTAAACATTCAAACAAACTTATATACTTTATCAAAAATACTTTTCAAAATTTCTTAGCTTTGAAAAGTTAATCTTGATTTGGAAGTACTCGAACTTCAAAATAGTCGAAGAAATTATTTTCAAATTCAAGAGTTGGAAATCAGCAACAAATCAGTAAATAAATTTTAATAGATAGGGTTATATCAAATCCAAAACTCGAGGAACGAACACCGGCTTACTTCAAATCATTTCAAATATATATATACATATATCTTTCGAATATCAAATCTTACTTCGGAATTTGAAATCAAAATTGGTTTCGCAAAATCACTCGTGTAGCAATGCTACTAAAGTGGCCTATCCCCCACTCTAAAACTCGAAAATCAATGTCGATGATGCGTGCACTCATCACCGAAATTATTTCCCAGCGACATAAGTGAGTTCTGGACTTCTATTTTCTTGAAAACTTCTTTGAAATTTCTTCGAAATCATTCGAAACTCATTAAAATCATTTGAAACATTTCTTATTCGGAAAATACTTTTAAATCTTACTATTATTATTATATATTTCAAAATCTTAAAACCAATTTCAAAATACCGGAGTTCAATTCTCGAATTTCAAATTTTAAAATCCTTCAGTTATAAATCATTTTTATATAACTCAATTTCTTATATAATTTTTCAAAATTACAAATCCTTTCGAAACCTCAAATTCTTATTTTAAAGGGTTTATAATCTTTATCGAAACATTTCACTTTTATATATAGAATATAATAATTTCGATATATAAAACAATTTCTAAAATATAAACAAGCCTGATTTTTCAAAGGATGGTTCAAGAATGGATTTCAAAACAAAGATAGAAATTCAACTTAGAGGGACTCTAATCAAATAGGATTCTGATTCGAAGATAGGCTCGAACGAAGATGAGATAATTAATTACAAAACAGTAGATGGATACACTTATATAAATCGCGGGTGACCTTAACCGGGTCAACCGTGACTTCAAGAATATAATTGATGTGGAAATCTGAGGCAAATCGATATTCGATCGCCAGAGATAGAATTTGTAACAACCCGCAAATTCATAAATTTTAATTATCGACAAAATGACGATTTAATCTAGTTGACAATTGATATTGAGTTTTGAATCGTATTTAAAATTCTTTAATAAAATTGTTAATCGTTGTTTGGGATTTTAAATCAAATTTGAAAGCCTTTTTAGTATTGGCAAAATTCTCTTTAAATCCTCTATTATATAAATTGATTAAGAATTGGTTAAAAATTATTGCCGTGAGAAATTTCTAAAGCTCTAAAACCCGTTTCCCCTCTCACATTTTATCGTACAAACCTAAAGGAATAAGCAATCGAACGAGAGATTAAAAATGGCGGCCTCGAAAGCTAGGGCTTCAAAATTTAGGGCTGCTCGTCAATTCTTTCGCTCGTTCTTCAATTGGGTAGCTGGGGCTTTGGAAAAATCGAAGGTGCCGACTTCAATCAGATCGATCGAAAGCTTCAGCGACCGTCGTGTCCTTCTCTTCGACAGAGGTGAGTGAAAGCTCACATCTAATTCACTCGACCCTGTTGGTTTTCGTTCGTTTCTAGATAGCTTCGATTTGTTAGTTTTTCCTTCGTTCTCTCGATTTCGATTTTGAACTGTTAATTGCTTTATCTCGACTGCTTGATAAGGTTTAAATGGTCGAGACGATTTATGTCTTGTTAAAATTTGAGTATATTTCGATGTTGATGATTTTCTGGCTTCGACTTGAGCTGCTTGATTATTTGAGACCATTTGTCCATTTACGTGTGTACACTTTGCTTGTTGTTCTCTGTCCATGCTCACTGTGATTTGCTCTAGTTGCTTCAATGTGATGTTATAGTGCATTTTAGTTTCATGATGTAAGTTTGCAGACTTGTATTGTCCACTGTTGCCTTTTTGCTTGAATCTTCTTGTGTGTCTGCACATGTGTACTCGAGTCCATATTTGAATTGAGTACATTTGTGTTGTATCGATTTGGTATTTCCTTCTTCAAGTGTACTGATATGTACTTCGAGCATTGCCTGGAGCTGTTCTGAATACTTTAGTGCACTTGACCTTCTTGCTTCAAGTTGCATACACATATGTTACTTAAATCTTGAAACTGTTTTCAAGCTCGAATATAGTTTGTGTCCACTGTTGTCATTTAGACTCGTATAGGTGTATACATATATTGGCATATATGTACATATATGTCTATATGGACTTTGCCTTGTTTGGGAGCATTGTATTTGGTCTGGACATCATTTGTATACTGCATACTTGTAGTTCAATACTCCTCAGTGTCATTTTGATGTTGATCTAGTATTTGTTGGTCATTTGAACATCACTGACTTGCATTTCCATGTTCGATCACTAAGCACTTGTCATGCTGCATGTTGCACTTCACTGTTTTGTTTATCACAGTTGCTCCATTATGACCTGAATCTTGTTGCTATAACATTGTAGTTTGCATGCACTTTGTATAGTTACCACTATTTCACTATGGCATTGCTTCACTTGACTTGTTTTTGTGTCACTACATATATATATATACTTTTGATTGCACTGTTGTAGCTGCACTTTTCTTTGTAGCTTTGTTGCATAACTGACTTCATAGATGTTTATCAACTTGAACATATTGCTATTGAATTCACCCCTGACCTGTACATGACTATTGTACTTCACTGCTTCATTGTTCATTTGAGTTACCTTGGTCATTTCCAGTTGCTTGAGCTTCACTTGAGCATCTGATGTTCACCTTTATTGCTACTGATCATTTCCCTTGTTTGGTGCCTTCTTGATTCTGTGTACATGCTTCCCTTGTTAGCTGTAGTCTGTTTCATTTGTAACCTGTTGGGTTTTAAAGTCCAGTTTCATATGAATTTGGACTTGACTGTTGCATTGCTCCAATGTATTCATGTAGTCTGATCTGATTTCTGAATTTTGAAACTGTATGATTCATTGCATTGCCTCTGGCCTAATCTCTGACTTGATGTACTTGAATTGTATATTCACGTTGGAGTTGTTCGTTGTAGCTTGACCATTTACAAACTGCACTTGCGCTTGATCATGGTTGCAGTTTTCATTTATTCTTCAACATACCATGTTGTCCCGACCTTTGCATATCTTCTCTGAATTGTTGAGCCTGGACACATATTGTTCATGTGTACATATTTCGTATTCTCTTAGTTGAAGCTTTATGCTGCTGCACTGCCTTGTGCTCGAATCTGATACATTGCATTGATGCCTTGTATCATTTGCATTTTGTCATTTTGCTTCACCGATGACCTTATTTTCTAATGAGGCTGATCTGCGTCTTTTCTGTTGAGTGTTGTAGTGCCATATCTTTGGTGCTCTCGCCTTCAGTTTGCTATTTCCCTGTGCCTTGTTTTGCGACATGTTGAACTTGTTTCACTTGTTGTCTCTTTCACTGGATACACTGTTACATTTCACTGATGCAGCCTTGCCCTTAAATACAAGTGGTGGCTGCATTTTCGTAGCAGTTTTACCCTTGTCCCTTGTGGTGACTTTATATTCTGTTGTGGCGAGGCGGTGCACGCGTGCGTGCACTGTAGCCACACTGAATTGACAGATTTTAATCGATATTTCTTTTGTTCTTGATTCATCGACCTGTTGCGTAATTCGTAGGCTGTATTGGCGAGGCAGTACACGTTAGCGTGTACTGCAGCCAATTAGCATTGATGTTTTTAAATTGACATTTCAATTGTTTAAACTGCTTTGGATTTCTGTTTTGTGGATTAACACTGTTTAGTGTTATATCTGCCGTTATCTGGTTCTCTTATCGAGAAGTTGGGTATACGAGATTTCTGTGACTGTCGTCCATTTGATATTTGATTATTATTGCTTCCGTGCATTAATAACTGAGTTTGAATTAGACTGACCCGTGTATTATTTTCTTTTGAATTTAATACTCGGGTCAGACCGAGTATTTACAGGTTGTAGATTTTTAGCTTTGGGTTGCTGCTAGAGCTATGAAGACTTTTTATATCACTTGAAGTGGTCTTCGTCTTGTTGTAGTAGTCAGTGTGTCTGTTTTAAGATGATAATGTATTCATGTATATTAGCCGATAATGTACTTGTATATATAACTCCTTGAGTCGACAGTTGTAGTTGTATCATTTGTATTGTGTCAAATGTATTGTAACTGATATCAGTTATTATATATATGAGACTTTTCGTTCCATCTGTATTCCGCATTTATGTTATCTGTGTTATTTTTATATCTATTGTCCTAAACTATTATAGCCACTGTGTAGTAGCTTTGAGTTTGTATCGATATGTCGGATTTCCTCTAAAGATGAAATGCAATGTTTTATTATCTGACATATCGGTGCTCGCACAAAGCAATTACATAGATGGTCGCTCCTCAACAGCCTTATTCTCCGTGCTAGTTGACAGCACTACACCGTAGTGTTCTTGGCTAGCGTGGGTATAGAGGTGGGGCGTCACAGAATTCGGCATAACAAGAGATGGCAACATCAAAACCGAGGGATATATAAATCTCCGGTGAATCAATGCCAATTGTAAAGGAGTTCCACCCCTTTTCAAATCATTCAAAGATCGGCGGGATCGCCTATTCTTATAGAGATCATTCGACGTGGAGTTATGGGATACTCCAAAATCAAAAAAAATACCAATAGAGAGAGACAAGAATGAATTTTGGAACCGCAAGGAACGTTCCAAAGTTCAAAGGAAATCGAGTCGAAAGGAAGAGATTCAAACTCGAACGAAAGTGATTCTGTAAATAAATTTACTACATATGCTAAGCTTTGCCTAGAGCCAAAGCTCTGATACCAACTGTAACGACCCGCTATTTTGGACCATTCAAATCGACAATAAATCCACACATGTCTGACTTGAATAATTCAAAATATCAGATTGTTAATTTAAAATTTTGCAAAACTCAGAATATACAATAAATAAATCAATCACAGAATCACAGACACAGAGTAATACAATAATACGCAGCGGAAAAGATAAAATAGTAGTTCATGAAGCTACTATATAAACATCAGAGTTAGAAATAAAATACAACAGAATATCTCAAATACAATGAAGTCTTCAGTACGAATAGATGACTTCTCTGAACAAATCAACTAGAAGAGCTGAAAGCTGAGGCGATAATTGGATCTCCAAAGGAAGCTCCAAACTCCAAGGGTGAGTCTCAAATGCTGTATCACTCGGTCTGACCCGAGCGTAAAGCAAAATACAAAACACTCGAGTCAGGATTAACATTCTTATATAAATAAATCCAACTCAAGTGAAATATCAACTGAGATACAAGTAACTTAAAGGATGTTTGGGATAACCATCCTCTAAGGATCTTCAGAACTATCTACAAGGTGGAAATATACATTATAACACCGTGGTCATTTCAATTTAATTTATACTTCAAAACCCAAATATCATTTCGTTTCAAATATAACTATTTTCCCAAAATAGTGTATATACATTAAATAATTTATAAAGTATAGTATTTATAATTTCCTCAAGTCTCACAAATCGATTCAAATTAACTCAAATTCCAAATTCAAATTTATTCAAAGCTCAATTCATCAATTCAATTCAGTTCTAAATATACCATTTAAACTTTCAATATATTTCAAAGCTTTAATATTCAACATTTTCAAAGTTAAATTTAACAGTTTCATATAGCTCTTGATTTAACTTCATTATTATTTAATCAGGGAATATTCACTTAATAGATTCAATATCATTTAACTAGCCCTAAATTTCAATTTTACTAAATACTTCCTTAAATTTATTTAAACAAGAAATATTCATCAAATTATTTAAATCAAACCCAAGTTATAAATCATATCATAAATCTCAATTTCAATAAATTTCAAATCGGTTTAATCAAATAAAAGTCTTTAATGAATACAATTTCAACTAAATTCAAATTATCTCCCAACCTTATTTTGTTCAAATTATTACCAAAATCTATTTTGAAATATAAATTTTTCTTCCCAACTCCATAGAATTTATTTTCAAAAAATTTAAATATATGGACCAACGGTGTTTGTATATATTTCTATCATATGGTTAAGTGATACGGATATTTATCATTTCAATCCGTAATTTAAATATATACGGGTAGATATCATTTCAACCCGAAATCCAAATTTCAATTCAAATGAAAATCGTTTGGGTCTATCATTTCAACCCATAACGATTTTCTCCTATTCTAAAGTCCGTTCGGGTATGTATCATTTCAATCCATAGTGAATTCTATACTAACAGGGAACTTGCAGAGTGATAACATATAATATAAAATATAACAACATGCATATATCATCAATAACAATATAACATAAACAATAGGATATGGTGTCATATCCCACAGGTGAACAGTTACAGATAATAACATATATAACAATTTAAATAATTACAGCAGCATATTTCAATTGTCGTTTCAATTGAAATCAAATTTAATCAATATAAGAACGTTAATCGTGAGTGATTACTCACCTTTCGAGGCTAGAGAGAATAGGCAATGGAATTGAGTTACGAAAATCTGAGCACGATTCCAAAACAAACAAGGTTGGCACGAATTGACGAGCAAGGCTGATAGATAAGGAATCGAAGAAATAATTAGAATCAGTTTAATAGAAATAGCAAATATATATTTTTATTTCCTTGAAATCAACAATTAAAACACATATAAAAAAAAAATCAAATATATATATAATTAAAATCAATGTTTTAAATTAAAACATATATATATTAAAATCAGCCATATAATTAAAATAATACATATATATATATATATTTATTTCCAGATCAATGTTATTATAAACTTATATATATACATATTGACCAACATATGCATATCTATAAATATACCAAACCAACTCAAATATATGTAAACTAATATAATATACTTTAAGATCCATCCTTATTATAAAACCAATATTAAATTTAAAACACAAACATATGAAAATCACCATCTATATATGTATATACATATATACATTTCAAAACCAAATTCACTTTATTTTATATGCTTTAAAATGTATGTTGTTAAAACACATCTCGTCATAGTGTAAACAATAGGTTGTTTGCAGCTTATATGAATTCATACTTACATATGCAGACCCTATATGAATACCAAGCTTACCCATACATATCTAAACTGCAATATAACAGTTCTGCTATAAACTTAAAGTGAACATATCGATATAACTACAAAAATGAGTATACATTAAATATACTCAACAGCAAAATCCATATTTATTTACAAAGACTTAAACACTAACATATATATCTATATACATACCTAGAACTCGTGCAGACTCACATATATAAGAAGACCTATACAAATGCACATATATAGATAGTAGTGGACTTATATAAAAATGGTATAACATATATATACAACTTATATAGCTTATACAGTTTATATATATATATATTTATAGCAAATAGTTAGTCAATGAAAATAAAAGAAACTGTTGAAACTATATATAAAATACTTCCTTATACAGTCATATATAATATACATAAACAAATCTAGGACCTTCATATATTGTATATACATATAGTCGAGCAGGTTGTGTGCAACTTGTAAAACTGTATAACATTTATACTAACAGAGTATATATAAACAGGCTAATAACAAGTAATATATATACATAACCACAAAGAATATATACTATAAATTAACGCGTATACAAAACTAAATATATATAAACTACACAATATATAGATATATATAGTCGAAATCAGGAAACTCTGCTCATATGCTACTAATATATTTAATTTTATATACCGACATATAATAAGCTTTGGAAATATATATAACAGTATACTATATCTCATATATTATTTTGTTAAAGTTATAACATGATGTACACCAACTTACATACAAATACATAGACTAGCAAACTATAAAATTAACATATTGTAACTAACCGTATATATCCAAAGCATATCAGTGAACCAACATAATATAGAATCTAAATATATATATACAGCAGCATATTCAAACATATACCAAGTCATCTTATATTCTATATTTATGCACTACTTACAAATGCAATACAACTTCGGCCTGTTGATGATGAACGGAAAGAGTGAAGAAGGGAAAGATCTGGTCTTCGGCAAGTCATGGGTGAGGTTGGGTGAGGTTGTAAGCGGATATGGGTTGGAGTAAGAACGGTTGAAGGCGGTGACAGAGCGGGACGGGGCGGTGGAGGAGAAGAGGAAGGCGGAGGGTGGTTCGGCTCATGCGGGGTGAATGAGGCGGAATGGTGCATGGTGTCAGGAAGTTGCTCGCGCAGAGGAGAGGAGGAAAGGCTGGGCTTGTGGTGATGGCCAAGGCGTGGGTTGATGGCCGAGGAAGGGGAAGGGTACGTGTCAGGTGGCTTCGGTTGCTTTTCTCTAGAAAAGATTTAGAGCAAAAGAAAGTGAAAGAAGAAAGAAACAGATCTGGACAGTTGCCAGCTTAATATTATATAACATTATTTATATTTGAAACGTAAGTAAAGAAGAAGGGAACAGACACAGGCTATAGTGAATAGAAATAGGAACAGAGAAGTCAGTACTGTTATAAAGTGAACAGTGGAACAACGGGAATAGTGAAGGTCACACAACATATGCAAGTAAAGAAATAGCAACGGTCAGAAGCATTGATTCCAGAAAAATTATTAAAGCAATTTATGGCTTGATTGAACAGCTTGCTTTCAAATTTTGAAATCGAATAAATAGTAAAGTTACGATTTATGGTACCGTTACAACGAACAGATTATTGTTTCTGTCGTGTACCGAATTTCAAAAATACAGAAATGAATATACCGTTGAGATCAGCACGACGAGACGATCAAAACGGTATACAGATATCAGTGGTACAATCATCCAATCAAAAGTCGATAATCGGTACCAGAAATGCTGCTATTTTGCCAGAATTAAGATAAACGGAGCAATAGAAGTCCAAATTTGGAAAAACGAAAAATGACATCTCACTCGGAAGAAGATTAAGAAATTTTCTGTAGAAAAATATTCAGGTTTGGAAATAAATTTATTACCATCAATTATTAACTGATTTGAATTTAATAGAATTACCCAATAGAATAAACTCCCATAATATTAATTGTAAATTTACCAATTGCTATATTAAATCAGACGTATTCCAAATAATAAATTTTTAATTGCAAATTTTATTGTTTAAAATTTCACCAATTTCCAGTTAAATATACTTTTAAAGCCATTGAATTTTGCGGGCCGTTACAGTATTTAAATCAAATATGAGAAGTTAAATTTTGATATTTGTAAATTACTGAACATTCTTGCTAACTAAAACGAATAAGATAAATTTGTATAACACTCAATTGCATTCTAAAAACATATATAAAGTTTAACGGAAATGTTAAAAAAGTTGAAATGTTAAATATGAATATGTAATAGAATATTATACAAGTATGAACTTAAGTAATAAAAAAACTGCTTCAAATTGAAATTGTGTTTAAAGAAATGTTCAAAATGAAATTACGACTACAAATGAAGAATTATGATGTGCAAGAAATATTATAAACTTAAGTAATGTTTAAATGCTTAATAATTAAATTGAATAGCAAAAAGTGAATGCTATTTAAGTAAATAATTATAAACTTAAGAAAATGTTAAAATGATTCATTAATGGATATTAATATTTAATGGAAATCAAGTTATATAAGTAAATAAAATGTGAATTAAATTGCAAAAGGAAACATATGTAGTACTTTAAGAATTTATTCATTGATAATTTAAATGTTGAATGGAAATAATTTATGTAAATAAATGAATGTAAATTAATAAAAGATGACCTTGTATGAATGAATTAGAATTGGAAATAAATGAAAAGTAAATGATGTGTTAAAGAAACTAATAGAATAAAATAAGTAAGTTGTGCGTAGATCATTTTATTTGCATAATAGTTCGATCCAGATTTGAATATGATTTGTGGAAATTCACACCAGTCTGAATTAGGATTTTTCGTTCAATTCTTGACGGCGAACGCTTGATATGGATCTTTGATGTTTTCGATCATAGTTTTTGGCTATGTAAGAAAAGAAGATTTCTAATCCATAAATCGGATCAAAGTCCAAACTAGAATGGTTGAGTTAATAATTCTAGTTCAAAAGTCAAGTTTTTGTATTCAAGCAAGCGATCAGAATTGATATTATGTACAGATGATATATGTACATCGTACAAACATAAATAAAAATTTAAATACTTTGTTGTGGGCTTATGGAAGGTTCGAAAAATGATACTTCAAATTGTTTGAGGTTGTACGAATAATCTCTTAAGTAATTATCTAAGGCTGTTGAGCGTAAGGTACACTTGGTAATTTATTTATGACCCTTGTACGATAAAAAGTCTCTTAACTTGGACAAACCATTAGTTTTTGGTTGCTATGGATGTGTGATGGATTCTTTTGTTGCATATAATGGTCGTACTATTTTTGTCTGCATATGATTATTATATATATTGTATGTTGCTTGTGCTATTAATTGAAACAACTCATATAGTACTCTTTTACATAATTTTAACTCTTTTGGATTATATAAGTAAAATACAAGTTTATGGAAGCAATAGCTGTTGCTTTTGGTTTCATAAATAGAGTTTTATCTGCCCGACAAATAGGTACATTTTTGGATTATGGTTTTTGTAACGGTATTTTATTATTTTTCTCATGGTTTGGGATGCTTATTGATTGAAATATGATATATACAATGTAATTATTGGTATTGTAATTTTTTCGGACATAGCCGCGCAAAGGAGATGCTGCCGAAATTTTTCGTGAATTTAGGACTTAGAAATTTTTCCTAGCAGTTGAATTATTCTCAAAATTTATATCAAACTTAATTATGTAAGTTAAATTATTTTAATTGATTATTTTAAATAGGATATATCAAATTTCTTTATTCTTTCTTATTACTTTTTGGGGATGAAAAGTTTTGAGTGGGGGAGATTGTAACAACCCATGTTTTTTACAATTAAAAATATTCAATTAAATGAGACTTTGGAATTTAATATTGTCAGAAATTAAAATTTATGATTTAAAAATGAGAAAAATTATTAGAATATATATTGATTTAAAGTAATTGACAACTGTTTTAATGTAATTTCAATCAATTGTAATAATAAAGGTAAATAAGGAATAAAATAAATGATGTACTAAATGGTGGAATTATATGTAATCTAATTGAAATTGTTTTTAATATAAAATATGAAATCAATTATTTTGTACGTAAATTTAGTAAACTATGTTTGTAAATAATAAATTTATAAATGCGTTTAAATTACTTAAATGTAAATATTGGTTTATTTCTCATCTTAATATGTAATCCATTTGAAATTAATTTGGAAATCAATGGAAATTTAATGTAATTATAATATTGCAGTTAATATGAGCAAAGACGTTATCTTTTGAGCGTTGAGTTTAATAGAATGGAAACTTATGTTTAATTAACACATAAGGTATTTGTTGATTTAATAATAAGAATTTAAATCAAAAATAATATAATTTGTTGAAATTTAAACTATATAATGAACGGATTTTATTACCGTTGTAATTTAACGTTGAAATTAATTTAATATTTAAATCTTGGATTTGATATGGAAAAATTAATTTTAAAAAGGTTATTAATTCCTGTTTAATCAAGAATGATGATAGGAACTTTTAATTTACAATTTAAAAGTGGTTAAATCAATTTACCAATAATTCATTTTAATTAACGCGTAAAAAATGAATATAATTTGATTTTTAAAGCTAACTTCTATCTACAATAGAATTAGGGTTTGAAATTAGTTTCATTGAGTTTAAAATTATTGAAAACCAATATTTCAACATATAGTATGACCTATTTTCATTTCTGGAATGAAACAAGTTTTTCGGGCCTTTGTTATCACTTTGGCCCAATCGATTTATATTCACATGTAAAATGTTATTTTGTGAAATATAATTATTCAAATTTGATTCAAATGTGTAACCATAATAAAATCGAATTATTAATGAACGCCGTGGTATGAAATAACGTATTTGTAAAGTAAAAATATTATATTTGTCCATAATTGTGAATTAGTAAACTATTTGAATATAATTTAAATTAAATTTATCGAACAATAGTAGTACGTCAGGAACCCACAAGCCAATGAGCAGACGAATAACAGGCCCTAAGGGTAGCCTACCCAAGGGAACAATCCTGGGTACAATGGAGAGGAATAGTAATTAATACCATCTCTAGAGGGCCTTATCCTATAAACAAAATATGGAAAGAAATGGAGCGGTATGCCAGCTCATTGAGACATGTCCCTCAAGGAACGTATTTTTCAATAGAGGATGGAACTCCGGAGAAACGGCAAAGAATGATGAATGATGACATCATGTTAAGAAATGGAGATGCAAATGAGGTGCACCCACCAACACATGACCCCATGTTGATTATGACCATGATTGAGCAAGCAACAATGCATCGTGTCTTTATTGATTATGGCAGCTCGATTGATATTTTGTTTAGAAAGACATTTGATCAAATGCAGCTTACCAAGAAGGATCTGAAGCGTTGTAAATTTCGTTTCTAGTGATTTACTGGAGAGGCCAAGGAACATGTTGGCGTCATAGAATCACCGGATAAGTCTAGTAAAGGAGATCGCAAGATATGGTGGTTATAGATGTTTGTTGCAGTTGATGGGTTCTCGATCTATAATGTTTTCTTAGGCCGACCGACCCTTTCCATTTTCAGAATTGACATTGCCTCGTAGTGTCTAATGATGGAGTTTCTACAAAGAATTTAGTAGGAGCAATACAAGGCGACCAGTGTATTGGTCGAGGATGTTATGTCATTAAAGCTCAGAGAGGTAAAGAAACAAAGAAAGGAAAGGTCTCTACATAAAGACTGCAAATGCATAGAAACTACCGCCCAATCCCTGAATCGGGTCTAAATGCAAGTTCTACATGCATGTGGACCCACGAAAAGAGACTGAGGATGTAAGGGCGGCACCAGCGGAGCTGACGATCGACAATCCGATCAATGATTATGATCCAATAAAGGTTCTCCAGTTCTTAGCTTGACCTAATGACAGCGAAGGAGTTGGTAGGGTTTCTCTAAGTAAACACAGACGTGTTTGCTTGGACGCATTGCGATATGTGTGGAATTTCATCAGAGATAATTTGCCATGCATTAAATGTGTACTCAAGATACCAACTTATGAAACAAAAGTGGTGTAGTATGGAACCAAAGTGATCTGCTGCGTTGAAAGAAGAAGTGAATAAGCTGAAGGTGAATGGCTTCATCTACGATGTGTTATACTCGAAATAGGTATCGAATCTTTTGTTGGTCAAGAAGGCAAACGGAAAGTAATGGATATGTATTTTATTCCGACTTGAAAAAACGCATGCTCAAAAGTTCTTATCCTTACCATGGATTGATCAACTTATGGATGGAACAACCAAACAAGAACTGCTATCCTTTATGGATGCATACTCTGACTATAATCATATAGCATTGTACGTCCCAGATTAAGAGCATACGAGCTTTATTATCAATATGGGGTTGTATTATTATCGAGTCATGTCGTTCGGTGTAAAGAATGCTATAGCAACTTACTAACTACTGGTGAACAGATTGTTTAAAGATCGGATCAGATAAACTATGGAGGTCTGCATGAGACGATAATCTTATGAAATCACAACGATCTATGAGTCACATGGGCTACCTCTTGAAATGTTTGATGTACTTCGAAAGTATGAAACGAAGCTTTGTCCATTGAAGTATTCTTTGGAGTCGCATTGAGCAAGTTTTTGAGTTTTACTAAAAACTCAAGGGGCATTGAAGTCAACCCAAAACATATTAAAGTATTAAAATATGTTACTACCCCAAAAATGAGAAGGAAGATGCAGAGCTTGAATGGGAAGGTCGTAGCACCGAGTATATTCATCTCGAAGGCGACTGATAAGTGCATTATGTTCTCTGATGCCCTCAAGAAAGAGAACTAGGCTCTATGCTGATTTAAACAAGGCTCTCGGCCACGTGAGGTTGGGCAAACTCAGAAAGCCTTTTATGGGAATCTTTAGCTGATTTGGCAATTTCATCTCTTTCCTTCTTAACTAAGGCCAACACACTTTTGTAGTCCTCTCATATACAATTATGGTAGACTCTCTCCATGTCAAAAGCTCAAATGATCAACTAGTTAGCACGGTTGACATATGAGAGGCCTTTAGCCAGTTTCTTCCATTGATATAGCTAGTCCATGATTTCCTAATATCGGGTGATTCCTTCATTTGCATTGTCGCATAGGAAGTCCCTGACATTGCAATTGAATCCAACCCCTTCAAGGCATAAATTAGGAAGGGCCGCTTGCATCTTAGTAGCAACAATAGTAGACTAACATTTGGAGGATGGAGGATGGAGGAGGAGCAACATGACATGAAATTATTTCATTTCCAGCTCTATGAGATTACTGAGATTGAGAAGGGTTGACTGTTTTGGATTGTTGAGGAGTTGAAGTAGTGGTTACTAAAGGTTGAGAAGATAGGGGATTTCCTAGCGGAAGGATCGACGATGCTGGAAAAGATCGGGAATACGAGTATTGTTGATAACGGGAGTTAAAGTCACGCCCGAAGCGGTCACTTGATTCCCTTTGTTAGTCATAGGGGTATAGTCTTTCCTCGGCATTGTACTGATCCAAATCCCTCCTTTTCAATATTTTCATCTCTGATTCATAATAGGAGGGCCTCACAGTCAGGGATCAGTGTTGTCGAGTGCGTTCTATAAGCCTTTCTATATGGATGCCTCTCCCTATTACACCTGAAAGGAAAATAGACCATATCAAAGTTGAAATAATGGATTAAGAATAAGTGTAGAGTGTTTTTAATTGTGGTCCTAGAAGTGTGTGAAGTGTTAAAGTTCCCTAATTAGTCTATGGATCGTGTTTGAGGGGTTTAGAGATGGATTATCGTCACCCTCGGAAATCTAGAGTATATCACCGGAAGAGAAGCAAAATTTGCGAGGGTTGGTAATTAAGATGTCTTTAAAGTTTATCCCACCAGAAGGAAAGTTAGAGAGATTTCCAAGATCACTTAGAGAACTGAAGATATTTTTAGAAGCACCCACTGGAGGAAATGATTCTTCAATATGTTCATGGCATGGTTCGAGTGTAACTTGGGAAGACTTGATTACCAATCATTTTGACTTAGGAGGTGAAGTGACTATTGTACCCTCAGGGGATGTCTCCCCAAATGGTTCATGACCACTAGCATCGTAGTCCACATCTTCCTCATCCACTCCCTCATCTTCTCCTTTATTTATTCCTTTGTCTCCGCCTTATTCTACAATCTCTCCTCCTCTTCTCCCTTTCTCAACTATGTTTTCTATGCCTTTATTTTCTTCTTCTTTCCTAAGATTTTCTATAATTCCTTGGCTTTCTTCGCTCCTTTATTCATTGTCCTCGGAGTCGTGGGTGGAGAAGAAGGACCAATAGCGGCTCAAGTTTGTTTAGTAGGAATCGGGTTAGGGACGATGCTCCTTCCATTGTAGAGGTGGTGGAACTGTCGTAGTAGAGCATTGTGTGGTGGTAAGAAGTTTTTCTCAAGTCCGTATTGATCCTCTTTAAGAATGCCAGTGTATTTGCAAGATCTTCTATCAAGACTCGTTATGAGAGATATGAGAGGAATATAAAGAGGATGTTAAATTCTTAGGTGAAGATAGCTCAAGTGTGGTAAGAGTTTTAAAGGAAGCTTATAGTATTAGATAATCAGAGGTGCTTAAAGCCCTCAGGGCATCAAATGAAGAAATATTCACTCTTGAAATAGCTTCGTGAGTTGTTGAGCCCTTGAACAACCGTGCAATGGTTGAATGCCTCAACTATCAACAGTAATAGTTTCTCCCATCTCCTTTTGAAGCTGAGTAGATAAGTAAGCACTTCGAAGGAAGGGGAGCGACCTAAGTGTATTATGAGTATAATATAAAGAGAACTTAGCAGAGCATAGCCATTTGGGTGAACTTGGGTTAGAGCTAGCTCAAGTTCTTGAAGGTATAATTTTAAATTTTGGTAAAAGAAGGGCATGACTCCCAAGAGGCACATGTATTTATTACATGCGATGTAGCCTACTAGTAGGAAATGAGCCCTTTAATGGGGTACAAGCAGAAGGACATCATCCTCAGGGATCTTGTATTTGATGCAGATTGTTCTGAGTTCCTTGGCAGATAGTTTGGATGGCGTCTGTATTGAGGGTTGTCCAAGACCATGAGAATAGGTTGATCATCCCTAAAAGGGGCAGGGACATGAGGCTGAGCTGCTGGGATAGCTTGAAGTTGAAGCTCTTGTGTGATTAAACGTCTTACTCTTGATAGCGTAGAGTAGAAGCTTGGGCAATGGGCAAACCTGCCTCTGGAATAGTAAAATGGATAGCATCGGTCCAAAGACGAGAAAATCATCTTGTCTTAGTCGTTTCGAACTAAAAATTTTGATGGTGAACTTGGTCAGGTGTGTCTTATTTCAGTGTTCTACTTTGGTTAAAACCTATATAGCCAATGTGCAATGTCCAACGGCTATCGATGTGTGTTGACCAATAAGGTTCGACACACTGACTGGGGAAGTGAAAAGTGTTAATTTAGCAGTGTCCTATGTGTCCAAGAATGGTGTACATGAACACTCTGTATAGATAGCTTATTCATGTTGGAAAATGAGCTCTATCATGCTATAGAACCTAGTGATGGATTTTACCCGTTATCATAGAATGTACGATAACAGAACCATTATTTAGTGCGGCATAGAGTTTTCTTTGCAAGATCACAGGAATGTGATGTTTAACCCAAAGTGTCGACCGCTGATTATGTGAAGCATCAAAGTGTGTTTAATGTGACTGTTTCATAAAGCCGTCCCACCGAACCCGAGTCGCCAATCTATATTCAATCGAAGTTCGATGAAATTTGATCCTCCCTATTTTTACATGTAAACTTGTCAAGAAGCAACAAGAGGTAGTCATGTGTGAGAAAACCTAGAGCCAAGACCCTGAAAAACTAAAGAGGATGCCAAGCAATTGCAAAACAAAAAAAACTTAGGGTCAGGCCAAATGGAGCTTGGAGTCAACTTGAAGCATTGAGAAACCATTCTTAAGATTGTCCATTCAAGTAAGTTGTGAAGAAAGGGTGGTGTAGATTCAAAGTTGAATGCATATCGATAGTGGGGACCAAACATCGGCAATGATGGTAATGAGATGATGGTGGTGGCAACACCGAGGACAACACCGAAGCTCACCTAGATTTGAAGCTAAGATTCGATGGGGATGTAAAAGATAGATGATGCCAACTTAATTGAAATAAACCAAATGACAGCAGCGCTAAAATCAAGATAACGGTGGTCTAGTGGATGGCCGCGACGTTGAAGGTTGCAAGGTAGTAGTTGTTGGAAATTGCAAGCATAAGGTAACGAGAATGTAAAAGTGAAGATGTGACGTTGAAAATTTCCTAAGTGTTGTATATTTATTTTTCACTTAGAGATTATGTCAGTACCGCCATGTGCTGCTCCCCATATGGAAAAAAAGAAAGAAAAGAGAGAAGAGAAGAAAAGAAAGTCACCTCATCGGGATGCGATGTAGCATCCAGAGAATCAAAAATTCCAACCTTACTATGGAAAAGAGATGATTCAACGACTATTTGAAGAAATAAATAGACGCTCTTGGAATAAATATGATGCTTCAAGACGACTACCAGTTGATTGATGACGCTTCTACGATTAGCATCCAATCGCTTGTCTTGATCCAAATCATGCTTTGTTTTCACAAAAGCATACTTTGGATGGAAAGTGTTATCAAACATTTGAACTAAGTGACTCCTTGATGAATCTAGGCTTCAAGATGATGAAGGATGGATCAAGAAGATCAAGAGATGAAATGAATGAAAAGAAGTTTGACAAGGATTTGTATATGTCAAATCAGATCGGTACCGACATGATCAATTATGTCGATACCGACTTTATTTTTGATATGGGGTCTACTTCTGAATAGTAAGTGAAAATGCAGTGTACTTGGTAGAAAAAGACAAGATTCATATAAGGCAAATCATGTCGGTACCGACATGATTTGTAGGAGTAATTTTTACAAGGAAACTTGGAAACTTAAAGACCTGGACAAATATAAGGAAAACTTAAGGATACAAGTTGCAAAATTACATCGGCACCGACATGATCATTTTGTACCAACATAATTTGAGTTACGAGTTTTTCTTGTTCTTCATGCCTTGAAGGGTGGATATGACCTCTTACCTAGTCTTCTACAAGCTAGCAACTTTGATGAATGAATTCGCCTACAAATATCCATCCTTTGGGAACGAAAAAAGGACCTCACTTTCTGATCCTGAACACTCTATTTTGTCTTAACCACAAAGTACTGGCTAGATCGAATTTCATTTGATTTCTAGATCTAAAACATTGTAATTCGATTGTGCTTATACAAAACCATCTAAAATAAGATTAAAGCGGGCTTGGACAATTGATTTGAGGTTGAACCACTATAAAATCATGTGTGTTCAAGCTTTTATTCTTGTTTTTAGTCTAGGGTGTTGTGTCATTTTTGACTCAAAAAATGAAATACTACACAAGAGGGGATCCATCTCCTTCGTTGCAGAATGTTAGTATCACCATAATCAACAGTCAGTTTAAGGTCAAAATATCTGGCTAGAGTAAAATGTTCAATCCATAAATATTACTAGATTGAACCAAGGGCTTTGAAGTGGTCCATACAGTTAACCATAGATATTAGTATAGTTTTTAACCATTTACCAAACCCTAGATATATTAGTAATAAAATGATGATGAAATGAAAATGTGCACAACATATCGTTACAAGGTATAGCTTAATAAAGGTTGGAAACTGGATTTCACCTAAATGATCTATAAGCGACTGAACTTGTTCCCGGTTTGTACTTCAATAATGTCCATATAGACTTCATTATTTAAATTGTTTAAATACTGACCGAGGTCCGAGTTCAAACCAGTGAGTCGACACAACTTTGTCGTTAGCTAATTTTCATGTTTAATCAATTTAATTAATTTATAAATGCTATAAATTAAAAAAATTGTATAATTGTTACATTGAATTTCATGGCATTTTATTTATTTACTTAAAGCCTTAAAACTAATTAAAATTACTGATAATTATTATATATTGATTTAATTAAAATATGGGTTAAAAACGATTAATTAAGCAATTAATTAATGTTACAAAATGATTATGCCCAAAGTCAATTCAGCCCTACAAAGCTATTGCTAACCATGAATATTAGAGTGGTGACAAGAAAGTTAGTCTTCAGATCTGGAGAAAGAGGTGCTAGATATTTGATGTTTGGTTAGCTACAAATAACCACACTCTCTTCATTTTCTCCAAACACAACAAAACCCTAGCCTGCATTAATACAAATTGGTGAAACCTCGTAGAAGTACTTACAACCTATAATGGAGGTGGTGAGTTAAGATTTTGGAGAGGAGATTGCTAACAACCAAGGTGTCGGCAATCGTCATGGTGATAAAGAAGATCCATGTTTCCTTTTAAACACGTATACATTAAATAATCCATTCGTTGTCATTTATATGCTTTCGACCGTTAAAAAAATTAAACTAAATTTTAATATTAGAAAATTATATTTAATATTTATAAATATATTTTAATTATATACAAATACACATAAATATTAAAAATATTTCATATAAAAGAATTCCCATGACTTAGATATTTGTATGTGTGTGTATGTATGTATGTTTATATTCATGATTTTGTAAATAAAAAATATCTTTTTTTCTTTTCTGTTTTTGTTAAGAATTTATTTTTAAATATTTGAATAATTTAAATACTTAAATTTCAAGTAAGTTAACTATATTTGAATTTTAAATTATAAACATAATAATTTATAATATATATTATATATGTAGTTCAACTTTTATTTAAATGAAATAAAACTAATTTCAAAGCTGAATATATTTATATATCTGAGTGTGTGTGGTATTGAATAAATAAATAATATATTAAATCAATTATTGGTGGAAAAAATTATATATTCGTGTGTGTGCAGGGAGGTGTGTGTCTATTGATTATATGTATGATATTTTCCATGTTAAAATCACGGTCCCTTGATAATATACCATGTATATTATAGCCATTGATCCTAATAGATAATTATACACATATGATACCTATTTATTTATGTATACACTACGTTAATCGAACATATATGTATTATAGTTATAATATTTGCATTGTAAATGCAAAACATATTGTAAATTAAAATATAAAATTAATTAAAATAAAATAATAACATATATTATATTTAATGAAGATAAAACGTAACATACAAACATAAAAGCTTTAATATAAGTTGACTAAATTAAAATTAAAACACTAAACTCATTTATTAATAATCACTAAATATGATTTAGTGTAAATATATTATTTATGTAACATAAAATAAGATTTAATTCTAGTTTATAAAAGGATTTTTTTTGAAATTTCCCCTTTTTACCGTGCTACCAATGCAATTCATCCAACAACGGTATCAGAGCCCATATTGTGTCACATGAATAACTAACCAACGCGTAGGGCACTCACTTGGAAAATCCAATTAGATTAGTTTCTAAGGATCAAATACGGAGAAGGTTGCTCTAATTGAGGAATGATTTTATGAACTGAAAACCTCCTGTCTCCTAGCCTTTACCTGGTATGTCAAAGCGGCTTATTTCAAGAGTATGCTCTAGTGGAAGGCTAAAAGTGTTTTGCAGTTAGGTTGATTCAAATATACGTATTCTAATATTATAAAATAAATTTTAAGTTATTTTGAATTCCTACAAAATATTACAAAATTTTTTAAAGAGTTATAAAGTGCACTTGCCCAGTGCTACATACCATCGACAACAAGCATCGAGCTCCAAAGGCTGCATGAGAATATGGATGTTAGAGTTATATTCCAATGCCTACAAAAGTTGTATAGTGAGCAGTCTCCTACCGAAAGGTACAAGGTCTCATGGAAATTATTCAATGCGAAGATGAGCAAGGGTACTCCTATCCAAAGTCTCCATCATTATGCATTTTTCGTTTATACCTGAAAGAACTAGGTTAAGTTAATCAAAAATCAATTGATTGGTTTTGAAGCATTCGGTAAGCAAGGGAGTGTACTTATATGAGATGACTCGAAACCGTAACCATTTCAAAACTGATATACATGCTCTATGTTTTGGAAGTGGTTGAGAAGCAGAATGTTATAGAGTTGCACTATCTATCCTAAGGTTAAGTCCAAGGGAGAGGCCAGTGTTAACATTTCGAACAAATGCTATAGAGTTGAACTGTCTATCCTAAGGTTAAGTCCAAGGGAGAGGTCAACGTTAGCATTTGTTGGACAATTTGAGCTAGACTCCATGGAGAGATTCACAAATTGTTCAATATCCTGGAATCCTAATAGAGATTCATGATCTGTTGGATATGTTGGAATCCATAAAGAGATTCGTGATATGTTCGAGTGATGAAGACTCATGTGTTAAGATGTTACACATGACTTCACCATCATAAATGATAGAAAATAGAGTAGGCCTCATAGCTAGTGGATTTAGCTAACCCAAGGGTATATCAACTCTATATCATGCTTACGGATGTTGCACAGGAGACGATTATAACATCTAGAATTTTCGACCCTCGAAAATCGACACGAAAACATCCACTGTATTCATGTGCCACAAATTCAAGTCTCGAAAAGCCCGATTATTAAGGAAGAAGAAAATAAAGATAGAACAGAATCTCACATGAATGGAATAACATATATTATTTCAAGAATAATCATTACAGTAGAAAATTTTGAATACAATATCAGAGTCTAACCTTAATTCAACCTGGACAGTTATAAATCCTCTGTCCTTACAATGCTGAAAAATAAAAACAAATGAAATAGATGCAGTGGATAATAGAATACATCCATAGGTAGATGAAGATCTCTAGCTCTTCTCTGGAAACTCCAAGCATCTTCAACTAAACCTAAAACTACTCAAATCTGACCCGAGTATTAAAAATATCCGGATCAGACTTGATAAACCAGCATGAGATACTCGAAATTTAATGTATAAATCATACTGATGCCAATCAAAACTTTCAAAAACAAGCGTATCTCATAAGACCAAGCCCACACATAAATACGGACTGGTTTTTACCTTATGATAACCAAAACATTTTTATACCAAAATAATTTGATATTATCTTTAATGTCATTCCTTTGAAAACACTTTTCAAATAATATATCAAATATAGCTGAAATTGTTACACTGATTAAATTTTACGGCTTACTAGCTACTTTTTAAAAGTAGGTTCTACAAACTGTAAAGGCAACGTATTGTAATTGGATTTCCAACATGACAGAGAACTAGTCACCATTTAGACTCGAAAATCCACGTATAGCACATAGTTTTCGTATGGCTTTACACCATCTCCATCAGCCTCCGAACAACGCTGTTATACTACTATGGAACAGAGTATTACTCGACTAGGCTTTACACGATCTCTGTCAACCTCTAATATATGTCCATTCATATAATAAGGCAACAAGTGCCTAGAGGCACATCATCCCCCAATAATAGCCCAAAATTTGTCCTTTAGACCACATAGTATCCCGTATCATTCCTGGATGTGAGGCTTGTGAGGTTACATTCCACAAAGCCACATTTTGATTTTCGAAAAGCCACGTTTTGGTCATATCAAATTCCACTTTGATTACCACAATGTCATTCCTTGGATCACTATTGACTTTCACGAACATATAACCTCTGAGCTCATACGTACCAAAGAAGGGTGTTAAGCTAAGAGAAGTTGCCTTCTCTGCCACCAAACCGATGTACGTTTGTAAAAGTCAACATTATAATCTTAGAAATGCAATATCAGACATTTGTCCATACAAGTTCGTTCTGGGATTGAACGAAACTAAAGGCACTCCTCCTACCACATCCTAGGATCAGTAGCGAGCAGTCCTTACATTATGAAGATTTCAAAACACGATAGGACCACTGCTATAATAAATATCTCTAAATTGGGAGTGACCCAGAGAATGTCAACAAGCAGTCCATTCGGTATGAAGTTCTTCACTCTTCAATACAACGAAGATTTCAAAATGCAGACACCACTGCCATATAAACATAATGTGGGGTAAACCCTTAGGACTCATGACAGTAATCCTTACATTTTGAAGATCTCTGGTCTTATCAACAACTTTAATATGTCTTCACTTCCGAACGCATACAGCGATTCGAAGTGGTTTTCAAATAGGAGTTACCCAAATCCGACCCTGGTTCCTCTGAACCAATCATCTATTAAAAAGATATTAAGTTCATATGTCATTATCAATCAACATTCAATTTAATTCATCTTTTTATTCATTCGTAAATATCTCAAAGAGACATATTATTTATTCCATCTATTTTCTTAATAGTATATGGAATCATTAAGACTCATTTATCAAGTCAATTGGTTAATTAAACCTTTTGTTGGGAAGATTTCCCCTTTCTACTCAAATCTAAAATAATTTATAACTCCATTATAAATCCATAAAACCATTTATAAAACTCCTTTTATAAATCTATAAACTAATTTCTAAAATTATTTTATGAATATCTAAAACCATTCATAAAACTCTTTTATCCTTTTAACCAATCTTCCTTTATGTTTTCCAAAACATGTTATAAAATTCCTCTTATAATCCACATCTGCTTATAAAACCCTATTTATAATTCTCAAAAACCTTTATAATATAAATTATAATCTTTTACTTAGATGTGTTAGGTTCTTTGGTTCTTTGTGGAGACTTGATAATGATCCATTTTTTATAAGGTGAGATAGGGATTTCACTGGCTTCAAGAGATGTCTCTCCATACAACTCATCTCCTTCAGGACTCGCATCGTCATCACTATCACCTCTCTTTGTATTTCTTCCTCTTCTTTTTCTTCTTCTTCCTCTATCCTCATCTCCTCTTTCCCTTCTCTCATTCCCTCATCTTCACTTTTCTTTGGAATCATTTGCATTCTAGTTCATTCATCCTCTTCTATTGGGACCTCACTAGTGGCAAGCTCTTCTATTGCCATATCAATAGGTTCGTCTATGTTTGCCTAACCTAATGGACTTCAAATTCCCCTCGAGGGTTATTGTTAAAGCAGCGAGTGAGGGCATAAGATCGGGTGGGCATTCAAGAGCTACTTGGCAGAGTAGTTCTAGGAATAGTGAAACAATCAGGAAGTAACAACCCATATCGATGAAGGTTTTCGTTTGTGAGGAGGAACGTGGTGGTGCGGTATTAGAAGCCAGTTCTCTTCAGGGCCTTTAGGGTTTCAACATGTTCGTCCCTTATACATTGGGCGGGAATATCTATAAAAGAGTTGGGCAAAAAATTGGATCCTTAAACAAAAGGAATTCAAACTTGGGAAGAGTAAAGGGGAAAGGATCTTACGACCGGAAAGCCAATGCCCATTGAAGCTGTATGGATACCGAACAAAGAAATACATGTTTTTGAAGTACGAGCGTTTATTATGGAGCACCTCTATAGATTTGAATTTGCACCTAGCCTCAATGATCATGAGGGAGGGTGAATCTTGTCGATGCTTGAAGCTCAAGGTGTGAGCTAACTCTCTGAAGTTTGGAGCTCGCTGGAATCGGTTTATGAATAACACATACAAGGAGCTTAATAGCACATATCCATTGGGATGAACTTGGAAAAGAGCCAACCCGAGTTCTTGGAGGATCATGCGTAGGAATGGATTAAAAGGCAGTACAGTACTGCCTAGGCATATGTATTTATTATTAATCACTATGCATGGGATCAATGATGGCCAACAGTAATAAATAACGTAAATGCAGTGGAAATAGTAGAATAGATTACACCGTCAATTTTATACTGGTTCGGAGTACCTCTCCTACATCCAATACCTAAGCACCTCTTAGGAATTTTACTACCAGTACCATCACTTCACCTAGAGGAATATATTTACATACACTGCTTGAATAGCCGAACATGACTTCAACAAAGACTACTTGAGGACTCCACAATAGGACTTCTTTTTGTCGACTTCTCAGTCTTTTACAACAAAGTAGAATACAAACTTCTTCGACAATATTCTCCATCTTGATACACTAACTTATCACACTATAATACAACACTCCTATAACCCTAACAAATGATACTTTAGTGGATGTGCAGAGGCAAGGATTAATATTAGATCGATATAAGGGGTGTGATTGAAAATAATTGATCTAATTATTGAATTTCAGAGAATAATAGTTAAAGAGTAATTTTAGAGAAAAACCAATAGATTTGATCGGTATTTATTGTTTTTTTGCAATGGAGATGTTAGGCTAATATATAGTGGTGATATGATGCCATGAAAAGGAGTAAAAACCTTCAAAAAATCACTTTGGAGAAGATGCAATCATTGGAAATTTGCAACAGTTCTAAATCTGAATAGACACATCAGTTCGGAACACTTTTTTACCGTTTCAGATGAATTCGAAAAACCTTTTTAGTGTTTCGGAATTGACAGCCCATTACCAGTCCAGTCTACTAAAATGGTCATAATTTTTTGCTCATATTTAAGAATTTAAAAAGGAAAATTTTCCTAGTAAACTAGAAGATGTAAGGAATATGCACAAAATATTTCAGCTCAAAAGGTTTAGTTTAACATTTTTAAATATTTTTAAAAAAAACTGCTTGGGTTATTTAAAAATTCCATAAAATTCCATATAAGTTACTCGAGATGTAAAGTGATATTTCAGATGCTATGAAGAAGTTTGGAGTGATATGGAAATCGTTTATAGGGTTTAACAAATCTAAATTATAGGGACTAGATAAGGACTCAATAAAATGACATACTCTATTTTATCTCTTTGGTCCATTCGAGTGTTTGTGTTTTCCTTTACTTGATTTGTTAACTCCATTATATGTTCTTAAATTATTATACTCCACTCCATAATCTTGTTTGCTCCGGTTTTGATATTTTGTCATATGTGTGTGTGTGTGTGTGTGTGTCTTTCAGGTAGATATATCAACATTTGTGCATCCAAAGGCTTCATATTTCTTCCATTTATGTTGTAGCTACTTATTGATCTATAATAGCTTGAGAAACTCGTTAGTAGCATTATTGTATAGTTATTATCATCAAAAGGTCATTAATCATGGTTTTAACATCTATTACAGGCTATATAACCTATTGGAGGATTATGAACTCGTTGCCCTTGGATAGGAAGTAAGACTTCACTTTCGAGAATTTTGTGATGTTGGCAAACAGTTTGAAAGGTCTTGAGGGTAAGAATTATCGACACTTTCTCAAGCGGATCATTCAAGGCTCTTAAACGGTATATTCATTCAAAGGAGGAGGTGGATCTTGCATTGGTTCCATTGGTACAATCATTCTTTGTAGCTCACCAGTAATTGAGTGCCTAGTTTTAAAAGGCATTTACATCGAAGCTTGAGCAGTGGTGGATTAGGATTCAGAAGGAGTAGATGGCCCAACATCGGTATTGAAGCAGGTAGATTGAAGAGTCATTCTAGATATGAAAACTTAGTGGTCAACACAGTAAGGTGTGTTTTATTCTAGAATTCTATTTTTGAATTTAGAATTGTTTGTCATGTGCTCAGAGTACAATGGATGTCGACATGTATTGATCAATCGGGCTTTAAACGTCGATCAGAACAAGTAAAAGTCTTAACATATGCAGTATGAGTCTTGTATCCCATACACGACGAACATACCATCCTATGTAGATAGCCCACTCGTGCTAGAAAAACAAGCAACGCTGCAGATGGAACTATGCATTGGATCTTACCCATTATCATCCAATAACCGATAATGGAACCGATGTTCGAAATGACGTGGAATTTTCTCTTTTGCAGGAACATGGGAAGTGCATGAACTGAAAATGCAATGGAATCGCCCGATACAATCGTTCTTTAGGAAAAGTACTGTCTTTTGGAATAATTGCCGATATTTGATCGGTCAAGTGTTGGTTGAAGCGTATCAAAGGAATTTGCAATGCAAAACATGGGTTATGGTATTCAATTGTTTTCCCTGAGAACACCCAGGTCGAGCCCGAATCCATATTACATCAGACTCGAGCACCATCTTGGGAGAACTTAGGGTTTGCTTCCATCCAACGCTCATCGAAACCATACAAATCACTATCACCCTTGCTGGCCATAATAGAACAGCCATCACTAGATCGCCAACCGATAAACCACCTTAACAACTTGCTGAATTTGGATGGTGGATAGGAGAACTTAGGGTCGAGTTATAGTGAAGAATTCATTGGTGGAAGATTTGGAGCGTGCTATAGTGGTCGAAAGTGGTATCTTACAATGTGGGGGTATTTTGAGAGCAATGGCAAGGAGATGGTGGGTGGTAAATGGTCAAATCTGGTTGGTAGCAGCAGTTTGGTCAAGTAGGAGCAAGATGCAAGTGGTCGGTGATCGGCACGAAGATCTTGGTGGAAAAAGTATTCGATCAGGAGTAAGTGAAAAGGTTATGTGATAACCCGCACCTCCCGACACACTGATCCAAAGCCTTGTATGACTTTCGAACTCGTGCCGTGCCAATAAATACAAGCTATTGAGTTTTATAACATTATAAAGAATAACATAACAGATATAATCTAAGATATACTATACTTTCAAAACTCACGGCGAAAGGAACAAAACATATAATACTAAAAATTATCCATCTCAGAAAATATCCCAAAACACGGTCTCAAAAAATCTATAGGTAGTCAAATATAGGGTGCATAGAAAGTATAACTCCAAGTCTGATAAAGGAAATACAAAGTACTGATCAAATAGATAAATGGATACATGGAGAGTAAATATGATAAAAGCAACTCATGTGATGGGCTCGACTCTCATGTATCAAGAATGGGCCAATCACCCGCTGTCCTATCTACCTGTGGTGGGGAAAAAGAAAGGAAAAATGGTGGCTCGGACAAAAGTCTGTGAATGAGTATAAGTTTAATATATGGTGATCATGTGTAGTTAATCTTAACTCTACTCTAAGTGACACAGGGTGTACTATAAGTGTCCGTGTATTTTTAGGGTCCAATACTTAAGAACTTTTATCCAACACAAACCTACAGTACTGCTTATGTAGGCTACTACATGGATTAAACTACGAATCTAACCTCAATAACTAATGATCGGCCACTACTCCTAGAGCTACTCGATATGGAAGGTAGTCTTTTGGATACTCTCCTCGGCTATACACAACTTGGTGGAATCCGATACCAAAGTCAAGTTGTGAGAACACCCTTGCTCCAACCAACTGATTAAAGAGAATGTCTATACGGGGCAATGGATAAAAAATTTTCTTTATCATTTTATTAACTCCCTATAGTCAATGCAAAGCCTCAGAGAACCATCCGCCATGATGGCAAAGATAACTGATGCTCCCCACTTCGAAATTCTCCTTCAAATGAAGCCCTTCTCTATTTACTTACTTGTTCAACTCGTGTCTCTCCTTTAGAGCCATATGCCTTAATGATAAGGGGATGGGTCTGGCATTCTCCATGAGATAAATTCGATGCCCGATCTCTCTTGGGGTGGAGAACCGATAACCTCGAAAAAGACATCTGAGTAATCTCTAACTACATGCACTGTATCTAGCTCATCATATGACAGGTCTAAAGAATATAAGTAGATTAACATAACTGATCCTCGGAGATTGCAATAAACCTCCAAGCTACATCCACTACACGTACTCAATCTAACAACCATCCTATCGTAGTCTAATATAGCCTCATACATCATCATCCAATCCATGCCCAATATTAACCCAAACCTAGAAAATACTAAGAAAAAAGCATCGCAATCGAATCCAACCCCTAAAATTAACTTCAAACCCCTATAGGGTTTGACATAACTACAGGCTCCGTGACTATACTAGTGAGTGCATCTCATCTACGAGTCTACTAAATATAAAAGAGTGTGATGCCCCCATGTCAAAAAAGTGTGAATAGATCAACCAGATAAAGTCAATGCACCTTCGATCAAGGCCTTATTTCCCTTGTCAGCAATTGGTAGTGCACTCGAGCTAGGTATACCTCCAATGCATGTGGTGTAACTATCTAGATAGAGGTCTTTGGTGGTGCTGAAAACTCTCACTTCATATGACCAAACTGAATGTAATTATAGCACTTGACTTGTGAACCATCTAATCCGCGTTCCTTGGTGAAATGCCATTTCTTGCCACACTTCCTATAATGAATATCCTTCTTCCTTATCTTTCCTTTAGGTGCACCTCTCCCCTTACGCTGGTTCTTCTGTTGCACTTTTCTTCCAGCCTCCTTGGGTTCTTTTTCCTTTTCGAAGACGGTATTTAGTGAAGCCATCTCTACTAAACCCACGTATGTAGCACCCAATTGAATATGACTCAAAGCTAAACCTTGAAGAGGTTGCTTCAGCCCCTTAGTAAACTTTAAAGCCTTCTTATGTGGGGTATCAATCAACCCCATCCCAAATCTAGCTAGCTCATTGAATTGATTGACATATTCCTTTACAAACAGGTCTCCTTGCTTCAAGTGAATAATATTTTCTAACTACACACCTTCCTCCACCCTAGAAAGAAACTTCACCTTAAATCGTCTATGGAACACTCCCTAAGTGATCTCTCCACCATTATTCTCAGCCTTAACTACCTCCCACCAACTAAGAGCCTCACCCTATAATTGCCTAATAGTTAACTGTCATCTCTCCTCATCAGCAAAACCCATCAACCCAAAGATCCTCTCATAAGAATGAATCCACGCCCTCGAATCCACGTATGGTTAGGTCCCCATATACAGCTTCCCTTCAAGACTAGTGAAATCCTTATATAACTTAGCAAAATTGGAGGCAAGTAGGTGGGCAAGAACTGCACCTGTAGCGATCTTAAAATTCGAACACTTCATCTTTGAATATCGAAACATTTTAAAATATAATTAAGTGTTATAAATATGATTTTATAACCTTGTTAAACGTCATCTAATTAATAAATAATGATAAAAAACTGATTTTTGAATTTTGTTACAAAAATATATTATTCGAAGAAAAATCGATAATGTGATCAAAAATCGGTTTATCGGTAAACGGCTTTTCGATCGAAATAAGTTGTTCGAATTCTTGTGCACTTGTCTAATGATCAAACGAATGCATTAGAAACTAATTAACACAAACATCTCTTCATAAAGCTTAGAATGATCTAGAAGCTTCTATTAGGATAAGAGATATTATCATGAGAGGGATAAAATGGTAGTTAGCATAAAGGAGAAGTGATAGGAGGTGAGTCTTCCATGGCATAAAGGAGAGTGAACAAGCTTAGGCAACACCAAATGGAGTCTATATAAGAAGCAACATATCTTTAGTTATCATTCACAAATTCACAAAGCTCAGAGTTCAAAAATCCATGTCTTCTTTTTATTCCTCTTCATAATTTTCCTAAAGCAAAATATTCGCACATCAAATCCAAATCACTTCAAACTTGGAGTGAAGTGTTATTATCATATTAAAAAACATCCTACCTAGTTAGAAATTGAAGAAGCAAAGACACTCTCACCGTAGGAGGATAGGACGTGAGCAACTTAAGGAAGAAGGAGGGTAGAAAGCAAGTGAAATAAGGAAAGAAAGGGAAGGAATGGAGGGTGCTAGCTTGGATTTGGTCTTAGGTTCTTGGATCTTAGTTGTTTATTGGATAAAATATAAGCTAACTCACTATTTTATTAGAAAATATCACATATGAATGTTGATGTTTGATTGTATTAATGTTGTTGAATATGTTATCCCACCTTTTGGCAAGGCCAGGATACCAACGGACTGATTGAAAACCAAGTATCGCTCGTCATGGATATCGATGAATTTTGTCCGAGTCCGGATCGAGCTACAATTGATATGACGTGACGAGCACAGCCAGGGAAGCCTGCATTCCAAATTCCAAGTCAATCCGGGTTCATATTCTCAAGTTATGATGGATACAAGTTGAAGGGAAAAGCTATGTTTTCGTATCCATCAGTAAGCCCCATTTCGTACCCATCGAGGAACATTGGTTCGTACCAATGAAGTTGGCCATGTTCGAATCCATCGAGTTCGTATCGATGGACTTCATATCCATCAATAGCTAGTGCAACTCATATCGATTGGTTAAATGTCTACTTCACATCCATCATGTAAGCCTTACTTCGTATCCATCAAAAGGTTCCAGTTCGTATCAATTTACTTCGTACCCATTGAGAAGCTACGTGGTTCGTGTCCATCGAGGGAAGGTCTATTCGTAACCATCGACCATTAGTAGTTCGTGTCCATCGATGACTGCTGTTCGAATCGATGAATGAGGCCTCATTCGAATCCATCAAGTCAACAAACTTGGGTGACGTGTCATCCCTCGATGCGAACAAGGCGAGATTTATGGAGTCGATACGGTCAACACGGAGTAAAGACCGGATCGAGATGAAGTGCGCGCGCCACATCATCTCAGAAACACGTGCGACTATGAATACGAGGGGATCGATTCAAAGCTATGGAGTCGAACCAAATAGCCATTCGAGAAATCTCAACTCGTATCGATCATATCTTGAAATCTACTGATCCAAATGCAATGAAATTTCCACCAGAGCTTGCATACACACTAAGGAATGTCTCTGCCAAATTTCAGTTCGATTGGACATCATCTTGATCGATAAGAAATGGATTCGTATCGATCGCAGATCGAGGCGAAACTTTTAGGAAACGGTCGCGTGGGCCCCCTTACGTGCCAGACCAAGTCTCCTTAAGTTTGAACAAAATCTCAGCCTCCTACGCCTATAAATAAAATCCCAGAGCCTACAGAAGGGGGATCTTTTGATTCAGAAGCGCCCAGACTCTACCGGACTGAGATTTGCATCTTATTCTTACTGTTTAATTCGAATTCCAAGCTGTAATTCGCTGTTGTTCACTGTAATCATTTGTACTAATTGAAAGAGAATCAATAAAATCATCAAAACTTCATAGTGGACGTAGGCAACACGCTGAACCACTCTAAATTGCTTGTCTGCGTATTTACAATTCTGTTTTTTGGAGTTTTTGTTAGATAATCTTCGCTTTCAATTTATTTTCTTCACTTTTATCTCTTCAAAAACTTCTGAAGAGTGTTGTGCCCATTTTTGGTACAAACACTTTGGTGCTTTCACAGAGAAAAAACCAGTTTTTTCTCCTGCTCCTTGGATCTACCATCGACACCGGATTGCATAAATCCAAGAGGAAGATCCAGATCTCTAATCCGGAATCCTTCCATCCTATTCAGATTTGCGTAAAGTCTAGGAAAGGACTCCACCACTCAAGATGGTTAGCACAAGAACCGCCTCTACAGCTGCTGATCAAGAAGGTCGGGATAGACAGAATCCTACATAGCAGCCGCCATCCAATCAAGACAACACTGCTCACTCAGATCCGTCAGGACCAGTCACCAGACAAGAGTTCCAAGTGTTTCTCCAAGAACTGACTCAAAGTCGGCAATAATTGACTGAACAATTGCGCGCTAACGCTGAATTGACCAACCAATTAAACCGTCGAAGGCGCAGGAGGACCAGGAAGGATGATGTTTCCCACTCGTCCACTGAAAGTTCTGCCTCATCTGACTATCACGGCAGATCTACCCGTCCCCGATTAGACGGGAGTCACACACAAGCTA
Organism: Allium fistulosum; assembly: GCA_030737815.1. Classification (NCBI taxonomy): domain Eukaryota; kingdom Viridiplantae; phylum Streptophyta; class Magnoliopsida; order Asparagales; family Amaryllidaceae; genus Allium; species Allium fistulosum. The sequence continues at coordinate 1,259,778,073 of CM060904.1, forward strand.
CCGGATATCAACCTGCCTTAACTGTTGGACAATTGAGAGTTGGGCCGTCAACCAGCTTCCAGACCGGGCCCTCATCACGAAGAGGTACTGTTCCATAATATACCACGGACAATCGCACTACAACCGCCGTGGTAGAAGCAAGGGTTGATACCCGAAATCTGTCAGATCCGAATAACCAACAACGTGGGCGTACTCCTGAACCATACGTCCCAAAAGATGCTGAGCCAAGGAGGCGAGACATGGACCGTCGACAGCGTCCGGTCCAAACTCGCACTGTGGAACCCGACCACACCTTAGCTCAGCATGCACAGAATGCGACGATGCCGGATATTTCAACGATGATACGTCAGATGATTCGCGAAAGTCAGGGGCTTAGCAATGACGATTGGGGAATCTCCCGTAGTCATACTCCTCTCATAGACGAGATATTATACGCTGACCCCCCTCGACGATTCAGAATGCCAACTCTCCCAATGTAAGAAGGAAGTTCCGACCCCAATCAACATATTTTGAAATATGAGTGGTCAATGAGCGCTGCAAGAGCTGATGATGCAGTGATGTGTCGAAGTTTTCCCATATCTCTGGGGGGAGTCACAACAATGTGGTTTACAAGGTTGCCACCTAGATCTATCTCTTCGTTTTATCAGCTGGCTAAAAAGTTTCTAGAACAGTTTCGTATGCATGTTGCTAGACCTAAAGACGTAAACACCCTGTCTAGTGTCACCCAAGCTCATGGGGAGACACTCAAGCGTTATTTAGAGAGATTCCACACAGCATGTGTAGAGATTAGTAATCCCAACGATAACTCGATCTTGATGGCATTAACCAAAGGGACCGATCCTGATTCTGAGTTTGGAAATTGGTTAGCTGGGAAACCGCCCGCATCGTTGGACCATTTCTACTCCAAAGCCGTTCAATTCTTACGGCAAGAGGACGCAAAACAGTCTAGGAAGCAGGACGATGTGAGGCCCAGTAGTGAGGGAATACAAAGTAACGTGGTAGTTAAGCAGTCCGGTGAAAGTTTCGGAAAAGTTCAGTTGAATATACAGAACAAACAAACCCAGCCGAGAGGCAACAATGGTCAGGATAAGAAAAGAGATCAGAACCGAGGCCCACGACGTAGGGCTCCAATGTTTGATAATTACACGCCATTGAATACGTCATTGGAAAACGTGTACCTACAAACTTGCAACACTGTGCAATATAAGAAGCCTGCTCCGAAGCCCTCGTCGGAAAGACAGGTTCAAACAGGGAAGTTCTGTAGATTCCATGAGAGTTACGGCCACAATACCAATGAGTGTCGACATTTGCAGAATCTCATCGAAAAGTTGATCAGGGAGAGAAAGTTAGATCAGTTTGTGCGGGCGCCGCAGTCTGGTGGTGCAGGCCCTTCAATTCCAAATCGTGTGCAAAATCAAGAAAGACAGGAAGAACCCGCTCGTACGGGCGGAAGGCTAGTTATAAACACAATAAGTGGTGGTCCCCACCCAGCAGACAGAAGCTGGAGGGAAATGGAGTCGTATGCTAGCTCTATCAGGCATGCGGACTTTGAATGCTGCAGTAATTGTGAAGATGGGGCTCCGGCCAAACAACAGAAGACTATGTCTGATGATATCATATTTAGAAGCCGAGACGCTGACAAGGTTGAAGCCCCCACAATCGACCCACTGGTCATATCTGCCCAGGTAGGTCCTGCTTGGCTGAAGAGGATCCTGGTTGACAGTGGGAGCTCCGTAAATATCTTACTTAAATGGGCTTATGATTTAATTAAAATGGAAGCGAAGTACTTAAAACCTTGCCAATCTCGAGTCCACGGCTTCAATGGAAGTGCTACAATACCCACTGGAGTGACGGAACTACCAGTGGAGTTGGGGTTTGGAGAACGCCGGAGAGTCCGGATGTTGCAGTTTGTCGTTTTGGACATTGATTCACCTTATAATGCATTTTTGGGCCGACCAGCCCTTGCTGAGTTCAGGGCAGCCATTGCCCCATGGTGCTTGACTCTGAAGTTCCCCACCGATCATAGGGTCGGAGTCATTCAAGGAGATCAGGCAGCGGGGAGGGCCTGCTATGTTGCTGAACTACGCGGAGTACAGCGAAAAGAGAAAGGAAAGGGTGTAGAGGAATCTCTCTGCGTCCGTTTTGCTGATGATTGACAATTTATGCCTGGGCCCCGGCCTGGGCACCACAACCAATTCCATAAAGACCTTGACCCTGGAGACAATGAAGATAAAGACGAATCTAAAGAGAATCAAGCTTCCCCGGCCGAACTGACTGTGGACGTCCCAATCAGTGAGGGTGATGATTCGAGGATGCTAAAAGTTGGGTCTCAACTGGGCAAACAGACACAACAGGAATTGGTTGAATTTCTCCGGGCGAATCTCGACGTTTTCGCATGGACACACTCTGATATGTGCGGGATCTCGCCGGACATTGCAAGTCACTCCCTGAATATTGATCTGCGGTATGTCCCGGTCAAGCAGAAAAGGTGTGGTATGGATCCAGAGAGATCTGCCACCCTTAAAGAGGAGGTTGATAAGTTACGATCAAATGGGTTCATCTGAGATGCTTTGTATCCAGAATGGGTGTCAAATCCCGTACTGGTTCGAAAACCGAATGGGAAATGGAGAACTTGCATTGACTACTCTAACTTAAACAAGGCTTGTCCAAAGGATAGTTTTCCACTCCCTCGAATTGACCAGCTCGTAGATTCAACAGCTGGGCATGAATTATTATCTTTCATGGATGCTTATTCTGGCTACAATCAAATACCTATGCATTTGCCTGATCAAGAACATACCAGTTTTGTGACCGATCTGGGACTCTACTGCTACAGAGTCATGCCCTTTGGTCTAAAAAACGCCGGACCAACATACCAACGCTTGGTCAACAGGATGTTCGCCAACCAGATCGGGAAGACCATGGAGGTTTATGTGGATGACATGCTAGTAAAATCTCGATTCTCCACAGATCACGTCAGAGATTTAGATTCGATGTTCTGCATCCTTCGGGAATATGGAATGAAGCTCAATCCCTTAAAGTGTCACTTCGGTGTCGCCTCTGGAAAGTTCCTCAGGGTCATCATTAACGCCCGAGGGATAGAAGCAAATCCTGAAAAGATCTGGGCGATAAGGAACTTACAAACCCCAAGAACCATAAAACAAGTCCAAAGTCTCAACGGGAAGGCAGCAGCATTGAGCAGGTTCATCTCAAAGTCCACCGATAAATGCATCCCTTTCTTTGATCTGATCCGGAAAGGGAGGCGAAACTTTGAATGGACCATGGAGTGTGAAGACACATTCCAATCGCTGGTTCAACATCTTTCCACACCACCGATCTTGTCAAAACCAGTTGACCACGAGCAATTGTACCTTTATCTGGAAGTATCGGAGCATGCAATCAGTGCTGCTTTAGTTCGGGAAGAAGACCGAGTGCAGAAACCGGTTTACTATGTTAGTAAACGGCTAACAGAAGCTGAAAAAAATTACCCAAGACTAGAGAAACTGGCTTATTGCCTGGTCATTGCCTCAAGAAAGCTTCGCCCTTATTTCCAAGCTCATCCCCTTACTGTGTACACCGATCAGCCGTTACGATAGGTCCTCACGCGGCCTGAGACGTCTGGTAGGCTGCTCAAGTGGAACATTGAACTGAGTCAATTTGATATCACTTATGCTCCGTGAAGAGCCATTCAAGGATAAGTCCTAGCGGATTTCATAGCTGAATTTACTGTTTCAGAGGATCTGCTTGAAACCAGTATACCTCCTAAATTCATTTGGAAGTTGCACACTGATGGTGCATTGAACGATCAGTGTTCGGGTGCCGGAGTAGTACTTGAAACTCCCGAAGGCCGATCCATATGCTACACTCTGAGGTTCGAATTCCGCGCAACCAACAATGAAGCCGAATATGAAGCTTTGCTTGCCAGGTTAAAACTTGCTTGTGATCTGAAGATTATAGCTGTGGAAATCTATTGTGATTCCCAGTTGGTTGCATATCAAGTTCGGGGCGAATATCAGGCCAAGGATCGACGACTAGCTGCCTATCAAGCCCGAGTTCAAGAAGCACTAAGTCAATTTGATTACTATGCTATTTACCATATACCCCGAGAGCATAATCAAAAGGCAGACTCATTAGCAAAGCTGGCAAGTACAGGTAAAGCACAGCAGATGGGACTTGTCCCCGTCGAAACTCTATCCTCCCCAAGCATTGATCAAGTAGAGATGAATGTTGTGTTTGAAACCGCTCCCAGTAAAGAATCATGGATGACTCCATACCGAAACTACATCGAGAATAGGACGTTGCCTGAGCATAGAAATGAGAAAAGACAAATTCTACGAAAAGCTTCACGTTTCGTCATTCAGAACGGAGTTATGTATAGAAGAGGGTATTCTGTTCCTCTCCTCCGATGTATCGCGCACGATGAAATCAAACGAGTGTTACATGATGTACACGAAGGAGAATGTGGCGATCACATCGGTGGGCAAGCTCTCACTAAGAAGATACTCCGATACGGATACTACTGGCCGACTGTGAACCGAGATGCAGCGAACTATGCTAGAAAATGCGATAGATGCCAGAAACACGCCCGAATTCCAAGAGCCCCACCTACTGAGATAACCCAAATGGTCAGTCCCTGGCCATTTGCGATGTGGGGCATCGATATCATCGGCACACTACCTCTGGCCAAGGGCGGGGTGAGGTATGCCATCGTTGCAGTTGATTACTTCACCAAGTGGGCTGAAGCTGAACCCCTCGCAACCATCACGACAAAGAAAGTAATTAACTTCGTAGTTCGCAACATTATCTGTCAATTTGGACTCCCACATACCGTCATCACCGATAACGGAGCCCAATTCAGTAGTGCGGAATTCAAGAATTTCTGTCAACGGTTTAATATCCATAAAAATTCTCGACAGTCGCACATCCTCAGGCAAACGGTTAGGTCGAAGCTGTCAATAAAGTCATAAAATCCATTCTAAAGAAGCGACTGGAAAAGGCCGGGGGCAAATTGGTTGATGAACTTCCTATGGCCTTATGGGCTTATCGAACGACCCACAAAACCACGACCGGACACACCTCGTTTTCCCTATCTTATGGCTCAGAAGCCGTTATTCCAGTCGAGATGGAAGTGTTTTCCCACCACGTGACTTACTATGATCCGAACAAAAACGCTATACTGCTTGCTGAATCTTTGGATCTACTGGATGAGAAGCGGGAAGAGGCTGATTTGAGAGCAGCCGCACATCGGAGTCGAGTCGCCCGATTGTACAATGCCAAAGTTCGACCTTGAACCTTTGAACTCGACGATCTCGTCCTCAAGAGAATCTATCCGGTCCCTTCACACATGAAACCAAATTGGGAAGGACCATACGTGATTACACAAAGACTTGGAGATGGCACATTCAAGTTATCGACCGTTGACGGTCTTACTTTGCCAAGGGCCTGGAACAGCGAGAGTCTCCATCGCTATTACACCTGACAGGCTTTATTTGTTTCATTCTATTTTTCCATTTACAGTTTTTTTCCGCATTTTTAAGTTTGAATTCTGTAATAAGGCAACTAACTTTGCCGCATTTTCTTACTTCAGCAATAAAATTCCATCTCTTCGAGCCAGAGCAGTGATTCATTGAATACAATGTACGACAACACAATGCCCGGAGAGCTAAATTCCATCATGCAATGGGATTTATTCAAATAGAGAGTGGCTGTGATACAACCGGCCACTCGCTAAGCGAAACCAAGCTCGGGGGCAAGTCACTACACCAATGTTAAATAGGATTGATGCACGACAATCCTATAACCAATTCCAAACTCCCAGAGTGTGAGCTGGAATATAGATATCAAACAAATGCGGTTTCGAGGAGGGTGGATCCGTCCACCTAACGACCTCGACCGTACTACGACTAAATGCAGTTCCGAAGAAGGGTGGACCTATCCACCTAACAACTTCGGCTGTACCTTAAACAAGCTCGAGGAGGATGCACCTGTCTATCCAACGACCTCGCTTGTCGACTCAGGGTGGATGCGAATCAACCATCTACGATCCTGATTAATCCGCCGTTCCCAGAGTGCGAACGTAATCCAAGTGCCCAAACAAACGTGACTGATCGTTTGTCGGCCAACTCCATGCTCCCAGAGTGCGAAGTGGAGTATAAACTTTAAAATACAATGTCGAAGAGAGTGACCCGTTCACCTAACGACTTCGACCATAGCTTAACCAAGCTCGAGAGGGATGGACCCGTCTGTCTAACGATCTCACTTGTTAACTCAGGATGAATATGATCTAACCATCCATGATCCTGATATGCCTTTCGAACTCCCAGAGTGCGAGTCGAAATGTGAACGCTAGCTCCAATTTCCCAGAATATGGGTTGGAGTATTAACGTCAACCCTAAGTTCCCAGAGTGTGAACGACCGCTCACAAGATGACTTGTATCCCCAGAGTGTGGACTAATACTTGAAAGCTTTCGATAGCTGCGACTGACTGCAAGAATGCAAGTGCAAACCCCTAGAGTGCGGATGTAACGAGTTATAAAGAAACAAGTGTAGTTCGACCGCTCGGTCCTCACTTATTGCGATCGCAAGCTGATCTTTACAACTTAACCTAGGAACTGGGGGCAGATGCAAGTGTTAATCACTACCTGAAACGAGTTAAAATAATGCAAGTACACAAAACTGAGGTTCAAACACTGCAACATTTAAGCATAAAAGGAATAAAAGTTGAAACAAAAAGACAACTTTATTTCAACTAATCGAGAGCGATGGCTCATATACTAGCCTTTCCAAAAAATTCCTACTAGTGGGGGCCGAACCCACATCTATACACGGCCTATGAAAGAAAAAATGACAAAATTCCTAACTGCAAAAGGAAATATGTGCCTAAAAAAGTCTATCTACTCTTTCTTTTTCCTTGGCTTCTTCTTCTTCGACGAGGAGCTACTGGAGCCACTGGTAATCTTCCGTTTTGAGCCCTTCTCTTTAAGCGGGTTATCCTCAGACGGGAGCATGATGTCGACATCCTCCTCCGAACTGGAGCCTAAGGGAATGCTTCCCACGGGAGGAGTCGGAGGAACATGATCTATAGCCGGAAGCGGGACTGGTGCACTAGCGTCGACAAGCGTGCCCTAGGGGATATCATCATAAGTGGCGTAGGGCCATACGCCACTGCTCCGCTCTTTGAGCTGCCACCATGTGCTGCTGCCTCCATCTCAGCATCAATTTCAGCCAACATGTTTGCATCTCGAAGGGCTCGGGCCTCACTGTGTGCCGTGGTGGACTGTGTCGAAGTACCAGAAGTAGATGAAATCCACCCAAGATGAATGGTAAGTCCGCAAAGGGGTCACTCTGTCGGCCAAGAAGCTCGTTCACCATCTGTTCGTCAAAAGAAATTGAGCTCCCCTGCGTTACTTCGGTAGGCACAATAGTCGCAACGGAGGTCGCCTCAGAGACAATGGCCTCCTGCGTTTGGGACGATTCCTAGATGGCAGGAAGCATTGTCGGTACAACTTCAGTCACTGATCAAAGAAAAGAAGCATTTGTTAGTATACACTTCTATACAAGTTCTTCAGTCCGAATGTACAAGAGATTAGTTCAGAGTACCTTCCTCGGTTTGGCTCAAGTTGGCTGAACGACTTCAGAAGGGTGCTCCTTAATAGGAGATAGATGTGGCTGGTCCGGGTCATAAGCTGGTATAGGCTGAGAGTCGATCATCGAAGTCGGCTCAGACTGAGATGGCATAACAATCTCGGAACTCATAATATGATGCTCAACACCAGAGCCTTCTCCAACTTCCTGGGGCTGAGTACTGAGCCTCTCCTTTTCATGAGAAATCATGGAGTCATGAAGAACCTTCTTTTCGTCATCGTTTAGTATACGGTTCTCCAGCTCAAATTCGTCAAAGTCTTCATCAGGATGCCCCGACTTCTCCTCCTCAATCAGCAGATTCCAAGCATTATAAAGATTTGTCGGGTAATCATCGAGCCAAGTCAGATCTCTGTGCCTTAACACCTGGGCGTTGTAAGTGATAAGAAGCTCCTCTACCTCAGCCTCAACCCTGCCTTCTGCCAGTCGAACCTTCTCATCAACCCCGGCTTCGACCTCGCGGACTTTTTCCATAGCCGCGTCCCTCTCCTTCTGAAGCACCACCGCCTGATCACAGGCCTCTTATGCAGAGACGTTGGCCGCATCTTTCTCCTTCATAAGATCAGAAAGCTTAGATTTAAGCTCGTTGAGCTCTTTGAGGGCTGCGTCTCTCTCAGTAGTGATGGTGGTGTTCCTATGACCCATGTCTTCCATCGAAGTATACTGCTCTTGTTTCATTCTATTCATGGCCGAGTTGGCATCATCGGCCTTTTTGAGAGCTTCTATTTCAGATTTACGGGAAGACTCGGCCTCGGCATTGAGCACTTGAATAATTCGGTCTTTCTGACCCAACTCTGTTTCCAGCTTTTCAATAGTGGCGGCCCGATCAAATGCCACTTTTGATGCTTTCCTCGCGGCCCTCGACCACTCCTTATACTGAAAGAATATGTCTGCAACATAGTTGTGAATGGTATTTTCGGCCGTTGGCGGAATTCTCTTCAGGTGCAGGGGGATGACGTAACCGTCAAAGCAAATGTCGGGGAATTCCTTCCTCATTTGTGCGAGTTTGGCTGCTCCTTCCTCGGTCGGATCAGTCACGATTGATGTAGTAGTCAAGGAGGTGGCTATTTCGGTTCCGCGTGGAGGGTCGGATCTAGAAACATGAGAGGACGGCTTGTGCCGTGAAGTTTTAGGAGGACGTGTAACTATGGCTGGGGGTGGTACAGAGACCCTATAAGGAGAGCTAAATCGGGACCGACGTACATGTCCCCTATCTCTGTCAGACCGTTCCTGATTGGAATACCCCGTATCATAATCTCTATCTCCTTCTCTCCTGCGTGGTTCATAGTGTGTTGAAGATCGGCGCTTGTCGCGCAAACTACCAAGCACTGAGCCTCGACCAGACATCGTACCTGCAAAGTGAAATAGGGAGATTAGTAACCATTTATGATATGCGGTTTGCGGTCAAAGATTGTGTAGTGCCGTGAAGAGTGTATGGATGTGTAACCCCCCAGACCAACCAGAAGCGTCGACCACACTAGTAGAAAGAGACTCGCTAACATCAAAAGTATGTTGCAGTTCATCCAACCCTACATCATGCTATGTGGACGTAAGGTCCAAAATTGGGAGGTCAGCGAGCCCTTCGAAGGAGCTTTCCGCCTGCAGGGGGGTGCCTCTGAGATTCTAACTCCAGAAAGGGGGCGGTTTGTGACCACAGACTTCTGTCTCCCAGATTTAGATTGTTTAAAAGCAACTGCCTTGCCTTTCCTCTTTTCATCAGATTCCGGGGTCACATCAGCAGGCCCGACCAAAGGATCAGTGTCAGTATGGGTTCTTTCGGAATCAACCTCCTCAAGTACGATAACTTTAGGCTTCTTGCGCCTAACTCGCTCCTTTGAGATGGTCTTTAGTACACTGTCAAGCCTTATACTCTGTCTTCGCTCGATCAGTCCAAGAATCCTAAGGTTTTTATCTGTCAAGATCAGGTCAATGTTTCTTTCTTCGCTCAGGACTTCTTGGAGAACCCGGACTATCTCTTTATAATAACCACCTTCGGGTCGTTGGATTATTGCTGAAAAAGAAAAAGAAATGTGAGTTCGATTTCGTTCATAATTGCCTTATCAACTACTTGGGAAATTGATAACACTCACGTCTGATAAACCATCGCCTGGAAAATCCTGGAGGACATCGAACGTAGAACCACTCCATCTTGAAGTAGCTCAATCTAGTACAAGACCCTGTGACCACTTGGCAATTTCTTACAGACTCCAGGAATGTGAAAGATGGACTGTCAGTTCGACTTTTGAAGTTGAACAAATATCTTATATCGGTCATGCGAGGAGGTCGATAAAGGTACTCCATAAATGCAATGAACAAGCTATTGAGCGAAGCATATCCATTCGGGTGTAGCTGAGATGGGGCGATCCCCAGATAAGCCAACACTTCTCTTATATATTCATTGAAGGGAGGAAGAGTCCCAGCTGCGCACGCATGGCGATTAAATGCAGTATATCCCTCCAGGGGATTATGTGGTCTGTCATTTGGCCTCGGCAATAATACGTCGTCCATCGACAGACCATGCCTTTGGCATAGTCTCCCTAGCATATTTTCAGAAATATTGGACGGAACAGAGTCAGGTGGACTATTAATGAAGGACGCATCAGGCAATTCGTCCGGGGCCGGACTGATGACTTCGGCCTCAATCTCTGGTATTTCAAGTCTGGGAGGAATTACACTTTGAGTATCCTGTGACTGCAAGCTTGGACCTTCCATAGCTGACTAACTCACGAGAAGTCATCGTTAGATGCAAAAGAGCCCGTGCATTCCCTAGTGTAAAGTGTATGAATGTGTTGTGCAGTGCAAGTGCTGTGCATTACTTGAGAAAATTCTGCGGAATAAACTGTAGTGTGTCAACGACAATACTCTGAAAATCAGACTGGAAATGACCATCATCGCTAACCGTCACAACCGTGCCATCCAGATGCTAACGATCGATTCAAGTTAAAGTTCGTTATATTTTTGTTAAGTTACAGTTCCATCGATGAGTTTCAAAAGGATAGTCAAATATGCGGTTCAGTGGTTATCCAGATATGCAAGGATGAAGCTCATCGGAATCATGTTATTAAGTGCTCAAAATTTCGCATCCATCAAAGGGAGAGTTTGAATCGATCGTGGGGAGCTTATTCGAATCCATCAAGATCTGAATTTCATATCGATCACTAGGGGCATACTTCGAATTGATCATCAGTGTTCGAGTTTGTATCGGTCAGGAAAGCCACGGTTTCACATCGATCACGTTTGAATCAATGATAGTCATATCGATCAAGATGATTAGATTTGTATCGATCCCAAACCGAGGATTTCGAAACGATTGCTCGCTTAATTCTTGCATCGATCGTTATTGATCGACACGATCTACTACCATCACCATCGACACGAACCAAAACGTCTCCATTAGGATATTCCTGGAATCGATGCGAAACCCAAGAAAAAACGTTGTTGCCCGCGTCGATTCGAACACAGGCTCCCAGATCGACTCGAAACACAGATCAGGCCACTTTTATTTTGTCCACTCCTTTCTTCTCCAATCAACAGATGTTGCCATGGCCATTTTCGACCTTAAAGGTTGCCAGATCCGACCTTAAAGATTGCCAAGTTCGATAATCGGTGAAGATGGAGTGGATCTGAGATTCGAGCCTCGTCGTTTAGATTCAATTGCAACCGGTTCATTACCTAATTTGAAGTTAAAATTCGAAGAATTGGAAGTATGAATCTGGTCGATTCGAAAGCAATATGTAGTTCTTCTTCTTTCTCGAAGGATGCGGATCGATGCGAAAGTAGCAAACAGTGGATGCAATAGTAAAAAGTAAAAAGTGAAAACAGCTGAAGTCCAGAGTATTAATATGGAGCCTAGGGAGAAACTGGATCGATTTGCCTCCCAGTCCATGTGACCGGCCGCAACCGGTTAACCCCACGGATCGAGTCGAATGCTCTGTTCGTATCCATCTGACCAGGATTCTCATCGAGGCGAAATGGTCAGCGAATCCACCGATACGAAGCGCACAGCGGAGACGGCCGAAGATGATGAATCCCATTGATTCGAAATGGACAGTGAGCACATCAATTCGAAGCCCCTGTTCGCATCAACAAGTTCACAACTCCATCCACTGCATGTCGATACGAACGGCGTTTTCGTATCCATCATATCTTAAAAATTAGCATCGATACGAATGACACAACAAAGACCTATTGGAGTTACCAACCATCGATACGAACGAGCATTTCGCTGGTTCCAAATCCTCCATTTATCGATGCGAAGTCAGCCTTTCAACCTTCTATGTCGATTCAGGAGAGGATCGATACGAAGGAACTTCTCAAAACAACCATCAAGCATTGTTTCAACTCGAATTTCAAATCGGTTCAGGAGAGAATCAATACGAAATTCGATAACAAGCTAAACTGGCAACGACCCGTGAACATGCAACGTTAACAAGAGTCAACTAATTATTATTACACAACAGTCAATTACAGCAATATAGAGTACAACTTTCAACAAGAAATACGATAATAGTTCAAAGAGAAACTGCAGCTTTTCAAAGCACGTCATGTTTCCACAAGACGTACTTTGGGGGAAAAATGTTATCCCACCTTTTGGCATGGCCAGGATACCAACGGACTGATTGAAAACCAAGTATCGCTCGTCATGGATATCGATGAATTTTGTCCGAGTCCGGATCGAGCTACAATTGATATGACGTGACTAGCACAGCCAGGGAAGCCTGCATTCCAATTTCCAAGTCAATCCGGGTTCATATGCTCAAGTTATGATGGATACAAGTTGAAGGGAAAAGCTATGTTTTCGTATCCATTAGTAAGCCCCATTTCGTACCCATCGAGGAACATTGGTTCGTACCGATGAAGTTGGCCGTGTTCGAATCCATCGAGTTCGTATCGATGGACTTCGTATCCATCAATAGCTAGTGCAACTCATATCGATTGGCTAAATGTCTACTTCACATCCATCATGTAAGCCTTACTTCGTATCCATCAAAAGGTTCCAGTTCGTATCGATTTACTTCATACTCATTGAGAAGCTACGTGGTTCGTGTCCATCGAGGGAAGGTCTATTCGTAACCATCGACCATCAGTAGTTCATGTCCATCGATGACTGTTGTTCGAATCGATGAATGAGGCCTCATTCGAATCCATCAAGTCAACAAACCTGGGTGACGTGTCATCCCTCAATGCGAACAAGGTGAGATTTATGGAGTCGATACGGTCAACACGGAGTAAAGACCGGATCGAGGCGAAGTGCACACGCCACAACATCTCAGAAACACGTGCGACTATGGATACGAGGGGATCGATTCGAAGCTATGGAGTCGAACCAAACAGCCATCCGAGAAATCTCAACTCGTATCGATCATATCTTGAAATCCACTGATCCAAATGCAATGAAATTTTCACCAGAGCTTGCATACACACTAAGGAATGTCTCTGCCAAATTTCAGTTCGATTGGACATCATCTTGATCGATATGAAATGGATTCGTATCGATCGCAGATCGAGGCGAAACTTTCTGGAAACGGTCACGTGGGCCCTCTCACGTGCCAGACCAAGTCTCCCGAAGTTTGAACGAAATCTCAGCCTCCTACGCCTATAAATTGCATCCCAGAGCCTACAAAAGGGGGATCTTTTGATTCAGAAGCGTCCAGACTCTGCCGAACTGAGATTTGCATCTTATTCTTACTGTTTAATTCAAATTCCAAGCTATAATTCGCTGTTGTTCACTGTAATCATTTGTAATCATTGAAATAGAATCAATAAAATCATCAAAATTTCATAGTGGACGTAGGCAACGCATCGAACCACTCTAAATTGCTTGTCTGCGTATTTACAATTCTGTTTTTTGGAGTTTTTGTTAGATAATCTTCGTTTTCAATTTATTTTCTTCACTTTTATCTCTTCAAAAACTTCCGAAGAGTGTTGTGCCCATTTTTGGTACAAATAGAATATATATGGACATTTGTGAAAACAATGGTTTTACTTATTGCCTTGAAAACAAGACATATGAATGGACTTGAATTGTCTTGAACGAACTTGAATGGACTTATATGACATAAAGCAAGGACTTGGAACAAATCAAATAGGTTGTATTTGAACATAGGTTTGAATATAATTTGGATTTGAAATTGCACTTATAGCGATAGTCGTTATAGATTTAGTTGTGAATTACCTTGTTTTTGGCGGTTTCTATGAAACTTTGTAGAGTGATCCTTAGGAGTTTCTCACCATATTTATCATGTTTATATGTATGCTTATTACTATTAAAAGCTTGCAGAGTAAAAAGTTAAGCAACATCACGAAAACGACCAAAACTGCACTTGTGCAAAACTGCCTCGTTTAAACTTGATTTTTGGACCTAAAAGGTTCGAAAAGATATTTAAGTATTTTGTTTCATTCTTTTAACAGGCGTTTACTAACTATTATTAGGGTATTTTAATATAGATTGAGGTCTTTATGAATTTTTTAGAATTCATTATGAATTTATAAAGAAGAGAATTTTATAATAAAAATATTCCATTCTAGGTTTTATAGATTTTACAAACTTGTTATTTTAAATTAATATTTTGGATAAATGTTTTAGAACCTATTGTTGAATTTTGAACTGATTGATTTTGGTGGTACCACAAAGCCTCAAGCAGTCAAAATAATGTCATATTTCAAAAGGAAATGATATGCAGCAGTTCAAACAAAATAATGTCACAGGGGATTTCAAAGTAACCAAGTCAAGTCAAAATGCCAAAGAATCAAAGCGGCGGTGACCAAGGCAAAATCAAATAAGTAAATATTATCACAAATTCAAAGTGGCCGAAGTCAAACCAGAAAAGAACGGAACCAAATCCAAAGCAAGCGCAAGCCATGATAATCAAGCAAAAGAATATACGAATTGAACTAGTCTAATCAAATCATATGCACTCAAGAAAAATCGAACGGCAGAGAAAATTATCAGACGAATTCATTCGATTGAAAATTTAGGGAATTAAACCCTATAAATACCATCAACATCATCAGCATTAAAGAACATCGAGTTCTAGCATATAAATGAGAGTAATAAAGGAAATTACAAAACAATTCAAATCGAACTCGACGAATTGAAGCAACCGTTTACAAATCAAAGAGACGATCGATCGACAACGCAATCAACGATGAATATCTATTCAATCGATCAACTAGAATCGGCAGTTTTCAATTTCCAAAACCCTAATTTAACGAAGAGGAACAAGGAAGCGGCCATTAAATAAGAAAAAGGGAACGACCGGACATTAACAAATATAAAAGGAGAAAGGGACTTTTCTTTGTTTTAATTTGGGCCGGTGTCTTTTAAATATTATTGGGCTTTATTTTAAATCAGGGTTTCTTGTTTTAAGTTGTTTTTTATTTTGTAATTTACTTTTAAACTTCTGTAAAATTCTAGTCGTGTGACTAGGGGACGAACTACGATGGTGTAGTTTGAGAATTCGCAATTCCGTGGCTGAGTTGTGGCAGGGTTTTGAACGTAGAGTTAGGTTAGTCGATAGCGGATGTCGTGAGTTTACGTGTGTAAGCGTCTGACTACTTAATTTCTAGTAGAAACCTTGGGGGCAGCACATAGGCAGGGTTTTACCAACGCTGGGTAAATATGTGTTGTTCTATTTCTGCTTTTATTATTCTGCTATTATCTGTGCTGCAATTATTTTATATATTTCTGCATTAATTTTTTTATAATTATTAGTATCACCCTATTCACCACCCCTCCCTCTAGGGTGAAATCGATCCTACACATATTATAAGTATTTTCAAATATTTTAAAAGTAAATGTTTTCAAAAGGGGTTAAGAATTGCTTGGTGGTTAAATGGTTAATTGTTTAATTACTTGTTAAAAAGTATTAACTATGTTTAACACTAAAAGCCGACGAAGTAAAGCTTATCTATTTGTGAGAGTTAAGATTGATGTCAGGTAGGGATAGAGCAATAGAGCTCTAAACTACGGGTTTCCCTCTTGGCCAAGGAATAGTAAGTCAAAAAATATTGAAAATGTGTTAATCGTGTTGATTTCTTACTTGTTTATGGAAATCATTAATACTTAATACTAAAAGCCAACGAGGTATACTTGTCTATTTGTGAGATTCAAGAATAAAGTGTTTAGGCAAGGCTTTGATGCAACCAATACTCTAACTTACTTGGCTTCACTCTTGAACGAAGAATAGTTAAGTCGGAATGTCGAAAATGAATTAAGCGTATGAATATTGATTTGTATAGGCAATTTTTTTGACTAGATAATCGATTGGTTAATTGTCGAACTTGACCTAATATTGACTTAGGAAGTTATCGAAAGACTTTGCAATTTTATACCAATGAGAACCCCCGGGGAGGAGTATTGGTAAGAAACGTCTCCAGCTTTTGCTTACTTTCGAAAGAACTGAAATTGAGTAAACCGAAAAATTCATTGAATTATTCTTGAAGAGTTCGAGATCGGTAAGTGTTTTACTTACCGAATACAATTTCAAAACTAGTATGTGAGTTCTATGTATTGGAAGCAGTTGAAAAGGGAATCTATGTGAAGATTTGATATCTATTCTTAATGCTAGAATCCATGTAGTGATTCGTGATCTGTTCGAGATGTAGGAATCCATTTAGGGATTCATGTTATGTTCGACTGATGAAGACTCATGTGAAAGATGTCGAACATAACCTCGACATTGAAATGGCTAAAGACATAGTAGGATGCACAATCTGAGGATTGGTTGACCCACATAGGATACTATCAACTCCGTATCTAGAGAATATTTATCAACGTTGGTATCGAGAGTTAATGATATTTGGTGCCACGTGGTTCATGTTTATGTTCGAGCATGGGCTTTTGTGTTTACCTTATGGTATATTTTATCTAGAGATATACGACGCTCGGAAGGTGGTTTCTGATCCTTGTGCATGGAGATTGGATTTCGGCTTGACCGAAGGGATCTCCATGGACAATCCATTATGGGAACATCCGTAGTGGTTTTGATTGTAACCTAAATATGATATGGTATGATGAATGTAAGCACCACAGCTATTTGAAATGATTTATATTTTACACTCTAGACATTATCTATCATATCACTATATTAAAATTAATGAATGGTTGGTTTCTTTTAAGGGAAATCCGTACAGTCTCAATATTTATTGTTACATGTTGCATGTATCTCGGTTTCTCATACCAAACTTATGTCTGAGCTTGATTTTTGTTTTCCTAAATTCCTCACATACTCTTTTGAGTGGGTTGAGTATGGCAGATTTTAACTAGGATGCTTCAGAGTTTAGAAGACGAGTTGGAGGCTTCCATTATCTATCTATTTCTATTTATATCGTTCTGTATTAGCTATGTATATATTAGTGTCGTTAAGACAGGAAGTTATAACTGTCCAGGCTGATGATAGTACTTACGTTTTGTAACTCAAAAATTTCCATATTCAGAGTAACCTTTCGTACTATTATTTTGGTATTATGTATCATACTTCCGATATGAGATTCTGATGTTGTGTTCTTCCTTTATTGGTTCTTCCTTTATTATATTCTGTATTAGCTATGAGATTCTGATGTACAATACCAATCTCTCGCCCTATGGGTCCTCTAATAGGATTAAGCTAGGCTTGTCCCTTCATTTGAAGATACCGAAGGAACCAAATTAGAATGTTCACGCCAGGAACCTCAGCTATGTCGTTTGAGCTGGAACATGCAAGATCACTCATCTTCTATCTGCGATTTTTAAGAATTTTATTAGCAACTTTTCACATATAGTATAAACATGAATAAGAGATAATATAAGCACAAATAAGAGAGTGATTATGATCTACATGATTTTTGGAAAACTTTTGAAAACTTATATGTATATACACAAACATACACACATACCTTGGAAACCTATTTTTAGAACTTTTTGGAAAACCTTTTTGAAATCTTTTTAAAAAAACCATTTTCTTTTCAAAAGCCTTTCACTCAGTATGCTTCTAATCCCAATGGAACCTTGAACCTATGCTCTGATACCAAATGTGACAACCTGCACCTCCCAACACACCAATCCAAAGCCTAGTTTAACTTTCGAACTCCCGTCATGCCAAGAAATAAGAGCTATCGAGTTTTATAACATTATAGAGACTGACATAACAGATATAAACTAAGATATATTATACATTCAGAACTCATAGCGGAAGGAACAAAACATATAATACTAAAAAATATCCATCTCAGAAAGTATCCAAAAACACAGTCTTGGAAGATCAGTACACAGTGAAATATAGGGCATAGAGAAAGTATCACTTTAAGTTTGATAAAGGAAACAGAAAGTACTAATAAGATAGATAAATTGATACACGGAGAGTAAATGTGATAACAAGCAACTCCTGTGATGGGCTCGACTCTCTAAGTATCAAGAATGGGCCAATCATCTACTACCCTATCCACCTATGGTGGGGAAAAAGAAAGAAAAAAAGATGGGTCGGACAAAAGTCTGGTGAATGAGAACAAGTTTAATATATGGTGATCATTTGTAGTTAACTTTAACTCTACTCTAAGTGACTTAGGGTGTACTAAAAGTGTCGGTGTATTCCTCGGGTCCATTACTTAAGAATTTTTATCCAACACACACCTACATTACAACTTGTGCAGGCAACTACACGGATTGAACTACGAATTGAACCTCAATAACTAACAATCGGCCACCGCTCTAGAGCTACTCGATATGGAAACACCGCCACTAGGCTACTGGACCTGGAAACATCGCCACTAGGCTATAAGGGAACAAATTTCCCATAACTATGACTATACGTAACCCAACTACACATCGAGAGAGAACCCAAAATGCTAACTTGCTGAGGTATCTCATTGTTTACATCCATGTCCACCTCTTGACCGTAGCATATGCCTCTTATTGCACGTGCAGGGATCCATTTACCAAACAGTATCAAACTACATTAGAATCGAGCATACCAAGGAGTCACGTTGTGTCGAGCTCACACACTTCATCGGGCATCGGTCAGTGATGCGCATTCATCGTAAAACCTCTTGTAACTGCCGTCTACGATAAAAATCGACCTCGGTCGAATAATTGACTCTCCATTGGGTAAAGAGTATTTACCCAACACAACAACATCCTAGTGTCATCTTACAGAGAACCAGCTCCGTACAGCCCCTGACATATATAATATAACCCTAAATAGGCTCATACAATAATTAATTTTTATATTAATTTTATTCTGAACGTGGGTCTTAAGCCAAGGTTCAAATTCTGCGTTTTAGGCCATAACTGGTCGATCGCTAAATCCTATCAGTAGACTGCTTGCGGTCAACCGCTTTAGGTGAGTGGTCGACCGATTGTCATATAAAAATTAGAGTTCATTTGATTTTTTATTTGATTTTTAATTAATGGTTATTATGTTAATTACTGCGTTTATAGTGAACCCTAAGCAACTATAGTGACCGGTCTATATTCCAAATTTCATAGATTTAAACATTTTAATCATAGTTGTTTAATCAATGGTTAACAAGTTCTAGGTTTTTAATTAAAAAGGGGTTTACAGGTTTATCTAGTAACTTCAAGTTCTAATCCATATTTCATGTTTAATAATTAGGGTTCACAATTTACAGTTTAAATTATTAATACCCTAGATCAAGTAGAATAGGTTAAATTTAACTGTAACAATCAACTTATCAAACCAATTCCCACTCACCTCAGATCCAAGCCCTATCAATAAACTCCGTCAGAGAATCACTCTCTGTAAGCTTGCTTCTTTTAGATCTGATTTTCTATTGTCCTTTTTCTTTGATTTTATTTTAATTTTTAAAGAAATTTTAGAAGTGGAGAGAAATAATTTTGGTAGAGTTTCGATAGGCTATAACTTTTCTAAGAATTTAAGGTTAGCCTAGATGTTAATTTATAGAGGTTAGTGGCTAATTTGGAGCGTTGGATTTTCTTAGAAGAATCTTTGTTTACATCTCGTATGCACATCAAAACTTTGGCAGGAAGGAAAATATTTTGATGCACCTGAGTAGTTCGAACATGCACAAGATTCACGATTTTTCAACATAAACGATCGATCACCTATTGCTTAGGGTCGATCGCTACTGGTCGACCGATGTAGTATAAATTTTTGGGTAATTTTTATTGTAAAGTTTATTTTGTTGGAAAATTTTCAAACTTCCATAACTTCTCCGTACTAACTCCGATTTTGAAGTGTTATAAATGAAAATTATCCAAAAAATTACTACGAATGCAATAATGCAATTTTTATAGCCAAATTTGAATATCTGTGAAAATTTCATTTTAGCCATTGTTTTATTTAAATTTAATTTTATTATTAAATTCCTGCTAAATTTTTGGGGTTTTACAATTTACGAAAATTGGCTAATTCATGAGTACTTATAGTACTCAAAGGAGAAAAGAAGGGCTCGGTACTGAGAAGATCTACTCTATATCAAGTAGATTTTTTGGACCAAAAATTCAGGAAAAAGTAGTGGAAAGAAAGTGCATACCTAGCTAAGGCATGGAAAGATATCCAAAGAGCAGATCTTGTCCTCAACATGGAGAATGTAATTTCTATTGCTTAAAGCAATTGAGGGATATCCATGTGTTCGTCAATCGATTCTCTATCGAGTTAGAAAACCACCGATCGAATTTATAATAAAAATTAACTGCAAGCGCACAGCGTACAAGTGTTAGTACGTGGCGAGTACGGGTCGATCCACAGGGAATTGTTAATTTTAAATCTCTATTCAATCAAATTAACCAAAGTTAAAAGTGACTAACTAGAAAATGTAAGAAACTAACAAAGAGAAAGTGATAAAAATATGAGAGTGTGAAGGAAATTTAGAGGCAATTTCCACTCTCTAGATCACATAAATCAACAAAATGGAGTTACGATCTCTCTTTTCTTGTCATTAATGTAATTAGTTGATGTGCTTACCATAAGTATGGTATTTTTGTGCTATTAATTAGCCCAATATAAACCATCAAACTATAACACACCCACTAATACACTTTTAACTCTCATGAAGTATGACAACAAAGTTGAAAGAAAAATCTATTTTAAGCATGGCCTATTAACTATTGTTTAGTACTATAGGCCATCAAAGTTTAATTTCAACAATCATTTCATTACCATCATCATATGTAGATGAAGAGATAATTATTGTTTGTGATTGTTTAAGCATAGCCTATTTGGTGTCAATAATATAGGCTATCAAAATTCAAATCAAAAACAACAAGTTAAACTACTTCAAATGTTTCATTAAGCACAAAATAGAACATAAACATCACAATGTTGAAGCTACAAAATTAGAGAGCTTCATTACCCCTAAATTGAAGGGGTTTAGCCTCTCATATTTGTTATCAAATCAACAGATGTAGCTTGCAAAATGAAACAAAAAGAGGAGGAAAAAGAGAGCAAAATGAAAGCTAAGTAAAAAGAAATAACACTAATCCACTTGCATGAGAAGTAAACTACACTACTAACATAAGAAGAGAAGAAGCATGTAAATAAAAGAGAATACTAATTAACATTGCATAAAAAAAGGAAAATTACATGAAATAAAATGGCTAAGAGCCATGGAAAAAGAAGATCTTTGATTTATTTTCCTAAACTAAACTAAAGATAAGAGAGCCTAAAGAAGAGGAGAGGAAGTTACATGAAACATAAGGGGTATTTATACAAGTTTAAAACCCTAATTCGCTTTTTTAGGAACTACCCGAAATACCCTCTTAGGAATGTTGTGGCCAAGTTATCATTAACTTCAAATAAACATCCATTAAGTGTGCATGAAGATTTAATGGTCTTTTAGCATGTGCATTAGCTCCTAAGTGTACATTAAGGTAGGTGGGTAAGTGGGGTCCTCCATAATCCATGACTTTGAATTATTTCCATCTTCGTTCCTTTGTATCTTCTTTGTGCATGCATATATCTTCATGAAGCCACTTGTTTTGAATTTAAATTCCTACAAAATAACATAAAAAAATTCAATTAAATTTTAGAAAATTAATATATGCATAAAAATGACCATTTTACCCCTGGATGAAGATGAATATGTGACGATTTCAAAATAATTTGAACTTTGGTTTAAACATGTTAAAACACCCAATATGATCATTTATTTAGTTTAAATAGATTAAATATGGTGGTAAAAATATACACATTTACGTGCACATCAAATACCCCCACATCAAATATCCATCAAATTTTCGTAGGGAGCACCATTGCATTGAGCATATGCAACAAGCTGTTAAACCTCTGGGTGTCCCCAGTAGGACGGGTGTTGTCTCTTGAGGGTTTTCAGCGGATACTACCCACAAAGTCCAAATGAAGGATGAAAATATTTACAAAATGCAAGATTTATTTACAAAGAGATGAATGCGAGTATTTGGAAATATTTACAAATGAAAGATTTAGTGTTAAATAGACACAAATAAGTTAAATATAAGTTTTGGTCATTATCTTTAAAATTTAAGTCATTTACTCGTCAAAATTTCCAACAAAAATCAAGTTATCATAACAAATAGACAATAGTTTAACTCATTGTTTCAGTTGATAACAAAGTGTAACCATGAAATAGATCCTTAGTTGATTATCAAAGTTTATCAAATTGGTATTTTCATTTCTTTTCAATAACAAGTCAAATCAAATAAGTAAAAATAGTGCTTGGATTTCAATTGCTTACTCTTTCTTATTTGAAAATTTTATTGATATTAACAATATTTACATATGCCTAACTCAGATAAATGAGGCCAGATATATTACCCATGCACTGCTTTTCGGACTTACATGAGGGGAATACAGAGCGTGGCGAGTGAACACATGAGTGTGAACACCTATCGACTGTGGGCATTATTAGTGAAAGATTTTTTTATATATACACACACCTAACTCAGATAAACTGAGGCCAGATATATCGATCGTGCACTACCTTTCGGGCTTACGTGAGAAGGGTACAGAGCATGGCGAGTGAACACATGACTCTAGGTGTTTATTAAGAAAAATGCATACATATATACAAGAATTTTGTTTTTTGTTTTTGTTTTTGTTTTTGTTTTTGAAAAGAGAGTTTTGCAAAATCATCTTAGCACCATTTAACTTAGAAGACAAAAAAAATGTTATATCCTTTTATTTGAATTCACCACTTTTTAAAACAAAGATTTTCAATTAGGATATTCATAATCAACACGTATGAACCTTCCTATATGCTAGTTAAACCATTGATATTTGTAATCAAACTTCATTTTTATTTTTGTTAAGACAAATAATTTTCAAAAATTTCAATTTAATATCCAAAACCATATATTTATCCTATAGTGTTTTTTTAAAAATAAATAAAAAAATGCTTAAAAACAATTTTTTGATATTTTATTTTTGTTTTTTTTTCAAAGTTTTGGAAAGAAAATATAAAAATAAACCATAAAAAAATTAAAAATTACCATGAAAAATTAAAAATGAAGATGAGACTCCCCCCACACTTGATTTTGACTGTGTCCCCACAGTCGACCCAAGTGGAAGGAGAAGAATAAAACAAAAATAAAAAGATGACCTATATTTACATGAAAATGAGCGGTATTTACACGAGATCAAAAAGTATATAGTCAAAAAGTAAATGAAACGGTCTTCTAAAGACCGATTCATTTGTCCCGTCAAATATGCGAGACACAGCTTAAGCGTAGAAAACCAAATTATAAAAGATTTCGGAGTTGAATGTTGATTTGGAAAAACGAATTTCGTTTTATTAAAAATCATGTGAGTTGTTTTATTTTCTATAATTTTTGGGGTTGATAAAACAATTGATTGAAATTCAAATTTATTTTCACCAAATTGAAATTCAAACTCGTCATTGAAAACTTCTTCAGAATTATCGACTTCAAAATCAATATGGTGATTTAAATCTTCCCCTTCGGAATTCAACAACTCATTTTTGAAAAGTCAAAAGAAATCGTGTTCATTGAATTCGTCTTCCTTTATTGAATTATCAACAACTTTATCACATGTGTCAATTTCAAATCCAAAGTTGTTCTGTTCAAAATTTCAAAATCGGGAAAAGGAAGATCGAATCTTAAATCGATTTTCTCACCCTCAAAAGAATTGAAATCCAACTCAATTACCGTGTTTTCAACAACTTCATTAAGATTGTTATTTTCAATTTCAAAAGTTGTTATTTGAAAATCGTCGATTTGGGTAAAAGATGGATTATTGTTTGAATCGTCACACGTTGGGATTTGGTTTTGTTTCTTATGTTGTTTCATATATGTTTCGAACAACAAATCCATGTGATCATTGTAGATTTTGTCCATTTGTTCAACAAAATCCAGTTTATAGTTATTAACTTGAAAATTTTCGATTTGGATTTGTTGAGAACAAAAATGTTCACTCGTAGCGTAGTCGAGACTATTACCATTCCAAAATTAATTGAAAAGTGGATCACATTTTCGTTTTGATTTTGAAATTCATTTTGGAGTCGAAATTGAATTGGCATGGGTTATACTCGAAATCGTTTGTATTTTGAAGTGAATTCAAATCTTGATTACTTTGAAAATTTTGACTTGAGTTATCACACAAATAAGGATTACACAAATCATTTATCATTTGATTTTGTTGCGTGGAGATTTCAAGTAAAAACGAAATGTTATTTTCAAGATTTGAAGGTTGGTCATCATTTTTTAAATTTTGTGGTTCAAAATTTGGATTGTTTAAATAATAGTTGTTGTTGAAATATCCATAAGAATTTGGTGTGAAATTATATGGATTATATTGATTTTCACAACTATCGTAGAATTCATGTGAATATGGACATTCGAACATTTCCAAAAATGTTTCTGGTTTTTTTTATAAAGGAAAAATATTTACAAATAGAATTTATTTTTCAAAAGGGAAATTGATTTTTTTTATGGATTTTTTTTTTAATTTTCAGTTTTTTTTTGCTTTTGAAAAGTTTTATTTTTTTTGGATTTTTTGATTTTCTAAAAAAAACTAAGTCAGGGTTTTTTTGGATTTTTGATTTTGATTAAAAAAAATTCAAAGGAAAAGGATTTAAAAATTTCAAGGAAAAGGAAACGAAATATTTGCAATTTTTTAGTTTTGGATTTTAAATTTTTTTTTTTTCAAATATGCATGAACTAATGCAACTAAATGAATGCAAGGTTAATTACGAATTATTTATCCTAGCCCAAAATTGTATAATCACACATTGTCTTAAATCAACAAGATAGTTCTCGGCCAGGTAATGGACATGATTTATCGATGCACCACGAATCACCATCGCAATGCGGACGAAGGTTTAAGTACCTTTCAGAGAAACAACCACTATAGTATTTACGAATCACCGTGATATTTATAAATGGTTATTGCTCTGTCGTAGCCTAGACACCAAGAAATTAAATTGTCGAAAAAGGACAAATTGTCAATATACAATTAAGCGTTATCGATGTCTAACCGCTATTATTAATCAAAATCTATGATGAAATGCAAAACTGAAATTAAACGTGAATTAACGATGCAACTACCAATGAAATTTGTTTTTTTTTCTTTTGAATTTTTGAAATAAAAATGCAAACAAACAACGATGCAAAGCAAATAAAAACAATGGATATATACAGTGCAAGGCAAAAAAAATATAAGCAAGCAAGCGGTTATTATTATTTTTTCTGGCAAGCAGTTTTCTTTTGAGTCTCTCCTTCTGCAACCTGAAAAGAAAAACAAGATATATGCAGTTTTTTTTCCTTTTAAAGAAAGAGAAAAAAATAAAACTAGTGAAAATCAAAATAAATGAAACTAAACAAGTTGAAACTTCTTGTTTTTTTAAAGCTTAGGATGGAAGTAAAAACAAATTAAAACAGAACAAAACAAAACAAATTTATTTTTTTTAAGATTTAAAACAAACTAAAACTAAAACAAAGATTAAAACAAACTAAAACTAAAAAATTAAAAGAAAAAAAAATATTGCACTCACCCCTGAAAGCCCGACCCTACTTAAAACACTCAAAACTATTTCTTCTTTTTTTAAACAAGACTAACCTAAACCAGCAACTTAAAGCCCGGCCCAGACTAACCTAAACAATTAAAACACAATTTCCATTACCCAAACGCTTTATCGTTTGTTTTCTTTATCTTTTTTTTTGAAAAGATAAACTATGCCGCAGAAAAAAGATCCACCCAAACTCAAATATTGAAAATCAGGGTTCGGCTTGCTGTTAAATGGCGTTCAAGTGTTCGATGATTGTTCGAGGCGATTGCGGGTTACTTGGAGAGATTGAATTAGGGACTGGAAGTAGGGATGAGCTGTGGTAGTTGTCGGAGGAAATTGAGGGAGGCAATGTAGTGGTCGATGTCGAGTACGTGGTGGCTGATTTCGTGATTGGCGTTGCAAGTTCGATTTGGGGCGATTGAAGTGGTGATTTAGGTTCGAAGGTATAGTTGATGTTAGAATTGATGGTTGTGGGATTGCTAGTCGAAGTGTTGTTGCGACTGCAGGTTGAGGGAGGCGGTCGATTGGAGTTTGGGTGCAGATGGCGCAGTGGTTGTCGTTTTGGTGGGTAAGTTGTAGTGTTGTGTGATTGAAGAGGGGCGAATTGCTGGCGATTGTTGTCAGGTGGTTGTGAGTTACTTGTCATTCTGTGGATGGTTTTTGGAAGTTTGGAATTGATTAGCACAGAAGTTTGAAGCACTGGTAGTAAGCAAGGAGGAAGGACAACTGATGAGGTAAGTTTGTTGTGGAGTAATTTTGTTTTGACAAATTGAATGTAGTGAGTGATGGTTAGCAGTGTAGGCTGCAAGTTGTGGAATGTTCTGTAACAACATGGAGTTTTGTGAAAATTTATTTTTGTTAAATGATGATTAAATTGATAGCTAATTGCTGTTTGAAGTTTTTAAATTTGGTTGTGACTCTTTAATATATTGATTAAGGAATTGAGTAGCTTTGCAATTTTGAATCGATCGAAATTCTTTTTGAATTTGTAAAAATTTTATTCGGGCTTTAAAGAAAATTATCGTGGCCCATATTGGTTTTGCCGTGATAACCACCTAAGTGTTCAACCCGTTCCCTTTACCTTATTCATTTTTCAAAACCCTAAAGGAAAAAATTGAACGAGAAGAATAATGGCGGCTTCGTCCTCGTTCGTCCCCTTTTACAAATTAGGGCTTTGGTTTTTCGAAGGCAACTGATCGTGTTTTGCTCGATCGAATGAGGAAATTTGTTGCTTGCCTCGTCGAAGAAGGTGAGTCCTACTCACATCTAATTCCTACTCAAGTATTAGGGTTTGAATTCTGTGTTTTCGTTCGTTTTCAATTGTTCGAGTGTCGATTCATTCGTTTTGGCCATTTGAAGTTAATTGGTTGTGCTCGATTGTTTTGGAGATGTTCGTTTTCGTGAAAAACTTGATTTCGTGATACTTGAATTCGTGACAACTTCAGTTTTGATTCTGGTTGAAATTTAACAACTGCTACGTGAAATTCTTTTTGGGATTTGGTTCGTTTTTATTGCTGCCTTATAATTGTGGCTTCGACTCTTGATGTAGTCGAACTTGTTGGTTGACTTACCTATATATATATATATATATATATATATATATATATATATATGCATACATACATTCGTATGTGGGTATGCATATGTTGTTGAACATTTTTCGAGTTGTGTTGTCTTATTGTAGTTGTCTGCACTTACATGTTTTGTTCGATTTTCTGATATTGGAAATTATTATCTCTAAATTTGTTCGATTATAGCCTTGACCACCTTGGCTCTGAATTGATGCTAAACTTCGATTTTGATAACACTATTGGCATCGGCCTTGACATTGAATTGTTTTTTTGTGACTTCGGCATTTACTTAGTTTTGGAATTGCAGTAACTTCACACTTGATTTGAACTATGCCTTGTCTAGTTCAATTGATCTGTATTTTTGTTTTGTGGCTCCACTCTCTGATTTCATGAATTTTGGCTTGCTTAAGCCATTTGCAGTTGTATTTGGGTTGCTCCAATATATATCCCTTGTTGATCTTTTTTTTTGAACCTGTCGTTGAACTGTACTATTATGTAAACTTGTTGTCTTGAGTACATGTTGTAGACTTGAGTCTTGTGATCTCCATTGCATTTTGAACTAAATCCTGTTGCCTGCTCTGCTTGATTCGAAATCTAGCATTGTAGTCTTCACTTCTGTTTTGTTGACTTTAGAACTGTTGCTAGTTTGAGTTATGTAGTCTCTTGCATATGCTCTATTATACATATGTTAGTGGAGTTTGTGGTCATTGCAACATGTTTCTCATTGTTGTCTTGATAGTGTCACTGCCGTCTTGCTATACTTGATTCAATCGAGTCCTGCTTCAGTTGTTTACCTTCCTTGAATCAGATTCCAATGTACATGTCTGTTGCATATGTATACATGTAATTTTGCTTGCATGATGGACTTTGTACATATTGTGTTGGAGTCCATCTTGGAGCATTTTGTTGCCAGTTTTGTTTTCTTAATTGATTGTGTTGCAGTGATATTGAACTTGACCATATACATGTTCACTACTATTGCATACATGTTAATTTTATGTTAGCATTGGCTTGTCTCAACTTCACTTGATTTCAATTCTCTGTTGTATTTCTTGAAGTCTGCATTGCACACTGGAAGTCTTATACTCCGACTTGATTGAAAATTGGTGTACATACTTATGGAGTTCCTGCTCTTCATGTAACTGATCTCATCCCGGTTGTCTGCATTGTCTATTAGTGTTGGCAAGCCTTTCATTTTGTTAGATCCTTAGTGTAGCCTGGTGCATTTAGATTTGATGATTGTAGTTGATACAATCGAGTCTGGAACCTTTTGTAACATTGAGTTGCACTGCACTTGATTTTCATGTGCAGTTTAGCTTGATTTATGGTTGGAGTAGTTTTGCATAGTTGTGGCTATACATTTGTGGTCACTGCACGTTGTCCTAAGCTGATCATCGAAGTGCATTGCCCTGCCTTTGTACTTGGATGATTTGCAGTTACTCTTCATTTGATCTGAACCGGTTAGTCGAGTCTTCACAGCACATTCTAGTTTTAACATATTGCTGTTAGTCGAGTTGCATCTATGTGGTTACTTTGAGCATGCTACATTTGTGCTCAAGTTGCTGACATCTGTATATTCTTGGTCGAAACTAGTCATTCATGTTTTAGTTGCATTGACCAGTTTGTAATTTTGAGTACTGTAGTTTACTTTGATAATCATGTTGCCATATTGGGTTGTTCATTTCTTGTTCATGTGTGTCTAGTGGAGTAAATTGTTCTTGACAGTTTTGTGTTACGCCTGAGTTGAATCCAGCTTAAACGCTCGGGTTTGACCTTGTGTTCGTTTGTGATTTTCATTGAGCTTTCGTGTATTGCATCGCGGTAGTGGCGAGGCAGTGCACGTGTGCGTGTACTGCAGCCACACTAAAATTTGATTTTGATTTGCTGATTTGTTGTTTAACACTGTTTAGTGTTATATCTACCGTTATCCGATTCTCTTATCGAGGAGTTGGATACACGAGATTTCTATGACTGTCGCCTATTTTATATTTGATTATTATTGCTTCTGTGCATTAATAACTGAGTTTGAATTAGACTGACCCGTGTATTATTTTCTTTTGAATTTAATACTCGGGTCAGACCCGAGTTATTTCAGGTTGTATATTTCCTGCTTTGAGTTGCTGTTTGAGCTATGAAAACTTCTCGCATCTTTTGAAGTGGTCTTCGTCTTGTTGTAGTAGTCAGTGTGTCTCTTTAGGGTTGATATGTATTCATGTATATTAGTCGATAATGTACTTGTATATATAACTTCCAGAGTCGACAGTTGTAGTTGTATCATATGTACTGTGTCAATGTATTGTAACTGACATCAGTTATATATATATGAGACTTTTATTATATGTGTTCCACATTCTTTTGTATCTGTGATATGATTATATATATTGTCCTAAACTATTATGAACCATCGTAGTTCGTTTTATACTGGTAATTGGGTATGTCGATGGGAGTAAATAAATAAGAGATGAAAAATGAAAAATATATACCACTTCTATCGAGGTAACCAATACTAGTGTAAGGCCAACTACGGATGGCCGCTCCTATCCAGCTTTATTCTTCGTAATAACAGACAGTATCTTTTTTAATACTCTTTGTTATAGTGAGCATAGAGGTGGGGCGTCACAGTTGGTATCAGAGCTTGGGGTTTATAGACATAATATAAAACATAACTTAGATGGAACATATGTTACAACTATTGGTCGGTGTTTTTATTTGTGCTTTGAGTCAAAAACTAAAGTTTTGAAATTTTGGTGAAATTTTTAAATATCCTTATTTAAAAATAAAAGTGGAATTATGTTTTGTTGATTGATAATTTGTGTTCTGTTATCAGAGTGCGCAGCGGAAACAACGAGACTGTCTTCACTGAATATAGTTGATAATCTTTTTGATTTAAAAATCAAAATATGGAATTGAAATATATTTCATTTGTGTTTACATAGCTGTGTTTAATTTGTTTTCTTTGAGAATTTTGAATCCGAATTGAGGATTCGAAACGATTGCAGTTATGTGATTTTTGTTGAAATTTCTGTTGGTTTTCTTTTATGCTAATCATCTATTGAGTAGATTTAGCTGTTTTGAATTATCTTCATTGAAGATACATTCGAATGATTTCTTTGTTCATTTTGTAGTGTGCGTGCAAATATGAATTGCACGTTACTGCATTAATTTTACGTTGAACCGATGCTTGGTTATGAAACGTATTTTGTTGCTGTTACCTTTATAACGGGATTTTTACACTAGTGCTATATTTTGAAGCACGATGTTTAGTTGAAAATTTTAATGAATGAAAATTCACTGGTGTTACATTGTGGTGTAAATTATTTTGATGAGATTTTGACGTTTAAAAATTACGGTCACTTTGGCTTCAGTAACCGTCAAATTTTAAAAGTGGATTTTCAAGCGATTATACCGCAATGCTGATTTGTGACCCGTTTTTACGGTGTTTTGAGAAGTACAATTTCCTTATCGAAATTGTTACTAATATTGCGGCTTTAATCACGTGATTGGAAATCGTTTTAAAAATGAAAAATTGTTTTACAAAATTTTTTCAGTTTGCGCTTTCAAAAGAATGAGGAAGCGACTTAAAAGATTCAGCAAAATCGAGGACTATGACCCCTTTCTTTTACTGATTCGCTTAACTCCGGACTTGTCCAGTTGAGAACGTGAATTTTTATTTTTATAAAATAAATAAAATTGTTTTCAGGAATTTTATAGTTTACGCTTTCAAAAGAATGAGGAAGCGATTTAAACGTTTCAGCAAAATCGAGGACTATGACCCCTTTCTTTTACTGATTCGCTTAATTCCGGACTTGTCCGTTTGAGAATGTAAAGTGTATTTTTACAAAATACACAATTTTGCACTTTCAAGGAAACGATGAAGAGAATCAAACGATTTAGTAAAACACGTGGTATGGGACATGTGTGTTTGCTATTTCGGTTAATTCCGGACTCTTTAATTGAAACTTCTGTTGTTTTGATGATTCTGATGATTTTGTGTGCTTTCGAGCCACTATGTTGGACCTTCGGGTCATTTGTTGGACCTTCGGGTCATTTGTTGGGCTTTCGGGCCACTCTGATGGACCTTCGGGTCAAATACCAGTACTAGACCTTCGGGTCACTCTGCGGACCTTCGGGTCAATCTGATGGGCGCCAAAATTATGTTGAGTACTTGGTAGGCTTCGGCCATTTGTTGATGCACGTGCGGCGAACTAAAAACTCGCCATCTGATGGGATCGATCCAAGCTTTTATGTTGATTTTCTAGTCTTCTTAATTGATTTCTAGATATTTGTTGTTTCTAATTATCTGCAGGTAATTAGATATCTGATGTTATGAGATTTAATTATCGTATCGATAATTAAAAATTTGTTGTTTCTGATTATCGCTTGTGATAATTAGATATTTGAGATTTAATTATCGTATCGATAATTAAATATTTGTTGTTTCTGATTATCGCTTGTGATAATTAGATATTTGAGATCTGATAATCGTTTTTGATAATTGAATATTTGTGTTTCTGATTATCGCTTGTGATAATTAGATATTTGGGATTTAATTATCGCTTGTGATAATTAAATATTTGTTGATTTGAGATTTAATTATCGCTTTTGATAATTAAATATTTGCTAATTTGGGATTTAATTATCGCTTTTGATAATTAAATATTTGCTGATTTGAGAATTAATTATCGCTTTTGATAATTAAATATTTGCTGATTTGAGATTTAATTATCGCTTTTGATAATTAAATATTTGCTGATTTGGGATTTAATTATCGCTTGTGATAATTAAATATTTGCTGATTTGGGATTTAATTATCGCTTGTGATAATTAAATATTTGTTGATTTGAGATTTAATTATCGCTTTTGATAATTAAATATTTGCTGATTTGGGATTTAATTATCGCTTTTGATAATTAAATATTTGCTGATTTGAGAATTAATTATCGCTTTTGATAATTAAATATTTGCTGATTTGAGATTTAATTATCGCTTTTGATAATTAAATATTTGCTGATTTGGGATTTAATTATCGCTTTTGATAATTAAATATTTGCTGATTTGAGAATTAATTATCGCTTTTAATAATTAAATATTTGCTGATTTGAGATTTAATTATCGCTTTTGATAATTAAATATTTGCTGATTTGAGATTTAATTATCGCTTTTGATAATTAAATATTTGCTGATTTGGGATTTAATTATCGCTTGTGATAATTAAATATTTGTTGATTTGAGATTTAATTATTGCTTTTGATAATTAAATATTTGGTGATTTGAGATTTAATTATCGCTTTTGATAATTAAATATTTGCTGATTTGGGATTTGATTGTCGCTTTTGCTAATTGAATATTTGCTGATTTGAGATTTGATTATCGTTTTTGATAATCGAATAATTGTTGATTTGAAATTTGATTATCGTTTTTGATAATCGAATAATTGTTGATTTGAGATTTGATTATCGTTTTTGATAATCGAATATTTGTTGACTTTTGATAATCGAATATTTGTTGATTTGAGATTTAATTATCGTTTTTGATAATCGAATATTTGTTGATTTGAAATTTAATTATAGTTTTGATAATCGAATATTTGTTGATTTAAAATTTGATTATCGTTTTTGATAATCGAATATTTGTTAATTTGAGATTTGATTATCGTTTTGATAATTTAATAATTATTGATTTGAGATTTCTGATCATCGTTGTGATGATTAGATAGTTGTTGTTTCCGATTATCCGATTAATGACTAGATATTGGCAATTTTGTGAATTGTGATTTGTGTTTCCTAATTATCTTTGTTGATAATTAGATTTTTCTATTTTCTAATTATCGTATCGATAATTAGATATTGTTGTTTTGTGATTTTCAGTATTTTAATTATCTAGTTGATAATTGAATATTGCTGATAATTGTATTTAATCAGTTCTGCTATTTTCTGATTATCTATTAGATAATTAGATTTTGTTGAAAATTTGTGAATTTCTTTTATGAAAATAAAAGATTCCTTTGGCGTTTGTATTCTCGATCTTTATTTTTCTAGCTTAACCAGTTTGCGTTAGAAAAATAATTGTTATAGACAACTTTAATTATGAAAATTGCGGGGACGCAATTTTTATAAGGAGGGGAGTCTGTAACAACCTGGAGTTTTGTGAAAATTTATTTTTGTCAAATGACGATTAAATTGATAGCTAATTGCTGTTTGAAGTTTTTAAATTTGGTTGTGACTCTTTAATATATTGATTAAGGAATTGAGTAGCTTTGCAATTTTGAATCGATCGAAATTCTTTTTGAATTTGTAAAAATTTTATTCGGGCTTTAAAGAAAATTATCGTGGCCCATATTAGTTTTGTCGTGATAACCACCTAAGTGTTCAACCCGTTCCCTTTACCTTATTCATTTTTCAAAACCCTAAAGGAAAAAATTGAACGAGAAGAATAATGGCGGCTTCGTCCTCGTTCGTCCCCTTTTACAAATTAGGGCTTTGGTTTTTCGAAGGCAACTGACCGTGTTTTGCTCGATCGAATGAGAAAATTTGTTGCTTGCCTCGTCGAAGAAGGTGAGTCCTACTCACATCTAATTCCTACTCAAGTATTAGGGTTTGAATTCTGTGTTTTCGTTCATTTTCAATTGTTCGAGTGTCGATTCATTCGTTTTGGCCATTTGAAGTTAATTGGTTGTGCTCGATTGTTTTAAAGATGTTCGTTTTCGTGAAAAACTTGATTTCGTGATACTTGAATTCGTGACAACTTCAGTTTTGATTCTGGTTGAAATTTAACAACTGCTACGTGAAATTCTTTTTGGGATTTGGTTCGGTTTTACTGCTGCCTTATAATTGTGGCTTCGACTCTTGATGTAGTCGAACTTGTTGGTTGACTTACCTATATATATATATATATATGCATACATACATTCGTATGTGGGTATGCATATGTTGTTGACCATTTTTCAAGTTGTGTTGTCTTATTGTAGTTGTCTGCACTTACATGTATTGTTCGATTTTCTGATATTGGAAATTATTATCTCTGAATTTGTTCGATTATAGCCTTGACCACCTTGGCTCTGAATTGATGCTAAACTTCGATTTTGATAACACTGTTGGCATCGGCCTTGACATTGAATTGTTTTTTGTGTGACTTCGGCATTTACTTAGTTTTGGAATTACAGTAACTTCACACTTGATTTGAACTATGCCTTGTCTAGTTCAATTGATCTATATTTTTGTTTTGTGGCTCCACTCTCTGATTTCATGAATTTTGGCTTGCTTAAGCCATTTGCAGTTGTATTTGGGTTGCTCCAGTATATATCCCTTGTTGATCTTTTTTTTTTGAACCTGTCGTTGAACTGCACTATTATGTAAACTTGTTGTCTTGAGTACATGTTGTAGACTTGAGTCTTGTGATCTCCATTGCATTTTGAACTAAATCATGTTGCCTGCTCTACTTGATTCGAAATCTGGCATTGTAGTCTTCACTTCTGTTTTGTTGACTTTAGAACTGTTGCTAGTTTGAGTTATGTAGTCTCTTGCATATGCTCTATTATACATATGTTAGTGGAGTTTGTGGTCATTGCAACATGTTTCTCATTTTTGTCTTGATAGTGTCACTGCCGTCTTGCTATACTTGATTCAATCGAGTCCTGCTTCAGTTGTTTACCTTCCTTGAATCAGATTCCAATGTACATGTCTGTTGCATATGTATACATGTAATTTTGCTTGCATGATGGACTTTGTACATATTGTGTTGGAGTCCGTCTTGGAGCATTTTGTTGCCAATTTTTGTTTTCTTAATTGATTGTGTTGCAGTGATATTGAACTTGACCATATACATGTTCACTACTATTGCATACATGTTAATTTTATGTTAGCATTGGCTTGTCTCAACTTCACTTGATTTCAATTCTCTGTTGTATTTCTTGAAGTCTGCATTGCACACTGGAAGTCTTATACTCTGACTTGACTGAAAATTGGTGTACATACTTATGGAGTTCCTGCTCTTCATGTAACTGATCTCATCCCGGTTGTCTGCATTGTCTATTAGTGTTGGCAAGCCTTTCATTTTGTTAGATCCTTAGTGTAGCCTGGTGCATTTAGATTTGATGATTGTAGTTGATACAATCGAGTCTGGAACCTTTTATAACATTGATTTGCACTGCACTTGATTTTCATGTGCAGTTTAGCTTGATTTATGGTTGGAGTAGTTTTGCATAGTTGTGGCTATACATTTGTGGTCACTGCACGTTGTCCTAAGCTGATCATCGAAGTGCATTGCTCTGCCTTTGTACTTGGATGATTTGCAGTTACTCTTCATTTGATCTGAAACGGTTAGTCGAGTCTTCACAGCACATTCTGGTTTTAACATATTGCTGTTAGTCGAGTTGCATCTATGTGGTTACTTTGAGCATGCTACATTTGTGCTCAAGTTGCTGACATCTGTATATTCTTGGTCGAAACTAGTCATTCATGTTTTAGTTGCATTGACCAGTTTGTAGTTTTGAGTGCTGTAGTTTACTTTGATAATCATGTTGCCATATTGGGTTGTTCATTTTTTGTTCATGTGTGTCTGGTAGAGTAAATTGTTCTTGACAGTTTTGTGTTACGCCTGAGTTGAATCCAGCTTAAACGCTCGGGTTTGACCTTGTGTTCGTTTGTGATTTTCATTGAGCTTTCGTGTATTGCATCGCGGTAGTGGTGAGGCAGTGCACGCGTGCGTGTACTGCAGCCACACCGAAATTTGATTTGGATTTGTTGATTTGTTGTTTAACACTGTTTAGTGTTATATCTACCGTTATCCGATTCTCTTATCGAGGAGTTGGATACACGAGATTTCTGTGATTGTCGCCTATTTGATATTTGATTATTATTGCTTCTGTGCATTAATAACTGAGTTTGAATTAGACTGACCCGTGTATTATTTTCTTTTGAATTTAATACTCGGGTCAGACCCGAGTTATTTCAGGTTGTAGATTTCCTGCTTTGAGTTGCTGTTTGAGCTATGAAGACTTCTCACATCTTTTGAAGTGGTCTTCGTCTTGTTGTAGTAGTCAGTGTGTCTCTTTAGGGTTGATATGTATTCATGTATATTAGTCGATAATGTACTTGTATATATAACTTCCAGAGTCGACAGTTGTAGTTGTATCATATGTATTGTGTCAATGTATTGTAACTGACATCAGTTATATATATATGAGACTTTTATTATCTGTGTTCCGCATTCTTTTGTATCTGTGATATGATTATATATATTGTTCTAAACTATTATGAACCATCGTAGTTCGTTTTATACTGGTAATTGGGTATGTCGATGGGAGTAAATAAATAAGAGATGAAAAATGAAAAATATATACCACTCCTATCGAGGTAACCAATACTAGTGTAAGGCCAACTACGGATGGCCGCTCCTATCCAGCCTTATTCTTCATAATAACTGACAGTATCTCTTTTAATACTCTTTGTTATTGTGAGCATAGAGATGGGGCGTCACATGTTCAATGTTGTTTATGTTGTTGTTGCATGCACAGTAATAGATGAAGGCTATTTGTAGATGGCAGGTGGTATATGTGATGTAGCAGAAGGGAAGTGTCGGGGTTTGTTGGTGGTTAAGGTAGAGTTTGATGAGTGTGATGGGTTTGTGGTGGTTAAGGTAGAGTTTGATGAATGTGGAGTTTGGGGATAGGTGACAGTGGGGTTGGTTATGTGTTGAAGACTGCGATGTATGGTTGTTGTTGATGAAGGCAATGATGGTTTGGCAAGGCAGTAATGTAGTTTGATGTTAAGGAGTTGTGGTTAAAGAGAATGCAGTGTTGAAAAGTAGTTTGTTTGATGTAGTAGTTCAAAGGTGGTCGAGGCAGCATGCAACTGATGTGAAGTTGTTAATGGGTAATGCACTGTGTTGTGGCACAGTTTTGTGGTGATGGGTATGTAGTTGCAGAATGTAGCAGAGGTGAAGGAGGTGTTGTGTTGAATAAGAGGAGATGCGGTGGTTTACTATGTGGAATGATGTGGGTGGCAGAAGTTTGGATGGTGGTTATGTGGATTTGGTGGTGACTAGTGAAAAGAAGTCAAGCAGTGTGGTCGGTGGATGATTTAGTGATGAATGAAGAATGACTAGTTGTAGTCAGGTGTGGTATAGCTGTTTGATATGTAGTGTTGAAGTGAATACAGATGTTGTTGGACAGTGAAGTCTGTATGTTTGCTGTTGTGAATGGAGATGGGAATTACAGTGTTTTCGTAATGGACAGGGAAGTGTGCTTGAGGCAGAGAGTATGGTGTATGAATTGCAAAAGAGGGTAAGTGTGAATTGGCGGTGCTTGTTAGAAGTGATTCCGGTGTAGTGTTTGTACACTGTGATGGTGGTTTCAGAATTGGGTGATGTCGATATGCAACAATGGGTATTTTGATGTTGAGTAAGTATGTGAAGAAGTTGAAGTAGTGATGGGGTTGTTGCATGTTGCTAGTGTTGTTGAATGGAATGGTAGTTGATGTGTGGTCGAGTCAAGGAAGGGGGCAGTAGTGGTTGTGAATGTCGCAGGCTGTCATGAGTTTGAATTATGGTTGGGTCTGTGGACGAGGTAGTTTTGATTCTTGGTGACAGGGGGGTTGCAATGTTGTACAAGTGGAGGATGGTGACAAAGGGGTGAGTGTATGACATGGTGAAATGATAGCAGTATGGTCTTGGCAGTAAGCAGCAAAAGAAAGAGGGAGCAAGAAGAATTTGTAAATGTAAATAAAATAGGAAACGTAATGAAAATCAAATGTAATTTCAAATGTAATTGATCATGAAATGGAATAAAAAAAATTTCAAATGAAATTTTGTGTATTTTTTTTAAATATGCAAATGCAAATGAAAAGAAAACAAGCACACAAGTAAAATGCAAACAAAAATCACACACAAACACAAATTTTTTTTAAATGCAAATAAACACACAAAATAACACACACACAAAAATCGAACGAAAATAATCCGAAGAATAGAAAATCAAAATCAAAGCAATTCCCTGGCAACGGCGCCAAAAACTTGTTCGTCGATTGATTCTCTATCGAATTAGAAAACCGCCAATCGAATTTATAATAAAAATTAACTGCAAGCGCACGGCGTACAAAAGTTAGTACGTGGCGAGTATGGGTCGATCCACAGGGAATTGTTAATTTTAAATCTCTATTCAATCAAATTAACCAAATTTGAAAGTGATTGGCTATAAAATGTAAGAAACTAACAAAAAGAAAGTGATAAAAATATGAGAGTTTGAAGGCAATTTCCACTCTCTAGATCACATAAATCAACAAAATGAAGTTATGATCTCTCTTTTCTTGTCACTAATGTAATTAGTTGATGTGCTTATCATAAGTATGGTATATTTGTGCTATTAATTAGCCCAATATAAACCATCAAACTATAATACACCCACTAATAAACATTTAACTCTCATGAAGTATGACAACAAAGTTAAAAGCAAAATCTATTTTAAGCATGGCCTATTAACTATTGTTTAGAAATATAGGCCATCAAATTTTAATTTCAACAATCACTTCATTACCATCATCATATGTAGATGAAGAGGTAATTATTGTTTGTGATTGTTTAAGCATAGCCTATTTGGTGTCAACAATATAGGCTATCAAATTCAAATAAAAAACAACAAGTTAAACCACTTCAAATGTTTCATTAAGCACAAAAGAGAACATAAACATCACAATGTTAAAGCTACATAATTAGAGAGCTTCATTACCCCTAAATTGAAGGGGTTTAGCCTCTCATATTTGTTATCAAATCAACAAATGTAGCTTGCAACATGAAACAAAAATAAGAGGAAAAGGAGAGCAAAATGAAAAGAAAAGCTAAGTAAAAAGAAATAACACTAATCCACTTGCATGAAAAGTAAACTACACTACTAATATAAGAAGAGAAGAAGCATGTAAATAAAAGAGAATACTAATTAACATTGCATAAAAAAAGGAAAATTACATGAAATAAAATGGCTAAGAGCCATGGAAAAAGAAGAGCTTTGATTTATTTTCCTAAACTAAACTAAAGAGAAGAGAATCTAAAGAAGAGGAGAGGAAGTTACATGAAACATAAGGGGTATTTATACAAGTTTAAAACCCTAATTCACTTTTTTGGGAACTACCCAAAATGCCCTCTTAGGAAGTGTGGTGGCCAAGTTATCATTAACTTCAAATAATAATCCATTAAGTGTGCATGAAGATTTAATGGTCTTTTAGCATGTGCATTAGCTCCTAAGTGTACATTAAGGTAAGTGGGTAAGTGGGGTCATCCATGATCCATGACTTTGAATTATTTCCATCTTCATTCCTTTGTATTTTCTTTGTGCATGCATATATCTTAATGAAGCCACTTGCATTTGAATTTAAATTCCTACAAAATAACATAAAAAATTTCAATTAAATTTTAGAAAATTAATATATGCACAAAAATGACCATTTTACCCCTGGATGAAGATGAATATGTGACGATTTCAAAATAATTTGAACTTTGGTTTAAACATGTTAAAACACCCAATATGATCATTTATTTAATTTAAATAGATTAAATATGGTGGTAAAAATATGCACATTTACGTGCACATCACCATAAAATAGAGATAATGCTTTAAAGCAACTTTTGGATAACTAATGGACGTATATGGGTAATAATAAATGCTTGATTTATTCCAAAGAATGCTTTGTTCTCAACGAAAGCATACTCTGTAGGGCAAGTGTTATCCGACTTTTTGACCAAGAGGACTGTAGATAAATCTGGATGTCGGTATGAAGATGAAGCAATTCACGGACTTGGGAATATGACTAGAAGGGCAATAGGGATGAGCTCAAGAACATAGAGGTCTACTAGAGCCAAGCAAATAACTTTGTACTGAGTTCTTTCTACTCGGTCGCTTTTTTGGTCCCTTGAGGGCCCCCAAAGCTCTTTTACGAAAGTAATAACTTATGTGATCGTCATGGAGTGCTTTTCTCAAGGAATGGACAAATAACTCCAAATGAATTCCAGAAGAAAAGGGTCAAGTGCAAGCGATATCAAAATCTCTCGAAAACCACTCAATCTCAAAGAAAAAGTGCTCGAAAAGTAATAGATCAGGGATAGAAGACCAAAGGAAAGAAGAAGAGGGAGTTCCCCCTCCAAAATTCATGTCGATATCAATAGCTCTTAGTCGGTACCGAGTAGAATTTATGGCCCGAGAGGCCCATCTTTCTCTCTTACACTCTTAGATCTGGATCTTAACTTGGTATTTTATGGTTTTTGATTCTGCTAAATAGTTTCCTTGTAAGTTTGGACCCTATAGAAATTAAAGAAGGACTTTTTTCTCATTGTCTTCTTCATCTTCTATCTCTCCTCCACCATAGTCATTAAGGAACCTACTATTTGCTATTTTAGGCTTTTAGATCGGTAAAACCATTGTATAAGTGCCTTTCAAATCTTAAATCAATAAAATATACAATGGATGTAGGCCAGAGATTGCTGAACCACTTTCGATGTTCTCTTTGTTTTTCATTTATTTCCTACTGGTTTTCTATATTTTCACAGGACTTTAGGTGTTGTGCCACTTTTGGTGTCAACAAGGTGCAAATCTAAAGCAACTATTCAAGGTAATATTCTATTATATATGGCTACTACATCATCATCTTAGTATAATTCTTTAATTATATTTAAATGAATTTATATGAACAAACATTGTCCAGTATATTCGTAGTGTTCTACCTTTGTATGTATATGTAATTTAGATATAAGACGTTCTCTATCTATATTGTTTAAATGCTTTTATGTACAAAAATAAATAATTTTATTATTTATTAAATTTTGAAAACAAATTTAAATTGATAAAAACTTGTCTAACATATACATACATACATATAAACACACATACATATTCATTTATAAATAAGTATCTGCATATATATTAAAATTATTTTAAATTAGATTTAAATTATATTACTTTTGATTGAAACAAAACTATATATTATTTATAAATAAATTTGTACACATTATTTTAAAAAATATAAGTATATGTATGTGTGTGTATTGATATAAAGAATGTATGATTCAAAAATCTTATAGTTATACTATATATATAAAGATAGAGAAGTCAAGGACCCCCAGGTCCATACAACAAACATACTACCAACATGGCTGGAAAAATCGCATAAAATATCAAGAAAACATACGGCCAGCATGCTGGCGGCATAGCAATGTCATTATACAATACCCTTAAAAAAACAGTAATAGCAAACAAAAGCAAATGATAACCTTGGAGAAAAAAACAAACTAAACTCCAGAGCATCTACGGAACTATCCTCTAATATCAAGACAGAAACGTGGAAAGTGGGATAAGAAAATAAACTTATGATCCTAGTCAATGGCAGCTAGAATCTCTTCATTGTTAGCGCCAAATTCTCCATCATTGCATAGCATTAATCATCATCTAAGATCTTGTAGAAAACTTCCCACTCATTCTTTTCATCTTTAGAAATCTTCATTCAGAAGAACTTCCAAGCTAAGTGGTAGCAAAGGCTACTATCAAGGTGAGTCCATGTTCCTTCCTTTTTGCACCACATTAAAGGGAAATTTTCAGAAATTTTATCAGCTAATTCTTGAGCAATGCGCTCCGCTGGGAGGATCTGAAATCAAGGCATGGACAAAATGCTTCTAGAGAGAAGTTATTAGGAAGTCAGGCAGGGGAACAAGATTCAAAACCAAAGATGTCTTATGTATGGGAGATGAACCATGGATAAGGGAAGGCGAGGTAGGGAAAGTCTCGGGAGAGACCATAATGAAATAGGTCCAAGGTTTTAAATCTCGGATTTCGGTCACGTTTCGTCTAGGAGATTTTTGAGACTCGATCTCGTATCGGGGGAGATCTCGGACGAGATGAGTCCATCTCGGTCGTCCATATCGAATTTACATCTCGGTTCCTAAAATTTATTTCAGAGTAATCTCGGAGTATATGTCATGTCGAAAATTAGTCTTCATACACCGAAACATATAAATATTAGTCACTACCTAAATGAAAACTTTATGCATTTACTTTAAATTTATCACATGCTTATCATTAGTAATTTACTCATATTAATGCAAATAAATAATGAGAATTTGTGAATAATGTTCAATATAATATTATATATGAAAATATACATGAAACAAACCATCACAAAGCGAGTTACATCTTTTTTTAGGGGAAAAATGACTAGATGTAAAAATGAACAAACATTCAAACAATATACATGCAAAAAAGACACATGTATAAGACCATGATACTTGGTTAAAACAAGACCAAGTTTGCCACAAGTTATAATTTAGAATTTTAATTACAAAATCATCTAGACAAGTAGAAGCTAAAGTTATACTTTACATACAAAAGCCTCTAAAAGAGTAGAAATCATAGTTATATCGTAGTTACAAATGCTTCTAAATAAGTGGAAGTCAAAGTAATATTTTAGCTACAAAAGATTTTATACAGGTAGAAGTTAAAGAGTTAATTTAACAAAATTCTAAAAATCGGTCGATATCTCGTAATCAAATCTCGTCCGAGATGTCGGGCGAGATACCATAATATCGGCCGAGATATACATCAGGCGAGATTATAACGAAACAACTAGTTTCGAATCGCCCAGGCTCGAAAACGAGATCTCGGCCGAGATGAGCGAGATTTAAAACCTTGAATAGGTTAGGAAAACTATAGCGATAGGTGAGGGAGGAGATCAATCATATGAAGAGGGCGGGTACGCCTCCATCTAAGAGAAGTGGGCTCTGAGAGGAAAATTTTCATAAGGTGTATAACATCCCCTATCTAGATGCTCGAAGCTAAGCACTACAGATGTTGCAGTCATCCATAGTATTAACTTCCAATGACTAAATACAGTAATGTTAATGGTATCTATAATATCAGAAGCACTTGAATATGAAATAAAAATCATCACAGATTAAAACATTTATCTGATTACATTTCAAAACAACATTTCATATCCAAGTTACATAATCCTAAACGTTTCCTAGGTTTAGATCAAATATAATTATTACAAAATACGCCAAGAGCGATATATGAAGATGCCCCCTTGGATGACCGGAGTACTAAATAGTCATAACTGACTTAATACAACACAGTGGAATAAAACAAACAAAACAACTCCTAAATAGCTAACTTCAGCCTCCTACTCGTCTTCGGAAGCTTTATTCGTCCACCTACTAAAACCTGTAAAATCCTCAACCCTCGGCCTACTCAAATCAATTTTGAGCACCCGAGAGTTTAAGAGGAAAAACATAAACTTCGAGTCGGACATAAAGTCTGGTGTGAATAATACTATACATCCCGGTTATTTGATATTAAGTGAGACCACACCGCTTAGTGGAACGGGTTTTCCCTCACTAATATCCTTTTAAAACATATATTTTTCAAATATCAATCCTATAACCAAAACTGGTTAAAACAATAATACATATCATGAAATCATATAAATTAGGTAACAAATGGACCGCCTGTCCGAACAATGAAGTTTTGTTTTGCTAACTACTAACCTTTGGCTGACTTGGGCCTACCAGAAAAAATAAACAAATAATCTAACTACTGTTAGATACTCCCCTTCTGGACGGTCTGTCCCTAACTTACTTTTACAGGGTCAACTAATCCTAATGGTTTTGCGGGATCACCAATAACCTATCTCTATATATAT
This sequence comes from Allium fistulosum, assembly GCA_030737815.1. Classification (NCBI taxonomy): domain Eukaryota; kingdom Viridiplantae; phylum Streptophyta; class Magnoliopsida; order Asparagales; family Amaryllidaceae; genus Allium; species Allium fistulosum. The sequence goes on from CM060904.1 coordinate 1,259,821,916, forward strand.
ATACATATACATATATATATATATTCCTTTCTTTGTGTAACATCATTTTAGTCTTACCTGTGACAAAGCCCTACACACTTGGAATTTTGGACTAAATTAGCTAAAATTTCCAAAATTCCATAATTTAGCCCTACACACTAGAATTTTCTAAAAGTGCTGCCAATATATAAAACATTGAAGTCTCATACCTTAAATAATTTTATATATCAATTAAAACGCTTAAGAAAGATCTATAAAAATTCTTGTAAGTCATTTTTAATATGTTCCCTAACATATATAAATTTCATATCCAAAACATATATAATTTAACCGTAAATTATTTTAAACCCCAATATCAATTTTGCTCACTGTAAAATTAATATAAAATATACATTAAGAAAATTATAATAATTGAAACCCATGTCTAAAATATCATTTCTGATCTAAATCTAAAATCTCAAGGCATTTGGGTGTCATTTAATAGGGTTTCCACACTAAATCATATGATAAAATCTATATGAATTATCATAAATCATCAATAAGCATACATCTCCTTTTCTACAATAAAAAAAGTGGTAAATAACTTCGCAAAATAATTCGAATTTCATCATAAAACCAAAAACAAGAAAAATACGAGATGTAGTCATTATTCACCTTAGCTTTGAGATTAAGGTATTGAGATTTGATCTTTGATTTTGTTGGTTAAGCTTTCCTATTAATCCTAGCTTTATCTTCTCTTGTTTCCCTTAATGGTGGCCGGCCTCAAGTTTATATTTTGTTTTTTGAATATGAAATGAACGTATAGAATATGGCTTAATGGTTTAGGGTATAAGAATCCACTTATTATTATTTTTCCCCTTATCTAACTTCCCTTATTTTATTTTAACTCATATTAGTTCATTTGTTAACATGGCATGGCTACCCTTACTGATCACAAATCTCAATCCCCTAATCATTACATTATTTTATTTAATTTAATTAATTAAATCTCCTAAGTAATGTTACTAAAAATTAGGGTTATTACAAGGGGCTCGGCAAGCAAGGCGGTGGAATGAGGACAACCCAAGCAATTATGGCCAAAGGATCAATAGTTATAACAGATTGGTGGCTTCCACTGGTAATTGACATTTACATGGGTGGTCCGGTTTCACTAAAGAAAATGGGTATAGCGATAGGTAGTTTCCTTGAGGGAGTAACTTCAACTAGGGCTTTTGCAAACGAGGCGGTCACGTCTCTCCGTAGAGATGTCAAAACATATCAAATAACTTATATGATTTACAATCTAATTTATACCTTCTAAAGATTGGAAGACAGATGGGATATTAGTCAGGTGCACCCAACCTGGAATTGATAGAATTTGTTCACGGTCAAGGTCAACAGAGGGGGTCTACTTCCTAATGATAAACACTTTCCCATCAATAATAATTGGATCCACTTCCAATATTCTCGATCTCTCAAAAGGGCAAGATAATTTAAAGAAGTATATAGAATTGTCACATCGAAGATCGACCTTTCCATGATGTTTTCAAGCCTTAAGGACTTGGCTTTTAATCGAAGAAAAGGAAGAGGGTTCATATAAAAAGGAACCAAGGTGGTCCTTCCAAAAGGAAATTCCAACATCAGTAATTTCTTTCGAAGAGGGAACAAGGAAACCATTAAAATCCATCTCATATTGCCTATGACTAAACAACCTAGCGTTGCTCAGCTTTCTCTTAAATAAAGAGGACCGGTTATTAAGAGGCGGGGCCTGACTCGCATATTGGGCATATGCCAAAAGGCAACCAAATTATTGCAATCATTGATACAATCACCAATAATTACAGGGAATAAAGGTTTAGGGGCTACCTGGCACCGATGAGGATGAGCGTATGAAGCAACATAAGGAGGCATTTCAGAAGACGCAGCGGAATCCAAATTCGGAGAAATGGAAATACCGTAGACATAGGCTATAAGGGCAGCTTCAACCCTAGCCCTCTGATGAATCACCTGTTCGCAACCGAACACTTCAATAGATCCACCCAAATTGAAATCGTCGATGCCATTCCTAAGAGACCATGAAACTTTGTTAGAAATCGAAGGCAGTGACGGGAATGGATTCACATCAAAGAGCGCAAGAGGAAGGCCGAACATGGCAGTGACAAAGCCAACGGTCGCGATAGACTAAGCTACATGGGTGAATTTGATGAATATGAGACGAGGGAAGAAGATTGGAGGTTACGATTGAAAAGGGGTAGGAAAGAGAAAAGTGTTGGAGTTTAGATCTTGAATCGCCATATTTAAAAAAGAAAGGTCATAGAAAGGATATAAAGAGAGGTTATAAGTGTCTAATATCAATAAGTATATATTTATCAAAATGTACTTTTATAAATTATTATTTTATTTTATATTTTAGTTTATTAATAAACAAGGATTTCTTTTATGATCGAAAGGTATATTAATATATATAATAATAAATTATCTAGTAAATTCACATGAATGCACTTTTTTTAAATCAATAATTACATTATTTAAAAATATAAAATTTTAGTTTGGATTTCATTATATATTATATATATATTATTTTGAATTATAGATCCAGATCTGTTTTTAAATTACTTTACTAGGTAAACTATTATATTTCAAAAGGTCTTAAAATTTTAAATTATTGACTTAGTCAAAAGTGTTTTGTTTCAATCTAAATTTTTTGATTATTTTTGAAATTATCAATTCATTTATATATAATTTAAAAATGTTTTGGACTGCAATGTACATATAAAGGAACAAATGTATCCATCGTGGTGTAAATCCTTGCACCTATAAACGTACACATTAACCATGTACACTATATGTGTGTATGTGTGTGTTGCAACTTGCACTTGCACTTTACATATATAAGTATATTTGATCAACTTACAAGATTATAGATAAAGTAAACCTTTTATAAACAAACTATATAAAATAAGGATTTACTTAAATTATTTTAGATTAGATCTAAAATCAATAAGACTTTATAGGCCAAACTAAGATCCAAAATGGTAAAAATTTGAAATTCACACATTTAACCCGATACGATCTGGCCTAGTTCCTTCACACATTTCTTAATTCTATTAGGAGATCGCCCACAAGTTGTTGAACTCTACTAATACGAATATCAGATGTCTTGGGGTCAATGGGAACGATGAAGTTCTTATGAATTTGAGATTAAATTGTAATCTTAAATCAAATATATGAAAATTAGAACATGTATATTAACAGTGAAATCAAAAGGTTTGATCATAGTCAAAATGCAGAGGAAGCATGTCCATGTAATAATGAAAGATTGAAAAAGGTATTAAATCATTCTAAGGCTATGACTAGACTGCATGCATGTTGACAATAAAAGACATGGCACTAATGTTGTGTATATATGATATAGTGGGATATTTGGATTATCCAAAACATAGTACATGATACTAGCATTAAAATTGTTTAATAAGAATTTCAAATAGGAAATGTTCTCATGGAATGAGGTATATGAGATAACTTATGCATTAAAAGGAAGTTCCATTGCATGTGTTGTGCACTTAATAAGATTTGCATATGTATTCGATACAATAGGAAAATGAAATCAAGTCTAAAATTTTGCCAAGTGAAGTATTCTTCGATATTTATGAAATACTAAGAATTGCCTATGAGACAATGAAATTCTTGTGAAGGATGTTCAAGTTAAAATTTCATTGGAAATATCAAGTGTAGTAAGATAGTTTTAAATTTTAAAGGTACAACCTTAACTAAGGTCTTATGATGGAAAGAGTTATAAATGAGAAAGTTGCAGCAAGTTCTAGTAGGATGGGTGCATCACCTAGAATAGTGTTGTAGTAAAATATGCATACGCAAATTTATATATGAGATAAAAAATGTTTCTGCGATAGTGTCCAATGATATATTATGACATCACTAATGCAACAGAAATTGCAAAAGGAATCAAGACTCATGAACTGATAGGACACATTATCTTTGATTGCCATAGTATAAATTATTTATCGACAAAACAGATAAAACGAAACTGATACGATAGATACAATATAATAGCACATATCATTCATTGAAGCCCATCTCTCGAACTGATCTAGGATGATCGATCGAGAAGGTATTGGATTATGAATCCAAAATTGCCCTAAGTGCAAGTGGGAGATTGAAAGTTAAAGGGACATCTCTTAAGGGTAATTATGTAATTTGTTTCATATCTTAACTTTAAAACTAGTTTCGTTCAAAATTAAATATGCTTTTGGTGTTTTTTTTCTATTTTACATAATGTTATATTGTCATATAAATAAATGATTAATAATCATTTAATACATATATATATATATATAAATATAAAATTCTTAAATAAAGTATTATACGATTGCAGTTACAGATATTGTAAACATGAGCATCGAATCGTTAGTAAAAAATACTTTGTTTTGAGTATTTATGGTCAAGATATTTCGAGAAAAGGATATTGATACATTTGTTGAGACCAGAGTACGCAGCGTTATCCATATGTTTGGCAGTGTATTACTCATGGCTGCTAAAGGTACCAGGGCTTACGATCTGGACTAGTTCTTCACATATATACTTGTTTGATAAATGTAGTACCATGATCCAAAAATACCTAAACCCTTGTATGTGATGATACTACCATATATATTTGTTTGATAATTGCAAAATCAATAAATAACTAATTTGAATCTTATATGAAAATCAACATGTCTTAAATTATAAATCCTTTGATTTAAACAAAGTTGATTTTCGATCAATGATAAAATTAATAATGTGAAAACCATATTATACAAAATATTACGTGATCTTACATATATTTATCATTTAAAATATAAAATATATGTTTGACCTAGTTAAAGTAAATTTGAATTAAGATATTTTAATGTTTTTGATTCTAAACAAACTTCTTATTTAGCTATGCTATCTATATACTTTACAACGAATTAATATATATATATATATAATATTTTTAATTATTAAATTTTAAAACAAAATTATAATTTATTTAGTTGTGGCAATACAACATGTGTGTATCACACACTTCTCATGTTGTTATTGAATCATAATACCATGTTGTGCCTTCTTCATATTTGCAATATACACCTTTTACATTAGAAACACGAACACATTGAATTAGATGTACAACACATTATGACTAGTAATTGTATAAGTTTCACAAGTGGAATGTAAAAGGTTTAAATTTGTGTGTGTGTGTGCATATATTATTCACATGTCATGTTATTGTTGTTTTATATTATCATATTATATATTCACCTTTTGTAATATACACCTTATATTTAAGAAACATAAACACCTTAAATTGGTTGAACAACTCGTTATGACTAGTAATTGTAGGAATTTCACAAGTGGAATGTGAAAGGCTTTAATTTATGTGTATATATATCTTATTCATATATCAGGTTATTATTGTTTTATATTACCTATTATATATATCACCCTTTGCAATATACACCTTATATTTGAGAAACACAAACACATTAAATTGGTTGAACAACTCATTATGATAGTTATTTAGGAGTTTCACATATGGAATGTGAAACGTTTAATTTTATGTACATATCATATAAAAACATTTAAACTGAAATAGAACATCAACTTAAAATTTAGAGTGGATCTAAATTCTAATTAGTTATTCATATAGGTCCATTAAGATCCACCTAGGGAAATTTATTTGAAATTTAACTTATTTCATTCGCTGTCAATAGACCTGACCAACAGTCTGATGATAGATACATCTTGTATTCGGGTGATAAGTACATAGGACATAAGGATGCATATACTTTTTTATAAGTATAAACAAATTTATTACCGAACAAAATAACATCTTTTGACCTAACCTTTGCATTAGTCATATTCTCATATGTTATGTTTAAATTGTTACGGTAAAGGCCTATCATGCTTAATAAATGTCTTTATTAATTTCCCATTAAATTAATTGATTCCTTAGTTTCTTTAATTAAGGTAATTCCTTGTTTTACCATTAAATTTAAAGAAATTACTATAAATATGGGAAACTTTCCAATAATTCATAGAAAATCATAAACATATTTTTCTTACCTTCGAAAAAAAGGGATAAAATTGTTAAGTTTTAGTATTTACAACATTATTTTACAGTCGAAAACTATTTATTCTCATCTTAGAAAATTTATAGTAATTAATCTACATATGAGAAAATTGAAATAAAAAACAATTTTTGATACAATATATGAACATCATATAAAATTTTTGAGTCATTTAAAGAAGATTAACTCTTGTTTCACTTTTAATTTAATCATTATCTTAACCATTTATCATCGTAGTTCATATTGATTCATTCTTCTATCATAGGAACTTGTTTGTAATCATTATAAATTTAAAATAAATATTAAATCCAAATCTAAATGGGTTTGGATAGAAAAACATTGTAATATTACATACCTAGAAGAAGATAGAACTTGTTTGTAATCATTATAAATTGAAATTAAATATTAAATCCAAATGTAAATGGGTTTGGGTAGAAAAACATTGTAATATTACATACCTAGAAGAAGAAAGTTGATTAATATCTTCTTTTTCGTTGTAAAGATGAAAGCTTTACTAGTATTTGGTTTGAATTTCCTCTCCTTCCCTTGATATTAGTGGCCAAGCTTAAGGTTTTTTGTTTTTGTTTTAGGTAAATGATGTGAAGAGAATAGAAATGTTTTAAGAGATATAAAGGTTAACATCGTAGGATTCAGACTCTCCCTTCGTCCAATCTATTATTTATTTCCAATCACTGATTACACAAAACACACACCATTTCACTTCACAAAATTACATTATTACGGTCGAAAATTAATTTATTAAATTCCTTTTTTGTTTTTACGATACTTTGTTTTATTTCATCATAATTAATTACCCATTATTTAGTTTTATTAACTATCTAAATACCATTCACTTATTAATCAAATTATCAATTAAGAAACTAAACTAAATTTATGATCAAAATTAGTTTGTTTGCTATAAAATTCCCAAAATTGGATCACCCCACAATACAAGATTTTACAATAAGCGAGAAATAACCATAGAAACTAAAAAATTATCATATAATCCGCTAGATTAATAATCCAAGGCTTACTATTCAAGTTATATCTTCATTATCCAAGTATCAACTTATCAATCATTCATGCTTAAGACATCTATTTTATATTAGCTTGCATAGTGATCTGCAATTACATCTATTTACAAATCACTACATTTATTAAAATATTCGCAAGAGTTCATATGGTTATATTTGTTATTTAATAATAAGCGATTACCATAAAAAAACTTTAAAACGTTGTATTTTATTTAATTACTACAAATCATACTTAGGTATTAAAACCAGTGTATTACTACATACATACACCTAAACTATCTGTAACGCCACTTAAATAGAAATTAAAATTAATTCAAAGAAGATACTGCAAACACCCACTTCGGTCGGTTTTGCAAAACTGATATTATGTACGGATGATCAATGTACATCATACTAGTGTAGGTTTAATAATAAATATTTTGGGCAAAACCTTTCGGTTTTTGTTTTGGGTAATTTCGGGGATGAAATTCTTTTAACAGGGGAAGTCTATAACTACCTGCAAATTTATCACTTAAAAAAATTATAGTTATTCTTAAAATTATTCAAATAAAAGGTTGATAATACAAATAATATTGTATTGATTGATAATAAATAATAGTAATATTATTTTGAATAGATATTTACAAAAATATTATCCTCGGGATTTAAATCGATAAACCGACCGAAATTTTTTTTATCAATAAACAGCTCTATAATCGTAAAAAGTCATACACGGAGCTGGATACATACACTTATTTTTATAACTGAGCAAGAATATGAAACAAAATCGATTATTTTATTTTTAAAAAATAAAATGTGTTTCTGACATAATTAGTGATGCCCTTATCTATTTAATTTATTAAATTTAATTATGATTCAATGATTTAATTATTTTATTTATTCTAATAATTATTTTAAAATGATGATAATTCATTTTAAATGGTTATAAAGTATTAGTAAATTATTTATAATAGTTTTATAAAGATATATACTTTTGAAAATATAAGAAAAATTAGTATCGCTTTATCGATATAATAGAGTTTTTGTAAATAATTGTTAATATTGATTTATTTGGTTTTATAATTCAAATATGATCATTTTTATTCATATAAAATAATAAGAAATTAGTTTTCATTACAAATATATGTATATTAACTAATAAGTGAAAATATGATCGAGGATTGGAATTAAAATTCTTAACAGTTTTACATAAATAAGTTATACAACATTGTTTATGTAACTTGTACATCTTTGTGGCATGCACACACATATTAACATATACATATATATACATACATAGATATATATATATATATGATAGTGGTAGAAAAGTAGAAATACGTTTACATATGGTAAATGTAACAACACGCATATTTTGCGATTGTATATTTAAATGTTGAAATTTGAATATGGCATCGTTAGTCGGATTAAAGTCTGAAATGCTAGATTTTGTAAACAATAGAATTAGGACTCGAGACCCCTTCCATTGAGTCCAAAATGGCATTTGAGACCTTTTTGAGTATAGACATCGATATGTTTGGAGTTGAGTAGAATTTTGCTATTTTTCTATTTTGGGCTTTGGGTTTGGGTTTCAGCCTACTAACCCAACATAATACCCTAACTCCTCCTCCAACTCCTCTTCATTCATTTTCATTTCCTAACACTTTCAAGTTAAAAGAAAAATGGGGGAAAGAAAGGTAAATTAGAATTCCTAAACCCTAGATTACTAGGAAATTCTAGATTCAAGCTCCAAAATCAAAGAGAATCCTCTTCATCTTCTCCATCTCAATCTCTCTTCAATTTTCAGAAAAATTCCAAAACCCTAACTTAGGAAATATTTGCCTATGAGCTTAGATTGGAGCTTCTTGAGTTGAAATTGAAGAGGAATTGGTCTTGCTTTGTTTTAAAGCTTCTCATTTGTTGTTTTTGGGTTTAAAGGTGAGTTCTTGAGCTCACATCTATGTCTATACCTTTGATAGTTGTTAGGTATGAATTCCTAACACCTATTTCATGTTCATTTGCTTTTGAATTGAATTGGTGAATTTTTCAATTTTTGGTATTTTGAAGTCAAAATCTATGAAAATCCTTATATGGGTGTTTGGACATGTTGTTTGGAGTGTATTGATGTGTTAATAGGGTTGGGTTGTCGCTTGACATCGATCTCTAGCCATTGTCGCTAAATCGTTCATTTTAATTTGATTTGGCAATCAATGGCCTTGGCAAAAAAATTGCCTGAGCTTCAGCTCGGACGTCTGGTAATAAGCTCAGACGTCTGATGCTATGGGAATAAAATTCCAGTCTTCCAGATTAGACGTCTGAGCTTACTTCCCAGACGTCTGGGCGATCTGGAAGAAAATTCCCAGTCTTTCAGCTCAGACGTCTATGAAGTCTACCAGACGTCTGAGGGTGCTTATTTCAGCCAAATTGCCTATTTTGAGTGGGTTTCCGTTTTAATCGATTTTTGGTTGATCCGATTAGATGTTATCACTTATTATCAACTTTGATGACTTCTTTTTCTGGAATTTTGGGAATATCCATTTGATGGAATTGATATCGATTTTTATGGTTTTGATTCACGTCGTCGAATGTGAATTTTTGGTGATTGATTGTTTTTACAATCATTTCTGTGATTTTTCACTTTAAAATATAAAGGTTTCTATACTAGTAGTAAATACTCAAACTCTTTCAAATAAATGATTTCAACACTACTTTTAAATATAAAGCTCGTTTTTAAAACCGTTTTCCAATCTATTAGTATATACAAACCTTTACCTCATTCATATGAGAAATCCAATTAAACGACTTAGCAAAACAAGTGGTATGAAACGCTTACGTTTACTTCGTCGGTTAATTCTTAGACTTGTTCGATTGAAATCTTGTGACAATTTTCGAGTAGAAATCTACAATTGGTTCGTAAGTGTTTAAGTTAAGCTAGTGGTTATGGGACATGAAGCTAAACTCATTTATTTACTAGCGATATGCGATGTCTCTTTGTCCATGTGGGGGACTGTACCTCGTTTTATGGAGCTTCGTCTCATTCATTTTTATAGGCTAGCGACCTATGGTTTTATGGAGTTCGGTTCATCGGGCGTACCGTTATTGTACTACGTCGTTGTTCTAGCTTATCAGGTTCATCGGGCGTACCGTTATTGTACTACGTCGTTGTTCCGAATTACTTGAGTATTAGGTTCCTCGGGCGTACTGTTATTGTACTACACCGTTGCACCGGCTCTATGGTTAGCGACCATGGGATAGCGACTTGTTTGTGATACACGTGTTGGTGAGTTTTCATGCTCCCGTTTGTGAAAGGCCTCCCCCTTTGTGTTTTCTGGATTTCTAATTGTTGATTTCTTGAATTTGTGTTTCACCAATTTTTGTGATTGACATAGATATGTTTTGTCAATATTTGGGGTTTGGTGAATAAGCTAAATAATGTGATATTCTTTTTGGATATTTGACGAGATTTGAGATATTGTATGATTATTTTTATTGTTATTGAATGTATACTTGTCACAGTATGGCATTATTGTTATTATACATTTTTGTGGTATCTCTTATCCTTTCTCATCTTATATGATATTTATAGCTAGACTGATCCGTTTATTATTTTTCTTCTTAAATAATACTCGGGTCAGACCGAGGTGTTACAGGTTCTTCCACTTGACTTCTTAGCAGGGGCTAGCTTCTGACTTTTGGCTAACTACTTTAGCTTAGTAGTTTTTTCTTTTATACATTTGAGTTAGAGACTCCCTGATGTATACATATTCTTTTGCTTAGCACTTGTACCTATTCTTTTGGGATGTAGTGGATCTTATATGACCACTATTTTGATGTACACGTTTATGTGTTATATTCATATCTGTTTCCGCCTTCGTGATATGAATATCTGTGACTGATTTGTGTTATGCTTATTTTTATATTTGTTTCTGAAGTCCACATAGCTACCGTGTAGTAGCTTTGAGTTTGTATTTGATATGTCGGATTTCCTCTTGAAATGAAATGCAAATCATATTATCTGACATATCGGTACTCGCATAAAGCAATTACGTAGATGGTCGCTCCTCAACAGCCTTATTCTTCGTGCTAGTTGACGGCATTACCCCGTAGTGTCCTTAGCTAGTGTGAGTATAGAGGTGGGGCATCACAGCTTGGTATCAGCCAAACTTCAGAACAATGTAGAATAGTCTAGCAAGGATCATTGTCCTAAGTCTTTCTTAGAAATCGTGCCTTAGGATTTAATTCGAGTCATTGGACCCGTTCTATCCTATTTTCTTTTATGATGCCTTGTTTTATCAATCAAGTTTGTTTGATACTCATTCTGAGAATAACATTTTTCCTCTTCTTTCTTTCTTTCTTAAAGAAGAGAAATGTTTAGACCTGGTCGTCCTAGCGCCGTTCAATCCAGTGCTACTCCTCAGGATGGCGTATTCATGTCGGCTCAACAACTTTTAGATCTTATAAAGAATGCCCAAGCTGTCGGACTCATTCCGGAGCCTACTCACCCTAAATCCGGGTTTGCACGCTTGTGCAGTGATTATACCAATTTGGGTGGAAGGCCATTCAAGGGTTTCGAAAGCGTTATAGAAGTCCAAGCTTGGCTTAGAACATGCGATCGCATCTTTTCTCGCATGAATCTTGTTGATCTATATCGAGTCCAAGCGGCTTCTAGCATGCTCCAGGAGAGGGCATTAGATTTGTATGAGCTTTTGATTTCAAAAATTATTGAAGCGGATCTTACTTGGGAGCAATTCCGGAAAAGGTTCGAGTTAAAGTTTGTGCCGGAAGCTGAAAAAGTATCTTTAGCTCGACGCTTTATCGACCTTGTTCAAGGTGAATCTTCTATGACCGACTATGTCGCATCTTTTGAATCTCTTTCTAAATATGGGGTTGAGTATATTAATACCCCATTGAAGAAAAATCAGAGGTTTGTCTATGGGTTGAATAAGAACCTCAAAAAGCCTTTACTTCTGAAACTAGAAGTTTCTTTTGATCAGCTTGTTGATATCGCTCTTCGGCTTGAAGAAGCCGATAAAGAAAGTGATGTTGAATTTGTGTGTGCCAAACAGAACTTCAACAACAACAAGAAGAGGCCTATTAAATTCAAGCCTAATCCCAATAAGAAAGGGAAGCAAGTAACTACGGTAGCAAAGACTCCTACCTCTAGTCATGGGCAATGCTACAATTGTGGTTCTAAGGACCATTATACAAATAGGTGCCCAAAACCTCTTTTTTGTCATTATTGCAAAAGTTCAGGCCATCTTTTATCTTCATGCCCCAAACTTCCAAACAAGAAAGACGGAAAGCTAAATGTTGTGCAAGCCCCTGGTAACACTTCTCTTGGTCAAGGTATTTCTCATTCTATCCTTGATGGCATTATTATATTTCGTGATCTTCCTATTCGAGTTCTTTTTGATACGGGTGCGTCCCACTCTTTTATATCAAAGGAACTTGTTGATGCTTTGTCTTTAAATGTTATGGGCTTGATGACTTCATTGAGAATTGCGAATCCGGTTGGTGGATCCACAACACTCAGTTTACTTTGTAAAGATGTCGAGATTATTTTATGTGATTATGCTTTCCGAGCCGATTTGCATTTTATGCGCTATTTAGGTTTCAAAATGATTTTGGGAATGGATTGGCTTAATCGTTATGAAGCCCATATCCTATGTCCCGAGAGGACTATTTATCTTCGACATCCTCAATCTGTTAAGCAGATTTCTATTGTTCTTAAAGATTCAGATTCCAATTTGGTAGCATCCTTGTATTCTTTAAATTCTCATGATGATGATAATGATGATGAGGAAGATGCTCTCATTCACGTTGTTCGTGAATTTCCTGATATATTTGAGCCCGTTTTAGGATTGCTACCTAGGCGAGCAATTGAGTTCATAATTAATCTTATCCCTGGAGCTCTACCTATTACTTGTCCTCCCTATCGTATGTCCAATGAGGAAAATGAGGAGATGCGTAAACAATTATCCGAATTGTAAGCAAAACAGTTTATTCGTTCTAATTCCTCTCCATGGGGAGTTTCAGCTATTTTTGTGAATAAATCTAATGGTACACTTAGGCTTTTCATTGACTACCGCAAGCTTAATGATCTCACCATCAAGAATAAATATTCCCTACCTCGGATTGATGATCTATTCGATCAACTTAGTGGTGAGTCTTTTCACAGTTAGACTTAGCAACTAGTTTTCATCAACTTCGTATTGCAGAGGATAGCATTCCTTTGACATCGTTCTGTAGTCGTTATGGATCTTATGAATGGTTTGTTATGCCATTTGGTTTAACAAATGCTCCAGCTTATTTCGTTGACCTTATGAATTGAGTTTTCAAAGACTTCCTCGATCGATTTGTTCTCATCTTTATAGATGATATTCTTGTTTATTCTAAAAACGAGGAAGAGCATGAAAACCATCTTCGGATTGTGTTGGAAACTCTTAGGAGCAACCAATTGAAAGCAAAATTTTCTAAGTGCCGCTTTTGGCAATCTCGTGTGAAATTTTTGGGGCATATTATTTCTGAATCCGGAATTTCCGTGGATCCTTCAAAGATTGAAGCGGTTCAAAATTGGAAGAGACCGGAGAGTGTGACGGAAATTCGTAGTTTTCTTGGATTGGCGGGCTATTACCGTCGTTTCATAAAATAATTTTCTAAAATTTCCATGCCTCTTACTAGTTTGACAAAGAAGGGAGTTAAATACATTTGGTCAGACAAATGTGAAGCTGCTTTTCAAAAATTAAAAGAACTCCTTTCCGATGCTCCTATTCTTGTGATTCCCGAAGGGAACCAAGACTTTATAGTTTATTCTGATGCTAGTCGTGTTGGTTTGGGAGCCATTCTTATGCAAAAGGAATGTGTTATCGCTTATGCTTCTGGGCAATTAAAGCCTACCGAGACTAGATATGCCACTCATGATTTATAGCTCGCGGCTATTGTTTTCGCCCTTAGAATTTGGCGTCATTATCTTTTGGGAGAGATATTTGTTCTCTACACCGATCATAAATCTTTGAAGTATTTATTTTCTCAAAAGAAACATAATTTGCATCAACAACGTTGGCTTGAATTCCTTGCATCTTATGATCTTGATATTCTCTATACTCCCGGAAAGGGCAATCGTGTTGCCGATGCCCTTAGTCGTAAGTAACAAGCGGTTGTTTCCATGATGATATCTGAATGGAATGATCTCGAGACTTTGTCCACTTCTAAGATTCGAGATAGTGAATCTGATTCATGTTCATCTCTTGTTTTATGTAGCCTTGAGGCTCATCCTTCTCTTTTAGACTGCATACTTGAAGCTCAAAAGCACGATCCCGAATTGGCTCATCTTAGCCAAAGTTGTAGGGATAAAATTGATATTGAAGGTTTGAAAGACTTTGATATTGATACTCGTGGCGGTATTCGAAAATTTGGTAGACTTATCGTGCCAAATATTAGTGATCTTCGTAAAGACATTTTAGAAGATTCTCATCGTTCTAAATTTACCATTCATCCCGGTAGTAGTAAAATGTACGCGGACATGAAGCGACTTTATTATTGGGATGGAATGAAATCTGATATTGCTAACTTCATTAAGCGTTGCATGACTTGCCAAATCATAAAGGCTGAGCATCAAAGGCTCGGTGGGTTATTGCAACCTTTAGACATTCCCGTTTGGAAGTGGGATAAGTCTCCATGGACTTTGTTGACGGTCTTCCCTGTTCTCGTTCGGGACATGACAGACTATGGGTGATTGTGGATAGACTAACAAAATCCGCCCATTTTATTCCCGTTTGGTCTAATCGAACCGTACCTCTTTTGGCTAAACTCTATGTCAAAGAAATTGTTAAATTGCATGGAGTTCCTACTTCTATTGTTAGCGATGTGATCCATTATTTACTAGTGGATTTTGGAAGGGTCTTCAAAAAGCTTTGGGAAAGAAGCTTAATTTTAGCACCGCTTATCATCCTCGGTCCGATGGACAAACCGAGCGTGTGAATCAAACTCTTGAAGATCTTCTTCGTGCATGTGTTCTTGATTTTGGTGGAAGTTGGGAAGATCATATTTCTCTTGATGAGTTTTCTTATAATAATAGCTTCCAATCTAGTATTGGTATGGCACCTTTTGAGACACTCTACGGAAGGCCATGCCGATCTCCTTCATGTTGGCTTGAAGCCGGTGAGAAGCTGGTTTTAGGTCCAGATTTTATTCGTGATGCCACAGAAAAGATTGACCTTATTCGTCATAGGATGAAAGAAGCTCAAAGTAGACAAAAATCCTATGCCGATAATCGAAGAAGGAATTTAGAATTTTCTGTGGGAGATTTGGTGTTCATTCATGTTTCACCTATGAAGGGTGTTGTGCGTTTCAGTCGATCGGGAAAATTAGCACCTCGATATATTGGCCCATTTCCCATCAACGAACGCATTGGTTCCATGGCTTATCGCCTTTTATTACCGGCTCAATTTTCTGCTATTCATGACGTATTCCACGTCTCTCAACTACGGAAATGCCTTAGAGATTCCGATTCTATTCTTGAGCCCGGTGTTTTTGAAGAAATTGAAGTTTCGCCTAATTTGACTTATGAGAAACATCATATTCGTATCTTTGCTACGGAGGTTAAACGCCTTCGAAATAAAGATGTTCCTCTTGTGAAAGTTCAATGGTCCTCAAATCCTAAGGATTGCTCTTGGGAATCCAGAGAATTCATCGAGCGAACACATCAGGACTTACTCTCTCGTGCTCTTTAAGGTGAACTTCTCATTTCAAAAGTTCTTCTTTTTGTGTTGTTATGCCTTAGTATGGTTATTACTTTTTATTTTATTCTTAAGTATTACGAGGACGCAATTTCTTTAAGGAGAGGAGTCTGTAACAACCCGCATATTTTGCGATTGTATATTTAAATGTTGAAATTTAAATATGGCATCGTTAGTCGGATTAAAGTCTGAAATGCTATTTTTTGTAAACAGTCGAATTAGGACTCGAGACCCCTTCCATTGAGTCCAAAATGGCGTTTGCGACCTTTTTGAGTATAAACATCGATATGTTTGAAGTTGAGTAGAATTTTGCTATTTTTCTATTTTGGGCTTTGGGTTTGGGTTTCAGCCCACTAACCCAACATAATACCCTAACTCCTCCTCCAACTCCTCTTCATTCATTTTCATTCCTAACATTATCAAGTTAAAAGAAAAATGGGGGAAAGAAAGGGAGATTAGAATTCCTAAACCCTAGATTACTAGGAAATTCTTGATTCAAGCTCCAAAATCAAAGAGAAGCTTAGGTAAGCATCCTCTTCATCTTCTCCATCTCAATCCCTCTTCAATTTTCAGAAAAATTCCTAAACCCTAACTTAGGAAATATTTACCTATGAGCTTAGATTGGAGCTTCTTGAGTTGATATTGAAAAGGAATTGGTCTTGCTTTGTTTTAGAGCTTCTCATTCGTTGTTTTTGGGTTTAAAGGTGAGTTCTTGAACTCGCATCTATGTCTATACCTTTGATAGTTGTTAGGTAAGAATTCCTAACACCTATTTCATGTTCATTTGCTTTTGAATTGAATTGAATTGGTGAATTTTCCAATTTTGGGTATTTTGAAGTCAAAATCTATGAAAATCCTTATATGGATGTTTGGACATGTTATTTGGAGTGTATTGATGTGTTAATAGGGTTGGATTGTCGCTTGACATCGATCTCTAGCCATCGTCGCTCATTCGTTTGTTTCGAATTTGATTTGGCCATCAATGGCCTTGGCAAAAAAATTGCCTGAGCTTCAGCTCGAACGTCTGGTAATAAGCTCAGACGTCTGATGCTATGGGAATAAAATTTCAGTCTTCCAGATCAGACGTCTGAGCTTACTTCCCAGACGTTTGGGCGATCTGGAAGAAAATTTCCAGTCTTTTAGCTCAGACGTCTAGGAAGTCTACCAGGTCCGAGGCTGCTTATTTCAGCCAAATTGCCTATTTTGAGTGGGTTTCCATTTTAATCGATTTTTGGTTGATCCGATTAGATGTTATCACTTATTATCAACTTTGATGACTTCTTTTTCTGGATTTTTGGGAATATCCATTTGATGGAATTGATATCGATTTTTATGGTTTTGATTCACGTCGTCGAATGTGAATTTTTGGTGATTGATTGTTTCTACAATCATTTCTGTGATTTGTCACTTTAAAATATAAAGGTTTCTATACTAGTAGTAAATACTCAAACTCTTTCAAATAAATGATTTCAACACTACTTTTAAATATAAAGCTCATTTTTAAAACCGTTTTCCAATCTATTAGTATATACAAACCTTTACCTCATTTGTACGATAAATCCAATTAAACGACTTAGCAAAACAAGTGGTATGAAACGCTTGCGTTTACTTCGTCGGTTAATTCTTAGACTTGTTCGATTGAAATCTTGTGACAATTTTCGAGTGAAAAACTACAATTGGTTCGTAAGTATTTAAGTTAAGCTAGTGGTTATGGGACATGAAGCTAAACTCATTTATTTACTAGCTTAGTGTAATCTACACTTTTTATCGTTTTATGGAGCTTCGGCTCATTTTTATAGGCTAGCGACTTATGGTTTTATGGAGTTCGGTTCATCGGGCTTACCGTTATTGTACTACGTTGTTGTTCCAGCTTATCAGGTTCATCGGGCGTACTGTTATTGTACTACGTCGTTGTTCCAGCTTATCAGGTTCATCAGGCATACCGTTATTGTATTACGTCGTTGTTCCAAATTACTTGAGTATCAGGTTCCTCGGGCGTACCGTTATTGTACTACGCCGTTGCACCGGCTCTATGGTTAGCGACCATGGGATAGCGACCCATTTGTGATACACGTGTTGGTGAGTTTTCATGCTCCTATTTGTGAAAGGCCTCCCCCTTTGTGTTTTCTGGATTTCTAATTGTTGATTTCTGGAATTTGTGTTTCACCCATTTTTGTGATTGACATAGTTATGGTTTGTCAATATTTGGGGTTCGGTGAATACGCTAAAGAATGTGATATTCTTTTTGGATATTTGACGAGATTTGAGATATTGTATGATTATTTTTATTGTTATTGACTGTATACTTGTCACAGTATGGCATTATTGTTGTCATACATTTTTGTGGTATCTCTTATCTTTGCTCATCTTATATGATATTTATAGCTAGACTGCTCTGTTTATTATTTTTCTTCTTAAATAATACTCGGGTCAGACCGAGGTGTTACAGGTGCTTCCACTTGACTTCTTAGCAGGGGTTAGCATTTGACTTTTGGCTAACTACTTTAGCTTAGTAGTTTTTGCTTTTATACATTTCAGTTAGAGACTCCCTGATGTATACATATTCTTTTGCTTAGCACTTGTACCTATTCTTTTGGGATGTAGTGGATCTTGTATGACCACTATTTTGATGTACATTTTTATGTGTTATATTCATATCTGTTTTTGCCTTCGTGATATGAATATCTGTGACTGATTTATGTTATGCTTATTTTTATATTTGTTTCCGAAGCCGACATAGCCACTGTGTAGTAGCTTTGAGTTTGTATTTGATATGTCGGATTTCCTCTTGAAATGAAATGCAAATCATATTATCTGACATATCGGTATTCGCACAAAGCAATTACGTAGATGGTCGCTCCTCAACAACCTTATTCTTTATGCTAGTCGATGGCATTACCATGTAGTGTCCTTGGCTAGTGTAAGTATAGAGGTGGGTCGTCATAGTATATTTGAAAAATATCTAAGTTTAAAAAAGTAAACATCTTCTCACATCAAATCCACCTTACACCACCATCATCACCACCATCACCTCCACATCATCCATCACATGGGAGGCTGCCGTGCATTCTATAGTAGGCTAGGAGGGGATGGGAATGGGGAGTTTTGTCCATTCATGTTATGATATTTTGGTTTTCTAAAATCATATAAATACCCCACCTTTTCTTCATATTTTTCACACAATTTTCTTCACTCCCTTCTCTATAATATCAAGCTTATTGATGGCTACTCATGTTAACAAAGTTATGGAGAAAAATATCTCAAAAAAATTAAATAAGTATATTATATATACACAAGTAAAATATCTCAATGCAAATTCCTTCTCTACCTCTTTTATACCCATGGCCACCACTTCCCAAAGCAAGGCCAAGCCCACTACCAAGAAAACCCAAGGTCGTGAGCATCTAAGGCCAAGACCAAGCCCATTCAAGGTCAAAGAGTTTGATTTCGTGGAGTTTTATTTCGTAAAAGCGAAGCTATAACCAATTTTAGGTTAGCTCGAAGGGAAAGTGAAGGTGAGAAACTCCTAAACTATAGTTATATATACTGTTGGATGATATATATGTTTGGAGATGATTGTTAATGATGGATGTTTAATATGGTTTTTTAATATATATGCAAGTCACATTAAAACACGTCAATAAACACAATGGAAATCGCTTTCCTTTATTGAATGAAGTGGTGTATATAGAATCTTTAAACCTCTTAAAAATGGTTTAATATGATTTATAAATGTTTACAAACATTTAAAAGTGTTTTGAAAAAGTTTAAATGAATACTGAAAATTGAGCCAAAAATAGACGCGCCGTGTAACGGTAGCTCACGATTTCACACCGTAAAAGTCAAGCGAATATGTAGAATGGAATATAGCTCAGAATTCTTCGAGATAAGAATTTTCCGAACTATTATATCCATAGTTTTCAAATAAATAAAGAAAATCGAGACTTCGATAAGTAAATTTTGAAATATGAGTAAAAAAAAGTTTTTGGACTAATCGCGGTTTTGTAGTTCGGAATCCATAAAAGGATTTCTTTACAAATGATATTTTAAAATTGTTTAAAGACATTTAATAAATTATTGAAATGTTTTAAAAGTGATTTGAGTTATAAAAATGAATTTCCAAATGATAGAAAAGTCGTCTTGATCAATATAGCTTAAAAAAGCACCATTCGCAACACTTTTCTATAACTTTTAAAATAAGGTTTTAAACTCAATGATTCTTTTACAAATCTTTTATAAATGTTTTTCAATAAATAATTAAGTGTTTTAATGATGATTTGGAAGTTTTATAATTTATTTAAAAATGTTTAAGTAAATGATTTAAAGAAAAGCTGTCAAAAATCAAGTGATTTAACCTTGCCCCTAAAAGCCGACGAGTATTTGTGAGATCTAGATGAGGTGCTTAAACAAAGGAGATATTTAGGATCAACCAGTGCACTGGCTCACCTAGCCTCTCCTGGATAAGGGATAGATAAGGTCGAAATGTGTTAAACGAGTTAAGTATGAAAGATTAAAATTTTCAAATTTAAACAAACTGAATTTTATGGAGATAATCTTCTTATACTTGGTTTTAAAGCCCGAAGAGGGAACTCTACTATTCGTGGAATTTAAAAGTTGATTTTGCCATTATTTCGCTCATAGTACTTATTGAATACGGGAATTGATATTGAGTAGAATTAGATGATTTCTATAGATTCTGCTCACTTAATACTTACTAGTTTTGGATTAACATCCTAGATAACATGGTTTTAACTCAATCAAAATTTTAAGTTTTGAATTAAGAAATCTTTGTTAAGATTTAAATGAAATGATTTGGAAATATTTTCCTAAGTGAAAAATGAAATGATTTAGAATTATTCCAAGATTTAAAAAGGCTTTAAGTAATCAAAGGATTTGATAAGAGAGGTTTAATGATTCCGTATATACTGAAATAAATGTTTTAAAAGATATATATCTCTTAAAGATATTTTTTATAAAAAGGAAGTATAAATCAAAAGACTAATTCCCTATTTACTTAACATTTCTTTTTATCGATGATTGGTTCGAAGGAACCGGAATCAGATTTGAAGTGATTCTTATCCAAAAAACACTTCGAACCAATTTACGTATCTGAAGTGAAGACATGATAATGATTTGGAAGATGGAATGTAGGGCTGCTTGTCACTGACCTTCGGGGGAAATTTCTCATATCATATTATATAGCAGTAGTTCTTTATTTAAGATCTTTGATGCAAGGACTTCTCACTACTAATCCTAGGGGTAACTCTCGACGGGATGTAGTAGGAGAGTGCCTTCAGTTTGTCCTATTCCTAGACAATTTGTATGGACGAGTGTCTGATGTTTCATTTCTAATTACACAAATTGATCTTTATGAACGTTCATCTGTTTGGTGGCGGAGAAGACAACTTCTCCTAGCTTAACACCCTTTCCTGAGACGTATGAGCTCAGGAGTTATACGTTTGTAGAAATCAGTTGTGTGATTATGAATTGGCAATGTGGGATTCAAAGTGGAATGTGTTATGTAAAAGGTAATCGTTACCTCGGGCCGCATCACCCGATAATGGCTTAAACAGGGTACGCCGTAAGGCTATGTGGTTCGCAACCATTAGGGTATGGCCATCGCCTTTCTAGACAACCCTTTATATATCGGGTATGTTGTGTATGCTAAGAGAGCTCTCGGATAGGTCGGTAACGACCGAGGTGGTGTTATATTCGATTTTTATCCAGGCTATGTATGAGTGCTAAATAGGGATAGATCGGTCTTGCCAGATGCGGAGGATTGTTTGTGTATCCTCGGTACATTCCTCTAGAGATGTACTTTATGGAAGGTAGTCCCTTACCTGCCATTGTATGGAAATCCATTCTCCAATAAGTGCCTACTTACCTGATTGTAAACATATTATGCCGTTAAATTTAACCAATGTAACAATTTCGGCTATTTGAATATATTCACTTGAAAAGTGTTTTCAAAAAATGTCATCAAAAATAATATTCGTAGATTTTTCATAGCAAATGTTTTGGTTATCGTAAGGTAAAAATCTGTTTCATGTTTATGTACGACGTGGTCTTATGAGATACCTTTTCTTTTCAAGAGGCGTATTTTGAGTTCTCATACCAGTCCCATGACTGACCCGGAGTTTATTTTCCTTCTCCCTTAGACTTCGGGTGCCCTAATTTTCCTGACCAGCTGGTAGTCAGGTTTAGTTAGAAGAAATCTGGATGTAGCTTGAAGCATGGAGTTAGAAGAATCTTTTGAATATTGTTATCTGTTTCCACCACATTGGTGTAGTATCGTATTCTGCATTTGTAAGGACAGATATTTATAACTGTCCATGTTTAACTCTGCTAAATATATTTAAATTTCCACTGTAAGGTTATATGTTGAAATAATATATGTTATTCCATTTGTGTGAGATTATGTTTTGTCTCTATTTTCTTTCTTACCTATGATAATCTGCCTCTCCAACACTTGGATTTGTAGCACGTGAATACCGAGGATGTATTAGTTTTGATTTCTGGGGACTGAGGAGGTGGTTCGTCTTACCTAATTATATAACACATTAATAGCTTCTCTTATCATCAATTAAAGATAGAGCATACAAAAATTTAACAATGTAAGTAAGACCTATTTTTTGTTTTTGACTAAATTGTTGTATGAATTGGTTGTTTTATCTATTACTATTCAAAGTATGCAAGGTATTTATTTTTATTGTAATCCTGTTAATTAATGTTGAATTTATTATAGTATTTGTTACTTTTTTTGGAAGGTAAGCTTGGGCTATATCTATTAAAACAAAAGATTTACATAGGCCAAGGATAAAAGGCAATATCAAATTATAAAAAAAAGGGTTAGAGGTACAAAAACCAATCATCCTACACCTGATCTGCTAACCTAGGGTGCTAGATTCCTCAGCCTTCTCACATCACACAATATCCTATAGTGAATTACATGTATAAGTTCATTTGCATTCATTTTCTTGTTACTAAAGATTCTCTCATTTCTTTCAGTGCATATGGCACTAATAAATCTCTTGAGCGTGGATAAAATTGTTAGGGCTCTAGGAGTTTTCCATCTGGTTGAAATATAGAGATTGTATCATTCATCCTCGCTATTCAAGGTAGGCCTCGGAAAGTTTCCTTTTGAAAAAATTGTTGACCAAACAAAGTGAATAAAGGAGCATTCAAAAAAGACATGATTATTCGTTTCAATATGACCATAGCAGAAAACACACTTCGCACTATCCAAGATCCCCTTAGCAGTAAGATTTCCCTTGGTTTGGATGCATTCGACATGACTTTCCATAGAAGGAGATTATCCCTCATTACACCACCAGAGTTCCATATACGAGCAGCCCATGGAAAGAAGTAGAAATCTCCAAGAAGGTTCTTATATGCTAAAGATATGGAGTGTTGCTTTAGTTCTTGGTCCACATGACTGGATTGTTGTCAGGAGAGAAGTAACTTGCTTCAAGTTGGCTCCATGTTTGCCTTAGGAGATAGGAACTAGAGTATGGTAAGGAAGTTTTGCCATCATGTATATATTCACTAGCTTTGGCATTAAGAGGAATACCAATCTAGCTTTGAAAAATGGTGTTGATTATATTAGCAAGAATCAACCCTGGAGAGGCCCACAGAGATGTCCATAACTGAACACTATCATTGCCTAATGGGTTACATTGAATGAGAGGTAAGAAGGTGCTTCTAAGTTTGGGGATGTTTCTCCAGGACCAGCTAGTATCACAAGGCCAAGGCATGTTCCAAAGTCTTTAGATTTAGTGAGGTGTTTTTGTCCCCAGTATACCCAAAGGCTTCTATGGTTACTAAGGAGGAGATCAAAATATTTGGAGACTAAAGCAACATTCCAGATCTTGATATTTTGAACTCTAAGGCTCTTAGACAATTGTATTTTCTTGAAAGCAATAGGAATTAGTTTTTTTTTACTATGTTTTAAGATAGTATGTATTATAAATTTAATTTTGGTTAAAATAGTAACGCATAAGCTAATTTTAATTTTGGTGGAAAAAAGGTTTCGGAATTGAACAGTTTTATAAAATAGTTTTATGTTTGTGTTCTAGTAGTTTGGAAAATGTTCGTAATATTTAGTTTTGGGGGAAACTTGATTTAATGGAGGAAATATAATATCGCAATATTGGTTTATGTAACAATCCCGAATTTTATTAAGTTTAAATTGATAATTAAATTAAATTTTTGAATAAAAATTTGTGAAAATAATGGGAAAAAAAATATAAAATAAACACATTAAACAAATTAGTTAAAAATTCAAATAACATAATAAATATAGAATTTCATTTATAACACAAAGTAATACAAATAATATACATTCAACTATATAAAGATAAGTATGAACAAAATAAAGAAATAAAATACATTCAAGTATTCAAACAATATAGGATGTCATTTATATTACAAAGTATAAAGCAAACTAACAAGACAGCAATTATATACATCCATGTACAAGAAAAGCAATTAATGTTGGCAATGTTATTAGCCACCAAAAGAAGGAAATATATATAGGCTTGCTTAAGAAGACAATATCATACATCTAGATACAAACAAATAAGTATGAGTGTGGAGTAGTTATGAAGGCAAGTAAAATATATGTGTATGCAACCTGTAGAGTAGTAATGCAAGATATTTTAGTACACAAAGCATATCATCTCAGCACAAATAAAATATGTCAGCCGAGACAAACAATGTAGGCAAGAACATAAACAAAGTACAAAATAAAATATCTTTGTACAAATAAACAAGTATAAGTAATAGCTTGCAAATGAAAACATAAAGGACATTAGCATTAAATGTTTGCATCTCTAAGCACATACAAAATCATTTCAGCCTGTACAACAATCTTTTATATATCATCTTCTTGTTTCATTTCGTTCAGCAAAGCATAGTAAACCATAAAAGTAAACATCACTATTTTTACAAATTCAAATTCAGTTCAACAACAAAACAGAAAGGATTCATAGATAAATCAAACTGCAGTCTTCAAACAAAAGTATTCTTTGTTCAAAAATCTTTTCAGATGAGTAAAACTAATCTATTTAAACTAGAATTTGTAGGTATCTGGATGTTGTGATTTTATTTGAAGTATAGTGGTGATAACCTATTTAAACAAAAGTATTCTTTGTTCAAAAATCTTTTCAGGTGAGTAAAACTATCCATATGATTTTTAATTGCGCTCGTTATTCGGTTTAGCCGGGAGAGGACCTTTGTGTCATATAACCCATTCTGAATAGTGATACGGCAATATGGATAGCATTTGAAGACCGGTGGTGAAGACTGGGTATTTGCGAGAGCGATAGGATGACCTACCGATTGTCTCTGCACTGAGTAGCTACGGTATAGAGATTCCCTAAGTGATGGGAAGTTCGATCGGGATTGTGAATACCCGGATTTGCAAGGGCTTTTTTGGAAGTGCCTTCGGTTCTGTTCGAACCCGGAACAGACTTGTATGGATGTGTGTCTGACGTTACACTTTGAGATGTAAAGCTGGTTTCTATCAAATACATTTCTGTTGGTGGCGGAGAATTTATTCTCTTAGCTTAACACCCTTCTCTAAGACGTACGAGCTCAGAGGTTATGTAGTTGATGGTTACTAGTCATACATTCCCAATTTGGTAATGTGGCATACGAAGTGTTGTTGATCAATTGTTGGTCAAAGCATTGCTTTGTGGAAAAGCATTGCTTTGTGGAAAAGCGTGGCTTTGTGAAAAAGCGTGGCTTTGTAAAAAAGCGTAGCTTTGTGGACGAGACTTCGTCGAGCCTCACAACCCGGTAATGGTTGAAACAGGAATGTTGCGACAAAGGTTTTTAGGGGTAGCGCCCCTAGGGTATGTCATTTCCTTCTGGATAAAAGGTGATATCATGGTATGGAGCCCTGATATTTTACCTATGTGGATGCTGCAAATTTATTATACTTTGTGGTTGTTGCTTTGTGATCGAGGTACCTCGGATAAAGGTCGGTGACGACCGGGGGATGACATAGCTCGTGTGTTAGTTACCTAGTTACAGCTGTACAACGTGAGGTAGCGTCAGTGTGTTAGTTACCTAGTTATAGCTGTACAGCGTGAGGTAGCGTCGGCCTTGTGTTTGCAGAGATCCGGTTAGGTTCTCAGGGCGTCTTTCCAGAGGCGTTTCCATTTCGGTGTAAGGAAGTTCCTTTGCTTGACCATTTGTTGGAAATCCAAAGAAACAATACGAACCCTGTACGGTTTTAGTTGTAGAACCTGCCATTTACTTATGGTGGTCACCACTGTTTAGATGGTAGCTATAGTAGGCATACAATAATGGTTGTATGCTGGCTAAGATTAATATTGTATTTTCGAAATGTTTTCCACTATGCACTAGTAATAATATCAAAAGAGTTTTCTTTTGCGTAGTAAGCATGTTTGACTATCATAAGAAGAAATCTCCTCCAATTCTGCGATTGCATTGTGTGTGTGGCGAGAGGTCTTATGGTAGTTTCATTTTCCAAAAGCATTGCGGATTTCAATGTTAAACTTCTTTTGTTGTTTGTTTAAAGATAAACTGTTTTTGCTTGCTCATACCAGTCCCATGACTGATCCGAAGTTTATTGTTCCCTTCCTAAACTCTGGTGCCCACCATTTTCCACACGGGCAGTCTAGAGTTGGGTTTCTCATATATCAGGTTTAGTAGATTATCTGGAGCTGATTCAGTTCTTGGAGTTCAGGACTGCACTTGCTTCTCCTTGTGGTTCGAGCTTGACGTTGGAGTTGTTGGAGTCATTCTCTTTTGTAGATCATTTGGAGTGATCTCTTCTGTTCTGTTATTTCCGCTGTATCATTATTTATCTCTGATATTGTTGTATCATATTGATATCATTGTTGTATATCATTCTGGATATTGTATTCATTGGATTGTATATGATATTATTGATTTCTTTATTCCGCTGTGTTGTTATACTTAATGGTGTTATAAGCTCCGGTGAACCAGATTTGGCGTTTGAATCTGCGGCATTTTGAGTACAAGTGAAGTACGGATGCCAATTTTCGAAGGCCGATTTTAGGGTCATCACAGTTTATTTTTGGGAAAGGCAAAACGCGGGAGGAAAAACGAAAATTCAAATTGATGGGTGTGGGTAGGTGTATGAAATAATTTAGTGGATGAAAAGAAAATTGGATGAGAGATGTATATTTATTGTGTGTAGATATTAACGCCCTTAAAACAAGGAATTAGTATTATAGTCATGCTTTGTCATTTATAAACCTTTAAGTAATAATACATATCAAATACATATTAAATAGTCCCTAAAATCTCCAATTTTCATAAATAAGCTTACTAACTTATATATGCATACAGTATGGGAATTTTTCACTTAAAGGACTTCATAATTCGAGGTAATAAATTTCTAGAACAGCACTTCAGAATAATAAATTTTAAGAACATTTATCATTTATCATTTAGAAAAATGATGGCCCTTTTATTTTATTTTTGTCGTTTATTGTTTATTATTTGTCATTTACCTTCAAAAAATCATAATTAATTATTTTTTATCCTTAAAATTAATCATTCTGAAGTGTCGTCCTAGAAATTTATTACCATGTGCTAAGAAGCCCTTTAACCTAATTTCCCGATACTATTTTACATACACATCAATTTTGTATCTCTATTCAATATTAATTCATTTGTGTGTTATACAAACTTTAAATTGCAAGATTAATCCACCGTAATCAAACCCCTAACATCCTAATCATAAATCCTAAATCAACTTAGAAATCAAGCATGGATTAAATGTGTAAGAGTGATCAGGTAACTTAAAGAGAAGTCTCACTAACTAAGAGCTCTCGTTTAGTAAGAGACCCACCACCAAAAACCTCTCTCTCTTCACGGTCGAAATTCAAATCCTCTATTTACTCCAAAACGATAAGGTTTTGTAAAGAATCTCGTGAGAAGAATTATGGTAATTTTTGGAATTTTATTTGATGCAGTTTGAGATGGTTTACAATGTTGAAGCTTTAGGGATTCGGAATGAAATGCGTCGTGAAATGTTAATGAAAGAGATGGAGATGAAAGCCGCACATGTAAGTCTATTTGACTTAGTCTACTAATTATTTCTCTTTGAAAATTCATAAAAATAAATTCCTCGAAACTCAAAATCTATAATTCTGACCATATAAGCGCTATGTTTTTTTCGTCAGAAAGGTACCCCAAATGCAGCGAGGATGGTCTCAGAGTCCTAATTCATCCATATGCAAAGTTAACTTTTTTACCATTTATAATCACTTTAATCTTCAACTTAATTCATTAACAAACTACTTGTATACCATATGTAGTTCCAATATAATTATGAAGTGTGGTTGGGACCTAATATTGTTTGATATTCTCATCGGTTTTAATAGAGTACTAAGAAGTGTGGTTGGGGCCTAATATTGTTTGATGTTCTCATCGGATTTAATAGAGTACTAAGAAGTGTGGTTGGGGCCATGTTTTTAACATGTACTAGCGTAAACTACATGAAAACATACGAAAATTGGTGTACTAATCATTGAAAATGCTAAACATAATGAATCATTTTAACTTGAAACACTGTTGTTTTCTCATGTCAAGTTCTTTGATGAATCCCAACTAAGGAAAATGAAAATTCATGTCCTCGATGTCAATCATTTGAAATAAAAAATGATAAGGATGATTATGTTAATTGCAAACTGTAGTGTTTCGCTTACAGAGCTGAAGGTTTATAGCCTTGAATGTTTTCCTACCAACTATTGTGTTGAAATTTTTTCAAATAATACAACCAGCTAATTAATTCAAATGTATGTATTCTTAGTTATTTATTTCTCAATGTTGTCTCGAAATATTCAAATTTACATCTCATGTCTCATGAAAATTTGTATAATTTTTTAAAAGAGAACAAAGAAAAAGAATATGGCGGCTAAGTAGACCAGAGAATGAGTAAAAAGTAAAATATGAAAGTCTAAAATGTGCTTGTTGCATCTAAGGGCCCAATAAACGTGAAGCCCACGTGTAAAAGGCCCTCTTTGCAAAGCGAACCTCTTCCGACCAAGGCATCAAACTGGAATGCGCCGCAACACGTACGCACCAAGACATCCAACATGAGGTGTGGTAAGGGGACTGAGCCCTATGTTGTTTGAAATAAAACGTAAAAGCTCTTAATTTTGAACACCATACAGAAACTGTTTCAGAGACGAATATAAACCACTAAGATTGCTCACACCGTGCAAATTGATGCATATCAAATTATTATCCAACCAACAGTAATCAGACACGTTATTTTGAAGATAAAATATATCCGAGAAAGAAAAAGAAAAAATCAATTGTTGCGACTGTATCACACATTAATCTATTTTTGATAATCAGTACAGATAAGTCATAGACGGATGCTATCTAGAGGAAAACAAAGAACATAAATGATTTACGTTCAAAGTATTTTTTTTCTTTCCCATTTTGAAATGATTTCTTTCTGTGTGTTCACAATAATGCATAACCTTTAGCTCATCATTCTTCAAACTCGTGCATATGGTCTAAAAGATAATTTGCTGCAAGTTCCTCGTTTTTGTTGCATGCAAAGAACACCTCCAAAACAACCTCTCTGTCAAAGCCCATCGCCTCAAGCTGAAAATGCAAACAAATTGAAAACCAAAGGTGTGTGTGTACCTTTTTTCAATATAAAAAAGCTGAACTTTACCGTTTTCCTTGAGGTCTTTGTTGAGAATAAACATGGACCATTTCTAACGATTAAAAATGTACAAAATACCGTCATTTATCATGGTTTGTTAACTGCAAGGCAGCAAACCATCTCATTTTAAAATCAACCTCTTTAAACCACACGGCTCTTCAAATTTGAGAAAAAATACCATCGTTTCACTTTTCATTTTTCACATAATCAATTTAACAATAGTTTCTTAACTAGCCACTAAATTATTGGATTATTTTGTCAATTTATGATGATAGATACATTATTAGTGTACATTTTACGAACCATTATTAAACCGAACCTATTTTATTTTAAAATTTTAGGAAATTTACACATTTATGCCAAGGAAATTGTTATAGAATTTTTTTAATTAATATTATCAACTTCAAATATAATTGTTTTTAAAGTTAATATACTAATTACAATTCGTTAAAATTTTACAATAACTGAAATAATTTTAAATTTAAATCAAAATTATAAAAAATAACAATCAACACGGATCTCATGGTTTAACCGGTTTAACCACTAGAAACTTTGACCTTGCATCAATACAGTTCGACTCACAGTACGGTCTTTGAAACTATGGTTATAACACTGAATAAGTTCATTAAAACATCATCATTTTAAAATCTAGTTGGAAATTATCTGGATAAAAACACTGCACCAAATGCTATCAGTACTAGAAAAAATGTTTTGAATAGTACGCTAACACAATTTAGGGTGCAATAAACAAAGTAAGCTTTATGATGTTTATCAAATTACCCGTTCAATGGCTTCAGCTTCTTCAGGAGTAACTGTAACAGATTGTGGCATTGCACCTTCTAGCTGACCCAGTAAATCCCTAATTCATGTCAAACAGTGAAAACAATAGCCACACGGTTGATTGCTAGACTGGACTTCGTAACTATCCGTAGCCAGCTAGCTAGCTACTATATAAGCAAAATCAACATTAAACTTAAGGCTGTTATGGTAACGATAAATTTACCATTACCATACCATTACCAGCCAATCGGTTACCATTTTCGAGTGAAATCGGTATACCAGTTTAATCGGTATGGTAACGGTAAATTTAACATTTTCTACGGTAAATCATCGCTAACATTTCTTCAATACCAGCGGTAACGGTAATTTTACCAGTCAATTTATAATACATGTATATTCATGTAACATGCTTTATTATAGGCATTTAGAACCAAGCAAATGATTAAATTTAGTTTACTAACCATGTGAAATAATGTTAAATACACTTCACTTCTTTCTCATTTATGTCTTTTATTAAGTAACACTATAAATTGGATAATGAAGCATCATTATGGTGTGAATACATGTTATGTTGCTAACCTTTTTTAGACAAACGGTAATTTACTATTACCAGTGTAACGGTTACCAGATTATCGGTATACCAGCCTTCGGTATACCAGCCTATCGGTAACGGTAACGGTAAGCAATTTTCGCTTACCAGTAAAAATGGTACGGTAATGATATTTGTGAAATGGTAACGGTAACCATTACCATAACAGCCCTAATTAAACTACATACCCCTCTGCTCCCTCAACTGGTTCATTAAGCAAGCGAAGGAAATCAGCCTGGTGCTCTTGAATCAGCCTCATTATCTGAGGGTTTTGTTTCCCTAGCTCTTGAAGCATTGGCTAATACAAAAAAAATTGTGAGTCTGGATTTATAATTGAAGGGATATAACCGTCACAAATGAGGAATACCTGAAGGATTTGAGGATTTGACTGCACCATTGCCTGCAAGGCTCGAAACTGAATGGAAAAAGAAAAAAGAAAGAATTGATGGATTTAAGATCAATTTATCAATATTGCATAAAAATATAAAACTCCAACCACCTGCGGACTGTTGCGCAAGAAATCAAGGTTGCCTCCCCCAGCATTCGAACCCAAACTAGGAAGACCCTGTTGCAAATGACAATATGTATATATTACAGCTTTACGTCTGTATACGGAAAAATGGGGACTAACTGTTGCATACATAAACACATTGTAAGTATTTGTGTCGGTAAAAAAATCTTAACCAATATGGAGGTGCCACATAAAATAAATCAATCAATCTTAACCAAGATGAAGGTACCACGTAAGTTATTACTGTGTTTGGCTTATAGTGATACCTCAGTTCGCACTTAATTCTCTCATACATTACATATTTTCTTAGTAAATTTCAAGGACTATTCGATCAGTTGCATATTTGACTTTTTACTGACCTGTGGGAATAGATCTAGTGGATTAGAATTGGGACCGGTGCCCAATGGATTAGCAGGCTGAGAGGCTTGGACTGGGGGGTTAACTGTTTGTTCGCTGATTGGTGCTGCTAGAGCTAAAGCTGGGGCCTCTGCAGTTTCAGGTATTCCCTGGAAATAATAGTTATTAGATATTGGACAATAATATCTAACTTTCCTGATAGTTAATATTAGACAAAATTGCTGCTGTAAACAACGCATTTTGGGCAATAGTATCTATATCGGCCAATATTTAACATCATATATCAATGAATGCGAAAATATTTTAGTTTTTATAAGCAAAAATGCCGATAGAAGTCTTTTCGAAACTAATTGTGTTAGAATACTTCTATTATAGTCTCTAAAGGAATTTAGAAGAGAAAGTTCTCTAATAAGTGACAAACACTATAACAAAAAAGAAAAGATAGAGGTCAGTCAGTGTTTTTCTTCTTTTAACATTCGCTGCCAGTTTCATTTGCTCCAAAGATAGAATTCAGAAATGTATCTATTGACCAATGTCTTAAAACCCGCTTCTATACACGTCTCAAGGAGCACCTCTCAAGGTAAGAAGAGATAAATAAAGCGCCTTCAAGAAAAGACTTTTTACCTCTGAGGCTTACGCCTCGACAACTTGAGACTACAAAGCATACAAAACATGGTCTCCCATTTCTCATACTGCTGAGGCATGTGTTTCAAGAAATATTTTTACCTTCAATTGTAAATATTGACACTAACAGAAATTATAAAACTTTAATTCTATAATAACAAGCAAAAAAACTTTAAGAAAATAAAAGTTAAGTGTTTTTTTGAAAAGATCTACAACTATGTGTTTGAATCAGAAATGGCACACACACCCAAAAGTGTAACAGAGTAGAAATTAAATGAAGAATGTAAAAGAAAAGCAGTCATATACAGATTTTATAGTGGTTCGGCAATCTGAGCCTACGTCCACTTGAAGGTTGTCTATTAGTTTTCCACTAATTTGTGATCACAAGTGATGGAGATCCGTGTTGATCCTTAATTACAATGAATTTTAACAGTTGTCTAGCGAGGAATTAGCCAAAAAAGAGAAGATGCTCGGGTCCAAAAGAGAAGAAGCTCCCCGTAATGAAGGTTGCCTAGGAGTGAACGACAGAATATCTTTCTCAAATCTCGCCTACAGAAGCTTCTTGCCAAGACGAAGTCCTCCAGAAAAAACCAGCTCCATACGTGCTAAGTATGAGGATCAATAGTGATCCATATAGGGGAAGTGCGAGGCCCTACAACTCCTTGTGGTCGTCCCTCTCGATGTTCGTGTTATGAATCCAAGCTTTGTTTGCATAGTCACCTAAGTGTTTTTGGAGATATCGATGGAATTGTAGAAGAGCAGAGTTGTTGATTCAGGAGTACGTGGAGATTGGTAGTGAATCGCATTGAATAAACATGATGGCATTGGAAATGGGCTCTTGGCATCAAGATAGGCATGTAGGAAGAAGATGGAGTCCACCCAAACTAGATTTGGTAATCGGTACTGATCCTCAAGTAGGACTCGATTCCGACCCATAACTTGGGGTTTCTGCCTGGTTTGCTCTGGGTCGTGTTTGGAGTTTTTCCATGGTGATCCCGCTTCGAGTCAATCCTTCCAAAAACTTGAACTTTAAAATTTCCAACTTTTTTCGCTCATTTTTTTATATTTCTCCTCTTGCCTTTTTATGATATTCCCGAAGTTCTTAGGTCATTTGTCCGTCGTTCGCTCGTCCGGAGACGAGTTAGGATCGTTGTGAAGGATTTCATTCAGTATCTCGGATGATTGTTGCAAAGCAAGGTCAATATCTGACATTGAGCTAATTGGTTGAGTTAATAGGTCTTAGTCATCTGAACCGGTTTCTCCCATTTGAATGTCTCAGGTAAGAATTCGATTTTCGTCGATCTAGGAAATTGTATATTAGCGCTTCCAAGCATGCTCGTATGTCTATGGGTCGTCGCCAAATTCTACTAGATTGTAACCACAAATTGTTTTCGGGCTAGTATGATGAAGAGCAATCGTCAGGACGACTAATTTCGATTGTTGATTGAAGCAATTCATGCTTGAGTTATCAATTCTACATCTTAGAATAGGATGTTTGGTTCTAATCATGCCCCAGTCTTCAATCAGGAGGTTGAGGAGGCTTAGGATGATGTTGAGAAAAATGAAATGGTCAGAGTTGATGATGAGGCTGGCCATGACGTCGTCAATTCAAGTCATAAGTCAATGATCGAACGACTTCGATCGTTCCATTCTGAGGCTTTATTTGGATAGTAGCCTTAAGTTGTATCGAACACTATACACGAGCCACAATGTTGCGCTGTCGTGTTCAGCTATAAGGTGATGATATTTCTCTACCCCCAGTCTAAGTCAACGGGATTAGTACATGGATGGTCAATTATCGTCCTTATGTGGTGATTCTCTCCTCCGTCGGGTCTAAGGTCTGAGTTGGCAAATGGGCAGTCGGTAAGGGTGAGCGTTGAACCGATTTTACCCATCCACTGAACTGACTTAACCGATAAAAACAGTTAACCGACGTCATTGGTTAACCGATCGACCATAACCGACCATTTTCGGTTCGGTTACGGTTAGCAAAATTTGGTCGGTCGGTTAACCGTTAACCGACCAAAAATTAAGTTTTTATAACACAGCCCAACCCAGTACTTATTAGCCCATACCCAACCTGATATTGTGCCCTACTAATTATTTACTTTGGTGCGTTCTCTCAACCATTCGGTAAAATCAAAAGAAAGAAAAAAGAAAGTCGAAAACCATAGATTCGCACTGCTCATATTCATCTACTAATCAAATCCATAGATCGGTAGATCTATCGTATTACTCACGACTCATCACACTAGTGTCAGCCCTCAATTGTTGCAGAAAACTATGGCGTCAAGAGGGAAGAGAAAGCATGTGAGTATAATTAACTTGAATCGATTCTTAAGTAATTGTTAATTAATCGATTCTTTAGTTGTACTGTTCTATTCTTAATTAAGTGTTAAAATAATTTCAGCTTATCATTATCATTGAAAACTGCAAACTTGTGCATTATTTGTTTAGATTATTTTTCTAAGCGTCATTGCTTTTTTGTTGGTAAATTAATAATGTTAATTTTGATTTTGGTGTTGGCTGTTAAATTTGTTGCAGTTTACAAAATCTATATGTTTGACAGGACAAATTCATTCATATGTTGAATAAATTTAGTTTAGGGAAATATGTTAGTTCATTCTCCTATTGTTCACATGTGTCAAATGTTTGATGCACCAAGCATGCAGTAATCCACTTATGAGTTGTGGTCCACATTAAAGTTTAGTTAGTCTAGAAAGCTTATGTCTATACTTTCGCGCTCTATTTTGTATATATAACATAGGAACTGTATTAGCAGTTTCAGTGATTTAACTACGTTGTTGGATTAATGTATTTCCACTACACATTTTTGATCTTTCACTATATGTTTTTGATTATATCTATTGCACTTGTAAGTCAGTTCTTCATTAGATCTTTTAGATCTAGTTCACATGCAGTGTTTGTTATATCTTCAGCACTAGTTGATAGTTTATATGTAATAAGTTGGTCTTTTACTGTAAGTCAAAACTGCAAGTAAGTTCATATGTAATAAGTCACTTATACTACAAGTAAGTTTATATGTAGTAAGCCGCTTCTTTATTATAAGTTAAAACTGCAAGTTAGTTCGCATGTAGCAAGTTTGTTCTTTTGTAAATTACTCATTATCAGTAGATTAGTCATATGTACAAAATTCAAGAACTATTTTACACCAGAAGGCAGAAGGTATATTGAGCCAATCACTATTGAGTATGTTAAACATGATTGTATATAAATCATGTAAATTTCATTATTGAATCTGCATTGGCTTGTGTGATACACAGCTGAATAGCTTGATAATAAACCATGTACATTTGCTTATTGTATACTTGCTACCATCTTCCCATTGAACAAGTATCACATGTGCAGCTCGGTTGTTGACACTTGACTTTGGATATAATTTACACTGTATGTTTGCTTACTATATACTTTCTCACTATACAATTTTTACTAAATATTTGGTGACAGCAGCTTAGAGCATGGATTTTTTTGCTGGTTTTTGGGCTATTAGCTTTATAATTTTGTAACCTTGGAGCTTTGAGTTGCTGGATAGCCTGGATTTGTCAATTTTGTAGTTTGGTAAATTTGGTAATGTTGTGGACTAGTTAGTGTGAACTGCTGTGTAATATAATGAATTGTATTCATGCATTGTAATTGTTGAGGGGTGATGGCTATATGCTGTGGACTGTATGAACTTTTGAATTGTTGTGTACTATAAATGGCTTATGTGTTGTTAATGCTTACGTGTTGTGTATGTGATGTTAATGCCTTAAAATAATTAAGTAATATGCATATGCGATATTTATTATGTGAACTTGTAATCTGTGTGAAGATTGAACTAGAATATGATTAATTATTGTGGTCTAATGCGGTAATTTCCGGTTAACCATAGTTAACCGAGTGATGATTAACCGGTTAAGGTTAATTGGTTAACCGATCGATATGTGCGGTTAACCGCGGTAAAATTTAGACGGTTCGGTCGGTTCGAACCATCCAAATTTATTTTCGGTTCGGTTAACCGAACCGTATTATTTGATTGGTTAATTAACCGATCGGTTTGGTTAATCGACCGTGTCCACCCCTAGCAGTCGAGTCACACCCGTCCGAAGTTTGTGCTCCCTTTGACGGATCAAAGATAGGAGTAGGTGAATGAATGGTCAAGTCGCATTCATTCCATGTTTGTATTTTGGTGAAGCCATGAAAAATAGAGTTGATGGATGAATGGTCGGATCACATTCGTCCTGCATGGATGGTCATTTCACGTCCGTTTTGGATATGAACTTCCACTTGTCGGATCAAGGGTAAGAGTAGGGAGACGGACGGTCGGGTCGCATCCGCTCCAGGGTTGACGATGGACGTCGAATCACACCCATCTTGAAATTCTTACTCCCCCTTGTCAGGTCAAGGGAAAAAGTTAAGTTGATGGATGGTCAGTCACATCCATTTTGGTTGGAACTCTCTCGGTTGATTCAAGGGAAAGAGTTTAGAGACGGATAGTCGGTCACATCCGCTCATTTGTTGGTTATGCTCCCCCTGTCGGCTCAAGAGAAAGAATTGAGTTGATGGATGGTCAGTCACATCCATTTTGGATTGAACTCTCTCTGTTGGTTCATGGAAAAGAGTTTGGAGACGGATTGTCAGTCACATCAGCTCATTTGTTGGTTATGCTCCCCCGTCAGGTCAAGGAAAAGAACTAGAAGATGGACGGTCGGTCACATCCATCTCGGATTATATTTAGTGCCCCTCTATCGGGTGTCAAAAGAAAGGGTCGGATCAAGAGAAAGTGATAGGATACGGACGGTCGGTCACATCCATCTTGGATTATGCTTTAGGCCTCGCATGGAGGGCAAGAGGTGGCGCGTGGATGGTCTTGTCACATCCACGTTAGATTGGATTTTGAGCCTGCTAAGCCTCTGGCGAGACGTAAGTGTTTTGGCAAAAATTCTAGACATGAATTTGAGAGTGGATGGTCGAGTCACATCCACTTTGGATGACGGGCTTGCCTTTGAGTCAGGGGCAAGAGTTGGCTATGGAGTGGTTAAATCACGCTCATCTCGATGGAGCTTTGAATGTTGGACCATGGGCCGTGGAGATTTGGTGAGCAACTGACTCTAGGTACCTGAACACCTGAATTGTTTATATGAAGTTTCATTCGAGTCGGTTGCATTTCACGACTCATATGGCATGCAAAGACAATGTTGCATGATAGAAAAGCAAATTCATTGAAAATAGAAAATATCAGTCTCTTATAAAAAAGTTCGAAGCAAATAAGAAAAAGAGTTTATTCTAGGATGAAATGACGGTCGTCATGCTTGCCATTCCGTTTCGCTCCAGCTCTTCTCAGCTGGATGGTGACCGTCTGCGTCTAGTTTATAACCAATCTTCCCTCATACCGTCTAGGTCTGTCAACACTAGCAGTGGTCTGTCCTCGCTGGGGTCGAATGTCCCATACCCGTCATCCTGCAAAGCTTTCACAAATTGTTGGAGCTTTTTATTCCGGATCAGCTTTTCGATCATATCTCGAAGGTGTCTGCATTTGTTTGTGTCGCGACCGTGGGTCTCGTGACATCTACAGAATTTTCCAGACTTCCTCTGGCATTCAGTGGACTCTCACGGTGCAGGTTTCATGTACTGCTCCGAGTCGCAAGTGGCTAAGTAGATGTTTTCAGTCGAATTATTTAGGGAGGTATACGTGTGAAATCTCGGGACTCTCGGTCGTCTCCTAGAATCTGAATTCTCGCCCGGAGTCCTGTTGCAGCCTTTGCCCTAATTCCCATTCTTGTTCTGCACATTCACGTCAATGTTCCTGGGACTCGCCCCGAACTGTTCCACGGCAATGTTGTTTTGAATTCCTTCGACCGGATGGCCTGTTCTATCTCCTTGCCTGATCCGTAGAGCCTCCTCCTTGCGCAAGTACTGGGCCGCCTTGTTGAAAAAACGATCCAGAGTGGCAGGAGGCTTTCTCGATAACCATTCACCAAAGTCAATATCGGGGTGGATCCCCTTGATCAAAGTCATCAAGATTATGTTGTCCCAAGGGTTGCTTACCTCAATCACAGCGGTATTTAATCTTTGCAAAAAGTCCTTGAGCGATTCCTCCAATCCTTGGAATAAGTTAGACAATGACATGACATCATTGGGGTGAGTCGCGTGCATTCTGAACTACTCGATGAATTTCCTACCCATCTGATCAAAAGAAGAGATGGACCTAGGTGGTATTCAAGTAAACCACATGATCGTCACACCTTCTAGAAAAATTGAAAAGCACATGCACTTGATTGCATCTAACGCTCTAGCGGAGTCCATATGCTACTCGTACTTCATGAGATGTTGTCTAGGATCACTCTTTCCTTAATATGCTGGCATAGTTGGTATATTGAATCTCCATGGATACTCTTCACGTCGAATGACTTCAGGGAAAAGAATTTTGACTAGGGAAAGTGCCCAAACCGTCGTTAGTTTAACTTTCTCCCACAAGTTGCCTTACCATCTCAGCCAAGTTCGGCCCTTGAGAACCTGCTAGGTTGTAATAGTCGTAATTTATTCTTTGTGCTTGGCCCGGTATATGATCCCGGTCCGTGCCTCGTCGCCTAAGTTCTCCTAACTCTAGAAGAATCGTGTGCCCGGCAGCTCCGCGTTCATTCCTTGGTGGCAATCCAGCAGTAAACTCTCGACTTCCGATGCCTTGGTCGATCACAGTATGCCCATGCTTCGTATGGATCTATCATTTGCCTTCTATTCCTCCGGAGGTGGTCAGACGATAAGGAACTGCCTGATTCTGAGTATGGAGGAGATGGCTCTCTCCTAATCCTCCTATGGTGGGTATTCATCTGGATCATCAAGTTTATATTCTCTTGGATTTGCTGGTTCTCTGCACAGCTATCATGTAGCTCTTTCATTATACGTTCAAAATCCACCATAGTGATAGCGTCAAAAGGATTCTGGAGATCCATGGCTCTTTGGTGTGTGCCTCCTTCCAGAATGTTCAAATCAGTATTGTCTGCTTCATCAGTAGCTCTTGAGGAAGCAGCAGCCTTATCTTTCCTGAGGGCCATCGAAGATAGCTCCATGTAGACTTTATTTAGATCTAAGTAGTGGAGGAATTAGTTGAGAAGAAACTGGATCTCTTCCTTGGATTTTAAGCAATCCGATGGTAGACAAGGATCCAAATAGCCTGAGAATCGGTTTCTCAGTGAAAGCACCAAAATGTTTAAACCAAAAATGACACACACCCTAAAGAGTAACAGAGTAGAGATAAATGAAGAATGTAAAAGAAAAAATAAGAGAAAAGCAATCACGCACGAATTTTATAGTGGTTCGACAATCTAGACCTACGTCCACTTGAAGGTTCTCTATAGTTTTCCACTAATGTGTGATTACAGGTGCTTGGGATCCGGTTTGATCCTTGATTACAATGAATTTTAATGGCTGCCTAGGGAGGAGTTAGCCAAAAAGAGAAGATGCTCGGGTCCAAAGGAGGAGAAGCTCCCTGTGATGAAGGTTGGCTGGTGCATTTAGGGGTGAACGATGAAATATATTCCTCAAATCTCGCCTACAGAAGCTCCTTGCCAAGACGAAGTCCTCCAGAAAAAACCGACCCAATACGTGCTAAGTATGGGGTCGGCATGATCCCTATAGGGGGAGTGAGGCCCTACGACTCCTCGTGGTGGTCCATCTCGATGTTCGTGTCATGAATCCACGCTTTGTTTGCATAGATTCCTAGGTGTCTTTCGGAGATATCGATGAAGTTGTAGAAAAACAGAGTTGTTGATTCAGGAGTACACAGAGAACGGTAGTGAATGGCATTAAATCAATAGGATAGCATTGGAAATGGATTCTTGGCATCAAGATAGACATGCAGAAAGAAAATGGGGTCCACCCAAGCTATGTTAGGGAGTCGGTACCGACCACTAACTTAAGGTTTCTGCATGTTTGCTTTGAGTCGCGCTTGGAGTTTTTCAATGGCTATCCTGCTTCGAATTTGATCTGAGGATTTTGTGGGTTTGCTTCGAGTCGACCCTTCCAAAAACTTAAACTTCCAAATTTTCAACTTTTTTCGCTCCTTTTTTATATTTCTCTTTTCTTGCCTTTTTATGATATTCCCGAAGTCCTTGAGTCATTTGTCCGTCGTTCGCTCATTTGATTCGATCGTTTAAGTCTGTTTGAATACTGTCTGGTCTATAGACTGGATAACACTATGTAATAGGTTTTCTCAAATGCTATTTAAAGAAAATTTCTGAATTGTCATCACTAGACGTATTATTTGATTGGTTAATTAACCGATCGGTTTGGTTAACCGACCGTGCCCACCCCTAGCAGTCGAGTCACACCCGTCCTAAGTTTGTGCTCCCTTTGACGGATCAAAGATAGGAGTATGTGAATGAATGGTCAAGTCGCATTCATTCCATGTTTGTATTTTGGTGAAGCCATGAAAAATAGAGTTGATGGATGAATGGTCGGTTCACATTCGTCCTGCCTAGATGGTCATTTCACGTCCGTTTTGGATATGAACTTCCACTTGTCGGATCAAGGGTAAGAGTAGGGAGACGGACGGTCGGGTCGCATCCGCTCCAGGGTTGACGATGGACGTCGGATCACACCCATCTTGAAATTCGTACTCCCCCTTGTCAGGTCAAGGGAAAAAGTTAAGTTGATGGATGGTCAGTCACATCCATTTTGGTTGGAACTCTCTCGGTTGATTCAAGGGAAAGAGTTTAGAGACGGATAGTCGGTCACATCCGTTCATTTGTTGGTTATGCTCCTCCAATGGGATCAAGAGAAAGAGTTAAGTTGATGGATGGTCAGTCACATCCATTTTGGTTAGAACTCTCCCGGTTGATTCAAGGGAAAGAGTTTAGAGACGGATAGTCGGTCACATCCGCTCATTTGTTGGTTATGCTCCTCCTGTTGGCTCAAGAGAAAGAGTTGAGTTGATGGATGGTCAGTCACATCCATTTTGGGTTGAACTCTCTGTCGGTTCAAGGGAAAGAGTTTGGAGACGGATTGTCAGTCACATCCGCTCATTTGTTGGTTATGATCCCCCTGTCAGCTCAAGAGAAAGAGTTAAGTTGATGGATGGTCAGTCACATCCATTTTTGGTTGAACTCTCTCTGTCGGTTCAAGGAAAAGAGTTTGGAGACGGATTGTCAGTCACATCAGCTCATTTGTTGGTTATGCTCCACCGTCAAGTCAAGGAAAAGAACTAGAAGATGGACGGTCGATCACATCCATCTTGGATTATATTTTGTGCCCCTTTATCGGGTGTCAAAAGAAAGGGTCGGATCAAGAGAAAGGGATAGGATACGGATGGTTGGTCACATCCATCTTAGATTATGCTTTAGGCCCCGCATGGAGGGCAAGAGGTGGCGCGTGGATGGTCTTGTCACATCCACGTTAGATTAGATTTTGAGCCTGCTAAGCCTTTGGCGAGACGTAAGTGTTTTGGCAAAAATTCTAGACATGAATTTGAGAGTGGATGGTCGAGTCACATCCACTTTGGATCACGGGCTTGCCTTTGAGTCAGGGGCAAGAGTTGGCTATGGAGCGGTTAAATCACGCTCATCTCGATGGAGCTCTGAATGTCGGGCCATGGGCCGTGGAGATTTGGTGAGCAGCTGACTCTAGGTACCTGAACACCTGAATTGTTTATATGAAGTTTCATTCGAGTCGGTTGCATTTCACGACCCGTATGGCATGCAAAGACAATGTTGCATGATAGAAAAGCAAATTCATTGAAAATAGAAAATAATAGTCTCTTATGAAAAAGTTCGAAGCAAATAAGAAAAAGAGTTTATTCTAGGATGAAATGACGTCGTCATGCTTGCCATTCCGTTTCACTCCAGCTCTTCTCAGCTGGATGGTGACCGTCTGCGGTCTAGTTTATAACCAATCTTCCCTCATACCGTCTAGGTCTGTCAACACTAGCAGTGGTCTGTCCTCGCTGGGGTCGAATGTCCCATACCCGTCATCCTGCAAAGCTTTCACAAATTGTTGGAGCTTTTTATTCCGGATCAGCTTTTCGATCATATCTCGAAGGTGTCTGCATTTGTTTGTGTCGCGACCGTGGGTCTCGTGACATCTACAGAATTTTCCAGACTTCCTTTGGCATTCAGTGGACTCTCACGGTGCAGGTTTCATGTACTGCTCCGAGTCGCAAGTGGCTAAGTAGATGTTTTCAGTCGAATCATTTATGGAGGTATACGTGTGAAATCTCGGGACTCTCGGTCGTCTCCTAGAATCTGAATTCTCGCCCGGAGTCCTGTTGCAGCCTTTGCCCTAATTCCCATTCTTGTTCTGCACATTCACATCAATGTTCCTGGGACTCGCCCCGAACTGTTCTACGGCAATGTTGTTTTGAACTCCTTCGACCGGATGGCCTGTTCTATCTCCTTGCCTGGTCCGTAGAGCCTCCTCCTTGCGCAAGTACTGGGCCGCCTTGTTGAAAAAACGATCCAGAGTGGCAGGAGGCTTTCTCGATAACCATTCACCAAAGTCTATATCGGGGTGGATCCCCTTGATAAAGTCATCAAGATTATGTTGTCCCAAGGGTTGCTTACCTCAATCACAGCGGTATTTAATCTTTGCAAAAAGTCCTTGAGCGATTCCCCCAATCCTTGGAATAAGTTAGACAATAACATGACATCATTGGGGTGAGTCGCGTGCATTCTGAACTACTCGATGAATTTCCTTACCAGCTGATCAAAAGAAGAGATGGACCTAGGTGGTATTCAAGTAAACCACATGATCGTCACTCCTTCTAGAAAAATTGAAAAGCACATGCACTTGATTGCATCTAACGCTCTAGCGGAGTCCATATGCTACTCGTACTTCATAAGATGTTGTCTAGGATCACTCTTTCCTTAATATGCCGGCATAGTTGGTATATTGAATCTCCATGGATACTCTTCACGCCGAATGACTTCAGGGAAAAGAGTTTTTTTGACTAGGGAAAGTGCCCCAACCGTCGTTAGTTTAACTTTCTCCCACAAGTTGCCTTACCATCTCAGCCAAGTTCGGCCCTTGAGAACCTGCTAGGTTGCAATAGTCGTAATTTATTCTTTGTGCTTGACCCGGTATATGATCCCGGTCCGTGCCTCGTCGCCTAAGTTCTCCTAACTCTAGAAGAATCGTGTGCCCGGCAGCTCCGCGTTCATTCCTTGGCGGCAATCCAGCAGTAAACTCTCAACTTCCGATGCCTTGGTCGATCACAGTATGCCCATGCTTCGTATGGATCTATCATTTGCCTTCTATTCCTCCGGAGGTGGTCAGACGATAAGGAACTGCCTGATTCTGAGTATGGAGGAGATGGCTCTCTCCTAGTCCTCCTATGGTGGGTATTCATCTGGATCATCAAGTTTATATTCTCTTGGATTTGCTGGTTCTCTGCACAGCTATCATGTAGCTATTTCATTATACGTTCAAAATCCACCATAGTGATAGCGTCAAAAGGATTCTGGAGATCCATGGCTCTTTGGTGTGTGCCTCCTTCCAGAATGTTCAAATCAGTATTGTCTGCTTCATCAGTAGCTCTTGAGGAAGCAGCAGCCTTATCTTTCCTGAGGGCCATCGAAGATAGCTCCATGTAGACTTTATTTAGATCTAAGTAGTGGAGGAATTAGTTGAGAAGAAACTGGATCTCTTCCTTGGATTTTAAGCAATCCGATGGTAGACAAGGATCCAAATAGCCTGAGAATCGGTTTCTCAGTGAAAGCACCAAAATGTTTAAACCAAAAATGGCACAAACACCTTAAAGAGTAACAGAGTAGAGATAAATGAAGAATGTAAAAGAAAAAATAAGAGAAAAGCAATCACGCACGAATTTTATAGTGGTTGGACAATCTAGACCTACGTCCACTTGAAGGTTCTCTATAGTTTTCCACTAATGTGTGATTACAAGTGCTTGGGATCCG
Organism: Allium fistulosum; assembly: GCA_030737815.1. NCBI lineage: Eukaryota > Viridiplantae > Streptophyta > Magnoliopsida > Asparagales > Amaryllidaceae > Allium > Allium fistulosum. Next base: position 1,259,866,183 of record CM060904.1, read on the forward strand.
GTTTGATCCTTGATTACAATGAATTTTAATGGCTGCCTAGGGAGGAGTTAGCCAAAAAGAGAAGATGCTCGGGTCCAAAGGAGGAGAAGCTCCCTGTGATGAAGGTTGGCTGGTGCATTTAGGGGTGAACGATGAAATATATTCCTCAAATCTCGCCTACAGAAGCTCCTTGCCAAGACGAAGTCCTCCAGAAAAAACCGACCCAATACGTGCTAAGTATGGGGGTCGGCATGATCCCTATAGGGGGAGTGAGGCCCTACGACTCCTCGTGGTGGTCCATCTCGATGTTCGTGTCATGAATCCAAGCTTTGTTTGCATAGATTCCTAGGTGTCTTTCGGAGATATCGATAAAGTTGTAGAAAAACAGAGTTGTTGATTCAGGAGTACGCGGAGAACGGTAGTGAATGGCATTAAATCAATAGGATAGCATTGGAAATGGATTCTTGGCATCAAGATAGACATGCAGAAAGAAAATGGGGTCCACCCAAGCTATGTTAGGGAGTCGGTACCGACCACTAACTTAGGGTTTCTGCATGTTTGCTTTGAGTCGCGCTTGGAGTTTTTTCATGGCTATCCTGCTTCGAATCCGATCTAAGGATTTTATGGGTTTGCTTCGAGTCGACCCTTCCAAAAACTTAAACTTCCAAATTTTCAACTTTTTTCGCTCCTTTTTTTATATTTCTCTTTTCTTGCCTTTTTATGATATTCCCGAAGTCCTTGGGTCATTTGTCCGTCGTTCGCTCATCCGATTCGATCGTTTAAGTCTGTTTGAATACTGTCTGGTCTATAGACTGGATAACACTATGTAATAAGTTTTCTCAAATGCTATTTAAAGAAAATTTCTGAATTGTCATCACTAGACGACCGAACAGATTATGCTGATCGATTTAAATTAGTAGAAGAATCTAGAATTGATTATCCATATAGATTTATAAAAATTTCTAAACTGTCATTACTGCTTATAACAGAGATCAATTCCACTAAAATCGATCAATGATCATTTTCTAAAATCTAGAGAAAAACAGAAGACGGATAGAGGAAGAAAAAATAAAATAAAACAAAATACATATCATTGCAGAGCTAAAAAATGAATATGAATTCTTCAAACAAATGAACAAGGATTGAATCATTTATATATATATGTTATCAAGTATTTAAATTTTGTTTATTTATACTTTTATTAAGGAATAATAAATAATATTTAAAACTAACTTTTTAAAACTAAGTTTTTATATTGTTATTTATTTATAGTCTTATATGATTGATTGTTAAAACTTTTATTTATTATTTAAAAAATTAATATTATTAAAACAATAATAACTTACGGCTCAATGTTTACCCAAAAAAGTTATGCCTCAACGTTTCAAGGCTTACATCTCGCTTCGCGAGCAAAAAAAGCCCCATGTACGCTTTTTTGCATTATAAAACTTTGCTATTGATAATTATTTTATTTATTTTTGAGTTTTTTCACCTTGTAATTTAATAACTGAATTCACTTTAAAAATAGCAACTACTGTTATGTTTTGAATAATAAAGGGTTCAATCAGAACATTTTGGTTTTTAAATAAAATGTTTGATGTTATTGTATTTTTCACTAGGCTGAATTGGGGGTGATGTTTGATTCAATCAAAACCAAAATTTGGATCAAAACAGAACAGATTCCGATCACCATTGTTCTTTTATCGAATCTGATCCTTGTTTATTGCTACAGAATCGGATCTGGGTCCAATAAATAGATTTTTGGACCTAAACAAGATTATCTGCTAACCAAACCAATCCAATGCTAGCCCTAAAAAGTATATAGCCAGATAAAATGTGATCACAGTTCTTGACAAATACATCCTTTGATACCAACATTAATTAACTACTTAATTCATTATAATGCATTTCAATCTTGTGACAGATATGTTATGAATGGAAAACGCACATACGACATCCATCCATCTCAAAAGAGCCTAACAAAATTAATTTAGCATCACTAATATTATTCCACTTTATACGCAAGGACAGTTTTGAAATGATACATACCGAATTAGCAAACTTTATGGACATGTGGTAAGAAATTTATCATAATTTTTTCTCAGTAGCAGTAGGTTTGGAATCCTAATACAGGGTTGGGAATAAAGTCATGAACAAAGAAACACTACTTGGATAAATCTGAAGTTCAAAACAAGAAAAGATCATGCTTTAAAAATAAACAATTCATTAATTTTGATATGAAATTTTATCCAAATTGAACATTTTGGAATTCATTTTATTCAAACATTAAACCCTAAATAACATTCAAAACGCAGTTCAAGATGTTTTAGTAGAGTAAACATCGTCTTAAAAATGTAAATATTTAAAGTTCATTTCAGACGGAGGTTAGACCAAGTCATCCTTCTTTTTTTGGTTCAGATTAGTACCATGCATGTGCATTGCACATGAGATCTACACAAATGGATTACTGATGTATTCAAAGTGGATTTAGACAGAAATCAATGGTGAAAACTTCCTATTCTAACTATAGTAAAGATAGATTTTGAATCTATTTCTTTCAAAAAAAAATTTGGAAAAAAAATCAATTTCATATTTCATAGGTAAAAGAACCGTCATGTGGGATCTTAGATGTGCTATTTTTTCATTGTTTATTAAGAAAATATTATTTCTAAAATTGAAATGACTTGCAAAATAATAGAAAGGTTAAATCATAATACGATGCTACTAAATGATCTTTTGAAATTGAGTACAAAATATGTGATAAATTATTTGCTCTTATTTGCATAAGAAAATTTTGAACTTTCTTCCCAAATAAATCATCTATTAATATGAAATTTGATCATGCTATCGAAAATGATCGTGTTATAAAAGGAATGAGCCAACACCTATTTCAAAATATGTTTCCATCTAGTTAGAGCCGTATTTTCCATTGAATTGCCAAGTACTCACTTACCAACATGCCGTTCTAACCAAAGTTTTAAATCTCCTTCATCTCACTCAAGATCGCTCCCAAGCTCTCTTTCTTGCACTAGAACCAGATGAAATTTCAAACATAATTTTTATCTTGTTTAACACTCATCTCACCCGAGACATTAAGATCTCAACCTGAGATGTTAGTCCAAGAACTCGTCTAAAATTGGAGATTTGAAACCTTGGTTTTAATGAAATATGAGTCGGTCGAATAAATAAGATGCCTAAAAATGGGTAAATACGTGTATCACACCTCCAACAACAACAACTAAGCCATTAATCCCAAAAAAGTTGGAGATCACAACTCCAACAAATATTCTAATATATATGCGTGTGTGTGTAACCAATCAAAATTGCATAATAAATAATGCCCTTTTGACTTAAAAATTTCTTAGCTTGTGTACAAGAATAAAGAAATAAAATCTTACATGAGATGTAAGTCATTTACTAACATGCATTGATCAACTAAATTACCCAAAACTGCCTAAATTTTGCATTATTAAACTAAAATACCCACATAAAAATCATAGATACACATTATGCATATGTTGAAAGAAAACTTACTGAATATAAATAGTCAACAGCTCTTTCAGGATTGTTGAAAGCTGCACGCATAGCACGAACAACAGTCTCCCTATCCCAAGTACCTCCTCCCATATCAATAATACCTTGAACAGCTTGCTCAAAGTTATTACCTGCTACAAGATTCGATGCTGCCTGACCATATGTGTCTGCTTCACTGTATTTATACAAAAACAATATCAGGTCATCAATATACAGAAAACTCTTAAGAACTTTGTCAATGCTTGAGCATTTTAAGCTATAGATAAAGATATCAAACTTGCAAAGCATCAAGAGCATGCCTGTGACCACTGTACCAACTTGGTCGATTATTAAACTTGAGGAAGGAATTTTTCTCATGGAGGAGTTTCTTACAGTTTAGCATAAAAGAGAAGTGTTACTAACAATATGAAAGCAACTTACGTCGTAGTCACTGCAGGTGCTGGCGTAGTGGCGGCAATTGATGTAGGCACGGTTGCAGGTGCCCTGGACAGTTTTTGATAAATCCATAAGATAGTTGCAAAAATCAATACTAAAAGGTACAAATAACTCTCAGAAGTACGAATGTTCATCAGTATAAGCCATAGCACAAATGAAAACAAACAAAAACAAAACCATGCACACCCACACTTACGGTGTTGGAGAGGCTGCAGGTGCTGGAGTAGAAGGATTAGGAGGTACAGGAGTTGAAGTTGGTGCCTGGATAAAAGAATTTATCATGATTATTACTTGAGAAGTGCTTGAAACAAGAAAAGGATGATCAAATAAGTTAGTCTGTCAATAATTTTTACTTATGACAAACACATACACTTGCGCAAGCATGCACATGCAGATAAACTAACATTGCATGAAATGTTTGCAACTACATGGTTTTGCTGAACAAAAAACATGCATCATGCACACAAGTGGAAAGCTGCCCCGAGCTCAAATATTCATAGCCCAAATACACACATCATGGCATGTGCCTTTTAATTGTATAAAATGAATTATGAATCACAGACGCACAATTCGACTTGGGCAACTTACATTGATACACAAAATGGCTTACAGTATGTCAATTAAACAATATATACCTGTTGGAGAATAGATTTTGAGCATCAAACCATATTCTTGCTGCTGTACCATATTACAGTTTCGAACGGTAAAAGTATCATTGAAAAAAAATGGTCTTGCTATTTTAATTATACAGCCAATTTATGTAGCATGGTAGATTTTTCATTTATTTATTTTCAAATGCAAGATATTTTTCTTCTTTTGTTCCAATGTTACTTTTAAAATTAAAACAGCTAGAAATGATAATATTTATACGCTAGTGAAGTTATTAGTAGTCTGACAATTTAAAGTGGTCATTAATGATTTTCTGGACTACCATTATTAAAGGTAAATTGATTTACTCTCATTATGAACAATTTGATAATGTTGGCAACATTCAAAGTAGTACTGTAATTGACAAACAGAACCATCTTTACAGAAACTTTATCGACTATTTAGTGCAAGATATATCTTTCAATTTTCTGCTAAATTACATATATGCATTACCAATTATGGATTATAACATTATTTAGTTGATCCTGAAAACAAGAAACAGTGATAAAAATGAATTTGGCTCATAAATTATTTGTTTGTGTGATTTGTTTCGTCCCCCATATGAGTATAATAAACATCATCCATGTTTTAGCAAAATATTGTTATTATGTATCTAATCGGGGAATTTTGTCTAAAGGACAAACTTCCAAAAAAATTAACCTCTAGGACAGCCTCTTCAAAATTTAATCACAAGGACACAACAGATAAAAATGATACTGTAAAGCATCATTGTATGAAAACATTATGCAAAAAAAGAAAACTATCGAGTACAAAATACTACTAAGTCATATCATTTGAAAATAAAATGCTACCACAAGGTAAGATCAACTATTATATGATAAAATTGAAACATAAGTATTCTATCTTTTTTTTAGTTCGGTAAATACAAAACTGATACTACATGATATCACTGTCCTTCTCACCGAATTTTTGTTCTTCTGCTATATTTAATTGAAAAGGTTGTCCTTCTCGCTAAAAAATTGAGAGCATGTCCTTGAAGCTAAAAAATTGAAGAATTTTGTCCTTCATACTGTTTTCCTGCATCTAGAGATCCTATAAATTATCAAATTACCTGATTTGAAGATGCCGCTTTTGTAGTGGAAGATCCACTTGATGATGTCTTAGCCTGGAAAATTGCACACATAAATGAAGAATATTTATTCACGCATACTCTGGTTTTTATTATGAAGACAGTCAATTTATGTAGCCAAAGCAAGAGAATGTATTGAAATAAACTGAAACTGAGCTAGAATACATTGAAGATCATAGTTAGTATAATGCTTTAATAGTAATTTAACCATTACCACATGATTTTGTACCGAAACCTAAATTAGTAAGCATGTCAAAAATATCAATTTTTAACATTTGATATCACTTGATCAAGTACGGTGTAGTTAAATAACTCTTGTGACCATGTATACATACCTCATGACCATGATTAGACATCTTTAAATCAAATAAATAAGACGCCGGAAAATATGCATGAAGTTGTTTAAATAATAATTGAATTTGCAAGCGATTTTATTTGGAATACACCCTACAACTAGGCAAACTTGATAGAAAATAAGAAGAGTCGAATTAAAACTAAGTTGCCTCTAATATAAAGAGAATAAAATAAAGTCATAGAATTTAAATGTTGTAATACATCCCCAACAAGATGTATTGAAACTGAAATTCAACTGAGAACACAGAGTAATTTATAAATTATTTAATCAAAGAAACCAAAGAAAAGAAAACTGCATTTTAAGAAGAAGATACAATATGTCCAAAAGAGGTATAGAAAATATTATGAATACAATCTGCGCATATGTAAAGTAATCTAATTTCTCTGCAGGGACTAGAAATTGTTTACCTTACTCAGCATTATAACAAGAAAACTATCTTCAACAACTTGATTATCAAGCAACGTTGTATCGTCCTTAAGAACCTTCCCTTGATAAATGAGTAACTGTTGTTCGGCAGGATAGACATGTTTCCCTTGAACGTTCTCTATGTTCTTTTTTACATCAGCAACCTACAGAAATATAGAAAGAATAAAGAAGATTACCATTTCAGTGAGCATCTTAGCTAGTTTATGATGGTAATCCAAATGACTCATAATTGTGTTCTAAAATTCTAGAATTTACATACTAGAGCATTAAGGTAATTAAAGCTTAAAGGTTTACATAAACATAAAAAAAGTAGATCACGTGTATCATTCAGTTACCTTTCCAATAAATTTATTTTGCATAACACCAATAATTTCACCATGATTTGCATATGCCTTTTCTAAGAACATTCAATAAATAACATGCGTGCACATCATGCATGATATCCATCACTAGTTTCTTTATAACTCTCATCAATTTACATTACTAAAATATCTTATTAAATTTTTTTAAATCAGATTTTTCTTTGTTCACTGTAATCGAAGTATAGGAACAAAATATATCAAACCATACACTCAAAAAGCATAGTTTTGCCTATCGTTGGATTTTCTCCCAATCAATTTTGTTTTGGAATCAACTATTCATATTGATAATTTTGTGTGTTTGTTTGAGAATCAATTGGCGTTTGTGCATGTCCTTGGGTGTGTGTTATATATGGTATGACACTGTTTCAATTTTCACTTTAAGAGTGACTGTAATATTGTGATGGATGCAATTCTACATTAGCGTTCATAAAGAAAAAAGAGGTGTTTATTTATTTATTTTCTGTGCAAATAGTAGAGTACACACCAACTGGGGAAGGCAACATTCATCACAACCCAATAGACAAAGAAAGTTCAAGAAGGGATTCAATGATACTAAACTATTAAATCCTGAACCACTTATCTCTCAAGCTAAATGAATTTCATCCACTAATCCTCTAGAGAATACAATTCCGCCTGCAGACTTAACCTAATTCTGCTTGAATATTAGAGTGCACGCACATTCCCCAATCTGTTGAGGATTTTATCCTTTTAACAAATACTTGCAACTACTAAACTTAGTAATTTTATAAACTAATATAAATTACTGCACACAATCTAATCTTATAGCAGCCTTGAACCAATCCAAAATAGATCATAATCTTTTGGAATTAAGTTCCGATTTACGAAACCCAACTGATATCCAAAAGAGTAAGATTTTTGTTTCACTACTAAAAATACGACAGATAAATCTTAAAAGACAAAACAGATTTTCAGCTAAATCAGTAATTAGATCCAACAAGAGGGGAGAAGGTACCGAGTTCTCAGGTTGCACTTGGATCTCAAAATTTGTTCCTTTCAGAGTTTTTACGAAGACCTTCATTTTTCCTTCTCTTCTTTCCGTTTCTCTGTTTAATGACCTTGGCGATTAAGACAAAACGAAGCTGATAATATATTAAAGTATCAAAAGACCGGGCGGCGCTTGGTCCTTTTACCAAAACCAACAAACCAAGGAAAGAATAAAGGATAATGACCAGAATATTTTGGTATGTTTAAAAAGCTTGTGTTTAAGAGTAATAAATAAATAAACAAGTAAATAATAAAAAATTGGAAATCATTGACACGTTGTTCTTTCTAAAAATGATTTGTTTTACATCACTTTCTTTAATAAAACTACTAAAAAGTAGTATTTTTAAGAGTAATAAATAAAATTCCACAATACGTTATTCAACCTAGTAAATAATAAACTTCTTGAATATTTAATTAGTCGTATATTAAAATTCCACAATACGTGCATGCTTGCATGAAAACGAATACTTTCGAATGATGATAGTGTCATTTCTGCATCCGCATCTGAAATCGTTTTCGAATATCAAATATCGATGCCCGCTGATATGGACGAGTATCGGGTACTTATCAACTTCGCTTACAAATTACTAACTTAAAATATTAAATGGAAAATTTTAGACAAACATAAATCACTTTTAGATATATATCTATGTATGTATGTATGTATGTATGTATGTATGTTATGATAGTAAAATCATTTTTGGACAGCAAATATTCATTTATGCATTCATAATACGAACTATTAACAACAAATATCAATTATCTTACGTACTAAAATGCACATAATTTCACCTATCATCTTGATAAAAGTCGGATGAATAATTCTTAGCTCTGGACCCTATCATTTACGTATGTGTATTTGTTTTTATTTGTATTATGGGTATTTTTTTCATTTTTAACTATGGATACAGACGGATTTCGAAATTATCGGATACTCGTTAATAGCCTTATTCATTGTTATTTGAAGATTTTGATAAGGGTAAACTTGTCATCTTTCACATTTGTATGCATTAGTACATACACAAATTTACGCGAGTGACCCGAAGGCTTCCGCGATAGTAAATAAAACAGGAAGCAGAAGTTATGCTTGTATGATAGGAAGAAGGAAGGGCTGACATGGTAAGATATATGATGTTAGTTATTTCTATTACAATGCTTTAAAAGTTATGTCTTTAATTAAGAAAACATAATCACTTGGTATAGGTAATAAAATTATCTACAATTGTATCAATTCAAGCATTTCCCTCCGCAATCGTGATTATTTTCCATCATTCTCAAAATTCAATTATTATGATTATTTTATTCTCCTAAATGATACTATACCTTAATTTGATGTTATTTAACAACCTTTAGTGCATAAATTTGAGCATCCACTAAATTTGATGCGTTAAAATTTATTTTTATGGACTGCTCGTTTTAAAATTTAATTGTAGCTGCATTTATAACAATGAATATTTTAATAATTCTTCTTCTGGCATGTAAAATGAAAGGGACAATGTAAAAGGCGGAAATGCACAAACAATTTCAAAGAAATAATGTCTATTAACTTTTGCACAATCCATCATCCATGCCAGCTGTTGGAACTGGATCAGCTTACAGTGCAAGTTATGGGTGAATTTCGAAAAATTTGATCATATTAGATCTTTATTGGGCCTATGAAGTCAAACTATTTAGAACATTTCTAAATTTCTTTTTAAATAAAATCTTTATTTTATTTAAATTAATGACTATGATTCCAAGAGCCGAACGAGAATGAATACCACACAGAAGAGTCAAGACCAGGCTCCCTAATAGAATGTTTAACCGATCCATTCCGGATCGATCGAATTGGTACGGAAGTTGTAACATGGGAAAACCATGGAAAACACAACTTATTTGAATAACCCGGTGACCTACCAATTGTAGAAGTAGGATCTTTGGCAAACAATAAGCACTTAAATAATACAATTCGAGTGTACCATCTTCTTTCTCATTTCGAGGAAAAGGTGTTTTATTTTTATGTTATATTATATACATATATGTATCATATACATATACATACACACATGTGTGTGTGTGCATGTGTAACATATCAATCCGTGCAAGGTAAAACATGTGTGTATAGATGTTGCGATTTACATCGCAACAGATACATTAGCTCATCCAATATACAAATATATATTATCCAAACGTGTGTTTATATACTTTTACTTATAAATATATAAAATATTGCAAACACACACACACGCGCGCACGCACACACACACACACATATATATATATATATACATTTTTATATATTATGATTTTGTTTAAATAATTTTATGTAAATATATGTGTGTGTGTGTGTAGGGGCGGGCACGGTCTGTTAACCAAACCGATCGGTTAATTTCAGTTGTTAACTGGTTAAAAATAACGGTTCGGTTAACCGGTTCATCAGTTAAAACCTGTTGCTTTAACCAACCGAACCGATTAAACTAAACTGTGGTTAACCGGTCAAATTAACCGGTTCGGTTAACCATTCCTCCATAGCGGTTAATCATTCGAACAGTCAATGCATATCATATCTTACTAACTCTGGTCTACACTACTGACTGCATAATACACAAATACATTTGAAATCACCGCATTTAACTTTATACAGGCTTATACAAATGCACTGCATATAATATAGTACCATGAATCCACTACATATAAAGTTACAATTGCAATCAGAGCATTTGTCTATACAGGCTTACACTGACAATGTCACAATGAATCCACTACATAACAGAGTCACAGACTTACCATAATTCAATAATACATTACTATAGGCTAATACACTTGCAAGCTTGCAGCCACCAGTTGATACATAATACACTCAAATTGCAATAAATATTCAACATAAATGATAATAGAAATATTGAAATACATTCGTTTTCCACTGAAAATGCAAAGAAAAATAAAACATGCTTCAGTCTTCAAATCAACTATCTATTTGACTTTCAATCCATATTCCACTCACCAGCGACTGCATTTAAAATGGCAATGCATATATTAAATGATATATTATAAATGACATATATATTTATAATGCATTTAAAATGGCGATATGGTCTCAACGTGCTTCAATACAATTGTTGAACCAACACAAGCCTAGCAACAACAATACTGTATACCAACATACATGTCATTTAACTACAGGTATATTATGAAGGTTTTGTTAAATGACAGGTTAAAAAATGACTATCTTAAATGACATTTATATCAAGTATTATGTATATTAACTACAGGTATACCAACATACATGTATTATAAACGACTGTATTAAGTATTATATATATTAAACTACAGGTATACCAACATACATGTATTACAAATGACTATATTAAGTATTATGTATATTAAACTACAGGTATACCAACATACATGTCATTTAACTACATGTATACCAACATAAATGACATTTATATTAAGTATTATATATATTATGAAGGTTTAGTTTAGTTTAATCTTTAAGATGCTACTCTCAATAGTAGAAATGTTCATTTAGTTAATATACATTTAAGTTAATACAGTTAATATTACTATTAAGTTCATACAGTTAAGTTCATACTATTAAGTTAATATACTATTAAGTTCATACTATTGTTAAAATAGTTCATACTATTTAAAAAATTAAACTATTTAAGTAATTTAGGTTCATACTATTTACACGTTCATACTTAAGTATTTATAAAAAATACTGAGTATAAAAAAAAGTAAACTATCTACATGTAAGTAATTATACTGTAAAAATACTATAAAACTATCTACATGTGAGTATAATATTACTGTAAAAATAGTTCATACTATTTACATGTTCATACTTAAGTATTTATAAAAAAATACTGAGTATAAAAAAATTAAACTATCTATTATAAAAATAGTTCATACTATTTGCTACTGTAAGTAATTTAAGTTCATACTGAGTATAAAAAATTAAACTATCTACATGTTCATACTTAACTGTAAATTCATAAAATATTTAAGTTCTAACTATTTAAAAAATTTATAAATATTAAATACGGTAACTTTACCTGAAAAATATCAGATATAGATTGTTATATTTTCAAAAACCAATGCATATATATTTACATATGGAGCTAATATGCATTTCAAAACCAATGCCCGGATTTCTTTGCAAAAACGGATACATACTTTGAAACCTTTCAACTTTTAAAATCACTGCCACATTTGAAACTATATACATCCTCAAAAACTTATGTATATGAAATTGGTATTCTTAGAACTAACATATATTCAAAGTTTATATATGTTAGAAACCGTATAAATTTGAAGCAATATATATAAGGTCATGCATATTTGGAAACTGCTGTATGCATATGAAACTTGTGTTTATTTAAAACTTTGCATTTTTGAAAACTTAGTACATTTGGAACCGCAGATATGCACCCCATATGTTTAAACTCAAAATAACAGGCATTCGAAACTTTGGAAGATATATGCTCTTACCATACATACACTCGAAATCATATATATATATATATATATATACACACATTTGAAATCTCATACCTTCGAAATTAATGATATGTATACTTTAAAAACTCTGATGTACTTCAAAAGCTGGTGCATATTGAAAATTTGTATACTTGAAATCCATATGTTTTCAAAGCTAATATTACTGTAAATAATATTACAGATTTAATACTGTAAATCAGTAAACTATAAATATTATTACAGATTTTACTGTAAATTTTACTGTTAATTTTAACTGGATATTAATAATGTAAATTTACTATCAATTTTAACTGGATATTACTATAGATTTAATACTATAAATTAAACTATTTAGTAAAACTATTAATAATATTCATACATAATTGGATATTACTGTAAAATTTAACTATTACAAATAAATTTAATCAACTATCTACAGATTTTCGCATGAATCACATCGGTAAACTATAAATATTATTACAGATTTCGAATCAGTAAACCAAATTTAATCAACCATCAGAAAATAATATTATTATAAATATATTACAGTAAACTATCTACAGATTTTTGCATCAATAAAAGTATAATCAACTAATTAAAAGTAAAAGCAAACTCACATTCTTCCTCTTTCGGCTAGTGTTCACCATATCTCGACTCAGTCACTCAAAGCCTCAAATCGATCGAGTCGCGGTTGGAATCGCAGGCTTGCGAGTCGCAGTTGGAATCGCAGTTGGAGTCGCAGTTGACGAATAGATAATTAGGGAGATAATTATTCGATCGAGAAGATTTGTAAGTGGATCTAGGGTTTTTCTTTAAATCGAATGAGGGAACAGGGGCAGCGGCGACATTTATTTACATTATGTTTTTGGGGAGTAAAGAGGGAATAGGCTACAATCGTTCAGGAAAGAGACGAATAATATTATAAAAGGAACGAATACGAAATTCACGAATAAGGGTTCAAAACTTATTCGGTTAACGGTTAACCACGGTTAACAAGTGTGTTAACCGTTAACCGACCCGAAGTTGATTAGTTAAGGTCATCGGTTAACCTAAAGTTCGGCTAACTGTTTATATCGGTTAACGCGGTTCGGTCGACATCAGTTAAGTCGGTTAATTCGGTTAAGTCGGTTAAATGCCCACCTCTATGTATATGTATAAAATATTAACACTATGTGTGTGTGTCAAAATGAATATAATTAAATCATTTATAATATATATGTAAAAAAAATTATAAAGCCCAAAAAAAATACGCATATGTGTTATTTTTTTAATATATATATTAAATATATATATATATATAAATATATGTCTAATATATATATATATATGAATTAATGTTTATAAATATACATGACCAGGTCTTGCACATGGCTCTGAATATTTTTTTTAATTTTAAACTATATATATTTTATTTAAATATTCGTATAAAATTTAAATTATTAATATAAAAAATCATTTTCAAAATTTTATTTTTAATTTAAAATTTTAGTAAGTCCTTGATGACATTTTATGCTTTGATTATTTATTACATAATTTTATGACCTAAATAATTTTAAAATTGATTTTTTTTTATTCTCGGTTTTTATTTAAAAAATTTATAAAAAAAAATTTAGTTTTTTTGCCAAGAGTATATTTTGTGCTAATATTATTTTATAAAATATAAAACATAATTTTCATAATATATTTATATTTATATAACTAATTTATGTATTAATTAACTTAAATAATATATAACAATATATTTTTTTATCATGTCAAAATTATTATATCTTTAATGCTTTACATATAAAAATATACGACCATATTTGATTAAAATATATGTTGTAATTAAAATATAAACTATATATATATCTAATTAAATACTATTTTATAAATCATTAAATTAAAAAAACATGTTTTTTTAAATTGTAGAGTCACACTGATATGGTACATATGTGATAAAAAATTTAATATTCAAGTATACGCTAAAACATAAATAATCTAATTGTGACAATAAATCTGTATATCGGAATCGTCGCCTAATTAAGAGTATATAATATATATGTATGTATGTATGTATGTATATACCACACACACACACACATATATATATTATATGTAAGCATAAGTGATTGTAAATAAGTTAGATCTATACCTTATAACCAAAGCCTGAAAGCACACCTTGAAATGATGATATAAACTCCTTGAAACAACTTCCAATCCAAAAGAGTGGTAGTCCTTGAACTGTTGACCACCGACTATCGAATAACACTTAATTGAATTTAATTTGAGCTTAGGAAATTAGAGACATGGAGGGTGATTTTTTTCTATGCCTAGAGGGATGTGGAGGCCAAAAAAAGATCACCAAATAGTGTGGTTAGAGATGCTTATACAGAGGAGAAGTTTGAGATATTTTAGGATCAATATCCTACATCAGCTCTTACTAATTCTCTTCCATCTTAGCCCTCCTTCTCAAAGCCTTTGTTGCACCATCTTATGGCCACACCTACCCCTCATCACAGCCAAATATGATTAGCCCCTATATGAGCTTTAAACTCTTTTAAAGCCCAGACAAAATATTATGCAATTAATTCAAATTTAACACTTATCGATATCGCATATCGATTAATATATTTATAATTATTATAAACATATATTTAATAATATTTCTTCATCAAATCAAAATCATTTTTTATGATTAATTTTCATAAATATTAATTGATTTAATTAATTTATAACAATTACAAATTAGTTAAATCATTTGGTCAAAGGAATATTCATCGTTTCGGTTGTGTGACTCGTTGGGTGTAAATTTGGTCAATGATTAATATCAAACTATTCAAAAATTAACGTTCATACATCACTTAACATGTGGTGTAACATTTTGGCCAAATTTATTACTTGCTCGATCTCGGTAAAATTGATTTTACTTTATTAAGCGTTACACAGTTGTGGTTATTACTTATACCAATTCTCTCGTCAAAACTATATCACTTTGGACTTATGAAATTTGGTAATGGTCAAAATTCCAGTATCATCCATATTCGACTCTATAGTCTAAACACAAAGTGCATGGTTCAATAATAACAATTATCATTAACCGAAATGCTCTGGTCAGTGATTTGAATTTGAGTTTGACTTCATTTGACTGTGATGCTAACCTAATATAACTGAGAAGACGAATCCTCTCTTGAATAGTGTTTCACTTCCATTGCTTCAACTCGACCCAACTATAGTCGTTTGATGGATGTCATGCCACGGTTTAATTATAATCATAGTGGAGCTTCCATATTGAAGATCAGTAGTATTCTCAAATCAAGAGAACTGTGTAATTTTGTCACATCGATATTTTCTGTTTGACCTTAGTTATATTAACCAATAGAAAACTATCAAGCGAGTCATTCCATAGTTATCCAATAACTATTAGTATGTGACCACTTAGTGCCCCCCAACATCCATGGGTAATATATTGCCTAACATTTGGAGATCGTTACACATTCTAGCCTCAATAGATGTATCGATATCCAGTCTCGATATATCTGGACTAGGAATATTTAAAATGGTATATTTTCATTGTGATAAATTACTCACGGTTATAACATTTTGTAACTACTATCACAAAACATACTATTTATGGATTTTCTATTAAATATACTTTTAATTAAATTAATTAATATAACACGTTATATCAAGTATATACTAGAAAGAAAACAACTTTTATTTTGAATAAGATTGGTTATCGAGTCAGATATATAACAAATTACATAATTGCCCCTAGGGCATACCTTTAAATCTATCAATCTCCCACTTGCACTTGGAGTCAATTATAGAACCTTATTCCAACTTCTCCAATCTGTTTCCTAAAAAGTAAGTGGGTCAATCCCTCGGGTCAATCCCTCAGTGAATGGGTATGCTATTATGTTTCAGTTATCTATTCTATCAATCAACTCTCCCTAACGCTGATAAACTATTTTTGTCTTATGGAACAATTCGTAGTATGTCACTGAACTTCTAGTGAGCTTTAAGTTCTGTTAGGAACTATATCATGATATTGTTATTGTAACGACCCGATATTTTGGACCATTCGCATCCATTATAAGTGTATAGGTAGACACTCATGCCGGAGTTGAATTGCTCAAAATACCGCGTTGTTAATTTAAATTTGGCAAAACTGAACATATACAGTAAATAAATAATCACAGATCACAGACACAGAGTAATAAGTGCAGTGGAAATAAAAGAAATAGTAGTTCATGAAGCTACTATATGAATATATAAAATACATCAGAGTTACAACAGAAGAGTAATACGATACATCGGATACAAATCAGAATACATCACTGGAATCATCGAATACTGAAAGCAGAATAGATGGCTGGATCTTCAAGCAAAGCTCCAACTCCAAAGGTGAGTCTCGAAAGCTGAACCACTCAGTCTGACCCGAGCGTAAAGCAAAACACAAGACACTCGAGTCAGGATTAACATTCTTATATTAATAAATCCAACTCAAGTGAAATAGCAATTGAAATACAAGTAACTCAAAGGATGTTTGGAATAACCATCCTTTAAGGATCCGTTAAACTATCTACTAGGTAGTAATGTACGATAAGTAGATAATGTCTATCAGTAATAATAAGATATCAAAATAGCGTTAAGTCATGGCCCATTCCACCCTTAACACATTTTTATTCCCAAAAGCATATACAAGACCGTAGTTTCCCCAAAACCGGAAGTCACCAAAGGGCAATCCATATACTAAAGGTACAAATCAAAATCGTAGTGGTCGCGTATAAATGGAATACAAGTATGACAAGGCACATGAGGCAATACCCAAGGTAGTGATACTACCGTTCGCATGATCCGGACTGGTGAGAACGCAACGCCGCAGCACCCGCAACACCGTGAAACAACACTCCCAAAATCAAGGGTGCACCAATCGACAACAAGTAATGAGTAGTTCTAAGAAGTGTGTCCACTTGAGGTAGCTAATCCTCCATTGGCCCGGCACAGCTCCTGTTTTTGTCATTTCCAATTTGACACAAGTGTCAAGGCTATCCATTATCGTTCTCTTTCTTCAGTCATCACGTACATCATTCCAACCACTTCATTCTGGATCATCACTCCGTGTATAGTTATTAAAGTGGTTTTCGGTTTAGATAGAGAGTATATCCATAACCGAATTCCGGTCTCTTTAATAACCTTCGAAATTATTTCACCGATTGGTCGTTTATTTATTTCAAAACCAAATCAATTTCAATTTCAATTAGAATTTGTAAATCAACATTTCATTCGTCTTTCTAAAACAATTTTCATAATTTACGTTTCAAAACTTCCAAATTCATAATTTCAAAATCTTATAATCCAATTTCAATCTGCATTTAAAACAATTCAAATATTGATTCAAGTTCGTATATAAGTTTCATTCCGAAATCATTTAAATAAATTTTACTTAACATTCAAATCAATTTAAACTCATTTATCGATTTCATTCAATATTCGTTAAGTTACTTTATCATTCAAAACAATTTCTATTAAATTTCCAATTCATTAAATCAATTCTTAAGTTCAACTTCATTTTATTTCAAAACTTACAATTTGAATTAAATTAAATTCATCAAATCAAATTCTTTAAATTTCAAGTCTTACATTAATTTCAATAAATCACATTTTATTTCTTGATAAAGAAATTCAATTTCACTTATTTACTTACTTAAATAATTTCCCAAAACTTAATAAATAAAGTAACTCAATTTCAATTATTTACGAAGTAAAAATTCACTTATTAAAAAGTTCAATTTTGCTTATTAAAGAATTCAATTCAATTAAATCATTAAATTATTCAATCTTATTTAATTATTAAATAATTCACAACTTAATTATTAAATAATTTCAAAGTTTAATAATTTCAAACTTAATTATAATTTCAAACTTAATTATTAAATCATTTCAAAGTTTAATAATTTCAAACTTAATTATAATTTCAAACTTGATTATAATTTCAAACTTAATTATTAAATCATTTCAAAGTTTAATAATTTCAAACTTAATTCAATCATTTCTCAAATTAAAACAACATTCTTTCATCAATTACATCGTTAATATTTTGTTTTAGATTATTGAATATTAACATTTCCTTTCATTAAAAATTCAAATTTCAACTTCATTTCAAAACCATATTATTTATTCAAATGAAATCTTCGTTTTATTTTTAAATCAAATTATTGACCAATCGGGTTTTATTTAATTTTCTATCCTAGGTCAAAGTTCAATTTGGGTATTTATCATTTCAACCCGATTCCAATTTAATTCAAAATCAAAACATAGCAAAGGGAACTTGCAGT
The DNA here is from genome assembly GCA_030737815.1 of Allium fistulosum. NCBI lineage: Eukaryota > Viridiplantae > Streptophyta > Magnoliopsida > Asparagales > Amaryllidaceae > Allium > Allium fistulosum. Next base: position 1,259,884,798 of record CM060904.1, read on the forward strand.
GTGATAACTGGGATGGTGTCAAAGTAAATAAACAAGCAATAATAGCAAACAATAACAATCCAATAATCAATTCAAATAATCCCGAAATAACCGTATTAATTCGCATTGTTATTTGTACGAATTAATATAATTATTTCTAGAATCTACACTATCATTCCATGTAAATTAAAGATTATTACATTACGGTTTTCACTTGTCGTTCAATTTTAATTTCATCCATCATCAATTTAACAACATACATTCAGTGGTTCAAGATGTAATTAAACAAATCCTACGTGTCAATAAATTTTGACAGTTAAATGTGTCATATTATACAAATGTCATTTAATCAAACTTAACATTTAACTATCCTATATCAATTTCAATTGCATACTATTTATCATTTAACATTTACAATTTAACGTCCAATATAAACATCCACAAATCAATTATCAGCCAAACTGTATTATCATCGCATAAATAATTAACAGAAAATGGTGCCAGATGTCACAGGTGAACTGATACAGGTAATAGCATATATAACAGTGTAATTAACTAACAGCAGCATATTTCAATTGTCGTTTCAATTGAAATCAAATTTAATAAATAAAAGAACGTTAATCGTGAGTGATTGCTCACCTTTCGAGGCTAGAGATGAATCGCCAAATGGAATAAGCTACGAATCCAAGCACGAATCGCAAAGCAAAGTAGATTGGCACGAATTTGACTGATAGAGCTAATAATAGAGATAAATGAGCTGAATCAGAATTAGTTTGATGTAGACAACAAAAAAATTTTATTTTTATTTTTATTTTTTTATTATGTGACAAACAACATATGTATTTGCACGCACAAAACAAAGTAAGTTGGAAATATACTTTATTGTATAAACAATACAGAACAACTGCACAAATAAGTTATAAAACCAACGGTCGAAAGAATTCGTAAACAAATATATTTAAGATTCACAACATATTCCCAAATATAAATATTATATAAACGACGTATATACTTCTTTTACCTAACAGAACATATGCAATACTTATCTTTAATACCTTTTAAAACATACGTATCCAATTATATACCGTTATCATAATATATATATATTTTAAGGAAAAATCCAGATATCAACATATGTCATAAGCCAATATAGACACTTTATTTTAATATATAATAGCTTATAAATATAAACAATGTTTTATATGAACCACCTTCACCTTAACAGTATATATACTTATACATATTGCCAACAACATTCCTTTCTTTTAAAATCTGGACTATGTGAAGTATACTAATATAGAGACCTAACCACCGTTATATATATGTAAAAAGTGTAACTTGAAGTTTTATCAACAGCAAACTCCTTTATATCTATATATATCTCTCTATAATTTTATAACTAAAATACGAATATATACCTCAGTTATTACAAATCCTACATAAAGATGCATATAAATCTTATAACAAAAGAGTGTAAACTAATATATATAAACCCCAGATCCTTAACAAAACATAAATTTTCGAAACATAAGTCAAACTGTTATGTAAACATAATTTATACGAAAGTGGGCCTTAACAATTTGAAACATAAATTTTACAGCATATACCTTAAAAAGAATACAAGGCCGTGACAAGGCTGAGGACGGAAGAGGCTTACGCCGGGGAAGAATCTGGCGACGTGGAGGAATCGGGCAGAGGCTGATGGATATGAGGCTCGGGTACGGCGGAGGCCACGGTGATGCGGCGGCTGTGGTGGCTAAGGCCGGTCAGGGTTTCACGTGCGGAGGAGGAAGAGTGGGCAGAAGTGGTGGCGACTTGGATGGTTGTGGCATGGGAAGGTGCTGCCGTTTGTGCCCTTGCGGTCGATGGCGAGAGGGAAGAGGTGGTAGTGGCAGTGCGTGTTAGAGGAGGGGAGACGAAGCGTGGTCGAGTCGTGGAGGATGGGTTTGGGTCGGAGCACGGTTATGGCTGTCAGCGTTTAAGTGATGGCGAAGTCGGAGAGTTTGGAGAGACAAAATGTAAAACGTGGGCTGTTGGTTTTGGTGGAGTGAGCAATGGCATGGAAGAAGGGGATGCTAGGTGAGAAGTGAAAGAATGGGAAAGAGAAGTGAGAAGCACAGGCAAGTGAACGTAAGTAGAGAAAATGGAAAGATATGAGGCTAGGCAAAAATGAAAGAGTGAAAGCAAAATGTCACGTACTGGATTTTTCGACTTTCGAAAATTCGACATCGATACTCACTTTATCGACTGCCGAGCAATCGAGTGCCGGAAACTCCAATAGTGAGGGTTTTAAAAAGAAGAAAAAGTAGAAGAAGAAGAAAGCAGAAGGAAGAGAGTAGAAAAAGGAAAGAAGAACAACAACAGAACAAGAGCAGAAACAGAAACAGAAAACAATATCAGAATCTCACATATCGCAGCGGAACAATATATAATAAATAAACACTAGTCTTTTAAAACAAAGAACTATATCAGTTTATACATACATCAATCATCAGAGTCAATATACAACAATGGACATTTATATAACTTGTCCTCATACAGAATACACAGCGGAATAAATACTATCAGATACAAATACTACGTCTCGTCATCCAGCTTATCTCCAAGCTCTAGAATATCCAGAATATCCTGATAATATAACTCTAGGCTGCCCGTGTGGAAATTGGTGGGCACCCAGAGTTTAGAAGGGAACAATAAACTCCGAGTCAGTCATGGTGACTGGTGTGAGATCGTAAAACAGTTATTTTTCACAAAGAAAATAAAACAAATTCGCAATGCTTTTGGAAAATGAAACTACCATAAGACCTCCCACCACACACACAATGCAAACGCAGAATTGGAGGAGATTTCTTCTTATGATAGTCAAAGATGCTTACTACGCAAAATCAAATCATTTTTGATATTATTATTAGTGCATAGTGTAGAAATCATTTCGAAAGTATAATATTAATCTTAGCCAGCATAGGCATTCTGCACTTATGCCTACTATAGCTACTATGTTCAATAGCAGGTTACCGCCACATTCCATAGCAGGTAATACAACTAAAACCGTACAAGTCACGTATTGTTTCTTTGGATTTCCAACAAATGGTCAGGCTAAGGAACTTCCTTTTCCACGATGGGTACGTCCCTGGAATAGACGACCCGAGAACCTAACCGGATCTCTGCCAACACAAGGCCGGGTTACCTCTGCAAAAATAGGTAACTACTGACACGCGTATGCCATCCCCCGATCGTCACCGATCTTCCCGAGGATCCCCGATTTCCAACAAACCACAAAGTAATAATAACTGTGTAGCAACCACAGAGGTTAAGTATCTGGGCTCCATACCATGATACCACCTTTATCCAGAAGGAATGACATACACTAAGGGGCGCTACTCCCTAGAACCTTGCTGCATCCTTCCTGTTTCGACCATTTCCGGGGTGTGAGGCTCGACGAAGTCTCGTCCACAAAGCTACGCTTTCTCAAAAAGCCCTGCTTCGGGTCAAACAAAATGATCAACCTATGATCACAAAGATATAAGATCAAACAAATGATCATATCACAAATGATCAAACACTGATCATTTCACAGCAACACTCAGTATGCCACGTTACCAAATTGGGATATATCGCTGATGAATTTCAACTACATAACCTCTGAGCTCGTACGTCTCAGAGAAGGGTGTTAAGCTAAGAGAATAAATTCTCCGCCACCAACAGAAATGTATTTGAAAGAAATCAGCTTTATATCTCAAATTGTAACGTCAGACACACAATCCATACAAGTCTGTTCCGGGATCGAACAGAACCGAAGGCACTTCTCACGAAGCCCTTGCATATCCGGATAATTTTCAATCATGTCAGGACTTCCCGTCACTAAGGGTGATAAAAACCTCTAAATCGGAGATCAGCCGATGTAGAGTAACTCGACGGTAATCCTTCCGTTTTCAAAAATATCCGGTCTTCAACACCGGTCTTCAAATGCGATTCATACGACGTATCACATATTCGGAATGGGTTATACGACCCCATGGTCCTTTCCCGGCTAACCCGAATAGTGAGCGTTTATTTCCAAAAATAAGTGTGGCATTCAAATTCATCCAATTCACAACAAATACCTACTCAAGGTAATTATTGATAGTCGGTTATTTAACTATCAATAAAGATGCGCAACATCATCAGATTCCAAATAATTTTCCAAATTATTTATCTTCAAAAATATCTTTACTAGATATAAAATTTCCACACTTAACCATTTGAAAACAATTTCAAATCAACTTCCACATTTCAATTTATCTTTAAAAGATAAAATCTCAAAACAGTTCATTTCATATTGGAAAAGCATTTCCATACTTATTTAAAAATAAGTATTTCACAAATCTTTTTTTTTTCAACACTTAGAAAATATTCGATATACCAAAATCAAATTAAGTATATATTCATTCTTTAAGGAAATCATAAATTTCAACATCTATTTGAGTCAAAACGAATGTTGCGTAAAACATCGTTACGACGACTCGAAATCACTAGTATAGGGATTCGGATTTAGATAGATATATAAATCCCAATACTATATAAAACATTTCCTTTCGGAAATCATTTACTATAACAACAGTGTTATAGTCCACCATTTCCTTATTTCTCGAAAACGTCTATTTCAACAATGAATGTTGAAATCTATGGTTTCGATATTTCACACGTTTTAAAACATCTTTTAAAACAATCACTTCATTTCATATATCATTTTTTTCCAAAACCATATCCATTTTACTTAATAATATATTCACTGTCCAAAATCGTGAATATACTTCAATAATTACATTTCAATCTTTTCTACACGTTTTATTTCAATAATAATTCGCTATCCAAAATCGCGAATATATCTTCTTTAACATTTTAATTTATCAAATCCAATTGATTTCGAATTTATAAAACAACGTTTATAAATTCTATTTCTATTTTCTAACAACTTCAATTTAATAAAATTCTCCTTTTATTAACTTCTAAAATTACTTATCAAAATAAGTGATTTTGGATTTATAAACAACGTTTATAAATCACATTTATACTTCATAACAATTTCACTTATAAAATCATTTTATTAGCAAATTCTGTTCAAATCTCATTTAAGTGCAAAAATCTAATTTATAAGCAAATTACTTATAAATCTTCTATTCTACCACTTCTATACAATTTATACTTCGCGATTTATAAATGTATAAATCTCGTTCACATATGATTTTTTTATTATCACTTCATTTTTTTTTTAACACTTATAAAAACTCGTTTTATAATTCCAATATCTCAATTTATAAAATGTCAATTTTGTAAACCTTTTAAGTAAACCGTTTATAATACTTTAAAAATCTCAATTTAAACCATTTTATAAATCAATCGACTTTTATTTTAAAAATGACACTTCAGTTATAATTTTATAAATAAATCGATTCAAAAATTCCATAAAACGTATATTTTTAAAAATCACTTTAAAAACCCTTCTTAAAATAACAGTCGTTATTTTTTACATTTCAAAACTGAATCCGATGATGCAACAACACCAATCAGTCCATCACAACAGTCAATATCATATATCATCATATGATAACAGAATATATCACAATATCTGTAAATAAATAACTACTAGTGAGGAATCCAGTTGGATCCCTCCAACCTGTTTCCCTGCATCCACAGATGTTAGCACAATACCAATTCCGCTCCAGTACGGAATTATCGCGGTATATGGGTTTTATAAAAATCCGCTTACTAACGGCGCAATAGGGTCTCATCCGCTATACGAGGCGGGAAATCATCAATCCAATATATACATATGCCAATATGTATATATTGCTGTATATAATAGATATCCTACTATATCTAATACAAACAGCAATCAATCAGTCAATCAAAATCCAACTTCATTTGAGTGAGAAAAAGATCTCACCTTAGTTATTAATTTGCCATCCATTTCATTTCCAGCTTTGATTTCTTTACAGATTTTGACCTAGTATAAATAATTATATAATTTGTTAATATTCGAATTAAAATCGAACAACCCATTTTCATTTAATAATTTAAATTAACTAGTAATTTATTTTAAACGAATGATTATTATTATTATTTTTTTCTTCCTTTACAAAAAGTATTTTAGTAACTAAAATAATTCAAATTTGTTACTTTACCAATTCAATCTACATATTTTTTTCTAGTTCTAAATAAAGAATTTAGACAAAACAACAGATACCTTCTTTGTCGATTTTGAAACTAACTTTTATATACATATATTATTTTCTCTGTTTAAAATCTTGTATGCATATATTTAAAAACTGTATATCTATATATATACCCTTAATAACTTCCTATATATAAAAAAATTTATTGTGAAATAATCTAACCACCAAACCTATTATCTTATATATTTTTCCAACCCAAAACGTTTGAGATTTCTGTTCTCATAAATCATATATATTTTTTTTTCCAGTTAAATATGATAAAGACAGTATAGGGTTTCATCTCGAAATTCAAATTAAATTGAAAAAAAAAACTGAATATACCTTTTACTCGAACCAGGCCTCGACCACGATTCACAGTAGATGAACGAGTTCGCACTGCCTGACCACGACGCTACCAGCCTCGAGATACCCCCTGCTTTGCCCACACATCTCCCTGAGTCGTCTGAAACTGCCATCGCGACATCCACGACACGCCACCCACGTTCGCGGTTGCCAACCGTACCCCGCCTCCCTCTACCTCGCGAATCACGCGAGCCTAAATGCCACCGCTACCTGACATCTCGCGAACCCCCTCTGACCTAGGTCGCAACCTCGCACTCGAACCCACATCGAACTTCGACCAAACCCACGCGCTTACGCGTGTAGACAGTCGCGACACGCAGCCATCGTGATTTGAGGTAGCTCGTAATTCGATTCGAAATTGAATTGGGAACTGAATTTGATTTCTTTGGTCGAGATAAATGTTCGACCTGGCTTTACTTTTCAATGAGGAAGTAATGTCGCTATTAAAAATCTAGGGAAAAGGGAACTCGTTTCTCTCTGATTTGGTTTTCATTTTGATTTGCGAAGAGGAAGGAAATGGAGATTTTAAACTGCTCGCGATTCATTCCTGAATGAAGGAGGCTTCGGCCATTTATTTTCTTTTGAAATTTTCTTTTGAAATGAAGACGAGCAGATTTTTTGGTTTGAACGAAATGATTTCATTTCGTGTATTTTGACAGAGAAAGGAGGGGAGACAAAAGAACGTGGTTAAGCAGAGAGTAGGTCGACGTGAATCAGAGAATAGGGTGGCTGATTATCTTAGTGTATAAATTTATTTTTTAAATTAAATCGATTAATTATTGTCCAGACGTTTTTATCTCGTACGATCACACGACAACTCCAATCACTACAAAAATTGAAATCCGATAATAATACAATATTACGGATCCAATGGAACTGGTTTCGTCGAATTCCGAGACTGCGCCTCGGACGGCTATTCTTAAATATCGATTCGAACAATTAAATTCCAAACTGAACAGAACAGTTTCAAATTCAATTCTGAAAGTTCTATTACCTTCAGAATTATCAATACGAATTCTCTAAGTCTTCATATTATTTTTAATCAGCTTAAAACTGAAGATTCAAATTTTTATCCAGTTCAATAGATTAAATCATAAAATTTAATCGCCAAATTCTGAATTATATTCGGGATTCAAATTAAATCATCGTTCAAATATTTAAAATTAATTAAATATTTTCAATTTAATTCGTTCAAAATTCTGGGTCGTTACACAAAACGTGGACAGCACACAAAATGAATTATTTCTCTAGGGAAGAAGCATGAATCTAAAACGAATAGGTAGGGGAATGGACCGAGATAAACGCATGAGTAGTAATGAATTGGAATATAGGAAACCGTGAAAGTAGCACAAGAATTCAGGCCAATTATTAAAGATAATGACTGTAGAAATTCGAACGTTGGGAAATTTGAATGGACATAGGAAAGTTAAACGATACCGATGCGTTGGACCGTTACGCAGTTTCCGCTGCGTACCGAACTTCAAAACACAAGATTGAATATTCCGCAGAGATCAGCACGACGAGACGATCAAAACGGTATACAGATATCAGTGGTATGATTGAGTTATAAAAATTCGAATTTTCTACTAGCGGAAAATGCAAGAAAAACGCTGAAAAATAAGATCGACGGAGCCAAAGATGTCCGAATTTGGAAAAACGGCAAACTGACATTTTGCTCAGAAGATGGTTTAGAATTTTTCTATGTAAAAATATTTAGGTTTCGGAAATATTTTATTTTCATCGTTTTTAACTGATTAAATTGAAGTAAATTTACGCGCGAAATAAACTTTCATATTTTCGGACGAAAATTTACCAGTTGCTATGTTTAACTAGTCGCATTCCAAATATCAATTTATATTTCAAAATTTTATCGTTTAAAATTTCCTAAAATTTCAATTAATACGTTATTAAAACCGGTTAAATTTACGGGTCGTTACAGTTATCATATAACAATGTTATGAGATTCTTAACATTTGAAATCACCCTCAGCTCGGTTATAAATTTGTGCATTTATATTTATATACATTGTTTTTATTATGACACAACTCAAGGTGATGTACTTAGCCTTTTTATCGAATTAGCTACAATCTCTTTTATTTGGAACATTTGTAACTTAAAGATTCTTAACTTGAATTTATTATTGACATATTATACTCAATATCACTTATGAAGTTTGAGTCTGATCACTCCTTCATAAAGAGTTCATTGTTCTTGTAAATAATTCTCTAGTATTTCATAAATACATGAGAACACCTCCAACAACCATTTAGTGATATCTATTTGGATTTGATATTTGCTTCATGTATCAAATATATAAACAAATTATGATATCATAGATAACATAACATGTATGATAATTCTTATTGCCAATGCATAAGGAATTCATCTTACATGTTCTGTATTAAACATTTTAATAAGGTGTCCATGCATATTGTTGGGACATTCCCAATACCTTTTATACTTGCTATAAAAGACATCATTTACAAATCTAACGTGAAACACTTAAAGCTGATTTTAACATAAGTATATTGTTAACAATCAGTAGTGTGTTTATTACTTATGGTTTAGAAATATTTATATACCTTTTCACTTTATTTCTTATAAACATATCCTTCTTCTGCATTTTGATTGATAATCAAAGTATTTGATATTCTTATCAAAACACTTGTTCAATTTTGATACTTTTGTAACCGTTCTCGGATAGTATCCAACCCACAAACTCGATATCGCTCCTATTGACTTCAAGACACTTTGGTTGTTATGTCCAAACATACTAGTCTTAATCTATATTTAGAACTTTCTGTTTTAACATATATATATATATATATATATATACACACCAAAGCACAAAGTCATAATAGGAAATAATTTTATGAGTAAAATTCGAACCAACTAGAGCACATCGAATAGTAAATCTGTTACGTTAATTTCAATAATTGAAATTCATGGTATTATTCTTATCAATGTGGCTCACTATATACTAACTACATTTGTCTCTCTCTTAAAGACACATTTGTTGCCAATGGACCATATCCTTTTGGGTACACTATTAAAATCATATTTTGATAATGTACTTGGAATCTATTTCGGATTTTCATATCGTACCATATCATAGAGTCAATACTTTTAATGGTTTAATTAAACAACCAAGAATTATTTATTCTTGACATTGAAAAGAAACTCATAATTTCTCTTTAATGTACAAGAATAATCATTAGATGTTCTAATGTATTTGTGTTCATTTAGGTTCGATCAATTTCATTTCATTCCTTGTAATCAGTTTTATCTTTGGATCATATCCAAATCATTTTATATCAACAATTTCTTAAAAAAATTCCTTCGCTATGAAGTTGATATTTCTTGAAACAACAATTGTTTCACCATGTAATGTAATGGGCATTCATAAGCATTTTATGAATTGTCTTATAAAACTGATTTTTCATTAGTTCACAATATATTTATGTTCACAACGGAAATTAATCACCTAATGACTATCACTTCCAAAATTCTCTTAGAACGATCCACACAGATTCCTTACGTACAATTATTACATGCAGTCTTTCGACTCGCACAGTCTGTTAACTCCTTAGCCTAGGATACGTAGGGGTTTCTTATAAACCCTTATCATGTATGGTTTTGTAAACTGTTGTTTGGATGATATTTATTTTAACCGTATGTACCACTCTTAAGTGCACGCCTTATATAAAGAATTTAACTCAAATTCACTCATCATTAGTCGTTCTTTGTCTAACCAAGTTCGATTACTCCTCGTTAATACATCATTATGTATTATAGGGAGGAGTGAACTTTGAGACCGAATCTTTATTCATACTATACGAACCCGTGCTACGCACATGGAGTTCACCATATAATATATTTAATAGTATACCTTTCAATATTTTAGTTATATGCAAGTTTATGTATTATAGTTTACCCTCATCCTAAACATTGTTGACAAACAATTATTGTTACTTCTACTTAAGTAATCTCAGAGCACACGATGTGTAACAAATCTTTATAAATTGGATGAATTTATACATCAAACATCAATCACCAATTAATTCTTACTTGAAAAGCATAACATTAATGAGCATGTCAAGTGACTTTCAAACATAAGATATGCATAAACATAAAATTGTATCACCTTATATAACATATAAATCAAATATACACACATTTTATATGATAATAACATTCTAAATCTAGTATAGAAAAATCATTCTTAAAGTGAAATATTGTTACAACTTTATTTTAAATTATTAATAATTCAACATTTGTTTTAATATGTTTTTTAACAATATCTAACTAAAGCGGAAACATATTATTGTAGCACATGTCATATTTTCTAACAACTATAACAGAACATGACATGAGAAATGTCAATAAAACATAAACTTTAGGTTGTTTAACTTTTGGAACAATCAAATAAAATTTTGTCTTTACTTCAAATGCATGTCAAAATAACATTTCACCAATATAAACATTATGCTAAGTCTAAGTGAAATCATGTGTCGCCATAAGAAAAATTATTTTTTGGATACCCATAAAAAATACTCAAATGACACTACATCGATGATAATTGTAATATCAAATAATGTAAAAATCATAGTCAACAAAGTGAACAATCAATATACAATGTAATTGTAACCCAATACGAATATAGAAATATTTGTGTTACCATTTACAACCCAACATTGTGCAGTATTATAATTACAACCCAATACAATTTATGCATATAATATATATAATATTCTCTTTCAAGCATAAGTAAATATGTCAAAATATCATGTTGTCATTAAAGCATAAGCAAATATCACCCAACATTATTTTATGAAATTTCATTTAAGGAATTATCTACAAATATATATATATATATATTCTTAAATATATTAATTTTTTAAATTTTTTTTGTAAAAGTGTTACCAAGAATAGATAATGAGTTCATGCTTACTACTATGCCGTGATACATATATTTCTTACAGTTAGAAAATATTTATCGATTTCACATAATACTTTATGTGACATATTACCTTGCAAATTAGAACATCTAAAAAGTTGACGATAAACGGGAACAACTAAAAGAAATTTACATATTAATTCTATAACTGATTACAAATAAAGGGAATTAATATGCAATTAGTTTTATCAATTTGAATTAAAATTAAAAAAGATTTAATTGAAATTGGTTCTTTGATTATTTTGAATTCAACTTGATTAGAATTAAAGAAAATTTTGTTTTAACAAATAAGTGGTAATAATATTTGATATGATTCTTACAATTCAAAAAAGTTTGCTTATAAATTTATAAATAATAACATCGTCGATTTCAATATAATTATCTATGAACATTTCCAAACTGCAAAAATATTCAACACAATGTAGTATAAAATAAACACAAAAGAAATCATTAAGATTTAATTTACCCCATCGTTCGGCGAGATCACCAAGAATTTGGATGGAAAAGTAAATGTGTGTTTCTTATGAACATTTTTCTATTATATTAAGCAAAAAATAGAAAAATATAATGTATAGTTTGGTTAAAAAGGAAAAGAATTAGAAAAATATAAGTCCAAGTTGACTAAGACTATACTAAGTTGAATAAGAATTTGGTTTAAATATGTTTCTAATACTAAATTTTAGGCAAAAATATTGATTATCCTAAAATACTTTTATGAGAAATTATTATTTAAATATTATTTTATTGCAAATATAATTTGCTTCTCCTAACCTGATATTCTTGTATGCTTATGTTTGACAATAAAAATGAATAACTTTACCTCTACTTTAGTATACAAAATAACTTAAGGTCTTTTGAAATCTTTGTGTTATTATACTTATAAATCCTTATAAACTAAACGAAAGAATTCAAATTCATATTCTTCAACTAAAATAAAAGTCAAATGAATAGAATTTGATGCTTAATGTAAGAATAAAAAAAAGAATCAACCTTACCTTTAAAAAAATTATAGAATAATTTCAAATTATAAGATGCTTATGCATAATGAAATCCAATGAACTCCTGCAAGAAATGAGGAAAACCAAAGTCATCACCATACTAATTAAAACAAAAATCATATGAGACTAAAAATTTGGACACAAAATTTGAATCAAAGAGATGAAGTCATGAATATAGAAAAAATATCCCAAATCTAAAAACAACCGGTAGAGAAACAAATACTACAAAATATGAATAAAATAATTAAGGATAATATAAAGGTGAAGAAACATTGAATTCAATCAAAATATAATCATTTAAAATAATTTAAGATCATTAAATAAATTGTTTGGAATGATTCTCTACTTGGTTTCGATTAAGAATTGAAAATTTATAGATGAAACTATAGAAAGGGAAGAAATAAAATCACAAGAAGAGGAAGAAGAAGTTGAAGGTGGAAGAAATAAGAAGTTTTTTCTTGAATTAAATTGAAAGTGTGAGGAAGAGGGAAAAATGTTCATTATAAAAGAATACAGAGAGTGGGGTAGATTGAAATAAGAATGTTGTGAACCAAACTACGTGTTAGGATTTTATTATCAAATTTATGAGACGCAAACTTTCTATGTAGTATAATTGATTAAATAGATATAATGGATTCGTTTATAAAATGATATCAAACACAATAAAGAACAAATTGGTCTAAGCATAAGTTCTCTACCATTGGGACATATTCTCATAGAAATTAACTCATACTTGTCACACTTTAAGGTGGTTTCCTCATAGGTCACCTTGCAATAGGTCACTAATATAAAAGGATAACTAAAGAAATCAAAACACAAAATAGAAATTTCAAATTATATTATGTTGAAACATGATAACTATTCTATATACTTGAGAACCAAATGAGATATGCATAAAACATAATTAAATAGCCATAAAAGTATAACAAATTAGAACCGATGAAGAAATGATACAAAAATATTATAAACGTTGGTAAAATAAATTAATAGCATGTGTATAGAAGTTACCATGGAAGTTGAATCAAAATCGCTTCTAATATCATTACTTTGACATTTCAACAGATAGATTACCTACAACAAAAGATAGGTAGTCGCGGTACTTTTTGGAATAATAATAATATCATTTAGCTTGTTTTTCCAAATCAAACTATATTATACAAAATTGACACATGTTGGAAATTGAAAATTGGTTTATTTTACGTATTAATTTTTTAGAAAAGTCAATTCCAATTCTTATAAACTAAGTTCATAGAGAAAATATCACATGCACAAAGCCATAGTATATTCGATGAAGGGAGAGAGGAGATTCTATGACTCTAGAAAAAGCAAGAAAACACATATAACAAATGAACCAAACTTTCCTTTTTGTTTCAAAAGCAAAAGAGCACAGATAGATGATAATGCATGATAATTTAAGATTTTTTTTAAATGAAGAAAAAACAAAAATGAAAGTAACAAAGAAAAGTGAAAGTGGAAGATATATCCAAACAATGAAATAGAAAATGAAAAGGCACGTGGTTATTATCTTACAATGGAAATTTTACCTTCATGTGGAACATTATTATACCTTTTGCACAAAAGAAAATTATAGTATTATGCATTAATAGTTTGCACGATCATAAATCTTTTGCATTAATTGTATTGAAAGCTAAGAGTATATGAAAATACATTAGTTAGATATATACATCGAAAATGAGAAAATATCGAGGGAGTAAATATAAAATTTCACCTAGAAATTTTAATAATTAAGTATTTGGAATTGAATGGATGAGGTAAGAGATAAGTTGTTGTCTTATATTCACTTTCTTCAATTTCATATAATATATATATATATATATATATATGTATATATATAATAGATAATAGGTTTTTCTTATGAAAGAAAATAATTTTAGTGAGAAGAATAATTTAGGTTTTAATGGATGTGAGAAGGAAATAAAAGCGTAGTGTAAATTGGAGGAGAAATATATAAATTAAAAAGTGTCATAATTGGAAGACCATTGAAATCTGACATTGTTAATTTAAAGATTAATGTTAGTTTTAATATATATAATATATTTTCCTCAAGTAAGAAAATGATTTAATTTAAAAGGTTAATGTAGGTTTTAATGAATGAGAGAAGGGATCATAAGCATAGTGTAAATTATAAAAAAAATAAAGATATAAATTAAGAAAGTGCCATAAATAGAAGACCGTTGGTTTTGTGGCAATTAATGTGACAATGTTAATTTAAAGGTTCAAATTCTTAGGACCAAACTATAAAAGTAGTGAAAGATAAAAGTAAACAAAAATACATTAGTGAGATATATCATCTAAAATGAGAAAATATCGAGGGATTAAAATGTAAAAGTTTATTTAGAAATTGTAATAATTCACTTTCTTATATACCAGAATAGTAAGTATAATACATAGATAGATACACATAATAGATTTGGAATGAGAATGAAAATTATTCGAGTAAGAAGATTACCGTAGGTTTTAATGGAAGTGAGAAGGGGATATAAATGTAGTGTCAATTTAAGGAAAAATTATGAGAAAATTATGAAAGTGCCATAAAGGGAAGACCATTGGTTTCTATGATAATTAATATGACAATGTTATTTTAAAGGTATAAATACTTTGGGACTCTAGTGTAAAATTTATGCTAGAAATGAGAAATTATTGAAATGAGAAGGTGTCACAAAAAGTTGGTTTCTGCAGGACAATGTCAATTTAAAGGTTCGAATGTTTAGGACCGTATTGTAAAAAGTAGCGAAAGGTAAGAGTATACAAAAAGACTTAAATATATCATCTGAAATGAGAAATTATTGAGGGGATAAAATGTAAAAGTTGCACAATAGATTTTGAGAGTGAAAATTATTTGAGTGAGAAGATTAATGTAGGTTTCAATGGACGCGAGAAGGAGATATAAGTGTAATGTCAATTGAAGGAGAAATAATGATAAAATTATGAAAGTGTCATAAATGGAAGACCGTTCGTTTCTATGGCAATTAATGTGACAATGCTAATTTAAAGGTACAAATGCTTAGGGACTCTAGTGTAAAATGTATGCTAGAAATGCTAATAAATCACAATTTGAGATGAGACTTAATATATTGAGAGATAAATATTGAATCCATATTCAGTTTCTTATAAATATACAATAGATTTTCCTCAAGTGAGAATACGATTTGAGCGAGAAGATTAATGTAGGTTTCACTTGATTTGTGAAGGGGAATAAGTGTAAAATGGAGAAAAAAATAAAGATATAAATCAAGAAAGTGTCATAAATGGTTGGTTTCTATGGCAATTAATGTGACAATGTCAATTTAAAGGTTCAAATGCTTAAGACCATATTGTAAGAAGTAGTGAAAAATAAGAGTATACAAAAATACATTAGTGAGATATATCATCTAAAATGAGAAAATATTGATGGGTTAAAATATAAAAGTTCATCTGATTTTTGATTTATTGTTAAATAAAAATAATCAATCTTTCAATGAGATGGAAAAAAAATAGAGAAATTTTTTTCTTTATTTCTCTACTAATTCTAATAATTTAGTATTTGGAATGAAAACGAATATGGTGACAGATAAGCTATTTGTCTTAAATTCAGTTTCTTATATTTAATAAGAGATAGAATAGTAAGTACAATTCATAAATAGATATACATAATAGATCTTTCCTCATGTAAGAAATTTATTTGTGTGAGAAGATTAATGAAGGTTTTAATGGACGTGCAAAGGAAATAAGTGTAGTATGAATTGGAATAGAAATAGAAATAAAATAAAGAAATTTTCATGAATCGAAGACCGCTGGTTTCTATGGCAATTAATGTGACAATGTTAATCTAAAGACACAAATTCTTAGGGACTATAATGTAAAATATATGCTAGAAATGCTAATAAATAACCATTTGAGATGAGTTTTATTTATGTTATCACTGCATTTTGAGCACCTGATTGGATTTATAAACATACTTCCATAAATTAATATAGGACAAAAATCAATTTCAAAATTGCATAAACCTTTTTAAACATCTATTACAACTTATCTAGATAAACATAAATGGATATTAGTTAAAAGTAGTTATATTGAAAACAAATAACAAAATCAATAATCTAAATTCTTTTCATAAACTTAGAGCACAAGGTTGGATTTACAAAAGTGTTATTTAAATTATTTATTCATATAAAGATATTCATATAATTTCCCCTAAAAAGAAAGTGAGCATAATTAAATATAAAAATTTGAAAAAACAAAAAGTATTGGATTATTAAATCTACTTTTATCGTTATTAAATATAAGAATTAAGAACGACAATCAAAATTAAAAAAAATCCAAAATAAATTTAATAATTTAAACTTAAATTGAGATGTTCTCAAAATATCAACTTCATTGCTTAAAGTTGAAACATTGAAGGTTGTGGGAGAGAAATTTGAGTTTTGAAATGATTTCAATTTTCTTTGAAGACCTAGAGAACCAAGCTTTGCTTCTAAACTATAAGAAAGTATACACCGAACCCACAATACATACTTCAAATAATTCACAGAGAGAAAAAGATTCATTGAATGCTAAATAATCACTTGAATGAAGAAGAAGAAGAAGAAGAATTATGATATGAGCTGAGAATGAACTTGGAAAAAGAATGAGAGTTAAAGAAGAAATGAGAAGATACGCACATAATAGATTTTATAACATTCTCAGATGTATCATAGGAATTTTAAGAGGTATGAATTAATACCTTTATGGTTTGAAGAAAAATTGATAACATATAGAGGGTTAAAATGAAATTTTGATCCTGAAACTAAGGAGAATTGAGTATATTGACTGAGAATGAATGAGAGAGCAGAATACTAATGGTCAAATATTGAATTTCTTATATAATAGAATAGGTTAGGTACATATGTAACTCTTTCCAATATACTCACTCATTCGATCAAATCGAAGCATTTATATTGCATGTTATATTATTTACTTTTGCTTTATATTCTATGAGCTTGTCATAGATTTATACATGCGTATCAAATAATATGTCATGTCTATGATAACTCATCGATGAATATGACGAAGTATGTGGAACCATTTTGGTATTATTAGACTTATGATTGCATATATATATATATATATGTATGTATGTATGTATGTATGTATCAGTCTGAAGAGTTCATTAAATCTTATGACACTTCCATTAAATGGGTGCATAGCCCTTAATTGTTTGAGATATGATTAACTAGTATCATATGATTCATAATAATACAATAGAAATTATTTCTCAAAACTATGGCTTAGTCTATAATCCTAAAATAATTATAAATAATTTTAGATACTTCAGAATTTTCCAGTGCATCAACTTTGTTGTGGAAACAAATACCACAGTATAGATTTATTTCATAACGAATATTCATAATATTCACATTGAAATGTAACTATTTCTATTTTTCAATTGACACTGAAAAATAGTCATTATTTCATAAATAATGTTCGGTATATTTTACGAAAACAATTTTCGTAAATTGATGCAATCAATAAGTGTTATATGGCATGCCCCACTATTTTCGCCATTACTATAATAGCGTACTGAATTCGAAGGTCCGTCATTCACTTAATATAGATTATTTATTTCATATACTACAACTAGTTTACATTGGAGAGTTCTTTAATCAAATATATTGAACTCAAAGAAATAAATCTCATAGAAAATATTTTTTATATGAAATTACATTTCTAAACAGAAATCATATTTCTTATTCCAATATGAAGTATAAACCATTATTTTATAGTTCTCATTTCTGATGTTTCTTTAGGAAGCTGAAGTGACCATTCACTTTCTTCATCTCTATTGTACCTTAAATCACATATACTCTTGTACATTCGTTATTCTTTCTAAATGGTCGAACCATTCAAAAAGAATCCCTTACTACAATATCATAATGAACTCGTTACAAAAATACATTTGATTGTCCTTAATATTTAAGGACATCAAATATGATGCACCTTACGTAAACCGATCAAATTAACATTTTATCGATCGAGTTCTTAGATTTATATTATAGATTTTGTCTTTTGTTACATTTAATACAATATGATCTTTTATTGCAATCAATCAAATTGAATACTTGATCTCGCACTATGGTTTATTTGCTTATTTCGAGTGAACTAATTTCATCAAAATATTGTCTATTACAAAGTGATACCATTCACCATATAACATTATATGCGATTGTATACAGATAAAGGTGGAACCCAGTGCACGAGGCTTCCACACGATAGCGGACTTTGGGGAGGTCGATAATGTACGCAGCCTTTCCTTCGCATTGCGAAGAGGCTTTTTCGGACTCGAACTTAGGCGCCCAGATCACCATGCAGGTGACCTAACCATTACGCCAAGGCTCCACCTCGATTGTATACGGATCAAATATCTAATTATTGTGTTGCTTTTGAGTTCGGAACTCATAGAATGCAATACACGGTCTTGACCAAATAAACACGTAAGTGACCGAATTACGAACGTATTTAGTAGTTGTAGAATCAAGCGGTTGCCTGGGTATTGAAACGTTAATATGCAATAATCATATTAGTAAGTATATGTTATATTTCTATATGTCAATCTTCAATTCAGTTCATTTATATATCTTAATTACTAAACATTTTATTAATCATATTAAATGCACAAATTTAGTAATGTAGATTATTATAACAAATTTATCAATGTAACGACTCAGTTTCGTAGTAGTCATACATACGTAATTAAATGGGATAAATGGTAGCAAAACCTATTTTGGAATATTTTTACATACATAAGTAAAGGAGATTATAGTTGATAATGTAGTTGAAAACGAGATTATAAAATTCAAGCTTATGTACATTAAAAGTTATTAAGGGAAAGTGAACACGCATTTGTGTTAAGTGTGTAAAACATAAGTGCACATTTGAAGAGGATAAGTATGAAAGTGGCTATGTAAATGTGTGCAAGTTTTTGGTGAGGCATGCTCGGATGGTACGGGATGGAAAGTAGGGAGATGGAAGAAAGCGGATGGATGAAGATTTTTTTGGCTACACTCTCTTTGAACTTGCCTACGAGTGTGTTTGTAGCAAACTTTTGTCTAGTTTCAATATTTGATGTGCAAAAGTGGGAGCAAGGCATGTAGGGCATTTTCCCATTCCTTCCATGTGAGGAATATGAAGCATTCAGGAATGACGTATGCTAAAGCTTCATTTCAGTTAAAAAAATAAAACAATAAATTTTAAAAAGTAAATAATATAACTTTAAAAAATTATAAATATTTTTAATTTTTAAAAAATATACTTCCAGTAAAAATAACATAAAACTAATAAACATATTTTTGTAAAATAATAAAACAACACTAATACTAATGTGATATTTTTTGTAAAAACAAAAAATGACACGCCCATCGTTTTGTAGGGGTATTGCCCTAATATCCCCTGCCCTAGGGGGTTGCCATCCCTTGACTCCCCCTTCATAGTGGTAAACATTTAAAATAAAATTATTACCCACTTTCAATGCTGATATTTTCTTTCATTTATTTGTATTATGCATGTTGTTTCTTTTTAAATCCGGAGTATCAATTTCTTAACTAACGTATTTATTTTTTAATTTTGTAATTTTTACATCGATTCACGCTTTAATATCAATTACTAACATTTATTCTGTTAGGTGTGGCCTGCAATTGTATTAGAGTGGATATATAGATTGGATTATGATAAGTCCCACATCGCAAGATATCATAAAGGAGATGAGTATATATATGGAATTGGTAGCATATGACAACAAGGGATTCCTTTTGTTACAACGAGTGTTTCCATGAAAATATATGTGCTCCAAGAGGATTTAGAGACATCCAATCATGATGCTGGCACCAAAGAGCTTTGTTCGTTGCTCTTTCATTTTGTATACTAAATGAAGTGTACACATAATGAAGATGCGAGAGGGTGCCGAAACATTTCAACATGGTATCAGAGCCGATGGTTCGAGGGGACAAATATGATGCAGCATTGACCTAAATATGCTCCAGTATGCGGCTTGAGCTCGGGATTCTCAGTAAGGTGGAGTTATATGTTAGAACACGACCTGCTCTAAGCCTCTAACCATGGAAAAGAGGACACTTTGTAAACAGCTTGGCCTAATTGCTGAAAGGTGGTGCGACCTGATTTGAACTGCTCGGAGGTGTAAGTGACCTTATCCAAGTGCTGTGAGGATTATGTATAACTTCAAGTTGAATTGAGAAATGCTCGCCAAGGTGGAGATCTAATACGTTGTGCGTATTTTAATTAAGTTGTCATAGTTCTAAAACTACCGCGGAATACTTAGGTGCGGAAGCAGTAAAATGGTCTAGCTTGTCGATTAGTTATCAACCACTAATTCAGTGAACAATAACCAAATAATGAAAAATAGAAGAGCAGTGAAACCAAATATTTAACGTGGTTCGGCTAAATTGCCTATGTCCATGGACCCAACAACTATTCTTTAATTTATTAAAGAAAGAGAATACAAGAGAGAGATTAAAAATTTGTAGGTAGCAAAGTGGAGAGACTAACCTACAATAGAACTTGAATAATCAATTTCTCCAAAGACTTGTTCACGCTCAAACCCCCTAATTTGATTTGACTGCAGAAATTAGGGTTTACCGAGGAAGAGGATAATGGTGGATGCTCGCTCACAAACCAATATGAAGATGAAATTCCTTCATTTAAATATATTTAAGAATGAAGAAATTACTTGGAGACTTTTCCTTGAAACCTTTCCAAATATCCATGATTTGATTACAATGCAACTATATAATGGTGATCTTGGTTTTCATAATTTCCCTTGCTTGAATTAATCTTTATCAACACTATTTCCTTTCTTCATATTATAACATCAATTAATTCACAGATGGACTTCTTTTCTCATTTATACATCCACTGACTAATTAATTGATTGACTAAATAATTAGTATCCTTCCAACATAAATTATTCGCTTATAACTTTCTTCTATTCTTTCCACGTATAACCTAATTGATTGATAAGATCAGTTAGCTAAATTATTTTTTTCTTTAGCAAATATTTGAATCACCAAATTTAAAACTCCACCATGATTCAATATAACAATCTCTTTTCATCACCACATCTCAATAAATTGTTGGGTCTACACCACATGGTGCCAAACTTAAGATGAACAAGTTCGGGCATTATTGCCTAAACACAACTTCCAAATCTTTCTCAAGCATAAGAAAGATAATATGCACATCAACATACAATATGCATATGAGTAAATACCAAAATTTCTTAATATATCCAACGTAGGAGACAAACTTGTAGATATTAAACTTCGAGGGACCAACGGAGATTTAACAGCGCGCTTCACCTTCTCCATTCCATATTGAGTGAAGACATACTCAATATTATTTAATCCAATCTCCTTTACAAGTATTTTGCTAGACTTTCCTAAGTCAACACCAACAGACTCACCAACAAGCTTTACATCATTCAAAGCATAAGATGAAGAATCGTCATCATAAATATGCTTACAAATAAGGCGAACTGAACCAAAAGGCCTTTCCTGCAACTAAGCTCTACTTAGAGTTTGAACCTCTAAAAACTTCTCATCAACCATGGTATCATCGAAAATACCAATATCTCTCTGAATATGGAAACAATCTGATGACTTCAAATGTGTGGCAATTTTCTATCCTCGTAATGTCATTGCTTGATAGAAGCTCCACCTTCAACAAAGACATCTCATCAAATTTCACCCTACTGTTATCAATTTTCCTAGTTGTTTTACACCACAACCTATACTTCTTCATTCCTTCCCTATAGCCTAACAAAATATGTTTGTTTTTCCTAGGCTTCAACTTATCACGTTTCTCATCATCTAAATAGCTGAACAACTAAACATTTTAAGTAATGAATAATCAACATGCTCTATTTTCCATACTTCTTCTGGGATCTTCATATCTATAGCAATAGAAGGTGTGTGGTTGATGAGAAATACTGCCATAGATATCGCTTCTGCCTAAAATTCACAATTTAGACCAGCGGTTGTTCTCAAGCTCATAGCCCTCTCCCATAATATTCGACACATGCTCTTCGCCACTCCATAATAATGCGACTCAATAGAAATAGAAAAGTCTCTAACTACATGCTCGGACCCACAATAGTTAGTGAATTCTCGTGACACAAATTCACTACTATTTCCATCTTTGAGAACTTTCAAACGCTTCCCTGACTGCTTCTCTACCAAGGTCTTCCACTTACAAAACTGGGTAAATATTTCGTCTTTAGCCTTTAAGAAATAGACATAGACCATAGTGAGAAATCATCCACAAATAAGATGAAGTAACCGGCTACACCTAAAGATGCAACCGGGATGGGTCCCAACAAATAAGAATGAACATACTCTAGAAACTCTGTAGCTCTAGGTCTCCTAACATCAAATGTGACATGCTTCTTCTTTCCAAAAGGACAATCTCCACAAGCGCTAAGCTTCGACTTACAAACACATCAATCAACCCCCGCTTATTTAATACTTCAAGACTCTTCTCTTCAACATGACTTAAACGAAGATGCCATAACTGAGTAGGATCTAAAATGCAAGAATTAGTAAAAACTACTGAATCTTTTAAGATTATTTCTCTATGAAGCACATAAATATCATACACTCTCACTTCTTTCATCACTACCAAGGAACCCTTCACCACTCTCAATTTCTCTCCATCTACTACTATCCTCATACGAAGTCTACTCAAAGCTCCAACTAACAACTAACTAATATGCAGCATCAGAACTTGTCTAACATCCATGATAATCCTAACAACACCATCAAACATTCTAAACCTCACACTTCCGATGCCACGACATGACAAGATGTGTCATTCACCATATGAACTGCTCCACCATCAATCTTCCTATAGCTAACAAAATAGCTCCTATGTCGCATCATATAATAAGAGGCTCTAGAATCAATTACCCAACTTGCAACTTGTACTCTCTAAAGGTGAAATACTGATCGAAAATAATGATGTATCACTATCGCTACTATCTGCATCTGATCTAACTACTACCAAAACTGAAGCTTTCTCCTTCTTCTCTATCTTATTACTAAGTATTGGACATTCCTGTATGAAATGCCCCTTCTTCTTACAATAATAACAAACATCCCTTCTAGGACCTATGAAGTAGGACCTATGCATATCTCTCCTGCCTCCAAGGTGCTCTTAGCTCTTATCTCTTTGTACAAAATGAATCAAGTTGTTGTTGAAGAACACCATCATTAGTCTTCACCTTTCATGTCCAAGAAACTCATTTTCTAGCAAATTTGGTAACGTCATAATTTTTCATACCACTACTAGAAGAATTTTCCATTAATAACTAATCTAGAACAAGACAGCTAGCTCTGATACCAATATGTTGTGCATATTTTAATTAAGTTGCCTTTGAATCAAAACTGTTGTGTAACACTTAGAAGCGGAAGCAATAAAAGGATATAGCTTGCCGGTTAATTATAAAGTACCAATTGGTTCCTGAACTCCTCTCCGCCACAAATATCCTCCTATCGATTCATCCTTCCAATAGTCAAGACCACTTCCTCTGGGCCCTCGCACCTTCCAAGGGCTTCTCAGTCGCCTCCTGCTATCAACACCTAATTCACCCCGGACGCCTTTTCTCCTTTCCCAGGATTTGGCATTGCAATCTTCCACCTCGCATAGCTTTTTTCCAATGGTGCCTAATCTCTGGAAGAACTAATTCCAAAGACAGACTCAACATCCCCATCGACCCGCGCTGCGTCTTTTGTTTAACACACAATGAATCAGTAACCCACCTTTTCTTCGAATGCGACTTCTCCTACTCAATTTGGGCTGCAACTAGTGCCTATCTTATGGGGTTTATCCCCAGCGCGACCTCCTTCTTCGAATATTGGCAGTATAATCAGCAGAATTTGCTGATGGACACCTTCATATCAATCTTTAGTTGGTGCATTTGGAAAGAGAGGAATGCACACGTGTTTGGGAAACCTGCACGCCATTTTGGTGGAACCTGTAGAAGTATCACTCACTTTTTCTCCTCTCTAACAGGTCAATGCTCCTCCGCGTCGTTTCGTCTGAGTCTCCCACCTTGCAGCGTCCAGCCAGCTGAATCTCAGGGTAGTACTAGTGCATCTCCGGAAAGGTAGTCTTAGTCTAGCGTGGGCTAATACTTAGCACCTGTAATAGTTATTATGCAATGGACTATGATACTCTAGCACTTTAATTGTATTTTGTTGCTTCATACCTATTTTTGGCCATCGATCGGGCTTGTCGATCGACCTCTTACATATTTTATAATATAACTACTTAACCAGCTGTGTAGTTTCATGCTACACACCCGTCTCTCTCAAAAAAAAATTATAAACTACCAATTCAATGAACAATAATCACTAAACAAAGAAAAATAGAAGAATACAAAACACAAAGATTTAACATGGTTCAGCCAAATTGCCTATGTTCATGGACCCAACAACTATTCTTTAGTTTATTGAAGAAAGAGAATATAAGAGATTGATTACAAAATTAAAAGTAACAAAGTGGAGAGACTAACCTATAATTACAAATTAAATAATTAATTTCTCCAAAGACTTGTTCGCGCTCAAAACCTCTAATTTGATTTGACTGCATAAATTAGGGATTATTGAGGAAGAGGATAATGGTGGATGCTCTCTCACACACCAATATAAAGATGAAATTCCTTCATTTAAATAGGTTTAAGAATGACGAAATTACTTGGAGACTAAGTAAATTAATTGACCAAGTACCTTGAAAATTTTCCAAATCAATGATTTGATATCAATGCGAATAAATGATGGAGATCTTGGTTTCCATAATTTCCCTTGCTTGAATTAATCTCCATCAACAATCTTTTCTTTCTTCATATTAGAAAATTAATTAATTCACAGGTGGACTTCTTTCCTTATTTATACATCCATCGACTAATTAATTGATTGACTAAATAATTAGTATCCTTCCACATAAATTATCCTCTTATAACTTTTTTTATTCTATCCACATATAACCTAATTAATTGATAAGATTAATTAGCTAAATTCTTTTCTTCTTTGGCAAATATTTATTTTTAAATTTTTTACATTAATTCACACTTTAATATCAATTACCAACATTTATTCAAATACTTAAAACAAATAAATACAAATAATCATTCCCCTATTGCCCTTTCATAGCACAAAAAGCATCTCCATTTGCCAAAATATTCCCTTTCTTACTCTTTTCAAGATGCCTCTTTTGCTTGCTCATTTTACTTCAAAAAAATGCAATCTATGTGTACACCTTCATACCCCATCTTTTTCATTATTCCTAATCACTTAAAAAACAAGGCAGTCTACTTCTAATATCTACTAATTATTTCTTAATTCGAGTAGCCAATCAAGCTTTAATACCTCCAAATAAGCCCAAACTCACATGTAGTACTTCTACTTCATTATAAACACTAAATATTGTTTTCTTAGAGCTAAAAACACATCGAAAAAGAAGAAAAAGAGCTAGGAAAACATCCAAGGCCATGAGCTTTTAAGGCTGGTGGGGTTTGGATTGAACATTGGTGCAAGGTGGAGAAAGGAGTGATCTTAAGGAGCTTTCTTTAGCAAGTTCACTCATATAACCACACAATATAGTACATTTTATATGTATATACTATGTGATGTATGTTAGGGATTTTTCTAGAATCCCCGCACGATTCGATTTCAAAAGAGATGAGAAATGAAGAAAAACAATAGACAAAGAAATTCCTCCAAACCAATCCTTTAATAAATCATTCAAACATTACAAGGAAAAGTCCTAAAAATTAAGAAGATATCTCAATCCCTAGACTCAAGAAAAATAACCTTTTTTCTACACCTTACGATGACTCTTGTATAAATTTATTTATAATAAGAGATTACTTGATGCTCAAATCCTCATTTATATGACAACAAATAAATTGTTGCGTCTAATTTAAAAGAGTGAAATCTTTTCTTTTATTATGATATGCATATCCATATATGCATTATTATTTTGAGCAAGTCCAAGTATTTGTTTCTCTTTTATTTCTTCTAAATCTGATTTTGTATACAAATCACAACTCCCTCCAACTTTAAGAAATATTATAACACCAATCCCAATAATCTCTACCTTGATACTATACTTCTTAAACACTATTCAAAACTTCACTTACAACCTCAAGCTCTAAACAATCTCCAATATCACTATGAAAACAAATGTCTCCATCCCTAAACGAAAACTTTAGCAACCTCCAAACCACCTAAATATGTATGTCCCCAGTTGAACATGCATATTATCAATAACTCAGAACTACTTGTAATACCACAAAGGCTTCATGTAGTCTTTAAGGCTTTCCATTTTTTGGCTACACCTTGATTCAAATAAATTTGCCTCTCCAGTACTGCATTGAGAAGTTCTTTCATTCTCCACCATTTTCCCAAGCAATTTGTAAACATTATTGCTTCCCTTTTTCGCATGCAGCACCTCCTTATTACCCTTCCAAACTCTAGTGACTCCACCTTAAGTTGAAAAGTTACGGCCTTTTACCTCCAATTATCCTACCGAAACAAGAATCTTTTAATTTCCGGGACATGCCTAATTCTCAGAGTTTTACCTCTCTTCCATCATATATCTTCAACCTAACCAAACATATACCCTTTACCTCAGCATCTCCACCACTAGCAGACTCCACCTTAGTCTCTTACTCCCTATAATTAATGAACGCTTCCTTTTGGTGACATATATGAAAACATGCAGTCGAATCAAATACCCACTCATCTCCTTTTCTTCCGTTAACATAGAGAGTGTTATTACTAAAACCAAAATTCACCTTGTCATTGCCTCCTTCATCAAGCTTGTCTTTGACTTCGTCTAATGCTTTCATTCTTTTTTGTCCATTTTAAACTTATTGCAAAATCTAAATTAGTGACCATTTTTTCACAGTAATAGCAGATAAAATTCTTTTCCATGTTCGATCTATTTGATTGTCTTTTCATATTTGGATGGTTGCCCCTCCTAGCAAGATTGACCTCTTCAATCAGATTTCCACTTTTCTTTTCCTCCTTATCCTTTTCTTCCATTAGGTTCATCCTCCACGTCTCCACATTGAGCAGACTATTAACCACCGATCCCATTGAAACAACTCCATCCGAATTTGAGTTGTTCAATACAACCACAAGCATTTCCCAAATCTCTGCTAATGAACCCATCAACATCAAGGCTTGTATCTCATCATCCATCTTGTAATTCAGGCCACCAAATGGTTCATAATTGCTTGAAAATCATTAAGATACTCTCCAATTGACCCACCTTCGTTAGGTTTTAGATTCACAAATCTTCTCATAAGAAGAGCCTTATTTGTTGCGGAGCTCTTTACATAAAATTCCTTTCAATTTCTTCTAATATTGAATAAGCGGATGTTTCATTAGCAACAATATGAAACACGGTATTCTCCAAAAAGCATCAAATAGCCGCCATGCCTTCCTATCCAAAGTCTCACATTTTGCTTCAGATGCATTACTAGGTTTCTCTCCTTTGTTCCTGTAACACCTTATAAAATTAACAGTAATTAATAAATAATTATTAAGGCTAAAAATAGAATTTGAGAAAACATCAGAATTTGGCTATGAAACTTGCACCATTACGTTCATGGTAATTTTCTAAGCAACTTCATATTTGGAATTATGCAATCAGAGTTCAAACGAAGAAGTTATCAGCGTTTGAAGTTTTCAGAATGAAAATAATTAAAAAACGAAAATAGAAAATAAATAATATTAAATGTAGACCCCACGGTCGACTCCCTCCTTAGGTCGGTCGACTACCTATAGGGGAGGGATCGACCGGTCCTGAAGTGGCGGCTAGGGTTGATCCTTGGTCGAACAGCCTTAATTTAATTATTTTAATCTAACGGATACAGTTAATTCGAGCGCCTATAAATACAAGCCTAACCTCTCACTTCTTTTCTTATATTTTCTGATCAAAGCAACAAAGCATTACAATTTCCCTTCTCCACTATGTCAAAAAAATTATAAAATATTATATATATATATATATATATATTGGATAAAGGTGGAAAATAAAAGAGAAGAAGAGAAGAAGCAAATCGATATTGTGAAAAAAGATAAATTTCATTATTATAAATCTATATTCCCCTTATCCCAAATCTCTTCTCAGATCTGTAATTCTAATAGTATGTATATACCTTGCTGTACATATTCTTCGGGTTGGAAAGGAGAAGGAGTTAAATCAAAAGAAATGGATTCAGATTTGGGAGATTTGAAAAGCATGAAAGGTAAGTGGAAAATTATATAATTTATTTATAACATTGAAATTTATATCATTGAATTTTATGTAATTATTATGCCTATATAAGATCTCATGAGTTGTGTTAACCATATAATCTACATGAAGGCAGAAGTATGAAAGAAGGATAATAAAATTGAAGTTTTGATGAAGAGATAGTCCAAGTCATCATGAAAGACTTAAAAGGATGTTCAGAAAGTCCAATTACTCATACAGTGCAAAAGCCTTCGACTCAGATGAAAATAAACAGAACCTCCCGCCACGATCAACCTTTCGACATAGATGAACAAGCAATTATGAATTTAGAAATCCTCTCGAAAGCAATCAATGGCGATCTCTCAACTACACATCAAACCTTTCAAAGCCGAAGGTTTCACCCTAGAGTGACTTTTTCGAAAGCATAGCAAGCCTTTCGAACTGGTGAAGGCACATCCATGATACCTTTCGACAGCATCGAAACGTTCTATGAAGAAAGCAACATTCAGAAGTCAGTAAGGAGTGAAAAGCAACCTATTGACAACATTGAAGAGAAGCACAACTCTCGACAATATTCAAGTGAAGACAAACCTTTCGACAAGGTCGAAACGTTCACAAAAGATGTAAAAGGCAAACCTTTCGATGAAGTCGAAAGGTTAATGAAAGCATAAGAGTGGAAAACCTTTCGACAAAGGTGGAAGGTTCATAATGGCATATGAAGGACAAACCTTTCAACAAGAATGAAATTTTCATAACAAGGCAAACCTTTCGATGAGGTCGGAGGGTTTATAACAGCATGAGGGAGGCAAACCTTTCGACAAGGCCGAAAGGTTCACACGGTATGCAAAGAGGAGACCTTTTGAAACACCCCACACCCCTTAATATACCCAAAAAGGGCACACTAAAGGATGTGGTGCGTTATAGGTATAGCTAAAGCATCACAGAGATTAAGATTCACAAGACAAATAAGTAAAAACAGCGAAAACATTTAAATAATAACTTATCATTCAAAAATAAACTTCATTTCAAAATAAGTCATAAAAACATGTCTCATGAAAGTACATCTCAATCTCACATAATCATAGTACAAAAGTAACAATAATAATGATCCCTCTCACAAGTTCCAATCCATAAATGAAAAAGATGAAAAGTAGAAGAATACATCTGAAATGAGAGAATTCCGGGAATGGATCTCCAAGCAACCTGAATCAACTCTACTATGCTGACCTATGGAGAAAAAGGGGAAAATAGAGGAGTAGGTCAGAAAATAAGTCTGGTGAGTGAAAGTAATCACTAGCATTTCTAAGTAAGATAAAGATAATATACTAAGCAATAATTCTAGCTTGAAAGGAAAGTACAGAAAAGAAAAAATTCGGATAAAATACTGTTTCTGATTCTGTTTGACTGTTTGCTTTGATTATTTGATTGTGATTGTTTGCACTTGTCTTAAATTGCCGCAATTAGGTTGAAACCCTAATCCTATCTCAACTGCTAACTTGATTAGGCTGAAATCCTGATTCTACCCATTGATCAGCCTTTCCTATCTCTGTTGTGCCACTGTGAACCAATCCTGTTGGTCATAGCAAAAGACACCTCTTTAGCGCGTAGGATGCAACAGCGAATTATTTACCCCAATCAATGCCGCACGCTCGGTCATCGCCGGTACACCCTAACTGTCACCCCCTATTTGATCCTTTATTTACCCTAATCAGCATAAGCGTGCCCAGCCTCACCTAACTATTGTGAGACCATCATTCTTAGTCCTGAAAGGAATGCTGCCCAGCCTCACCTAACTGTTGTGAGACCATCAGTCCTAGACCTGAAAGGGAATGCTGCCAGTACTGGTCCTAACAAACAATCTTCTAGTTTTGCGCCCCTTGCCCAAATCCCCAGATTTGAGCTTCTATATATTGGCTACTTATTTACCCTAATCAGCATAAGCGTGTCCCAGCCTCACCTACTATTGTGAGACCATCAGTCTTAGATCTGAAAGGGAATGCTACCGGTACGGGCCCTACTTCTATGTTTGCTTATTAACTTAATTCAAGATCTAAGATTTTAAAATAAGCCTCTTCTATTATCTTTGCTTATTAACTCAATCCAAGATCTTAGTTTTAAAATAAGCCTCTTCTGTTATTTCTTTCTTTCCAATTATAACCTATGTTATAATTGTTACTCTTCTATTTTCTCTTTTTAGTTATAACCACTTGTTATAATCATGCTTGCAAATATCTTAAATTTGCCTATTTCAGTCCATCTCTATTTTATTTCAGTTTTTCTTATTTTACATCCGATTTCTGTAAATTTAGTGTTTTTTATTTTAATCCATATTAGCAAATTCTTCTCTTTTTAATTTATTCGCGTAAAAAGGGATTAAATCTCTATAAAAAGAAACTAACATTTACAGGCTAAATTCCAACTTAAAACAGATGTAAATAAATGTAAATAACTATAAATAACTGTAAATAACTGAATAAAATAACTGAATAAAAATAGCTGAATAAAATAGACCAAAAAGAACTTCTGAAATTTATTTAAAAACTAACTGTAAATAATTATATAAAAATTGTCTCAAAATTGTAGAAAAACTACAACTATTGAGAACCCTATTATTTTAAATTACTTAAAAATCTAAAATAATCATAAAACACTCACTTGTGGTCCTTAACTCTAATCCTTGGCCTTCCTGGATCCACTTCTAGGGTGTAGAATATTTTTATTAAAAAGATCTTCTCCCTAGAAAATTTTTCTATTTAGGGTTCAGCCTCAAGCAATGAACCCAATTGGGAGAAAATCCGAATGAGAAAAAAGCCAGGCCTAAGGTCTTATTTATAGTGTGGCTTAGGGATCTCAGACCGTCGGATTTGAAGATTAAATCTGGTGCAATTACGTCATAGGCTCACCAGGAACCGTCGGATGCAGCTATAGACGCACGAGATTTGACAAAAAAAAGCAAAATATGGTTATCGGCTCGTACCTGGACGTTTTCACGTCCAAGCAGAAACGCGGATCGACCCGACCCCTTTGGGGGTCGACCCATAGTTCGACCTGACCTTAATGCGGGTCGACCTATGAACGTGTATTATTATTATTATTATTATTTTTTCGTTTTTTTTATAAAATTTTGATTTCTTATTTCTTTTGTAACTTTTTCATACTAGCTCGGATTTCGACAAGTTATATATGGAAATTGATCAGAAAATTACCACGGACCCAATGGTGCAACTCCCGTAGCTTAATTATGAAAATTTCACAAACTTATT
The DNA here is from genome assembly GCA_030737815.1 of Allium fistulosum. Taxonomy (NCBI): domain Eukaryota; kingdom Viridiplantae; phylum Streptophyta; class Magnoliopsida; order Asparagales; family Amaryllidaceae; genus Allium; species Allium fistulosum. The sequence continues at coordinate 1,259,916,842 of CM060904.1, forward strand.
TAATTTTTTAATTAATTAATTCGTTAATTAATTATTATAGCTCAAATTTTGGGTTGTTACATTCTCCCCTCCTTAAAGGATTTCGTCCCCGAAATCTCCAAGGACAGAAGAATGAAATAAATATTTTCATCCAAATTCTACAACCATATATTCAACCATCATCCATTACATCCATTGTCCTTAAGATTTCTAATGAAACTTATGTTATATGCAATAGTGTAGTGTCAATGTCCCTAACTAATGCAAAAGATTAGGCAACCTACTGATTCAGTCGACCTCCTTTTATGCAATCATGTCAGTGCCATGTATCCAAATGAATGCAAATTCCCTAATGATAACTGATAGTTCTATATGCATGCTACACTCATTATCCAAATGCAATAATCATGTGATAATCACTCATTATACCAACCATGGAAATAAAAATGCAAGTGCACACACATCCATATGCATATGCTTTAGTGACCTAGTTAGGCCAATCCCTAAGAGATAATAGTGCCTAGTGTGTGTATATGCATCCATTAGCATCCACTAGCAAACACTTGCAACCACTAGCGTCCAACATAAATAACATGTTCTAGTAATATGTTTACATTCAGTCCTACCATCCATAGGTTAAATCCTAAAATCTGCCCTCCCAAAGGATACTAAAGGAAAGAACCAATTCAAAGCTATAGATGGAAATAGGAAATTCAAGATGTATTATCAAAAAGATGTGGATAAGAGGTACGTATTTTCTCCTTAGCCTCCCACGTAGCGTCCTCAATACTATCTCCCCACTACACCTTAACCAATGGGACTTCCTTATTCCTAAGCTTCTTGATATCATGTCCAACGATCTTGGTAGGAATGCGATGAATCGATGCTTCTCTCTCCACTTCAACTTCCTCAAGTAGGCTAGGTTCCACTACCTCTGCTGAATCATGCAAGCACTTCCTCAAGTGTGAAACATGAAAAACATCATGAACTCCCGTGAGCCTCTCCGGTAGCTTTATCCGATACGCCATCTTCCCTACCCTTTCCACAATGGGGAATGGTCCTACGAATCTGGGAGCAAGTTTCCCACTTGATCCAAACTTACTACCTTTCTTAGCGGAGACACCTTAATAAAAACCAAATCTCCTACCTCGAACTCAATATCCCTTCTCCGCTTATCTGCATAGGATTTTTGTCTATCTTGGGCCATCTTCATTCTTCTTCTTATCAAATCAATCTTTTCCGAAGTCTCTCTAACCATGTCGGGACCAAGTAGCAATCTTTCTGTAGACTTTAACCAACACGAAGGCGACTTGCAAGGTCTTCCATAAAGAGCTTCAAAAGGAGCCATCCCAATGCTAGCCTGAAAACTATTGTTATAAGCGAACTCCACTAAGGGAAGGTGCTCCTCCCAAGTTCCTCCAAAATCAAGAATGCACATCCTCAACAAATCCTCAAGAACTCTATTAACTCTCTCCATTTGGCCATCCGTTTGAGGGTGATAGGTCGTACTCAATCTAAGCTGTGTCCCTAAAGCCTCTTGCAAGCTTCTCCAAAACTCGCTAGTAAAGATAGGGTCTCTGTCGCTCACTATGCTAGAGGGAACTCCATGAAGTCGGACTATCTCACGAATGTATATGGATGCCAAATAAGGTGTTGTCCTCTTACTCTTGACCGGAATGAAGTGGGCGCTCTTAGTCAAACGATCTACAATCACCCAAATACTGGTATTCCCCATCCTAGATCGGGGTAAACCACTAATGAAGTCCATCGAAATACTATCCCACTTCCATTCGGGTACATCCAATGGTTGAAGCAATCCGCTAGGCCTCTTCTACGCCGCCTTAACTCTTTAACATACAAGACACTTGGCCACAAACTCTGCTACATCCTTCTTCATGCCACTCCAATAAAACAATCTCTTCATGTCCCTATAAATCTTATCACCACCCTGATGAATAGTCATTCGAGAATGGTGTGCTTCTGCTAGAACTGCGCTTATCAAATCGCTAGTGCAGGGGACACAAAGTCTTCCATCTCTCCTTAGCCACCCTTTACTATCTATGGAATAACGTTGGAGATGTCTAGAGACCACTCCTCTGCTAATCCTATACAGAATATCCACAAGCAGTGAATCCTCTTGCTGCCTTGAGCCAATCTGATCTATGAGGGTAGGCTTAACCTCAAGTGCTGGAATCTTAGCAAAATCTTTGATAAACTTCCTATAATAACCAGCTAAACCTAGGAAGCTTCTAACTTCGGTAGCGTTCTTGGGGGCCTTCCAATCCTATACTGCTACTATCTTAGCAGGATCCACAACTAAACCCTCTCTTGAGACTACATGCCCCAAGAAACGCACCACTTTACGCCAAAACTGACACTTCGAGAACTTTGCTTTCAACCGATGAACACGAAGTGTACAAAGAACCTCCTCAAGATAAATAGCATGCTCTTCCATACTCTTGGAAAACACAAGAATGTCATGCACAAATACTACAACGAACTTATTTAGGACATCTCGAAAAACACGGCTCATCAGATCTAATAGGCTGGGGCATTGGTCAGCCCAAACGGCATAAAAAACCACTCAAAGTATCCATCGAGTGTCCTAAATGCTGTCTTATCGATGCTATCGTCAGTGACCCTAAGCTGATGAAATCCAGTGGCTAAGTCAAGCTAAGAAAATGCTGAAGAGCCAACCAACTAATCGAAAAGGTCGTCTATCGTAGGAAGTGGGTAACGGTTCTTCTTCGTGAGCTTATTCAACTCTCTATAGTCTATGCAAAGTCGAAGGGAACCATCCACCTTTTTGTAGCGAAGACGACTGGCGCTCCCCACTCAGATATGCTCCGTCTGATGAAGCCTTTCTCTAGTAGCTCACCGATCTGCTTACTTAACTCCTTCCTCTCGCTAGGAGCCATATGTCTCATGAGCAATGCCACCTGCTTAGCATTGTCATTCAGATAGATCCTAAAGTCGATCTCTCTCTTAGGGGGTAGCCCCCTAACCTCTTCAAAAACGTCTGGGAAATCTCTAACAACTGGAACTGAATCTAACTCTCCTAGTGATGAATCAAGGGAATGAAGGAAGCTTAACATGACTGACCCTTGTGGGTCGCAAGAAACCTCGAGAGTCCGCCCACTACATGTCTCTTGCCTAACGACTCTCCTCTCGCAGTCCAATATCGCACCGTAAGTGGATAACCAGTCCATCCCCAAAATCATCCCATATCCCGAAAATCCCAGTACATAGGCGTCACAATCAAACTCTATGCCTAGTATAATAATTTTTCAAACCTCTACAAATCATGGATAAATGTGCTGATCCTCCTATGGGTTTTGAAACAACTATAGGGTCTACAACTAGAGAAATATTTAAATGCAAACAATCAACCAAGGAACTAGAAATGAAAGAATGCGATGCTCCGGAGTCACAAAGAGTCCGTATAGGAAAACCCGAAATGGAGATCAAACCTTCTACAGAGACTTTCCTACCTCATCTTGTCCACTACTAGAAGGTGCTGCATCCAAAACCTGTACTTGCGCCGTAGGTGCGCCTGCTCTCTACCCCATCCTCTGAGGACAAGCTCTATTAAGGTGTCCAGGCTGCCCACAAGTGCAACACCTCCCCTTCATTGTGTCCTTTTTACAGTCCTTTGTGAAATGCCCAACCAATCCACAATTGACATTTCTCGCCTTTCTTGATCTGTCCCTTTTGAGGTCCTCCTCCTTTCTTCTTGTCCTTATCCTTCTTATTCTTTCACCACTGCTTCTTAGAGTTTTTTGATTTAGGAACCTCCTTAACCTCTTCTTTCTTAGCAACATCTGATATGAGAGCCATTTCCACAAGTGATTCATACGTCGCTCCCATATGTACATGTGTCAATGCTAACCCTTGGATGGGATGGTTCAAACCTTTAGAAAACTTGGTGGCCTTCTTATGCGGTGTATTAACAAGCTCCATTCCGAACCGCGATAACTCATTAAACTAATTTATATACTCTTTCACCGAAAGACTCCCTTGTTTCAGACTAATGAACTTCTCCAACCCCATGCTTTCCTCGGCTTGCGACAAGAACTTTCTCTCAAACCTTTCTCGAAATCCAAACTAACCAATGTCTCTACCCTTCAGTTTTACAATCTCCCACTAGTAAGAAGCTTCTCCCTTCAGCTGCCAAGATGCAAGCTGAACTCTCTCTCGGTCCTCCAATCCTAACAGCCCCAATATCCGCTTTGTATTCCTCAACCAAGTTCGTGCCTCTACGAAATCCTCCGTGCCAGAAAACATTCTGCCTCCTAGATTAGCGAAGTCCTTACATGGCTTAGAAAAATTGGCTGCTGCAGGTGGATTAATGGGATCTCCACCCGCTGGTGCTGTATTGGACGCTTGCCCTTGCACCTCTGGTGCCATAGCTTGGAGGTGTCTATGGAACCAGGCAGCGACTTGAACACCCTCTGGAAGATTTGGGGCGTTCGCCATACTATGCAAAGAAAAGAAAATTTAGGCTCCAAAGAATCGAAAGAAGGTTAAACTGGACTTTGAGGGGATTTTTATAAAAAACTCTTTTATACTTGAAAACTATTTCTATAATAAGAGTTTCTTTTTGAAAAATACTTTTAAAGATATGTTACTTTTGAAAAATACTTTGCTTTTAAAACAAGTTTTTAGGAATCCTGTAACCTTAGGCTCTGATACCAAGTGGAACACTCCACAGCCCCTTAATATACCCAAAAATGCGCACTAAAGGACGTGGTGCGTTATAGGTATAGCTAAAGCATCACAGAGACTAAGATTCACGAGACAAATAAGTAAAAACAGCGGAAACATTTAAATAATAACTTATCATTCAAAAATAAACTTCATTTCAAAATAAGTCATAAAAACATGTCTCATGAAAGTACATCTCAATCTCACATAATCATAGTACAAAAGTAACAATAATAATGATCCCTCTCACAAGTTCCAATCCATAAATGAAAAAGATGAAAAGTAGAAGAATACATCTGAAATGAGAGAATTCCGGGAATGGATCTCCAAGCAACCTGAATCAACTCTACTATGCTGACCTATGGAGAAAAAGGGGAAAATAGAGGAGTAGGTCAGAAAATAAGTCTGGTGAGTGAAAGTAATCACTAGCATTTCTAAGTAAGATAAAGATAATATACTAAGCAATAATTCTAGCTTGAAAGGAAAGTACAGAAAAGAAAAAATTCGGATAAAATACTGTTTCTGATTCTGTTTGACTGTTTGCTTTGATTATTTGATTGTGATTGTTTGCACTTGTCTTAAATTGCCGCAATTAGGTTGAAACCCTAATCCTATCTCAACTGCTAACTTGATTAGGCTGAAATCCTGATTCTACCCATTGATCGTCCTTTACTATCTCCGTTGTGCCACTGTGAATCAATCCTATTGGTCACAGCAAAAGACACATCTTTAACGCGTAGGACGCAGTAGCGAATTATTTACCCTAATCGTTGCCGCACGCTCGGTCATCGCTGGTACACACTAACTGTCGCCCTTATTTGACTCTTTATTTACCCTAATCAGCATAAGAGTGCCCAGCCTCACCTAACTGTTGTGAGACCATCAGTTCTAGTCCTGAAAGGGAATGCTGCCTAGCCTCACCTAACTGTTGTGAGACCATCAGTCCTAGACCTGAAAAGGAATGCTATTGGTACTGGTCATAACAAATAATCTTCTAATTTTGCACCCCTTGGCCAAATCCCCAGATTTGAGCTTCTATCTATTGGCCACTTATTTACCCTAATCAGCATAAGCGTGTCCCAGCCTCACCTACTATTGTGAGACCATCAGTCCTAGATCTGAAAGGGAGTGTTGCCGGTATGGGCCCTACTTCTATGTTTGCTTATTAACTTAATTCAAGATCTAAAATTTTAAAATAAGCCTCTTTTGTTATCTCTGCTATATTTGCTTATTAACTTAATCCAAGATCTAAGTTTTAAAATAAGCCAATTATGTTATTTTTTTCTTTCTAATTATAACCTATGTTATAATTGTTACTCTTCTATTTTCTCTTTTTAGTTATAACCACTTGTTATAATCATGCTTGCAAATATCTTAAATTTGCCTATTTCAGTCCATCTCTATTTTATTTCAGTTTTTCTTATTTTACATCCGATTTCTGTATGTTATGTATCTATGACTCATTTTGGCCAGCGATCAGGCTTGTTGATCGTACTATTTACATATTATTATGCTATATAACCAGTTGTGTAGTGACACGCTACACAACCGTCTTGCTCTAAAAACATCCGATTTCTGTAAATTTAGTTTTTTTCTATTTTAATCTATATCAGCAAATTCTTCTCTTTTTAATTTATTCGCGTAAAAGGGGATTAAATCTCTATAAAAAGAAACTAACATTTATAGGTTAAATTCCAACTTAAAACAGATGCAAATAAATGCAAATAACTGTAAATAATATAAATAACTGAATAAAATAGCTGAATAAAAATAGTTGAATAAAATAGACTGAAAAGAACTTTTGAAATTTACTTTAAAACTAACTATAAATAATTTATATAAAATCTGTCTCAAAATTGTAGAAAAACTACAACTATTGAGAACCCTATTATTTTAAATTACTTAAAAATATAAAATAATCACAAAACACTCACCTGTGGTCCTTAGCTCTAATCCTTGCCCTTCCTGGATCCACTTCTAGGGTGTAGAATATTTTACTAAAAAGATCTTCTCCCTAGAAAAAATTTCTATTTAGGGTTCAGCCTCAGGCAATGAACCCAATTGGGAGAAAATCTGAATGAGAAAAAAGCTAGACCTAGGGTCTTATTTATAGTGTGGCTTAGGGATCTCAAGCCGTCGGATTTGAAGATTAAATCTGGTGCAACCACATCATAGGCTCACTAGGAACCGTCGGATGCAGCTACGGACGCACGAGATTTGACAAAAAAAACAAAATATGGTTATCGGCTCGTACTTGGATGTTTTCACGTCCAGGGTCGACCCATAGGTCGACCTGACCCTAATGCGGGTCGACCTATGAACGTGTATTTTTTTTCGTTTTCTTTTTATAAAATTCCGATTTCTTATTTCTTTCGTAACTTCTTCATACTAGCTCGGATTTCGACAAGTTATATATGGCAATTGATCAGAAAATTACCACGGACCCAATGGTGCAACTCTCGTAGCTCAATTCTGACAATTTCACAAACTTATTTAATTATTTAATTAATTTGTTAATTAATTATTATAGCTCAAATATTGGGTTGTTACACCTTTCGACAAGGTGGAAAATAAGGAAGCAAAAGAGATAAGCCAAGAAGCACAAGAGACTCCTAACCTTTCGACACAGTCGAAGGGTTCATAACTTTTCGATGAAGTCGAAAGGTTTAAGGCAGCATATAAAAGAAGGACCTTTCGACTTAGTCGAAAGCATGAAGTCGAAAGATAGGCCGCCTGCATCTATAAATAAGACCCAAGGGTTCCAGTTTGGGGGGCCGAATTCTGGAGACTGAATTCATCTTCTTTTCTCCACTTTCATAGAGATAATTCTTGTAACTCATTTTGGATATGAATAAAATAGAGTTGGCTCGTTCATGATGGATATTGGAAATGAGGAGAATCATTAAGATCATTAGCTAGACTAATGATCAATTGCACATGATTTCAACCTTTTTCTCATAATCTCTTTTGATCTGTGCTCTATATATATAAGATCGACTTAGATATTCCCCATCGAAGCATGTCATCATTGAAATCCATACTTAATGTAAAGTGACGATGACGTGTTGCATAAGACAAACACATGGTTATGGCAATAACTAAATTGATCTTATAAAGGAAAAGTAAAAGTGGTTAAAGATATAATCTAGGACTACATCGAAAGGAGGAAAACCTTTCGACTTAGTCGAAAGGTTTACTTCCTAATGGAATCCTAGTTTATATATATATATATATATATCTTATAACAACTCATTATGTACTTCATTCAAAGGGAATCAACTTCCTTAAGCATTAATAAACCCTTCGAATTGATTCCATAGAAAGAAAATGGACATCAATGGGACTAAAAGCAATTAAGGTTGGCAATGAGCTTTGCATCTCCTTACAACAATGTCGATAGGTTTCATACTTTACCTTTCGACATGATTAAAAAGGAAGTAGTAGACGTCGACCATAACTGCTTTCGACTCTAAGGGGAGGTAGAACTCATCAAATTAATAATTTCTTAAAGCTAAAAGAGTAAGAATTACTTCAACCTAGTCGAAAGGTTGGAGAAGTCTTGGCACACCTTTTGACAAAGTCGAAAGGTCTGGCAACTTACATCTATTCCAACCTAGTCGATAGGTTGGAGTGATCCTGTAAACAACCTTTTGACAAGGTCGAAAGGTTGGACTAATTCCCATCACCCCAACTTGGACAGAAGGTTGGGAAGGTCATGCCTATAACCTTTCGACAAGGTCGAAAGGTTTGACAATCAAGAATGTTATCGACTTGCTCGAAGGGTTGTAGTAGCCTCATTAACCTGTTGACAAGGTCGAAAGGTATGACTACTCACCGTTCTTTTCTCCCATATTAATTTGATTAAGACAATTTATTCAAAGATACACTTTCTGAACTGAGAATCACCTCAACCACATGGTTATGTCCAAACAAAATTATCTTACCAAAGCATTGGGGATGTTGACAAGTTTTCTTGTTAACATTTTTGGCGCTAGAAGGAGAGCACTAGAAGTGGACTCAATGAGGGAGTAGTGCACACTTCCAACCTTGAGGAGAATGCCGCTCCAACTTTCAATTTGGATGGGGTAATCCCAGGTCAAACTTCATCACCGACGCAACAGGATGAGAATACAGAGAAAATCAAGCGCTTGGAGCAGAAATTACAAGAAATGCAAGATTTGTTAAAAATGACTTTGTCTCAAAGATCGTTGAAAACTCCAAGTCAAATTTAAGGAGAGGAAGTAGTTTCTCCTAGTAGAAATCTGAAAACCAGTTCCAAGGAATGCAAAGATAAGATAGATTTGACCTCCTCAAAGAAAAAAGAGCTTCCACAAGTAAAAGCTAATCATCAAGGGATTACTGCAGTCACTTCTACCCATAAAAAGTTCAGGTGGGAGGAGCCAATCGCTAATGCAGTCGCTTTAAACAGGCCACTATCTTACATATACGCTGCAGCAAAGTAAAGGGTCAACTTTCCGACCTCCTACAAAGCTAAAAATAATCCGGAGCAGAAGAAGGGGGGAGATTACCGTGCCTATCATAAAGCAAACGACCATAAAACAAATGAATGCAGAGTGCTAGCCAGCTTAATTCAAAATCTAATCTGGGAAGGCCATCTCAACGAGTTTATCCAAGATCAACACATGGTACAAAGAACTGAAAGTACTCACCAGAAGCGTCCGGCCAACGTAGTGAATGTTTTGGAAGATGAAGACCCTCTCAGCTTAAGCCCACCAATTAACAGGATCGATGTGATCCACGGCGGGCTACATCCGGTAGGAAGCACTAAGGGAGCTCAAAATAGATTACCAAGGAAGCTAAGGAGGGAATTTATTCTATTCATGAAGAGCCTCCAACGAAGAGCCCTCGACTTAATATTCAGATGCCAAATTTAGTGGTCACTCCGCAGGAGCTGCGCAAGGGAGTCCATCATCCACATAACGACCCCCTTATGATCACCGCACAAATTGGACTGTCAATTGTCTCCAAAATTCTGGTCGATACGGGGAGTGCAGTCAATGTCATCTTCAAGCATGCTTTTGATCAAATGAATATCCCAGAGCATAAGCTAGAGCCAAGCTCTGAACCGATATTTGGGTTCAACAACAAGGGATCAACTCCAGCGTGGGCAAATAAAGCTTTTAGTACAAATGAGGGTGCCTCCTACATGCCAAACATTTGAAACCATTATTGTGATAATTGACCAACCCTCCTACTATAATGCTTTCTTCGGCAGGCCAACCCTAGATGAAATTGATGCCTTCGTCTCACCAAAGTATCTCATGGTGAAGTTCTTGACTAAGCGAGGCCGGGGGACTGTGCGGGGAGAACAATTCAGCTCCCACGAAATGTACTTTACCACTCTCGATCAATATAAAAGGGAGTATTCTACCTATTTTGATTCTTCTATTACTTTACAGCCTTCAGATGATGGATCTTTACATCCAACATTCGAAGCAAAAATTAATGATAAGAAGTCTAATAAGCGTATGCATCAAAAGTATATTTCTGCAGGAAACAAGAGAAAGACGGTTGATACTAATTCAGCAGAAGAAAGTCCAATAGTAACAAAGTTTGATTGTCGGGGTGAGACAGAAAGAATAAGGCCCATAGAGGACCTTGAGGAAACCCATATAGATTTTGTAGATGTTTCTAAAGTGGTCAAAGTAGGAAAAGATCTTGATTGCGAGTTAAAGAAAGATCTGATTCAATTCCTCAAAAAACAACAAGGATGTGTTTGCTTGGTCACATTCCGATATGGTAGGAATTGACCCGACCGTTATGTGTCATGCATTTAACATCAACTTAGGAGCAACCTTGTAAGTCAAAGAAAGAGGCAATTAGATAAAGTTCGAACATATGACCTGAAAGAGGAAGTTGATAGACTCCTTGAAAATGGATTAATCCGGGAAGTATATTACCCCAAATGGTTAGCAAACCCAGTTCTGGTGAAAAAGTCAAATGGAAAGTGGAGAACATGTGTCGATTACATAGATTTAAACAAAGCATGTCTGAAAGACTGTTTCCCATTGTCATGAATAGATCAGTTGGTAGATGCAACTTTTGATTGAAACTCTTCATGAAAGATTGTAACTATTCTACAACTATATAAACATGTTCAATTCACTTCTACAATCACCGATTCTTGTTTTATAATTCTGAAATCTATTCTCTATTATTCTCTGCAAATAAAAGCATTCATTCTTATTTAATATCACTAGAATCCTTGATTTAATTCATATACTTCGATTCTACGTGATTATTTTCCTTCTAAATCTTCACACATATATATACTCTTGAGGATTTGATTAAAGGAAAGTTGTACTATCAAAAGACAATCAGTGTTATTCAGAACACATTCGTCAACAAGCTATTTGTATTAAGTTGAAGTCCTCTTCGGCTGTTGAGGCGGAAAAATTCCTGTTCGGCTGCTCAGGTGTCGTATACCTATTCCTCCGGGTTAAGTGAGGGGTTTAGTTTAAATCCAGAGGGTATTCTGGGACTGGACGTAGAACGGGAAGTTCGAACCAGTATAAAAATTCCTGGTGTGCTTACTTTAATTTTTATTTTACTGCTATTATCAGTTTCCGCATTTATATACCATATTACACGATCCTTAGTACTACACGTACACTTTCATTTGGTATCGTAGCAAGGAAATCCTATAACCGTCGCAAAGTTATTTGATATCTATTTCTAGTAATATGGCAACAACACATACTAACGATTTTGACACTAACACTAATACTAGTTTCACAGAGGGTCAATCAACTTCACGACCTCCACTTTTTAATGGTATAAATTACAATTATTGGTCAACTAGAATGAGAATCTATATGCAATCTAGTGGATTTGATATCTATAATGTTATACAAAGTGAGTACACAACTCCTACTGGAGAATACTCAACTTTGAGTAACACACAAAAACTAGATGCTACATCAAATGCAAAGGCTATGAATATTTTATTTTGTGCATTAGATAGAAATGAATTCAATAGAGTTAGCATGTGCACTTATGGTTATGAAATTTTGAGAACACTTAAGATAACACATGAAGGAACGAGCAAAGTTAAATTAAGCAAAATCTCTATGTTGAAAAATCAATTTGAAAATTTCAAAATGAGGCCAAATGAATCTATAAATGACATGCACTCTAGATTCCAGGATATTTATCATGCTTTACTATCACTAGAACAAAAGTTTACTGATTTTGATGTTGTTACAAAAATCTTAAATTCTTTAACGGACGAATGGGAAAGAAAAGTCCTAGCTATTGAAGAAGCAAGTGATTTGCCAACATTAAAACCAGAGGAATTGATAGGTAATTTAATGTCCTACGAAGTAAATTTGCAGGCAAAAAGAAATGGAGCACAAGAAAAGAAAAATGTGGCATTCCAAGCAAAAAAGATGATTCCGACTCAGATAATGAAGATATGGCAATGATCGCTAAAAATTTCAAAAAGTTTTTGAAATTCAACAGAAAAAATTCAAGGGAAACAAAAATAATTCCAACAACAATTCCAATAGCAGCAAACCATCATCTTCAGCAATGGAATGTTATGAATGTCATAAGAAAGGACACATGAAGAAGGATTGTCCAGAGCGTAAAAAGAATAATTTCAAGAAGGACAAAACCAAACGAAAAGCTTTTTCTGTCACTTGGGACGACACTGACTCATCATCCTCATCAGAGAGTGAAAGTGATAATGAACAATCAAATGTGTGCTTCATGGCTTCGTTAGACGATGTAAGTGATCTTACTTTTGAAGATTTAATTGAAATTAATTCTGAATTAGTAAATTTAGCAAAACAACTTAAAAAGAAAAATAAGGAGTTGCAAAGAAAGTTAGATAGAACAGTCTTAGAAGTAGATATGTTAAAAGATGAGAAGAAAATATTAGAAGAAGAACTTGAAAGTTCTCAACAATCAAATTCTAACTTATCTTCTCAAATTTCGTCAATATCTGAAGAACAAGAAATTCAGAAAAATAAAAATGATGTTTTACTTTTCGAAAATAATAGTTTAAACTCTAAGATTAAGGATTTAGAGTTAGAAAAATCTAGTCTTAAAATAAAATTTGATGATATTTCTAAAAATGTATCTAATTTCAATAAAGGAAGAGAGAATCTTTCTAGTATACTTGAAAATTCTCAATCCTCTAACAATAAATCTGGACTAGGATTTAAGAAACAAAATAATTTTGCTAAAAGTAGGATTAATAATAATATTAAGAAGGATATTAAGAAAACATTTAACCAAAATACTAAAACCATCAAGATATGGATTCCAAAAACAAATAATGTTTTGATAAGGAATAAACATATCAAAATATTTATGGAAACTGTTCATAATAACAAGAATAATGTTTATAAAGGGAATTCTGAACCCGTATGGGTTTGGCTTCCTAAGATCTAACTCTTAGGACCCTAAAAAGATTGGGTACCAACATTTTATAAACTTTTTGCAGGTACCACATAAGAAGAGAGGAAAATGGATTTTATATAGCGGTTGCTCAAAACACATGACTGGAAACAAAGAAATGTTATCAAACATTATATACTCAAATGGAGGAGCAGTCACCTTTGGAGATAACTCAAAAGGATATATCATCGGCAAAGGAGATGTCAGTAGCAACAGTACCTCTAATTTACCTCTCATTACTGATGTTTTATTAGTTAAAAATTTAAAACACAATTTATTAAGTATTAGTCAGCTATGCGATAAAGGTTTTAATATAACTTTTTCAGAAAATAAATGTAATATTTTCGATAAAAATCATAACACTATTTTCGAAGGAAAAAGAGATAAAAACATTTATATCTTAAATATGAATGTTAATAATAATTCAAATTTGTGTTTAGTAGCTAAAGAAAATGATTCTTGTCTTTGGCACAAAAGATTTTGTCACATCAATTTTAATACTATCAACAAACTAGCTAAAAACAAATTAGTTAAAGGATTACCCAACATAAAATTCAAAACTAAAATATTTTGTGATGCATGTAAATTAGGAAAATTAACAAAATCTTCTTTTAAATCAAAGAAAGTAATATCTACAGAACAACCACTCGAACTATTACACATGGATCTTTTTGGTCCAACTCAAGTGCAGTCTATTAATCATAATAGATATGTATTTGTTATTGTAGATGATTTTTCTAGATATACTTGGATTTTCTTTTTGAAAAATAAAAGTGATACTTTTGATAATTTTAAAGTTTTTGTTAAAAGAATCCAAAATATTAAAAGTTTGAAAATTAAAAATATAAGAAGTGATCATGGAGGAGAATTTGAAAATGAAGCTTTTGAACAATTTTGTAACAAGAAAGGTATTAACCATAATTTTTCGTTTCCTAGAACACCACAACAAAATGGAGTTGTAGAAAGGAAAAATAGAACGTTACAAGAATGTGCAAGAACTTTATTAAATGGAACCACTTTATCGAAACTCTTTTGGGCAGAAGCTGTAGCTACTGCTTGTTATGTATTGAATCGTGTTTCTATTCGATCATTAACTAAAAATACTCCATATGAACTACTAAATGGAAGAAAACCAAATATTTCATATCTTAAAGTTTTTGGCTCTAAATGTTTTATTCTGAATACTAAAGATCAGCTAGGCAAATTCGATCCAAAATCCGATGAAGGAATATTCGTTGGATATTCGGAACGAAGCAAGGCTTATCGAATTTATAATAAAAGAACTAAAATTATTGAAGAAAGCTTACATGTTTCTTTTGACGAAAATTTTAAAAATATAAATCCAAATATTACTATTGATTCTGATGATGAAACTACTCAGAATGAAAATAGCAATACTAAAGAAAATTTTGTTAATGATCATGATATTACTGAAAATGAGAATATTACTCCTAATATAATAAAATCTCCACCTAGAATTTTACGAGATCATCCTGTGCAAAATATAATTGGAGAAGTTAATACGAATGTTAAAACCAGACATCAATTAAATCAAGTTGGACATGTAGCTTTTCTCTCTAAAATAGAACCTAAGAATATAAAAGAAGCCTCAACTGATGACTACTGGATTCTTGCCATGCAAGAAGAACTAAATCAATTCGAACGAAACGAAGTTTGGGAACTCGTTCCTAGACTTAGGGATCAATTAGTCATCGGTACTAAATGGGTTTTCAAAAATAAAGCAGATGAACTAGGAAATATAACCAGGAATAAAGCTAGATTAGTTGCACAAGGATATAATCAAGAAGAGGGAATTGATTACGAAGAAACGTTTGCTCCAGTCGCCCGACTTGAAGCAATACGAATCTTATTGGCTTTCGCATGTTTTCATAATTTTAAACTTTACCAAATGGATGTTAAAAGTGCATTTTTAAATGGATACATAAAAGAAAATGTTTTTGTTGAACAACCACCTCATTTTAATCATGAAAAATTTCCGAATCATGTTTACAAACTCAAAAAGGCATTATACGGTTTAAAACAAGCACCACGTGCTTGGTATGATCGTCTTAAAAGCTATTTATTAGAATTTGGTTTTGAAATTGGTAAAGTAGATCAAACTCTTTTTATTAAGAAAACTAATAAAGATATTTTAATGATTCAAATATATGTTGATGATATCATTTTTGGTTCGACAAATGAAAAACTATGTCAGGAATTTTCGACTATAATGACAAGTGAATTTGAAATGTCTCATATGGGAGAATTGTCATATTTTCTTGGATTACAAATTAAAAAAATTGAAAATGGAATTTTTATTAATCAAGAAAAATATTGTTATAATTTAATTAAACAATTTGGTCTGGAAAACACTTCTGCCAAGCCAACTCCAATGAGCACAACTACTCATCTTGATAGAGACGAGGAGGGCAAAAGTGTTGATCAGAAGCTATATCATAGTATGATTGGATCTTTACTTTATTTAACAGCGAGTCGACCCGATATAATGATGAGTGTTTGTTTATGTGCTCGATTTCAAGCAAATCCCAAAGAGTCACATATGAGAGCAGTTAAACGCATTATTCGTTATCTAACTAAAACCAAAGATTTCGGACTATTTTATCCGAAAGAATGTCCTTTCGAATTAGTCTCCTATAGCGATGCTGATTTTGGAGGAAGTCAGACGGATCGAAAAAGTACGAGCGGAACGTGTCATTTCATTGGACGTTCCTTAGTCTCTTGGTTTAGTAAGAAACAAAACTGTGTTTCTTTATCGACGTGTGAAGCAGAATATATATCTGCTGCTTTGGCATGTGCACAAGTCGTATACATGCAACAAACACTACAAGATTTTAATTGTCATCTTGAAAAATCTATAATTTATTGTGATAATACTAGTGCAATAAATCTTTCTAAAAATCCGGTCAATCACTCACGAACAAAACACATTGATATTCGTCATCACTTTCTTCGTGATTGTTTGGAAAAAGGATTAATAAATTTAGAATTTATTAATACTGAAAATCAAATTGCTGACATTTTTACTAAACCACTAAATGAAAATATTTTTATAAAATTAGACTTGATTTAGGAATAATGTCTTTAAAAGATTTATAAATAAAAATATGCAAAAATATTGAAAAACCAAAAAGTGTTTTATTTCTGACCAAAGCGGAACTCGAACTCATGACCTCTGACTTGCTTGTTAAATGTTGTGATATAGCTACTTGAGCTATGGGTGTTTCTTGTCTCAGTTTTCTTTAAAATTTGTTTTATTTGTTTTGTTTTCAGAAAAACTATTTTTAGTTCTAAACTTATAAATCATACATTTACAAACAGTTTTATTGTTAAACTTCTGTGATTATATTTAAAATTAGTTCCTATCCACTAATTTTTCAGCAAACAGATGTTTATATATACTATGCTTATCTTTCAAAACAAATACTAAGAAAATTTTAAAAACAAAACTTGAAAAATGTCTTCAAACAATGACTACTATAATTCCGAAAACTCCCATTTATCATACACATCTCCGGACGATGATGGTTCCGACCGCATTCCTGAAAATGGCCCCTATCCTACCTTTCCCATGCCTAAACATATTCTTGACTTTTCTTCTCCGGATAAAGACCCCCGACATGGATGGAAACCATGGGAAGACTCCCATACAGGCTATACACCCGAAAAGAAAAAAGGGAAGAATGCAATGGTAATATCTCCATCCACCAAACCAAAAATTGATGAAATACATCACTACCAACAACAACAAATGGATATGCAACGGGAACTCTACTATGAACAAAAAGTCACGGCAAGACGTATAAATATAGTGCAATGATTATAAAATTTACATTTCTACAATTTTTTTTGAAAAAACAGCAAAAATGTGCATTTCCAACAGGGTCGGTCGACCGAAGACCCTGAGTCGGTCAGCCGAACCCATCCCGAAAGTTTCAAATGTACATTTCTAACAGGGTCGGTCGACCGAATGACCTGAGTCGGTCAGCCGAACCCATCCCGAAAGCTTCAGCTAGTCTCAGATAACCAGATCGGTCAACCGACCCAGTCTTTTCGGTCGACCGAACGTGTATTCTGCCTACCTTTTACTTCAGATTTATACCCCATCCTTTCACCTTTTCAACTTATCTCTTCACTTTTGCTTTCCTAAATTCAGTTTTTAACCTAGCTCCCATGAAAATTCTCCCAAATTTTTAATCTTTTCTTCAAAAACAATGGCTTCCAAGAAGAAATCAAAGACTACCGGTGGCTCATCTTCATTAACTCCCGTAGATACTCAAATCGCCTCATGGCTTGTCAATGACGTAGCACTTCAAAGATGGATACAACTTCAAGATGCCAAAATCTTTGAAGAATCATTTGTAAGTTATCCTGATTTCGCTTCCTACGGGATTGAAAATGCCGCTATTGAGAGTGGTCTTGATACATTCCTTGACCATAGGAAAAATAACTTGAAAATCAATCACATTATGGTCAAGTTATTTCTAGCAAACCTCAACCTTGTCAATCCGCCGAGAAACACTGACAATTGTGTTTGGACATCGGTTTGTGGCACTTCAATTTTCCTTTCCATTGATCAAATTAACCATATTTTAGATGCTAGACCGGGTGGAATCTCATTACACGATGCAGATTGTAATATATCAAGTCGTGACCGGATAAGCCATTTATTTTTCGAAGATGATGCTACGGATTTTAGACAAACATCTTCACTTAGACCTAAAGCTAGACTCCTTCATCGATTCATGATGAAATCTTTAGTTCCTAGAGGTGGTTCATATCATCTCGTATATCCCGAAAATTTTAAGGCATTGTATGCTATTTGTAGGAAAATACGAGTCAATTGGTCACAACTTCTTATGGATGAATTTCTCTCTTTTAACCAAGGAAAGATGCTCCATATTTATTATGGAGAATACATAATGAGATTGATCAATAGCTTCGTCATCAATGCTCCGGAATCCGAAACCTCCAAAGTCCGTATTTTTGATTCACGGACCATAAAGTTAATGAAATTGCCTGATGCTCCACCTCGATTTATAAGATTTGAGCAATGGAGTGATACTCCGAGAGAACAACTACGTCGTAGCTATTCTACACCTCAACCATCTACTCATGCTATGGAACGTATAACCCGCCAATCCTCAATTCAACGACCAACTCCCGGAATGAGTACGGAAGCGGCCATTGATATTTTGGCCCAAAATCAACTAGCCTTAGATGCCCGGCTACGAAAAATTGATGGTCGTTTCAAGAAAATCAAGGACTTCTTCGTGAATTTATGGGATGCCTTATCATGTACTTCCGAAGCCGGTGCCTCTTTTGTTGCTCCTGGAAAAAGACCGGCACCAAATTTCTCTTGGTCTACTTCAGATAACACAAGTTCCGGTACATCGGGAACTCACGCTCCTCACACTCAAAGACGTGGTAAGGAACATGTTCCTCCGAAAGAAAATATTCGTCCAGAATTTTGGGATTTCGATGATGATGAGGAGTAATCGTACTATTTTACAATTTAACTTCAAGAATTTCTTTATGAACAATATGTCTAATTATTAAATGTTGCGTATTAAGCAAACATCATTAATATTCCTATTTTGGTTTGAATATGTAATATTTAAAACTCAATGATCCGCATTTCTTTTACATATTACATCTAGTAAATATTCCTTTTTGTCGATGACAAAGGGGGAGAAATGTATGAAAACTAACAAATTTTTTGCAGAAATGTCGCCATATATTCAGGGGGAGAATTATAATATATATAAATACTACTTCGTCACATAAGTATTGTCATCAATCAAAAAGGGGGAGAATGTTGATTCATGAGTTTTGATTCATGACACAAGCTTCAGAGATCATACGACGAGAATACTATACGAAAGCGACAAAAAGAGAATAAGTGTATATTATGCACTACAAAGGAGACAAGACTACAATCCAGAGATTAGTATGAATATTTTAATGTATTAAGTCTTAGAATATTGTTAAAATCATTCCTCAAGTAGTCACACATACACACAAATTGATTTATATTGAGTTATACATAAATTAGTGTGTACTGTGCAATTGACAACAGGTCGGCTGACCGACCAAAAATCTCGGTCGACCGACTCTGTGTCAAATGCACAGATATACATTTTTCTATGTATGGTTTTGAAACTCAGCTGATCGGCCAGTTTCTTCAGTCAATCGACCTGAACATAACGACTAGTTTTCTGAAGAGTTGCGATCGTTCATGAAGAGGGATGTCCTTAAATCCAAGAGATACAGACACAACTTTTGATTGAAACTCTTCATGAAAGATTGTAACTATTCTACAACTATATAAACATGTTCAATTCACTTCTACAATCACCGATTCTTGTTTTATAATTCTGAAATCTATTCTCTATTATTCTCTGCAAATAAAAGCATTCATTCTTATTTAATATCACTAGAATCCTTGATTTAATTCATATACTTCGATTCTACGTGATTATTTTCCTTCTAAATCTTCACACACATATATACTCTTGAGGATTTGATTATAGGAAAGTTGTACTATCAAAAGACAATCAGTGTTATTTAGAACACATTCATCAACAAGCTATTTGTATTAAGTTGAAGTCCTCTTCGGCTGTTGAGGCGGAAAAATTCCTGTTCGGCTGCTCAGGTGTCGTATACCTATTCCTCCGGGTTAAGTGAGGGGTTTAGTTTAAATCCAGAGGGTATTCTGGGACTGGACGTAGAACGGGAAGTTCGAACCAGTATAAAAATTCCTGGTGTGCTTACTTTAATTTTTATTTTACTGCTATTATCAGTTTCCGCATTTATATACCATATTACACGATCCTTAGTACTGCACGTACACTTTCAGCAACGAGTGGACACATGTTGTTATCTCTTAAGGATGCATATTCAGGGTACAATCAAATACCAATGTTCAAGCCAGATGAAGACCTTACTAGTTTCATAACAGAGTGGGAATTTATTATTACAGAGCCATGCCATTTGGTCTAAAGAATGCAGGGGCCACTTATCAGAGATTTGTTAATCGAATATTCAAGAACAGATCGATAGAAATATGGAGGTTTATGTTGATGACATGCTGGTAAAATTAAGCGAGCTTGAAAACCATCTCAATGATCTAAAGGAAATGTTCGAGACATTGCGAAAGTATCAAATGAAGTTAAATCCACAAAAGTTCTCTTTTGGGGTCCATTCTGGAAAATTCTTAGGCTACTTGGTAAGTGCTCAAGGAATAGAGGCATGTCCCGATCAAATTCAAGCTATAAGGGATATGGTCGAACTAAAAACTAGTAAGGAAGTGATGAGCCTAAATGAAAAAGTAGCCGCTCTAAGTAGGTTTATTTCCAAAGCTACTGATAAATGCATACCTTTCTTCGATGTAATTAAGAAAAGGAAGAACTTCGAATGGAGAGAAAATTGCAAAAGCTTTCTTGGAATTGAAAAGCCATTTGGAGAAACCATCAATACTCTCAAGACCCGAGAGTGGAGAAACTTTGTATATATATATGGCAGTATTGGAACATGCGGTCAGTTTGGTGCTCATTCGGGAGGATAAAAGGGACACAACTCCCGGTATATTGCGTAAGCAGGCGGTTAAAAGATGTAGAAGTCCAATACCCAGTTATAGAGAAATTAGCTTATTGGTTGATTCTTACAGCTCGAAAGCTCAGAGCATATTTCCAAGCACAGTCAATCAAGGAATTAACAAATTTTCCTCTTAAGCAAGTTTTCAGTAAGCCTGAGACTTCAGGGAGATTGGTAAAATGGGGGATTGAACTCAGCCAATACGAAATAAAGTTTCAACCAAGGGCTGCAATCAAAGGCCAAGCACTAGCAAACTTCGTAAATGAATGCACTAGTTTTATAAAGGAACAATCAGAAAAGGAGAAAGACCAGAAGCCCATGTGGCAGTTATTTGTGGATGAGGCATCAAATGAGTAAGGTTCCGGAGTAGGATATGTGATTATAACCCCAGACGGACATCGATTGCACTATGCCATGAAATTGGGATTTCCTGCAACCAACAATGTGGCAGAATATGAGTCAATGGTAGCGGGACTAACTTTGGCATTGGAATTGAAAATTCCTCGAATACATATTTTCAATGACTCGCAGCTAATGGTCAATCAAGTGAAACCGATATATCGAACAAAGGATCCCAGGTTATCTTTATATGTGAAGAAGATATTGCAAATTCTTGCCTTGTTTGAGAATTTTTCAGTAAATCAAGTACCACGGATAGAGAATGTACAGGCAGACTCTTTAGCAAAATTGGCCAGCTCAAGGGGAGCCCCAGAAACACGAGTTGTTCCCATTGGATATCAGGAAAAGCCGAGCATTGAAAAAGAAACATCCGACCAAGGAAAAGAGTCGCTTGTGATGACTAGATCTCAGGCTAAATCTCAGAGGGAAGTTGAAGAAGGAAATTGTCAAGAATTAGCAAATGAAAGGATGAATCAACCCAGTCCAAAAAGTACATATAATGGTACATGGATGGTGCCCCTTGTTGAGTATCTAATTAAAGGAACATTGCTATCTGATAAAGGAGAAGCAAGGAAAATCAGAAGGCATGCTCCAACCTTTTTCATGATAAATGACATCCTCTATAAGAAGGAATATGCTCTACCTTATCTTCGGTGTGTGAGCATAAATGATGGGATGAAATTAATGACTGAAGCACACGAGGGGTTGTGCGGTGATCAAATGGAACAAAGCTTGCAAAGAAAGTAATGAGGCAAGGATTATATCGGCCGCACATAGTAAGCTAAGCTATAGACTATGTGAAAAAATGTGAGAAATGCCAGAAGTTTTCAAAAATACCCAGGTTGCCTCCAAGTAAATTAACTCCGATCACAAGTCCATAGCCCTTTGATATTTGGGGAATAGATTTGATCGGCCAATTGCCAATTTCAAAAGGAGGAGCTAAATATGTCGTAGTAGCTATCGACTATTTTACCAAATGGGTTGAAGCCGAACCACTTCCAAAAATCACTTCGGGAAAGGTATTGAGATTTGTCATTAAGAATATCATAACCGGATTTGGAATTACTCAAAAGATAATCTCTGACAACGGGACGCAATATGAAAGTGAAGAATTATCTTGATTCTGCCACGAAAATGGGATTATTACAAGTTTTTTATCTGTCGCACATCCAAAAGCTAATGGAGCAGTTAAAGCTGCAAATAAGACCATAAATACCCTTTTTAAGATGCGACTGAATAAAGCAAATGGAAATTGGGTAGAAGAACTACCATTAGTGTTATGGGCCTACCGAACGTCTGTTAAGACAGCAACGGGACATACCCCGTATTCTTTGACATATGGGTGTGAAGCAATACTTCCAATTGAGATTGAAATACCCTCACACCGAAGAATTGCCTATGCATTTGACAAAAACCAAGAATTGAAGAAAGAACCACTAGACTTAATACATGAGCTAAGAGATGAAGCAACGGTAAGAACCGCCGAATATCAAAGGAGAATCACTAAATATTACAACTCAAAAGTAAGAGCTTGGTCATTTCAAGAAGGGGATTTGGTACTCCGCAGAGTAATGGCCAATACTAAGAATTCTGCAGATGGATCCCTAGGACCAAACTGGGAGGGGCCATTAATCATATGCAAAGTAATCCCACCATGAGCTTACAAAATATGTCGCCCTAACAGCAATATGGTGCCTAGGACATGGAATGCCGAACATTTAAGGCCATATTTTCCAAAAATGGATTAATAAAGAACTTCTTTTGGTAAAGAGAAAATTTACATGGTTGGGAGTAAAATGCTCCTTAAATTTGGATACTACCTAAGATAGTAGTCTACCTAAGATGGTAGAAAAGCCTGTGTCCACGCTAAGATGGCCAAGGCAGAGCACCTCCTGGAGGGAGGATGGAGTAAGCCTCTATCCGCGTCTAAGATGGCCAGGGTAGAGCACCAAACAAGCCTTATCAGCGCCATGCTATAGCCAGTTTAAGGCACCTCCTGGAGGGAGGACGGAGTAAGCCTCTATCCACACCTAAGATGGCCAAGGTAGAGCACCAAACAAGCCTTTATCCACGCCACGATATGCCAGGTTAAGGCACCTCCTGGAGGGAGGACGGAGTAAGCCTCTATCCATGCCATAAGATGGCCAGGGTAGAGCACCGAACAAGCCCCTGCCCGCGCCGCAAAAGGGGCAGGGTGCCTTCTGGAGGGAGGTCGGGTAAGTCCTTAGTTCCAGCCTATAAGATGAGCTAACCGAGAGCATCATACAATGGACTAAGATGTCCAGGCCCAAAAGGAGGCCCATCAAACAATGGACTAAGATGTCCAGGCCTAAGAAGAGGCCCATCAAACAATGGACTAAGACGTCCAAGCCCAAGAAGAGGCTCCATCAACAATGGACTAAGATGTCCAAGCCCGAGAGGAGGCACAATCAACTAAGGACTAAGATGTCCTAGCTTAGATAAAGGCGGCTTATCTAATTATGGACTAAGATGTCCAAGCTCAAGAAGCAGCTAATCAAATTATTTATATATGAAACCTGAAGGGTTCTTATATATTGGAAAGGACAAAAGCAAAGGAGTGAGACGAATCTCCATTGATTATTACCCGAATCTGGTTTTGAGACTTTCTTGACGTCATCTATTAATGCCCAATTCTGGGCTTCGGGATTCTCATATATGGATTTCAGAATCTAATACCCGAATCTGGGTTCGTGATTTTAGCAATCGCTATCTTTATTAAGCCCAAATCAAGGTATGAGAATATTGTTGGTTGCTACAGTTCTTAATACTCGAACTTGAGTTACAGAATTATTACCTGACTCTGCCAAAATACCCTAATCTGGGTCCATGGCATCTACTATAATGACTATTTTCATGAACTTCTGGTTATTCAAAATACGCCCTACTATGGGCAAGGGAATTCTATTTTAACAGCCATCCACCTATGCAAATATGTTCCCTAATCTGGGCCGAAGATTCTTTCTGCAAAAAGAATTGACTCAAATATGTCCTGATCTGGACTCAAAGTTTAATATGGGAATCATACTACTAATTCTTGTTTAATTGACCATAAAAACCTGAATCTGGGTTTAGAAATGCCATGTATAAACCTATTCCGGGGATATTGCGATATGGATTCTAAATATCACATTATCAATATCTAAACTTCACAAGTTAATGCCTTAATCTGGGTTAGATTTTGGGGATGATACAATGTAATTGAGTCTATTGCAAGCAACCAAAAATCCGAAACTGGTCTTCTCAGTGCCAAAATTAAAAGTGGGTATCTCTGAATTTCAAATTATGCTTATCAGGCGGATAAGGACATTAATATGCCGATCAAGTATTGAATATACATGTAAGAATGATAGTAAAAATGGAACTTTTAACTTTAGATTTTGCAGGAAAGTCAAAATTATGAAGAATAGGAAAGCTATGAAAAACTTTGTCCTAAAGAACAAAAGCTTCTTTCATACAGGGGGGGGCAAAATGTTAACCATAAAATCTACATGAAGGCAGAAGTATGAAAGAAGGATAATAAAATTGAATTTTTGATGAAGAGATAGTCCAAGTCATCATGAAAGACTTAAAAGGGATGTTCAGAAGGTCCAATTACTCATACAGTGCAAAAGCCTTCGACCTAGATGAAAATAAACAGAACCTCCCACCATGATCAACCTTTCAACACAGATGAACAAGAAATTATGAATTTAGAACTCCTCTTGAAAGTAATCAATGGTGATCTCTCAACTACACATCAAACCTTTCGAAGCCGAAGGTTTCACCCTAGAGTGACTTTTTCAAAAGCATAGCAAGCCTTTCGAACAAGAAAAGACACATCCATGATACCTTTCGATGGCGTCGAAAGGTTCTATGAAGAAAGCAACACTCAGATGTCAGCAAGAATTGAAAAGCAACCTCTCGACAACATTGAAGAGAAGCACAGCTCTCGACAACATTCAAGTAAAGACAAACCTTTTGACAAGGTCGAAAGGTTCACAAAAGATGTAAAAGACAAACCTTTCGATGAAGTCGAAAGGTTAATGAAAGCATAAGAGTGGCAAATCTTTCGACAAAGGCGAAAGGTTCATAATGTCATATGAAGGAAAAACTTTTCGACAAGAATGAAAGGTTCATAACAAGGCAAACCTTTCGATGAGGTCGGAGGGTTTATAACAGCATGAGGGAGGCAGACCTTTCGACAAGGTCGAAAAGTTCACACAATATGCAAAGAGGAGACCTTTCGACAAGGTGGAAAACAAGGAAGCAAAAGAGATAAGCCAAGAAGCATAGGAGACTCCTAACCTTTCGACACAGCCGAAGGGTTCATAACCTTTCGATGAAGTCGAAAGGTTTAAGGCAGCATATAAAAGGGGGACCTTTCGACTCAGTCGAAAGCATGAAGTCGAAAGGTGGGCCGCCTGCATCTATAAATAAGACCCAAGGGGACCAGTTTGGGGGGCTGATTCTGGAGACTGAATTCATCTTCTTTTCTCCAGTTTCATAGAGATAATTCTACTTGTAAAAACCCTAAATTTAATTGGGGAGAGAGCTCAATTTCTTGTATCTCATTTTGGATATGAATAAAATAGAGTTGGCTCGTTCATGATGGATATTGGCAATAAGGAGAATCATTAAGACCATTAGCTAGACTAATGATCAATTGCACATGATTTCAACCTTTTTCTCATAATCTCTTTTGATCCGTGCTCTATATATATATAAGATCGACTTAGATATTCCCAATCAAAACACGTCATCATTGAAATCCATACTTAATGTAAAGTGATAATGACGTGTTGCATAAGCCAAATGCATGGTTATGGGAATAACTAAATTGATCTTATAAAGGAAAAGTAAATGGGGTTAAAGATACAATCTGGGACTTCATCGAAAGGAGGAAAACCTTTCAACTTAGTCGAAAGGTTTACATCCTAATGGAATCCTGGGTTATATATCTATTTTAGAACCCTTATTATGAACTTCATTCGAAGGGAATCAACATCCTTAAGCATTAATAAACCCTTCGAATTGATTCCATAGAAAGAAAATGGACATCAATGGGGCTAAAAGCAATTAAGGTTGGCAATGATTTTTGCATCTCCTTACAACAATATCGATAGGTTTTATACTTTACCTTTCGACACGATTAAAAAGGAAGTAGTAGACGTCGACCATAACTGCTTTCGACTCTAAGGGGAAGTGGAACTCATCAAATTAATAATTTCTGAAAGCTAAACGACTTCTCCAATGCAATGCAATGCAATGGAGTATCAAAGACAAACATATGAGTCAACTAAGCATTCATGAGATTGATGAAAGATTCATAACCTATCTTATGGATCGGTACCGATCCTTGAAGCATGGATTGGTACCGATCCCTGAAATTACCCGAGTTGGCCACAATTTTTTCAGTTTAGCTTCTCTAGGACGTGGGGAACGTAGGCAAGGACGTGGGTGAGAAATTTCCATCGACTTGCAGCAATAAATAAAGGAGGAAGGGCATAGTTTGAAGGATCTTTTTGCTTGTTTTAACAAATTCTTGTATTTCTATTGTAATTCTAGGGACCATTACCGACCCATAAGAATAGCCTTGTAAAAACCAATCAGAAACTTCAACAAAGTTTAAAGCAGGCCTCTGATTAGCCGAACCACTGTACTTATTGTATGTTCTTATTTTCCTCATTTTCCAGTTTGCTTTCTTCATTTAATTCTGTACTGTATTTCTGGGTGTTTGTGCCTATTTTGGCATAATATTTGGTGCTTTCACTAAGAAAGTATCGATCTCAGGTTATTTGGATCTATTTTCTATTATTGGATCGCTCTAGTCCACGAGATAGATCAGTTAGTTTTTGTTGTTGTAATCCATGGCTACTCAGATTTCCGTAGAATCTTAAAAGGGATTAGTTGAAGTTATAGCCCTATGAAGAGAGCAATCGGCAGTCTCCAGGCCTGTTAACGATGCTAAGAATGCTGGTTCTTAACATATTGAAGAAGTTGCTCAACCTAGTACTGCTGAAGTTCAGAGAATCCCTCGGACATGATAACATGGGTTGAGATGGACATGATGATGAAAGAGATTAATGATAAGGTGTAATGACCCAAGATTTTAGGAATTTATCCTGAAAAATATAAATGAATTTAAAATAATTTTTAAATAAATTTTAAAAGGAGGAATTGATATAGCTTGATAGTGTATCAGTGTGTGTACATGAGTGCACAGGAAATGCACATGAATATAAGCTAAAACCCTGAACTCCAAGAATACATACATATTGATGTGTATGGAAATATATATATATATATATATATATATGTAGATTAAATTCTTAAAAGTAGTATGCATAAGTAAATGTATATATGAGTGCTACTGAATAATTTGAGTGTACATGTGCATATGTGTGTGTGTCAGTATAGAATGATGTATGAATATATCTGAGGGTATACTAATTATTTCAGAAAGACTTATATACAAATATATATGTGTTAATAAAATACTAGAGTTTAAACTAGTGAAATAAAAATATACAGGCACATTTTAATATAAACAAAAATGAAAAGAATGGAGATATAAAGAGGAATAAATTCTCTTATAAATAAATGAAGGAAGTACATACCATTTACATGAAAGCTAAAAATAGGAAAATAAGATAAAACAGAGAAGTTCTTGGTATAGGCAGAATTAGAAAAGAGTATTTAATAATAACAAAACCAAGTCACATTTTTAGCATGGTTGTAGACAAGGGGGAAAAGTATTTTCTGAAAAGCAAATTTCTGAAAAAAATGTGTAACCACTTTTCTCTTCACCCAAATTAAGCCGGGAAGGGGTAAAACTTTGGGTTTAAAATTCAGATAACATGATTTTCTGGTGGGCAAAAATGGCTTTAGCCAATACCCAAAACCCTAAGAGAGACCCTGTATATATATATACATGTATATGCAGCAGCCTCCTCTTCTCCTCAGAAAAGAATTTTGAAAAAAAAAAAGAAAAACAATACCACAGAAATCATAAGACAAGGGAAGAAAGAGAGCTTGAGGATAAGAGCAGGAGTTCATCAGTTAATTAAGGAGACAAAGGAGAGGGCTAGGTGAGAAAACTCACTCAAAAATCTAAGGCAATAAGTCCTAATGTAGGCAGCCAGATAAAAGTATTTTTATTAAAAGAGTATTTTCATATATGAATGTTTATCTGTGAATTTAAACCTGAATATGTTTTGATTTTCCTTTGGTTGATCACTTGTTTCATTATAACAAAGTTTTATGTGTTGTTAGCATACATGTCTGTTTTATACACTCAGATCTCTGATATGTTAATATTTAGGGATATAAACAAATACCCAGAAAATAAAATGTTGAGAATAGGCAAGTAGAATTGGTTTTGGCTTAACCCAGAAAAATGCAAATAATGTTGAGCTGCAATATACTCATGTATAAGTGCTGAGGCTTGAAATAGAAAGGAATTGGGGGTGCAATAGGGTTGCCTATGTGCTGATGCTCCTGATTTAATAAAATGCATAGCAAATAAAATTTTGTGATTCAGTGAGACCAGGTCATCCTGAGTTTAACTCAAGCACAAATGTTTGCAAAAGAAAAACTCTCTCAGAAACCATAAGCCAATGTTAGTTGCCTAAACTCCTTTTAAATAACAGGATGAATATATATATATATATACAGAACCTTATTTTGTAGTCACCAATGGTTGTTTGCTTGTTGTTTCTGTATGGCCATGAATAATATGAGATACCATGATATAGATGTTTTCAGTTATTGGATCACTGAATGGTTTTGTCATGAACAATCAAAAGGGGTTATTATTAACTTAAATCTGATTAGGATATTGGGGTCAAGAACACTGCAGGAATGACTTGTGTGCTTGAGTAACATAAGTTGACACATGGCTTGTTTAAGTCCTGAGATCTTTGTGTAATGAAGTGAATTAGTTCATTACAGTGTGTCCATTGATTCATAAATATTGCAGATGAGACCAAGGATAGATAAATATACCAAGGAAGTAATACTTGAGCAGATGAGAAAACTAGAGTTTTTCCCAGATTTAAAATATGAGAATTGAATAAGTGATTTAACTCATATTAGTTATTTTCCTGTTTGGTATGAATGATTGTTTGTCTATGATTGAGTTGTATGCTTGAATGTATGTGCCATATTCATATGTTTAGTCTCTGGAAAGAAAATTAAAGTGTGCACATGCACAATGACACAGAGCATGCACACAAGTATTTACCTGATTCTAAAGGACAGAACCTTATGTATTTGTACTTAACTTGATTTTAACCAAATTAACAAATTGCTTTTGTGAATTTTCTCATACCAGACATGTGTCTGACCCTAGTGTGCTAATGGCATCTGGGGTGTCTCATTTAAAATGAGGCAGTTTCAAATGCTTTTTCAGGGATTGCAGCAACTAAGTAGGAGTAGGAGCAAGGCCTTGAGAAGAAGATATAGCATGCTAAAACTTAGTTAGATAAGAGCCTAAATGTTGAAATCTGCATGTATTGACAATTTAAATTGCTACTTGTATTAAGTGTTGAATATTGGATGGATATTTTGTTAGGCATTTTGTTAAGAGATTGATTTGTATCTGGAAACTATGAATTAAGTTGAACATCTGTTATGTTTAAAAAGAATTTTAATCAAATCTGGTAAGTAGATTTAGTAAGAACACCATGTTAAAATTGAATGATTACATTTTATAAATGCATTAGTCAATCATGAATCTTTGGAAAGGATTTAAGTTTTGGAAAATCTGGAGAGTTGATTCTCAGAAAATTTAAATGGTTTTATTTTCTACTATGGCATATGTATGCAAAAGAAATAGGCATAAGCTAAATGTTTTATATGGCTGCATGGTTTCTATAGTTAAACTTGTTTCATACAAATGCCTCATGTACTATATTTTTTTTAAGAAAGGATTTGTAATAAGGGTAGATGGAAGCCAGATTCAAATAGTTGCAGATATATATGCACATATACATGTTTAGTGCAAATGTCAACACACCTTTTCCTTTGCACTTGTAATAGAAATCTGAATTTCACTCAGATTTTAACCAAAGGCATTTTAAATGCTAGACAGATCTTATAAGAAGAAATACAAACATGAATAATGATAAACACTTTTATCATCCTCAAAACCCAAGAACCATACTCTTAATTCATATCAATCCTGAAGCCTTCCAGGTTATAGGGATGGGTTTCAAAAATGATTAAGCAAGAATTATTATGATGGAATATAGGCAAAAATAAAGTATACATATATATGCAGATATAGGTAGATAATAGATTGCAAACTGCACAGAAGAAAAAAAAAACAAAAATTGTGTTTGAACCAACCAGCATAGTACTCGAACTCGTGATCTCTTGTGTATAAGTTAGGCGCGTTTCCATTACGCCTAGATGTTGCTTGTGATCCCTTAGGATCCACTTTCTTTTATACTGATTTTGTCACCATTCAGAGCTTAACATAAACATCTATATTAAAAGCTTGTTTACTATTGATTATTACTTGATCACTTCTTAGTTAGTATAAACAGGCTAATGTGTATGTTTCCAGTGGATTGTTTGGTTAAAAAAAAAATAATAATAAAATAAATTAGCAATCCAACCTCCTCTTGTTTTCCAGAACTCTGATTCAAATAAGAGAGGCATATACATCCTCACATGTATGTGCTTATATTTGTGAATGTACTGATATATTTATATTGGTTGATTATTGTGATCCTGGATATATTTTGGTTTATTGGAAAAAGATATTGACCCTGAGAATTATATTTGAAATGGATGATATATCTATATATTTATATATCCTCTTTACCTAAAAAAAAAAAAAAATTTTCCTTATGAAATTAGGGTAGAAAAAGGAGGGTCTTTTCAGTTGGTATCAGAGCTATGTTATTCAACATAGTAGAAGTAAGGATCAAGTTCTTAGACAGAAATAAAATTAAAAGGAACTAAATATCAAACTAACCAGCTATGTAAATTATTATTAGCAAACTATGGTAGGGAGACCACCAAATCAGGGAGCAGGATCTTCCCATGCACCACCAATGGTCAATCTGCAAGACTTGGTGAGAGCATTTAGGGATGGGGCAGGACAAAGGCAAGAAAATCCCTATGAAGAACTCTCAAAATTACTTAAGACATATACTCATTTAGGAGGCAAAAGCTTTGAAGGGACAGAGAGTATCATGGAAATTCAAACATGGTTGAGAACATTGGAAAGAATTTTCAATGACATGCAACTTGATGATCAAAGAAAGAGGCAAGTGGCTTCAAGACAGCTAAAAGGAGTAGCTTTAGGCTGGTGGGAAGTAATCATTGCAGGAAGGAATGAGAATGAAATCACTTGGAATCAATTCAAAGAGATGTTGGAAGCAAGGTTTGTACCAGCATCAGCAAAGACTACCTTGCTAGAAGAATTCATTAGACTTAGACAAGGAACCATGACTGTCACAGAATATACTCAAAGGTTTGAGGGGCTTTCCACATATGGAGCAATGCTTGTGGCAGATGAGGCATCTAAAAATGATAGGTACATAAAAGGTTTGAATCCAGGACTTAGCAGAGCCATGTTACCCTATGCAGACAAGACTTTTGATCATGTGATAGACTTAGCTTTGAGGTTGGAGCAGCATGACAAGGAAAGGGAGAAGTTCAGAAATTTTAAGAGCAATAATAACAAGAAAGGTAAGGGGAGGTATCACCCTTATGATAAGAAGAAAGAAGAGGCTAGTAGCAAAAACACTGGAGATGTCAAGGCTAAGGAAGACAAGAAGAAAATTGTGTGCCATCAGTGTGGAAAGGAAGGGCATATCAAACCAAAATGTCCAGAGTTAAAAGGAGGAGCTTTCAAATGCTATCTATGTGGGAAAGAGGGGCATATGAAGAGGAATTGTCCTGAGTATAAACAGCAAGGCAAATTGGCAAATTTGGAAGGAAAAGGCAAAACCACAGTGGAGAGTAACACTGTAAACCATAGCCAAGTGGAAGGTACATTACTTATTTGTACCATACCCATAACAGTAGTGTATGATACTGGGGCAACTCACTCTTTAATTTCTTATGAATTGGTTAAAATGCTAAAACTGAATTGCATATTAGTTGAAACCCCATTGCATATACACAGTCCATTGGGGAGTTCTAGTGTTTTAAATATGATTTGTGTGGATGTGGAGTTAAACATAGGAGGAAATATTTTTATTTCCAATTTATATGTTTTGAATTACCCAAATATAGGTGTTATATTGAGGGTAGACTGGTTAAGGCAATTTAAAGCCATGATTAATTTAGACTCATCCACCATATCATTGCAAAATTCTAGAGGCCAGAGAATCACAGTCTTATGTGAAGTAGCTAAGGAAGGAAAACTATATCATTTAGTTGACTCAGAAAAAGATTTCAGTGAACTAACCATTGAAGAAATTCCCATAGTCAATGAATATTTGGATGTGTTTGGTGAGGTCAAGGGTATTCCACACCATAGACCAGTAGAATTCCAGATCAATCTAGTTCCAGGAGCAAGCCCAGTGATTAAAAAGCCAACTAGAATGGGGCCAAATGAACTAAAAGAATTAAAGAAACAGTTAGAAGAATTGGAAGAAAAGGGTTTTATAAGACCAAGTAATTCTTGCTGGGGAGCACAAGTAGTATTTGTTAAGAAGCAAGATGGCTCCTTAAGACTCTGCATAGATTATAGAGAATTAAACAAGGTAACTATTAAAAATAAATACCCATTGCCAAGAATAGATGATCTTTTTGATCAATTAGCAGGGGCAAAAGTATTTTCTAGACTAGACTTAGCATCTGGTTTTCATCAAATGAAGGTGGAAGAATCAAGCATCAAGTACACTGCCTTTAATACTAGGTATGGGTTGTATGAATTTTTGGTTATGCCATTTGGCTTGACCAATGCACCATCTTACTTTGTTGATTTAATGAACAGAACCTTTAGAGATTGTTTAGAAAAGTTTGTGCTTATTTTTATAGATGACATTTTGATTTATTCCAAGACAGTGGAAGAACATAAGCATCATTTGCACCTAGTTTTGTCTAGACTAAGGGAAAAAGATTTAAAGGCAAAATTTTCAAAATGTGTGTTTTGGAAGGAGGAAGTACATTTTCTTGGCCATGTTATATCTGCCAAAGGAATTTCTGTGAACCCCAATAAAGTAGTGGCTATCCAAGCATGGAAGAGGCCAAGCACTGTGAGTGAAGTGAGGTCATTTATGGGGATGGCAGGGTATTATAGGAGGTTTATAAAAGATTTTTCAAAAATTTCTACACCACTCACTAACCTAACCAGGAAGAACCAAGCTTTTGTTTGGTCAGAAAAATGTGAAAAGTCTTTTGAACAGTTGAAGGAGGCATTGGTGAATGCTCCAATTCTAAAGGTACCACATGGAAATGAAGAATTAGTGGTATACACTGATGCTAGTGGATTTGGCTTGGGTGCAGTGTTGATGCAACAAGGCCAAGTCATTGCATATGCATCCAGACAACTTAAACCCCATGAAGTAAGGTATGCCACACATGATCTCGAATTAGCAGCTGTGATATATGCTTTAAAACTTTGGAGACATTATTTGTTAGGCACTAAGTTTGAACTTTACACAGACCACAAGTCTCTAAAATATTTGTTTTCACAAAAAGATTTGAACATGAGGCAACATAGATGGGTGGAGTTCTTAGCTGCCTATGACTTTGACATACTTTATACACCAGGAAAAGCAAACAAAGTTGCAGATGCTCTAAGTAGACAGCATGCTAAATTGGCTATAATGATGATAGCAGAATTTAAAGATTTGTCTTTGCTAACTGAGTTAGAGATTGAGGAGAATGGTTGTGTGCAGATGCATGATACACAAGAAGATAAAGGGAAGTTAAGCTTAATGACACTTCAACCAGATTTGATTCTGAAGGTAGGAAAAATGCAAGAACAAGATGCTCACTTATTGGAGAAGAGAATGCTCCTCTCAAGAGGGGAGGAAGTGATGAATCACCACATTGATAAAGATGGTTATGTGAGATACCAGAATAGGGTGTGTGTACCAGAGGACATAGAATTGAAGAAGGAGATATTGAATGAATATCACAGAAGTAAATACTCCATTCACCCAGGTAACACAAAAATGTATCAAAATTTGAAAAGAGACTTCTGGTGGAAGGGGATGAAATCTGATATAGCTAAGTACATTGCCAAATGTATGACTTGCCAACAAGTCAAGGCTGAAACTCAAAGACCATCAGGGTTGATGCAACCTCTTAGTGTACCACAGTGGAAGTGGGAGGACATATCTATGGACTTCATAGATGGACTGCCTAGATCTAAGAGAGGTAATACAAGCATATGGGTGATAGTGGATAGGCTAACCAAGGTAGCACACTTCATCCCAGTCAGGTCAGAAAGAACAGCACCAAAACTAGCTCAAATTTTTATAAAAGAAGTGGTAAAGTTACATGGCATTCCCAAAACCATTGTGAGTGATAGGGATACCATCTTCACTTCAAAATTTTGGAGAAGCTTTCAAGAAGCAATGGGAAGTGAACTATGTTTAAGTACTGCCTACCATCCTCAATCAGATGGGCAGACTGAGGTGGTAAACAAAGTTTTGGAGGACATGTTAAGGGCATGTATATTGGATTTTGGGGGCAACTGGGAAGATTATCTTCATCTAGTTGAATTCACATACAACAACAGCTACCAAAGCACCATAGGAATGGCTCCATTTGAAGCCTTATATGGCAAACCCTGTTTGTCACCAGTTTGCTGGGTAGAAACAGGAGAAAGGTCTATTTTAGGACCTGAGTACATACAAGAAACCAAGGAGAAAATTGAGTTAATAAGAAGAAGAATGACAGCAGCTCAAGATAGGCAAAAGAAATTTGCAGACATGAGAAGGAGGCAGGTAGAATATGAAGTGGGAAATTTTGTTTTCATCAAAATCTCACCCATGAAAAATGTGCTGAGATTTGGAAAACAAGGCAAATTAACCCCAAGATATATTGGACCATACAAAATCCTGGAGAGAATTGGTCCCTTGGCATATAAGTTGGAATTACCAGAAAACATGCAAGGTATACATGATGTTTTTCATGTATCACAATTGAGAAGATGGGTCCATGACAAGGCAGAAATTCTTGAAACCCCAACCCAAGTGCAGATAAATCCTAATTTGATTTATGAAAAGGATCCAGTGGGAATTTTAGCAAAAGATGTGAAGAAGTTGAGGAATAAATCTCTGAAACTTGTGAAGGTACAGTGGAGTCTTGATCCTAGTGATTGCACATGGGAATTAGAAGACAAAGTTAGGATGAATTATCCTAAGCTATTTCCAGATTAAGGTAATTATGATCTTTGATTGTTTTCTTTATTTTGGATGAATATATTTTTAGTTAGTATAGAACTAAGAATCTATTTGGTAGAGAATATACTTGTTCTCTGAAATAAGTTTAAAATTTATTTTAAGCTTAGGAAAATTGTGGGACACAATTTCTAAAAGGAGGGGTGTATGTAATGACCCAAGATTTTAGGAATTTATCCTGAAAAATATAAATGAATTTAAAATAATTTTTAAATAAATTTTAAAAGGAGGAATTGATATAGCTTGATAGTGTATCAGTGTGTGTACATGAGTGCACAGGAAATGCACATGAATATAAGCTAAAACCCTGAACTCCAAGAATACATACATATTGATGTGTATGGAAATATATATATATATATATATATATATATATGTAGATTAAATTCTTAAAAGTAGTATGCATAAGTAAATGTATATATGAGTGCTACTGAATAATTTGAGTGTACATGTGCATATGTGTGTGTGTCAGTATAGAATGATGTATGAATATATCTGAGGGTATACTAATTATTTCAGAAAGACTTATATACAAATATATATGTGTTAATAAAATACTAGAGTTTAAACTAGTGAAATAAAAATATACAGGCACATTTTAATATAAACAGAAATGAAAAGAATGGAGATATAAAGAGGAATAAATTCTCTTATAAATAAATGAAGGAAGTACATACCATTTACATGAAAGCTAAAAATAGGAAAATAAGATAAAACAGAGAAGTTCTTGGTATAGGCAGAATTAGAAAAGAGTATTTAATAATAACAAAACCAAGTCACATTTTTAGCATGGTTGTAGACAAGGGGGAAAAGTATTTTCTGAAAAGCAAATTTCTGAAAAAAATGTGTAACCACTTTTCTCTTCACCCAGATTAAGCCGGGAAGGGGTAAAACTTTGGGTTTAAAATTCAGATAACATGATTTTCTGGTGGGCAAAAATGGCTTTAGCCAATACCCAAAACCCTAAGAGAGACCCTGTATATATATATACATGTATATGCAGCAGCCTCCTCTTCTCCTCAGAAAAGAATTTTGAAAAAAAAGAAGAAAAACAATACCACAGAAATCATAAGACAAGGGAAGAAAGAGAGCTTGAGGATAAGAGCAGGAGTTCATCAGTTAATTAAGGAGACAAAGGAGAGGGCTAGGTGAGAAAACTCACTCAAAAATCTAAGGCAATAAGTCCTAATGTAGGCAGCCAGATAAAAGTATTTTTATTAAAAGAGTATTTTCATATATGAATGTTTATCTGTGAATTTAAACCTGAATATGTTTTGATTTTCCTTTGGTTGATCACTTGTTTCATTATAACAAAGTTTTATGGGTTGTTAGCATACATGTCTGTTTTATACACTCAGATCTCTGATATGTTAATATTTAGGGATATAAACAAATACCCAGAAAATAAAATGTTGAGAATAGGCAAGTAGAATTGGTTTTGGCTTAACCCAGAAAAATGCAAATAATGTTGAGCTGCAATATACTCATGTATAAGTGCTGAGGCTTGAAATAGAAAGGAATTGGGGGTGCAATAGGGTTGCCTATGTGCTGATGCTCCTGATTTAATAAAATGCATAGCAAATAAAATTTTGTGATTCAGTGAGACCAGGTCATCCTGAGTTTAACTCAAGCACAAATGTTTGCAAAAGAAAAACTCTCTCAGAAACCATAAGCCAATGTTAGTTGCCTAAACTCCTTTTAAATAACAGGATGAATATATATATATACAGAACCTTATTTTGTAGTCACCAATGGTTGTTTGCTTGTTGTTTCTGTATGGCCATGAATAATATGAGATACCATGATATAGATGTTTTCAGTTATTGGATCACTGAATGGTTTTGTCATGAACAATCAAAAGGGGTTATTATTAACTTAAATCTGATTAGGATATTGGGGTCAAGAACACTGCAGGAATGACTTGTGTGCTTGAGTAACATAAGTTGACACATGGCTTGTTTAAGTCCTGAGATCTTTGTGTAATGAAGTGAATTAGTTCATTACAGTGTGTCCATTGATTCATAAATATTGCAGATGAGACCAAGGATAGATAAATATACCAAGGAAGTAATACTTGAGCAGATGAGAAAACTAGAGTTTTTCCCAGATTTAAAATATGAGAATTGAATAAGTGATTTAACTCATATTAGTTATTTTCCTGTTTGGTATGAATGATTGTTTGTCTATGATTGAGTTGTATGCTTGAATGTATGTGCCATATTCATATGTTTAGTCTCTGGAAAGAAAATTAAAGTGTGCACATGCACAATGACACAGAGCATGCACACAAGTATTTACCTGATTCTAAAGGACAGAACCTTATGTATTTGTACTTAACTTGATTTTAACCAAATTAACAAATTGCTTTTGTGAATTTTCTCATACCAGACATGTGTCTGACCCTAGTGTGCTAATGGCATCTGGGGTGTCTCAGTTAAAATGAGGCAGTTTCAAATGCTTTTTCAGGGATTGCAGCAACTAAGTAGGAGTAGGAGCAAGGCCTTGAGAAGAAGATATAGCATGCTAAAACTTAGTTAGATAAGAGCCTAAATGTTGAAATCTGCATGTATTGACAATTTAAATTGCTACTTGTATTAAGTGTTGAATATTGGATGGATATTTTGTTAGGCATTTTGTTAAGAGATTGATTTGTATCTGGAAACTATGAATTAAGTTGAACATCTGTTATGTTTAAAAAGAATTTTAATCAAATCTGGTAAGTAGATTTAGTAAGAACACCATGTTAAAATTGAATGATTACATTTTATAAATGCATTAGTCAATCATGAATCTTTGGAAAGGATTTAAGTTTTGGAAAATCTGGAGAGTTGATTCTCAGAAAATTTAAATGGTTTTATTTTCTACTATGGCATATGTATGCAAAAGAAATAGGCATAAGCTAAATGTTTTATATGGCTGCATGGTTTCTATAGTTAAACTTGTTTCATACAAATGCCTCATGTACTATATTTTTTTTTAAGAAAGGATTTGTAATAAGGGTAGATGGAAGCCAGATTCAAATAGTTGCAGATATATATGCACATATACATGTTTAGTGCAAATGTCAACACACCTTTTCCTTTGCACTTGTAATAGAAATCTGAATTTCACTCAGATTTTAACCAAAGGCATTTTAAATGCTAGACAGATCTTATAAGAAGAAATACAAACATGAATAATGATAAACACTTTTATCATCCTCAAAACCCAAGAACCATACTCTTAATTCATATCAATCCTGAAGCCTTCCAGGTTATAGGGATGGGTTTCAAAAATGATTAAGCAAGAATTATTATGATGGAATATAGGCAAAAATAAAGTATACATATATATGCAGATATAGGTAGATAATAGATTGCAAACTGCACAGAAGAAAAAAAAAACAAAAATTGTGTTTGAACCAACCAGCATAGTACTCGAACTCGTGATCTCTTGTGTATAAGTTAGGCGCGTTTCCATTACGCCTAGATGTTGCTTGTGATCCCTTAGGATCCACTTTCTTTTATACTGATTTTGTCACCATTCAGAGCTTAACATAAACATCTATATTAAAAGCTTGTTTACTATTGATTATTACTTGATCACTTCTTAGTTAGTATAAACAGGCTAATGTGTATGTTTCCAGTGGATTGTTTGGTTAAAAAAAAAATAATAATAAAATAAATTAGCAATCCAACCTCCTCTTGTTTTCCAGAACTCTGATTCAAACAAGAGAGGCATATACATCCTCACATGTATGTGCTTATATTTGTGAATGTACTGATATATTTATATTGGTTGATTATTGTGATCCTGGATATATTTTGGTTTATTGGAAAAAGATATTGACCCTGAGAATTATATTTGAAATGAATGATATATCTATATATTTATATATCCTCTTTACCTAAAAAAAAAAAATTTTCCTTATGAAATTAGGGTAGAAAAAGGAGGGTCTTTTCATAAGGTGTGTAAGAGTCAGGAGGAGTTGAGGATGCATATGAAGGAATGTCTTAACTTACTGAATCGGTTAACCTGACATAGAAGAAATAAGAAGGAATTATCTCCTTCCTATTGGGAAGAAAACAGTTCTTCATCATCCAATGGAAAGCATAGGGAAGGATAGCAACAAATGGAAAGAAAGGAAACCGATGCTTCAAAATATAGGTCGAAGAGTGCTCGTAATGAAGGTTTACGAATCGGTACCTATCCACAATCAAGGATCGGTACTGAACCCCGCACTCTCAACTTAGGCGATGGAGGTGCTGCTGATTTGGATGGTGATGTTGTGGTGATGTTGGTCAAGTTGCTGATGGCCAGAATGTTGAAGTTCAAACGGTTGCTGTTGATCCGCCCTGTAGAAATCGTAACAATATGACAACTGGATGAATGGTTCTTCCAAAGTCTGGAGAACCTAGGTATCATGAAACTAACCGAGACCATTTGCACAACTAAACACTCGGAGCAAGTCACTATTTTCGCCGTTCAATGGGTCCGATAGAACCAGAATCCTTAGCAGAGATAGTAAATAGGTTAGTGAATGAAACCCAACATAGAAGTAGCGATGAGTGTGGTTCTTCTCCCAGTAGGAACCCTTCACCGAGGAGATATTGCGTGAAGAGTACCTCCGAAGGTTCACAATATCGACGATGTTGTCCTATAGTGGTACGACGGATCCGATTCAACGCTTGTAGAAGTACGAATGGCACATGGACATAGCTATGGCAACAGAAGCTTTCAAGTGTCATTGTTTTCCATTTTTTCTTAAAGGTGTGGCAACGATGTGGTTTACTCGACTTCCAATGAGATCCATATCATCTTTTGGTCAGCTGGCCAAAAAGTTTGTTGAGCAGTTCCATTTACACAATACCCGTCCGAATGACGTGATTTTTGTTATCAAACCTCTTTCGGGGAGTGGGAGAGACGCTGAATGTGATGACCCACGATATTAAAAAATAAATCCAAAACCAATTATAAATGAGGCCAAAACACACTTACAACTAAATTTAGATATTAAAAGTAGTAGAATGTGGGTAGATAAAATTAAAAATTCTAAATCAATGAATAGAAAGGTAAAAGCCGCACAGCGGAATCAAACATCAATTTTAATATTAACTCAGTTATATAGTTATTTACATCATCACATCAATTTACATTTTAAATACAGTTAATTATTACCAACTTATAAATAGTGTAATAACAGTATAAAATAAATATACCGAATCAACTATCTGCTTTCCATTCCCTCTTCTGCTCCTATCTGCAACTCTACACCTATACAGATATATAAAATAAAAAGAAAAAATAGTTTCAACTATGTTTTGGACCGTGCCAATTTCTATAAACCCAAGCCTTACCTAAGGGATCCAATGGCTTCTGTATAGAAAAAGGCTTCCTACGTACCCTTTTGGGAGATCAAGCCCACTTAGTTCTATTTCCTTCTCTTCTTCTACATCCAAATACTTGCTAATACATAACAACATTGCATCCATTCAACCACTGCAACTATCACAACCAATGCAATTCAATATAATCCATGCAACCACTGCAACCAATGCAATCAATAGAAGCAGAAAACAATATCTCTACTCATCCATCACAACAGATCATCATATGGGCAACAACACCAGTACACTTAGCCATTTAAACATTGCAAACATTTGACAATATTTAACCATTTATAATACCAACACAAATATACTTACATCCATACTAATCATTCATCATAGTAACACTTCATAATGTAAGTATAAACCATCAATTATATATTAATCATCCCATAATAGTCTCATAACATCAATCATCAAATGTGTACTAATCCAGACAACATTAGTAACACAAACACAAACACAAACACAATCATAGCTGACTACACAACGTAGTAATAATGGCAACCCATCCAAATACGATCTCATCGTAATATAATTATATATGTGATAAATAAAATCAACCGTTAATCACATATTATATCCATTCAAACATCACATTTACAACTATTGTTTTTCTCTTAAGTATAAAGTCATTTTATTGTTGTTTATTATAAACTCACCTTTTATTCACTTTAAGAACAATAATAATTCTCTCAAATTGGTAATATTCTTCAAAATACTTTTTTGCAATCATGTTACTTCAAATCTTTCCAAACAATATATTTTATCAAAAATAGTAATTTCATTAAATTACCTTTCAGATCAACAATATTATTATTTTATGCCAGAGTAGTCATATACATATTAAATCTCTTTAAGATACTCCAAAATCAGTTCATTTCCATTTATTTCAAAATAATATAATTTTCACTAAAAATATATTATTATTATTTATAAAATCTCACTTCACTTGATAATACATATTTCAAATTAAGTTTAAAATATATTCTCCATTATTGTTTATGAATTTCCCCATAAATTCATA
Organism: Allium fistulosum; assembly: GCA_030737815.1. Lineage (NCBI taxonomy): Eukaryota > Viridiplantae > Streptophyta > Magnoliopsida > Asparagales > Amaryllidaceae > Allium > Allium fistulosum. The sequence goes on from CM060904.1 coordinate 1,259,958,730, forward strand.
AATAATGACCTTATTAATTTTCTCTAGTTAATTTCATTTTATTTCATTCAAACGCTGTTATTTACAAACACTATACAAAATCCATAAATCACGTTATCTATCATTTATTTATCCAATCTAACCAATTTCATCCATTTTTTATCAATCAATTACATTCAGACTTAAATAGACAATTGATTACAGTCAAACACCCAATAACACAATAATGAATAATAAATAATTAACATGGCATAAAATATCCGAAATATTCACTATATCAAACAATTATCAATATATCACAACATATACCAATAATCATTATTTTCCATTGATAAATATCTATTTCATAATTACAAATTCAATTAATTAAATAAACCATATCAATACATTTTTTTCAACAGTCTCCAAACTTAGTAAGCCTGTGCTAAATTGTCCAAAATTTCACCATGAGTCCAACAAAATGAAAACTTGTATGAACTGAAGTTCGCATGTGAAAGATATAGAGATTAGAAGATCCAATATTTAAATTGTAAATACCAGATAAGGGGTAAAATGAAAAAGAAGAACTCACCTCATATGAAGATTAGCCTATATTTGTTTCAAATTAATGAAGTATACCATTTTTTTCTTTCATCACAATCCAAATCGATTTCAAAATCCATGTGTACACGTTGTTTGGTGAATCCCTAGCCCCCTTTTTTCCATTTACTATTCTCTTATGGAATACATTCTATACTTTTTGAATTAAGAAGGGAATTAAGATTGTAGAAAAATACTTAATGGTTGCTTTCCTAAAAGGTAATTTTCTCCTACCTCAACCTACTTTATTTATAGGGTGGGATGATGGATATAGGAATTTTAAACATACGCATGTAAAAAGAATAACATATGAATTTTCATTAAATATTTACCTTTTACACATAGAAAATTAATGCCTAACCTTTAGGGAATCAATCTTTATTGATTAAAAAAAGATTAATTTACCTATATGCCAAGCAGCGCACAATTAATTGCAAACCTATGTAATTAATTTTCCATAATATATAAAACTAATATACAAACAACTATATATATAATATTCAAAAATTCGGATATATGCTAATTAACGTGCAGTTAATTGCTACATTACGCTATTAATCCCTCATAATATATGAAATTAATGCACAACCATTTATATATATATATTCAACAAGTAGGATATATTTTCAATTAATATGCAATTAATTGCTAATCCACGCAATTAATTCCCTATATCACATTTACACACACACAAACACACACACACACACATATATATATAATACATATGAGCACATACATACATATTTTTCCTAATACAAATATATACGTACATGTATGTGTGTATATTGACCAATATATATATTATATATATATATATAATATGAGCTCATAGATACATATTTTTCCTTATATAAATATATACGTACATGTATGTGTATATATTGACCATACATTTTTACTATACCTTTTCTTTCCTATCTCTCTTTGATAGTAAAAATCCAAAAACTGTGTTACTAGCCAGGATTGAACCCACGACCTCTCCAAGTGAAGACTACCGTGTTAACCAACTACGCTAAGCATATCTTTTGTTTTCAAAATTAGAACATTGAAAATTATTGTACATATGTGCAAATCTTTTAGACTTGTAAAGTTAATATATTCAAAACTGTAACTCCAAATGTATCAAAAACTATACATCAAACTGATCGTCTCAGAAAGGCCTTCATAATGGTTATAAATACGATACCTAATTCACCATTTTATAAAAATTTACTTTTAATTAATGTAATATTTTGTTATGTTGAATTTTCGAGTTATTGCATTAAAAGATTTTTTGAGCAGGTTCAGTACGGCTGTGATGAAAGTGAGTAATGCAAAGGAGGATATTGTGCTGATAGCACTGATTAAAAGGGTGCATCCAGACACCGATTTCGGAAGATAGTTGAAGATGAAACCCCCACCAACTATGGATCAGTTTCGTAGAAAGGTAGCGTAGTTCTTGCACTTGGAAGAGGAAAATGAGTCGGTCGGAAGTGAAGGCAGAAAGCAGTCGAGTGAAGTTGTTCAAAGTAATGTTGTAGTGAAGCATACCGGAGGAAGTCCCGACAAGTAGATGTAAATGTTAAGAACAAAGGTAGTGCATAGAAAAGGGATAACTGAGAGAGTGGAGACGGGAAATTTAACTCGAAGAAACATCCCAAATTTCCAAAATATGAGGACTATACACCATTAAATAACATGGTTGAGAACATATACCTTGCCACATAAGGTATGGAATAGTATAAGAAGCCACCTCCAAGGGAGTCAACGGAGAAAGAGAAGAGATTTGGTAAGTACTGCCTTTTTCATGAGACCCACAGTCATAACATAAATGAGTGTAGACATTTGCGTGATGTGATCATGTGATAGAGGATTTAATTATAAAAAAGAAGTTGCAATAGTACATCAAAGCCCCGTAGGATGGCAGGCAAGGAAGTGCTCATCCCCAAGGACAGTCATTCCAACAAGGCCAAGCTAGGCTTTGTGATGACGATTATAGACAGCTTGGATAATGATTAGTTAATAACATGATTTTTGGAGGACCTCGTCTGGCTATGAGGAGCTAGAATGAGATGGAGAGGTACGCAAGTTCTTTGAAGCATGCTGTGAGTGAGAGTTGTTTTATCGTCGAAGACAGTGCTTGGGCAAAGCAACTCAAAATCATGACCGACAATATTGTATTTAGGAACAAGGATTACGGTGACATCGAAGCATCTATGCTGGATCCCATGGTGATATCGGTCACGATTGGGCCAGCGACTATGAGGAAGGTGTTAGTTGGTTGTGGTAGTTCGGTGAACATTTTGTTTAAAAATCTTATGATTAGATGTTGATGGATGGCTAGGATCTGAAGCCATGTAAATCCGAAATTCAAAGGATTTAATGGAGAGGCAATAGAGCCTATGGGTTGTGTGGATTTAATGGTGGTTCTAGGTGAAGGTTGTTAGTCCATGAGTTGATGGTTTAGATGACAACAACCTTAGAATAAGATTATAAAATATAAATACTAACATTATAGTTTAGATATATATGTATATGCAGGATTTAACCATGCAGGTACCAAGAATGAAGACTGTACAGTATAGAGATTCAAGATATCAAGATTGCAGACTCATGAGTATCAAGAATATCAAGATTACCAAGAGTTCAAGATTTCAAGATAAGTATTGAGTCTAGAATTATGTTAAAACTTCATAATAGCACTGAAATCTTCACTCCATTTTTCTTTTGGGATAGAACCCATTTCTACCTTTTTAGTGGCTTACAAACCCATGACAAGTAGCTTACAAACCTACGACAAGTGGCTTACAAACCCACGAACATCCTGGTTTTGTACAAGTTCTCGAGCCCTGATGTGATGAGATATTCTGCAGGAAGAAGCTTGCAAAACTACTTCAAAATGATTTTCAAAACTACTTCAGAATGATTTTCAAAACTGCTTTTCAAAATGTTTTAGCCTTAAAAATTATCTTTTCAAATGATTTTCAAAAAGATGTTTTAGCCTTAAAATATTCTTTGTTTTTGTTTTTAAATAAACTCTTGTTTTAAACTTCGTTTGTTTTAAACTATCTTTTTATTATATTTATACTTAGATTTAAATATAAAATTATAGTAAAATTATATATATATTATTCTCTATATTTATCTATGTATTTTATCTATAGTCAAGTATATTTATAAAGTTTAAATAGTTTTTAATATAAGATAAAAGTTATTTTCAAAGAAAATCAAATCATCAAAATATGCTTTGGGATGTCGACATGCCCTAGTACCCCATGTCGACATAGTGACAGTTAGATTCAAAAATTTGAATTTCAAAAGAAGTGTCTATTCGCCATAACCTTTCACGAATGGACATGGCTGTTGTTCTTCTATAAATAGGGGTTAGTTTCAACGAATTTAAATATAGATTTTCTGGTTTTTTACTTCTCTTCTTCTTCCACATTTTCTTATTCAAAATCCTATCATCACTCTGCCGAAATCAACATTGAATCTAACTAGATAATCTCTGGTTTGATTCTCTGTCACTATCTCATCAAGATCCTCAGTGCTATTCAGAGTTATATGCTTTCTTTGTAATCAATAGAGTAAAAGGTGTGATTGTAGCCTTGGAAATCAATCAAGTGAGAAAAGGTGTGATTGTAGCCTTGAGAAATCAATTGGGTGAACTTGTTGCCCGGAAATCAAGTATCTCTACCCAGAGGATTGTGATTCTGGAGGGTGTGCCTCGTGGCCTTGAAATCGAGGGTTGTAATTGTTGAATTACTTTTGAAAGGAAATCCGTACTTAGTTGTGCGGGACTGGATGTAGGGTAACTCCGAACCAGTATAAAATCCGGTGTGTTCTTTCCTTTATTGCATTTACTTTATTTCTGTATCTGTATTTTTTTCTGTGATTATATCTGTGTCTGAATATTGCATACATTTGTGTTCAAATTAACATAAACTCAAAAAGATTTAGTAATTTCTTATAAACACTATTCACCCCCTCTAGTGTTATTCCTAGCCTTAAGATCCGTAATCCGCATTCCTCACATTTGGTATCAGAGCAAGGTTTTCAAAAGTTTCATAATCTTATTTTTGAAAAAGTTTTTTTTATAAAATGGCTATGTTTAAGAAATTTGTTAATGCTTATTTAGTAATATTCAGATCATCATTGTCTCTTGAGTCTGCATATAATCAATAGTCGAATACAAGTTGTCTACTAAGATTGTTTGATGTGCAGGAATCATGCTTTATGGGAGTTGAGGAATCAATCCAGAACAAACAAATTGTGCAGATCAAAAAGAACAAATGGATACTCGATAGTGGATGTTCTAGACACATGACTGGGAATCCAGATATGTTGAATGATATAATATAGAAAGACGAAGGACTGGTTAACTTTAGAGACAATTCAAAAGGTTATGTGATCGGCATCGGCAAAGTCGGTTTCTTTGAAACTCCTATTATTACTAATGTTTTGCTAGTTAAGAATCTGAAACACAATCTGCTAAGTATAAGTCAACTATGCGATAAAGGATATAAAATTAAATTTGAAAAAGAGAAGTGTCACATTGAAGGTAATAATTCAACCATAATATTTGAGGGAATTAGAAAAAAGAATATTTATATTCTTAGTATGAAAATTTCAAATGATAACTTGTGTCTTTTGGAAAATGCAAGTGACCCTTGGATTTGGCATAAGAGATTTGGGCATTTGAATTTCAAACTCTTATATAGACTGTCAAAACATGATCTAGTAAGAGGCATCCCTAAAATGAATTTTAAAGTAGATAGTCTATGTGATGCATGTCAACTAGGAAAACTTAGAAAAAGCTCTTTTAAATTAAAAGATATGATTTCTACTACGAAACCTCTTGAATTACTTCATATTGATCTATTTGGTCCATCTCAAATTCTATCAATAAATAATAGTTAATATGTTTTTGTAATTGTATATGATTATTCTAGATTTACATGGACAATATTTTTAGAACATAAAAGTGATACTTTTGAATATTTTAAGAATTTTTCAAAAAGGGTTCAAAATCAACTTTCTAAAAAAAATTATAACCATCCGTAGTGATCACGGTGGTGAATTTGAAAATGAAAAGTTTGAAGAATTCTGCAATAAAAAGGGAATAATTCACATTTTTTCATTTCCAAGAACTCCACAACAAAACGGAGTAGTAGAACGTAAAAATAGGACGATTCAAGAGTGTGCGAGAACTATGCTTTCTGATAGTAATTTACCAAAGTACTTTTGGGCAGAAGCACTTGCTACCGCCTGTTATATTTTAAATAGAATTTTAATTAGACCTTTAACTGATAAGACATCTTATGAACTTATTTACTCAAAGAAACCTAAGGTATCTTATTTTAGAATTTTTGGAAGTAAATGTTTTATTTTAAATACAAAAGATAACTTACATAAATTTGATCTCAAATCCGACAAAGGTATCTTTATCGGATACTCTAATAGAAGTAAAGCATACAGAGTATTTAATTTAAGAACTAATACCATCGAAGAAACAATGCATGTTTCATTTGATGAAATTTCAAAATTTTTGAAGAAATAAATGATGAAGAGGATTTAATCACTCAAAACCAAGAGTCAACTGAAACTAATAATGAATTAAATCATCCTAATAAAAGGATTAAACTTTTAAAAGATCCCCCTATAGAAAATATACTTGAAGATATGCAATATGTTGTTAAAACTAGAAACCAACTAAGTCAAATGAGTAATGTAGCTTTTATATCAACTATTGAACCTAAAAATCCAGAAGAAGCATCAACTGATGATTCATGGATTTTGGCTATGCAAGAAGAATTAAATCAATTCACTAGAAATGATGTTTGGGAACTTGTTCCTAGACCTGAAAATAAAACAATAATTGGAACTAAATGGGTTTATAAAAATAAAATGAATGAACAAGGAGAGGTTGTTAGAAATAAAGTCCGGTTAGTCGCTCAAGGTTATTGTCAAGAAGAAGGAATAGATTTTGATGAAACCTTTTCCCCCGTAGCAAGATTAGTAGCCATTAGGATTCTACTTGCTTTCGCAAATCATAATAATTTCAAATTATTTCAAATGGATGTTAAAAGTGCATTTTTAAATGCTTTTGTAAAAGAAGAAGTATTTGTTGAACAACCACCACTTTTTGAAAATGATAAATTTCCAAATCATGTTTACAAACTTAAGAAAGCTCTATATGGTCTAAAGCAAGCTGCTAAAGCCTGGTATGATAGACTAAGATCTTACTTGTTACAATCAAATTTTGAAATAGGTAAAGTAGATAATACTCTTTTTATTAAAAGAAATGAAAATGATATTCAACTAGTACAAGTCTACGTAGATGATATCATTTTTGGATCAACTAATTTTGAAATGAATAAAGAATTTTTCGAAATAATGACAAAAGAGTTTGAGATGAGTCATATGGGTGAATTAAACTTCTTTTTAGGATTACAAATAAAACAATTAGATAATGGTATCTTTATTAGTCAAGAAAAATATGCTAAAGACCTAGTTAGTAAATTTGGTTTGACTACTGCGAGTGGAAAACCACTCCCATGGCAACCAATGAGTACCTTAGTAAAGAAGATCTCTCGAAAGATGTAGATCAAAAATTATATAGAGGAATGATTGGATCACTACTCTATATCACTGCGAGTAGACCTGATATCATGCATAGTGTTTGTCTCTGTGCAAGGTATCAATCCCAACCTAAAGAGACCCACTTAAAAGCTGTAAAACGTATCATAAGATATATTAAACACACCTTTGATTATGGCTTATTGTATCCTAAAAATGATTCATTTGACTTAATATCTTACTGTGATGCTGATTATGCTGGTTGTAAATCAGACCGAAAAAGTACAAGCAGAACTTGTCACTTTTTAGGGCATTCTCTGATTTAGTAAAAAGCAAAACACAGTTTCTCTATCAACAACTGAAGCAGAGTATATTTCTGTTGCTTTGGCTTGTTCTCAAGTAATATATATGCAACAAACTTTAAAAGATTTTGGTTTAAATATCTCAAAATCACCAATTTATTGTAATAATACTAGTGCAATAAATTTATCCAAAAATACTACTCGACATGCTCGAACTAAACATATTGATATCAGACACCATTTTCTCAGAGATAATATAAGTAGAGAAGTAATTACTCTTGACTATATCAATTCTGAAAATCAAATTGCTGATATCTTAACAAAACCATTAAATACATTTACTAAATTAAGAAGAGAATTAGGTATTTTTTCATTAACTGAAATATAAAATATAAATAACAAAGTATAATTAAAAATTAAATCAAATAGTAAAAATATTGAGAACCATGTCGACATCCCCCTATACCCATGTCGACATATAACGTTTTTTAAATTTTAATTTTTTTCCCACCAAAATTCAAATAATTGGTTATATATTCTTCTTATTTTCGAAACTTTCTTCATTCTCTCTGTTCTCTTTCTGTTCTATCTTCTGAAATCAATTTATCAATGGCCTCCTCTTCCAAATCAAACATAAAATCAACCTTTTCGTTCCTTTCTCCTACCTCCAGTCCGTTCCAACGTACTACGCTCGCCCGAGTGACAAAAATGGAGGATTCTCTGAAGGATGCAATTCAGTTAATGACTGAAATTCAAATAGTGCAACTCCGAATGGAAAAAGAACAGGAAAGGCAAGGGAAAATCCTTAGAAATTTGCAAAAATTTCTAATGGAAAATCATGCTAATCCAATCTTGATTGACGAGGACTCTTTAGGAGATCATGAACAGGAGGAAAGTGAAGAAGAAGAACCAATGGAAGAAGAGCATGCGGAAGACAACGACAAAGTCATTTGCGTTGGCGAAGTATGTTTTGACAAGGACGGAAACTTAGTTGAACAACGTGAAAATTTCTGTTTCCATTATCCAAATTGTTCGATCCATAGATCTCCAATTGTCAAAGATACTCTGTAGTTTCTTCTCTTTCATTTTCATCGTTAGTGTATACTTGTCACGTTTTACGAAAATGTAAATTTAATCAAATATATAAAAATAAAAATTGTGTGTTCTTATATATGATTCCTATATATGTTATATATAAGTATTATATAGGTACTTGGTTAGGAATGTTAGTGGTTTAGGACTAAGTTTTAGGTTTACAAGTAAGTATTGATTATGTATGATAACACTATCATCATATAGGATTTATATAGTTTGGAGTTAGTTTGTTTTTGTTAATGAAAAAGGGGGAGAAATGTAGAATAGAAGAGCTAGGCATAGATTAAGGGGGAGTTATCAGTTTTAGGGGGAGTTATTAGGATAGAAGTAATATTTTATAAACAATGGTTGTCATCATCAAAAAGGGGGAGATTGTTAGTCCATGAGTTGATGGTTTTGATGACAACAACCTTAGAATAAGATTATAAAATATAAATACTAACATTATAGTTTAGATATATATATATATATATATATATATATATGTATATGCAGGATTTAACCATGCAGGTACAAAGGATGAAGACTGTACAATATAGAGATTCAAGATATCAAGATTAAAGACTCATGAGTATCAAGAATATCAAGATTATCAAGAGTTCAAGATTTCAAGATAAGTATTGAGTCTAGAATTATGTTAAAACTTCGTAATAGCACTGAAATCTTCACTCCATTTTTCTTTTGGGATGGAACCCATTTCTACCTTTTTAGTGGCTTACAAAACCCATGACAAGTAGCTTACAAACCTACGACAAGTGGCTTACAAACCCACGAACATCCTGGTTTTGTACAAGTTCTCGAGTCCTGATGTGATGAGATATTCTGCAGGAAGAAGCTTGCAAAACTACTTCAAAATGATTTTCAAAACTACTTCAGAATGATTTTCAAAACTGCTTTTCAAAATGTTTTAGCCTTAAAAATTATCTTTTCAAATGATTTTCAAAAAGATGTTTTAGCCTTAAAATATTCTTTGTTTTTGTTTTTAAATAAACTCTTGTTTTAAACTTCGTTTGTTTTAAACTATCTTTTTATAATATATTTATACTTAGATTTAAATATAAAATTATAGTAAAATTATATATATATATATTATTCTCTATATTTATCTATGTATTTTATCTATAGTCAAGTATATTTATAAAGTTTAAATAGTTTTTAATATAAGATAAAGGTTATTTTCAAAGATAATCAAATCATTAAAATATGCTTTGGGATGTCGACATGCCCTAGTACCCCATGTCGACATAGTGACAGTTAGATTCAAAAATTTGAATTTCAAAAGAAGTGTCTATTCGCCATAACCTTTCACGAATGGACATGGCTGTTGTTCTTCTATAAATAGGGGTTAGTTTCAACGAATTTAAATATAGATTTTCTAGTTTTTTACTTCTCTTCTTCTTCCACGTTTTCTTATTCAAAATCCTATCATCACTCTGCCGAAATCAACATTTAATCTAACTAGATAATCTCTGGTTTGATTCTCTGTCACTATCTCATCAAGATCCTCGGTGCTATTCAGAGTTATAGGCTTTCTTTGTAATCAATAGAGTAAAAGGTGTGATTGTAGCATTGGAAATCAATCAAGTGAGAAAAGGTGTGATTGTAGCCTTGAGAAATCAATTGGGTGAACTTGTTGCCCGGAAATCAAGTAGCTCTACTCAGAGGATTGTGATTCTGGAGGGTGTACCTCATGGCCTTGAAATCGAGGGTTGTAATTATTAAAATGCTTTTGAAAGGAAATCCGTACTTAGTTGTGCGGGACTGGATGTAGGGTAACTCCAAACCAGTATAAAATCCGGTGAGTTCTTTCCTTTACTGCATTTACTTTATTTCTGTATCTGTGTTAGTTTCTGTGATTATATCTATGTCTGAATATTGCATACATTTGTGTTCAAATTAACATAAACTCAAAAAGATTTAGTAATTTCTTATAAACACTATTCACCCCCCTCTAGTGTTATTCCTAGCCTTAAGATCCGTAATCTGCATTCCTCACAAAGGTAACTGCAAGAGAGTGCAGGTTGTGACCTTCATGGTGATGGACATTTTTCTACCTATAATGCTTTCTTGGATCGATCGGCCCTAGCTTGCTTTCAGGTGGCCCTTGTCCCATGGTGTTTTATGATGAAATTTTCTACAGAGAATGGGTTAGGGGTCATTTAGGGAGACCAAAGTGCCGGATACGAGGGCTACGTCGTGGAGCTAAAGGAAGCGAAGTGGCGTGAAAAGGGAAAGGACGTAGAGAATACTCTATGTCAAATCATTCGACGCATAATAACCACGGCCTTAGCCCTGGGCAAAATCCATTTGGGGTTCGATCCGCTCTCGTATCGCGGAGACCCAAGATGGCATTTTACATCTCAACATACTAGAAGAATCCCGCCCCTTGTCTGGCCCTGAATCTAGCCGCCTGAAAGAGTTGGAGTTAGAATTAGACAGACTTATCAAACAAGAAGAGATTGGTTGGAAGCAACATTCCAAAGCCAAATGGATTGATGAGGGGGACAAGAACACTGCTTACTTTCATCGCATTGCCAATGGTCACCGTAGATCCAATTTCATTTCGGAAATCCTGCATAATGATACCATCTTTACTGACCAAACTGACATCCTTCGTCTTTTCACCGATTATTACTGTAAGCTCCTTGGTCGAACCGCTCCTCTGCTCCCCCCATTGATTGGAATCTCCTTTACCCCAACCCTTCCCTTATCCCCATTGATCACCCCTTCACTGAAGAAGAAATTTGGTCGGCATTAAACGCCATAGCCGATGATAAAACCCCTGGCCCGGATGGCTTTGGCCCCCTTTTCTTTAAACATTTTTGGGTAACTATCAAATCTGACATTATTGATATGTGTGCAGAATTGCAATCTAATCCCTCAGTGATTGCAAAATTAAACTATGCCAACATCATCCTCATCCCCAAATCACTCGGTTCCACCACCCTTTCTTCCTTTCGCCCAATCAGTCTCCTAAACACAACCTTCAAAATCATCACTAAACTCCTTGCTAATCGACTCCAAAAGACTATTGATTCTCTGATTGGGGTGGAACAATCGGCGTTCATCTAGGGCTAAAAAATCTTAGACTATGTTGCAGCCACCCAGGAAGTGATCTCTTTCTGTCATCACTCTTCCACCCCAGGTGCCCTCCTCAAACTAGACTTCTCTAAAGCTTTTGACTCTGTTAACTGGCACTTTCTGCTCGATCTTTTGAAGCACAGAGGTTTCTCAGATACTTGGTGTAACTGGACCAAATGTATCCTAGATACTAGCTTTTCATCTATCTCTATCAATGGCTCTTTAGGAGGCCATATAAAATCAGCCAGAGGCCTTAGACAAGGAGACCCTCTGTTGCCACTTCTTTTTGTTCTCATCTCTAATGTCTTCAACCGTATGGACAAACTCGCAATCTCCAATAACCTCCTTGCTGGTATTAAACTCCCCAACTCAAATCTGTCAATCTCCAACCTCCAGTTTGCTGACGACACCATTCTGTTGATCTCCCCAGAACAAGATCACCTCCACTGTCTCAAAGTTCTTTTATACGTCTTCGAAGTCATCTCTGGCCTATCCATCAACTTTCATAAAAGTTCCATCCTTATGCTTGGCGACGCCCAACACCTCGGCCCCTTTTTTGCTTCTCTGCTTAACTGCAAACTTGACCAATTCCCTATCTCCTACCTTGGTGTCCCCCTTCACCCTACCAAACTTGCTCGTCAAGACTGGCTCCCACTAATCTCCAAGATCAAATCTCGGTTATCATTGTGGAAAGCTAATTCCCTATCTACTGTAGGCCACCTAGTCCTTGTCAAATCGGTCCTATCAGCCATCCCCTCATTCTAGATGTCGTTTCATGTACTGCCGGAATGGGTTATAAAAAAATCGATACTAGTAGGCATTCTTTTCTCTGGAATGTCAATAAAGGGAAATGTTTAATCAACTGGAAATCAGTCTGCCTACAAAAGGAGCATGGTGGTTTAGGAGTAGTTAATCTCCGCTCTTTCAACATTGCTCTCTTATCCAAATGGCTTTGGCATATCATCACTCCGGGCCACTTCATCTGGAAAGATTGGATCCTTCAACTTCACTACCAATCCAACCCTCATCTCGTCCTCCACTCATCTCCTCGCTTTTCACCCTCTCCCTTCTGGGCTGGTGTTTTGAAATCCATTCCTCGTGTCAAATCCCTATTCCATGTCACCATAGGCAATGGTTGCAATTGCCTTTTCTGGCTTGACATCTGGCAAGATCAATCCCCTCTCGCCCGCTCTCTCGCTAATTTACTTCCCCATATCTCCCACCACTACAAAACTATTGCTGACCTGACCTTCCTTGGCCCAAGCAGCATATGCCCCCCAGCTCTCTTTGACCTTAACACGTTGATTGACCTTATCTTAGCCTCTAAATTGCTCCTTTCCACCCAACTCACTGACACATCAGACCTCTATTTCTGGGCGCTAGCTCTAGAGAAAGGCTTTTCGGTTACCTCATGCTATTCATTCCTCAACCATCCTGGTAGGTCATTCTCCTTCGTAAGACTTTGGAAATGCAGACTCCCCCCTCGCATCCTTTTTTTCCAATGGTGTCTCATCCATGCTCGTATTAACACTAAAGACAGACTCAGACGCTGGAACTCCCAGCTTGACCCCCTTTGTGTCTTATGCTCTTTGCATGAAGAATCCATTACTCATCTCTTTTTCGACTGTGACTTCTCCTATCGCATTTTAGCCTCGGCCAGTGCCAGCCTCATTGGATACATTCCGGTCATACACTCATTCTTCGACTACTGGCAATATAACAAGCCAGATAAAAGTCTCGATGCCTTTCTTGCTATTTATAGTTGGTTCATCTGGAAAGAAAGGAATGCCTATGTTTTCAATAAACCCAAAAGCAGTACTGATAGTATTTGTAACAAAATCTCCTATTTATTTTCTATATGGACATGCTCAGCGCAAAGGCGAGCCTTCACTTGGTGTCTTCCTCACAACAACAATGCTTCTACAGATTGACAGTTCATGATCTACTCTAACTAGCTGATCCATTTTTCCGCATACAAAGGATCAACAATTCAGATGACATCTGACAGTGCTCTCACTTTAGCTAAGTAGATTACTATTTTGATTTTACTACTATCGTTGTATATACAGCTGTCTGTGTCTGCTCATTTTCTGATTTGCTTGATCTACGAATACTACTTTTGGCCATCGACCGGGCTTGTTGGTCGCCACCTACTGTCTATAATATATATTATCTAATCGGCTATGTAGCTATGCGCTACACACCCGTTTCTCTCAAAAAAAAACCACGGCCTTAGCCCTGGCTTGGTCGACATAGCAGATTCCACAAACATATGTATCTGTGGAAAGAGCCAGAGGATGTGAGGGTGGCTCTTGCCAAGTTGACATCAACATCCCTGTCAATCAGGATGATCTTACTTGGGTCCTAAAGATTGGGTCTCAACTCAGCATGAGGATGATGAAAGAATTGACAGGTTTTCTTCAGCGAACTTGGATGTGTTTGCCTCGATGCATTCTGACATGTATGGAATATTGCCGGAGATAGCGTGCCATGCATTAAATGTGAACTCCAAATGTGTTCCTATGAAACAGAAGCGATGTAGCCTTGTTCTGGAGCGATCTGCTATGTTGAAAGAAGAAGTGGACAAGTTGAAAGACAATAGCTTCATCCGCGATGCCCTATACTCAAAATGGGTATCGAATCCAGTCATGGTCAAAAAGTCCAACGGGAAATGGAGGATGTGCATTCACTATTCAGGTCTGAATAAGGTATGTCCAAAGGATAGTTTCTCCTATGAAAGATTGAATAATTGGTAGATTCAACCACCATGAGTTGTTATCATCTAAAAATGCTTATTCAGGTTACAACTAGATTCAACTGCACATTCCGGACCATGAACATATTAGCTTCATAACCGATCTAGGATTGTATTACTACCTTGTCATGCCATCCGGTTTGAAAAATGCAGGGGCAACTTACTAAAGGCTAGTGAATTCAGTGTTCAAAAGGCAAATCGAGCGTTCAATGGAGGTCTATGTGGACGATATGCTTGTGTACTCATGGTGATCGATGAATCAGTGGAAGACCTAGCAAATATGCTTTGTGTGCTCCAAAAGTACATGATGAAGCTCAACCTGTTGAAGTGATGTGCTTGTGTACTTATAGTGATCGATGAATCAGTGGAAGACCTGGCAAAGATGTTTGGTGAGCTCCGAAAGTACATGATGAAGCTCAACCTGTTAAAGCGCTCGTTTGGAGTTGCATTAGGAAAGTTCTTGGGATTCATAGTAAACTCAAGAGGAATAGAAGCCAATTCAAAAAAATTGAAGTTTTGAGGGCATTGAGGCCCCAAAGTCGAAGAGAGAGGTTCAGAGTTTGAACAAGAAAGTGGCGGCCTTTAGTCAATTCATCTCAAGGGCCACATACAAATGTATACCTTTCTTCGATGTTCTTAATAAAGGAAAGACAAACTTTGCCTGGATGTAGGAGTGCAAGGATGCTTTTTAGGTCTTGATGGATTAGTTAGAGAGACCACCTCTCTTGTCAAAATCCCTGGAGGAAAAGTATCCGTTTATTTATCAAGAAGAATCAGTGCATGCTTTAAGTGCTGCACTTGTACGTGAAGAGTCCAAGATCCAGAAGCCTGTATACTACATCAATAAATGATTGACAAGGGTAGAGAGGAAATATCCAAAGCTAGAGAAGTTAGCTTATTTCCTATTGATCGCTTCGAGGAAGCTCCATCCGTATTTCCAAGCTCACCCAATTAATGTACTAACTGATCAGTCTTTGAAATATGTTATGCAAAAACTTGAGACTTCTGAAAGGCTATTGAAATGGAACATCAAGCGGTGTCAGTACAAAGTAACGAATCATCCTAGGAGAACGATTCAAGGCCAGGCTATGGCAGATTTCATCGTTAGAACCCTTAGTTTACGGTTTCGACGATGACAACTATACAATGGAAATCATATATATATCATACAACTATACAGATACGAATACAAAGCAAGACAAACCAGTATTGTGACAAGACGATGACTGAAGCATTGAAGAGATTCATCTACAAAGTTGCACGAAGATCGAAGAGAGATACACTCAAGAATAAACCCAGGAGAACATCACTTAACAGGTTCAGATGTCTGAATGCAGAACTTCAGACGTCTGAGCGTAGAAGATGAACAAAAATAATAATAGGTTCTCAGACGTCTGAAAACACCATTTAGACGTCTGAAACTGGGCTCGGGGTAGATAATTCAAATTACAATTGTCATCTCCGAAGAGACACAACTCCATCTCTCCTCCACAACTCTTCACCAGTGAACAGTGACGACTCTAGACTGAAAGGGAAGAGATGTAACTACTAGAAGCAACCTTCTAAAACTATATAAACGAGAATCAAGAAGTATCAAAGCACTCAACTAATTTACTCGACTCTCTATCTTGATCATCTCTTGTTCTAACCATCTACTTTCTATCAAATCTGCAAATCTGAGATCATACACTTCCATACTCTCTCGAACAATATTGTATTCAATCATTCAAGAGATATAGGAAGTTCAATTGTACCATATAGTCGAAATCCGTGTAATAGAGTACACATTCTTGAAAAAGAAAACTCTGCTATTGTAAACCTGTTCCTTCGGGTGAAGTGAGGGTTATTTGGTGAAAGGAAATTCCGAAGAGGAGCTTTGGGACTGGACGTAGGACGGGAGGTCCGAACCAGTATAAAATCCCTGGTGTGATTATTCTTATTTACATACTTTACTATTGTTACACTATAGTTTAAATTAGTCATATACTTGTCATTTGTATAATCGATCGACCATAATATAGACTTTCAATTGGTATCAGAGCTTGGTTTGATCAAAAGTACTGTAACAAGTTTTTGAATCACTAATATGGCAAGTATCTTTCAAGAAGGTCAATCTACCGCACGTCCCCCTCTATTTAATGGCTCCAACTATGCATATTGGTCAACCAGTATGCGTATTTTTATGGAAGCCAATGGTCTAGAAATATGGTCTGCTACACAAAATAAATATGAAGCACCTGACACTGCTATGAGCACATGGACCGATGCACAAAAGACCTTATCCTCAAACAATGCTAAAGCTATGAATGTTTTATTTTGCTCTCTAGATAAAAATGAATTTTCACGTGTCATGTTATGTACCACTGTGTTTGACATTTGGCGTACCTTACAAATTACACATGAAGATTTCAAACTATTCAACATGATCTTATGGCATTAGGAGTTAAATTTACTGATTTTGATTTAGTTTCTCGAATACTTAACTCTTTAACATCGGATTGGAAAAGGAAGGTATTAGCTATTGAAGAAGCTAATGATCTTTCTACTCTCAAGGTTGAAGAGTTGATAGGAAATTTAATGTCCTATAAAGCTAACTTACAGGCAAGAAAAGAACAAAATGTTGAAAAGAAGAACATAGCATTTCAAGCAAAGAATGATGACTCAAATTTGGATGAAGAAGAGATAGTTTTCATTGCCAAGAATTACAACAAATTCAAGAAATTTAGAAAGATGACCAAATTCCAAAAAGAAGGGAAGTCCAATACAACAAATCTATCTCAAATCAAGTGCTATGAATGTGATCAATACGGACACATGAAGAAGGATTGTCCTAAATGCAACAATGAGAAAAAGAACAAATTTGAGAAATTTAAGAAGAAAAGAGCTTTTAAAGTCACTTGGGACGATTCCGACTCATCATCAACTTCTGATAGTGATAGTGGTAGCGATGGAGAACAAGCTAATGTATGTTTTATGGCTAACACTGATGAGGTACCCAAAAATAAAAGCAAGGAGAAATGGATACTCGATAGTGGCTGCTCAAAACATATGACCAGGAATGCCAAGATGCTCTCAAATATAAAATATATCGATGGAGGCACTATAACCTTTGGAGACAACTCAAAAGGATATGTCATCGGGATTGGAGAAGTCATAAACATCGGTATTTCTAACTCACATATTATTTCTAATGTTTTATTACTAGAAAATTTAAAACATAATTTACTTAGCATTAGTCAATTATGTGATAAAGGTTTTCAAATAAATTTCGAGAAAAATCGATGCAATATATTTGATAATAATAAAAATTTATTATTTGAAGGATTTCGAAATAAAAATATTTATATTTTGAATATGAATATAAAACAAAATTCTGATTTATGCTTGACTGCTAAACTTGATGATCCATGGCTATGGCATAAATGATTTTGTCACATGAATTTCAAATTTATAAATAAATTATCAAAACATGAACTAGTTAGAGGTTTACCAAAATAAATTATAAAATAGACAATTTGTGTGATGCATGTCAAATTGGAAAATTAAAAAGGAGTTCTTTTAAATCTAAAAATAATATTTCAACAAAACAACCATTAGAATTGTTGCATTTAGATTTATTTGGTCCTACTCAAGTAAGATCAATAAATCATAACAAGTATGTTTTTGTAATTGTTGATGATTTTTCAAGATATACATGGACTTTGTTTTTAAAACATAAAAGTGACACTTTTGGTATGTTTAAATTTTTTGCAAAAAGAATTAAAAATCAAATGAATTTGAAAATTAAAAATATTCGCAGTGATCACGGAGGAGAATTCGAAAATGAACCTTTTACAATTTTTTGCAATAAAAAGGGAATTAATCATAATTTTTCAATTCCACGTACACCACAACAAAACGGTGTAGTTGAACGGAAAAATCGAACATTACAAGAATGTGCAAGAACAATATTAAACAGTAGTAATCTACCAAAACATTTTTGGGCTGAAGCTATTGCCACAGCTTGTTATGTTTTGAATAGAGTGACACTACGACCAATGACAAAAAACACTTGTTATGAAATATTTTTTGGTAAGAAACCTGAAGTATCATATTTCAGAACATTTGGATCAAAATGTTTCATATTAAATACTAAAGACAATCTAGGAAAGTTTAATCCTAAGGCCGATGAAGGAATATTTGTTAGCTATTCGGATCGTAGCAAAGCTGATAGAATTTATAACAAAAGCACAAATATTATAGAAGAAAGTTTACATGTTTCTTTTGATGAAAATTCTGTAACTACACAAATTAACGATGAAGAAGAAATACATCCAAATGATTCTTATAACACACCTCACAATAATAATGAAGCTATTGATCAAAATAATTCACCTCCTAGGATTTTAAAGAATCATCCTATATATAACATTACTAGAGATTTAAATTCTAGAGTAACTCGAAATCAACTTAATCAAATAAGTCATGTTGCATTCTTTCAAATTTTGAACCAAAGAACTATAAAGAAGCTTCTAACGATTTTTGGATTTTAGCTATGCAAGAAGAATCAAATCAGTTCGAACGAAATAATGTTTGGGAACTCGTTCCAAGACCAGAAGATCAATCCGTCATTGGAACTAAATGGGTATTTAAAAATAAAGCCGATGAAACCGGAAATATAGTTCAAAATAAAGCACGTTTAGTAGCACAGGGGTATAATCAAGAATAAGGAATCGATTACGATGAAACTTTTGCACCTGTAGCTTAGCTATACGAACTCTACTCGCTTTTGCTTGTCATAACAATTTTAAATTATATCAACGGATGTCAAAAGTGCATTTTTGAATGGTTTTATCAAAGAAAATGTTTATGTTGAACAACCACCATTATTTGAACATGAAAAATTTCCAAATCATGTTTTTAAATTAAATAAAGCATTATATGGGTTAAAACAAGCCCCTAGAGCATGGTACGATAGGCTTAAAACTCATTTAATCTCATCAGGATTTCAAATTGGTAAAATTGAGACGACTTTATTTATTAAAAGAGAAAATAATGATATTTTAGTTATTCAAATTTATGTCAATGATATCATATTTGGATGAACTAATGAAAATTTATGTGTAAAATTTTCTAATATAATGAAAAATGAATTCGAAATGTCACACATGGGAGAATTAAATTTCTTTTTAGGATTACAAATAAAGCAACTAGAAAATGGTATCTTTATACATCAAGAAAAATATTGCAATGAACTATTAAAACGTTTCGGTATGGATAAAACATCTAGTAAACCTACTCCTATGAGTACTACGGTTCATCTTGATAAAGATGAAAACGGAGAATATTTTGAAGAAAAATTATATAGGAGTATGATTGGTTCGTTATTATATTTAACCGCAAGTCGACCCGATATAATGATGAGTGTTTGTCTTTGCGCACGTTTTCAAGCAAAACCAAAAGAATCTCATCAAAGAGCCGTTAAACGTATTTTGAGGTATTTATCTAACACGAAAAACTATGGACTATTCTATCCAAAAGGATCTTCCTTCGCACTTGTATCATATAGCAATGCGGATTTTGGAGGATGCAAAACGGATAGAAAAAGTACGAGTGGAACATGTCATTTCATCGGACAACCTCTCGTCTCATTGTTTAGTAAAAAACAAAATTGTGTTTCTCTATCCACTTGTGAAGCCAAATATATTTCAGTGGCATTAGCATGTGCACAAGTAATTTACATGCAAAAACCTTAAAATATTTAGGAAAAATAATCGAAAAATCCCCAATTTATTGTGATAACACTAGCGCAATCAATCTATCTAAAAATCCGGTAAATCACTCTAGAACTAAACATATAGATATAAGACATCATTTCTTAAGAGATAATGTCGAAAAAGGAACTATAACTCTAGAATATGTTAACACTGAAAATCAAATAGCCGATATCTTTACAAAACCATTAAACGAACACACTTTTGTAAAATTACGACGAGACTTAGGCATTTGTTCACTTAATGAACTTTTAAACTAAGTACAATTTCTTATATCCACAAGTTTATTAGTTTGTTAAAAACCTTTAAAAAATTTAGACAAGAATTTTGCACCATGAACAAACTATCTATTTTTATATTTGGATTGCTATAAAAACAAAATTTCTGAAGTTTTTTTAAAACATAACAAGTATCATAATCAAAATGTCATCTCAGGAAATAACTTCGTATAACTCTGGATCTCCATCCTCAGACGTATCCACTCCTTCTCTTCGTACTCCTTCACCTCCTCGTTTCCTACCTTCTCCTGACTTACCAAAAAGTCGATGAGGATTATCACCTCTACTAAAGAAAGCCAAATGAGAAAAACCGCCTACAATCCATGAAAAACTTGATGAAATATCACATTATCAATTCGCAATGATGGATGCTCAAAAGGAAATGTACTATAAACAGGAAGGAATAATCAAACATTTCAACTTCCTGGAAAAGGCTCTATATGCTATATGTGGTCAATCTCCAACAAAGAAATGTTTACATAAAAAATCTCCACGCTTTGTTGAAACTCCTAAAGACGAACCGTTAACTTCATCACCCAAACCTCCTTCCTGGTCCCCAATCAACTATGGTGATCCCACCTACGAACCGAATTCATGGGATCGTCACGAATGGAACCAAGAAAAATAAACTATGACGTTTGGAAACGATTATATACATATATATTTGTTTGTATTTTATTGTATTCTATTCAATAAATAAAGTTTTTCTTCACAAAACTCTCAAGAAAAAGCTAATCTGGAGTTTTTCAGACGTCTGAAATAGATTCCAGACGTCTAAACTAAGAATCTGGAACTAATTATATGTTCCCAGACGTCATAACTCAAGTCCAAACGTCTGAAATCACTCTCTGTCTCACATTAAAACTTTCCAGATGTCTGAGTTTTGATTCCAGACGTCTGACTTCACTTTCTGTTTCTAATTTAGACATCTCCAGACGTCTGATCTGCTTTTTCAGACGTTTGGAACGGGAAACGACAGTTTTTCAAACCCTATACCTGATCGATCAACCACTATCTCACCACTTCAATTCATTTCCAAATTACAAATTATTTCTCTCAAAATCTCTAAAATCGAATTTCTCTTCAAATCAATGCCACTACGAACTAAAAAGATGGGACTTAAGAAAAGGAAGCATGGAGAAGGATCTTCCTCTCAACCATTGATGATGACTGATACTCAAATCAACAATTGGTTATTTCAGAATCTAACAAATTTACGACGGTTTAATGACTTGAAGATTAAGAAGATGCATCCAGGACCTTTCTATAGCCTAATCAAGTTTCCTTCATATGATATGGACTACCTAGAATGATGAAGATTGGTTATGGACGAGTGTCTATGGAACAACAATCAAGTTAATCCCCGGTATAATTGGACGATTCTTAGAGTGCTCTTATACGAGTCAAAATTTATCTGAAATGGAGGACATGCGATTCAAACCTCGTAATACTATCACTCATCAATTATGGGAAAATCGAATGCCTCAATTTTCATCCAAATTCCTTAGGCCACGTGCTAGGCTCCTTACCCGAATGCTTATAAATACCATTATCCCTCGATTAGGTAGCCATGAACAAATTACTGATCTTGAACACAAAGCACTATATGCCCTATTTTGTCAAACTAAGATCAATTGGGCTCAGTTCATTTTCGATGAACTGAAAGGTTTTTGGAATAGATCTCGCCATACAATCATTTACCCGACTTATATTATGCGAATTCTCAACGCACTAAACATCCCAGCGTACATTTCTGCTTTTGAGGAGTTACCTATCAAATATAGTGGAACAAAATTTTTCAATCTTATGCATTTGCCGGAGGAACCACCATCTTATATAACTTTTCTAGAATGGAAAAATGCACAAGATCAACCTCCTCCTTCTCAACAACAACAACAACAAGAAGGTGATGTTGAACTACCAAGGCAACCATCTCTACCTCCTCCTTCCTCGTTTGAATATCACTTCGATATGGAGATATTGGAAGCACGAAATCAGCCTCATGCTAATGAGAATATTGCTAACTTAACCTTACAAAACCAAGTGCTCCTATCAAGAAATCAAATTATCCTTGGTAAACAAATAGCGAAGCTCGATCTCACATTGTCCACAAGGCTTTCCAAAGTTGAAGACTCTTTCGTTTCAGTGGTTTCGAAACTTAATCATGCACTTCAACAAGTCTGTCAACCTTCTTCTAACTGGTCTACACCTTCTCAATCTCCTCACACATCACCAAAAACCGGCGATAAGGGGAAAGAGAAATTAGACTCCTCTCGTGATGAACTACCTTGACTTCATAAGGTAAATATTTTGTTGTAATTAACTCCCTTATCAAAGTTCTGGTAAGACACTATCAATATTCCTCTTTTTTTGTGCTTAATGGTGTAATCATAACCTTTTTGTTAGTGATATAATTATGTATGTACATCGTACTTGGTTCTGCATTATTTTTATGATTCTTCGATTATTTTTGATAATGACAAAGGGGGAGAAAAATAAATATGCACATCTATAGGGTGAGATCATATTTAGGGCGAGAACCTTTCTGTAATTGTTATCTAAGTACATTATATAGTTGTCATCATCAAAAGGGGGGAGAATGTTAGAACCCTTAGTTTACGGTTTCGACCATGACAACTATACAATGGAAATCATATATATATATATATATCATACAATTATACATATACGAATACAAAGCAAGACAAACCACTACTGTGATAAGACGATGACTAAAGCACTGAAGAGATTCATCTACAAAGTTGCACGAAGATCGAAGAGAGATACACTCAATAATAAACCCAGGAGAACATCACTTAACAGGTTCAGACGTCTGAATGCAGAACTTCAGACGTCTGAACGTAGAAGATGAACAAAAATAATAATAGGTTCTCAGACGTCTGAAAACACCATTCAGACGTCTGAAAACACCATTCACACGTCTGAAACTGGGCTCGGGGTAGATAATTCAAATTACAATTGTCATCTCCGAAGAGACACAACTCCATCTCTCCTCCACAACTCTTCACCAGTGAACAGTGACGACTCTAGACTGAAAAGGAAGAGATGTAACTACTAGAAGCAACTTTCTAAAACTCTAAACGAGAATCAAGAAGGATCAAAGCACTCAACTAATTTACTCGACTCTCTATCTTGACCATCTCTTGTTCTAACCATCTACTTGCTATCAAATCTGCAAATCTGAGATCATACACTTCCATACTCTCTCGAACAATATTGTATTCAATCATTCAAGAGATATAGGAAGTTCAATTGTACTATATAGTCGAAATCTGTGTAATATAGTACACATTCTTGAAAAAGAAAACTCTGCTATTGTAAACCTGTTCCTCCGGGTGAAGTGAGCGTTATTTGGTGAAAGGAAATTCCGAAGAGGAGCTTCGGGACTGGATGTAGGACGGGAGGTCCGAACCAGTATAAAATCCCTGGTGTGATTATTCTTATTTACATACTTTACTATTGTTACACTATAGTTTAAATTATTCATATACATGTCATTTGTATAATCGATCCACCATAATATAGACTTTCATTCATTGCTGAATACACTACTCGGGATGTTACTATAGAGAACGATAAGGAATGATGTGTTAAGTGGAAACTGTATTATTTACTCGCTTTTTAACCAAGCCGACTTTGAATGCCAAAATGAAGATGAGAAGAATCACGAACTCGAAAACATGTTTAGATGGGCTAAAAGATTGGACTCAAGAAGTTTGATGGAAATTGGGGCCAAGTAGACCACTGTTACCGAGAGGAACCTCTTGGTACCGGGAGATTTTTCTTCCACTTGGCCTATACCAATCTTCTTATACTACTTCTTCAAGCAGTCATGATAAAGCATTTTTCCAGGATATAAATAAGCAACACTAAGGGTTTCAAAGAAAGAAGCAAAGAAAGAAGGAAAAGATAAGCGATATCAGGTGAATCATAAAAAAGAACATGATCTTCATGAAAAAAGAGTTTGGAATGCATCGAATTATAGGTGGAAAGGCAAGAAAAATAAGATAAAGGACTTTCACCTAGAAAAAACCAACTGGTACCGAGTGAATCTCTCAGTACCGAGAGGTTTTTATTGGAGATTAGACCGATATGTTCCCTCATGTACATTTGGACTTGCACCTGGACTTCATTCAACGTAGGCCCCTGAGTCTACCGAGGAGTTTCTCTATAAGTACCAGCACTATAGCAACTGGACTCTACATCTTCTTCAATCTTATCTCCTTCCCCAAATATACTCTAGAAACTTCATTGTAAATCTGAGATCCACTAACTGTGGCAATATCTGATAATATTAGTTGTAATTCAGAGAGATAATAACTAATAACAAAGATTAAAATAGGCAAGAGAATTTTCCAAACCACTATAAAATTTGTGTCTCCTTTTCTTCTTTTATCTTTATTTTATTAGAACTAGTGCTTTCATCTGATATTTAGGTGTTGGTGCCATTTTTGGAGCTAATATTTTGATGCTTTCACTGAGAACAAGATAAATTTCACAACCTAAAGCTTGGATCTGAAGTTTGGAGAAGATTAAGAGACCTAACACTGATCTAAGATTAAAGGAAGTCAGCCAGAGCATGGGGCAGCAAGGAGGTGTCCTCAAATTCCAATCAATCCATCTACGTGATCAAAGAAGAGATGGAGAAAATGATGAAGGAGTTGCAAGATGGATTAATGACTCGACAACAGGAAATGCTGGAGGGATTTTTTCAAAGGATGGCACAACAAGAAATAGCTAGAGCTATTGGAATTCAAAACCAAGGACCATGAACTAATGTAGGGACGTCTGCAGTTGGAGCAGAGAAAGCTGGAACAATGCCCTCACAACCAAGACCATTCCACGCCAACCCCAATCCTCTCGGCACCGAGAGGAATTTTCTTAGAGGCAATGTTGTTTCAACTTA
Source organism: Allium fistulosum (assembly GCA_030737815.1). Lineage (NCBI taxonomy): Eukaryota > Viridiplantae > Streptophyta > Magnoliopsida > Asparagales > Amaryllidaceae > Allium > Allium fistulosum. The sequence continues at coordinate 1,259,984,040 of CM060904.1, forward strand.
AGACAAGCTGGGATGTCAAGGACGGACAACGCTGGAGCCAGAAATGCAAGTCAGAATGCAAATCCATAGCAATAAGAGTATGTTCTGGAGTTTCCCCCCAAGAACGGGTGGCATAATAAAACTAGAGGTGCGGATCAGACTGCAAACACACAGCTAGAGTAGTACATGCCGGAGTTCCTCTATAGGAGTGACGGAAGGAGGTAGAATGCAGCTATTGATCGATTCATTGGATGGCAACAACCAGATAGCTGAATTGGTCAGAATGATAGTGAGGGATGGACCACCAGACTAGAGTTTGGAGGACGTAAACATGAATCCATTTACCCCTAACATCTGGAATGTGGGGAATCCTTCCTATTTAAAGCTTCTGATGTTGGAAATGTACGATAAGCAGATGGATCCAACAGTTGATCTAATGAGATACATCCAACACATGAAGGTGTTGGGTGCTTCTAAGGAGGTGATAGGGTAGTGCTTCCCATTATATCTGATAGATTTAGCAGTGATGTGGTTTAGACAGCTAAAGAATGGGCCCATAAACATGTGGACTGAGTTAGTTAATATGTCTTTAAGGCAGTTCAGAGTTTATATCTCTTGACCAATGAATGTGATGACGCTATCAAGCATAAAGCAAAGGCATAGAGAAACCTTAAGAAGCTATCTGATAAGATTTAACGTGGAAGCTGCCACAGTCAATAAGTCGGATCCATGGATAATCCTGATGGCGATAGTGTCTAGAACCACAAGCAAAACCGACTTCAACAATGCATTAGAAAGAGATTCACTGATGGATCTCACAAAGTTTTACCATGAAGTTGAGAGATATCTATGTCAAGAGGATGTTGAAGCTGATAATGCTAACATTAACGCTGTGGATGACGGAGGACTGTTCGGAGCAGGATATGGAAAAGAAAAAAGGAAGTGAAAAGCTGATAATGACTTCGAAGGACTGAAACGACAGAAGAGGGAATCGAAGTTCTCTTCTTACACTAACCAAGATGAAATCCTAGAGAGGATATACCTAGATACCAAAGGGAAGATCCCCTATCGAAAACCATCTAAGAGGCAACCCATGGATCAAGAGAGAAGGGCTGGAAAGTTTTGTTTGTTCCACGAGCTGGACAGGCACAAAACAAACGAGTGTAGACACCTTCATGATTTGGTAGAAGAATTGGTTTGGAGCAACCAGCTGCAACAGTACGTAAGAAACCAAACCGCGTTGATGGAGCCGGAGCAACCACCATCTGCAGCAAATGCACTAGGGCACAACCAGTAATCTGGGTTGAGGATGGTAATCCCATGATCGAGATGGATAGGAGTCAGGTTCGTTTCTTGTGCTTTGCTATCCATTTTAAGACAATAACATCCTCGAATCATTTACATGTGTATGAGGCCTCGATTGGTCTTTAGGCATGCTCTGAGTCGGATGTCCGAGGTAAAACTTAGGATGTTTTCTTTCTTGCTTTGCTTTGATTTGAATATTCTATTTTTGAAATCCACTTGAACGTGATGACTAATATTGATCATGGTAGTGTCGTCTAGAGAGATGAGGCGATGACCACAAGATGCAAGTCCCCTCAGCAAAGAGTGAGAGGATGAACTTGCATGTCGTTGTGTCTCCTTACCGAGGAGCAAGCGGATTAGGCTCAACAAGGGTCCGGAGAGATCAAAAGTTAGTCCCCTTACCAGAGAGTGAGCGGGTGGAATTGCTTGTCGTTGAGTTCCCTCATCAAAGAGTAAGCGGATTGGGCTCAACTAGGGTCCGAAAGGATCAAAAGTAAGTCCCCTAATTGGAGAATGAGCGGATGGACTTGCTTGTCGTCGAGTGCTCTCATTGGAGAGCGAGCAGATTAGGCTCAGCAAGGATCCGAAAAGATTGAACCCTAGATTGGGTGATAAACGATCAAAAGAGATCGAACCCTAAATTGGATATCAAACGATCTGGAGAGATCGAACCCTAATTTGGATGATAAATGATCCGGTAAGATCAAACCTTGGAACGGATGCTGACTTGATATAAAGAGTCGAACATCTTGTAATCAGATTAAAATAGATAAACCTCGGGCGAACACATAACAATTATAATGTACGAAATGATAACTCTGGATGAAAACAAACTGATTATTATCCATAACTAACACTTAAGCAGGAGTCCATAGATATAGCAGGTCAAGAATGACCTTTGATCTGCAAGAAAATCTGAAGGAACTATATGATTCACCCAAATCAAGATCAATGGATGGCCGAAAAGCTCAACTATCGAAGACTAATTGCTGCCGAATCTTAATTCTTGAGCATAACACACCTTACATTTGAAAGGCATACTTTTGGGGCAAGTGTTAACCCGCTTTTTAACCAAGCCGATCTTAACTGGACTTAGAAGGCCAAAATGAAGACGAGAAAAGTCATGAACTTGAAAACATGCTTAGAAGGGCTAAAAGATTGGAATTAAGAAGTTTGACGGATATTAGGGCTAAGTAGACCACTTGGTACCGAGAGATTTTTCTTCCACTTAGAACCTCCCAATCTTCTTATACTCCAAGTACTTCTTCAAGCAACCGTGATAAAGAGTTTTTTTCCAGAAGATAGATAAGAAACACTAAGGGTTTCGAAGAAGAAAGCAGGAAAAAACAAGAGATATCAGGTAAATCATCAAAAAGAACTCGATCTTCACGAAAATAAGGTTTGGAATGCATCGAATTGGAGATGGAAAGGTAAGAAAAATAAGATAAAGGACTTTCACTCTGAAAAAACCACCTGGTATTGAGAGGTTTTTATTGGATACTAGGCCGGTGTGTTCCCTGATGTACACTTGGACTTGCACTTGGACTTCATTCAATGTGGGCTCCTGAGTCTACTGATGAGTTGCTCTATAAATACCAGCCATATAGCTACTGAAGAGGGGATTCACACTGTGCATCTTCTTCACTCTTATCTCCTTCTCCAAATATGCTCTAGAAATTCTATTGTAAATCAGAGATCCACTAGACTGTGGTCGGATCTGATAAAATTAGTTGTAATTTGGAGAGAAAACGTAATAAAGATTAAAGTGGACGTAGGTTGAAGAATTTGCCGAACCACTCTAAAATTTGTGTTTCCTTTTCTGCTTTTATCTTTATTTTATTAAAATCGGTGCTTTCATCTGATATTTGGGCGTCGGTGCCATTTTTGGCATCAACATGTATACTGATGGAGCATCCAATGAACATTCCTCGGGGGCTGGGGTCATTTTTGGTAACCCCCGAGGAATGCTTGATCTGCTATGCTCTAAAACTTGATTTTCCCACAACAAATAGTGAAGCCGAGTATGAAACCTTAATCGCGGGACTCAAGATTGCAAAGGAATCGGGAGTCAAAACTTTGTACATTTATTGTAATTCCCAACTAGTGGTGTGCCAAGTAAGAAAGGAATTTCAAGCCAAAGAAGCGAGGCCAGCCTCTTATTTGACCAAAGCCCTACAATAGCTGAGTGATATTGAATATTATACAATAACACATATCCCTAGAGAAGAGAATGCGAAATTCGATTCACTGGCCAAACTGGTTTGTTTAAGGGATGCACAACTCATGGGCTTGGTTCCGATGGAAGTGTTATCAGCCCTAAGCATTGAGGAGATCGATGTCGATTGGATCTTAAAGGCTGAATGTGAGAAGGAGATAGATGACTCCAATTAAGAATTATCTACTGAGAGGAACCCTTCAAGACAAGAGGAATAAGCGATGAAAGCTCCTTCGCATTGCTTCATGATTAATGATGCAAGGAGTGTTGTATAGGAAAGGATTCTTTCTTCCCCTGTTGCGATGCGTTGCCAATGACGAAGCAAAAAGTATCCTAGCATATATATATATATATAAAGGGGCTTATGGTGATCACATCGTGGGCGGACATTAGCTAAAAAGATTCTTTGCTATGGATACATTTAGCCAATCATCAACCGGGACACAGCTGATTATACCAGGAGGTGTGATAGGTGCCAAAGGTCTGCCAAGGTTCCTAGATCCCCACCAACATAGATCACATAGATGGTCAGTCCCTAGTCATTTGTATTCTTGGGGATTGATATTATTGGTTCATTACCATGTCTAAGGGTAACACAAAGTATGCCATTGTCGCTGTCGATTACTCCACGAAATGGGTTAAAGTGGAATCACGGGCCACTATCACAATGAAGAAAGTATCAACTTCGTAGTTGAAAAAATAATATGTCAATTTAGTATCACGTAAATGATCATCTTCGACAATAGAACCCAATTCGACAACGTCGAGTTTAAAACCTTTTGCAACAATCAACACATCGAGAAAAGGTTTGCAGTTATAGCACACTTGCAAGTAAATGGACAGGTTGAGGCTATGAACAAGATAATCATGTCCATTCTAAAGAAACGATTGGAGAAGGCCAAGGAAAAACGAGCTGATGAGTTACCCTAGCACTCTGAGCCTATTGAACAAACCACAAGTCCACAATAGGTCACACTCCATTCGCATTGGCCTTCAGATCAAAGGCCATGATTCCAATCGAATTAGAAGTACCTTCTCATCGGATGACTCATTATGACCCCAGGATGAATGGGACGCTCTTACTGGAGTCACTTGATACGATTGATGAGAAGCGTGACGAAGCTAATCTAAGAGTGGCTGCTTAATGGAATCGAGTAGCCCGACATTACAACACCAAGGTTAGGAATCGTACTTTTGAGATTGGCAACCATATCCTCAAACGAATCTTCCATGGTCCTGTGAATATGAACCTAAGCTGGGAAGGTCTGTATGTGATCAAACACAAGCTTGGAGATGGAACATCAAGCTAGTAACCGTAGATGGGATTTCGCTCCTATAGGCATGAAATAGCGAGCATCTACTACGTTATTTCACTTGCATAAGACTTTGTAAATATTTAATCAGCTTTAAACTAAGAAGACAAAATTTGTAATTTCGTGTAAATATAAAGCAATTTGGCTTTCAGAATTAATGAATTTGTGTTCTAGTTAGCCTAATCTTACGCTGCGAATAATAGCGGAATTGAATAAAAATGTATATAAATAATACAGGTATTCGGGTGCCCACAGATAGGTGCCAATCAATGCCTCATAGTCCACGATATGACATATGGGACAAAACTATTCCAGGTATCCAGAGATGGATACCAACCAATTCCTTTAACCCATGATTTAGGGGCATGAGTTTAAACTCCAAAGGGTGGAACGAGACAGTACGCCTTGGCAACTCATGCCTGAAGACCAGTAGAGCATCGACACCAAGCCCGGAGGATGGCAAGGTGAAAGGTCAATGCCTGGAGTTAGGCGAACAAACATCCATGAAATGGATGTTCAAATCACTGTTTTAGGTGACCAAACCCAGTCGAGGCCTAGAGGTAGGCATGACCGAGCATGGATGCCCAAAGATAGGCATCTAGGCCATTATTTCTTGATTATAGAAATAATGTAATCCCAGTCGCTATTATTAGTCGAATGGAACTCGGCTATAGATAAAGCAGATAAGCTATTGACTTAGCTAACTATTAATAGAGAAATGACTCATCCACATATGAGAAAAGATAATGAGTGCATTTCTCAATGCTCTTACAAATAACATAAGGCTTGAAAAGAAAACAAGTTTAATTTTTATTAACATACCACTTGAACCAAAGCGAGAGCTGCATTCGCACAACTTCAACCTATGTACAAAAGTTTTGGACAAAACAGAAGATAATAAAAACAAGGAAGGATGCAACTAAATCTTCCTCCTCCTCTTCAATTCCTTCTTCCCTTCCCTGGAAGAATGCTCTCCAGAGTCCCCAGGCTTTCCCCTGCTTCTATCTTTTCCTTTATTGCCCTTCGAAAGGTCGCTCCCTAAGGTCTGGGGAGGCTTAATCCGAGCACTTCTAGAGGTAGGAATGGTAACGGGAGCAAAGATGGGCTGATCAGATAATGAGATCCATAAGGGAGGAGGTATATCATCATCTTTTTCTTTCTTGATCTCCTTGGCCAACATGACTTAAGTCTGGAGCATCTATTTTATAATGGGCCCCGAGGAAGGATCAGAAGCCCTAATTATGGTGACATCCTCCTCCAAGGCATGAATCATCTCAATGCCTGGGCAAGGAGTCTTACTGGCTGGAACATCTGGGATTATTTAGGAAGCAGACACAATCACAGATTCAGCTGTCGAAGGTTGTTTGCCCATCAGTGAACCTCCCATAGGCAAAGAAATGATGGGAGGCTGACCTAAAAGTTGAGAAACATAAAAATAGAAATTAGTGACGTCGACCAGTGTCATATGAGCCATATCAAATATGGGCAAGGTTAATGATATACCTTCAGGAGATATGGAATCATTATGAGCTAGGGTACCGCTTGAGCCTCCAACCAGAATGATAGACAGAATGGGCAGCTTCAAGAGCGAAGGCTTATTGGGATTATACTGGGCATCAGATGAAGGTGTCAAAGCAGTTGAAACTTTGGATACATCCCCAAAAGCAGGAACAACAGTAGAGCTAGAAAGAGAAGTCACGGTCTCAAAAAATATTGGCTTCTTAGTCAAAGGAGCATTAATGTCTGTCGTTGAATTATGAAGAGCGGAACCAGAACTCTCATCCCGGTTCTTTTGGACCTCAATAAATAATTCTAGATGTAGGATAAGCATATCGGCTTTGAGTGCCTTTATATATTCGTCGTCCACGAGGTCGAGCTTTAACCCTTCTTCATCGACCTCAATTCCTTCAGAATGCTCTTTCTATTGCCTTTCAATCTCCTCCTATGCTAGGGCCAAAGCCTTGGGATACGCTTCTTCAAGCCACTTCAAGTTTCCAAACTTAATCATATTTACATTATAACAGATAAATATGGGCTCGAGCTCGTCCTTAATCCTTTTCTCCACGGCTTCAACCTACTTCTTGACATCTTTTTCCCTGGCTTTTGCATCATCTTTTGCTCGACGCACATTTAACAACTTCTCACAATAACCCTGGGCTTCGATGAGGGCATCATTTTCCTCTTTCTCATCTTCTAGCTGCTTTATCAGCTCTTTTACTTCTTTCTTGAGCCGTTCATTCTCTAGCGAAAAAGTATGGCTCCTATGATGAGCAACCTCGATTTGCTTTTGCTGACTCTGGCACTCCAACTCTACAGACTTGACCAGATGCTCCACCTACTTATTTGCTCTGGTCAACGATGTGTTGAGCTCTTCAATTTCCTTCTAAAAGTGGGAGACGATGCATTTGTCTTGTTCATGTAGCAGTTTTATTCCATCGAGCTCCACTTTTCCTTTGTAAGCACCCTCAAAAATAACCTTGGCTAACTATCTCCATTTGAAATATTAATCGTACACATCATCAACATATGTCATGATGTCAGTTCTGATATGTAAGGGATGTCCTTCAAATCGAAGAAAAACATGACATCATCAAAAAAGATTTTTGGGATAGTATGCTTCAAAGCGTCCATGTGTGGATTGGAAACAATCTCCTTCTCTGTTTGAACCAATTTCTTGTCAGGCCTCAAATGAGGAATATCAGAAGTAATCGGCCCTGATGACCTCCGAAGCGTCACGACAAATGAGAGTATGTTTTCAAATGTATCGATAAAGGAATGGAAGCAAGAGCATGCGGTACATCGATAGACGAGGTATAATCAGCTCTTAAAGAATGTCTATCCATGCAGTGTAGCAAGGATGAGTGAAACCTGTGTCGTGGGAAGACTCGCAAGATGTATAGCCCTTGTCTAGATTTCTATAGTCTCAGCCCAAGCACCTTCCTAGATCGAACTCATAAGAAGAGCCATGAGAATGACTATATAATGCATATTTCCTGTGCTTGCTCCCTTGGCTCTTGATAGTATCATACATACCCCTACGCTCCATTGATTCCATGAACGAAACATGGATAATTTAACACCAAAATAATGGAAACATGGTGCAATCAAAATAAGGGTGTAGTGTCATGTAAGCATGGATATGTCCTAGTGTTCCTCCCACATACCGTGGACTTGGAATTTGCTAACATGCATTATTTCTCTTGCACGAGTAGCCGGCGCTTCATCAAGCAGATAGATATGCAATCTGATATACCCAATGTTAATATTACCAAGGCCGAAGGAGCCGAACTCGTTTGGTATACTTCGAAAGGATCTAGAGATACCCTTAGAAGGTAGGATGGGGTTCTCCACTATGTAGTAGCTAGTGGAGGTTACATGGACATCCGAGATGAAACAATATTTATTTTTGGTCGTCAAGCTATAAGAAATGCACTATCATCGCCGTCTGTATCACTAGAAAACTCACGGCCAATATTGGCATCATCATTGCCCTCACCACCATTTCCTTCTCCCACAACATATGCACTCCTCCCTTTAGGTCTTGTGATAGGACTTGGAATTGGGGGCACCTCTTGGCCTTCATCACCATTCTCTAATGAGGAACTGTCATCATCCTTCTCACTAACTTCGGGAACTTGGCTAACACTACGACCCTTCTCGAAAAGATTATATGCTCTTAAGTTCTCATCAATGAGGAGTGTCCTCATCTCCCTTTCTTCGAGTAGGATTTGATGAAGAGATGCAAGGGTGCTCGCTAAGGCCATGCCACCAGGCCTTTTTTAATTATCTACTAAGACAAGGAATGATTATCTGAATAACTAAAGCTGTAAAACCTGCATTACAATAGAAGGATAAAAATAAGACTTATGTCCGGACAGCCACCTTTGAGCAAAGTTAAGTGGGCAGCGAACAAAGAAAAATTCATTTTTAAGTTAGCTTAGTTTGTTCTAGAGACCCATCACTATGCGATAACCCCTGGAAGGTTCTAGGTAGGTAAGCGAAGGAGATCCTTTTAGATGTTTGAAACTATATAGATAGCAAATCTCCCGAGTGTTGGGCTCACGGTTCATATGGCGGATGAAGACAATACATATGCTATTCGAGAAAGCATAACTATTGGATGCAGTTAGGCCGGAGCTAGTTTCATGAATTGTAGAATAGTACAGATGAAGCAGTTGAATGGTGGAATACGATCGACCATGCACATATATCGGTTGCATATCGTGTATCCTATGGGCGGGAGATGCACTCGTTGATGGCGTGACAGAACCAATGCATCCTCATAAGGGATATTGTGCCTCTTTCATATCCTTCTGAGGGACCCTTCATCAACCTTCAAGGCAGGGAAATCCTAGGGACCATCCAAAATAATGGCATCACCCGTGTCTACATTAGCGGGACTCCAGGCTCCTTGGCCAACACAAAAGGGATTATCTTCTTGGAGCTATGCTGCTTGGTGACCAGTTGACTAAGGAGTATGTCTCACTGCAGGTAATGTAGTAGAACTAGATTCTGTATTGGATTTAGCATATATTGATGTCGAAGGGCCCGCGGCCATAGCGGAGAGATGCTCGAAGTGTCTATGGTCCATAACTATCAAAGCTTCACACATAAGTGATATCAGACATATTAAAAACTACAATCCTTTGGTTGCAAAAAAGAACCCTGTACAGTCAATATACCAAACCTGACGGATATTAATATGTGTTGACCGATCAAATCTCGTATACCGACGAGGCACAATGTAGTGTGGTTAAAATCGTGTAGTGTTTGTGTAGTGCATCTAACATCATACACCCATATGTGCATCTAATGCTGATTTGATATCCAAATTGACCGTCATTACTGGCCATCCTAATGGATTATGTATAGCCAACCATAGATTGACAAAACTCGATTATATGGTTCCATTTATAATTTATTACCGTACTTGGGAAATTTCCACTAGAACCACTTGCAAAAACTGGAGCAAAAGCACTAAGAAGTTGAAATCAAATTATACTTTGAGAAATTAATGCCAAAACTTGAGTTCAAGCACAAGCTATGTAAAAAGCCCATGCATGCCAGTAAAAGTTTCCCAAGTGGGGGTTCGGCACCGATCCCCAAGCCCAAGAACATGAGGGTTTTTCCTATCCTTGAATCATGCGTGGTTAAGGACCCAATCGGTGCCAGACTTCACCATCTGAAGCCGCCATCGCCTACCCAAAGTAAAAAGAGTTATCGTTTTAAAAGGAATTCAAGTTGAGGGTCAAAATTGTTCAAGGTACGGCAGTGTTCATGAATCAAGGTGGTAGATGGACGGTAGAGCGGTGTCGATGACAAGGAGAAGGCTTTGCTTTAAAGTTTGAAGCCAATATGGCACTGGAAGATTGGGAGGCAAGGTGGTATTCTTGAGGTTCGGTAATGGCATCAAAGAAAAATCTCAAAAGCAGAAATGAAGACAAGTAAAAAAGAAGCAAGTACTGGATCGCACTTTAATAGGGGAGGTTTATAAACTTAGGCACATGAAGCGCCTATTTATGAGGCATTATGGATCAGTTTCGATCGTTGGTCTATGTATCATACCAAACCCTAAAAATTCCAAAAAATATTATATATGTATGTATGTATATATGTACATATATGTTTGTATGCATATGAATGTCTAAGCAACAAGAGTATGTGTATATGCATGCACGCATGACGCTAGGCAACTAAAGCTCCAAAGAAACAGAGTCGAACTAGTAAAGTCTAAAAAAGGAGATCGTTGTGAGCTTCTCGAACTTGGAATAATTAACGAACTTAAAGAGCATGCTTTAGTTTTTTTATACTACACAGAAGTTACTAGTTTAAAACCCCTCGAAACAATGCAACGATCAATGAAAGATGCTATACTTCACGAAAGTAATTCAAAGGAAATGCAGTGCCCCTTCAAAGCAAAAGCTTGAAACCAATGGCGTAGAATCTCCAATTTATCTCGATCCAAAGCATTTCTTGTTAACATAAGATATACTTTAGGGGGAAAATATTATCCAGCTTTGTGACCAAGCCTTATTCGAACAAGCCATTTGTCCGGCATGTGTTTACCCAAGCAACAATCTAGGAGTATAACTAGCAAGCTCAGATGTCAAGTGAAACCAAGAGACGAAGCCCAAAAATTAGCCAAGAATCTTTAAGTATAGACTATACTCCATCTACAAAAAATACCAGACTTAAAGACCCAAAACTTGGGCAATCCCATGGTTCGGTACCGATCCTTAAATCTTTCCCAAAATTGTTATATGCCATATGCTACATCAAGATGGAGCTATTACAAGTTAGCCCATGCAATGTGGAATGGTTTGTTAGCTTACAATGACCCAAACGATCAATGGATAAGTCAAGCCCCTTGGTTCCATCTTCGAACTAAGGAATTCACTCAAGTTCATTCCCGTAGAAATGTAATGGAGTATCGAAGACACGAGTGAACCAAGCATTCAGGCGAGATTGAAGAAAGATTCATGACCCATCTTATGGATCGGTACCAATCTCTGAAATTTGTTGAGTTGGTCATGATCTTTTTAGTTCAGCTTCTCCAAGACATGAGGAACGTGGGCAATGATATGGGCGAGAGATTTCCGTCAACATGAAGCTATAAATAGACAAGGAGAGGCATTGTTTGAAGGACCTTTTTGCTTGTTTTAAAGAATTCTTGTATTTCTTCTGTTATTCTAGGGACCATCATCGATCCATAAGAACATCCTTGTAATAACCAATCAGAAATTTCAACAAAGTTTAAATGGGCATAGGCCTCTGATTGGTTGAACCACTATAATTTTTGTATGTTCTTATTTTCCTTGTTTTCTAGTTTGTTTTCTTCATTTACTTCTCTACTTTTAATTTCTGGGTGTTTGTGCCTATTTTTTGGCATAACTAATTTCAATAAAAGAAAACAAAATATTTTCTCATAACTTCAAATAGAGCACAAGTCTCATTTTGGGTAATTTATAGGAAGTTATAACGGTAATCCTTCTTGGGAAGGATAACTCTAAAAAATTAAAATGTGTAAATTAATATTCTGAAATTCCTAAGCGTATGAATTAATATATTGGGAATAGGAATACACACACATGTATAACCATGCCTTTAGATTAAAAATATAAATATATTTATATAGCATAATATACGTTGATTTTTGCATTAGTTATAATTAGGATGTCTAATTATAAATAGCCTAATAAATTATGAGATATAAATAGAAAAGAGATAGTAACTTCAAGTTTAATAGGATAGTAAATGTGCAGTTAATAGGGGGTTACAGGAATTAAATAGGGACATAAATGCGGTTAATAGGACTGGTTAAAGGATTTAATATGGCATTTTTGGGGAAATGAAATAGTCATAATAGGCTGAATTAGAATGAATAATCAAATGTTATTAAAGATTGACCAAATAGAATTAAAATGACCATTTATTATGGACAATTGACAGTTATAGAATATAAGGAATAAGCGGATAAGATAGGAATTAAATACTAGGAGGCAATATAATTTTCATAGTGGAAAATTATAAAGCCTTATTATATGTTTAGGATTGGCACGGATTAGTGAGCCTAGTCTAATATTTAGGCCTAGGATAATTAGTTTGGTTTAGTGTGTTAGGGTGCAAGGTCGGTAGAGTTACACAATAGAAGTCTGCCCTTCACCTAGAGGTTACCAGCAGTTGTGTATACTTAATACTACTGTGGGAAATCTCCAACCATAGGATCCATTGAGAAGGGATACACGTTTGCATATAGAAAGGAAAATATACCAAGGGTTCGCCTCAGATTTGAAGTATTAAACTGCCCAGTACTTTTAAGGAAATAAGATCTTCTTCATTTCTATTAAGAGTTATTAAGTAACTAACACGAGCATTTTTCTTGACTTACATTAGGTTGTCCAAATGGGATTTTAGCTGTGGAAGGTCGATGGGCTATGTTAGTATTGTTGTTGGACCAGTATTTAGTAGTAGGGCTAGTATATAGGCTATGACCACTAGCGGTCCCGAGCGATTGGTAGCAAAGGCCCGGGTTATGACCTAACAGATTTCGCTTCCTAGTAGATTAAAATCCATATGGTATACACATAGACCTCAAAGTTATTAGCTAGTTGTTTGTTTGTTGGATGTAGGCTAGTTAACTATTAGATGAGTCTTTGAGATGCGTTAGTTATATGGTAATTATAGTATAAAGTTGTATCTAAGATCCATCAGTTTTTGTAGTTAGGACTGATTGAGTAGCATTTACATCGTGGAGAGTCCGTGTTCGTCGACGGAAATTCTATCGGTTTAGAAAACCGTCGAACGAATTTATTTTAAAAATAACCGCAAGCGCACGGCGTACACTTGTAGTACGTGGCGAATACGGGTCGATCCGCAGGGAATTGATGATTTTAAAATCTATTCAATCAAATTAAACCAAGGTCGAGTGAAAGTTAAGCTAGAGAATTAGAGAGTGAACTAACTAACTAAAAGTAAAGAGATGCAAATATAAGAGTTAAACGACAATTTAGAGAATAAATCCACTATCTAGATCATGTAGTTCAACACATATGAAACCATAATCTCTCTTTTATGGTCATTAGTGCTTTAATTGATGTGCCTATCATAAGTATGACATATTTGTGCTATTAGTTAGCCAACATAAGCCATCAAACCTTGACACACCCCTTAAACCACTTACCAACTTTCATGAAACTCGACAATGAAAATGAAATCTATTTTAAGTATGGCCTATTAACTATTGATTAGAAATATAGACCATCAAATTTTAATTTCAAATCACTTTCTTTTGCCATAATCATATTTTGATGAAGAGGCATTTGTGTTAGTGATTGTTTAAGCATAGTCTATTTGGTGTCAACAATATAGGGTATCAAATTCAAAGCAAGAACAACAAATAAAACACTTCATTGATCATCATTAAGCACAAAAAGAGAGCATGAATTAACAAATAGTTGAAGCTACATAATTAGAGAGCTTCATTACCCCTAAATTGAAGGGGTTTAGCCTCTCATATTTGTCATTTGATTAACAAATGTAGCTAGCAACATGAAAGCAAAAAGAAAGAAAAATGAAAGCTAATAGAAAAGAGAACTATACTACTTGCATAAAAGAAAAGAAATCTACACTACAACATGAAAGGAAATAAACAAGAAAAAGAAAAGAACATGTATTAATTTGCATAAAAAGTTACATGAAAAGAAAATGGCTAAGTAGCCATGAAAAGAAGAGAAGAGCTTTGATTTATTTTCTAAGCTATAAGAGAGACTAAGGGAAGAGGGTTACATGAAACATAAGGGATTTTATACATGTTTTAAACCCTAATTCATATTTTTAGGGAATGCCCAAAATACCCTCTTAGGAAGTGTGGAGGCCAAGTAATCATTAGCTTCAAATAATCCTCATTTAAGTGTACATGAAGCCATTAATTCCATAAGCATGTGCATTAGCCTCTAATTTGTACATTAAGGTAGGTAGGTAGGTGGGGTCCTCCATTATCTTCACTTTGAATTATTTCCATCTTCATTTGTTCTTTTCACTCTTGTGCATGCATATATTATCATGAAGCCACTTGTGAAATTCACCAAATTTCCTACAAAACAACATAGAAAATTCCAAGTAAATTTTCACAATTTAATAAATGCATTAAAATGACCATTTTACCCCTATATGAAGATGAATATGTGACAATAATAATTTTAATTTTGGTTTAAACAAGTTAAAATACCCGATATGATCATTTATTTAATTTAAATAGATTAAATATGGTGGTAAAATTATGCACATTTACGTGCACATCAAATACCCCCACACTTCTCTTTTTATTCGTCATCGAATAAAGGAAAACTAAGATAAATCCGTTTTCGTAGGGAGCACGATTGCATTGAGCGTATGCAACAAGCGTTAAACCTCTGGGTGTCCCTAGTAGGACAAGTGTTGTCTCGTGAGGATTTTCAGCGGATACTACCCACAAAATCCAAATGCAGGATGAAAATATTTACAAAATGCAAGATTTATTTACAAAGATGTGAATGCAAGTTTTTGAAAATATTTACGAATGAAGGATTTACTTTTAAATTAACACAAATAAGTTAAATATAGGTTTGGTCATTATCTTGAAATTTAAGTCATTTACTCATCAAAATTTCCAACAAAAATTAAGTTATCATAACAAATAGACTATAGTTAACTCGTTGTTTCGGTTGATAACAAAGTGTAATTATAAAATGGATCCTTAGTTGTTTATCAAAGTTTATCAAAGTGGTAATTTTATTTCTTTTCAATAACAAGTCAAATCAAATAAGTTAAAATAGTGCTTGGATTTCATTTGCTTACTCTCTCCATTTTTTTAAGGAAATTTTATTGATATTAACAATATTTATATATGCCTAACTCAGGTAAACTGAGGCCAGATATATTACCCATGCACTGCCTTGCGGACTGATGTGAGGGGAATACAGAGCGTGGCGAGTGAACACATGAGTGTGAACACCTTTTGACTGTAGGCGTTATTAAAAAGAATTTTTATATATATACACCTAACTCAGATAAACTGAGGCTAGATATACTGATCGTGCACTGCCTTTCGGGCTTACGTAAGAAGGGTACAGAGCATGGCGAGTGAACACACGAGTGTGAACACCTGACTCTAGGTGTTAAAAATATATACATATATACAAATGTTTTTTTAGAAAGAGAGAGTTTTGCAAAATCATCTTAGCACCATTTAACTTAGAAGACAAAAAAAATGTTATATCCTTTACTTTAAATTCACCACTTTTTAAAACAAAGATTTTCAATTAGGATATATTTCATAATTATCACATATGAATCTTCCTATATACTAGTTAAACCATTTTTATTTGTAATCAAACTTCATTTTTATTTTTGTTAAGACAAATAAATTTTCAAAAATTTCAATTTAATAAACCAAAACCATATATTTATCCAATAGTGTTTCTTTAAAAATAAATCAAAAATGCTTAAAAAATAAAATTTGTGTTTTTTTGTTTTTTTTGAGGTTGTTTTTGGAATGAAAAAAAAATAAACCATGAAAAATCGAAAATGATGATGAGTCTCCCCCCACACTTGATTTTGACTGTGTCCCCATAGTCAACCCAAGTGGAAGGATAAAAACAAAAACATGACCTTTATTTAAATGAAAATTAACGGTATTTACACAAGATCAGAAAGTATATCGTCAAAAAGTAAATGAAACGGTCTTCCAAAGACCGATTCATTTGTCCCATCAAATATGCGAGACATAGCTTAAGCTCGAAAAACCAAACCGTAAAAGATTTCAAAATTGAATGTTGATTTGGAAAAACGAATGTCGTTTTATTAAAAATCGTACGAGTTGTTTCCTTTTCGATGATTTTTGGGGTTGATAAAACGATTGATTGAAGTTCAAGTTTATTTTCACCAAATTGAAATTCAAGCTATTCATTGAAAAATTCTTCAAAATTATTGAATTCAAAATCAAAATGGTGATTTAAATCATCCCTTTCAGAATTTGACAACTCGTTTTCAAAAAGTCCAAAGAAATCGTGTTCGTTAAATTCGTCTTCCTTTGTTTGATTATCAACAACTTCATCGCATATATTAAGTTCAAAATCCAAAGTTGTCGTATTCAAAATTTTGAAATCAAATGGAAGATCGAATTTCAAATTTGGTTCCATACCCTTAAAAGAATTTAAATCCAAGTCAGTCACCAAATTTTCAACAACTTTATTAAGATTGTGGTTTTCTATTTTAAAAGTTGTCATTTGGAAATCGTCAATTGTGGTAAAAGATGGATTGTTATTTGACTCGTCACACGTTGGGATTTGATTTTGTTTTTCACGTTGTTTCATATATGTTTCAAACAACGAATCTGCGTGACCATTGTAAATTTCATTCATTTGCTCAACAAAATCCAATTTATGGTTATTAGCATGAGGATTTTCACTTTGAATTTGTTGAGAACAAAGATATTCAATTGTAACATGGTGAAGATTATTCCCATTGCCAAAGTCGTTTGAAAAGTTGTTTCCATTTTCATTTTGAGTTTGAAATTCATTTTGGAGTTCGAAATTGAATTGGCATGGGTTATAATTGAAATCGTTTGAATTTTGAATTGAATTCAAATTTTGAAATCCTTGACTCGAGTTGTTACACTAATATGAATTACACAAATCATTTATCATTTGATTTTGTTGTGTAGAGATTTCTTGTAAAGGCGAAATGCTCTTTTCAAGATTTGAGGGTTGGTCAACGTTTTGAAAATTTTGTGGTTCAAAATTCGAATCGTTTAAAGAATAGTTATTGTTAAAATATCCATACAAATTTGGAGTAAAATCATATGGATTATATTGATTTTCACAACTATTGTAAAATTCAAATGTGTGGGGAAACTCGGACATTTTCAAGAATGTTTTTGTTTTTTTTATAAAGGAAAAATATTTACAAATAGAATTTATTTTTTTTCAAAATGGAAAATTGATTTTTTTTGTTGTTTTTTGGTTTTTTCAAATTTTCTTCTTTGTTTTTGAAAAGGTTTTATATTTTTTATTTTTGGATTTATTTTTTTTGTTTTTCTAAATTTTTTTGGATTTTTGAAATTTCAAAGAAAAAGGATTTAAAAATTTCAAAGGAAAAGGAAAAGGAATATTTACAATTTTTTTTAGTTTTGGATTTTGAATTTTTTTTTGTTATAAATGCATGAACTAATGCAACTAAATGAATGCAAGGTTAATTACAAATGATTTATCCTAAGTTAACCCAAAATTGTATAATCACACATTGTCTTAGATAAACAAGATAATTCTCAGCCAGGTAACGGGCAAGAGTTATCGGTGCACCACGAATCACCGTAGCAATGCAGCCGAAGGTTTAAGTACCTTCAAAGGAACAACCACTATAATATTTACGAATCACCGTAATATTTATAAATGGTTATTACTCTGCCGTATAGCATAGACACCAAGAAATTAAATTGTTCAAAGAAGACAATTTGCCAATGTACAATTAAGAGCTATCGTTATTATTAATCAAAATTTTAAAATGCAATGCAAAGCAGAAATTAAATGTGTATTAACAATGCAACTACAAATGGAATTTTTGTTTTTTTTTGTCTGAATTTTTTTTAAATGCAAGTAAACAACAATGCAAGACAAAAAAAAACAATAGATATAGATATATATATATATATATATATATATATATATATATAATGCAAGGCAAATAAAGAGAGAATTATAAAAAAGCAAGTAGTTTTTTTTTTGGCAAGCTCAGCACGCAAGCAATTTATTTTAGCAAACACTTCTGCAATTCTGCTTTGGCAACCTGAAATAAAAAAAAATATATATACAGTTTTTCTTTGAAAAGGAAACTTAAAAGTGCAGTTTTACTTAATTTTTTTTTCTTTTTCTAAGGATAAAACAAAACGAAACAAAAAAGAAAGCAAAACAAATGTTATTGGAAACAATAGTAACTTGTTTTTTTAACTTTTAAACCCCTTTTTTCTGACAATTTAAACTCTTAACAAAAGAACACTAAAAGGTAACAAAAGAAAAAAAATTAACACTTTAATTGATTTGGGCCCGGTCCACTGAAATAAAAAAAAAATAAAAAAAAAATAAAAATAAATGCCAGCATCCTTATCTTCTATTCGACTTCTCCTAATCTCTTTTTTTTTAACTTTGAATTCGTATTTTTAATCACCCCAAAATGAACGAATACTCAATTCCAAATTCGCTATTTATTAACTTCCACAAATCACTTCGTAAATTCCACAAATCACCTCGTAAATTCCACAAATCACTTCGTAAATTCGCGAATTATTGACTCCCGTTCGTTGATTATCTGTTGCGGAGGTAGGAAGGTTCGATGTCGATTCACGAATTTGAGTGCATGATGAAGTATGGGTTTGCGGTGGTAGAGTTGCGATGGATGGTGGTTCGCAAGTTGTGGTGGAATTGCAGGAGTTTGTGATTGTATTGCCTGAGTTTCGGTTTGAGGAGATGAAGTTGTAGAGTGATTTCGGTGAAGGGTGTTAGGGCAGTTGTTTGTTGAACCGATGAGGGTGGTAGTGATTGTTGTTGCGGTTGAAGAAACGGTTGATTTCGGGTTGATTTTTGATGGCTTTTGGGCTGTGACGTAGGCTGGTATGTTCAGTGATTTTGAAGTGTGGACAGCTCGCAATGATTGTCGAAGTGATTGGGGGGTTGCGAGTTTGAATGTGGATTTGGGGGAGTTTTGTGAATTAATTCAAAGGCAGTTCGAGGTCGAAGTGCGATTGGTGATTGACGCAGCTCTGAATTGTGGAAAGTGAATGGCAGTAACTGGAATGGAAGCAGTGGTTGGTTGAGGCTGTTGTGGTCAGAAGGTTTCTGTGATGTAGGCAGGTCAGGTGATAGAGATGGTCAGAGAATAGGGGATGTTTGCAGACGACAGTTGTGAGTGTGAAGTATAATTGAAGGAGTGGATTGTGTGCAGAGGTAATGTAGTTGCCAATGTGGGTAGGGAAGTTAGGCGATGGTAATGGATGAAGTATTGAAGCTAGTGACAGTATTTGGGTGGTATATGTTGACAGATGTGCACAGTTGCAATAAAGGGGTGGTTTGGCTGCTGATGTCAGTGAGAGTTGATGATGTTTGAGTTTGATGAGGTGAGTTTTGAACAGTGCAGTCCTGTAGTTGATGTATGAATGTTGTGTGAACTGCCGATGAATTAGAGTGAAGGTATATTTTGTGGTTAGAGAACTGGCCGTCGAGTGTTTGCAGAGGGGGTTTGAAATGCGTACAAGGCAGTAACCAAATTGGATAGTGATTGTCAGACGATGTGATTGCTTGAATGGTGAAGAGGAAGTGATAGTAGTAGAAGTTGGAGTCTGTGGAGTAGATGTTGCTGCTTGGTGGTCTGGTTGTTTAAAGTGGACAGTGAATGGTTTGAAGTGGTTCAAGGTGGAAGTGCTGTTGAGATGGTTGATGTGGTGTCACTGGGAAGTTGACAGAAGTTTGTTAGAGAGGTGGTTTTGGAAAATTTTGGTTTGACTGCAAGTGGGTTGTGATGCAGATTGAAGTGAATGGTAATTCATGTGTGAAGTTTGGGAGGAAGAAGCAACTGTGGTGATGGTTTTGGTATACGGCAGTAACGGTGGGCTGAGCAGCAGCGGTTCGGTGTTCGGTCAGCAGGATGGTTATGGAGACTTGGAGTGGTAATTGATCAGAGCTTGCTGTTGTAGTTTTTATTTGTGTAATGAAGTATTGATGAGGATTGATGAGCTGTTGATGGATGGGGATAGTGGCAATTTAATTGGCATAAGTTTTGGGGGGAAACAACAGGTGATATGAAGTATGGCAGTGATATGAAGTGGAAGTTGGCGAGGCAGTGCTTGCAGTAATGAAGTGCAGACAGTAAGTTTGGTGATGTAGTAATGGTTGTTTGGGCAGAAAGCAAGCAATGATCAGGCCTTTGATGAAGTGCACTGGAATGGGCAGTGAAAGTTTGAAAGAAGTGGTGGAGTTGATTGGTTGTTGAAGGCGGAATTGGATTTGGGGATGGTCGAGTGGTTGTGGTTGGAGGTGAACAGTAGTGGAGATGGCAGTTATGTCGATTTAAGTGGTATGTATGTGGGGTTGCAGCAGAGGGTATTTGATGTTGAATGGTGATGGACACTGGTGGTTCTCTAGCCTGATAGGGTAATGAAGTCAGTGTGGTGAACGAGATTCAATGGTCAGGTATACAGGGAAGCAGTGCAATGGTTGTAGACGAGGAGATGGTCGAGGAGTTGATGAAGCTGCTTATGGTCAGTTTGGTTAGCTTCACTGTGTTTGAGAATTGTGAATGCAAGTGGGAAATGAATGCAAGCAATGTGGCGTGGTCTGATGTGATGAAGGTATGGCAGCAGCTAGAATGGAGATGGTTGTGAACTTTTGTGGACGAAAATGAACTGACAGTGATTATGGAATAGTGTATGGTGTAGTTGTAGACAGTGATTATGGAAGTTGAAGTTTGAAGACAGTGATCCTGGAGAAGTAGAGTGGAGATAGTAGCATGTTGGGTTGAAGTGGTGACAGTTTTTTTTGAAAGATAGTAGTGTGTTGGGTTGAAGTGGTTGCTTGGTTGAAGGAGTTGAAATGTGTGCAAGTTTGAAGTGGGTCAGGCAGAAGCAAGGCAAGAGGGTCAGTGCACTGATATGTGTAGGTAGAACAGTGTAACTGTAGAAGGTTGAGATTGGTTTTGTATTGGCAGTGATGTTTGGAGGTTGTGGAAGAGGGGGTGATCTGAACTTGTAACAGAGGGGATGTGATTGTTGTAACAGAGGGGTAGTAATTTGTCAAGACAGTGAGTGGAAGATGACTATCACAGTGCTGGAGTGGATTTTCAAATGCAAGTGATGGCAGCTAAGGTTGGTTTGGTGGATTATTCCGGTAGGTGATGGACAGAGGGGTTGTGTGGTTGACAGTCTTGTATGAAGAAGTTGCAAGGAATTGGTGGTTGAAGTTGAAGAAGCCCCGTAAGTTGAAGTTGAAGTATGACACTGCTGTGGGTTGGCGATGAGAGGGAAATGGAGAAAAGGCAGGCACTTTGAATGTTTGTAGTTATTTGTATGTGATAGCAACAGTGGGTTGTTTGTTCAGTTGAATGTCAGGCATATCAATGTGATGTATGGTGGTGGTTGTGTGAATGTTTGTATGGCAGTCTTAGATGGTAGAATGGGTTGAGATGGTGGAGGAAATGTTTGAGGTGCAGTTGACAGTTTGAAGGTTGTGACAGTTTCTTGATGGCCAGGCAATTGTTTATGTGCAGAGAGCACATGCACATAGGTAGGGGATGTTTGTGGTTAGCAAGTAGTCAAGTTGTGGTACTGGAATGTGAAAATGAAGGTTATGGAGCTGGAGTGGAGTGTTTGTGGAATGAAGATGGTCAGGGGAAGGACTGATGGGGGAATGAATGAAGGCTTGTAGAAAGTTGCTCTGTGCAGTTGAGTTATTGCTTGTGCTGGTAGAACTTGCAGTAGGTTGGAGAATGGTAGAACAGTGGTTAGCAAGCAAGCAGTGAAGGCAGAGAATGGTAGAACAGTGCACAGTAGAATTTTTTTTTGAATGTAAATGGGAAAAAGGAAAATGCAATAGTAAAAAAAATGTAAATGCAGCTGTAAATCTGTGAATGCAATCTGAAATGGAATTTTTTTTGAATTGTATATGATATTTTTTAGAAATGCAATGCAAAATGAAAATAAACAACAACAAGCACACACACAATTTTTTTTTAAATGCAAACACACACAAAATAAAATCACATAAAAATCAAACAAAATAATTCGAAGAATAGAAAATTAAAATTAAAACAAATTCCCTGGCAACGGCGCCAAAAACTTGTTCGTCGACGGAAATTCTATCGGTTTAGAAAACCGTCGAACGAATTTATTTTAGAAATAACCGCAAGCGCACGGCGTACACTTGTAGTACGTGGCGAATATGGGTCGATCCGCAGGGAATTGATGATTTTAAAATCTATTCAATCGAATTAAACCAAGGTTGAGTGAAAGTTAAGCTAGAGAATTAGAGAGTGAACTAACTAACTAAAAGTAAAGAGATGCAAATATAAGAGTTAAATGACAATTTAGAGAATAAATCCACTCTCTAGATCATGTAGTTCAACACATATGAAACCATAATCTCTCTTTTATGGTCATTAGTGCTTTAATTGATGTGCCTATCATAAGTATAGCATATTTTTGCTATTAGTTAGCCAACATAAGCCATCAAACTTTGACACACCCCTTAAACCACTTACCAACTTTCATGAAACTCGACAATGAAAATGAAAATGAAATCTATATTAAGTATGGCGTATTAACTATTGATTAGAAATATAGACCATCAAATTTTAATTTTAAATCACTTTCTTTTGCCATAATCATATTTTGATGAAGAGGCATTTGTGTTAGTGATTGTTCAAGCATAGCCTATTTGGTCTCAACAATATAGGCTATCAAATTCAAAGCAAGAACAACAAATAAAACACTTCATTGATCATCATTAAGCACAAAAAGAGAGCATGAATTAACAAATAGTTGAAGCTACATAATTAGAGAGCTTCATTACCCCTAAATTGAAGGGGTTTAGCCTCTCATATTTGTCATTTGATTAACAAATGTAGCTAGCAACATGAAAGCAAAAAGAAAGAAAAATGAAAGCTAATAGAAAAGAGAACTATACTACTTGCATAAAAGAAAAGAAATCTACACTACAACATGAAAGGAAATAAACAAGAAAAAGAAAAGAACATGTATTAATTTGCATAAAAAAGTTACATGAAAAGAAAATGGCTAAGTAGCCATGAAAAGAAGAGAAGAGCTTTGATTTATTTTCTAAGCTATAAGAGAGACTAAGGGAAGAGGGTTACATGAAACATAAGTGGATTTTATACATGTGTTAAACCCTAATTCATATTTTTGGGGAATGCCCAAAATACCCTCTTAGGATAGGAAGTATAGAGGCCAAGTAATCATTAGCTTCAAATAATCCTCATTTAAGTGTACATGAAGCCATTAATTCCATAAGCATGTGCATTAGCCTCTAATTTGTACATTAAGGTAGGTAGGTAGGTGGGGTCCTCCATTATCTTCACTTTGAATTATTTCCATCTTCATTTGTTCTTTTCACTCTTGTGCATGCATATATTATCATGAAGCCACTTGTGAAATTCACCAAATTTCCTACAAAACAACATAGAAAATTCCAAGTAAATTTTCACAATTTAATAAATGCATAAAAATGACCATTTTACCCCTATATGAAGATGAATATGCGACAATAATAATTTTAATTTTGGTTTAAACAAGTTAAAATACCCGATATGATCATTTATTTAATTTAAATAGATTAAATATGGTGGTAAAATATGCACATTTACGTGCACATCAGTCCGCTTCGGGATTAAGGTATTAAATGGTCATTGGATCTGCCTTCTCCCTATTTAAGAAGCACTAAGTGGATGAGGTTTTTGGGTAGTACAACGTTTAAATATATATGTATATATGCATATATATATATATATATATATATATAGTTATACATTGGAGGAGTATAGGCATATCATATGCGCATATAGGATTAAATGGACTAGTCGTAAATAATAGACATAACACTTAAATAAGAATCAATCAACATAAATTAATGTTATAGGAAAAGTATGTAATTTTCTAATCACTGGAACATTGTTCTAACCCCCTCCTCATTACAACCTATGAGATAGATTTAGACGGACATTCTCTTGGTGTAAGATGGGAATTGCAGACGGTGGAGTCTTCTCTTTCATGTTCGACACTGGCAAGGCGGCTAGGTATCCATGGAATAATATTGATTCCAAGGTAGTAGCCTTAGTCGTTATATATGTTCTATTATATTTTTCTATTCCATTGTGAGTTTATATTGATCGCTCTATGATATGCTAATTTTTATTATAGGTTACCAAAAGAAACGATCTGTGCACTAATGGACTTGGGGTTCAATTTAGTCGAAATTTAGGCCCATTAAGGTATGAGTTATTACAGTTCTTCAATGGTTGGTGAAGATCATTAAGATATAGAAAATCCTCCATCTTCGCTTCCATAACCCCTAATTGCTCTCATTAAGTTTTTCAACACTTATCTTCCTCATAACCAAAACTCTCTTCAAATAATTTGTGTAGTTGGCTCTGATACTAACCGTTAGGGATTTTCCTAGGATTCCTATACAATTAGATTTTAGAAGGGATAAGAAGTGAAAAAAACAATAAACAAAGAAATTCCTCTAAACAAATCTTTTATTAACTCCTTCAAAGATTACAAGTAAAAACATTAAATTGAGAAGAGATCTCAATCCCTAAAACCCAAGAAAAATAATCCTTTTTCCACACCTTACAATGACGTCTCTACAAGTTTATTTATAACAAGAGATTACTTGATGCTCAAATCCTCATTTATATGGAAACAACTACATTGTTGCATCTAATTTAGAAGAGTGAAATCCTTTTATTTTGGAAGTTAAGCAGGGTTTTGAAGAGGACCCTTACCTCTATATTATTGAGAAAAGAAAGAACCAGTTACAAAAGAACCCTAGGATAGAGAGAAAATACTTCAAAACAAGACTAAATACATAAATTAGCCTGACTTTCATACAACAATATATCAGAAAAAGTAGCAGATTGATCAGGTCCCTAAGCTAATATTTTTCTCTTTATCTTCTTAGCATATGCCAAAAATAACACACAACTATTTCTCCCAACCTAGTCAAAAACTCCAATGTTCCTTTCTCTCCAAATCTCACTTAAAGTAACTTTTAGAGAGTGAAGAAAAACCCTGGCCAAGTAATTCCTCCATCTAGTTGCAAGAAAAATAAGGTACCATTCTCCATCCCTGTACAAGTTTGCATATTCATGTTGTTCAAGTTAAGGGGCTTATTCCAAATTTCTAAGGGTACTGGCATTAAAAAGACAAATGAGCGTTAGATTCATTAGCTTGTTTGCACAAGACACAATAAGAAGAAGATAACATGCCCAAATGACTGAGCTTGTCCTAGGTCAATATAATAATTTTTAGAACTTTCCACATGAACATGTTTTGTTTAGAATTACCCGAGCTATCCCAAACCCAAGAATGCCAAGGGTAAATGTTGTTACCTTTAACCATGAACTTATACACATTGCTTACAAAATGCTCTTTTTGCTTGCTCCCCCAAAGAAGCTCATCATGCTCATGAAATATAATCCTTGAAGATGTGACATGCTGCCACAAGGCTCTCACCCTAGTGTTACTACAATATGGTGAAACAATCAAACCATCAACTATGTAGTCAACAGCCCTAACATTCATGGGGATGCCAGATTCAGTTATTTCCAAATAGCGTAGTTTTTCTTTTAGAATTACACTCCTTGCCACCTATGGGGAGCACCAAAAGGTAGCATTAGAGCCAACAGATAACACCAGCTGAAACTAGTCTTTTAACTCCTCCTTCAAGCTGAAGAGACTTCTCCAAACCCAGCTTGCCTTAGGTTTTAATTCAATAATCCAAAAATCTCTCCCACCAAAATAATGCTTAATGCTTCAAGCTTTCTAGAAGAAAGTGTTGTTGTTAATAACATTGGATAAATGAATAGAATTAGCAGCTTTATTCCACTTCAACAAGTTAACAATACCAAATCACTTGCTTCATAGGTATCTTAACTTTGCTAAATGATATAGGGATTGTTATTCTAGCAAAGGGGGACCTAGACCAAAGGAAATGTTTGCATGCCTGATCAATCATCTGAAGTAAATTTTAGGTAGAATGAATACTATAGAATAGTAGACTTGCATAGAGAAAGCTATGGATTTTATGATAGTAAGTTTGCCCACAGATGAAAGCAGCTTATTGTGCTAGCTGCTAAGCCTAGAAGCGATTTTTTCACATAACTGCATACAGCGATGCTTCCTTATTCTAGAAGTGGTGAGGGGAATTCCAAGATAAAGCATGGAACTTTCCTGAATTTGAATGTTGTAAGGAGCTACAAGGGATATTAGATGATGTGTTGAATTCCAGAGTATGACAAAGAAGATTTCTCATTATTCACGGAAAGCCCTGAGATCAAGTTGGTGCTTTGGAGGGACCAAAAAATGTTACTTAGAGAGTGGACATTAGGCTTAGAAAAGATGAGAAGATCCTTAGCATAACACATGCTTCTAATGAGAGGGTCTTTCAATTTGGGATGATAATCAATGGATTTACTAGAGAATTAATGATTCAAAAGGATTGTAAGCATCTCTATTATAGTCAGGAATAGGGAGGAACTGAGGGGATCATCCTGCCTTAGGCATTTTGGCCTTTGAAATATCCACACACTTATGAAATAACTTGCACCGAATAACTAGTAGTTGAAATACAAGCTTTCACCCAGCTTATATACTTACTTGGAAACCCTATCCTAGTTAATGCATAATATATGGCTTTTCATTTGCTAGAGTCATAGGCTATCATGAGATCAATTTTATAATAACATCTAGGGCTTAATGAATTGCTATCATATCCTTTATGCAATTCATGAGTCAACAGAATATTATCAACAATATTCGTACATGGAAAGAAGGCACTCTGGTTAGAAGAGATGATGGAAGGCAAAACCTGCTTGAGCTTCAAGGCAAAAATTTTAGATACACTCTTATAAACAGTATTGTAACAACTTATTGGCCTAAATTGATTGACATGAGTAGAGGAAACACTCTTAGGCACTAGATAAATAATTGTTGAGTTGACATTCTTGAGCATTCTCCTACTAGTAATTTTTTTTGGATTGCCTTGAGAAAAACCTTTTCTACATTAGGCCAGCAAGTTATGTCTTGACATAAGGCAGAAGCTTTATCGTGGGAGAGGGAAGGCAGGGTGAAATTATTCAGAGGTTTAATGTTAATGCTTTGGTCACTAGTACTACTTAATATAAAAGAATTGGTTAACAAAAGCCCGACTAGGTTAATCATGACCTTTGTGAGTGATTTTATCAAGATCAAGAATTTGATGCATCTTGCTTTTACTGGATTTAGAGTTGAGGAAATTATGACAAAATTTAGTATTCTTTTCCCCCTTCTTATCCTAATTGTCTCTACATTTTTGCCTGACCATTGCTGCTTCATCGTAATGAGCTTATTTTAATTTTTCTTTTAACTCTTCTTCCTATAAGGATATATGCGAATAAGTAAGGTTTTGAAATAGATTAGTTTGAACCTGATCAAGTTGAACTTTTTACTGATTGGTAAGCTTGTTTCCTCTTCCAAATGTCTCCCTACTCTAAATCCTTAGAGCAGTTTTGTTAGCTTTAACTTTTGCAACAACTGAAACATGCTGTTGCCATAAACTGGGATGGCCCAAGCATGGGACATAATAGAAAATAAGTCTAAGTGATTAGCCATGGAGTTGAAGTATCCGAAAAGGGAGTGAGTTCTACAGGAAGGGTTGCCAAAAGATAGGACAAGTGGGGCATGAACATATAAGTTTGGTGAAAGGACTTTATAATGGATGCTAGGCCAAACTAAAAGGGCGGCACTATTCATGAAAATCCTATCTAGCTTTGATAGGGTTTGAGCACCATTTTTGGACTTAATAGACTAGGTATGATACAAGCCAAAGGGAGGAACCTCTAGGAGATCAGACTGGAGAATAACATTGTTTAGAGAGGTAGTGTCTTTGAGATTTAGAGGGGTTCCTCTTTGGTTGTCTTGAGAATGAAGCATGCTGTTCCAATCTCCAAGAGCAAGCCAAGGAAGGAAATAAGTTTCAACAAGTGATTCTTGTCAAGGAAGGTTTGCCTAGAGGAAGATAAATTATCTACATATATAAAGGTATAGTAAAAGGCTGAATACTTTCTATGTAGAGAATTTTATAGTAGAAAGATTGTCCATGGGAGGAAATTAGAGAAACTTGGAAAGTATAGGGGTTCCGGGTCAAAAGAATTCATCCAAAAAGAGCTCAATTAAGGTTGTGATGAAATTCCTAAGAAGGACAAATGAAGGTGGTTGCAGAATGAATGTTATTGGAATTGAATTTGTTTTCAAGTAGGGCAAGCATTTCAAGGGAATGTAATTGGATTAAACTTTTGACTTCAAGTTGTTTTGCTAAATCATTTCCTCCTCTTTGATTCCACACACCAATTTTGCAATTCGTTATGACTAGATAAGGTTAGGAGGGTGGGAATGATTTTCATAGGTGGAAGGGAGAGAGAGGTTGATTGCTGGAATTAGGGCCACCAAAAGGAGGTTGAGTTGAAAGCTTGATTATTTCTTTATCAAAAGATTTTCCTTTACCTCTATCTTTTGATGCACATCTTGTCCTTCTAGGGGAGATGTTTCTCTTAAGGTTAGGTTAATCTGTAAATTGGATGCTTGCATTGGCTTGGGAAGTTGTTTGCTGGATTTGCTCGAAAGCATGAGCATTATCATGTGAGGATTGAATATTTACGTGCACATCATGTTCATGTACTTTTATGGGGATATGCATAGTTTTATCTTTGGGAGCACTTGCTGTTGAAACCACAACATTAGGATCAATGTTGACAGAGATAAGACTTGGGTTATGGGACTTTTCTTGTAAATTACATAAAAGAAGAGAAATTTCAGGAGAGGTATGGGATGAAAAAAGCAGGAATGGGTGGCATGTCAGAAGTGTTGTTTTCTTGATCATCACAAAACATTTCCTTCTTTCACTTTCAAAATAACTTAACTTGGGTTAACTAAACCACAACTAGGCTTACACATAGGCCCGGCTGCACCATTTACTTGAGCATTAACATTGTTCGATTTACTTATGTTTTCCTAATCGACAAACTCACCTTGTTCTAAATCTCCTAACACTTTTCCTATATCATCCTTTTGACCTTCCAGCACATAATATATGTTTGCAACAAGCATACTTTGCTTCACTTTGAGAGTTGCCACCCTTTTCTTGACCCGAGAATGTAACTTTTGCTGTGTTTATGCTTGTACACCTTCTTCTTAACATCATCTTTACCTTTACTTCTATTTTTAGCAACCAGAGTTGTCCACCTTCACACTCTTAACCAAAATAATGCTTGCTATGATTCTTATTGCTTTTCCCAGCATCAACTAGGACCTCATCAACATTAGAACTTGCAATCTTTTTGTCACAAAACATCTTAATGTGACCAAAATTTTTACATTCTTCACAAATATCAGGTTTCCATGCATACTCTACCAAAAGTTTTCCCTTCAATTAGTTGTATACAGATTTGATCAGGCAAAAGCTTAGTGTAGGGAACATCAACCAAAACTTTTGCATATTAAAATCTCTCCAACCTTTCCGTGGACTCATCAAAACATATAACTTTTCCCAGGGAACTAGCAATCTAATCTATGCCTAAAAATGTCCAATTTACGGATGGAATTTTAGACAAAAAGATCCAAAGAGGAACAATTTTTCACTTTCTCATGAATACGGTCTATAGTAGTATCCCATTGAGACAACATGAACACTTTCCCTCTTATAATAAGAGGATCAACTTCTAAGATTTGAGCTCTCCTCCGTTCATCTTCTATTTCAAAAAAAGCCTCATATCAGATTTTATGCCTATGCCATTTAGATAATCCCAAGCAAGCTTTTAAAAATAAGACACCACTGGGTAAGATAGAGGTTCATCAAGTAAAAATCCTATAAGATGCTGACCCCAACGGGACGAGCCTGCTTCAATCACCTCTTGAGGAGGGATAAGAGCATTGGTATCACTGTACTTAAGATCAAACTTCCTTAGCTTATATTTTCTAGCATTTCTAAGCAGTTTCTTGAACATAGAAGACCAAGGAGGAGGAGAAGGAGGAAAAGAAGCAAAAGAGGTTGGTAGATCAGAAGCAAGAATAGAAGAAGAGGAAGGTTCAAGAACCTTAGTAAGGGAAGGGTCAGAAGCTGGGAGAAGAGGAGGAGGAGAGTCTAGGATGGAAGGGTCATGAGGGGGGTCAGGAGGAACATGAGGAGGTGGATGAGAGTGGAAGATAAGGGTGGGAAAGGATCAGGAAGAAGAGAGGAGGTCATGAAAGAAGAAGAAACAAGCTTATGATATGCATATCCATATATGCATTATTATTTTGAGCAAGTCCAAGTATTTGTTTTCCTTTTATTTCTTCTAAATCTGATTTTGCATACAAATCACAACGCTATCCAAATATAAGAAATATATATTGTAGCACCAACCCTAACAATGTACACATTATATTGTGATATAGTTGAATTGAAATAAACTTGTATGCTCACATGACACTATACCTTCCTTTAAGCAAGATGACATTTTAAAAGTGAGTTTTCCCTTCGTTGTTGCTAAACTTGTCTAAGCTATGTATTCATATATGTATTAATGAAATATAATTGTATATGAGCATTTGGTTGAATGTGGGATGAATATAAAGTGGTATTTTTGACAAGATGAATGAATCTGAAAATCATGCGTATAAAAGAGAACTTTTTAACAAAAAGTTTTACAATGAAAAAATGATTTAGACAAGGTAAATTTAACATGATATTTTCTGTATTGTCTCATAGTTTAGAATGGAGCATATTGTCTATGAAGATAAGTCATGCATGACATGAATTAGGGATATTAAGTAATGTGAAGTTAAAGATGTTTTTATAGCATTTTTGCATCATTTTTCTCTATTTTGAACATGGTTCATTAGTGCTAACAAGTGTCAATCCCGAAAATCGAACTTATGGCCTTTGATCTTATAGTCTAAACTATTAACCAATTGAGCCAATCCTGTTGAAATGTTACATATATACTCTTAGGTTACTACGAAGTATTTTAACATTTGAAAATTATTTGTACATAAAAGTGACTTATATATGCAAATCGTTTGAAATGTTAAGGGACATGGAGTTAAAGGGAGTTATAGCACTTTTATCATTTTTTACCTCTTTAACTAGTTTTAGAGAAGATAATTTTGACCTTAAAGTCATACTTAAATTATCATTTTTCATTAGGATATATGGTGTTTTGAAAAATGAACACCTTATGGTTAAATGGGAAATATTGTAAATCCATATAAGTTAAGGGTTAATGCTAAATAATAGATAACATTTAGTGGTAACATTTGCTTGATTTTATTGCATTTTTTATATTCGACACAATCCTCTTAACCTATAAAACCATGTGTGTTATGAAATGATAAATTTCAAAGTATTGGTTAGATTCCATAATGGTTAATTTTTGATCGTCAGCCCCGACTTTAAACTTATGAAGGATATAAAAAAGATACAATTTTACGGTGTAGATGACCTCTCAGTGAGACTCTACTAGTCATATGAAACGCCTTTCTCTTCAAGGGTGATGTATTTGGTAATCTCTCGACGAGGCTTTACCATATATGTTGCTTAATTCTTTATAAAAGAATGAAAATTGAATTAAATGGAAATGCATTGGATGATAGATTCAAAATGAGTGAGAGCTTCTTATCTGAGTATGACTTGGCCGATACCACTTCAAAACTAATAATAGGTTAAGTAGAACAATGATGTTCTTAAGAACTACAGGGTAATGGAGTTAAGGGTGATCCATAGGGGCGGTTATGTAGGTAGATTATATAACTTAACTCTTACAAGGAATCACGTTCGAAAGAAAGTAAGCTTTTGATTTTATTTTCTATATATGTAATGTTATATTGGGATATAATTAATGTTTTAAATACACTACTTATATACATGTAGAAAATCCTGAGGAAAAGTATTTAATCGATTTGCAGTTGTTTGCACAAAAAATTGACAAACGCCTCCAATCAATTAGTTGTAGAGCTATGAGTACGGGGTGTATACCACAGTTGTTATATTTGTATTGTGATTGATTTTAGATAGCATATCACATATAGGTTATGTAGAAAGTAAGTTGCAGTAATGTAAAGAACACAAAGAATTATAGTGGTTCTGCCAGAATGTGCCTATATCCACTGTCTATTTTCATTATTCTTCTTATAGATTTTTGATATAATGTCTGAGATACAAGGTACAATGGTCTGAAGCTCAATAGAAAGTAAGATACAGCTCAAGGAAGTCTATTAGGCTATTTCTATTTGGCTATTCTTGGCTGTCTATTCCTATTCAGTTTTCTCTGTTAGGCAGTTCCGATTAGACGGTTCCTGCTAGCATGCTTCGGTTAGGTGTTCCTACTAAGCGTTCCTGTAGGCAGTTCCAGTTAGACAGTTCCTGCTAGGACGTTCCTGATTGGCTATTCCGGCTAGCAGTTCCTGCTCACTGATCCTGCTAGGCTATTTATGCTAGCTGAATCGCTAGGCTATTCCTGTTAGCTCTGACTTGCCTGTCATTACTGCTATAAGCTTGGCTCTTAAGAATTGTCCTTTATTGTTTTTGGATGCTTTGGTTTTTATAAGAGTAAAAAGATGGTTTGGTTAATCCAGTAAGTCAGGAAATTTCCATGTATAACTTGGTCAGAGGGAATATTCCTTAATATGCCAAATGTAGTTAATTTTTTCTTCTGATATAAGTAGATTTCATTCCATATACAGCCTGCTCGGTTCGGCTAGGAGCTCTGTCTGGGGTAGGTTGGTACGGTAGAATGTATGTGGACATGTTGCTGGCCAAGTTCGTATGCTTTTGTAACATCCCCTATCTGGAGGCCCGAAGCTAAGCGCTATAGATGCTGCAGTCATCCATAGTATTAACTTCCGATGACCAAATATGGTAATGTTAATGGTATCCATAATATCAAAAGCACATGAATATGAAACAAAATCACAGACTTCAAAAACAACTTTCCGATTACAGTTCACAAAACATGTTTCATATTCCATTACATAATCCCAATCGTTTCGCAGGCTCAGATCAAATATAATTATTACAAAATACACCAAGAACGACATGTGAAGATGCCCCCTTGGATGACCAGAGTACTAAATAGTCATAACCGACTTAATACAACATAGCGAAATAAAAATAAAAAACTCCTAAATAGTTAACCTCAGCCTCTTGCTTGTCTTTGGAAGCTTTATTCGTCCACCTACTAAAACCTAAATATCCCCAACCCTCAACCTACTCAAATCAATTTTGAGCACCCAAGAGTTTGAGGGGAAAAACATAAACTTCGAGTCAGACATAAAACCTGGTGTAAATAATACTATACATCTCGGTTATTCGATATTAAGTGAGACCACGCCGCTTAGCGGAATGGGTTTCCACTCACTAATATCCTTTTAAAACAAATCTTTTGCAAATCATAATCCTACAACCAAAACTGGTTAAAACTGTAAAGCTTTATCATGTAAACATACATATCAGGTAACTAATGGACTATCCGTCCGAACATTATAGTTTTGTTTGGCTTACTACTAACCTTTGGCTGACTCGGGCCTACCAGACAATATAAAATAATCTAACATCTATTAGATACTCCACTTCTGGACGGTCAGTCCCTAACTTACTTTCTCCAATTCAACCGATCCTAATGGTTTTGCAGGCTCACCAATAACCTACCTCTGTACAAATATTCCTATCTGTATGTAACATCATTTTAGTCATACCTGTGACAAAGCCCTAGACACTGGAACTTTGGACTAAATTAGCTAGAGGCTAATAGCTAATGTATAGGGCGTGACCCTATACCAGTCCCATCTGGTATACAAATATCTGAGTCATTTTACTTGGGGTTAACTACCCATAAATTTTCCTTAAAAACCTTTTCTTTCAAAATGATTTAACTCTTTAAATCATACTTTATACAAGGAAAATATACTCTATGCTTTACTCAAATCACCTTGCCATGTTATGCATACTTTACTCAAAACTTTGTTGATGAAACATTTAATCTTTGAAAGTACCCCTTTCAATCCCATTGAAAGTATCCCTTCGAAACCAAGTAAACCCTTTATAGCCTAGGCTGAAAGGCCAAAACATTCCTTTCTAAACTATTCATAATCACCTTCTGAAAACATTGAAAAACCTTCTCTTCGAAAGCTTTAAAACCTTAGACATCCTATCTTTAGAACACTTAAACTTTGCCTTTGGAAAATATTGGAAAACCTTTCCTTTCAAACCTTTCGAAACCATTTGGGAACCACCCCTTCGAAACCTTCATTAAAACCTTTTGAAAGCATTAAAACATCAAACCTTTCGAAAGCCTTTGGATTCAAATAAAACGTGTGGAATAACCTTTCAAAACCATTTAAAACTTAACCATTCGAAACCTTTGGGTTCTACCTTCAACAGAGAAAAATGGTCATAAAACATTTAAGTCAAAAGCACTCTTCCAAGAGCATTTCCTAAGTAACGAGGTGATGGTGTCGAAACCAACCCTTCAAAAGCGTTGGAGAAGCGGCTTGAGTTTTAAAACAAAGCATACCTTTCGAAACTATTTGCTTCGAAAGGTAGAAAAGTGGCAGCTAGGGGTTTCGACCCCCTTCGAAAGCATTTACTTAAAACAAGGCGCAACCTCTTTCGAAACCATTCCTTAAATCAATCTGATCCAGCTGGAAGCCAACCAAGAAAGCATTCCTTTCGAAAGAAAAGCAGGCACGTTTTCATTCGAAAGAAAAGTAGCGCTTCGACCCCTTCAGAACCCTTGGTTTCGACCTAATACCTTTTGTATATATCCAATTCGCTGCGCACCAAGTCTTTGATGCCATGCGCATTGGTTTCGATGGTGATGGTGGTGGAGGAACAAGGTCGGAAGCTAGGTGCCGAAAGTGGTGAAACATGTAAAAAACGTGTTTAAACTGATTTTTAACCTTTTAAGTATTCTTTTCAACTAACCTGCCTTGTTTGTCAAAATATTATTGGTTGCTAATTTTTTTTCTAAAAGTGCTGCCAATATTTCAGAAATAAACAATTTAATTTATTTACTAAATACCCTTTCTCCTTTTATAAATATATAAAACATTTAAGTCTCATACCTTAGATAATTTTATATATCTATTAAAACACTTAGGAAAATTCTACAAACACTCTAGAAAATCATTTTTAATATTTTTTCTAACATATAATAATTTCAGACCCAAAACATAAATTATTTAACCGTAAATAATTTTTGAACCTAGATAATCAATTTCCTCACTAGAAAATTAATATTAAATCCACATTAATTCAGAAAATTATGAAAATTGAAACCCATCTCTAAAATATCATTTTCGATCTAAATCTAAAATCTCAAGGATTTGGATGTCATTTAATAAGGTTTTCACATTAAAACATATCATAAAATCTATATGAATAAGCATAAATCATCAACACGCATATATAAACCTTTTATCATTCAAAAACATGGCTAGACTTTGCAAGATAAATCAAGTTTAACCTAAAACCGAAAATAATTAGAAAACATGAGATGTAGTCATTATTCACTTTAGCTTTGAGATTAAGGATTTGAGATTTGAATGAATTTGATTTTGATTAATCTTCCTTCCTTTGATTGTCTTTATCCTTTTCCTCTTGCTCTTGCTAATGGTGGTCGACCTCTATTTTAGTTTGATATTGCAAATGAACGTATGAAATGAATTCCTATTATTCCAACTTTGCCCCTCACCTATTTCCTTTACCCATTTTATTTTAGTTCATTTTAGTTCATTTATTCTCTTAGGCATGGCTACCCCTTAGTTTAACCACAAATCTCAATCCCCTAATCATTTTATATTATTTCATTTAATTTACCTAATTAAACGTTACTAAATAATGTTACTAAAAATTAGGGTCATTACAGACTCCCCTCCTTAAAGAATTTCGTCCTCGAAATTACGATATGGTACCCAACAAATCAATTAAAAAGGTAAAACATACCATCAAACAAATTAGGATAAGTGTCTCTAATCCTGCTCTCAATTTCCCAAGTACAGTCTCTCTCATCGTCACTCCACTAGACTTTCACTAGTCTGACTGTCTTGTTTCCAAGCCACTTCTCATCTTTCGTGACTAACCGAACTGGCTTTCTAACTGTAGTCAAATTCGGCTCTACTACTGAGTCCTCTAACACAGTCGGTCCTATAGTAGTCTTCGGATCTCTAACACACTTCCTTAGATGAGAAACATGAAAAACATCATGGACTCCTGCGAAACTATTCGGTAACTCTACTCTATATGCGAGTTTCCTAATCCTCTCTACAATTGGAAATGGTCCTACAAATCTCGGTGCCAATTTCCCTGATTTCCCAAATTTGATAACACCTTTCATCGAAGATACCTTAATAAAAACATGATCTCCAACTGAGAACTCTAAGTCTTTCCGTCTTCTATCTGCATAATTCTTCTGCATAGGCTGAGCTTCCTTCAGCCTAGCTCGAATGTTCTCAATCTTTTCTGCAGCTTCTCTAAGCAAATATGGACCAAGAACCAACCTATCCCCGGTCTCTAATCAACAAACTAGAGATTTGCATGGCCTTCCATACAAAGCTTCAGACGGTGCCATCCCTATACTAGCCATATAACTGTTGTTATACAAAAACTGAAGTAAGTGTAGATGGTCTTCCCATGATCCCCCAAAATCTAACACACAAGCTCGTAATACACCCACTAAACCACTTGTTAACTCTCATGAAAATGATAATGTAATCAAAAATAAAATCTATTCTAAGCATGATTTATTTACTGTTGATTAATAATATAGACCATCAAATTTTGATTCTAAAATCCACTTCATTACCATAATCATATGTAGATGAAGAGGTAATTTATGTTCATGTTTGTTTAAGCATAGACTATTTGGTGTCAAAAACATAGGCTATCAAATTCAAAGCTAAACAACAAAATTTTTACCATCTCAAACATTCCATTAAGCACAAAAAGAGATCATAAATTTGCAGATATGTTGAATCTACATGATCAAGAGAGCTTCATTACCTCTAAATTGAAGGGGTTTATCTTCTCATATTTGTTATCATTTCAACAAATATAGATTGCAACATGAAACAAAAACAAGAGGAAACCGCAAGCTAATTAAAATAAAAAGAGAATTAAACTACTTGCATGAATTAATTCTAAGCTACTAACATAAAAGAAAAGAACATGTAAATAAAAATAAGCATGAATTAAAATTGCATATAAGAAAATTACATGAAGAAAAGGCTAAGAAGTCATGAAAGAGAGAAAGATAGTTTTTGTTTATGTTTGTTGCTATCACTAAACTAACTACAAGGTGGTACTAAGAGCTTCATTACATGAAACATAAGGGATATTTATACACGCCTAAAACCCAAATGCATATTTTAGGGAACTACCCAAAATACCCCTTAGGAAGTGTGACCACCAAGTTATCATTAGCTTCTAATTAATCCTTCTTTAAGTATGCATGTAACTTAAGCTCCACTAACATGTGCATTAGTTCCTAATTGTAGATCAAGGTAAGTGGGTAGGTTGGGTCCTCCATGATGCATGAATTGATTTATTTCCATCTTCATTTGCCTTCTTCTCTTTTGTGCATGTATGAATACATAAAGTGTAACGCCCCACTCTGAGACCCACATTAGCAAAGAGTATTACAAGGTAATACTATCTGCTATAGAGAATAGAGCTGGATAGGAGCGACCATCTATAGCCTTGTCATAACTATCTACTGAATACGTCGATAAATGTAGCATAAATTTTCTCTCTCATGTGGATCGACATATCCAATAAATATTTAATACAAAACTATAATGGCTATAAGATCTAACAGAACAAAATATAACAACTCAAATGTAAAACATCACAGAACAGCAGAATGACATACATATGTCTAAATACAAATACATCTCCAGTACAAATCCAAAATGATACAACTAAGTGGTATGACGACCACTTCTCATACATGAGCCCAAAAGAATAATACATAGATCAGAGTATCAATAGATAAGGACAACAAAAAGCTAAATAAGATAGGCTAGCGGGTATGTTGAAAGCAAAGTCCATGCGGAAGCAAAAGCAAATAGGCTAAGTCCGAAGCACCTAACCTGAAACACCTCGGTCTGACCCGAGTATAAAAATAAACGGGTCAGGCTAACTAAACAATCAGTTAGATAAGCTAAATGATAATGAACATGCAAGGTTATAAAGTACCACAATAATATCTAAAAGAGATAACATGGTCATCTAACAAAAGATGAATCATAACAAGCCTCATATCATCGGCAACTCAAATAAACAAAGGATATGAATATCCCAAACCAAGCCAAAAAGGAAAATAACAAATACCAATGAAGGTAACACAAGTTTCCACAAGGTAATCGCTATATATCGTGTGGTTCAAAGGACCTACCCCAAAAGGCGATACTCTAGGGAAATATAAATATCAAAGAAACAAAAGATGCACGTGCTTAGTACTGTATAAACAAGGATCCACAAGCCCGAAGGTGACAAACCTAAGTATCTCTCGAGCGGTGACGAAGGACCAACTCCAAAAGCGATACTATATGGCAGCAAACCCGAAGGCAATAAACCCAAAGGCGCAAACCCGAAGGCAACAAACCGTAGTGGCGAAGGTCCGGAGACCCGGTACTGGACACCACTAATTGGCAATATGAGTCACAAACCCCTCGGATAGGAACCCGCAAAGTGTTAACGTGTGTCCCATACCACACGTTCGCACTAAACGGTTTACTAACCATTAGTCAATTCCACACTCAAAGCAGTACAAAGTTTACCTCATCTCATCGGTAAACCAGACCCGAAGGTCAAAACGATCAAACGAATAGATTAGGAATTAACTGAGAAGATAAACGCACGTGTTCATAGCACGCGTTTTATCTAATCACTTAATTCTCCTCCCTCTTCGCTCAAAGTGCAAAATTTTGTGTGTTTTATATAGAAATTAAGTTGAAGAAAATAAGTTTTAGGAACGTTTCGAAATCGATTTAGAAATTGCCTTTGAAATTCTCTTATTATAGTATAGAATTTTTATACTAAAAATAATATATAATAATAATTTCAAAAGCCCATTTATTTGGAATTTTTTTTAAAACACATTATAATACCTGTGTATGAAATCCAGAAAGAAATATCAAGAAAACATCGAAATAACGGAAATTACACCGTATTATCCGTTTAAAACAAGCTGCAACTCAATATTCGACAGCAGGTTTGAACAAGTTAACAGTGTCAAAATGACTTGAAATTCTGCAGAAATGCAGTTCAACATTCCTACTTCAATCTGCAAAAAAAATCATTCAAATCCGATTTGAAACCAAGAATCTGCGTCATTTCAAAGTTGGACTAAAAACAAGGTTAAATCGCTGAATTCCAACAGGCTGCGGGTTCAAGTTCGACAGCAGTTTCGAAATAGTAAACGAACCCATATTGTCATGAAATTTGTTAGAAATGTAAATCAACACTTCTACTTCAATCTCCAAAAAGAATCACTCAAATCCAATTTGAAACGAACGAGTTATGCAGTCTCAAACATGGACTCAGGCCATGTTTGCAACAGTTCAAAAGCCAAAAACGTACAGGCCTGAAACCATCTTGGGTTCAACTTCCAGACATGAAACAGAGGACCAAATTAACTTTGATCAAGCTGAAAATTTGTATGCATATACTAGAAAACTTCATCTTTCAAACAAAAAAAGAATCATTGTATTCAAGTAAGAAATGAATGAGTTATGCTGTCTCAAACATGGACTCGGGCCATGTTGTAGCAACTCAGAAAACAACTACATGCAAAAATCCGTGCTTGAGTTGATTTTACAGCAAAATGTTGAATACTCAAATGGCCATATTTTCCAAAATTTTTTGCAGAAACAAATTTCAACATGCAATCAACCAAATGCAAGAAATCCGGTAGCATTTCGTTGCCGGAATCAAAAGATACATGCCTCTTAATAAGCACTACAGAACAGTTTTGAACAACAGAGAAGCAAGCTCAAAAATATTTCTACATAAGCTAAACTATTTACAGTTTTTGCAATTAGAAGCATTATTTTGTTAGATTATGTGAGTTTATTCAACTCACCTTGCTGATTTGTTACAAAAACTTGGATTAATGAAGAAAGATAGAAGTTTTGAGCAAGAGATGGCTTCAACAACCTGTAACATAGAAAAACAAAGACATGCAAGGAGAAAAACAAAGCTTAGACCAACCCAAACCTCAAAATCAAAACTTGATGATATAATCTATGTTTTGGAGTTGATTACCTGTGGAAAAGAGCTTTAATTTGATAATTTTCAGCAAAAGAATTGTTTGATTTGTAGATCGAAGCTTTGAAATTTGAAAATTGGAGAGGTGGGTTTCTTATTTTAGTTTTCTTGTTTTCACTGTAAATGAACGTACAGTGGAGGAGGAGAGAAACTCTTTCTCATTTCTGATTTGTTTTGTTAAGTGGGCTTGGACCCAAAGCCAAATAATTAGCCTAAGTAAAATAAATTAGCTCTAAAACACATATACACTATGTTAATAAAAACATCATGTTTTCACAAAGTTTCAACACAACAAATTAACACAAATATATCTTCATGTTTAATAAAACATCTTACAACCAATAAAAAGATAATTTTGTTATAAAAATTATTATTATTTTTTAATGTTTGCACCAAAATTGGTCACAAACACCCGATAGTCGTTGGAAGCACCAGTATGCAATCACGATTCACAGATAACAAATATGTAGAGAAATAAAAATGAAGAACACTCAGAAAATTGAAAAGAACAGCAGTAAACAACACAGATTTTATAGTGGTTCGGCGATCTTCTGATTCTTACCTACGTCCACTCTGAAGCTTATGATTTTATTGATTCACTTGATAACTTCAATCTGTTACAGCAGATTACAATTGATGATAGCTCTGAAATTCGAATATAACAGTGATCATAAGATGTAGAATTGAATCCGGCAGATTCTGGACATTGAATCCCCTAAGATCCCTTTTCTGTAGGCTTCAGGGGGCTATTTATAGGCGTAGGAGGCTGAGATCACGCTCAAACTTCGGGAGACTTCTTCAGGCACGTGAGTGGGCCCACGCGACCAGTCCCACCAAGTTTCGACTCGATCAGTGATCGATACGAATTGATTTTGTATCCATCAAGAATTAGTCCAATCGAGTTGAAACTTGGCAGGAACATTCTTTACCTTGTGCGCAAGCTTTTGTGAAAATTTCGTTGCATTTGGATCTGTGGTTTAGGAGATATGATCGATACGAGATGACGTTTCTTGGTTGACTGTTTGCTTTTAGTCGATTGCTTCGAACCCACGTCTTCGAATCGATGGATGCACGTGTCTTCGAGACGACGTGGCACGCACATCTCGCATCGATCCGCCTTTTGCTCCAGGTTGACCGCGTCGTATCCATGAATCTCGCCTTGTTCGTATCAAATGCCTTTACCCAGTTTGCATCGATGGATACGAACTGATCGATACGAACTGAATCGAGACGAACTGAGGTTCTTTGGTCGATGGATGCGTACAGGGCAGATGGTTCATGGATACGAAATGGTGACTTGCCACTGTTGATGGATGCGAAGTTGATCGATGTGAAGCAGCGCTTGGGGATGGATACAAGACCGACCGACTCGAAGCAAGATGCATCGATGGATGCGAACAACCAAACATGCGTGAATCTGATTGGTTTGAACCCGATGGATTCAAATTGTACAATACTGTATGGATTCGAACATGCTGAGGCGGTGCCATTCCGATGGATACAAACTCTATGGACTCGAACTGTACATCGTCTCAACTCTTTGATGGGTACGAACAATGTATTCCCTTACATTGTATCAATCATATCTCCTCCATACGAACTCCGATTAACCTGAAATTTGGACTGCTGACTTTCATGGCTTTACTTGTCATGTCCTATTAATTGTGGCCTGATCCGGGCTCGGACAAAATTCATCGATATCCATGGTGAAACGGTGTATAACGAACTTTTACGACGAACTGTCTTTAGTTTTCCAGTCAACTTTTTGGTGTCACGACCTTGCCAAAAGGCGGGATAACATTTGCCCCCCAAAACATGCCTTGCGATAGGAAGGTGTGTTTTGTAGTTCCATAAGCTGGATGTTCATATCCTATTATCGTCTTGTAAAGAACTTGATAGTCTTTCCTGACCACGAATGATGATCGTTCGCGACCGCATGTCATTTGAGGTGATATGTGACCTTTCGAGGTCGGATGCCATTCGCGGCAAATAACGAAATGGGACCGTTCATGGTCGGATGCCGTTCACGGCAAATAAAGGAAGGGGACCGTTCGCGGTCGGATGCCGTTTGCAGCAAATAAAGAAATGGGACCGTTCACGGTCGGATGCCGTTCGCGGCAAATAAAGAAATGGGACCGTTCGCGGTCGGATGTCGTTCTAGACGAGTTGTGACCGTTCACGATCGGGTGTCGTTCTAGACAAATTATGATGGATTGTGACCGTTCGTGGTCGTATGGTGCATGAGATAAAATGAGATCGTTCGCGATCGGATGCCGCACGAGGTCGAATGTGATCGTTCGCGATCGAATGTCATACTGGGTGAATTGTGACCGTTCGTGGTCGGGTGCCGCACGAGGCAGAGTGTGATCGTTCGTGATCGAATGTTATTCTAGATGAAGTGTGACCGTTCGCGGTCGGGTGCCGTTCGAGGCAAATGGTGACCGTTCGAGGTCGGGTGCCGTTCGAGGCTAATGGTGACCGTTCGTGGTCTGGTGCAGTTCAAGGCAAATGAGTGTGCCCGGGGGGGGGGACTTAGTATTATCGATGTCAGGTTCACGTTCGGGTGAATTTCTAAATCAGCGATCGTGGCGGTTCGTCGCCATACAAGGTGTGCTTGTGGACCGTTCGCGATCCAAAGCATACGCGAGTAACTTCTTCTACAGAATTACAAATACCAAATTAACGTTCACATGAATCCCATAACATAAATGTCCAAACAAGCAAAGTCTAAGTGTCCAAATCAACATGAAACAAAAGCAAAGAAAGGATGTCAAAGTGTAAATTCTCACTACGAGACGGTCAATGGTCATTCAGAGCATGTCTGTGGATCGTTCGCGATCTCCCACATGTGTAAATGATTTAACTGTGTTAGTGAGAAGTTTACAACTTGTTCATCATTATTTCACTCAATTGATAATCAAACGGTGTTCTGATTCAGGATCACCCTAGCTGATGTAGACGGTGGTCGCTCTAG
Organism: Allium fistulosum; assembly: GCA_030737815.1. Classification (NCBI taxonomy): domain Eukaryota; kingdom Viridiplantae; phylum Streptophyta; class Magnoliopsida; order Asparagales; family Amaryllidaceae; genus Allium; species Allium fistulosum. Next base: position 1,260,027,423 of record CM060904.1, read on the forward strand.
TTCCACCGTTGGAGCTCGCCTCCTCACATACTAAAGTAGCCTACCGTTCCTGATATGCCCTTCTACCTCATTCTTCAGGTGTCTACAGTCATTTGTGCTATGTCCATTCAGCTCGTGGAATAAGCAATATTTTCCTGATTTTCTTTCGTCGGTAGTCGGATTCCGTCACATTGGTCTACGATAGGCAACTTGCTCTCGGGTGTCTTGGTAGATTCGCTCCAAACCCTCGTTCAGTTCTGAATAGGTGGTAAATCACGTCTCCCTGCATTGCCGCTTTAACCTGTCGTCATTTTCTCCAGCTTTTCGCTTCCCTTTACCAGTCTCTGCACCTTTTCCAGGTGAATTACCGCCTCTAACTGCGTAAACATCGATTTCTTCTTCTCTCTCCGCACAAGCATCCTCTAATCGCAAAAACTTTTCGGCTTCATGATAAAACTCTCCCAGGTCCATAGGTGGATCCTTAGTTAGTGAATTCTTGAACTCCGTGCCATCAGATATTCCAGATACAGCTGCCATCATGACTATAGATGGATCTGGTCGATCCACTGATGCTGCTGCCGCATTAAATCGCGTAAGAAAACTCCTAATCCCCGGCCTTTTGTTTTAGAGTCGCCAAACTCATCACGTTCTTGGGTCTTGAAATATGAACCCTGAATTGTCTCATAAACCTTTCTGTCAAATCTGTCCAAGTCCCAATGGAGCCACTCTCCAGTTGTCAAAACCACAGCGCTGCAATGTCCGTTAAATACAATGGAAAGCACCGGGCCATGACTTCCTGTGATGCCCCCAGCACTTCCATGTGCCTCATATACTTCGTTAGATGGACCGCTGGATCTGTCCGCCCATCATACATTTCCACCGATGGTAGCTTGAAGCCTGGTGGATTCTTGGCCTGCCTGATCATAGGAGTGAAGGGACTCCTATGTACATCCTCCAGATCTCTATTGACTAGTCCGCCTCTCATGGCCCATCTGACCATCTCTACCAACTTGTCGTTGTCGTCAGTCTGTGATCTTTGAGTGTTACCTTCGTTCTGCACCCCTGGCTGAGCGTTCATCCGTCTATTTCCACCAGGTTGCTCGGATGTCTTTGAATCTCTTCTTGGGATTGGATCAACATGCTCTAAGTGTGTGCCCCCAGCTCCGGCGCTGCGCCAGATGGTCCTGCTCCGTTCTGGACTCTGGTTGCTCCTTGATTTTGTGCTCCAAGTTATCCAATCTGTTGAAGAAAATTCTGGATCATTTCCTCCTGCCTCTTCATCATTGTCTCCATCTCATCCCTGGTGATGAAGATCGATGCTTGGTTTGCCCCCAAGGAAGCCTCTTGACTCCCTTCATGCTGACTTTGTTTTGTCCTTTGTCTTTTACTAGTTTGCCTTGTCATATCTCAGATCTGAGCTCTTAAGTCTTCAAATTCAACTTCTAAATGGTAGAACTCCTGAATTAGCCCTCTCAGTGAAAGCACCAAAATGTTTGCGCCAAAATTGGTCACAAACACCCGATAGTCGTTGGAAGCACCAGTACGCAATCACGATTCACAGATAACAAATATGTAGAGAAATAAAAATGAAGAACACTCAGAAAATTGAAAAGAACAGCAGTAAACAACACAGATTTTATAGTGGTTCAACGATCTTGCCTACGTCCACTCTGAAGCTTATGATTTTATTGATTCACTTGATAACTTCAATCTGTTACAGCAGATTACAATTGATGATAGCTCTGAAATTCGAATATAACAGTGATCATAAGATGTAGAATTGAATCCGGTAGATTCTGGACGTTGAATCCCCCAAGATCCCTTTTCTGTAGGCTTCAGGGGGCTATTTATAGGCGTAGGAGGCTGAGATCGCGCTCAAACTTCGGGAGACTTCTTCAGGCACGTGAGTGGGCCCACACGACCGGTCCCACCAAGTTTCGACTCGATCTGTGATCGATACGAATTGATTTCATATCCATCAAGAATTAGTCCAATCGAGATGAAACTTGGCAGGAACATTCTTTACCTTGTGCGCAAGCTTCTGTGAAAATTTCGTTGCATTTGGATCTATGGTTTAGGAGATATGATCGATACGAGCTTACGTTTCTTGGTTGGCTGTTTGCTTCGAGTCGATTGTTTCGAACCCACGTCTTTGAATCGATGGATGCACGTGTCTTCGTGTCGACGTGGCGCGCACATCTCGCATCGATCCGCCTTTTGCTCCAGGTTGACCGCGTCGTATCCATGAATCTCGCCTTGTTCGTATCAAATGCCTTTACCCAGTTTGCATCGATGGATACGAACTGATCGATACGAACTGAATCGAGACGAACTGAATCGAGAAGAACTGAGGTTCTTTGGTGGATGGATGCGAACAGGGCAGATGGTTCATGGATACGAAATGGTGACTTGCCACTGTTGATGGATGCAAAGTTGATCGATGCGAAGCAGCGCTTGGGGATGGATACAAGGCCGACCGACTCGAAGCAAGATGCATCGATGGATGCGAACAACCAAACATGCGTGAATCTGATTGGTTCGAACCCGATGGATTCGAACTGTACAATACTGTATGGATTCGAACATGCTGAGGCGGTGCTATTCCGATGGATACGAACTCTATGGACTCGAACTGTACATCGCCTCAACTCTTTGATGGGTACGAACAGTGTATTCCCTTACATTGTATCGATCATATCTCCTCCATACGAACTCCGATTAACCTAAAATTTGGACTGCCGACTTTCATGGCTTTGCTTGTCATGTCCTATCAATTGTGGCCTGATCCGGGCTCGGACAAAATTCATCGATATCCATGGTGAAACGGTGTATAATGAACTTTTACGACGAACTGTCTTTAGTTTTCCAGTCAACTTTTTAGTGTCACGGCCTTGCCAAAAGGCGGGATAACATTCAAAAACTCTCATTTTTAAATAAATATCCAATTTACATAAATATTTCCACAAAACACTTTTTTTAATACCAAAAATTATACAAAAGTTATTTTCTTGCATAATGAAATGTAATAAATCATTCTAACGTCAATTTTATAACCAAAACTTATTTTTAAACAAAATTCCATCCTTTTATTTATAATATACACATTAAAACAAATACTTCTTCTAAGAATTAATAAAAGGAGCATTTGGCGATAATTACAAGAATCATTGCATTTTCACTAAATAAAAAATCATTTTCCATTCATTATTAACCCAAACAAACAAAATAAAGTTTCCAAACTTTATTTTCACATTTTATTTTCAAAATTAATTTTTTATTCCAAATAAACAATTTAAATCTCCAATTTTTATTTTAGTTCACAATATTAAATCATAACTACCGTTATAATTTAATATTTACAAGTAATCTCCAAAACCAGGGTTGTTACATAAAGCCTCTTCTAATTTGAATCCAAATTCCTACAAAACAACATAAAAATATGCGAGTAAATTTTCTCAAATTAATACATGCACGAAATGACCATTTTGCCCCTATTGGAAGATGAGTAAATGATGCTTTGAAAATAATTGAAATTTTGGTTTAAACATGTTAAAATACCCTATATGCTCATTTGTTTAATTAAATTAGATTAAATTTGGAAGTAAAACTATGCACATTTACGTGCACATCAAATACCCCCACACTTATCTTTTTATTCATTTTCGAATAAACTAAAACTAAGATAAATCCGTTTTCGTTGAAAACATGATTGCATCGAGCGTATGCAACAAGCCGTTAAACCTCTAGGTGTCCCTAGTAGGACGAGTGTTGTCTCATGAGGGTTTTCAGCGGATACTACTCACAAAATCCAAATGCGAAATGTAAATTTCCTAAATGCAAGATTTATTCATAAAGAGATGAATGCTAGTTTTTGAAAATATTTACAAATGAAGAATTTACTTTCAAATTGACACGAATAAGTTACGTATAAGTTTTGGTCATCATCATGAAATTTTAGTCATTTTACTTGTCAAAACTTCCAACAAAAATTAAGTTATCATCACAATTAGACTCTAGTTTGGTTAGTTGTTTCGGTTGATAACATAGTGAAACTATGAAATAGATCCTTAGTTGATTATCAAAGTTTTTCACAGTGGTATTTTCATTTCTTTTGAATAACAAGTCAAATCAAATAAGTGAAAATATTGCTCGGATTTCAATTGCTCACTCTCTCTTATTTGAAAATTTTATTGATATTAACAATATTTACATATGCCTAACTCAGAAAGCTGAGGCTAAATATACCACCCATGCACTACCTTGTGGGCTTACGTGAGGGGAATACAGAGCATGGCGAGTGTACACAAGTGTGTACATCTATCGACTGTAGGCGTTATTAATGAAAGAATTTTTTATATACATACACCTAACTCAGATAAACTGAGGCCAGATATACCGATCATGCACTGCCTTTCAGTCTTACGTGAGAAGGGTACAGAGCATGGCTAGTGCGCATACTTGCGTGTGAACACATAACTCTAGGTGTTAATAAAATATACATATATACAAAGTTTTTTTTGTTTTTTTATTATGAAGAGAGAATTTTGCTACATTATCTTAGCACTACTTAACTTAGAAGATTTAAAATGTTATAGCTTTTACTTTAAATCAACCACTCTTTTAAACAAAGATTTCAATTAGGACATCCCTCATAATTATCACCCATGAATCGCCCTATATACTAGTTAAACTAAATTACTTATAATTCAAACTTTATTTTTATTTTTGTTGAGACAAATATGTTTTCAAAAATTTCAGTTTAATAACCAAAAACATATACTTATCCTATAGCGTTTCTTCAAATATAAATCAAAATGCTTAAAAAGGAAATCTGTTTTGAGATTTTTTTTTGAGTTTTGGAAAGAAAATGCAAAAAATAAACCATGAAAAATTAAAAATTAAGATGAGACTCCCCCCACACTTAATTTTGACTATATCCCCATAGTGAACCCAAGTGAAAGGAGAAAAACAAAATAAAAATATGACTTATATTTACATGAAAATGAAAGAATTATTATTTACACGACATCAAAAAATATATCGTTAAAGAGTAAATGAAACGGTCTTCCAAAGACCAATTCATTTGTCTCATCAAGTATGAGAGAGCTAGCTTAAGCACAGAAAACCAAACCATAAAAGATTTCAAAGTTGAATGTTGATTTGGAAAAACGAATGTCGTTTATTAAAAATCATATGAGTTATTTTATTTTCGATGGTTTTTGGGGTAGATAGAACAATTGGTTGAATTTCATGTTTATTTTCACCAAATTGAAATTCAAACTCATCTTTGACAAATTCTTCAAAATCATTGATCTTAAAATCAAAGTGGTGATTTAAGTCTATCCCTTCAGAATTCAACAACTCATCTTCAAAAAGTCCAAAAAATTTATGTACATTAAATTCATCTTCCTTTGTTGAATTATACGCAACTTCATTGCATATATCAATTTCAAAGTCTAAAGTTGTTGCATAATTTTTCAAAATCGGAAAAGAAAGATCGAATTTTAAATTTGATTCCACACTCTCAAAAGAATTGAAATCTAACTCAACTACCGTATTTTCAAAAAATTCATTAAGATTGTCGTTTTCAGTTTCAAAACCTGTTATTTGAAAATCATCAATTTTGGTAAAAGATGGATTATTATTTGACTCATCACACGTTGGGATTTGATTATGTTTCTCACGTTGTTTCATATATGTTTCTAACAACAAATCCGTGTGATCATTGTGAATTTCTTCCATTTGCTTAACAAAATCAAATTTATAATTATTAATTTGAGAATTTTCAATTTGAAATTGTTGAGTGTAAAAATTTTCACCATCATTGAAACAAATCTCATTGCCAAAATCATTTAAACAGTTGTCTCCATTTTGATTTTGATTTTCATTTGGGAGTTCGAAATTGAATTGGCATGGGTTATAATCAAAATTATTTGAATTTTGAAGTGAATTCATATTTTGATCATTTTGAAATCCTTGACTTGAGTTACTGCATAGATTACTCAAATTATTTATCATTTGATTTCGTTGTTTAAGTAAAGACCAAATTGTTTCAATACTCTTTTCAAGATTAGAGGGTTGGTCATCATTTTGAAAACTTTGTGGTGCAAAATTCGAATTGTTTGTACAATAGTTGTCAATAAAATTTTCATAAGAGTTTGGCGTGAAACTATATGGATTATATTGATTTTCACAACTACCGTAAAATTCTTGCGAGCAGGGAAATTCAGACATTTTCAAAAAAAAATTATAAAGGAAAAGTATTTACCGAAAAGAAATTTTTTTCTTTTATATGTGTTTGTACCAAAATTGGGCACAACACCCTTCAGATGTGTTTGAAGAGATAAAATGAAGAATATAAATGAAAAAGGAGGCAGATCTAACAAACACACCAAAAATAAACAAGAAAAACACGTAGAAACACAAAGATTTAGAGTGTTTCGGCGTATGGCCTAAATCCACTATGAAATGATTGAATTTTATTAACTTTTGCTTGTTGGTTACAGTGAACTAAAACAGTAAAACTTGAATACAACAGTGATTTCGACAGTGTCTGGACGTAGAAAAGCCAAAAGTCCATTTTCTGTAAGTCCAGGGCTGCTATTTATAGGCGTAGGCTACAAATATCTCGCTCAGATCTCGGGAGACCTCTTCTCTCACGTGGGTGGGCCCACACGATTGATCCTACGTCATTCGCACTCGATCCGTGATTGATACGAACGAACTTTGTATCGATCAATATTTCGTCCAATCGAGTCGAGATCGATCATGATCATTCTTGAGGATGTACGCAAGCTCCTTTGAAAATTTGGTGGCATTTGGACTTGTAGATTTTGAGTTATGATCGATGCAAGTTTAGGTTTTCAAAGGCTGTCGAAATCGCATCGATGCTGTTCGTATCGATAGTTTCATATCGACGACGTGGCACTTTCTTTTAGGATCGATCCACATTTTATGCCGAGCGACCGAGTCTGTATTATGGATGCGCCTTGTTCGTATCAACCCAGTTTAGCTCTGTTTGTATCGATTGTAGCTGCTCTGTTTGTATCGACTGTAGCTGCTCTGTTCGTATCGATCGTAGCTGCTCTGTTCGTATCGATCACTGGCCGATCGATACGAAGTAGCGGTTTTGCATGGTTTCGATGGATACGATGTGGACGTTGATTGATCAATACGAACAAGCTGGAGATGATGGATGCGAATAACGCTGCTTTTTATGGATACGAACTTGTGTTCCCCTGATCGATACGAAGCTATGTGTGCCTGATGGATTCGAACAGATCGATACGAATGAGGTTTCTTCTTGGTTGCTTCATGGATACGAACAATGTGATCACCTGAGTTGCATCAATCATATCTTTAGCGTACAAACTCGGATTGACTTGAAATTTGGAACGTTGGCTTTCATAGCTTTGTTTATCGTGCCACATCAATTGTAGGTTGATCCAGACTCAGACCAGATTTACCAGTATCCATAGCGAACCTGCGTATAACCGATCTTCGGGATGGTTGTCTTGGATTTCCAGTCAATTCCTTGGTGTCATGGCCTTGCCAAAAGGCGGGATAACATTTGCCCCCCAAAGTACGTCTTGTGAGAACATGACATGCTTTGAAAAGTTGCAATCTTCATTCTGAACATTTCTATCTGACTTGTTGAACGGTTGTTGTCTTTTTGTCGAAAGATATAGCCTTTGACTGATCTTCAGTAATACTAAATTGTTAACTGCCAATTGTTGTACTATGTACTGTTGTAACTTAGCGTTGGATGCAGATTGTTGTTTGTTGTTGAAATCATCACCAAATGAGCATTCAATTCCTGTGAATTTTAAAATTTGGATGTTAGTCCGTCATACATGAACGTTGTTAACCTGATTCTCGTTAACTTTTGCAAGTTCATGAGTCATTGTCGATTTTCTTTTATACCGAATTCGTATCGATCCTCTCTTGAATCGATGTGAAATTCAAGTTGTAATAACGGTTGATGGTTGTTTTTAAAGTATCCCTTCGTATCGATCCTCTCCTGGATCGATGTGAAAAGTTAAAAAGTTGTTCTTTGTATCGATGGCAATCGATACAAATTAGTTGGCCCTTTGAATCATTTCGTATCGATGGATACAAATTCTGGTGATATTCAAAGTGATGGACACGAAGTTGTCACTTCATATCGATGGATATGAAGCTCGGGTCTTCAAGCATATAGGTACGAAAGAAGTGTTTCGTATCAACGAAATTCAGTGATTCAAGCAAGACTTTGTTACGAGTTTCGTATCGATGAGATTCGAATTGATGGATACGAAACAGATGGTAACTCGTTGATGGATATGAAGTGTCAACCTCTGCATTGCTCTGGGCCGATGGATACGAAGCTACGTCTTCGTATCAATGGAGGGAATCATTCCAAGCATGTTTGCTCAATGCCCTTCGTATCGTTCTGGCCTTGACCGTTCCGACAAGTCCATTTTACTGGGAGACGAATCGCCTTTTTTTCCCTTGAGTTTGAGCCCATATAAATACACTTTAGACTTAGTAAAAATTTCACTTGCTTTCATTGTTGCACACTACCTTCATATCGATCAGAACAAAATAGGAAAAGAATGCTTTCGTCTTCGAGTCATTTAATTCATTAATCCCTTAAACTAACTACTCCAATTAGGTAATTAATCAATTAGAGTCAACTCCAAATGACGAGACTCTAATTCTGGTGCCATTCCACTCATATTCCAGGCCGATTCAGGTGGTGTGGAGGCCTGAGTAAAGTTGAGGGAAGGAGGAAATGACATCCAGGCCGATTGGAGAAGAAGGATTGCAGAAGGATGCGAAGGCGGCATTTGTGTCGATTGATGAGGAGTGATTCGTATCGATCTGAGAGTAGTTGAAGTTCGTACCGATCAAAAACAGCAGAGATTTGTATCGAAAAAGGGAGCAACTTCGTACCAATAAGAGATGGGGGGGAGTTCGTATCGACTAGGAGCGATCAATATGAAAAACTAACTGTGTGATCGATACGAAGTAGCGGTCCTATTGATCGATACGAAGGCGAGAGGTTTGTTGATCCATACGAACTGGACTCCTGTGTGATCGATACAAAATCCTTTTCTTCATGATCGATATGAATGGAGCCTCTGGTGATCGATCCTTGTCTTGACCTTGACGGATACAAAATATTCTCTACATTCGAACATTTGACGCCGACGAGCTTTTGCCTTGCATATCTAGACTTAAATGTTAAACTGCACATTTGACTACCCTTCGAAGCTCGTCGATGGAACTGTAATTTGACAAATATAACGAACTTTAACATGGATCGTTCTTCAAAGTCAAGTTGGAACGGTCGTGACGGTCAACGATGACTTTCACTCCGGTTGAATCTCGAAGTCTTGTCGTTTGAACATTCTTTAAATTTTTGTAGAATTTCTTAAGTATTACGTAGCACTGCACTGCACTGCACAACACATTCATGCACTTCTCACCTGGAACACACGGGCTTATTATCATCTAATGATGGTTTTTGATGAGTAGATTAGTTATGGAATCTACGAGTTCACAGCAGCAGGAGCCTCAAAGCTCGTCTTCTCCGATAATAGAGATCCCGACCATTGTAGCCGAAGTAATAGGTCCAGCTCCGGATGAGCTGTCGGGAGTAACTTTTATTGCGAATCCACAAATTCTATGCCATCCAATGTCTCTGAAGATATGTTGAGACGAATATGCTTAAGGCATGGTCTATCATTACATGATGTTTTGCTACTCGGACCAAACGACAGGCCACACGCTCCTCCAGAAGTATTCACAGCTTTTAATCGTCATTCATGCACCGGGGGAACACTTCCCCCATTCAACCAGTATATTCGGGAAGTGCTATCTTTCTTCAGAATTGCTCCATCACAATTACATCCAAATGGATACGCACTGTTGAATAGTTTATTCATCATCTTCATGGAACATCTTTTACGTCCTCCGACCCCAGAAGAAATCAGATACCTGTTTAATGTGAAGAGTCGGGGAGACAGTCCTTCGTTCACATTTCTAGAGGCAGTCAGGAACTGCCAAGTGGTGGTAGGGTCCTGGACCAGGCTCAGTTACTTTAAGACGGAGTGGTTCTACATCCAATGCCCTCCAGGGTTTGCTAGTCGATGTTTAGTCAAACGTAAGTGCTGCAATCTTTCCAGTAGTTAATGAGATAGTCAAAACTGACGCTGAAACTAATATCTTCTTTCCTTTACAGCCGCAATTCCACGACCTGAAGGTGCTCACTTTAAAGAGATAGTATGGATTCTTCAGGAAGTGTCGAGCGAAACGAGAGATATGGACTCGGTGCTAACATATAGAAATTTGAGGATCTTTGGGCTGATCGAGCGAAACCAAAGCACAAGACTTGAAGGAACGCTTAGGGCAGCCCCGACGAGGCGGGTGAAGCGTAAAGCGCCCAGGGTCATGATAGCTGAGGAAGGCGAAGAAGAAAATACGCCAACTGACGACGAACCCATAGCCGGGCCTTCTGATAGTTTTCAGGGTTTAGAGGGAAGGAGAAAAGGCAAGGCAGTAGCACACAAGCGTCATAAATCTTCGAGATGGAAATCTGTAGTCGTGTCCCTGCCAGCCTCCGGTATTAGAATTTCGGAGGCTCCTTCCTCACAAGTAGAGAACCCTTTTAAAGGACTTGCCGATATTCCGATTCCGGACTATGCACTTCAACATGACACCGGATTGGAGGGGCTTCAAAGTGCTCTAGATTTAAGTGAGTCTCTGCCCACAAGTGTGGCCCCGCATTTCCGGTTGGTCAGAAGGTTGCACACACATCGTCAAGGAAAAGGACGATGCAAACGAAGCAGCCCAGGAGGCACGCGAATAAGCTGTGCCGCTCCGGGACGAAAAGGATGCGGCCGTACTTAAAATTCAGGAGGTTGAGGCCAAGGTTGAGGATGAAGTTCAAATGGCAGAGGCCAGGTTAGAGGCCGATATTGAAGATCTCCTGATTACATAAAATGCTAGAGTGTTGAAGCACAAGGATCTGACCTAGCTTGATAATTATCCAACACATCTGTACAACGCTTGGGGCCGATTGTTGCAGGACGTGAAAGCTGAACGACAAGCGGAATCAGTCGATGAGTTTGAGTTTGAAAATCAAATGCTAAACGAAGATGAAAGAAAAATCCTCCATGACATCATGATTATATATGAGAAGGAGAGACTTAGCACTCAGCAATCTGTGGCTGGAGAAAGTTTTGGTGTTGAGCACCACGATGCGGGCTCTGAAATTCCTATACCAACTCAGCCTTCGTCTACATCTGTGGTTGATCCCCAGTCTGTTCCTGCATATAATCCCGATCAACCGCGGTTGTCTCCAGTTCACGGGCATGTCACAGAAGCTGCTCCAGCTCCGCCTGCAAGTCAAACTGAGGAAGGTAATCTGAACATCTTTTGTGCTCACCTAAAGTTGGAAATGTTGATTGAATTAATCTCTAACTCTTTTTATTCGTCTCTATTCAGTGACAGAAACTTCATCTGCCATGCCTCCCGCAACCCAAGAGTTACATCATGAGTAGGAGGCTATCATAATTGAAGCAACAACGACAACAACTACTGCACCTACAGATGAGGTACAAGGGAGCACACTTATCTTCGATGAACAGATGATGGAGGAACTTCTCGGTCATCACATTGACCCTTTTGCTGATCTGCCGTTTGTCATGAGTGGGAGTGCACCTGTGACTAGCTCTTCGGGTCCAACTGCTAGCATCCCCAACGAAGCTCAAACAATTCACGAAGAAGAAATACTGGCTGAAATTAATGCCGAGATGGAAGCAGCTGCGCGGGGCAGTGGCTTTGGAGACGAAATGGCGGGACCTGGCCCAACCCCTTTGTGGATGATCTCCCCGGGTGGAACGGTTGTTGATACAAATGTGCCTCCTCCGCCTGCTAACATTGATACTATCCCTTCGACTCCGCCTTCGGAAGCATTCCTATTCACTTGAGTTCGGAGGAGGAAGTTGATATAATGCCCCCTATTGGAGATCGGCCGCCAAAAGGCAAGGGTTCGAAGAGGAAACCAAGCGGCGAATCCAGTGGGTCAACGCCGAAGAAGAAACCGAGAAAAAAGAAAGATTAGATATGTCTCTTCGGCTCATTTTTGGGTAGATAGATAGGAATCTACTTTTGTTTTCTTTTTGTAGGCCGTGTATAGATGCGGGTTCGACCCCTGCTAGTAGGATTTTTGGAACAATTTTGTACTTATCCTTCTTTTCCGAAGTATAGTTGAAATAAAATTTCATTTTGCTTCTAGCTCAATTTGTGTTCATTTGCTAAAGTGCTTCAGCATTTGAACCTTCATTCAACACACTTGTGGAGTTTTAGTCTTTAAATCGGACCCGGGTTTAGTTGCTAAGTTCTAGAGTCATGGTTTCAAGTCGCAATCGAGCGCTAAGTCGAACTCCGATATTGCACTGTCCCAATCAGTGGTTGGCACTTAAGTTCTGCCCCCAGTTCCGGGGAGAAATTGAAAAGATTGGCTAACAATCGTTGATTGCCTTTAATATATCGAGCTACACTTCACTGAAGTAGAATTGAAACAGGACGAGTTTAGGTGGTCGAATCACACTTGCTTGTCTATTGGCGATCGCATCCATACTTTGGGGATTGTACTTGTGATCGGTGGTCTGTCACACCTGCAAAAGGTTTTTTAGATACGTCCACGCTCTGGGGACTTAGATTGATTCGTGGGTGGTCAGTCACACCCGGCTTGAGTTTATACTCCAATCCGCACTCCGGGGATTTAGAGTTATTCGAGTTTTATGCTCCCGTTCACACTTTGGGAATCTGGAGTTATTTAATGTTTATACTCCGATTCGCACTCTGGGAATCCGGAGTTAGTTAATGGGTGGTCAGTCACACCCATTTGGTATTTATGTTCATACTCCAGCTCGCACTCCGGAAGTCTGGAGTCAGCCAACAGACGGTCAGTCATATCTGTTTAGGCTTTAGGATTTCGTTCGCACTCCGGGAACGACAAATCTATCAGGATCGTGGATGGTCGGCTCACATCCACCCTAAGTTACCAAGCGAGGTCATTAGATGGACTGGTCTATCCTCCTCGAACTTGATTCGAATACGGGCGAGGTCGTTAGGTGGACGGATCCACCCTCTTCGAAACCGCATTTATGAGTTTATACTCCAGTTCGCACTTTGGGAATCTGGAGTTAGTTAAAGGATTATCGTGTATCAATCCTTTTTTGGCTTCAGTGTGGTGGCTTGTCCGCGAGCTCGGGTTTCACTTAGTGAGTAACCGGTCGTATCACAGTCACTCCCTATTTGAATAAATTCCACCGTATGGTGGAACTTAGCTCTCCGTGCATAGTGATGGTCATATGAAGCATTTCAAGTAAATCACAGCTTTGGCTCGAAGAGATTGCATTTTATTGCTGAAATAAGAAAATACGGCAAAAGCAGTTTCCTTATTACAAATTCAAAGTCTGAAATGCATAAACAAATTGCAAATGAAAATTAGACTGAATAAATAAATAGAGCCTGTTATGTGTAGTAGCGACGAAGACTCTCGCTGTTCCAGGCTCTCGGCAGAGTGAGACCGTCAACGGTCGATAATTTAAATGTGCTATCTCCGAGCTTTTGTTCGATAACATACGGCCCTTCCAAATCAGCCTCTTCTCGGTTCTCATCCAATAAATCCAGGGATTCGGCAAGTAATATGGCATTTGTCTTCGGATCATAATACGTCACGCGATGAGAAGGTACTTCCATCTCAACTGGAATAACGGCTTCTGAACCGTAGGAAAGAGAAAATGGAGTGTGGCCGGTTACGGATTTATGGGTTGTCTGATAAGCCCATAAGGCCATAGGAAGTTCATCGACCCATTTGCCCCCGGTCTTTTCCAGTCGTTTCTATAGAATAGACTTTATAACTTTATTAGCAGCTTCAACCTGTCCATTTGCTTGAGGGTGTGCAACTGCGGAGAACTTCTTTTGGATGTGAAACCATTGACAGAAATTCTTAAATTCAACACTGTCGAATTGGGTTCCGTTATCATTGATGATGGTGTATGGGAGACCAAATCGACAGATAAGGTTGCGTACAATAAAGTTGATCACTTTTTTCGTTGTGATGGTAGCAAGGGGCTCAACTTGCGTCCACTTGGTAAAGTAATCAACTGCAACGATGGCGTACTTCGCACCACCTTTGGCCAGAGGTAGAGAACCAATAATGTCAATGCCCCATACTGCAAACGGCCACGGACTGTCCATCTGAGTTATTTCGGTAGGTGGGGCTCTTGGAATTCGAGCGTGCTTTTGACATCTGTCACATTTTATGGCGTAATCTGATGCGTCGCGATTTACGGTCAGCCAATAGTATCCATATCGGAGCACTTTCTTTGCAAGAGCTTGCCCGCCGGTGTGATCACCACATTCTCCTTCGTGTACATCATGCAATACTCGTTTGATTTCACCCTGAGCGATACAATGGAGTAAAGGAACATAGTAGCCTCTTCTATACATGACTCCATTCTAGATAGTGAACCGCGAATCTTTTCAAAGAACTTGTCTCTTTTCACTCCTGCGCTCTGGTAAGGTCCCATGCTCGAGATAATTTTTGAACGGAGTCATCCATGACTCCTTATTGGGAATGACTTCAAATACCCAATCGGTTTCCATCTGATCGATGCTCGGCGAAGATATTGTCTCCATGGGAACGAGTCCCATTTGATGTGCCTCACCTGTACTGGCTAACTTTGCTAACAAATCGGCTTTCAAATTGTGCTCTCGGGGTATGTAATAAATGGCATAATAATCAAACTGATTCAAAATCTTCTGAACCTGAACAAGGTAAGCAGCCAATCTTTGATCCTTGGCTTGGTACTCTCCCAGAACTTGACACACGACCAATTGTGAATCACAATAAATTTCCACAGCAATGATTCTTAGATCTCTAGCAAGTTTCAATCCAGCAAGTAGGGCTTCATATTCGGCTTCGTTATTGGTTGCACAGAAGTTGAACTTTAAAGCATATCATATAGATTAGCCTTTTGGAGTTTCAAGTACAACTCCGACGCCTGAGCAACGGTCATTTGATGCACCATCAGTATGCAACTTCCAGATATACTTGGGAGATTCAATGGTTTCGGGCAAGTCCTCCGGGATAGTGAATTCAGGATGAAGTCTGCCAGGACATGTCCTTGGATAGCTCGCCTTGGAGTGTAAGTAATTTCAAACTGGCATAGCTCGATATTCCAGTTAAGTAACCTACCAGACGTCTCAGGCCGCGTAAGGACCTGTCGTAACGGCTGGTCGGTGTAGACGGTGATAGGATAAGCTTGAAAGTACGGACGGAGCTTCCTTGAGGCAATGATAAGACAATAAGCCAACTTTTCCAGTTTCGGATAATTTCTCTCTGGCCCGGTCAGTCGTTTGCTAATGTAATACACTGGCCGTTGTATTCGGTCTTCCTCCCGAATTAGGGCAGCACTGATCGCGCTTTCTGACATGGCCAAGTAGATGTACAATCTCTCATGATCGATGGGCTTCGACAGAATAGGTGGCGTAGAAAGATGTTGAACTAGTGCTCAGAATGCGCCCTCACATTCCGTGGTCCATTCAAAGTTTCATTTCCCTTTTCTGATCAGGTCGAAGAAGGGAATGCATTTGTCAGTGGATTTTGAGATGAACCTGCTCAGTGCTGCTACTTTCCCGTTGAGGCTCTAGTCTTGCTTTATAGTTCTTGGGGTCTCAAGATTTCTTATTGCCTAGATTTTTTCAGGATTTGCCTCAATTCCTCGAGCATTGACGACAAACCCAAGGAATTTACCAAATGCGACCCCAAAGTGACATTGCAACGGGTTGAGCTTCATTTTATATTCTCGGAGGATGCTAGACATTGACTCTAGGTCTCTGATATGATCACTGGAGAATCGCGGCTTCACGAGCATGTCGTCCACATATACCTCCATGGTTTTTCCGATCTGGTTAGCGAACATTTGATTAACTAACCGTTGGTAAGTTGCCCCAGCATTCTTGAGTCCGAAAGGCATAACTTTATAGCAATAAAGTCCCATATTGGTTACGAAGCTGATATGCTCCTGGTCGGGCAAGTGCATGGGTATTTGATTGTAGCCAGAATACACATCCATGAAGGATAAGAGCTCATGTCTAGCTGTTGAGTCTACGAGCTGATTGATTCGGGGAAGTGGAAAACTGTCTTTAAGGCAAGCTTTATTTAAGTCTGAGTAGTCAACACATGTTCTCCATTTCCCATTTGTCTTTTGGACAAGTACAAGATTGGACACCCACTTCGGATATAATGCATCTCGGATAAACCCATTCGATTTGAGCTTTTCTACCTCTTCTTTAAGGGTGGCAGATCTCTCTGGATCCATACCATGCCTTTTTTTCTTGACCGGGGCATGCCGCGGGTCAATATTCAATGTGTGGCTCGCGAAGTCCGGCGAGATCCCACACATGTAAGAGTGCGTCCAGGTAAACACATCGAGGTTTACCCGGAGAAATTCAACCAATTCCTCTTGCATTTTTTTGCTTAGCCGAGACCCAATCTTTATCGTTTTCGAATCGTCGTTATCGTCGATCGGAATACCGATTGTCAGTTCGGCCGGGGAAACTTGACCGTCTTTACTCTCAACTTCACTTTCAGTATCTCTCGGGTCAAGATCCCTAGGGAATTGGTTGGGGTGCCAGGGCCTGAGCCCAGGTGCCAATTGTAAATTCTTAGCAAAGAGGACTCAGAGAGATTCCTCTACGCCTTTTCCTTTTTCTTTTCGCTGCGCCTCTCGCAGCTCAGCAACATAACAGGCTCGTCCAGTAGCCTGGTCTCCCCGAACAACTCCGACTCCATTGTAGGTAGGGAATTTTAAAGTCAGACACCAAGGGGCAATAGCTGCCCTAAATTCAGCTAGGGCCGGTCGGCCTAAGAAAGCATTGTATGGTGAGGCTATGTCCAATACAACAAACTGTAATATCCAGACTGTCCGGCGTTCTCCAATTCCCAACTCCACTGGCAATTCAACTACTCCAATGGGTATGGTTGCGCTCCCATTGAAGCCATGAATACAGGATTGACAAGGCTTCAAATCCTTTGTTTCCATTTTCATCTGGTCATAGGCTCTCTTGAACAGTATGTTCACTGAGCTTCCACTGTCTATTAAGATCCTCTTCATCCAGGCAGGACCTACCTAAGCTGATATGACAAGTGGATGAATAGTAGGGGCTTCGACCCTGTCAGCATCTCGATCTCGAAATACAATGTCGTCTGTCATTGTTTTCTGTTGCTTGGCCGGAGCCCCATCTTCCGAATTACTACAACATTCAAAGCCCGCATGCCTGATAGAGCTGGCATACAACTCCATTTCCCTCCAGCTCCGATCTGCTGGATGTGGACCACCGCTAACAGTATTTATCACCAACCTCCCGCCAGTACGAGCGGGTTCCTCCTGTCTTGCCTGATTTGGCACATGGTTCTGATTCGATGGGACCACACCTCCAGACTGCGGAGCGCGCACAAATTTCTCTAACTTTCTCTCACGTATCAACTTTTCAATGAGGTCTTGTAAATGACGACACACATTCGTGTTCTGGCTATAGCTCTCCTGAAATCTACAGAAGTTCCCTGTCTGGATTTGTTTTTCCGATGATTGTTTCAGAGCAGGTTTCTTATACTGAAAAGTATTGCAGGTCTGCAAATACACAGCCTCCAATGACGTATTCAAAGGGGTATAATTGTCAAACATAGGAGCCCTGCGTCGTGGCCCACGATTCTGATCCCATTTCCTGTTTTGATCTCCATTGCCTTTCTGTTGATTTTTTTTATTCTGTATGTTCAATTGTACCTTTCCAGAACTCTCTCCGGTTTGTTTAACAACAACATTGCTTTGGATTCCTTCCACACTTGGCCTTGCATCATCCTTTTTCCTAGACTGTTTCGCATCCTCCCTTCTCAAGAACTGGGCTGCCTTGGAATAGAAACGATCCAATGACGCAGGGGGTTTGCCGGCCAACCAGTTGCCAAATTCAGAATCGGGGTCAATCCCTTTAATTAGTGCCATCAGAATCGAGTTATCATTGGGGTTACTAATTTCAGTGCATGCAGCATGAAATCTCTCAAAATAACGTCTAAGCGTCTCTCTAGGAGCTTGAGTGACACTAGACAAAGTATTAACATCTTTTGGCCTTGCGACATGCATGCGGAACTGCTCAATAAAATTTGTCACCAACTGGTCAAAACATGAGATAGATCGAGGTGGTAGACGGGTAAACCACATAGTTGCTATGCCCCTTGGGGAAATCGGGAAGCTTCGGCATTTAACTGCATCATCGCCTCGTGCAGCGTTCATCAACCATTCGTACTTTAAGATAGCTGATTGGGATTTGAGCTCCTTTCATAGACAGGTAGAGTCGGCATCCTGAATCGCCGAGGTGGTTCAGCATGGAGTATATCATCAGTGAAAGGGGTATGACTCCGGGAGATTCCTATGACGCCCCACCTCTATACCCACGCTAGCCAAGGACACTACGAGGTAATGTCGTCAACTAGCACGGAGAATAAGGCTGTTGAGGAGCGACCATCTGTATAATTGCTTTGTGCGAGTACCGATATGCCAGATAAAAATATAACTTTTCATCTCAAGAGGAAATCCGACATACCGATACAAACTCAAAGCTACTAGACAGTGGCTATATGGACTTCGGAAACAAATATAGAAATAAACATAACATAAATCAGTCACAGACAATTCATATCACAAAGGCGGAAATAGATATGAATATAACACATGAAGGTGTACATCAGAGTAGTGGTCAAATAAGATCCACAATATCACAAAAGAATAGATACAAGTGCTAGCTAAAAGAATATGTATACATCAAGGAGTCTAATCTCAAATGTATACAAACAAAAACTACTAAACTAGAGTAGTTAGCCAAAAGTCAAAAGATGGCTCCAGATAAGAAGTCATGAGGAAGCACCTGTAAAATCTCAGTCTGACCCGAGTATTATTTAAGAAGAAAATAATAAACGGATCAGTCTAGCTATAAATATCAGATAAAGTGATATAGAATAAGAGGTATGACAAAAACGTATCATAACCATAATACCATACTGTGATAAGTACGTGATTGAAAATCAACAAGAGATTAATCAATATCACAAGAATCTTCTCAAAGATTAAAAAGAATGTCATATTCTTTATTTAATTCACCAAGCCACAATAAATGACATACATATCAATGCCCATCGTAAATGCTGGTGAAACATAAATTCCAGAAATCAATATCCAGAAATCAAATAATCCGAAGCAACGACGTCGTACAGCGTAACGTCCGATGATCCAGAGACAAAAATAAATAGGAACAACGATGTCGTACAGCGTAACGTCCGATGAACCAAAGCACAAATAAAAGGAACAACGATGTCGTACAGCGTAACATCCGATGAACCAAAGCATAGGAAAATGGAACAACGACGTCGTACAGCGTAACGTCCGATGAACCAAATCACAATAAAAAGAAAAGGAACAACGATGTCATACAGCGTAACATCCGATGAACCAACACGTAGTAAAGTGGAACAACGACGTCGTACAACGTAACGTCCGATGAACCAAATCACCATAAAAAGATAAGGAACAACGATGTCGTACAGCGCACTACGCCATAAATGGCCTACTGCAACACAAAAAAAATGTTGGCTCAGGCCCGAAAAATGTTGCCATAGGTCTATGGCAACACTTTTAGGGTGATGCAATTTTTGCCGTTGCCTTAGACCTCAAAGGCAACATTTTGACTATCTAAGGCAACATAAGTAATATTGTTGCAATAGAACCCTATTTGGGTCTATGGCAACACCCATAGGTATCTGTAGCAACATTCCAAAATGTTGCTATAGATATGAACTTTTTGAATTTGTGGGGCCCACAATGTAGAGCATATTTGATTTTTTAATAAAAATAAATATTTATTTAATAAAATGCTATTACACAGAATTTGATATTTAAACAGTAATTTATTTAAATAAATATTTTATTTCAACATTTGAAATAGTACAAATTCCTGACTCCACTATTTTACAATTCAATGATATATAACACCGATATTCACATATACAGATATTCCTCACTACATCACTCAGTTCACTCATTACATATGCAGTTTCAATTTATACATACACCGACACTGACAAATATATGCCGAGCCGAAGGCGAGCCGAGTGCCGAGCCGAAGGCGAGCCGAGAAGCGGGCCCGGGCGTAGCGCCGGCGGGGGTCCAGCTGTCCAGTCTTCAATACCTGTCACATATAATTCAAAAGTAGTAATCTGGAAAATAATATTTAACTCAAACAGAAAATGAAAATATTTTTGTTATAATATTTGCCTCAGGTATTTGGGTTGTTTCTTTTCATAAGTGCATAAGCCAAACATGAATGCAACACATGGATACAAGGACACGACACAAGGTCAAACCCGAGTCATCGACTGGATTCAACTCAGGGCCAAGCAACCAACAAAACAAACAAGAACCAGGTTCAGCAAAATATAGACAAGCCAGTGCAAGAACACAGCAGTACACATAGGCAGCCCATCAAGCAAAAACAGTGAATGCATCAGGCATGTACAAGGGAAACATAGGCAGTAATATGATATACAGAGGACTTGGAGCACCAGTTCATGTTCTGGTTTAACAAATGCAGCAGAAAGGAGCTAACAAGCTCAGACCATACATCATCGCAATCCAACATACCAATACATCATCGCAATCCAACATACCAGATTTATCAAAGCCCAACAGAAAGATTAAACCCGAGAACATACCAATACATCATCCCAATTCATCATCGGCAAAAGCATGCGAGTGTAACCAAAATCGAGAATAATCAAATAAACCAGAAGGCATAAAACATACCAAATAATATCACATCGCACCCGACGACGAAGTCAAAGCAATTCGAGCAATCAATCAAGGAATTGAAACTGGTTTTATGATTGCTGGCCAATTTGAAAATTTAAGCGGCATTCTCTCAAACAAGAAATCTGCGTTTGACATCTTCCTTGAATCCGAAAATGGTACTTTTTGAAGCAATCGAGCAAAGCTTCATCAGAATCGAACTTCTTCTGAACATTGGCGAGAAAGATTCAAGCATCAGATCTGGTCGAAGTATCATAAATTGCCAACCCTGCCGTCACGAAACCACCAGATTCGAGGAACAGCGGCTGAGCCACAACTATCGCCGACGTATCCTCCTCGATGGGTCCGTTAAGGCAGATGACGCGCTCTTTGAGAAGCCGGGAAAAGATATCGCAGGCACGCTGGCCACGGGATGTGTGCTCGATGACCATCGGAATCAGGCTGTAGAAACGGCGGTGGGGTAGTGGAGTTTTGTTGGGGGCTACGGTTGGTAGGATTTGGGAGAGGTTGCGTATCGACATGTAGGCAACAACAGCGAAATTGGGGGTGAGAACGAAATGGGAACGGAAATATGATTTGGAAATTAGGGATTTGGAAATTGGGGATTTGGATTTGGAAATTGGGGGTGAGAACGAAATGGTATGAACAGTAAAGCGGGAAAACGAAAATTTAGGGCAAAATGTAGCGGTGATCCATGTTAACAATCAGATTAAATGTAGACCGTTGGATCGTATTCACGCGGATTGCTAATTTTATTAATTTTTTAATTTGAAAACATCTATAGCAACACTATATAAAAATGTTGCATCGTGTTACACTTGTTTAGCTAGAGCAACACATTTTTATGGCTAAGGTAACACTAAAAATACAACGTTGCAGTAGGACCAAAATTTTATAGCTATCGCAACATTTTAGCTGGCAACACCTTGCAAAAATGTTGCAGAAGGTCATTTATGGCGTAGTGGCGTAACATCCGATAAACCAAATCACGATAAAACGGAACAACGACGTCGTACAGTGTAACGTCCGATGGACCGAATCAAAGAGACATCGCACATTGCTAGTCTAAATCACAAGAATGATCGTCATGATCATAAGGAAGTGTCGATTATGCTAAGCTAGTAAATATAAGAGTTTAGCTTCATGTCCCATAACCACTTGCTTAACTCAAATATTTACGAACAGATTGTAGATCTCCACTAGAAAATTGTCACAAGAGTTTCAATCGAACAAGTCCATAAATTAACCGACGAAGTAAACGCAAGCGTTTCATACCACTTGTTTTGCTAAGCCGTTTAATTAGATTTTCTCATACGAATGAGGTAAAGGTTTGTATATACTAATAGATTGGAAAACGGTTTTAAGAAACGAGCTTTGATATTGAAAATAGAGTTGAAATCGTTTTAATGAAAAGGTTTTGATATTTACTACTAGTATAGAAAACTTTTATATTTTAAAGTGACAAATCATAGAAATGATTGTAGAAACAATCAAGCATTAAAATTCACATTCGAAGACGTGAATAAAATCCAAAGAAATCAATAACGAATCCATCAAAAATGGATATTCTCAAAAGTCCAAAGAAAGAAGTCATCAAACTCGATAATAATTGATAACAATAGGTCGGATCGACAAAAATCGATAAACCTTAGAAATTTACTCGAAAATAGGCAAATTAGGCAAAATCAGCAGTTCAGACGTCTAAATTTTTGTGACAGACGTCTGAATTTGATCTCAGACGTCTGAATTTTTGTGACAGACGTCTCAGAGGTCTGAAATTGAAACAGAGAGTAAAAAACATTTTGAACTAAATTCAGACGTCTAAATTTTTGTGACAGACGTCTGAATTTGATCTCAGACGTCTGAATTTTTGTGACAGACGTCTCAGAGGTCTGAAATTGAAACAGAGAGTAAAAAACATTTTGAACTAAATTCAGACGTCTAAATTTTTGTGACAGACGTCTGAATTTGATCTCAGACGTCTGAATTTTTGTGACAGACGTCTCAGAGGTCTGAAATTGAAACAGAGAGTAAAAAACATTTTGAACTAAATTCAGACATCTAAATTTTTGTGACAGACGTCTGAATTTGATCTCAGACGTCTGAAATTTTGTGACAGACGTCTAAATTTATCTCAGACGTCTAAATTTTTATGACAGACGTCTAAATTTTTCTGGAAGGCTAAAAAAAAACAGCCTAGCTCGAAAACGACGAATCCAAACCGAAATGCGATCGAACGAGCGACGAGTACTAAGGGTTTACGCCAATCGGCAACCCAGCCCTATAGGTACTTAGATGCAATCACCAAAAACATGTTCAAATCATCCATAAAAGGATTTTCACAAAAATTAAACCAAAACACCAAAAATTGGAATATACACAAAATCGATCCAAACCAACATCAAATGCACATGAATAAGTGTTAGGAATTCATACCTAACAATCGAAGATAATTATAGACTAAGATGTGAGATAAAAATCTCACCTTTGAACCCAAATCAATGAAGAAGAAGCTTGAAGACAAGGGAAGATCAACCACACTTCAATCTCAACACAAGAAGCATGAATCAAAGCTAAAAGAGAAACATTTCCCAAATTAGATTTAGGAATTTTCTGAAATCAAAGAGAGAATGTGTTGGAGAAGAAGGAGATGAAGCTTACCAATGGGTTCTCTTTGAATTTGGAGCTAGAACTTGATTTGCAAATGGAAACTAGGGCTTGGGAATTCTAATTTCCCATCTCTCCCACCATTTTTGCTTTAGAACTGAAATGAGGAGGAAGTGAGGGAGAATGGGGAGAAGTGGTTCAGATTTGGGGTTTAAGTTGGCAAAGGGCTGAACCCAAAACCAAACCCAAAGTGCAAATGGTCAAATTTTTGACTAGCTCCAAACATATCGAAGGTTATACTCAAAAAGATCGCAAACGACATTTTGAACTCAATGGAGGTGGTCTCGAGCCCTAATTCGACTGTTTGCAAAAAGTAGCTTTTCGGACCAAAATCCGACGAATGATGAAATATTTAAATAAAATATTTAAATATAAAATCGACAAATATGCGGGTTGTTACAATTCCCCAGTCATCGTTAGTAAGGCCCTGAATTTCATAGATCATTTGATGGATCATCGTCGGGATGTTCGATATCTGAACATTTGAAGCATGTTGGGCCAAGGTGTGGTCGGATTTCACAATGCGAGGAGGGGCCGGTCGTTGTCGACGGTCCATGTCTAGCCTCCTTGGTTCTATGTCTTCAGGGACATAAGGCTCAGGAGTATGATTGCATTGATAATTGGTCGGATCCATTCGGTTTCGAGCATCAACTCCCAATTCAGTAGCAGTGGTAGTGCGATTGTCGGCAATATGATATGGGGTAGCACCTCCTCGGGAGGAGGGTCCAGTCTGATGGCTGTTTAACGGGCCAACTCTCAGTTTCCCAAGACTCAATGTATGCTGATGTCCAGTGGCTTGTGTTTAACTTCCATCCAGTCGCGGGTGCGTGGATCTATGATTAAAGTCTGAAGAGGTTGAACTTTTGGCGGATGAGTAGGAAGCCTGATCCTATCTGGATCTCCTTCGTCTTTGACGATTCAGTTGATTGGTCAGTTCTACGTTGGCGCACAGTAGCTGAGTAAGCTGTTGGCGGCTTTGAGTAAGCTCTTGCATTGGCAATTGAAATTCATCCCTAGTGACAGGGCCTTGCGGATCTGATGGTTCGACGTCATTTTGGTCGGCAGGAGGAAGTTGTACGGGGTTCTGTCTGTCCCGTCCTTCTGGATCTGCAGCAGCTGAAGTAGTCCTAGTGTTAACCATGATGGATAGCGAAGCTCTTTCCTAGACTTGTTGTAAATCTAAATAGGATGGAAGAACTTTTAACTTTGAAATCTGGATCTTCTTCTTAGATTTGTGCAATTTGGTATCGATAGTAGATCCAATGAGCAGGAGAAAACTGGGTTTTCTCAGTGAAAGCACCAAAAGTGTTTGTACCAAAATTGGGCACAACACCCTTCAGATGTGTTTGAAGAGATAAAATGAAGAATATAAATGAAAAAGGAGGCAGATCTAACAAACACACCAAAAAACGTGCAGAAACACACAGATGTAGAGTGGTTCGGCGTATGGCCTACGTCCACTATGAAATGATTGACTTTTATTAACCTTTTCTTGCTGGTTACAATGAATTACAATAGTAAAACTTGAATACAACAGTGATTTCGGCAGTGTCTAGACATAGAAAAGCCAAAAGTCCATTTTCTGTAGGTCCAGGGCTGCTATTTATAAGCATAGGCTGCAAATATCTCGCTCAGATCTCGGGAGACCTCTTCTCTCACGTGGGTGGGCCCACACAATCGATCCCACGTCATTTGCACTCGATCCGTGATCGATACAAATGAACTTCGTATCGATCAATATTTCGTCCAATCGAGTCGAGATCGATCATGATCATTCTTGAGGATGTACGCAAGCTCCTGTGAAAATTTGGTGGCATTTGGACTTGTAGATTTTGAGTTATGATCGATGCAAGTTTGGGTTTTTCGAAGGCTATCGAAATCGTATCGATGCTGTTCATATCGATAGTTTCGTATCGACGACGTGGCGCTTGCTTTTAGGGTCGATCCACATTTTATGTCGAGCGACCGAGTCTGTATTATGGATGCGCCTTGTTCGTATCGACCCAGTTTAGCTATGTTCGTATCGATCGTAACTGCTCTATTCGTATCGATAGTAGCTGCTCTATTCGTATCGATTGTAGTTGCTCTGTTCGTATCGATCATTGACCGATCGATATGAAGTAGCGGCTTTGCATGGTTTCGATGGATACGAAGTGGACGTTGATTGATCGATACGAACAAGCTGGAGATGATGGATGCGAAGAACGCTGCTTTCTATGGATACAAACGTGTGTTCCCCCGATTGATACGAAGCTGTGTGCGCCTTATGGATTCGAACAGATCGATACGAATGAGGTTTCTTCTTGGTTGCTTGATGGATACGAACAATGTGATAACTTGAGTTGCATCGATCATATCTTGAGCATACGAACTCGGATTGACTTGAAATTTGGAATGTTGGCTTTTATAGCTTTGTTTATCGTGCTACATCAATTATAGGTCGATCCAGAATCGGACCAGATTTACTAGTATCCATAGCAAACCTACGTATAACCGATCTTCGGGACAGATTGTCTTGGATTTTCATTCAATTCCTTGGTGTCACGGCCTTGCCAAAAGGCAGGATAACAATATGTTTTCGTTTTTGTTTTTTTGAAAAGATTATATTTTTTGGATTTTTTTTTCTAAAAAAAACCAACTTAATTATTTTATTTGGATTTTAAAAAACTAAGTTAAGTCAAATTTACATTTTTTTGGTTTTGGATTTTGAATTTTTTTTTCTCTTTTTTTGAATATACATGAACTAATGCAACTAAATGAATGCAAGACTTAATTACAATTTTCTGTCCTTAATAGTTCCTAACCCAAAATTGTATAATCACACTTTGTCTTAATTCAGCAAGATAGTTCTTAGCCAGGTAACAGACAGGAGTTATAGGTACACCACGAATCACCGTAGCAATGCTATAGAAGGTTTAAGTACCTTCAGAGAAATAATCAGTATAATTTTTATGAATCACCATAATATTTATAACTGATTATTACTCTGTCGTAGCCTAGACACCAAAAATATAAATTGTTCAAAGAAGACAACTTGTCAAGATACAATTAAGCCCTAGGTGAGCTTGCTACACCCCTTAAGTCCGATGTCTAACCGTTATTATTAACAAATTCTAAGATGAAATGCAGTTTGTGGGCCAAGGAAGGGGTGATGAAATCCCCCACCTTATGTGGATTTGGGTATTGCCCTTAAAAAATAAAAATAAGATGAAATGAATGTAAACTGAAAATAAACGTGATATAACGATGCAACTACGAATGAAAGTTGTTTTTGAATTTTTTTTAGAAAAAAATATGCAAGCAACCAACAATGCAAAGCAAATTAAAACAAGGGATAAAGGGCACGATACCAGAGTGTGTAGAATTATTAGCAAATTATTTATTTTTCAAAGCAGAAAAAAATTCTTTCTTTTTATTAAGCAAGCATTTGGCAAGCAGAGTGAACCAGCAAGCGATCCTTCCTTTTTAAATTTCTGCTTTTTGCAACCTGAAACTAAAAATAGGATATATATACACTTTTTTTTATATATGTTTATCAAAGAAGAAACTAAAACAAGTGAACATGATACTTATTGTTTTTTTATAAAGCCAAAAAGAAAAATGATCTAAGAAATGAAAACTAAACAAATAGAAATAAATAAAATAAATAAATAAATGAAAAGACAAAACATAAACCGGCCCGCTTGATCACAAAGCCCAATTCCACCATCAATTCACACAATTAAAACCTTCTCATTTTCGTGAATTATCAAATAAAAAAATTCATAATTCAATTCAATACTCGCTTGTCACAATTCATTTCAATTCACAATCCATCATTCGAAATCAAATTCCCAACAATCACAATTCAATTCTCGCCTGTCACAGTTTTGTTGCGGTTTTTTTCGTGAAGTTGCGAGTCTGAGTTTCGATGTCACGGCGAGGTTGAGGTCATGAGAAGTAGGCGGAGTTTGGTAGTTCGAGTTGAGTTTGAAAAGGTTCAGGTTGATGGGTAGTATTGGTAGTAACTGTGTGCAATGTTGAAGTGGTTTGAAGTGTTGTTTGTTGATGAAGGAGAAGGAGAATGGTGATGTTATTGAACTGCAATGGTAGGCTGTTGTAGTGATGGTCAATGGGAAGTTTTGATGAGGAGGAAGGTTGATAGGAAAAAAAGGAGGAAGTGGGTTGTATGGGTGAAGTGTAGTTGCTCTATGGTAATGAATGAAGATAATTGGTAGCCTTGTGATTAGAAGTTGGTGATATGTGCAAGTTGTAAGGCTGGAAGATGATTGGAAGATGGTGATATGTTATGGACAGTGGAGAGCAGTGACTGTTGGTAGATATTGCTGTGGTTGTTGATGTATTGTGGATGTCCGGGGCAGTTGAAGCAGTGCACAGTGCACAGGTGATGTTTAGAGAAGTGTAGCAGTAAGACAGTGGGAGGCAGTGATATGTTATATGATGTATAGCAGAAGTGTAGGCAGGGGGATAGGAGGTGAAATAGTGAGGTAATAGTGATGTTGTTATGTGTAGCAGCGAGTGGAGTTGACTGAAGTATATCAGGGGAGGAAATATAGTAGTTTGGTGGTGATGCTTGGCAGAAATGAAGGCAGAAAGTATGTTTGAGTGGCAAGATTGGTGGTATGTGGGTGTTTCAAGATCGTGGACAGAGAAGTATATTATGGTCTGAAGTTTGAAGTAGAGGATGTTGCTTCAGGGGTGAACCTGGAGGTGGTGAAGTTGTAATAGTGGATTGTCAGTTATGGGAAGCTGTTGTTGACAGGAAATGGGAAGAGGTGGTTAGTACAGGAGGTTTGAGTATGTTGATGCACACTGGTTTGGCAGTGTTTGTTTTTATGAAATGAAGTTGTTGTTTGACAGTGTTA
The DNA here is from genome assembly GCA_030737815.1 of Allium fistulosum. Lineage (NCBI taxonomy): Eukaryota > Viridiplantae > Streptophyta > Magnoliopsida > Asparagales > Amaryllidaceae > Allium > Allium fistulosum. The sequence goes on from CM060904.1 coordinate 1,260,055,849, forward strand.
AGTATAGGAGATAGTATGGTATGGATTGTGAAGTTGTTGAAGTAATGTTGGAGATGATATGTGGATGGATTGATTATTTTGCAGGGAAGTGGAGATGGTGGTTGAGCTGGTGAAGGGAAGTGATTATGGAAGATGGATATGGCAGGGTTGTGTGTGCACAGAGAGTTATGGTAGTGGTTTGAGGCAGCAACAATGATGATGGACAGTGTGTTATTTGATGTGGTTGATGTAAGGTGGTAGGAGGAATTTGTATGTGTTGTGGACTGAAGTTATGGAGCAACAGAGGTTGTTCACTGAGATGATGGTCAGAGGTTGGTGTGATGAAGCTAGTTGCTGTCATGTGGTGGTTGATGATGCACAGAGTTGGATATATGGCAGACAGAGTTGGATATATTGCAGTGTGGTATGAGAGTTTTGGAAGTTTTGGTGTTGTATGATGGTGAGGACAGTGACAGTGATTGGTCAGTGTTGTGACTGGTTTGTAGGGTTGGTGTGGTGGTCTGTTGGTTCAATTTATGTGCACAAAGGTGATAAGTTATGACATGGAAGTGCACATGCAGTGGATTGCAAGTGGAAGCAGTAAGTGGTTGGAGATGTAGTTGGGATGAAGGCAGAGGAAATTTCCCATTAAGATTAAAGTAAAATTTGGAGGGTCATTTCATTTGGTATCAGAGCAAATGGTTGCATTGGTTGTTGAGTACTATAGAAATATATTATATCTGTTTGTTTTGGATGAAATAATATAGATAGGAAAATATTAACTATAGAAAATATTCACAGTATACTAATTCCATTTGCCCATAACTTGGTTAGCAACCCATGGTAGGAAGGGGATCACATCATGCAGGAACAAGTGCACTACAAATGCTTGATATGCAAGAGTTTGTAAGGGTTTTAAGGGATGGAATTGGGCATAGGCCTGAGAATCCACATGAGGAACTTTCAAAACTATTAAAGGCTTATACAAACTTGGGAGGTAAGAGTTTTGAAGGGACTGAGAATGTGATGGAAATTCAAGCATGGTTGAGAACATTGGATAGGATTTTCAATGACATGCAGCTTGATGATCAAAGGAAGAGGCAAGTGGCTTCAAGACAGCTGAAAGGAGTAGCTTTAAGCTGGTGGGAAGTAATCATTACAGGGAGAAATGAGAATGAAATCACTTGGAATCAATTCAAGGAGATGTTGGAGGCAAGATTTGTACCAGCATCAGCTAAGACCACTTTACTCGAAGAATTTATTAGACTCAGGCAAGGAACTCTGAATGTCACTGAATACACTCAAAAGTTTAAGGGGTTATCCAAATATGGAGCAATGCTAGTGGCAGATGAAGCATCCAAAAATGATAGGTACATTAAAGGTTTGAACCCAGGACTTAGCAGAGCCATGTTACCTTATGCTGACAGGACTTTTGATCAAGTAATAGACTTGGCTTTGAAATTGGAGCAGCATGACAAGGAGAGGGAGAAGTTCAGAAATTTTAGGAATAATAACACTAAGAAGGGTAAGGGGAGATATCACCCTTATGATAAGAAGAAAGAAGAGGCCAGTAACAAAGGCACTGGAGATACCAAAGCTAAGGAAACCAAGAAGAAAATTGTGTGTCACCACTGTGGTAAGGAAGGACACATCAAACCAAAATTAAAAGGAGGAGCTTTCAAGTGCTATCTATGCGGGAAAGAGGGGCATATGAAGAGAAACTGTCCTGAGTATAAACAGCAAGGAAAATTGGAAAATTTGGAAGGCAAAGGAAAATCCACAGTGGAGATTAATGCTGAAAATCACAGTCAAGTGGAAGGTACACTATTTATTTGTACCATACCCATAGCAGTAGTATATGATACTGGGGCAACTCACTCTTTGATTTCTTATGAACTAGTTAAAATGCTAAAATTGAATTGCATATTGGTTGAAACTCCATTGCTTATACAAAGTCCACTGGGGAGTTCTAGTGTTTTAAATATGATTTGTGTGGATGTGGAATTAAACATAGGAGGAGATACTTTTATTTCCAATTTATATGTTTTGAACTACCCAAATATAGGTGTTATATTGGGGGTAGACTGGTTAAGGCAATTTAAAGCCATAATTAACTTAGATTCATCCACCATATCATTGCAAAACTTTAGAGGCCAGAGAATCACAATTTTGTGTGAAGTAGCTAAGGGAAGGAAATTGTATCATTTAATTGACTTGGAAAAAGATTTCAGTGAACTTACTATTGAAGAAATTCCCATGGTCAATGAATACTTGGATGTGTTTGGGGAGGTTAAGGGTGTTCCATACCATAGACCAGTAGAGTTTCAAATCAATCTCATGCCAGGAGCAAGCCCAATAATTAAGAAGCCTACCAGAATGGGGCCAAGTGAGTTAAAAGAATTGAAAAATCAGTTAGAGGAATTAGAAAGTAAAGGGTTTATAAGGCCAAGTAACTCATGCTGGGGTGCTCTAGTAGTGTTTGTAAGGAAACAGGATGGTACTTTGAGGATGTGTATAGATTACAGAGAACTAAATAAGGTCACCATCAAAAATAAATACCCATTGCCTATGATAGATGATATCTTTGATCAACTCAGTGTAGCTAAGATATTTTCTAGATTAGACTTAGCATTAGGGTTTCATCAAATGAAGGTTGAAGACTCAAGTGTTAAGTACACTGCATTTAATACTAGATATGGTCTATATGAGTTTATGGTTATGCCATTTGGGTTGACAAATGCCCCCTCATACTTTGTAGATTTAATGAATAGAACCTTTAGAGATTATTTAGACAAATTTGTGCTGATTTTCATTGATGACATTTTAATTTATTCCAAAACAGTGGAAGAACATAAAAGTCATTTGCATCTGGTTTTGTCTAGATTGAGGGAAAAAGATTTAAAGGCAAATTTTTCAAAATGTGCATTTTGGAAAGAGGAAGTACATTTCCTTGGCCATGTCATTTCTGCCAAAGGAATTTCCGTGAACCCCAATAAAGTAATAGCTATTCAAGCATGGAAGAGGCCTAGCACAGTGAGTGAAGTAAGATCATTTATGGGGATGACAGGATATTATAGGAGATTTATAAAAGATTTTTCAAAAATAACATCACCACTTACCAATTTAACTAGAAAGAATCAGGCCTTTGTGTGGACTGAAAAATGTGAACGAGCTTTTATCAAGATAAAGGAAGCCTTAGTTAATGCACCAGTGTTGAGAGTACCTGAAGGAAATGAGGGATTAATTGTGTATACTGATGCAAGTGGCTCTGGCCTTGTGGCTATGTTGATGCAGCAAGACCAAGTGATAGCCTATGCATCCAGACAATTAAAACCACATGAAACTAGATATGCAACCCATGATCTTGAGCTAGCAGCAGTGGTGTATGCACTGAAACTTTGGAGACATTATTTGTTAGGTGCCAAATTTAATTTGTACACAGATCATAAGGCATTGAAATATCTTTTCTCACAAAAAGATTTAAACATGAGGCAACATAGATGGGTGGAGTTCTTAGCTGCCTATGATTTAGACATACTCTATACACCAGGTAAAGCAAACAAAGTTGCAGATGCCTTGAGTAGACAACATGCTAAGATAGCTATGTTGATGATGGAAGAATTTAAAGATTTATCTATACTCACTGACTTGGAAATTGAAGCAAGTAGTAAGGTACAAATGGTACCAGTTGAAGGAGATAAGAGTAAAGGAAAATTGAGTTTAATGTCTCTACAATCAGATTTAATTTTGAAGGTAAGGAAAATGTAAGAACAAGACACAAACTTATTAGAGAAGAAAAATATCATATCAAAAGGGGAAGAAGTGACAAATTACCATATTGATAAAAATGGTTACTTAAGAAACCAGGATAGAATATGTGTTCCAGAAAACATGGAGTTGAAGGAGGAAATATTGAATGAATATCATAGGAGTAAGTACTCCATACACCCAGGCAGTACAAAGATGTATCAAAATTTAAAAAGAAATTTTTGGTGAAAGGGAATGAAGTCAGATGTAGCCAAATATATTGTAAGATGTATGACTTGCCAACAAGTCAAGGCAGAAACACAAAAGCCATCAGGGTTGTTACGACCTCTTAGCATACTACAGTGGAAATGGGAAGATATATCTATGGATTTCATAGATAGACTGCCTAGATCTAAAAGAGGAAACACAAGTATATGGGTGATAGTAGATAGGCTAACTAAAGTGGCACATTTCATTCCAGTCAAATCAGAAAGAAATGCACCAAAATTAGCTCAAATATTTATGAAGGAGGTGGTAAGGTTACATGGAATTCCCAAAACTATTGTGAGTGATAGGGATACCATCTTCACATCAAGGTTCTGGAAAAGTTTTCAAGAAGCCATGGGAAGTGAATTATGCTTATGCACTTCCTACCATCCACAATCAGATGGGCAGACTGAGGTGGTGAACAAAGTTTTAGAGGACTTGTTAAGGGCACGTGCATTGGATTTTGGAGGTAACTGGGAAGATTATCTCCATTTAGCTGAGTTTACATACAATAACAGCTATCAAAGCACCATAGGGATGGCTCCATTTGAAGCCTTATATGGCAAGCCATGTTTATCATCTGTATGTTGGGTAGAAACAAGAGAAAGAGCTATTTTAGGACCCGAGTACATACAAGAAACTAAAGAGAAAATTGAGCTGGTAAGGAGGAGAATTGCAGCAGCTCAAGACAAGCAAAAGAAATTTGTAGACATGAAAAGGAAGCAGGTGGAATATGAAGTAGGAGACTTTGTTTTCATAAAGGTTTCACCTATGAAAAAGGTCTTGAGATTTGGCAAGCAAGGAAAACTCACACCAAGGTATGTTGGACCCTATAAAATTCTGGAAAGAATAGGCTCTTTAGCATACAAATTGGAACTACCAGAGGAAATGAAAGCAATGCATAATGTTTTTCATGTATCACAATTGAGAAGGTGAGTTCATGACAAGGCAGAAATCCTTGAGACCCCAACCCAAGTGCAAATAAATCCTAATTTGATTTATGAAAAGGATCTAGTGGGAATTTTGGCAAAGGATGTGAAGAAGTTGAGGAATAAATCACTGAAACTTGTGAAGGTACAGTGGAGTCTTGATCCTAGTGATTGCACATGGGAATTAGAAGACAAGGTTATGATGAACTATCCTAAGCTATTTTCAGATTAAAGGTAATTCTGATTTTTAATTTGTTTTCCTTTTGGATGCATGTATTTTTAGTTATTGTGATAGAACTAAAAATCTATTTGGTTGAGAATGTATTTGTTCCCTGAATTAAGTTTAAATTTGATTTAAGCTTAGGAAAAATTGTGGGACACAATTTCTAAAAGTTGGGGTATATGTAATGACCCAAGATTTTAGGAATTTATTTTGAAAATATAAATAAGTTTAAAATAATTTTTAAAACTAATTTTGAAAAGGAATTGATATGGCTTGATATGGTGTAGCTATATGTGTACATGTGTGCACAGGAAATACACATGAATAGAAGCTTAATTCCTGGATGATATGAATGAACATATGTTGATGTGTATGGAATATATATATATATAAAGATAAATAGATTAAATCCTTAAAAGCTATATGTATAAATATATATGGATGCTACTGGTTGTATTTGAGTGTATATGTGCATATGTGTTTAGTAAAAAATAATAATGTATAGACATATATATGTATTAATTATTTCTGTAAGACATATATATACATATATGTATGCTAATCAAATGCAAGTGTTCAAATCAGTAAAATAAATATACACAAATGAATTTTTAACCATAGGCAGAAAGCAAGAATGAAGATATAAAAGGAGCAATACTTTTATAAATAAATAAGGGAAGCACATGCTATTTAAGTGAAAGCTAAAAATAAAAAAGTAAGATAAACTAGTGATATGTTTTGTATAGGTAGAATTAGGAAGAACTCTTGGCATATATATATGATAAAATAATGGAAATCAAGTCACACCTTTAGCATGATATTAGATAAGAGAAAAAGCATTTTATGGAAAAGCAAATTTCTGAAAATAACCAAAATGATAAAACCTCTTTTCTCTCCACAAACTTGAGCCGGGGAGGGTAAGATTTTGGGTTTAAACTAAATGCAAATGGCATGATTTTAGGTGGGCAAAAATGAGTTTAGCTAGCACCTTAAACCCTAGAAGAACCCTGCATAAATAAGCAGTGATAAGAGGGGCCTTCTCTTCTTCCCGGATAGCTTTTGAAAAAATATATATCATATATATATATAAGACAAGTGAAGAAAAGGATTTGGGGGTAAAGGCAGAAGCTTATCAATCAACTAAGAAGTGAAGGAAAGCTAGGTGAGAAAACTCACTCAAAATTCTAAGGCACTAAGTCCTAATGAAGGTAGCCAGTTTATAAGTTGATCTTTCTTAAAATATATTTTCATATGTGGTTATCTTTCTTTGATTTCTAAGATGAAAATGCTTTGATCTATAGTTTGGTTGTTCTACTTGATCTATTATGTGAAAGTTATAAGTATTATTAGTAAATATGTTTTTATAAACCCAGATCTCTCTGATATGTTAATATTATGAAAAATAAGTGAATACCCAGAGAATCAAATGATGAATATAGGCAAGTAGTGTTGGTTCTGGCATAACCCAGAGAATATAAACATGTTGAGCTGCAATATATTTGTGTATAGGTGCTGAGGCTTAAGACAAAAAGGAATTAGGGGTGCAATAGGGTTGCCTATGTGCTGATGCTCCTAATTCAATGAAAAAATTATAAATAACCATATACATAGCAAATAAATTTGTGATTCAGTCAAACTTGGTCATTCTGAGTTTAACTTAAGCATGGATGTTTGCAAGATGAAAAACTCTCTCAAAAGCCATAAGCCAATGTTAGTTGCCTATACCCCTCTTTAAAATGCTATAAACAGATGTGCATTTTGAACTGGCTTGAACTATCAAATCAGGAGACACATAAATTGAAAATGATAGATGTAAATATCATATTCTGGTACTTAGCCACATTTCAAAACATTTGATCTATGCAAAAAAAATGATAATCTCAAGTTTTCTGAGATTATCTGCCAGGATAAAAATTAACAGAAAAATCATGGTTAGCATGACCAAATCTAGATAAATAAAATTGCACAGGATCTACTTATATACTGCAAATATCAAAGAATCTGGGAATTTAATTATGAGTAGATTAATTTAAATTCAAAGCAAACAGAACTTGCTCTTGTTTACAAAATTTATATATATATATATATACTCTGATTTAAACAAGAGGGACATATACATCATCATATGTATATGTATATTTTTATGATTAAACTGATATATTTATATTAGTAGGAATTTTAAAATCCTGGACAAATTATTTGAAAAAGAAAATGACTCTGAGAATTAAATTGAATTGTAAATGTTTCCCATTAAGATTAAGGTAAAATTTGGAGGGTCATTTCATGGTTAGTGAATAGAGGAGGGTTTTGTAACAGTTGATGAAGTATGTTTGTTTTGGTAATCTATGCAGCGGTGATCAGGTAATGATTTGATGATGAAGGAGGATGGTGAATAAGCAGCGGGGGATGACAGTGGTGATGAGCAAGGTAGCAGGTATGTGGCTGTGATGATGGAATCATTGTAGAGAAGGCAGAGATGGTTTGATGGCAGGAGGATGAAAATGCACAGAGATGAATTGCTGGTGGTGGCTGAGATATAAGTTTGGGGAGTGCTGGTAGAGGTGTATGTGCACTTTGTGCACTGAAGTGGTTGCACTGAAGTAAGGATGGCAGAAGTGAGATGATGGGAAGTGTGAGGGAGTTGTTGATTATAGGCAAGAGTATAGGACAATGGCAAGGTTGAAGTAATAGAGAAATGTATCAATGTATCATTTGGGGTAGAAGATGCAGAGGCAAGTAAATATAAAGTAGCAGAGGGTAAAGTTTGTGATATGTGTTGTATGCAGAGAAGAAGGGTGATGAATGTGCATAAGTATGCACAGGGAAATGAAATGTAATAGTAAATGCAAAGTTGCAAAAAGAAAGTGCAAATGCAAAATGAAATTGTAAAAAGAAATTGTAAAAAAATTATAAAAAGAAAGTTGTAAATGAAAAATGAAATGAAGTGAAATATATATTTTTTATTTTTGAAATGAACTTGTGTATATTTTTCTTAGATATGCAAATGCAAATGGAACTAGAAAAGTAACAAACACACAAATAAAATAACAACAAAAATTACACGCAAACACACAACAATTTTTTTCTCCTTTTTTTAAAATGCAACTCAACACACAAAATTAACACACAATAAAAATCAAACGAAAATAATTCAAAGAATAGAAATAAAATTAATTCCCCGGCAACGGCGCCAAAAACTTGTTTAACGACGGTTTTTCTATCGGTTAAAAAATATGAGAGTAGAAAGCAATTTAGAGGCAATTCCCTTCTCATAACCACATAAATCAACATAATGAAATTATGATCTCTCTTTTTTGGTCATTAGTGAATTTAGTTGATGTGTTTATCATAAATATGGCCTATTTGTGCTATTAATTAGCCCAACATAAATCATCAAACTTTAACACCCCACTAAACCACTTGTTAACTCTCATGAAAATGATAATGAAATCAAAAATAAAATCTATTCTAAGCATGATCTATTTACTATTGATTAGTAATATAGACCGTCTAATTTTGATTCTAAATTCCACTTCATTACCATAATCATATGTACATGAAGAAGTAATTTGTGTTCATGTTTGTTTAAGCATAGCCTATTTGGTGTCAACAACATAGGCTATCAAATTCAAAGCTAAACAACAAAAAATTTACCACATCAAACATTTCATTAAAGCATAAAAAGAGTTCACAAATTTGCAAATATGTTGAATCTACATGATTAAGGGAGCTTCATTACCCCTAAATTGAAGGGGTTTAGCTTCTCATATTTGTTATCATTTCAACAAATGTAGATGCAACATGAAACAAAAACAAGAGGAAAATGGAAGCTAATTAAAATAAAAAGAGAATTAAACTACTTACATAAATTAATTCTAAGCTACTAACATAAAAGAAAAGAACATGTAAATAAAAATAAGCATGAATTAAAATTGCATGTAAGAAAATTACATAAAGAAAAGGCTAAGATGGCTTGAAAGAGAGAAAGAGAATTTTTGTTTATATTTGTGGCTACCACTAAACTAACTACAAGGTGGTGCTAAGAGCTTCATTATAATAAACATAAAGAGTATTTATACATGCCTAAAATCCTAATGCACATTTTAAGGAACTACCCAAAACACCCCTAAGGAAGTGTGACCACCAAGTTATCATTAGCTTCTAATTAATCCTTCATTAAGTGTGCATGTAACTTTAAGCTCCACTAACATGTGCATTAGCTCCTAATTGTAGATAAAGGTAAGTGGTTAGGTGGGGTCCTCCATGATGCATGAATTGATTTATTTCCATCTTCATTTGCCTTCTTCTCTTTTGTGCATGCATGAATACATGAAACCTCTTCTAATTTGAATCCAAATTCCTATAAAACAACATCAAAATGTGCAAGTAAACTTCCTCAAATTAATACATGCACAAAATGACTATTCTACCCCATATGAAGATAAATAAATGATGATTTGAAAATAATTGAAATTTTGATTTAAACATGTTAAAATACCCTATATGCTCATTTATTTAATTAAATTAGATTAAATATGGAAGTAAAAATATGCATATTTACGTGCACATCAACATTCCTTTCAAAACCATTCATAATCACCTTTCGAAAACATTGAAAAACCTTCCCTTTGAAAGCTTTAAAACCTTAGATATCCTATCTTTTGAACACTTAAACATTGCTTTTTGAAAACATTGGAAAACCTTTCCTCTCAAACCTTTCGAAACCATTGGGGAACCACCCCTTCGACTCCTTCATTAAAACCTTTCGAAAGCATTAAAACATCCAACCTTTCGAAAGCCTTTGGGTTCAAATAAAGCATGTGGAATAACCTTCCGAAACCATTTAAAACTTAACCATTCGAAACCTTTGGGTTCTACCTTCAATAGAGAAAAAGGGTCATAAAACAATTAAGTCGAAAGCACTGTTTCGAAAGCATTTCCTAAGTAAAGAAGTGATTGTGTCGAAACCAACCCTTCGAAAGCATTAGAGAAGCGGCTTGGGTTTTAAAACAAAGTATACCATCTGAAACCATTTGCTTCAAAAGGTAGAAAATCGGCAGCTAGGGGTTTCGACCCCCTTTGAAAGCATTTACTTAAAACAAAGGCGCAACCTATTTCAAAACCATTCCTTAAATCAATTTGACCCAGTCGGAAGCCAACCAAGTCGAAAGCATTCCTTTCGAAATAAAAGCAAGCGCGTTTTCATTTGAAAGCAAAGTAATGATTTGACCCCTTCAGAACCCCTGATTTTGACCCAATACCTTCCGCATATATCCAATTCACTGTGCACCAAGTCTTTGATGCCATGCGCATTGGTTTCGATGGTGATGGTGGCGGAGAAACACAGTCGAAAGCTAGGGGCCGAAAGTGGTGAAACATGTAAAAAGCATGTTTAAACTGATTTTTAACCTTTTTAAGTAATTCTTTTCAACTAACCTGCCTTGTTTGTCAAAATATTATTGGTTGCTAATTTCTTTTCTAAAAGTGCTGCCAATATTTCAAAAAAAAACAATTTAATTTATTTACAAAATACCCCTTTTCCTTTTACAAATATATAAAAATTTAAGTCCCATACCTTAGATAGTTTTATATGTCTATTAAAACACTTAGGAAAATTCTACAAAAATTCCAAAAAATCATTTTTAATATGTTTTCTAACATATACTAATTTCAGACCTAAAACATAAATTATTTAACCGTAAATAATTTATGAACCCAAATAATCAATTTCCTCACTAGAAAATTAATATTAAATCCATATTAATTCAGAAAATTATGAAAATTGAAACACATCTCTAAAATATCATTTCTGATATAAATATGAAATTGCAAGGCATTTGGATGTGATTTAATAGAGTTTTCACATTAAAACATATCATAAAATCTATATGAATAAGCATAAATCATCAACAAGCATATATAAACCTTTTATCATTCAAAAACATGGCTAAACTTTGCAAGATAAATCGGGTTTAACCTAAAACCGAAAATAATTAGAAAACATGAGATGTAGTCATTATTCATCTTAGCTTTGAGATTAAGGATTTGAGATTTGAGTGGATTTGATTTTGATTAATCTTCCTTCCTTTGATTTTCTTTATCTTCTTCCTCTTGCTCTTGCTAATGGTGACCGGCCTCTATTTCAGTTTGATATTGCAAATGAATGTATGAAATGAATTCCTAATGGTTTAGGGTATTATAATACTCTTATTCCAACTTTGCCCCTCACCTATTTTCTTTACCCATTTTATTTTAGTTCATTTTAGTTAGTTTATTATCTTAGGCATGGCTACCCCTTAGTTTAACCCCAAAACTCAATTCCCTAATCATTTTACATTATATCATTTAATTTACCTAATTAAATGTTACTAAATAACGTTACTAAAAATTAGGGTCATTAAAGCTTCCCTATTTGGCTTGACCCCCTTCGGTTCGATGGACTCACCCTATGCTTGGTTTGGTATGGCATAAAGGCACGCGGCTTGGTAGGTCTAGTACTAGCTTAGTCCAATGGGCTTCTCTGTCTTTAGTTCGGTGGGCTTCTTTACCTTTGGTTTGGTGGGATTCTCTACCTTCGGTTCGGTGTGCACATCCATCCTTGGTCTGGCCCTATATGCCCAACCTTGGTCAGGTGTCTGGAAAATTCCACCTCTCTTAGCCGAGTAAGTGACCTTGTTCGATACCTTTGGTACCGAACATGATTTCATATTCGGTACCCAAAGGGGCACTGAACAGAGAGTAGGGGGCTTGCCTTTGCTTCCTCTCTAGTACTCCTTGTGTCTTGCCATCTCTCATTTTCTTCCCTTCCTTACAGTGGAAATGGTTAGGCACTCAATATTTGGATTCCCTATTGGACCATTACTCATGCTCCATAAAAATAATATGTTTGCCAGAATTCGAACCCGAGTGAGTTGACTGAAAGGCACAAGTATTTTACCACTGTGTTACACATGCTTTTATGCCATAACTCCTTCATTTCAAGTCAGAATTGAATGAAACTTGAACCAATAGCTTTGTATCATCGAGTAAAGTATTTCAATGTCTTTGAATGTTCCATTTGCCTGAATTAGGTAGTAGCTCTCCAAAGTGGGGCCTGAGTCTGTTAGGTGCTAGACAAATTTTAAGATGATCATATCTTCCAATTCGTAGCTCAGATTGAGACGCGGTTTTGACCTATGTGCATGTCCCGAACATTTTTCAAGTGCTTTGATAATATTTTTGACTATGCTAAATTCACCCCTAATGCTTCGCCTTGCCCTTGTGGTTACCTGATGGCGCTTTTATTATGCACCTTCCGGCTGTTTCTACGCTCCTTAACGTTTTTTCGTATTTACTATGTCATGCGAAAATGCCCACAACACTTTCCTCCATAAAGCATACTTTTGTAGAATACAAAGTAGGCTTTGTTTCTTCTAAATCCTTCTTTCTTTCTCATACGATGGTTAGCTCAAACGTCAAGTATCTATATCCTGATTTCTATCCTTTCGGTAAGTTTTCCGCTACTAATATGTTGTAGGCCTCGTTCACTCGAGAAAAGCTTGTTGATCTTTCCAAGACATCCTTTATCAGTGTGACATTCATAGTTTATTCTTTTTGGTTGTATAATCATCTAGCATGATTTCGCATTGATTTTCATCTCTACCGGTTGGCTTTTGATCTCTCTAATTCAATCTCCTTGCTCTCGTGTCCTGAGGGCGTCATGTTGTCTTATGAATGTACGAAGAATCTAAAGGTGCCCTTAGGAAAGGAACATGTAGTGGCTCCATGACACGTGGATTTTACTGTGTATTATGTTACATTGTTTATAGTTTGGCCAATTATAACTGGTGGTTGCAATGTATTTTCCGTGCATAATTGCCAAGTTATTCCACTAGTGATTCCTTCAACACTGCCATGCATACTTGTATAGGTCAATCACCAAAATGTTTAGCTATGTAAAGTGGTTTCTTCTGAAGTTTTGAACATGGGTTGATCACGCGCTTATGCTGTGTGCAACAACCCTTTTGTTAGCTACCTAATTATTAAGTTTAATTACGGATGATAAATTCTAAATAGTGATCTGCGAAATTAAATCTAGTTTTTAAGAATAGTCGATTTAATTTAATTAAGAAATGAGTTTCATTTCTTAAATAGATTTTCAATTTAAATTTGAAATATTATCAAATCAATTTTTTAAATTTGGCATTTTAGGAAAAAATATTAATATTAAGATTTATTGTTTAAAATGAGATTTTATAATTAATAGTTCATTTTTTTATTAAAAATAACGAGAATAACTTATATTTCTAAAGATAAATTTATTTTATAAAATATCTCAATATGATTAGAAATGAAGATTTAAACTTGTTAATTGGCTTTGGTAAAAGGATGAAATCAATCTCTATTTTTATAGAACTTTGTTTAGTGTAAAATAGTGTTTTAGAAGTGATAAAAGAAAATAGGAATTAGTAACACTTAGGAAATAACAACACATCTTTTATTGGATCCATACCGAACCCTTTTTGGCCTAAATATTGAGTAATAAGGAATGCGAAAATAAACTGTATGTTACTTTCTCGTCCTCATTTTTTTCCAGCCAAACCAGAGAACGAACAATCATATTGTCTCAAAACCCTAGAATCTATGGTCCTTAAAAATCAAGTGCAAATCAGAGGGCTTTTGTTTAATTCTTGTAGAAATGGAAACAAGATAATCTTCTCCACTTAACAGTGTATCTAATTCAATTGTTAATCTCAGCTTTTTAGCAATTCACTTTTTGCATTTTCTGAATTTATAACCTAGGGTTTGCTGAATTTAAAATCAAAGCTAAGAGTGAGTTTGACTATTCTATTTAACATTAAAAGGTGAGTTAAACACTTACACATCTATCTCTAAATCTATAATGGCTGCATGTACTGTTTAGATGAATTGTGTTTGAATCTAGTGTTGATATGAACCCTATTTCTTATGATTGTTTGCCTTTTGGATATATAACTTTCTATTTGCTAAAAACCCTCGTTGTTTAATCCCTTAAATCTTTAATTTTAAGTTGTTTGGTTACTTGCATGATAGCCAATTCACTGCAGTAGAAGTCTAGGCTCAATTCAGCGAAGAAAATACCGCTAACTGGCGATCGAAGCACCTCCGATGACACCTAGGGCTCACCCCAGGCATGCCAACCAGTGCACCGGTCACGATGACCGGTCCACTGGTCATGACCTGGGCCGAGACCTAGGTCACACCGTTTTGGGCATTGTTTGCTCCCGTTCGCTTCTTCATTCGTTCGGTTGATCGCTTGAATGTAATTGCTTTCTTTGATGCTACTTTTTCATTTCGGTTTCAATGTTATTTCTGGATTTTGAATTATGAATTTGTTTTCGAATGGTCATGCCATAGAGTCCATAACACAACAACAAATCTGCGTTGCATGTTTTCAACAATGATTTTCCAAGTGAATGGATTTTAAGTTGAACTGTTTCTACCTAATCTTGTAAGAAGAAAGTTATGTTATTTATAAAGGATATTTGAAAGTGTAAATAGACATACTTATTTATTATTTATATAATAAGAATGATTTTAAAATGCGAATAAAGTTATTTCTAATTAGAGGTTTAAATATTTATATGGTTTTGGATAAGAGTAAATATGGATTTTATAAAATACAAGGACTCGTATATATTTTCGAAAAATGGTTTATTAAATAAATATTCTATATGGAATTTTGAGATAATTATACATGTATAAATGCATTTTTGGAACAATTCGAATTTATGTAATATTTTATCAAATGGTGAATATTTATGTAAAGTTGAATAATAGTTAAATTATGGATTTTAAATAAAAGAACTTGAAAGTAATAATTTTTATAAAGTAGTTTTAGAAAACCATTATATATATATATATTAAAATTATATTTAATTGCTTTCAAGTCTTAAACTCTTATAATATTTTCTGTCATCTGCCAATCCCACGCGACTTTTGTCTTTTTAATAAAAATGTTTTGAGAACCTTAATTGTATAATTTGAGGAATACTAATAGTCGACTTAGTATTACCGATTAGTTTAATTGTTCTCAAATAACACTTCACCGAATATTATACAACTAATTAAATAGAATGTTTGAGTGATACTTACTAGCCCTTTAGCAAATATTTAATTTTCACCGGGTAGTATGGGATGCCATGGTTAAATTCATGTGATTGCTATTAGGAAGTATATAACACTTTAAAGTTGTATTCTCTTTTGGTGTGCGACATGGGGCTGCTAGATCCTTAAGAGAATATAGTTCAGGTTTTCCAATTATATCCGTAATGAGTGAGAATTACTAGCTTCTAGTAAGTACTTGAATTTCACCGGATGGTATGGGACGTTTTGGTTAAGTTTTTGTGATTACTAATGGCGACGGTATTTAACACTTTAGAGTGTATTCCTTTTGGTGTTCGGTAGGACCAATAGATCCTCAAGAAATATTATCCTGGATTTCTTTAAAATCTTTTGTGTCGTGCTACGTAATCTACGATCATTTGGATCGGTACGAACAATCCTTGTGCTCGACTAAGGTTTGTTTCAGGGTATATGGACGATCGTTGGTATCAGATCCGCACAAGTGATTCCAAACTTGTTGTTTTCCACGGTATGAACAATTGTTATGATTAGTATGGACGATCGTGATGACCAGTATGGATTGTTTCGGTTTTTTATGACTTTCAAGTGTTTAGTGATTCAAATGTTCTTGCACTTTGTGACAAGTTCTGAGCTAAATCATTTCTATAATTGCTTTGCATTTTTAATGCTTTATATTCTTGTGTTATATCTCACGCTCACCGTTTTGGATATTTAGAGATAGTCTAACCCAGGTGCTATTTTAATGCTCGGGTTAGGCCGAAACTCTTTAGGTTAGAGGACATGTTGACCTTTGGATGGCTGTGCTAGCAAGGAGATAAACATTTTGACATTTAGTTTATCCCATTTAGGATTTTGAGTTTTGTATATGAGATGGATTATTTGAGTTAGAGATTTGTATCAGATGTGTATTATGTGAGTCTAGTTTTATATTTGATAGACTCTGAGTTTTGTATATGTATATGATGTTTATTATTCTGTTGTGACTTGTGATTATTTTATATGATATATTGTTTTGATTCTGAGAAGCCGATGTGTTTACCACTTTGTACTAAGACTGTACACATTAAATTTTGTTTCAGTGATTCAGTGAAAAGGTAAGCATGACGTGTCGATGTTAGTTTAAAGTCATATTCACATTTGGTTGCCCTTAACAAGCCGTATTCTCCGTATTATTAGATGACATTATTTATAATGTTCTTTGATAATATGGATATTATGGTGGGGTTCGTTACACTATGAACCTAATATTCTTTTAATCATTATGCGTTGTTGCTTCTAATATTTATTCTTATCCATATTCTCCTTTTCCTAGCTTGTGATCATGATATGTTTGTTCCACATGATTTCTTGGTTTGCTTGTTCCGTTATCAATCTTTCTCACCGCTATCGTTTATACTTGTATAGGATTAATCACCAACAAGTTCGGTTGGGTAAGCAGTTTCTATGATTGATGCTTCCCTTGGCCCATTCTTTATACTTCCTGTATGAACACATACACAAGTGCATATGTATCTTATAGAAATTATGAATAAAATTATCATACCTGATCAGGATTAATTATTGCATTGTGTTTTTAGAGCATCCTTACTTAGCCATTAGCTTGTTAGTAATCTTTTATTGCTTCCTCACGTACTTGTACAGGGTCCATCACTGACAAGTTCGACATGGTGAGAATACTGGTGAAGTAGTTACATGTTATTTTGCTAGTTCTTTTGGCAACTCTTTCTTTGCCCCTGGCATACTTGCACAAGATCAATCACTAATAAGCTCGACAAGGTGAATATATCCTAGTGGAGTGTCTTTCTAATTCAGTTATGTGTCCTTGTTTGTTTTTATGCACTTCCAGCATTCAAGTTTGCTTATTATCACATACCTATTCCATGCATATTTTAAATAAGTTTGCACTAGTGTCGGTCTGTTGATAGACTTCATAGGCAATTCCAATATCGACTGCTTGCACTGGCCATATAACCGATAGTCATGCTTTACTACGAGCAAGCTCAGTTATTCATTGCTAACTTAAATTTAGAGCCGATTATCAGGCATGAACCAACTAGGCTGCTACCATGTCCTGATCGCTGCTATGTTGGGTTCTCCATAGCCATCCTAAAAGCTTATAGCCGATCATCAACTATGAAAAATCGAATAGGGATCACTCCAGTTCACCACTGCTGGCTAAAAAGGTTGAGCCGATCGTCAACTGTGGATACCCAAATAGGTATTACTTTGGTCAACTACTGCCCGTTGAGTAGTTTATGTCGATCGTCAACGACAAGCACTCACTTAGCAATCATGCCCTGACCATGGGTTGATCGGGTTTACCATTACCGGCAAAGAAGTTTGGGCTGATCGTCAATGGTGAGCATCCACTTGGCGGTCATGTCCTGACCGTAGGCTAAATGAGCTCATTGTTGCCGGCAAGAAAGTTTGAGTTGATCGTCAATGACGAGCACCCGCTTGGTGGTCTTGTCCTGACTATGGGCTGATCAAGCTCGTCGTTGCTAATAAAGAAGTTTAGGCTGATTGTCAACGACGAGCACCCACTTGGCGATCATGTCCTATCCATGGGCTGATCGGGCTCATCGTTGCTGGAAAAGAAGTTTGGGCCAATCATCAGCAGGCACCCACTTGCCTGTCATGTCCTAATCATAGGCTGATCGAGTTTGTCGTTTCCGACAAAGAAGTTTGGGCCGATCATCAACGGTGAGCACCTACTTGGCATTCATGGCTTAATCATAGGCTGATCGGGCTTGTCATTGCCGGCAAAGAAATTTGGTTCGGTCATCAATGGAGAGCGCCTGCATAGCAATCATTTCCTGACCATAGGCTGACTGGGCTTGTCATTACACGCAAAAAAGTTTGGACCGATCGTCAACGGCAAGCACCTACTTGGTAATCATGTCCTGACCATGGGTTGATCGGGTTTGTCGTTGCCGGCCAAGAAGTTTTGGTCGATCGTCAATGGTGAGCACCCACTTGGAGGTCATGTCCTGACATGGACTGATTGGACTATTGCCAGAAAAGAAGTTTGGGCCGATTGTCAATGGCAAGCACTCACTTGGCGGTCATGTCTTGATTGGGCTCGTCCCTGCTGGTAAAAAAGTTTGAGCCGATTATCAATAACGAGCACCCAATTGGCGGTGTTGACCATGGGATGATCTAGCTCGCCATTTCCGCCTAAAAGTTTGTCCAAGTTTTCTATAATGTGCTAGAGTTGGGTTCCCAATATGCAGCGGCCTTCCCTGTATAGTGCTAGAAATCGAGAACTTTATTTGACATGGGATGGTTGTTCTTGTGGTTGTTTGATAGAACTGATCACCTGTCATGGTTTCGTATACCTTATCCTACAGTTCGATAAGACAGTATCGATTGATAAAACACATATCCATATTTCATGCAGTTACAATAGTCAGTGCACCAAAATGGAACAGAGGTTTTGAGCACTCCATATTTTACTGAATACTGCTCTGTCCATGGTTATGAGAATGTGGGCTCCATTCGTTGGATCCGTGATGAAAAAATATTACCTTTCCCAGATCGGGTAGGGTACCCCCAGGACAAGGGGAAATTTTCTCCAGGAGTAGGTTTCCTTTCTAGAGCGGACGATACCCTATCCTAGAAATGTATTGTATCACCGCTTTCTGCTAGAGCACCGTGGTTTCCAAAGCAGCCTTGTCCCGCTTCTCCTTAATTAGATCTAGGGACATGTTTAGCAACTCTTCATTCTCCTCTGAGTTATAGTGGATTATCCTTTGAGATGAGACTGTAGTTTCAATGGGAAGCATAACCAATAAATCGTAGGCCAAAGCAAAAGGAGTTTATCCCATTGTAATTTTGGGGGAAGTGCAATACACATAAAGTCTAGTGGAAGCTAATCCATCCGTGCTCCCTTCTCATTTTCCAAATGCTCCTTTACGTGAGTTTTGAGAACCTTGTTGACCTCTTCAACCTGTCCATTAAGGTACAGTGAGGCACTGTATGAAAGCTTATCTTGATTCCGTGTTGCCGATAGAATTTGGTGAATTCATAACTATCAAATTGCGATCCATTATCCGAGATCATCTAGTGCTGAACTTCATAGTCGATAAAGTAAAATGCAACCACCATTGCATACTTAGCTCTGCTCATAGCTATTAGAAGTTCTTCATTTAAATCAATTCCTTTGAGAATTCCTTTTCTAGGGTCTGCCCCCAGTATGGTCTCCTTGACTACCTTGACGTACATTATGCAATATTTCGTTAGTCTCTCTTGCAGCCATGCACCTTAGTAGCGGGTTGGTGAAAACTCTTCTATATAGGTTGCCATCCTGTATGGTGTACCCAGTCAACTTGTGCATCACCTTCCTTGCTTCATTCCGTTTAAGAGTGAAGTTTTTACTAAGACTAATCCAAAAGCGACCCATTTCTTAAGCGAGCTAGTCTTTCCCAAACCATCAACATCTCGATTTTCCTCCCATGTGATGTGCTTAACCATATGGCATAATTGCACATTGAATAAAACCTTTACCCTTTTTCTTTCTTTTTAAGTAAAACGCCAACCATAATCCTTTGACTTAGAACTCCCAAAATGTTTTGACTCACAACGAGTTGCAGGTCACTATGGATACATAGAGTCTGTATTTCTAACTGTTTTTCTACTTCCAATCCTGCTATTAGTATGCCGTACTCTGCCGTTTGGTTTAGCCTATAAGGTAAGAGGTCTATCAGACCCATAGGGGTCAAGAACATTCGTTCTTGCCCAACCATTAGTATTTTTCTCACTTTCGCGTAGTGTTGCATAGTCATATGGCATGACGTTATTATGCCTCAAGTATTTCTATTAAATATCATTCAAAATTTATCCATTAAAGCAAATCATACCTTTGTATTGTTGTCCCTGCAGTCCACGAGGGTATTCAATCTCTGTAGTATCATGCTTCATATTCATATGAAACTAACTCTGTTTCTGGGCTCTTTGAAATGATTATGCTCCGCTATCCCTAGAGATATCTGCTCCCACCTATATAATAGGTTGGAATTACACTGCACTATCTCTGGAGGAGCTAAAACTAGTCTCCCATTATCTCTGATGGAGTTGAACCTTGCCTTTGGAACTAGGAAGTTTGTGCTCCACTGTCTGATTACTCCGTTCTTCATAATTTTCATGCACATCCATCTTCGGATATCTAGTAGGAGGACATGCTCTATTATCTATTGGTCTTATAATCACAAATCTTATGGAATGTGTGACATTTATTGATTCCAATCTTTACAGATGTTGACTCTCTTATCCTTGATTTGTTGCAATCAATGGCTTCTCTAATAGTGAGATAGATTCTTTCTGGAGTTTCCGTAAGTAGTAAAAATAGAAACTTGCCCTATCTTCTGAAGTGTTTCCTTCCATACACTAAATGTAGCACATAATATGTGTTTAAGGGTTGGTTTTTTCGATGCTTTGTTTCATAATCAATGTCTAAAAATTCAGGGGTTCAATGCATATCTAATGTTAGGAGTGAATTGACAATGGTTTATCTTGTCGAGCTCTGGTCTCCTGCTCCGCACACCTAACAGTCGACACATTAGTCCAGTGACTTGCTCATGGTATTGGAATGCTTCCTTAGTTTTCTTGGTGGGCCACGTCGTGCCTTCCGATAATGGATCAACCGCCTGCGTACCAGTCGGTATGAACTCTAGCGGTCCCGTTTCAATAGCCAATAGTGTGGTTCCAACATCAGTGTTGACTTCTTGTGAGACATCCTCTTTTGGTCAAGCATGGGCTATACCATTGGTCTATGCTGATTAGTTCTACATCGGTCTGATTAGGTTCGAGCCCTAGTCAGTTTGGTTTGTGGAAGTCCGTATTTCTATGGCCCCTTCTTGCTTTACCTGCTCCCTGCGTCCATTTTTGATAGGTTTCCAGCAGAACTTCAGACTTGGTCTCTCTAGAACTATACTGGTGCTGCTTGCTCCATAAGTCTAAGAAATGCTCCATTATTTCCAAGTATTTAGCTAGGAAAGAAGCTACCATATCTTCCATCATCATTTGCAATCACTACTAGACTCTTCTATAGTAGCTATACCGGACTACCTTCCTGATGCAGCGCATTCCAAACTCATGTATTGTGTTAGCTCATAGACAAATTCCTCTGATGGGCTGGTTTCTCCATTGTCGATCTCTAAGCTAAATTTATTCCAGGGTGCACTCCATTAATAACCCACCCTTCATAATACCCAAAAGTATGCATTTTATGTCATCGCACGATTTTCGAATACCACAAAAGATAGATCATTTGAGTAAAATTAGAACAAAACATTAACTAAGGCATCGATAAGATCTCACAACAGAATGACAACATATAATTTACTGAATATACATGAACGAAAGAGAATAACAATATATAAGAGACTACACAAGTAGAAGCAACTGACAAATAAATATCAGTACAAAGTAGTCAAAATACATCAACTCCAAAATAAACATGGAGTTCTGGATAAATATCCAATATAACAGTCTCGTATATAAGTAACAGGTCTATCATGTACAATAAAATAACAAGTATATATATCTAAAAACATTGATGCCATGCCTCCAAAATGCTCCAGCCGCGCACTCTACTAGCGTATCCCGAAAAGCATATGACTCCCGAATTACTCAATCAAGTACTTGAGAGTTGTCATGACATAAGCAAACAAAGACAAAAACTCGGGTCAGTCATAAAGTTTGGTATGAGGGGAATTATCTCAAAATATATTATACTAAAACTATATACAAATAAACAGGAACTATTAAATCACAACCGGCCCTCTCCATAAACATGGCTCAGGGAAAGTCTGAACTGCATATAAATAAATACAGTAAATTTTTCTCAAAAGTTGGAGACCATAAATAGCCTGCTCTTCTCCTGTAACAACAAGTTAGCACAATATCTTCTATTGCACTAAACTAGCCCAAAACTACTAATAATATGGTGCAAATATACCATGATCAAACTGTGATCCAATAACAATGATCAGTACTGCTAAGATTGATATGATATGCCTCACGCGTACGGACACTATTGCTAAGACCGAATAAGTATGCCACAACACATATGGTCACTACTACTAAGACCGAACAGGTATGCCCCAATGCATATGGTCACTACTGCTAAGGCCACTCGGGTATGTGATAACGCGTATGGTCATTACTGCTAAGACCAAACGTTTGTAAGTTTATGAACATAGGACCAAAAAACGTCCAAACGATCACAACAAGATAAAGCTATTCACGGTCCCTCTAAAACCGTGTCAAGTGTATCATGACCGTCAACAACACTCTAGGTACACACAAACAAGGTCGATACTTCGGTAGGTCACATAAGTCCATATCCTTGGGTATGTCACCTAAGTCCATATCCTTGGTGTGTCACAACAAGTCAACATTGAACAAATTATATATCATTCTAAGGTAGAAACCTTAGTGTACGGACTCACTCCGTATACATATGGAATCGCCATGCACGACACCAGTCATCACAGTCTAAAAATCCATCGAACAAATCTAGCAAAACCCCACACTAACCTAAATCGCATTCCAAATGGAACGCATGACCTCAATGTCATAGTACTCTCCAAATATACTCTCCCGGTTTGCCTCAAAATCTACGGTATTGGAATACTTGCCGGGATAGGTCCCATAGGGCTACAAATCAAAGTACTCCAAAACCCCATAATTTCATAGGTTATAGACCTCAAAAACTGGTGAATGGTGGTTCAAACCTTACCTCAATCCGACTTCATATGCAAAAGTTATCACGTTTTGAAATTTGCATAACACATAATAGGTTAGCCGACCGAAGGGCAATTCAGTCGACTAAACCAGGGCTGAGATGGAAATTTTTCTCTCGACCAATCGACTGAATGGACCAGGCCAGTCAACTGAACTGACAGTTTCCAGGCAGTGAGCCTGGGCTGGCAGTAGATTCCTTGAATGGATGCCGATTTGCGCACTTTTTCCTCCGACGCATCGCTCGATGAGTCGCCTTGCTACTAGAGCCTGTGTCCATCCCATCAGACATCTACTGGTGTTCATTTGTTGATGTTTTCAAAGTAAATTCCATATGTAATCAAAACCAATTTCGATACCAAAACCCACTCTTTGCACAAGTAGAGTTCTACGGGCGATTATGGTGACCCGACGTCCTCTGACACTCAAAAACGACATAACCGGCCTTGTGCGTACACTATATGTGTGTCGATGCACTCATTTGTATATGCCTATGAACACACACTCATGCAACACACAACCAAACACAAATTACATTTTGGACTTCATTGGGGTGATTGCTCGGCCTGGTATACTCTCACGCAACTTATCGCACGTGATAGTCGCTATGGCTACGTGAAATGCCCGCAATGGACTTGTAATCAATTATATTTCAATATAACCAAATAATTTAAAACATATAAAAACAACCAAACACACAACAATCATAACTACAATACAATCTTGGTTTTTAATTGTCACTTAGCTCCAAATGTACGTATACATATACCCGCTCGTGCACGTATACACAGACGTACATTCAAGTGAGCCAATTAACCATTACTAGATCAAAAATTACTTTTACTTAATAATCATTTCAATAAAAGTAAAATATCACTTCAAACCATTTTTGAAAATCTCGTACCACTTCATAGAATATCATACTAACTTATAAATCACTTTATAGCCTTTAAAATACTTAATCACTTCACTTAAAATCAAGTATTCATCATATTTCTCTTTTATCAGATCTCATATCTATTTTCTAAAATATATGCTTCATTTATAAATTCGTAAACTCATTTTATAAACACTAATTAAGGCTCATTGGGCCTCTACTCACTTCATACATAAGTTTAGAGCCCAAAACACTCTCAATTGGCTTACTAAAATTTTATTAAACCCCTTAAATTTGTTTTATTCTTACCAACTAATAGACTGCACTTAAATATATCATGTGATTGGCCTCTAATTCATCATGATAAAACATATAATCTTTCAGTTAACCCAAAATCAACTTTTAAGGCTACTAACTTTTCTAAACATGGTGATTAAGGGTTCAAATGACTAATTAGAAAATATAGTCATGATTAGTACATGAACATAAGCCAATACAACTTCATAATCATTCACAAAACAAATTAATAAAGAAAAACACTTAAATTAAATAAGAGAATTATCCCACTCACCTTAATTAAACCCAAGGCAAGCTCTAATCACCAAAATCCATCTCTATTCCTTCTTCAAATTTCGAAATCAACATCTATATCCCAAATCAAGCTAGTTCCTTCGTGGGATTTGTAGAGGATGAGTAGAAAGGAATTATGGTTATTTTTATTTTATTTTAGAGAATTTATTTGGGCTTGGTTTAAGAGATTTTGGGTTAGGGGATTAAGGAGTAATTAGGGAAGGTGATTAGAGAAGAGGAAGAAATGAAACAAGAAATGAAAGTGGAAATGATATTAGGAAGAGAGTTGGCCGCTTATAGGCTAAGTAATAGGTTTAGCCCGATTCATTTTATTCCACTCAAAAATCACTATTCACTTCAAATTTTCATCATCTCTAAACGTAGCCAAGATTATACTCATTTTACTCACGTTGAAAAAGTATACTCAACTATGGGTGTATCGAGTCCTAATTCACTCATTTGTAAAAATCGAGTATAAGAGACGTTCTATCACTTAACGATTAAATATTTAAATCAATCATTTAAATACTTGATCGTTAAAATTACGGGTTATTACATTCTCCCATCCTTGAAAGAATTTCATCCCCGAAATTCACATGTATAGAAAGTAACAAGACCGACCAAACTTCCCAAATCTCAGTTTTGGAAAATTCCAACAATACCTTCCCTTATGTTATTAGCACTATGGAACTCCCAAATTAGAATGCATCACACGCTAAGAAATATGTGATGATCTACGTAATCCAAAATTCCCAAAAATTCCTACCTCTCTTAAGAAAGCTTATTACTATTTAAATGCTGATCAAAGCAAATAAGCATTTAAATAGATATATATCAGCTCTCAAGTACCAAATTGTACTATACCAATAGGCACTAACACAGTGTTTGCACAAAAAATGGACAAACACCTCAAAGTTGTATGATTTAGTAGATCTTATGTTGTTCTTAGCGATTTGAGTGATTTATGCAAATATATGAAAAGCAGGGGCTAAACTGTAAAAAAGACACGCAAATTTATAGTGGTTCAGCCAGAATGTGCCTACGTCCACTTTATATGTTATTTCTCTTCCCTTGTTTTGATTACAAGTACAAAGCTTTGATACAAGTAAAAGAAAGTTGTTTGAAAGTTCCTTCCGTGCTTGAGCTCTCAAACTTGTCCCCCCATTGTTGTACCCCTGCCCCTCTATTTATAGAGTGAGGCTGGAGGTAGGGGTCTTGGAGGTATATACCAGCTGGTGGGCCTGGGCTGACGCAATCTGGCCTGGTGGAGCTGGTCCGGTGGTACTTGGTTCGGTGAAAGGAACTTGGTTTGGTAGGAGCTTGGTCCGGTAGGAGCTAGGAGAGGTTGGTCCGGTAGTGGCTTGGTCCGGTAGGAGCTAGGAGAGGTTGGTCCGGTAGGAGCTAGGAGAGGTTGGTCCGGTAGTGGCTTGGTCCGGTAGGAGCTAGGAGAGGTTGGTCTGGTAGTGGCTACTTGAGACTGCCGAATGGGTTTCTATGAGGCATGGATACCGAATGAGTTCCTGCCGAATGGGCCCTGGAGAACGAGAATGCCGAATGAGTTTAGGCAAGCCTGGATGGATGAATCAAGCTTCTTGGTCTCGAGGTCTTCTGGGTGAGAACACGCCCAACATTTGCCCCCCAAAGTGGGGCATATTCTCAAATATGGCGTGCTTTGTTTGACATTTTCATTTGGTCCTTGGATGCCGAACCAGATGGTCCGGTCGTGTCCTTTTGTCTATAAGTAGGGACCGTACACCTTTGCTATTTCCTACCTGCCGAACTAAACACTTGTCCTTGCCGGATCAAATTCTTACTTTCGCCGAATCAAAACGTGGTAGCCGGATCAAACGTGGTAGCCGAATCAAACGTGGTAGCCGAATCAAATCCCTTACTTTCACTGAATCAGGTGAGATCCTTTCTATGTTGGACGAATGGTTTACCGAAGGGAGTCGTATACCTGTATAACCGGATGGAGTTGGGAATGCCGAACGAGTTCTTTGAGACGTGACTGCCGAATAGGATTTCTGGACGAGAATGCCGAATGAAATTTTACATTCAGTTTACCGAATGACAACGGGAGTTTGAGCATTTTGATTTTATGAGTGAAATTTCATATTGCACACACTCGCTTTTTTACTTCCTTTAGTCTAACGACGTTCTTCTTTGTGTTTGTAGATAATGTCTCGTAAAGCGGAAACTCGGTCAGATAAAAAGAGGTCTCAGGGCGAAGGAGAATCTTCCACAGTGCCCCCTGCTCAGCCAGGACCAGAACGTCACGGATCTACCCCGAGATCTTTGGTGGACGGGTACGGCCCTCAGAAGCTTCTGAACTCCCCGCCTGATTGCTTTCCCATCTCCCTCAAGGAGGAGCAGCTTGATGTCATCTCCCGTTCTTTCGGGATCGATAGAGCGCGCATGCTGTTGCCAGGGAGAGAAGTTATGCCATATGATCCTCCCGAAGGGTACTTTGCCTACAGCAGATACCACTGCATGTGTGGTGCCATTCCGCCTCTTAATGCTTGGGTAGCCAGCTTCCTCACATATCTAAAGGTGGCCCCATTCCAGCTTCAACCCAACTCCTATGCTATACTGGTAAGCCTCTTCGTCCTCTTCCGGAGGAAGTATGGTCGTGCTCCTTCTAACCGGGAGATCCGGTACTTGTACAATCTGAGGGGCTATAAGAAGGGGTCCCCATACATCAGCTTGGAGTCGGCTGTAACTTTCAAGCCGGTCTTGGACCTGTATTCCAAATTCAGCATGTTCAAGAAGGAGTGGTTCTTTGTCAGGGACGACTCCGTTTCAATTCGGCGCTTTACTTCTGGATGTAAGTTGATGCTTTTACTTATAATTTCCATTCCGATTGCGATGCTTCTTCTCATACTTTCTCATTTTTGCTAGCGACAGGTGGCTTTGCGATTGTGGAGACTGACCGCCTGGTTCAGACGGCGGCTGAGATAGAAGCCATTCTCGGGAAATATAGATCATCTGCCTTCCTGATCAGAAATGCGACCCTTCTGGAGTATAACTTAATCCTTCCACAGCAGTCAGTAGTCAAGCTGAGGGAAACGGCGGAGGAGAGGGCGGCTGCTCAGACTAAGGGAGGTGTTACGGTAGAGAGTAGCAAGAGGAAACTTTTCACAAAACCTCCAGCCGTCGGAGGTAAGAAACTCAAGAAGTCGGACGGTCCCTCCCTCAGCAATTGTCCACTTACCCAGGAGGAGGAAGACATAGAGGAGGAAAGAGGTGAGGGTGGAGATGGTCGGGAAGGTGATAAAGGTGGCGATGGCATCGGGGCCTTGCTTCCTGGGCAAGCGGGCGAGATTCAGGAGTGGACGGATGATGCGTTCCACCAGGCTTTCGAGGGGCTGGACGAAGATCCGGCTTTGGTAGAGAAAACCGGGAAAGCGGACAAGGCCGAGACCGGTGCAAGCGAGTCTTCTCAGACCATTCCAGCCAAGGTGGCTCCGACGACTCAAGGTGAACTCTTGACTCCTGCATGCTTCATTAATGATAGGGACTTAGGAATATTTTATGATCCGCTCCCGTCCTGGAATGAAATCCAGGACTCATTGCAGTATCCTACTTCTCCCCAGGGTTTGTATAACAGACGTGCTTTCTTTCTTCTTTTAACTTGTAATTTACCGCGTTTCTCGAATCATATAGTGATGTAAGCTTGTGACACTTGTTCTTCATATCAGGAGCAGGCAAGACATCCAAGGCCTCAGACCTTTGGCACAGGCTTGAGCAATATAAGCTTTCCAAAACTTCTGTCAAGCCGAAGCCTTCGACCCACCGCTCCGGGGATGTAGTCGGCTACGTCCTCTTCTCGGGGTTATCGAAGAGGGTATTCAGCAGAGAAAGAGGAGTCATCCTTTATCCGAACCTTCGCCCAGTCCTCAGCTCTAGGCTCAGCCTCTTCATGATATCACGGAGGAGGACAGCGAGTTTGCACCCTCTCCGCACCCGTCCGGAAACCCTTCCGTTACTCATATCGACCGTCCTGACTTGGCTCATAATCCATTTGCGGGTCATCCTGATCTGGATCCAAGTTCCCACGACATTACCTTTGACGAGGTTACTGGTGAGCACCTTCTTCCCCGCAATCCCATGGTACGGGTGCTTGATGAAGCTAAGTCCTTAGATCTTGATCTACTTACCACTCGGATAGTTACCATGGGAGACGAGGCCAAGGCTAATATTGATCGGGTGGCGGAGGAGACTAGGAAGCTGATGGGGCATAATGCCCGGCTCGTTAAGGCTGGAGAGGAGATTGGGAGTGCCAACATCCGACTAAGATTGATGGTTTCGGACCAGGCCAAACAGCTCGCTGATCAGGCCATTCAGATTTCTCAGCATGAGGCTGCCTCCGAGCGGTTGAGGAAGGCTATGGAGGAGGCTAGTAAGGTAGAACTACGGAAGATGGAGGCTGCCTGCAAGGAGCAGATAAATATGGCCATCTCGACAGTGGATGAGGTTCGGAGGGCGGATCTTGAGCGGGTAGAGGAGCTGTCGGGGAAGCTTGAAGCCGTAGAGCTTGCTCAGGTTAGGCTGAAGGAGGAGATGGAGGCGATGCGGAAATCCCTTCAGGCTGACTGCTCGAGATACCATTTGGAGAGATAAGCTGCTATTGGAAGGTTGTCGGCTTCCGAGGCCCGGATGAGGGAGTTTGAGGAGAATGAGGGGATGATGGATGAAATGCTTCAGGACATGTACTTCCGAACTTGGAAGCAGGGCAACCTATCCTGGATGGATGATTATCCTAGGGTCATGGCTAAGATCTATCTTCGGGCTTTGGAGGAGGCTAAGGCCGATGCGGATAAAGATGGTGGCGTGGTCTTCAGCATGGATGCGGTCACTGCTCAGTTTGCCAAGGAGGAGAAGGTGGCGGTGAAGGAAGGTATGCGGTTGCTTGCCGCTGAGGAGGTAGGCGTGCAGGTAGAGGATGACGATCAGGATAGTCAGGAAGCAGGCGCTGGTAAGTCTCTCTTTTTAGTTTCTCCATCAACTTGGTTGCTTATTGCTAATGAATCCTTTCTCTGACTGGACAGGGGGTCAACAGGACAAGGATAAAGCTCCGCTGCAGCCGGCCCCTTGATTATACCTGGAAAAACTCTTTTTGTGGATTTGACAGGGTTGTATATGTTAGTCGAAAAATAGTAAAGCAGCCTTTAGGTTGTAATATTTTGCCACTTGTAATAAATAGTCTTATTTTTGACGTGTAATTCTTTAACTTAAGCTGATTTTGTCGTCTTTTGAATGTTTGCAGTTATTTTGGCATGTCGTATGAGAAATATGGCTATGTATATTCTTGTAATTAAATTGTGTTTGATGTCGGTTTCTGGTTTAAGACATAATTTCATGACTTGCAACGTTAGTGTATGGTGTGAACAAATTATAGTCATGTATTTGTACATAAAGGAAGAAAATACCGCCTTTCATGTTCTGTTTGTAGATGGCAGTTTCGAATATCTTGTATGACCGAGCATGGAAAGCAGTTGAATGCCCTGCCTTCCGATTGTGAATCCCTGCATCCATTGGCGAGTATCTCCTACTCTGTATCCTGTACTTTATGGATTGTTATAGAGGATAGGAGGAAAGCTTTTTAAGTAAAATTGAAATATGTGAAATAGTAAAACTTCCAATCACGGAAGGCCTTCGATGTGCTTAAGTTCGTGGCAAACGGGTTTTGTAGTCACTTTCCCTAGCTGTGGGTTTTGGAGACATTTGTCACCCATCTTACGCCTCCGCGGGGAGTTAATTCTTTTTTACCACAGCCGCACCTAAGACACACCGGAGCCGAGATCGCGCACAGTAACTACCCGGGCCATTATGGCCCGTAATCGTGGGTATTATTCGATTTACTGTGGCCGGCTAGCGTGGGTGCCGATCGTCAACTGTGAACTGCCCCTGGCTGGCCACACCTTATGTTGGGGCTTATAGTCAGTTCATAGTTGCTGGCGAGCCTAACGCCGTAATGAGCTGCCTCGGCTATAGTCGGCCTTCTTGGTGGCTTATAATCGGCTCATTACAGTTGGCTTTAAGGGCCGTCGCGAGCAATGAGTTAACCCACAGCAGAGGGATGCTGGAGCAAAAGTGTCTCATTGGCGAGGGCATAGATTCGCATAGTACTTGTTAGGTTTTGCCCAGGCGAAGTTGCGCCGTGGAGTGCTTTGAGTGGGAATGCTATACGCATAGGATTTTGTTCAACAGAAAAGGATAAAGTTAACAAGTAGCCAAGATATAAAGGAACAAGTTAAAAAAGAGACAAAGTTTTTTAAAGTGGTTCGGCATGAAAAGGCCTACGTCCACTGATTCTCTTTGTTAATTCACTTCATATGGGCAATACAAGTTAAGAAAAGTATCGACGGAGGTGTTGGATGTTCCATGCCCTCTGGAACACCTCTCCGTCCACTGTTGACAAAATATAGGCTCCGTTGTGGAGATCTCTATGAATTACATATGGTCCATCCCAGATTGGGTCTAGTGCTCCGGGGCGAGGGAAGATTCGCTTGAGGACAAGATCCCCTTCTTGTAAGGTACGATGCTTGACTTTGGAGTTGTATTGTGCTGCCACTTTCTGCTTGTGGGCTGCTGCTTTAAGGGCTGCATCATTCCTTCTCTCCTCAACTAGATCCAAAGACATGTGGAGGAGTTCTTCATTCTCTTCTGGGTTATAGTGGATCCTACGGTGGGAAGGCACAATGGTTTCAACTGGGAGCATAGCCTCCGATCCGTATTCCAAAGAGAAAGGAGTGTGCCCTGTTGATGTTCTGAAAGATGTGCGGTAGGCCCATAGTGCCGTAGGGAGTTCATCCACCCAAGCGCCCTTTGACTTTTCGAGCTTCTTTTTGATCAGAGTTTTCAGAATTTTGTTGACTGCTTCAACTTGTCCGTTTGCCTGGGGATATGCTACGGATGAGAAGCTTTTATGAATTCCGTGTTCTTGGCACCAGTTGGCGAATTCCTCGCTGTCAAACTGAAGTCCATTGTCTGATATGATTTTGAGTGGGACTCCGTACCTGCATAGAACATTTTTGATTAAGAAGTTAATAACTTTTGCTGAAGATACTTTATTCAGAGGTTCCGCTTCCACCCATTTGGTGAAATAATCAACTGCCACTATAGCATATTTGGCCCCGCCTCGGCCCATTGGTAGCTCGCCGATTAAGTCAATTCCCCATATTGCGAAGGGCCAAGGGCTGGTCATCTGAGTAATCTCGGTTGTTGGTAGCCGAGGAATCTTAGCAAATTTTTGGCATCTGTCACACTTCTTGACGAAATCTAAGGCGTCCTTGCTTAAGGTGGGCCAGAAATATCCGTATCGGAGTATCTTTTTTGCTAACGTTTGCCCTCCGGTGTGATCTCCGCAGCTTCCTTGGGGAATGTTGGATAAGATTTCCTTGGCTTCCCTTCCGGCGACACACCTTAATAATGGGTTAGAGAACCCGCGCCGATAGAGGATGTCTTCTTGTATTGTGTAGCGGGACGCTTTCCTCAAGATTTTCTTGACTTCGTTACGCCCGTTGGGTAGTGTGCCATTTTGTAGGTAGTCTCGGATGGGAGTCATCCAAGTTGCTTCTTCGGTTGCAGCTATCAGATTCACTTGCTCAAAATTTGGGGCCGTTTGCTTTGAGATGGTTACTGCCCCGAAGATGGCGATGTCTCTCATACTTGCTTGCTTTGCCAATTCGTCGGCCTCTTGGTTCTCTTCCCGAGGGATGTGTTTGACTAAGTAGTGGTCCAATCGGCTGAGAAGCAACTTGGTCTTCTTTAGATATGCTATGAGTCGTTCCTCTCGAGCTTGGAATTCTCCTAGTATTTGATTAACAATAAGTTGAGAATCACTATGAAGATACAAAGAATTGGCTCCGATTTCTATGGCAATTTCTAGTCCGGCTATCACTGCTTCATATTCTGCGTCGTTATTGGTGGCGGCGAACTCCAATCTTATAGCATAGTGCAGTTTGTTTCCCCTGGGAGTGGTTATTACCACACCTGCCCCCGAGCCTTGTTCGTTTGATGCACCATCCACAAAGAGATTCCACTTGATATCTTCTGTTATTTCCAATTGCTCCTGATCTTCGTTGGTAGTGAACTCTGTAATGAAATCAGCCATGGCCTGTCCCTTGATGGCGGTGCGAGGGTGATAGGTGATATCATACTGACTCAGTTCAATGCACCATTTAAGTAATCGCCCAGAAGTGTCGGGACGATGGAGTACCTGCCTCAGCGGTTGATCGGTCAGAACTTTGATGGAATGGGACTGGAAGTAGTGACGCAATTTCCGTAATGTGATTAGTAAACAGTATGCTAACTTCTCAAGTTTAGGATATCTGACTTCTGCCCCAGTAAACCTTTTGCTGACGAAGTAAACTGGTCGCTGCGTGCGGTTGTCTTCCCTTACCAAGGCAGCGCTTAGAGCGTGAGATGACACAGCAAGGTATAGGTATAATTCTTCGCCTTCGCTTGGAGTCGAGAGTACCGGTGGTTTCTGGAGGTGTTCGATTAGGTTAAGGAAAGCGGTTAAGCATTCGTCCGTCCATTCGAACTTTCCTTTATCTTTCTTTAGAGCTTCGAAAAAGGGGACGCACTTGTCCGTTGCCTTGGAGATGAATCGGCTTAGGGCGGCCACTTTTCCATTTAGGCTTTGCATTTCCTTTCGGGTGGAAGGTATCTTGATATCCCTTAGCGCTCGGACTTGTTCAGGGTTTGCTTCAATCCCTCGGGCATGGACGATGAACCCTAAGAATTTTCTCGATGATACTCCAAAGGAGCACTTTAGTGGATTCAACTTCATTCCATACTGTCGAAGTACCTGGAACATTTCGCCTAGGTGGCTTACGTGATCTTTGGCTTTCCGCGATTTCACCAGCATGTCGTCCACATATACTTCCATAGTTTGTCCTATTAGCCCCGCAAACATCTTGTTGACGAGGCGCTGGTAGGTGGCTCCTGCATTTTTAAGTCCGAAAGGCATTACCTTATAGCAGTACAAACCCCGGTCGGTGATGAAACTAGTGTGGTCTTGGTCGGGAGCATGCATAGGAATTTGGTTATATCCTGAGTATGCGTCCATAAAAGATAGGAGCTCGTGCCCGGCTGTGCTGTCTACAAGTTGGTTGATTCTGGGAAGTAGGAAGCAATCCTTTGGGCAGGCGTCGTTTAGGTTGGAGAAGTCGATGCAGGTCCGCCACTTCCCATTAGCCTTCTTTACTAGTACCGGGTTGGCGATCCATTTCGGGTAAACAGCTTCTCGTATGAAGTCATTGGCGAGTAGATTCTTTACTTCTTCATCGAGGGCTGCTGATCGCTCTGCCCCCATACTTCTCTTTTTTTGTTTTACAGGCGCCTTGGTAGGATCAATGTTTAATACGTGGCAGGCTATGTCGGGGGAGATTCCAGTCATGTCAGCGTGTGACCATGCGAATACATCCAAGTTGTGGCGGAGAAAATCGATGAGTTGTTCCTTCAATTCAGCCTTTAGTTGGGACCCAATTTTCAGTAGTCTACTTGAGTCGTGCTTGTCTACAGATATAAACTCCATAGCCTCTGCAGGCTCGGCGGTGGCCTCCTCCTCTTTGTCCCTAGGGTCTAATTCATTGAAAGGGTCGCTGGTGTATCGAAGAGGAGGGGCTTTCTTTAGTTGCTATGCTTCAAGGCTTTTTGTGCAGAGGGCAATCTCTACACCTTTCCCTTTATCCTTCCTGTGGTTGTTGCGAAGTTCAGTTACATAGCAGTCTCGTGCAATATCCTGGTCTCCTTCCACTTCCCCTACTCCATTGTCTGTTGGAAATTTCATTTTCAGGCACCATGGGGCTAGGACAATTTGGAAGTCAGACAAGGCTGGTCTTCCTAAGAAGGCGTTGTAGGCCGAATGGTTTTCTATTAGCACAAACGTCTGTTTCCGTACAACGGAGCGGGGATGGCTTCCAATCTCAACAAAGAGGTCCAGTTGCCCGAGGGGCATTTTCGCATCTCCAGTGAAACCGTGTATTGGTTTATCGCAGGGAGATACATCCTTCATTGATAGCTTCATTTTGTCGAATGCGTGTTTGAACAGGATGTTTACTGAGCTTCCAGTGTCTACCGGGATTCGGTAAACTTCGGCGGGACCGAGTCGGGCAGAGATAACCATGGGATCCATGTGAGGGTACTGCCTTCCTTCTAGGTCACGCTTACCGAATGTGATGTCATCACTTTCTTTCCGCTTCGGATGGCGCTCTTCTATAACCGAATTGACATAGTCTTTATTGTCCCTAAGCGACTTCCCATATCTTTCCATCTCTTTCCAGCTTCTGTCTGCGATGTGCGGCCCTCCTGAGATGGTATGGACCACTATCTTCTCTTGACTAGAGCTGTTAGCGTTGCGGTTTCCTCTGTCGGACCCCGGTGAGGGCAGCCTCGGGTTTTCATTGGCGGGAGCTGGAGTCCTGTCCTGACTTTTTACATAACGTTCCAGTTTCTTCCTTCTGATGTGTTCCTCAATCAGATCCCGGAGATGATGGCATTCATTGGTATCGTGCCCGTGTGATTCGTGGAAGCGGCAGAACTTTCCAGACTTCTGCGCGTTATCTGATTCCTTCTTGTATGGTGGGCATTTGTATCTAACTTCGCCTTGGGTGGCAAGGAAGATGTTTTCAACGGTCTCGTTCAAAGGAGTGTAAGTGTCGAATCTCGGTCCTGGCCGATATAGGCGCTTTTCTCCCTTCTTGCCCCCAGCATTGTCTCTGGAATCATTTCTTCGAATGTCTCTTGCCAGCGTAGGGGCGTTGCTGTGAGTTGCCTTGTTCTGCTGTCCTGACTGCCCCTCCATGGCAGCATCCTCAAGCCTCATGTATTTCCCGGCTTCATGGAAGAAATCGGGTAAAGTAGTTGGTTTTTCTTTAGTCAACCTTCTAGCAAATTTAGTGTCTGGATGCACACCACTACAGAGGGCCATTAGGATAAGCTTCTCATCGGCATCTTGGACTGCGGCCGCTGCGGTGTTGAATCTGGTTAGGTATTGCTGCAGCTTTTCTCCAGGTTTCTGTTTGACGCTGGATAAGGAATAAGCGTCCTTAGGTTGCTTCACATGAATGCGGAACTGACTGATAAATTTTTCTTTCAACATTTCCCACGAGCTGATGGATCCCTGGGGTAGATGACAGAACCAGGAGGTAGCAAGATCTGCTAAGAAGAGCGGAAAGCATTTGCACAGTACTCCCTCTGTCGCCCCACTCATGAGCATATGTTGCGCGTACCTCTGTAAGTGTACAACGGGGTCGGAGGTTCCTTTGTAGGGTTCCATTGTTGGCATCTTCCATTCTCGGGGGGTGATAGCAATTTCGATGTTGCGGGCGAAAGGGCTGGTCACCCTAGCACCTATACCTCGATCCCTTTGTTCCCGTTGGACACACTCTCTGAATAAGCGTGCCATCCTTTCATCAGAATTTGGAGCAGATAGAAATAAGTCTGGTCCTGTTCTGTGGGATTGATTCCGTCCAGATGATCTGTAGGGATGGTATCATCTATCATTCCTCATATTTTCCAGTGGCTGCCTTTGATCTTCTGGGAGCATGCTAGGGTCAGCTACAGTTGGCCCTTGCCTTGATCTCCCCCTGCCGGGTTCTGATCTAAGCACTTCCTCGGGTCCAACTTCGGGCTGGACTCTAGCTCGGCCCCGTTCGCTGGCGTTTCCGTGGTTAGGCAGTATGACAGGCTCAGCCACAGTTGACCTCCGTCCGGTACCTCCCCCGTTGGGTTCGGTACCAAACGTTTCCTCCGGCCTAACTTCGGGCTGTGCTCGGTCTCAGCTCCTACCATGGCTACTTCTGCCGTTAGCTCCTTCGAAGAAGGAAGATCTTTGTTGTCTTTGAGATCCTCCAGACTAGGACTCGCCCCATGATTCAGTGTTGCGGTTGGACTCTTCGGCGTCCCTTAAGCGTGACATGAGATGGTCCACCAAGGCTTCCTGTTGGGACGTGAAGCGGTTAGTTACTTCAATTACAACTCTGTCCAAATCTGCCCTAGTAATCGCTGCAGGCTGTTCTGTGGCAGGAGTGGTTGGGTTAGCCTGTCCTTCATTTGTTATTGTTGCTGGAGGAGGACGATTTACTTGATTCGTGACAGCTGGATCCGGAAGACCGCTGGATGCGATGTATTTTCCTTTGTTAACATCTTTTCTCTGTTTGGGAGGCATGTTTTCCAAGTAGCGGACGATGCTGTTAGGAAAGCTGTTAAGTGGATGAAGCTGAAGCTTCGAGCTTCTCCGCTCTCAATGGAAGCACCAAAAATGTTTGCACAAAAAATGGACAAACACCTCAAAGTTGTATGATTTAGTAGATCTTATGTTGTTCTTAGCGATTTGAGTGATTTATGCAAATATATGAAAAGCAGGGGCTAAACTGTAAAAAAGACACGCAAATTTATAGTGGTTCAGCCAGAATGTGCCTACGTCCACTTTATATGTTATTTCTCTTCCCTTGTTTTGATTACAAGTACAAAGCTTTGATACAAGTAAAAGAAAGTTGTTTGAAAGTTCCTTCCGTGCTTGAGCTCTCAAACTTGTCCCCCCATTGTTGTACCCCTGCCCCTCTATTTATAGAGTGAGGCTGGAGGTAGGGGTCTTGGAGGTATATACCAGCTGGTGGGCCTGGGCTGACGCAATCTGGCCTGGTGGAGCTGGTCCGGTGGTACTTGGTTCGGTGGAAGGAACTTGGTCTGGTAGGAGCTTGGTCCGGTAGGAGCTAGGAGAGGTTGGTCCGGTAGTGGCTTGGTCCGGTAGTGGCTTGGTCCGGTAGGAGCTAGGAGAGGTTGGTCCGGTAGTGGCTTGGTCCGGTAGGAGCTAGGAGAGGTTGGTTTGGTAGTGGCTTCTTGAGACTGCCGAATGGGTTTCTATGAGGCATGGATACCGAATGAGTTCCTGCCGAATGGGCCCTGGAGAACGAGAATGCCGA
Organism: Allium fistulosum; assembly: GCA_030737815.1. NCBI lineage: Eukaryota > Viridiplantae > Streptophyta > Magnoliopsida > Asparagales > Amaryllidaceae > Allium > Allium fistulosum. The sequence goes on from CM060904.1 coordinate 1,260,093,223, forward strand.
ATGAGTTTAGGCAAGCCTGGATGGATGAATCAAGCTTCTTGGTCTCGAGGTCTTCTGGGTGAGAACACGCCCAACACACAGAATTCAAACAAGTATAACCTTAATGTAGTACACAATACTACCATAGTCATACATGATAATTAATTGGATAGTAAGGTCAACTGAGTCGGTTTCAAAATATACCATCAAATGGCAGTCAACTCATATAGGTCCTATCTTGCCCCATAGCAGGCATGGATGATATGCGATCTATTCTAGATAGCTAAGGAATACAAATCAATAACCATCATTACTGATGGGTGGAGTCAACAATGGACACTTATCGCAATCTAACAATTCTGGATAAACATGGCTAGTACACTAATGTACATAGACATCTATCTCGATCGCATGATAGCCAGGGTCACCAATATAAGGCCAATGATCTACAAAGCCACCAATACAAGGCCAATACAATGTATGATCAATAATATTAAACTAATATTGTACATAGTCGCTAATATAAGACCAATACGTTGTACTATTACTAATATATGACCGATAAATTTATATAACTAAACGTACCCCGGATTAAGCCCCCGAAGGTAGGAATCCATCATTGCAAATCAAATGACTATAAGTAGTAAGAAACCGTCAAACAATAGCCGATAATGATATGCAACAATAACTAGCATTCAAACTATCAAACATGAAATCAAGAAAATCAGTCCCAATAAAAATCAGCTAGCATCAAAGTCAAACAACAACAACCAAGATCAAACAGTCACAACAAAAGCAAGAGACAAGCAATAGCATGTAGCAAACAATAGCAAGCAAGCACAAGTAATAGTAACAATAGCAAGCAACAAGCAATAGCATGCGACGAAACAAGAATACAAATAATGAAATATTTAAAAGAGTTTACATCAACATGCTCGGTAACCATCAAGTGTCAAACGCACATGTTGAACCATAAACTCCAATGAGTCCTTTCGACATTCAAAAAGAATAAACGCCTAAGTGGTGCAACTTCTTTTGTGAATATAACAAACGAACGACTACCATACCTCTCGGCTACAAAGAGGAAAACCTATACGATATGCAGGATCATCGAGTCTCTAAACTCTTGATTAAATCCAGCTATTAATGCCTCTACTCTCCTTTTTCTACCGAACAAAACTCATTCTCCAAATGAGAAAATTATACTAATTAAATAATTATTAAATGAAGATCTCTAATTGCCTGGGTTTGCTCGGGTTCAAATCCACCTCGACCGCACAATGTTAATAATATAATATACTAAGTGCACAACAATGCTCGTGTTAGAATGCGGAATAAGGATCTTAAGGCTAGAATTAACACTAGAGGGGGGGGGTGAATAGTGTTTTAAGAAATTTGTTAATCTTTTTGAATTTATCTTAATTTGTTAACAATGTATACACTAATCAGACACAGATAAGAACACAGAATCAAACACATATGCAAATATAAAGTAAAAGCAGTAAAGGAAAGAACACACCGGAATTTATCCTGGTTCGGAGTTACCCTACATCCAGTCCCGCAACACAAGTATAGATTTCCTTTCAAAAGCAATTCTTACAAATACAACCCTCGATTTCAAGGCTACGAGGTACACCGCTCCAGATTCACAATTCTCTGGGTAGAGATACTTGATTTACCGGGCAACAAGTTCACCCAATTGATTTCCAGGGCTACAATCACACCTTTTCTCGCTCAATTGATTACAAAAAGTCTATAACTCAGATTAGCACTTGGATCTTGTAGAGATAGTGGAGAGAATCAAAACCAGAAATTATCTAGTTAGATTCGATAATGATTTCGACAAAGTAATGGTGTAATTTGTAAATAAGAAAGTGGAGAAGAAGAAGAGAAGTTAAATCGGAGAAAAAAGTAATTAAAATTCATTGAAAACACCCTTTATTTATAGTAGATCAATAGCCATGTCCATTGGTGAAGGGATGTGGCGAATAGACAGTTCTTTTTAAAAAACAATTTAACTGTCACCATGTCGACATGGATACATGTGACCATGTCGACATGCCCTTGTATTTTTTGGTGATTTGTTTTTCTTTGAAAATAATTTCTATATTATATTATACTTATATTTAAACTTTAAAATATACTTATATATAGTTATAATACATAAATAACTATAGAGAACAATATTAAAATATATATAATAATTTTATATACTTTTATATTTAAATCTTAAGTATAAATATATAAAACAGCTAAATATATTAATATCAAAATTGTAGTTTAAAAACTTAGGATAGTAATTTAAAATCAAAGATATTTAATAAGGATATTTAAAACTAAGGATATTTTTGAGGCTAAAATATATTGAAAAACCAGGACAGATGATTTTGGTTTTTAAACAGGAATATTTAAAATCATTTTGAAAAACAAGCTATATATTTTGAAAATCATTTTGAAATAAAAGTAAGTGGATACAAAAAGATGTTCCACTAGATTTTTCGTAGGTTCCATCCTACTTAGGGTTCCATCCCTTTAACGAGCACGAAGTGGATTCCATTCCACGAATAAAATAGATTTTAAGATGTCAGTGCCTTTCTATGAGTTTTAACAATATTCCTAACTATATAACTTATCTTGGAAATTTTAACTCTTGAAATTCTTGATACTCATGAGTCTTGACTCTTGATATCTTCAATCTTTGATCTTAAATCTTTATACTGTACAGTTCTTCATTCTTTAGTACCTGCAAACATATCTATATATATCTACACAATAATGTTAGTATTATATATTTTATAATCTAATTCTAAGAAAGGTTGTTGTCATCAAAACCAACTCCTCAGGGACTAACAATCTTCCCCGTTTTGATGATGACAACCTTTGTTTATAAAATATCACTTCTATCCTAATACTTCTAATAACTCCCCCTTAATCTATGCCTAACTATCCTATTTTATACTTCTCGCCCTTTGTCATCAACAAAAAACCATATAACTCCATAATTATAATACTATATAACTCTATATAACTCCCCCTGAAACTAAGACTACATTACTTGAGATTATAATGATAGTGTTATCGTACATAATCAATACTTAACTTTAAACTAAACTCTTAATAACTGCTTTTCCTAACTACTAAACTATTTATTCAAAAGATAAGAGAATATACGAATAAGAGAACACAATTTATTTATTGATAATGGAGTTTTTAATATAAAAATAGATAGTTAAACTGATAATCATGATAACTTAAAAGATCATATATTATTAATACAAATCATATGTATGTTATATTTTACACACATAATATCAATCCATACTAAGTCAAATTCAAGCAAATCAAACCAAATCCTAATTAAGCAAGCAAATAAATAAAAATTAAACAAAGTTAATCAAATATTACGAGGAACATCAACCCATCCTTCTTCTCCAAAGACAGGGTCTTGTTTGATGGCATCCCAATTCTCATTATCAACAGAGAGAGAAACGGGAGGATGTGCTTCATTATCATCCTTGTGTAGGGAGGAAATCATCCATCGAATTGCTTCGAAATGCCTTTCTTGCTCCTTGATCATCTGCATTTGACTCAATTCTAAGTGACGCTGATTACAGAGAATGATAGAGAGAATATTCTTGAAGGATTTAAGAGTTTCTTCAAGATTTTCAGATAAATTGTGAATAGGATCGGCCATTTTTGTGAAAAAGAGAAGAAATATAGATAGAATAGATAAGTAATGATTTTGAGTAAAGATTTCTGGAAGAGAACAGGTATTTATAGGTGTAAATTTCGTTTGAAATGAATAGATACAAGTTAGTTATTTAAAATTCAAAAATTAAAATGAAAAGACACTTCAGATTTTAAGCATGTCGACAGGGTGCCTTTGGGGGTTGTCGACAGGGTCATTTGTGTTTTGATGACTTGTTTTTTATTTTGAATAAATGTATATATATATATATTTATATATATCATATTAACAGTTATTCTAGAGATGAAATAAGCTAGATAACAGAAAGAACTTCAACATTAATTCAAACTGGAATGATACATGGATTAAACAACATGAAATACAATAACATTCAAACTTAAAACAAACTTAAACAACTACGACAAGGTATGAAAAGATAGATCTAATTGGAGGATGATGAAAGGTTAAACTTCTTGCTGACTTTTGAGAAGAACTTGTTCATCTTAGAAGACATTTTATCCAATTTTTTACTAACGGATCTCTTAAGGGTCCGTTGATTTTCCATAATTATCTTTTGGTTTTTGATAATCATCTTGTTGGTTGGTTTGGAGGTGTAATCAATACTTTCAAGAGATGTTTCACCTTTCTCTTCTTCTTCTTCTTGAATATCCATTTCATCCCCTTCTTCTTCTTCTTCTTCTTCTTCATCTCCTTCTTTCATTTCTTCGTGAGCTAAACGCTCTTCCTTTTCCACAAGGGATTCATAAGGTTGAAAGATGTATGGAATTTTCATAAGTGAGATATTGGAATGATTGAAAACTTTTCTAGAATGAATTCCTCTCCTTTAAAATTCACTCCAAAATAGTTGAAAATTCTAGTAAGGTAAATTCCATGATATAAAATCTTTTCTCCCATTTCCAAGTTTTCAGGCCGAAATTCATCCAAAATAACTTGAGCCTAATTAATATCATAGTTTCCAAAAAGAGCAAAAAGAGCTTTACAAACTTTTGAAGTAGGATTATTAAAACTTCCCGATCTCGAGGTCAAAGTGTGTTGCAAAAGAAGGCTCACAATTTTTGCTTTTGGACGACAATTGCGGTTTATAAAATCAAAGTTTTCGTCACTTTCAAAAATATGGTGGAAAGACTCACGATCATTTTCATTAAAATTGAAATTTGAAAGACCCATACCCGTACACTTACAATTTAGAATCGCTCCCAAAACATCACAATTTAAAACAATTTGAGTGCCTTTTACACTACTCCAAATTTCATCATCGTTTCCTTGATAAAATCCACGATTAAGATTTGCATAAAACATTTTCACAAGATTTGGGTAGCATACAAAATCATTTTGAGAATCGTCAACAAGACTTAAAATGTTGTTGCTAACACAAAGAGAATCGATTTCATAAGAAGCGAAATCGCGGAAAATTGCAAACTTTCCGGGATGAACTTTTCCATAATTAGCATAGTCAATATAGGCTTTGATTGCTTCCGAATCATAAAAGAGGTGTTCTTTTAAGGTTTTGGAGAGTCTCATAGTTGATGGATTACTTGAGGAGGCCATTGATGTTGAGAGAAGAGAGCTTGAGTTATGAAGAAAGAGTTTGAATTTGAAAAGTTAAGTGAAAAGATGAGATAAATGATAGTAAATAAATAGAAATTAAATGGACAGTTTCTTTGGTCAAAAAGTGTCCTTTTAGAGTCTCGAATGGTGTGATAGAGTGGAGGGAAATACAAGCATTTGAATTAAAAATTTGAATTTCAAATTTTCTATACCATGTCGACAAGTATGGATGGACCCATGTCGACAGGTATCCGTAAATTTTGATGACTAGATACTTTTATATAATGTAATATTTATATATATATATATATCTATTATTTTAATGTCTATATAATATCTGGAATACTACTAAGACTCATAAAATATTATAATATTATTAAAAATAATAATAATAATAAAATAATAATAAAAATATAATAAAATAATAAAAAATTTAAAATTCAAACGACACATCAATTCAAAAACAACCAATCAATCAATCAATTCAAGCATGCAATTTCAGCCAATGTATTGTAAATGTGTACCTTTTTCAGAGTCCGTGTCTTTGGTATCGACTAAATCGAGAATTGCTGTGAAACACAGATTTATCTTTCTTCTGTTCATCGTCGCTGGAGGATGAGTCAGAGTCATCTAGAGTAGCAGTGAATGCACGTTTCCGTTTCTTTGCAGAATCATTGTTTGTAGGAGGGTTTTGCTTATTTGGATGCGGACAGTCTCTTTTGATATGACCTGGTTCGTCACAATTGAAGCATTTGATAAAGTTTGGTACTGTAGTCTGATTATCGGAATTCTTAAAGTTGTTTCTCTTGGAACTATTCAATTTTCTGTACTTCAGGAATTTCCGAAAATTCTTGGTCATAAAAGCAATCTCTTCATCATTATCGCTGTTTGAATTTGATCCTTCTGTTAGTGCATTGAATGCAATTGATTTATTTTCTGATGCCTTGCTTTCTCTTCTCCCAAGCATTCGAACTTCAAACGACATTAGGTTTCCGATCAATTCTTCAATCTTTAAGATGCTGATGTCATTTGCTTCTTCGATTGCAAGTGTCTTTTGATCCCATTCTGGAGTAAGAGAGTTTAGGATTTTTCTGACTTGATCTTCTTCGGAGAATACTTTTCCCAATGATATTAGAGAGTGGACAATATCCTAGAATCTACTATACATATCTGGAATAGACTCATTAGGATTCATTTTGAATAATTGAAACAGATTTGTAAGCATAGAGATTTTTGTGTGTTTAACTTTGCTCGTTCCTTCATGAGTAACTTGCAAAGTTTTCCAGATTTCATATGCAGACTTACAAACTGACACTCTATTAAATTCATTCCTATCAAGTGAACAAAACAAGATATTCATAGCTTTAGAATTATTCTGTGCAACAGTCTTTTGATCAGTAGTCCACTGAGCAAAAGCAGTTGTGGGTTCAGAATATTCTGTCTGTGTGACATTCCAAGTGTCTAGTCCTATAGGTTGTAAATATATGTTCATCCTACATGCCCAATATGCATAGTTACTACCATTAAAAAGTGGTGGTCTGGTAGTAAACTGACCTTCTACAAATGAACTAGTGTTGGTGGTAATAGCAGTACTAGTGTTAATAGCCATTTTGAAATTTTTCAAAATTCAGATAATGAAACTTTTGAAAACAAAGCTCTGATACCAATTGCTAGAATGCGGATTAAGGATCTTAAGGCTAGAATTAACACTAGGGGGGGTGAATAGTGTTTTAAGAAATTTGTTAATCTTTTTGAATTTATCTTAATTTGTTAACAATGTATACACTAATCAGACATAGATAAGAACACAAAATCAAACACAGATGCAAATATAAAGTAAAAGTAGTAAAGGAAAGAACACACCAGATTTTATGCTGGTTCGGAGTTACCCTACATCCAGTCCCGCAACACAAGTATGGATTTCCTTTCAAAAACAATTCTTACAAATACAACCCTCGATTTCAAGGCTACGAGGTACACCGCTCCAGATTCACAATCCTCTGGGTAGAGATACTTGATTTACCGGGCAACAAGTTCACCCAATTGATTTCCAGGGCTACAATCACATCTTCTCTCGCTCAATTGATTACAAAAAGTCTATAACTTAGATTAGCACTTGGATCTTGTAGAGATAGTGGAGAGAATCAAAACCAGAAATTATCTAGTTAGATTCGATATTGATTTCGACAGAGTAATGGTGTAATTTGTAAATAAGAAAGTGAAGAAGAAGAAGAGAAGTTAAATCAGAGAAAAAAGTAATTAAAATTCGTTGAAAACACCCTTTATTTATAGTAGATCAATAGCCATGTCCATTGGTGAAGGGATGTGGCGAATAGACAGTTCCTTTTAAAAAACAATTTAACTGTCACCATGTCGACAGGGATACATGTGACCATGTCGACATGCACTTGTATTTTTTGGTGATTTGTTTTTCTTTGAAAATAATTTCTATATTATATTATACTTATATTTAAACTTTAAAATATACTTATATATAGTTATAGTACATAAATAACTATAGAGAACAATATTAAAATATATATAATAATTTTCTATACTTTTATATTTAAATCTTAAGTATAAATATATAAAACAGCTAAATATATTAATATCAAAATTGTAGTTTAAAAACTCAGGATAGTAATTTAAAATCAAAGATATTTAAAATTAAGGATATTTAAAACTAAGGATATTTTTGAGGCTAAAATATGTTGAAAAACCAGGACAGATGATTTTGGTTTTTAAACAGGAATATTTAAAATCATTTTGAAAAACAAGCCATATATTTTGAAAATCATTTTGAAATAAAAGTAAGTGGATACAAAAAGATGTTCCACTAGATTTTTCGTAGGTTCCATCCTACTTAGGGTTCCATCCCTTTAACGAGCACGAAGTGGATTCCATTCCACGAATAAAATAGATTTTAAGATGTCAGTGCCTTTCTATGAGTTTTAACAATATTCCTAACTATATAACTTATTTTGGAAATTTGAACTCTTGAAATTCTTGATACTCATGAGTCTTGAATCTTGATATCTTCAATCTTTGATCTTGAATCTTTATACTGTACAGTTCTTCATTCTTTAGTACCTGCAAACATATCTATATATATCTACACAATAATGTTAGTATTATATATTTTATAATCTAATTCTAAGTAAGGTTGTTGTCATCAAAACCAACTCTTCAGGGACTAACAGCTCGTCTAGGCAAGCATAATCTCGCCGCTTAGAAGATTATCTGAATCGCCACAAAACTAGTCGAGAAATCCTTCCTCGAACTATCCCACACAATAATTATACTACACTAAAATTTTAAAATTTCCAAAGATCATTCCAAATAACAAGGTACCCGGTCCAACCCTTCGTTTGCTCGCAAGGTTTCTTTATTAAATTACGCTCGACCACCTTACTCCATCCATATGAACTCTTATCCCATTCCTTGATCCGACTATAGAAATTTCCTTACACGACTAAGGTCATGCTTCAGACATCTCCTAGTCATCTCAAAAACCTGACTCAAGTGCTCATCTATCAGAATAAAGTGAAAAACCCTATCCTAACTGGTGCAAATCACCTAGAAAATTTGCACTCGAACTATAGGTTAAGAACTAGCACGTGAATGGACCAATCTTTTGAAAATATCCCTTTCGGCACATGGGATTACTCCCATCACCTGATGTTTACCGACACAAAGAAAAATAATTATAACTTGAACGACACTAGGAGAACTCCCATAAGTCATCCACTCGGTCTCTGCTCATTACTGGGCATCCATCGAACCCTACATGGATATAAATCCAAGTCACACTTCATCGACCGAACCCACTCAACTTGAAAGCTCATGCATCAAGTTCGAATGGTAACACTTCAGTCGCTTCACCTCAGCTTTGCAAATAAGGTGACATATACAAGGTTTATCTCTACCAAAGGATTTACCTACTATGAAAGGTGTCTTGTTTAGCCTATCTATCGAGTAACTAGCAACAGATAAAATATACTGCTCAATTGTCGGATGGAATAGAATTGAGTTCCCAAAAATAGAGCATACCTCACTGCATATGCTCCTTTCAATTTTCCTAAGATGTAAGCCCGCTAGGACCCGGTAATGCCTGAGAGGCACAAGTCTGTTAGTCCCTGAGAAGTTGGTTTTGATGACAACAACCTAAGAATAAGATTATAAAATATAAATACTAACATTATTGGTTAGATATATATGTATATGCAGGATATATATACAGGTACCAAAGAATGAAGACTGTATAGTATAGAGATTCAAGAACTGATGAACTCAAGATCAAAGATATCAAGATTCAATACTCATGAGTATCAAGATTATCAGGAGTTCAAGATTTCAAGATAAGTAATTTAGTTAGGAATTTTGTTAAAACTTCTAGAAAAGCACTAACATCTTAAAATCCATTGTATTCGTGGAATGGAATCCATTTCGAGCCCGTTAAAGGGATGGAACCCTAAGTAGGATGGAAGCTACGAAAAATCTAGTGGAACATTGTTTTGTATCCACTAACTTTTATTCAAATGTTTTACAAAATTATATCTTGTTATCAAAATGATTTCAAAATCTTCCTTTTTAAATCAAAAACATATATCCTGGTTTTAAAATACTTTTATCCTCAAAATAATCTTTATTTTCAATATCAAATTATCCTTGGTTTTAAACTATCTTTTAATTATAATATATTTAACTTTTAATATTTATACTTAGATTTAAATATAAAATTATAGTAAAATTTTATATATACCAAAATATTATTCTCTATACTTATTTATGTATTTTAACTATAGTTAAGTATACTTATAAAGTTTAAAATAGTTTTAATACAAGATAGAAGTTATTTTCAAAGAAAAACAAATTACCAAAAATAACTTAGGCTTGTCGACAACCCCAAGGAACCCTTGTCGACAAGGTGACAGTTTATTTCAAAAGTTTGAATTTCAAAGGAAGTGTCTATTCGTCATATCCTTTCACGAATGGACATGGCTATTGTTCTACTATAAATAGGGGCTGTTTTAAACGAATTTACAATCATATTTTCTCTGATTTCACTCCTCTTCTTCTTCCACATTTCTTTATATACATTTTTACCATTACTCTGCCGAAATCACCATTGAATCTAACTAGATCATCTCTGGTTTGATTCTTTATCACTATCTCAACAAGATCCTAGTGCTATTCAGAGTTATAGACTTTTTTGTATTCAATCGAGCGAGAAAAGGTGTGATTGTAGGCTGGAAAATCAATCGGGTGAACTTGTTGCCCGTAAAATCAAGTATCTCTACCTAGAGGATTGTGAATTAGGAGCGGTGTACCTCGTGGCCTTGCAATCGAGGGTGTAATTGTAAGAATTGATTTTGAAAGGAAATCCATACTTGTGTTGCGGAACTGGATGTAGGGTAACTCCGAACCAGTATAAAATCCGGTGTGTTCTTTCCTTTATTGCTTTTACTTTGTACCTGCATCTGCGTTTGATTCTGTGATCATATCTGTGTCTGAATATTGCATACATTTGTGTTCAAATTAATATAAACTCAAAAAGGATTAGTAATTCCTTAAAACACTATTCACCCCCCTTTAGTGTTAATTCTAGCTTTAAGATCCGTAATCCGCATTTCTCACATTTGGTATCAGAGCAAGGTTTTCAAAGTTTCATAATATGAATTTTGAAAAAGCTTTTAAAATGGCTATGTTTGAAAAACTTGTTAATACTAGTTTAGAAATATTCAGATCATCACTGTCTCATCAGTCTGCATATAATCGATATTCAAATTCAAGTTGTCTACCAAAATTGTATGATGTGCAGGAAACATGTTTTATGGGTGTTGAGGAATCAATCCACAATGGACAAATTGTGCAGATCAAAAAGAATAAATGGATGCTCTAGACACATGACTGGTAATCCGAATATGCTGAATGATATAATATACAAAGACGGAGGACTGGTTAACTTTGGAGACAACTCAAAAGGATATGTGATTTGCATCGGCAATGTCGGTAACTCTGAAACTCCTATTATTACTAATGTTTTGCTAGTTAAGAATCTGTAACATAATCTGCTAAGTATTGTCAACTTTGCGATAAAGGATATAAAATTAAATTTGAAAAAGATAAGTGTCACATTGAAGATAATAATTCAACCATAATATTTGAGGGAATTAGGAAAAAGAATATTTATATTCTTAGTATGAAAGTTTGAAATGATAACCTGTGTCTTTTGGCAAATACAAGTGACCCTTGGATTTGGCATAAGAGATTTGGGCATTTGAATTTCAAACTCTTATCTAGACTGTCAAAACATGATCTAGTAAGAGGTCTCCCTAAAATGAATTTTAAAGTAGATAGTTTATGTGATGCATTTCAATTAGGAAAACTTAGAAAAAGTTCCTTTAAATTAAAAGATATGATTTCAACTTCAAAACCTCTTGAATTACTGTCACGACCCGCCCTTCACGACCCTCGAAAATCGACACAAAATACTCAACAGTATAATATGCCGACGATCGATTGCCGGAAAGACAGATTGTAGAAGAATAAGAAAGTAGATAGAAGAAGAAAGAACTAAACAAAATCAGAACCTCACAGTCGCAGCGGATAAAATATAATATATAGAACATATCTTTACACAAAATGAAACTATATCTGTTTATATACAATACATCATCATCAGCGTATATCAATACAACCAACCATAGCCAGTCAAACAATCTCAACAATCACAGCAGCGGAATAATACAAGTACGAGAAATACGTCTCGAACTCCAGCTCCTCTCCTGAGCTCCATAGCAACCTATCCTGTAAAATATACTCGGTCTGACCCGAGCATTATAATAAAATAACACCCGAGTCAGTCTGGAATACCAGCGCATCATAAATACACCCAATTGATTATTAAAGTTTCAAAAATCCTTTGAAACAAAAGCATCTCGTAAGACCACGCCACAAATAAACATGTCGGGTTTTTACCTTACGATAGCTAAAACACTTTTTATATCAAAATCCTCTGATATTATAATAGTGTCTATTTACAAATACTTATTAAAATAGCCGAAATTGTTACATCTATTAAATTCCGGCATACTAGCCACAAAGTGGGTAATACAAACAAAACTCGTACAAGGCACGTAGGGAGAATGGATTTCCAACGAATGACTAGGCACTGGGGTACCACCTGTCACAGTACGTGGCCTAGATCACAGTACCGAGGAGTACGCCCGCTCCCCTGCAACACAAGGCCGGAATCATCCCTTACTGGATAATTCCAAGTAAAATCACCCCACGGTTGGGATCAGCAACCGCACCACTAAGCCGAAAAAAAAGGGACATCTAGACAGGGATGACCTTACTCTCAAGTGGGGGCTACCCACGAAGCCTTGCTGCATAACCCCTGATTTTCAGTCATTCCCGGTTGATGAGGCTTGAGGCTAAACGATACCTTTATAGCACATATCCCTTAGAATGCCCATCGTCCACCTGACGATGTCACGAAAGCATTCGTCCATATAAGTCCGTCCCGGGTCCGAACGGAACCGAAGGCACTACTCCTACTACATCCATTTTGGAAATATCCTTAGGATTAGTAGCGACTAGCCCTTGCACTTCATTGCTCCATCTTCGACTCCGAAATCGTGTTCGCGAAACGTACAAACCGGATCGAAGTGGTATTCGAGTCTCCAGACCTAGAATCCCGGTATACGGAAACTCGATCCCGGTCTCTTCGAAACGATCAGCGCATTTGGCCAATATTGATAGTCGGTGATTTAACTATCAATTAATATTCACAAACATCCATACACATCCATCACAAAATAAATAATCTCCATATTATTTATTTTCTTCTAATATCTTTCAAAGATATATTTTCACATTTTCAAAACTCGTTTGAAACAATTTTCCAAAACTCTTCCTTTACAAGGTAAATCTTTTACCCTTTATTCCCATCGGGAATAACCAAGTATAAAACAATTTGCATTTAAAACAGTTAAAAATACTTTATACTGAAATATACTTTAAAATATGAAAATTTCTTCTATTTATTTACTCAAAATATAAATTTAAAATATGTGAAGGAAACTAGTTATTAACACATAAACTTTGATTTTAAAAATAAGGGTTTTAGTTTAACTAAACTCAAAATAGCGTTATAAGAAGAAAAATGCTAATTTTAACAACTTAAGCCAAAACCAACTTTTAAATAAATCCATTTGTAAAAATATTTACTAATATATTCTCAAATCATTACGATTTCTAATTTATTAGTTTGTTACTTTAAAAATAACAATTTCTTAAAATTACTCTTTAAACAAATTTTAAACTTAACTTTTAAATTAAATAAAAATCTTTAAAAGCACTAACTTGGTTTTTCCCAGGGAATCACTTTCTCGTTTCAAAACATTCCAAAGTACTCTTTCATATAAATCCACTGATTTATTTCAAGTCAATTTATGATTTCAACATAAATTTCCAATTCCATACTTAACTATAACTTCCTCCGAAGTTAAATCACAATTTTCATTTCCGGAAATTCATTTTTAAATATAGTTTAAACATTTTGGTGAATCTCCAATGGAAGCCAAATTTCCAATTCACTTAATTAAATTCCAATGAAATACGGCATTTCAAAACATTCTATTTTTCATTTGAACTTGTTAATTTATAGTCGGAAACTCCATTTTAACATATTTTTAATTTCCGGATAACATTAGTCGTTATTAAAATAAACACCGCTATTTTAAACAATTTATAATTTCATAAATTCAATCTCCAGAAAATTTATATTTTCCATTTACCCATTTCATAAACTTCCCATTATATTCAAAATCCCAATTTGGCCCAATTTACATTTTTCCTTTCAAATCCGATTTCAAATTTTATTCTTTGAAATTCTAAATTTAACAATTCATTTTATTTCGTAAAAACACAATTAAGCCATTTATAATTTAATTCTGTGATTACAATTTATACCACAATGTCACAGAACAACTAAATTTCCAGATTTATCAATCACATCATATAAACAGGTATCACTATCAATTATAAAATAATTGCTACAATTGTGAGGAATCCAGTTGGATCCCTCCAACCTGTTTCTCCCTGCATCCACAAATATTAGCTCATCACAATATAAATATCAATCCAGACTGATAATAACAATTATATTCAGCCATCCACACAGATATTTAAATATCAACTATTTATAATGTCTAGCATCCAGATGTGAGTGAGAAAAACTCACATTGAGTTCGGCGAGCGTTCGAAATTTAAATTAAACCGGACGACGTCCGATTTAACTCAATTTTCTACTTGCCCAGAATGACTCTGGATCTGCTCCATCGCGTAGCACACTTCTCTGCGATTCCAATGCATCCAAATTCGTCGCAATCTGATGTCGTACGAACAAGTTACGAATTATCGAAGTTTGTATATAAAATTTAAACAATTTCTTTTATTTATTTTTTTTATATAAATAACGAACCAGAAAAAAAAACGCCCGCATACATGAACCCGGCCTGCCCTCATCATCTTCTCGTACGCGACAACTCCAGCACGCAGAAACGAACCCATCAACGATCAAACTAGGGCATCGAACCGCACCTCCACCGACCCCTTCCACCTCGATCGGAGATGCCCACCGCGACGCGCTTCGAAAACCCCACCCACGCCCAGAACCTCGCTCAACCCGATCCCCCCCCCTTGCCAGAAACGACGCACGAACGCACGCCCTAAACGGCCTCCAATCATCTCCAATCGACGACGATACTCCGAATCACCCGTTGGATGTGTAGTACTCGTCGAGTACTACAATCTTCCAGTTGAAAATTTCTTCAATCGTTGCTTGGATTTCGTTGAATTTGAGGGAGAAGACTAGGAGATATCGGCCATTGAATTAAAAACTGCGGCGGCCAACGTTTAGGTTAGGGTTTTGAGATAAAATGTTTATATATATATATATAATTTAATATTATTTAATTAAATAAAATATCTCAATTTAACCGTTAATGCAAACGACCTCCAATTCTCACATTCCGACAGGCTATCCTGGGGTTTTTCTGCGTTCCGGACACAATGGAAGAGGTTTCATAAGCTAATTTGATCGTATGCGCGAGATACGGAATTAAACGATCAATTTAAAACTAAATCGGTTAAATCGATTTCGATGCGTTTCAAGCTGCCACAGTCAAACGACAACTCCGATTGCTACGAAAATTGAAATCCGATAATAACTAACTATTACGGATCCAATGGAACTGGTTTCGTCGAATTCAGAGACTGTGCCTCGGAAAGCTATTTTCACTCGTCTATTAAATCAGGCGATTTCTGAAAATCGTCGAAAACGCTTCAAATTTCACTTTTAAAATTTTAATAACCTAACAATAAATCAGATAAAATTTATAAACACCTTAAAAATCATTTTGGCTCATCCTAGACCAAAATCTGATTAAATTGCATTTTAATAATATTAAATTCATTTTTAAATTAATATAAAATTCCAAATAATAATTTATCAACTTTAAAATTCATCTAAAAATTCCAATAATATTATTTATGTCCAAATAGATTAATAAGTGAATTTAAAAACCATTTTTATAACTATTTACACTCAAATCCCCCATTTGTTCCAAATTTCAAATATTTAATTATTATTCTATTTCAATTGAATTTCTTATTTGAAATTATAACTTATTTTATTGATTGAACCCGAATCCAACCATTCCAAAAACAATTAAGGATCCACATTAAACATTTAAAATGAATTAAATGTTCAAATTCAATAGCTTAAAAATACGGGATGTTACATTCCTCCCCCCTTATAAAAATTTCGTCCCCGAAATTTGCTAAGGTAGAAAATACTCTCCAACCCATTTACTTACCCAATTTGCTTAGTTAAAAGCTTACATTCACTTTCTAAAATCCTTTAACCCAAACCCAAATCCATTTGCCTCATTTACATTCAAAAGCTTTTGAATTTTAACCTATTTCAAAATAACTTTCCAAGTTAATAAATTTTTCCAAAAACTCTCAAAAATTTTCTAACTCCCAAAATTTCTGGAAAATTTTGGCGGAGTCTCCTTTGTACGGAGGAGTTTCTGCGATATCGCAGGATACACAAATATATATACATCGGCTCACACGGCCGGAAACCAAAATATATCACAATATTTATATCATTTCCCAATTATATTTGCGTAGGCGTACCTTTTTAGCAAATTTTAATAGCAAACGGCTAATACAACGCATACACGCGCTCCAACTCTCTCGAACGCCTCCCGCACCTGTACTAAACTCAACATACTCATCAGTTTTCAAAGATATGCACATTTTAACAACATTTCCAATGTTAGTCTAAGCCAAACATATCCATTTCATAATCCAATCAATAGTTTGCATAATTCAGACATAAATCATGCTTTAACATGTACAGGGTTTCCTTCTAACTTCCAAATTCCATTTTATTTCACACAAACGATTTACATACACGTTTGCTATCTCCAATTCATATTCACTTCAATATTAATAATATATATTTCACATTTACCAATTTACTGCAATTCAATTTCAAATTGATTCACCAACCAATTCTTATTTTAATTTGAAGTATTTGCATTTCCTTTATAATCCATTTCCATTCATATGCAAACATTATTTATTAAACGACAATTTATTCCAATTTATCCAAAATCAATTCCATTCGCTATTCTTAACCAATTCACTTGCATTCATATACTAATTCTTTAAATTAGATTCCAATCCAGTTTAACTTATGCAAAACTCATTCCATTTCTTGTTAAACAATTTAATTTCGAATACATGCTAATTTCATGTCCTTCAACAAAAATAATTGCCACTTAGGCTTATAACCATTTAAAATTAATTTCAACTTGGATGTGTATTAATCTTATTCAATTTTTGCATTGTTCACAATCCAAGTATTTTCTTTTCCGAATGCAATTGTTAAATTCAATATTTCCTTTACATTTTAATCTCATTAACCAATTCAAATTTACATTAATATCATTCATTCCTGAGTTATTTACAACTCTTATATTTTTAACTCATCACCTTAATTAATTTAAACTCATTTCACTTGTATTTCAGTTTATTTCCTAACAAATTTCATCCAAGATTACTCAATAAAGCTTATACTTAATCATTTGTTTTAATTTCTCTCAAGTATCTACACATTTCCATTTCTTCTTGAATCAGTTTTATTTTATTTTCATTTGATTCTCATCCAAATCAAATTTCAATTCCTTTACAAACTTTAATGCTCTTTGTTCATTTACTCAATCTATGTTAGATTTATATTATTAACAAAGAGACCATTTAAATTATTTCTCTCCTTTGAATTTACTTTACCATTCAAACCACCACTCTCCATAATCTAATCCCATTATCCATCCTCACTTCCAACATTTATTACCAAACTTAAATTCCATTCCACAACTGGATTTTTACTTACTTTCTAAATTTTAACCCAACTATCAAATTCTATTCATTTCCATACACCTTCCATTTAATTTAACTAATTCGTTTCCAAACAATCATTTTGGACTTAGTTGAGTAAACATTTACTTCATTCATCATCACCTCAACTAAATTAAATTTCCATTAAACTAAATTCTTATCCCATTTTAATTCAAGGTTAACTAAATTATATATGCATTTTCAATTTAATTCCTTTCCAGAATTAATTCAAGTTCATCTAAATTTTATTTAGCCCACCTGAATTTAAACCATTTCCTTTACTACTTTAAATAAGAATTTAATTACATTCATTCTTATTCATAACACAACAGAAATTTTAATATTCAGCTTAATTCCATCTTAGTCGAAGTTAAACCAAATTCAATTTAATCTTAATTCTCCATATCCAAGTTCAACTTATTTACTAACTTTAATTCACTTACCTCTTTTATATTTTATAATTGTTTCACCTTACCTTGCATTCCATTTAAAATTAAGTTCGAATTCACCATTCCATTTAACCATTTTTATTTGTGATTATAATTCCATTTTACTTGAGTTTAAAATCAAATTGCCCATTCTCAAGTTCTTCAACTTATTTATAAGTTTGTATTGTTCATTTCAACTCATTTACATTTTTATAACCACAGTGTCAAATTATAACACTTAATAGCTTAAGAATATGAATTCATTTGCACAATCATAAGCATTTACATTTCACCGTTATCTCAACTTCCATTTAATTCCAATTCATTTAGATTTAATTCAATTTCAAATTCTTAATTTTATTTAACTTATCACAAGTTAAATCCAGATATATTCCATTCACCTTCATTTATTCAAAGTAAATTTACATTTCATATATACTCAATTCTTCTTTAAATCAACTTTCCTTTATAAGTTATATAGTTGAATCATTTCAACTTTCACATTTTTATTTTAAAATAGAATTCCTAGAATTCAATTTACCCGGATTTATTTCAAAACCAATTTGAAATAAAAATCAACACATTTCTCTTTGATATTCAAATCAAATACCAAATTCCAAAACAATCTGCTTTTACCAAACAATTTTCCTTTTGAAAATTCCAAAATCACTTGTTCCCAAACAAATCCAAACAATGTCATAACCAACTATTTTGGTAGCAATCCATCACTTTAGAAACTCGAAAATGAATTCTAATGATGTGGCCAGCATCATCAGGATTATTTTCCAGCGACTGAAGTGAGTTCAATGCTTTCCACTTCCAAAATTCACCTCAAAACAATTTCCATTCAAAAATATTTCCCCATAATATACTCCATTCTTACAAATGCTTTTGAAAACATTTCTAACATTTCCACAAAGTCAAACTCCCAAAACTTTGTTTAATTCCATTTGAAATCCCTTTCAAAATTTCCGGGGTCAAAATTCTAGTTTAAATCAAATTTTAATTTTTACTATTCTTATTTAAAACATATCCAGTCAATTCCATTTGATTATAAACCATTTTAATATTTTAACTTCTTATTTTCTTATATATATCATTTCAAATTTTAGATCATGTTTTAATTTCTTATTTGGTTATAGAAGAAACAACCAAACAAGCATCCAATACGTATAATAATTTAGAAAAATTATTTCTTTTTATACCAAAATACAATTTTGGGTAAAATTATTTCATTTACCCACTTTAAAAATAATACTATGTCGGTTTATCTTGTTTAAGAGTTTAGAAACCCCTATCGATACGGTTGTACTTCCCGCACCGACCAGAATTCATAAACACTCAACCGATAAGTCAACACAGTACAAAAACAATTTTATATCACTAACAAGTACGCTCTCATAGCTATTATTACACTCAACTCATTATAGAGTCCTTCTGACTCTATTTAAAAATGAGTAATTTTCCCACCAAAGCCTAGGTTGTCGCCAATCTAAGCTCTGATACCAACTGTCACGACCCGCCCTTCACGACCCTCGAAAATCGACACAAAATACTCAACAGTATAATATGCCGACGATCGATTGCCGGAAAGACAGATTGTAGAAGAATAAGAAAGTAGATAGAAGAAGAAAGAACTAAACAAAATCAGAACCTCACAGTCGCAGCGGATAAAATATAATATATAGAACAGATCTTTACACAAAATGAAACTATATCTGTTTATATACAATACATCATCATCAGCGTATATCAATACAACCAACCATAGCCAGTCAAACAATCTCAACAATCACAGCAGCGGAATAATACAAGTACGAGAAATACGTCTCGAACTCCAGCTCCTCTCCTGAGCTCCATAGCAACCTATCCTGTAAAATATACTCGGTCTGACCCGAGCATTATAATAAAATAACACCCGAGTCAGTCTGGAATACCAGCGCATCATAAATACACCCAATTGATTATTAAAGTTTCAAAAATCCTTTGAAACAAAAGCATCTCGTAAGACCACGCCACAAATAAACATGTCGGGTTTTTACCTTACGATAGCTAAAACACTTTTTATATCAAAATCCTCTGATATTATAATAGTGTCTATTTACAAATACTTATTAAAATAGCCGAAATTGTTACATCTATTAAATTCCGGCATACTAGCCACAAAGTGGGTAATACAAACAAAACTCGTACAAGGCACGTAGGGAGAATGGATTTCCAACGAATGACTAGGCACTGGGGTACCACCTGTCACAGTACGTGGCCTAGATCACAGTACCGAGGAGTACGCCCGCTCCCCTGCAACACAAGGCCGGAATCATCCCTTACTGGATAATTCCAAGTAAAATCACCCCACGGTTGGGATCAGCAACCGCACCACTAAGCCGAAAAAAAAAGGGACATCTAGACAGGGATGACCTTACTCTCAAGTGGGGGCTACCCACGAAGCCTTGCTGCATAACCCCTGATTTTCAGTCATTCCCGGTTGATGAGGCTTGAGGCTAAACGATACCTTTATAGCACATATCCCTTAGAATGCCCATCGTCCACCTGACGATGTCACGAAAGCATTCGTCCATATAAGTCCGTCCCGGGTCCGAACGGAACCGAAGGCACTACTCCTACTACATCCATTTTGGAAATATCCTTAGGATTAGTAGCGACTAGCCCTTGCACTTCATTGCTCCATCTTCGACTCCGAAATCGTGTTCGCGAAACGTACAAACCGGATCGAAGTGGTATTCGAGTCTCCAGACCTAGAATCCCGGTATACGGAAACTCGATCCCGGTCTCTTCGAAACGATCAGCGCATTTGGCCAATATTGATAGTCGGTGATTTAACTATCAATTAATATTCACAAACATCCATACACATCCATCACAAAATAAATAATCTCCATATTATTTATTTTCTTCTAATATCTTTCAAAGATATATTTTCACATTTTCAAAACTCGTTTGAAACAATTTTCCAAAACTCTTCCTTTACAAGGTAAATCTTTTACCCTTTATTCCCATCGGGAATAACCAAGTATAAAACAATTTGCATTTAAAACAGTTAAAAATACTTTATACTGAAATATACTTTAAAATATGAAAATTTCTTCTATTTATTTACTCAAAATATAAATTTAAAATATGTGAAGGAAACTAGTTATTAACACATAAACTTTGATTTTAAAAATAAGGGTTTTAGTTTAACTAAACTCAAAATAGCGTTATAAGAAGAAAAATGCTAATTTTAACAACTTAAGCCAAAACCAACTTTTAAATAAATCCATTTGTAAAAATATTTACTAATATATTCTCAAATCATTACGATTTCTAATTTATTAGTTTGTTACTTTAAAAATAACAATTTCTTAAAATTACTCTTTAAACAAATTTTAAACTTAACTTTTAAATTAAATAAAAATCTTTAAAAGCACTAACTTGGTTTTTCCCAGGGAATCACTTTCTCGTTTCAAAACATTCCAAAGTACTCTTTCATATAAATCCACTGATTTATTTCAAGTCAATTTATGATTTCAACATAAATTTCCAATTCCATACTTAACTATAACTTCCTCCAAAGTTAAATCACAATTTTCATTTCCGGAAATTCATTTTTAAATATAGTTTAAACATTTTGGTGAATCTCCAATGGAAGCCAAATTTCCAATTCACTTAATTAAATTCCAATGAAATACGGCATTTCAAAACATTCTATTTTTCATTTGAACTTGTTAATTTATAGTCGGAAACTCCATTTTAACATATTTTTAATTTCCGGATAACATTAGTCGTTATTAAAATAAACACCGCTATTTTAAACAATTTATAATTTCATAAATTCAATCTCCAGAAAATTTATATTTTCCATTTACCCATTTCATAAACTTCCCATTATATTCAAAATCCCAATTTGGCCCAATTTACATTTTTCCTTTCAAATCCGATTTCAAATTTTATTCTTTGAAATTCTAAATTTAACAATTCATTTTATTTCGTAAAAACACAATTAAGCCATTTATAATTTAATTCTGTGATTACAATTTATACCACAATGTCACAGAACAACTAAATTTCCAGATTTATCAATCACATCATATAAACAGGTATCACTATCAATTATAAAATAATTGCTACAATTGTGAGGAATCCAGTTGGATCCCTCCAACCTGTTTCTCCCTGCATCCACAAATATTAGCTCATCACAATATAAATATCAATCCAGACTGATAATAACAATTATATTCAGCCATCCACACAGATATTTAAATATCAACTATTTATAATGTCTAGCATCCAGATGTGAGTGAGAAAAACTCACATTGAGTTCGGCGAGCGTTCGAAATTTAAATTAAACCGGACGACGTCCGATTTAACTCAATTTTCTACTTGCCCGGAATGACTCTGGATCTGCTCCATCGCGTAGCACACTTCTCTGCGATTCCAATGCATCCAAATTCGTCGCAATCTGATGTCGTACGAACAAGTTACGAATTATCGAAGTTTGTATATAAAATTTAAACAATTTCTTTTATTTATTTTTTTTATATAAATAACGAACCAGAAAAAAAAACGCCCGCATACATGAACCCGGCCTGCCCTCATCATCTTCTCGTACGCGACAACTCCAGCACGCAGAAACGAACCCATCAACGATCAAACTAGGGCATCGAACCGCACCTCCACCGACCCCTTCCACCTCGATCGGAGATGCCCACCGCGACGCGCTTCGAAAACCCCACCCACGCCCAGAACCTCGCTCAACCCGATCCCCCCCCTTGCCAGAAACGACGCACGAACGCACGCCCTAAACGGCCTCCAATCATCTCCAATCGACGACGATACTCCGAATCACCCGTTGGATGTGTAGTACTCGTCGAGTACTACAATCTTCCAGTTGAAAATTTCTTCAATCGTTGCTTGGATTTCGTTGAATTTGAGGGAGAAGACTAGGAGATATCGGCCATTGAATTAAAAACTGCGGCGGCCAACGTTTAGGTTAGGGTTTTGAGATAAAATGTTTATATATATATATATAATTTAATATTATTTAATTAAATAAAATATCTCAATTTAACCGTTAATGCAAACGACCTCCAATTCTCACATTCCGACAGGCTATCCTGGGGTTTTTCCGCGTTCCGGACACAATGGAAGAGGTTTCATAAGCTAATTTGATCGTATGCGCGAGATACGGAATTAAACGATCAATTTAAAACTAAATCGGTTAAATCGATTTCGATGCGTTTCAAGCTGCCACAGTCAAACGACAACTCCGATTGCTACGAAAATTGAAATCCGATAATAACTAACTATTACGGATCCAATGGAACTGGTTTCGTCGAATTCCGAGACTGTGCCTCGGAAAGCTATTTTCACTCGTCTATTAAATCAGGCGATTTCTGAAAATCGTCGAAAACACTTCAAATTTCACTTTTAAAATTTTAATAACCTAACAATAAATCAGATAAAATTTATAAACACCTTAAAAATCATTTTGGCTCATCCTAGACCAAAATCTGATTAAATTGCATTTTAATAATATTAAATTCATTTTTAAATTAATATAAAATTCCAAATAATAATTTATCAACTTTAAAATTCATCTAAAAATTCCAATAATATTATTTATGTCCAAATAGATTAATAAGTGAATTTAAAAACCATTTTTATAACTATTTACACTCAAATCCCCCATTTGTTCCAAATTTCAAATATTTAATTATTATTCTATTTCAATTGAATTTCTTATTTGAAATTATAACTTATTTTATTGATTGAACCCGAATCCAACCATTCCAAAAACAATTAAGGATCCACATTAAACATTTAAAATGAATTAAATGTTCAAATTCAATAGCTTAAAAATACGGGATGTTACAATTACTTTATCTTGATTTATTTGGTCCATCTCAAATTTAGTCAATAAATCACAGTAAATATGTTTTTGTAATTGTAGATGATTATTCTAGATTTACATGGACAATATTTTTGAAACATAAAGTGATACTTTTGAAAGTTTTAAGAACTTTACAAAAAGGATTCAAACTCAACTTTCTGTAATAATTATAACCATCCGTAGTGATCACGGTGGTGAATTTGAAAATGAAAAGTTTGAGGAATTCTGCAATAAAAAGGGAATAACTCACAATTTTTCATTTCCAAGAACTCCACAACAAAATGGAGTAGTAGAACGTAAAAATAGGACGATTCAAGAGTGTGCGAGAACTATGCTTTCAGATAGTAAATTACCAAAACATTTTTGGGCAGAAGCAGTTGCTACCGCCTGTTATATTTTAAGTAGAATTTTAATTAGACCTTTAACTGATAAGACATCTTATGAACTTCTTCACGGAAAGAAACCTAAGGTATCTTATTTTAGAATTTTTGGAAGTAAATGTTTTATTTTAAATACGAAAGATAACTTATATAATTTTGATCCTAAATCCGACAAAGGTATCTTTATCCGATATTCTAATAGAAGTAAAGCATATAGAGTGTTTAATTTAAGAACTAACACCATCGAAGAAACAATGCATGTTTCATTCGATGAAAATCTCAAAAATTTTGAAGATACAAATGATGAAGAGGATTTAATTACTCAAAATCAGGAGTCAACTGAAACTAATAAGGAAATTAATCATCCTAATAAAAAGATTAAACTTTTAAAAGATCATCCTATAGAAAATATACTAGGAGATATGCAATCTGTTGTTACAACTAGAAATCAACTAAGTAAAATGAGCAATGTAGCCTTTATATCAACTATTGAACCCAAAAATCCAAAAGAAGCATCAACTGATGATTCATGGATTTTGGCTATGCAAGAAGAACTAAATCAATTCACTAGAAATGATGTTTGGGAACTTGTTCCTAGACCTGAAAATAAAACTATAATTGGAACTAAATGAGTTTATAAAAATAAAATGAATGAACAAGGTGAGGTCGTTAGAAATAAAACCCGGTTAGTCGCTCAAGGTTATTGTCAAGAAGAAGGAATAGATTGTGATGAAACTTTTGCTCCCCTAGCAAGATTAGAAGCCATTAGGATTCCACTTGCTTTCGCAAATCATAATAATTTCAAATTATTTCAAATTATTTCAAATGGATGTTAAATGTGCCTTTTTAAATGGATTTGTAAAAGAGGAAGTATATGTTGAACAACCACCACTTTTTGAAGATGAAAAATTACCAAATCATGTTTACAAACTTAAGAAAGCTCTATATGGTCTAAAACAAGCTCTTAGAGCCTGGTATGATAGACTAAGATCTTACTTATTACAATCAAACTTTGAAATTGGTAAAGTAGATAATACTCTTTTTACTAAAAAGAAAAAAAAATGATATTCAACTAGTACAAGTTTACGTAGATGATATCATTTTCGGATCAACTAATTTTGAAATGAATAAAGAATTTTCTAATATAATGACAAAAGAGTTTGAGATGAGTCATATGGGTGAATTAAACTTCTTTCTAGGATTACAAATAAAACAATTAGATAATGGTATCTTTATTAGTCAAGAAAAATATGCTAAAGACCTAGTTAGTAAATTTGGTTTGATTAATGCAAGTGGAAAACCCACTCCCATGGCAACCAATGAGTACCTAAGTAAAGAAGATCTCTCGAAAGATGTAGATCAAAAATTATATAGAGGAATGATTGGATCACTACTCTATATCACTGCTAGTAGACCTGATATCATGCATAGTGTTTGTCTCTGTGCAAGATATCAATCCCAACCTAAAGAGACCCACTTAAAAGTTGCAAAACGTATCATAAGATATGTTAAACACACCTTTGATTATGGCTTATTTTATCCTAAAAATGATTCTTATGAATTAATATCTTACTGTGATGCTGACTATGCTGGTTGTAAATCAGACCGAAAAAGTACAAGTGGAACTTGTCACTTTTTGGGGCATTCTCTGGTTTCCTGGTTTAGTAAAAAGCAAAACACAGTTTCTTTATCAACAACTGAAGCAGAGTATATTTCTGCTGCTTTGGCTTGTTCTCAAGTAATATATATGCAACAAACTTTAAAAGATTTTGGTTTAAATATCTCAAAATCACCAATTTATTGTGATAATACTAGTGCAATAAATTTATCAAAAAATCCTGCTCATCATGCTCAAACTAAACATATTGATATCGGACATCTTTATCAACAACTCTCGATTATATCAATTCCGAGAATCAAATTGCTGATATCTTAACAAAACCCTTAAATGAATCTATATTTACTAAATTAAGAAGAGAATTAGGTATTTGTTCAATAACTAAAATATAGAATATAAATATATAACAAGTATAATTAAAATTAAATTAAAATAAATCAAATAGCAAAAATATAAGTACCTTGTCGACAACCCTCCTTTACCCCTGTCGACATATAATGAATTTTTTTCTTTTGAAAATTTCCCACCAAAATTCAAATGGGTGGTTATATATCCTTCTTATTTCGAAATTTTGTTCATTCTTTCTATTCTTTCTCTGTTCTAACTTCCGAAAACAATAAAACAATGGCCTCCTCCTCCAAATCAAACAAAAATTCAACCTTTTCGTTCCCTTCTCCTTCTACCGGACCATTTCAACGAACTATGCTTGCACGAGTGATGAAAATGGAGGTTTCCTTGAAGGATGCACTGCAACTTATGACAGAAATTCAAGTGGTGCAAAGCAGAATGGCCAAAGAACAAGAATGACAAGGAAAAATCCTTAGAAACTTGCAAAATTTTCTAATGGACAATCACGCCAATCCCATCTTGATCGATGAAGAATCCTCAAGTGTTCAAGTGCAAGAGGACAACGAGGAAGAAGAAGCCTCCATGGAAGAAGAGCACGATGAAGATGACGACAAAGTTGTTTGCATTGGCGAAGTGTGCTTTAACAAGGATGGAAATCTAGTCGAATAACGTGGAAATTTCTATTTCCACTACCCAAATTGCTCGGTTCATAGATCTCCCATTGTCAAGGATACACATTAGTTTCTTTTCTCTCTTTCTTATCGTTATTTGTATATGATCTTACTTACGTTTTCTACGCAAATGTAAATATAACATTATCTAATTAATAGATGATTTGTGTTCTCATATTTAAATTCTCACATTATCATTATTATAAATATTATCATATATGGATTCTTAGTTAGGAGAGTTAGTTATTAAGGGCTAAGTTTTAGTTTCAGAATTAAGTGTTGATTATTTATGATAACACTATCATTATAATCACATGTAATATATTATTAGATTAAGGGGGAGTTGTATAGATTTAAACTTTGTTTTTGTTGATGACAAAGGGGGAGAAGTATAAAATAGGATAGTTAAGCATAGATTAAGGGGGAGTTATTAGTTTTAGGGGGAGTTATTAGGATAGAAGTAATATTTTACAAACAAAGGTTGTCATCATCAAAAAGGGGGAGATTGTTAGTCCCTGAGAAGTTGATTTTGATGACAACAACCTTATAGTAAGATTATAAAATATAAATACTAACATTATTGTTTAGATATATATGTATATGCATGATATATATATAGGTACCAAAGAATGAAGACTGTACAGTATAGAGATTCAAGAACTGATGAACTCAAGATCGAAGATATCAAGATTCAAGACTCATGAGTATCAAGATTATCAAGAGTTCAAGACTTCAAGATAAGTAATTTAGTTATGAATTTTGTTAAAACTCCTAGAAAAGCACTGACATCTTAAAATCCATTTTATTCGTGGAATGGAATCCACTTCGAGCCCGTTAAAGGGATGGAACCCTAAGTAGGATGGAACCTACGAAAAATCTAGTGGAACATTGTTTTGTATCCACTAACTTTTATTCAAATGTTTTACAAAATTATATCTTGTTTTCAAAATGATTTCAAAATCTTCCTTTTTAAATCAAAAACATATATCCTGGTTTTAAAATACTTTTAGCCTCAAAATAATCTTTATTTTCAATATCAAATTATCCTTGGTTTTAAACTATCTTTTAATTATAATATATTTAACTTTTAATATTTATACTTAGATTTAAATATAAAATTATAGTAAAATTTTATATATACCAAAATATCATTATCTATACTTATTTATGTATTTCAACTATAGTTAAGTATATTTATAAAGTTTAAAATAGTTTTAATATAAGATAGAAGTTATTTTCAATGAAAAACAAATTACCAAAAATAACTTAGGCTTGTCGACAACCCCAAGGAACCCTTGTCGACAAGGTGATAGTTTATTTCAAAAGTTTGAATTTCAAATGAAGTGTCTATTCGACATATCCTTTCACGAATGGACATGACTATTGTTCTACTATAAATAGGGGCTGTTTTAAATGAATTTACAATCATATTTTCTCTGATTTCACTCCTCTTCTTCTTCCACATTTCTTTATATACATTTTTACCATTACTCTGCCGAAATAACCATTGAATCTAACTAGATCATCTCTGGTTTTATTCTCTATCACTATCCCAACAAGATCCCAGTGCTATTCAGAGTTATAGACTTCTTTGTATTCATTCGAGCGAGAAAAGGTGTGATTGTAGCCTGGAAAATCAATTGGGTGAACTTGTTGCCCATAAAATCAAGTATCTCTACCCAGAGGATTGTGAATCTGGAGCGGTGTACCTCATGGCCTTGAAATAGAGGGTGTAATTGTAAGAATTGATTTTGAAAGGAAATCCGTACTTGTGTTGCGGGACTGGATGTAGGGTAACTCCGAACCAGTATAAAATCCGATGTGTTCTTTCCTTTATTGCTTTTACTTTATATCTGCATCTGTGTTTGATTCTGTGATCATATCTGTGTCTGAATATTGCATACATTTGTGTTCAAATTAATATAAACTCAAAAAGAATTAGTAATTACTTAAAACACTATTCACCCCCTCTCTAGTGTTAATTCTCGCCTTAAGATCCGTAATCTGCATTTCTCATAAAGTCATCATTACTTACATACCCTCCGAAAATGTAGGACAATCCTTCTTCAAGTGATCAAGCCGATCGTAGATGAAGCACTTATGCTTTACTCTAGCTGGATGACATTTCGTAGCGAAACTCCTCTCGTATGCCACAGGAGTGACGTGCTAGGCCATCTTTTCTTTTTCGAACAAGATCGAGCTTCCTTGTATCATGGTCATATGCCTCGATTGGATTTTTGGTTGCTTTCCACTTTCATTACCTCAACGGTATCTCTTGGGCATTATTTCAGAGGGGAACTATCTCAACGAGATATTTAAAAGTGGACCCTAATAGGGATAAGGCTAAGCAATGAACCCACAACCGATGCTTAAGACCCAATGCAAATCATTTTGCCCACGACAGCGTAGTATCGACTAACTCGAACCCTAAAAATAAATGGTTGAACTGATCAACTCTCCTTCACTAATAAGCTATCCTTCTCAGGATGGACGGAATACTCAAGCTACACGCTCTTCTCGATCTCAGAAATGAACTGAGAACTTAAAGCGACGCTTGAAAAAATTATGAACCATAGGTCTGCTTATCAACCACAAAATCACTACATCCTACCCAGCCAAAGTCTTCCTTCTCCAAATTGCTGAGAAACAATCTGGCTTACGAGAACATTCCCTAGACTTATATTGATGGAAGCCTTCTTATGCATGTGTCCAAGACTGTGCCTTAGCAACAGTTTCTAGACCCAAATTTGGCTCTCTTCCAGGGCTATGGAAATTTCAGCATTGCATCGAAGAGTCTAAAGCTAGTGGAGCTAAAAATACTGATGCATAAAGGGCCATACACTTCTGGCGCTAACCGCAATCAGCTGGAAATGTTCATATGCAACGGAACATCTTTTCTGGTGGCTAAATAGTCTTTGGACAAATCAGCATCTCAGACTGCCTATCCACCGTCGCTCCTCTATTTTGTCTGCTCATATAGATAGCCTGACGAAAATACCTTAGCAACTAGCGGAAGAAACAAATTAAGTTTAGAAGACAAGCTGTGTATACAATATTATGTAGTAGAAAAATACAAGTACGCTCTCTCATCGTATCTCCTACTAGCAGATTGACTAACTCAAACTGGTCTACTTAGTCCGAGTGTTGAGCCTAAGCTTTGATACCAACTATAACAAACCGCCCTTCGTAATACCCAAAAGTATGTGTCTTATATCATCGTAGGACTTTCGAATACCACAAAAGACAGATCGTTAGAGTAAAATAAGGACAAAACATTAAACCAAGGCATCGATAAGATCTCACAATGAAATTACAACATGTAATACACTGAATATACATGAAAAGAATAGAATAATAATATATATGAGACCACACTAGTGGAAGCAATTGATAAATAAATATCAGTACAAAGTAGTCAAAATACATCAAATCCAAAATAAACACGGAATTTTGAATAAATATTTGATACAATAGTCTCGTATATAAATAACAGGTTTATCGTGTACAATAAAATAACAAGTATATATATCTCAAAACATTGATACCATGCCTCCAAAATGCTCCAGCTATGCACTCAGCTAGCATATCCCCAAAAGCACCTCCTCCCGAACTACTCAATCGAGTACCCAAGAGTTGTCATGACATAAGATGACAAAGACAAAAACTCGGATCAGACATAAAGTCTGGTATGAGGGAACGATCTTAAAATATTCTATATTAAAACTATATACACTGGAACTACTAAATTATAGCAGGCCCTCTCCACAAATGTGGCTCAAGGAAAATTTGAACCATCTATAGACAAGTACAATAAATCCATCTCAAAAGTATGGGATCATACCATAACCTGCTCTTCTCCTATAACAACAAGTTAGCAAAATATCTTCTATTACACTACACTAGCCCAAAACAACTAATAATATAGTACAGATATACCTTGATCAAACCGTGATCCCAAAACAACGATCACTACCGCTAAGATCGATACAATATGCCTCACGTGCACGGCTACTATTGCTAAGATCGAATAGGTACACCACAACATGTATGGTCACTACTGCTAAAACCAAATAAGTACGCCCCAATGCATATGGTCACTACTACTAAGACCAAATGGGTACATGATAACATGTATGGTCACTATTGCTAAGACCAAATGTTCATAAGATCACGAACGTAGGACTAAAAAATGTCTAAGCGATCACAACAAGATAAAGCTATTCACGGTCCCTCTAAGACCGTGTCGAGTGTGTTTTGGCCATCAAAAACACTCTGGGTACACCACAACAAGGTTGATACCTGGGTAGGTCACGTAAGTCGATACCCTTGGTGTGTCACAACAAGTCAACATAAACAAATCGTATATTACTCTAAGAGTGAAACCTTACGGACTCACTCCGTATACTTCTGGAATCGCCATGCACGGCTCCACTCGCCACGGCCTAAAAACCCACCTGGCAACTCTATAAAAACCTCATACTTACCCAAATTGCATTCCAAATGGAATGCATGACCTTATATACCCCCCGGTCTACCTCAAAATATATTGTTTTGAAATATGTGCCTGGATGGTCCCTACATAGGCCTCGAAATTTAAGTACTCCAGAACCTATTGAAATTTCACGGGTTTTAGTCCATGAAAAATGGTGAAAAATGGTCTAAAGCTCACCTCGATCAGACTATGTATGCGAAATTTATCGCATTTTATAGTGTTTATAACACACAATAGGTCAGCCGACTAAAGGGCCATTTAGTCGACTAAACCAAGGCCGAGATGGACTTTTTCCTCTAGACCAATCAACTGAATGGATCAGGTCAGTCGACTAAACTAAAAATTTTTAGGCAGTGAGCATAGACAGAGAGTAGATTCCCTAAATGGATGCCTATTTGTGCGTTGTTTCCTCCGACACTTCTCCCGATGAGTCGCCTTGCTACTAAAGCCTACCTCCATCCCATCGGACATCTAACGGAGTTCATTTGTTGACGTTTTGAAAGAAAGTTCCATAAGTAATCGAAAACCAATTTTGATACCAAAATCAACTCTTTGCACGAGTAGAGTTCTATGGACAATTATGGCGACCTGGCTTCCTCTAGCATGCCAAAACGACATACCCAGCCTTGTGCATAGCCTATATGTGTGTCGATGCATTCATTTGTTCATGCCTATGAACACATGCTCACACAACCGACAACCAAGCACAAATCACATTTTGGACTTCACCAGAACGATTGCTTGGCCATGTATACTCTTATGCATCTTAGCTTACGAATAGTCGCTATGGCTACATGAAATGCCCACAACGAACTTATAATCAATTATATTTCGATATAATCAAAGAATTTCAAACATATAAAAACAAACAAACACACAATAATCAGAACAACAATACGATATTGGTTTTTAATTTTTTCTTAACTCCAAATGTACGTATACATATACCCGCTCGTGCACGTATACACACACATACATTCAAGTGAGCCAATCAACTATTACTAGATGAAATATTACATTTACTTAATAATCTTTTCAATAAAAGTAAAATATCACTTCAAACCATTTTTTGAAATCTCATACCATTTTATAAAATATCATGTTAACTTTTAAATCACTTTATAGCCTTTAAAATACTTAATCACTTCACTTAAAATCAAGTATTCATCATATTTCTCTTTTATAAATCTCATATCTATTTTATAAAATATACACTTCATTTATAAAATCATAAACTCATTTTATAAACGGTAACTAAGGCTCATTGGGCCCCTAATCGCTTCATACAAAAGTTTAGAGCCTAAAACACTCTCAATTGGCTTACCAACATTTTATAAAACCTCTTAAATTAGTTTTATTCTTACTAACCAATAGAATGCACTTAAATATATCATGTGATAGGTCTCTAATTCATCACAACAACACATATAATCTTTCAGTTAACCCAAAATCAACTTTTAAGGTTACTAACTTTTCCAAACATGGTGATTAGGGCTCAAACAACTAATTAGAAAATATAGTCATGATTACTACACAAACATAAGCCAATATAACTTCATAATAATTCATAAACAAATTAATGAAGAAAAACACTTAAATTAAATAGGAGAATTATCCCACTCTCCTTAATTAAACCCAAGCCAAGCTTTATCACCAAAATCCAACTCTATTCCTTCTTCAAATTTCGAAATCAACATCTACATCCCAAATCAAGCTAATTCTTCGTAGGTTTTGTAGAGGAGGAGTAGAGATGAATTATGGTTATTTTTATTTGATTTTGGGGAACTAATTTGAGCTTGGATTAAGAGATTTTGGGTTAGGGGATTAAGGAGTAATTAAGAAAGTAATTAGAGAAGAGGAAGAAATGAAATATGAAATGAAAGTGGAATGAAGATTAGGGAGAGAGTTAGCCACTTATAGGCTAAGTAATGGGATTAAACCAATTCATTTCATTCCACTCAAAAATCATTATTCGCTCCAAATTCTCACCGTCTCCAAACATAGTCAAGTTTATACTCATTTTACTCGCGTTGAAAAGGCAAACTCAACTATGGGTGTATTGAGTCCTAATTCATTTGTTTGTAAAAATCGAGTGAAAGAGGTGTTCCATCACTTAATGATTAAATATTTAAATTAATCATTTAAATAATTGATTATTAAAATTATGGGGCATTACAACTTCACTATACATGTAACGACCCATAATTTCAATAAATTGATATGTAGAATATTTAATTAATCTTAAATATTAAAAGATTAATTTTATAAGTTGAATAACTTGTATTTCAAATATAGCAATTTATTTGATAATTGAAATTGTTTAAATAATTGGATCTTGGGTATTAAGTTGGATAAAAATGATTTAAAGCTTATTTAAATTCTATTTAAATAAGAATGAAATAGTAAAAATTTTAATGTGAATTTAAAAAGTGATCTATTTGGATTTAAAAAAATAAGTCATTTTAAATAACGTATAAAAATAGCCTTTCGGGTCACTATCGTGAATTTCGATGGAACTAGTATCATTAGATCCATAATAATGAGTTATTGTATGCGATGATTTTTGTAATGATAGGACTATCTTTTGGTCGTGCGAGATCGGAATGCGAATAAATTAATTTCAGAAACTATATAATATAATTGGGTTTGAAAAGTTATCTTATGCATACTATCGAATTAGGTCTCCAATCAAGTTCCAATGTGTTCGAAATAGAGGTATAACTTATAGAACGCTAGGCAGCATGCCACGACCGGAGTTCGAGATTTTCGGGTACATCAAGCTAGATAATTTGAATTAATATAATATATATACATATTTTTCCATATCCTAGCCCATGCTCTTCACTGTACATGCCATACTCCCACATCTTCAAGACCATAGCCCTTCCATGTCTCTACTTACCTCCTTTCTCTATAAACCTGTAACCATTCACAATAGGTTTTTAAAATTTATAAAAAAACAACCACCATTCACAACTTCAAAAATCACTCTGTCCCAAACCATCAAGAATTAGCCTAAACAACTAGAACAAAAGTTGTCCATATTAAGCTCTTCTATTTTTAGAAATTGATGGATCAAATTTTCATCGAGGGACGAACGAGGTATCACTCGAAAACAGCAAAGGGAAATTTTTTGTTTATAAACTTCAAAAATCAATTTCTCATGATCCGAGAAGGATTGGAAGGTACCGTATGCACCATTGGAATCGTGAGATTGAGTAGAATTTTTTGTGCGAGTTTGGAGAAGTTTCATGTCCATGATTTGCGATGGTCGAAAACTAGGGTTTAGGTTTGGAGGAGACCTAGGAGGAGTTAGAGGTATCAAACATTGGCGTTAAGCTCGTGGTGAGAAGGCGATTTTGCGGTTGCGTTTTGGTGAAGTGCGGTTTTTTTGGTGACTATGACATTTTTGAATATGAGGGGGATGCTTCCAGGTGCGGGGGTCAAGGGGCAGTCGAGCTTGGCATTGATGGGTTAGGGAGGTCGAGCACGCGGAGAGAGTTATGTTGGTGAAGTCGGATCGAAAAATCATGGAGCGTAGCTCCGTGTATCCATGTGAATGCATGGTCAGTAAAGGGAGGAGTGGAGCGTGATACCTGTACATGTTGGAGGATTGGGGGAGAAAAGGGTAGGGGCAATTTTGTAAATATGTTGTAACTAATTTATTATTTATTAGTTTAATAATCGACAACTTAAAAATTTAATAACTCCTTCATACGAGGTCCAATCGAGGCAAAACTTTTTGCATTGCGCTCGTAATGACGTAAGCTTCGCAATGAAATTTGTTTGGACAAATTTGGAGACAATTGAAATTTAGGCTAAAATCGGATGTCGTTCGATTTTAGTTCCAAACTTGAATGCCTCGGCGACAACAGAAATTTTCGGTGAGTTAAACTCACCTTTTTGGTTCCCATGTAAGAGCGGATGACCCTTTGTATACGAATCCTACCTCGAAGCGGTTGATTTATATTATTTGATTATATACTGTTTGTAATGCAGGAGGAAACAGTTTGGAGGGATCGAACGGGATTCCTCGCTATTGTTGAATTATTTCAATAATATTTCTTGGATTATTGAAAAATGAACCTGATTGTGGATGCTGTTGTTATAACATTGTTATATGTTTGAGAAATAAAACTCAGTAGTGATAGAAAATCAATATCGATATTGGTTAAAGGTTGGGTAGCTATTGGCATTAGATTAGTATTTTGAAATACTATAAATTGCCATTGAATTGAAATTGATTTTGAGACGGAAAATGATTTTAAATCCGAAAATTGTGTTTTTGGAAAGGTATTGCTTTAAAGTTATTTAATTATATTAATATTATTTTAAAGTTATTTAATTATATAATATTGTTTTAAAAGTTATTTAATTATATTAATGTTGTTTTAAAGTTATTTAATTATATTAATATTGTTTTAAAGTTATTTAATTATATTGTTTTAAAGTTATTTAATTATATTAGCATTGTTTAAAAGTTATTTAATTATAGTAGTATTGTTTAAAAGTAATTTTTTTATAATTAATATTGTTTTAAAGTATTTATCAAAATGGTAATATTTGAAAGGTTAATTATTTCAAAATAATTATGGTTTGAAATTAATAATAAGGATTTATTAATAAGGTTTTGAAAATAAAATATTATTATTTATAATAAGGGTAAAGATTAATTGTTATTATTTCCCAAATGATTAATTATTATTCTAAGATGTTTAAGATTAATAATAATTTTTTATTTATTCATAATGTTTAATTTTAATAATTATTTTTATATAATACTGTTTTAGAGGCAAATGATCCTTATTTGTTTATAAATGTGTTTGAGACTCATAAGTTGAATTTTATAAACAAACTTGGATTTTATGATGGAAGTAATGAAATGGTTTGAGACCCAAGGGAAGATTATTTACAAGCTGAAAGAGTTTTAATAATGGTTATATTTATAAATGAGTTTTAAGAAATGGGTTTATAGATTTATAAAAGGAGTTTTATAAATGGTTTTATGGGTTTATAAAGGATTTATAAATGATTTTAGAAATGTACAAAAAGAATTTATAAATGATTGAAATGTATAAAAGAAGTTTTATAAATGGTTCCAGGAATTTTATAAAATGGTTTATAAATGGTTTTAGAGAATTATAAGGAGTTCATGAATGATTTTTGAATCGAATAAAAAGAAAATCTTTCTCAGTTTTGTAAATATACTTATACCATTGAGGTAAGTATATGGATATTCTCTAAGTATTGAAAATATAAGGATTGGTGGATATATCTTTGTAGAAGTATTCTTATACAAGTAATTTACAAAGTGGTTTTATTTATGAAAGATTTATAAAAGGAGGCTAGTGATTGCTTATATGCTTAACCAATGTTGGTTTTTACCTATGAAATAAATCCCTGATTGAATGTTTGTTATTCGATAGTTAAATAACCAACTATCGGAATTAGACCCAAACGTAACTTTAGAAATATCTTGGAGAAACAGGTGAGTTATATGACATAGTCATCTCCGATAATGCTATACTGTGTGTATAAGTCTCATTTCGTTCTCCTAGTACAATGATACAGTTAGGAGGTGATCTGCGTTCTTGTCTTTGACTATTTGTTTCCTTAAGAACTGGGGTTGAGTTTACCAAGATTATCAAATGTTGTTTTGAAGAGATCGGGATTGGGTATGTTATATGAAAACCACTTCGATCCAACGAATGCATTTTCGAAGTGAAGACATCTTGAAGATGATGGAATTGGAGACGGAGCTCTCAAGTATTTCGTTCAGTCCCAGAACAAACTTGTATAAATGAATGCTGGTATTGCATTGTTGCTTAGAAGGAAGTATTAGCATTCCAAGTGAAAAGTGCTATATAAAAGGTAAAACGTAGCCTCAAGCCTCATCAACCATGAATGACTAAAACATGGGAGATGCAGCAGGGCTAAGTAGGTTGCTCCCATATAGGGTATGATCATCCCTATCCAAAGTCGCTATTATCTTTCATTTGTATGCTTCAGTTCTCATTAACAAAAGGGTGATCATATTCGGTACTATCCAGTAAGGGGTAGGCCGGTTCTATGTTGGCAGGGGATCCAGGCGAGGTCCTCAGTGTTATTTTATCTAGAGACGCACCGTGACGGGCGGTACCCCAGTAGCCAAGTCATTGTATGGAATCCATTCTCCAATACGAACCTTTACGATTTTAGTTTTATACATATTATGATGGAATTTAATTAATGTAACAATTTCGGCTATGACTAATAAGTATTTTTATCTAGACACTCTTATAATATCAGAGAATTTAAAATCCAATTTATGTGCATATAAATGGTTTTGGTTATCGTAAGGTAATAACCGTCCGTGTTTATGTGCGGCGTGGTCTTACGGGATACTATTGATTTTCAAAGGTTTTCTATAGATTTAAAATCCAGTTGGGTGTGTTTTCTCACGCTGGTTTCCAGACTGACATGAGTGTTATTTTATTATAATGCTCAGATCAGATCGAGCATATTACATATTTAGTTGGATGCTTTGGAGCTTCAAGGGACGAGTTGGAGGCCTAAAGACGTATTCACGTATATGGTTATTTTTCGTTGTATTCATTGATGGTATTTATCAGCAATTGTAAGAACGGGCTGTTATAATTATCTAGGCTGAAATATGTTAGTATACTCTAATTGATGTCTGTATATATATATATATACATATTATAGTTTTGCTTTTGTGTAAAGATTTGTTGCATATTATAGATTACTTGTTCCTATGTGAGATTCTGTGTTGTTTAGTTTTGTTCTTATCTTCTTCCTTCTTTCTTTTTCCCCTAACAATTGGGTTTTCCGGTATTCGATTGCTCGACATGCAATACATTAGACATATTAGTGTTGATTTTTGGGGGTCGAAAATCCTGGTCATTGCATTTTGTATCAGAGCTGAAGGTTAAGCGAGAACCTTGGCTTCGGTGGGGTACTCATTAGAGATAGGGTCAGTACCACCCTAGAATGAGTTTGAGTGTGTGTGTGTGTGTGTGTGTGTGTATATATATATATATATATGAGCGCTTATTTATTAGTGATATAAAAATTGTTTTATATTGTGTTAATTGGTCAGTTGAGTGGCTTATAGATTTTGGTCAATACGAGTAATTAACGTTATTGATAGGGATCTCTAAACACTTGAATAGGACAATTCAACATAGTATTGTTTTGAAATTGATTAAATGAAATAATTTTACCTTTATTATATTATATATATATATATAAAGGAATAATTTTTCAGAAATTATTATAGTAATATGGTGTGCTTGGTTGTTGGAAAATAATAATGTTTGATTATTATCATTTGTTGTTTATTATTTGTAATTGAATAAAAGTTGTTATTATTATAATGAAAACAAAGAAATGATTTTGTATAACCAAAGTGGGAATATATAAATATATGATTTATAAATGTGATTTATAAATGGAAAGGAAATGAAATTTCATATAAAAAATATAAATATGATTTATAAAAGTGGTTTATAAATTAAAACGAATTAAAAATACTAGGACTTTAGAATTTAAATCCCATTAATTTTGGAAATGGTTTTTTGAAGTTTTGGAAAATAATAATAGTACTATTTGGAAAATATTTTGAATAGAAATATTTAAAATGGATTTTAAAGAGATAGAAAGCACTGAACTCACTACGGTCGCAGGAAAATAATTTCGATGATGGCTGCAGCATCATCGACATTCATTTTCGGGTTTCCAAGAGAGGAATTGCTTCCATTGGAGTTTTGTTTTGGTAAAACTAGTTTTAATTTTAAAATCCAAAATAATGATTTGATATACCAAGGGGATTATATATATATATATGATTTCAAATGGATTTGAAATAAATAGGAACAAGGTGTTTAAATCTGGAAAGTTTCATTTAAGTGTTCTATGAAAATATGAGAAAATAAGTTTTACAACTTATAAATTTTGGGAATTTGTAAGTAAAAAAAAGTTTTAAAATTGTTGCATATGAATGTTGAGAAAGAAAATTTGAAAAGAAGATTTAACTTAAATTAAATGGAATGATTTTTGGAAATGAAATTGATTGTGATTTGAAATGGATTAATGAAATGTGCTAATTAAATAAATTAGTGAATTGGATATGTTTTGGAACGTCGTTGATAGAATTGAATAATGAAATTGAATTTGATATGGACTTAAGTTCACTACAAGAAAATACATTTTTGGCAGCACTTGTATGCACCATTTGAATACAAAATGCTGCTTGTTATGTCTTAAAACATAACTAAATACTAACAAAATGCTGCCTCTGCCAACACCTCTTTACGCGGGTCTTTTTCTTTGTACGCAAATTGCTTTCCCTCCCAAATGCCCTAATTACTTTCCCACTTTTCCTCAATTCTTTTTTCCCTCTCAAACATCCTAATTACTTTCCCCAAGACTTGTCGATCAACACTACACCTCTTTTCCGTCCTCCAATGAACACTGCTCCCCTCCCCTCTTCTTTGATTTGAGTCACTAGTCTACTTCTTCCTTTTCACCAGTTGGGACCTCCTTTTCGCAGCCTTCTTCTCCTCCGGTGCAGTGTCCCTCCTCCTCATGTAGTCAAATTAACTATCCTAACTAAGAACCTTAGAGCATAATAAATCACAAATTCAAGGTACATTTTAATATTTCAGTTATTATTTATGCCAATTAACTTGATTTTATTGTTTGATTAACTTGATTGTTGTTTGTTTCATGTTTGGTCTTTCGTTTAAATTGTACTTTTATTGCATTTTAATGTTAAATTAATTTCTGATGTGAATTTGAAATTCTGAATTGCACTTTGATATGATATCTGAACATCTACCATCCGACCAAGCATATATAATTACCGTTAATAAATATCTCAACTATTCAAATGCCAAAGATAGTTGAGATAGGCATTTGTTTGAATAGTTGAGATAGGAAAGCATTTACATAATTTCGAATGCCAGATATATGCCTGCATGAAATTCTGAATTGCAATTTGAATAGTTGAGAGGCAAGCATTATCTGAACATCTACCATCCGACCAATCATATGTAATTATCATTAATATAGTTGAGATGCATTATATAATATATTTGAGAGGTATTATATATTATATAGTTGAGAGGCAAGCATATGTATTTGCACTTTGATATGATTTCTTGAAAACCATATGGATGAACATCTATCGTTAACATGTGGTTTATCTCTAAGTAAATAACACATAGCACCGCTGTTGAACATAGTATGACCATTACTATTAAATACACATAAAATAACAAAGTACACATATTAGAAATGTATAAGTTGTAGTATGATAACCTGTTGGTGTTGGCTTGCTTCAGCAGTATGACATTGTTGTTAATTGTTAGTTACTGTAGTCAAATTTTTTATTTCTTAAGTTTGTTCATCACTTACTATAACAATGCTGTTCATTTTAAATCTCTTTTAATAATCTTTTCTTGTTGCGCAATTAAAGAGGGTTATGGAAAATTTTCTGATATGGACACTTTAGATATTGATTTTGAACA
This sequence comes from Allium fistulosum, assembly GCA_030737815.1. Taxonomy (NCBI): domain Eukaryota; kingdom Viridiplantae; phylum Streptophyta; class Magnoliopsida; order Asparagales; family Amaryllidaceae; genus Allium; species Allium fistulosum. The sequence goes on from CM060904.1 coordinate 1,260,134,296, forward strand.
TACAAACCGTCGATAAGCAGGTCTTATTCCTATGAAATCAATAGTTTCCTGTGTGATGTTGTGGGTACTTGAACAAAAATTTGTGTTATATTTGTGTTAAGGAGATAATTTAATTCACATAATTTGAATGTTTTTTTCTGCATGATTATTAAGTTTGCCAGCACAAAGTATGGCTTGGTAAGGTGTAAACTATTTCTTTTGCAACATTCAGTGTGCTATTTGACCATGTATTTCCTAGAAAGACCCTAAATTATACAAGTAAATGCAATTGATAATTGCCTAACCTTGTGAATCGGCACCGGTGGTGGTAACCAATACGTTAAGTTCACTGGCGGAGAAGCGGACACCAACAAAGGTAACAATGAGTAAATGAGATTCACGTGGACAGTAATGATGAGTTGAGAAGTATAGCCACGGCTGGTTTCTTGCATGCAGGTGCTTCCATTTTGCGTGCTGACTGTGACATTGATGTTAGCAAGATCGTTGTGGCAGAGGTCAAAAAGCCTGTCGATACTTTTGGTCAGAGAACTTTTAATTACTGTAGAGTCACTAGGTATATATGCTATTACTAAGTTATGTGTTGATCATTTACCATATGCAAACTGATAATGACTTTGTATTAACGATAATTTCTCCATGTAAAATTAAAAATAAATAAAAATGATTTCTTTTTTAGATTTATTGATGGAAAATTGGGATGCAAGCATAGATGGACTGGAAGGTAAGAGGCTCATCTTTGGGATAGTAGATTCAGGCGTGATGGGCGGAGTCGCAAAGGAAGACAAGTTATATTTTGCTACTATAGTTATATATCTTCGCTAGTTCAAATTTTAAATCAAATCCCATTTTTATATGACTAGCAAGGGCAGATCGGAAATTATGGTTAATCAGCCTACAACTTATCTAGGTAAACAACATCGAATGATACAAATTAAATACGTTTATTCACGCATTCAAGTATCCAATTATGAAAAAGAACTTGAAGAGATGATGAACACACGACTCATCAAGAGTTCGTTGCATCCCTTAGAAAATGGGTATTGTAGCAACCCGGGATTTTCGACTCTCGAAAATCGACACCAATACGTTTTACTGTATAGCATGCCGAATATTCAAGTGCTGGAAATACCGATTGCTAGGGGTGAAGAAGAAAAAGATAGAAGGAAACAAAAACAACAACACAAAATATCACAATCGCAGTGGAACAAAATATAATATATAATAACGGATCATTATACAAAGAAAACTGTAACTGTTATATACGTACAATCATCAGAGTACAACAAACAACAAATCAACCTGGACAGCTATAATAACTTGTCCTCACAAATGCTGAATATGCAACATGACTCACATAGCGGAAATAACCAAGTACATATAATATGCCTTAGAATCCTCCAGCTCGTCTCCTAAGCTCCATAGCATCCTAACCTGAATCTGTAATACTCGGTCTGACCTGAGTATTATAATAAAATAACACCCGAGTCAGTCTGGAAAACCAACATGAGAAAACACACTCAATTTGAATTATTACCCTTATCAAAATCCTTTGAAAATAAAGGTATCTCGTAAGACCACGTCACACGTAAACATGACGGGTTTTTACTTTACGATAACCAAAACATTTTATATCAAAATCATCTGATATTATAATAGTGTCTATAGAAGATAAACTATAAAATAGCTGAAATGCTTGCATCTCACGTTTCAGCATATTTGGTATACAACTAAAACTGTACAGCGCTTATTGGAGAATGGATTCCATACTATGACAAGGTAAGGAACTACCTTTCGATGGTGCATCTCTAGAGAAAATGCACCGGGCTCTGACAAGAACATCTTGTACCCCTACCACACAAGACTAGCCTAGCACTTGACTACCAGTACCGAATATGATCACCCCAACTTTTGTGCCCCGAAAGCATACATGAATAGATAGTAACCGATCTAGATCTGGAGATGACCACACCCTAATAGGAGCGACCCACTTGGCCTTGCTGCATGCCCTATTTTTGTCATTTCCCGGTTGATGAGGCTTGAGGCTACGTTTACCTTAAGATTAGCATTCATTCTTGGAATTCTAACACTGCCTTCCAGGAAACGATGCAATGATAGAATTCATCCATACAAGTTGTTTTGGGACTAAACAAACCAAACTCCAAGATCACCATCTCCATTGTCTTCACGATATCATAATTCATAACGCACAAATCAAATCGAAGTGGTTTTCAGCTAATTAAATCTGATCCCGGTCTCTTTAAAACGATCAACGAATTTAGCCAGATTTGATAGTCGGTTATTTAACTATCAGATTACACACATAAGCAGTCACTTGGCCATATTATAAATTTTCCAAAAACATTTATTTCAAAATATTTTTACAAAGATATATATATATATATATATATTCAAATCTCTTTCAATATTCCAATATTTGAAAACCATTTCAAAACTTATATCTATAATAGGATATTTTTCAAACCATACCTTATTTAACTCTTAGTGAAATATTTCCATGTACCCATTCCATGGTCAACCTTTCCAAAACATTTACTTAGGAAAATATTTATAAATTTTTTTTCCAAAATCACTTACTTCTCTACACTTAGGAAATTTTCATAAACATATATCGATTTAATGGTTATATTCCAAACATGGAAATTTCCCTTATTACCAACTTATAAAAACATTTACAACCTCTTTTGTAAATTCTCAACTCATTATAACTCGTTCCATAAATCTCTGGAATTTTTAATAAATCCCTTTTTCAATTTCGAAAATCGATTTACTTATTTAAAATCCCATCCAACAATTTATAACTTCTTTATGAATTCCGATTCATTTTTTCGAAGTTCACGTATCGAACACTTGGGAAATTTTCTTAGGTTTCCAGAATTCATTTTAAGATTCCTCTTATAAATCATTTCTATTAAATAACTTGGTTTACAAATCTCGAGAGTATTTATAAACACATTTCAATCATTTTCAAAACACTATATATATATATATATGATAAGTAATTTTTAAAGTATAATAATTTATTTTCAAACACGTTTAGATAATTATTTAAAATATCAAACACTTTTAAATAATCAACGATAACTCGTTTCCAATTCATTTTTAAATAAATACTAATCGATTTTACAAAACTTATTATAAAAATTAGAATTTATTTCAATTGTATATTAAATGTTTGAAAACCAACTTCCAAAATATTTTAACACTAAAACAGCTTTAAACTATGTAGTTTAATAATTAGCAATTCCTTTTTACAACAACTTAATTCTCGATAAAAAAATATTTTTAAAATTCCAATATAACAAATTTATATTTATAAATCTCTCTCGATTTATCACAAATCGATTTGCATTTCCTATTTCACAACTATTTCCAAAATCCAAAATAGATTTCCTTATTTCTTTCTAAACCGATTCTATATCTCATTATAAATTCGCACCGTGAATTTATATTCCCAATTTATCAAATGATAATCACTGCACTTTATTTATAAACATCGTTTATAAATTTTATAAACTCATTCCCAGTTTATAACATATTTATATTGCTAAAATCCATTTATAAATCGATTTCTATTTAAAATTCCATTTGGAAATCTATTCCTTAACAAGTTCCAATTATAATCCAAATTCATTCAAAATCTTGATTACGACTTCCTATTCCTATTTTAAGAAATCTCATTTAAAATCCAATGTTTAAAAATTCTCTATTTGAAACCATTTTACGAAATAGCTAAATAAATATCCAAAATTAAATTATTTATTTATTTTATCCAACCAAATTCCTTTTTAAATAATTTACAAATTCAATATAAATATTTTCATTTTCCAAATCGCCTTTGAATTCCATTTTTTTCTAAATCAAAAATATTATTTGTGGTATTTAAAATACCAAAATTAGAGCCAGTGCTACTATAGCATCCAAACAATCCAATCACACAACAATCCATAACAGATTATTCAATTTCATTATATATCATTATATATATGAACAAAAATCAATATATTTTGAGGGATCTTGTTGGATCCCTCCAACCTGTTTCCTTGCATCCATAGACGTTATGTAACATACTATACCAATCCGTCTTCAAGGCGAGATATCGCGGTAATATAGGGTCATCTGCTATTATGCGGGGCGCATAATGTCTCATCCGCTCCAATCGCTGGGAATATATCCAACTACTAATATATATACTACTATATATAATATAACATCCAACTGATAATAATTTATCAATTCATCTAATCAACTAATAAATAAATTTTAACACTTTAAATTATATTTAGCAATCCAAATGAGTGAGATTTACTCACCTTGATTTTTGATTTTTTTTATTTATCGAACATCCAGATTTTAAATTAAATCGAACAACGTTCGATTTAATCTAAAATTCCAACTGACTCTGAAAAATTCCAAACCTATTTCTATGCGTAGTATTCGATGCCACGAGCGCAACGCAACTTGTTTCATTAATTTTGGACCTTATACAAACAAATTTTGGATTTATAAACATTTTAACCATAAATTAATTTAATCAACAAATCATTAAGCTTAATTATGTAATTAGCCGAGCCTAATTCTTCTTCAATCGCGACATGCCCATGCACGAAACATGAGACCCAACACTTCAACTTCGATTTTTTTGCTCCCTTACCACCATGTCGCAGTCCATCCTATCACCACCGAGATTGCCCAACCTCTGCCTCGCACATGCTCACCGCCATTTGACATCACAGCCACCAAAACAGCCGAGCTCCACCTATAATTGTCACTCGCGATCGCACGCACCAGGCCGGTCGCTTATGCTCCAGGTCATTGTTAAGCTTCCACCGAACTACTTTCAATCGTGTTCTCTTGTAGCCGTCACTCTCCCCACCGCGGCGTCATCATTACTGACCCTCCGTTCGCGATTTATTCCAAGTTATGTGAATGAACATTCGTTTCTTTTTTTGTTTTTCTTTCTCTATAAAGCAAAGTTTTAAATAAGGGGAAAAGATACGAAGTCAACAGGTAGGTGCAGGTGTAGGGTGGCTGATGTAGATAGGTTAGGCTATGTGAAGTTAAATAATAAATAAATATATTATTTAAAATTCAAAATATCAAGATATTAAATTCGGAACCCCGATCGAGGCGTGCCGCCTGGCGTTTCTAACGTTATACCCTTATTCCGAACGAAATGGAATAAGTTTTGGGGCCTAATTCGATCGTATGAAGAAGATAGCTTTTTGAACCCCAATTAAAATATTAAATTTATAATATTAATTTCAACGCGTTTCGATCTCGCACGGCCAAACGGTGCATCTAATCGCTACAAAATTTGAAATTTGATAATAATACATTATTATGGATCCAATGGAACTAGTTTCGTCGAATTCTGAGATTGTGCCCTGGATCGCTATTTTAATGCGTCAATTAAAACGAGGATATCAAAAATTGATGAAATCACTTGAAATTTCAGTTTTAAAAACTTACTAACTCAATTTTAATTCAAATAGAATTTATATTCACTTTAAAATTCATTTCGATTCATATTCAGCTCAACTTCCAAGTATTTGCGATATTCGTATTACGATATTCACTATATTTTAAATTTTAAATTTTTATTCCACTTATTCGATCGATAAACTTCATATTAAAAATCAATTCACATTTCAAATTCAATATTTAAAATAAATTAAATGTTCAAAATCAAACGATTGAAAATTTTGGGGCGTTACAGGTACAGTTTCAAGTTTTATTATTAATTCTTGATTTGTTTTTACTGGTGTTATGAATCGTTTTAGTTGATCAATATTTTTATACTCAATAGAAAGAGCTGTGGGTTCTCTAGAGGTGCTTCTATGTACAGAGGAGTTACCAGGTATTTTTGTCACTTTTTGTTTGATAAATTGATATGAATTTTTTTTTACAATAATGATTAATTTGGCTTGTCTATTTTATAGACATCATCAACATGGTCGATGGCAAGGAAGAATTTGAAGAGTAGCTGGCAATGCATATCTCTATCTTGGAACGTTCATTATACTCCATTTTGTTAAATTTTGGCGACATTATATACAGAATTGTATAGGTCCGAAGTAGCTTGGTAACGGAAAAAACGGTTCGAAAATTGGAGCTCGGAGGTGGAAGTTATGGTGAAAAAGGTGAGTGGTGCTGAAGTGACAGCGACAGACGTCTGAGGAAATGGTCAAACATCTGAGGCTTCAGCAAACCTGTAGCTGACCTATTCCAGGGACTCAGGACAGACGCCTGAAGTTTTGGATAGATGTCTGAGGCAGTTGCAGAATTTTTCCAGAGAGCAAGAACATACGTTTGTCACTTTGGAAAAACGTCTGATGTCTCATGGAAAATTTTCCCGAGACCTTGGACAGACGTCTGTCCCATTATGACAGACGTCTGTGGCAACATCTGCCAGTTTTTGGCCTGGGCTTGACGTGAAGATTTGTGATATTTGAAGGGGCAATTTTGGAACTTTGCCTAGGTTTACTATTCTCCTATATAATCTAGCTTCAGGTTCCAGATCTCGATGCAACAAAAGCAACTGCAAGGGTTTTAGCCTCCACTAATTAGGATTTACCAAAACCTAATTTTCTTCAATTCTCTTCTCCACAAAATCAATTTCTATTAGAATTTTGATCATTGTAATCAATCTCTTTTACTCTTCTCATCAATATAAATAAAAGATCTCTCTTAAAGTGGATGTACACTAACACAACATTAGTGGAACCACTATAAATCACCGTGTGATTTATTTTTCGTTATTGTTTTGATTTACATATTGCTTGTTTGGGGATTGTGATCGGATTTGGATTGGTTGTGATTTAAATTGAGTTATTGATTGGTTATTTTTATACTTCTTACCACGATCTCATTTCCACTGTGCATTTTGGTTTTGATTTGAGTGGTCTCGTGTTAGAATCCATCACCACATTTGGTATCACAACGTTAGTGTTGGTAGGTGGTTGTAGAAATGCAGGAATCTGATAATACCTCAAGTAGTTCCTCAATGGGTAATCCAAGTGGTGTAGCGCCTTATGTACGTGGATTGTATGCGGCTTCAGGATCATAATTGGTAATCGATAAGTGGAATGGCGATAATGATTTTGAAAAATGACCATGGAAGATGAAAGCGGTTCTAAGGAGGAATCGGGTGCATCGAGTAGTGTTTGACACACATTTGTTGCCAGCGGACATCTCAGATGTTGAGAGAGAGGAAATGGAAGAGTGGGCATTCACTGCACTTTAACTTTCTATGAGAGAATGTTATCTCTGAAATTAGTGGAGAGACCACCGCTAAGGGTATTTGGGACAAGTTGGAGGAGTTGTATATGAAGAAGTCACTAACTAATTGCTTGATCTTATTGCGAACGTTTTTCACCTATAAAATAAAGAAGGTGATTCACTCAAGGCACACTTGAATACTTTTGACGATTTCCTAATGAAGATGAAGGCGGTAGATTTGAAGATTGAGGAAGAGCAAAAGGCGATGATATTGTTGTGTTCGTTGCCGGACTGCTATACAGGTTTCTCAAATAGTTTGATCTATAGCCGAGATGACTCTTGATGATGTCAAAACAGGTCTTCTTAGCGAGAAGCTGTGGGATCAAATGAAGGAGTTAGGTGATGGAAGTAGTGGTGCTAGTAATGGTCATGGTTTATTTGTAGAGAAGGAGAGGTATGTGAAGAAGGAGAACCGAGGGCGTTCTAAATCAAGGAACCCCGGTTGGAGAGGAAAGTTGAAGGAAAGAAAAGGCAAGTGCTATATTTGTAAGAAGCCTGGTCATTGGAAGAATGAGTGTCCGGACAAGGAGAAGGCGAAGAAGGAAGTAGCATCTTCATCCGTAGCGGTAGAGAGAGGACTTGGTGAGGGAGACGTAGATGTGTTGTCGGCCGGTAGCATCAGATATTTCGGGTAGCGAGTGGGTGCTCGATTCGAGGGCGTCTTATCATATGACGCCAAATAGGAATTGTTTTTCTTCTTACATCGACAAAGAAGGAAATTCAATTGTTATGGGAAATGTTGCTATTTGTAAGCCGAAAGGCATTGGTTCCGTGCAAATTCGTATGTTTGACAGAGTGGTTCGTACTCTCACTAATGTACGCTATGTTCCGGGACTTAGGAAGTCTCTTATCTCTTTGGGGCAGTTGGATTCTATAGGATGTAAGATCACTATTGAGAGTGATAGATTGCGGGTTTCGAAGGGTGCGCTTTTGGTGATGAAGAGTGCTAGGACTCATGGCATTTATTTGCTTCAAGGAGTGACCATAGAAGGTGAAACTTGTGTAGGAGTTGATAGTTCTCGTGGCTTGAACGCGACTAGGTTGTGGCATTTGAGGTTAGGTCATGTCTCGGAGAGGAGTTTGGATATTCTTTGGAAGAGGGGGATGATCGATGGAGAGAGTTTCAACAAATTAGAGTTTTGCATGGAATGTGTCATGGGGAAGCAAACTAAAGTTTCATTCAGTGAGGAAAAACATGATTCGAGAAGGGTTCTTGAGTATGTTAACACGGATGTTTGGGGACCGACATCGATAGCTTCTTTGGGTGGAGCTCGCTATTGTATTTCTTTTATTGATGACTTCTCTGAAAAAGTTTGGGTGTAGGTAATGATGGCCAAGTCGGAGGCATTTGCAAAGTTCAAAGCAAGGAAAGCTCTTGTTGAGAATGAGAGTGGCAAGTCTTTGAAGATCTTGAGGTCCGACAATGGCAGAGAGTATGTTTTCGGAGAATTCTTGGAGTTTTGCAAGCATCATGGTATTCAAAGGCATTTTACCACACCAGGAGATCCGCATTCGAATGGTGTTGCGGAGAGGATGAACCGTATTCTACTTGAGAAAGCTCGATGCTTGAGATTGACATTGAGTTTGGCTAAGGGATTTTGGGCTGAAGCTTTGTCAACCGCAGTGCATTTTATTAATCGAATTCCGTGCTCGCTATTAGTAACAAAATTCCGAAGGAAATGTGGAAGGGAAAGAGCATTGACTTGAGTTATCTTCGAGTGTTTGGTAATCCGGTTTATATGCATGATCCAGAAAATGATAAGCTTGAACCTAGAGCTTTCAAGAGGATTTTGCTTGGTTATACGGACGGTGTAAAAGGCTATCAAATTTAGAATCTAGAAACAATGAAGGTAGTGAGTTCCCTTCATGTTACTTTTGATGAGTCGGTGATGTTCAAGGAGAATGATAGCTCATCGGATGTTCCGGACTTGGTTCATAGTGAATCAATGGAGAAGGAAGTTATTTCTACATTTTGTCCAAGGAGTAAAGAGAGTAGAGTAGTTGGAGATGCTTGCGAGGAGGTAGCGGTTGATGTTACATCACATTGTCTACAGGGTTTCTCTAGTAGTGTTGGTGATGTGCATGATTCTAGAGAAGATTCGGTTCAAGGTGGAGCCGAAGGGAGTTTGGGTGATGGTATTGCTACTCAAGTTGGTCGTCGTACTTTAAGGCCACCCGAAAGATATGGTGATTGGAACTATCTTAGGTTTTGTGATAATTTGGACTATGCTCTTTATGTAGTCCAAGATGAGCTGATGGACCTTGATGACATCATGGAGTCGAGTGATGGCTCGAAATGGATTTGTGCCATGGAGGAAGAGATGCAATCATTGTTGAAGAATCAAACCTGGGATTTGGTTCCACTTTCTAAAGGAAACTGTGGTATTGGGTGTAAATGGATATACAAGGTGAAGGACGATGGGAGGTATAAAGCTAGGCTAGTGGCTAAAGGGTTTGCACAAAGGAAGAGGAAGGAGTATGATAAGATGTTCGCAATGGTTGTGCACCATACTTCTATCCGGATATTACTTGCTATAGTTGCTATTCACGACATGGAGTTGGAGCAACTTGATGTGAAAACCACCTTCTTGCATGGTGACATAGAAGAAGACATCTACATGGAGCAACCAGATGGTTTTGTTGTGGATGGTAAGTCAAATTTGGTTTGCAAGGTAAAGAAATCACTATATGGTTTGAAGCAATCACCTAGACAATGGTACAAGAGATTTGGTCATTTTATGTTGGAAATGGTTTTAATAGAAGCATCAAAGATGCTTGTGTGTATTTCAAGAAGTTGAAAAACGATTGTTAGGTGTATTTACTCTTGTATGTGGATGACATGCTCATTGCTTCTAAGGATAAGAATGAAATCAACAAGTTAAAGCTGAGTTTGAAATTGGAGTTCGAAATGAAGGATCTTGGAGAAGCAAGAAGGATATTGGACATGGAAATAGAAAGGGATCGAAAAAGTTTTGAGTTGAAACTAACTCAAGAGGAATACATACAGAAAGTTCTTTGTCGGTTTAGCATGGACAATGCAAATGCGTCAATACACCTTTACCTTTGCATATGAAGCTTTCGAGTAAAGGATCATCTATCTTGGAGAAAGATAAGGCTTATATGGCAAAGGTGCCATTTGCTAGTGCGATTGGAAGTCTAATGTATGCTATGGTGTGTACAAGGCCCGATATTACAAATACCGTCCGGATGGTTAGTCGATATATATGGCTAATCCAAGGAAATCGCGTTGGGAAGCTGTGAAGCTTATATTGAGATACCTTAGAGGCACATCATCTCATGATCTTGTTTTTGGCGGTAGTGATAGAATGGATTGCAAGTTGGTTGGTTATTGTGATTCGGATTACGCCGGTGATAGGGATCGAAGAAAATCAACTTCTGGATATGTCTTCACAGTTGGTGGTACAACCATAAGTTGGCGATCGAGATTGCAGACCGTAGTTGCTTTATCCACTACGGAGGCGGAGTTTATAGCCGCAGTGGAGGCGGAAAAGGAGGCACTTTACTTAAGACGATTGTTGTGTGACTTAGGATTCGGGCATGATAGCATTGATGTTCGATGTGATAGCCAGAGTGCTATTCACTTGGCATAGAATTTGGAATTTAGCTCACGGACTAAGCATATTGAAGTGAGAGAGACATTTCTAGTAGCCATGGATGAGGATAAGCAAGTTTATCTTCAGAAAGTGCACACAAAGGATAATGCGGCGGATATGTTCACCAAGGCATTGCCGGTTGGAAAGTTTGAGCATTGCTCGAACTTGATTCGCTTGAAGAAGTGCTAGGTGCCATGAGGTGGCATGGTTAAGGGACGAGCTTGGTTATGGATGAGGAAGAGTATTAGTGAGAGATTAATGTTCTATCTTCTTGGTAAGTGCTAGTTTACACTCCTCATCACTTTAGTCTTTGGTGAGACGGTTTAGGATTTGGATGTTTTCAACACTTCATTAGCGGACGGGGGCTTTTCCTGAGCTCGTTGGTTGAGTGCAATGGGCGGTGGCTTTGTCGGAGCTCATTGGGAAAGCATTCATTTTGATTGAAAGTAGAAGTGGTGATAGTTGGTGCTATCGGTTGTTGTTGATGGTATGATACCGTTGGATTTTGAGATGGGTTTAGTGTCAAGGTGGAGTGTTAAATTTTGGCGACACTATATAGAGAACTGCAGAGGTCAGAAGTGGCTTGGTGACGGAGAAAACGGTTCGAAAATTGGAGCTCGGAGGTGGAAGTTATGGTGAAAAAGGTGAGTGGTGCTGAAGTGACAACGACAAACGTCTGAGGAAATGGTCAGACATCTGAGGCTTCAGCAAACCTGTAGCAGACCTATTCCAGAGACTTAGGACAGACATCTGAAGTTTTGGACAGACGTCTGATGTTTTGGACAGACGTCTGAGGCTATTGTAGAATTTTTCTAGAGAGCAAGAACAGACGTCTGATGTCTCAGGGAAAATTTTCCCGAGACCTTGGACAGACGTCTAATGTTTTGGACAGACGTCTGAGGCTATTGTAGAATTTTTCTAGAGAGCAAGAACAGACGTCTGATGTCTCAGGGAAAATTTTCCCGAGACCTTGGACAGACGTCTGTCCCATTATGACAGACGTCTGCTAGTTTTTGGTTTGGGCTTGATGTGAAGATTTGTGATATTTGAAGGGGCAATTTTGGAACTTTGCTTAGGTTTTCTATTCTCCTATATAAGCTAGATTCAGGTTTCAGATCTCGATCCAACAAAAAGCGACTGCAAGGGTTTTAGCCTTCACTAATTAGGGTTTACCAAAACCTAATTTTCTTCAATTCTCTTCTCCACAAAATCAATTTCTATTAGAATTTTGATCACTGTAATCAATCTCTTGTACTCTTCTCATCGATATTAATAAAAGCTCTCTCTTAAAGTGGAACCACTATAAATCGCTGTGTGATTTATTTTTCATTATTGCTTTGATTTATATATTGCTTGTTTGAGGATTGCGACCGGATTTGGATTGATTGAGATTTAAATTGAGTTATTGATTGGTTGTTTTTACACTTCTTACCAGGATCTCATTTACGCTGTGCATTGGGTTTTGATTTGAGTGGTCTCGAGTTAGAATCTGTCACAACATCTTTCAATTGTTTTTCACTTTTTTTTGGGTTCAAATATCCATTGTTATCTAAGTTAACAATAATGTCTTTCTTTTAAAAGTCAGTTGGAGCTCATATTCGTGTACTTTTTGTTCAAACCTGTAATAATGGAATCCAAGAAAAAAAATTAATACTTACATTCAAAATTTAAAAGCTGCACCATTTACATTCTCGTATAGAAAACTTGCAAGGAAGAAAGCCCAGTGCTTTGTTTGTCTAATAAGGCAACAATGAATTGCTTTATTTACTGAAAGAAATATTTCATGATTTCCATGTATTATTGAAACAACTTTTGAAAGAAAATATCCAAAATCTTACAAGGGAAAAAAGACATCTGCTTTGTTTACATCACAAGGTTGTAGATTGATTTTCTATTGGAAAGAAGATTTTCATAATGCCATTGTAGTGCAAACATAAATTGATACTAAGGATGAAACTAGTCAAAAACAACACATGTGGATCTCAAAGAACATAACAAAAGAGAAAGTTCAATAAAGATTGGCATAAAAATGTAAACTCCTGGGGATAAAATCTAATTGTACATCTAAATGATATTTGTGTAAATGTTTTTTCTATTCCTAACCAGATTAAATCAAACGGATAAAAAGCTTAGACGTTGCAAGCATCACTGTTGCACATCGTATAGCTAAACAATAACGTTAACTTATGTTGTCTATATGCTTTTTTAACAAGTATTAACTTAAAAGTAGAGTACACAAATTTCCCGATATAAAAATTGAAGGCAACATAATGCTTTAAAACGTTTGTACAAGTATTCACAAACCCAACTTTTTGTTGGTTATGATGTTTAACTGACTTTTATTTCATGATATCACACTAATACATTCAAATCACTAAAGGCAGGATACAAATACCTATTCACAAGGTTAGGCAATTATCAACATTCACCGTTAAGGTTATACTGGTTTATGTCTCATCTTTAATACTGTTGTTTATCAGCATTAGAGCTACACTTTATCTATGACAACATAACATATAAAAATAAGATTGGTACAAATGTAGAATGCATTTACAGTCTATCTACTTTTACATTTCTTATGATATTTTTACTTTAGTTATTATAACTATCGGTTTAGGTAAAGAACATGAGTTTGACCAAAGATGGTGACAGAGATGTGCACCATTTTGAACTTGAAACATTATCCAGAGTAAATTCATAATGTTTTTGTATTTTGTTCTTGGTTATTAATTTCTACAGCTTTTAGGTTTTGATGTTTTCCTTTTTTTGTATCAATCATTTAGGAAGTTAGGTATAAGGCAGGTGATATTCTAGAGATTCTCCCAGGTCAAAATCCCTTGGCCATTAATAAATTCCTTCTTCGCTATAACATTGATCCAAATTGCTACATTAAAGTAAGAGCGCTTTTGCAATGTATTTTGTTAATAATTTTGAATTTGTAGTTTTAAACAGAGTCTTTGAATATAAAGTTTGACAAAATTAATTTCAAACTTGATAATAATGAATAATTAAGTTTTTCTACTTATGATCTATGCTACATCAGATTTTATATCGGAGCCATGAAATGCAGACTCCTTAGGAGGAATAGTTCTTATCACAGAGGCAATATTTCTAGATCAAAATTGTGATATTGATCAAGCGTGGGATAAGGGTCATCTGCATTTATTTGAGGGATCTTATTTTTAAGATAAAAAAATCATTTAAAGATTATAGTATGGTTAAAAATGTTGGTCTGGATTTTTGTTTTTGCCTAAATTACGATTGAGGTCTTCAAGTGCTAAAAAAATACAACTTAGAAAGCGGAAGAAAATGTAGTATGTAGATATGACAATATAATAAAAAAATGTACAAAATTTTAAAAATTTCTGAAAAAATGTCAAAATTTTGTCAATTCCAAACCAGCTCTGTAGAAAAAAATTGTGAAAATCAATAAAAATCAATAATTGAACCAAACTTTTGAAGTAATTAATACAAGCATACCTATAACAATTGAAACTTATAATTATATTAACTTTTGAAGTATGATATATCTCAAATGAAAGAAATGAAAATAAAATTAGGAATTTTGAACCTTGGTTTATATAGGCATAGCCTATAACCTAGTATGATATTAGAGAAAACCCGACCACATTAGCAATTTATTGGTTAATTATTTGAATTTTTTTTTAAAAAGACAACCAATCTAACATATGATAAAAAAATCATGTGTACAACTTGTAGTACCATTAAATTTTGATCTCTGTCAACTAACAGGCATGTGCACCATTAACAACTTATAGCACCATAAAATTTCATGTCAAAGTAAGATATGCATTAATACTTCGGAAGCACCATTAAATTTTGACCTCTGTCAATTAATAGGCATCTGCACTCTTGGATACATTAGTTAAAAATATTTAATTTTCAAAATAAACCATTATACCCGCACTGCCATACAACTGATGCATTATGCACATGTGGAATTAAACAATGATTGTAGCATGCTAGTAATTTTCCATATCTGATGCATGCTCTGTATATCAAACTTGACATTGTATTGTGTATGACTTGGAAGCTATATGTAAAGAATTCAGGAGTTTAGTTTTATATTCTATCACCGAATGTGTTTTTCTGTTTAATGCAGCTATTGAAGCTTTGTATCATGTAATGCTGAGCTCTTAGTGGTAAACTTTAGTTGTGTAAGTTGTTGCTTATGTAATATTTCATTAACTAGTACAGGTTGTAGTGGTTGCAGAATACTACTCTACGGTTGTATCTATTGTTTTCTTTCCACATCCAACACGTGATTATATAGTTGGTAGTTGTTTTCTAAAATCATGTTAGTTCCTCTCTCTCTCTCTCTCTCTATATATATATATATATATATATATATCTGTGTGTGTGTATATATATATGTATGTGTGTGTATGTATATCAGTTTTTGAAATACATTTATAGTTGGTTCTTCGATTTTAGAACAACATTTAGAATAAGCATTTCATAGTTTGTTTCAGGATACAATTTCTCAAGAATACTTGAAAGGATACCTATGCACTCTCAATGAAAATAGGGAAATTTCATACCTGGTAAAAAAAATTCTATTCGTAATTCCCAGTTTTGTTTGGTAATTCTGTTCATTATGCTCTTTTGATTTTTCCACATGAAAGTTGAAAATAATGACTGAAGTAAGTGGTGCACATGCAAGTCAGTGGCATATTGAGATGATGTACAAGTAAGGCAAGGCTGGAGTCATTGCATAAAAATAAAACGTTAAGTGAAATGCAGATCAGGACTAGAGTGATAAGTTAAGGAACACTGAGCAGTCTACTTGCACATGAAGGGCTACAACCCGATGACTGGTTGGATCAGTTGTGTTTCAGAAACCCTTTCTGATACTCATGAACCCAGCTCCCAGGACAAATGTAGAACATTTATATGTTATTGCATTTTACATTTTTATGAAAATGACTTTTCTTTTTTCTTTCTTAAAATTGACAGTTTAAGTACTTAGGATTACTCGACTTAAGTCTCATATAAACATTACTAATACATGGTAGGTGATAAATCATATAAACATTACTAACACATGGCATTGATAATGGACCGAAGCATAGACTTGTAATCAAGCTGAAGCATTGTTAATGAGCTGACTATTGGATGGTGAATGAGTGATACAGGTATTGGCTACGCTGCTACAAGCAGACTGTTGCTTGGTGAATGAACGTGCTAAAACAGACATGGACTTGACTGCTGCAAGGTGAATGAATATGTTGAAACATCAGAATATTAGGTGCGCTAAAATTTGGAATATGCTGGAACATGGACATGGAAAAGCCGAACATGAAAGTGAGGGTAAATCTTTTCATCGTGTTTGAGTACATATTTTTTCATTTGAAATATTATTCTAGTGCACTTCATTTCAATTTTGTTTTATTCCCTTCCACAATTTCATCAATGGGCTATTATAGATTCATATATTTTGCTGGATAGAAAACCATTATTCCTTACATCACGCCATTAATATTACTAAAACAATATTCTACTTCACATTGTCAAATAATAACCATCGCCACTATCATGTCACATAACAAAAGTTAAACAAACTTAGTTGTTTATAATATATTTGCACTAGAGTGAGTAAATATTTCTTTTGTCATTTTACTTTAAAAAATTTCTACATGTATTTAACAGTGTGATATAACTAATATCATGCAATCATTTTAGAACATTGCAAGATGAAAGGGTTGGAGGTGCTTTTAAAAAGTTGATGAATTTACTATCAATTGAGATTTGTTTTACTTAATGCTGTGCTATCCTGCCTGTACCTCTATGAATCTCTAAGCGTAGAATCCACCATAATTCATTAATTCGCATTTTAATGTCGAAACGGGGGTTCAGAAAAGTTCCAGGTAGAACAAGATTAAGGAGCAATCCAAACATAATGGAGTACACAAACGATCATTTTGTGAGAGGCCAGTCACATCTGTTAAAAAATATTACTTACAAGAAAAAGAAATCACTTGATACACAATATCAAGCTCAACCTCAAACTGTCAATACTTCCTAACTAATCGAATTAGGAAATTACGGCGGTTTAAAGGAAGAGATCGAGATGCTCAAAAGAGATAAAACCATATGCAAGAATTAATCCAGTTAAAGCAGCAGCAACAGTCCACAAGTAATCAGATACAAACCATGTTGAAAAAGATACGTATTATGGGACATAGGCAGTGGTTAATGATGTCATTTTTGGAAAAGGCCATACAACAACCTGATCTCTTTGTTCATTTTGTGCAGCAGCAGAATGACGAAAGTAGTAAGAAAAGGAGATTGTCTTATCAAGAAAGTAATCTTTCTTATGGTCAAATAGTTAAATATATGCTTTTTGTGGATGAATCCATGACTATGATGCTGGAACAAATGCTGAGTTCTGAATCATCTCCTATGCTCAAAACTATAAGTAATGACAGTGGTACTTTAGTTAATGATATCCCAAATGATCCTGAAGTTGGTGTGCAAGAAATTGTACATGATAAATTAGATGGTGTTTCAGTTAATGATAGTCAGAATAAGACTGGGATAGTATCTCCATCTCATATCCTTGAATGTACCAGCAATGTTGATATAGGCAATGCACAGAATGAGCCTCAAGTTAAAGTTTCAGAACTATCTGAAGAAATGAAAGAAAGAATATCTGGTGAGAACTCTGAAAAGCAAGAGGATGTTATTGCATATTTAAGACAAATTGAGTCCGAATTGGATGATTTTACTACACCTGTCGAGTTTAATGTAGATGATGTTAATTGCTTAGATATCATGAACGAGTTGATGGAAGATATGAGATACGATGAAGGCATTGTAAGTGTACAAAGTCCGGATCTAGCATCAAGTAGTGTTAGATGTGAGAATGCACAAAATGTTGATAACCTTGTTGTTCAAATGGAGCTTCTTACTTCAGATTCTAAAGGCTGAAAGGCACTTGATACCCGTATCATATATATTGTGAAGTTTTAGCATGTACAATTGGTAGATATGGTATCTTGAGTTTCTCTCATCTTTTCTTTTTTGATATACATTATAACATATTAACCAAGTTAACTAAGTTTTATAAAAAATTAACTAAATTTATAATAACGATAATAATAATTTAACTAAGCCAATTAAGTTTTATAAATAATAATAATAATAATAATAATAATAATAAATTAACTAAGTTAATAATAATAATAATAATAAAATATAAAATATTAACCAAGCTAACTAAGTTTATAAAAATTATCTAAATTTATAACAATGATAATAATAATTTAACTAAGTCGATTAAGTTTTATAAATAATAATAATAATAATAAATTAACAAAATTAGTTATAATAATAATAATAAATTATAAAGTATTAGCCAAATTAACTAAGTTTTATAAAAATTAACTAAATTTATAATTATAATACTAATCATAATTTAACTAAATTAACTAAGTTTATAAATAATAATAAGTTAACCAAGTTTTAGAAAAATTAACTAAGTTTATAATAATAATAAATTATAAAATATTAACCAAATTAACTAAGTTTTATAAAAATTAACTAAATTTATAATAACAAGAATAATAATTTAGCTAAGCTAACTAAATTTTATAAATAATAATAATAATCAATTAACTAAGATTTATAAAAATTATCTAAGTTTATAATAATAACAACAATAGTAAATTATAAAATACATTTCATATTGGTGCTTAATAGTTTTGGGGGGTAAATTTTGCTTTTGCTGCTTAGACATGGTTTTCTGCCGACAAAAATTATGCAATAACATTTACTAACAATCCATTTGTCAATGTTTATTTTATAGAGGGTCTATTTTTATTACATAGTGATGAACCAGCCTTTAGCTCTCTATATGATATTATTCTTCCCATAGACATTAGTATCTTCCTCACATTCTTTTTCACTTCTGGCTTCACCACCTAATTTGTTCCAAACTAGTCATCATTTGCATTTGTTCCAACATCCTGTTGAATTGTTCGTTTCATTCGAGTTCTATTAGTCCTGCTCACTTGGGTACATTGAATCCTATCAACTATGGTTAGATGCTAGTTTTAATCAAATACAATTGAAGAATTCATATGTTAACAAAGTTTTAAGTAAGTATTTATCCAGATGCTAAAAAATATGTGCTTATGGTGTACATATATGGATCTATGAAGCTTAAATTAAACAGCTGAGCTTATCAGCTCTTTCTTTTAGCTTACAAATGGTTGAATTTATGCTTAGAGGTTCATTTAATATATTTTTTAGATTTAAATGGAAGATTTTTAATAGCCTTTCCAAAATTGTATATTGAACATCATTAATTTGTTAAATAAAAATTAACAAAGCAACCATATAGCATTAGTATTATGCACACTAATATTTAGGTCAATTTTGCTTTAAAAATTTATTGCATTTTTAGTTTGATTTTATTAGCTTTGTACATCATATTTAAACAACTAGAATAATATAACTGTTACATGAATTCAATTTCAAATGTCAACCACCAAATTAGTTGTTTTCGAGGAAGTTACAAGTGTTAGAAATAGAAGATTCATTTTCATTGTATCGTTTACAAATAAAATTACAACAAATAACCAACATGATTGTGTAGATATAATTAGGCATGTAAACAGATACTTTCGGATATGGATAGTGCTATATCCGCATCCGCATCGACATCCAAAATCATTTTTGGATATTGGATACAAATATTCATGGATAATTTTGCTTCTTACTATGCTGTTAAGCATACCGCTCAGCGTATATTTTTCCTCTATACTAGAAAATAAGGCGATGATAGTATCAGTTGATGTAAATAATAGGTTGATGGGCTTTCTTGTAAATAATAGGTTTATAGTATCAGTTTTTATATGTACAGTAAAGCATGATGTAACTAACAGGTTGATAGTATCGGTTGGCGTTAAAAACGAGGAAACTGACCCAATTAAGTCTTCTGAACTATCTATTACTAATGTTGTTGAACAATTGTACTTATTAATTAAGAAACTGACCCAGTTAAGTCATCTACTTCATATCGTATTTGCAGTTTCTATTTAACTGTCTGCTCTTGCAATTATCATTTTGTAGTAGAAAAAACGTGTAACCATGAATACTTGATTCAAAGCGGATGGTTCATATTTTCATGCTGGCTTTGAGAGATTTCTTAATCAAGGCATTAATTAAATTTATCTGTGGTACTGCCCAGCTAATAAACAAAATACATTATACCAACAACTTGAGGATGGCATATAATGCTTAAAGACTGGTCTCATATAATAATAATCTTCAACCTGATAAGAATAAGATTCCATCTAAGTCTAAGTTTTAGATAACTATTGACAAATTCTTAAACTATAAGTCAAACTCTACTTTAAATTAGAAAATTTCATATAACAGCCTCATATTACACATCGAACAAATTACAGTCAAAATTTTGTTACTCAAGCAGATGATGCTTCTCTCTTTTAACGTCTTTTTAATTTACTTCTTTTTTTTGGCAAAGCCAGCCGACTTTATAGTGGGTCATGCCACTATATATAAATGTAGAAAAGGTGTTCTGCACATGCACAAAAACAGCTATATATGGTTTTATAGTGGCCATTCCACTTAAGTATATAACATGTGAGAAGCAATGGTACTTCTGCAACTATAAAAAAGAACTAAGGAAATAACGGTTCCTCCTCCCAAGAGGAGGAAGAATCATTACCATCAGGGCCCATCACATGCAAATAATCTACAAAGTGTGATACACTATCCAAGACATAACCCGGGAGATCCCTACTATATATGAATCTCCTATCCCAGCTATCATCAAGTAGAAGAGTTCTATTCTGCTTACCACGTGCTCCATTAACCGAAAGTACAAGTTCACCACCATCTATAGCGTAATGCAAATCCCTAGATTCACCATCATCATCACACTACACCATTATAAGATATTAACAACGGGTGTAAACCGTTGTTAAGTCTAAAAGCAACGGGTAAAAACCGTCTTCATTACAGGAGTGGTTGAATTTAGCGACGGGAAAAAACCGTTGTTTTATGTCCAAAAGGCAACGGGTATAAACCGTTGCAAATTGTGTCAAAGGCAACGGGTATAAACCGTTGCAAATTGGATCAAAGGCAACGGGTATTAACCGTTGCAAATTGGGAAATATGCAACGGGTATAAAACGTTGCTTTATGGACAATAAGCAACGGGTATAAACCGTTGCTTTATGTCCAGTAAAAAACGGTTTAAAACCGTTGCTTTATGCCCAAGTCACACATAAAGCAACGGTTAACAACCGTTGCACATAGTGTTTGCTCCTGCCCCTACAAAATCACATCTGTAACTCACTACTGCGTATATCTCAGTATATATACCAGAATATCAATATATATCAAAATATTGGTACACAAGCACTATAAACATATCGCACATATTCCATACATATAATATTATTATCAAACTTATAATTACACTCATTGTTTTGCAAACAGAATACTACCGTGCCGGAATATCATACTTATTACACTACATTGTTTATTACACTACAGTACAAAGATTTCATTAATTACAGGGCAAAGCATTCCAGTTTTCAGACTTCAATGTTTGCAATGCAGACTTGAAGCTCAACACAGTATAGACCATCAGTGGAGCTACAGAAATGATTTGCAGTGCAGCTACAAACTCGAGGCAAAATGATTTGCAGTGCAGACTTGAAGCTCAACACAATATAGACCATCAGTGGAGCTACAGAAATGTACCAAGCAACCAGGGGATGAAAACAAAAGTCAGTATATCTGAAGTGAATGCAGAGACAAAGCACAAGAATGCAACTGTACTGAAATGCATAAATAACTGATGCAAACTAACCATCACATGATATACAAGAACAAACTGGTTGGACCAAATGCGTATGGATACTATGCCAGACTGTAAACAAGATCAAAGGCAGACCAGTAAAAGAAACTACAAGTGTACATCTACGACAGACCAGGCAGTAATAAAGCAAACTGCACATCTAACTAGAGCCAAGACTACAAGTACAAGGCATATATATATACATCTAACTAAAGCCAAGACTACTAGTACAAAGCAATTCAAAGCAAACAACGGTTAGGATAAAGAAAATTTGATCAAGCCTCAATTTCCAGATTTTGAAATCTTTTTCAGGTTCTCTTTCCTCTCTGTCAAACTATCCAGGTGAGCAAACCACCCTTATAAATTCTTAAAACTTGATATATCTATTTTGCATGTGATAAGTCTTGAATGTAAATTGTGAAAGGTGCTTGCATGCTTGTATTTATGTATGCATGACTGTGTGTACTATTGTGTACAGGAAAATAAAAGAAAATCAGCAATATATGCAAAGAACAAGTCAGAAATATCAATACCTCCGACTAAAGATATCGTATCAAACCCTTTTGATGGCTCACATAACCTCCGACTCCAACATCCCCAAAGGTCTCGGTAAATTGTCGACATATTTTGGCGCTTAGCTCATTCGGCAATAAAATTTTATCCAACAGCACTTTTTCATATGTGGGTGGTACTGCTTTTCCATGAATTACTAATGCTGTGGAATCTCGACATATAGTACCTGTTATATAAGCATTTTTGGAGTGAATATATGGATTTTCATTTACAGAACTAACAAAAAACAAAACTCATGCTACCCAAAACCATTTCACAAACATGCAGCGATGGCCCAAGTTTCATAGCATATGAACTAGACCCAAATTTGCCTAATAATGACTTGGGTTTAATGCCAGAAGTGAATTACAGAGAATTTTTTTGGCAACCAAGCAACATATATATTAAATGCGTGCAAATCGAAGCATAAGTCATTGTACTGGAAACTGTTACAGGGGGTATTATCACTACTGGAAACTTGTATTAAGCAAAGTAACTGTTCGTGGCATAAAAATTGCTGTCGTAGAATATAAATGGTAGAAACAGTAGTCACTGCTTATCATCACAAAGGCTCAACGCTAATCGCTGATTACAAGGAATCAAATACATAACTAGATTCAGGCAACCAAGATGCTGTGGTTGAAGTGTGGTGGCGCTGAACAGTTGATGACAGCAGGGGGTTGCTATGGATGTTATGTAGTGAAGTGTGTTCAGGGTAGTGGCAGATGTTGACAGTTGTAAGTTGAATGTATTGGTAGAAGTATTGTTTGTTGAGTGATATGAAACAGCAATGATATGAAATAGCAGTTGTGATGTATTATTGAAGTTGCTCGAAGTGTTGTAGTAGTTTGGTTGAAGTGGCAGGAATATGATTGTGAAGTATTGGCAGTTTGTAAGCGATTAATGAGAAGTATGGCAGTGATGTATATAGCAGTTTGGAGGTTATGGATAGAAGTTGGTGGTTATCTTGACAGTTGGTGAAGTGATGAATATTGTATGTGCAGTATGACAGGGAAGGTAGCAGTAACAGATTGTATTGGAGATGAATATGTGATGTGGTTTTGGTGAGTCAGAGAACATGTACAGGCAGAATCAGAGATGATGGGTGCATTGGTTCTTACGTTCACTGTGAACTTTTTACAAAAGAAAAGATGTGCGTTTTTTTTTTCTCGATCGCTAAACCCTGACGTGAAATTGACCTGTATGTTTCCTGATACACTCTCCCGTTCACGAAGTTAAGCATTCACTGACTTTGCAACATATTATTTTCTTCAAATTTTAATAAAATAGTACCTGTTGCAATTACTTCGTCCTCGAAGTTCAGGATTTCACATCTTTGGTCGATTAACTGATTGTTCGGAGTGGCAAACTGAGAAGATGCGATTTCACTGCCTACTTGACGATTATCTTGGGCTATGCTGAGAAGACGCTCCAGTTTATCATCCATATTGTCCAGCTTCATCAATTTTTGCTCCACATTTTGCAGTCGTTGCTCATATATTCCTTGGGCCTGTTTGAGCCGTTTGCATGGAATGGCAGCACTCTTAACTTGGCTAGGAGCTATATTGGTCCCAATACTTCGACTCCTGCCCTTTACATCTTTACCAAACACTGATATAAAGACGGCTTCATCACCACCACTCGTCGTTTCCTTTTCTTTTTCAATTTTGTCCTAAAAAGTAAATACATATATATTAATAATGAAAATTTAATTTAGAGGCGTTGTTATTTGTTTAACTTACAAAGTAGGAAGATGTCGCATCTGACGTGCTGCCATCTTTTTTCTTATGCGTTTTCTCCCATACTTGAAGACGTGATACTTCTGTTCCCGGACTACTTGAATCGACCTGCATATAATGACCTAAAATTATATTTGGAACTAACGGTATATGCAATGTGATGCACCAATTCAATGACACATACCATTTCTTGAGTAATCATAGCGTGACTCTTACGTCCCGAATGATGACCATATTCGAGCATTGATCTATTTTGTTTGCCTCGCTTCCTTTTTTCTTTTGCCTCGGGTTTTGATTCGTTTCTTATGAACTCATCCCAATCATCTTGAGCAATTTTCGGTGGACAATTTCTCATTCTTTCTTCGTCAGTGATGAAAAGGTCATAATGATTCTTGCGCAAATCATTCTTGTGTCTCCTAAAAGCCTCGGACATTTTTTTCATAATAAGGTCCTTTGATAAAGGATCGAGCTCATAATATTTCTGCATAACAAAAAATGCATGTAAACCATTTTTAATTTCTGTATTGAAAGCATTATAAATGAACGGAGCTCATTATTACCTCCAATTGATTCCACACGTCTTCCTTGTAATTTGGCGGAACTTTTTTCCAACTTGGATATGAGATTGGCACATGATTCCTTACTAGTTTACCAATCTTCGTAGCGACCTTTGAACCATTTTTTCCGACTGGAGAACCATAGTTGTCTATATCAATTTTCTCCCGTTTTAAAGTGGATGATTGGGAAGTTGTATCAGTTGACGGTGGTGTGGCATCTTGTGACATTATGTCCTGCAAAGTCTCAAATCCTAAAATAATCCGAACAACATTATGACGTACAGTTCTTCCTCTTCCAGCCCATCCCTGTGATGCCCGATTTATGTTGGCCACCTTATTGCATGGAGTCCCTTCCATAACAAGATCAAACGCCTTATATGTCTTAATAAAATTTGCTCCAAGCGATCATAGTTAAGCTGCTGTACATCTGATATATGAACCAACGTCCCCTTATTGATTTGTCTGATCCCACCAACTTCTCACCACATTACGATTTTTATCAGTCCGACTGACAATAATCGTAATGTGATGAGAAACTGATGGGATCAGACAAATCAGAAGGGCACGTTGTTTACTATATCAGCTGTACAGCAGCTTACCAGTAATCGCTTGGAGCAATTTTATTAAGTCATATAATGCGTTTGACCTTGTTATGGAAGGAAGTCCATGCAATAATGTGGCTAACATCAATCGGGGATCATAGGGATGGACGGGAAGGGGAACATTCACTTTAATGCGGCAGTGATAAAGTCTTCCTGCATCACCAGAATTTTAAACTTAAGCGGATTCAAAACAATATCTAAAATACTGACTGAAATAAAGGATGCAAATACAAAAATATATTACCTTAGCACTGCTGAACTAAAGGGTGCAAATACAATATCTTGAACTGCCTGTCTACCTACAAACACAAAGAAAGAAAGAAAGAATAGTCAAGCTGATCATATGTATGTATGTGTACATGTGTGTATGTATGTGATCATATGTAAGTACCTACAACTACAAACACAAAATGAACTCTTGCAATATATCCATCCTTATGGATCCATCAGAATATTATAATGACACTAATAAAAAATATAATGCATCTATTACTATCATTCACGCTATATTTTACATTTTACACCATTTTAAATAAATATTTTGTTAAGGTACAATAACTGCTCTGTAATACAAAGTTAACATATGCATTTGATAAGATCTTCTAATTTTTCATTGTCTTCAAAAGCTGATTGATAAACGGTGGGAAACTCAGTGTCATCCACATTTATGGTCAACCGTTTTGGTGTATGCAAAACCACAAACCATCCGTTATTTTTTAAATCTTTTGAGTAGAACACTTGACTCGCTTCCGATGCAAGAATAAATGGCTCATCATTCACGCTATCTTTATTCTTCAATTTTCCCAAGTTAACTGTGATCAAGCTTGAAACAGAATCTATTTTACAACCATTGATCTTATCTTCGACCTTTACCCAATCACAATAAAAAACTGTTTGTTTGAAGTCAATGTAATCCAACTCAATTATCTGTTGAATGACTCCGTAATAAGTTGTTTCTGCTTCCTTAAAATTTTTATCCTTCCCACTCGCTCTAAATTGTGTAATTGCTCTCATGCATACACCACTATCCTGTGTTAGCTTTCGCTCTTCATAACTCTTCGGAGAAAATAAAAACCCATTCACTTGGTACTTCATATAACTACGGGCATCAAACTTCGGCCCGTTAACTAACCGCCAAAGAGTTGAGTCAAGATCGACGGTCTTCAACAACTACAACAAACACAATAAGTAAAAAAACATTGTCAAGGAGGTGTATGGTCAACTCGAAAATACGTTAAATATTTAATACATATACCTCCTCACGTAACCAAAAAGTGAAATTTTTAATAGCTTCCCCAGATGTACCCCCGCCTCGAGTTTGAGATTTGGTGCTTTGAACATAGGAGTTATACCTCCTACGAAAAACACACAATAAATACTATATATATGAATTGATTTACAATAATAAGAATTCAGAACAAATTCATGAATTTACTTCTTCCATTCATCCAATCCGTCGTATTTATCAAGGACCCATTTACGCACTTGTTGAAATTGCACTTGAGTTAACGTTATATCTTTACCATTATCTAGTGCTATTTCATCAGCAAACTCATCATCCTCGTCTAAAAACGCTTCACGGGTATGTTTATGAGTGCCAGCACCTCCTTTTGGCATATACTCCATGCAGTAAAGACTAGCTTCTTGTACAATATATCCTTCTGCAATACACCCTTCAATATATCTTTTGTTGCGCACATATCCTTTATATGTTTTCATCAACCTATGAAGATGAATAATTGTAAAATGTAGACATCAATAGCTATTTAAATCGAATAATTATGTACATAACTAAAATTAGTAATTTACCGTTCAAATGGGTACATCCACCTATATCTAACAGGACCAGAAATCAATGCTTCATCGGCTAAATGAACCATAAGGTGAATGCTGATATCAAAAAATGCAGGCGGAAAATGTTTTTCAATAACACACATTGCTTCTACCAAACTAGCCTTTGCTTTTAGAAGATGTTCCCTGTTGATCACCTTTGAGCACAAAATGTTATAAAAGAGACTAATGCGGTGAATAGCATTCCGTAGATCCTTATGTTGCGGAAAACAATGCTGAAGCAATACCGGAAGTAAATGTTGCATTATGACGTGGTAATCATGTGACTTCATATTTTTTAGTTCAGGAGGGTTGATGCTCACATTGTTATGGAAGTTCGAAGAGAATTTGCTCGGCACTTTCAAATTTTTCAAAACGGTGCAAAACCGTATCTTTTCTTCTTTGCTCAAAGTGAAAGTCGCATTTGGTATGGTTACTTTACTTGTTTCAGGATCTTCTATCACCCACAACTTTTGTTTTATACCCATGATTTTCAAATCCTTCCGTGCATTGATCCCATCTTTTGACATGTCTTTATGGTTCATAATTGTGTTGATCAAATGTTTCGTGACATTCATCTCCGTATGCATAACATCAATATTATGTCGGGTCAAATTTGTTTTCCAATATGGCAAATCAAAGAACTTCGACCTCCTATACCATGCAGGAACTTCTTCATCGATTGTCTTTTTCCGTTTTCGACAAATTTCCGGTATGTTTTTACCAACTTTCATTTTTATATTCGCTACCTTTTTTTCAACTTGATAACCAGTCAGTGGTTTTGGAGGACGCTTAAGTTCTTGCTCGTTGTTGAAATTTGTCTTATCGTATCGAAACTTGTGTCCGGACGGAAGAAATCTACGATGTCCCATGTAACAAATCTTCTTACTTTCAGGGAGATAAACAGATGTAGTTTCTTCTCCACAAAGAGGACATGCAAAGTAGCCGTGAGTTGTACATCCCGATAAACTCCCAAGAGCAGGATGATCATGGATTGCCCACAACACTCTAGCTCTCATTGTGAACTCAGATTTCATAAATGAATCAAATGTAACGACTCCTTCCCATAACTGCTTTAACTCGTCTATCAAAGGTTCTAAATAAACATCAATATCCTTCCCCGGTTGTTTTGGCCCAGAAATCAACAGTGTTAACATTGAGAACTCTCTTTTCATGCACAAAGACGGAGGAAGGTTATATGGTACTACAATTACTGGCCAACAGCTGTAAGGGTTAGTTAAAGAAGCATTCGGACAGAAACCATCTGTTGCTATTCCAAGCGTGATATTTCGTGGTTCAGCAGCAAACGAAGAATCAAAAGAATCTGTAGTTTTCCATTGAGAAGTATCACGCGGATGACGCATTACGGTTGTACCGGACTTGGCACGACCATGCCAGGTCATCGCTTCTGCTATCCATGGTACAGTATACAGTCTTCTCAATCTAGAAATTAAAGGAAAATGTCTTAAGGTCCTTTGAGGTACTGTGGTAGCTTTTCTCTCTTCGTCGAATGATGTCTTGTATCTTGGTGCGTTGCAATTTGTACATGAAACTTTGTTCGCATTATCTTTCCAGTACAAGATGCAGTCATTAATGCATGCATCATAAGTTATGTAATTCATCCCAACTTGCTTAATGATCTTCTTTACGTCGGGGTACTTTGAAGGTAGCGTGTTACCTTCGGGGAGTAACTCCTTTATGAATTCGAGTACTGCAGTCACACCATTGTCTGAAAAGCCGTATTGGGTCTTCAAGCTATTCAGTTTCACAATGGCATACAACTTTGTAATCTCTTTTGGACAAGAAGGATACAATGGCTCTGTTGCAGTTGCACTATCAAAAAATGATTTATCTGTAAACTGCTCACCAATATTAGCATTATCATGAAACTGACTTGTAGGTTGAAAATGATGGAATCTATCTGCATCATTGATCAAATCCTCCATCCTAATATGTTCGGACTCATCAGTATTTGTGGCATGACTAACCGGTTGTTGTTTTGGCTTCTCCGGTATTCTTTCTCCGTGAAAACACCACACGGTATATGATTGAACAATACCATATCTAAGCAAATGAAAATGAATGTCATTTAATTTGAATGTATCTTCATTTTTGCACCGCGTGCAAGGGCACGAATACTTTTCCTTATTGCCACCGTTTTCAGCAACAAATTTAACGAAATTTCTCACACCTTCCACATATTCTGTATTTCTTCGATTAGATTGATTCATCCATTGTTTGTCTATACTAAAAGACATACTGAAAGAAAATAACAAGAGCTAATAAAAAATCATGGGTAACAATATCTTATGGCTTTCCACCAAGTTCAACTCTGATATTAACTAAACAGATGAATATTCTTTTGATTTCACTTGAAATTTAACATTAGCATCAAACTGTTTCCAAAAAATTTGCCATTACAACAGCGCCATTTTGTAGCACCAGAGTAATGTCTATGCATTACCCCTCTCCTGATACTTGGTTTGCGCCATTAACAACAATTTTATCCACTTCTCATATTTAGTAAAACAAAATTCATTGCATCAACTTATACTCTAGCAGTCACTATAAGCAACTATGTCTAACTAGCATGTAAGTATCAGTTCCTAAATAATTATTAGTTTTTTAGCTTCAGCTTTCAAATTTCAATTCCTAAACGATTATTTACAGAAAACTACTTGTTTATAACTAAATACTAATAAGTTATTAGCTTCAGGCGTTTTCAAGGTTAATGAAATCTAAAGCAGTAAAAGGGCGACTCAATTTTAGAAAATTAGACAACTCAAAACAAGAAATTCGCATACTTAATTAGCAGTGGCAGTATAGAGACTGTAGCAGGACTTCAAATCAGCAGTAGAAAATATCGCGTAGGAGGCAAGCTTGAGCCGACGATGGCTGATGGAATAGCCGAGTATGCAGCGATGATTATTTAGAAAGCGTTGATTTTTGAAACCCTAGTTTCTTTGGGTTCGAGTAGATCGCCAGATTGATATTGAGCTGTAACTGTGAAGTAAAACAGATAAGGGCGACTCAATTTTAGAAAATTAGACAACTCAAAACAAGAAATTCGCATACTTAATTAGCAGTGGCAGTATAGAGACTGTAGCAGGACTTCAAATCAGCAGTAGAAAATATCGCGTAGGAGGCAAGCTTGAGCCGACGATGGCTGATGGAATAGCCGAGTATGCAGCGATGATTTTTGAAACCCTAGTATTTTTGGGTTCGAGCAGATCGCCAACATGGAGATTGCTATTGAGCTGTAACTGTGAAGTAAAACAGATTTTGGGTGTTGCCCGGCGTAGTTGGCAGGGGCTTGGTGGGCTTGCCACTAGGCCGGCTAAAAGATTGGGACGGTTAATAACCGTTGCTAATTAGCCACGGTTTAAAACCGTTGCTAATTGGAACGAAGCGCGCCAAAAATTATGGCGCGAAAGGAAGAAATTCACCGCCATCATTTGTCTCCAAAGAAGCTACGGTTAATAACCGTTCCCAATTAGCAACAAGAAAAACCCGTTGCGAACTGAACTAAGACGGTTATTAACCGTTGCTAAATGGCAACTGTTATTAACCGTTGCCAAATGTGCGGATGGTTAGTTGCAAATCTCAGTATTTGGTGTAGTGTCACTAACAAAGGAATGGAAATCGTGTCTAGCTGGGTCATATCTCATGTCAGATTGAACATGGATCCAGGCCATCTCTCCTAGATGCCACACTATATCAGAAGGTAGGTCAGAAGGATCAGATATACGAGGAGGAATAGAGGAATTCATATCAGCGACAGGGAGGGGAGGAACAGTAGGAGGCTCCATAGGCTCAACATGAGGTACAGAAGGTGCCACAAGAGTAGGAATAATGTGCTCTTTCGGGATCCATTTCATGTTTGGAGGCCTAGGAAGTGGGGTCCGAACCGATAAAGGACCAACAGAAGACATACGAGTACATGTGGAGGATACATGACCGAAGGACTGAGAGGACGTACATATATCTGGCTTCCAACCATAACGAACTACAATCTCCGCTACCTGATCCCTAGACACTCTAACTTTGATAGCATTCTCTTGCAATTTTACAGTATTCTTTTCTTGCTTCCGAAATATCATATGAAGATCGCTATGGTGACATAGTTCTTGCATCTACAATTTCGCATCATAACCAGCATCCCAGCATCGTCTTAAACCTCCAAGGGGCTTATATTGTTTAGCAAAAACTCTTTAAATGTACTTCGCAATCTGTCATTACTAGGATCCATAGATTTTCACCCACTAGCACTATTCTCTACCCAAACTACCAATGTTTTCAATGTTCGTGCTCACCTTGCTTTCAGAAGTGACGCTTATAAGTACTTAGCTTTTAATCTTTCCAAGTTTTATTCCACAACTTCTGGAGAGATTTGCATGGTAGGCCAAGGGATGAACATGTCAAGAAAAGGTAACACACTTTCAGTCTTTGCAGCTGTTAAACTAGCATATCCTGTAAATTCAAGTATCACTAATTGTCTTGTTCATGGAAATTTAGAATGTCTTGATGCTTCTTGAAACCTCGGTGATGAAATTTCAATCTTAGGCTATTCCACAAGCAGTTATACTTATACCATGGCTTCATAAGTTGAACAAGTCTGTTCTTTGTTCAAACTCCTATTTTGGAATCACTTTTACCTAATGCAAGTGAAGCTTATAAATAGCTTCAAAGTCTGCAGAACTTGCAGTTTGTTTTAGACTCTAGTAAAATTTCCAGGTTTATGAGTTTTAGCAATTTACATTATACAAAAGTTGGAAAAGTAAACTTGCTTATAGGTTTCAAAATATAAGTACAAAAAGTTACTACTCAAGCACATTTAGTCCATTATATTCATTAGTGAGTGAGGGATTCTAGGACTCTAACAATAGGCGCTTGTGTCTAATAGCTTGTGAAATACATAAAGATTCGTATATTGGCGAATGCCACAATCGATTAACCTTAAATTTTCCTTTCTTCACCCTTAAGAATAGAAATACCGTTACTCGATATATTTGGAGTTTGAAGGGAAAATATCATCCGAGATATTTTATGAATATTTCATTTAGAAGTATTAACCATGTACCTACACATCCTAATCTTAGATACAAGTGCATAGAAAATAGTTATCTGAACATGTCTTTTGACAGTATAAGAAACCATACCTACACGGGAGATAAATTATTCACAAATGATTATTTGAAGAGAAATTATATGGGATTCCATTATTCCTTTAGAGATTATGAGAACATTAACTTAATTTCTTTTGCACACATGTAATGATTATATTATTATGTAGAATTAGATAGAGATGTTTATTTTTCCCTTTTGAAACTTATTCCCCGTGTATTTTTTATATCTAACAGATGCTCTTCTTATATTTATGTAAATAAAATAGTGAGATAATGAGATTTTATTCAATATATTCAAAATATAGAATAAAATTGGAACAAGGTATGGTTTTATCATATAATGATTTATCTATCTCCACATTATCCTTGTGACTTAATATTACCAAAGCTATTAGTTATGAATACAAGACAAACTGATATTCATTATAGAATTCATGATTTGGAACATAGATGGCATCATCAATTTTTAAACCATGCATTTCTACAGTCATGGAGAACTAAGTGAAATTACTTGTTTGTAGCTAGCTGTAATGTCTGCATTTCTTGGTCCCAGTCAATTAGCAACATAAAGTAAGCTACCTGCTAATCCAGATGTCCACCCATGGGTTGACAAATATCAAAGAAGTAGAGAGGCTGTATCACAAATTGCTTATAAGGTGAGCTTTATTATTCAGATTATCAATTCATATTTGAATTTTTGATGCTAAAATAATATTCTATATGTATACATGCATGCGTATGCACATACACACACACGTAGTTTGTAGCCTCTACATTTTAGCCATCAGATTTGAGAAATAAATCGTTGGATAACATGATACTTAATAGAGAATGAACAACTTGAAAATACCAACTACAAATGAAAACGGACATTTGAAATGTAGTTGAAGGAAGGTGTTGCTACTGAAATAATTTTTATTACCGTGTATAGGAATCACTAGTGCACCCGTCATTTCCCTCGTCCTTACGGTTAAATATATGTCATTTCAAAATTTTCATATTCTACCATATTTGTGCTCTTTTATTGCTAATTTCTAATTGCATATTTTTTCATAGGCATATAGGAATTTTGAAGGAGACAGGCTTGGACTTTCCATGATTTATATTTTCTCCTTTAGTAAGCTCTTTTTATAACATTTTATTTCACTAAAATTTGTGCTTAAAACATATGAAATGTTGTATAAGACATAATTTTATGGTATATGAAATTGATGTAGCCTTTATTATGTGTAACTATTATAATTGCTTATAATATCATAATATATCTATTAATCTTTTATAAATTAAGAAGCTTGTTTTTGAATACATTATTCATGGCTTTTATAATTGTTTTAAAACTGCTGCAGCAACTGTAAAATGTAGCAAATTGTTGATATATCGTAGCATTTCAAAAAGGATGCAATAATAAAAGTAACAAAATGCTGTAAAAAATCAAACTGAAGCAAAATGATAACGCTGCAAATTATTTTGCAGCATTTCTAAACTGTTGTAAATTAATGGTTCTACTTGAAACATGTTGTTAGACCGCGTTCTCTAAAACGCTGCTGAATATTTTTGCAGCATTTCAAAACTGCCGGTTCCACTTGAAACATGTTGTTAGACCGCGTTCTCAAAAACGCCACTGAATAATTTTGCATTGTTTAATAAACGTTGCTAATTTATTTACTGTAGTGTTTCATAAAAGCTTCAGTAGCCTATTTTTAGCAACGTTTTAGAAACGCTGCAGTATTCCCTATCTCTATTGCAGCATGACATTAGGCAGCGTTCTTCGAAACACTGCGAATGGTTATGGCAACAATGATAAAAAACTGTGAAAGTTCTTTTTTGTTGTAGTGGTTGTGAAGTGAAAATAAACAAGAGCGGAGTTGTATAAAATGTTTATAAACTTAAGTAAAATTTTATGAAATGATTCATAAATTAATTAATATGGAGTGAAATGTGGTTAAACATAGAATTTGATGCAATAGTTCTTAAATGATAGTATTGAAAGAATATACTAAGTAATAAATGGATGTGGATAAAGTAACGTGGATAATTGAATGTAAATCAATTGAACGTAAATAATTGGAAGTAAATAAAATGAATGAGGATGGAATCAATGTGAATAAAAAGGGAATTTGGTATAGCTAAGAAATCAATTGAAATAAATAAGTAAGTTGTACATATATTATTTTATTCGCATAACGGTTTGATCTAGATTCAAGTACATGATTTTGAGATGTTTTACATCAGTCCGAGTTGGAATTTTTCACTCAATTCTTAACGGCGAACACTGGATATGGATATTTGGTTGATTCTGGAATTCTCTATCATAGTATATGGCTATGCAAGGAGAATGGTGGTTTCTAATCAAGGAATCGGATCTGATTCCTGATTCCGCACTAGAGTAGTCGCGTGAACAATACTAGTTCGGAAGTGGAATGGTATGATCGAGCGAGCGATTAGATTTGATATTGCGTACGGATGATATATGTACATCATACGGGCTTTAGTAAATTAAATGTTGGAAATTGAAAATGCAAAATAATATGATTTTGAATTATATGATTAGATATCATTGGTAAATAAGATCCAGGTATATAAAAACAAGAGCTAACTTGATGCTTTTGGTTTCATAAGTAAAATTTGGTTGCCCGACTAAAAGGTACGTGTTTATGTTATTGTTTGATTTGATGGTTTTATGATTGAGCCACTTGCTTTTTGTTTTCTTTTACTGATTTGGGCCCGTAGTGGCGGTTTGTAGTTGTTTCGAACAAGCCGCGCAAAGAGACGCTGGTGCAATTTTCGTAAATTTAAGAGTTAGAAAAATTTTCAGAAATTTTTTTGATAACTAAAATTTGATTTTGAGTTGTAACCTAAAATGATTGAAAGGGATGATATTAGTTGGAATCTATGATTGAATTTGGAAACTTAATAAAAGTAATAACATGGTTTCAACAAATTGGTTTTGGGAAGTTAAAGGCTTAGAAGGATTTAAAACCTATTTCAACTAATTGGTTTTTATAAAGGTTAATGGGTTTAGGCATTTTTCTTACTTGGTAATTTCGAGGATGAAATTCTTTTAAGGGGGAAGAATGTAACGACCCAAAATTGTAGTAAATTGATTTTTGGAATATTTAATTAATTTTAAATATTAAAAATTTAATTTTATAAGTTGAATAACTTGAATTTCAAATATAGCAATTTATTTGATAATTTAATTGTTGAATTTAATAATTGAAATTGTTTAAATAATTGGATCTTGGGTTTTAAGTTGGATAAAAATGATTTCAAAGCTTATTTAAATTCTATGTAAATAAGAATGAAGATAGTACAACTTTTAATGTAAATTTAAAAAGTGATTTATTTGGATTTAAAAAAATAATTCATTTTAATTAACGATAAAAATAGCCATCTGGGGCA
Organism: Allium fistulosum; assembly: GCA_030737815.1. NCBI lineage: Eukaryota > Viridiplantae > Streptophyta > Magnoliopsida > Asparagales > Amaryllidaceae > Allium > Allium fistulosum. The sequence continues at coordinate 1,260,169,871 of CM060904.1, forward strand.
CTGTCTTGGTTTTTGATGAAACCTGTGTCATTAGAACCGTAATAATGAGTTATTGTATGCCGACGATTATCGTGATAATCGGACGTATCTTTTGGTCGTGCGAGATCGAAATGCGTATAAATTAATTTTAGAAATTATATAATATAATTGGGTTTGAAAATCTTCTGCATACGATCGAATTAAGTCTTGAAACAAGTTCCATTATGTTCGAAATAGGGGTATAACATATAGAATGCCAGGCGGCACGCCTCGATCAGAGTTCAGGATTTTCGGATACGTCAAGCTAGATAATTTGAATTAATATAATATCCAGCCCATGCTCTTCACTGTACATGCCATACCCCACATCTTCAAGCCCGTACCGCTCCCACATCTCTACCTTACCTCCTTTCCCTATAAACTTGCCTATAACCATTCACAACAAGTTTTTAAAATTTAAAAAAACAACCACCATTCACAACTTCAAAAATCAAACTATCAAGAATTAGCCTAAACGACCAGAATAAAAGTTGTCCGTATTAAAATCTTCTATTTTTAGAAATTGACGGATCGAATTTTCGTCAAGGGACGAATAAGATATCGCTCGAAAACAACAAAGGGGAAATTTTGTTTATAAACTTCAAAAATCAATTTCTCATGATTCGAGAAGAATTGGAAGGTGCCGTATGCACCATTGGAATCGTGAGATCGAGTAGTATTTTAGGTGCGAGTTTGGTGAAGTTTCGTGTCCATGATTTGCAATGGTCAGAAACTATGGTTTAGGTTTGGAGGCAATCTAGGAGGAGTTAAAGGTATCAGACATTGGCGTTGAGCTCGTGGGGAGAAGGCGAGTTTGCAGTTGCGTGTTGGTAAGTGCAGTTTTGTTTTGGTGACCCTGACATTTTTGAACGTGAGGGGGATGCTATGGGAAATGCGAATTACAGATCTTAAGGCTGAATAACACTAGAGGGGGTGAATAGTGTTTTATGGATTTTTAAATCTTTTTGAATTTTATTCAATTTAAACACCAACAAATGCAATTCACAAACACAGATTTAATCACAGAATCAAACACAGATGCAAATACTAAATAAAATCAGTAAAGGAAAGAACACTCTAGGATTTTATAATGGTTCGGAGTTACCCTACATCCAGTTCCGTACAATCGTACGGATTTCTTATCAAAATAATCTCCTAGATTACACCCTCGGTTTCAAGGCTATGAGGTACACCCTCCTGTATTCGAGTCCAGGGCAAAATCCCTTGATTTAACCAGGCTACAAGATCACCTAATTGATTTCTGGGGCTACAATCACACCCAATTGATTTCAAGGCTCAACCGCACCTTTTACTCAACAGTTTGATTTACAAAAGATTCTATAACTCTGAATAGCACTGAGATCTTATAGAGAGAGTGGCAGAGAATCAAACAAGAGATAATCAAGTTTGATTCACTTGGTATTTTGGCAGAGTATAGTTTAGGATTCTTTAGAATAGATGTGGAAGATGAAGAGGAGAGAAAATAAATGAAATCTGATAAAAATTCATTTAGAACTTACTAGTATTTATAGTAGAGCAACAACCATATCTATTCGTGAAAGGATACGACGAATAGACACTTCTTTTGAAATTGAAATTTGAAAATAACGGACACCATGTCGACATGGGGGGTTGAGGGATGTCAACATGCTCAAGGAAAAATTGATGTTTTGATTTCCTTATTAAAATTGGTTTCTATAATTTGTCAAAACAATTTCTAAACTTTGTAAATATATTTAAACATATAAAAGAGTTTCGAAAATAATTTTTAATATATATAATCTTAATCTATAAAGTGATTTAAAATCTGAATATATAAATGTTTTAAAGCTAAATATTTAAAACAAGAGATGGTTTAAAAACAAGGACAATTTTGAAATCAAAATATTAAAAATGATAAAAATAGTTTTGAGGCTAAAATATTTCAAACAAGAGAGATGTCTTTTCGAAAAGAAAGTTTTGAAAACATTTTTAAAAAACAAGAGATATATTTTTGAAAAACATTTTTATTAAATTGGTGGATATCAAAATAAGACCACTATATGTTCCACTAGATATTGTCGTGGTTCCATCCCTTTAACAGGCTCAAAGTGGATTCCATTCCACGAATAAATTTCGAATAAAGATGTAAGTGCTTTCAAGAAGTTTTAACATAATTCTAGACTAACTACATTATCTTGTACTGTTTGAAATCTTGAACTCTTGATAACTTGATTTCTTGATACTCATGATTCTTCAATCTTGATATCTTCGGTCTTTAAATTCATCAGTCTTGTATCTCTATACTGTACAGTCTTCATTCATGGTACCTGCATGTTTATATTCTGCATATACATATATATCTAGACCATAACGTTAGTATTTATATTTTATAACAAGTCCTAAGGTTGTTGTCATCAAAACCATCATCTCAAGGACTAACAGATGCTTCCAGGCGCGGGGATCAAGGGACGGCCGAACTTGGCATGGATGGGTTGCGGAAGTCGAGCACGCGGAGAGAGATATGTTGGTGAAGTCAGATCGAAAAATCATGGAGCGTAGCTCTATGTATCCATGTGTAGGCACGGTCAGTAAAGGGAGTAGTGGAGTGTTATACTATACATGTTGGAGGATTGGGGAAGATAGGGGTAGGGGCAATCTTCTAAATATATTGTAATTAGTTTATTTATTTACTAGTTTAATAATCAACAACTTAAAAATGTAATTACTCCTTCATACGAGGTCCAATCAAGGCAAATTTTTTGCATTGTGCTCGTAACGACGTAAGCTTCATAATGGAACTGGTTTGGACGAATTTGGAGACAACTGAATTTGGGCTAAAATCGAATATCGTTCGATTTTAGTTCCAAACCGGAACATCTCGGCGACGACAGAAAATTTCAGTGAGTTAAACTCACCTTTTTGGTTAACTGGTATGATATATAGTTGATAAAAATTATTGAATAATTGTTTGGATGAATTACTATATTTATTAGTATTTTGATATATTCCCACCCTTGGAGTTGATGAGACCCTATTACGTTCCCGTGTAAGAGATGATGACCCTTTGTATACGAATCCTACCTCGAAGCGGTTGATTTATATTATTTGATTATATACTGTTTGTAATGTAGGAGGAAACAGGTTGGAGGGATCCAATGGGATTCCTCGCTATTGTTGAATTGTTTCAATAATATTTCTTTTATGTGAATTATTGAAAAATAAACCTGATTGTGGACAAAGAGGTTATAACATTGTTATATGTTTGAAAACTAAAATCCAGTAGTGATAGAAAATCAATATTGATATTAGTTAAGCGTTGGGTAGCTATTGGCCTTAAATTAGTATTTTGAAATACTATAAATTGCCATTGAATTGAAATTGATTTTGAGACGGAAAATGATTTTAAATCTGAAAATTGGGTTTTCGAAAAAGTATTGCTTTAAGTTATTTAATTCTATTAATATTGTTTTAAGTTATTTAATTATATTGTTTTAAAGTTATTTAATTATATAGCATTGTTTAAAAGTTATTTAATTATATTAGTATTGTTTTAAAGTATTTTTTATATTTAATATTCTTTTAAAGTATTTAACAAAATTTTAATATTTGAAAGGTTAATTATTTCAAGAATAATTATGGTTTGAAATTAATAATAAGGATTTATTAATAAGGTTTTGAAAATAAAGTATTATTATTTATAATAGGGGTGAAGATTAATTGTTATTATTTCTGAAATGATTAATTATTATTTTATGATGTTTAAGATTAATAATTATTTATTTATTCATAATTTTTAATTTTAATAATTATTTTTATATAATAATGTTTTAGAAGTAAATAATCCTTATTTGTTTATAAATGTGTTTGAGACTCATAAGTTGAATTTTATAAACAGACTTGGATTTTATGAGGGAAGTTATAAAATGGTTTGAGACCTAAGGGAAGATATTTATAAATGAGTTTTAAGAAATGGGTTTATGGATTTATAAAAGGAGTTTTATAAATGGTTTAATGGGTTTATAAAGGATTTATAAATGATTTTAGAAATGTACAAAAAGAATTTATAAATGATTGAAAAGTATAAAAGAAGTTTTATAAATGGTTCCAGAAGTTTTATAAAATGGTTTATAAATGGTTTTAGAGAATTATAAGGAGTTCATGAATGATTTTTGAATTGAATAAAAAGAAAATCTTTCTCAGTTTTGTAAATATACTTATACCATTGAGATAAGTAAATGGATATTCTCTAAGTATTGAAAATATAGGGATTGGTGGATATATCTTTGTAGAAGTATTCTTATACGAGTAATTTACAAATTGGTTTTATTTATGAAAGATTTATAAAAGGAGGCTAGTGATTGCTTATATGCTTAACCATTGTTTGTTTCTCCTATGAAATAAATCCCTGATTGAATGTTTGTTATTCGATAGTTAAATAACCGACTATCGGAATTGGACACAAACGTAACTTTGGTAATATCTAGGAGAAACATGTGAGTTATATGGCACAGTCATCTCCGATGATGCTGGACTGTGCCTATAAACCTCATTTCGTTCTCCTAGGACAATGATAAGGAAATCTGTCCACTAACGGTTAGGAGGTGATCTTCGTTCTTGTCTTTGATTGTTTATTTCCTAAAGAACCTGGGTTGTGTTTGCCAGGAATTATCGAATGTTGTTTCGAAGAGACTGGGATTGGGTATGTTATCCGAAATCCACTTCGATCCAACGAATGCGTTTTCAAAGTGAAGACATCTTGAAGATGATGTAATTGGAGACGGAGCTCTTAAGAGTTTTGTTTAGTCCCAGAACAAACTTGTATGGATGAATGTTGGTATTGCATTGTTTCTTGGAAGGCAGTATTAGCATTCCAAGTGGAAAGTGCTATATAAAAGGTAAAAAGTAGCCTCAAGCCTCATCAACTGGAAATGACTAAAACAGGGGAGATGAAACAGAGCTAAGTGGGTCTCTCCCAAGTAGGGTATGATCATCCCCATCAAGAGTCGCTATTATCTCTCATTTGTATGCTTCGGGGCCCATTAACGGAGGGGTGATCATATTCGGTACTATCCAGTAAAGGGTATGCGGATTCTGTGTTGGTAGGGGATCCAGGCAAGGTCCTCAGTGTTATTTTATCTAGAGATGCACCGTGACGGGTGGTATCCCAATAGCGAGTCATTGTACAGAATCCATTCTCCAATACGAAACTTTACAGTTTTAGCTATATACCTATTATGGTGGAATTTAATTGATGTAATAATTTCGGCTATGATTAATAAGAATTTGTATCTAGACACTATTATAATATCAGAGAATTTCATATGAAATGGTTTTGGCTATTGTAAGGTAAAAACCCATCCATGTTTATGTGCGGCGTGGTCTTATGGGATACTCTTGATTTTCAAAGGTTTTTTATAACTTTAAAATTAAGCTGGGTGTGTTTTCTCACGCTGGTTTTCCAGACTGACTCGGGTGTTATTTTATTATAATGCTCGGGTCAGACCGAGCACGTTACAGATTTTGCTGGATGCTTTGGAGCTTCAGGGGACGAGTTGGAGGCCTAGAGACGTAGTATATGGTTATTTTCCGCTATATTCATTGATGGTATTTATCAGCAATTGTAAGGACAAACTGTTATAACTATCAAGACTGAAATAGGTTAGTATACTCTGATTGATGTCTGTATATATATATACGTATTACAGTTTTGCTTTTGTGTAAAGATTTGTTGCATATTATAGATTACTCGTTCTGTTGTGAGATTCTGTGTTGTTTAGTTTTCTTCTTATCATCTTCCTTCTTTCTTTTTCCCCTAACAATCGGGTTTTTTGGGATTCGATTGCTCGACATGCAATACAGTGGACATATTAGTGTCGATTTTCGAGGGTCGAAAATCCTGGTCGTTATAATACAAGTCATCAAGGTGAACCTTTCATCCGTTTTCTAAATTCCAATGGTTACGGTGTTAAACTGGGATAGGTAGTGTCATAACGACTCGTCTTCCCTTTGCTTCACATCAAATGATGAGTATCCATATTTTAGTTGTTTAATATGCACCCGGAATTAACTAATAAACTTCTTCTTTAACATCGCACAAGAATGAATTGATCATAAGAATGAACCATAAACTACATGTTAGCTAAGGCTGGTAAGAATAGAGAGAAGCACTTGCACAAGGATTCCTCTGTAACGGTAACAACCCAAAATTTGTGCTATAAGAATTAATTAACAAATTAATTAAATAATAAAATAAGTTTGTGAAATTTTCAGAATCGAGCCACGAGAGTTGCACCATTGTGTTAGTGGTAATTTTCTGGTCAATTTACATATATAGTTTGTCAAAATCCGAGCTAAAACGAAGGAGATATGAATTAAACAAGAATTTAGAAAACAAAAAAAACAAAAAAAAAGGGTCAGGTCGACCCAAAGCTAAGCCAGGTCAACCCTAGGGTCAACCCCTAAAGGCTTAGGTCGACCTTTAGGTCGACATGCGGGTCGACCCACATGTTTATTTGCACGTGAAAATTTCCTGGTTCGAATGACATGTTTTGCAAATTTAGTTCAATCCTATACGTTCGTGCTTCCATCCGACGGTTCCCAACGAGCCTATGACGTGGTTGCACCAGATTTAATCTTCAAATCCAACGGTCTGAGATCCTAAACCACACTATAATTAAAACCCTAGGCCTAGCTATTTTTCTCATTCAGATTTTCTCCTATTTGGGTTCATTGCCTGAGGTTGGACCCTAAATAGAATATTTTTCTAAGGAGAAGATCTTTTTGATAAAAATATTCTACGCTCTAGAAGTAGATCAAGGAAGACCAAGGAATAGAGCTAAGGACCACAGGTGAGTGTTTAGTAATTATTTTATATTTTTAAGTAATTTAAAATAATAGGGTTTTCAATAGTTGTAGTTTTTCTGCAATTTTTGAGACAATTTTTATATAAGTTATTTGCAGTTAATTTTTAAAGTTCTTCTCGGTCTATTTTATTCAGCTATTTTTATTTAGCTATTTTATTCAGATATTTACAGTTATTTACAATTATTTGTATTTTATTTGCATCTGTTTTAAATTAGAATTTAGCCTGTAAATGTTAATTTCTTTTTACTCCTTTTTACGCGAATAGATTATTAAAAAGAGAATAATTCGCAAATATGGATTAAACAGAACTAAACACTAAATTTATAGAAATTAGATGTAAAATAAGAAGAACTGTAATAAAAAGAAAATAGACTGAAATAGGCAAATTTGAGACATTTGAAAGCAAGTTTATAACTAGTAGTTATTACTAAAAAGACTATTTAGAAGAGCAATTATAACATAGGTTATATTAAACAGAAAGAACAGAAAAAGGCTTATTTTAAGACTTAGATTAAGTTAATAAGAAAATATAGTAGAGATAACAAAAGAGGCTTATTTTAAAAACTTACGCTAAGTGAATAAGCAAAGAAAGAAGCAGGGCCCGTACCAACAACATTCCCTTTAAGACTAGGATTGATGGTCTCACAACAGATTAGGTGAGGCTGGGCAAGACCCTTTCAGACTAGGACTGATGGTCTCACAATAGTTAGTTGAGGCTAGGACACAGGGTAAATAAGTGGCCAATAGATAGAAGCTCAAATCGGGGGATTGGGCAAGGGCGCAACTAGATTTTGTTTGTTAAGACCCGTACCGCCAGCATTCCCTTTCAGACTAGGACTGATGGTCTCACAAAAACTTAGGTGAGGCTAGACAGGACCCTTTCAGACTAGGGCTGATGGTCTCACAACAGATTAGATGAGGCTGGGCACGCTTATGCTGATTATGGTAGATAAAAGATCAAAATAGGGAGCGATAGTTAGTGTGTACCGGCGGTGACCGAGCGTGCGGCATCGATTAGGGTAGATAAATCGCTACTACGTTCCAAGCACTAAACATGTGTCTTTTTGCTGTGGGGCCCATAGGATGGGACTAGCTTACAGTGGCACAATAGAGATAGAAGGCCGATCAACATGTAGAATTAGGATTCAGTCTAATTAAAATAGGATTAGGATTTCAGCGTAATCAAATCTAAGACAAGTACAAACAATCACAATTAAAGCAAACAGTTAAACAGTATTTTATCCCAGTTATATTTTTCCTTTATTTCCTTTTATACTAGAACTGTTGTTAAGTCTGTTATCTTTATCTTGCTTAAAAATGCTAGTAGTTACTTTCACTCACCAGACTTATAGTCTGACCCACTCCTTTATTCCCCTTATCCCCCCATAAGTAAGCAGAGGCAAGGACAGTAGATTCAGATTTCTTGGAGATTCAGTTGTAGAGTTTTTTTCATGTATTCTTCTTCTTTTCTAGTTTTATTTTCATTTGGCTTTGGATGTACTGGTACTTTATGAGAGGGATGATTTTTATTATTGTACTCTGATTTTATGAGACTGAGATCTATTTTCCATAAGACATGTGTATTTGGTATTTGAGACATGTGATGTTTCTCAGACTTATTTATGAAGTTTTATTTTGAATAATGAGATACCACTTAAATATTTTACACTGTTTTTATTTATTTGTATTGTGAATCTTAGTCTTTTTGATGCTTTAGCTATACCTATAACGCACCACATCTTTTAGTGTGCCCTTTTAGGGTATACTAAGGGGTGTGGGGTGTTTCACTTGGTATCAGAGCCCAAGCTTACATGATTCCTAAAACTTGTTTTAAAAATAAAGTATTTTCCAAAAAGTAACCTATCTTTAAAAGTATTTTTTAGAAAGAAACTCTTATTATAGAAATAGTTTTCAAGTATAAAAGAGAGCTTTTATAAAACTCTCCTCAAAGTCCAGTTCAACCTTCTTTCGATTCTTTCGAGCCTAAATTCTCTTTTCTTTGCATAGAATGGTGGATGCCCCAAATCTTCCAAAGGGTGTCCAAGTCTCTGGCTGGTTTCGTAGATACCTCCAAGCTACGACACTAGAGGTGGAAGGGCAAGCGCCCAATCCAGCACCAGCGGGTGGAGATCCCAATAATCCACCCGTAACAGCCAATTTTTCTAAGCTATGCAAGGACTTCGCTAATCTAGGAGGTAAGACATTTTCCGGCATGGAGGATTTCATGGAGGCACAAGCTTGGTTGAGGAATACAGAGCGGATATTTAGGATGTTAGGATTGGAGGACCGCAAGAGAGTTCGGCTTGCATCTTGGCAGCTGAAAGGAGAAGCTTCTTATTGGTGGGAGATCATAGAGATGGAAGGAAGAGACATTGGTTGGTTTGGATTTAGGGAAAGGTTTGAGAGAAAGTTCTTGTCACAAGCTGAGGAAAGCATGCAATTGGAGAAGTTTATTAATCTGAAGCAAGGGAGTCTTTCAGTAAAGGAGTATATAAATCAGTTTAATGAGTTGTCGCAGTTTGGGATGGAGCTTGTTAATACACTGCACAAGAAGTCCATGAAGTTTGTTAAGGGATTGAACCAGCCCCTTCAAGGGTTTTTATCGACTCATGTACCGATGGGAGCGACGTATGAGTCACTTGTGGAGATGGCGCTCATGTTTGATGATGTTAAGGAAGGAGAGCTTAAGGAGGTTCCTAAGGCAGAGAATTATAAGAAGCAATGGTGGAAGAATAAGAAGGATAAAGATAAGAGGAAAGGAAGAGGCCCTCAAAAGCAGATCAAGAAAGGCGAGAAATGCAATAGTTATGGATTGGTTGGAAATTATGCAAAAGACTGTAAGAAGGAAGCGATGAAGGGGAGGTTAATTGTGAGGAATGCGGAATATGGATCTTAAGGCTAGGAATAACACTAGAGGGGGGTGAATAGTGTTTTTAAGAAATTACTAAATCTTTTTGAGTTTATGTTAATTTGAACACAAATGTATCTAATTTTCAGACATAGATATAATCATAGAAACAAACACAAATGCAGAAATAAAGTAAATGCAGTAAAGGAAAGAACACACTGGATTTTATACTGGTTCGGAGTTACCCTACATCCAGTCCTGCACAACTAAGTACAGATTTCCTTTCAAAAGCAATTCAACAATTACAACCCTCGGTTTCAAGGCTACGAGGTACACCCTCCAGAATCACAATCCTTTGGGTAGAGATACTTGATTTCCGGGGCAACAAGTTCATCTAATTGATTTCCAAGGCTACAATCACACCTTTTCTCGCTTGATTGATTTCCAAGGCTACAATCACACCTTTTCTCGCTAGATAGATTACAAAGAGACCTATAACTCTGAATAGCACTTGGATCTTGTTGAGATAGTGATAGAGAATCAAACCAGAGATGATCTAGTTAGATTCAATGTTGATTTCGGCAGAGTGATGATAGGATTTTGAATAAGAAAATGTGGAAGAAGAAGAGAAGTGAAAAACCAGAAAATTTGATTTAAAATTCGTTGAAACTAACCCCTATTTTTAGAAGAACAACAGCCATGTCCATTCGTGAAAGGTTATGGCGAATAGACACTTCTTTTGAAATTCAAAATTTTGGTCCTAACTGACACTATATCGACATGGGGTACTAGGGCATGTCGACATCCCAAAGGAAATTTTGATGTTCTGTTTTTCTTTGAAAATAACCTTTATCTTATATTAAAACTATTTTAAACTTTATAAATATACTTGATTATAGATAAAATACATAGATAAATATAGAGAATAATATATATAAATTTTTACTATAATTTTATATATTTAAATCTAAGTATAAATAAATTATAATTAAAGATAGTTTAAAACAAGCGAAGTTTTAAAACAAGAGTTTATTAAAAATAAAACAAAGAATATTTTAAGGCTAAAACATCTTTTTGAAAATCACTTGAAAAGATAATTTTTAAGGCTAAAATATTTTGAAAAGCAATTTTGAAAATCATTCTGAAGTAGTTTTGAAAATCATTTTGAAGTAGTTTTGCAAGCTTCTTCCTGCAGAATATCTCATCATATCAGGACTCGAGAACTTGTACAAAACCAGGATGTTCGTGGGTTTGTAAGCCACTTGTCGTAGGTTTGTAAGCTACTTGTCGTGGGTTTGTAAGCCACTAAAAGGGTAGAAATGGGTTCCATCCCAAAAGAAAAATGGAGTGAAGATTTCAGTGCTATTGTGAAGTTTTAACAAAATCTAGACTCAATACTTATCTTGAAATCTTGAACTCTTGATAATCTTGATACTCATGAGTCTTCAATCTTGATATCTTGAATCCCTATACTGTACAGTCTTCATTCTTGGTACCTGCATGGTTAAATCCTGCATATACATATATATCTAAACTATAATGTTAGTATTTATATTTTATAATCTTATTCTAAGGTTGTTGTCATCAAAACCATCATCTTAAGGACTAACAATCTCCCCCTTTTTTATGATGACAACCTTTGTTTATAAAATATTACTTCTATCCTATTGACTCCCCCTAAATTTAATAACTCCCCCTTAATCTATGCCTAACTCTCCTATTTTATATTTCTCCCCTTTGTCATCAACAAAAACAAACTAACTCCAAACTATATAACTCCCCCTCATTCTTGTACTCAAGTACCTGCATTAATAAACTATATAATAGAGTATATAAGAAATAACTATACTTATAGACATGATATTCAATCAATGATTATAAATATATCAATGTATATTTATACAATCATCAAACCACACCAATTATAAATCAAATCAATCGAAACAACCAATTTCAATCAAAATAATCAATTCAAACAAAGTAATAAAGTAAGGTAATCAAATTAAACGTTACGAGGAACTTCCACCCATCCTTCTTCTCCGAAAATAGGGTCTGCTTTGATGGCATCCCAATTTTCATTGTGATTTGTGAGAGAGACAGGAGGATGTGTTTCGTTATCATCCTTGTGCAGGGAAGAAATCATCCATCGAATTGCCTCGAAATGCCTTTCTTGTTTTTTGATCATCTGCAATTGACTCAACTCTAAGTGTCGCTGGTTACAAAGAATGAACGAAAGAATATTCTTGAACAAATTAAGAGTCTCTTCAAGATTCTCGGATAAGTTACGAATTGGATTAGCCATTTTTGAAATTGTGAGAAGAATGAGAGATAGAATAGAAGGAAATAATATTCAGTAATGAATTCTGGAAGAAATGGGTATATATAGGTGTAGAAATTCGTTTGAAATGAATAGACATATGGTAGTTATTCAAATTTCAAATTCAAAATGAAGTGTCATTTCTGACCAATACATGTCGACATAGTCAAGGGGGGATGTCGACATGAGGTAGTGAAATTTGATGGTGATTTTGATTTTGTGAATAATTGTGTATATATATATTTATATAATATACTAACATTTATTCAAGAGATAAGATAAGCTAGATAACAGAAAGGAAATTCAATTTCATTGCATAATAGGATAATACAATGATTAACCATAAAGAACTACATAAACTCTCAAACTAAAACAAACTTAAACTAATTCGACATGATATGAAAATATAGATCTAGTTAGAGGATGATGAAGATGAAGATAATCCAAGTTACTTGCTGACTTTGGAGAAAAACTTGTTCATCTTGGATGATATTTTGTCCAACTTCTTACTAACGGATCTTTTAAGAACCCGTTGATTCTCAACAATAATCTTTTGGTTTTTGAGAAGGGTTTTGTTGGAAGGATTGGAGGGATATTCAATACTTTCTAGGGATGTTTCACCTTCTTCTTCTTCTATTTCCATTTCATCCCTTTCTTCTTCTTCTTCCTCTTCCTCCATTTCTTCGTAAGCCAAACGCTCTTCCTTTTCGGCAAGAGTCTCATAAGGTTGAAAAACATATGGGATTTTCATGAGAGAAATGTTTGAGATATTAAAAACTTTTCTTGAAATAAATTCTTCTCCTTTGAAATTTACTCCAAAATAGTTGAAAATCCGAGTAAGGTAAATTCCATGATATAAAGTGTTTTCTCCCATTTCAAATTTTTTAGGACGAAGTTCATCCAAAATAACTTGCGCCCAATTAATATCATAATTTCTGAAAATAGCAAAAAGTGCTTTGCACACTTTTGAAGTAGGATTGTAAAAATTTCCCGATCTTCGGGTCAAAGTATGTTGTAAAAGAAGATTGACAATTCTTGCTTTAGGACGAAAGTTTCGGTTTTTAAATTCAAAGTTTTCATCTCCTTCAAAAATATGATGAAATGTCTCACGATCATGTTCATCGATTTGAAAACTAGAAAGATCCATTCCCGTGCTTTTGCAATTGAGAATGGTACCCAAAAGATCACAATTCAAAACAATTTTAGTGCCTTTGACACTACTCCAAATTTCATTATCATTTCCTTCATAAAATTCTCGATTGAGATTTGCATAGAAAATTTTAACAAGATTTGGGTAACAAACAAAATCATTTTGAGAAGAATCAACAAGACCAAGAATTTGATTGTTTGCAAAAAGAGTATCAATTTCATAAGAAGCAAAATCTTGAAAAATAGCAAACTTTCCGGGATGGACTTTTCCATAATTAGCATAATTGATGTATGCTTTTATTGCCTCCGGATTATTGAGGAGTTTCTCTTTCAAGTTTCTGGAAAATGTCATGGTGGAGGGGTTGCTTGAAGAAGCCATTAAAGTAGAGAATAGAGAGCTTGGAGTTTTGAAGAGAGAGTTTGAATTTGAAAATGAAGGTTAAAAGTTGTGATAAAAGATAGTGAATAAATAGTTTTTGAAAGACATGTTCTCTGGTCAAAAGATGCCTTTTAAGAGTATTGAATGAAGTGAAAAGGTGGAGGGAAATTCAACCATTTGAATTCGAATTTTGAATTTCAAATTCTGGTACCTATGTCGACATCAGGGTAGGGACCATGTCGACATATGCCTATAAATTTCTTTGATTTATTTTTCCTAAGTATATATTATTTTAATGCCTATATATATATATATATATCTGGAATATTATTAGAATTATAGTATATTCTAGAAAATATTATTATATTATTAAAAAAATAATAAAAATAAAATTATAATAAAAAAAAATTAAAATTCAATCAACACACCAATTCAAAATCAATCAATCAAGCAATCAATCATCTAATTCTAAGCATGCAATTTCAATAAATTGTATTGTAAATGTGTACCTTTTTCTGAATCTGTTTCCTTGAATTTGTTGAAGTCGTAAACTGCTGTGAAACACAAATTTGATTTATCTGTCTTCTGATCATCATCGCTTGGGGAAGAGTTTGAGTTATCTAGAGTAGCAGTAAATGCACACTTTCGTTTCTTTACTGAATCATTGTTTATATGAGGATTCTGCCTTTCTGGATACGGACAGTCTCTTTTGATATAGCCTGGTTCATCACAGTTGAAACATTTGACATTGTTTGGCACTGCATTCTGATTTCTAGAATTCTTATAGTTGTTTCTCTTGAGATTATTCATCTTTCTATATTTCAGGAATTTCCGAAAATTCCTAGTCATAAATGTAATCTCTTCATCATTATCACTGTTTGAGTCTAATCCGTCGGTTAATGCATTGAATGCCATTGATTTCTTTTCAGATGCTTAACTTTCTCTTCTCCCGATCATTTGGACTTCAAATGACATTAGATTTCCAATAAATTCTTCTATCTTTAAAGTACTGATGTCATTTGCCTCTTCAATTGCAAGTGTCTTTTGATCCCATTCTGGAGTGAGAGAATTTAAATTTTTTCTGCCTTGATCTTCTTTTGAAAATTCCTTTCCCAAGGATATTAAAGAATGCACAATATCTTGAAATCGACTATACATATCTGAAATAGATTCATTAGTATTCATTTTAAATAACTGAAACTGATTTGTGAGCATGGAAATTTTGGTATGTTTAACTTTGCTTGTTCCTTCGTGAGTCACTTGCAAAGTTTTCCAGATTTCATATGCAGACTTACAAACTGACACTCTATTAAATTCATTTCTTTCAAGTGACCAAAACAGAATATTCATTGCTTTAGAATTATTTTGTGCAACAGTCTTATGCTGAGTAGTCCACTGTGCAAAATTAGTTGTGGGTTCAGAATATTCAGTTTGTGTGATATTCCAAGTATCTAATCCAACAGATTGCAAATATATTTTCATCCTACATGCCCAATATGCATAGTTACTGCCATTAAAAAGTGGTGGTCTGGCAGTAGACTGACCTTCTACAAATGAACTAGTGAAAGGAATACTAGTGTTAATAACAGTACCAGTGTTGGTAGCCATTTTGAAAACTTTTCAAAAATCAGATTATGAAACTTTTGAAAACCTTGCTCTGATACCAAATGTGAGAATGCAGAATATGGATCTTAAGGCTAGGAATAACACTAGAGGGGGGTGAATAGTGTTTTTAAGAAATTACTAAATCTTTTTGAGTTTATGTTAATTTGAACACAAATGTATGTAATTTTCAGACACAGATATAATCACAGAAACAAACACAGATGCATAAATAAAGTAAATGCAGTAAATGAAAGAACACACCGGATTTTATACTGGTTCGGAGTTACCCTACATCCAGTCCCGCACAACTAAGTACGGATTTCCTTTCAAAAGCAATTCAACAATTACAACCCTCGGTTTCAAGGCTACGAGGTACACCCTCCAGAATCACAGTCCTCTGGGTAGAGATACTTGATTTCCGGGGCAACAAGTTCACCCAATTGATTTCCAAGGCTACAATCACACCTTTTCTCGCTTGATTGATTTCCAAGGCTACAATCACACCTTTCCTCGCTAGATAGATTACAAAGAAGCCTATAACTCTGAATAGCACTTGGATCTTGTTGAGATAGTGATAGAGAATCAAACCAGAGATGATCTAGTTAGATTCAATGTTGAATTCGGCAGAGTGATGATAGGATTTTGAATAAGAAAATGTGGAAGAAGAAGAGAAGTGAAAAACCAGAAAATTTGATATAAAATTCGTTGAAACTAACCACTATTTTTAGAAGAACAACAGCCATGTCCATTCGTGAAAGGTTATGGCGAATAGACACTTCTTTTGAAATTCAAATTTTTGGTCCTAACTGATACTATGTCGACATGGGGTACTAGGGCATGTCGACATCCCAAAGGAAATTTTGATGTTTTGTTTTTCTTTGAAAATAACCTTTATCTTATATTAAAACTATTTTAAACTTTATAAATATACTTGATTATAGATAAAATACATAGATAAATATAGAGAATAATATATATAAAATTTTACTATAATTTTATATATTTAAATCTAAGTATAAATAAATTATAATTAAAGATAGTTTAAAACAAACGAAGTTTTAAAACAAGAGTTTAGTAAAAATAAAACAGAGAATATTTTAAGGCTAAAACATCTTTTGAAAATCATTTGAAAAGATAATTTTTAAGGCTAAAACATTTTGAAAAGCAATTTTGAAAATCATTCTGAAGTAGTTTGAAAATCATTTTGAAGTAGTTTTGCAAGCTTCTTCCTGTAGAATATCTCATCATATCAGGACTCGAGAACTTGTACAAAACCAGGATGTTCGTGGGTTTGTAAGCCACTTGTCGTAGGTTTGTAAGCTACTTGTCGTGGGTTTGTAAGCCACTAAAAAGGTAGAAATGGGTTCCATCTCAAAAGAAAAATGGAGTGAAAATTTCAGTGTTATTGTGAAGTTTTAACAAAATTCTAGACCCAGTACTTATCTTGAAATCTTGAACTCTTGATAATCTTGATACTCATGAGTCTTCAATCTTGTTATCTTGAATCTCTATACTGTACAATCTTCATTCTTGGTACCTGCATAGTTAAATCCTGCATATACATATATATCTAAACTATAATGTTAGTATTTATATTTTATAATCTTATTCTAAGGTTGTTGTCATCAAAACCATCATCTCAAGGACTAACAGAGGTGTTACAATTGTGGGCAGCCTGGTCATCTTAGCAGAGCTTGTCCTCAGAGGATGGGGCAGAGAGCAGGCGCTCCTACAGCGCAAGTACATGCTTTGGATGCAGTACCTTCGAGTAGTGGACCGGATCGAGGTAGGAAAGTCTCTTTAGAGGGTTTGATCTCTATTTCGGATTTTCCTATTCGGACTCTTTTTGACTCCGGAGCATCGCATTCTTTCATTTCTAATTCCTTGGTTGATTGTTTTCACTTAGATATTTCTTTAGTAGTAGACCCTATAGTTGTTTCAAACCCCATAGGAGGATCGACACATTTAACCATGATTTGTAGGGGTTTGAAAATTTTTATACTAGGCGTAGAGTTTGATTGTGACGCCTATGTACTGGGATTTTCGGGATATGGGATGATTTTGGGGATGGATTGGATATCCACTAATGGAGCGATATTAGACTACGAGAAGAGAGTCGTCAGACTAGAGACATGTAGCGGTAGGACTCTCGAGATTTCTTGCGACCCACAGCGGTCAGTCATGTTGAGCTTCCTTTATTCCCTTGATTCATCACTAGGAGAGTTAGATTATGTTCCAGTCGTTAGAGATTTCCCAGACGTTTTTAAGGAAGTGAGGGGACTATCCCCTAAGAGACATATCGACATTAGGATTTATCTGAATGATAATGCTAAGCCAGTGGCATTGCCCGTGAGACATATGGCTCCTAGGGAGAGGAAAGAGTTAAGCAAGCAAATCAGTGAGCTATTAGAGAAAGGCTTCATCAGACGGAGCATATCTGAGTGGGGCGCGCCAATCGTCTTTGCTACAAAGGCGGATGGATCCCTTCGACTTTGCGTAGACTATAGAGAGTTGAATTAGCTCACGAAGAAGAACCATTACCCACTTCCAAGGATAGACGATCTTTTCGATCAGCTAGTTGGCTCTTTAGTATTTCCTCAGCTTGATTTAGCTACTGGATTTCATCAGCTTAGGGTTGCTGATGATAGCACTAATAAAACAGCATTCAAGACACCCGATGGATTCTTTGAGTGGTTGGTTATGCCATTTGGGCTAACCAATGCCCCAGCCTATTTTGTAGATTTGATGAGCCGTGTATTTTGAGATGTCCTAAATAAGTTCGTTGTAGTATTCGTGGATGACATTTTGGTGTTTTCCAAGAGTACGGAAGAGCATGATATTCATCTTGAGGAGGTTCTTCGTACACTTAGTGTTCATCAGTTGAAAGCAAAGTTCTCGAAGTGTCACTTTTGGCATAAGGAGGTCCGTTTCTTGGGGCATGTAGTCTCAAGAGAGGGTCTAGCTATTGATCCCGCTAAGGTAGTAGCAGTACAAGATTGGAAAGCCCCCAAGAATGCTACCGAAGTTAGAAGCTTCCTAGGTTTGGCTGGCTATTATAGGAAGTTTATCAGAGATTTTGCTAAGATTTCAGCACTACTTACTCGCCTCACTAAGAAGAATACGACATTCGTATGGGGCGTAGATTGTGAGGATTCCTTCACGATGCTAAAGAGGGCCCATACTAGTGCACCAGTGTTAGTTTTACCCAATGGAGCTAAGCCATTTACAGTATACATTGATGCATGTGGGATGGGTCTTAGGGCAATATTGATGCAAGAAGGAAGGGTAGTATGCTATGGAAGTAGACAGTTGAGGACTCATGAGAAGAACTACCCTACTCATGATTTGGAGTTAGCTGCTATTGTTTTTGCGCTCAAGTCTTGGAGACAATACGTGCTAGGAGAAAGGTTCGAGCTTTTCACTGACCATAAATCATTGAAGTACCTATTCTAATAAAAGGATTTAAACTTGAGACAACAACGTTGGATGGAGTTTCTAGCATCATATGACTTTGAGATAGCTTACACCCCTGGTAAAGGAAACGTGGTTGCGGATGTGTTAAGTAGGAAGAAATCAACCCTTAGTC
The DNA here is from genome assembly GCA_030737815.1 of Allium fistulosum. NCBI lineage: Eukaryota > Viridiplantae > Streptophyta > Magnoliopsida > Asparagales > Amaryllidaceae > Allium > Allium fistulosum. The sequence goes on from CM060904.1 coordinate 1,260,188,619, forward strand.
CAATGTTCGTGGAGTGGAAAAGCCTAAAGTTTATTTCCACGTTTTATTTTAAGCCCTCTCCGAACATTACCCCTGGATTGTTGGCAACACTTGAGGTTAAGCCTACTCTTATATATCAGATTAGCTTAAGGCAGCGAGAGCATTTGGAGCTTATGGATATTCTAGAGAGGATTAGCAGAGGAGAGGTCTCTAGGCATCTCCAACGTGAATCCATAGATAGTAAAGGGTGGCTAAGGAGAGATGGAAAACTTTGTGTTCCCTGCACTAGTGATTTGATGAGAGCTGTTCTAGAAGAAGAACACCATTCCCGAATGACTATTCATCCGAGTGGTGTTAAGATGTATAAGGACATGAAGAGAGTGTTTTATTGGAGCGGCATGAAGAAGGATGTAGCAAAGTTTGTAGCTAAGAGTCTTGTATGCCAAAGAGTTAACACAGAGCAGTAGAAGCCCAGTGGATTGCTTTAACCATTGGATGTACCCAAATGGAAGTGGGATAGTGTTTCGATGGACTTCATAGATGGTTTACCCTGATCTAGGAAAGGGAATACCGGTATTTGGGTGATTGTAGATCGTTTGACTAAGAGCGCCCACTTCATTCCGGTCAAGAGTAAGAGAATAGCACCTTATTTAGCATTCTTATATGTTCATGAGATAGTCCGACTTCATGGAGTTCCCTCTAGCATAGTAACGATAGAGACCCTATCTTTACTAGTGAGTTTTGGAGTAGCTTGCAAGAGGCTTTAGGGATAGCTTAGATTGAGTACGGCATCACCCTTAGACGGACGGCCAAACAGAGAGAGTTAATAGAGTTCTTGAGGATTTGTTGAGAATGTGTATTTTTGATTTTGGAGGAACTTAGGAGGAGCATCTTCTTTTAGTGGAATTCGCTTATAATAATAGTTTTCAAGCTAGCATCGGGATGACATGTAACGACCCGTAAATTTTAAATGTTTTAATAACGTAATTAGTTGAAATTTTGTGAAATTTTAAAAGATAAAATTTTGAAATAAAAATTGGATATTTGGAATGCGTCTAATTAATAATAGCAACTGGTAAATTTTCATCAGATAATTTGGAAGTTTATTTTCTAGTGTAATTTTATTTCAATTTATATCAGTTAAAATTGATGATAATAAAATGTTTTCGAAACCAAAATATTTATATATAGAAAAATTATAAACCATCTTTTGAGCAAGATATCATTTTTCGTTTTTCCAAATTCGGACTTCTTTAGCTCCATCGATCTTATTTTTCTGCGGTTTTGCTGCATTTTCCGCTAGTAGAAAATTCAAATTTTAATAATTCAATTATACCACTGATATCTGTATACCATTTTGATCGTCTCGCCGTGCTGATCTCTGCGGTATATTCAATGCTGCGTTTCGAGATACGATACGCAGCGGAATCAGCGAAAATGATTTCGTTCCGGTATCGGTTTTAAACCTTTTGGTTTTCCTTACTTTTTATATTCCACCTTCAAAACCGAATAGTCATCAGCTTTAATTATTGCCTTGAATTCAAGCAGACTTTTATATTCTCTAGTTTCAAATTTTTTTTATGTACATTCGTTCATAAATAAAAGAAAAAAGGGGAACTCTACTGTTGCTTGTATTTTTCCCTTGCACCCATTCAAAAGCCCTCTGGCCTTCACTTCCTCTCCCCTAGCACTGCCGTAGCCCTCATCCTTGCCTCGAAGCCCGACAACCAAGTGCCACCCATTAGCCTCGGCCGCCTTGCCCTTGAACTGACCTCACCCAAACGAGAAACCCAGCTGCCGTACACCCGCCGCAAGCACCGATCTCTCCTCCACACATCGGCCTCTCTCCTCTGGCCGAGCTCCGACCATCACCTTCGCCTTCAACTCGTGGCCAAGCACAGCCTTGCTCCGCCCGACAATACTTCCGCTCACTTCCGACCCAAAATCTCATCTCCTCCATGCATGCCCATTCTCCTAGAAACAACAGCAGCCCAAAGCGTCCCTCACCCATCGCCACTTCTCCTCCGACCTAACCCTATAGCCGCGACAACTCTAGCCGCGGACCTTAGCATTGTCTTCCGCTCCGACTTAGCTTTGCTATCTCTAAGGTGACTGCTTCCATGCACATGAAATTTTATTTATATTGATTATTATGTATATAAAACATTTTCTTATACTGTTCTTATAACTTAGCTTTCATTTAGATAAGTTTAACATAAGGATGCAATTTTATATATTATTATACAATAGGTAGACATTTGCTTGCTGTTAATGCATGAAAGAAAGCATAGTGGCCAATATTTCTATATTATGATTGTGTACATCCTGCTTTCGTATATTATTCTTGTGCAATATAATAGTGTGTTTCAAACTTTGTCTCCCTTTAAATAAAATAATCTTAAATGAATAATGTTAGTAATCACTTGAATATGTATAAAGTTATATAAGTATTTTTTTCAGCAATATATATGTTTGCAAAGTTGTTTCGTATCAGTTTATAAAAAAATAAAAAAAATATGTGGGTTTAAATATACATTATAAACTAAGTTTTATATATTCTGTTTTATATATATACATAGATTCAAATGTATGTAAGTTATATGAACTAATTAATCTGTCATAAGTCTGTGTAATTGTAAGTATAAAAGCAGCATGATATATATAATTTGTATATATGGGATGTTGCAAATTTCTGTTTACTTTTATATATGATAGTAATAATTTGTAGTTGTATACATATGCTTTCAGAGATTGGAAATGGATGGTGTGTTATACATGTAACTACGGCTGTTGTATATATAGACGTAAGTTTTAAAATATATTATATTATATTATACTAGGATAAGTACAGATGTTGTTTTTAAATGTTTTATATACTTATTAATAAGTATATGTATGTTTTTATTTTTTTTATTTTGTGCTATATGAATATGAACCATGGATTTTATGTATATAGATTTGGTAATTTCGAATGTTATAAGTATATATATAATTATTTATTTCAAACTATATTTTGTAGATATGTTCGTATTATTAAATAAAACAATGATCTTTAATTAAACATATGTGTATGCCTGGAGCATGCATTGGCTTGCGTTTTAAGGAGAATTTTAAAAGTATAATACATAGAGTGTTCTTGTCAATGGTTGCAGTTTACATAATATGTTAGTATAAGAGATTCTGCGGCAATTTTATATGTTAGTTGGATAAAGTTATGTCAGTTGTATTGTTTTATAATAAATATTGTAAAATATATAATAGAGATATTTTATGTACAGCCTACATATATATATATAACGTAAGGTTTGTAGTCTGTTTGACTTTTAAGGGTAATGTAAAGGGGGATTTGTTTACTGATTTATATTATCTATTATAGTATATATAATAGTTCATATATAAAGTTGTTTATTTTATAATATGATGATACATAAGTCTTTTCTCTTTAAGTACAAATTTTGATTTCTCCAGATTTTGAATATTGCGTTATATATGTATACAATATATATTATATAGATATTTTTGTTTCTTTTAGATTTCTAAAATATAATATACTTTTTGCTTCAATTATATCTGCATCAGTCCAATTCTGATTTGATTTATTCTATTTCTTATTTATCAGCTTGTCCGTCGAATTCATGCCAATCTAACTTTGCTTTGAAATCCGTGCTTGGATTTGTATCTCATCTCATTTCGTTCTCTCTCTAGCCTCGAAAGGTGAGCAATCACTCACGATTAATGTTCTTATATTTAGTAAATTTGATTTCAATTGAAACGACAATTTAAATATGCTGATGTTAGTTATTTACACTATTATATATATGCTATTACCTGTATCAGTTCACCTGTGACATCTGACACCATTATCTGCCAATTGAAATATGCTGATGTTAGTTATTTACACCGTTATATATATGTCATTATCTGTATCTGTTCACCTGTGACACCTGACACCATTATCTGTTATTTATATTGATGATATCTGCCTGTTATATTTTCATCATATATGTTATCACACTGCAAGTTCACTGTTAGTATATAATTCACTATGGGTTGAAATGATACATACCCGAACGATCTGTAGAATAGGAGAAAATCGTTATGGGTTAAAATGATAAACCCAAGCGATTTTCAATTGAATTGAATTTGGGATTACGGGTCGAAATGATATATATATACCCGTATATATATAAATTATGGATTGAAATGATAAATATCCGTATCACTTGATCATAGGGTAGAAAATTATATACAAGCACCGTGGTTTTGATTTAAGATTATTTAAAGGAATATTTCAAGTTTAAATAAATTGAAGGAATATTAAATGATTTGAAATTTGGATGGCATTTAAATGATATTTAATTTTATTAAGTGAACATTTCAAAGCTAAATAATATCTAAGTGAATTCGATATATATATGAGATTTTTAATTTTAGTTCTGAAATGTTGAATATTTAAAGCTTTGAAATATATTGAAATTGAAATGGCTTATTTTGTGGTTCAAATATGTATTTGAAATTGATAATTTGAAATGGTATATTTAGAAACTGAATCGAATTGAAATTGATAATTTGAGATTTGATTTAAATTTGAATTTTGGAATCCGAGTTGAGTTGAATCGATTAGTGAAATTTGAGGAAACTATTTTATTATATAAAGTATTTTAAATTATATTTAAACTATTTTATATTATTGTATAAACTATTTTTAATATAAACTATTTTAATATAACTATTTTAATATAAACTATTTTAAATATACTAGCTATTTTAATAAGTTGTTTGAAGGAAAGTGTTATGATTCCAAAGCATTATGATTTCTAAGTTTTGATTTCCAAATAATTATGATTTCCAAAGTGTTTGATTTAGAAAGTGTTATAACTTTGAAGTACTAAGATGTGTAAATGGATATATATTTGAGATGGGTATATTTGAAATGGAAATGATATCGTATTTGGTTTTGAAATGGAAGTGATATTGTATTGATATGGTTTTGAAATGGAAATGATATTTTGGTTTTGAAATATAAACTATTTTGAAAGTTTATTAAATGACCAATCGGTGTAATAATTACATAGTTATTGAAGAGTCCGGGATCGGTTAGGGACATACTCTCTGTCCAAACCGAAAACCACTTTAATAACTATTATACGCGGAGTGTGATCCAGAATGAAGTGGTTGGAATGATGATGTTGCTGGATTTGAAGAAAGAGAACGATAATGGATAGCCTTGACACTTGTGTAAAATTGGAAATGACTTAAACAGGAGCCGTGCCGGACCAGTGAGGTTAGCTACCTCTAGCGTACACACTTCTTCGTATACTACTCATTACTTGTTTTGATTGTTGTGCACCCTTGATTTGGGAGTGTTGTTTCGCGGTGTTGCGATCGTTGCGGCGATGCGTTCTCACCAGTCCGAATCAGGCAAACGGTAGTTTCACTACCTTGGGTATTGCCTCATGTGCCTTGTCATACTTGTATCCCTATATGCGACCACTACGATTTGTTTTGTGTTATACCTATGGGGTACTCCCTGATAGCCCACCAGTTTACGGTGGAGTTTACAGTGCTGTATAGACTATGATGCTTATATAAAATGTGTTAAGGGGGATAATGGTAACATCTTAACACTATTTTGATACTTTATATTACTGATAGGCATTATCTACTTAGCATACACTACTACATAGTAGATAGTTTAATGGATCCTTAGAGGATGGTTATTCCAAACATCCTTTGAGTTACTCGTATTTCAATTGTTATTTCACTTGAGTTGGATTTATTGATATAAGAATGTTAATCCTGACTCGAGTGTTTTGTGTTTTATTTACGCTCGGGTCAAACTGAGTGTACCAGTATTCGAGACTCTCCTTTGGAGTTTGATCCCCGCTTGGAGATCCAGCTATCTATCCAGCTTTTAGATATTCAGTTGATTCCAGTGATGTATTTTGTTCTTGTATTTGACTATTGTATTCGAGACTTCGGTTGTATCTTGTTTAACTCTGTTATATATATATAGTAGCTTCATGAACTACTATTCTTTTGTTTCCGCTGTATTGTTGTTATATTACTCTGTGTCTGTGATTTGTGATTTATTTATTTACTGTATATGCTGAGTTTTGCCAAATTTTATTTACAATCTATTGTTTTGAATTATTCAAGTCCGACATGTGTGGATTTATTATCGATTTGAATGGTCCAAAATAGTGGGTCGTTACAGTTGGTATGAGAGCTCTGGTTTTAGGCAAAACTCAACATATAGAGTAAATTCAATTACAGAATCACGTTCGTTCGAGCTTGAATTCCTTCTTCCTTGACTCGGTTTCTTTGAATTTTGGAACATTCCCTTCGGTTCCAAAGTCCATTTGTGTCTCCCCTATTCGTGTCTTTTTAATTCTGGAGTATCCCATAACTCCACTTCGAATGATCTCTATAATAAATCGGCAGTCTCGCCAATATCTGAATAATTTGTAAAAGAGTGAAACTCCTGTACAACCAGCATTGATTCACCGAAGATTTCTGTATCCTCGGTTTACGATGATGTTATCTTTTGCTATACCTGAATTCTATCTCTGGCGATCGAATGTCGATTTGTCGTAGAATTCTACATCGAATTTATTCTTGGAATCACGGTTGACCCGGTTAAGGTTACCGGTGATTTATATAAGTTTGTCCATCTTCTGTTTGAAACTCAATTATCTTATCTCCCTATCGGGTCTGCCTTTTAGTTAAATTCTTTTAGTTAGAGTTTCTCTAATCTGAATCTCTATCTTTGTTTTGAAATCCATTCGAGGATATCCGAGTGAGGGAGTGTATTTGTAATTAATATAAAATATTTTATGTTTATAGTGTGTTGTTGAGTTGTTGATGTTGGTTTGGATTTTCGATCGATTCGTCTGATCAACGCTATCGATAGGATTTCCAAAACACTTGAACAGAGCAAACTGACACAATATGGATTTCAAATTTGGTAAATGAAATAATTTTGTATGATTATATTATAAATATATAAGTAAAATTTTCTGGAAAAAATAGGTTAATTAAATGGTTGTTTGAAATGCTAATATTTGATTATCATTTATTGTTCTAAATGAATTTATAAACATGGTATAAATTGATTTGGAATTTAAATAAATTTAAATCAGGAATTTGAGAATTTAATTTCCGATGATTCCAAACTCTGGTTTTAAAATTTTAAATGTATATTATATAAAGTATTTTAGAATATAAATGATTTTTCAAAAAAAAATTTAATGTTTAAATCAGTACTCTTCTCTTTTGTCGCTGGAACATAATTTCGGTGATGGCGGCCGCATCATCGACATTCATTTTCGAGTTTCGAAGTGAAGAGACCATTCAGTAGCTTTGCTACACTTGGTTTGGAAATTTAATTTGATTTGAATTTCTGTGGTATGACCTGATTTATTATATATATAAAGATTTAATTTTGATCTGATATATACTATATATATTTATCTCAAAATTGTTTGAAGTAAATTGGAGATTTAAATTCTTAAGTTTATGATTTAAAGATGATTTCAATTATAAACTGAAGTCAAAAATTTTAGATAAATATTTAAACTTGAAATAATTGAATTTGAAAATTTTATTGGTATAGTACTAAATTACATTTCAATATAACTTACCTAAATTATTCAGAAGTTAAAATGTAATTGGATAATATACAATATAAAATGATTTTATAAATAAAATTTGAGTGTTTATAATAAATGTTATACACTTAGATTTTAATTATATAAAAAAATGCTAATAAAGATGATAGAATAATAAGTTAATTGAATGAGATGAATATAATAAATTTTGTTCTGAAAGAATTAACAAATTGAAATTAGATCAACTTACGGAAATACCTTAAATTTAAACCAATTATTGAATATAAATTAATTTAAATTGAAATTTATATGATTTAAATAAATTTATATGGTTTAAATATAGGTAATAAGATATATTAAGTGGAATAAACTTAATAATAATTTGGAATAAAAGAATTAAATTTGTTGAATAAAATATGAGTACAATAAATGATTATACAAATTGATGATTTAGAAATGGTTAATTGAGGATGACTAGATAATAAGATAATGAATTCAGAAATAGATTGATTGATTTAACTTAAGTGAACTCAAAGGGATTTAACTAAATTGTTAAATATTAATTAATATAAATTGAAATTTATATGGTTTAAATTAATTGTTTTACTTGTATTCCAATCTATTTTCTTTTTGGTTGTTTCTATTCTCCTACCTCCTTCCTTTCCGGGGACGAAAAGTTTTGAGTGGGGGAGAGTGTAACGACCCGTAAATTTTAACTGTTTTAATAACGTAATTAATTAAAATTTTGTGAAATTTTAAACGATAAAATTTTGAAATAAAAATTGGATATTTGGAATGCGTCTAATTAATAATAGCAACTGGTAAATTTTCATCAGATAATTTGGAAGTTTATTTTCTAGTGTAATTTTATTTCAATTTATATCAGTTAAAATTGATGATAATAAAATGTTTTCAAAACCAAAATATTTATATATAGAAAAATTGTAAACCATCTTCTGAGCAAGACGTCATTTTTTGATTTTCCAAATTCGGACTTCTTTAGCTCGTCGATCTTATTTTTCTGCGTTTTTGCTGCATTTTCCGCTAGTAGAAAATTCGAATTTTTATAATTCAATTATACCACTGATACTTGTATACCATTTTGATCGTCTCGTCGTGTTGATCTCTACGGTATATTCAATGCTGCGTTTCGAGATACGATACGTAGCGGAATCAGCGAAAATGATTTCATTCCGATATCGGTTTTAAACCTTTTTGTTTTCCTTACTTTTTATATTCCACCTTCAAAACCGAATAGTCATCAGCTTTAATTATTGCCTTGAATTCAATCAGACATTTATATTCTCTAGTTTCAAAAAAAAATTATGTACATTCGTTCATAAATAAAAGAAAAAAGGGGAGCTCTACCATTGCTTGTATTTTTCCCTTGCACCCATTCAAAAGCCCTCTGGCCTTCACCTCCTCTCCCTTGCACTGCCGTAGCCCTCATCCTTGCCTCGAAGCCCGACAACCAAGTGCCACCCATCAGCCACGGCCGCCTTGCCCTTGAACCGACCTCACCCAAACGAGAAACCCAGCTGCCGTACACCCACCGCAAGCACCGATCTCTCCTCCACACGTCGGCCTCTCTCCTCTGGCCGAGCTCCGACCATCACCTTCGCCTTCAACTCGTGGCCAAGCACAGCCTTGCTCCGCCCACGACAATACCTCCGCTCACTTCCGACCTGAAATCTCATCTCCTCCATGCGTGCCCATTCTCCTAGAAACAACAGCAGCCCAAAGCGTCCCTCACCCATCGCCGCATCTCCTTCGACCTAACCCTGTAGCCACGACAACTCTAGCCGCGGACCTTAGCATTGTCTTCCGCTCCGACTCAGCTTTGCTATCTCTAAGGTGACTACTTCCATGCACATGAAATTTTATTTATATTGATTATTATGTATATAAAACATTTTCTTATACTGTTCTTATAACTTAGCTTTCATTTAGATAAGTTTAACATAAGGATGCAATTTTATATATTATTATACAATAGGTAGACATTTGTTTGTTGTTAATGCATGAAAGAAAGCATAGTGGCCAATATTTCTATATTATGATTGTGTACATCCTGCTTTCGTATATTATTCTTGTGCAATATAATAGTGTGTTTCAAACTTTGTCTCCCTTTTAATAAAATAATCTTAAATGAATAATGTTATTAATCACTTGAATATGTATAAAGTTATATAAGTATTTTTTTCAGCAATATATATGTTTGCAAAGTTGTTTCGTATCAGTTTATAAAAAAATAAAAAAAATATGTGGGTTTAAATATACATTATAAACTAAGTTTTATATATTCTGTTTTATATATATACATAGATTCAAATGTATATCAGTTATATGAACTAAATAATCTATCATAAGTCTGTGTAATTGTAAGTATAAAAGTCGCATGATATATATAATTTGTATATATGGGATGTTGCAAATTTCTGCTTACTTTTATATATGATAGTAATAATTTGTAGTTGTATACATATGCTTTCAAAGATTGGAAATGGATGGTGTGCTATACATGTAACTACGGCTGTTGTATATATAGACGTAAGTTTTAAAATATATTATATTATATTATAATAGGATAAGTACAGATGTTGTTTTTAAATGTTTTATATACTTATTAATAAGTATAGGTATGTTTTTATTTTGTGCTGTATGAATATGAACCATGGATTTTATGTATATAGATTTGTTAATTTCGAATGTTATAAGTATATATATAATTATTTATTTCAAACTATATTTTGTAGATATGTTCGTATTATTAAATAAAACAATGATCTTTAATTATATATATGTGTATGCCTGGAGCATGCATGGGCTTGCATTTTAAGGAGAATTTTAAAAGTATAATACATAGAGTGTTCTTGTCAATGGTTGCAGTTTACATAATATGTTAGTATAAGAGATTCTACGGCAATTTTATATGTTAGTTGGATAAAGTTATGTCAGTTGTATTGTTTTATAATAAATATTGTAAAATATATAATAGAGATATTTTATGTACAACCTACACACACAAACACACACACACACATATATATATATATAATGTAAGGTTTGTAGTCTGTTTGACTTTTAAGGGTAATGTAAGGGGGGATTTGTTTACTGATTTATATTATCTATTATAGTATATATAATAGTTCATATAAAAAGTTGTTTATTTTATAATATGATGATACATAAGTCTTTTCTCTTTAAGTACAAATTTTTATTTCTCCAGATTTTGAATATTGCGTTATATATGTATACAATATATATTATATAGATATTTTGGTTTATTTTAGATTTCTAAAATATAATATACTTTTGCTTCGATTATATCTGCATCAATCCAATTCTGATTTGATTTATTCTATTTCTTATTTATCAGCTTGTCCGTCGAATTCGTGCCAATCTAACTTTGCTTCAAAATCCGTGCTTGGATTCGTGTCTCATCTCATTCCGTTCTCTCTCTAGCCTCGAAAGGTGAGCAATCACTCACGATTAATGTTCTTATATTTAGTAAATTTGATTTCAATTGAAACGACAATTGAAATATGCTGATGTTTGTTATTTACACTGTTATATATATGCTATTACCTGTATCAGTTCACCTGTGACATCTGACACCATTATATGCCAATTGAAATATGCTGATGTTAGTTATTTACACCGTTATATATGTCATTATCTGTATCTGTTCACCTGTGACACCTGACACCATTATCTGTTATTTATATTGATGATATCTGCCTGTTATATTTTCATCATATCTGTTATCACACTGCAAGTTCCCTATTAGTATATAATTCACTATGGGTTGAAATGATACATACCCGAACGATCTGTAGAATAGGAGAAAATCGTTATGGGTTAAAATGATAAACCCAAGCGATTTTCAATTGAATTGAATTTGGGATTACAGGTTGAAATGATATATATATACCCGTATATATATAAATTACGGATTGAAATGATAAATATCTGTATCCCTTGACCATAGGATAGAAAATTATTGTAACAACCCGGGATTTGCATTACCAATTAATAAATAAAAGTTAGGATTTTTATTTATTTTAATGAAGCATAAAAGGATTTGGAATAACAAAAATTTATTTGAAAAAGGCTATTTTAATTAAATGGAAATATGGGATTTTAAAATGAGGATAAAATGTTATTTTTGGAAAGTTAAATATTTTAGGAGAGATTTTACAACGGGTTTGGATAAGAAAAATGAGTTTTATAAACATATATGAACACTTAGACTAATTTTTGGAAACATGTAAATAACTCTCTTCTTATTGGGTTATTAAACCAAGCCCAATAACCCACCCTAAACCTCATCTATAAATTATCTCAAACTCTCCTAACCTCATTCATTCATCCCTAATCAAAACCCTAATCAATTCCTAAAGCTTCTTAACAAAAATGGCCTCTATCTTCATCTCCTTCTAGTTTTAGCTTATGCAAGTCATTCTATGCAAAGGTAATGCAAATACCCACCTCAAATCAGTTTTTATATCTTTCTAATTTCTGAAATTTATTTGGTAACACATGTTTTATGTGTTTTTTTGATCTTATAGCCTCCTAATCATCTTTTGCTAACTTGAGTTGATACTATAGTGGTCTTTGTTGCTTTCTAGAGAGGTATATTGCTAAAAACCTCTTTTAATATGTGTTTAATCATCTTTTGATTTCGGTAATCAGTTAGTAACACATGTTTTATTATGTAACATGTGAATCATAGCTCTTTGATCATCTTTGCTTTCATTTTGGGGTGTGCACATAAGGTGCTTGTAATATATGCTAGCTGAAATTATAATTAGTTTATTGCTGTTAGTAAATTAGGAATATCTCATTCATATTAAATCGGAATTAAGATTTTCTTGATGTTCTGGAAAGCTTATTCTATAGCCTATAACTTTTATGTTTTGTGCTTTGTCTAATTTTGAGGTTTGAATGGTCGAAATCACGTTTGTTTGTCGCTGACCTGACAACAAACTACAGGGTTGAGAAAATAAAAACCTGACATTGATTTGACCATAAGTTACTCGTTTCTTATCCAAATCTAATAATTTTGGATGTTCTGGAAAGCATAGATTTAGGGCTAAAAGTTTTATGTTTTTAGTTTAATAAAATTTCGAAGTTAATTTCGTCAAAACTGTGCATTCTTACCACTGTCCCGAGAGCACAACGACAGTGATATAGAATTTAGATCTGAGAATTGTTTTAGTCATAGAATTTTCATCCCCGATCGGAATTTGACGATCTTGGTAATTCCGGAAAGCTTAGAAACTAAGCTACAACTTTTATTTTATTCATCTTGTCATAACTGGAAGTTTACTATGCCAAAATTGTGGTTTTTCATCTCTTGTCTGTTAGTGCATAGCTACAGGCCTTAGTCTCTTTGCTCCCGTTGTTTTCAGCGCAGAACCCCGACTTTGCGACGCCATACCGGGCTCGTCCTTTGTTGGATTTCATTGTTTTTGGTCTCGTTAAAAATATGAGGTCGAGATCTTCAACCATGCAAAGTTTGGTTTAGATCTGGGTGCATTGGATACTTTGTTTCTATTGCCAAAGTAGCACCCAGAAATTGTTTTACAATAGTGATCATTTTCAGTTATCGTCGGACCAACTTTGAAACATTGTCATTTCTTCGTTTTAAGTCGGAACCGAACGATTCTTGTTGCATATCAAATTAGGAGTACTTTTCTACACTTCTGCAAATTTTTATCAAGATCTGAGTTCCTGTGACCCTTCGACCATGTTGTCGAAGTGGGACCTTTGCATTGTTTTGACACAGTAGAGTTTTGTGATTTTTGTCCGACTTTGAGACGACGCCGTTTCTTCGTTTCAAGTCGGAATCGAGTAATTCCTTTTGCGTTCTGAAGTAGGAATGTTGGACTACGTTCATAAAAAATTTCATGCCATTCGGATTCAGTTTGCTGGTCCGAATAATTTTCCGAACTTGGGTTCGCGTCAGTTTTGGACTATTTTCCAACACTTGGAATATTTTCAGTGATTTTCTGGTTTTATCGATTTCTTTGAGATTTGTCCCTGGATTTCATACACGGGCCTTATAAAAAGGTTTTAAAAGGATTTTTCACTCCGAAATGGCTTTCGAAATTATTATATAATATTATTTTTAATTAGTAAACTATTTACTCCATAATAGGAGAGTTTTCAAAAGCCGTTTTAAAGTGTCCTCAAAATCAATTATAAATCCGTTTCGAACCATTATTTTTTATAATAAAAATCTCACACTCACTTTTTAGCACGTCGAGCGAAGTGGAAAGGTGCTTAAACGGTTAGGAAATCTCCGGCCTATGGAACCGTGTGTATTTTCTTTCCGGTTAATCCCCGACCTATTCGATTGATCGTTTTGACCTTTGGGTCTAGTTTACCGATGATACGAGGTAGACTTTTTATTGTTTGGAATGTGAGCTTGCTATTGGTTAGTAAACCGTTTAGTGCGAACGTGGGTTATGGGACTCATTGTTAACACTTTACGGGTTCCTCTCCAAGAAGTTTGTGACACATTAGCCTCTGGACAGCCTATACTGGACCTCTGGGTCACCACGCCTCTGGGCAACCGTCTCTGGACACCTGTTCTATGGAGCAGTTACTTTTTCGACGTGTGCCTCTGGGCCTTTATCCTTTTGGGAAGGATCTCGCCATCTCGTGCGTTCCGCATCTGTGCGAGTGATCGATCACAACTCTACAGTACTTGGCAATAACGACTCCGGTCGGTGCACGTGCTATACTTGTATTATCTGATGATTTTTATATCCATTCGAGTACCGCCATTCGGTGTTGGTTCTATGGAACCATACGATGTAAGTGCGATTACCTTGTGGATTCATAGTGTCTCTGGACACTGCTTTTCAGTGTTTGATTTCATTGACTTTTCAGTATATCCCCATTGCTCTTTGGAGCATCGATCTTTGCTTGGGCATTGATTACAGACTCTGGTCACTCTTGGGATTATTGCCTATGGGCAACTTTATATAGCTTTGGCTACGCCGATGATATGAGGCGATTTTATTTATTCAACACTTTGGTGCTGATATTCTCTTTGGAGATTTTTACTATTGATTGATGATTAGGGACCGTCATTATATTCATGTAGTCCAAAATACTCTTCTCTTAGGAAAAGTACTGTTTCATTTATGTACCGCATTATTATATATCTCAGTTATTACTGATTTTTTAGCTAGCCTGACCCGAGTGTTTTCGCTCGGGTTAGACCGAGTTGTTTCAGGTTAGGTCTCTGGACTTAGCTTCTGTGCTTCCGCTTGGACATTATCTGCTATGCTGATAGATAGCGCTTTTATTTGTCCACTATTCCGCTACTCTGTTATTATTCAGACTTTGATATGTACATATTTTTGACTCACATGTGTGGGCACTGGCTTTGTGCCCACTTATAGTATTTGGATCTGTATTGATGATGTATTGTTCTGGGATTTTATATCTGTTATGTGATTCTGTTCTGTAATGTTTTATCATTTATTACTATGCTTGTTCTGATAGGTCTTTAGCCATTGTAATTTCGTTATGAATATTTATTGAATATGTCGAACCACTTGAAAAAAAATATAGATACCATCCTTTCGACGTATTCAGTAGATAGTTATAGCTTGATTACAAATGGCCGCTTCCACTATACTCTATTCTCCGCTTTAACAGACAGTATTACTCCCGTAATACTCTTTGTTACAGTGGGTATCAAAGTGGGGCGTTACAGTTTGGTATCAGAGCCAAGGTTCAGAATTAAGCATAACAAACACAGAACAGACACGTAGTACAATACGTTATAATACGATCCAAATTGAACATATCCACCTTTAGATAAATAAGTTAGGAATATGTGTAGGAATCTATTATATTCCGTAATATTCCTTAATGAATTATCTATCTTTGAATCGTGCTTAACTAAATCTACCGATCATATGTTAAAGAGTGTCCCAAGCCTCTTTTCTGCCGCTATTGTAAGAAGGAGGGTCATCATTATTCCACTTGTCCTACTGCACCTCCTAGATCTGGCAAGCATAATGCTGCCAAGGCTCCTAAATCTTCAGCTTAGCCTCGAGGTACGCATCCTTCCGTTCTCGAAGGTTCTATTTTATTTCATGGTAGATCTTGTAGAGTTCTCTTTGATACGGGTGCCTCTCACTCATTCGTATCAAAGGAACTAGTTGATACTTTATCTTTAGATGTTACTTGTTTGGTTTCTTCACTAAGGATTGTGAATCCCATCGGCGGATCCACGACCCTTAGCTTGCTTTGTGAGGATACAGATATTGATCTTTGTGGATTTTCTTTCTGTGCGAATCTGCATGTTATGGAGTATTTGGGCTTTGACATGATTCTTGGCATGGATTGGCTCACTCAGTATGATGCCAAAATCATTTGTTCGGAGTGGATATTATTTCTTCATCATCCTGACTCGTCCGCTCCATTAGCTATTGCTCTTCAGGATGTTGGGATTTCTGATATTACTTTATTTGCTCTTGATTCACGAGATGAGAATGTGGACATATCCCATATTCCTGTTGTTCGGGATTTCCCCGATATATTCGAGCCAGTATCAGGCCTGCCGCCAAAGCGGGCCATTGAGTTCCGCATTGATCTCATTCCAGGCTCCCACCCAGTTGGGCGTCCTCCCACGAGGATGTCTACCAAGGAGAATGAGGAACTCAGGAAGCAGTTAGTTGAGCTTGAAGCAAAGCAGTTCGTCCGATCCAGTTCTTCGCCATGGGGTGCTGCTGTGGTCTTCGTTAAGAAGGCTGATGGCTCTCTTAGGCTTTGCATTGACTATCGCAAGCTCAATGAGCTGACCATCAGAAATCACTACCCACTTCCTCGGATAGACGACATGTTTGACCAATTGAGCGGTGCAAAGGTCTTCTCTCAACTTGACTTTGCCACCGGATTCCATCAGCTACGAGTCGCAGAAGACAGCATTCCTCTTACAGCATTTCGCACTCGTTATGGTTCTTTTAAGTGGTTGGTCATGCCGTTCGGCTTGACGAACGCTTCGGCTTTCTTCGTCGATCTCATGAATCGAGTATTCCGAGAATACATCGATAGATTCGTTCTGGTTTTCATCGACGATATTCTTGTTTATTCTAGATCCAAGGCAGAGCATGCTCGTCATCTGCGGATCGTCTTGGATACTCTTCGTCAGCATCAGCTTAGGGCCAAGCTCTCCAAGTGCCATTTCTGGGAGAGTAAGGTCAAGTTCTTGGGTCATATTGTTTCTTCTAAGGGTATTTTTGTTGATCCTGTCAAGATTGAAGCTATTCAGAATTGGAAGCAGCCTGAGAACGTTCATGATATTCGCAGCTTCCTTGGTCTGGCGGGTTATTACCGTCGATTTATCAAGGATTTCTCTCGTGTTGCACTTCCCCTCACGACTCTAACTCGTAAGGGAGTTCGCTTTATTTGGTCTGATAAGTGTGAAGCTTCTTTCTAACGATTGAAGGAACTTCTCACTCATGCTCCTATCCTTGTGGTTCCTGAGAGTAACCGGGATCTTGTTGTTTACACCGACGCTAGTGGTAGCGGCCTCGGTGCTGTGCTTATGCAGAAGGATCGGGTATTTGCTTATGCTTCTAGGCAGCTACGTCCGAATGAGGTTCGCTATCCGACTCATGATCTTGAGTTGGCAGCTATCGTCTTTGCTTTGAAGACGTGGCGTCACTTTCTATTAGGCGAACGCTTCACTCTTTACACCGATCACAAGTCGCTGAAGTATTTATTCAGTCAAAAGGATCTCAATATGAGGCTGCAGCGATGGCTCGAGTTTCTCGCCTCATATGACTTAGATATTCAGTATAGCTCTGGCAAAGGTAATCGTGTGGCTGATGCACTCAGTCGCAAACACTCAGCAGTAGTTTCTATGATGATAGCCGAGTGGGATATTCTTGAGACTCTTTCTATGTGTGATATTCGAGATCGAGCTCCATCTTCTGATGCTCCTGTCTTATTATCCAGCTTGGAAGCTCGTCCCATCTTGTTGGATCGCATTGCCCATGCTCAGCGGCAGGATCCAGACCTATTGCATTTCATTCATCTTCTCGAGTCGGGATCCAGTGATGAGACATTACTGGACTATTCTATTGATTTTCATCGGTGTCTTCGGAGGAAGAACCGTATTTTTGTGCCATCTGATTCATTTCTTAGGCGTGACATTCTAGACGAGTGTCATTACACTAAGTACACTATACATCCCGGGTCGAGTAAGATGTATGCCGACATGTGTCGCCTATTTTATTGGGAGGGCATGAAGAGTGATGTTGCAAGTTATGTAAGCCGTTGCATGACTTGTCAACAGATCAAAGCTGAGCATCAGCGTCCATCTGGTCTTCTTCAGCCGCTAGAGATTCCATTGTGGAAATGGGATCAGATATCCATGGATTTTATTGACGGTCTGCCTCGATCGAGGTCAGTCCATACTTCTATTTGGGTCATCGTCGATCGCTTGACCAAACCAGCTCATTTCATTCCTATTAAGTCCACTCGAACTGCTCCTCAGCTTGCCAAGCTATATGTGAAGGAAGTCGTTCGACTTCATGGTATTCCTAGCTCTATCGTCTGTGATCGAGACACTATCTTTACTAGTCACTTTTGGAAGTGCCTACAGTCAGCTTTGGGCTCAAAGCTGAATTTCTCGACTACTTATCATCCTCAGACCGACGGTCAGACGGAAAGGGTGAATCGTGTTTTAGAGGATCTTTTGCGCTGTTGTATTCTAGATTTCGGAGGTAGTTGGGAGGATCACTTACCGCTTGTAGAGTTCTCCTACAACAACAGCTTTCAGTCTAGTATTGGCATAGCTCCTTTCGAGGCTCGTTAAGGAAGGCCATGTCGTTCTCCTTCGTGTTGGTTAGAATCTGGCGAGAAGCTCCTTCTTGGTCCAGATTCAGTTCGGGAATCTTCTGAAAAGATTATTCTTATTTGTCAGAGAATGAAAGAGGTGCAGAACCGTCAGAAATCCTACGCGGACAACCGTAGGAAGTCTCTTGAGTTCTCCATTGGTGATCATGTCTTTATTCGGATATCTCCTATGAAAGGGGTTGTGCGTTTCAGCCCTACAGGGAAGTTGGCTCCTCGCTATGTTGGACCATTTCCTATTACGAAACGCATTGGCCCCGTGGCTTATCGTGTGGCTCTACCTGCTCACTTCTCTGGAATGCACGACGTGTTCCATGTTTCCAAGTTTCGCATGTGTGTCCGCGACCCTGATTCTATCATTGAGTCGCATGCTGTGCCTGATTTAGAGATCTTACCTGATTTATCTTTGGAGCAGCAACCTCTTCATGTGCTTGATTCGGAGGTTAGACGCCTTCGCAACAAAGAGGTTCCACTCGTGAAGATTCAATGGTCACCGAATCCTAAGGACTGCACTTGGGAGACCAGAGAATCTATCGAGCGCTCTTATCCTGGCTTTCTCCCATCTTCTTCTGCGGGTGAGAATTCTCTATTTTATCACTATCACTTCTTTTGTGGATTTGACGTTATAGACGACATCTATCTTAAGGAATTGCGGGGACGAAATTTTCTTAAGAGGGGGAGTCTGTAACAACCCGGGATTTGCATTACCAATTAATAAATAAAAGTTAGGATTTTTATTTATTTTAATGAAGCATAAAAGGATTTGGAATAACAAAAATTTATTTGAAAAAGGCTATTTTAATTAAATGGAAATATGGGATTTTAAAATGAGGATAAAATGTTATTTTTGGAAAGTTAAATATTTTAGGAGAGATTTTAAAACGGGTTTGGATAAGAAAAATGAGTTTTATAAACATATATGAACACTTAGACTAATTTTTGGAAACTCGTAAATAACTCTCTTCTTATTGGGTTACTAAACCTAGCCCAATAACCCACCCTAAACCTCCTCTATAAATTATCTCAAACTCTCCTAACCTCATTCATTCATCCCTAATCAAAACCCTAATCATTTCCTAAAGCTTCTTAACAAAAATGGCCTCTATCTTCATCTCCTTCTAGTTTTAGCTTATGCAAGTCATTCTATGCAAAGGTAATGCAAATACCCACCTCAAATCCGTTTTTATATCTTTCTAATTTCTGAAATTTATTTGGTAACACATGTTTTATGTGTTTTTTTGATCTTATAGCCTCCTAATCATCTTTTGCTAACTTGAGTTGATACTATAGTGGTCTTTGTTGCTTTCTAGAGAGGTATATTGCTAAAAACCTCTTTTAATATGTGTTTAATCATCTTTAGATTTCGGTAATCAGTTAGTAACACATGTTTTATTATGTAACATGTGAATCATAGCTCTTTGATCATCTTTGCTTTTATTTTGGGGTGTGCACATAAGGTGCTTGTAATATATGCTAGCTGAAATTATAATTAGTTTATTGTTGTTAGTAAATTAGGTATATCTCATTCATCTTAAATCAGAAATAAGATTTTCTTGATGTTCTGGAAAGCTTATTCTATAGCCTATAACTTTTATGTTTTGTGCTTTGCCTAATTTTGAGGTTTGAATGGTCGAAATCACGTTTGTTTGTCGCTGACCTGACAACAAACTACAGGGTTGAGAAAATAAAAACCTGAAATTGATTTGGCCATAAGTTACTCGTTTCTTGTCCAAATTTAATAATTTTGGATGTTCTGGAAAGCTTAGATTTAGGGGTAAAAGTTTCATGTTTTGAGTTTCATAAAATTTCGAAGATAATTTCGTCAAAACTGTGCATTCTTACCACTGTCCCTAGAGCACAACGACAGTGATATAGAATTTAGATGTGAGAATTGTTTTAGTCATAGAATTTTCATCCCCGATCGGAATTTGACGATCTTGGTCATTCCGGAAAGCTTAGAAACTAAGCTACAACTTTTATTTTATTCATCTTGTCATAACTAGTAGTTTACTATGCCAAAATTGTGATTTTTCATCTCTTGTCTGTTAGTGTATAGCTACAGGCCTTAGTCTCTTGGCTCCCGTTATTTTCAGCGCAAAACCCCGACTTTGCGACGCCATACCGGGCTCGTCCTTTGTCGGATTTCATTGTTTTTGGTCTCGTTAAAAATATGAGGTCGAGATCTTCAACCATGAAAAGTTTGGTTTAGATCTGGGTGCATTAGATACTTTGTTTCTATTGCCGAAGCAGCACCCAGAAATTGTTTTACAATAGTGATCATTTTCAGTTATCGTCGGACCAACTTTGAAACATTGTCATTTTTTCGTTTTAAGTCGGAACCGAACGATTCTTGTTGCATATCAAATTAGGAGTACTTTTCTACGCTCCTACAAATTTTTATCAAGATCTGAGTTCCTGTGACCCTTCGAACATGTTGTCGAAGTGGGACCTTTGCACTGTTTTGACACAGTAGAGTTTTGTGATTTTTGTTCGACTTTGAGACGACGCCGTTTCTTCGTTTCAAGTCGGAATCAAGTAATTCTTTTTGCGTTCTGAAGTAGGAATGTCGGACTACGTTCATAAAAAATTTCATGCCATTCAGATTCAGTTTGCTAGTCCGAATAATTTTCCGAACTTGGGTTCGCGTCAGTTTTGGACTATTTTCCAACACTTGGAATATTTTCAGTGATTTTCTGGTTTTATCGATTTCTTTGAGATTTGTCCCTGGATTTCATACACGGGCCTTATAAAAAGGTTTTAAAAGGATTTTTCACTCCGAAATGGCTTTCGAAATTATTATATATATTATTTTTAATTAGTAAACTATTTACTCCATAATAGGAGAGTTTTCAAAAGCCGTTTTAAAGTGTCCTCAAAATCAATTATAAATCCGTTTCAAACCATTATTTTCTATAATAAAAATCTCACACTCACTTTTTAGCACGTCGAGCGAAGTGGAAAGGTGCTTAAACAGTTAGGAAATCTCCGGCCTATGGAACCGTGTGTATTTTCTTTCTGGTTAATCCCCGACCTATTCGATTGATAGTTTTGACCTTTGGGTCTAGTTTACCGATGATACGAGGTGGACTTTTTATTGTTTGGAATGTGAGCTTGCTATTGGTTAGTAAACCGTTTAGTGCGAACGTGGGGAATGGGACTCATTGTTAACACTTTACGGGTTCCTCTCCAAGAAGTTTGTGACACATTAGCCTCTGGGCAGCTAGTACTGGACCTCTGGGTCACCACGCCTCTGGGCAACCGTCTCTGGACACCTGTTCTATGGAGTAGTTACTTTTTTGGCGTGTGCCTCTGGGCCTTTATCCTTCTAGGAAGGATCTCGTCGTCTCGTGCGTTCCGCATCTGTGCGAGTGATCGATCACAACTCTACAGTACATGGCAATAACGACTCCGATCGGTGCACATGCTATACTTGTATTATCTGATGATTTTTATATCCATTCGAGTACCGCCATTCGTTGTTGGGTCTATGGAACCATACGATGTAAGTGCGATTACCTTGTGGATTCACAGTGTCTCTGGACACTACTTTTTAGTGTTCGATTTCATTGACTTTTCAGTATATCCCCATTGCTCTTTGGAGCATCGATCTTTGCTTGGGCATTGATTACAGACTTTGGTCACTCTTGGGATTATTGCCTATGGGCAACTTTATATAGCTTTGGCTACGCCGATGATATGAGGCGATTTTATTTATTCAACACTTTGGTGTTGATATTCTCTTTGGAGATTTTTACTGTTGATTGATGATTAGGGACCGTCATTATATTCATGTGGTCCAAAATACTCTTCTCTTAGGAAAAGTACTGTTTCATTTATGTACCGCATTATTATATATCTCAGTTATTAATGATAGTTTAGCTAGCCTGACCCGAGTGTTTTTGCTTGTGTCAGACCGAGTTGTTTCAGGTTAGGTCTCTGGACTTAGCTTCTGTGCTTCCGCTTGGACATTATCTGCTATGCTGATAGATAGCGCTTTTATTTGTCCACTATTCCGCTACTCTGTTATTATTCGGACTTTGATATGTACATATTTTTGACTCACATGTGTGGTCAGTGGCTTTGTACCCACTTATAGTATTTGGATCTGTATTGACGATGTATTGTTTTGGGATTTTATATCTGTTATGTGATTCTGTTCTGTAATGTTTTATCATTTATTACTATGCTTGTTCTGATAGGTCTTTAGCCATTGTAATTTCGTTATGAATATTTATTGAATATGTCGAACCACTTGAAAAAATATATAGATACCATCCTTTCGACGTATTCAGTAGATAGTTATAGCTTGATTACAAATGGTCGCTTCCACTATACTCTATTCTCCGCTTTAACAGACAGTATTACTCCCGTAATACTCTTTGTTACAGTGGGTCTCATAGTGGGGCGTTACAATTATATACAAATACCGTGGTTTTGATTTAAGATGATTTAAAGGAATATTTCAAGTTTAAATAAATTGAAGGAATATTAAATGATTTCAAATTTGGATGGTATTTAAATGATATTGTATTTTATTAAGTGAACATTTCAAAGCTAAATAATATCTAAGTGAATTCGATATATATATATGAGATTTTTAAATTTAGTTTTGAAATGTTGAATATTTAAAGCTTTGAAATATATTGAAATTGAAATGGCTTATTTTGCGGTTCAGATATGTATTTGAAATTGATAATTTGAAATGGTCTATTTAGAAACTGAATCGAATTGAAATTGATAATTTGAGATTTGATTTAAATTTGAATTTTGGAATCCGAGTTGAGTTGAATCGATTTGTGAAATTTGAGGAAACTATTTTATTATATAAAGTATTTTAAATTATATTTAAACTATTTTATATTATTGTATAAACTATTTTTAATATAAACAATTTTAATATAACTATTTTATTATAAACTATTTTAAATATACTAACTATTTTAATAAGTTGTTTTAACTTATAACTATTTTATATAAATTATTTTATTTTGTAAACTATTTTATTTTATATACTACTATTAATATCTAAACTGTCTGAAGGAAAGTGTTATGATTCCAAAGCATTATGATTTCTAAATTTTGATTTCCAAATAATTATGATTTCCAAAGTGTTTGATTTAGAAAGTGTTATAACTTTGAAGTACTAAGATGTGTAAATGGATATATATTTGAGATGGGCATATTTGAAATGGAAATGATATCGTATTTGGTTTTGAAATGGAAGTGATATTGTATTGATATGGTTTTGAAATGGCAATGATATTTTGGTTTTGAAATATAAACTATTTTGAAAGTTTATTAAATGACCAATCGGTGTAATAATTACGTAGTTATTGAAGAGTCCTGGATCGGTTAGGGACATACTCTCTGTCCAAATCGAAAACCACTTTAATAACTATTATACGTGGAGTGTGATCCAGAATGAAGTGGTTGGAATGATGACGTTGCTGGATTTGAAGAAAGAGAACGATAATGGATAACCTTGACACTTGTGTCAGATTGGAAATGACTTAAACAGGAGTCGTGCCGGGCCAGTGAGGTTAGCTACCTCTAGCGGACACACTTCTTCGTATACTACTCATTACTTGTTTTGATTGGTGCGCATCCTTGATTTAGGAGTGTTGTTTCGCGGTGTTGTGATCGCTGGGGCGATGCGTTCTCACCAGTCCAGATCAGGCAAACGGTAGTTTCACTACCTTGGGTATTGCCTCATGTGCCTTGTCATACTTGTATCCCTATATGCGACCACTACGATTTGTTTTGTGTTATACCTATGGGGTACTCCCTGATAGCCCACCAGTTTACGGTGGAGTTTACAGTGCTGTATAGACTATGATGCTTATATAAAATGTGTTAAGGGGGATAATGGTAACATCTTAACACTATTTTGATACTTTATATTACTGATAGGCATTATCTACTTAGCATACACTACTACATAGTAGATAGTTTAATGGATCCTTAGAGGATGGTTATTCCAAACATCCTTTGAGTTACTCGTATTTCAGTTGTTATTTCACTTGAGTTGGATTTATTGATATAAGAATGTTAATCCTAACTCGAGTGTTTTGTGTTTTCTTTACGCTCGGGTCAGACTGAGTGTACTAGTATTCGAGACTCACCTTTGGAGTTGGAGCCTCGCTTGGAGATCCAACTATCTATCCAGCTTTCAGATATTCAGTTGATTCCAATGATGTATTTTGTTCTTGTATTTGACTATTGTATTCGAGACTTCGGTTGTATCTTGTTTAACTCTGTTATATATATATAGTAGCTTCATGAACTACTATTTTTTTGTTTCTGCTGCATTGTTGTTATATTACTCTGTGTTTGTGATCTGTGATTTATTTATTTACTGTATATGCTGAGTTTTGCCAAATTTTATTCACAATATATTGTTTTGAATTATTCAAGTCCGACATGTGTGGATTTATTGTTGATTTGAATGGTCCAAAATAGTGGGTCATTACATGACACCTTTTGAAGCTCTTTATTGAAGACCATGCAAGTCGCCTTCATGTTGGTTGGAGTCTATAGAGAGATTGCTACTTGGTCCCGACATGGTTAGAGAGACTTCAAAAAAGGTTGAATTGATTAGGAGGAGAATGAAGACGGTCTAAGATAGGCAGAAATCTTATGTAGATAAGTGGAGAAGGGACATTGAGTTTGAGGTAGGAGATTTGGTTTTCATTAAAGTGTCTCCACTAAGAAAGGTAGTGAGATTTGGATCAAGTGGGAAACTTGCTCCTAGATTCGTAGGACCGTTCCCCATTATGGAAAGGGTAGGGAAGATGGCGTATCGAATAAAGCTACCGGAGAGACTCGCAGGAGTTTATGATGTTTTTCATGTTTCGCACTTGAGAAAGTGCTTACATGATTCAGCAGAGGTAGTTGAACCTAGTCAACTTGAGGAATTTGAAGTGGAGAGAGAAGCATCGGTTCGTCGCATACCTACCAAGATCGTTGGGCGTGATATCAAAAAGCTTAGGAATAAGGAAGTACTTTGGTTAAGGTGCAATGGGGAGATAGCATTGAGGATGCTACGTGGGAGGCTAAAGAGAGAATACATATCTCTTATCTGTTTCTTTTGGATGCTACGTTTTGAATTTCCTATTTCCATCATTAGTTTTGAATAGGTTCTTTCCTTTAGTATCCTTTGGGAGGGTAGATCTTAGGATTTAACCTATGGATGGTAGGACTGAATGAAACATGTTACTAGAACATGTTGTGTATGATGGACCTAGTGGTTGCAAGTGTTTGCTAGTGGATGCTAATGGACGCATATATATATATACACTAGGCACTATTATCTCTTAGGGTTCGGCCTAACTAGGTCGCTAAAGCATATGCATATGGATGTGTGCGCATTTGCATTTTTAGTTTATTTCCATGGTTGCTATAAATGGATGATTATCATATGATTGTTTCATTTAGATGATGATTGAAGAACGCATATAGAACTATCAGTTATCATTAGGAAATTTGCATTCATTTGGATACATGGTACGGACATGATTGCATAAAAAGGAGGCCGACTGAATTAGTAGACCACCTAATCTTTTGCATTAGTTAGGGGCATTGACACTACACTATTGCATATAACATAAATTGCATTAGAAAACTTAAGGACAATGGTTGTAATGGATGGTGGTTGAGTATATGGTTGTAGAATTTGGATGAAAATATTTATTTCATTCTTCTGTCCTTGGAGATTTCGGGGACGAAATCCTTTAAGGAGGGGAGAATGTAACAACCCAAAATTTAAGCTATAAGAAATAATTAAAGGATTAATTAAATAATAAAATAAGTTTGTAAAAATGTCGAAATCGAGCTACGGGAGTTGCACCATTGTGTCCATGGTAATTTTCTGGTCAATTTCCATATATAGTTTGTCAAAATCCAAGCTAAAATGAAGGAGATATGAATTAAACAAGAATTCAGAAAACAAAAAAATAAATAAATAAATAAATAAAAGGGTCGGGTCGACCCGAAGCTAAGCCAGGTCGACAGGCAGGTCGACCCGTATGTGTATTTTCACGTGAAAATTTCTTGGATCGAACGATGACGTGTTTTGCAAATTTAGTTCAATCCTGTGCGTTTGTACTTCCATCCGACGGTTCCCAGCGAGCCTATGACGTGTTTGCACCAGATTTAATCTTCAAATCCAACGGTCTGAGATCCCTAAACCACACTATTAAATAAGACCCTAGGCCTAGCTATTTTTCTCATTCAGATTTTCTCCTATTTGGGTTCATTGCCTGAGGCTGGACCCTAAATAGAATATTTTTCTAAGGAGAAGATCTTTTTGATAAAAATATTTTATGCTTTAGAAGTGGATCAAGGAAGACCAAGGAATAGAGCTAAAGACCACAGGTGAGTGTTTAGCAATTATTTTAGATTTTTAAGTAATTTAAAATAATAGGGTTCTCAATAGTTGTAGTTTTTCTGCAACTTTTGAGACAGTTTTTATATAAGTTATTTACAGTTAATTTTTAAAGTTCTTCTCAGTCTATTTTTTCAGCTATTTTTATTTAGCTATTTTATTCAGTTATTTATAGTTATTTGTATTTTATTTGCATCTGTTTTAAATTAGAATTTAGCCTGTAAATGTTAGTTTCTTTTTATTCCTTTTTACGCGAATAGATCATTAAAAGGAGAATAATTCACAAATATGGATTAAATAGAACTAAACACTGAATTTACAGAAATTATGTAAAATAAGAAGAACTGTAATAAAAAGAAGATAGACCGAAATAGCCAAATTTGAGACATTTGCAAGCAAGTTTATAACCAGTAGTTATAACTAAAAAGACAGGATAGAAGAGCAATTATAACAAAGGTTATAATTAAACAGAAAGAATAGAAAAAGGCTTATTTTAAGACTTAGATTAAGATAATAAGCAAATATAGCAGATATAACAGAAGAGGCTTATTTTAAAAACTTACACTAAGTTAATAAGAAAAGATATAAGCAGGGCCCGTAATAACAACATTCCCTTTCATACTAGGACTAATGGTCTCACAACAGATTAGGTGAGGCTGGGTAGGAACCTTTTAGACTAGGACTAATGGTCTCACAATAGTTAGGTGAGGCTGGGACACAGGGTAAATAAGTGGCCAATAGATAGAAGCTCAAATCGGGGGATTTGGGCAAGGGGCGCAACTAGATTTTGTTTGTTAGGACCAGTACCGGTAGCATTCCCTTTCAGACTAGGACTAATGGTCTCACAAAACACTTAGGTGAGGCTGCGCAGGACCCTTTCAGACTAGGGCTTAGGGTCTCACAATAGATTAGGTGAGGCTGGGCACGCTTATGATGATTAGAGTAAATAAGAGGTCAAAATAGGGAGCGACGGTTAGTTTGTACCGGCGGTGACCGAGTGTGCGGCATCGATTAGGGTAGATAAATCGCTACTGCATTCTTAGCGCTAAACAGGTGTATTTTTGCTGTGGGACCCACATGATGGGACTAGCTCACAGTTGTACAACAGAGATAGAAGGCCGATCAACGGGTAGAATTAGGATTCAGCCTAATTAAAATAGGATTAGGATTTCAGCCTAATCACAGTAATCTACGACAAGTGCAAACAATCACAACTAAAGCAAACAGTTAAACAGTATTTTATCCCAGTTATATCTTTCCTTTATTTCCTTTTATACTAGAACCGTTGCTAAGTCTATTATCTTTATCTTGCTTAAAAATGCTAGTAGTTACTTTCACTCACCAGACTTATAGTCTGACCCACTCCTCTATTTTCCCTTTTCCCCCCATAGGCCAGCAGAGGCAAGGACAGTAGATTCAGATTTCTTGGAGATTCAGTTGTGGTGTTTTTCTTCATGTATTCTTCTTCTTTTCCAGATTTATTTTCATTTGGCATTGGATGTACTGGTACTTTATGAGAGGGATGATTTTTATTATTGTACTCTAATTTTATGAGACTGAGATCTATTTTCATAAAACATGTGTATTTCGTATTTGAGACATGTGATGTTTCTCAGACTTATTTATGAAGCTTTATTTTAAATAAAGAGATACCATTTAAATGTTTTCCGCTGTTTTTATTTATTTGTCTTGTGAATCTTAGTCTCTGTGATGCTTTAGCTATACCTATAACGCACCACATCTTTTAGTGTGCCCTTTTTGGGTATACTAAGGGGTGTGGCGTGTTTGAGGAACTCTGCTTACCAATATGTGCTGGGTATAACGTTGTAAATGTACTACAGCGTTAGTGAGTCCTTGGTATGTTTCCATAGTAGGCAGCTCGAAACCTCTTGGGTCCCCCCATTGCCTTATCTCAAGGGAGAAGGTACTGCTAAGCTAAGCTCCAATTCCTTACTCCACTTGGTCACGTTTGAATGAATTCACTAATGATTGAAGCCATCCTATCCTTCAGTTTGGGGTTATTATCAATTATAGCTCGATCTTTTCATTTGGGGGAACAATTTCTTTCATCTTCAATATAATGACTCGATCTTCAGTTATGGGCATGGCTATGGCTCTTAGATTGGTCCCAGAGATTGTTTTATCCTTCATTAACCATAATTTCAGTGAGAGAATGAAAAGTGCTTGCTGCAGCAGCCCCCTGTTCGGCATCATCCATGACTGGTTCGGCGCCAAACTGCTTTTGGATCTAGCTTCAGGCTGAACTTTTACTCATTTCATCCCTCCGACATTCCTTCTTCCAGCTCTTGGACCTTCTTGATCGAATTCTTTATCAGAGTGCAACCCCCTTTGTCTTCAGCATCCCATAGACTAGGATCGCCCTTATGTTCAAGTGTTGCGACCAATAGTTTTCACCTACCTTAAGCGTGTCATAAATCCATCCACCATTGCTTGACGTTGGGTAGTGAAACATTCATTTATCTTGGCCACAACTCTATCCAGATTGACTTTGGTAGTTACGTCTTTTAACACCGGATTGCTAGCTGAAAGATCATCCTGATTGGAAGTTATTTGATTGGGTGCATGGGTGTTCCCTGCATTTTCGTTGGTAACACCAACCTTATTCTTTGATATCAAAGGCATGTTGAGAATCAGCTCTTGATGAAAGCACCAAAAATGTTTGCATAAAAAATGGGCAAATACCTCCAATCAATTAGTTGTAGAGCTATTGATGTAGGGTGTATAACATAGTTGTTATATTTGTATTATGATTGATTTTCAAAGAGCAGAACATATATAGCTTATGTAGAAAGTAAGTTGTAGTAAAGTAAAGAACATGAAGATTTATGGTGGTTTGGCAAGAATGTGCCTATGTCCACTATCCATTTTCATTATTCTTCTTATAGATCTTTGATATAATGTCCGAGATATAAGATACAATGGTCTAAAGCTCAATAGAAAGTAAGATATAACTCAAGAAAGCCCGTTCGGCTATTCCTATTTTGCTATTCTTGGCTGCCTCTTCCTATTCAGTTATCTCCATTGGGAAGTTTCGCTTAGATGGTTCCTGCTAGAATATTCCTGCTAGGCTGCTCCGGCTAGCTGTTCCCGCTAAGCTGTCTCTGTAGGCTGTTCCGGTAAGACGATTTCTACTGGTATGTTCCTGTTAGGCTGTTTCGGCTAACTGTTCTTGCTAAACTATTCCTACTAGTTAATCCTGCTAGGATGTTCCTGCTAGCTCTGACTTGTTTTCCATTACAACTATAAGCATGGCTCTCTAGAATTATTCTCTATTGTGTTGGATGCTTTGGTATTTATAGGAGTGAAGAGATGGTGTGGTTAATTCTGTAAGTCAGGAAATGTGACGACCCAGAATTTGGATATTTGAAATTGGAATATTTAATTAATTTTAAATATTTAGAAGTTAATTTTTAACTTTAATTTCAAATATTACTGTTTATTGGATAATTAAATTATTTGATTTAATAATTGGAAAATGGAGAAAATACTGAATCAGGAGTTTCAAGCTTGTTAAAAATATTTTAAAGGCTTAGAAAATTCAAATTAATGATGCTGAAGATAATAGAACTTTTAAAAAACTGAATTTAAAAGTGGTTTGTTCAGTTTTAAAAATATATTGTTTGAATTGAATTTAAACATAGTCTTCCGAGGCATAGTCTCGGAATCCGATGAAACCAGTTCCACTGGATCCGTAATAGTGTATTATTATCGGATTTCAATTTTCGTAGTGATTGGAGTTGTTGGGTGAGCGTACGATATATAAACGCATTGAAATTTATATCGAATTCAATATAAAACTATGTTAAAAAAAGCTATCTTCTCCATACGATCGAATTAGGACACGAAACCTTTTCCATTGCGTTCGTAATGGGGATACAACATTATAAACGCCTAGTGGCACCCCTCGATAGGAAGTAGGGATTTTAGGCTTTGTTTTCTAAACAATTTGAATTTAAATATAATATATAAATGGTTTGATGGGTCAAAATATTCACACCAGAACTTTTTGATATTTTTTTTATTTCAATTCAAATATCTCTGAAGCAAGTATATTCCCACACACAAACTTCCTTTCAAAACATCACTTCCCCCCTTCATTTTATTTCATAGCCGACCTTTTCAAATTATCTGAGAAAAGAAAAAAAAATTATGTATATGAATCGCAGTCTTCATTTCTTCCTCATCCCTTTTCTTTTTATGTTGTTCGAACCAAACAAAAGAATGGCAGAGCATCTTACCAAAACAAAACTTCTCTCTTCTATTTCCGTTTCCAAAATGCTCAGTTTTAAAATAAAATTAAATAAAGAAACGATTGCCGAACTAAGGGACAGTTCGAGGGAGGAATCAAAATCGAGTCAGGCCTAGTTTTTTTTTTAAAAAAAAAATCGGTCTACTGTTCAAGCTCGTAGGTCGCGGCAAATATTTTGGAGTAAGGGGGGAATCGTGAGTTCGATCGAGTAGGGTTTCAATCATATTTTGTTGGGGTATGCTTTTAGGGTCGTGGTGGCAGGAGGGATTCAGCGTGGAGAACGTGACTCGATCAGGGCGACGTTGATGAACGAGGATACTATCGCACGCGAGCATGGTTTTGGGAAAAGCAATGATCAAAGCCGAGTATCCATGGAAGTTTGATCGATTTAGGGAAGGGGGTTTTCTGCCTTTAGGCTAGCGGCACGGTGATGTCCAGTGGGGGAAGGAGGCAGTAAAGGTATTCCCTGAATTAATTTTAGCTTATTGATTAGGGGAAGTTAGTTTTATTTTAAACTGAAGTTCCAAACTGTTTTGATTTACAAAAAAAATTTATAGTAAAGAAAATCCTTATTTTTATTATTTACTAAAGAGGAAAAATATATACACAAACATATTCAATTTAAATATATATAGGCAGTAAGGTAGCATTCTTATCTCTTTTTATTTTTATTTAACCAATACATAATGATTTGAAAAAATATATATATATATACACATAATAGTTAATTTTAAAGTAATGTATTATGGAGGTTAATTTGTCTAACTAACCTATTTAGTTATCCTAGTCACAAAAAATAATTTATTAAAGGAATTCGTTTAATTAAATTATTGGTTAGTTAAATTTATTAAATGATAATTGATTTCGATTAGTTCAAATGTTAAAAAAAACCATCTAATGTTTATACAAGGTTATAAGCTGGGAAACCAAGACGAAATTGAAGCGGACTACAAACAAATTCAAAGGTGAGTTAATCTCACTCATCTGGGTTATTTAAATTTAATTAGTTAAATTTAAATAATTGGTTGAATCATTGAATTGATTTGATGTGCTATATCATATATAGTAGTATATAGTATATATTGGAGTTATTGATTTCCCGCATTATATAGCGGATGAGACCCTATGCGCCGCATAATGGTGGATGATAATATTTAAACCCATATACCGCGATATTCCACCTTGAAGTGGAATTGGTATTGTGCCAACATCTGTGGATGCAGGGAAACATGTTAGAGGGATCCAACTGGATTTCTCAAAAAAAATATTTAGAACGTTAATATTTTCTGTTATGAATATTTGATATCCCATGATGAATTATATTGATGATTGGAATGTTTGATGCAACGGGTTGATTAAATATATTTGGGTATACTAGGTTACCAAAAATATATATATATATATATATATATATCGGATTTTGAAAAGAAAATATATAAGAGAAGATTTTTAAGTAGATAATGATAGAGAATTTGAATAAATTCAAAAATGAATTAGAAAAGAAATAAAGAGATTTTTAAATTCTAGTAAATAAATGCCGATTATGGAAAGGGAATTTTGAAATGACCAAGAAATAATGGATGTTAAAACTCAAGCATTATTATTTAAAGAAATAAGGAATTTATTTTGAATTCAAGGTTTGAATTTATTTAAAAGGGATAAGGAAGGAATTTGGAAATCTGAAATTGGTATTCTCAGTAAAAAGGGATTTTTAAATCATAATAAGAAATAAAATCTGAGGTAATGGATTTTGAAATAAATGGAGGAAGTAAGGAAAAATATTTCAGAATGAATAAATTGGAAATCAATTTGGAAATTGATTTAAGTGTTTTAAACCCTGGATTTTAAAAGGGAATGGAGATTTTGAGACTTATAAACTGAGTTCATAAAGTGAAATAAAATATCAGTGGATATTTGGAATCATAAATTCAAGGTGGGAATTTATAAAGGAATGTGAAATTGTTTTAAAATAAATAGAGGTTTATTTTAAAAAGGGTGTGGAAGGAAACAGAATTTTTCTGAAAAGACAAGATGTTTTCAAAACAGACTTTTAAATAAAAGTCTGAAAGTTTAAAGTTTGTTTAAAGGAATGTTTTTAAGAAATTATTATTTAAGTTGTTTAATTTTATTATTTTTGAAGTTGTTGAAAATTTTAAAGGAAAACATTTATTTAAAGAAACTATAACAGTAATTAATTAAAATGTTTAACTAGTAATATGATTTTAAAGATAATTATTAATATTTATATTATAAGATAGTCTTACATTAAGGATAACTGAGTTAAAGTTTTATTTCGTAACCCTTATTTTAGATTTAGTATGACCTAACTTTTATTTTAAAAGAAAAAAATAGTTTATGTTTTATAAAGCAGTTTTATTTGAAATATTGTAAAAGTATATATATATATATATTAAATAAAGAATTTAAGTAGTTTTAATTTAAATGTTTTAAAGTATATTTTATAATAAAATGTTTTAAATTATTTTAAAATCTAAAGTATTTGTACTTGGTGATTTCAGTGGAAATAGAAAATATTTGGGAATTTATTTCATGAGAGAAGACGGTTTGAAATTGTTTCCAAAGAATTGAAAAGTGGAAATATATCCTGCGAAGATATTTTGAGATTAATAAATAATTTGGGAAAAATTATTTATGTTTGTTGGACGTTTGTGGATGTTAATTGATAGTTAAATAACCGACTATCAATATTGGCCAATGCGCTGATCGTTTCGAAGAGACCGGGATCGAGATTAATTTCGCGAAAACCACTTCGATCCGGTTTGTATGTTTTCGTGGGGAAAACGAGTTTGAAATCGAAGATGGAGTAGTGCCTTCGGTTCCGTTCGAACTCGGGACGGACTTGTATGGATGAATGCTTTTAGAACATCGTCAGGTGGATGATGGGCATTCTAAGTGAAACGTTCTAAAAAGGTAACGCTTAGCCTCAAGCCTCATCAACCGGGAATGACTGAAAATCAGGGGTTATGCAGCAAGGCTATGTGGGTAGCGCCCATTAGGGTGAGGTCATCCCTATCTAGATGTCCCTTTTCATTTCGGCTTAGTGGTGCGGTTGATGATCCCAACCGTGGGGTGATCTTACTCGGAATTACCCTTAGGTAATTCCGGTCTTGTGTTGCAGGGGATCGGGCGTGGTCCTTGGTACACTGATCTAGACCAGGTACTGTGACAGGTGGTACCCCAGTGCCTAGTCATTAGTTGGAAATCCATTCTCCCTACGCGCCTGTACGGTTTTGATTGTGCCCAACTATTGCTGAAACGTGAGATCCAAGCATTTCAGCTAGATTCTATTTTAATTTCTATAGAAACTATTACAATATCAGACGAATTTGATAAAAAGTGTTTTGGCTATCGTAAGGTAAAAACCCGACATGTTTCTTTGTGGCATGGTCTTACTAGATGCTTTTGATTTCAAAGGGTTTGGAAAACTTTAATAATCCAATTGAGTGTGTTTCCTCACGCTGGATTTCCAGACTGACTCGGGTGTTATTTTATTATAATGCTCGGGTCAGACCGAGTATTATAGATTACAGGAAAGGATGTTGTGGAGCTCAGGAGACGAGCTGGATGGAGAGACGTATCACTCGTACTAGATGTATATTCCGCTGTGTTGTGTGTACTGTGTATTCAGTTTTGTGGGGACATGTTGTGATTACTGTCCAGTTGTGTGTTATATGTACTCTGATGATGTAATGTATAAACAGAATTGTTTTTGTGTAAAGGTTAGTTATTCTCTATTATATTTTATTCTGCAGCGATGGTTAGATTCTGATGTTGTCTTCTATTATCTTCTTCTACCTCTTTCTTCTTTAACCCAAATGTTCGTATTTCCGTTCTTCTTGAGTTGATTTGATGGAGATTAACGTCAATTCAATGGGTACGGGTTTGTGGGCTGTTATAGGAAATTTCATGTATAACTTGCTCAGAGGGAATATTACTGAATATGCAAAATGTAATCAATTATTTTCTTATATAAGCAAATTTCATTCCATACAGCTTGCTTGGTTTGGTTAGGAGCTCTGTCTGGGTAGGTTGGTATGGTAGAATGTATATGGACATGTTGCTGGATGACTTCATATGCTCCCCTATTTGGCTCGGCTCCCCTTCGGCTAGGCGGACTCCCTTAGGCTTAGTTTGGTATGACACCAAGGCACGCGGCTCGGTAGGTCTAGTACTAGCTTGGTCCAATGGGCTTCTCTACCTTTGGTTCGGTGGGATTCTCTACCTTTGGTTCGGTGTTGGCTTCCCTCCTTGGTCCGGCTCTTTATGCCCTACCTTAGTCGGTCTCTGGACAATGCCACCTCTATTAACCAAGCAAGTGATATTGTTCTATACCTTGGGTACCGAATAGGATTTCCTGTTGGATACCCAAAGGGGTACCGAACAGAGAGTGGGGGCTTGCCTATGCTTCCTCTTAGCTACTCCTCATGTCTTGCCATCTCTCCTTTCCTTCCCTTTCTTATGTTGGAAACAGTTAGGCACTCAACCGTTGGATTCCCTACCAGACCATCACTCATGCTCCATAAAAATAATGTGCTTGCTAGGACTCGAACCCAGGTAGGTTGGCTAAAAGGCACAAGTCTTTTATCAATGTGCTACACATGTTTTTATGCCATAACTAATTCATTTCAAGTAAGAATTGAATGAAACTTAGATCAGTAGCTTCATATCATTAAGTAGGGTATTCCAATGCCTATGAATGTTTCGTTTGCCTGAATTTGGTAATAGCTCTCTAAGGTAGGGCCCGAGTCTGTTAGGTGATGGACAAATTTTAAGATGATCATATCTTTCAGTCTGTAGCTTGGATTAATACATGGTTTTGAATTATGTTCATATCCCAACCTAAGGAACATTTTTCAAGCACTCTGACCATATTTTCTGACTATTTCAAATTTTCCCCTAGCGCTTCGCCTTTCCCTTGTGGTTACCTAATGGCACTTTTATTATGTAGCTTCTGGCCATTTCTAAGCTTTTTAATGTCTTTTGGTATTCACTATGCTGTGGGCGAAAATGCCCACAACTGTAGTTACACATAACCATAGGTAGTGAATCGTATAAAATAAATACTTGTTTGTAAATGTTCTTAGTCAAGATGTATTGAGAATGGAATATTGATGTACCCGTTGACACTAGTGTATGTAACACTCTTTATATGATGGATAGTGAATAATCATGGTCGTTGGAGGCAGCAAGGGGATATATACATGTAGTTTTTTGGAACATTTACAGAATGGCTCACCAAGTGTCTCTTATAGGTCAATAGTCAAATAGAAAATCTCACTTAATGATGTGTAGTAGTAGTAGTTTAACTTGGAAATACCACGAATCTTACATGTCTAAACTATAGATTGATTGTGGTCAATCACATGTCAACAATGGCCATGTTAGGACTGTAGTTGGTTATAAGTTGAACCGCTTGAAGTTAAACACTATTCAAGAGAGGATCCATCTCCTACAAATAGAAGATTGGTATAATTATAATTGGTGGTCAACAATAATTCAAAGTCTTTGGCAAAAGAAAATTAGTTAATCAGTAAATTTTATTGGATCGAACCATGGACTTTAATATTGGACCTTGCAATTAAATACGGATATTATTAGTGATTTGACAATTGGTCGAGCTGTAGATGTTTACGTGATATCGTGATGACAAAGGGAAAATGTTCATAATATACCGTTGCTTAATGTGCTGCTTAAATGGTTAGAATTAGGATTTTTCCTAGATGATACGCAAGCAACTAAACTCATGTCCACTACTGTGCTTAAGTAATGTCCGTACATGCTTTAATGTTTTAATTGTTTAAATATTAATAAGGGCTAAGTTGACACTAGAGAGTCACAAAACAAAATTTATCGAGCATTTTTCTAGGTTTATCTTAATTTAATTAATTTGTAAGTGTTATAAATCGATGAAGAAAATTAATATAATTGTTGTATTAATTTCCTATGGTTTTTATTTCTTTTTTTAAAGCCTTAAAGTTAATATATATATATATATGTGTGTGTGTATGTATGTATGTATGTGTATATATATATGTTAT
This sequence comes from Allium fistulosum, assembly GCA_030737815.1. Taxonomy (NCBI): domain Eukaryota; kingdom Viridiplantae; phylum Streptophyta; class Magnoliopsida; order Asparagales; family Amaryllidaceae; genus Allium; species Allium fistulosum. Next base: position 1,260,225,807 of record CM060904.1, read on the forward strand.
TAATTAAATTAAATGAATGGTCCAAATAAATATATAAATAATTAACATATAATATTATTTAGGAATAAGATTTAAAATTAAATCTAATAGAAGGAGGTTGGCCATACATGGGAGTATAAGGAAGTTTGAAATGCTCTTTCTACCAGATGAGATCTAGAATATAGTTAGGAGTAATATGAGAAGATATTTTGAATATCTTATGGATAGAAATACCACCTCTCTTTCTTATTCGAATAAACAATTCCAAATACAAACCTTAATCACCATTACCCACTGGAGCTTTGGTATTCGCAAACCAAGCTAGGAGAAAGAAGGAGCAATACTTCGATAAGGAAAAGCTAACAATATGACATGTCGACAATCGACAAGCTCAAAAGGTAAATATTTAATTTGACTTTTTTTCATTATTTCCTAAATTATTTCCGACCTTATTTAAAAAAAATCAAAACCTAGCTTATATTATATACATATATATGGGTTAGGATCGACTGCACCTCATTTTTGCTACACCCTAAATTCCCCTGATTTCAGCCACATATTTTGATTTAAATTATTATATAATTGATAGGAGAGAGAAACTATAATTATTCAAATCGAAACATGTGGTTGAAATCTGAGGGGATATGAGGTGTAGCAAAAATGAGGTATAGTTGGTCCTGGTCATATTTGTATGTATGTATGTATATATTGAAATTTGGTTTGTTATATCGTTGAAACTTTAAAGGCCTAAAAACAAGCCTATATTTGACCGAAGTCCATACAAAATAGCTCTAGACAAACCATCTTAAGAAATTTTAAAGGCAAGTGTCGATATACATAATTGCATTTGCACATCTCAAGAAATGTAAAAGGCAAGTGTCAATATACATAATTGCATTTGCACATTATTCCAACTTTCCACTGCTTTTCATTTTATTCTCTTTCCACTTTCTTTGAACTCCTTCTACATTTCAAATTTATGGTGGCCGATGCTTGAACAAACCCCAGATGCTAGAATTTTCTCATCTTCCCTTTTGGCACCGGTAAGAAGCTTTGACTTGATCCTCTTGCTTATAATTCTTACATTCGTTTCAATTAATTAACTAATTTGTTCTTTGTTTCTTGCTTTTTTCTAGAATAGTCTACAATTTCTCCCTTTCCACAAATATTGCAATAAAGTTGTCAGTGTTATTTGCTTTACTTGTTGGCTCAGCTTTGACCTATCATGGTTACTCAATTATAAAATCACCTCTTTTGGCTTTTAGCACATCCATGTCATTATTTTTAGTTTTCACTGCTTGAATAATCTTCTTACTGAAGTTACAATTGAAGAACAAAAGATTATGTCGTTCATTTTCACTAACGCACAATTTGCATGTTAGACCCACATTCATACCCTATTTTGCTAGTCAATCTAACGTTGGTAGTCTGTAACTAATAGCTTTATAAGTCATAAACGCCATCTTTAGGTTGTTTGATTTGCTCCAAATAGAAGCAGTCCAACTTTTTTGTTAATGTTCCATCCTTTTAACATCCCATGCCAATTTAGTTGTAAAGGCACCATCTTTTGAAAGTTTAAAGTCCATATGTCATTTTATTGGTTAGTAAAAATTGGTATATAATTTAAATCTCATCTACTAGATTGCATGAAGCTCATTCTCTCTGTACACCATTCTCCATTTTCAATTATCCTCTTTACTCTACTATCATACCCTCCAACACTAGCCAAAGTGTCCAAAGCTAGTTTAGAATCAATGGTTTCCCATTTAGTCATGGATCTTTCCACAAAAAAGAGTTTTATTGTCAGCAAATTTTCTCTGATTGTGTTTTTCTAGCTCACTCTACATTTATGAATATTTTTTCCACCACTAAAAGAGTTATTATCACGGTGCATCACCAAAAGATTGTCTTTAATCTATATGGTTTTCATCCAACTGGCCCATATTGATTTTGAAGTGATGATTTTCCATAATAGTTTTACATTATAGACTTGCTTAAGTTCTTTCAATTTAATAAGACCAAACCCACCTTCATGCTTAAGATTACATAGAAAATCATAGCTCACTTTATGAAGTCTCTTGCTGTATTAAATTAGCACACACTATATTAGTTTTCTTGATTGAGAAATTTGGAATATGATATGTTTGAATAAAAAATCTCACTTTAGCACTTATAACTGTATATACTTAGTTCAACTCTACCTGTAAAAGAGAGAAGTCTTGAACTCTATTCATTTAATGTGTCTTTGATTTCTACAACCAATTACCCACATTCTTTATAGTAATTCATTTATGGACAAGGGGATACCTAGATACTTCACTAGTAGGTTATCCTCTTTTATTTCTTAATGTATTTTGGATAAAATTTTAGTATTATTTAGTGTTAGCTGACACCAATCGCAAATTTAGTATTTTGGATGTGCTAAGGAGTAGCCAAAGAGGCCAAACTGGCACATTAATGCTTATATGTGGCACTAAAGCTTAAATAATGTCCAACTAGTGCCTAAATACCTGTTTAGATTTTTAAATGAGACGGTAAACATTCTCTAGGCAGGCCAAGGTGACTCGCTAGGCGGTAAGCTTCACCTAGCGCCTTGGCGGGGGCTATGCGGAGGCCTATAATGATTTTTACAACAATGCTTCTAAAATATCCATAATACTATGTTTTCTTATAGAATTTACTGAAATAGAATTTTGATTTTAGATTATTGAGTTTAAGACCAGTAAATTTCTCCAAGTTACCAAATATATATTTTGTACAGTCAGTTGCTTTAGTACTCGACTTTACCACGATAATCAATTCGTCTATATAGATTAAATTATAATTAATAGGCAGATTATTAAATAGTGGTTAGAATAGTACATTATGACATGTAAGCTCCATATGTAGGGAGAAACATTCCGTTTCTATATCAAATAGGTACGATGATAGGGGGTTTATTTACCTCAACCCCATGTTGCTATGTATACCCTTTCGGGGAGCAATTGATAAATTATAGAGAAAGTGGGAATCAGTGTACATTGCTCTGTAAGTCTTAAAATCAAACTAGGGAAACCCATGCAAGCAAGCATATGTATGATGAATTTTTTATTAGTTTTATCATATGCTTTATGAAGATCTCTTTTTAAGCGCAACTTATTTGCCTATTTTTTGTTAAAATTTGTTATCAATTCATGAGCCAAAAGAAAATTTTCTGCTACATACCAGCCCTTAATAAAAGCCAACCGATGTTCTAAAATTTGATAAGGTAGGACTTGTAGCAATCTATTACACACAACTTTGCTAAATTCTTGTAAAGCATACTGCAAAATTTTATTGGTCTACAGTCCTTCATTCTACTTGGCTTGTTAATTGTTGGTATTAGAGAAATAAAGGTGTAATTGATTTCTTGAACAATTTTTTTTATAATGAATGATTCCTGCAAAACTGCTAATATCTTATCTTTCACGTCCCCTAATGTAGTTTGAAAATTTGGAGTTCGACCATCAGGCCTTGTGCTGGAATCTTTATGAGTCGAAAAGACAACTTGCTTAACTTCTTGCTCAATCACAACAGCCTGCATCTTATTATTCCATTCTACATTAACCAGTACAGTTGATATGATTTAAGGCTCTTTCAAAATTTCCATTATATAATTCAGTAAAGTATGAAATAGTGCGTTGTTTAAATTACTTAATATTTATGACATTTTCTACACTGTCTACAAGGGTGTGGAGCTTATTGTTGTGATTTTTCCTTTAAAATATTTTAGTGTAGAAAAATTTGGAGTATTGAGTAAAAAGCACACCGTGATGAACAATATTTTGTTGGAATGGAAGAGTTCGGAGTTTATCTTAGTTTTTGACTTTTGACTTTCATCGGTATATACACTAGGTTTATTAGCTGTGATGGAGGTCAAACCTACATTAATATATAAGATTGGACTTAGTCGAAGACAAGATACAATGTTAGTTTGGATTTTGGATCACTTGGAATGGGGTGAATGGTCGAGCCATTTGGATCATTGCTCCAAAGACCAGAAAGGGCACCTACGGAAGGATGGTAGGCTATGTGTACCAGAGAAGAAAGAGTTGACAGAGGAAGTCCTACGAGAGTGCCACCACTTTAGAATGACCATTCATTTGGGTAGAGAAAAAATGTATTGGGACACGAAGAGGACACTTCATTGGTCAGGAATGAAGAGGCATGTGGTAGACTATGTGGCTTAGTGTTTAACATGCCAATGGGTTAAAGCTGAACAGGAAAAAGCCAAGCGGACTATTACTCCCATTAGAGGTTCTACAATGGAAATAAATGAATACATCTATAGAGTTTATTGATGGATTGCCTCAATGTAGAAGAGGTAATGAGAGAATTTGGGTAGTAGTGCACCGACTAACCAAGAGTGTACATTTCATCGTAGTGAAGTGCACAAGGACTATGGCGGCTTTGGCAATGTTGTATATTAAGGAAATAGTTCAGTTACATGGAATTTCGGTTAGTATAGTATGTGATCAAGACCTGCTCTTCACGAGCGAGTTCTGGAGGAGTTTACATGATGCTTTGGGAATGGAACTGAACCTGAGTATAGCATATCACCCTAAAATGGATGGCCCATGGAAAGGGTGAATAGGGTATTGGTGGATCAACTCAGAGCATGTATACTTGATTTCGGAGGAGTTTGGGAGGAACGACTACCGTTGGTTGAATTTTCATATTATAATAGTTACCAAGAAAGTATAAGAATGACACTGTATGAAGCATTATACAAGAGGCCATGTAAGTCACCCTCATGTTGGTGGGAATTGACAGATAAATAATTCTTGGACCAAAAATGATACATGATAATTGGAGAAGGTGGAGCTGATAAGGAAGAGAACTATACAGCATTAACAAAAGTCATACGCCGATAAAAGATGGACTAAGTTAGAGTTTGCAGTTCAAAATCAAGTGTATGTTCAAGTTTCATAGTTGAAGAGACTAATGAGATTTGGGAATTCAAGAAAGCTAAAAAACCCTTCTCAATATTGGAGCTAATTGGAAGTCTTGCATACAGAGTTAAAATCCCTAAGAAGATAGCAAGAGTCCTTAATGTATTATATGTATAACATGTTTGAAAGTGTGTATATGACTCAACCACTATTACTGATCCAATTCGACTAGAAGTGTTAGGAGTGTGCAATATACCCTAGAGGGGTGAATATGATATTTAAAATAATTCACAGTCAAATACATAAATAATGCAGAATTGTAAATGCGAAAAGTAAATATGTAACGATCCGTATTTTACCTATCGGAGGATTGTAAAATATTATTATTTAATTTATATAAGGTCGTATGACTCTAGATTTTGGAAAATGACTCATATGGACATTTTTTACATCAATGATTTTTAACGAATTTCTATGTGACCATTTTGACCCTGAAAATGTTGTATGACTTATAACTTTTGATAGAAGCTGAGTTGGGGTTTGAAACCACTTACATTGCTTAAGGATGATAGTTTCTGATTCCGTAAAGTGATCATAATAACAAAACGAACTTACCTTTTGAAAGTTATAACTATTTTAAGGTTTGGCTGCTGTTGGCCAGTATTATTGGGTGTTAAGCTAACCCACACTTAGGCCCGCTAACCCATTTCGAGATTGGAACCTAAGTGGGATTGATGGGACCGCTCCAATTTATTTCCATCTTCCCCATAATAGTTATAAACCTCCATTAACCCAAATCTATTCAAAAATCATCCTTTTTTAGCAATCTTAGCTTATATCATCATCAGATAAGTAATTAGTGAAGGGAATAATAGATCTACCATTTGACTATCTTGGAATCTGTGTTCTTGTTGTCCCATATCATATTTAGAGAACTAAAGTGGCACTGGGGTATTAGGTGAGTGGTTCCTGACCTCTCACTATCCTATGCATGTTTATATAATTAAAATTGATGTTTATAACATGATTTTGATCCTAATATTTTATAACCTTAATCACATCTTTATACATGTTTATGGCTTAAATTAAAATGATTTAAAATGGTTTTAAATGGTTTTGCAACCCTTTAATCATATTGAGATGCAATATAAAAGTTAGATCAAGGTTAGGATATGTATGATAATCATGTTTTGATGAATTGCATGTGTAAATCGATGATATTTCATATTTATATGTTATACTGTTATATAGTTTGCTAGTTCTTTTAGTCAGTTAGGAAAAGGTTGTTGAATTGGGCAAATCGAAGGCAAAGTTGATCGGAATTGGATAAAACGTGGAGGAGGGGCGCTGGAGCATAGGAGGAGCCCAAGGTTCAAGTCGCATGAAGTTTGGATGAAGGGATTCAGGTTAGTAATGAATTGACTACTGGATAGGGAGTTTTAGATCAATTCGGAAGGAAGGCAAGGCTTTGGGACTTATACTACAAAACTTCAAGGAAGAATTCAGTTTAAAGGTGGGAAGAGGTCCACAATCTCGAAATTAGAATTTTGGCTAAGGATAGCGATCGGTACCGAGCACTTTTTGATTAATACCGACCACATTTTAGGCCAAAAGGTAGTGCCAGAGGACTTGGGTAGTGTTGCATGGAGAAGGGGAGCCCAAAGTAAGCGAGGATGAAAGAGGAGTGAATTCATATTCGCATCGACCAATTTTAGGTTGGTACCAATCACATTTTAGGGCTTTGGGGAGTTGCTGAAGACTTGGGGAGTGTGGCACCGGGGAAAGGAGCTCAAAATAAGAAAGGATGAAAGAGGTCGGGGGATAAAAGACTTAGCCAAATTTTAGGCTAGGCAATTCAGGTTGATACCAACCTGATTCAGGTTAGTACAGATCTGAATTTATATGGCCAACAAAGACCAAACTTTCAAGGGATGCTTTAGTGGATCTGTAGGTCATGCAAAAGGTGTTTGTTTGTTCGCTTAGGATTTGATGGTGATGTGCTAGCATGATGATAGGTTTGTAATTTCGGTGATGGTAACTTAATGGTGAATGGAGTAAGGTTTCGATGACAGCGGCTCAATGTTGAAAGGAGTCGTGAGAATGATTATCCACAAAAGGACGGATTCTAAGAAGAATGACATATGGAAGGAACATTGAATGGTTCTATCATGGAAAGAAGGAATGTGGAGTGGTTCCTTCAGGATAACGAAAATGATACTCAATGTGTTTTTTGATGTACTCGAAAGTAGGGATATTGTGAGGTCGCCCATGGGTAATTTGATTGGCAATCCAGACTGATTGAATGGATCTATGTACCATGGACCGGAGGAATGGGTCTAGTATCATCTTTGGGCTAAAGGCAAGTACACTAAAAATCGAGATTTAACCATTAATCCCTCGTAGAGGAATGGCCATACGAGTTATCATATATCCGAGGCACATTAAGTGATAGTGAGAATTGTTTGATGGGTGTTATGTTTGCTTTGGTTGTTTTTCCCATACTTTATCGCTTTAGGGATGTCACTTGAGATACGTACCATGGATAGGGATACATGGACACGCTGCTATACCACATATATTGATTTTGATGACAATAACCATATAAATATAGGTACTGATGTTTTTCCAAGTTGTATAGAATATTTTGCAGGATATTATATAGGTTTGTGCAAGTACGGGATAATCGAGTTTGAAGACTGATCGGTAAAAAGAATAGAGATCAAGATTCAGAGATGATCAATGTAACAACCAGCCCTAAAGTGGACCTAAACTCCAACCCTGTAAAGGCCTAACGAAACTTAGAGCCATCTCAAAGCTGACTGTTGGTTGGTAAAAAGAACAATACAGAACAATTTATTTACAAATTCAAAATCTCATAGTGGAAGGATAAAATATAATAACAACGATACCCATTTTATTCAAGTTTCAAATGTCATTCAAAACCACAACAAAATATCCATAATACCAAAACCTAACTATAGTTGCAACATATTCATGATACAATATTCCAAATTTACAATATTGTTTTATTTCATAGGTACGTCAAAAACTGTGGAAAATGACAAGTAAATAAATAAACTCCCGCCACAAGTCTCATCATCGTCTCTGCCTTCGGCATCGCCCTTCCTAACCCGTGTTATAATGAGGAAGAAGTCAGAACAACATTGTCTGGTGAATAAAAATCTCAAGCCTTACTATATTAGTACTTGGGTAGTATAATTCAAATAGGAATATGTTTAAGTTTTCTACCAACGTCATAAGTCTTTTCAAATATATGCCCAAAGGCTTTTCTCAAACATAAATAAAAAGGCTTTCTAAATATAAGCCCAAAGCCATCTCACTTTCAACCCAATAACCTATATTTATCATCAATAACATTCTATCAATGTAAGAGATAACACCCAAGTCACTTAATACCTTTCCATGGGAATTAGGCGGATTCCGGCCATTTAATACCTTATTTAAGGTAGGTCCACATCATTTACTACTTATAATCCCAAGGCAGACTCCTTTCTTGTAAATATCTAGCTAACAATGCATGGAATCTCTTCAGCCACTTAATACTTCTTATTGAAGCGGGTCCTTTCTCGAGATATCCTCTACCGCGCCTAACCCATAATCCCGACCGTTTACTACTTCCTATATAGAGAATAGGTGGGCCCTCACAAAACATTTATTACCTTCAATCTCTGAAGCAAGTCCTTTGTATTATGACCTGTACGCCACGGTAACATCTCACATTAGCCCGACTATTCATAGGTACTGGGAGCTAGATAAACCGGGCAGATTTACCCTATAGAATTTGGGACTAACCTTGCATCATCGTAGTTACTTATTATAGGCAATGTCTTGCATCAGCCCTAAAGTCACACTAGCTAGTCACATTAGCTGGGCAGACTTCCGTATGCTTTTGACTGACCTCACATCCCTATAACTTAGTCAAAATTTATATCATTCTCTGTATATATTACCACACATCTTACCGTTTCGATAATCAAGGCCTTATAAGAGATCTTTCTTATTTCGCCTTTTACATTAATTAACTTCCAAGGGGGATTTTAATGAAATTAATAACATATTTAACTACGCAATTATACGTTATAATTATACATTAATTACGCTATAATATATACACACATGCACACGCGCTAGTATTTTCTAAGCGTCCGAATTTACGCCCTAAACTAGCGTTTAAATGTCAACTCTTTCAACAATTATACAAGTCTTATTCCATATTATCAACAATACCAAAATTCCAATCATAGATTTATATACAATAAAAATTTATATTTAACTTATTATATCAAAATAATGAAATATATTAATACTAAAACTTACAATTCTAATTTTTATGCTCTATTCATCTCCTTTTTCACATAAAATAAGCCAAGGAATTTCTATTTAATTCATGGGAATAAGCAGTGCAAACTACGAATAAATTCATATTTTACACACTATTCCTTAATCAAAATCCTTTAACCAAATTCAAAGAAAGAATAAGAAGTGAAATAGATGGTAAAATTAACAAAACTGCAAATCTACACTCTTTCCATTATTTTGCTATAAACAACTGGGATCTAACATAGAATTGACATTTCACATTGAAGGAGTTTTGAGGATTTTTATATGATGTTTTTGCAAAACAAAACTCTCCAAAGCATATTAAACCTAAACTATAGTAATCAATTGCTAAAATAGAAAAGCTAAAATTTCCACTCACATTATATCTTTAGTTTTGCCTCCTTTAGATTTGAGATGCCTTTGACAATCATTATCAGATATCTTCTCCTTGATATATCTACAGCAAGGGATTTATACATATAGATTTTCAAAAATTAAGGTATTGGAGGAGAATAGATCGAGAAAATAAACAATAAACAAAAATGGATGTATAGGATTTCTTACTTGAAACCCTAATGGAATTTTAGTAAATCTATGAAGAGACGAACCAGAGCTTCGCTAATGTTCCCAAAATATTTGTGAATAAAAGTGAGGGGTTTAGGCTCTATATATAGTGGTTGGAAAACACCGGAACCATTGGATGAAGATCGGTTTGAAATATTAAAATCCAGAGCATTCAAATTCACAAACCCTAACCGCATTTTCATAGTTAAAGGTCGATCGCCCTACCCTACCGGTTGATCACTAGCGTTCGACCGGTCCTAGGGAGCGGTCGACCGTGACGTTTATTTTGGGAAGATTTTAGGTGTTGTTGTTTTTTATTTACTATATTCTTTAGTTATACATTAATGTTAACATTAATTTTAAAGTTTACTTAACCTCTAATATAATTATTGCTAGCTTTTGAATTTCAGAATTAAAAAATTATTATTCATTTGAATTTGAATTCTATTTAAATTAAGTTAAACCCGAAAACTTCAAATGTTCATAACTTTTTCGTTTGGGCTCCGTTTTCAGTATATTATATATGGAAATTTATTAGAACTTCTCCATGAACACAACGAAATAAATTTCATGGTCAATTTCCAACATTTGCAAAATTTCTACTTTTATCCCTATCTTATTTAATTTGATTTATCCAATTTATTTATGGATGATTTTTCGGGGTGTTACATTCTTCCCCCTTAAAAAAGGATTTCGTCCCCGAAATCTCTTCCAAGGGACGAACAACATAACGTGCATTAAACATCCATGTTATACAACCAAGTTATCTATAAATCCATATAATCAATCAAAAGTGCAATGTGATTATTTATTCCAGACATACTCCAAGTGAGCTCAATCCTAACGTGAGTGTGTGACTGCGACATATAAGTATGTATGCAAAACACTCTAAACATGCATAAAATTTCTACATGAGTGCAAAGTGACGGTGAAGAGTGTAGCAACCGCCTCCTACCATCCAATCTAGCAACCATGATGCAACCAAAACCTAATTTTGAAGAGGAAAGTTTAACCAGATAAAAGCTAGGACGAGAAGTCCTCATGCTTTCCGTCGGATTTTCTCCCTATTTACTCGAACCAAGCTAATTTCTTTATTGTGGAGTTTCCTAGTTCCACGCTCCACAATGCATGCGGTGGCATGGGATGCTACTAGCTCCATCTCAGTATCCGCAATTGATTATGCTCTACCATAATAGTTGTGCTATGAAGGAATTTCTCAACGTGAAAAACGTCATGGACTCCTGCCAATTTATTCGGAGATGAGTTTACTATTTTTCCCAAAACCGGGAAAAGCCCAATAAACTTTGGTGCCAACTTTCTTGACTTTTCAAATCTTACGACCTTCACACGCTGCTTAATCAACTCTATCTTTCTAAAGTCTCATAAAGTAAATCTGGTTCAAGTAAGATTTTATCGATGGTTTCCCACCAACAATTTGGCGATTTGCATTGCCTCTTATAAAGCACTTTGAAGGGTGCCATACCAATCGTCTATTAGTGATTTTTATTATACACAAATTCTACTAAGGGTACGTGCTGCTCCTAATGTTGTCCAAAGTCCAGGATGCAAGTTGTTCAACAAATCCTTCATGATCTTACTCCCTTTTCTAGTTTATTCATCGGCCTGCAGGTGGTAAGTGGTGCTAAGTTTCAACAAAAAATGTTTCTAAAGCTATCTGCAAACTCCTCCAAAATTTGCTAGTAAATAATGGGTTCCTAACTATTGATGCAAACTGGAATTCCATGAAGTCGAATCACCTTCTTGATACAAATCAGTGCTAGAGACGATGCGGTCTTATTGCTCCTAACGGAAAATTCTGCTACCTTCTTCTTCATCCTTATCCAATAGAAAATTCTCTTCACATCCCTGTTCATTCTATCTCTTTCTTAAATAATGACATTCTCCAAGCTAAAAATTATTTTTTCCTGAAATCCTAAAGTTTCTGGGATTAAAGCATTCTTTTATTTCTGGTTGTTTAACCTAATTTCCTCATTAACTTCCAGTCTTACCCACGGTTTATTGCTAGTTAAGTGTCCCTATAAAATTTCCTTATTTATGTTGCTTCTTAATATATATATATATATATATACATTAGGTGGTTCAATCCCATCAAAAAACCATCACAGCGATAAAACTGGGATATATCTTATGCCATATCTTACGCATTTCGAATAACTAAAGGAGGCAACTAGCTATTAAAACCCAAAAATTCTAAATTTGTTTGCTTGAAGCTGCCATTTATCCTCAACTGGTGTAAATGGTATTGAGGTCCTAACTTTGCTTACTAAATCAACATAGGCATTCCTAATATATCATTACACTATCGCCCACTTTCCTTAATTTTCCTTCTTGGTTTCTAATAAATGTGATCCATCCATTATTTTTGTGAATATACCCATTATTGTCAAAATTGGATCATTCTAATTAATCCTCATCTAAATCTCTTTAATCTTTTTACAAATTTAAAAATCCATTTACTTCTTCAATTCAACTCCTCCATAAATGCCATTTATATTTCCCTAATTAGTCCCTATTTAATTCCTTTCAACTCTCATTAATTATAAATTTATTGCCCGTTAAATTTTTAATTAATGTCCATAAATTCTAATTAATTAATTACTAACTAATTCATATCTAATCGTAAACTATGCTATATATATAGTCGTTAAGCACGATTATACGTGTATACTAATTTCTATACTAAAACACTTACTTCCACATTTTAATTTATCAAAGCTATCTTTCTAAAAAGGATCACCATTGTAATTCTTCATAAATGAGATTTTTGCTTTGTTTGAGATTACAAGGGATTAATTCTTTGTTTTATTAAAACATAAACTAGGGAAAAGATCATCGATATCTTACACATCTCTTTCCCTTTTTGGTACAACCCTTGTTAATTCAAACAACACGTTTTTACACGTATTTTGAAATTGGATAATCTATGGAAATTACGCAAAAACCGCTCCAAATAAATCAAAACATAGAAATTTACATTCCATGTCAACTAGGACATCCTAACTTACAAACCAGTTATAAATCTAGGTTATCTTCACAATTTTTACCAATATCGTTAAATATTTTTGATCGATTTTAAATTTTCAAATCAGGTTGTACATATTATTCCTATTTTATTCATATATTAAAACAATTACACTGCTGTAACGCCCCACCTCTATACTCACAATAACAAAGAGTATTAAAAGAAATACTGTCTATTATTATGAAGAATAAGGCTGGGTAGGAGCGGCCATCCGTAGTTGGCCTTACACTAGTATTGGTTACCTCGATAGGAGTGGTGTATATTTTAAATTTTTCATCTCTTATTTATTCACTCCCATCGACATATCCAATTCCAGTATAAAACGAACTACGATGGTTCATAATGGTTTAGGACAATATATATAAAAACAACACAGATACACAAAGAATGCGGAACACAGATAAAAACAAAAATCTCATATATATATATATATAACTGATGTCAGTTACAATACAGTTGATACAATACATATGATACAACTACAATTGTCGACTCTGGAAGTTATATATACACGTACATTATCAACTAATATACATGAATACATATCAACCTATACTATGACACGATTACTCCAAAAGATGTGAAAAGTCTTCATAGCTCAAACAGCAACTCAAATCAGGAAATCTACAACCTAAAATAACTCGGGTCTGACCCGAGTATTAAATTCGAAAGAAAATAATACACGGGTCAGTCTAATTCAAACTCAGTTATTAGTGCATAGCAGCAATAATAATTAGATAATCAAATAGACGACAATCACAGAAATCTCGTATATCCAATCCTTTTAACAAAGAAATCGGATAACGTAAATTTTAACACCAAACAGTGTTAAACAATAAATCAGCAGATTTAAATCATCAACAGAGATAAATAAACAATTTATCAAATCGACTAAATCAATTCAAAACTGTCAATTCTGGGTGGCTGCAGTGCACGCACGCGTGCACTGCCTCGCCACCACCGAATATAAAGTCACCACAAGGAACAAGGGTACGGCGACTATACAAACTGCAACTACAACAAGTGACATTGCTAGTTCATGTCAATAATACAGTGATATAACAAAGCTACAAGACCAACTCGCAGTGACAAGCCGGACAGTGAAACAAAGCAAGGTGTACACAAGGTCACAGTCGAAGACACATGAACTAGTCATGTGCTCCTACAAAGAGCAACGAAAATCAGACCCAAGTGCAGTGTAACCACAAGTATTCAAGGGCAACTGCAACAACAACAAAAACTACGCAACAATATAAGAATGAATAAACTCAAATCCAGATGCACAATGGCAACTGACTGAAGAAACTCAAATTGATACAGTGAAGAAATACAAGACTATGTTCAAGTGCAGAAATAAATCTACTATGGGAATCAACATGGTACACTACAACAAGTGAAACAGGTATGTGGAGATGCAGTGAACTAATTTGGCAAACAATGAATGCACAGTGGATACATGAGCCAAAATGGTAAGGTTCTAGCATATACTGATACAAGTAAAATGAATCGTTTCCAAAACAAAGTCAATCATTCCAAGAGAAAAGAAAATGCAATTCGAACATACATATACATACGTCACTGCATATATATGTATGAAGACTAGAATGCAACTGGGTGCAAACAGTTTCCAAAGCATGAATGTACTAATTGTACATTTATATTTAATACTGTAACTGGACAGTATAAATTTCTTAGTCTAGAACAAGGCAACAAAGGATAATAGCATGTGTACTCAAGATAAAGTAACACAGCCACAAATCATAACAAATACAAGAAAGGCACAGCAAGGCCAAATACGAGTTCAATATAAATAAGACCAGAGACAAAATGAAATACACATGTCAAACCCAAATACAGGATTTCAGAATGCAGTGGCCACACACATATATACATACAAGAATGTATGTATACAAATGATCAGCCATCAAAGTGCAGTGAACAACAAAATGCAATTTGAAATAGGCAGTGGCAATCTCACCTTAAAGTATATAGGTGCAGACTAGTTACAGGAATGACCAGACCCCAAATTGTTGTCGACGTGGCGTACATGTAAATGAACAAACAAAATTCTCAATGCAATTACATGAAACCCGAAACAACTAGGGTAAGAAAGATACCCACTGGTTTAACAAACACCATAATAGATGCCAACAACAATTATCAGCTTTGAACTAAGATAATTGTAGTGTAAATTTAGGTATGCCGAAATCAACTAGTGATGCATCAATTCCAACTCAATGCCGCAGTGTGAATATCACCATAAAAAGGCAATATCACAGACAAATGAAAGGCAAGCTTATAAATCTAAGTGTAGACTCAAGTGCATCAATATCTGACACAACACCAGACCACATGAATGCAGATTTTAGCCGTGAATGTAGTAGACCAAACACATATGTATTCACACCCCAACAAAGGCAGTAACGATGCAGTCTGTTCTACATGAACTTCAACTAAATACTAATGCAAACCCAAATGTACATGACTCAAGAATAACAGCATGATGACATTAAGTTAATGGAATTTGACTCAAGACAACATAATACATCTCATGTGCACAGAAATAATGCAACAGGGTGTAGAGAAATGCTACTTAAATGAACACAGTGGCAAGCATAACAACTGCAGTTCAAAT
Organism: Allium fistulosum; assembly: GCA_030737815.1. NCBI lineage: Eukaryota > Viridiplantae > Streptophyta > Magnoliopsida > Asparagales > Amaryllidaceae > Allium > Allium fistulosum. The sequence continues at coordinate 1,260,241,279 of CM060904.1, forward strand.
CGAAGTCACCAGAAATCCACGAAACCAAACTGTGAAACCCATCTTCTCGGGAATATAAGGGTTCGAACAAAATCCACATAAACAAAATTGGACAGTCAGAAAAATCGAACAACAAAATCGAAACCACTACAGCCATGAAACAGAAACGAACGAAAAATCACAGGATTCAAATACTAATACGATAGAGGTATGAATTGGATGTGAGTGGGGGGGGGGGGTCACTCACCTTTGATTCGACGAATTCAAATCCAAAACCATGGTCAAAAGCAAAGATCGAAGGATTTGCAGAAGCCCTCATTGACGAGGCGGTTTTTCATTCGCTGGCGCCTTCGACAATCGAAGCCCCAAATTTTCCACAAGCCCTAACTCAGTTGCAAAGAGGAACGAACGAGCAAGAAATTTTGTGGCTGCCATTTTTAATTTTTTTCTTTCGTTATTTCGTTTCTAGGGTTTTGAATGAATGGGTAAAGGGAAACGGGTTTGGATTTATCACGGCACAAAGGATAAAACATAGGCCAAGATTCAAAGCCCACGAACTATTAAACTAATTTGTTTTTTTTGTAAAAGAATTTAAACCGGATAAAATTCCAAACAGCGATTAACAACAATTTTTATCATCATCGGACGAAAATAAATCGTTATAAAACTCCAGGTTGTCACAGACTCCCCTCCTTATAGAAATTGCGTCCCCGCAATTTTCATAATTACGGTTGTCAATAATAATTATTTTTCTAACATAAACGGGTTAAGCTAGAAAAATAAAGATCGGAAATACAAACGCCAAAGAAATTGACATGAATAATGCATGCTATAGTCTCACGACCAACCAGACAAGTGAAACAAACACACCCTATTTACATGGAGCAATACTACTAGCAAAATGAAGACCAAACTACCCAATTACATGAAGCAATTATGAAACTGGAAATTGCAAGATCAAGCTCGAGCACAAAGGTCACGAACCAAGTGTGCATATAATAAGGTCTAGATACTGTACAGAGAATAGTGAATCAGTGTGCAAGTATGGACAGAGTTCGAGCACTAGAGATTGGGACGCTTAAATGATCAAATTCAGGCCGAAACAGTAACCACCAGGATACACTGAAATGCAAACTACATCAAAAGTGATACAGAGTACACCTGAAACAATATGGGGGTCCAAGCAACTATATCTGAAACCTAAAACAATGCAGTGATACTGACAGCAGAGTGCAATCAGAACAAAATGAACAAAAGTTCTCATGTCATCCACAAACTCATAATGAACTACAAGATGAACAACTAAGGGACGAGCACTGATATCTGCAAATGAATGGAATGCAACTACAGTGACCAGATAGACTGCAGGGACAGACTACAGTGATCACGAGCACATCAAACTTAATGAAACATAAACCACAGATACCAGTTGCCAACCTATAAACAACTAAACATGCACCTCGAGGTGATATAACTGCAAATACCACAAATATCAAGTGATGTAACAAAGCGACTCAACAACAATGTATGCAACATACGAACAACAGATCTACAAGCTGAAACTTCAGAAGAATCGGTTTGGACAACTACAGGTACAGGTACAACAAAATGCAGAACCAACTCCCCAAATGACCAAATGAATGTATACAAGTTCAGTGTAAATCAAGGAAGGCAACTCGAGTGAACCAGACTCAAGTCAGTTCAGTTACTCTATGGAATACATCACTACTACTATCAAGTGAAACAGAGTATATATAAGGTAGGCAAGGGCTCAAGTGCATCAGGTCAGTGACGTGACACCAGGCCCAGTGCGAAAGTAACCATCGTTGTATAAAACAATGTATCAAAGTTCAAGTGAACTTGATAGGTAAAACTCAAGTCTACGAATCATGAAGACTGCAATATCAAAGAAACTACGAGATTGTACAATGGAAATGCAAGGACCAGGCAACTCAATACTCAAACTCAGTCCAAATCCACAATATTCAATGATCAATTAGATAATTAGAATACAGAAATCACAAAACAGCAATATCTAATTATCAACAAAGATATTAGAAAACAAAATTTGCAAATCGCAAAACTGCAAATATCTAGTTATCCAACAGATAAATAGAAAACACGAACTTCATAATCAGCAAACTATAACTATCAACAGAGATAGATAGAAAACAGCAGTTTAATATAATCAACATAATCTAGAATCAATTAGAGACTAGAAAATCTTACAATCAGCAAAATTAGCAATTGCCAAATTATCAAAACGATAATCAGAAATCCCAAATCAACAATTATTCAATTATCAAAAACAATAATCGATTCTCAAATCAACAAATATTCAATTATCACAAACGATAATCGAATCTCAAATCAACAAATATTCAATTATCAAAAACGATAATCGAATCTCAAATCAACAAATATTCAATTATCAAAAACGATAATCGAATCTCAAATCAACAAATATTCAATTATCAAAAACGATAATCGAATCTCAAATCAACAAATATTCAATTATCAAAAACGATAATCGAATCTCAAATCAACAAATATTCAATTATCGAAAACGATAATCGAATCTCAAATCAACAAATATTCAATTATCGAAAACGATAATCGAATCTCAAATCAACAAATATTCAATTATCAAAAACGATAATCGAATCTCAAATCAACAAATATTCAATTATCAAAAACGATAATCGAATCTCAAATCAACAAATATTCAATTATCAAAAACGATAATCGAATCTCAAATCACCAATTATTCAATTGTTCAATACAGTATACATGTACACATACTCTTATGGAATTAACTCATTTTAATTCCATAGCTCAGCTCTAAATCTCGATTTATCAATTTAATTTGGTCATATCTCTTTGCCATTGAACACCATGTGTGCATTGCAAGGGACTCAATTCTGTTAACCCTTGCACAAAGGCCTATAGGACTTAAACAAGTCATGCACATATCCATCATACTCCTTATGATGAATAGATCAAGGCTTCTCTCCTAGATTAGTTTTATAATCTAGTGACCAGTCTCATTTCTTATTTCAGAAAATCTCAACTGTCCATACTTTCATTCATGAAAATAATGCTTTATTTCATTTCTCCAGTTGTCTCATTCAAAATTTGTTTTATCACTTGCATATCTCCTATATTCAAGAATGTCATGATCTCTTAAACAAATCCAGTAGAATTCTATAAAAATTCTTATACTCAATTCTATTGTGAACATAGGGTAAGGTTTTAAAGAAAAACCTATAAAACATTTTAGCTTTAGATCTGAACAAATCAGCACATAAATAATTTATTGCATTGTTCATTTCCAATTTAAAATAATCTAGACATAAGCATGAACCTCATTTGTTCACACTGCCTAGCTTATTTTCCAGTTCCATTTTACATTTTTATATGGTCCAAACTCTTTCCTTTGAACACAAAGTGTGCATTGCAAAGGACTCAATTCTGTTAACCTTTGCACAAAGGCCTTCAAGACTTTAACAAGTCATGCACATACCCACCATCCACCTGATGATGAGTAGATCAAGGCACCTCTCCTAAATTACTTGGTAATTTAGAGACCATACATATTTATTCATTTAAGGAATTTTTCCTTTTTAACTCCAGAAATACTCTTGTAATCCTTTCTTCATTTCATAAGTAGGGAATTTAATTTCTTTAAAAATCATATCTAAACATACCAACATTCATGCCAAATTTTACAACCCATTTCAAAGTCATTTCTGCTTGATCACAATTTTTTTTATATTGCTTTGTTCATATCAATTTTTAAATGAACTAGACATGAGCATAAACCTCTTTGTTCATACTGCCTAATCCATTATTATTATTCAATACCATATTTCTCAGTAAATTTATCAAATTATTTGCTTATAAAAACTGAGTCATAAACTTATTTCTGTAATCAGGTTATATGATTGATTAAACAATTTTTAAAACAAAATTAGTCAATGCCAAAAGCAAATCAAAACAGTAACCAAAAATTCAACCAAAATGTCATTCATGATCATCATATATTTATTCAGAGAAATAAAGATTAACATAAATCATAATATGATTTTCATATAAAATAATTGGCTGCCCTTACTTGGGTCTTAATGCCATAAATCTCATAAGTGATTATCACTTACTTTCCTCTTCTTTTGAAAGTGCAAACTGTTAGAAATTTTATAAAACAATTTTCATTTTAAAACGATTTCCCAATTACGTGATTAAAGCAGCAATATTAGTAACAATTTCGATAAGGAAATTGTACTTCTCAAAATACCGTAAAAACGGGTCACAAATCTGCATTGCGGTATAACCGCTTGAAAATCCACTTTTAAAATTTGACGGTTACTGAAGCCAAAGCGACAGTAATTTTTAAACGTCAAAATCTCATCAAAATAATTTACACCACAATGTAACACCAGTGAATTTTCATTCATAAAAATTCTCAACTAAACTCCGTGCTTCAAAACATAGCACTAGTGTAAAAATCCCGTTATAAAGGTAACGGCAACAAAATACGTTTCATAACCAAGCATCGGTTCAACGTAAAATTAATGCAGTAACGTGCAACTCAAATTTGCACGTACTACAAAATGAACAAAGAAATCTTTCGATTATATCTTCAATGAAGACAATTCAAAACAGCAAAATCTAATCAATAGATGATTAGTACAAAAGAAAGCCAGCGGAAATTTCAGCAAAAATCACATAACTGCAATCATTTCGAATCCTCAATTCAGATTCGAAATTCTCAAAGAAACAAAATAAACACAGCTATGTAAACAGCAAATGAAATTTATTTCAATTTCATATTTTGATTTTTTTTTAAATCAAAAAGATTATCAGTTGTACTCAGCGAAGACAGTTTCACTTTTATTTTTAAATAAAGATATTTAAAAATTTCATCATAATTTCAAAACTTTAGTTTTGACTCAAAACACAAAGAAAACATCGACAAATAGTTGTAACACATGTTCCATCTAAGTTATGTTTTATATTATGTCCATAAACCCCAAGCTCTGATACCAACTGTAACGCCCCACCTCTATACTCACAATAACAAAGAGTATTAAAAGAAATACTGTCTGTTATTATGAAGAATAAGGCTGGGTAGGAGCGGCCATCCGTAGTTGGCCTTACACTAGTATTGGTTACCTCGATAGGAGTGGTGTATATTTTAAATTTTTCATCTCTTATTTATTCACTCCCATCGACATATCCAATTCCAGTATAAAACGAACTACGATGGTTCATAATGGTTTAGGACAATATATATAAAAACAACACAGATACACAAAGAATGCGGAACACAGATAAAAACAAAAATCTCATATATATATAACTGATGTCAGTTACAATACAGTTGATACAATACGTATGATACAACTACAATTGTCGACTCTGGAAGTTATATATACACGTACATTATCAACTAATATACATGAATACATATCAACCTATACTATGACACGATTACTCCAAAAGATGTGAAAAGTCTTCATAGCTCAAACAGCAACTCAAATCAGGAAATCTACAACCTGACATAACTCGGGTCTGACCCGAGTATTAAATTCGAAAGAAAATAATACACGGGTCAGTCTAATTCAAACTCAGTTATTAGTGCATAGCAGCAATAATAATTAGATAATCAAATAGACGACAATCACAGAAATCTCGTATATCCAATCCTTTTAACAAAGAAATCGGATAACGAAAATTTTAACACCAAACAGCGTTAAACAATAAATCAGCAGATTTAAATCATCAACAGAGATAAATAAACAATTTATCAAATCGACTAAATCAATTCAAAACTGCCAATTCTGGGTGGCTGCAGTGCACGCACGCGTGCACTGCCTCGCCACCACCGAATATAATGTCACCACAAGGAACAAGGGTACGGCGACTATACAAACTGCAACTACAACAAGTGACATTGCTAGTTCATGTCAATAATACAGTGATATAACAAAGCTACAAGACCAACTCGCAGTGACAAGCCGGACAGTGAAACAAAGCAAGGTGTACACAAGGTCACAGTCGAAGACACATGAACTAGTCATGTGCTCCTACAAAGAGCAACGAAAATCAGACCCAAGTGCAGTGTAACCACAAGTATTCAAGGGCAACTGCAACAACAACAAAAACTACGCAACAATATAAGAATGAATAAACTCAAATCCAGATGCACAATGGCAACTGACTGAAGAAACTCAAATTGATACAGCGAAGAAATACAAGACTATGTTCAAGTGCAGACATAAATCTACTATGGGAATCAACATGGTACACTACAACAAGTGTAACAGGTATGTGGAGATGCAGTGAACTAATTTGGCAAACAATGAATGCACAATGGATACATGAGCCAGAATGGTAAGGTTCTAGCATATACTGATACAAGTAAAATGAATCGTTTCCAAAACAAAGTCAATCATTCCAAGAGAAAAGAAAATGCAATTCGAACATACATATATACATATCAATTAATGTATATACATACGTCACTGTATATATATGTATGAAGACTAGAATGCAACTGGGTGCAAACAGTTTCCAAAGCATGAATGTACTAATTGTACATTTATATTTAATACTGTAACTGGACAGTATAAATTTCTTAGTCTAGAACAAGGCAACAAAGGATAATAGCATGTGTACTCAAGATAAAGTAACACAGCCACAAATCATAACAAATACAAGAAAGGCACAGCAAGGCCAAATACGAGTTCAATATAAATAAGACCAGAGACAAAATGAAATACACATGTCAAACCCAAATACAGGATTTCAGAATGCAGTGGCCACACACATATATACATACAAGAATGTATGTATACAAATGATCAGCCATCAAAGTGCAGTGAACAACAAAATGCAATTTGAAATAGGCAGTGGCAATCTCACCTTAAAGTATATAGGTGCAGACTAGTTACAGGAATGACCAGACCCCAAATTGTTGTCAACGTGGTGTACATGTAAATGAACAAACAAAATTCTCAATGCAATTACAGTGAAACCCGAAACAACCAGGGTAAGAAAGATACCCACTGGTTTAACAAACACCATAATAGATGCCAACAACAATTATCAGCTTTGAACTAAGATAATTGTAGTGTAAATTTAGGTATGCCGAAATCAACTAGTGATGCATCAATTCCAACTCAATGCCGCAGTGTGAATATCACCATAAAAAGGCAATATCACAAACAAATGAAAGGCAAGCTTATAAATCTAAGTGTAGACTCAAGTGCATCAATATCTGACACAACACCAGACCACATGAATGCAGATTTTAGCCGTGAATGTAGTAGACCAAACACATATGTATTCACACCCCAACAAAGGCAGTAACGATGCAGTCTGTTCTACATGAACTTCAACTAAATACTAATGCAAACCCAAATGTACATGACTCAAGAATAACAGCATGATGACATTAAGTTAAAGGAATTTGACTCAAGACAACATAATACATCTCATGTGCACAGAAATAATGCAACAGGGTGCAGAGAAATGCTACTTAAATGAACACGGTGGCAAGCATAACAACTGCAGTTCAAATCGAAGTCACCATAAATCCACGAAACCAAACTGTGAAACCCATCTTCTCGGGAATATAAGGGTTCGAACAAAATCCACATAAACAAAATTGGACAGTCAGAAAAATCGAACAACAAAATCGAAACCACTACATCCATGAAACAGAAACGAACGAAAAATCACAGGATTCAAATACTAATACGATAGAGGTATGAATTAGATGTGAGTGAGGGGGGGGGGGGGGGTCACTCACCTTTGATTCGACGAATTCAAATCCAAAACCGTGGTCAAAAGCAAAGATCGAAGGATTTGCAGAAGCCCTCATTGACGAGGCGGTTTTTCATTCGCTGGCGCCTTCGACAATCGAAGCCCCAAATTTTCCACAAGCCCTAACTCAGTTGCAAAGAGGAACGAACGAGCAAGAAATTTTGTGGCCGCCATTTTTAATTTTTTTCTTTCGTTATTTCGTTTCTAGAGTTTTGAATGAATGGGTAAAGGGAAACGGGTTTGGATTTATCACGGCACAAAGGATAAAACATAGGCCAAGATTCAAAGCCCACGAACTATTAAACTAATTTGTTTTTTTGTAAAAGAATTTAAACCGGATAAAATTCCAAACAGCGATTAACAACAATTTTTATCATCATCGGACGAAAATAAATCGTTATAAAACTCCAGGTTGTCACAACTGCCTTACCAAGGTAGAGATCCTATTTACTCCATATAAAATTTTTGTTTAGTTCTCATCATTCTTTCAAACTAAAATTTCACAATTATAAACTACGTTGCCCGAAAACTTTACCTTTAAAAATGTAAACTTGGAAACCTGTTTTGTCAATTTCAAAAATTGTATAGTTCCCAAAACAGAGTAAAATAATTTTCCTTCTCAAATACTTTTTTCCATCAAAGATTTATTCTTTCAAAATTTGGACTTTTCGTTCGTAACATTCAAAAATTGTTTGGTTTTCAAAAAGGAACTATGAAAAGTTTCCCTTTTTAATACTTCCTACAATAGATGTTTTCTTCTTTTGAAAGTAGGATTGTTAACCAAAACCATTTACAAACTCAATCATTATACCGAATAATCGTTCATTTCAATTTTTTTTCAAAGACATCTTGTATAACTTAAACAAGGAAAAGTGGAGCAAACAATGATAACTTCCATCGTATTATTTTCCTCTTATATTATTTCTAACTAGATTATTAATCATTCTTTATATAAATTCCTAATTTTATTACTATATATCTCAACCGTCATTTTCTGCATTTCCTTATATGGGAATGTTCCTCCTACCTACCTTATCGAACATTCTTGACCTTCTATTCTTTATATCCTATTTTAATCAACTGTCGTTTCCATTTCTACACCCCTTTTAAAAGAATTTTAATGAAAAGAACTTCCAATTTTATAAATTAGAAAAAATTATCAAGTCTAACTTATGTTTTACTTTACATTTATTTCAGAAAAAAAATCCCTTTATAAAAAAAAAATCATTAGACCAAAAACATTTTGGCTCAATAAATTTAAACTTAGAATTTCAAGAATGCAAAATCATTTTAAGTTAGTACTTTTTAACCCAACTAATTTTTAAATTATGAATTTTTAATTTTCCTTGCTCTTTCAAAGTACCAATGTCCAAATTTATAAAGTGAGAAAAATCACTGTGTCCAGTATATGCCCTATTTATTTCAAAAATGAAGAATCTAGAAATTGAAAACTTTTAACTCAACTAATTTTTAAACAAAAAATTTCACAAACGAAAATCCATGTTCCACCACACTTTTAAAATTACATCATTTTCACAAAACAATTGATTGCATATTTCCAAACCTGACTAAAATCACTTTTCTTTAAAAAGAGAATTTCAACTTATGATACATAAGATCTTCAGTTAATAATCGTTTGAGAAAGCCCATTCTAACATTTTAAGGAATTTTCAAAAATCTTTTTACTAAATTCTTTCTCATGGGGTTGGATCTAGAAATTAACTTTAATTGTTCCTTTTTTTGAAATTTCCTACTCAAACCTTTATAGAAATCTGGTTATCTTCTTGTGGCGATTAATGCATAGCTTCTTTACATCTTTCTACTGGATGTTTACAAATATTTTGTATTATAATATTGAATTACTACCTAACATGTTGTTCACTATTTCTATAAATGTCAATTATCTGTAATAATGGTTATAGTTCTAACGGACAATTCTTAAAGAATTTTTTTATTCATTCTAATTTTACCTATTACACCTTCCTTATCTCTCCACAATTTCTCTAATAATCTCTTTAATTAGTCCATTTATATCCTCATTAAACTCTTGTAACCCCCTATTTATTCAACATTTATTGCCTTATTTATCCTTGAAGTTACAATCTCGACGCATATTACGCCTATAGAGTTCACAAAAGGAAGTCGAGGTCAACAAAGGAATAAAATACCATTCAGCTTCAAAGTGCTTCCATATGTTGTGCTCATGCTCTTCTTAGTCTTCTCTGTACGATGCGACCTCCGCGTTTTGGGTAATCGCTGCAGGAGTATGAATTTAACTCTATTTTTTTCCAACTCATAGTCGCTTCAGTCATCCTTTCAGAATATGGCCACAACTACCTTTATAGTTGGAATTTATGGAGATAGGCGTATCTTCAAAGTAAGTGTATATATTTACATATAGTAGAAATTCTGAAAAATACTTTTCAAAATAACAAATACGTCACTCAAACGTATACTTTTACCTATTAATTGGGCAACCTAGGCTCTGATAACGAATGTAACAACCCGCCCTTAAATGGTCCTAAATTCCAACACAGAAAAGAGCCATCGAAACTTAGAGCCATCTCAAAGCGAGCTGTTGGTTGGTTAAAAACAATATAGAGCTATTTATCTACACATTCAAAATCTCACAGCAAAAGAATAAAATATATTAACAATAGTACCCATTTTATTCAAATTTCAAATGTCATTTGAAACAATAACAAAATATCTATAATATCAAAACCCAACAATAGTCGCAACATATATGTGATACAATATTCCAAAATTATAACATTTTTTTTTATTTCATGGGTACATCAAAAACTAGAGTAAATAACAAGTAAATAAATAGACTACTGCCAAATCATCATTTCCGCCTTCATCACTGTCCTTTCCCATCTATGTTGTAACGAGGAGGGAGTCAGAACAACATATGTCTGGTGAATAAAAATCTCGAGCCTTACTATATTAGTACTTGAGCAGTATAATTCAAATAGGAATGTCTTACATTTTTACGTACATCATAAGTCTTTTCAAATATATGCCCAAGAACTTTTCGAAAAAAAATGCTTTCCAAATATAAACCCAATACCATCTTGGTTTTAACCCAATAACCCATATCTATCGTCAATAAAGTCCTACCAACGTAAAAGATTGGACCAAGTTGTAACGACCGAGAATATTGGGTTATTTGAAATTGTTTATTTAATTAATTTTAAATATAGAAAAGTATATTTTATTGATTTAACAGGTTGAATTTCAAATATAATGATTTTTTGATAATTTAATTGTTGAATTAAATAATTGAAATCGTGAAAATAATTTAAATCTTAGATTTTTATTTGGCAAAAAATAGTTTAAGGGTTTATTAAATTTATATTCATAAGAATGAAGGTAATAGAACTTTTAAATTGAATTTAAAAGCGATTTACTCGATTTTAAAAATAACTCGTTTAAATTAACATATAAAATTAGCCTTCCAGGCAACAGTCTCGGAATTCGACGAAACTATTATCGGATTTCAAATTTAATAGTGTTTGGAGTTATCGTTTGGCCGTACGGGATAGAAACGCGTTGAATTTAATATCGAAAATTTAATATTTTAATTGGGTTCAAAAAGCAATCTTCCACATACGATCGAATTTGGACTCGAGACTTGTTCCATTGCATTCGAAATATGGGCATAACATTATGAACACCTACCGGCACGCCTCGATAGGAGTTCGAAATAAATATCTAGATATTTGAAGTTAAAATAATAATAATAATATATACATTGACTTGACTAGCCTACTTTCTTTCACTTTCAGCCGTATATCCTATCTTTTCAGCAACCTACCTGGTCTACCACCTTGTTCCTTTTAAATCAAGCTGCCCTCTTCATTTTTCTAACATAGCCGAGCAGAACAAAAGGAAGAAAAAAAATTCAAATTAAAAAATTGATTTCTCATAAATTACTCAACGGAAAATTCTGAAACAAGTTTTAAAAAATCTTCTTTTATCGAGCTCTACCGACTGATAGTCATTTTGAGAGGTGCGACCATGAATTGTGGAGTTTGGGAACGTACAAGGGATGCACGGCGAACTAGGGTTCCTCGTTTCTCAAGCTACATTCATCGTTGGGAGGATTAGAGATCGTAGACGTGTTTAAATTGTCGAGGAGCAGCTACCGTCAAGTTTTTGTAGGGACCAGTTATGATTTGAGTAGTGCGACATTTTAGGGTCGGAGCAGCTGAGTGTCGCGATTTCCATAATGGGCTCGAGCTTGAAAAATTTAATATGGGGAGGTGGAGATTTCGATGAGAGGGACGATGGCGGGGTCGTAATGGCGATTCGAAGACCGGAGCACTGTGTCATGGTTGAGCATGCACGGCTAGAGTCATGTTTTGCGTACAGGCAGGAAGAAAAAGAAAACGCGAGAAGAAGGAGTTTAGGCGGGCCAAATTCTTGTTTGTGGGCTGGGTATTATATTTGATTTAAAATTTAGTTATATATATAAATTGTTTAATTTAATTATATTAAAATCGATGAACTAAAAATTGAATAACTCGCTCATACGAGGTCCGATTGAGACAAAACAAATGGCGATGGAATCATGGTGACAACCATTACATTCTAGAACTGATTTGGAGACGTTTGGAGCTAACAAAAATTTTAGGTTAAGTCGAACGTCGTTCGATTTGATTTAAAATTGGAAACTCAAGGTGAGTGTTTTATAACGCCCACAAGTACTAGAATATTTTATGGTAGTTAAAGTTGAAATTATGAAGTGATATAAATTTATTGGTCGTTATTTGATAAATTTAATGTTATTTGAATTAACTGTTAAAAAATTAAAATCGACAGTTAGATTTGAAATTGGAATTAATTACCAATGAAATACCCGATATTGATAACTATGAAATTGTTGTGAATTATATTGTTTGTTTGTATGATTGACTGTGATGGATGCCAATTGATTGATATTTGGATGATTGGATGTCTATTTATTTTTATATAAATCTTGTTATTACCTGGTAAATTATTTACAGTATATAAAACTATAAATTGAATTATTTCGAATAACTTAAGAAATATGTTGAAATGATATATACCTATGACACTGTGATTTGGATTGAAATGATATATATCCATCCCTGAAATTAAATTGAAATAACTAATCACTTGGCCATAGGATAGAAAATTATATACGGACACCGGATTGGTTAAATTAAAGGATTTTAAAATTTTTGATTTGAAATTTATTTAAATGATTTTGATTTAAAGAAATAAAAACCAAATTTATAGAAATCAAATTAACTTGATCTCGGAATTTTGAAATTTAAATTTGGTAATCGAAATGTTTTAAATAATTGAAGTTGGGATTTTTAAGTTATAATTGAATTATGATTTAAATTTCAGAAATTGATTTGATTTAAAGGATGGAACTTTTATTCAAACTTTGAATTTTAGTAAGTAAAAGTATTTGAAAATTTGGATTTCAAATTGGGTATTGAAGGTAAATTTGATTTAAGTATCTAGATAAATGTTTGAAAACCGAACTTGGAATTGATAAATCGAAATGGTATTAATTTGAATTTGAAATTGAAGTCGACTGGAATTGAAGGTGAAATTGAATTAATTTGAAATCGAAGTTGGAATTGATTTAAATGGAAAACGAAATTAAATCGATTGAATGGAAATTGGAATTGATTCAAAATGGGAATTTGGAATTGAATCGGTTTGACATTGAAGCTATTTTCTATAAAACTATTTTAATATAAACTGTTTAAAATCTATCTTCTTAAATATACAAATTATTTTGGTTTTCCAAATTATTTTACTATATAAACCATTTTAATACTTAAACTATTCTATATTAAACAATTTTAACCATTTAAACTATTTTTGACTATTTTAACCATTTAAACTATTTTAATTATTTAAACTATTTTAAATATATTCAAACCATTTTTTAAAAATTCAAATTGGTCAAGGGTGGAATGTTTATTTTTAAATCATGGATTTAAATACGAATTGGGTTAAATGAAGTTATAACCTAAATTGGAATTTAAAACAATTTTGGAACTGAAATCAAGATATTAAGACGGACATGCTTTTGAATTGAAATGGTATATTTTGAGTAAATATGTTGATTTCGAAATGGATTTGATTTTGAAGCGAATATGATATTTTGACATCAAGTATGAATTGTTTTCGAAATATAAAAGTACCAACCGGTGTGTAAAACGACGTTTGGTTATAAAAGAGACCGGGGCCGGATATGAGCATACTCTCTTTCGATACCGGAACCACTTTAACAATTGTGTACGTGGAGGAGACTCCAGAACAAAGTGGTTGGATTTAATGGTGATTGCTGGATTTGAAGAAAGAGAACGATGATGGATAGACGCCGGCACTTGTGCCAATTTGAAATGACTAAAACAGGACGACTTGATAGGGCCAAGTGGGCTAATAACACTAGCGGACATCCGTTCTTCGATTTTCTTGTACTCGGTCCATATTATTACTCTTATTGTTGGTTTCGATTGGTGCACCTTGATTTGGGATAACCTCCCTTTGACGTGATATGGAATGGGTGGACGCGGTGGGCGGTCAAAGCTAAGATGCGTTACCACCAGCCTTGCGACCCAAACTGGTAGTATCCTACATTGAACATTTCTTCACATGCCTTGTTATACTTTTATCCCTATATGAGACCCCCTACAACTTTGGTTTAGTGTTGTCGTATCACGGTGCGTCCCTATCCACCGACGGTTAACTGGTGTTTTATATGCAAACTGTACGACAATGCTTAAAAACGCATTAAGGGGAATCAATGTAAAGGCTTAACGCTAAGAAAAATATTTATTTTATTGATTAGACATTATATATGTAGCGTATTCTACTACATATAAATATTATGACGGATCCTTAAGAGATGGAAAATCCCATAACATCTCTTGAGTTATTGCACGCACGTTATACACTGGATATGAGATGTGAAATCCTGTAAACATCTCTGACGCTATTACACTCATGTTATATGCGATATTGATTTGACGTACATAAGGATATTTTAGCCCCGACTTGAGTGTTTTATCTTATCATTACGCTCAGGTCAGACCTGAGTTTTTCAGCTTATTGAAGATTTATTCTGGAGGACGAAGACGAAGATTTGGTATATTATTACTATTAGTATTCCTGCATCATGTTGTCTGGTGCATTATTTATTTATCCCTGATGTATATATAATTCTGATAAATGTTGTATAGATTATAGTCAAATGTATTGTATAAATAGCTTCATGAACTATTTATTTGATTATTATATTTTGTCGTTCTGCTGCGAGATTCTGTTTTTGTTTCTTCTTATTTTCTTAATTAACCCCATTGATTATCTATATTCCCGATTGTTTAAGTTAGACATGGGTGGATTATTGTCAATTTTAACCCTCCGAAATGTGGGTCGTCACAGTTGGTATCAGAGCTTTGGTTTAACGATAACCTTAGCTTTGTGGGGTTTGACTAATTAGAGATAGGGTCAGTAGTATCCTAGAATGAGTTTGAGTGTATATATGTGAGCACGTATTTGTTAGTGAATATAAAAATTGTTTAATATTGTGTTGGTTGATTTGTTGAGTGGCTTATGGATTCTGGTCAATACGAGTAATTAACGTTATTAATAGGGATCTCTAAACACTTGAACAAAACAACTCGACATAGTATTGTTTTGAAATTAGGTAAATGAAATAATTTTACCCTGATTATATTGTATATATAAAGAAATGATTTTTTAGAAATTAGTAGGGTATATATAGTGTGTTGGTTGTTAGGAATGATAATATTGATTATTATCATTAATTGGTTGTTGTGCCTTAATAAAAGATGTTTATTACAAAATAAACAATGATAAAACATTTGTGAAATGTTTTAAGGAAGTGAAATTTTGAAAATATAATTTACATATGTGACTTATAAATTAAAATAGATTTAAATTGAGAAGGTTTGAATCTAAGTCCCAGAGATTTTGAAATACGTTTCAAAGTGTTTTGGAAAAAATATAATGATGGTATTATTTTGGAATTATTTTTGAAAAAATAATATCAAGAATGGTTTTAAAAGAAATAAAAGCAATGAATCATTTCGGTCGCTGGAAAATAATTCCAATGATGATCGCAACATCATCGGTGTTCATTTTCGAGTTTCTAAGTGACAGATTCCTACCGTAATAATTTGCTATAGAGTCTTGTTTTGATAAACAAGCTTTTGATTTTAAGAAATTTAAAATTTTGATTTGATATAAAAGTGAGATGTGTGTGTGTGTGTGTATGATTTCAAATTGATTTGAAATTAAACCGGGTGTTTAGATTTTGAAATTTGCTATCGAAGTGTTGTGAAATAAATAAAGATAAGTTTTGAACTTATAAATTTGAGAAATGATATAGATAAGAAAAGAAATTGTGAAATTGAGATTAGAGATTAAATCTAACATGAGAAAAGTTAAATGAAGTGATTGTGGTAGTAGAATAAATTAGTGAAGCAGACAAATTAAGTGAATTAAATTGAACTAATAAAGTGAAATTTGGAAATTTAGCCCAAGTGGGGCTAAATAAAATAAAAATTTGGAAATGTAATTTATTGAAATTTGAAACAATTAATGAAATGGTCTAAGTGAACTAACTAATTTAATTAGTGAGTAAATATGGTTTGGGATATGGTTGATAAAATTCAGTATTTAAAATTGGGAGCTAAATTGAGTTAAATGGAATTGAATTTGAATTTGAATAGAAGTGGATATAAATTTAAGTGGTGAAGTGGAAATAAACATAAGAATCTTTGTATATAAATGTTTATAATTGACTTAAGAAAATTTGATAAGAAAATTCTTAAGAGATAATTGGTACTGAAAATAATACTTAGAAATTAAGCAATGTGAATATTTCAATGTGGATGATAATTGTGAATAATTGAATCGAAATGAAGTAAATATAAACAAAGGAATTTGGTGTGGCTAAGAATCAATACAAATAAATACATAAGTTGTACGTATATTATTTTATTCGCATAAGGATATGATCTAGTTTCGAGCATAGAATTTCAAGATAATTTATATTGATCCGAGTTAGGATTTTTCACTCGATTCTCGACGGCGAACCCTAGATATGGATTTTTGATTTGACGCTAGAATTCTCTATCATAGTATATGGCTATGTAAGGAGAATAACGGTTTCTGATCAAGGAACCAAATCTGAGTCCGCACTAGAGAGTCGTGTGAACGATACTAGTTCGGAAGTGAAATTGTGTGATCGAGTTAGCGATCAAATTTGATATTGTGTACCGTAGATATATGTACATCGTACGGGCTTAAGTAAAGCAAAAATTGGAGATTGAAAATGAAAAATATAAAATGATTTTATATCATATGATTTGATATCATTGGTAAATAAGATGTAGGCATTTAAAATCAAGAAAAAAATTGGATTGCCCGACAAAAAGGTACATGTTTATTTTGTCATTTGATTTGATGGTTTTGTGATTGAGCCACTTGGATTTTGTTTTCTTTTGTTGGTTTGGGGCCCATAGTGGCGTTTTGTAGTTGTTTCGATCTAGCCGCGCAAAGGAGACGCTGGCGAAATTTTCCGAAAATTTAGAAAAAAATTTAATAACTAAAATTTGGTTTTGGGATATAATTTGAAATAATTAAATAAATAATATTATTTGGAATCTATGGATGAATTTGGGAATTAGTAAAAGTGATAGTACAGTTTCAACAAATTGATTTTGGGAAGTTGTTTCAACTAATTTGTTTTGGGAAAGTTAATGGGTTTTAGGCATTCTTCTTACCTTGACAATTTCAGGGACGGAATTCTTTTAAAGTGGGAGGAATGTAACGACCCAGAATTTATGGTTATTTGAAATTGTTTATTTAATTGATTTGAAATATAGAAATGTAAATATATCGATTTAATAGGTTGAATTTCAAATATAATGATTTATTGATAATTTAATTGTTGAACTAAATAATTGAAATCGTGAAAATAATTTAAATCTTGGATTTTTATATGGAAAAAAATAGTTTAAGGGCTTATTAAATTTATATTCATAAGAATGAAGGTAATAGAACTTTTAAATTGAATTTAAAAGCGATTTACTCGATTTTAAAAATAACTCGTTTAAATTAACATATAAAAATAGCCTTCCGAGGAACAGTCTCGGAATTCGACGAAACAAGTTCCATTGGATCTCTAATAGTGTATTATTATTGGATTTCAAGTAGCATTTGGAGTTATCGTTTGGTCGTACGGGATAGAAACGCGTTGAATTTAATATCGAAAATTTAATATTTTTATTGGGTTCAAAAAGCTATCTTCCACATACGACCGAATTAGGACTCAAGACTTGTTCTATTTCCTATTCTTAATAGGGGTATAACATTATAAACGCCTATCGGTACGCCTCAATAGGAATTCGAAATAAATATCTAGATATTTGAATTTAAAATGATAATAATAATATATACATTGACTTGACTAGCCTACTTTCTTTCACTTTCAACCGTATATCCTATCTTTTCAGCCACCCTACCTGGTCTACCACCTTGTTCCTTTTAAATCAAGCTTCCCTCTTCATTTTTTTTAACACAGCCGAGAAGAATAAAACGAAGAAAACAAATTTCAAATTCAAAAATCGATTTCTCATAAATTACTCAACGGAAAATTCTGAAACAATTTTTAAAAATCTTCTTTTGTCGAGCTCTACCCACTGATAGTCATTTTGAGATGTGCGGCCGTGAATTGTGGAGTTCGGCAACGTATAGGGGATGCACGGCGAACTAGGGTTCCTCTTTTCTCAAGCTACATTCGTCGTTGAGCAGATTGGAGATCCTAGAAATGTTTAAATTGTCGAAGAGCAGCTGAGGCCAAGTTTTTGGAGGGACCGGTTATGATTTAAGCAGTGCGACATTTTGGGGTCAGAGCAACTGAGTGTCGCGATTTCCATAGTGGGCTCGAGCTCGAAAATTTTGATATGGGGAGGTGGAGATTTCGATGAGAGGGACAATGGCGAGGTGGGAATGGAGATTCGAAGACTGGAGCGCCGTGTCATGGTTAGGCGTGCACGACCAGAGTCATGTTTCATGTACAAGCAAGAAGAAAAAGAAAAGGGGGGAAGAAGGAGTTTAGGTGGGCCGAATTCTTGTTTGTGGGCTGGGTATTATGTTTGATTTAAAATTTAGTTATATATATAAATTGTTTAGTTTAATTATATTAAAATCGATGAACTAAAAATTGAATAACTCGCACATACGAGGTCCGATTGAGATGGAACAAATGGTGATGGAACCGTGGCGACAAGCACTACATTCTAGAACTGATTTGGAGACGTTTGGAGCTAACTAAATTTTTTGGTTAAATCGAACGTCGTTCGATTTGATATAAAATTGGAAACTTAAGGTGAGTGTTTTATAACGCTCACAAGTACTAGAATATTTTATGGTAGTTAAAGTTGAAATTATGAAGTGATATAAATTTATTGTTCGTTGTTTGATAAATTTAATGTCATTTGAATTAACTGTTAAAAAATTAAAATTGATAGTTAGATCTGAAATTGGAATTAATTACCAATGAAATACCCGATATTGATAACTATGAAATTGTTGTGAATTATATTGTTTGTTTGTATGATTGTTATTACCTGGTAAATTATTTACAGTATATAAAACTATAAATTGAATTATTTTGAATAAATTAAGAAATAGGTTGAAATGATATATACCTATGACACTGTGATTTGGATTGAAATGATATATATCCATCCCTGAAATTAAATTGAAATAACTGATCACTTGGCCATAGGATAGAAAATTATATACGGACACTGGATTGGTTAAATTAAAGGATTTTAAAATTTTTGATTTGAAATTTATTTAAATGATTTTAATTTAAAGAAATAAAAACTAAATTTATAGAAATCAAATTAATTTCGAACTTGATCTTGGAATGTTGAAATTTAAATTTGGTAAATGAAATGTTTTAAATAATTGAAGTTGGGATTTTTATATAATAATCGAATTATGATTTAAATTTCAGAAATTTATTTGATTTAAAGGATGGGGGTTTTATTCAAACTTTGAATTTTACTAAGTAAAAGTATTTGAAAATTTGGATTTCAAATTGGGTATTGAAGGTAAATTTGATTTTAAGTATCTGGATCGATGTTTGAAAACCAAACTCGGAATTGATAATTCAAAATGGTTTTAATTTGGAATTGGAATGGTTTTAATTTGAAATTGAAGTCGATTGGAATTGAAGGTGAATTTGAATTAATTTGAAATCGAAGTTGCAATTGATTTGAATCGAAAATGAAATTGAATCGGTTGAATGGAAATTGGAATTGATTCGAATTGGGAAGTTGGAATTGGATCGGTTTGACTTTAAAGCTAATTTGAATAAAATTATTTTAATATAAACTGTTTATAATCTATCTTCTTAAATATAAAAATTATTTTGGTTTTCCAAATTATTTTACTATATAAACCATTTTAATACTTAAACTATTCTATATTAAACTATTTTAACCATTTAAACTATTTTTGACTATTTTAAACATTAAAATTATTTTAATTATTTAAACTTTTTTAAAACTATTCAAACTATTTTTCAAAAATTCAAACTGGTCATGGGTGGAATGTTTATTTTTAATCATGGATTTAAATACGAATTGGATTAAATAAAGTTATAACCTAAACTGGAATTCGAAACAATTTTGGAACTGAAATCGTGATATTAAGACGAACATGATTTTGAATTGAAATGGTATATTTTGAGTAAATATGATGATTTCGAAATGGATTTGATTTTGATATCAAGTATGAACTGTTTTTGAAATATAAAAGTACCAACCGGTGTGTAAAACGACGTTTGGTTGTTAAAGAGACCGGGGCCGGATATGGGCATACTCTTTGTCGATACCGGAACCACTTTAACAACTGTGTACGTAGAGAAGACTCCAGAATGAAGTGGTTGGATTTGATGACGATTGTTGGATTTGAAGAAAGAGAACGATGATGGATAGACCCCGGCACTTGTGCCAATTTGAAATGACTAAAACAGGACGACTTGACAGGGCCAACTGGGCTAATTACCCCTAGCAGACATCCGTTCTTCGATTTTCTTGTACTCGGTCCATATTATTACTCTTTTTGTTGGTTTAGATTGGTGCACCTTGATATGGGATAACCTCCCTTTGATGTGATATGGGATGGGTGGATGTGGTGGGTGGTTATAGCTAGGATACGTTACCACCAGTCCTACGACCCGAACTGGTAGTATCCTACCTTGGGCATTGCCTCACGTGCCTTATCATACTTTTATCCCTATACGAGACCCTTATGATTTTGGTTTAGTGTTGTCATATCACGGCGCATCTCTATCCACCGACGGTTTATTGGTGCTTTATATGCAAACTATACGACAATGCTTAAAAACGCGGCAAGGGGGATCAATGTAAAGCCTTAACTCTAAGAAAAATATTTATTTTATTGATTAGACATTATATATGTAGTGTATTCTACTACATATAAATATTTTGATGGATCCTTAAGAGGTGGAAAATCCCATAACATCTCTCGAGTTATTGCACGCACGTTATACACTGGATAGGAGATGTGAAATCTCGTAAACATCTCTGACGCTATTACACTCATGTTATATGCAATATTGATTTGACTTACATAAGGATATTTTAGTCCTGACTCGAGTGTTTTGTCTTTTCATTACGCTCGGGTCAGCCCTGAGTTTTTTAGCTTATTGAAGATTTATTCTGGAGGACGAAGACGAAGATTTGGTATATTATTACTATTAGTATTCCTGCATCATGTTGTTTGCTGCATTATTTATTTATCCCTGATGTATATATAACTCTGATAAATGTTGTATATATTATAATCAAATGTATTGTATAAACAGCTTCATGAACTATTTATTTGATTATTATATTTTATCATTCCGCTGCAAGATTCTATGTTTGTTTCTTCTTCTTTTCTTATTTTCTTATTTTCTTAATTAACTCCATTGATTATCTATATTCTGGATTGTTTAAGATAGACATTGGTGGATTATTGTCAATTTAAATCATCTGTAATGCGAGTCGTCACACAAGTCAATTAATACCTTTTAATAAGAATTAGGAAAACTCCGACCATTTAATACCTTATTTAAGGCAAGTTCATGTCATTTACTACTTATAATCCCAAGGTGGACTCCTCACTAGGAACTATCTAGCTGACATTGCATGGAGTCTCTTCAGCCACTTAATACTTCCTATTGAAGCGGGCTATTTCTCGAGATATCCTCTATTGCGCCTAACCCATAATCCCAACCATTTACTACTTCCTATATAGAGTATATGTGGGCCCTCACACAACCACTTATTATACCTTCAATCTCTAAAGCATGTCCTTTATATTATGACCCATACCCACGATAGTGTCTCACATTAGCTCGACTATTGGTAGGTACTGGTAGCCAGATTAGCTGGACAGATTTACCCTATAGAATTTGGGTCAAACCTCACGTCATCGTAGTTACTTATTATAAGTGATGTCACACATCAGCCTTAAAGTCACACTGCTGGTAGTCAAATTAGCTGGACGGACTTCCATGTGCTTTTGACTGACCTCGCATCCTTATAACTTTGTCATAATCTATATCACTCTATATATATACATATATATTTTCACACATCTCACTGTTTCCATAATCAAGGCCTTATAAGAGATCTTTCTTTTTTTCACTTTAACATTAGTTACCATCCTAAGAGGGATTTTAACAAAACTAATAACTTATTTAACTATGCAATTATACGCTATAATTTTACGTTAATTACACATATATACACACACATATATACATACGCATGCCTAGTAATTTCTAGGCGTGTGGAATTCGCGCCCTAAACCAGCGTTTAATTGTCAACTCTTCCAACAATTATATAAGTCTTATCCCATATTATCAATTGTACCCAAATTCCAATATTCATATTCAAAAATTCCAATCAATAAACTTGTATACAATAAAAATTTAAGCTCCATTTATTACATCAAAATAATGGAATATATTGATACTAGAAACTTGAATTCTAATTATTACGCTCTATTCAAATCCTTTTTCCCATAAAAAACAAAGGAATTTCTATTTAGTTTATGGGAACAAGCAATGCAAAATACAAATAAAATTCATACCTTACACACTTTTACTTAATCAAAATGCTTTAACCAAATTCAAATAAAAGAATAAGGAGTGAAATAGAAGGTAAAATTATCAAAATTGCAAATCTACACTATTTCCATTATTTTGCCATAAATAATTAAGATTCCATCACAAAATTGACATTTCGCATTGAAGGAGTTTTAGGGGTTTACAATATTATGTTCTCGTAAACCAAAACTCCCCAAGGCATATTCAAACCCAAACTATACTAATCAATTATTAAATAGAAAAGCTAAGATTTCCACTCCTTGTATATCCTTGGCTTTGCCTCCTTTGGATTTGACTTGCCTTTGACAATATTTAGCAGATCTTTTCTTTGATATATATAAAGCAAGAGATTTGTACATATAGATTAGATTCAATTGAGGGATTGGAGGAGAATAGATCGAGAAAATAAACAATAAACAAAAACATATGTATATGATTTCTTACTTGAATCCCTAATGGAGTTTTTTTTGAATCTATGAAGAGACGAACTAATAGAGCTACACTAAAGTTCCCAAAATATTTGTGAATAAATTTGAGGGGTCTAGATCTTATTTATAATGTTTGGAATGTAGTGGAACCGTTGGATGAAGTTCAGTTGGAAATTATAAAATTGGGAGCATTCAAATTTCACAAACCCTAGCCCTATTTTCACAATTAATGGTCGAATGCCCTACCTTGCTGGTCGACTGTCCTAGGGAGTGGTCGACCATGATGTTTATTTTGGGTAGATTTTTGGTGCCGTTTTTTAGTTATTATATTCCTTAATTATACTTTAATGTTAACACTGATTTTAATATTTACATAACCCCTAATCTAACTACTGTTAACTTTTGAATTCCAAATTTTAAAATCAATTAGTTATTTGAATTTGAATTCTATTTAAATTATTTTAAATCCAGAAACTTCAAACATCCACAACTTTTCCATTTGAGCTCCGTTTTCAACATATTATACATGGAAATTGATCAGAATGTCACCACTAATGCAACGACATAACTTTTATGGTCAAGTTCCAAATTTTCCAAATTCCATTTTTATCCCTATCTTATTAAATTTAATTTATCCAATTTATTTGTGGTTGATTTTACGGGGAGTTATAATCAGAATATTTGAAGACTTATGAGTTTAGAGACAAAGACAAGAAGAGTTCATGATTATAGTTTATAGTTAATGGACATTAGATTAATTTGTTAAAGTTCTTGTGTAACAACTTTCTTTTCTTTGGAAACTCTCTTATCAAATTATTTATTTTATTATCTAAATATTTATTTTATTTTAAATATATTTATATAAATATTTTATAAGAGTTTTATATATATCAAAGTAATTAGAAATTATGTTTAAATAGTTTTAAAAAAGTTCAGAATTTTGAAACACCTTAAAAGTGTTTTTGTTTTTCAAAACATATAAAGGTAAGTCGACATAGGCTATATTGATATGTCGACGTATGTACCATTGAAGAGGTATCTTTTGAATTTTGAATAGTTGTGATTTTTGGTTACATCTCTTCGCGAATAGACACATCCCAAACACGATATAAAGGGAACTGGAAAAGGAATTTTAATAACTACTTTATCTATATTCTTCTTACTACAAATTCTCATTATATATGTCACAAAATCCACGTTCTATGCTCTTCAACTTGACTCAAATTCAATATGTACTTTACTACATTCATTCTCTACAATCTACTTATTGGTTTGGAAGTATTCTCTCATCAATTCAAAGATCAAAATGCTATCAAAAGGCTATAGGATATGCTGTATCTAAAGTACAACTATTTGTATTTGAAATCAACAACTCTCTACTATTTTTACATGGGTGTGCTTGTTGCCCATTCAAATAAAGTGGGTTTGCTTATTCCTAGTTCAAATAAAATGGGTGAGCTTGTTGTCGGTTTAAATCAAATGGGTTATCCTATTACTCGATTAAATCAAGAGAGTCTACCCTGAGCTTGGAAAGTCTGGAGGGTGTATCTCATTGCTTTGAAATCGAAATTGTATTTTGGTTTGCTTTCTAATTGATTAAAGTCGATATTGAAAAGGAAATTTGTACATGCACTATATAGGACTAGACGTAGGATTGGTTAATCCAAACCAATATAAAATCTCCTAGCGTTGACGCCAAAAATGGATCAATACCCAAGATTGAGTTGTAAGGAACCTGTAGGACCTAGATCTAGTAGATAGTATTGAAAAAAAAAAGAAAAAAAACAGTGAGAAGTAAGATTTCTATAGTGGTTTGCTATATCTGGCCTACATCCACTTTATGGTTTTTATTGATTGTTGTTTACAGAGAGTTTGAGATTACAAGTCAATTGTTCAAGGGCTTGACTGATTTCTATGGCCTAGAACTGCCAAGAGTAGCTGCCTAGGTGACTATTGTGAGGGAGGCAGAAATGAAGAAATTGCAGAGTTTATACCAACAGAGAATCAGCTCCCTCTTTAGTTAGAGTTAGGCTGGTATTAGTAGGCAAAAATATGCATGGAGTCAGAAGCCCACTTGCGCTGTAGGCCAGAAGATAGCCCAATGTCATATAGGTGAGTACGGAGGCCTACAAATTAAGGAAATAACTCGGTACCAACCTAAATAACTTGGTACCACCCTATTTCCTTCGATCTTCAACTCGATATGTTCTAAGTTTATTTTCTTGATTTTTAGTTGATTATAGTGATCTTTGTAGTATCACTTAAGTTACCCTGCTTTCACAATTTCCTTTTCATCAACCTTCAAATTAGTCATCTAAATTATAGGAAAACGACTTAATCATAAGTAATTGAAGTGATATGGGAGATGTATGGAGTTTAGAAAGTGAACCGGGGAAGAAA
Organism: Allium fistulosum; assembly: GCA_030737815.1. Classification (NCBI taxonomy): domain Eukaryota; kingdom Viridiplantae; phylum Streptophyta; class Magnoliopsida; order Asparagales; family Amaryllidaceae; genus Allium; species Allium fistulosum. The sequence goes on from CM060904.1 coordinate 1,260,267,130, forward strand.
AAAGGTCGGTGCCGACCTATATAACTTGGTGTCGAGTTATTCACTTAGTCCCAATTTGAATGAAACTTTTCCTAGTTGCTATCCTAGCTCTTCTAAGTGTATTCATAAGATCATATGTCGTTTCGTCTTCATCTTGTCGTTCTAACTTCTGTTGACTTCTGCTTGGTTAGAAACTCGATTAACACCTGGTGTCATCTCTCTTACTTTTACTTTATTGCATTTATAAATATCCGTGACTTCCTATTAATATATATTTGTGTCGATTATCTGTATTTTATTTAAAATCTTAAAACAATTTAGAAAAATTCTACATAAGTTATAAAACACTATTCACCTCCCTTTAGTCTTGAAGTTGCCTTAAGATTTGTTCACTCAAGTATAATTTATACTTCGCAGTTTCCACATTTGGTATCAGAGCATTAGATTTTCTGTTAACTGAAAAAATGGATCAAACCCCTAGATGAGTATGTTAAAGCACTAGCCCTAATAGAATAGGGCAAAGATAATAGAAAATAGTAACAAAGTAAAAGAAATAAGAGAGAGACGCAAAGTTTTTATAGTGGTTCGGTTGTTAACTAAGCCTATGTTTATTTTATAACTTTGTTTATTGATTTCATCTTGTTTGTATAAGATTATAATGGGTTTGAGAGAGAGAATCACAAGTATAGGGGTTAGACAAGTTCTATGTCCTAGAATTTCTTAGAGGAGCTGCCCTGGTGACTATTGAAAAGAAAAAAGAGTTGAAGAAGAGATAGAGTTCCTGTGTAGTGATAGCAGAAATTAAATCCTCTCTTGGTTGCTCTATGGTCTATATTTATAGAGCTAGCAATCGTATTAGGCCAAACAGAGAGTTGTAGCAGAGTCCAAAAGTCGGTCCAAAAGAGTGTGCAAAATCACGGACCCATATGAGACACCAGAAGTCGGTACCGACCTCTTCATGTCAGCCCCGACTTCTGTAGTTCAACCCAGATGGGTTGAATCCACTTGCTTTCTTCCTGCTACTTGATTTTGAGATGTTCTATGTAGTTAGTTTAGCAAATTAGTTGTTGTTGGTAATGGTTCCTTCATCACTTGGTTTATTCTACTGTTCTGACTGCTAGCTCTTATATCTTGTATTCAATTGATCAAAATTCTTTGATATTGCTGAGCACACATGAAATAGGTAGTGTAGAGCCTCTACATAGTTTGAGGGTGAGATGATCAAGCATATGAAGTCATTATCGACATGGTGAAGTTGGTATCGACTTCTCACCTTTGCTCCATTCATGTTGAAATTCCTCTAAGTTATTTCTTTAGCCTATATAAGTGTGCCTAGAAGGTTTCAAGTTGTTTCATCTTTGTCTTAACCTTCTAACTCCTAATGATTTCTACTTGGATAAAAACCCAGTTAACATTTGCCCCCCAAGCATGCTTTCATTGAAAACAAAGTGTGTTTTAGAATGAGGCAAGTCATGGACTACTATCCTGTGAATTCTAGTTGATCGCTTGGATGTCGTCTCAAGATGTTGCTTTTTACTTGGTTGATTGTCCATTAACCGTTTTTTCAGGTTTTAACTAAAATTCCAACTATCTACACCCTAGAGATTACATAGTGCTTTATTTTGGTATAGAAACCTCTTGCGATGATTCCGGGATGGTGGCAATTTTGAAAGGGGATGGTCAAGTTTTGGATTACACTTGGCTGGTGGTGAAGCTAAGTTTTTCCTTGGATGAATGTACACCATTCCGGAGCCAAGTCTTGCTTTAGTCTTCAACTATCTCTTTTTGGGAACTTAGCTAAGTTTCTATCACTGTTTGAATTCTAGTGCGATGATTTTTTTCAAGATCAAATATAGTGGCTGATTCCATCATATTGCCTTTTCCGTTTCTGTACTTTCAATGATCCTGAAAAGAAAAGCATCTTGCATCACTCAGAACAACATCTATGTTATCAATTTCTCATCGATAACGGCTAAGTCCCAAGAACGATAATCTTAAAGTACAAGGTGAATCATTTTTCTTGAATGAGTGAGCTATCGACACAGGATGGTTGCTCATGGTACTTGGGACACTGGACTCACTTTGCATAGATAACACACTGCACTTGCCTCGGTCAATGCTCAGAACCCGACTGGTCAACATACGCCGACTTCACTTGGATTATGGGCATTGGTCATACGGGAATATTATTCAAAATAAAATGTACCTGATAGTGTTGAATGCCAAGTTTTCCTATTTAGAATGACTTTCGAATCATTCTTTAGTCTGGCGAAGGAACTTCCACTCTTCCAGAAGCTGGATCCTTTGTAATGTAGGCTTTGCCTTTTATTCTTGTCATATTGAGATGATTGATTACGGTAGAATCACAAGGCACAGTTGCACTTGTAGAGTTGTCGCTAAATCTTCCTCCTTCTATAAATGAGTACACAGCCTTAAGACCCTAGGACGAGGTGGGAGGAGCAAGCAATTGTAACGACCCGGAATTTTCGACTCCAAAAATTCCATATTGTTAGAGAAAAGAAGAAAGAAAGAAGAAAGAAGAACAGAAAACAACAACATCTCACATTCGCAGCGGATTAAATATAATAACGAATAATAGCATTTTTATAAAAGAAAGCTGTAATTGTTACTTTACATACAATTCATCAGAGTTACAATCATTACAAATAGACTAGACAGTTATATCAACCTATCCCATACTACTATCAATACAACTCTCAATTACACAGCGGAATACACTCCATACGTCTTTGTCGTCCAGCTCGCCACCTGAGCTGCAGAACGTCCTTACCTGAAAATCTGTAATACTCGGTCTGACCCGAGCATTACAACAAAGTAACACCAGGGTCAGGCTGGAAACTAGCGTGAGTAAACCCATCATATCAAGGAATTCCAATACATAGCACTTAATTAAAACCCAGGGTAACTCGTACTTTACTACAAGTAAACAACTTATATAGTCAACACTTATTTTCACAAAACAATATCTAAGTATCCAACTTAGTTTAAATGGTCCATATTATCCAAACCGGTCTATTGATTTCACATATCAATCTATAAAGAATTATAGAAGATTTCAAATTGAAGTGGTTTCGGGTATTTACTGATACCCGACCCCGGTCTCTTCAAATCCCATGTCCTTAACTTATTCAAGTGAATACAATTCAATTTTAAATATAGGATGCCAACTTTTACACAGTAATTCATCATCGATAGATAACCACATTATCACTGTGCAAACCAAACATATCATATCACAAAACATTTCATATCAGAAATATCAACCAATCATTCATAAGCAAGATTAATTAGTCACCCTATTTCTAATTAATTTAAATAAATTAAATTAATTACTTCAATCACTTTTTAGATCCTACTTACTTAATCATTAATTAATTACAAATCATTTAATTAATTAATCACTTCTTAATTACTTTATAAACCAATTAATTAATCTCTAATCATAGATTAATTATTCTTTAACAATTAATTAATAGAACTTAATTATTAATTAATATTTCTTAATAACAAATTAATCAATCCTTAATTACCAGTTGATTAATCCATTAATTAACCTTAGTTACCATTTTATTAATCCTTAATTACAATTAATTAACCTTTAATTAATTAATTACCATTCTTTTTAATTAATTACCTTAACAAGTAATTATTAATTAACCTTAACCATTTAATTAAATATATTAATTAATTCTTTAATTTATAACACTAAGTGATTAACCCTTAATCATTTCCATTTAATTACTTTCATAAAGTAATTATTCTTATCTAATTACTTTATAAAATAATTACCCTCAATTAATTACCATTTAATTAATTATCCTTAATTAATTATAATAATCATTATTAAAATCTTATTTTAAATAACCTTTGAGATGAATTAACATAATCATATAATTTAACTTAAACTATTTAAGTTAATCAAAATCATTATTCAAGATAAACCGCTTATCTTTAAAATCTTATTTAAATAATCCTTGAAATTTAAACATATGAATCTAACTTAAAATACTTAAGTTAATTAAAACCATTATCCTTTAAATTACTTAATTATACCATTTAAATAACTTAAGAATTCTTTTAAAATAAATAATTAAATTTAGAATTTGAAAAACTTGTTAAATATCAAATTCAAAAACTGTTTCCAACACAAACCTGTGACGACTTCGGGTTTTAACCCGAGCCACTTGCCTATTTACTCGAGCTAATACCCGAGTCACTCACGTTCTTCTTTTTTTTTTCTCTTTTTAAACTTTACTTGTTCAAATTTTTAAACTGTTACTATACTTGCAAAATACCTGTAACAACCCGGGGTTTTTATAACAGTTGATTATCGTCAAATGACGATTTAATTTGTTTGACAATTGCAATTGGAATTTAAATCTAGTTAAAATTCTTTTTTTAAGTAATTTTGGCTAAGAATTGATTGGGCTCTAAAAAAATTCTAATTTCGGCCCAATATTCCTTTTCATTTATACTCGACCTGTTTCCCTTTTTAATTCCATTGGACCCGTTCCTCTTTTCAACGGAATTCGTTCAAAAACCCTAGAGTAATCGAAAAAAAAAAGTGGTGGCTTCGGCTTCTTCGAAAAATTAGGGCTTGGAAAATTGTGGTAGCCGACTTTAGTTCGATCGTTGCTCGTCTCTAGTGGTACTCGCGACCGTTCGAATTGTGATCGTCTCTGCTTCAAATTTTGGTCGAATTTGAGATGATTTTGGATGCTTCAAATTGTCGAACGCCTCTACGTGAACGAGTTCGTCTTTGCTTCGAACAAGGTGAGTGAACTATCACTCACATCTAATTTATTCTCGCTACTGTGCTTGGGTTGTTCGACTTCGTTTTTGTGTTGATGAGTTTTATCTGTTTTTGTTTTGTTGTTCGATGTTGATAATTGAGGTTGCTACGTGAACTTTTACTGCGACTTTGGTGTATGTCACTTTCGCTATCGACATGAATTTGGTTGACTGTTCCTCGTCTTCTTCTTTGTTTGCTTTGGCCCCAAACATTGGTTTGCATCTTTACACAGTGTAGCCTTGGTCCAAGGGCTTCTCTTGTGACACATCTGACTTCGGTCGTTTTGATTTTTGTTTGATATCGATATTTTCTGACTTGTGACAGTGGATTTAAGTTGCATTTTTATGGTGACCGTGGCTTTGAATTCTTGGCAACTTCGTTTGATTTCTAGTTTCTGATATTCACGGCATTGTTTTATTCCGTGACCACCATGACTCGATGACTTCAGTCACGTGGTTGCGTGAATAAGATTCCATGACTTTGATAAGTAGCTCACTGCTTCAACTTGATTTTGTGAAAACTATTTTTAGGAAAAAGTTTGGCTTCGGCCTTGACTATGTCAAACTCGATTTGGAAAGGTCTGCATTTGAACTTGATGATTTTGCTGTGATAACTGTAGGCTGCTCGACTTTAGCCATCCTTCGGCCACTTGATTTCGTTAAAACTTGTACCTTGGTTAGTGGGTTTCTGTGACATTTTTGGAACTAAGTGGGTCAGTGGCAAACTTTTGTTGATGCTTGAATTAGTTGCTCTGGCTTACTCGTTTAGCTTGACGTTATAAAATAAGAGTTAAAACACTTGTACATTGCATTGTCATTATCGTACCTGTAGTGTTCACTGTTTTAACTTAAGCCTGCACATTTAGGACATGTTGATGGTGAGGCTATGTACTGATTTCTTGTATTCTGTTGATCTATGATCTTTTGGAATTCGTATGATTATTTTGATCGGCCACAGTGCTGCAGTCTTCCACTTGAATTACATGCTGCCTTAACTGTGTTCACTATAGTCACAATGCTGCTTTGTGCACTTGATTTAAACTAAGTTGAATCGTAGCTTCACTGTGTTCGAGTTGTATACCTACTAGTCGAGTTATGTTCCTTCCACTGTGCATATATGAGATTGTTCATCCATGTAGTAAGACCTGTAACATGCTTTGTCCATGTATTTTGATGGTACTGTCCAATTTCATTTAATGTTCACTGGTACATTGGGTGGTGTCATTTGAAGCTTGAACCTCTGGTTCATTGTTGTCTGATTTTGGGTTGTTCGAGTTAACCGCACATTAGGTTGCCCTTGTTCTCGAGTATGATACGTGCACTTGTCCCATTTGCTTCACAGTGTGTTCACTGCTACATACCACTGTCTTTTCATCACTGCACTATCCAATTGCATATGAACTTAGTTTCTTGGTGTACTTGTTCTATTTCGAGTCTGACATTTTTGAAGTGCCCATCTGTAGCTTGTAGTTCTTGTGTCACATTGATTGGGTGCTCTGTACATGTTACTTGGCATGGTGGCAGACCACATAATCATTTGACTTCATTCTGATGTCTTCATGCATTTTGGGCCTACTTCTTTGATGTCGAGGCTGTACTATCTCTTGTTCCATTTTGTGGTAGCTGCTTCACTAGTTTTACCTGTAGGCTTCTTGTGTGTTTATATATATGCACAGGTTCTATATTTCTTTGGCATTGAACCAGATCCTTTGGGTCTGGTCTGTGCTGATGCTTGACTACTCGTACATTTATATTGAGCCACTGTCTCACTGTTTTATGTTCTTTGTTCATGCTGTTCTTTGATTAGAACTACCACTTGAGGTTGTTGTTTGGGTTTCATCTCTGGTGCATGTATGCCTCCCTGTCATACTTGTTGTCATTGTAGTTGCACCTGTTTGTATGTGTTGGCGAGGCGGTACACGCGCGCGTGTACTGCAGCCACACCTTTTAACGTGGCGAGGCCGTACACGCGTGCGTGTACGGCAGCCAATCGAGTTTTTGATGGTTTTAAAGTGACAATTTCAATTGTTTTAAATTGATTTAGTCGATTTGATAAATTGTTTAATTATCTCTGTTGATGATTTAAATCTGCTGATTTATTGTTTAACACTATTTAGTGTTATATATGCCGTTATCCAATTCTCGTATCGAGAGTTGGATATACGAGATTTCTGTGACTGTCGTCTATTTGACTATCTGATTATTAATTGCTACTATGCACTAATAACTGAGTTTGAATTAGACTGACCTGGGTATTATTTTCTTTTGAATGTAATACTCGGGTCAGACCCGAGTTATTTCAGGTTGTAGATTTTCTTCTTTGAGTTGCTGTTCAGGATATGAAGACTTTTCACATCTTCTGAAGTTGTCAGTGCCATTTTGTAGTAGTCGTGTCATTATATAGAACGATATGTATTCATGTATGTTAGTCGATAATGTACTTGTATATATAACTTCTAGGGTCGACAGTTGTAGTTGTATCATATGTATCGTGTCAACTATATTGTAACTGACATCGGTTATATATATGAGATTTTTGTTATTCTGTGTTCCGCATTTATATTATCTGTGTTATTGTTATATCTAATGTCCTAAACTATTATGAACTATCATAGTTTGTTTTATACTGATAATTGGATATGTCAATGGGAGTAAATAAATAAGAGATGAAAAATAAAAAGTATATACCACTCCTATCGAGATAACCAATATTAGTGTAAGGCCAACTACGGATGGTCGCTCCTATCCAGCCTCATTCTTCGTAATAATAGATAGTATTCCTTTTAATACTCTTTGTTATTATGAGCATAGAGGTGGGGCGTTACAGTTGGTATCAGAGCCAGGTTTATGGACATAATATAAAACTTAACTCGGAAGGAACATATGTTACAACTATTGGTCGATGTTTTATCTGTGATTTGAGTCAAAACTAAAGTTTTGAAATTTTGATGAAATTTTTAAATATCTTTATTTAAAAATAAGAGTGGAATCGTGTTTTGTTGTTTTGATTGATTTGTGTTCTGTTTATCAGAGTGCGCAGCGGAAACAGTGAAACTGTCTTCGCTGAGTACAACTGATAATCTTTTTGATTTAAAAATCAAAATACGAAATTGATATGAATTTCATTTGTTGTTTACATAGCTGTAATTATTTTGTTTCTTTGAGAATTTCGAATCCGAATTGAGGATTCGATGAAAATGCAGATATGTGATTTTTGTTGAAATTTCCGCTGGCTTTCTTTTGTACTAATCATCTATTGATTAGATTTTTGCTGTTTTGAATTATCTTCATTGAAGATACATTCGAATGATTTCTTTGTTCATTCTGTAGTACGTGCAAAAATTTGAATTGCACGTTATTGTATTTATTTTACGTTGAACCGATGCTTGGTTATGAAACGTATTTTGTTGCCGTTGTTTTTATAACGGAATTTCTACACCAATGCTATATTTTGAAGCATGGTGTTTTGTGGCATTTTGATGAATGAAAATTCTCTGATATTACATTTTGATGTAAATGGTTTTGATGTGATTTTGACGTTTTAAAACTACTGTCGTTTTGGCTTCAGTAACCGTCAAATTTTTAAAAAGTGGATTTTCTAGCGGATATTCCGCAATGCTGATTTTGTGACCCTTTTTTTACGGTATTTTGAGAAGTACAATTTCCTTATCGGAATTGTTACTAATATTGCTGCTTTAATCACGTGATTGGAAAATCGTTTTGAAATGAAAATTGTTTTATAAAATTTTAGCAGTTTGCGTTTTCAAAAGAATGAGAAAGCGACTTAAACGATTCAGCAAAATCGAGGATTATGACCCCTTTCTTTTACTATTTCGCTTAACTCCGGACTTGTTCAGTTGAGAATGCGAATTATTATTTTTACAAAATAAATAAAATTGTTTTCAGAAATTTTAACAGTTTGCGCTTTCAAAAGAATGAGGAAGCGATTTAAACGTTTCAGCAAAATCGAGGACTATGACCCCTTTCTTTTACTGATTCGCTTAATTCCGGACTTGTCCGTTTGAGAATGTGAAATGTAATTTTACAAAATACACAATTTTGCACTTTCAAGGAAACGATGAAGAGAATCAAACGATTTAGTAAAACACGTGGTATGGGACATGTGCGTTTGCTATTTCGGTTAATTCTGGACTCGTTAATTGAAATATTTGATGATTTCGTGTGCTTTCGAGCCACTATGAGGACCTTCGGGTCATTTGTTGGGCTTTCGGGCCACTCTGCGGACCTTCGGGTCAAATACCAGTACTAGACCTTCGGGTCACTCTGCGGACCTCCGTGTCAATCTGATGGGCGCCAAAATTATGTTGAGTACTTGGTAGGCTTCGGCCACTCTGAGATGCACGTGCGGCGAATTAAAAACTCGCCATCTGATGGGATCGATCCAAGCTTTCATGTTTATTTTCTAGTCTTCTTAATTGATTTCTAGATATTTGTTGCTTCCAATTATCTGCAGGTAATTGGATATTTGTTGATATGAGTTCTGATTATCGTTTTTGACAATCAGATATTTGTTGTTTCTAATTATCGCTTGTGATAATTAGATATTTGTTGATATGAGTTCTGAGTATCGTTTTTGATAATCAGATATTTGTTGTTTCTAATTATCGCTTGTGATAATTAGATATTTGCTGATATGAGTTCTGATTATCGTTTTTGATAATTAGATATTTGTTGTTTCTAATTATCGCTTGTGATAATTAGATATTTGCTGATATGAGTTCTGATTATCGTTTTTGATAATTAGATATTTGTTGTTTCTAATTATCGCTTGTGATAATTAGATATTTGTTGATATGAGTTCTGATTATCGTTTTTGATAATCAAATATTTGTTGTTTCTAATTATCGCTTGTGATAATTAGATATTTGTTGATATGAGTTCTGATTATCGTTTTTGATAATCGGATATTTGTTGCTTTTAATTATCACTTTAGATAATTAAATATTTGTTGATTTGAGATTTAATTATCGCTTTAGATAATTAAATATTTGTTGCTTTGAGATTTAATTATCGCTTTAGATAATTAAATATTTGCTGATTTCGAATTTAATTATCGCTTTAGATAATTAAATATTTGTTGCTTTGAGATTTAATTATCGCTTTAGATAATTAAATATTTGCTGATTTCGAATTTAATTATCGCTTTAGATAATTAAATATTTGTTGCTTTGAGATTTAATTATCGCTTTAGATAATTAAATATTTGCTGATTTCGAATTTAATTATCGCTTTAGATAATTAAATATTTGCCGATATGAGACTTAATTATCGCTTTTGATAATTAAATAATTGCTGATTTGAGATTTAATTATCGCTTTTGATAATTAAATATTTGTTGAATTTGAAATTTGATTGTCGTTGGTGATAATCGAATATTTGTTGATTTGAGAAATTTGATTATCGTTTTTGATAATTGAATATTTGTTTTCTGACTATCGTTTGAGATAATCAGATATTTGATTTGTCTTCTGATTATCGTTTGAGATAAGTAAATATTTGCGATTTGAAAATTCAATTATCGTTTTTGATGATTGAATATTTGCGATTTGAGCTTCGTCTTTTTCTCTGGCGATCCAGGTGAGTAATTTGATTTACTCACATTCAATTCGTGCTCTGTATGGGATTTCTGCTCTGTTTTTCCTTCTCTTTTAGTTGTTGGAACTCGATTGTTCTTGCTTTTGTTAGTCGTCTGATTTTGATCCCTGATTCCCACGATGTTGATTCTTTTGATTTGAAGCAGTCGAACCTTTTTATTTCTTATCTAATACTTCCCCGCTGACACTTGCTTTGCTTATACATTCGACATTGCCATGCTCTTTTGGTTGTTACATTTTATCCATTTATTCCCTATGATTGCGTGGACGCAATTTTTTTAGGAGGGAAGTCTGTAACAACCCGGGGTTTTTATAACAGTTGATTATCGTCAAATGACGATTTAATTTGTTTGACAATTGCAATTGGAATTTAAATCTAGTTAAAATTCTTTTTTTAAGTAATTTTGGCTAAGAATTGATTGGGCTCTAAAAAAATTCTAATCTCGGCCCAATATTCCTTTTCATTTATACTCGACCCGTTTCCCTTTTTAATTCCATTGGACCCGTTCCTCTTTTCAACGGAATTCGTTCAAAAACCCTAGAGTAATCGAAAAAAAAAAGTGGTGGCTTCGGCTTCTTCGAAAAATTAGGGCTTGGAAAATTGTGGTAGCCGACTTTAGTTCGATCGTTGCTCGTCTCTAGTGGTACTCGCGACCGTTCGAATTGTGATCGTCTCTGCTTCAAATTTTGGTCGAATTTGAGATGATTTTGGCTGCTTCAAATTGTCGGACGCCTCTACGTGAACGAGTTCGTCTTTGCTTCGAACAAGGTGAGTGAACTATCACTCACATCTAATTTATTCTCGCTACTGTGCTTGGGTTGTTCGACTTCGTTTTTGTGTTGATGAGTTTTATCTGTTTTTGTTTTGTTGTTCGATGTTGATAATTGAGGTTGCTACGTGAACTTTTACTGCGACTTTGGTGTATGTCACTTTCGCTATCGACATGAATTTGGTTGACTGTTCCTCGTCTTCTTCTTTGTTTGCTTTGGCCCCAAACATTGGTTTGCATCTTTACACAGTGTAGCCTTGGTCCAAGGGCTTCTCTTGTGACACATCTGACTTCGGTCGTTTTGATTTTTGTTTGATATCGATATTTTCTGACTTGTGACAGTGGATTTAAGTTGCATTTTTATGGTGACCGTGGCTTTGAATTCTTGGCAACTTCGTTTGATTTCTAGTTTCTGATATTCACGGCATTGTTTTATTCCGTGACCACCATGACTCGATGACTTCAGTCACGTGGTTGCGTGAATAAGATTCCATGACTTTGATAAGTAGCTCACTGCTTCAACTTGATTTTGTGAAAACTATTTTTAGGAAAAAGTTTGGCTTCGGCCTTGACTATGTCAAACTCGATTTGGAAAGGTCTGCATTTGAACTTGATGATTTTGTTGTGATAATTGTAGGCTGCTCGACTTTAGCCATCCTTCGGCCACTTGATTTCGTTAAAACTTGTACCTTGGTTAGTGGGTTTCTGTGACATTTTTGGAACTAAGTGGGTCAGTGGCAAACTTTTGTTGATGCTTGAATTAGTTGCTCTGGCTTACTCGTTTAGCTGACGTTATAAAATAAGAGTTAAAACACTTGTACATTGCATTGTCATTATCGTACCTGTAGTGTTCACTGTTTTAACTTAAGCCTGCACATTTAGGACATGTTGATGGTGAGGCTATGTACTGATTTCTTGTATTCTGTTGATCTATGATCTTTTGGAATTCGTACGATTATTTTGATCGGCCACAGTGCTGCAGTCTTCCACTTGAATTACATGCTGCCTTAACTGTGTTCACTATAGTCACAATGCTGCTTTGTGCACTTGATTTAAACTAAGTTGAATCGTAGCTTCACTGTGTTCGAGTTGTATACCTACTAGTCGAGTTATGTTCCTTCCACTGTGCATATATGAGATTGTTCATCCATGTAGTAAGACCTGTAACATGCTTTGTCCATGTATTTTGATGGTACTGTCCAATTTCATTTAATGTTCACTGGTACATTGGGTGGTGTCATTTGAAGCTTGAACCTCTGGTTCATTGTTGTCTGATTTTGGGTTGTTCGAGTTAACCGCACATTAGGTTGCCCTTGTTCTCGAGTATGATACGTGCACTTGTCCCATTTGCTTCACAGTGTGTTCACTGCTACATACCATTGTCTTTTCATCACTGCACTATCCAATTGCATATGAACTTAGTTTCTTGGTGTACTTGTTCTATTTCGAGTCTGACATTTTTGAAGTGCCCATCTGTAGCTTGTAGTTCTTGTGTCACATTGATTGGGTGCTCTGTACATGTTACTTGGCATGGTGGCAGACCACATAATCATTTGACTTCATTCTGATGTCTTCATGCATTTTGGGCCTACTTCTTTGATGTCGAGGCTGTACTATCTCTTGTTCCATTTTGTGGTAGCTGCTTCACTAGTTTTACCTGTAGGCTTCTTGTGTGTTTATATATATGCACAGGTTCTATATTTCTTTGGCATTGAACCAGATCCTTTGGGTCTGGTCTGTGCTGATGCTTGACTACTCGTACATTTATATTGAGCCACTGTCTCACTGTTTTATGTTCTTTGTTCATGCTGTTCTTTGATTAGAACTACCACTTGAGGTTGTTGTTTGGGTTTCATCTCTGGTGCATGTATGCCTCCCTGTCATACTTGTTGTCATTGTAGTTGCACCTGTTTGTATGTGTTGGCGAGGCGGTACACGCGCGCGTGTACTGCAGCCACACCTTTTAACGTGGCGAGGCCGTACACGCGTGCGTGTACGGCAGCCAATCGAGTTTTTGATGGTTTTAAAGTGACAATTTCAATTGTTTTAAATTGATTTAGTCGATTTGATAAATTGTTTAATTATCTCTGTTGATGATTTAAATCTGCTGATTTATTGTTTAACACTATTTAGTGTTATATATGTCGTTATCCAATTCTCGTATCGAGAGTTGGATATACGAGATTTCTGTGACTGTCGTCTATTTGACTATCTGATTATTAATTGCTACTATGCACTAATAACTGAGTTTGAATTAGACTGACCTGGGTATTATTTTCTTTTGAATGTAATACTCGGGTCAGACCCGAGTTATTTCAGGTTATAGATTTTCTTCTTTGAGTTGCTGTTCAGGATATGAAGACTTTTCACATCTTCTGAAGTTGTCAGTGCCATTTTGTAGTAGTCGTGTCATTATATAGAACGATATGTATTCATGTATATTAGTCGATAATGTACTTGTATATATAACTTCTAGGGTCGACAGTTGTAGTTGTATCATATGTATCGTGTCAACTATATTGTAACTGACATCGGTTATATATATGAGATTTTTGTTATTCTGTGTTCCGCATTTATATTATCTGTGTTATTGTTATATCTAATGTCCTAAACTATTATGAACTATCGTAGTTTGTTTTATACTGATAATTGGATATGTCAATGGGAGTAAATAAATAAGAGATGAAAAATAAAAAGTATATACCACTCCTATCGAGATAACCAATATTAGTGTAAGCCAACTACGGATGGTCGCTCCTATCCAGCCTCATTCTTCGTAATAATAGATAGTATTCCTTTTAATACTCTTTGTTATTATGAGCATAGAGGTGGGGCGTTACAATACCCGATGGCAAACTCGAGCTATTACCACAATTTCCCAATATCAACTTCGAGACAAACTTCATCTTCCTCAATCTCAACAAAACCCAGGCACGATGATAGCTCGTGTACGTGCACACGTCACCACCGACATTCTGACCAATGTCGCCAACGTCTACAGGTCTCCGACCCTCCCTTTAGACAGCCCGATCACCCAAAACCCCGTAACAATTACTAAATCGAGATTTCGTATACAAGAACCCAACCTAGAACAAAAACGATCGTCAACAACCACCCTGACCCGCCACCATAGGTCACTAGCAACCTCGCAAACACGACCAGAGCTCCACCGTGGAACCACGCTCCTATTCCCCTTAGTCCCATCTATTCCGATACATCAATAACGATGAACTACCCTCGAATTCGAGAGCGGTCCAACCTATACCTTAAGCCCTAGTTCGACGTTGTTTGACCACCATGGTGGTTAGAAAATTTTCTAACCAGTTTTCCACGAATCTCCACTACCCAGGCTACCTCCAGCCTCGAGCACGATATCCATTTCATCGTTAATCGCCGAGATTTGATAGAAAAGCCAAAAACGATCAGCTCGAGACTCCTACTCGATCCCAAATTTAAAAATCACAAAACTATTTTTAAAAATCATAACTTTCGAAGACGAATCTAAACATGTATTTAAAACATGAAATCTACACATTTGATTTCTGACCAATTTTAATTTGTCACTGTAAATTTATTTTTTTCAGATAAATATAATTAATAATTCTACTTGTTTTTATCTTAAATTTTTGTATCACATTATTATAATCAATTTCCTTTTAAACATCATATTTTATAATGATTTAGATGAAGAGATAAGAATTATTTTTGAGAGATCTTAGGCCTATCAAACAGAGGTATGCATATGCATACAGACATACATGCATACATTTAGTGTTTTAAATTTGTATACCCAAACAAAACAAATCATTTTCAATTTATCATTTTCATCCATCATCATAGACTTAAGAAAATAAAGGAGATCAAGTTTTAAAAATGGAAGTTTGCTCACCATTTTTTTTGAACAGAGCAGATTTTTTTAAAAATTTGGAACTGGACTTGATTCTTGATTCCTGATCTATACTTAGTTGAGTTGCTGAAATGATCTTGCCTTGATTTAGTTGTGGTTGCTGATGATTTGAGGTAGTGATGGATATATGTATATATACATAGAATAGAAGCTTGCGGAAGAAGCTAGGCTGAGGAGTTTTATTTACAGTTTTCACCTATTTTCCTTTTGATTTTTATTATGCACACTTTTGATTTTCTTTTGTCAGTAAGCTCTTTTGACCTGATATGATTTTGTACAAAGATTTAATAAAAAAAATAGGATTTCACAGTGATTTGATAATTGAATGATATAATGTATGCTTGAGTTGAATGGCATTAATTGTGTGTTCCCTCTTTTGTTTACAACTATCCCCATATGAATTTGTATATATATATATATATATGTGTGTGTGTGTGTGTGTGTGTGTGTGTTTATATCCTTATGTATTTGCCATCATATTTATATGTTTACACCTATTTATATACACATGCTCATTTACATTTTCCTGTTTAATATGAACACACACATACACTTGTATATTTTTATCATTATATATATTTATGGGTATTTTACCTTAATTTAAATGATGGAGTTTATATATATATATACATTTCTAGAATATTTATTTATTTGATCAATCAAAATTAATATTACGATAATTAAAATCAGTTAATTCCCCAATTAACAGGTGTTAAAAATCTGGGTCGTCACATTCCTCCCCCCTTTAGAACTTTTTGTCCTCGAAAAGGAACGAACCAAGAATTCCAATTTAATGTTTATTTTAGTTAAATTATTCTTTAACCACTTTTAACTCTTTACTCCTTTATTTTAAAATTTTAAAACACCTTAAAATCGACATAATATCACCAAAATAGCTTTTATAAGAAAAATACTTTTTATACTCGATGTTTAAACAAGTCCATCCTTGTTCTCACAGAAATTCGGTCATACGTTGATCAGGCGTAGGACTGAAAATCTATAAGTACTTAGGAGACCCATTTCAACACCTAGTGAAAATACTTGAAAAATAATTTTATTGAAAATATCGAAAACAATTTTGAAAATAGAGAAAATATCTTTAGTGAGAATGCTCTGGAAATCATCACCCCCATCCATGGTCGCAGTTAACCCGATGGTTACGTTGCCGTCCCGTCAAAATCCATAGATAATTGTAGGCCTCCGTGCCCCTCGATTACACCATGGAACCCGCTACAGATCGCAGTTATAACCGGTCCTTACGTTGCTATCACAACAAAAACCCATATAACTGTAGGCATCAGCGCCACCGAATTTCGCTGCCAAAAGAATGAAACTCCTCCACTTGACCATAGATCGCAGTCTACCGATGTTACGTTGCCATCCCGGCAAAATCAAGTGTAGACTATTGGCACTCATCCTCCACACGATTTTCGCTATGGTCCACACAGTAGATCGCAGCGACATCGAGTTACAATGTCGTCACAGCATAACCCAAATGCCCCTGTAGGCATCAGCGCCCTCGACTTTCGCTACCCAATAATCC
Source organism: Allium fistulosum (assembly GCA_030737815.1). Taxonomy (NCBI): domain Eukaryota; kingdom Viridiplantae; phylum Streptophyta; class Magnoliopsida; order Asparagales; family Amaryllidaceae; genus Allium; species Allium fistulosum. The sequence goes on from CM060904.1 coordinate 1,260,283,756, forward strand.
TCAGGAACTAGTTTTGTCCGGACTCCTCACAGGATCAACTTTAGAACCTCCCCCTTTGAGGCTCAAGGCAGTACCAACCTATGGTACTCCTGAGAAGTTCATTTCAAGGGAGCGCCTTTTTCCCCAGAGCCACTTCAAAACACTTTATACTATACACATATAGTATTTTCAAATCATACACCGAGTATGAATTTCATATAAAGCTCCTTTACAAAATCGATTCCCAAAATCGATAATTCTCATATTAGGCTTTTCCAAATTCCAATATTGATTTTACCCAAAAATCAAAAGCCTTTCCAAATGCCATAGGTTCCCAAAACCTTCCTCAAAATCATTTTCACAAATCCTTTTTATATATACATATATATAATAATCTTGGAAAATCTTAGGTTCAATTTATACTTGTATGAATTCATTTTTATACTTCAAATACTTCCAAAACCCTTTTTTCCCGGCAATAGATTCATTAAGGGGAGTTTACCATATATAACAAAGATATATAACTTTGTTTATTCCAAATCAAATATTCAATATCAATTTCATTCAAACCCGTACGATGTCCACATATCATCCGTACGCAATATCAATCTGATTGCTCACTCGATCACACAATTTCACTTCCGAACTAGTATTGTCCACCCGACTTCCTAGTGCGGACTCAGATCTGGTTTCTTGATCAGAAACCATCATTCTCCTTGCATAGTCATAACTATGATAGAAAATATCCAAAACCAATCAAAAATCCATATCCAGGTTCACCGTCGAAAATCGAGCGAAAAATCCCAACTCGGATTGATAATACTATCTTGAAATTCTGTGCTCGAATCTGGATCAAATCACTATCCGAAAAGAATAATATACGTACATCCTACGTATTTTTCTTTATTGATTATTAGCCAATCCATTTCCTTTCTATTCACATTCACTTTAATTTTCATTCACTTATTCACAATTGCTTCAATCCCATTTGGATTATCACCTCAATTCTTATCTCAATTGGGTATTTAATCAATAACAGTTTAAACTCCGACCAGTTTATATTTAGAAAATAGCTCGAAATTTTAAAATAGGTAAGTAATTGGAAAATAATTATTAGTTTGTAAAATAGCTACAAATAGTTAAGTAATTGTAAAATAGTTGAAAAATAGTTAAATAGTTATAAAATGGTTAGATAATTGCAAAATAGTTGTAAAATAGTTAGTTATAAAACAGTTGAAAAACAGTAATTAGTTTATAAACAGTTGCAAAATAGTAAAATAGTTTCAAAATTAATTATAAAACAAGTTTAAGATAATTTTAGGTTTAAAAAGAAACGTTGTATAGTAAATAGTTTGGAAAAAAATAGATTTATATTAAAACAATTTATTTTGAAAATAGTCTAGAGTCAAACTGTTCAATTCCCAACCTCCATTTCAAATCAATTCAATTTAAATTTTCCACTTCTAATTGAATTCCAATTTCATTTCACTTTAAACCATCTCGAATTATACAAATTCGAGTTATTTTTTTCAAACGTTGATTTAATCCCATAAATCAAAGTAACCTTTACTTTTAATTTAACAGCCTAACCATTTAATTATGAGTTCAAATTTTAAAATTCCATTTTAAATTATCTTTATTTAACATATTTCAAAACTCAAATAAGAGTTCAAAAAAATTTTATCTTAAAAATTCAATTTATTACCCAATTTTTTTATCTTCTTGTTTTACAACCAGTTTTTAAACAAATTTTAATTTACAAATTCAATTATTCAAATTTTCAGTTCAAAGTAATTCCATATCATTAATTTCAAATTAAAATTTAATTTCCTTTTTTTCTCAATAATGGATATATCACCACAATCCATTTCTTCATTCATTTAAACAAATCCAATTCACAATGTAAGGATTATTAATAACAATAGGATGACATCATCCAATTTATTCCAAAACATCCATCCATTTCCAATTTCCAGATCTCAAACCCATTTTGAGATCACACAAACTCCCAATTCAAATTAACCATTTAACTTCCCAAGTTAAATCTAAATTTCATCTTGAAATTTCCAATTCAGGTTGCTTGTTAACTTATTTAACTTTCCCAAAGTTAAATTTAATTTTCTTAATCTAGAGAACCTTACCCAATTTGAATTCCCGCTTCAAAATTTAAACTTCACATTAATAATCTTATAAGTTCAAATCTTATCACTTTGGGTATCACATCTCATTCCACGCAAAATTTAAACTCAACACATATAGTTTAATTCAAATCATCTTTGATATTATGTATGTCCCTCATATATATATATATTTCCTTTATACTCTAAGTTATCCTTAAATTTTAAACCACTTTTGATTCAGTTCAAACAGTTTCCTTTAATGTTTTCAAACAACTCTTATTTTCAAGTATGATCACATTCAAAATATTCTGAATAATACTCTTTATTATTTCTATTAGCACTTTGAACAAATTCCCAATTTTCTGGCTTAGATTCTTAAACTTCACAATCTAGATCATCTTCAGTTCCAATTTATAAGTCATACTTATCTAAAACATTTCATTTTGCTTACTCATTAATTCACATCTTATTATTAAACACAACAATCATTTATGATAATAATCAAGATTATCATATCTGGAAACCAATTCATTGTTATCTTATTCTGAAACTTTTCCCCAAATACAAGATTTAATTTTTAGTTTGAATCCATTTCAAACTTACCTTTATTTAATTTTAATTTGGTTGTATTTCTATTACTTCTTAATTTAATTCCAATAATTTTTAACAACCAATTTCCTTAACATTTATTAGTAAGAAATATTGCTTTATATATATCAAAATATATCCTTATATAAATTCATTTAAAATCTTTATATAAGAAAATAACAAGTACGCTCTCATATATATATATACACACACACACACACACTTAACTCATTATAGGGTACTATTGACCCTATCCTTAATGAGTATCCCCCACCAGAGCCAAGGTTCTCGCTTAACCTTTAAGCTCTTATACCAAGTGTAACGACCCGGGATTTTCGACTCCAAAAAATTCTAGATTGTTAGAGAAAAGAAGAAAGAAAGAAGAAAGAAGAACAGAAAACAACAACATCTCACATTCACAACGGATTAAATATAATAACAAATAATAGCATTTTCATAAAAGAAAGCTGTTATTGTTACTTTACATACAATTCATCAGAGTTACAATCATTACAAATAGACTAGATAGTTATATCAACCTTTCCCAGACTACTACCAATACAACTCTCAAATACACAGCGGAATGCACTCCATACGTCTCTGCCATCCAGCTCGCCACCTGAGCTTCAGAACGTCCTTACCTGAAAATCTGTAATACTCGGTCTGACCCGAGCATTACAACAAAGTAACACCCGGGTCAGGCTGGAAACCAGCATGAGTAAACCCATCTTATCAAGGAATTCCAATACATAGCACTTATTTAAAACCTGGGATAACTCGTACATTAACTGTGACGCCCCACCTCTATGCTCACAATAACAAAGAGTATTAAAAGAAACACTGTCTGTTATCATGAAGAATAAGGCTGGATAGGAGCGGCCATCCGTAGTTGGCCTTACACGAGGATTGGTTACCTCGATAGGAGTGGTATATATTTTTCATTTTTCGTCTCTTATTTATTTACTCCCATCGACATACCCAATTCTAGTATAAAACGAACTACGATGGTTCATAAAAGTTTAGGACAATTTATATAATAATAACACAGATAATAAAATGCGGAACACAGATAACAAAAGATCTCATATATATATATATAACTGATGTCAGTTACAATACATTTGACACAATACATATGATACAACTACAACTGTCGACTCTGGAAGTTATATATACAAATACATTATCAACTAATGTACATGAATATATATTAACCTAATCAGTACACTGACTACTACAAAAAGACGCAGACCACTTCAAAAGATATGAAAAGTCTTCGTAGCTCAAACAGTAACACAAAGCAGGAAATCTACAACCTGAAATAACTCGGGTCTGACCCGAGTATTAAATTCAAAAGAAAATAATACACGGGTCAGTCTAATTCAAACTCAGTTATTAGTGCACATAAGCAATAATAATCAAATAACAGTATAGACGACAGTCACAGAAATCTCGTATATCCGACTCCTCGATAAGAGAATCGGATAACGGCAGATATAACACTAAACAGTGTTAAACAACATATCAGCAAATCCAAATCATCAACAAAGATAGATAAAAAGATTATCGATGAAGATAATTTTAGAAAACAACAGAACTGCTTAAACAACAATTAGCAACCAATTCCAATTATTAAATAAATAATTAGAAAATCTCAAAATGGTTAAATCAAACCATAATCTGTGTGGCTGCAGTTCACGCACACGTGCACTGCCTCGCCACTACAGTGATGAAATACACAAAAGCTCAATGAATCAGAAACAGATGGCATCAAATCAAATCAAACTTCTGTGTGGCTGCAGTACACGCACGCGTGTACTGCCTCGCCACTACCATACGTCGAACTACAAAGGTCAAGTCAGATAAATGATGAAGTCAGCGCCAATAGTAAATGACAGCAACTCAATCAAAATGAACCAGATGGAACTGTGACAGCAAGCACAACATCCATCCAGTAACCATGAAACAACATGATACCTCAAACCAGCATATAAATCATATACAGCAAGCTCCAGATAGTACGCAAGTAAAAAGGCAATAATAGAAGGAGCACAAATGAAACAGAGGAGACACATGGAAGTGCAGACGACAGATGCTAGAAATAGTCGTGGATACAAATGCATCACTGAGATTAATATACAATGTGTACAGCCACTAGCACATACAGATATACAGTATGAACTACAAGGAATGAGGACTCAATGCACGAATTCGAAGAACAATGGACAACAGACTGTACATGATGGCAGCAAAACATCAAGACAATACCGCAAAGAAAACAACAAGGTCAGGTCTGGACAGCATGAATAGATAAGCACATGTATGCAATAGTGTAAAGCAAGGCTATTACAGGGTGCAACAGATACAAATGTAGACTACACATGATCTGTGTAGTGAAACCAAGGCATGGATGTAGACAGAACTACACATGAAGTTCTAAAGTGAAGACACTGCATCATAAAAGTATTTGAAGACAGACTCGAAGCTTGTAAACAAGACACAAATACAACATAGACCAATTCACATACACTCTCAAAGTGAATCGTTACCAACAGTGAAGTACCACATCAAGACCATAAGCTACCTGATAAAAGAAAATGCTACATGAAGTCAAAAGGCAAAAGTGAAGACTTCATGAAGCACACGTGCCCAGACTCAACAACAAATGCAAATACAATGTATCGGTACCTATGAGAACTAACTAAGTGCATATAGACCGAGCAGTGTTATATATATACACGATGAAAGCATGTACTCGAGGCAACATGTACTAGTGGAGAGTGAATGCAACAAAACAACTCCAGATCAATGCATATGAAACTGAATATAAGTCAAAATACTCAGCTCACAAAAATAGATGTAGTGTAGACAGTGAAGTGCAGACTGACTTAACAATACAAGCAAAGCTAGCAACTACCTATAACAGTGGTGCAGTATATATCAAGCATACACGAACCAGATCCCATGAAGTCAGGCAACGGCAATATAAATACAATTATAGACATTCATCTCCATATCAAGTGAAACAGTAGCAGCCAGCAAGTGGCACAGCGAGTTCGAAAAAGGCAGAGAAGATTTCAAATCATTTATCAGTTATAACAAAATCAGGCAGCAGTTTTGAACCGACATGCCAAAGTCTGAAAATCACTTCGAATGAACAAAGTCACAAAAGGAAGTCACAATGAAACTGTACTGGACAAGTGCAGACAAATGAACAGTTGTACATACATAGTGCAGTAGTGTAAACATCGACATGAACAAGGTCGAAGTCAAAAAAAAGGAACATCAAGCAATCAAATTAAAATGGAATTCACACATCACAATTCAAAGCAGCAGGGACAAACAAGCACAGCCGATATGAACAATCACAGTGCAAAATCATGTTCAGGGCCGAGATGTTCATTCGTACAAAAGAGAAATTATACACAGAACCTTAAATGAACTCCTGAAAACTAAGCGTTGATAACCATTAACAATGCATAGGATTTAATTCACAGATTCGAGCATAAGCAAAACAACATAAAAGCAAATTCCCAAAACGATTTTCATCTCGAATCAAATACTCGAACACAAAAATACGATAAGAGATATAGCAGCGGCAACCATCAACAAAAACCCAAATTGAGTTCGCAAAGCAAAAGGAGGCTGTAGCCAAAATACTTTCACAAAATCCAAGTGACCGAAGTCTAACATCAATTCAGAGCCGAGGAAATCACAAAATCACAAGTTCAAAATCGATAAAGTGTTTGAATTAGATGTGAGTGAAAATTAAAATTACTCACCTTGGTTTTTGAAGAGCACTTATTCGACGTTGCAGCCGAGAGACGAACGACAAATTGAGCAAGATAATCGAGATCAATCGAGCATTTAAAAGTTGCCACCTTCGCATTCACAAAAACCCTAAGTTGTAAAGACGAAGAACAAAGCTCTATTTTTGATCGACAAAGAATAGAACAGAGTCGCCATTTTTTTTCTTTTCGATTGCTTTGATTAGGTTTACGAACGAATGAAAAATGATAAAGGAACTGGTCGAATTGAAATAAGAAGGGAACGACATCGAGAATTTTAAAGGAATATTGGGCCAAGATTAAATTTTTAAAGCCCTATAATTTTTATAAAAAATCTGTAAATGTATACAACTGATTAAAACACTCAACAGCAATTAACAACTAATTAATCGTTTAATGACGAAAACTAATTGTTATAAAATCTCAGGGTTGTTACAGACTCCCCTCCTTATAAAAATTGCGTCCCCGCAATTTTCATACTTAAAGGCGTCCATAACAATTATTTTCTAACATAAACTGGTTAAGCCAGAAAAATAAAGGTAAAAAACACAAACACCAAAGAAATCTTTTAACTTCATAAAAAAAAATTCACAAATTTTCAACAAAATCTAACTATTAAATAGATAATCAGAAAACAACAAAACTGAATAAATACAATTATCAGCAATATCTAATTATCGACACAATAATTAGAAAACATCAAAATCTAATTATCAGCAAAGATAATTAGAAAACACAAATCGCCAATCGCAAAATCGCAAATATCCAGTTATCCAACAAATAACTAGAAAACACAAATTCCATAATCAACAAACCCTAACTATCAACAGAGATAGATAGAAAATAGCAATTCAATAAAATCAACATAATCTAGACTCAATTAGAGACTAGAAAATCTCATGTCAGCAAACATCCAATTACCCAAACGATAGTCAGAAAACACAAATATCAAATTATTAGAAACGATAATTGAATTCACAAATCAACAAATACCTAACTATAAAAAAAACGATAATCAAATCTCAAATCAACAAATATTTAATTATCAAAACGATAATCAAATCTCAAATCCACAATTATTCGATTATCAAAAATGATAATCAAATTTCAAATCAACAAAAATTCGATTATCAAAAACGATAATCAAATTTCAAATCAACAATTATTTAATTATCAAAACGATAATCAAGTTTCAAATCAACAATTATTCGATTATCAAAAACGATAATCAAATTTCAAATCAACAAATATTCGATTATCAAAAACGATAATCAAATTTCAAATCAAAAATTATTCGATTATCAAAAACGATAATCAAATTTCAAATCAACAAATATTCGATTATCAAAAATGATAATCAAATTTCAAATCAACAAATATTTAATTATCAAAATGATAATCAAATTTCAAATCAACAATTATTCGATTATCAAAAACGATAATCAAATTTCAAATCAACAAATATTCGATTATCAAAAACGATAATCAAATTTCAGATCAACAAATATTCGATTATCAAAAACGATAATCAAATTTCTCAAATCAGCAAATATCTAATTATCTCAAACGATAATCAGAAAACAAATCAACAAATATCTAATTATGTCAAGTGATAATTAGAAAACAAATCAACAAATATCTAATTATCTCAAGCGATAATTAGAAACAACAAATATCTTATTATTAAAGACGGTAATCAGAAATAACAAATATCTAATTATCATAAGCGATAATTAGAAACAACAATTATCCGATTATCAAAAACGATAATCAGAAACAACAAATATCTAATTATCACAAGCGATAATTAGAAACAACAACTATCCGATTATCAAAAACGATAATCAGAAACAACAAATATCTAATTATCACAAGCGATAATTAGAAACAACAAATATCCGATTATCAAAAACGATAACCAGAAACAACAATTATTTAATTATCACAATCGATAATTAAATCTCATAACAGCAAATATTTAATTATCGATACGATAATTAAATCTCATAACATCAGATATCTAATTACCTGCAGATAATTAGAAACAAAAAATATCTAGAAATCAATTAGGAAGACTAGAAAATCAACATAAAAGGTTGGATCGATCCCATCAGATGGCGAGTTTTTAGTTCGCCGCACGTGAATCAACAAATGGCCGAAGCCTACCAAGTACTCAACATAATTTTGGCGTCCATCAGATTGACCCGAAGGTCCGCAGAGTGGGTCTAGTACTGGTATTTGACCCGAAGGTCCTTATATGACCCGAAGGTCCTCATATGACCCGAAGGTCCATCATAGTGGCTCGAAAGCACACGAAATCATCAAATATTTCAATTTACGAGTCCGGAATTAACCAAAATAGTAAACGCACATGTCCCATAACCACGAGTTTTACAAAATCGTTTAATTCTCTTCATCGTTTCCTTGAAAGTGCAAAATCATCAAAATCATCAAAACAGCAGATATTTCAATTAACGAGTCTGGAATTAACTGAAATAGCAAACGCACATGTCCCATACCATGTGTTTTACTAAATCGTTTGATTCTCTTCATCGTTTCCTTGAAAGTGCAAAATTATGTATTTTGTAAAAATACACTTTACATTCTCAAACGGACAAGTCCGGAATTAAGCGAATCAGTAAAAGAAAGGGGTCATAATCCTCGATTTTGCTGAAACGTTTAAATCGCTTCCTCATTCTTTTGAAATCGCAAACTGTAAAATTCCTGAAAACAATTTTATTTATTTTATAAAAATAACAATTCACGTTCTCAACTGGACAAGTCCAGAGTTAAGCGAATCAGTAAAAGAAAGGGGTCATAGTCCTTGATTTTGCTGAAACGTTTAAGTCGCTTCCTCATTCTTTTGAAAGCGCAAACTGTGAAAAATTTTATAAAACAATTTTCATTTTAAAATGATTTTCCAATCACGTGATTAAAGCAACAACATCAGTAGCAATTTCAAAAAGGGAATTGCACTTCTCAAAACATCGTAAAACGAATCTCAAAATCAGCATTGCGGAATAAACGCTTGAAAATCCACTTTTAAAATTTGACGGTTACTGAAGCCAAAGCGACAGTAATTTTTAAACGTCAAAATCTCATCAAAATAATTTACATCAAAATGTAATATCAGTGAATTTTCATTCATCAAAAATGCCACAAAACACCGTGCTTCAAAAATTTAGCATTGGTGTAAAAATCCCGTTATAAAAATAACGGCAACAAAATACGTTTCATAACCAAGCATCGGTTTAATGTAAAACGCAGTAACGTGCAATTCATATTTGCACGCACACTATAATGAAGATAATTTAAAACAGCAAAAATCTAATCAACATGTGATTAGCATAAAAGAAAATCAGCAAAAATCTCAATAAGAATCACATAACTGCAATCGTTTCGAATCCTCAATTCGGATTCGAAATTCTCAAAGAAACAAAATAAACACATCTATGTAAATAGCAAATGAAATTTATTTTAGATTCATATTTTGATTTTTAAATCAAAAAGATTATTAGTTGTACTCAGCGAAGACAGTTTCACTGTTTCCGCTGCGCACTCTAATAAATAGAACACAATTTAATCAAATCAACAAAACACAGTTTCACTTTTATTTTTAAATAAAGATATTTAAAAATTTCATCATAATTTCAAAATTTTAGTTTTGACTCAAAGCACAAATAAAAACACCGACCAATAGTTGTAACATATGTTCCATCTAAGTTATGCTTTATATTATGTCCATAAACCCCAAGCTCTGATACCAACTGTGACGCCCCACCTCTATGCTCACAATAGAAAAGAGTATTAAAAGAAATACTGTCTGTTATCATGAAGAATAAGGCTGGATAGGAGCGGCCATCCGTAGTTGGCCTTACACTAGTATTGGTTACCTCGATAGGAGTGGTATATATTTTTCATTTTTCGTCTCTTATTTATTTACTCCCATCGACATACCCAATTCTAGTATAAAACAAACTACGACGGTTCATAATAGTTTAGGACAATGTATATAATAATAACACAGATAATAAAATGCAGAACACAGATAACAAAAGATCTCATATATATATATATATATAACTGATATCAGTTACAATACATTTGACACAATACATTTGACACAATACATTTGACACAATACATATGATACAACTACAACTGTCGACTCTGGAAGTTATATATACAAATACATTATCAACTAATGTACATGAATATATATCAACCTAATCAGTACACTGACTACTACAAAAAGACGCAGACCACTTCAAAAGATATGAAAAGTCTTCGTAGCTCAAACAGCAACCCAAAGCAGGAAATCTACAACCTGAAATAACTCGGGTCTGACCCGAGTATTAAATTCAAAAGAAAATAATACACGGGTCAGTCTAATTCAAACTCAGTTATTAATGCACAGAAGCAATAATAATCAAATAACAGTATAGACGACAGTCACAGAAATCTCGTATATCCGACTCCTCGATAAGAGAATCGGATAACGGCAGATATAACACTAAACAGTGTTAAACAACATATCAGCAAATCCGAATCATCAACAAAGATAGATAAAAAGATTATCGATGAAGATAATTTTAGAAAACAACAGAATTGCTTAAACAGCAATTAGAAACCAATTCCAATTATTAAATAAATAATTAGAAAATCTCAAAATGGTTAAATCAAACCATAATCTGTGTGGCTGCAGTTCACGCACGCGTGCACTGCCTCGCCACTACAGTGAAGAAATACACAAAAGCTCAATGAATCAGAAACAGATGGCATCAAATCAAATCAAACTTCTGTGTGGCTGCAGTACACGCACACGTGTACTGCCTCGCCACTACCATACGTCGAACTACAAAGGTCAAGTCAGATAAATGATGAAGTCAGCGCCAATAGTAAATGACAGCAACTCAATTAAAATGAACCAGATGGAACTGCGACAGCAAGCACAACATCCATCCAGTAACCATGAAACAACATGACACCTCAAACCAGCATATAAATCATATACAGCAAGCTCCAGATGGTACGCAAGTAAAAAGGCAACAATAGAAGAAGCACAAATGAAACAGAGGAGACACATGGAAGTGCAGACCATAGATGCAAGAAACAGCCGTGGATACAAATGCATCACTGAGATCAATATACAATGTGTACAGCCACTAGCACATACAGATATACAGTATGAACTACAAGGAATGAGGACTCAATGCACGAATTCGAAGAACAATGGACAACAGACTGTACATGATGGCAGCAAAACATCAAGACAATACCCCAAAACAACAAGGTCAGGTCTGGACAACATGAATAGATAAGCACATGTATGCAACAGTGTAAAGCAAGGCAATTACAGGGTGCAACAGATACAAATGTAGACTATACATGATCTGTGTAGTGAAACCAAGGCATGGATGTAGACAGAACTACACATGAAGTTCTAAAGTGAAGACACTACATCATAAAAGTATTTGAAGACAGACTCGAAGCTTGTAAACAAGACACAAATACAATATAGATCAATTCACATACACTCTCAAAGTGAATCGTTACCAACAGTGAAGTACCACATCAAGACCATAAGCCACCTGATAATAGAAAATGCTACATGAAGTCAAAAGGAAAAAGTGAAGACTTCATGAAACACACGTGCCCAGACTCAACAACAAATGCAAATACAATGTATCAGTACCTATGAGAACTAACTAAGTGCATATAGACCGAGCAGTGTTATAAATATACACGATGAAAGCATGTACTCGAGGCAACATGTACTAGTGGAGAGTGAATGCAACAAAACAACTCCAGATCAATGCATATGAAACTGAATATAAGTCAAAATACTCAGCTCACAAAAATAGATGTAGTGTAGACAGTGAAGTGCAGACTGACTTAACAATACAAGCAAAGCTAGCAACTACCTATAACAGTGGTGCAGTATATATCAAGCATACACGAACCAGATCCCAAGAAGTCAGGCAACGACAATATAAATACAACTATAGACATTCATCTCTATATCAAGTGAAACAGTAGCAGCCAGCAAGTGGCACAGCGAGTTCGAAAAAGACAGAGAAGATTTCAAAGCATTTATCAGTTATAACAAAATCAGGCAGCATTTTTGAACCGACATGCCAAAGTCTGAAAATCACTTCGAATGAACAAAGTCACAAAATGAAGTCACAATGAAACTACACTGGACAAGTGCTGACAAATGAACAGTTGTACATACATAGTGCAGCAGTGTAAACATCGACATGAACAAGGCCAAAGTCAAAAAAAAGGAACATCAAGCAATCAAATTAAAATGGAATTCACACATCACAATTCAAAGCAGCAGGGACAAACAAGCACAGCCGATATGAACAATCACAGTGCAAAATCATGTTCAGGGCCGAGATGTTCATTTGTACAAAAGAGAAATTATACACAGAATCTTAAATGAACTCTTGAAAACTAAGCGTTGATAACCGTTAACAATGCATAGGATTTAATTCACAGGTTCGAGCATAAGCAAAACAACATAAAAGCAAATTCCCAAAACGATTTTCATCTCGAATCAAATACTCGAACACAAAAATACGATAAGAGATATAGCAGCGGCAACCATCAACAAAAACCCAAATTGAGTTCGCAAAGCAAAAGGAGGCCGTAGCCAAAATACTTTCACAAAATCCAAGTGACCGAAGTCTAACATCAATTCAGAGCCGAGGAAATCACAAAATCACAAGTTCAAAGTCGATAAAGTGTTTGAATTAGATGTGAGTGAAAATTAAAATCACTCACCTTGGTTTTTGAAGAGCACTTATTCGACATTGCAGCCGAGAGACGATCGACAAATTGAGCAAGATAATCGAGTTCAATTGAGCATTTTAAAGTCGCCACCTTCGCATTCACGAAAACCCTAAGTTGCAAAGACGAAGAACAAAGCTCTATTTTTGATCGAACAAAGAATAGAACAGAGCTGCCATTTTTTTTCTTTTCGATTGCTTTGATTAGGTTTACGAACGAATGAAAAATGATAAAGGAACGGGTGAATTGAAATAAGAAGGGAACGGCATCGAGAATTTTAAAGGAATATTGGGCCGCGATTAAATTTTTAAAGCCCTATAATTTTTATAACAAATCTGTAAATGTATACAACTGATTAAAACACTCAACAGCAATTAACAACCAATTAATCGTTTAATGACGAAAACTAATTGTTACAAAATATCAGGGTTGTTACATTACTACAAGTAAACAACTTATATAGTCAACACTTATTTTCACAAAACAATATCTAAGTATCCAACTTAGTTTAAATGGTCTATATTATCCAAACCGGTCTATTGATTTCACATATCAATCTATAAAGAATTATAGAAGATTTCAAATCGAAGTGGTTTCGGGTATTTACTGATACCCGACCCCGGTCTCTTCAAATCCCATGTCCTTAACTTATTCAAGTGAATACAATTCAATTTTAAATATAGGATGCCAACTTTTACACAGTAATTCATTATCGATAGATAACCACATTATCACTGTTCAAACCAAACATATCATATCACAAAACATTTCATATCATAAATATCAACCAATCATTCATAAGCAAGATTAATTAGTCACACTATTTCTAATTAATTTAAATAAATTAAATTAATTACTTCAATCACTTTTTAGATCATGCTTACTTAATCATTAATTAATTACAAATCATTTAATTAATTAATCGCTTCTTAATTACTTTATAAACCAATTAATAAATCTCTAATCATAGATTAATTATTCTTTAAAAGTTAATTAATAGAACTTAATTATTAATTAATATTTCTTAATAACAAATTAATCAATCCTTAATTACCAGTTGATTAATCCACTAATTAACCTTAGTTACCATTTTATTAATCCTTAATTACAATTAATTAACCTTTAATTAATTGATTACCGTTCTTTTTAATTAATTACCTTAACAAGTAATTATTAATTAACCTTAACCCTTTAATTAATTGTATTAATTAATTCTTTAATTTATAACACCAAGTAATTAACCCTTAATCATTTCCATTTAATTACTTTCATAAAGTAATTATTCTTATCTAATTACTTTATAAAATAATTACCCTTAATTAATTACCATTTAATTAATTATCCTTAATTAATTATAATAATCATCATTAAACTCTTATTTTAAATAACCTTTGAGATGAATTAACATAATCATATAATTTAACTTAAACTCTTTAAGTTAATCAAAATCATTTTTCAAGATAAACCGCTTATCTTTAAAATCTTATTTAAATAATCCTTGAAATTTAAACATATGAATCTAACTTAAAATACTTAAGTTAATTAAAACCATTATCCTTTAAATTACTTAATTATACCATTTAAATAACTTAAGAATTCTCTTAAAATAAAGAATTAAATTTAGAATTTGAAAAACTTGTTAAATATCAAATTCAAAAACTGTTTCCAACACAAACCTGTGACGATTTCGGGTTTTAACCCAAGCCACTTGCCTATTTACTCAAGCTAATACCCGAGTCACTCACGTTCTTCTTCTTTTTTTTCTCTTTTTAAACTTTAATTGTTCAAAATTTTAAACTGTTACTATACTTGCAAAATACCTGATGGCAAACTCGAGCTATTACCACAATTTCCCAATATCAACTTCGAGACAAACTTCATCTTCCTCAATCTCAACAAAACCCAGGCACGATGATAGCTCGTGTACGTGCTCACGTCACCGCCGACGTTTTGACCAATGTCGCCAACGTCTACAGGTCTCCGACCCTCCCTTCAGACAGCTCGATCACCCAAAACCCCGTAACAATCACTAAATCGAGATTTAGTATACAGGAACCCAACCTGGAACAAAAACGATCGTCAACAACCACCCTAACCCGCCACCACAGGTCACTAGCAACCTTGCAAACACGACCAGAGCTCCACCGTGGAACCACGCTCCTATTCCCCTTGGTCCCATCTATTCCGATACATCAATAACGATGAACTACCCTCGAATTCGACAGCGGTCCAATTTGTACCTTAAGCCCCAGTTCGACGTTGTTTGACCACCATGGTGGTCAGAAAATTTTCTAACCATTTTTCCACGAATCTCCACTACCCAGGCTACCTCCAACCCCGAGCACGATATCCATTCATTGTTAATCGCCGAGATTTGACAGAAAAGCCAAAAACGATCAACTCGAGACTCCTACTCGATCCCAAATTTAAAAATCACAAAACTATTTTTAAAAATCATAACTTTCGAAGACAAATCTAAACATCTATTTGAAACATGAAATCTACACATTTGATTTCTGACCGAATTTAATTTTCACTGTATATTTATTTTTTTCAGATAAATATACTTAATAATTCTACTTGTTTTTATCTTAAATTTTTGTATCACATTATTATAATCAATTTCCTTTTAAACATCATATTTTATAATGATTTAGATGAAGAGATAAGAATTGTTTTTGAGAGATCTTAGGCCTGTCAAACATAGGTATGCATATGCATACAGATATACATGCATACATTTAGTGTTTTAAATTTGTATACCCAAACAAAACAAATCATTTTCAATTTATCATTTTCATCCATCATCACAGACTTAAGAAAATAAAGGAGATCAAGTTTTAAAAATGGCAGTTTGCTCACCATTTTGTTTGAACAGAGCAGATGTTTTTGAAAATTTGGAACTGGACTTGATTCTTGATTCCTGATCTATACTTAGTTGAGTTGCTGAAATGATCTTGCCTTGATTTAGTTGTGTTTGCTGATGATTTGAGGTAGTGATGGATATATGTATATATACATAGAATAGAAGCTTGCGGAAGAAGCTAGGCTGAGGAGTTTTATTTACAGTTTTCACCTATTTTCCTTTTGATTTTTATTATACACACTTTTGATTTTCTTTGGGCAGTAAGCTTTTTTGACCTGATATGATTTTGTACAAAGATTTAATAAAAAATAGGATTTCACAGTGATTTGATAATTGAATGATATAATGTATGCTTGAGTTGAATGGCATTAATTGTGTGTTCCCTCTTTTGTTTACAACTATCCCCATATGAATTTGTATGTGTATATATATATATATATATATATGCGTTTATATCCTTATGTATATATGTATTTGCCATCATATTTATATGTTTACACCTATTTATATACACATGCTCATTTAAATATTCCTGTTTAATATGAACACACACATACACTTGTATATTTTTATCATTATATATATTTATGGGTATTTTACCTTAATTTAAATGATGGAGTTTATATATATATATACACATTTCTAGAATATTTATTTATTTGATCAATCAAAATTAATATTCCGATAATTAAAATCAGTTAATTCCCCAATTAACAGGTGTTAAAAATCCGGGTCGTCACAGTAATGATTCCCCGAAGCTTGTTGGCCTACTGGTCTTCCTTTCAGTTGTGCTAAGAGGGAATAGTCTCCGTTATCCCATAATTATGTGTAGATAAAATAAAATCTCAGCAACTTCTTTTGTTATGTTCCTTTATTCCACCCTGCATACAGTTTCCAAAGTGCTCTACTTGGTGACATAGGGACGTCATTTAAACAATTATGTATCCATTTGTGCATGTGCTTGTTCTTGTTCCTTTCGGTCAACTACTACTCGTGAATAATCCCATTTTCGCACTACTCCTAACTATCTCATAAAGCAGCCGCGATGTTCATTTCCTTGTTGTATGATCTTTATTAAGAACTGAATCTTGTTTATGGAAGGTCTAATATGTACGACTCTGGGTCCCGGTAGTAGCTAGATTTATGAGGAAAATCATTCAACTTCCGCCTATTTGATTGAGCTTCCCTAGTCTCTATTTTAGATTGGGAAAAAGTCCAATAGTACTTGTTTTCAATTTTCCGCAGCTATCCTCACATATTCTATACTGAGCATGTCCTGCTTGGTCACTAGCACTGTCGTTGAAGTTTGGTTAGGATAGTTTCTATCTCTTGAAACTGGCGTATGGATTATTCGATTTCGATTATCCTTCCTTAAAGTTGCCCATTTCTGAGGAACAACAAAATTCGTGAAGGCTAGTGATTATACCTTCTTGACATTACCAATTTTCAGGTGACGGTGATTTCCCATAGGTTGTGGCTAAAATTCCAATCGTGTGTCAGTTTCTATCTCCGGAAGCTGGAACATCAATGACTCAATTTCGATCCTTTTAGCACTGAGAGATTCCTCTTGGTGTCGAGAATTTTTGGTTCACTGCTTCCACTTATCCATTTGCCTCTTTCGTCGCGATCATGGCGAATGGTTTTGCTTCGCCACGAGTGGTTGATTACAAGGATAGAGTATTTCATTACATATCTTTATTCAGAACTATGATGTAGCATGTTTTAGCCAATTCCATGGTTGTTCCTATTTAGGCTTAGTCGAGTTCATTTCGGCCAAGTGTAGTTGTATATGCCCTAGTCCATAGGATTGATCACTCTGAATACTAAGTCCAAACATTTTCCGAGAACTAGGTTTCATGAGCAATACGTTTGACTACCCCCAGCTGATTTGCACGGTAGTTCCTATCTCCAGGAACTAGTGACTTTGCTATTTGATTCCAACTCTGAGTTTTCAATGTTGTTAGTTCCTTTACTGCGATCGAATTCTCCTAAGTTGACATCATCGACCAATTGTCATTCTGGATGTATGTATTGGAAAGATGCATCACCACCATCTTTTGTCATAGTAAATTCATCTAAGTCTAGTGTTGAAATTCTGATCATGCATCAGTTTCTATCTCCGTAAACTTCCACACGAATGATTTAACTCTGTGGATTTATCTTTTATGTTGTGAATCTTCGAGCAATAAAAATTTCCTAAATGCTAAGACCTTTATTTCATTTGGTGTGAATTTGTTGATAGAATGCTCTATTTTGCAAAACAGAACTGTTATCTAACCAACTCCATGGTTATTCGTGTTTGGAATTGGTAAGGTTCCGTTCGACCAAGTATTTGTGCACCTGTCTTCATTCGCGGGACCATCTCTTTTGAACGCTTATATTCAGGTGTTTGTGAGGGATGGAAAGGTGTAGGGCAAATGATTCAATTGCCTCCAATCTAACACTCAATCCTACTTTGGGATTGACGAAGTTTAGTGATTTAATTTCCGATTTTCCATGATTTTCCTCGCTTGTCCTTATCGTGCATGCCTTGCTTAACTGCTAACATTATCACGGAAGTCCTGTTCATATATCAGTTCCTTCGAGAACTGGTAACTCAATTGCTTGGTTCCAAGCAACATTTTATCGAGGCTACCTATCTCTAGGCCGCATTAAAATTCTCTAAGCTGAATATTCGAATTTTGGTTGTGCACCAGCTTCTATCCCTAGAAACTAGCACATGAGCGGCTCAATCCTTGGGATTTCCTTTTGGCCCCACCTTATCTCTAGGGAGCAGCAGATTTCTATAACGAAGAGTCAAACCATCCAATTGGTTATTGAATGATTGTCTTCCCATTATGGCCTATCTTCAGGCAATAGTAATTTTTTGAAGACAATGGTAAACTTAGTTGAGCACCAACTTCTATCTCTAGAAGCTAGCGCATCGATGGTTTACTACGGTGAGTGTTTCTCAACCTTACAGTTTGAAGTTTTCCCAGCGTTGCCGGGGCAACATCAGTACTTAGAGAATTGGTTAGTTTTTCAGCGTTGCTGGGGCAACGCCGGTACTACAAAATAGAAAGTTTCCCGGCATTGTCGCAGTAATACTGGTACTTAATAAATTAAAGGTTTCTTGGCATTGCCAGGGCAACACAGGTACTTAGGAAGTAAAATGTTTCCGGGCGTTGTCGGGGCAACACCGGTGCTTAGGAAGTTGGAAGTTTCCTGAGTATCTCGGCATTTCTGTTATTTGCTTTATTATAACTGTTAAATGCTCCCTTTGGCGGTACATGACCGTTGCTTAACCAATTCCATGGTTATTCTTATTTGTGTAGGGTCGAATTTCCTCCGACCGATTTTTGTTGCAATTGACTTCCATTTGCGGAACCTGTTATTCCCAAGTGCTAAACTCTATGCACTTATATAAAATTAGCTACTATGGAACAAGTCTTTACATTGCCCCTAGTATGATTGCACTCTTCCCATCGTGATCATGGATCGGTAGAGTACGGTAGTGCTTGTCTTGAATCTATGACAATTAACCTTGCTTGTTCTACACCATATGTACTCTATTGAGTCATTGACGTTGTTGCGGATATCCACCTTATTCGTTAGTTCCAATCTTCAGGAATCGATGGTTTAGCTGCTCGATTCTGGGCGTACCCTTCTTGCCATCATCTATCTTCGGACAACGGTTGGTTTTCCACAAGTAAGAGTTGAGGTACCTGATCGATTTCTGCATGGCTGAATATTCTAATCACGGCTAAAATCTAGGCCGCATGAATCTATGACGATCAGGGGTTATCCTTCCTGACATCGCTAGTCTCCGAGCGGTGTTGGATTCCTGAAAGACAAATTATTTCCTCCAGATGTTGGCGGTATTTGCGCTACATTAGATTCTTGCATGTTAGGGTTTGAGAACTCAATCGAGCACCTGCATTTGTCTACGGAAATCAGAGCATTAATGATTTGATTCTAGAAGTGCCTTCCATTGGCGCCTATCTCTGGGTGATGATCTTCTAATTATTGCCTATCAATGGGCGACGTTGAATTCTAAGGAGTTCAATTCTCTTGTTGATATGATAATCTGGATTTCCCGATCTTGTTGGGGAAACATTGTTGCATATGAGGCTAGACCAATTTCCCTTCCAATTCATAGTTATTCAACGTACTACATTACTTAGCTCTATTGTGATTGCCAAAATACTCTGCTTGGCATAATAAAATTATGGTGCATCTCGATTTAGCCAGCTCCGTGATTGTTTTCTGTTCGAGCTCAGTAGAGCTCATCCTAAGCAAGTGTTATTATATGAGCCCCCTACTGCATAAGGCCGCTTACTCCGAGCACTAAATTTAAGCGGAGTGAAACTCTTGGTAAAGAATCAAGCACTTTGGGAAATTCGCTCGGTTGCCCCTAGTGTCCGTGGATGACTTATTTGCGAAAATAGGAAATTAGAGATTGGTTGCTTTGGGTTACTCGTTCGGTTGCCCCCCGGTCTTTGTTGTATGATAGCTCCTATCTTCAATAACTTATGCTTTGGATGCTCGATTCTGAATACCATGTACTTTGATTGAGGTTGATTCTCTCTAAGCTTGGTGTAGAGGTTCTGTCCGCATATTAGTTTCTGTCTCTAGAGACCTACGGACATCTCAATCCTTGGATTTTCCTTCCACATTGCTGATATCTGGGCAATGCTGAGTATCGAGGGGTGGGTATTGATTCTTTCGATCCTGCAACTAATGAATTTCCTGATGTTGCCGAAGCAACATAAGCACTTAGGATATTTTGATAAACTGTTGATGTTAAGGGCCAACATCGAAGATTTGGAGCATAATTGAATGCATTTCTGGTTCAAGTAGCGAAGAAATGGATCGTACTTGAACACAATTCCAGTTCAAGCAGCGAATGAATGGAGCGTACTTGAATGTAATTCTGATTCAAGCAGCGAATAAATGGAGCTTACTTGAACACAATTTCGGTTCAAGCAATGAAGGAATGGAGCATACTGAATACATTTTTTGTTCAAGTAGCGAATGACTAAAGCGTACTTGAACACAATTCCAGTTTAAGCAGTGAATGAACGGAGCTACTTGAATGCAATTCCAGTTTAAGCAATGAAGGAATGGATCATACTTGAACACAATTCCGATTCAAACAGCTAATGAATTGAGTGTACTTGAATGCAATTCCAGTTCAAGCAGCGAATGAATGGAGCATATCTGAGTGCAATTTTGATTTAAGCAACGAAGAAATATGTATATCGGTCCATGATGTGAAGGAATAGAGCACACTTGAACGCAGTTCCATCATTTCAAGTAGTGAGAGAATGGATGCTTACTTGGACATGGTTCCATTGGTTCAAGAAGCGAAGGAATGAATCGCACTTAAACATAGTTCCATCGGTTCAAGTGGCAAAAGAATGGATGCTTACTTGGACGTGGTTCCATCGGTCCAAAAAGCGAAGGAATAGAGCGCATTTGAATGCAGTTCCATCGGTTCAAGTGGCAAGAGAATGGATGCTTATTTGGAAATGGTTCCATTGGTCCAAGAAGCGAAGGAATGGAATGTACTTGAATGCAGTTCCATCGATTTAAGTGGCAAAAGAATGGATGCTTACTTGCATGCGGTTCCATTGGTCCAAGAAGCAAAGAAATGGAGTGCACTTGAACGCAGTTCTGTCGGTTCAAGTGGCTAAAGAATGGATGCTTACTTGGATGCGGTTCCATCGATCCAGGAAGCGAAGGAATAGAAGCAATTGAATGGAATTCCGTCGGTTCAGGTGGAAAAAGAATGGTCGCTTACTTTGACGTGGTTCCATCGGTCTGGGAAGCGAAGGAAAAGAGCGCAATTGAATGTAGTTCCATCGATTCAAGTAGTGAAAGAACAGATGCTTACTTGGATGCAGTTCCATTGGTTTAAGAAGCGAAGGAATGGAGCACACTTGAATGCAGTTTCATCAGCTCAAGTGGTGTAAGGTTGGATGCTTGCTTGGACATCGTTCCATTGGTCAAAGAAGCGAGGTGCGGCTTATGGATGCACTCGGGAGCTTGGGCCTTCCTGACACTGCTGGGGAAATGTCAATTTTCAAAAGGCATGGATTGATTTTCCTCGTCGATCCGGCAGTTTGAGCCAATTTGCTTCCCTCAACCCATTAGATTTCTTACATGAATGTTGTTCCATTGGTTCAAGAACCAAGGCGTAGCTTATGGATGCATGCGAGAGTTTGCTTGCAAGAGCATAGTTCCATTGGCTCAAAAAGTGCTTCAATGATTCTTTAGGTCTCTGTAATATGCTAAATAGAGACATCTCACCCTTTGGTCGAGAAATACGGAATCTACACTATTCTAAAAATCTCCTTGCTAGTTCGTCAAAGGTTGAGGTTGGTCTTGGTGGGATTCTGGTAAACCACATAGAAGCAACACCTTCCAAGAAGATAGGGAAACATCTGTAGCGGACAACATCTGTTGCCCTAGCTCCGTCCATATGCCAACTGTATTTGTACAAGTGTGGTTTAGGGTACGTTGTCCCATTACAGGCTAGTATGATAGGCATAGTGAACTTCTCGGGATATTCCTCCCTTAGGATATTTTCAGTGAATGGAGTCCGACTTGGTGCAGAACCCCAGCCATCGTCTTTTCTAACCTTACTTTCTTCCATCAAACGTTTGATCATGTCCGCTATGTACACCTCACTAGTCTGGTGGTCCATAGGTTGATTGTCATGGCTACACCAAGCGTTTGGCTCTGCAAATGACCTTGGCTTGCAAGCTGAAGCCTAGGATCTCCATTCTTTGGGAGAACCACTCCGGTAGAATTCCGTTAGCGCACGGTTGGCCTGGAAGCGGTAGTTTGGACTTCTATTCTGGAATTCTGCCTGTTTAAATCAACATTTAATTCCAATCCTTTATCAGCAAGTTGTATGTCATCTTTAGAGTCAGAGAGAAGCATTGGAACATTTCCCAGTAGAGCATTTACTCCAAAGTTCAGGTTCACAGTGGGTTGTACCCAAGCAGGTGGAGTACTTCCATTTCCCTCCATAACAATTCTAGTTTCTCCGCTAACTATCTTTTTTTATTTTACTTGACATCCCTCCTATGCAAGCCTGAGAGGTATTAATTCTCCTATTCCATAGCGATGGCAGTTTTTGGCCTAGTTCATGGAGTAGTTGGTGGTTGCAGTGCTATCAAAGCGTCTATCTTGTCCATAAGAGATTTTTGGCTATTATCCATCTTTTGGTTAAGTTGATCAACCATCTGATTAAATTCTCCTTTCATCACAACTTCATGATAAGTAGAAGATTTTGGTGCTTGATTTCCAATATTAACTCCCATTGATAAGTTGGTGGTGTTGTTAACTTCAACCTGTTGGCGGTTTGGTCCATCGCTACCAACTGTTGTACCGGTAGATCTCCCAAAGGTTGTTCTCTTTCTTCCTAGCATTGATCTTCAACTTCAAGTCTTCAAATTCTTTTGAAAGTAGGATTTGTGAATCTAACTTCTAGACTTATCCGGTCCAAAGTGGAGAGCTAGATCTAAACCAGGATTCACTGGTTCACAGTGAAAGCACCAAAATGTTAATCAATTTTTTTTTCAATGCCCTAGATGAGTATGTGAAAGCACCATCCCTGATAGAATAGGGCAAAAATAATAGAAAATAGCAATAAAGTAAAAGAAATAAGAGAGAGGCATGGAGATTTTTATAATGGTTTGGCTGTTAACTTAGCCTACGTCCACTTTATAACTTTGCTTAATCATTTGTTCTTGTTTGTATGAGATTACAAGGGGTTTGAGAGAGAAAGAATCACAAGTATAGGGGTTAGATAAGTTCTAAGTCCTAGAATTTCCTAGATGAGCCGCCCTAGTGATTATTGTGAAGAGGAAAGAGTTGAAGAAGAGATAGAGTTCCTGCGTAGTGATAGAAGAATCTAGATCCTCTCTTGGTTGCTCTATGGTTTGTATTTATAGAGGTAGAAATCGCATAGGGCCAAATGGAGAGTTGTAGTAGAGTCTAGAAGTCGATCCAGAAGAGTGCGCAAAATCGCTTACCCATCTGAGTTAACACCAGAAGTCAGCACCGACCACTTCATGTCGACCCCGACTTCTGTGGTTCAACCTAGATGGAGTGAATCCACTTGCATTCTTTATGCTACTTGATTTTCTAATATTCTGCTAGTTATTTTATCAGATTGGTTGTTGTTGATGATGGTCCCTTCATCACTTGGTTTATTCTATCATTCTGATTGGTAGCTCTTCAACCTTAATATTCAATTGATCAGAATCCTTTGATATTACTTGATCATGCTTGAAAACATCGTATGAATTATCTTCTGATAAAAAGCCAAAAGTATCTTATTTTAAAGTTTTTAGTAGTAAATGTTTATATTAAATACAAAAGATAATTTAGATAAATTTGACGCTAAATCAGATTAAGGTAGATTTATTGGTTATTCAAATAGAAGTAAGACATATAGAGTTTTTAATACTAGAACTAACACCATTAAAGAAACTTTACATGTTTCATTAGATGAAAATTTTAAAGTAAACAATATTAGTAATGATGAGGAAGAAAATATTAATCCTAGTGAGAATAACGAAACTACAAAAATTGAAACTGCTAACAATGAAAATAATAATATTGATGATTCAAATCCAAATAAAAGAACGAATTTTATGAAAGATCATCCTAAGGAAAATATTCTATGAAGTATAGAATCGGTTGTAAGAACTAGAAATCAACTAATTAAGATGAGTAACGTTGCATTTATTTCAACTAACGAACCCAAAAATCCAAAACAAGCACCACTAGATGATTCATGGAATATTGCCATGCGAGAAGAATTGAATACGTTCACTCCAAATGATGTTTGGGAATTAGTTCCAAGATCGAAAAATCAATCTGTAACTGGAGGTATGTGGATTTATAGAAATAAATTAAATGAAGAAGGAGAAGTCATAAGAAATAAAGCACGTTTATTTGCACAAGGATACAATCAAGAAGAAGGAATATACTTCGATGAAACCTTTGCCTCTATAGCCAGATTAAAAGCCATAAGAATTCTACTTGCTTTTGTAAACTATTTGCGCCAAAATTGGTCATAAATACCCAATAGAGTTTGTGTAGAGAAATAAATGAAGAATATTAAATGTAACAGAGAGAATATAGCAATAAAGTAATAGGAAATAAGGGAATAACTGGGACACAGCATTTTATAGTGGTTCGACATTGTTTGCCTACGTCCACTTTGAAGAGATAGCTTTATTAATTACTTTGCAAACTGAGTACAAGAGGGATCAGATGAAAATCCTTAGTTAAAAAAGAATACAAAGCCACAAGCAGCGTAAAAGTCCCAAAAATGAACAATCAAGTCAGTATTTATAGGGGAAGACGTGAAATATCTCCTTGACAATTCGGTAGAAGGCTCTACAGATACATAGGGGCCCAAAGGAGGGATCACATGCCCAAATACCAAGTAATAGGCATCAGGTGCGATCCTTATTTTGGTGGATTTAGGGGCTGCGGTCCCTATGAGGGGTTCTTCATGCTGAATTACACTTGTCCTCCAAGTTTCATCCCAATTGGATCTATAGAGTTGAGTTACTGATCGATCTTTGTTGCAATTTGTTGTGTCGTCTGATTCAGGCTGATCCCTCTTACTTCTTCATCTTGGGTTGCGATACCTAGGGTGGACTCCCTAGGGTTCCCTTTTCTAGTTCCCAAAGTTTCAAATGTATTGGACTTTTGGATTTAGGGATATCGTTTGTTTTCCATTGAGTTGCATTGTTGGACTGGATACGATATGATCCTTTTTATACGATCCCTTTCTTAGGTGAAGCAATTCGCCCATAACTCAAGCATACAAATTCCAAAGGATTTGAGATTTGAAATGTAGCCTCGTGGGACCTTCCTTGTCACTCTATATTGATCTCACCCAGATTTGGACAAAAATTAAGGATGTGTACCGATCCCCTAAGGGAAGGGATATGCATCGATCCACTACCTAGGGGAGGTACTAACCCGTACTTAGAATATTCTAAAGAGTCTATCTCTTGGTCTTGGTTGGCCATCGCTTCATATCGTTACCTGTGCTTGATCTCTGAGCCTAATAATCATCTCTATAGGCTGCCTTCCTCGATGATGTCCAGTTTAACTTGTCCAGTCAGTTTGAATATAGCCGAGCCAAAAGGCCGAATAACACAAACCATACTAATTTTAAATTATTTTAAATGGATGTCAAAAGTGTATTTTAAAATAGTTTTATTAAAGAAGATGTATATATTGAACAACCCCCACTTTTTAAAAATGAAAAACTCTTTAATCATGTTTACAAATTAAAAAATGCGTTAGATGGTTTAAAACAAGCACCTAGAGCTTGTGTGAAAGATTCAAATCATACGTAATACAATCTAATTTGAAATAGGTAAAGTAGATAGTACAATATTTATAAAAAGAGTTAACAATGATATTCAACTTATACAAATATATGTAGACGACATTATTTTTGGATCAAAAAATGAACATGTAAATAAAGAAGTTACTGATATAATGACTGCAGAATTTGGAATGGGTTGCATGGGAGAATTAACATTCTTTCTAGATTTAAAAATTAGACAACTAAATAATGGAATATTTATAAGTCAAGAAAAATACGCTAAAGAATTATTAAAGAAATTTGGAATGTCAAACACAAGCGGTAAACCAACACCCATGGCAACTAGTGAGAAACTTAATAAAGAAGACAATTCAAAAGACATCGATTAAAAACTATATAGAGGTATGATAGGATCTTTACTCTATATCACAGCTAGTAGACCTGATATCACGCATAGTTGGTTATTGCAAGATATCAGTCATAACCTAAAATGACACATCTTAAAGCTATAAAACACCTCTTAAGATATGTTAACATTTTATAGGCTTTTCTACCCAAAAGAAGATTCGTTTGACTTAATATTATAAAGTGATGCTGACTATGCTGGATGCAGATCTGATCAAAAAAGTACGAGTAGAACCTTCACTTTTTGGGACACTCACTTGTATCTTGGTTCGGTAAAAAGAAAAACTATGTATCTCTATCCACAATAGAGGCAGAATATATATCAGCTGCATTAACCTGTTCACATATCATCTATATGCAACAAACTCTAAAAGATTGCGGTTAAATTTTAAATAATCTCCAATATATTATGATAACACTAGTGCAATAAATCTATCTAAAAGTCCAACCCATCATGTTAGGCCAAAATATATTGATATATGACACCATTTCCTAAGAGATAATGTAAACAAAGGAATTATCACACTAGAATTTATGAAGAAAATCAAGTAGTTGATATTTTAACTATACCAATAGCACAAACTAATTTCATTAAAATAAGAAGAGAACTTGGAATATGTTTATCTACAAAAATCTACAAACAATAAATTTTTATCTACAAATTAGAAAGAATATTGAAAAAAAAAATTATTTTGTATATGTCGACATACCCAAGTAGTATATGTCGACATACATAGCGGTTTTCAGAAAACTGTTTTTCTCTCCTTTTAAAATCTAATCATATCACCACCAAATTTCGACTCCAGGCCCATTTTCTCATTTTTCTTCCCTTTAAAAACTCAAAATAAATTAGTCAAAAATGGATCCATCCAATTCCCAACGTCCAAGGGAAGAATCAAGCCCATTTCGTGACTACACATTCTCTAAACTAAGCAATGTTGAAAAGAATTGAAGCATGTTCTCACCATGCTTACTAAAATTGAAATTATGTAAATTCAGTTTTAAAATGAACTAGAGAAGCAAGGGAGAATGCTAAGGAACTTGCAAAAACATCTATGGGATATCAAGCAAACCCAAAAATCATTAAAGAGGGAGATACTCAAATAAATCTTGCAATTAATAATCTTATGAATCAAGATGATAAAGAGGAAGACGAAGAAGAGGAGGATGATAACAGTAATAAGGATGAAGAAGAAGATGAAGTTCATTTCGTAGGAGAAGTCAATTATGACGTTCAATGCAATCTAGTGGAACAAAATGGAAATTTCTGTCTCCACTATCCAAATTGCTACATTCATAAGTCTTCTATAATTAAATCAAAACATCAATGAGTATTTTGGGTATTTATATGTTAATTTGGTTTGTTTTATGTGACCTTATAGGGTTGTTTGAGTTTGATTGCATAGTTTGGTTTGTATTTCAACTTATGTAAGCGATGTGTTTAAGTTTGTATGTTTGCCTTGGTTTGATAAACATAGTTTTTCTTGTTCTAAAATAGATTGTTTGATATGAAAGATATATCTTAAAAGTATAGTTAGAAGTAGATGTAATTATAATTGTATATGTATAAAGTTATTTCTTAGAAATTTTATAATTAGTATTGATTTTGATTCCATATACAACATTATCATATTTCAAAATATTCATTATATGTCACATTTAGGAGGAGTTTATTTTTCTTTGCCCATTATTTTTGATGACAAATGGGGAGAAAAATATAAAATATGACATATGCATCTACTAAGGGGGAGTTATTCATAATACGGGGTTAACCAATTTAAGGGGAGTTATATTATATTTTATAATAAGTATATTTACATGGTTGTCATCATCAGAAAGAGGGAGGTTGTTAATACTATAAATATTGATTTTAATGATAGCAACTATATAAATATAGGTATTGATTTTTTTCCGACTTGTATAAAATATTTTAGGATATCACATAGGTTTATACAATTACAAGATAATGATGTTTGAAGACTATTTAGCAAAAGGCTAGAGATCAAATTCAGAGATGATCAAGGTATTTATAGACTCATGAATTTAGGGACAAAGAAAAGAAGAGCTAAAGACTATAGTGTATAGTTAATAGACAATGGATTAATTTGTTAAAGTCCTTGAATAACAGCTTTCTTTTC
Organism: Allium fistulosum; assembly: GCA_030737815.1. NCBI lineage: Eukaryota > Viridiplantae > Streptophyta > Magnoliopsida > Asparagales > Amaryllidaceae > Allium > Allium fistulosum. The sequence continues at coordinate 1,260,312,783 of CM060904.1, forward strand.
TTTGAATACTCTCTTATTAAATTATTTATTTATTATCTAAATATTTATTTTATTTTAAATATTCTACAAATATTGTACAAGAGTTATATATGCATATTAAAGTATTTAGAAACTATGTTTAAGTACTTTCACAAAAGTTCAAAATTTTGAAACACCTTAAATGTGTTTTTGTTTTCAAAACATGTACAATTATGTCAACATGGGCTACATAGGTATGTCAACATATGTACCATTAAAGAGGTACCTTTTGAATTTTGAATAGTTATGACTTTTGGTTACATCTCTTCGCGAGTAGACACGTCCCTTCAAACACTATATAAATGTGGCTAGAAAATGAATTTTAATAACAAATTTCACTTTATTCTTCTTACTCCAAATTATCATTATATATTTCACAAAATTCACTTTCCATACTCTTCAAATTTAGTCAAATTCAATCTCTACTTTACTACATTCATTCTATATAATCTACTCACTGGTTTAAAAGTATCCTCTCATCAATTCAAAGATCGAAGTGTTATCAAAGGGCTATTGAATATTATGTGTCTGAAGTACAACTATTTGGATTTGAAATCAACAACTCTCTCCTATTATGTGCATGGGTATGCTTATTGCCTGTTCAAAATAATAGGTATGCTTGTTGCCTATTCAAATCAAGTGGGTATGCTTGTTGCATGTTTAAAAAGTGGGTGATTTTGTTGCCCGATTAAATCAAGAGAATCTACCCTGAGCTAGAAAAGTCAGGAGGATGTATCTTATTATCTTAAAATGAAGACTGTATTCTAGTTTGCTTACTAACTGATTAAAGTAGGCATTAAAAAGAAAATCTACACATACACTGTACATGATTGGACGTAAGATTGGTTAATCTAAACCGATATAAAAGCTGCTGGTGTCATCTCTCTTACTTTTACTACATTTATATATCCATGTGTTGATTGTCCTTGTTTGATTTAAAATCATGAAACAATTTAGAAAATTTCTGTATTAGTTATAAAACACTATTCAACACCCTTTAATGTTAAAGTAGCCTTAAGATCCGTTCACTCTAGTATAATTCCTTTACTACACAGTTTCCCACACACCCATCACTGTACTTAGGTTTTAGTATACCTTTATAATGTTGTAGAGTAGCATATAATGTTTGTTATTGTTAATACCACATATATTAATTTTGAAGACAACAACTATATAAATATAGATACTAATTTTTTTCCAAGTTGTATAGAGAGTTTTGCAGGATATTTTACATGTTTTTACAAGTACAGGATAATCATGTTTAAAGCTTGATCACTAAAAGGACTAGAGATCAAGATTTAGAGATAATCAAGATATTTGAAGACTCATGAGTTTAGAGATAGAGACAAGAAGAGTTCAAGACTATAGTTTATAGTAAATAACCATTAGAATTATTTTTCAAAGTCCTTAGATAGCGACCATTTGACTCTTTGAATACTCCCTTATTAAAATACATATTGTTACTTAATTATCAAAATATTTATTTTATTTTCAAAATATATATTTACAAAAAATTTATAAAGGTTTTTATATTAAAGTTTTTTAGAAACTACGCTTAAATAAATTTATAAGAATTCGAAATTTTGGGAACATCTTAAAAGTGTTTTTATTTTTCAAAACATACATATGTAAGTCAATATATGCTATATAGATATGTCGACATATAGACAGTTGGAGAGATGATTTTTAAATTTTTGGAAAGTTATGATTTTTAGTTGCATCTCTTTATGAATAGACACATCCTTTAAAATACAGAATAAACCATTAGAAAGATGCCTTTTAATTTTTAAAAAGTTGTGATTGTTTATTACATCTTTTCACAAATTGACCATCCTTTCAAACACTATATAAAGGGTTAGAAAACTAATTTTCAATGAACTTTTCCTATCTTCTTATTACGTATGAGTAAATATTCGATTGATTGGTCCGAGGCTATCGACAAACAAGATTTGTCTAAGTCACTTCGTTTCTTTTTGTCCAAGTCACTTCTCTTTTTGTCCAAGTCACTTCCCTTTTTGTCCAAATCACTTCCCTTTTTCTTTGTGAGTATCGGGAATACCCCCATTCATAGGTCCGAGATCCACATCTATGAATTGAAAAGTCCGAATGATCAACCCTGCAATCAGTTGTTAGAATCAATAGGTGTTCAAATCGTTCATTTGAATAAATTGGGGTAGTTCAATCCCAAGAAATTTGCTTGTGCTGCCCCCTCCTCTGTCCATTCCGTGAGTTTGTTCCGAGTTATTTGTATGGATTGATTACTCTAAATTCTCAATACATATTTCATAAAATTTATCTCAAACTCATTCTATACTTTATTACGTTCACGCTCTAAAAACTACTCATTATCTGCACATATTCTCTCATCAATTCAAAGATCAAAGTGACATCAAAAGGGCTATAGGATATTCTATATGCAAAGTACAACTGTTTGTATTTGGAATCAACAACTCTCTATTATTATTTGTTTGGGTATGCTTGTTGCCAGTTCAAATCAAGTGGGTATGCTTGTTTCTCATTCAAATCAAGTGGGTGTGCTTGTTGCCAGGTCAAATCAAGTGGGTAGTCTTGTTGCCCGATTAAATCAAGAAACTCTACCTGGAAATCATAAATCAGGAGGGTGTCTCTAAATGCCTTGAAGTTGAAACTGTATTTGGCCTTGCTTACTACTTGTTTAAAGTAGACGTTGGAAGAGAAATATGTACATACACTATACATGACTAGATGTAGGAGAAATCCGAACTAGTATAAAACTCCTGGTGTCATCTCTCTAACTCATTACTTTACTTTATTGGTTATATATATTTCTATGATTACCTGCTAAGATATATATATTTGTGATTAATTATCTATGTTTTGATTTAATTATTAAAATAAGTTTGAAAAATACATAAAAGTTAAAAAACACTATTCACCACCCTCTAGCGTTAAAATTGCCTTAGATTAGTTGACAAGACACTATACCATTTCCCACATTTGGTATCAGAGCATTAAGTTTTCAAAAACTCATTATTTGATTTCTGAAAAGTATAACTGTTTAATAACATCGGTAGTACATTTTCTAACATTTTTGAAGAAAAACAAAGGTGTAAAATCATTATGATTCCCTTAAATAGATTATGAACTAATAATATTGAAAAGTCACTTGAACATTTGGAAGTGTATAAAATTAATTTGCAGGAACTTGTATGTTGTATGATAGATATTAAAGAAACACCTGATAACCATACATCACAAATTAAGAAGGACAAATGGATACTGGATAGTGGATGCTCAAGACACATGACCGGAAATTCGGAGATCTTAAAGAACATCGTTTAAGATGGTGAAACAATTAACTTTGGAAATAACTCGAAAGGATATGTCATCGGCATCGGCAACATTGGTAACTCTAAAATTCCTATTATTTCTATTGTTTTTCTAACTAGAAATTTAAAACATAATCTGCTTAGTATTAGTTAATTATGTGATAAGGTTTTCAAAATTAAGTTTGAATAAGATATTTTCCACATTACGGATAATGAGTCTAGAATTATTTTTGAAGGAGTAAGGAAACATAGCATTTACATTTGAGTACGAAAGTGTCCAATAATAACCTATGTATTTTGACCGACTCTAGTGACCCTTGGATTTGTCATAAATGATTTGTTTATTTAAATTTAAAACATTTATCAAAAGCAGTTAGATATGAACTTGTTAGAGGACTTCCAAAAATGTTTTAGTGTCAATAACCTATGTGATGCTTGTTAACTCGGAAAACATTATAAAAGCTCATTTTAAAAAAAAAGACATGATTTCGACTATACATCCTTTAGAACTTCTTCACTTAGACCTTTTTAGACCATCACAAGTTCAATCAATAAATCATAATAGGTATGTTTTTGTAATAGTATATTATTTTTAAAGATATACTTGGAAAATATTCTTTAAACATAAAAGTAATGCATTTGAAAGTTTAAATTTTAACTAAGAGAATTCAAAACCAAAAGTCAATTAAAATTAAAGCAACATAAAATGATCATGGAGGAGAATTCAAAAAAGAAAATTTTGAAAACTCTTGTAATAAGAAAGAAATTATACATAACCTTTCATTTTCTAGAACTCCTCAACAAAATGGAGTTGTAGAACGAAAAATCAGAACAATATAAGAATGTACTAGGACCGTGCTAAATGATAGTAAGTAAACTAAAAAAATTTAGGATGAAGCATTAGCTATAGCATATTATATTTCAAATAGTATTTTAATAAGACCATTAACTAAGAAAACACTTTAAGAATTATTTTTTGATAAAAACCTAAAGTATCTTATTCTAAATTTATTGGTAGTGAATGTTTTTATATTAAATACAAAAGACAATCTATATAAATTTGACGATAAATTGGATAAAGTATTTTTATTGGTTATTTAAATAAAAGTAAGGTCTATAGAGTTTTTAATAATAGAACTAACACTATTGAAGAAACTTTACATGTTTCATTTGATAAATTTTTCAAAGTAACCCATAATAGTAATGATGAGGAAGAAAATATTAATCCAAGAGAGAATAACGATACTACAAATAATGAAACTATCAGCAACAAAAATAATAATATTGATAATTCAAGTTCAAAAAAAGGACGAAATTTTTGAAAGACCATCCTAAGGAAAATATTCTAGGAATTATAGAATAAATTGTATGAACTAGAAATCAACTAAATAAAATGAGTAATGTAGCATTTATTTTACCAACAAACCTAAAATTCCAAAAGAAGCATCATTAGATGATTCATAGATTCTTGCCATGCAAGAAGAACTGAATCAGTTCACTCGAAATGATGCTTGGGAATTAGTTTCATGACTAGAAAATCAATTTGTAATTGGAACTAAATGGGTTTATAGAAATAAATTAAATGAACAAGGAGAAGTCGTAAGAACTGAAGCACGTTTAGTTGCACAAGAGATATAGTCAAGAAGAAGGAATAAACTTTGATGAAACACAGGTTAGAAGCCATAAGAATTTCATTAGTTTTTGCAAACCATAATAATTTTAAATAGTTTCAAATGGATGTGAAAAGTGGATTTTAAATGGTTTTATTAAAGAAGATGTATATGTTAAAAAACTTCCACGTTTTGAAGGTGAAAAACTCTCTAATCATGTTTACAAATTAAAAAAGACATTATATGGTTTGAAATTAGCACGTAAAGGTTGGTATGAAAGACTCAAATCATGCTTAATACAATCTAATTTTGAAGTAGGTAAAGTAGATACTATGTTATTTATAAAAAATCTAACAATAATATTAAACTTATACAAATATATAATATATATATAAAAACAACATTATTTTTGGGTCAACAAATGAACAACAAAATAAAGAATTTGCTAATAAGAATTTGAAATGAGTCACATAGATAGGTTAATAAATTAGACAATTAAACAATGGAATATTTATAAGTTAAGAAAAATGTGCTAAAGAATTAGTAAAGAAACTTGGATTGTCCAACACAAGTGCTAAACCAACTCCTATGGCAACTACTGAGAAACTTAATAAGGAAGACAATTTTCAAGACATTGATCAAAAATTATATAGAGGTATGATAGGATTTTTACTCTATATCACAGCTAGTAGACCCGATATCATTCATAATGTATGTCTATATGCAATATATCATTCACAACCTAAAGAGACACATCTTAAAGCTGTAAAACACATCTTAAGATATGTTAACAACAAGTTAGACTACAACTCTTCTATCTAAAAGAAGATTCATTTGACTTAATTTCACATAGTGATGCTGATTATGCTGGATGCAAATATGACCGAAAAAGTACGAGTGGAACCATTCACTTTCTAGGACACTCACTTGTATCTTGGTTCAGTAAAAAGATAAATTCTGTATCTCTATCCACAATAGAGGCAGAATATATATCAGTAACATTGGCATGTTCACAAGCTATCTATATGCAACAAACCCTAAAAGATTTTAGTTTGAATATAAAATAATCACCAATATATTATGATAATACTAGTATAATATATTTATCTAAAAATCCAACACATCATGCCAGAACAAAACATGATATAAGACACCATTTCCTAAGAGATGACATAAATAAAGAAATTATTACACTAGAATTAATAAATACAAAAATCAAATAGTCGATATTTTAACAAAACCATTAGCATAAAATACTTTCTTTAAATTAAGAAGAGAGCTTGGAATATGTTCATTTACATAAATTTAAATAATTATTTTTATTTTTTGAAAACTATGAAGGAAAAATGAAAAAAAAACCCTATATATGTCGAGATGTTTAGGAAGACTATTTTGACATAACTGGTAGTTTTTAGAAAATCGAATTTCCCTCCTCTTAAAAATTTAAAATCCAATTATATAACAACCAAATTTCAACTCCAGACCCATTTCTCATTGCCATTTTTCGGAAAACTCAAAATAAAATAATAAAAATAGACCATCCAATTCGAAATGCCCTAGAGAAGAATTTAGCCCCTTTCTTGACTTCACATTCTTCAAACTCGGAAAAATTAAAGAAGAACTAAATCATGTCCTCACCATCCTTACTGAAATTGAAGCCTTGCAACTTTGTTTCAAGAATGAGCAAGAAAGGCAAGGGAGAATATTAAGGAATCTAAAAAGCATGCTTTAAATAATGAAGAAAATCCAAACATTATTGAGGAGGATTCTCAAGTAAATCTTTGAGTTCATAATCCTTTGAATCAAGAGGGCGAAGAGGAAGATGAAGAAGAGGTTATTAATGAGAATGAAGATTAAGATGGAGTTCGTTGTGTATGAGAGGTCTATTACGATGCTCATGGAAATTTGGTAGAACGGAAAGGAAATTTATGTCTTTACAATCTAAATTGTTCTATCCAAAAATCTCCTATAGTTAAATCAAAATGTTAAAATTGTAAAAATAATAAATGGTTTGGGTTTGTATTGTTTGTTTGATTGATTAGATTTTTGGTATGAACTTGTAGGTTTGTTTAAGTTTGACTGCATAATTTGATTTGTATTTAAAACTTATATAAGTTGTGTGAATGTTTGACTTGAATTGAAAATATAGTTTGGTTCTAATGATATGTCTTGAATATATATGGTTAATACGAATGTTATTATTTGTGTGTGTGTGTATACATAGTTATTTCTCTGAAACATTATTATTTAGTTATTATTGGTTTTGATTCGATATACAACATTATCGTATATGTCATATCTAGGAAGAGTTTGTCTTTTTCACCTATTTTTTGATGACAAATGGGGAGAAAAATATAAAATAAAATATATGCACATACTAAGGGGAAGTTATACAAAATAGGGGGAGTTAACTAATTTAGGGGGAGTTATATTATAATACATATATTTACATGGTTGTCATCATCAAAAAGGGGGAGACTGTTAATACTACAGATATTGATTTTGATGATAAAAACCGTATAAATATAGGTACTAATGTTTTACCTAGTTGTATAGAGTATTTTGTAGGATATTATAGAAGTTTATACAAGTACAGGATAATCAAGTTTGAAGACTAATCTAGTAAAAAGACTAGAGATCAAGATTCAGAAACGATCAAGATATTTGAAGACTCATGTAGCACTCCTAATTTTAAATAGCATTATTCAGGAAATTTAGTTAGATAAATTAAATAGAATAATGTAGAGACTAGGGTGATAATGGAATTGAGATTTGAAAACTAATTAAGGTCGTGCCTTAACTAAATTAATTAATGAGAAAGAGTTATGACTTAAATACTTAAGAGAATAAGGCAAGGGCAATATGGGAATAGCTGAACCCCATAACCCCTAAAACCCCTTACTACATTCTCATTCTCATTTACATTCTTACAAAAAAACATAAACAAAATAAAAACAAGGCCGGCCATAACCCTATGAGAAGAGGAGCTTAAAAAACTATTAGAGGCTAAGATTCAAGCTAGGAAGATTAAAGTGTAGAACAAATCTCAAGTTCGTTATCCAAACAAAGTGAATAACGATCTAAACCATCTCATATAAGTCATCTTGAATGTTTTAATTCGGGTTTCAGGTTTAAAACTGTATGATTGGATGAATGATGATATGTTTTGATTTAAATGCCATGTTAGAATTTAAAAAAGGATTTTCTAAAATAGTATAGTTTGATTTTAAGGCTAAAATCGTGCACAATGATTTCCAAATGCCATGATTTTTGAATATGTTATGTAAAACATAATTTTAGAGATGGGTTTAAATTTTAAAATATTCCAAGCTATGGATAATTTATTGTGGATTTTCGAGTGAAAGAAATGGATATTTTGGGTTTTAATTAATTTAAGGAATTAATTAATTATTTTCGGGCTGAAAATTTTATATGATAACGATATTATCGTTTTGGAATTTGTGTGAATTGATGAGATTTTTCTCAAGAGATTTGGGTGATTTTTGGATTTAATTAGAAAGATTAGTAATTAATGATTAATTAAATACATGGGGCCTAATAATTTTAATTAAATACTGGAGCATTAAGGATTACAGGCGGCAACAAATTCTGAAAAGAATTTTATAAAGGTTCTGTTATCCAACAGAAAATTTACAACATAAGGGGTTAGTTAGAAAGAAATTGCTTTACTTACTTAAAATCAGTTCTTATGATAATTACAGCAACGCCACTTGCATTCGAAAGCATTGATGCCTTCGAAAGCATACATTGTTGCTTTTCTTTGAACACTAAGGGTATAGGGGCATCACTATAGTTAACATATACTAGAATGAAGACGGAAGGGTCCTTCTGCACTAATCAATAGTGTCGAAGGGGTCCCTCCGCATACATACGCTTTAATAAGTGTGCACCACTGCATTAATTAAATCATGGAAAGGACCTTCCGCACTAGTAGATAGTGTCGAAAGGGTTCCTTCTGCTCTTATATGCTCCCCAAGTATGTTAGTCAATGAGGATTGAAGGGGTCTACTGCACTAATCAATTGTGTCGACAACAAACCTTCTCCACCTTTATACTTGAGTAAGTCCAGCCATTACGGAAGGTACCTTCCGCACTAGTTAATAGTGTCAAAAGGATCCTTCTGCATGCATGTTTAACTATACAGGTGGAAGAGTTGTACCGCACCTAATCAATGGTGTCGACAGGGTCCTTCCGCACGGTTTCAAAGAAGTAGTGGAAGAGGACTTCCGCATTGCTTAAGCAATGATTTCGAAAGGTTCTGCCGCTAGAGTAGAGTGGCGAAAGGGGCATAGCCGCTTGTTTCGAACCCATTAGTTAAATGGAAAGGGATGGAGGGCTTGTTTGCTCTATGACGTCGAAAGGGAGAGTGACGGAGGGTAACTCATGATGTCACAATAATTCGAAGGGTATAGTTGAAAGCCTTAGTTTTCAAATTAAAGAAACCCAATCTCATTTTCAAAGTAAATACATGGCAATGTAAAAGAGTTTTGAAATGACATTTAACTTTGAAATTTTAGAGGAAGCTTTTCTTGCTAAAGGTAGTGGGTTAAGGGTATTAACCATATTTCATTAGAAAATGATTACAAGGAATTAAACCAAGGATGTTAATATTGTTGTGTTATTTGATCAGTTATCATGTATGCTTCTGTAATCATATTCACTTCATTTATAAGCCATAACTGCATTTTGGGGTGTTAAGGGTAGAATAACAGGTTAGGTTGACCCAGTAGTGAATGTACATTGAATTAACTCCTGTGTGAATAGAATTGCATTAAGGAGGTCAGACAGACTAGAATATTGGATGCCCAAGACTAATCAAAAGATTATCGGTTAGACAGGTTCTTAGTAAGCCCATAAAAACTATGTTATGGAAATTGTTATTGGCAGGGGCCAATAGGTTCTTAGTGATCCCATAAAGACTATGTCTAGAATAGGTTGTTGATAGAGATTAATAGGTTCATAGTCAGCCCATGAAAACTATGATTGGAAGATGTTATTGGAGAATCCAATAGGTTCATAGTGACCCCACGAAGACTATGATTGGATGATGTTATTGGTAGACACCAATAACTTCTTAGTGATCTCATAAAAACTATGAAACCGGACAGATAGTCTGTAAGCTTGGAGGTTATTAGTTAGCCTATGAAAACTAATAGGTTAATATTGACCCTAAAAACTATAACTTGAGACAGATAGTCAGGTGAATGGGGGAGGGAAGTCCAGAACATATTGCATGTTTTCATATCATCATGATATATTTTATTATGTTATGTCTTAACCATTATGGATACAAGTGCACAGTATATGGTTATTATAAATTTGGGTTAAGATACTAGTGGGGGGAAACCCATTCCGCTAAGCGGAATGGTCTCACTAGATATCTATATTGTTTAAGACGGTAGGTTATTATTCACACCAAACTTTATGTCTGACTCGAAGTTTATGTTTTTCCCTTAAACTCTCGGGTGCTCAAAATTAATTTGAGTAGGCTGAGGGTAAGGGTTTTTCAGGTTATTAGTTGATGAATAAGATTCGGAGACGTGCAGGAGGCAAGCTAGCTATTTGGAGGTTCTTTCTATTGTCCGCTGTGTCATTTGGATGTATGGGAAAATTTGTTTAACTGCCTATATTTAGACTCTGATCAACTAATGGGGCATCTTCATATGTCGCTCTTGGCATATTTTGTAATAAATTGTAATTTCTCTAAACGTGGCTTACGTATGGGATTATGTAATGAATCTGAAATGCTATTTGTAATGAAATGAGAAATTTGTTTGAAATTGAGTTTAATTTTTTTTTTATCAATGTGTTTCTGGTATATCAATGTATCTAACATTACGACATTTGGTCACCAAAAAATAATAACTATAGATGACTGCAGCATCTATAGCGGTTAGTTTTGGGCCTCTAAATGGAGGATGTTACCACTCATGAGTCTAGATATAAGGACATGAATAGTTCAAGACTGTATGGTTTATAGTAAATAAACATTAGAATAATTTGTCAAAGTCCTTGGATAGCAACCATTTGACTCTTTAAATATTCTCTTATCAAAATACTTATTATTACTTAATTATTAGAATATTTATTTTATTTTAAAAATATATTTTTACAAAAAATTTATAAAGGTTTTTATATTAAAGTATTTTAGAAACTATGTTTAAATAAATTTACAAGAACTCAGAGTTTTGGAACATCTTAAAAGTGTTTTTATTTTTCAAAACTTACAAATGTATATCGACATATGCTACATAGATATGTCGACATATAGACCGTTGGAGAGATGATTTTTAAATTTTGAAAGGTTATGATTTTTAGTTATATCTCTTTATGAAAAGACACATCCTTTTAAATATAGAATAAACCGTTGAAACGATGCCTTTTAATTTTTAAAAAGTTGTGATTGTTTATTACATCTTTTAATGAATATACACATCCTTTCAAACATTTTATAAAAGGTTAGAAAACTAATTTTCAATGAACTTGTTCTATCTTCTTCTTACTTTGAATTCTCACTACATATTTCACAAAAATTCTTTCAAACTCATTCAATAGTTTACTATATTCACTCTCTAAAAAATTACTCACTCATCTGCACGTATTCTCTCATTAATTCAAAGATCAAAGTTCTATCAAAAGGGCTATAGGATATTCTATATCCAAAGTACAACTGTTTATATTTGGAATCAACAACTCTCTACTATTATTTGTTTGGGTGTGCTTGTTGCTCGTTCAAATCAAAGGGTGTACTTGTTGCATGTTCAAATCAAGTGGGTGTGCTTCTGGCCCGGTCAAATCAAGTGGGTGATCTTGTTACCCCATTAAATCAAGAGAGTCTACCATGTACTCAAAAATCAAGAGGGTGTATCTCGTTGCCTTGAAATCAAAACTGTATTTTGGTTTGCATACTACCTGTTTAAAGTACGCGTTGGAAAAGAAATTTGTACGTACACTATACATGATTGGATGTAGGATAAATCCAAGCCAGTATAAAACTCATGGTGTCATCTCTCTAACTCATTACTTTACTACTTATATATATTTATGTAATTTTCCCTGCGTTTGTGTGTGTATGTGTGTGTGTGATTGATTATCTTTGTTTTGATTCAAATATTAAAATAAGTTAAAAAAATTTATAAAAGTTATAAAACGCTGCCCACCCGCTCTTTAGTGTTAAATAACTTTAAGATCAGTTCACAAGTCATTACACCATTTCCTACGGTTATGTACTAACTCTTTGGTTGTAGGGATAGGTCAGGTATGGTTCGTATGCCCTTGTTCCTTACTATATCAACTTGTATAGTATTTTGAGTTATTTATCTCTCACATCGTTTTGTTGTTAGACTTGAGGTTTTATGTTTTGCTTCTTATTATCTCAAGTACTTTTTGATGAGTAGACTAGATAGCAGGTCTAGGTTATACGTAGTGGCCATGTAGAGGATGAGCTGAATGGAGTTTTCTTGTATTATATATGGATAATCTATTGCTTATTTCGATATGCAACACTATGGAACCTAGGCAGTGTTTGCTTTACTATCACGAGATAATTTATTCCAGTTTATTTCCGCTTTGTATAAATTTTATTACTATGTTGTATAACTCTGTGAATCTATGCTCTAATATTTGGTTCACTTATTTATTGCCATCTTTCCTATTTTATATCTGAAATGGCTATTATATTTTATTTTATGCATTGGAGATATATGACAAGTCTTATGATATTCTATTTCTTTTCTAACATTAACAATCATCCTACATCGACTGGGTACTACAGCAGTGCACTATTTGATTATATTGGATGTCGGTGGTGTAATGCAATTGTCACAAATTAACACATAGATATACCCAGCTTCGGCCACTAATCCATTAATGACTACTTCTACCCATAATATTACTACTAGAATTATACATTCGAACGCTTACAAAACCTATAAACCCGCACTCCCTGCTAACATGAATATATTAATCCAATGCCTCGTAACCCTGCCTCGACTGTATCTCCAAATCTAGAATTTTCCGAACTACAACCATAGTTCAATCCTAAATGCATCTAGATTTCAAAGTTGAAAGAAATAAAAAGATTACCAAATAAAATCAAATTGCCACTAAATTTTGTATAAATTATTAACTATGAAAACTTTATAAAAAACAAGGTTTTGAAACAAATTTTCCTTTGTGCTCCTTATTTTAAAATCTACTCGTACTCAATAATCTCCTCCTTACTTCATAATAATGCTTCTTCCTTTAGGTGTTAAATCGTCCATCTCTTCTTTCATTTACATTTAAAAAAAATCAATTGCCTTCACGAATTCATATCGCCAAAAATAAAAGTTGCCTCGAATCTCAAAGTCACGCTGCCTATAGACTCCTGGGTAAAACGTGTCGCATTCAGGAGTGCATGGAGTTTGTTGTTAGTGCTTGTTGGATCTGGTTCTTATCGCTCCATCAATGCTTTGCATTGCTAGTGAATGTTGTAGTCATAAGGATGAGTTGTTGCTTGAACTTTGTGATGGCATCGCAAATTAATTGATTTGGTGATGACGAAGGCTACCGCATCTGATCGATGGCCACTGTGTCGCGAGTTGACAAACATCATGCTTGGATGTGTGTAAGAACGAAGTTTTCAATGAAATTGTTGCTAGCAATAATATATGTCTGGTTTGGACTGTGTTTGAGATGTCGATGCAGTGGATCTGGAGTTGCTCGAAGTTAGTGGATGCTAGAACATGATGTAGTGGAGTTTGCTGAGTCTCCACTTAGGTCAAAAGGTGAGTCCAAAAAAAATTCTTGCTTTGTTTGACCGTGATGTAGTTGCGTTGGTGTCAATTTTAGTTGTGCATGGCCTGAGATGTTTGGTGTCATCTACTCTGATGTACTGAGATTATCAGTTCTGAAATGCTTGGTGATAATTACCGACTGCGATATGGTTTTAAATATGTATGCAGTGATGTTTTATTGCCTGACCAAGTTCATTTGATGATGTTGTTTCGATTGCTGAAGATATCGGCTATGGTGGTGATGTTGGAAGAGAACATTACTTTGACGAAGATGTAAATATGAAGTTATTATTGATCGGATGTGGATTTGATAATGCTAGGAAAAAATATGTGTATCTGATACTTTTTGAGAGAGAGAGAGGTTGAGTTATATGGATCTGCACTATTGATTTGTTATTTGATCATATGAGAGTCATGATCGAATATAGGATAAGAGTAATGATTTGAAGATGTGAGTACAGAAATATACCATCTTCCCACAAACTAGAGTTTTTACTATGAGTAAATTTTATCTGATTGTGGTTTTCTAGCTCATCTCTACATTTAAGTATATTTTTCCACCACTAGAAGAGTTATCATCATAGTGCATCACCCATTAATTGTCTTTACTATATCTGGTTTTCATCCAACTAAACTAGCCCATATAGATTTTGAAGTGATGATTTTCCATACTAGTTTTATGTTGTAAACTTGCTTAACTTCTTTCAAGTTGATAAGACCAACCTCAATTTCATGCTTAGGCCTCCATAGAATATCATAGCTAAATTTATGAAGTCTCTGCCTATATGAAATCAGCATACACAATCTTGGATTTGACAAGTCCGAATTCAAAATCTCAATTTAGCTGTTATAACTATATGTGCTAGTTCAAATCTACATGCAAAAGGGAGAACTCCATTCATTTAATTTGACTCTAATTTCTATAACCAATTCTCCACATTCTTTATAGTAAATACATTTGTGGACAAGGGGACACCTCGATACTTAATTGGTAGTAGGTTGTTCTCTTTTACTTCTAAACAAGGTTTTAAAAATCACTATGCGGACGCTAGAGAGATTAATCATTTAGACCGGGACTAGTCGAGGATTAATTGGAGCGAGGAATTTCGATAACTCATGTATTTTGTACGAAATTTTAGTGTTGTTTAGTGTTAGTTAATATAAATCAAAAAATTGGAATTTTGGATGTGCTAAGGAGTAGCCAAAGAGGCCAAATTGGCTAAAATTGACATAGTGATGCTTATACGTGGCATTGAACCTTAAATAATGTCCAACTAGTGCATGAATACATATTTAGATTCTTACATGAGGTGGTAGATCTTATCTAAGTAGACCTAGGCAAATCGCTAGGTTGTAAACCTTGCCTAGCGCCTGGGCAGGGCCTATACGAAGGCCTATAAGAAATTTTACAATAGTTCTTCTAAAATGTCCACAATACTGTGTTTTTCCTTGCAAAACTTATTGAAATATAAATTGATTTTAGGATATTGAGTTTAAGACCGGTAAATTTCTCCAAGTTATTGAATATATTTTTATACAATGAGCTGCCTTAGTAGATGACTTTATCACAATAATCAAATCATCCACATAGAATAAATGGTGATTAATAGGTACATTATTAAATAGTGGTTTGAACAGTATATTATGACATGCAAGCTCTATATGTATGGAGGAATATTCTATTACTATAACAAATAGGTAAGGTGATAAGGGGTCTCCTTGCTTCAACTCCCTAATGCTACCTATACACTTTTGGGGAGCCATTTATAAATTATAGAGAAAGTGGGGATCGATGTACATTCCTCTATAAATCTTAAAATCAAACTAGGGAAAAACCATGAAAGCAAGCACATGTATGATGAATTTTTATTAGTCTTATCATATGCTTTATGAAGATCCCATTTTAAGCACAACTTATTTACCTCCTTTTTGTTAAAATTTCTTACCAATGCATGAGCCAGAAGAGAATTTTCTAACACATGTCAGCCCTTAATAAAAGATAATCGACGTTCTAAAATTTGATCAGGTAGGACATGTAGCAATCTATTACACACAACTTTGCTAAGAATCTTGTAAATAATATTGTAACATGTTATTAGTCTATAGTCCTTCACTCTACTTGGCTTGTTGATCGTTGGTATTAGAATAACAAAGATGCAATTGATTTCTTGGAGAATTTTTCCTATAGTGAATGATTCTTGCACAACTTCTAATATCTTGTATTTCATGTCCTCCTAACGTTGTTTGAAGAATTTTGAGTTTGAGCTATCAGGTCCTAGGTTGGAATCTTTATGAGTCAAAAAGACAACATGCTTAACTTCTTGCTCAGTCACAACAGCCTACATCTTATTAATCCCTTGTTTATTAACCATGGACCTGCAGTTAATATGACTTAAGGCCCTTTCATAATTTCCATAATATAATTCAGTAAAATATGACATAGTGTCTTGTTCAAATTGCTCAATGTTTATGACCGTTTCAACATTGTCTGGAAGGGTATTTGAGTTGATTGTTGTGATTTTTCTTTTAAGATATTTAGAAAATTTTGTAGCATTGAATAGAAAGCATGCCTTGATGAACAATATGTTGGAATGGAAGAGTTTGGAGTTTATCTTTGATTTGACTTCCAACCTTCTTCAGATTATACACCAAGTTTATTAGCTGCAATAGAGGTAAAATCAGCATTAATGTATGGGACTGGACTTTGTTGGAGACAAGATACAATGTTATTTTGGATTTTAGAACTTGGAACAGGACAAATGGTTGAGCCATTTGGATTGTTGCTCCAAAGACCAAAAGGGGTACCTAGGCGGGATGGTAAGCTATGTGTACCATAGATCAAAGAATTGATAGAGGAAGTCTTAGGAGAGTGTCACCAATCTAGGACGACCATTCATTTAGGTAGAGACAAAATGTATTGGGACACAAAAAGGACATTTTATTAGCCAAGAATGAAGAGGCATGTGGCATAGTATGTGGCTTAGTGTTTAACATGCCATAGGATTAAAGCTGAATGGGAAAATCCGAGCGGGCTATTGCTCCACTTAGAAAATCTACAGTGGAAATAGGAGAATAGATCTATGAATTTATTGAGGGGTTGTATTGATGTAGTAGTGGTAATGAGAGCATTGGGTAGTGGTGGACCGACTAACCAAGAGTGAACATTTCATTCCAGTGAAGAGCATAAGTACTGCGACGACGTTGGTAATGCTGTATATTAAGGAAATAATTCGACTACGTGGAGTTATAGTTAGTATAATATGTGATTGGGCCCGCTCTTCATGAGTGAGTTCTAGAGGAGTTTACAGGATGCTTTGGGAATGGAACCGAACCCAAGTACAACATATCACCCTCAAATGGATAGACAATGGAAAGGGTGAATAGGGTATTGGAGGATCCTACTCAAAGCACGCACACTAGGACAATCCACATCTCATGACACACCGATCCAAATCATGGGATGACTTTCGAACTCGTGTTGGTATCGAGAAATACGAGCTGCCTAGGTTTCTGTACAATGCAGAGAATAAAGATAAAGAGATATGATATAAGATATAGCACATTTTCAGAACTCACAACCAAAGAAAACAAAATATAAATATAGGAAATAACCATCTCAGAAAATATCTCAAGATACAGTCTCAGAAAAATAGTATGTAGTCAAATCTAGAGTACACAGAAATACGATTCATAGTCTGTAAAATACCAATTCTAAATAAGATCGATAGTTACATGGAGAGTAATATAAAATAACAAGCAACTCCAATGATGAGCTCACCTCTTCACGTACTAACCATGGGCCTATCACTTGCAATCTTGTCCTCTTGTGGTGGGGAAAAAGAAAGGAGAAAGGGTGGATCAGACAAAAGTCTGATGAATAAGTACATCATAAATATATGATGATCACATGCAACTGACTTCAATAGTACTCAATGTGACCTAGGGTGTTCTACAAATGTCTACATATTACTAGATTTCTTTACTTAAGGGGTTTAACGAAATACACACCCATACTAACTACTTGTGCAGGCTCATACTTAGGATCGAACAACTGATCGAATCTCTACACATTTACCGATCGGCTAATAGCTATTAGTGCTATTCCATATAGGATTACCCTACCATTTTCCATATTACGTGTGACGCCCCACCTCTATACTCACACTAGCCAAGTACACTTTGAGGTAATGTCATCGACTAGCACGAAGAATAAGGCTGTTGAGGGGCGACTATCTGTGTAATTGCTTTGTGCGAGTACCGATATGTCAGATAATATAACCTACATTTCATTTCAAGAGGAAATCCAACATATCAAGTACAAACTCAAAGCTACTACACAGTGGCTAAGAGGCCTTCGGAAATAAATATAGAAACAAACATAACACAAGTCACAGACATTCATATCACAAAGGCGGAATCAGATATGAATATATATCATAAAAGTGTACATCAAAATAGTGGTCATATAAGATCCACTACATCAACAAAAGAATAGATACAAGTGCTAGACAAAATAATAAGTATACATCAAGGAGTCTCTATCTCGAATGTATAATAACAAAAACTACTAAACTAAAGTAGTTAGCCAAAAGTCGGGTGACAAACCCTGAGAAGAAGTCAAGCAGAAGCACCTGAAATACCTCAGTCTGACCCGAGTATTATTTAAGAAGAAAAATGATAAACGGATCAGTCTATCTATAAATATCATAAAAAATGAGATAGGATAAGAGATATGTCCAAAAACGTATGATAACAAAAATGCCATACGGTGACAAGTAGGCATCAGATAACAACAAAAATCATACAATATCTCAAATATTCTCAAGCATCCAAAAAGAATGCCATTCTTTAAATTATTCACCAAAACATAAATATTGACAAACATATCAATGCTGATCGCAAAAATCGGTGAAACATAAATACTAGAAATCATCAACTAGAAATCCAAAAACGCAAATGGAATGCTAATCCATAAAATGAGCCGGTGCAACGACGCAGTACAATAACGGTACGTTCGATGAACCAAAACTCAAATAAGAACATGGGTCGCTACCCCATAAAAGAAATGAGATGAAGCTCAACATAACGGGGTATAGTCCCCCACACGGACAAAGAGACATCGCACATCGCTAGTCTAAACCTCAAAATGATCAACATAAATACTAGAAATCATCAACTAGAAATCCAGAAATCACAAAAAGGGGGAAGGCCTATCTCAAACGGGAGCATGAAAACTCACTAACACGTGTGTCACAAACGGAACGCTATCCCATGAACTCAACATCGACGCACCTAAAAAGATACGCCCTATGCACAGTCGAACATCGACGCACCTAAAAAGATACGCCTGCATAATCAAACATCGACGCACCTAAAAAGATACTCCCCATGTATAGTCGAACATCGATGAACCTAAAAAGATACGCCCCATACCTAGTCGGACATCGATGCACCTAAAAAGATACACCCCATACCTAGTCGGACATCGATGCACCTAAAAAGATACACCTTATGCCTATTAGAACATCGATGCACCTAAAAAGATACACCTCAAGCACCGACATATCGAGCCGAATGTCCACGAACGGTCCAAAGACCATGGGTCGCTAGCCCATAAAAATGAGACGAAGCTCAACTTAACGGGATACTGTCCTCCACGCGGACAAAGAGACATCGCATATCGCTAGTCTAAACCATAA
Organism: Allium fistulosum; assembly: GCA_030737815.1. NCBI lineage: Eukaryota > Viridiplantae > Streptophyta > Magnoliopsida > Asparagales > Amaryllidaceae > Allium > Allium fistulosum. Next base: position 1,260,332,216 of record CM060904.1, read on the forward strand.
AATGATCATCATCGATCAACAAGAAGTGTCAATTACACTAAGCTAGTAAATAAATGAGTTTTGCTTCATGTCCCATAACCACTGGCTTAACTTAAATATTTACGAACAAATTGTAGATCTCCACTCATAAATTGTCACAAGAGTTTCAATCGAACAAGTCTAAGAATTAACCGACAAAGTATACGCAAGCGTTTCATACCACTTGTTTTGCTAAGTCGTTTAATTGGATTTCTCGAACGAATGAGGTAAAGGTTTGTATATACTAATAGATTGGAAAACGGTTTTAAAAGCGAGTTTGATATTGAAAGTAAATGTTGAAATCGTTTTGATGAAAGAGTTTGAATATTTACTACTAGTATAGAAACTTTTGCATTTTAAAGTGACAAACCATAGAAATGATTGTAAAACAATCAGTCACCAAAAATTCACATACGAAGACGTGAATTAAATCCAAAGAAATCGATACCAAATCCATCAAAATGGATATTCCCAAAAATCCCGAAAAAGAAGTCATCAAGGTCGATAAAAGTGATAACAACTAATCGGAGCAGCTAAAATCGATAAACAATGGAAATTCAATCAAGAAAAGCATAAACAGGCAAAAATGCACAGTTTCAGACGTTTGGGGGTCAATCCAGACGTCTGGATTTGGGTTTTGGAAATAGTCCAGAAACCCTCCCAGACGTCTTAAGATATAAAGCAGATGTCTGAACCCTTTCAGACGTCTGAAATAATAAATCAGACGTCTGAAATTAGTCTCTGCCATTCTATTTTTCAGCCGTATTATTTTCTTTTCTCCGGGGCCTATAACCAGAGGTCTGGACTTGAATTCCGGACGTCTGGTCACCTGGACCAGGCAATAGTTTGCCTAGGCCATGATGGCCAAAACGATTCGGAAGCGATCGGACGAGCAACGACGACTAGGGATTTACGCCAAGCGACTACCCAGCCTTATAGGCTCTTCGATACACCCCAAACAACATGTCCAAATATCCAAAATAGGATCTTTAAAGATTTTAACTCCAATACACTAAAATTGGAAAATTCACCAAATCAATTCAAAACAAAAGCAAATGAACATGCACAAATGTTAGGAATTCATACCTAACAACAATGAAAGTTATAGATGTAGATGTGAGTTAAAGAACTCACCTTTAAACCCAAAAACAATGAATGAGAAGCTCTAACACAAAGGAAAGGCCATTTCCTCTTCAACCTCAACTCAAGAAGCTCCACTCTAAGCTAATAAGCAAATATTTCCTAAGTTAGGATTTAGGAATTTCTGAAATTGAAGAGAGATTGAGATGGAGAAGATGAAGAGAATGCTTACCTAAGCTTCTCCTTGATTTTGGACTTGAATTTGTATTTCTTAAACAAACTAGGGTTTTGGAATTCTAATTTCCAATATTTTCCCCCATTTTTCTCTAGAGCTTGAATGTTAGGAAATGAGGAATGAAATGAGTGAAGAGGAGTTGAGTTAGGGTATTAAGATGGGTTAGTGGGCTGAAACCCAAACCCAAAGCCCAAAGTAGAAAAATAGAAAAATTCTACTCAACTCCAAACATATCGATGTTTATACTCAAAAAAGTTGTAAACGTCATTTTGGACTCAATGGAAGTGGTCTCGAGTCCCAATTCAACTGTTTACAAAAAGTAACATTTCGAACTTTAATCCGATTAACGATGCTATATTTAAATAAAACTTTTAAATATACAATCGTGAAATATGCGGGTTGTTACAGACTCCCCTCCTTAAAGAAATTGCATCCTCGCAATAATTAAGAGGAAGATAAAAAGTAACAACCATAAAAGCATATCAACACAAAAGAAGAAATTTTGAAATGAGAATTTCACCATAAAGAGCACGAGAGAATAAGTTTGGGTGTGTTCGCTTGATGAATTCTCTAGATTTCCAAGAGCAATCCTTAGGATTTGAAGACCATTGAACTATCACAAGCGGAACATCTTTATTTCGAAGGCGTTTAACCTCCGAAGCAATGATACGAATATGATGTTGCTCATAAGTCAAATTATGTGAAACGTCAATTTCTTCAATAATACCAGGCTCAAGAATAGAATCGAAATCTCTAAGGCATTTCCGTAGTTGAGAGACGTGGAATACGTCATGAATAGCAGCAAATTGAGCTGGTAATAAAAAGGCGATAAGCCACAGAACCAATACGTTCTGTGATGGGAAAGGGACCAACATATCGAGGTGCTAACTTTCCCGATCGCCTGAAACGTACAACACTCCACATAGGTGAAACACAAATGAACACCAATAAAATATGGACCTAAAACCAGCTTCTCACCGGCTTCAAGCTAACACGAAGGAAATCGGCATGGCCTTCCGTAGAGTGCCTCGAAAGGTGCCATACCAATACTAGATTGGAAGCTATTATTATAAGAAGACTCAATAAGAGAAATATGATCTTCCCAACTTCCACCAAAATCAAGAACACATGCACGGAGAAGATCTTCAAGAATGCGGTCTAAAAGAGAAGGATGACCCTCAAGGCTACACAAAACAAGAGATGAACATGAATTGGATTCATGACCTCGAACCTCACAAGTGGACAAAGTCTCGAGATTATTCCATTCGGATATCATCATAGAAACAACTGCTTGTCGCTTACGACTAAGGGCACCGGCAACTCGATTTCCTTTTCCGAGAGTATAAAGAATATCAAGATCATAAGATGCAAGGAACTCGAGCCAACGTTGTTGACGCAAATTAAGTTCCTTTTGAGAAAATAAATACTTCAAAGAATTATGATCGGTGTAGAGAACAAATTTCTCTCCCAAAAGATAATGACGCCAAATTCTAAGAGCGAAAACAATGGCCACGAGCACTAGATCGTGAATATCCAGTCTCAGTAAGCTTTAATTGTCTAGAAGTTTAAGCGATAACACGTTCCCTTTTTACATGAGAACGACACCCAAACCAAAACGACTAGTATCGGTATAAACAATAAAGTCTTGGTTCCCTTCGGGAATCGCAAGAATAAAAGCATCGGAAAAGAGTTCTTCTAAATGATCCTCTTTCCCGAAAAGCTATTTCAAAATTATAATTAACTTTATATATTCATCTTTTTAGAAAAATTAACTTATTACAAGAATTTACTATGTTTGACTGTCTCATCATAGCGTTTAGGAGATTCCTATCGATAACGTTGATCAAGCGCATCGAACAGAATTCTTAAAGCACTCAATGGGCAAAACAACACAAAATCATATTCTATATGATAAACATGTCTCTTAAAATTTTACGAATATTCTTTGTTCGTTTTAAGAAAAAAATCCAATCATTCTTATAAATATCTTATTAAAAAGATTTGCAAATTTTAAATTGTTGTTTTAATCCATAATCAATGAATACAAGGATGGCCTCATCGAGATATTCGTCGAATACTCGATTCATAAGATGGATGAAATAAGCTGGACAAACCGAATGACATCACGGGTCACTCATAAGAATCATAACGAGTGCGGAATGCGGTAAGTGGAATGCTACCGTCTGCAACTCGTAGCTGATGAAAACTGGTGGCAAGGTCGAGCTGAAAAGACCTTAGCACCACTCAATAGATTGCTTAGGTGGTAATCCTAAGACAAGTTCAAAAATACTGGGAAATTCACAAACTACTTGAATGAGAGAAATAACATTTTCCTCATCATGTAGGTTTAAAGAATAAAATGATGCCACCGAATTGTAATCGAAATCATTAAGAAAAATAGAAATCTGCTTAACAGATTGAGGATGTCGAAGATAGATAGTCCGCTAAGGACATAGGATATGGGCTTCATAATGATTAAGCCAATCCTTTCCCAAAAATCAATTTCAAAGCCTAAGTAACGCATAACATGCAAATCGGCTCGAAAAGAATAATCACATAAAATAATCTCGACATTTTCACAAAATAAACTGAGTGCTGCGGATCCACCAACCGGATTCGCAATTCTCAGTGAATTCATCAAGCCCATAATATTTAAAGAAAAAGAATCAATAAGTTCTTTTGATATAAAATAATGAGATGAAACTGTATCAAAAAGAACTCGAATAGGATAACCACAAAACAAATTAATGTCATCAAGGATAGAAGGAGAATTACCTTGACCAAGAGAAGTGTTACTGGGGGCTTGCACAACAATTAGCTTTCCCTCCTTCTTGCTTTGAAGTATGGGACACGCAGATATATGATGACTCAAACTTTTGCAATAGCGACAATAAAGGGGTTTCAGACGCTCATTTGCATAGTGGTCCATAGAACCACAATTGTAGCATTGTCCACGACTAGAGGTAGGAGTCTTTGCTACCGATGTTTCTTGCTTCCCTTTCTTGTTGGGATTGGGGCCTTTGAACTTAATAGGCCTCTTCATGTTATTATTGAAGTTCTGTTTGGCACCCACAACTTCAACATCACTTTCTTTATCGGCCTCTTCAAGTCGAAGAGCGATATCTACAAGCTGATCGAAAGAAACTTCTAGTTTCAGAAGTAAAGGCTTTTTGAGGTTCTTATTCAACCCATAGACAAACCTCTGATTTTTTTTCAATGGGGTATTAATATACTCGACCCTATATTTAGAAAGATATTCAAAAGATGCAACATAATCCGTCACAGAAGATTCGCCTTGAACAAGGTCAATAAAGCGTCGGGCTAAAGTTACTTTTTCAGCCTCCGACACAAATTTCAACTCGAACCTTTCCCGGAATTGCTCCCAAGTAACATCCGCTTCAATAACTTCCGAGATAAGAAGCTCATACCAATCTAATGCTCTCTCTTGGAGCATACTAAAGCCACTTGGACTCGAAGTGGATCATTAAGACTCATGCGGGAAAAGATGCGATCGCATGATCTAAGCCAAGCTTGGATTTCTATAACGTTTTCGGAACCCTTGAATGGCCTTCCACCCAAAGCGGTATAATCTCTGCACAAGCGTGCAAACTCAGATTTAGGATGAATAGGCTCTGGAATAGGTCCGACAGTTTGAGCATTCTTCACAAGATCTAAAAGCTGTTGGGCAGACATAAATACTCCATCTTGAGGAGTATCACTGGATTAAACGGCGCTAGGACGGCCTGGTCTAACCATTTCTCTTCTTCAAGAAAGAAAGAAGAGGAAAAAGGTTATTCATAGAATGAATATCAAACAAACTTGATTGATAAAACAAGGCATCATAAAAGGAAATAGGATAGAACGGTACGAAAACTCGAATTAAATCCTATGGCACGATTCCTAAGAAAGACTTAGGATAATGATCCGTGCTAGATTATTCTACATTGTTCCGAAGTTTTCCTCTAATACCAAGCTGTGACGCCCCACCTCTATACTCACACCAGCCAAGGATACTACGAGGTAATGTAGTCGACTAGCACAAAGAATAAGGCTGTTGAGGGGCGACCATCTGTGTAATTGCTTTGTGCGAGTACTGATATGTCAGATAATATAACTTACATTTCATTTCAAGAGGAAATCTGACATATCAAGTACAAACTCAAAGCTACTACACAGTGGCTAAGTGGCCTTCAGAAACAAATATAGAAACAAACATAACACAAATCAATCACAGACATTCATATCACAAAGGCGGAATCATATATGAATATATGTCATAAAAGTGTACATCAAAATAGTGGTCATATAAGATCCACTACATCAACAAAATAATAGATGCAAGTGCTAGACAAAAGAATAAGTATACATCAAAGGGTTTCTATCTCGAATGTATAATAACAAAAACTACTAAGCTAAAGTAGTTAGCCAAAAGTCGGGTGACAAACCCTGAGAAGAAGTCAAGCAGAAGCACCTGAAATACCTCGGTCTGACCCGAGTATTATTTAAGAAGAAAAATAATAAACGGATCAGTATATCTATAAATATCATATAAAATGAGATAGGATAAGAGATATGTCCACAAATCGTATGATAACAAAAATTCCATACTGTGACAAGTAGACATCAGATAACAACAAAAATCATACAATATTTCAAATATTCTCAAGCATCCAAAAAGAATGTCATTCTTTAAATTATTCACCAAAACATAAATATTGACAAACATATCAATGCCAATCGCAAAAATCGGTGAAACATAAATACTAGAAATCATCAACTAGAAATCCAGAAACGCAAATGGAATGCTAATCCATAAAATGAGCCGGTGCAACGACGCAGTACAATAACGGTACGTCCGATGAACCAAAACTCAAATAAGAACATGGGTCGCTACCCCATAAAAGAAATGAGATGAAGCTCAACATAACGGGGTATAGTCCCCCACACGGACAAAGAGACATCGCACATCGCTAGTCTAAACCTCAAAATGATCAACATAAATACTAGAAATCATCAATTAGAAATCCAGAAATCACAAAAAGGGGGAAGGCCTATCTCAAACGGGAGCATGAAAACTCACCAACACGTGTGTCACAAATGGAACGCTATCCCATGAACCGAACATTGACACACCTAAAAAGATACGCCCCATGCAAAGTCGAACATCGACGCACCTAAAAAGATACGCCCCATGCACAGTCGAACATCGACGCACCTAAAAAGATACGCCCCATGCATAATCAAACATCGACGCACCTAAAAAGATACGCCCCATGTATAGTCGAACATCGACGTACCTAAAAAGATACGCCTCATTCCTAGTCGGACATTGATGCACCTAAAAAGATACATCCCATGCCTAGTCGGACATCGATGCACCTAAAAAATACATCCTATGCCTAGTTGAACATCGATGCACCTAAAAAGATACACCCCATGCAATGACTTATCGAGCCGAATGCTCCATGAACGGTCCAAAGACCATGGGTCGCTAGCCCATAAAAATGAGACGAAGCTCAACATAACGGGATACTATCCCCCACGCGGACAAAGAGACATCGCATATCGCTAGTCTAAACCATAAAATGATCATCATCGATCAACAAGAAGTGTCAATTACACTAAGCTAGTAAATAAATTAGTTTAGCTTCATGTCCCATAACCACTAGCTTAACTTAAATATTTACAAACAAATTGTAGGTCTCCACTCAAAAATTGTCACAAGAGTTTCAATCGAACAAGTCTAAGAATTAACCGACAAAGTAAACGCAAGCGTTTCATACCACTTATTTTGCTAAGTCGTTTAATTGGATTTCTCGAACGAATGAGGTAAAGGTTTGTATATACTGATAGATTGGAAAATGGTTTTAAAAGCGAGTTTGATATTGAAAGCAAATGTAGAAATAGTTTTGATGAAAGAGTTTGAATATTTACTACTAGTATAGAAACCTTTGCATTTTAAAGTGACAAACCATAGAAATGATTGTAGAAACAATCAATCACCAAAAATTCACATACGAAGACGTGAATTAAATCCAAAGAAATCGATACCAAATCCATCAAAATGGTATTCCCAAAAATCCCGAAAAAGAAGTCATCAAGGTCGATAAAAGTGATAACAACTAATCAGAGCAACTAAAATCGATAAACAATGGAAATTCAATCAAGAAAAGCCTAAACAAGCAAAAATGCACAGTTTCAGACGTCTGGGGGTCAATCCAGACATCTGGATTTGGATTCTGGAAATAGTCCAGAGACCCTCCCAGACGTCTTAAGATATAAAGCAGACGTCTGAACCCTTTCGGACGCCTGAAATTATAATTCAAACGTCTGAAATTAGACTCTGCCATTCTATTTTTCAGCCGTATGATTTTCTTTTCTCCAGGGCCTATAACCAGACGTCTGGACTTGAATTCCAAACGTCTGGTCACCTGGACCAGGCAACAATTTGCCTAGGCCATGATGGCCAAAACGATTTGAAAGCGATCGAACGAGCAACGACGACTAGGGATTTATGCCAAGCGACAACCCAGCCTTATAGGCTCTTCGATACACCCCAAACAACATGTCCAAATATCCAAAATAGGATCTTTAAAGATTTTAACTCCAAAACACCCAAATTGGAAAATTCACCAAATAAATTCAAAACAAAAGCAAATGAACATGCACAAATGTTAGAAATTCATACCTAACAACAATGAAAGTTATAGACGTAGATGTGAGTTAAGAACTCACCTTTAAACCCAAAAACAATGAATGAGAAGCTCTAACACAAAGGAAAGGCCAATTCCTCTTCAACCTCAACTCAAGAAGCTCCAATCTAAGCTAATAAGCAAATATTTCCTAAGTTAGGGTTTAGGAATTTCTGAAATTGAAGAGAGATTGAGATGGAGAAGATGAAGAGGATGCTTATCTAAGCTTCTTCTTGATTTTGGACATGAATTTGTATTTCCTAAACAAACTAGGGTTTTGGAATTCTAATTTCCAATCTTTTCACCCATTTTTCTCTAGAGCTTGAATGTTAGGAAATGAGGAACGAAATGAGTGAAGAGGAGTTGAGTTAGGGTATTAAGATGGGTTAGTGGGCTGAAACCCAAACCTAAAGCCCAAAGTAGAAAAATAGCAAAATTCTACTCAACTCCAAACATATCGATGTTTATACTCAAAAAAGTTGTAAACGTCATTTTGGACTCAATGGAAGTGGTCTCGAGTCCCAATTCGACTATTTACAAAAAGTAACATTTTGGACTTTAATCCGATTAACGATGCTATATTTAAATAAAACATTTAAATATACAATCGTGAAATATGCGGGTTGTTACATTACGACCATGCATAACTATTCTTACATTGGTTTCCCTACAATTTCTACCATAAGACTAAGTTTCCCACAACTACGACTACCTGAACCCCCATTACACATCTAGGGTAGCCCGCAATGCTGACTCGCAGAAGGGTCTCATCATCTGCATCCGTGTCCACCTCTCAATGCTAACGTATTGCCTCTTATTCTACGCGTCGGGATCCAACAACAACATAGCATCACGTCGTGTCAGAATCTGCGAATACCAAGGAACTCCCATTGTGCCGAGCCCACACAATTCATCAGGCATCGGTAAGTGCTGTGCATCCACTTTAGAACCACCTGTGAGTGCCATTTGCGATAGAATCACCCCCAATCGGATATCGACCCTTGGTGGATAAATAGCATTTACCCAGTTTCGCAACTCCTAGTGTTGCCTCGTAATGACTAATTTGCGATAGAATCACCCCCAATCGGATACCCCCCATATGTATACATTTAAACTAAAATAGTTTTATTTATAACCCGGGCCTTAGTCCGATGTTCAAATTATGTTTCTGGAATGACAACCGGTGAACGCCTGCTCCTGAAGCAGTCGACCACTCTAGTAAGTGCGATCAACCGGTCGCGGTGTAAATTTTAGGCTATTGTTCGTTATTTTGTTCGATTTCAATTTAACTATGGTTTAATTCCTACTCGACCAGTAAACTTACAGTAACCTTTCGAGTTTAACAATTTTTGTAAAAAAAAGGATGTTAGTCCAAACTCCTAATTAGTTTGATCTTGGATTTAACATCAATATTATCAAGTTATATTAACTGATTATAGGAATTTCTATTTGATTGAAGGAGTTTAACCTAGATCAACCCCTGTATTAACGAGTTTATACCAACATAATTTATAATTCAATTTTAGATTTAAATAATATGATTTTCTAATTTAGTTTCTCATAACCTAGATCAGATAGTGTATATTAAAATTAACTACATATAATCATCTTATTGAAAATGTGCCAACTCGTCTCAGATTTAAGCTCTTCCTTTTGAATTCTATTTGGAAATCTTCCCCGTTTGTTCTCTCTTCGCTTGATTCATCCTTCTTAGTCTCTTTACTTTTATTTATTTTATTTTTGAAGAATTTAAGTTTGGAGAGTAAGGAATTTAATAAAGTTTGGGGATACAGACTAATTTTCTAATGAATTAGAGTTTAGGTTAGTTGCGTATTTGTAGAGGTTCCTAATTAATAGTGACCATTGATCGACCCTAAGAGAATATTTTCTTATATTATATACATTAAACTTTTACTTCACACCCAAGTAAAAATATTCTATTAAATCTAGGCCGTTGGTTGTTCAAACTCATCGGCCTAACACAATAACTGGTCGACTGCTATGTGTCGACCGGTGATCCCCAAGGGTGTTGACCACTTATTCATATTTTTGTTAATTAATTTCCTTCCAAATTTACACGTTTAATTATTTTCAACTGTAAATTTTCAAACGTTTATAACTTCTTCATATTAGCTTCGATAGTGTCTATGCGCAACTCATCTACAAATCTATTAGAAATAAAAGAGTGTGATGTTCCAGTATCAAATAAGGTACAAAAGGATAAACCAGATAGAGTTACTTCAATAATGACCTTCTTCCCCTGATTCGCTACAGGAGGGGCACTCAAGCTAGAAACTGTGTCTAGTGCATAAGTCAAAACCACCTTGGTAGAGGTCTTCTGAGGTGCTAGACATTCCTGCTTCATGTGCCTGAATTGATTGCAGTTGTAACACTTAATCCTCGGATTGTCCGCCTTGCACTCCTTATTCAGCTCTAGACAGAAACTTAATCCCAACTTGTCTCCTAAACTATCCCCAAGTGATATCTTCTTCATCATTCTCTGCCACCTGATGTGCACGTAAATGTGCATATATTTACATCCATATTTTATCTCTTTTTATTTAAATAAACATCATACTTGGGAATTTTTACATGTTAAAACCAAAATTCAATTATTTTCAAACCATCATATTTTCATCTTCGTTCAGGGGCAAAATGGTCATTTTTGTGCATGTGTCAATTTAAGAATTTTTACTTGGACAATTTTTATGATTTTTATAGGATATTTTGATGCATATGGAAGTGGGATTCATGATGATAAATGTACAATTAGAAGCTAATGGACAACTAAGTGGAGGCTAAAGCTTCATGCACATCAAATGATGGATTAATTAGTGGCTAATGGTTACTTGGTGGCCACACTTCCTAAATGGCATTTTGGGAAGCTCCCTCAAATTAGAATTAGGGTTTTATGCATATATAAATAACCCTCTTATGTACATGAACATATCTTCTACTCTTTCACATTAGTTAGGAAATTAAGAAAGCAAGTTGTAATGGCAATGTTTCATGAAATAAAAATGGCTTTCAAGCCTCTTTCTCCTTTCTTTTCTACATGCTTTTCTTTGCTTCTTTGTTAATGTTTATTTCTTTGGCCTCTTTCTTTTAATGTTCATAGCTTAGATTTATATTTATGCACTAGTCTAATTAATTTTTTTCTAGTAGTTAATCTTCTTTTTCTTTGTTTATTCTCTACTTTCTTTCATTTTCAATGTTGAAACTTACATGTGTTGATTTGATAACACAAATGAGTAGCTAAATCCCTTCAATTTAGGGGTAATGAAGCTCTCAAATATTATGTAACTTCAACATTTTTATAATTTATGATCTCTTTAGCTTGTACTTAATGAAAGTGAATTTTGATGTAAGTTTATACAAGTGGGTTTGATATCTTATATTGCTTATGCAAATGAGCTATTCTTATTCAACATAAACACAATTTACATCATCATTTGCTAATTAATTTTTGATTTTGAAATGAAAGTAAAAATGAAATTTGATGATTTATATTACTAGTTACAATAGTAAATAGATCATACTTAAAATGGCTTTTGCTTTGACTTCATTTTCATGAGAATTATAAGTGGTATAATTATTATATTATAGTTTGATGGTTTGAGTTATGTTAATTAATAATATAAACAAACCATACTTATGATAAATGCAATGATTATTTCACTTAATATCAGAGTCAGAGATCATAAATTATTTATTTGTTGATTTACAAAAATATGAGAGTGGATTTGCCTCTAAATTGTTCTCTAGTCTAATAGTTTTTAAATCACATTTTAATTCTAGCTTTAGCTTCTTTTTTGTAGTTAACAATTTCATCTCACTTTGGTCTAATTTAATTGATTATAAAATTTTAAAATCTTAAAAATTCCCTGCGGATCGACCGTACTCGCCACGTACTAACTTTTGTACACCGAGCGCTTGCGGTTATTTTATTTTGAAATTTTTTTACTATTTTCTAAACCGATAGAAAACTAGTCGTTGAACAAGTTTTTGGCGCTGTTGCCGGGGAGTTAGTTTTGATTTTGATTTTCTATTCTTCGAATTATTTTTGTTTGATTTTTGTATGTTTATTTTGTGTGTTTGTTTGCATATTAAAATAAAAAATATTGTTGTGTGTTACTTAATTTTTGTTTGCATCTTGTGTTTGTTTTTGTTGTTTTCTAGTTTCATTCACTTTAGCATTTCTACCTAAAAAAAAAGAGGCATGCTCAATTTCAAAAGAAAAAAATATTTTTTTGCATTCACATCCTTTTGCATTTACATTTTCTTTATTGTCTTCTTTTCTGTACATTTACAAACAAACAGAAGAAAAAAAATTCTGCCTGCACAGTTCCCCTCCTCTACATATCATTGTGCATACATTTGCACATTTCAAACCCATCATTTTGTGCTCTGACCATCCCTCCTCTCAAGTGATCAACAACTTCATTCCCCTGCCACCCCTTCAACTACTGCTTAGAAACAACAACCAACCACCACCCATCAAGCAACTGTCACAAACACCCACCTGATCATCCCACTGTTCAAACAGCTATTGTCCCATCCACCACCATCTTACAATCTTCCTCTGCCTCAATCACGAATAAGATCACCCTCACTCAATCGCGAATAAGAACATCACCATCAAATATCCACTGCATAGAGCAAATTCACCCACATCACCTCCTTCAGAGCATCATCACAGTCTCTCTGCCACAGACATCTACCTCCACATCCACATTCCACCAAAACCACAAAACACATCACCACTTCCTACACAAAACACATCATACCCCACAGTCTACAGCTTATCCACTACTTTTCCTACCATTTCCTACCTTACTGTCTTCAAACTTGCAAGCCACTGCCAATACAAAACAGTCACCAAGCACTGTGATGACCAAATCCCAACAACCACACTTTGTACCAAAGCTGCAACTACCATCTTCCCACTACCGAGCTCGTCCACCATACTTCAACATACAAACTTCTTCATACCACTACCTGCCCTTAACCATCATTCACCTCTACAACCACTGGCAGTAACTACAAAACAACATCACAACTGACCCTCTACTTGCCTCGACAGCAAGCCACACCATCACCTATAGCAGTTTTGACACGAACCAAATCAAATTCAATTCTCCTCCTACCGTACTTCAGAACGACCACCTGCATCTCTTTATTGCATTTCATCAAATACCATACTTGCATCAGCCACCTCCCCCCTATTTGCTGCTACCAATCCTCAAACCTTCACAGCCATCGATAAAGATCACTGCTGCCTGGAAGCATACATGCTTCCACTTGCAAACTACTCCATCAACTAGTTGCTTGTTCAACCTCACCAAAATACTTCTTCCTACAGAGACTCCACAACCTCCACGACTACGACTGCCACAATCGCACATCCATAGAAATCACCAGTTGCCTCAAGTAACATTCTGCTGCACATCAATTCATACATCCCTGAAATCCACTGACTTCTGCAATACAACAATCTATACCATCCTCCCACACTTTTGCTACTGCTCTCTGCCATCTCTGCTAGCAACAACAACAACACAGACATCATCATTCAACACAGCCATCCCCTATACAAACCACTATCTCCACACATTGCCTTCCACTGCCTGCAACTACAGCATACCAGTGCCATAACAGACTTCGCTACTACAACATAACAATCAGCAACTCCACTTACTATCACATCATACCCACGAACCACTCCGTGACTTCCTCGACAATCACCAGAACCAACCTGCCAAAACAAACAAGTTCGTGGAGCCTAGACTTCGCTACAACCCCCACCAAACAACCTACAATCCAAAGCGAACCAAATTCAATAATCAGAACTGCGACTCCATACAACCAAAATCGCCGACTTCTACCTGTTGCATAAACTCGCCCCCACTCACCAAACATCAACTCACAACTCCATCTCTTCGAGTACCAAATCGCAACCCCAAGCGTGATTTTCAAATCACGATTTCAATCTCTGGAAGGAGAATTTTGTTATTGAATTGATTTGTTTCTGGGAGGGGAAAGCTTTTGTTTACTACCTTTTCTTATTTCTAGTGAGTTGGGTTGGTAACTTTTGTGGGTAGGCTTTAATCCCACTTTCTGTTTTTTTTAACTCTTTTCTTTCATTCTTTTTTCTGTTTTGTTTTATTTTTTTTAATCCCAAAAAAAGGAGTTGCTTAATAATTTGTTTTTTCTTTTTTTGTTTACTTTGTTTTGTTTAATTTATTTTGATTTAAATTGTTTTAAGTCCATTAAAAAAAGTAAAAAAAAGAGTTTTCTATTGTGTTTTAATTTGTTTTGGTTTGTTTAACTTCTTCCTTGACAATATTTTATTTAAGTTTATTTTAGTTTAGTCTTGCTTTTATCCAAAAAAAATAGTTTCAAATTTGTTTTATTTTCATTCGTTTTGTTCTCACTTGTTTTGTTTTAGTTTCTTCTTTTATTAAAAAAAACTGTATATATATCTTGTTTTTATTTTCAGGTGGCCAAAGCAGAAAGTTACAAGGAATTGCTTGCTAAAAATTACTTGATTGCTTAAAAAAAATATTGCTGTTTTTATATAAAATTGCTAATAATCTGCACACTCTGGTATCGTGCTTTCATCCTTTGTTTTTATTTTATTTGCATTGTTGGTTGCTTGCATTTGCATTTATATATATAAAAAAAATTCAAAATCCAAAAACAAAAACAAACTTCATTTTAGTTGCATTGTAAATTCACGTTTAATTTTTGTTTTGCATTCAACCCATCTTATTTTCTTTTCTAAGGGCAATACCCCAATTCACATAAGGTGAGGGATTTCATCACCCTTTCCTTAGCCTACAAATGCATTTCATCGTAGAATTTGACTAATAATAAAGGTTAGATGTTCAACTTAAGGGTGTCGCGAGCTCATCTAGGGCTTAATTGTATCTTCACACTTGATTTCTTTGAACAATTTTATTTCTTGGTTTCTAGGCTACGGCAGAGTAATAACCATTTATAGATATTACAGTGATTCATAAATATTATAGTGGTTGTTCCTCTGAAGGTAGTTAAACCTTCGACTGCATTGCTACGATAATTCATGGTGTAGCGATAACCCCTGCCCGTTACCTGGCCAAGAAATATTTTTGTTGATTTAAGACAAAGGGTGATTATACAATTTTGGGTTAGGAGCTACTAAGGATAGAAAACTGTAATTAAGTCCTTTGCATTCATTTAGTTGCATTAGTTCATGCATATATTATAAAACAAAAAAAAATCAAAAATCCAAAATTAAAAAAAATTGTAAATTTTGACTTAGTTTATAATTCAAAAAAAATCCTTTTAAATCCTTTCCTTTGAAATTTTTCAATCAAAAACAAAAATCCAAAAAAAAGTATATAAAAGCTTTTCAGAAAAGAAAAAAATTTTAAAAATTCAAAAACAAAAAAAAATCTGAAAATTCAAAAACAAAAACAAAAATCAAATTTCCATTTTCTAAAAAAAAATTGAAAAAATCCACTTGGTAAATATTTTTCTTCCTTAAAAAAACAAATTTTTTTTTCAGTTCGTGTTTCAAATCTTCTTTCATTCTCTAAACTCGTTTCTAACTTCTTTCTCTCCTCTACTTTCACTTGTGCATGAGTACTTGGACTCGTGACACAATAACAAATTGTTGGACTCGCGACTCAACAACTAATCGTTTAACTCGAACAGACGATCCTCCCGAAATGGCGAACGAGAACGCCTCTCGAACACTTATGGATAGAATCTTTCCCGGTAGAGTTTATATTCCATCTTGCATTACGTTACCCGCCCCTACGGGTAACCATTTCGAAATTCACTCGAACCATATTTCCACGCTTCCTAAATATGGCAATTTCGAGCATGATGATCCATACATCTTTTTGACTAAATTCGAACAAGTTTGTGCAACCATAAAACTCCAACAACTTTCCGAAGACGGAATCGAACTTCAATTAATCCCATTCGCTCTTATGGATTATGCTGAAGAATGGTTGTACAGCTTACCATCGAACTCGATCAAAACTTTGGAAGAATTTGTAAAAGCTTTCTTAAAAAAGTTCTACCCTTTGGAAAAAACGAGTAGAATCCGAAACGAAATTGTAAATTTTCATCAATTCAAGGGAGAACCATTCGAAAAATATTTTGAAAGATTAAAAGAGCTTTTACCATAACTTCGAAAAATGGATGATTTTCCAAATTTTATACGATAGACTCGAAAATATCTCACGAACCATGCTTGAATCAATGTGCTAAGGCAACTTTCTTGCCCAACATCACGACGATGCTTGGCAATTTCTTGAAAACCTCGCTGAAAAATCATCCCAATGGGAACGATCGAACGAAAAATCAATTTATTCACGATCGAGTGCACACTCTATAGGATCTTCTTTTGCTTTGGAAGCCAAAATCGACGCAATGATAAAAAAATTCGATAATATTTTCTCATCGAATCAAATGAACCAAGCTTCCCAACCGATGTGTTATAAATGCAACGATCCTAATCATATAGCCGATCAGTGTCCCAATTCTGTCGAACAAATCAATGCTTTCAATAAAGCCAAAAACGACCCGTTTTCTCAACGTACAACCCTGGTTGGAGAAATCATCCGAATTTTGCGTGGAACCAAAACAATCCCAACACCAATACGATTCGTCCCAATTTTCAAGCATTCCTGAATAATGCTTCGAATCCTCCCTTTCAGCCCAACAATTTTAAACCAAACTTTGCGGGTCCGTCTCATAATCAACCACAACAATCAAATTTTCAACCAAATTCTGCTCATCCTCCCCAAGATAATAAATGTTTAAGTTCACTTGAGAAAACTCTTAAAACGTTGGCTAAGGCAACTACTCAAAGCCTTCAATCAAACAGCAATTTGCAAAATTTATTGACTTCATATATGCAAAATACAAACCAATCAATTGCAAAACTCGAAATGCAAATGAGTCAATTAGCCACGTCTGTGAGCGAACGTGAACGAGGAACATTCCTAAGCCAACCCATTTCAAATCCCAGAAATCAAAATGCAAATTCAAATCAAGCCCATGTTGTTCAAGATAGCAACATCACCCAATTGAATGCTATCACAACTCTATGTTCCGGTAAAAAAATCAATAATCAAGTCGTTAACCCAAATGATTTACCGAAAACCTCCCTCGATACTTCTAAAACTACGAACGAATATGAACTGAACATGGAGCCAAACGTTGAATCGAATGCCAATCGAAATTCTTCTTCTACTCGAGTAGACCCGCCTACCGAGTATTGTGTTCCATTTCCACATCGTCTTCGACCAAAGAAACACTCGGACCAAATTGAAAATATGTTGGAAATTTTGAAACAAGTCAAAGTTAACATTCCGCTTCTTGACATCGTTCAACAAGTCCCCACGTATGCGAAATTTCTTAAGGACTTGAGTACCCAAAAGCGACACACTCAAGTGCCCAAAAAAGTCTTCTTAGCCGCCAATTTAAGTGAAGTTTTGTCCCAATCCATGCCCGTTAAATAAAAAGATCCTGGCTGCCCAACGATTTCATGTACAATTAGAGACAAGACAATTAACAAATGTTTGATAGACTTAGGCGCGAGTGTCAACTTGATTCCATACTCCGTGTACGAACAATTAGGCTTAGGTGAGCTCAAACCGACAAAGGTTACGCTTCAATTCGTCGATCATTCCATTAAGAAGCTCGTGGGAGAAATCGAAGACGTGCTCATTCGAGTAGGGCAATTCATATTCCCCGTTGACTTCATCATTCTCGAAACACAACCCGTGACAAATCCCGCAAGTCAAATTTCATTGATTTTAGGCCGACCATTCTTAGCCACCTTAAATTCCTTAATCAATTATCGTAACGGGTCGATGAAAATCTCTTTTGGAAACATGACTTTGGATCTTAATATTTTCTATCTTGAAAGCCAATCGAACGAACCTCGTGACCAAATGTTGGAAGTTAGTGCCATTCACGAAAACTTTGAAAACGAGACACTTGACCTTAATGATGAACGCGAGGCCGAGTACGAAAAATTGTTTCATGAAATTCCCAACGAGATTGAATACACTCTTCCTTTTGAATCGCTTCCTGTTGAGCCTAAATCTCAACCCAATTCTTTGATCGAGAAACTCCCAAAGTTGGACCTCAAACCACTTCCAGATCACCTTAAGTATGCATACTTAGGTGAAAACGAAACTTGTCCTGTCATCATTTCTAACAATCTTTCTCTTGACCAAGAAGCTTCTCTTCTCTCTATTCTTTCGAACAATAAGGAAGCGATGGGATGGTCGATCTCTGATATAAAGGGAATTAGTCCCGCTCTTGTTCAACATCGCATTCATTTAATCGACGATGCCAAGCCTGTTCGTGACGCACAACGAAGGCTTAATCCAAAAATGAAAGATGCGGTGCGTGATGAAATTCTTAAACTTCTCGACAACGGAATAATTTACCCAATCTCTGATAGATCATTGGTTAGCCCAATTCACATTGTACCAAAAAAGTCTGGGCTAACCGTTGTCAAGAACGATTCAAACGAACTTATTCCAACTCGTACTCAAACGGGATGGCGTGTTTGCATTGACTATCGAAAACTAAATGTTGCAACATGAAAAGATCACTTCCCTCTTCCTTTCATTGACCAAATGCTCGAACGTTTAGCCGGCCATGAATTTTGCTGCTTCCTTGATGGTTATTCTGGCTATAACCAAATTCCAATTGCTCCCGAAGATCAAGAGAAAACAACTTTCACATGTCCATTCGGTACCTTTGCTTATCGACGTATGCCATTCGGACTTTGTAACACCTCTGCGACTTTCCAACGATGCATGGTTGAATCTTTTCCGACATGATTGAACGCTTTCTAGAAGTTTTTATAGACGATTTCTCAATCTTTGGCGATTCTTTTTCCCAATGTTTACATCATCTCGAGTTGGTTCTAAATCGATGTAAAGAAAAACATTTGACTTTGAATTAGGAAAATGCCGCTTTATGGTCAAACAAGGCATAGTCCTTGGACATATCGTCTCAAATAAAGGCATTGAGGTAGATAAAGCAAAAATTGATGTAATTGCAAATCCATCCATTCCCAAATCTGTTAAGGACATTCGATCATTTCTAGGACACGCTGGCTTTTACCGACGCTTTGTGAAAGAATTTAGCAAAATCGCTCGTCCTTTGACGACTCTCCTCAGGAAAGACGTTCCTTTCGATTTTAACTCTGATTGTATCTCTTCTTTTGAACGTCTTAAGAACGAACTCATCTCTACTCCAATCTTTTGCGCACCCTATTGGGATCTTCCTTTCGAATAATGTGTGATGCTTCGAATTTTGCCGTTGGTGCTGTCTTAGGACAACGCATCAACAAGATCCTTCGCGTAATAACTACGCAAGTATGACTCTGAACGACGCTCAACTCAACTACACAACAACCGAAAAAGAGCTTCTAGTTGTTGTTTTTGCGCTCGCAAAGTTTCGACCTTACTTGATAGGTTCACACATTCACGGACCACTGTGCGCTTCGATATCTCTTCGCTAAAAAGGATGCTTAATCCCGTTTTATTCGTTGGATCCTTTACTTCAAGAATTTGACCTTACAATTAAAGACAAAAAATGATCTGATAACGTCATAGTCGATCACTTGTCTTGTCTTCCGAACGCACCATCTTCTTTGCCGATCAATGAAAACTTCCCCGATGAACAACTTCTTACAATCTCTATCGATCCATGGTACGCTAATATAGTGAACTACTTAGTCACTAAAGAAACTCCCTCATTTTGGTCCAAACAGGACAAATACAAATTCATGTCCCAAGTAAAATATTTCTATTGGGACGAGCCATACTTGTTCAAATATTGTCCTGACCAAATCATCCGACGTTGCATTTTGGATAATGAGATCAGGAGTGTTCTTTCGTTTTGCCACGATCAAGCATGCGGTGGACATTTCGGTCCTTAAAAAACTGCAGAAAAAGTGCTTCAGTATGGATTCTATTGGCCATCGCTTTTCAAAGACTCATTCGAATTTTGTAAAACTTGCGATCGATGTCAAATGCTTGGATGAATTTCTCGACAAGATTTGATGTCTCTAAACCCCATTCTTACGATCGAAATCTTTGATGTATGGGGTATCGACTTTATGGGACCTTTTCCCAATTCTTTTAGAAACTTGTATATCCTTCTCGCTGTCGATTACGTCTCAAAATGGGTCGAAGCCGTTCCTTGCAAAACTAACGACCGTAGAATTGTTGTGAAATTTCTCAAAGAAAACATCTTTTCGAGATTCGGCACACCTTGCACAATAATCAGCGATAACGGGACCCATTTTTACAACCGTTCTTTTGAAACTTTAATGAAAAAATACTTGATAACCCACAAGCTATCCACTCCATATCATCCTCAGACTTGTTGTCAAGTTGAAGTTTAAAATCGACAAATAAAACAAATCTTGGAGAAAACTGTTAACAAGATCAAAAACATTGGTCTTAGAAATTGACCGACGCGCTTTGGGCTTATCGTACTGCTTTTAAAACTAACCTTGGGATGTCCCCATTTCGTTTAGTTTAAGGTAAAGCTTGCCATTTACCCGTTGAAATCGAACATAAAGCGTTGTGGGCAATTAAGAACTTAAAACTTTGATCTAGAGAAAGCTGGCGAAAACCAAAAACTGCAACTCAACGAACTAGAAGAACTTAGGAACGATGCATATGTAAACGAGAAATTTTACAAAGAAAGAACCAAAGTTTTTCATGACAAGTCAATCCTAAGGAAAACGTTTTCGCCTAACCAAAAAGTTCTTTTATATGACTCAAGACTTCATTTATTCCCTGGGAAACTTAAATCAAGATGGACCGGACCATTTGTGGTACGAACTTTTTTTCCACATGGTGCCGTAGAAATAGAAAACCCCAGGGATGGATCGATTTTCAAAGTCAACGGTCGTCGTTTAAAACCTTTCATGGAATTTTTCGATAACCAAGAGGAGGAGCTCATGATCCTTCATGAGCCAAGCTACGTATAGTAAGAATGTTAACCCTCTTTTGTAAATATGTACATATTTTTCTCTGTTACACTCATTATATCATGCATTGACTGTGGGAACACAGTTAAAATTAAGTGTAGGGGGAGTCTCATTTTCATATTTTTTTAGTTTAACGGCATTTTTGAATTTTCATTTTTCTTTTAACTAAAAACATTTTCTTTTTAGCATTTTGATTTATTTTTGAAGAAACGCTATGGGATAAGTATAAGTTTTGGTTAATAAATTAAAATTTTTGAAAATTTATTTATCTTAACAAAAATAAAAATGAAGATTGATTACAAATAACAATGGTTTAACTAGTATATAGAAAGGTTCATATGTGTTAATTATGAAGTATGTTCTAATAGAAAATCTTTGTTTAAAAAAGTGGTAAATTTAAAGTAAAGGCTATAACATTTTTATCTTCTAAGTTAAATAGTGCTAAGATGATTTTGCAAAACTCACTCTTTCTAAAAAAAATTGAAAAAAAACATTTGTATATATGTATATATATATACGTTTTTAACACCTAGAGTCATGTGTTCACTCGCCATGCTCTGTACCCTTCTCACGTAAGCCCAAAAGGCAGTGCATGATCGGTGGCCTCAGTTTAACTGAGTTAGGTGTATATATATAAAAATTCTTTTAATAACGCCTACAGTCGATAAGTGTTCACACTTGTGTGTTCACTCGCCATGCTCTGTATTCCCCTCATATCAGTCCGCAAGGCAGTGCACGCGTAATATATCTGGCCTCAGTTTACCTGAGTTAGGCATATGTAAATATTGTTAATAAAATTTTCAAATAAGAGAGAGTAAGCAATTGAAATCCAAGCATCATTTTAACTTGTTTGATTTGACTTGTTATTGGAAAGAAATGAAAATACCACTTTGATAAACTTTGATAATCAACTAAGGATCTATTTCATAGTTGCACTATGTTGTCAACTGAAACAACGAGTTAAACTATAGTCTATTTGTTACAATAACTTTGTGTTTATTGAAAGTTTTGACGAGTAAATGACTTAAATTTTCAAGACAATGACCAGAACTTATAGTTAACTTATTTGTGTCTATTTAAAAATAAATCTTTCATTTGTAAATACTTTTAAAAACTTGCATTTATCCTATTGTAAATAAATCTTGCACTTTGTAAATATTTTTCACTTTGCATTTTGATTTTGTTGGTAGTATCCGCTAAAAACCCTCACGAGACAACACTCGTCCTACTGGGGACACCCAGAGGTTTAACGGCTTGTTGCATACGCTCAATGCAATCGTGCTCCATACGAAAACGGATTTATCTTAGTTTTCCTTTATTCGAGGACGAATAAAAAGATAAGCGTGGGGGTATTTGATGTGCACATAAATGTGCATATATTTACATCCATATTTTATCTCTTTTATTTAAATAAACATCATATTTGGGCATTTTTACATGTTAAAACCAAAATTCAATTATTTTCAAACCATCATATTTTCATCTTCATTCAGGGGCAAAATGGTCATTTTTGTGCATGTGTCAATTTAATAATTTTTACTTGGGCAATTTTTATGATTTTTATAGGATATTTTGATGCATATGGAAGTGGGATTCATGATGATATATGCATGCACAAGGAAATACAAAAGAATGAAGAGGAAATAATTCAAGTTCAAGATCATGGAGGACCCTACCCACTTACCTAAATGTACAATTAGGAGCTAATGGACAACTAAGTGGAGGTTAAAGCTTCATGCACATCAAATGATGGATTAATTAGTGGCTAATGGTTACTTGGTGGTCACACTTCTTAAAGGGCATTTTGGGAAGCCCCCTAAAAATAGAATTAGGGTTTTATGCATGTATAAATAACCCTCTTATGTACATGAACATATCTTCTACTCTTTCACATTAGTTAGGAAATTAAGAAAGCAAGTTGTAATGGCAATGTTTCATGAAATAAAAATGGCTTCCAAGTCTCTTTCTCCTTTCTTTTCTACATGCTTTTCTTTACTTCTTTATTAATGTTTATTTCTATGATCTCTTTTTTTAATGTTCATAGCTTAGATTTACATTTATGCACTAGTCTAATTAATTTTCTTCTAGTAGTTAATCTTCTTTTTCTATGTTTATTCTCTAATTTCTTTCATTTTCAATGTTGAAACTTACATGTGTTGATTCGATAACACAAATGAGTAGCTAAACCCCTTCAATTTAGGGGTAATGAAGCTCTCAAATATTATGTAACTTCAACATTTTTATTATTTATGATCTCTTTAGCTTGTGCTTAATGAAAGTGAATTTTGATGTAAGTTTATACAAGTGGGTTTGATAGCTTATATTGCTTATGCAAATGAGCTATTTTTATTCAACATAAACACAATTTACATCATCATTTGCTAATTAATTTTTGATTTTAAAATGAAAGTAAAAATGAAATTTGATGATCTATATTACTAGATACAATAGTAAATAGATCATACTTAAAATAGCTTTTGCTTTGACTTCATTTTCATGAGAATTATAAGTGGTATAATTGTTGTATTATAGTTTGATGGTTTGAGTTATGTTAATTAATAACATAAACAAACCATACTTATGATAAATGCAATGATTATTTCACTTAATATCAAAGTCAAAGATCATAAATTATTTGTTTGTTGATTTACAAAAATATGAGAGTGGATTTGCCTCTAAATTGTTCTCTAGTCTAATAGTTTTTAAATCACATTTTACTTCTAGCTTTAGCTTCTTTTTTGTAGTTAACAATTTCATCTCACTTTGGTCTAATTTGATTGATTAGAAAATTTTAAAAATCGTAAAAATTCCCTGCAGATCGACCCGTACTCGCCACGTACTAACTTTTGTACGCCGTGCGCTTGTGGTTATTTTATTTCGAAATTTGTCGGCATTTTCTAATCGATAGAAAATTTTCCGTTAAACACCACCCCTACCTCCCAATAATTCAAGGCCACTCCCTCTAAATGCCAAGTAGAAAGCTATATTCTTACCTCATCAGCAAGACCCATCAATCCAATAATCCTCTCATAAGTAGAAAGCTATATTCTTACCTCATCAGCAAGACCCATCAATCCAATAATCCCTCTAAATTTCAAACTAAGGTTTTGATAACAAATGTGACAACTCACATCTCCCGACACTTCGATCCAAAGCCTAGGATAACTTTGGACTTGTGTCGATGCCAAGAAATACGAGTTGTTTGGGGTTTTTACATTGCAAAGTCTAAAGATAAATAGATATGATCTAAGATATACAACACTTTCAGAACTCACCGTGGAAGGCAACAACATATAAATGTACGAAATAACCATGTCAGAAAATATCACAAGACATGGTCTCAGCAAAAATAGTACACAGCCAAATCCAGAGTACATAGAAATACGATTCATAACCTGATAAATATCAAGTACTGAATAAGATAGATAGTTACATGGAGAGTAATATAAAACAACAAGCAACTCTATTGATGAGCTCGCCTCTCCACATACTAACCACAAGCCTATCACATGCTGCCCTATCCTCCCATGGTGGGGAAAAAGAGGGGAAAATGGGTGGGTCGGATAAAAGTCTGGTGAATGAGTACATCCTGAATATATGGTAATCACATGCAGTTGACTTCAATAATACTCTATGTGACTTAGGGTGTTCTATAAGTGTCCGTGTATTACTAGATTTCTTTACTTAAGGGGATTTGCGAAATAAACACCTACACTAACTACGTGTGCAAGATCATACTTAAGATCAAACAATTAATTGAACCTCTAGGCATCTACCAATCGGCTAATAGCTACTGGAGCAATTCCATATAAGATTACCTTACCATTTTCCACATTATGGATACACGTAACTATTTCAACATGGGGTTCCCTATATTTCTGCCATGGGACTAAGTTTCCCACAACTATGACTACTCGTACCCTCATTATGCATTAAGGGGGAGCCCGTAAAGATGACTCGTCGAAGGGTCTCATCATCTATATCTGTGTCCACCTCTCAATGGTAATGTACTGCCTCTTATTGCACGTGTCGAGATCCAACAACAACATAACATCATGTTGCACCAGAATCCGTGAATACTAAGGAACTCCCGTTATGTCGGGCCCACACACTTCATCGGGCACCAATCAATGCTGCGCATCCATTGTAGATCTTATATGAGTGTCGTTTGCGATGGAATCACCACCAGTCGAATATCGACCCATGCTGGATAAATAGCGTTTACCCAGTTCCACAACATTCTAGTGTCGCCTCGTAGGGAACTAGCTTCCATACTCCTAATATCCATACACACACACATTTACACTAAAATAGTTTTATATATAACCTGGGCCTTAGGCCGAGGTTCAGATTGTGCTTTTGGAACGATAACTGGTCGACTGCCTGCTCCTGGAGCTGTCGACTGCTCCAGTAAGTGCGGTCGATCGGTCGTGGTGTAAATTTTAGGTTAATGTTCATTGTTTAGTTTTCAATCAAATTATGGTTAAATTCTTCCTTGACCAGTAAACTTATAGTAGCCTTTCAGGTTTAACAATTTTAAAAAAGGGTTATTAGTCCAAACCTAAATTAGTTTGATCTAGGGTTTAACATTAATATTATCGAGTTATATTAACCAATTATAGGAATTTCTATTTGATTGCAACAGGATTTTACCTAGATCAGTCGCTATATTAACGAGTTTATACTAACATAAATAATAATTCAATTTTAGATTTAAAAATTTTGATTCCCCAATTTAGTTTCTAACAACCTAGATCAGATAGTGTATATCAAAATTAACTACATATAATCATCTTATTAAAAATGTGCCTATTCACCTTAGATCCAAGCTCTTCCTTTTGAATTCTATTTGGAAATCTTTCCCTCATTTGTTCGCTCTACGCTTGATTCATCCTTCTTAATCTCTTTACTTTTATTTATTTTATTTTTGAAGAATTTAGGTTTAGAGAGGAAAAAATTGGTAGAGTTTGGGGATGCAGACTAATTTTCTAATGAGTTAGGTTTAGGTTAGATGTGTATTTCTAGATGTTCGAAATTAATAGTGACCATTGATTGACCTTAAGAGAATATTAGCTTACATCCTGTACGTTGAACTTTTACTTCACACCCAAGTAAAAATATTTTATTAAATCTAGGCCGTTGGCCACTCAAACTCATCAACCTGACACAATAACCGATCGACCGCTAGGTTTGGACCGGTCGATCGCTACGTGTCGACGGACGACCCCTAAGGCTGTCGACCGCTTATTTTTATTTTTTTTAATTAGTTTCCTTTTAAATTTACATGTTTAATTATTTTCAACTATGAGTTTTCAAATGTTTATAACTTCTTCATATTAGCTCCGATTTCACAGTGTTATATATATAAATCGTCCAGAAAATTGTTACGAATGCAACGGTGCATGTTTCATAGCTAAATTCAAACGTTTATAAAAATTACATTATTTTCTCTTGTTATATTTTAAATCTAATTCTTTCTTAAATTTCCGGAGTGTTACATATACTTAATTTCGAAGGAGCTTGGAATGAACAACTACCATTTGCTGAATTTGCATGATAACGATTATTAAGCTAGTATAGGGATGACACTGTATGACGCATTATACAGGAGGCCATATAAGTCACCCTCATGCTGGTGGGAATAGATAGATAAATTAATTATTGGGTCGAAAATGATACAAGATACTTCAGAGAAGGTGGAGCTGATAAGGAAGAGGTCAAAAACTGCACAGGGCGGCAAAAGTCATACATCGATAAGAGAAGGCATAAGTTGGAGTTTGTGGTTCAAGATCTACTATTTGTGGAGGTTTCACCGTTGAAGAGAGCTATAATATTTAGAAATTTAGGAAAGCTAAAACCTTGATTTGTTGGACCTTTTCTAATATTGGAATAAATTGTAAGTATTGCTACAAAGTGGAATTCCTTGAGAAGATAGCAGGAGTCCATAATGTATTTCATGGATCACATTCAGAAAACTTTGTACATGATCCAGCCATTATTGTCGAGCCAAGTCATTTGGAGGTGTTAAGATTATGAAATATACCCTAAAAAGGGATAGGTGAATATGGCATTTAGAATAATTCATAGATTAATAGATACATAATGCAGAAATGTAAATGTGAAAAGTAAATAACATATAGATATACTCAGCTTCGGCCACCAACCTATTAGTTCCTACTGTTGTTCCCAATATTACTACTATAATTATATATTCGAACACTTACAAAATCTATAAACTCGCACTTTCTACTCATTTGAATATACCAATCCTATGTCTAGTAACCCCGCCTCGACTTTATCCCCAAGTCGAGAATTTTTCGAGCTACAAGTCGTAGTTCAATCCTAAATGAATTTTGTATAAATTATTAACTATGAAAACTTTATAAAAACAGGGGCTTGAAGCAAATTTTTCTTTAGGCAAATTATATTCAAACACATCAATTTACTTAGTAACCCCCCTTAAAATACTTAAATTTTAAAGACCAAAATATCCTTAAATCAAAAATGGTGTTTGTAATTTTTTTTACAAACTCATTTACCACGCACTAATTGCACTTGGTAAGAATACACACCGTGAAAACGTGGTAAACTCCCTAAACCCTAGATTAATTACATACCCTACCGTTGAACACGATGGTTGGACTCTGCGCTGAGGCGAGGCTTGCGGCTTGAGGGAGGTTTGCGGGTTAAGGTGAAGCTTGCGACTTTGTGTCAATCAAGTGCGGCTTGCGGTTTGAGGTGAGGCTGTGGAGGAAGATGCGGCAGTTGAGGGAGGTTGAATTTGTTAGGGTTTTTTTGGTCGTGTGTGTTATTTGTTGAAATGGGGTTGAGTGTGTTAGGTTGAGTAAACGAGTGAGGAAGGGGTATAGTTGGAAAAAAAAGATGGGGCTACTCAGTGAAAACGTGGGTATAATTTTTTTGCTAGAAAAAGAGGGCCTACTAAGTAAATTTATGTGTTTGAATAGAATTTGCCTTTTCTTTATTCCCCTTATTTTAAAATCCACCCGTACTCAATAATCTCCTACTTGCTTTATAATAATGCTTCTTCCTTTGGTTGTTAAAATGTCTCTCTTTCCTTCCATTAAAATTCAAAAAAAACTTCTCCGATTGCCTCTAGGAAGTCATATCATCGAAAACATTTTACCCCAGATCTAAAGTTACGCCGCCTGTAGACTCCTGGGTAAAACTTGTTTTCGTCTGGAGTACTCAAGAGTTTGTTGTTGGTGCTCGTCAGATATGGATCTCATTGCTTCGTCAATGCTTTGCATTGCTTGCGAATGCTGCTTCCACAAGGATATGAGTGGATGCTTGAACTTTGTGGTGGTATTGCAGATTGATTTGGTGATGATGAAGATTGCCATGTCTGGTTGATATCCACTGCATTGTGAGTGGAAAAACGTCACGCTTGGCTGTGTATAAGAATGAAGTTGTCAATGAAGTAGTTACTGGCAATAATATGTGCCTAGATTAGTCTGTGTTTGAGATGTTGATGTAGTGGATTTGGAGTTGCTCGAAGTTAGTGGACGTTCGAACACGATGCAGTGGAGCTTGCTGAGTCTCCACTTGGGTCAAAAGGTGAGTGCCGAAAAAATGATTCTTGCTTCATGTTTGACCATGTCGAAGTTGTGCTGGTGTCGATTAAAGTTGTGCACGCCCTGAGATTTTTTGTGCCTGCTACTTTGATGTATTGAGATTATCAAATCTGAAATGCTTGGTGATGATTATTAACTGCCAGATGGTTTGAGTTATGTGTGCAGTGATGTTTCAAAAGATATCTTAAAACTAAATTTTGGTTTTCTCTTTGATTTTTGAAAAAAAAAATTCTAAGAAAGAAAAAACATTTTTTTGTAGATGTTTAAAAATAAAATAAAAACAAAAGCAGAAAATGCAAATATCTTCACATGTTCATGAAATAAAAGTGTGAAATATTAATCAATCCGTGAGACATATGAACCATCAAATATATCAGACTGAAGGAATCACAAAAGTTAATAGTCATATAACATGTTCCGATAGGAAAGAACAACTTGTGCTTTCACGATACCACTTGTTAACTAGGCTGCCTATGGTGGCAAACAATGATTCCACGTGTAGTCTATACATTCCATCATGGTGTACAATAGTACCTCAAATACTTATTTTATATCTAACCTCTTGAACTCTCATCATCAATGTTAAGCATGAGAAACAAGCATCATCAATCAAGCGCACTACGTACACCATAATATCAATTGAAGTGGTTCCAACATTTGATTTTCCCAGCAAATTCATCTATGTCAAAACAAAGCACACACAACCAAAAATTCCTAACAAAATGACTTGTTAGTCATCATCTAAATAAACAAACCACCATCTCATGAAGCGGTACATCACTAACACATATGTGTAAAAAAATTATCGTAGAACATCAACCATCGTTGGTTTGAAAAATCAATCTGTTTCAAAACCATTATTTAAAAATTTTAAGTCCATAATTTGGTTCAGCATAAAATATGAAAGTTTTAGATATTTAAAGTTCCTAATCAATGAAATTGATTTTAATTAAAAACGACAAAATGATCAAAAGTTTTGTCCAAAATACTACAGCTTGTTTGAATAAATAAAAAAATATTTTCAAGCAATATGCTGACTTGATTACTATTTTTCGAAGCTTTATGAAATGATTCAGCAAGGTTTTAAAATGAAAGTTATAGTGCTATCAGTTAGATTTCCAAGACCAAAAGAATTAGTTAATGTTCAAGTTATGGTCGATTTACAGCAGATGTGTCAAAACATTTCTGGAATGATAATTAACCATAACTCATGTAATAATTTTCTCAAGAATCTCTGAGATAAATCATCAAAGACTCAAAGAATGAAAATTGTAGAATTATCTATAAGGTTTTCAAAACACTTACAATTCTATAAATCAAAATTTTAGAACAAAAATTATAGTCAAAACACTACAGCTATGTTGGAAAGTTCTGAAACAATTTTCAAATAATTTACAGAATTGTTTACAGTTTTAGGGAGTTTAAGTTAAAAATATGGAAAAGCAAAAACATAAGTTAAAAATATCGACACCCCAGATTCGTTTATTTTTAAACCATATTCTGGAAACATGTCCAAAATACCTTAGATCGGCATAAGATCCAAAGAATTTATTTTTACACCGCATATTTTATTTTATATAATTTTATTATATCAAATAAATTTAAAAATTCATAATTGATTACCCAACGGTTTAAAAAATTATTTTAATTCTTTAAAATTTTACATATAACCACCTTTATCGAATTTTTATAACGGATCGACTAAAAGTTGCATCGAATTGTCGTGCGAGTTAGATTTTCAACAATGATAACTTTTTGAATTACACGAACATATATCATCGAAAATACCAATTTAACCTATCACGATCCGTCATTGGGTGAATATTAATAATCATACATGTCAATTTTATTTTTTTGGCCATTTTAGTAGTGTTTTTTATTTTTTCAAACGAAATAGGTGTCAAAAAAGAATTTAAAAAAAATATACGAGCCGACCCTAAATGACTCAAGCCGTCACTAATCGGGCCGATGCTAGCCGACTCCATATCGAGTACAAAGGTTTCAGCCGAGATCTTCTTCTTCACTTTTTTTGCTTAATAAAAAAACGATTTTTTTTCTTCCCCATCACCGATTCTGACCCTCTCCAGCCGTCACTCTCCGTCGTCGTCGCCGTAGAAGCCTAGAACTCGCCAGAATCTCCTCTTCTTCTTGAATTTGGTAATTTTCTAAACCCTAATTTCGAATTAAATTGTTTGATTAGGTTTAAATGTACATTATTGTGATAATAATTGGGTGTAGGTATTGCTAATTTAGTGTATTAGGTTATTTTTAGTATGAAATCGTTGAATTTGACAGTGTGAATTGGGAATAATTGGGTGTAGGTATTTAGAATTTGAAAGTGTGAATTGGGAATTGAGAATTTGAAAGTGTGAAAGTGTGAATTTGAAAGTGTGAAAGTGTGAATTGGGAATAATTGGATGCATGTCGTTAATCGACTAAATATAAGAAATGTATTTAGAAGTTTGGCATGCGGGTTGGGATTTTACTTACAGTACCGCGTATCGGGAGATTTATTCCCGATCGATCCCTTATATTTATATTGGATTGAGTGAGGACTTGGTCGTCGAATGTTGTTTGACTGGCCTGTGCGCCTTGTATTTGGATTGAGTGAGGACGACTTGGTCGTCGAGTGTTGTTTGACTGGCCTGTGCGCCATGTGTAACGACCCGTAAATTTTAATGGTTTTATTAATATATTTAATTGAAATTTTATGAAATTTTAAACAATAAAACTTTGAAATAAAAATTTAATATTTGGAATACGTCTTCTTTAACATAGCAAATGGTAAATTTTCATCTGATAATATGGAAGTTTAATTTATTGTATAATTCTATTTTAATTTAAATCAGTTAAAATTAGATGATAATAAAATGTTTTTAAACCTGAATATTTTTCTATAGAAAATTTGTAAATCATCTTCCGAGTGAGATGTCATATTTTGTTTCTCTAAATTTGGACTGCTTTTGCTCCATTTATCTTAATTCTGGCATTTTACACTACGCCATAGATTGCATACTGCAACACCGAAGAAGTGATGCAGGAAGTGCCAAAAAATGTTGCTGTAGGCTAAAAAAGGGCAAAGGCAACACTTTCTCGGTGATGCATTTTGCCGCGTTGCCGCAGACCTCAAAGACAACATTTTGACTATCTAAGGCAACATAAGAAATATTGTTGCAATAGAACCCTATTTGGGTCTATAGCAACATTCATAGGTGTTTGTAGCAACATTTTGGAATGTTGCTATAGATATTAACTTTCTGAATTTGTGGGGCCCACAATGTAGAGCATATTTGATTTTTTAATAGAAATAAATATTTATTTAATAAAATGCTATTGCACAGAATTTGATATTTAAACAGTAATTTATTTAAATAAATATTTTATTTCAACATTTGAAATAGTACAAATTCCTGACTCCACTATTTTACAATTCAATGATATATAACACTGATATTCACATATACAGATATTCCTCACTACATCACTCAGTTCACTCATTACATATGCAGTTTCAATTTATACAGACACCGACAAATATATGCCGAGTCGAAGGCGAGCCGAGTGCCGAGCCGAAGGCGAGCCGAAAAGCGGGTCCGGGCGCAGCGCCGGCGGGGGTCCGGGGCACCGCAGTCCCGGCGGGGATCGACGTTGCGGGTCCGGGCGCAGCGCCGGCGGGGGTCCGGGGCACCGCAGTCCCGGTTAGGTCGAACAAGTGGGCACCGCCCGATTCATCCGATTTCGGAAGATCGAGCCTTCTTTGAAACGACGTAAAATGATGCACAAATGAAGATCGAGCCTTCTTTGAAACCACCCTTCACCATATTACAACTTTCCCAAACTTCCCAAATTTCACCAACCTTCAATACTCTATAAACAGCAGAACACTCACCAAACTTAGCTGTAATAATCATCAAGCAAATAATTGTAAGTAAATCCGCAAATAATTTCAACCAACAACACCATCACTCCATCAATAACAGAAGTTTCAAAAGAATGAGGTGTGTACACACCTACATTTGTTGGCAACGATGTGAATAGCAAGGTCCATTTGTTAGAGGCCAAGGGAAGCAGCTGTTCAGTATAAATCAGAATTATCAGTAGCACTAATAGAGGCATATTGTTGAACATCTTGAGCCCGCTCACAACCCAAACCGACTTCTGCAGAAATCTGTGCATCAAAACTTATAACCATGGCATAGTTAATATTAAAAACAAAATCACATATAGTAAACTTCAGTATTTCAATCATTCGACGCATACACAGAGATGAACAACACTTAAGATTGCAGAATTGCTTTGTTCTTATCTAAAACTATCTAAATTGAGGCGAAGGGCATGGAATATCATTGGAAAAACCAAAACCAGATGAATTGCATATCATACTCTAACCATGTCGCTTATAAGGTACGAATATGGGATACCAAGGTCGGTATCGTAATTTGCCAGTACGTCCTGAAGGGTCGATTCGCCAAAGAGGAGGAAGCAGAAGAAGCTCGTGGCCATGTAAACGATACAACATAGAGCTATAGAAGTTTGCGATATCGGTCTTATTTGGGATGAATCCTCGAGTTCGTTGTTTATGCTGTGCACTGCATAAACATCGATTAATGGTTAACAGTGTTTTTAATCAAGAAATTAAAGTATCGATTTTAAAGTATGCTTTACCATTGAAATTGCAGCTATATGCATTGACAAGAACAGGAAAAGCTGTAAACAAGTTAAAGAAAGAAGACGCATCGATTGTTTTAGGAAACAGTCGCGGCATGTTGGCAAGCAGCAGCGAAATTGGGGTGAGAACAAAATGGGAACGAAAATATGATTTGGAAATTAGGGATTTGGAAATTGGGGATTTGGAAATTGAGGGTGAGAACGAAATGGTATGAAAAGTAAAGCGGGAAAACGAAATTTCTGGGCAAATTGCAGTGGTGATCCATTTTAACAACCAGATTAAATGTAGGCCGTTGGATCGTATTCACGCGGATTGCTAATTTTATTAATTTTTTAATTTGAAAACATCTATAGCTACTGCAACATCTTGTTGATGCCTATGCTAACACCTTGAAGCGAGTGTTGTAATAGACAAAAATCAGCATACCTATCGTTACATTATAGCTAGCAACACCATGTAATTTCGTTGCAGTAGGCCATCTATGGCGTAGTGTTAGCAATATTTTCGGTACCAATTATCGACTTTTGATAGGATGATCGTACCACGAATATATGTATACCGTTTTGATCGTCTCGTCGTGCTGATCTCTACGATATATTCAAATCTGTGTTTTGAAATCCGGTATGCAGCGGAATCCGTGTAAATGGTGACCGTATCGGTAACCAGTTTGTGTCTTTTGGTTTCTTTCACCATTTCACATTCCACCGTTTGAACTAAAAGCATTTGCTTTTAGAATTCCCAGAAATCAACGTTCCCACTGAAATACATCTATACCATTGTTTTTCAGTTTCTTTATTTCAAAAGAAAACAAAGGGGCTCGCATACATATTTTTCTCTGAACTGTTCATTTCCTTTTCATTTGCGATCCTCTCCTTCTTTACAGAAACTTACCTCCTCCCTTCTCCTCAGCCAAAGCTATCACCTCCAAAACCCACGCGCAAGCATACTTCGACCACATCTGACCAGCCAACCCAGAACCTCACGCGGCCTTCGTCCCTGCCGTACCCAGCCTTGCCGACCACCTTTTGCATCTCCCATCGGCCACCGCTCCTCTTCTCTGCCTTCCTGCATACCATAGCCGCCCCATCCCTGGCTACTCTCCTCCGCCCAAAGTTAGCCGACCACCATGCTTCTAACCTGTGGCACTATCTCCTCCGCAGCCTCTCACTTCCCCTTGCCTCGCTTCCCTGCGGCCAGGCAAGTGCCGCTATGCTTCTCACTCCTGTATACATATGGGAGGGTATATATATTTATATATATATACCGTATATATAAGTACTATATTATATTTTCTAAAGGTCTATTATATATATATATATACATAGAGTCTGTTGAGTTTAGATATATAGTATAACTAGGTAAGCTCATATTGTTTTCTTATAAACATTGAATTTTAATATATAAAAAGGTATGTAAGTTTATATATTTATATATTAGTCCATATATCTATAAGCTTTAATATGTTGGTTTAGATATTTACTGTATGTTTACATATGTTAATATATATATGATAGTTTATATAGACTTCAATAACACGTTTTGTTGTATTCTGGTATGCGTATATTTCTGTTTTGTTTAGAGGGGTATATTATATAAGCTGTCATATATTCTGTCATATATACATTAGTTTACATTTTCTGTTTACCGGATTTATATATATGTATACAAAAGTTATTAATACATTTCAGTGTATAACAGTATTGATTTTATAAGTATAAGTTTATATATGGGTATATTTTCTATTAGTATGTATATATATATCTTTATTTTGGTTACAGTATAGTTTTATATATGTTTGTTTAAAATATATATAGCTTTATATAGCGAAGTATATATATATGTGTGTGTGTGTGTTTTCTAATTGAATTACACATCAGTTATAAAAATCTGGGTTCACGATGTGTTCATATATAAGTGTGCATCTATATAATTATATATAGTTGTATAAGGTATCGGCTATGTTTGTCTACCTATAGTTGATTTGGAAGTAGTACGGTATATTCGTTTTTAAAAGAATTATGGCATGGGTATGGCTTTAAATATATATAGTTTGTGTTAAATTAAACATTGTTTTGCAAAGAAAAAGGGGGATATTTGAAATGAATATATTATATTACAAAAGCTTAGTCTGTTATATGGTATGGTTGTATGTAGATATATAAGTTGCAGTAAAATTTACATATGTTTAAGTGTTATATTTTACAAGTTTTGGTCAGTGCATAGGTTAGTATTGATATAAAGCAAGTTACATAGACTTTAGTTTATATATTGATTCTAAAGATATAACTTGTATATAAGTTACACATGTTTTTGTATATTTTTCTATATATCTATTCGTTTATAAAAGTATTGATTTTAAACATATTATGTATTTATGTTGATTTTAATATATGTGTTAATTTGAAGCAATGGATTTCGAAATAAATATATATTTAAATATTAAACATGTTTGAATTTAGAATATGCTTTATATATATATATATAGTTATATATACATAAGTTCACTTATATTAGTTACCTTCATCGATCCAGTTCTTATTCAATTTCGTCCATTCCTATTTATCAGCTCTGTTCGTCGATTCGTGCCAATCTAGCTTTTCTTTAGAGTCGTAACTCATTCTATCATCGGATCTCTCTAACCTCGAAAGGTGAGCAATCACTCACGATTAACGTTCTTACATTTATTAAATTGATTTCAATTGAAACGACAATTGAAATATGCTGTTGTTAGTTATTTACATTGCTATATATATGCCATTATCTGTATCTGTTCACCTGTGACATTTGACACCATTATCTGTTATTCATATTGTTGATATATGCCTGTTATGTTATTATCATTACTGTTATCACTTTGCAAGTTCCTTGTTAGTATAGAATTCACTATGGGTTGAAATGATACATACCCGAACGATCTGTAGAATAGGAGAAAATCGTTATGGGTTGAAATGATAAACCCAAGCGATTTTCGTTGAATTGAATTTGGGATTACGGGTTGAAATGATATATACCCGTATATATTTAAATTGCGGATTGAAATGATAAATATCCGTATCACTTGATCATTGGATAGAAAATTATATACATACACCGTTGGTATATATATAATTTGAAAATGATTTCTATGGTTTTGGAAAGAAATATATGGTTTTAATAAATATTGATTTTAAGATTTAATAAAGTTGATTTAATAAAGTTGATATATAATATGTTTAAGTATTTATTTAATATCTATATTTCAATATAGAGTTTAAAATGATTCAGGTTGGAAAGATAAATTTGAAATTGATTTGAAATTATATTTATTTAAGAATTTTACTTAAATAAGTTTGATTTGAAATTTATTAAATTTTAAATTTAAAGGTATGATTTTATAACTTAGATTTGATTAAAAGTGACTTAAATGAATATTTCAAACTTATATAAATTTAAATGGGATATTTTGTTTATTTAAATTTGTAAATTGAAGTTGTATTTAGATGTTATTGAAATGATTAAGTAAATATTTCAAACTAAATAATAGTAAAGTGAATTTGATATATATATGAAATTATCGAATTTAGTTTTGAAATGTTGAATATTCAAAGCTTTGAAATATATTGAAATTGAAATGGCTTATTTTATGGTTCAAATATGTATTTGAAAATCGATAATTTGAAATGGTTTATTGAGAAACTGAATCGAGTTGAAATTGATGATTTGAGATTTGATTAAATTTGAATTTTGGAATTCGAGTTGATTCGAATCGATTTGTGAAATTTGAGGAAACTATTTTTATATAAAGTATTTAAAACTATATCTAAAACTATTTATATTTTACTTTATAAATTATTTTAATATAAACTATTTTAATATAAATCATTTTCAATATAAATTATTTTATTATGAACTATTTTAACTTATAATTATTTTATATAAACTACTTTGTTTATTTTATAAAATATTTTTAAATATACTAATTATTTTAATATAAATTGTTTTAACTTATAACTATTTTATATAAATTATTTTATTTTATAAACTATTTTATTTTATATACTATTATTAATATCTAAACTGTTTGAAGGAAAGTTTTATGATTTCAAAGTGTTATGATTTCCAAAGTTATGAATTTCAAAGTATTATGATTTCCAAAGTATTATTATTTCAAATTGTTTTGGTTTCGAAAGTATTATATCTTTGAAAGTACTATGATTTTGGAAGTGAATATTCTTGAAATGGAAATGATATCGTATTGATATGTTTTGAAATGGAAATGATATTTCGGTTTTGAAGTATAAACTATTTTGAAATGACCGCGGTGTTATAATAACGACTGGTTGTTAAAGAGACTGGGATCGGATATGGGCATACTCTCTGTCGATACCGAAAACCACTTTAACAACTATGTACGCGGTGGAGATTCCATAATGAAGGAGGATGGTGGCGACGATCCTATATGAGGTATATACGTGGACCCGACTCCCGTGAGTTGGCATAAGGTGGCTAAAACAGGAGCAATTGACGGGCTAATGAGGTAGCATCTCTGATCGGACACACTCCATCGTATGCCATTCTATTACTTTGTGATTGATTTGGTGCGCACCTTCGGATTTCGGGAGTGTGGCTCGCGGTGGGCGGTAGTGGCTGCTATGCGTTATCGCCGACCCGGAAGTGTAATTGGTATATCTACCCTGGCATTGCCTAGTTATGCCGTGTCACCTACCCTAGCGCGCCTTATACGAGTTTGATTTGTGTCGTACCTATGGAGTATCCTCTGGTAGCCTCCCGATCTGGAGGTATTACGATACTGTATAGACTATTGGCACTATAAAATGTATTAAGGGGGATATGGGTAACTCCTTAACGCTATTTTTAAATAGTTTACTTTACTTTAGACATTATTATAATAGCGTATATTACTACATAGTACATAGTTTAACGGATCCTTAGAGGATGGTTATCCCAAACATCCTTTGAGTTACTTGTATTTCAGTTGATATTTCACTTGAGTTGGATTTATTGATATAAGAATGTTAATCCTGACTTGAGTGTTTTGTGTTTTGCTTTACGCTTGGGTCAGACTGAGTGGCTCAGTGTTCGAGACTCACCTTCGGATTTGGAGCTTCGCTTGGAGATCCAGCTATATCGATTCTGCTTTAAGTTATTCAGTTGATTCCAGTGATGTATCCAGATCTTGTATTTGACTATTGTATTGAGACATCTATGTATTCGTGACCTCTGTTGTATCTTATTTAACTCTGTTATATATATAGTAGCTTCATGAATTACTATTCTTTTGTTTCCGCTGCATTATTGTTATTACTCTGAGTCTGTGATTCTTTGATTATTTATTTACTGTATATGCTGAGTTTTGCCAAATTTAAATTAACAATCTGATACCTTGAGCAATTCAAATCCGACATGTATGGATGCGAATGGTTGAAAATTTTAGGATGTTACACCATGTGTTTGGGTATTTATACCTTGAAAGTCTCAGTAGCAAGTCCATACGGGCTGTGCCGATATTATACGAAGGGCGTATCGCCTCGATAAGCTACCGTTTATTTCTGGTGCCTAGGTGAAGCGACTATTTGGATGTTTATTGCTTTATATGCAATAAACATCTTAATATAAATGATTTAAAGGAAATAATTTATAAATAAACTTCTTACTTATTTTAGTCTATCTCTAATTAATATAAATAATTTAAACGAAAATAAGACAACAACAAAGCCTTTAGTCCTAAAAGGCTTTGGTAGATTAGAAAATACGATAATAATCACATAAAACTTCAGATGCAAAGTCTATATGCGTATAGGAATAGAAAAGAAATGCTGTCGAAATTTCTAATATATATGTTTTTAAATTAGGAAAAATGTTCAACTATCTTCTCGACCGTACCTGGATGTATGAAAGTCGAACAGGAACGAAAGGTTCAATGAAAAAACATTTTAAGGATGGTGTACATGAATTTGTTAAATTCTTTAAAGCGAATAATGAAGAAGGCGGCACACAAATTCGTTGTCTGTGTCGTAAATGTCGACATTTGCATTATCGGGAACCGGATTAGTTATTGTACATTTGTGTAAATCCGGTTTTGTTCCAAACTATTATTTCTGGGATCATCATGGAGAAAAAATTGGTGCATCTAATTCTATAGTGCCTGAGGCTGAGGTGAATAACAATAATGTTACGACGAATCCAATAGTAGATATGGTGGAAGATGCAGCACACTCAATGTTCCCTACTATTCAAGTTAATGATGTAAATGTCGAAGAACAACCGACCGAGGGGGTGAAAAGAATTTATGATTTACTAGATTCTGCGAAAAGACCGTTGTGGGAAGGTTGTATTAGTGGAACGGAATTGTCAGTTACTGCCGAATACATTACTTGAACTCAAAATTCAATTTTACAGAAGATGGATTTAAAGTAGTTGTACAAGTTGCAAAACGACATATGTCACCCAATAATCTGATGTGCGATAGTCATTATAAAGTGAAAAAACTAATGTCTGAAGATAGATACATGTATAAAAGGTTGTATGTTGTATTGGAAAGATGACATTAATCTTAAGAAATGCAGAATATGTAATGAGGAAAGATACAAATCAAGAAAAAAAAGGAAAGGAAGTTCCATATAAGAGAATGCATTATTTACCCATCACTCCCAGACTTCAAAGGTTATATGCATCGTCTGCGACAGCATCACATATGAGATGACATAGTTTGAGAACACGGGAAGAGGGGACTTTCATACATCCATCGGACGGAGAAGCATGGAAACATTTCGATAAGACTTATCCTGCGTTTGCCGCAGAGAGTCGTAATGTGAGACTTGGTTTATGTACAGATGGTTTTTCACCATTCTCTCAATTTGGTAGTAAATATTCGTCTTGGCCTATTATCGTTACACCTTATAATTTACCTCCGTGGATGTGTATGAAAACTCCATATATGTTTCTTACGATTGTCGTTCCTGGTCCTGATGATCCGACACAAGGAATCGATGTTTATCTATAGCCATTGATCGAAGAGTTGAAAACATTATGGTATGAAGGGGTGGATACATACGACGTGTCCAAAAAAAGAATTTTTGTATGTTTGCATCTTTGTTATGGACTATTGGTGATTTTCCGGCTTACGCAATGCTTTCAGGCTGGAGTACGGCCGGTCGTTTGGCTTGTCCTTACTGCATGGAAGATACACGGGCATTTTCAATACCGCATGGAAGGAAAATTTCATGGTTTGATTGTCATCGATGTTTTCTCCATGTTAATCATACTTTTAGAAGAGATAAGAAAAACTATGTAGTAAATAAAGCAGAGAACAGACAACGACCAACGACTTTATCAGGTGAAGAATTATATGAACTAGTTAAAGAATATCCGAAGATACATGAAACTGGAGTACAGACTGAAATTCCAGGTAAATCGAACTGGCATAATTGGTGCAAACAAAGTATATTTTAGGAGTTACCTTATTGGAAGCATCTCTTACTACGACATAATATTGATGTGATGCACAACGAAAAAAACATGTTTGATATTATGTTTAATACAGTTTTGAATGTCAAGGGTAAAACTAAGGACGATCTCAATTCAAGACGTGATATAGAACAATATTGTAAACGTCTCGAACTTCATATAAACCCTAATGATAGTAAAAAAACCCAAAGCATGCTATGAGCTAGACAACAATCAAGTAAACTTGTGTTGAAGTGGATTGAAGGGCTGAGATGTCCTGATGGGATTTCTTCAAATCTCCGTAGATGTGTTGACTTAAAAAACAATAAGTCACGATTGCCATGTCATGATAGAAAATTTCTTACCCGTCGTTTTCAAAGAACTATTGCCCGTAAAAGTGTGGAGTGCTATAACAGAATTAAGTCTGTTTTATAAAGAGATTTGTTCGACCACGTTAAAAGTTGAGCGTATTCGTAAAATTGAAAATGACATCCCTATACTGCTCTGCAAACTTGAGAAAATATTTCCTCCAGGATTATTTAATGTAATGGAGAATTCACCTGTTCATCTTCCATATGAAGCAATTCTTCGAGGTCCTGTGCAATATGGATGGATGTATCCATTCGAGAGGTAATTTTGAATATTTGAAATAATAATTTAAATTTGAATTTGATGTAAGTAAATTTTAATCGAATAAATTTTGTAATAGGTACTTGAATCATCTCAAGAAAAAAGCTAGACAAAAAGCACGAGTTGATGGTTCGATTTGCAAATCATATATCGAAGAAGAAGCTTCATTCTTTTTCTCTCATTATTTCAGTGACCATGTGAACTTATCATTTGCAAGTGTTTCGCGTAATGATGAAGCCGTTGAACAAGATTGTTCTGAATCGATGTTTTCTATTTTTAGACAGAATGCCGAGCTGTTGGAAAATGTGTGGAAATATGGTTTGACGATAGAGATTACCATATAACACACACATACGTTCTTCTTAATTGTGCTGAAGTTGCACCATTTATTAGGTAAATATTGAAATGATAATTCTCGATAATAGTACATATTTGCATTATTTATGAGTTACCCAATTTAAATTGATTTTGCACTTAATATACGTATACATATATTTGCAGTATTTACGAATCAGAACATCCACTTGGCGATCTTAGCAAAGAGTTTGCTAACTGGTTTACGAAATACGTTTATGATCAAAGAAATTGTGTCGGTGATGAAGGATTGAAATGTCTTGCGATAGGACCAAAAAGAAATGTCAACACTTATCCAATATTCTTCGTGAATGGATTTAAATTCAACACCAAGGAATACGGTCCTAAAAAAATGACTTATAACAGCGGTGTATTTGTTAAAGGGACTGATGATCCATATGAACATATAAAAGATTTTTACGGCGTCTTAACACAAGTTTTGGAATTGACATATTCTGTCTAATCTGCAAAAAAAAAATATTTTTATTCAGATGTAGCTGGTTTAGCAATGTTTCGGGCTCTGGTATCAACGTGCACAAAGACTATAAACTTATTGAAATAAACCATAACTCACGTTACTCAAAGTATGATCTTTTCGTGTTAGCCAAACAAGCATTACAGGTTTATTTTGCTCCGTATCCATCGCGAAAACGAGATAAAGCAGACTGGTAGGCTGTTTTTAAAACAAAGGCAAGATTTACATTTGACGGAAATAATATTCCAGACGAAGCAGCTTATCAAGCAGATCTTGAGCCAAATAATGAATTAATAATAACTGATGATCATGCTGATATAGGGCCTTTGAACGATGAATCAAATATTCTAATAGAAGCATTTGAGATTTTAGAGTGAAATGACGATATAGAGTGCGAGACCAAGTCAGAATTAGAAAAAGATGAAGATTGATTATTAATTAGTGATGATGTAATGTATATAAGATGGAAATTTGTATCATTTTTTGTATTATGTCAATTCTAAAACCTATGTTAATGTAATGGAAATTCGTATCGTTTGTTGTATTATTCTTTTATTATTCTGCTGTGAGCTATATGTATGTGATTATTAATCAGGCATGTTTTCTAATTATAAAATGATATTATTTTTTTCATTATATGAAATGATATATATATATATATGCATGTTTCTAGCATATATTATCACACATAGCAGGTGGTCCCAAGGTTCACGAGGCCCTGCTCTTGGCGAGGGTAGTAGTGGTACGACCGATAATCGCCAGAGAGCATACTTAGTGCCGAAGACCGATGAAGGGTAAGTATTTAATTTACTGCAACTTCGTTATATTATTTAGTGCATGCTACTAGTATATTTATGATTTATTAACTGACAATGTCAAAATGTATTCAGGGGTTTCGATTTACAGCCGTTTGAGCCTATTCTAGCTGTGTCTCGCAACAACTACCGTAGTAAGATGACGGACTTGTGGGAGTAGTGGGATAGGATCCCACTTTATATCAGAGATGCCGTATGGTCTGACCTCCAGGTAAGTATAAAATTCTAATTAATTTGAGATTGGCATATTTGATCTTTGAAAATTAATATAAAATTTATATAATTCA
The DNA here is from genome assembly GCA_030737815.1 of Allium fistulosum. Lineage (NCBI taxonomy): Eukaryota > Viridiplantae > Streptophyta > Magnoliopsida > Asparagales > Amaryllidaceae > Allium > Allium fistulosum. The sequence continues at coordinate 1,260,375,533 of CM060904.1, forward strand.
TTTAAATTTCAACGTGCAGGCGTCCTTTATTGTGGATCCCGAAGATCTTGGGATGTTCAGGACGCACTAGGAGAGGAAGATGAGAAAAAACTATAGAGGTACGCTCTCCAAGATGAAAGAGGCCAGTAAAAAGCCAAACTAGATGAGTGAAAATTTGTATGCGCGGTTTGTGCAATATTGGGAAAGCGAAGACGCGAAGGTAAATTTTCTACTTTCATATGTCTGTAATTATAATTCGTTTAAATGTTTATATAATAGTTAAATTATACAGGCGGTAGCATCGAGGGACTCCGCAAACAGGCTTAGGAATCCTGCAACACACCGCGGTGGATCCAAGTCTTTTCAGCAATATAGAGAAGAAATGGTAAATATAAAAATTGTTATTTGTAATTTACTTATAACATTGTTTAGTAATATATATGTATATATGTATATATATATATATATACATTCTTTAATCATATCTAATTTCAGACGAGGTAGAGAGGTGGTGTTGCACCGTCTCATTTGGACATCTTCACCCGAACACACGCCGTCGAGCATATAGATGAAGATGGCGTGGTAACATATGAATGGTCATATGCCAAATCAGCGAATATCCGGGTATAAAGACTATAATTTTTTTTTCTTATTTAACAATACATTAAATTGAATATTCATCTTCTCAAAATTATATTTCTAAACATAGGAGAGATGCAATTAGGAGATTGCTTGCGTGCTTGTAGAGTCTGGCAGGGAGCAGTTGACCGTTGAGGAGACGGACAGGATATTCGCTCATATTACCGACCTGCCGACCAGAAATAGACAGTATGGATATGGCAATCAAGCGGTAATATTTATTGAATTTAATTAATTCATTAAACAGTTTATAAATTTTATTGGATATTACGTATAAACTATAACTATGAATTTATTAATATACAGGCCACGATGCAAGACGCTTACAATAAACAATAGGCTGAAGAAACAATAGCGGCCCTGCAAGCACAAGTCGTCGAGTTGAACAATTGGAGGAAGACTGGATTAATGCAGCAACTAGACGAGGCGATTGCTGCTTACTTGGCAGAGCATGGGACGAATATGCCGCCATCACAGGGATCTAGCGCTGTTGATGATTGGGGCGAGTGGTAGTATGTTTTTATATATGTTTTCTGATGAACTTTGAATGTCTTTTATATTTGATGAACTTTTGGTTGAATTTTGTAAATATTATGGATATTTGTGATGATGGACGTTTGGAGATGTATATTGATGTTTTGTGGTTCTTAGTTGGGCATATATGTGATGTATATTGTTGTTTGGTGAAGTATATTTGAGGAATATATATGATTGTGTGGATGGAAGGTAGAAATGGCTGCTAGAAATGCAGAAATATTTACCCAGATTAGCGTCGGTTAGAGTCGGCTTGGGTCGGGCTATGGGTCATTTATTATTTTACACGTGGACTAAGTTTAGCGTCGGCCAGAGTCGGCTAGCCGACTCCAGCCGACGCTAAACTAGGGGACGGACCCGTCCCTATTCCCGTCACCATATCACTTCGCGACGAGCTATATAGCATCGACATATAGCGTCGGCTCGAGTCGGCCGGAGTCGACTGTATGCCAACGCTAAACAGCCTTCTCCTTGTACTGTTATATTTACTATATAACTAGTAATTCTCTCTTAGTTCTAAGATAATCTATAGACTAGGAATCAAGTTTGGATTGATATTAATAATTACTGAATTTAGATAGGTAACTAAAAGTGATAAAATCTAGAAATAAAACCGAATTTATTTTATAATCGGCAAAAAGTGATAACTTAATGATGTTTGACCAAATAATGAAGTATTGAATTGAATATTACCATATTGGTTATATGAAGCTAATAATTATATTGAAATTCATGGATTATTGTAAGCTGGAGTTTATAACAATAATTTGTATGGTCTAGAGAATATAAATTCAGAACATAATTTACACACACACATAAATATATATGAATATAAGTAAAGAGAGATAAAGAAAACGAGTTTAAGGCATATTTATATATAGTATATTCAAAATACTATATAGATTCTTATGAAAATGATGTAAATTAATTTATTAGCTTAAGAATGTATTTCAGAATAAATTTTCTGACTCAAATTATGGTTTTAATGATTTATTGAAGGTTATTTAAAGGGAATTTGGTAATATTGTGTTTATAGTATGAAATTGTGATTTTGATGGAAATACACGATGTAGATATATGTAAAAACTATATACAAATATTTATGAAGTTCTATGTGATATTCTAGGAGTTAATACAATATTATCACGAATTTATAATGATTTTTGAGCGTATTTGAAGTATATATGTGGAAAATGTATATTTATAGTTTCTGTAAACTAGTTTTGTAAACATTGATTTCCAATACAATTCTGAAGTTATTTTATTGTAAAAGTTTTGTAAATTTAAACTATAATGATGGTATATGATTGTATCAAAATCTGAAGAAAAAAAATGATATGAAAAACCAATCAAAAATGATTAAGAAAGAAGCAAAACAAAATTGGGAAAATAAAAATACATGAATAGAAAATTGATAGGTGCATTTGCTTCTGTACTCCGACCTTCACCGGTTGACCATTGGCAACTGTTGGGTTAGGTTAGCCTTGACCCAATAGGACTGGGCCACATGGGATTTATTCGATCATCTCGAGGCTTTTTAAGGTTTTTCCATGGGCGTTTTAAATAATGTTTTGATGTAATTTCCCGGTTTGATTGAACTAAATGATTGGATATAACACACCGGTGTGTGTGTGTGTGTGGATATACACGTGGATAGTTGACCGTTATAGCTAGTGATTGTTTGACTATTAATTTTGTGACCTTAATTGATTATCATTGTAACATGATCGCTTGGTTATCCAAAGATTTTCTAAGGTGCATGTTGTACTAAAATTGGTTCGTAAGTCGTATATAGAACCATGTCACTTTGATAATTCAGCCATGTGTTAATTCAATAGGGTAGGCTTAACTTCGTACGTGGGTTATACTATATCATAACTATTGTAACTGTATCGAACTATGACCTTGCTACATGAGTTAACCATATTTGTTTTATTATTTAACCAACTTGTTAGTTACATGGAAAACAGGACTAAGTTATGACGTTTACCATAGTTATCTTATTATTATCTGGAAATGCTAAAGTATGTATTATAGTAGATGTACATCACGGACTATAGTTTGACCCTCTCTATATTTTTTCCTTTTTGTTTCATCGCTACGTTGATGGAATTCAATATGTTGCGTCAAGTAACGTTTGAAAGTGTGGATGACGATGGCGTTGCTTATGTATATAAACTTTTATATAAATAGTCATCTAACACTAGTATTGATTTGTATGTATGTGTATCTAGATTGGATTGATGATGTATATGACTTATGTATATAGTCAAATCAAATGGTTTGGAATATAGTGATATTTGACTATATTATATGTTTTTATCTTCTGTTGTAAGTTTAGAAAGAGATAGATATGATATATTTATTATTTTATCTCCTATTATCAATCACCAACAATTTGCCCTTTTCGTCTTTCGAGGTTTACACATCGTGAATTGTGTTATATCAGAGGGTTGAAGATGACAAGTTGTTAGATTTGGTATCAAAGCAAAATTTCCCTAAATTAATGACTAGGAATGTATTGAGAGAGCGTATCTGTAATTCTTATATTGTATATATGATATATATAGGAGTTGAGTACATTACACACCATTTACCATTCCAGTTTCATTCACCATATATTGGGTAGTTGCTAATGAATCCCATTTTCTTTTCAAATAGCCGAAAACGAGTAACGTTACAGAATATGGAATGGCGACCAACACTACAAACATTGGTGAGGTAAAAACTGGAGCTAGTATTAACATCAAGGCTGATGCCATATATATCCTTGGGGTTAACCCTAAGAAAATGATTCGGGCAGTTAGTCCATTTTGATTCGGACAGTTAGTCCAGTTTGCGAGCAGTCAGTCCAGTTTCATGGACAGATAGTCCATTTGTTAGCATAACGGACCTTGCTATTATGTTTCGAACAGATAGTCTATTTACTACTATTAGACAAATAGTCTATTAGTTACCTGACTATAGCTTAACGGACTTAGCTATTATTATTATCATTGTTATAGCTTAAGGGACTTAGCTATTATTATTATTATCACTGATATAACTTAATGGATTTAGCTATTATTATTATCATTGTTATATTAGTTTGATTAACCAGTTTGGTTGCAGGAAAGTATTTGCAAAATATATGTTTTGAAAAGGATATTGGTGAGGGAAAATCCGTTCCGCTAAGCGGCGTAGTCTCACTTAATGTTAGTAAACTGAGATGTAACAGAATTATTCACACCAAGCTTTATGTTTGACTCGAAGTTTTTGTTTTCCCTTAAACACTCGGATGCTCAAAATTGATTTGAGTAGGCTGAAGGTTAAAGTTTTCAGCTTTTAGTCTTTTGGCGAATAAAGCTTCCAGAGACGAGCAGATGGCTGACAGATAGCTAATTAGGAGTTGCAGTTTCATCTTGTTTTGATTCCACTGTGTATATTATGTCGGACTATATTGACTCTGATCAACCAACGGTGCATCGTCATATGTCGCTCTTGGCATATTATTGTAATTATAATTGATCTTTACTTGTGAAACGATTATGGGATTATGTAAGTTGGATATGAATTTGTTTTGAAATGTAATCATCAAAAAGTTATTTTGAAATTAGTGATTTGTTCATATTCATGTGCTTCTGATATTATGGATATCATTAGCATTACCGTATTTTGTCACCAGAAGTTAATACTATATGTTATCCCACCTTTTGGCAAGGCCATGACACCAAGAACTTAACTGGAAACCGAGGACAGTTCGTCCCGAAGATCGGTTATACACAGGTTCACTATGGATACTGGCGAATTTTATCCAAGTCTGGATCGAACTACAATTGACAAGGCATGACAAGCAAAGCTATACAAGCTAGTGTTCCAAATTTCAAGTCAATCCGAGTTCGTATGCTCAAGATATGATCGATGCAACTCAAGTGATCACCTTGTTTGTATCGATCAAGCAACCAGAAGAAAACCCCCTTTCGTATCGATCTGGTTCGAATCCATCAGATGCGCACGACTTCGTATCGATCAGGGGAGCGCGAGTCCGTATCCATAGAGGGCAGTGTTCTTCATATCCATCCTTCCTCAAACTGCTTCGCACCCATCATCTCCAGCTTGTTCGTATCAATCGACTAATGTCCATTTCGTATCCATCGAAACCATACAAAGCCGCTACTTCGTATCGACCTATTAACAAACACCGCACTCGTATCGATTGGCCAGTGATCAATGCGAACAGTACAAGATGGACCAGTGCGAAATGCACTTATAATCGATCGATACAAACAGAGCAATGACGATCAATACGAACAGAGCAATGACGATTGATACGAACAAAGCAGTTGCGACCGATACAAACGAGGCGCATCCATAGGAAAGACTCAATCATTCAGCATGAAATGTGGATCGATCCTAATAGCAAGCGACACGTCATTAGAGATCACGTGCAGAACTATCGATACGACGCTATCGATACAAATAGCATTGATACGAATTCAACAGCCTTCAAAAAACCCAAACTTGCATCGATCATAACTAAAAATCTACAAGTCCAAATGCCACCAAATTTTCACAGGAGCTTGCGCACACCTTCAAGAATGTTCATGATCGATCCCGACTCGATTGGACCAAATCCTGATCGATATGAATTGCATTTGTGTCGATTACGGATCGACTCAAAATGGTCAGGGATCGATCGCGTGGGCCCACCCACATGCGAGAAGAGGTCTTCCGAGATTTGAGCAAGATATTTGCAGCCTATGCCTATAAATAGCAGCTCCGGATCTTCAGAAAAGGGACTTTTGGCTCTTCTACGTCCAGACTCTGCCGAAATCATTGTTGTACTCGAGTTTTACTATTGTAATTCGTTGTAACCAGCAAGTAAACGTTAATAAAAGTCAATCATTTCATAGTGGACGTAGGCCATACGCCGAACCACTCTAAATCTGTGTGTTTCTGTGCGTTTTTCTTGCTTATTTTGGTGTGTTTGTTAGATCTGCCTCCTTTTTCATTTATATTCTTCATTTTATCTCTTCAAACACATCCGAAGGGTGTTGTGCCCAATTTTGGTGCAAACACTGTGGTGCTTTCACTGAGAAAACCCAGTTTTTCTCCTGTCCGTTTGATCTACTATCGATATCGGATTGCATAAATCTAAGAAGAAGATCCAGATTTCAAGTTTAAAGTTCTTCCATCCTACTCAGATTTGCATCAAGTCTAGGAAAGAGCTTCGCTATCCATCATGGTTAACACTAGGACTACCTCAACTGCCGCAGATCTAGAAGGACGGGAAAGACAGAATCCCGTACAACTACCTCCTACCGATCAGAATGCTGCCAGACCATCAAATCTGCAAGGTCCTATCACCAGGGAAGAATTTCAATTGCTAATGTAAGAGCTTACTCAGAGCCGCCAACAGCTCACTCCGCAACTGCGTGCCAATGCAGAATTAACCAATCAACTGAATCGTCAAACACGAAGAAGATCTAGGAGGGATCAGGCTTCCTATTCATCCACTGAGAGTTCAGCCTCTTCTGACTACCATTATATATCCACGCGCCCACGACTGGACGGAAGTTGCACACAGGCCACTGGGCATCAGCACACATTGAACCTTGGGAAACCGAGAGTTGGCCGTCAACCATCCATCAGACTGGACCCTCCTCCCGAGGAGGTGCTGCCCCATATCATATTACTGACAACCACACTACCACCGCTGCTACTGAATTGGGAGTTGACGCTCGGAATCGAATGGATCCGACCCACCGCCAACGCAACCTTACTCCTGAGCCTTATGTCCCAGAAGACCTGGAACCAAGGAGGCGAGATATGGACTATCGACAGCGACCGACCCCTTCTCGCATTATGGAACCCGACCACACCTTGGCCCAACATGCTCAAAATGTCCAAATGCCGAACATCTCGACGATGATCCGTCAAATGGTCCATGAATGTCAGGGTCTTACTAACGACGATTGGGGAATCTCCCGAAGTCATACCCCTTTTATTGATGAAATACTTTATGCTGAACCACCTCGACGATTCAGGATGCCGACTTTACCTGTTTACTAAGGGAGCTCTGACCCTAATCAACATATCTTGAAGTATGAATGGTTAATGAATGCTGCATGAGCTGATGATGCAGTTAAGTGCCAAGTTTCTCGATTTCCCTAGAGGGCATAGCAACTATGTGGTTTACCCGTTTACCGCCTCGATCTATCTCTTGTTTTGACCAGTTGGCAACAAAGTTTATTGAGCAGTTTCACATGCATGTCGCAAGGCCAAAAGATGTTAATACTTTGTCTAGTGTCACTCAAGCTCCTGGAGAGACACTCAGATGTTATCTAGAGATATTTCATGCTACATGCAATGAAATTAGTAAACCCAATGATAATTCAATTCTGATGGCACTAACTAAGGGGATCGACCCCGACTCCGAGTTTGGCAACTGGTTGGCCGGAAAACCCCCTGCGTCATTGGACTGTTTCTACTCCAAGGCAGCCCAGTTCTAGAGAAGGGAGGATGCGAAACGGTCTAGGAAAAAAGATGACGTAGGGCCCAGTGTAGAAGGGATCCAGAGCAATGTTGCTGTTAAACAAACCAGAGAGAGATCTGGGAAAGTACAACTGAATATACAAAATAAATAGAATCAACAGAAATGCAATGTAAACCAAAACAGGAAACGGGATCAGAATCATGGGCCGCGACGTAGGGCTCCTATGTTTGACAATTACACTCCTTTGAATACGTCGCTGGAAAATGTGTATTTACAGACCTGCAATACTTTTCAGTATAAAAAACCTGCTTCGAAACAATCAACGAAAAAAAGATCCAGACAGGGTAGTTTTGTAGATTCCACGAGAGCTATGGACATAACACCAATGAATGCCATCATTTGCAGGATATCATTGAAAAGTTGATACGTGAGAGAAAGTTGGAGCAATTTGTACGGGCGTCGCAGTTCGGAGGTGCAGGCCCATCGAATCAGAACCATATGCCAAATCAGACAAGACAGGAGGAACCCGCTCATACTAGCGGGAGGTTGGTGATAAATACTGTTAGTGGTGGCCCACATCCAGCAGATCGAAGCTGGAGGGAAATGGAGTCGTATGCCAGCTCTATTAGGCATATGGACTTTGAATGTTGTAGTAGTTTGGAAGATGGGGCTCCGGCCAAGCAATAGAAAATGATGACTGGCGAAATCGTGTTTCGAGACCGAGATGCCGATAGAGTCGAAGCCCCAACCATTGATCCACTTGTCATTTCAGCCTAAATAGGTCCTGCTTGGATGAAGAGGATCCTGGTGGACAGTGGAAGTTCGGTAAATATATTGTTTAAACAAGCTTATGACCAGATGAAAATGGAAGCAAAGGATACGAGGCCTTATCAGTATTGTATCCATGGCTTCAATGGAAGCGCGATAATACCCACTGGGATGGTGGAGCTACCAGTGGAATTGGGAATTGCAGAATGCTGGAGGGTCCGGAAACTACAGTTTGTTGTATTGGATATAGATTCGCCATACAATGCCTTCTTGGGCCGACCGGCCCTAGCCGAGTTCAGGGCTGCCATCGCCTCTTGGTGTTTGACTTTAAAATTTTCTACCGACAATGGAGTCGGAGTTTTTCAGGGAGACCAGGCTGCTGGACGAGCCTTCTATATTGCGGAGCTACGGGAGGCGCAGCGAAAAGAAAAAGGAAAGGGCGTAGAGGAATCTCTCTACGTCCGCTTTGCTAGGAATTGACAATTGACGCCTGGGCCCAGGCCCGGGCACCCCAACCAATTCCCAAGGGATCTTGACCCAAGAAATACTGAAAATGAAGATGAAAGTAAAGATGGTCAAGCTTCCCCGGCCGAACTGACGATCGTTGTTCCGATAGACGATAATGACGATTCTAGAATGATAAAGATTGGATCTCAGCTAAGCCAACGGATGCAAGAGGAATTGGTTGAATTTCTCCTAGCAAACCTTGACATGTTTGCTTGGATGCACTCTGACATGTGTGGGATCTCGCCGGACAACGCGAGCCACGCATTGAATATTGACCCGTGGCATGTCCCGATCAAACAAAAAAGGTGTGGTATGGATCCAGAGAGATCTGCCGCCCTTAAAGAAGAGGTAGAAAAGCTCAAATTTAACGGGTTTATCCGAGATGCATTATATCCGGATTGGGTGTCAAATCTTGTACTTGTTCGAAAGCCGAACAGGAAATGGAGAACGTGCATCGATTACTCAGACTTAAATAAAGCTTGCCCTAAAGACAGTTTTCCACTTCCCCGGATCGATCGACTCATAGACTCAATAGCTGGGCATGAGCTTTTATCCTTCATGGATGCGTATTCTGGCTACAATCAAATACCCATGCACTTGCCCTACCAGGAGCATACAAGCTTCATAACCAATATGGAGCTTTACTATTGCAAAGTTATGCCTTTTGGACTCAAGAATGCTGGGGCAACTTATCAACGGTTAGTTAATCGAATGTTCGCTAACCAGATTGGAAAAACCATGGAGGTATATGTGGACGACATGCTCGTGAAGTCGCAATTCTCCACTGATCATATCAAAGACCCGGAGTCAATGTTTAATATCCTCCGAGAATATAGAATGAAGCTCAACCCGTTGAAATGTCACTTTGGGGTCGCATCCAGAAAATTCCTTGGGTTTATCGTCAATGCTCGAGGGATCGAAGCTAATCCTGAAAAGATCTGGGCAATCAGAAATCTGGAAACTCCAAGAACTATAAAGCAAGTTCAAAGCCTCAACGGGAAAGTAGCAGCGCTAAGCATGTTCATCTCAAAATCCACTGGCAAATGCATTCCCTTCTTCGACCTGATCAGAAAAGGGAAGCGAAACTTCGAATGGACTACGGAATGTGAGGGCGCATTCCGCGCACTAGTTCAACATCTTTCTATACCACCCATCTTATCAAAGCCTATTGATCAGGAAAGGTTGTACATAACATGGCGGTGTTAGAGAACGCTATCAATGCTGCCCTAGTTGAGGAGGAAGATTGGATACAACGGCCAGTATATTACATTAGCAAGCAACTGACCGGGGCAGAAAGAAATTATCCGAAGCTGGAAAAGTTGGCTTATTGTCTTGTTATTGCCTCAAGGAAGCTCTGTCCATATTTTCAATCTCATCCTATCACCGTCTACACCAACCAACCATTACGACATGTCCTTACACGGCCTAAGATGTCTGGTAGGTTACTTAAGTGGAATATCGAGCTAAGCCAGTTTGACATTACTTACACTCCAAGGCGGGCCATCCAAGGACAAGTCCTGGCAGACTTTGTAGTTGAATTCACTATCCCGGAGGACTTGCCCGAAACCAGTGAATCTCCCAAGTATATCTGGAAGCTACATACTGATAGTGCATCAAATGACCGTTGCTCAGGTCTAGGGGTTGTACTTGAAACTCCTGAAGGTCGATATATATGCTATGCTTTAAAGTTTGATTTTTGTGCAATCGACAACGAGGCTGAATATGAAGCCCTGCTTGCCGGATTGAGACTCTCCGGAGATTTAAGAGTCATTGCCTTGGAGATTTATTGTGATTCATAGTTGGTCGTATGTCAAGTTCGGGGAGAATACTAGGCCAAAGACCGAAGGCTGGCTACTTACTTAGCTTGGATCTAGGAGATATTGAATCAATTCGATTATTATGCCATTTATTGTATACCCTGAGAGCTCAATCAGAAAGCCGACTCATTGGCAAAGTTAGCCAGTACAGGTGAGGCACAGCAGATGGGAATCGTTCTCGTGGAAACCTTGTCTTCCCCGAGCATCGATCAAATGGAAATGGATTGGGTATTTGAGGTCATTCCCGATAAGGAGTCATGGATGACTCCATTTAGAAATTATCTTGAACATGGGACCCTGCCGGAGCGCAGGAGTGAAAAGAGACAAGTTCTTCGAAAAGCTTCGTGGTTCACCATCCAGAATGGAGTCATGTATAGAAGAGGATACTCTGTTCCTTTGCTCCGGTGTATCGCTCACGATGAGATCAAACGAGTATTCCATGATATACACGAAGGAGAATGTGGCGATCACACCGGGGGGCAAGCCCTTGCCAAGAAAGTGCTCCGATATGGATACTATTGGCCGACCGTAAATCGCGATGCATCAGATTACGCCAGAAAATGTGACAGACGTCAGAAGCATGCTCGAATTCCAAGAGCCCCACCTACCGAAATAACTCAGATGGTCAGTCCATAGCCGTTTGCAGTATGGGGCATTGACATTATTGGCTCTCTACCTCTAGCCAAGGGTGGTGCTAAGTACGCCATCATAGCAGTTGATTACTTTACCAAGTGGGCGGAAGTTGAACCCCTTGCTACAATCACAACAAAGAAAGTGATCAACTTTGTAGTACGCAACATCATATGCCGATTTGGTCTCCCGCATACCATTATCACAGACAACGGAGCTCAGTTCGACATTGTAGAATTTAAGAATTTCTGTCAAAGGTTCCACATCCAGAAGAAGTTCTCCACAGTTGCACATCCTCAAGCGAATGGACAGGTCGAAGCTGTTAATAAAGTTATAAAGTCTATTCTGAAGAAACGACTGGAAAAGGCCGAGGGAAAATGGGTTGATGAACTTCCTATGGCTTTATGGGCTTACTGAGCAACCCACAAGTCCACGACCGGCCACACTCCATTCTCTCTTTCTTATGGTTCAGAAGCCGTTATTTAAGTCGAATTAGAAGTGCCTTCTCATCGTGTGACATACTATGATCCGAAGACAAATGCTATACTACTTGCCGAATCTCTGGATTGATTGGATGAGAAGTGTGAAGAGGCTGATTTGAGGGTAGCCGCATATCGAAGTCAAGTCGCCCGATTATACAATGCCAAGGTCCGACCCCGAATCTTTGAACTCGGCGATCTCATCCTCAAGAGAATTTACCCGGTCACTTTGAAAGAAAGTGTGCATCATGTAATATGGATATACGATAATATAGAGTATAGTGATGATAGCTATACAGTAAATAGTGCGGAATACAAAAGCAGTATAATAAAAATAACACCAGAGATTTTTATACTGGTTCGGAGCTCCGTCCTACGTCCAGTCCCAGACTCATTCTGGAATTTCACTAAAACAACAACCCTCAGTTAACCCGGAGGAACAGGTCTATACAACCCCTGAGCAGCCGAACAAGGATCTGAGCAGCAGAACAGGATTTTGCCTCAGCAGCCGAAGAGGACTTCACACGCCTAAGCAGCAGAACAGGACTTCTACTAGTATATAAAATTGTCTAACTAATGTGTTCTTGATAATACAGATATGTCAATGTGTGTACACCCTTCCTATAATCAAATCCTCACGTATATGAGTGTGTGTGAAGATATGAACGGAAGATTATCGCTATGAATCAAAGAAAATGAATATGAATTCAAGGATTCAAGCAATGAAGATGGTTTGATTGCTTTTGAATGTAGAGAATATAGAGAGTAAGTAAGATCAGTAAATTATTCAAGAATCGGTTATTTGGAAAATGATTTTTATGTGTTTATATAGTGCATAGATAGATACAACCTTTTGCTAAGAGATTCAATCAATAGATGCAACCGTTACTCTTCGAATTGGATTGAAACTCTTCGCGAGAGGAAGCATCCGTTCAGAAAATATAGTCGTTATACGCAGGTCAGTTGACTGAGTTCAGAAGCTCAGTTGACTGAGTTCAGAAGCTCAGTTGACTGAAATTCAAATTTGTATATATATTCTATGTTCATTGTGCATTTTGCACCAGGTCAGTTGACGGGTCGACCGTAATCAGTCGACTGACTTGTGCAATATTGCACAGTGAATTTCAACGCATATACAAACGAAAATAATTTGTTTTATGTGCAAGTGTAACTACTTGAGGAATGATTTTAACAGTATCTAAACATATCTAAGACTCAAAAACATAATAAATAATCATACGAAAACTATTTTTGAAGTCTCTTCTCTTTGTAGTTTATACCATGTATATGTTACTCTCTTTTTGTTGCTATCGCCATATAGTCTTTGTTAATGCTCCTTGTCATGAATCAAAACTCATGATTCAACATTCTCCCCCTTTTTGATTGATGACAACCCGTAACTGACGAATTGATATACAGTAGAAATTATATAACAAAAGTTATATATATTTCTCCCCCTGAATGTGTGGCGATAATGTAATCTGCATAAAACTTGTTGGTAGACATTTTTCTCCCCCTTTGTCATCGGCAAAAAGGAGTAGACATAACCAGTAAAGCATAGAATAAGCATAACTAACATAACAAACCAAGATGTAGCTACATAATATATCATAGGAAAAAGCAAATAAAGTTCCATAAACCAAAATAACACAAGGCTATTTAAGTACAAGCCTTGATAGAAAAGAAAGTTGATTAAAAGAGCAAAGAAAATACCATATCCAAATACGATAGCACCCAACTATTCATCGGCATCCTATTCATATTCTTTTTCTGAAATGGCGGGAGACTTGCCTCAAGATGATGCTTCACCACCATGTCCACCTCCGCTAGTTCCGCTAGTGTCTGTGCCGGTGTGTTCCTCAAGTGTGTTCCAGGTAAACTGTAGCACAGGGCGTTTTCATCGCCTTTGCCGATGATATAACCTTTGGAATTGTCTCCAAATGTGACAGAGCCTCCATCTGAATATGTGATATTTGTTAGCATATTTTTGTCTCCTGTCATGTGTTTTGAGCAGCCACTATCGAGTATCCATTTTCCTCTTTTCTTAAGTGGGACCTGCAAAAAATAAAAGAATAACATTGGTACCCACTTTTTAATAGGGTCCTAGGTGTTAGGTCTTAGGAAACCAAACCCAAGAGGGTTTAGTATTCCCTTTATATAAATAATTTTTATTTGTATGAACATTTTTCAAAAAGGACTCAATATATTTATTCTTAATCAAACTGTTGTTTGTTTTAGGAACCCATATTTTTATGGTTTTTGAGTTTTGATTCCTTTTTGGTTGAACTATGGTAGACTTAGGTTTAGAAATATTTCTCTTATTCTACCTAATTTTTGGTGGAGCTACTGATTTCTTAGTATAACCTAGTCCTTTCTTATTTGAGACAGACTGAGAAGTTTCAATAATTTTAGATAAGTTTTCTCTGCCTTTATTAAAGTTAGACACATTTCTAGTAATATTGTCTAACTTAGGTTTGAGACCAATGTTGTCTAATTCGATCATTTTAACTTTTGATTATAGCTCATGATTTTCAGAAACTAGAGCATCATTCTTTTCTTTTTGAGTCTCAATTTCTTGACTCAATAAGGTAAGTTGAGAATTAACATTAGAAAATGAATCTTGAATTTTCTCAAGTTCTTCTTCCAATATTTTCTTCTCATCTTTAAGCACATCTCTTTTGAATTCTGCTCTATTTTGATTTTCGAGAGCTTCTTTATATTTTCTTTTGAGATTTTTCAAAGTATCTAATAATTCAGAATTTATTTCAATCATGTCATCAAAAGTAAGATCATTTACCTCATAATCAGTAGCCATGAAGCATACATTTGCTCGTTCATTTTCATTATCACTGCTACTTTCAGAAGACAAAGAATCTGAGTCATCCCATGTTACCGAAAATGCCTTCTTTTTGAATTTGTCTTTTCTATATTTATTTATTTTTCCCTTCCTTTGTTCTGGATAATCTTTTTGTATATGACCCTTCTTATGGCAATTGAAGTATTCTAGTACCGATGATGATGGCTTATTGTTGAAGTTTCTTTTGCCATTATTTCGATTTCCTTTTCTGTACTTCAAAATTTTCTTAAAATTTTTAGCTATGAAAGCTAAATCTTCATCCTTTGAATCTGATTCCTCTTTTTCTGCATGAAATGCCATATTTTTCTTATCTTGTGCTTGAATTCTTTTTGCCTGTAAATTTACTTCATAGGACATTAAATTTCCTATTAACTCTTCCGGTTTCATGGTAGAAAGGTCGTTTGCTTCTTCAATAGCTAAGACTTTTCTTTCCCATTCATCGGTTAAAGAGTTTAGGATTTTAGATACGATATCAAAGTCAGAATACTTTTCTCCTAGTCCTATTAGAGAATGATAAATATCTTGAAATCGGGAGTACATATCATTTATGGACTCATCTTGTTTCATTTTGAAAATTTGAAATTGACTCTTGAGAATAAATATTTTGCTTTGTTTAACTTTGCTGGTTCCTTCATGAGTAACTTTAAGTGTTTGCCATATTTGATATGCAGTGTTACATATGCTAACTCGGTTAAATTCATTTTTATCTAATGCACAAAACAACATATTCATTGCTTTAGCATTAGTAGCAGCATCTTGTTTTTGTGCAGCTGTCCATCTAGAATATTCAGTAGTAGGTATAGTATATTCTGCTTGTGTAACATTCCATGCATCAAAACCATTGGCTTGCATATAAATACGCATTCGTGTTGCCCAATAGTTGTAATTCATGCCATTGAATAGTGGAGGTCGTGCAGTAGATTGACCTTCAATAAAACAAGTGTTAGTGACAGTGCTTGTGTTGGTGTTGTTTTCCATATTAGCAAAATATCAAATAACTATGTAACAGTTATAAGACGCCTTGCTCTGATACCAAATGAAAGAAAGTGTGGATCGTGTAATATGGATATACGATAATATAGAGTATAGTGATGATAACTATACAGTAAATAGTGCATAATATAAAAGCAGTATAATAAAAATAACACCAGAGATTTTTATGTTAGGAAATCAATTCTATGGTTTCGATGATAACAACTATACAATGGAAATCGAATGTACATATATATCTATATTTACAGATAGTTGATAGAGTAACATCACCAAAGAGACTAAAACAACACTCAAGAGAAGAATCAAAAGACGTCAAATCAGTAGAAGTTGAAGAGAAATGGGACATGCACAAGATAAAGCAACATGCACACTTTCAGACGTCTGAGAGCACTATCCAGACGTCTGAATGATTCCTCTGGCTCATAATTCAGAAGCAATTAGACGTCTGGTTACCAACGTCAGACGTCTGAAAAGTACCCAGGCTTAAAACAGATATGAAGACCAGACGTCTGAGGTTACTTTCCAGACGTCTGATTCGAGACTCGACTGTGCATTTTCAAAGTACAACTGCCACATTCGAAAAGACACATCCACTTCTCTTTGTCGCAACTCTTCATCACCATCAGAAGCGACTTTACGGAGATTACAACAGATGCAACTATACAAGAAAACTCTTCATCACTATAAATAGCATCAGGAATTCAAGAGAATATAACAACTTGACTTACTTACACTCTTATCTCTTGTACTCTGATTTATTCTTGATCTATAAGCAATTAAATACCTGTAATTAACCCTTCCATATATATAGAACTCCTCATTCAGATATTCTCAAGATAGATATATATTGGAAGTACTTTTGTACTCAATAGTCAACATCCGTGTTATAGAACACATTCTTGACAAAGAAACTTTGCTATTGTAAACCTGTTCCTCCGGGTCAAGCGAGGGTTAGTTGAAAGGAAATTCCGAAGAGGAGCTTCGGGACTGGACGTAGGACGGGAGGTCCGAACCAGTATAAAATACCGGTGTGATTATTTTCATTTACTTTGCTACTATCATTTATAGAGTTATATTATATTATTAGCTGTTTATACTTGCATATAATCTATACGATCCACTCATATAGACTTTCAATTGGTATCAGAGCAAGGTTCGTTTAAAAGAACAGTAACACGTTTTTTAAATCATTCTAATATGGCAAGCATTTTTCAAGAAGGACAATCCACAGCACGACCCCCACTTTTTAATGGCTCTAATTATTCATATTGGTCTACACGTATGAGAATTTTTATGGAAGCTAATGGTTTAGAAATTTGGTCAGCCACTCAAGATAAATATGAAGCTCCAACTACTGCTATGAACACATGGACCGATGCACAAAAGACCTTAGCATCAAATAATGCTAAAGCTATGAATGTTCTGTTTTGCTCACTTGACAAAAATGAATTTTCACGTGTCATGTTATGTACAACTGCATTTGATATTTGGCGTACCTTACAAATTACACATGAAGGTACAACAAAGGTCAAACAAACTAAAATGTCAATTTTGCAAAATCAATTTTCATCATTTAAAATGAAACAAAATGAAACTATAGTAGACATGTATTCTAGATTTCAAACTATTCAACATGATCTTATGGCATTAGGAGTTAAGTTTACTGATTTTGATTTAGTTTCTCAAATACTCAACTCTTTAACACCTGATTGGGAAAGAAAGGTATTAGCTATTGAAGAAGCTAATGATCTCTCCATTCTCAAAGTTGAAGAGTTGATAGGAAATTTGATGTCCTATGAAGCTAATTTGCAGGCACGTAAAGAATTAAATTCGGAGACGAAGAACATAGCATTTCCATCAATAAAGAATGATGACTCAGATTTAGATGAAAATGAGATAGTATTCATTGCCAAAAACTATAATAGATTCAAGAAATTTAGAAAGATGACCAAGTTTCAAAAAGAAGGAAAAACCAACTCAACAAATCTATCTCAAATTAAGTGCTATGAATGTGATCAATACGGACACATGAAAAAGGATTGCCCAAAACTTAACAATTATAAAAAGAAAAGCAAATTTGAAAAACTCAAAAAGAAGAAAGCTTTCAAGGTAATGTGGGATGACTCCGATTCTTCATCTTCAGAAAGTGATAGCGATAGTGACGGAGAACAAGCTAATGTGTGTTTTATGGCACAAAAAGATGAGGATGTCCGGAACTTAGCTATGAAGAATTACTTGAACTTAGCATAGAATTAGATGATAAATTTAGACAAATTAAAAAATTGAACAAAGAATATATAGTAAAAGTAAATAGATTAGAACTTGAAGTAGGAATGTTGAAAGATGAAAAAACTATTTTAGAAGAACTTGAAATATCTCAAGAAAAACTAAGAAATAATGTGATAGAAAGTAAGAACATTACTCTAGAAAAAGAAAATGTTGATCTTAAAAATAATATTGAATCATTGAAAACAGAAAATAGAGAGTTAAAAGAAAAATTAGATAAAATTACCAATAATGTATCAAAATTCAACAAGGGAAAACAAGATTTGGAAAATCTTATCAAAACATCAAAACCATCAGGTAATAGAAATGGAATAGGATTTAAAAAGTGTTCTAAACAAAAGGAAAATAATGCTAAAAAAATTAATTATATAGAAACTAGAAGTTTATCTAAACAAAAATTGAATACTAAAAATATGAAAATTTGGGTTCCCAAAACAAATAATAATTTAATTAGACAAAAGCACATCGGTAATTATTTAGAAAATGTAGTCTATAATAAAAACTATATTTATAAAGGTACCAAACCATCTTGGGTGTGGCTACCTTCTTCTAACAATTAGGACCCTAACCAAATATATGGGTACCAATTAAAACATTTTTTATCTTGCAGGTACTCAAAATAAAAAATAAGGAGAAATGGATACTAGATAGCGGTTGCTCCAAACATATGACCGAAAATTCAAAAATGTTATCAAATATAACATACATCGATGGTGGAACGGTAACATTTGGGGACAATTCAAAGGGATTTGTCATAGGCATTGGAGAAGTCATCAACTCTGGTATATCTAACTCTCCTATTATTACTAATGTTTTACTAGTAGAAAATTTAAAACACAACTTATTAAGCATTAGTCAATTATGTGATAAAGGTTTTCAAATAAATTTTGAAAAAAATAGATGTAACATTTTAGATAATAACAAACAACTCATTTTTGAAGGTTTTAGAAACAAAAATATTTATATATTAAACATGAATAGTAATACAGATTCAAGCTTATGCTTAACTGCCAAACATGATGATCCATGGTTATGGCATAAACGATTTTTTCATACTAATTTTAAGAATATTAATAAGTTAGCTAAATATGAGTTAGTAAGAGGGTTACCTAAAATGAGTTACAAAGTAGAAAATTTATGCGATGATTGTCAAATTGGTAAACTAAAGAAAAGCTCGTTTAAATCTAAAAATAATATTTCTACAAAACAACCATTAGAATTATTACATTTAGATTTATTTGGTCCAACACAAGTAAGATCTATTAATCATAACAAATATGTTTTTGTAATAGTCGATGATTTCTCAAGATATACATGGACTTTATTTCTAAAACACAAAAGCGATACTTTTGGTATGTTTAAAATATTTGCAAAACGAATTAAAACTCAAATGAATTTGAAAATTAAAAATATTAGAAGTGATCATGGAGGAGAATTCGAAAATGAACTTTTTTCAAACTTTTGCAATAAAAAGGGAATAACTCATAATTTTTCTTTTCCTCGTACACCTCAACAAAATGGTGTCGTAGAAAGAAAAAATCGTACATTACAAGAATGTGCACGAACATTATTAAATAGTAGCGGATTACCAAAACACTTTTGGGCCGAAGCTATTGCTACATCTTGTTATGTATTAAATCGAGTAACTATTCGCCCAATGACTAAACAAACTTGTTTTGAAATATTTTTTGGTAAAAAACCTAAAGTATCATACTTTAAAACTTTTGGCTCAAAATGTTTTATATTAAATACAAAAGATAAATTAGGAAAATTTGATCCAAAAGCCGATGAGGGTATCTTTGTTGGATATTCAGATAGAAGCAAGGCATATCAAATTTTTAATAAAAGGAATAATACTATAGAAGAGAGCTTACATGTTTCATTTGATGAAAATCCTTTCAAACATCAAATTAATGATGAAGAAGAAATTATTCAACTAACAAATTCAACAAATTCTATTAATAATGAAGCAAATATACAGAATAACACTATTATATCATCTCCTAGAATTCTTAAGAATCATCCAATAGATAATATTATTGGAGATATTAATTCAAGAGTTACTAGAAATCAACTAAATCAAATAAGCCATATAGCATTTGTATCAAACTTTGAACCAAAGAATTATAAAGAAGCCTCAAATGATAATTTTTGGATAATAGCTATGCAAGAAGAATTACATCAATTTGAACGTAATAACGTATGGGAATTAGTACCAAGACCTGAAGATCAATCAGTAATAGGAACAAAATGGGTATTTAAAAACAAGACAGACGAAAATGGAAATATTGTTAGAAATAAAGCACGACTAGTTGCTCAGGGCTACAATCAAGAAGAAGGCATTGATTACGATGAAACTTTTGCACCGGTAGCAAGATTAGAAGCCATTCGTACTTTACTTTCCTTTGCAACTCATAACAATTTTAAACTATTTCAAATGGATGTCAAAAGTGCCTTTTTGAATGGTTTTATCAAAGAAAATGTATATGTCGAACAACCACCGCTTTTTGTTCATGAAAATTATCCTGATCATGTTTTTAAATTACATAAAGCACTGTATGGATTAAAACAAGCACCTCGTGCATGGTATGAACGTCTTAAAAATCACCTAATAACATCTGGTTTTCATATCGGAAAAATAGATACAACTTTATTTATTAAAAGAGAAAATGACGATATTTTAATTGTACAAATTTATGTTGATGATATCATCTTTGGTTCAACCAACGAAAAACTATGTAATGATTTTTCAAATATTATGACAAATGAATTTGAAATGTCACACATGGGAGAATTAAAATTCTTCTTAGGATTACAAATAAAACAACTAGAAAGTGGAATTTTTATTCACCAAGAAAAATATTGTAATGATTTATTACATCGATTTAAAATGGATAAAACTTCAAGCAAACCAACACCAATGAGTACTACTATTCACTTAGAAAAAGATGAAAATGGAAAAGATTTTGATGAAAAGTTATATCGAAGTATGATTAGTTCTTTACTATATTTAATGGCTAGTCAACCAGATATTATGATGAGTGTATGTCTTTGTGCCCGATTTCAAGCCAAACCAAAAGAATCTCATCTACGATCTGTTAAGCGCATTTTACGTTATTTATCTAGTACTAAAGATTATGGTTTGTTTTATCCTAAAGGATCACCTTTTGAACTTGTCTCATATAGCGATGCAGATTTTGGTGGTTGTAGAACAGACCGTAAGAGTACTAGTGGAACATGTCATTTTATCGGACAATCTTTAGTTTCGTGGTTTAGTAAAAAGCAAAATTGTGTTTCTTTATCTACTTGTGAAGCTTAATACATTTCCGCAGCTCTAGCATGTGCGCAAGTAATATACATGCAACAAACACTAATGGATTTTGGTAAAATTATCAAAAACTCTCCAATATATTGTGATAACACAAGTGCTATAAAATTTGTCAAAAAATCCTGTAAATCACTCACGAACCAAACATATAGATATACGACATCATTTCTTACGAGACTATGTTGAAAAAGGAACTATATCTTTAGAATACGTAAGTACCGAAAATCAAGTTGCCGACATATTTACAAAACCATTAAACGAACAAACGTTCATAAAACTCAGACGAAGTTTAGGAATTTGTTCACTTCAAGATCTTTACTAAAATTGAATTAAAAACTCCCTCTAATTATTAATGAAAATTTCTTTTTGACTTGAACTTTTATATATTCTTTTTGATAATGTCAAAGGGGGAGAAATATATATATAATCTTATCAACAAAACTAAGCACATATTCAGTGGGAGATTTGAAATATATATATAAGCACATTAAATAGTTGTCATCATCAAAAAGGGGGAGATTGTTAGGAAATCAATTCTATGGTTTCGATGATAACAACTATACAATGGAAATCGAATGTACATATATATCTATATTTACAGATAGTTGATAGAGTAACATCACCAAAGAGACTAAAACAACACTCAAGAGAAGAATCAAAAGACGCCAAATTAGTAGAAGTTGAAGAGAAATGGGACATGCACAAGATAAAGCAACATGCACACTTTCAGACGTCTGAGAGCACTATCCAGACGTCTAAATGATTCCTCTGGCTCATAATTCAAAAGCAATCAGACGTCTGGTTACCAACGTCAGACGTCTGAAAAGTACCCAGGCTTAAAACAGACATGAAGACCAGACGTCTGAGGTTACTTTCCAGACGTCTGATTCGAGACTCGACTGTGCATTTTCAAAGTACAACTGCTACATTCGAAAAGACACATCCACTTCTCTTTGTCGCAACTCTTCATCACCATCAGAAGCGACTTTACGGAGATTACAACAGATGCAACTATACAAGAAAACTCTTCATCACTATAAATAGCATCAGGAATTCAAGAGAATATAACAACCTGACTTACTTACACTCTTATCTCTTGTACTCTGATTTATTCCTGATCTATAAGCAATCAAATACCTGTAATTAACCCTTCCATATATATAGAACTCCTCATTCAGATATTCTCAAGATAGATATATATTGGAAGCACTTTTGTACTCAATAGTCAACATCCGTGTTATAGAACACATTCTTGACAAAGAAACTTTGCTATTGTAAACCTGTTCCTCCGGGTCAAGCGAGGGTTAGTTGAAAGGAAATTCCGAAGAGGAGCTTCGGGACTAGACGTAGGACGGGAGGTCTGAACCAGTATAAAATACCGGTGTGATTATTTTCATTTACTTTGCTACTATCGTTTATAGAGTTATATTATATTGTTAGCAGTTTATACTTGCATATAATCTATACGATCCACTCATATAGACTTTCATTTTATACTAGTTCGGAGCTCCGTCCTACGTCCAGTCCCAGACTCCTTCTGGAATTTCAATAAAACAACAACCCTCACTTAACCCGGAGGAACAGGTCTATACAACCCGTAAGCAGCCGAACAGGGACCTGAGCAGCAGAACAGGATTCGCCTCAACAGTCGAAGAGGACTTCACACGCCTGAGTAGCAGAACAGGACTTATACTAGTATATAAAATTGTCTGACTGATGTGTTCTTGATAACACAGATATGTCAATGTGTGTACACCCTTCCTATAATCAAATCCTCAAGTATATGAGTGTGTGTGAAGATATGAAAGGAAGATTATCGCTATGAATCAAAGAATATGAATATGAATTCAAGGATTCAAGCAATGAAGATGGTTTGATTGCTTTTGAATGCAGAGAATATAGAGAGTAAGTAAGATCAGCAAATTATTAAAGAATCGGTTATTTGGAAAATGATTTTGATGTGTTTATATAGTTCATAGATAGATACAACCTTTTGCTAAGAGATTCAATCAATAGATGCAGCCATTACTCTTCGAATTGGATTGAAACTCTTCGCGAGAGGAAGCATCCGTTCAGAAAATAAGCCGTTATACGCAGGTCAGTCGACTGAGTTCAGAAGCTCAGTTGACTGAAATTCAAATTTGTATATATATTCTCTTTTCACTGTGCATTTTGCACTAGGTCAGTCGACTGGTCGACTGTAATCAGTCGACTGACCTGTGCAATATTGCACGGTGAATTTCAATGCATATAAACGAAAATAATTTATTTTATGTGCAAGTGTAACTACTTGAGGAATGATTTTAACAGTATCTAATCATATCTAAGACTCAACAACATAATAAATAATCATATGAAAACTAGTTTTGAAGTCTCTTCTCTTTGTAGTTTATACCATGTATATGTTACTCTCTTTTTGTTGCTATCGTCATATAGTCTTTGTTAATGCTCCTTATCATGAATCAAAACTCATGATTCAACACCCTTCACATATGAAGCCAACCTGGGAAGGGTCGTATGTTATTGAACGAAAGCTCGGAGATGGTACATTCAAATTATCGACCGTTGACGGTCTCACTCTTCCAAGAGCCTGGAACAGCGAGAGTCTTCGTCGCTAATACACATGACAGAATCTGTTTATTTATTCAGCCTATTTTTCATTTGCAGTTTGTTTATGCATTTCGAAATTTGAATTTGTAATAAGGCAACTGACTTTGCCATATTTTCTTATTTCAGCAATAAAATGCAATCTCTTCAAGCTAGTGCTGTGATTTATTCCAAATACATCATATGACCATCACTATGCACGGAAAGCTAAGTTGCACCGTACGGTGGGATTTATTCAAATAGGGAGTAGCTGTGATACGACCGGTTACTCGCTAAGAGAAACCCGAGCTCGGGGACAAGTCATCACGCTAAAGCCAAAACAAGGATTGATACACGACAATCCTCTAACCAACTCCAGATTCCCAGAGTGCGAACTGGAGTATAAATCTGTAAATGCGGTTTCGAAGAAGGTGGATCTGTACACCTAACAACTTCGCCCGTATTCAAACCAAGTTCAAGGAGGATGGACCCGTCCATCTAACGACCTCGCTTGTTAACTCAGAGTGGATGTGAGTCGACCATCCACGATCCAGATAAATCCGTCGTTCCCGGAATGCGAACAAAATCCTAAAGCCTAAACAGATGTGACTGACCATCTGTCGGCTAACTCCAGATTCCCAAAGTGTGAACTAGAGTATAAACATCAACTAACTTCGGATTCCCAGAGTGCGAACCTAAGTGTCAACACCAACCAACTTCAGATTCCCGGAGTGCGAACTGGGGTGCAAACGTCAACTAACTCCGGATTCCCAAAGTGTGAACCAGGGTATCGACAGCAATTAACTCTAAGTCCCTGGAGCGTGGATTGGAGTATAAACTTCAATAACTCAAAATCCCCAGAGAGCGGATTGGAGTTTAGACACAAACCGGATGCGAATCGATTATCCGTAAGACAACTCTGAATCCCCAGAGTGCGGTCAGAGTATAAACATCGAATAACTTAATATCCCCAGAGTGCGGATTGGGGTATAAACGCAAACCGGGTGTAACTGGCCACCCGTGACAATAACTTAAGTCCCCGGAGCGAGGACATATCTAAAAAACCTTATGCAGGTATGACAGACCACCAATCTACAAGTGCAATCCCAGAGCATGGATACGATACCGATAGACGGGAAAGTGTGATTCGACCACCTAAACTCGACCTGTTTCAATTCTACTTCGGTGAAGATTAACTTGATATATTAAAGGCAATCAACGATTGTTAACCAATATTTTTTATTAATCCCCGGAACTAGGGGCAGAACTTAAGTATCAGCCACTGATTGGGACAAGACAATATCAGAATTCAGCTTAGCGCTCGATCGCGACCCAAAATCGTGACTCTGGAACTTAGCAACTAAACCCGGATCTGATTTAAAGGCTAAAACTCCATAAGTGGGTTGAATGAAAGTTCTAACGTTAAAACACTTTAACAATTGAACACAAATCGAGCTGAAAACAAAATGAAATTTTATTTCAATTATTCTTTGGAAGAAAAACGGTAAGTACAAAACTATACCAAAAGCCCTACTAGCGTGGGCCGAACCCGCATCTATACACGGCTGACAAAGAGAAAACAAAAGGCAGGTTCCTGCCTATCTACCAAAAATGAGCCGAAGAGACATGTCTATTCTTTCTCGGCTTCTTCTTTGGCGTCGACCCACTGGATTCGCCGCTTGGTTTCCTTTTCGAACCCTTGCCTTTTGGCGGCCGATCTCCAGTTGGGGGCATTATATCAACGTCCTCCTCTGAACTCAAGTGGATAGGAATGTTTCCCGAAGGTGGAGTCGGAGGAATAGGATCAATGTTAGCAGGCGGAGGAGGCACACTTGTATCGACGACATTCCCTTCTGGGAAGATCATCCGCAAGGGGGCTGTGCCAGGTCCCGCAATTCCGCCTCCAAAGCCACTGCCCCGCGCGGCTACCTCCATCTCAGCGTTGATTTCGGCTATAATCTCCTCTTCATGAAGTGTTTTTGCATCGCCGGGGACTCCCACAGTTGGGGCCGAAGAACTAGTTATTGGTGCGCTTCCACCCATGATGAACGGCAAATCGGCAAAGGGGTCATTGTGATGACAGAGAAGTTCCTCCATTATTAGTCGACGGATTTTCTATCGGTTTAGAAAACCGTCGAACAAATTTCGAAATAAAATTTATCGCAAGCGCACGACGTACACTTGTAGTACGTGGCAAATACGTGTCGATCCGCAAGGAATTGATGATTTTAAAATTTATTCAATCAAATTAAACCAAAGTCGAGTGAAAGTTAAGCTAGAGAATTAGAAAATTAGCTAACTAACTAAAAGAAAAGAGATGCAAATATAAGAGTTAAATGACAATTTAGAGAATAAATCCAGTCTCTAGATCATGTAGTTCAACACGTATGAAATCATGATCTCTCTTTTATGGTCATTAGTGCTTTAATTGATTTGCTTATCATAAGTATGGCATATTTGTGTTATTGATTAGCCAACATAAGCCATCAAACTATAACACACCCCTTAAACCACTTACTAACTTTCATGAAATTTGACAATGAAAATGAAATCTATTTTAAGTAGGGCCTATTAACTATTGATTAGAAATATAGGCCATCAAATTTTAATTTCAAATCACTTTCTTTTGCCATAATCATATTTTGATGAAGAAGCAATTAGTGTTAGTGATTGTTTAAGCATAGCCTATTTGGTGTCAACAATATAGGCTATCAAATTCAAAGCAAAAACAACAATTAAACCACTTCAATCATTCTTACTAAGCACAAAAAGAGAGCATGAATTAACAACTAGTTGAAGTTGCATAATTAGAGAGCTTCATTACCCCTAAATTGAAAGGGTTTAGCCTCTCATATTTGTCATTTGATTAACAAATGCAGCTTTCAACTTGAAAGCAAAATGAAAGCTAAATGAAAAAACTATTCAGATTGCATAAAGGAAAATCTACACTACTAGCATAAATAAACAAATCTACACTACTAATATGAAAGGAAATAAACAAAAGAAGAAAAGAGCATGCATTGAAAATTGCAAAAAGAAAAGATTACATAAAAGAA
The DNA here is from genome assembly GCA_030737815.1 of Allium fistulosum. Classification (NCBI taxonomy): domain Eukaryota; kingdom Viridiplantae; phylum Streptophyta; class Magnoliopsida; order Asparagales; family Amaryllidaceae; genus Allium; species Allium fistulosum. The sequence continues at coordinate 1,260,402,467 of CM060904.1, forward strand.
ATGGCTAAGTAGCCATGAAAAGAGAAAGAGAAGAGCTTTGTTTATTTTTGAGCTTAAACTATACTAAAGAGAGACAAAGGAAGAAGAGGGTTACATGAAACATAAGGGGTCTTTATACATGTATGAAACCCTAATTCATATTTTCGGGGAATGCCCAAAATACCCTTGAGAGAGTGTGGAGGCCAAGTAATCATTAGCTTCTACTAATCATCATTTAAGTGTACATGAAGCCATTAATTCATAAGCATGTGCATTCACCTCTAATTTGTACATTAAGGTAGGTGGGTAGGTGGGGTCCTCTATGATCTTCACTTTGAATTATTTCCATCTTCATTCCTTTGTATTCATTTTGTACATGCATGTGTCTTCATGAAACCACTCCTATTTGAGATCAAATTCCTACACAAATATATATAAATTTCCAATTAATTTTTCTCAAAGAAATATATGCACACAAATGACTGTTTTGCCCTTATATGAAGATGGATATGTGACAATATGGAATTAATATGGATTTTGGTTAAAACAAGTTAAAATACCCAATATGATCATTTATTTAATTTAAATAGATTAAATATGGTAAAAATACGCACAATTACGTGCACATCAAATACCCTCACACTTATCTATTTATTCGTCATCGAATAGAAAAAAACTAAGATAAATCTGTTTTCGTAGGGAGAACGATTGCATTGAGCGTATGCAACAAGCCGTTAAACATCTAGGTGTAATGACCCGTATTTTTGGGTCATCAAATTCGAATATTTAAAATGTAACGACCCATAATTTAATCACTTTGAACATGAATAGTTAATATGTTTTTAAATGATTAATTAATGGATTTTATATCTAGAATTATTAACCCTGCCTAATAAAATAGAATAGTATAATTACTTGCCTAATAAAAATAGAACAATATAATTACTTGCCTAATGAAACAAAATAGCATAATGATTATTATATTCCATGTGGATGGTTGCCATTGGACCAAAATCTGGTCGAATCAGGTTCTGCCATGCGGATGGTTGCCATTGGACCAAAATCTGGTCGAATCATGTTATGCCATAGTTGATAAGGAGGATTTCTATTGGACCAAAATGTGGTCGAATGAAATTAAGCCATCAAGATGTTTTCTATTGGACCAAAATGTGGTCGAATCAAATTAGGCCACCAAGATGTTTTCTATTGGACCAAAATGTGGTCGAATCAAATTAGGCCATAAGGTTGGTTTCTATTGGACCAAAATCTGGTCGAATCTGGTTAGGCTATAGGAAATGACTAAAGTACCCTTCTCTTCACCTATAAATAGCCAAGTCCATATCTCATTTTATTTGATTCAAAACTAAAGAAAAGAACTAAAATTCATTATCAAAGGTGAAGTATTCCAAGTCTCCATCAAAGCAAATAGGATGTAAGTATATTTCTTGTTTTCATAGTTTAGTGGGTATAGCTTATTTTGTGAGTATAATTCAATTATTTTACAGTGAGTGTAATCTTAATCTCTTTCCTTTGACTCATTCACATTTTAATAAATGTTGTGTTAACTATTGATTGTAAATTGTTAATAATAATGAGTATGTTCTTATTCTTGTTATTATTCTTGTTTGGTTGTTTGATTTATGCTCGACCAGTTTATGAGCACGGACTATTTATTCATTATTGACATTGCTCAACCAGTTTATGAGCAATTTATTCATCCATATGCATGGGTTGAGTAGAAAACAATCGTAGCCTAACACCTTGTGATTTGTTTCACGATTTGACAAAAAGGTGTTTAGCGGTAATATTTGGTTCACTTCAATTTAATGAATTGTTTTGAAGATTGATTTTTAAAGTTGAAATGTTATGAAATGTTTTCACTTTAAAAGGAATAGAAATGTTTGGTAATGAATATTTTGAAGTGATATTATATAAAAGTGATTTATATAAGAATGGATTTTATAAAAATGTTTTATAAAACGGAAAAAATTTCGAGGACTAAACCCGATGATTTTAAGATGATTTTTGAACAGATTTGGGAAATGAAAGTTATAATAGATTTGAAAGTACTTATGAATATTAGTGTGAAATGATTTATCGCTTCGGGATATAAAATGATTTGTTATGTTACCAATGATTCGGGTAACCCGTAACTAAAAAGTGGGCATGTGTTTTTGGTGTAGTTCGCTCTTGGAATAGAGGGATATAGTTATTTATCGATTGTATTAAGGCTGGGACCCAGTTGCTTTGTTATGGCTAGAAACCTCCCAATCAGGTAGCATATAGTTTTTGTATGCTTGTATATTGGTATTGTGTCAAAAAGTGATTTATTTTTACATCCCGAAGTAAAGGACTAGTTTGAATATAAAGGATGTATAGATATATATATTTCAAAAGTTTTGAAATAAGAATTTGGGAATAAAGTCCAAAGGTATAATTTCGGTAAAGTTAATTAGATTGTAAAAAACTAAAATTGAAGATTAAGCCTAAGTGGGTAGTTTAGGAATTGCATATTGTTTGTTGCATCGTAGGCTCAATGAGTCCTTTTTGTGGTAGGAGAACTACATTGGCTTGATCCTGTATCTAATTGGGTATCCAATTAGATAGGGGTACGTAGGCAGTCACAAGTGGTAGTGATGCAGCCCCAATAATAACATAACATTTTATGTTTGTTGTTTGTCATATATCATGTATTGTTGTATCTTTCATGCTTACTATTTTATTCCGTATTTACATTGTTTATTGAGTTTGCAGGTAATGATATAATTATTTCTCATCAGAGTTGCACAGCGGTAGATTTACAGTTTGTTTGTAGTATTTGATTTTGGGTTTGTATTAAAGCACACTAGTAGATTAAATTGATTACTTTGATAACTTGTAAAATTGAAAGTTGTATCCTATACATTTAGTAGTGTTGGATATTTATCAAATATGGTGTAATAAGTTGGTAGTTTTCATTCGTAGTTTTAGAACGGACGATTCTTTCGGCGATTTTGACTGGTCCGAAAACCCGGGTCGTCACACTGGGTGTCCCCAGTAGGACAAGTGTTGTCTCGTGAGGGTTTTCAGCGGATACTACCCACAAAATCCAAATGCAGGATGAAAATATTTACAAAATGCAAGATTTATTTACAAAGAGATGAATGCGAGTTTTTGAAAATATTTACAATGGAGGATTTACTTTTAAATTGACACAAATAAGTTAAATATAGGTTTTGGTCATTATCTTTAGATTTAAGTCATTTACTCATCAAAATTTCCAACAAAAATCAAGTTATCATAACAAATAGACTATAGTTTAACTCGTTGTTTCAGTTAATAACACGGTGTAACTATGAAATGGATCCTTAGTTAATTATCAAAGTTTATCAAAGTGGTATTTTTATTTCTTTTCAATAACAAGTCAAATCAAATAAGTTAAAATAGTGCTTGGATTTCATTTGCTTACTCTCTCCATTTTTTCTTTTGAATTTTTTTTTGATATTAACAATATTTACATATGCCTAACTCAGATAAACTGAGGCAAGATAGATTACCCATGCACTGCCTTGCGGACTGATGTGAGGGGAATACAGAGCGTGGTGAGTGAACACTTATTGACTGTAGGCGTTATTAGTAAAATAATTTTTTTATATACACACACCTAACTCAGATATACCGATCGTGCACTTCCTTTCGGGCTTACATGAGAAGGGTACAGTGCATGGCGAGTGAACACATGACTCTAGGTGTTTATTACTAAAAATATATACATATATACAAGAAATATATATTATTATTATTATTATTATTTGTTTTTTTTAGAAAGAGAGTTTCGCAAAATCATCTTAGCACCTTTTAACTTAGAAGACAAAAAACATTTTATATCCTTTACTTTAAATTCAACCACTTTTTAAAACACAGATTTTCAATTAGGATGTATTTCATAATTAACATGTATGAATCTTCCTATATACTAGTTAAACCATCGTTATTTGTAATCAAACTTCATTTTTATTTTTGTTAAGACAAATGAATTTTCAAAAATTTCAATTTAATAAACCAAAACCATATATTTATCCTATAGCGTTTCTTTAAAAATAAATCAAAATGCATAATTTTTTTTGTGTATGTTTTGGAAAGAAAATGTAAAAATAAACCATGAAAAATTTAAAAAGAAGACGAGACTCCCCCCACACTTGATTTTGACTGTGTCCCCAAAGTCAACCCAAGTGAGAAGAGAAAAATAAAACAAAAATGAAAATATGACCTTTATTTAAATGAAAATGAAAAGATGATTATTTACAAGACATCAGAAAATATGTTGTTAAAGAGTAAATGAACCGGTCCTCCAAAGACCGATTCATTTGTCTCGTCAAGTATGCGAGACACATCTTGAGATTGAAAAACCAAACCATAAATGATTTCGAAGTTGAATGTTGATTTGGAAAAATGAATGTCGTTTTAAAAATCGTATGAGTTGTTTTATTTTCAATGATTTTCAGGGTAGATAAAACGATTGATTGAAATTCAAGTTTATCATTGATTTTTTTTTCAAAATTATCGATTTCACAATCAAAGTGGTGATTTAAATCTTCCCCGTCGGAATTTAACAACTCATCATTGAAAAGTCCAAAAAATTCATGTTCATTAAATTCGTCTTCCTTTGTTGGATTATCAACAACTTCATCGCGTATCTCAAGTTCAAAATCCAAAGTTATTGTATTCAAATTTTCGAAATCGAGAAAAGGAAGATCAAATTTTAAATTTGGTTCCACTCTTTCAAAAGAATTGAAATCCAACTCAATTACCGTCTTTTCAACAACTTCATTAAGATTGTTATTTTCAATTTCAAAAGTTGTTATTTGAAAATCGTCGATTTGGGTAAAAGATGGATTATTATTTGACTCGTCACATGTTGGAATTTGATTTTGTTTTTCATGTTGTTTCATATATGTTTCAAACAACGAATTCGTGTGATCATCGTAAATTTCGTTCATTTGTTCAACAAAATCCAGTTTATAATTATTAACTTGAGAATTTTCAATTTGGATTTGTTGAGAACAAAAATTTTCAATCGTAATGTGGTTGAGATTATTCCCATTGCCAAATTCATTTGAAAAGTTATTTCCATTTTCATTTTGAGTTTGAAATTCATTTTGGAGTATGAAATTGAATTGGCATGGGTTATAATCGAAATCGTTTGAATTTTGAATTGAATTCAAATTTTGGAATCCTTGACTCGAGTTATTACACAAATAAAATTACACAAATCATTTATCATTTGATTTTGTTGTGTAGAGATTTCAAGTAGAGATGGAATGCTATTTTCGAGATTCGAGGGTTGGTCAACATTTTAAAAACTTTGTTGTTCAAAATTCGAATTGTTTAAAGAATAGTTGTCGTTAAAATATCCATATGAATTTGGAGTGAAATCATATGGATTATATTGATTTTCACAACTATTGTAAAATTCAAGTGAATATGGAAATTCGGACATTTTCAAGAATGTTTTTGGTTATTTTTTTCTTTTTCTTTTTACAAAGGAAAAATATTTACAAATAAAATTTATTTTTCAAAAGGGAAATTGATTTTTTTCAAATTTTCTTTTTGTTTTTGAAAAGGTTTTATAATATTTTTTTGGATTTTGGTTTTTTCTAAATTTTTTTTTGGATTTTTAAAATTTCAAAGAAAAAGGATTTAAAAATTTCAAAGGAAAAGGAATATATACAATTTTTTAGTTTTGGATTATATATATATTTAAATATGCATGAACTAATGCAACTAAATGAATGCAGGAGTTAATTACAAATGATTTATCCAAAGTTAACCCAAAATTGTATAATCACACATTGTCTTAGATAAACAAGATAGTTCTCAACCAGGTAACGGACAGGATTTATCGGTGCACCACGAATCACCGTAGCAATGCAGCCGAAGGTTTAAGTACCTTCAGAGAAACAATTCAGTATAATATTTACGAATCACCGTAATATTTATAACTGATTATTGCTCTGCCGTAGCCTAGACACCAAGAAAGTAAATTGTTCAAAGAAGACAACTTGTCAATATACAATTAAGGGTTATCGATGTCTAACCGTTATTACTAATCATAATTCTAAGATGAAATGCAAAACTGAAATTAAATGTGAATTGCTAATGCAATTATGAATGAAATTTGTTTTTGGTTTTAATTTTTTTTAATGCAAATGCAAGCTACTAATAATGCAAGGTAAATAAAAACAATAAATAGGGGATATAAGCAGAAAAATTATTTATAAGCAAGCAGGCAATTTTTTTTTTGGGCAAGCGAAGCGAGGCAAGCAACTCTTCCAATCTCCTTTGGCAATCTGAAAATAAATAAAAAATATATATACAAGGTTTTTTTTTCTTTTTATTTTAATTTTTTTTCTAAAAAAAAGTTTTTGGTTCCAAAAGAAACAAAAACAAATCCCCTTTTTATTACTACCTTGTTTTTTTTCCCTTTTGTTTTTTACAAATTTTTTTTTTGAAAAGAAAAGAACTTGCACCATAATAACTTTTTTTGTGAAGCTTAGTAAAACAAGGAAAACAACAATCACACACACTATCTATTGTTCAATTCACCAAGGCCCGGCCTAATTATCAGAGCAGCTAAAAGAAATTATCAGAGAAGCTCGGCCCAATTACTTCGTCTTAAACAAAATATCAGAGAAGCTAAAAAAACTATCCTTCTAATCGATTAACAGAAATTATCAACCAAAAAAATGCCATCTTCCACTCTATTTCTTCACGAAAATTCGGTCAGTCAAATTAACAAATAATTCAACTCCAATTCCCAAATCCCTCGGTTTCAAAATCAATTCGAACGTCTTATGATAGCCTTGGTTTGGCGATGGGGGATTTCGAAGTGGGTGAAGTCAACTGGGTTGGAGGGTGGTCGCGTTCGGTTCAGGCTCGAAGATGATGAAATGGAGGAGGTAGCCGCGCTGGGAGATGATTGTTCGAAACAGGTGGCGGTTTTTTTGTTTTTTTTGTTTTGGGGAATGGTTGTGGTAGGAAGGATGGGAGAATGAAAATGGTGAACTAAAGGGGATGTTTAAGGTGAATGGTAGCTTCAGGTTGTTGGTGGTGAGTCTGGGAGTTGCAAGCAAGATGGTGGAGGGAATTCATGAAGAGGGTTGTGACAGTTTGAAAGGAAAAGGAGAGTATGTGATGATTGATGTGGTGTGGGTATTTGATGACTGAGATGTGCTGTATATAATGGAGGAAATGAACTGGCTGTGATGGAATGTAGCAGAGATGGACAGGGGTTTGTGGTGTGACAATGGTTTGGATTATTGGAGACGGAAGGTTTGTATGCAAATGAAGTCAGATGTTTTGTTGAAGGGTGATGTTTTTTGTTAGTTTTGTATCAGGAATGCAGGTATGTAAGTGGGGATAGGAGAGTGGATTTGTAGTTGCAGTTGTGGGCAGAGTTGAAGAATTGTGCACAGAGCTGTTGCATAGGGAACAGTAGCAAGAAGTGTTGAAAGATGTTGCAGTGGCAACTAGTAGTGGATGAAATAGAAGAATGTTGAATGCAGTGTTGTAGGACAGGCAATTGGCAGAGGGGTAGATGTCTGGAAGAGGTGAATTGTTGGCAGATATGAAACTGTTCAAGGCAGTAGGTTGTCGGGGGTTTGAAGAAAACTGTAAACTGTGAAATGAAAACAGAGAGTCAAAAAATGTAAAAGAAATGTGAAAAGTAAATGAAAGTGAAATAATTATTTCTTTTACAATTGAAATTGTGTTTTTTTTTAAAATGAACAAATCACTAGAAAACAACAACAAACACACAAACAAAATGAAAATGAATCAAACAAAAAACACAACATAATTTTTTTAAAAAATAAATGCAAACACACACAAAACAAACACACGCAAAAGTCAAGCCAAATAATTCGAAAAATAGAAAATCAAAATCAAATCAATTCCCCGGCAACGGCGCCAAAAACTTGTTCGTCGATGGAAATTCTATCGGTTTAGAAAACCGTCGAACGAATTTAAATTAAAAATATAACCGCAAGCGCACGGCGTACACTTATAGTACATGGCAAATACAGGTAGATCTGCAGGGAATTGATGATTTTAAAATTCTATTCAATCAAATTAAACCAAAGTCGAGTGAAAGTTAAGCTAGAGAATTAGAAAATTATCTAACTAACTAAAAGAAAACAGATGCAAATATAAGAGTTAAATGACAATTTAGAGAATAAATCCACTCTCTAGATCATGTAGTTCAACATGTATGAAATCATGATCTCTCTTTTATTGTCATTAGTGCTTTAATTGATGTGCTTATCATAAGTATGGCATATTTTTGCTATTGATTAGCCAACATAAGCCATCAAACTATAACACACCCCTTAAACCACTTACTAACTTTTATGAAATTTGACAATGAAAATGAAATCTATTTTAAGTATGACCTATTTACTATTGATTAGAAATATAGACCATCAAATTTTAATTTCAAATCACTTTCTTTTTCCATAATCATATTTTGATGAAGAGGCAATTAGTGTTAGTGATTATTTAAGCATAGCCTATTTGCTGTCAACAATATAGGCTATCAAATTCGAAGCAAAAACAACAATTAAACCACTTCAATCATTCTTACTAAGCACAAAAAAAGAGCATGAATTAACAACTAGTTGAAGCTACATAATTAGAGACTTCATTACCTCTAAATTAAAGGGGTTTAGCCTCTCATATTTTTCATTTGATTAACAAATTTAGCTTGCAACATGAAATTAAAACGAAAGCAAAATGAAAGCTAAATGAAAGAAAACTATTCTAATTGCATTAAATAAAATCTACACTACTAGCATAAATAAACAAATCTACACTACTAATATGAAAGGAAATAAACAAAAGAAGAAAAGAGCATGTATTGAAAATTGCAAAAAGAAAAGATTACATAAAAGAAATGGCTAAGTAGCCATGAAAAGAGAAAGAGAAGAGCTTTGTTTATTTTTGAGCCTAAACTAAACTAAAGAGAGAATAAGGAAGAAGGGTTACATGAAACATAAGGGGTCTTTATACATGTATGAAACCCTAATTCATATTTTTGAGGAATGCCCAAAATACCCTTGAGAGAGTGTGGAGGCCAAGTAATCATTAGCTTATACTAATCATCATTTAAGTGTACATGAAGCCATTAATTCCATAAGCATGTGCATTAGCCTCTAATTTGTACATTAAGGTAGGTGGGTAGGTGGGGTCCTCCATGATCTTCACTTTGAATTATTTCCATCTTCATTCCTTTGTATTCATTTTGTGCATGCATGTGTCTTCATGAAACCACTCCTATTTGAGATCAAATTCCTACACAAATATATAAAAATTTCCAATTAATTTTTCTCAAAGAAATATATGCACACAAATGACTGTTTTGCCCCTATATGAAGATGGATATGTGACAATTTGGAATTAATATGGATTTTGGTTAAAACAAGTTAAAATACCTGATATGATCGTTTATTTAATTTAAATAGATTAAATATGGTGGTAAAAATATGCACATTTACGTGCACATCATCCATCATCTGCTCATCAAAAGTAAGTGTGCTTCCCTGTGCTTCGTCAATTGTTGTCGTGGTCGTTGTGGTGGTCACTTCTATTATAATGGCCTCCTGCGCATGATGTGATTCTTGAGTTGCGGGAGGAATGACCGATGTGGCTCTGATCACTGGATGAAAACAAAGGAAGCACTGTTAGTAATTGTTTCAAGTGACGCTTCCGATTTTGGATAAGCATAAAAAATGTTCAGAATACCTTCCTCGGTTTGGCTAGCGGGTGGCGGAATGGCTTCAGAGACTTGCTCGCGAGCTGGTGATAACTGCGTTTGATCTGAGTTATAAGCAGGAACGGGCTGAGGATCAACCACAGGTGTGAATTCAGGCTGAGTTGGTGCAAGAGTTTCAGAACTAATGTCGCAGTGCTCGACACCAGAGCCTTCTCCAACCTCCGAGTGTTGAGCGACAAGTTTCTCCTTCTCATATGAGAACATCGTACCATGGAGAACTTTCTGTTCATCTTCGCTCAACACCCGGTTCTCAAGGTCGAACTCATCAATCGATTCAGCTTGGTGGGCAGCCTTTTCATCTCCTACTAATCGGCCCCAAGCATTGAATAGGTGTGTTGGATAGTTGTCAAGCCATGTCAGGTTTCTGTGCTTCAAAACATTGGCATTGTAAGTGATGAGAAGATCTTCAATATTTGCCTCTAACCTGGCTTCAGCCATTTTAACTTCATCCTCAACCTTGGCCTCGACCTTTCGGATCTTAAGTGATGCCGCGTCACGTTCACCCTAAAGCACCACAGCCTGTTCACATGCCTCCTGGGCTGCTTTGTTTGCATCATCCTTCTCCTTGATGATTTCAAAAAGTTTGGCTTTAAGCTCATTAAGTTCTTACAGAGCAGCGTCCCTTTCGGCAGTGACGGTGGTGTTTCAGAGGCCCATCTCCTCCACCAAAGCGAAATGCGTTTGTCACATTCTTTCCATAGATTGAGTTGCCTCATCAGCTTTTTGGGTGGCCTCTATTTCAGATTTCCGAGAGGATTCAGCCTCATCATTGAGCACTTGGATAATACGGTCTTTTGGGCATGGTCGGTTTCTAACTTCTCAATTATTTTTGCTCGCTCAAAAGCCACCGCCGACGCTTTATCCGCGGCTTTCATCCACTCCTTGTATTGGGTATAAATATCATGGATGTAGTCGTGCATCGTTTGTTCAGCCTCAGATGGAATTTTCTTTAAGTGAGGAGGGAAGATAAAGTCATCGAAGCAAATGTTCGGAAAATCTTTTCTCAACTGGACAATTTTAATAGCTCCTTCCCCAGTAGGCTCAGTAATGGCTTGTTCAGTGACTATGGGAGTTTCGACCTCAGTCCTACGGCGTTGTGAATCAGGCCTGAGAGCTTGAGAAGATGGTTTTTGACATGGAGGCTCTAGAGATTGTTTCCCATGCCCGGAGGGTAGTGTTGGAGCTCAAGGAGGTAGAGAACGTGATCAGGAGTGATATCTGTATTCTCTATCTCTATCCCTCTCCCTCTCGTAACGTTCTTGGCTAGAATAACTGCGATCGCGGTTTCTATCATCCTCCCTCCGGCGGAACTCATAATACGAACTCGATGACTGGCGCGCTGAACGAAGACTTCCAAGCATAGAATCTTGCCTACTCGTCGTATCTGTAAAATAAAAGAAAAACAGAGTTAGTAATTGTTAGTCCATGAGTTGATGGTTTTGATAACAACAACCTTAGAATAAGATTATAAAATATAAATACTAACATTATAGTTTAGATATATATGTATATGCAGGATTTAACCATGCAGGTACCAAGAATGAAGACTGTATAGTATAGAGATTCAAGATATCAAGATTGAAGACTCATGAGTATCAAGATTATCAAGAGTTCAAGATTTCAAGATAAGTATTGAGTCTAGAATAATGTTAAAACTTCACAATAGCACTGAAATCTTCACTCCATTTTTCTTTTGGGATGGAACCCATTTCTACCTTTTTAGTGGCTTACAAACCCACGACAAGTAGCTTACAAACCTACGACAAGTGGCTTACAAACCCACGAACATCCTGGTTTTGTACAAGTTCTCGAGTCCTGCATGATGAGATATTCTGCAGGAAGAAGCTTGCAAAACTACTTCAAAATGATTTTCAAAACTACTTCAGAATGATTTTCAAAAAAAATATCTTTTCAAATGATTTTCAAAAGGATGTTTTAGCCTTAAATATTCTTGTTTTTAAACTTCGGTTGTTTTAAACTATCTTTTAATTATAATATATTTATACTTAGATTTAAATATAAAATTATAGTAAAATTTTATATATATTATTCTTTATATTCATCTATGTATTTTATCTATAGTCAAGTATATTTATAAAGTTTAAAATAGTTTTAATATAAGATAAATGTTATTTTCAAAGAAAAACAAAACATCAAAATTTCCTTTGGGATGTCGACATGCCCTAGTACCCCATGTCGACATAGTGTCAGTTAGATTCAAAAATTTGAATTTCAAAAGAAGTGTCTATTCGCCATAACCTTTCACGAATGGACACGATTGTTGTTCTTCTATAAATAGGGGTTGGTTTCAACGAATTTGATATCATATTTTCTAGTTTTTCACTTCTCTTCTTCTTCCACATTTTCTTATTCAAAATCCTATCATTACTCTGCCGAAATCAACATTGAATCTAACTAGATTATCTCTGGTTTGATTCTCTGTCACTATCTCAACAAGATCCAAGTGCTATTTAGAGTTATAGGCTTCTTTGTAATCTATCTAGCAAGAAAAGGTGTGATTGTAGCCTTGGAAATCAATCAAGCGAGAAAAGGTGTGATTGTAGCCTTGGAAATCAATTGGGTGAACTTGTTGCCCCGGAAATCAAGTATCTCTACCTAGAGGATTGTGATTCTGGAGGGTGTACCTCGTAGCCTTGAAACCGAGGGTTGTAATTGTTGAATTTCTTTTGAAAGGAAATTCGTACTTAGTTGTGCGGGACTGGATGTAGGGTAACCCTGAACCGGTATAAAATCCGGTGTGTTCGTTCCTTTACTGCATTTACTTTATTTCTGCATCTGTGTTTGTTTCTGTGATTATATCTGTGTCTGAAAATTACATACATTTGTGTTCAAATTAACATAAACTCAAAAAGATTTAGTAATTTCTTAAAAACACTATTCACCCCCCTCTAGTGTTATTCCTAGCCTTAAGATCCATATTCCGCATTTCTCACATTTGGTATCAGAGCAAAGTTTTCAAAAGTTTAATAATCTGATTTTTGAAAAGTTTTCAAAATGGCTACCAACACTGGTACTGTTATTAACACTAGTATTACTGTCACTAGTTCATTTGTAGAAGGTCAGTCTACTGCCAGATCACCACTTTTTAATGGCAGTAACTATGCATATTGGGCATGTAGGATGAAAATATATTTACAATCTGTAGGACTAGATACTTGGAATATCACACAAACTGAATATTCTGAACCCACAACTAATTTTGCACAGTGGACCACTGAACAAAAGACTGTTGCACAAAATAATTCTAAAGCAATGAATATTCTATTTTGTTCACTTGAAAGAAATGAATTTAATAGAGTGTCAGTTTGTAAGTCTTCATATGAAATCTGAAAAACTTTGCAAGTGACTCACGAAGGAACAAGAAAAGTTAAACAGACCAAAATTTCCATGCTCACAAATCAGTTTCAGTTATTTAAAATGAATACTAATGAGTCTATTTCAGATATGTATAGTAGATTTCAAGATATTGTGCATTCTTTAATATCCTTGGGAAAGGAATTTTCGAAAGAAGATCAAGTCAGAAATATTTTAAATTCTCTCACTCCAGAATGGGATCAAAGGACACTTGCAATTGAAGAGGCAAATGACATCAGTACTTTAAAGATAGAAGAATTGATTGGAAATCTAATGTCGTTTGAAGTTCAAATGATTGGGAGAAGAGAAAGCAAAGCTTCTGAAAAGAAATCAATGGCATTCAATGCATTAACCGACGGATCAGACTTAAACAGTGATAATGATAAAGAGATAGCATTTATGACTAGGAATTTTTGGAAATTTCTAAAACACAGAAAGATGAATAATCTCAAGAGAAACAACTATAAGAATTCTGAAAATCAGAATGCAGTGCCAAACAATGTCAAATGTTTCAACTGTGATGAACCAAGCCATATCAAAAGAGACTGTCCGTATCCAGAAAGGCAGAATCCTCCTATAAACAATGATTCAGTAAAGAAACGGAAGCGTGCATTTACTGCTACTCTAGATGACTCAGACTCGTCCTCAAGCGATGATGATCAGAAGACAGATAACTCAAATTTGTGTTTTACGGCAGTTCATGACTTCAACAAAATCAAGGAAACGGACTCAGAAAAAGGTACACATTTATAATAGGGGCATTTCACCAGAAGGACAAATTTTGCAGTCCAATTAGTTTCTAGGACACACATCCACAGAAATTAATTTCAAGGCCAAAGTCAGCAGAATAATTACTTTTAAAGATAAAGTCAGCAGTCCAATTACTTTCAATGACATAATTTCATAGGTTTTTTGGCCTTAGAAACTAATTATTTTGCATTTTGTCCTTAAAAGTAATTATTTCAACTGTGTGTCCTATAAACCAATTGCACTTGCTAAAGAGGCCCTTGGAGCTAATTTCCACTTTACAATACAATTGATTGAAAATGCATTCTTAGAATTAGATGATTAATTGCTTGATTGATTGATTTTGAATTGGTGTGTTGATTGAATTTAAATTTATTTTTTATTATTATAATTTTATTATTATTTTATTATTATTTTTATTATTTTTAATATAATAATATTTTCTGGAATATACTATAAGAATACTCCAGATATATATATATATAGACATTAAAATAATAAGTATATATATATTAGAATTCTTAGGAAAATTAAATCATAGAAATTCATAGGCATGTCGACATGGTCCCTACCATGATGTCGACATGGGTACAAATTTTGAAATTCAAAATTTGAATTCAAATGGTTGAATTTCCCTCCATCTTTTCACTTCATTCAATACTCTGAAAAGGCATCTTTTGACCAGAGAACATGTCTTTCAAAAATCTATTTAGTCACTATCTTTTATCACAACTTTTCACTTTCATTTTCAAATTCAAACTCTCTCTTCAAAACTTCAAGCTCTCTACTCTCTACTTTAATGGCTTCTTCAAGCAATCCCTCCACCATGAGACTTTCCAGAAACTTGAAAGAGCAACTCCTCAATAATCCGGAGGCAATAAAAGCATACATCAATTATGGTAACTATGGAAAAGTCCATCCCGGAAAGTTTGCTATTTTTCAAGATTTTGCTTCTTATGAAATTGATACTCTTTTTGCAAACAATCAAATTCTTAGTTTTGTTGATTCTTCTCAAAATGATTTTGTTTGTTACCCAAATCTTGTTAAAATTTTCTATGCAAATCTCAATCGAGAATTTTATGAAGGAAATGATAATGAAATTTGGAGTAGTGTCAAAGGCACTAGAATTGTTTTGAATTGTGATCTTTTGGGTACCATTCTCAATTGCAAAAGCACGGGAATGGATCTTTCTAGTTTTCAAATCGATGAACATGATCGTGAGACATTTCATCATATTTTTGAAGGAGATGAAAACTTTGAATTTAAAAACCGAAACTTTCGTCCTAAAGCAAGAATTGTCAATCTTCTTTTACAACATACTTTGACCCCAAGATCGGGAAATTTTAACAATCCTACTTCAAAAGTGTGCAAAGCACTTTTTGCTATTTTCGAAAATTATGATATCAATTGGGCGCAAGTTATTTTGGATGAACTTCGTCCTAAAAATTTTGAAATGGGAGAAAACACTTTATATCATGGAATTTACCTTACTCGGATTTTCAACTATTTTGGAGTAAATTTCAAAGGAGAAGAATTTATTTCAAGAAAAGTTTTTAATATCTTAAACATTTCTCTCATGAAAATCCCATATGTTTTTCAACCTTATGAAACTCTTACTGAAAAGGAAGAGCGTTTGGCTCATGAAGAAATGGGAGAGGAAGAAGAAGTAGAAAGGGATGAAATGGAAATAGAAGAAGAAGAAGAAAAAGGTGAAACATCCCTAGAAAGTATTGAATACCCCTCCAATCCTTCCAACAAAACCCTTCTCAAAAACCAAAAGATTATTGTTGAGAATCAACGGGTTCTTAAAAGATCCGTTAGTAAGAAGTTGGACAAAATATCATCTAAGATGAACAAGTTTTTCTCCAAAGTCACCAAGAAACTTGGATTATCTTCATCTTCATCATCCTCTAACTAGTTCTATATTTCCATATCATATCGAATTAGTTTAAGTTTGTTTTAATTTGAGTGTTTATGTAGTTCTTTATGTTTAATCATTGTATTATCCTATTATGCAATGAAATTGAATTTCCTTTCTGTTATCTAGCTTATCTTATCTCTTGAATAAATGTTAGTATATTATATAAATATATATATATATATACAGAATTATTCACAAAATCAAAATTACCATCAAATTTCACTATCGTATGTCGACATACCCCCCTTGACCATGTCGACATACCCCCCTTGACCATGTCGACATATACTGGTCAGAAATGACACTTCATTTTGAATTTGAATAACTACCATATGTCTATTCATTTCAAATGAATTTCTACACCTATAAATACCCATTTCTTCCAGAATTCATTATTGAATATTATTTCTTATCTATTCTACCTCTCATTCTTCTCACAATTTCAAAAATGACTAATCCAATTCATAACTTATTCGAGAATCTTAAAGAAACTCTTAATTCATTCAAGAATATTCTCTCGTTCATTCTTCGTAACCAGCGACACTTAGAGTTGAGTCAAATGCAGATGATCAAGGAGCAAGAAAGGCATTTCGATGCAATTTGATGGATGATTTCTTCCCTGCACAAGGATGATAACGAAGCACATCCTCCTGCCTCTCTCACAAATGACAATGAAAATTGGGATGCCATCAAAGTAGACCCTATTTTCGGAGAAGAAGGATGGGTGGAAGTTCCCCGTAACGTTTAATTTGTTTGCTTTATTACTT
This sequence comes from Allium fistulosum, assembly GCA_030737815.1. Taxonomy (NCBI): domain Eukaryota; kingdom Viridiplantae; phylum Streptophyta; class Magnoliopsida; order Asparagales; family Amaryllidaceae; genus Allium; species Allium fistulosum. The sequence continues at coordinate 1,260,419,064 of CM060904.1, forward strand.
TGTTTAAATTAATTGTTTTGATTGAAATTGGCTGTTTTGATTGACTTGATTTATACATTGGTGTGGTTTGATGATTGTATAAATATACATTAATATATTTATAATCGTTGTTTGAATATCATGTCTACAGGTATAGTTATTTCTTATATATACTCTATTATATAGTTTATTAATGCAGGTACTTTAGTACAAGAATGAGGGGGAGTTATATAGTTTAGAGTTTGTTTTTGTTGATGACAAAGGTGGAGAAATATAATATAGGAGAGTTAGGCATAGATTAAGGGGGAGTTATTAGATTTAGGGGGAGTCAATAGGATAGAAGTAATATTTTATAAACAAAAGTTGTCATCATCAAAAGGGGGGAGATTGTTAGTCCATGAGTTGATGGTTTTGATGACAACAACCTTAGAATAAGATTATAAAATATAAATACTAACATTATAGTTTAGATATATATGTATATGCAGGATTTAACCATGCAGGTACCAAGAATGAAGACTGTACAGTATAGAGATTCAAGATATCAAGATTGAAGACTCATGAGTATCAAGGTTATCAAGAGTTCAAGATTACAAGATAAGTATTGAGTCTAGAATAATGTTGAAACTTCACAATACCACTGAAATCTTCACTCCATTTTTCTTTTGGGATGGAACCCATTTCTACCTTTTTAGTGGCTTACAAACCCACGATAAGTAGCTTACAAACCTACGACAAGTGGCTTACAAACCCACGAACATCCTGGTTTTGTACAAGTTCTCGACTCTTGTCATGATGAGATATTCTGCAGGAAGAAGCTTGCAAAACTACTTCAAAATGATTTTCAAAACTACTTCAGAATGATTTTCAAAATTGTTTTTCAAAATGTTTTAGCCTTAAAAATTATCTTTTCAAATGATTTTCAAAAAGATGTTTTAGCCTTAAATATTCTTGTTTTTAAACTTCGGTTGTTTTAAACTATCTTTTAATTATAATATATTTATACTTAGATTTAAATATAAAATTATAGTAAAATTTTATATATATTATTCTTTATATTCATCTATGTATTTTATCTATAGTCAAGTATATTTATAAAGTTTAAAATAGTTTTAATATAAGATAAATGTTATTTTCAAAGAAAAACAAAACATCAAAATTTCCTTTGGGATGTCGACATGCCCTAGTACCCCATGTCGACATAGTGTCAGTTAGATTCAAAAATTTGAATTTCAAAAGAAGTGTCTATTCGCCATAACCTTTCACGAATGGACACGACTGTTGTTCTTCTATAAATAGGGGTTGGTTTCAACGAATTTGATATCATATTTTCTGGTTTTTCACTTCTCTTCTTCTTCCACATTTTCTTATTCAAAATCCTATCATTACTCTGCCGAAATCAACATTGAATCTAACTAGATTATCTCTGGTTTGATTCTCTGTCACTATCTCAACAAGATCCAAGTGCTATTTAGAGTTATAGGCTTCTTTGTAATCTATCTAGCGAGAAAAGGTGTGATTGTAGCCTTGGAAATCAATCAAGCGAGAAAAGATGTGATTGTAGCCTTGGAAATTAATTGGGTGAACTTGTTGCCCCGGAAATCAAGTATCTCTACCCAGAGGATTGTGATTCTGGAGGGTGTACCTCGTAGCCTTGAAACCGAGGGTTGCAATTTTTGAATTGTTTTTGAAAGGAAATCCGTACTTAGTTGTGCGGGACTGGATGTAGGGTAACCCCGAACCAGTATAAAATCTGGTGTGTTCGTTCCTTTACTGCATTTACTTTATTTTTGCATCTGTGTTTGTTTCTGTGATTATATCTGTGTTTGAAAATTACATACATTTGTGTTCAAATTAACATAAACTCAAAAAGATTTAGTAATTTCTTAAAAACACTATTCACCCCCCCTCTAGTGTTATTCCTAGCCTTAAGATCCATATTCCGCATTCCTCACATTAATCTCCCGAAGCAGACAACTTAAGACTGAAACCGTGTAGTGCTGTGAAGTGTATATGTGTGTGCAACCCCCGAACAACCGGTAATGTCGGTCGCACTTGTGGGAAGAGACTCGCTTAAATCTAGAGCACTTTGAAGCCCCTCCAATCCGTTGTCGTATTGAAGTGACACATAGTCCAGAATTGGAATATCAACAAGTCCTTCAAAAGGATTCTCTACTTGCGAGGGAGGAGCCTCCGAAATTCTAACACCGGAGGCTGGCAGAGACACAACTACGGATTTCATCTCGAGGATTTGTTACGCTTGTATGCTACTGCCTTGCCTTTTTTCCTTCCCTATGAACCCTGAAAACTGTTAGAAGGCCCGGCTGCGGGTTCATCGTTCGTGGGCGTGTTTTCTTCATCGCCCTCCTCAGCTATTGCAACCCCGGACTCTTTACGCTTCACCCGCTTCGCCGGGGCTGCCCTAAGCGCTCCTTCAAGTCTTATGCTTTGGTTTCGCTCAATTAGCCCAACGATCCTCAAGTTTCTATATGTTAGCACCGAGTCTATATCTCTCATTTCGCTCGGCACTTTCTAGAGAATCCGTACTATTTCTTTTAACTGAGCACCTTCGGGTCGCGGAATTGCAGCTGTAAAGGAAAGACGATATTAGTTTCAACATCAACTATGGTTATCTCGTTAACTACTGGAAAAATTGTAGCACTTACATCTGGCTAACCATCGAGTAGCAAACCTTGGAGGGAATCGGACGTAGAACCACTCCGTTTTAAAGTAACCAAGCCTGGTCCAGGATTCCGTCACCACTTGGCAGTTCCTGACTGCCTCTAGGAATGTGAATGAAGGACTGTCTCCCCGACTCTTAACATTAAACAAGTATCTGATCTCGGTCGGGGTCGGGGGTCGGAAAATATGCTCCATGAATACAATGAATAGACTGTTCAGCAGCGCATATCCATTGGGATGTAATTGTGACGGGGCGATTCCAAAGAAAGCCAGCACCTATCGAATGTATTGGTTGAAGGGAGGGAGAGTACCCGCCGTGCACAAATGTCTGTTAAAGGCGGTAAACCCTTTCGGGAGAGCATGTGGCCTATCATTCGGTCCCGGTAATAAGACGTCGTCTAATGACAAACCGTGTCTTAGGCATATCTGCCCCAACATATCTTCAGAAACATTGGACGGCACCGAATCTTGCGGATTCCAGATAAACGTGGCCCCCGGCAGTTCGTCCGGAGCTGGAATTATAACTTTGGCCGCGATGACCGGTATCTCTATGACTAAGGGAGATAGAATTTGAAGCTCCTGCTGCTGTGAACTAGTAGATTCCAAAACTAGTCAACTCATCAAAAATCATCATTAGATGATAATAAGCCCGTGTGTTCCCCAGTGTGAAGTGCATAAACGTGTTGTGCAGTGCTACATATTACTTAAGAAATTCTACAAAATTTAAGGAATGTTCGAGCGACAAGACTTCGAGATTCAACCGGAGCGACCGTCATCGCTGACCGTCGCAACCATATCATTTAGGCTTAGGAGACCGATCCAAGTTAAAGTTTGTTAAATTTTATTAAGTTACAGTTCCATCGACGAGCTTCGAAAGGCAGTCAAATATGTGGCGCAACAACTAAGTCCATTTATGCAAGGCAGAAGCTGGTCAGAGTTAAATGTTTGATTATGCAAGATTTCGTATCCATTGAAGTTTGAATTTGGATCGATCACCGGAAGTGCAATTTGTATCGATGGTGGAAGACAGTGTCTCGTACCGATCGCATGAGGGTCAATTTGTATCGACCAAGGACCACCAACTTCATATCGATCAAAAGCAGTGTCTTCGTATCGATCACTCTAGATCGATGCGAATTCCTATCATTGGTCGATACGAACTACCTACTTCATCGATACGAAGATCCATTATGCCTGATCGATTCGAACTCACTCACTATCCACAGGTGATGCAAGTACGTCCTTCATCCTTCATCGATACGAGTAATTCTGTCATATCCCTCTACACTTCTTCTCCAAGCAACTTAAGCGCCATCTCGACCTTCCTCGACCTCGTTCCGATCTAACTCCGATCTCGACATCACCGGAATCGACCACAAATGTGAATGAGTTGGTAGTCGAACTTGAATCTCGTCGTTTTGATGTAGATTCATGGGTTAATTACCTAATTTAAGCAATCGATTCAAAGGATTAAAGTTTCGTTTGGTTTGAAGACGAAGGGCGGCTTTTATTTTTAGTCTTTCGATCGATACGAACGTAGTCTGTAGAAATGGAAATAGAAATTTGGTTAAGTCCAAAAAGTATTTATATGGACTCGAACCCAACGGAAAGAGGCGATTTGTCTCCCAGTTAATTGAACCGGTTGAAACGGTTAGGGCCAGAACGCTATGAAAGAGCTCTCTTCGAATCCATATACGGTCGATCTTGGAAACAGCTTTTTGTATCCATCAATCCATCGATACGAAAGGAGCAGCCAGGTTGCACTGGAGCCACGTAACTCCATCGATACGAAGCGTTCACTTCGTATCCATCAGTGAAGATTTCATTGATGCGAAACTCACAACAAAGTTTTACTTGAATCAATGAATTTCATCGATACGAAACACTTATGACGTATCGATTTGCTCGAAGAACTAAACCTCATATCCATCGATACGATGTACCTCTGAGGGCTATCCATTTCGTTTCGATAACCATCAACACGAAGCATGTATTCCAACATCCCGTATCGATCCAGGAGAGGATCGATACGAAAGAAGTTGCTTAAAACGACTATCGATCGTTGCTACAACTCGAATTTCACATCGATTCAGGAGAGGATCGATACAAAACTCGATCTAAACAAGTACTAAAGAACCCGGCGACGACTCGTGAATGAACAAACGTTGACAAGAGCCAAGTTTATATATATTCTATATGCCATAAATCAACATTTAATTCTCAAAATTTACAGGAATTGAATGCTCACCTGGTGACAAGTACAATAATGAACGACATATTATATCATACAACACTCAGCTACAACAGTACACGGTACAACAATTGGCAGTCAACAGTTCATAATTTACATTTCTAAAGATCAATCAAAAGTCACAGCTTTCGACGAAAAGACAACAACCGTTCAGATAAGTCGGATAAAACTGTTCAGGATGAAGATTGAAACTTTTCAAAGCACGTCATGTTCTCACAAGACGTACTTTTGGGGGCAAATGTTATCTCGCCTTTTGGCAAGGCCGTGACACCAAGAACTTAACTGGAAACCGAGGGCAGTTCGTCCCGAAGATCGGTTATACACAGGTTCACTATGGATACTGGCGAATTTTATCCGAGTCCGGATCGAGCTACAATTGACAAGGCACGACAAGCAAAGCTATAAAAGCCAGGGTTCCAAATTTCAAGTCAATCCGAGTTCGTATGCTCAAGATATGATCGATGCAACTCAAGTGATCACCTTGTTTGTATCGATCAAGCAACCAGAAGAAAACCCCCTTTCGTATCGATCCAGTTCGAATCCCTTAGATGCAGACGACTTCGTATCGATCAGGGGAGCGCAAGTCCATATCCTTAGAGGGCAGTGTTCTTCGTATCCATCCTTCCTCAAACTGCTTCGCACCCATCATCTCCAGGTTGTTCGTATCGATCGACTAATGTCCACTTCGTATCCATCGAAACCATACAAAGCCGCTACTTCGTATCGATCTATTAACAAACACTGCACTCGTATCGATCGGCCAATGATCGATGCGAACAGTACAAGATGGACCAGTGCGAAATGCACTTATAATCGATCGATACGAACAGAGCAATGACGATCGATACGAACAGAGCAATGACGATCGATACGAACAGAGCAGTTGTGACCGATACAAATGAGGCGCATCCATAGGAAAGACTCGATCGTTCGGCATGAAATGTGGATCGATCCTAAAAGCAAGCGACACGTCATTAGACATCACGTGCAGAACTATCAATACGATGCTATCGATATGAACAACATCGATACGAATTCAACAGCCTTTAGAAAACCCAAACTTTCATCGATCATAACTCAAAATCTACAAGTCCAAATGCCACCAAATTTTCACAGGAGCTTGCATACACCTTCAAGAATGTTCATGATCGATCCCGACTCGATTGGACCAAATCCTGATCGATACAAATTGCGTTCGTATCGATAACGGATCGACTCCAAATGGTCAGGGATCAATTGTGTGGGCCCACCCACGTGTGAGAAGAGGTCTTCCGAGATCTGAGCGAGATATTTGCAGCCTACGCCTATAAATAGCAGCTCCGGACCTATAGAAAAGGGACTTTTGGCTCTTCTACGTCCAGACTCTGCCGAAATCATTGTTGTACTCAAGTTTTACTGTTGTAATTCGTTGTAACCAGCAAGCAAAAGTTAATAAAAGTCAATCATTTCATAGTGGACGTAGGTCATACGCCGAACCACTCTAAATCTGTGTGTTTCTGTGCATTTTTCTTGCTTATTTTGGTGTGTTTGTTAGATCTGCCTCCTTTTTCATTTATATTCTTCATTTTATCTCTTCAAATACATCCGAATGGTGTTGTGCCCAATTTTGGTGCAAACACTATAGATGACTGCAACATCTGTAGCGCTTACCTTTTGGCTTCTAGATACAGGATGTTACAGTCCTCCCATGCTACTTCACTATTTTAACGAAAAAGATTTGAATCAATTAGTTAAAGTTATTTTAATATGTAGCATTAGTATAAATATTTGTAAACATACTTTTGTGATGATGTCAGAGCAAAGAAAGTTTTGATTACATCTTGTTGTTCTTTGTTCAAGTATACTAAGCATTTGTAGTGTCATAGTCCTATCTCTGAAATTGTTGGTTCTACTACTGCAATTGGCTCTAGGAAGGACTCTTCTGTACCTTTTTTTTCATCGTCTTTGCTATTTTGTTCACTTTTAGACCATAGTCAAAGCTGTCACTTTGTTTTCTTTTTCTTCTTCTTGTTTTTACTCTTTGACATAAGAAGTTGGGTTTTTTACTGTTGCTTTTCTTTTTTGGCCAGCAGGTTTTGTTAGTTTCTATTTTTGATCTTGTTCGGTTTTTTGCGTTTCAAACTCTTGTGAGCCATATAGTTTAAAAGATGAAGGAGTGAAGTCAAGTACCGAATCATGGTAGGGTACAATTTGGCTTTTGTTAATGGAATCTTCTTCCATGTTTTGAGCTTCTTTTGTTTCTTTTTCTACCATTTTTCCTTGATTTGTTAGAAGAACCGTGTCATTTGTTTTGTCACCATGTCTGCACTTTCTTTGTTGTCTCCGTAGGTGTATCTTGATTTGGTTGGAGCATTTTTTCATGCATTTCAGTTGCTATTTTTGTCTCTATGCTTGTATTGTCCTTTTTGGTTGCTTGGTGGACTTGTTCTATACAAGGCTCAGCAATTGTTTCTTCATTTTATTCTTTATTTTTTCAGATGTTGTTTTTTTCTCCTGATTTTTATCCATTGTATCGTTTGTTTCAGTATGATTTGCATTTTCTTTTGCTATGTCTATAGGTGTATTTTAATTTATTTCGTTGCTTCTTCATTCTTTTCTACTTGACACTCCGCAGTTTCTTCTTGACACTCGCATTTCCCTCTTCATTCTTTTCATCATTTTTTCAGTTGAGGATCTCTTTTCTGCATTTTGGGTTTCTATCTGTAAACATGTATCTTCGTTCATTTCATTTACTATGTGGAATTTTTCTACATGGATCCCGACATTTGTCTCTTAATTTTCTTCTTCAATGTTTTTAGGTGTGGATTTCTTTTGTGTGTTTTAGTTTCTACAGGTGTATGTTGATCTAATATATTATTAGGTTCATCTACTATGTGCATATTTTCTACTTCGACCTCTGAATTTCTCTTTTCATTCTTTTGCAATCTTGATTAGATTTATTTCGGTTCTTGTTTTAGTTTCAAAAAAAAAATTCTCGGCTTCTAACCTCACCTTGTTTTCTTTTCCAATTTCTTCTTTGTTGTTTTAGCTTCGTCCTCCAAATCTTTTATACGCATTTGCAGGACTCTAATGCTTACATCTTGTTCAATTGATCCACTATTTTGTTCCGCTTCTTTAATTTTTCTTTTTTCCCTTACTTTTCTTTTCTTTTGTTACGTAATTGTCCATTTGTTGATGTTGTTTGAAGAAGCCTTTCTTCATGTGGAAGAATATTAGTTATTTTTTTCACCTGTATAATTCGAAGGAATTTTTTTTATTAGTTTTAAGCTATGATATTATATTATACATGATAATAATTAGGGGTGAGCGTTCGGTCGGTTCGATCGATTTTGAGGCAAAAAATGTCAAACCGAATTGAAACCGAAAAAAATCAAAACCGAACCAAATTAATTTCAGTTAGTTCAGTCTGTAACAATTTAACCGAATTAAAATAGTAAATAAGAGAATTTACTATATGTTATTATTCAAATGATTGATTTGGTTAATGGAAAACGTAAATTTATGTTTATATAAACTATTTTGATTATTTATTTTAAGTTTATAAGAAAAATTAACATATTTTTAATAGATAAGGTTTGGTTTTTATCACTAAACCGACTGTTAAGAGTATTACAATATCATGAATTTGGATAATATAATAAAAGTTTGGTTAATTCGGTTAAACCGATAACCAAAATAAAATTATTTTACAAACCGAATTCAAACCGATATAATTTCACGACCGAACTGAACCGAACGAAATGAACTGATTTGGTTGGTTAATTCGGTTCTAATCAAATATTGCTCACCTTTAATTATAATAACTGATTTTTTATGCTTTGCTAAAAAAATAACAATTGGTTTTTTAATAGAAGCAAAGATGATAGTTATGAAACTGATACTATGCATGGTTAGTTATAAATTGATACTATGTGGTGTTAAAAATAATACCAAGTATTATAGTGTATTATAACTGATACTATAAAGAAGCAAAATAGATACTATGCAGAGGCAAAACTGGCCTATGTAGAGACAAAAATGATACCAAACATTGAATCTGATACTAAGCAGAAGCTAAACTAATACTATGTAGAGGCAAATCTGATACTATGCAGAGACGAAAATTATACCATGTATTGAAACTGATACTAAGCATATACAAAAATTAGATTTAAGTATTGAAACTGATACAATGTAGACACAAAAATGATACCAAGTATTAATACCGATTGTTTGCATGAGACAAAAATTATACTAAGTATTGAAATTGATATTATACAAGGTAAAAAGTGATACTACACATAGTCACGAATGATAGTTAAAAAATGATAATATTGATTCTAAGTAGAAGTTAAAATGATATAAGTAATGCAGGTAAGATGGAGTTTTAATTTACCTCACCCTCTTTTACATCATCCAAAAATTATTTGACTGCTATATCTTTTAGCTCACACAGTCCCACCTTGCAAATCTTGGTAAATCTTCTTTATGTTGTCGTTTGGTCGAACGAGCTTCATCTTCTCGCAAATGCAATGCTATAAACATTTAAAGAAATGATTAGATATGATTATTAAAAATAATATTTATTTCAAATAATAATATTTTAAATAACATATCTTACAAATGGAAGCACAGAGCATTCTTACAAATGGAAGCAAGGAGCATTAGTTAATAAAATGATACGATACAGTGGATATGGATGATTTGATCAAACCACGATATGTTCTCTTTATTTTCTGTAATTTTACCTGTTCATTCTTAACAATAGTCTAATTCGATACACGTTCAATTTTCAGTTTTACATGTGAAAATAGTTCAAACATAAAGCTTATAATAAAAAATTCACGTTTTGCGAATACTACATTTAGACGTGTCGAAGAAAGAAGTCTAAATTTGATTCAGTTGCTATTTGCACAGGGGAATTAAAATGTACGACTGACGACATCCTCAGTTTTGTTTACTCCTAAGTTTTGAACACCAATTGATCGGTAGAAAACACCAAATGAAACACAAATTTTCTTTTTTCTCTTTTTCCATTATTAAAATTGCAAGTTAACGTTACATTTTTTAAAATTTTGTCAAAATAAAGAATACTCAACATAGAGAGCAGTAACAGGTACACGTTTACTTTTTTTTCTTTTTTGAATAAAGTGGAAAAGAAAGAGACAAAAGAAATGATAAAAATACAAAAGCATGAATGAACATTCACATGTGAACACTGTTGTCATTGTGCTACCCAAAATTATTAAAAGTTCAAACACAGCGATGCAGAGCGTTTTATGATCCATATATATGATGAAAGATATAATATATAATTACTGCACAACAGAATTAAATATGCAGTTGATGTTGATCTGTTACAAAATTAATAACCAACTCTTAAAAAATATTATTATCCGGTAATCAACTCCTTTACAGCATAAAAGGAAAAGTGTGAAATTATCCACCTAGCATAACACAGCTAATTATACTTCGTTATGATATAAAAGACCTTTCAAACGAAACAATTGCGCGTATTGCGTTTAATCTGATAACCATACACTCGTATTTAATATGCACTTCATAAGACAATTAAAGACATAAATTTAAACAGAATTGTTAATAAACCTGCTTATTACAAACATCACAACATATTTAGAGATACTTATAATATCTTTGATATCACGATTTTTAATATCAGCTTAAATTATCTAAAACATTTCTCTAGATGTATTAATAAATTTTAATATCACTTAAAATTAGGATCAACTTGACAATTCAAAATGTTCATCTACAAATATTATCAAATACTAATATTACTTAAAAATATGATCTAATAAATAAACTTATTTTACAAATTCAAAACGTCTTTATACAAATATTATCACATTTTAATCACTTAAAACTAAGGTTTAACAAATAAACTTTCTTTACAAATTCATTCTCTATCAACAAACAATGGAAATAAAAATTCAAATCATCAAAAAATTAAATGTTGCAACTTGAAATTAAAAATTCTAACTAATTATACATGATTTCAACGCAAGAATATTATTAAATGTTTATGCAAATCATTTTCTCTTTAATGTGAGTGATATTAATTTTAAGCAGAGCACTCATTATGATGTCTCGGGTACTTAAACCGATGACGTTTAGAAGGCATGTTAAAAGCATCGTACCTCTAACCGTTTGAGGCAGAGGTCTTTGACAAACATATACATTTGTAATAAAAAACAATTCATGTACGAAGCACGTGCCGTAATACTCTTACTTTTATAGAGGCTCTAGGTAGAAAAAGTTTACTGTGCAGCTTAATCATGAAAGAAAAGCACATCACGGGCTATGCCAACTTTTATCATTAATAATGGAAACGATTAATTTTAGATAATTGCCTGGCTGTCTCGTCAAAACAATGAATTTATAATTTTTTTGAACGCAAAATAAAGCACGATTGTTAACCCAATGAATCTGGCCATTGAACCTCATAGGGTTTAAATCGAGGTAATCCAAATTGGGTCACTAATTGTTTCCATAGATAAAATTAATTGCATAACGTAGAAAGAGAAATGCTATAACTACTCTGGCAATATAAATGGTTGAGTTGCAAGATGAATGCGCATGAATGAACTGGCGACAGACATTACAATTTTCTGCAAGAAAAAGACAATACGTTTGCTAAGGGCCCTTTTTGTCATCAGAGAGCAACAGTGCTTTTACAAACTTGAAATGTCATTTTGCTTCTAAATGGTCAAAAAGTTCAAATGGCAAACTTTTGAATTATATATGTTAATAAAAAAAATTCAGATTGAAACTAATTTGAATTTAAATATTCAAATAGTAAAGTATGAATTTGCAAAATTAAAATTTGATCAATTGAATATTTGTAATTTTTTGAAATTTGAAACTTCAAAATTTGAAATTTCAACCTTTGAAATTTTGAACTCTAAAATTTCCAAACATGTATTTTTGAAACTTGATAATTTGATATTTCATACTTTGAAATTTGGAATTCAACAATATGAAATTTAAACATTCAAAAAGTTAAAATTTAAATTTTAACCTTCAATTTGAAAATTCCTATTTTGAGAAATTCTTAATTACTGAATTCAAATTTCGAAATTCAAAATTTTAAAAATTCAATTTTTGGAAAATTAAATTAGAATTTTAAGTTTGAAATTTTGAGTTTCAAAATTTGAATTTGAACATTTGCAAATTCGAATTTCGAGTTTGAAATTTCGAAATTTCGAGTTAAAAGGTTTCAGTTTGAAAATTTTGGATTTCAACTTTTTTTTTCTTTCATTTCTTTGAAATTTTTCATCCCTAAATTTAGTTTTGCAAGTCAAAAAGCAAAGAAGATGTTCTTCGATTAAGCTAAAGAGTGATTTTTAGAAGTCATTAAGGGCCCTTTAGATAGTTTCAACTAAGTTGTTTTTTTTATTGTTTTTAAAAAACAGAAGTAAAAAAAAAGGATGAACAAAATTTCAAACACAAAAATTGAATTTTCAAATATTTGAACTGAAATTTCAAATCCAACTCAAACTTTCAAAATAAAAATAAATTTTCAAATTTCAATCTTTCAAATTTTGAATTTTCAAATTTGGAGCTTTTCAATTTTCGAAATTTAGAATTTCTCAAAATAAAAATTTTGAAATTTCAAATTAAAATTTTAGGTTTCCAAAAGAAAATCTAATTTCTACGATTTGATTATTTAAATTCAAAAATTTTAATTTTCAGGTATGAACTTTACAAAAGTTCAAATTGTATACTCGAAAACAAAAAAAGTTCAAATTTCAAATTTTGATTTGTTAAGTTTTCAAATTTTGAATTTCCAAGATTACAGAATTTGTGTTCATATATTTTCAAATTAGAACTTTTCAAATTTTGAATTTTCAAACTAATAAAATTAAAATTTGAATTTCAACATTTTAGATTTTGATTTATCAATTTTTAAAATTTTGAGTTTTGAACATTCAAAATTCCAAAATTTGTATTCACGTAATTTCAAATTCAAAATTTGAATCAAATTTCAAGTTTGAATTATTAAATTTTGAATTCTGAATTTTCAAATTATGTGCTCCCACATTTTAACATTCAAAAGTTGAAATTTAAAATAATGAATTACAAAGTTACAATTTCAAATTTTGAATTGTAAAATTTTCATATTTTTATAATTTGTATTTTTAATACAAAATTTCCAAAATAAGAATTTTTATATTCAAAAATCGAAATTTCAAGATTTGAATTTTCAAATTTCCAAATTTTAGATCATCAAAATTTGTCTCTTAATTTTCAAATTTGAATTTTTAATTCAATTTCGATTTTTTTCTTCTTTTAACATATAAGTCAAAATTTTATCATTTGAACTTTTTGACTGAAGCAAAACGACTTTTGATTTTAAAAAGGAAAAAAATCAACTTATTTTAGTCTATTTAAATGGGCTCTAAGGAAAATTGTTTACCTTGGAAATATCCAAAAATGTACATCATTTAAGGACCAATATACATGCAATATACGTGTCTACAAATGATACTAAACAACACATGATTTATAAATGATAATTTTTAATTACTAAGCAACACAAGATTTATATATGTTAGTTTTTAATGAATGTGGGTTTATTTGGCGTGGAATGAAAATGAATAAATATTAAACAGATGAAAAAAAATCGAGTAAAAATAGGATTTAAATATATTTTTTTACCGCGAAAGAGCTTAGCAAGATTAAGTATTTGCATTAATCAATAAAGCTATTATGTCTGATAGAGGATCCATCAAAATCCGTTGACACGGCTATTACTTTCGGATGGCCCCTCGTTAAATCGATCATAATTACACGTTTGCCTCCGTAAATCACATCCACCGACGATCAATAAATAAATAAACATGAAAGAAAATTTTGGTATTAAAATAAAATTTCCTTAATATCATTGATTATAAAAGCATGAAAAATAAATAAATACAACGATAACTAGTTTTGAGATGGTAGATATGCATTAACTGCATACAATATAAAATATTAACTTAATAAACAATAAATACATATATTTTTTTTTACTAAATACATATAATATAAACTATAATTTTGCAGACTGATAATTTTCTGATATGGATGTGTCTTCATACCCGCATCTATATCCATTTTTCAGATGTTGGATATCAAATATTTATCCATTTTTTGATACGGATGAAGATTGGATTTCAAGTTTTCTAGATATCCATGGATAGCCTCATGAAATACAACTACAAAATTAAATGGTGGGCAACCAACATACATATGTACTTTTTTACCGAGGGTTGTTAAGTGCCCATTCAGATGATGTAAAATAGACGGCAACTTAAAAAAAAAATCAAAAGGTACTCCTGACATGACATAAATCAATGTAAAGTTAGCTAAAGCATAAAAAAAACAAAACATAACAATAGTTACAAGTTGGGGGCATTGTTAAACAAATTAGCATGGACCCCAGATCCAATTGTCATGCTGCAATTTTATCATAGAAAGCAAAGATGCAAGCATAAGTACTAATAAACTATTACATGCTTACAAATTTGATGAACACTACACATAACACAAAAAATGGTGTAAAGTGTTGCAAAGTTCAAACACACCAACCAGAACACAAATAGGAAGAGAGGATCATCAGTGACCAATATCAAAATACTTGAAACAATTCACATCATTTTTATGGTATGTTTAGCACTAATGCACTATTTTCAAAGGGAGCATTTGGATAACAATTGACCTTCACCATCAATTAAATCACAATCCATCAATGTACATAAATTTTACATAAACAACATAAAATCAACAAGTACCAAATAAGAACCCTACATCAACAACAACCATAATTAACAGACATGCACACACCAAAGCATTAAATTAGCAATAATTCACGATTAATCATACATAATTCAAGAAAACCAAACCTCGTAGCATTGATTCATCATGCAAACCCTACATCAGCAAAAGGCGGCTTAACTTTCGGTGGCCTGTCCCTACCTCTCTTAACAGTTGCCTCTGGTGTAGGCCCAGCTCCCTCCTCTCCATTGACTTTAACCTTCTTCGGGGGTCGGCCACGTCCCCTAGATTCTGTTGTGACCTCAGTCGCGTCCTTTGGCTTTGGAGGCCTGCCCCTGGGCTTTGGGTCTGTGGACTTCGCTTCCGAAGACGGGTCCTTGGGCTTTGGAGGGCGGCCCCTTCCACGCTTAGGAGTGGTATCGGGCCCTGCTTTCAGATAGTTGTTTTTCACCATCAAGATTTCTCCGCTTTCTTTCATGCTGGTTAAATAGCCTGTCAGAAGAGTGGAGTGAGACTCTGGTAGATGCTCAGCGTATTTGGATTCGATGTACTTAGAGATTGAGGTCTTGTTTGAGCCTGCTTTTTCGTTCAATGCTTCGATTGCCGATATGATCATCTGAATATGGCAATGTTTAACAGTTTAAGTGTAAGATTGATTTCAGCACTCTGATGATAATAGATCATAATTGAGCTAAAAAGCCATTAGGTCATATTCAAACTTGGTCAAAATCTTTATGTAGTTTCTAAAATGGGAATTTGAGACTACAATAATTAACGGGGTTTCATAGTTTAACGTAATGCTGATTTCATCAGCTTATGGAAGTTTGAAATAAAAACTTGAGTGTAGAGTTGTGGAAATGTTTCAGAATTTTCATTTTGATACGGTTTGATCACAAGGTGAAACTAGATTTTTTTCATTTTAGCTAAAAATCCAAAAATACATTAAGAACGGTACAAATTCGATCTTTAATAAGTATCAAATGAGAAGGAAATGAATAATAAAAATTTAACGGAAAAAACAAACTTACTTCGGAATAAGGAGGAAGAGCGGAGGTCTTGCTAGCTTCAACTGACGCCATAGCAGAGAATGGAGTGAAGAAATTCGAGATGAGATTCAGGATATAAAAAGCTAGGGTTTGACGAGGAAGAAAAAAAAAGTAATAAACTAAGAAAAAATCGAGGAAAAAATATATTTTAAATTAGGAAGTAACTAAGTGAGTGTTTGTTATGAAGTGTGAATAACGGGTGAGATTTTGTACTCCCATGCGCGGTTTAACGGTGCTGATGGTGGGAGGGAGCCCTCGGATTGATGACATTAACTGGATGAGTTTATTTCCTAATTTCCAAATGAATTTATCAACGCCTCTTTTATCCACCGTTCATTTATCAACAATAAGTAAATTCAAAAATTAATAAAAGCTAGTTGTGTGGTTATGATGGAGTAACGTTGAAATATGGGGTTTTCGAGAAAAAGAAATGCTAGAGAGCTCAAAATATGGATTGAATCACCAAGACTCTTTAGCTTTTTTGTTTGAAAAAAGAGTTCTTATTTATTACTATTTCAAGAAATGATAATTAATAATAGTAGTACTCAATCCCATAGTAGGCTATTTCACTAACTTTGGAATCACTTGAATTTACTTTTTTACTATTAAAGATACAGTGTTTTCATGTCTTATCGCTTTTATGATAAATTTACATAACTTTTACTTTCAATAAACAACTTAAGGTTTTTGATAAAATTATTTACTCTGGTAGGATCGTAACTATGGCAAAATCAATGATATATCTCATAATATCTTGCTTAACATAGTTAAGAAACGTACAAAGCAAATGACAGAAGAAGAAAAAGAATAATAACCATAATAACTTCTTGATAGAAAAACTATTATTATAACAAAAAAACTCTATTTGATTACAAGCTAAAACATATATACAAAATAAATGAGCTAAACCATGAGTTTGAAATTATACACATACCAAATAAAGAGAGTAAATAAAAATATCTTAGTCAAGAAGTAAAATGAGTTTTGGATATTTACAAATTAAAAGTAAATAAATAAATATGTACTACTAAACTAGAAAAGTAAATTTCAAAGTTTTAGAAAAAGCCTTTTTGAAAGATTAACAAGTCTAGACATTTCTTAATATTATATGAGGCAAGTAAATTATTGAAAAGATATATGACTCGTGATTTGAAGTTCGCATCAATTGTGTACGCATTAAAGGTATATAGACATTATATGTTAGGAGAAAGAATTAAGTTATTCACCAATAAAAGTATCACAGAAGGATCCGTACCTAAACAGGAAAGGTGGTTCGAGTTTCTTACTTCTTACTATTGAAACCGAGCCAGCTCTAGGTGAGTTTCAAAATAATCCCTCATTGGATCTATATTAGGCCTATAAAGTCTAATTTATTTTCAATTTATAAATTATAAATAAAAGTTTATTCAATTTATTTTCAATTAAACATAATAGTACACATATGTATCATATACATATATGTATGTGTGTGCGGTGTAACATAATAATCCGTGCAACGTATAATATGTCTGTGCATAAATGCTGGGATTTATATCGCAACGGACATATTAGCATATCCTATATGTATTGAATTTTGTCCAAATGTATGTATGAAAGCTTGTAATTTATATAAATTTATAAACTATGTCCATGTACATAAGATAATACCATTAAGTATTAAAATATGTGTGTATGTCTTATATGTATAAAACATTAAGTATTTATGTATATATACCATTGCATTAAATATTAAATAAATAAATATAAATATATGTATATACATAATATATAAAGATTTAAAAAAAATCATTTTACACATATACATATATATGTATGAATTACAGTAACAAAATTATTATTATTATATTTAAATATATATATATATATGTATGTATTATCTAAATATGTGTATGTGTGTCTATACATTAATTATATATATAAAAGTATATTATATTTAAACCTTTCTAGATCGAATGCACAGCACACAAAACTTTATTTATATTTTATCGCATTAATATATATATATATATATATTAATTATTCCAAATAAAATAAAATACTAATAAAAATCATTTTCATGTTATATTATTAGAATTTTAAATTTTTAGAAAATCAATCATGATATTTTAAAGTTACAAAATAATTTCCAAAATTTTCTTAATTAAAATAATATTTTTAATTAATTGATTGATTTTAACCGTTTATTAAATTTATTTTTCAAAAATATAAAAAATGGTTTTTAAATTCTGATTTTTTGCCCAAGAGTTTATATGATGATAAAAAAAATTAATTTAATTTTCAAAAATATATTTTATTTTATATGATTTATTTAATTAGTATATTGATTAAAATAATATTAAATAATAGTAAATAAATATTAAAAAATTAATTTGCAGTCACCATAAAAAATAATCTATGTAGATATGCATTTATAAATTACAGGTTCAACTATTAACATGATATGACGCTATGAATTTTCTGGCAAGGTCAGTCGAAAGTTATAGTGGTCTGTCCACCATTATTACTAACAAACGGTAATTACATGAAAAGCAGAAGAAAGGCAAAAAAACCCAGCTACTAAAATATAGATACAACAATAAGGGACCAAAAGTAGAAACCAGACTAATTCAATACTGAATTAATTAGCTTTCAAATTTGGCTCCAAAATGCCCTAACTAACTGCTCTAATATTTGAGCCTCCAAGCACTTCTTCCTCGGAAATAACCTCATGTTTCTCTCAGACTAGACCACATACAAGTGTTTTTTAAGGATCCTGAGAAGCATCTTCCCTTCATTATTTCTCACTCTTGTAGCCTTAAAAATGGTGAGCCATTATATCTTAGAATATGTCGAGGGGCTATGAAATTTGAGCTTGCAAAGTAGACACTTCCAAACAAAGTATGAGTATGGGCATGAAAAGAAGAGATGATAGGTGTTCTCAGGGCTACTATTGCATATAAGACAGATAGAAGATTGCAGCATACCAATGTGAACTAAATTATCTTGAGTAAGGATGGCATTATTGATAATTTTCCAAAGAAGCGGATTTTCTTTGGGGCCTGAGTTAGAAAACCAGATTGTCGAGTGTCAGGAAAAGGTAAGCATTTTGACGTTTGAACCAAAAATGGCACAAACACCCAAATGATTGACAAGAGAAAAAAGTGAAAAAAGTGAATTAGAAAGAGCGAGAAAAGAGCACACAACATTTTATAGTGGTTTGGCAATCTTGACCTATGTCCACTTAACATTGTGATGGTTTATAGTATTGTTTACATGTTCTTACGGATTAGCATAAATCCATAGGAGTACAAGAGAATTACAGAAAAATGTAAATAAGTAAAAAAGATCCTTAAAAACGAGCACATGTCCTTCTATTATAGCAGTAGAAAGCCTAAAATCTCGCCCCATGATCTCCACCTCGTTCTCCACGCCCAAAACCAATTATCTAGAAAAAGTGGTGGACACCTTGAGGAGATGACCATTGGTACATGCGAACGATCATACGAGGCCAGAAATGGGTTGTAGGCAGCACAGTTTTGGAGTGTAGAGAGTTGGAGGCCAATTGGGCGAAATATCGTCGATCGGTACCGATCCAACACATTTTGTATTTTGGTTCCTCGTTTTTTGGAATGGATTTGTATTTTCTTTGTGATCTTAGTTGTACTTGAGCTCCGACTCTTATGGAAATCTTTTCAGGCTTCCGATCTTGATAGCTTTCAAGTTTGACTTGTCATGTTTGTCTGCATACTCTAGCCCCCCAAAGCACGCCTTGCAAATGGAAGGTGTGCTTTGCTCAAGAACAAATGTTGAAGTCGATAGAATATTAATAATTGAATTTTTTGTTTATCGGCCGATCAAGCTATTGCAAATCATCATGTTCCTTTGCATTCTCTTGTCAATCACGGGTCATTCCAAGCCTGTTATAGCCTGAGACTCTAGTCTCCGCCTAAGTGTGGTCTATACATCATCATCATTCCAATTTCATTCGGGATTATTACATCACATATCAAAATCGTCCTGTGTTCATCCAGGATTTATCAATTCTACTCTAATTACAAGGCGTTCAAATCCTTTTATCAAATCTGTATCTGTTCAAATGTTCGATCTCTCCGGATCGTTTTATATCCAGTTTAATGCATGTTCTCTTCGGATCTTTTTAAATTTAGTTTCATGTGCGATCTCTCCAGATCGTGTACTGCTTTAGTTGAGGGGACGATCTCTCCAAATTGTTAATTAATTCTATGGTCGTTCAAGTTTGATAGTTAAATCCGTGATCTCTTCGAATCATGAATTTAATTTGTGGTCGTCCAGGGCCGATAATCAAATCCATGGCTGTTCGGGGCCGATAATCAAATCCATGGCCATTCGAGACCGATAATCAAATCCACGGTCTCTCTGGACCCTTGTTGAGCCTGATTCATTCACTCCTCGGTAAGGGAACTCAATGAAAAGCAAGCCCATCCGCTCACTATCCGATGAGGGGACTTACTTCTTGCACTCCCATCCATGCTTTTCGGCCAGGACTAAAAGCGATCAATATTGTACAACTCCATCCACCTTCTCTCCGGTAAGGCAACATGCACCTTGCATTCCAGGAGGTCACCAATCTACGTTGGTCTTTCCTAATCAGTTTTGATCATCACTCATGGAGTCTAAGTCAGGGCATCTAGCGTACATCTAATCCTAATAAGGTCATATTTGGACTTCCAACTCTGGCATGCCTATGGACCGATCGGGATCTCATACACCTATAAGCGGTTTGAGGTTAATATTGTGCAAATATCCAAAATAGCCATTTCAAGCATCAAACTCAGAGCATGCTTAGGGATTGTTCGGCATTCCGTACACGTATAAGCGGATTGAGGTGATGTTGCTGCATTTATCGAGGACCAAAGGCAAGATAAAGGATTCGAACCTGACTCCAAGCCATTCCAAACTTGGGGTTATCATCCAATCGAAGTCCCTATTTCGTAACTTTATCTTGCCTTCCATTCCTACGAGGAAATTCTTTCATGTACTCCTACGGCTGAACATTCATGTTCCAATTCAAGTTCTGGTGTTCAACATCATTTCCCAGTCATGCATCTCCAAGTTAAAGTTAGCCATGCCCCCAAGTTCCTGTGGATCAATACCGATCCATGCTAGTGGATCGGTATTGATCCATGCGAGTCATTCAAGGGTCATTCCAGTCTGCTCCATTCTACTTCCTTTTGCATTTGCTCCAGCTTCTTGCTTTCGTTTCTGGTTGGCAGCGACTTTGGCTATTCCTTGTTATCCTTTCCTTCAGAGGGATCCGTTAATCATTTCTTCTTATCTGGCTATCAATCTCTTCTATGTTTCTATCATCATCTTTTTCGTTTCATCCATGGTTATGCAGATGGATGAGGGTTAGATCCTCGGATGCCTCTTGGCTGCCCCCTTGTTGATTTCCTCCAACACCAGTCTTCCTAATTGATTGTCTTGTCATTTTGAATCTTTCCAAGTCTTAAATCAATGAATTCAAGTGCTTTTAGTGAAAGCACCAAAATGTTTGAACAAAAAATGGCACAAACACCCAGATGATTGAGTAGGGAATAAAAATCAAAGAAAAGTAAATTAAAAAGAGCGAGAAAAGGACACACAACATTTTATAGTGGTTCGGCTAATCTTAGCCAACATCCACTTAACTTTATTAATGGTTTATAGTGCTGTTTAAACTTCTATTCTTACAGGTTAGTATATTATATGGGAGTATAGAAAAGTTGTAGAGAAGTCAAAAAGATCCTTAAAGATGAGCCCCTACCCTCCTATTTATAGTTGTAGGAAGCCTAAAATCTCGCCCTATGATCTCCACCTCGTTCTCCACGACCAAGACCGATTCTCCAGAAAAAGTGGTGGACGCCTTGAGGGGACCATTGTTGTACGTGAATAATCATAAGAGACCAAAATTGGATTTTAGGCGGCATGGTTTTGGAGTGTAGAAAGCTGAAGGCCAATTGGGCGAAATATCATGGATCGGTACCGATCCATGAGTTGGATCGGTACCGGTCCAACACATGTTGGATTTTGATTCCTCATTTTTTGGAATGGACTTGTATTTGATTTATGATCTAGTTGTACTTGAGTTCTGAACTCTTATGGCAATCTTTTCTGGCTTCCTATCTTGATAGCTTTCAAGTTTAACTTATCGAGTTTGTCTATATACTGTTTGGTCAAAAGGTGGGATAAAAGTTGAGAACCCCGAGATGGCATTATAAACATTTGAAATAGAGTTAGACTTACCATTCTATAAGTTGAGAGTATGATCATAGTGAGAGCCTTCAATGAATGACCAAATGGATCTAATGAGAACAAAACTTAAATAAGGAAGGATCATACTATTGACAATGATGAACTCCAAAGTTTTGGTGGAATCAGGTATTCCAGATAGCTCTCTAAGATTACAATTAATCAGGAATGATAAATTTGGCAGACCATGGGTCATGACAGAAGGAAATATTTTAAAGAGCAGCCATGGAGCACTAGAAGAAGGGGGTAAGGTTGATCTCAGTTTTAAAACATTCCTCCAGGTCCAGCTGCAGTCAAAAGGGATTTGCATATCCCAAAAATTGTTATTCTTAATTAAATTAGCCTTAGTCCAAGAAACCTAGAGGTTATAATTTTCATAAAGGAGCTTATTAATAAAAGCAGAGATGCCAGCTTTATTCTATGTTTTGATGTTCATAATACCGAAGCCACCATAATCAAAGGGAATAGCAAATTTTTTGAAAGAAATTGGAATCAGCTTGTTAGAATGAGAGTTCCTATGCCATAGAAAATGGTTAATAGCTGCATTGATCATGTTAATTAGTTTGGAAGGAAAAATATAGATACGAGCATAGTAAAGACACATATAAGTTGATGTAGATTTCGCCACTATCAATCTACCCACAAGCGATAACTTTGAGGCAAGCCATGAAGAAAGTTTAGAGATTATCTTATCATACATAGGGAGGCAGTGGCTGGTCGTGAGTCTAGAAGAAATAAGAGAGGTGCCAAGATAATATTCATTAAGGCCAGGAGCAGACAAGGAAGATAAATTGAGGAGGAGAGTTTTATCCACTTCAGGGATACCGATAGTTACTAGAGATGATTTGGACTTATTTATAACCAGCCCAGTGATGGAAGAGGATTGATCCAAGATGTCAAAGCAGATGAAGATTGACTTAGCATTAGGCATAGTAAACAACAACAAATCATCAACAAACATCGGAGAAGTGATCATAGGTGACTTACACTTAGGATAAAGGTCTATGAATTTACCAGCCATTACCTTATTGATCATACAGGTGAGAAGCTCCATTGCAGCTATTAAGAGATATGGTGACAAGGAATCCTCCTACCTAATTCCCTGAGTACCCCTAAAATAGCCAAAGGTGCTGCCATTCAGAGAAAGAGAGTATATAGGGTAGATATGCAAGTATATATCCATGCCAAAAAGGGAAGAGAAAAATTCATGGCATAAAGTATGTTAATAATTGAATTCCACTGGATTAAGTCAAAAGTCTTTTGGATATCTAGTTAAGCATGCATCTTGGAGATATGTTCTTCCTATTATAACCTCTCATCAGTTCTTGGGCAAGTAAAATATTATCATTGATGTTCCTAGAAGGAAGGAAAGCATTTTGGTTTTGATAGATGACATGAGTAAGAGCCTGCTTCATTCTACTAGCAAGTATTCTTGAAATACACTTATATATCACATTGTAGCAAGCAATAGGACAAAGTTGAGCAACATTAGAAGCCTGATCAGATTTTTGGAATGAGAGCTAATCTAGTAGAGTTAATTCCCGAAAGCATTCTATTGCTTTTAAAAAAAATTGATAGCTTTGATAACATCCTCACCAACAATTTCCAAACTGATTTAAAAAACAAAGCATTAAACCCATTAAGGCTAGGTAGCTAGAGGAGTCATAGAGAAAATGGTTTGTTTGATCTTAAGAGAAGTGACTTCAGTAATTAGGAGGTCTTTAGAAGCATCAGAAATGACAGGCATATTGAAATTGGAGAGAGGTGACATAATAGTATTAATAGGGTTTGGGTTGGCTATAATACCTTTAAAATTGTCAAGGAATGGATCTTGGATTGAATCAATGTCATCACAAAGCCTATTTTTTTTCTTCAGAAATAGCTTATATATTTTTCTTAGCATGGGAAATCTTAAGTGCATTATGGAAGCATTTGGAATTTCTATCACCTTGTTTATCCCGTTGGTCTTTGAACTTTTTTTTTCCATTTTCGCTTCTTTAATAATAGCTTTTTGGAGAGAATCCTTAAGATTAAGTACTTCAATAGAGAGAGCATTGTCATTGGGATTTAACATCAAAGAGGACTGGACCATAGAGAGCTTGTCCCTTATGCTGGTAGAGATCTTATTCTCATCACCAAATTGTACACGGGCCCATTCCTTTAAAGTAGCTTTCAATAGTCTAAGTATAGCCTGCAAAATGAGCATAGGATTACCATAAATATTATTTTTCCATGAGCCAATAACCAATTTCTAAAATCAGGATGTTCAACCCAATAGTTAAAAAATAAAAAGGAGGAGTGACAGTTCAACTTTGCTTTTCCCCAGTCTAGGATTATTGGAGAGTGATCAGACAATGATGGGTTAGGGTAATGGGCAACAAGGTTAGAGCATAAGGAAAGAGAGTATATGTTGAGATAATCCCTATCAAGCTTGTAGTAGGTTCTAAAGCCACTCCTACTACAGTTGTTCCAGGTATAGTATCCACAAGTAAAAGAAATTGGAGTTAACTCAGAGGAGTGGATACAGTTATTGAGTAGTCTTGTTGCTTGATAGGACAGAGGGGAGCCACTATTTTTTTCATGGGAATGTTGCATATGGTTCTAGTCACCACAGCAGATCCATGAAGCATTCATCTGTTTAAGAATGGGGATGAGGTTAAGCATGACTTGTCTATGTGCCTTATCATTTTCATCATAAATAAAAGCTAGGTAGAATGAGGAGTTAGAAGGAATGTGGGTGATAAAAGAGTGGATAAATTGTCCATGAACCAGGAGGGAAGAGATGGAGAATATACTATTGTTCTATATTAAAGTAATCTTCCATACGGGCCTTGAGCAAGGTTATGCAAGATTGATCAAGAGGGATTGATGAAATGAACTGTTTTGTGAGTTAAAACATGATTAAGTTGTGTTTCTGAAATGGCAAGAAGTTAGAGACTATGGATATAGATTAACCTCTTAATTTCAATATGCTTGTCATAAGCATGGGCACCTCTAATATTCCAATACCCAATTTTTTCAATCATTAAGAAGTGGTTTTGGTTGATGAACTTGTCTTGATACCAGATGGAGAGGAGATGCTGATGGTTTCTAAACCAATTTGATCAACTTTGAAGGTTTTCCCATTATCAAGATCAAAAGAGAATGAAGAGTGAGACTGAAGTTTCTTAGGACGAGCTCTTCTGTTAAGGGTTATGGGAGTTATAGATGAAGTAGACTATAAAGCATTAGGAACCAAAGAGGCTAGGATATGATTTGGGGGTTTTAAGGCAGTGTAAGGGCTTATATGAACATGGCCTGATGAATCAGTAGCTAGGGAATCTTTATTGAGGATGAGAGAGTGTAAGATGTTTTGGAACATTGTGTGCATATCTTTGTGCATGACAGTGGATAGAAGTGTTTAAACACCCCTAATTTTTTATAACATTATTCAGAAGATTTAATTAGATAAATAAAATAAAATAATGTCAATGTAAGTGATAAGGGAATTGAGACTTGAATTAATTAGTTTAGGTCGTTCCTAATGAACTAATTAATGGGCTTAAGAATGGGTTTTGGTTAGTTAAGTCACATAAGGGAATATTGGGAATTGCCACCTCCAGCTTCCACCCTTATATATATTTCGTTCCCACCTTCTTGCTTCCAATTCATGTCATTTTAAAACGCAAACAAAATATAGAAGAATGGCCGACCATTAAGAGATCAAGTGGAATTCAAATTAAAGCTAGAAAATCAAGTTTAGGGAAATCAATCTCAATCTAATCTCCTTATCAAAAGCAAGGTGAATAATAATTCCATATCTATTTTGTTTTAAATCATATATTTTCGGATTTAAGGGCTAAATTCGTTTCTATGAGATATTGGATGATGATATGCTTGATTCATGATTTATTTAATTTAAACAAGGTTGTTTAAAAGAGATTTAGCACGGTTTTAGATCCAACTCGAGATTTAAAGAGGTTTAAAATGCCATAGGAAAATTTTATGCTACAAGAAACATGATTTTGGAGTTGGGTTTCAATTTTGAGAATTTTCCAAGCTATGGAAAGATTATTATGAATTTTCAAAGGAAAATATAGTTATTTGGGTTTATAATTTATTTCGAAAAATATATTGAGAATTTGGGTCCGAAATTTTGATATGTTAGATAACATGATTAAAGTGAATTTCAAGAATTTTTGGGGATTTTTCCAAAGTGATTAGCTATGCAAAATAAATTGTTTTAGAAGAGGGACTTCTTTGCAAAAATTGGAAGGGCTTGTTTGATTAACTTAACCATGGTTTAGATCTGGATTAGCGGCAGTTATTTTTGAAAAAGAATTCGAAAAAGTTAAGGCAACCAATCTGGTGTTGACACATGGCAAGTTAGCTAGAGAAAAGTTTGCTTAAACAAGAATTAGACCTGATTCGCTCAGAAAAGTGGTTCCGCTTACTTAGGAAAGCACCTTTCGACATAGTAGCTTTCGCCTTCATCTTTGTCAAAACCAACTATGCTAAAACCAATACACAAGGTATCACTATGATGGTACGTAGTGGATTGGAGATAGGTGGAAGGTAGAGTGTCGAAAGCAAAGCTTCCAAAGGGGTCGAAACTTCGGTTTGTTTTTTTAAATAAAAAGCGCCTGCCTATGTTTTGTTTTAAGCCTTCGACAGTGTCGAAGTAATTGGTTTCGAAAGAGGATTTAAAAAGGTTTCGAAAGGGGTTTCGTTAATTTATAAGTGCTTTCGACTGGGTTCTATACTTAAGAAAGAATGTTTTAAAGGAAGGGGTTTCGACCTAGTCGACACCCTGCTGCTGTTTTATATCCTTTCGATGGTGTTGAAGAAATCAATGATGTTGGAAGATACTTTGTTTTATAAAGTTTAAGCCACTTCCTAAAGATTTCAAAAGGGGTTAGGGGTTTCGAAGGTGATGGTTTCGAAAGGGGTTTCGACTCCAACCTTCCAATGTTTTACCCAGATGTTTTATGCTTTTGAAAGGGATGGTGCCGATGCCATCAAGTTATCCCCAATATTTTTATAAGATAAAAGATGGTTTCGAAACAGATGCTTTCGACTATATTCACTTTGACCCAAATAATGTTTTTTAAGTATAAACCCAATGTTTTCGAAAGGGTACTTTCAATGGTTTCGAAAGGGTTACTTCCATAAGTGTCGACAGGGGTACTTTCAACTGGTTTCGAAACTAAAGCTTCTAAAGTTAAATGCTAATACTTTAATATATTCGAAAGGTTTCGAAAGGTAGAATTTAAAGTATTATAAGGCAGGAGCCTAATGTTTTTAAAGGCTTTCGAAGGAGGGTATCCTATGAAGTCGAAAGCTAGGTTTCGAAGGTACGAAAGGTTTTATGACCCAAACTCTATTTTTGAAGGAAAAACCCATGGCAATACTAAAGGAGTTTTTATAAAGGATTTTACGAAGAAGCTATCTTTGATAAATTAAACCCATAGGTGTGGTAATGCTATGTTTTATATTGCTTCTTCTTCTAATATAAATATATTCACTTAAATATCGACCCATAACTGCATTTTTGGGATAAAAGGTAGGAGAACCAGTTAGGTTAACCCAGTAGTGAATATAAATTGAATAAACTCCTGAATGATTAGAATTGCATCTAGGAGGTTCGGAAGACCAGAATATAGGATGCTAAACATAAAAGAAGGATATTGGTAGGGGCCAATAGGTTCATAGTAAGTCCATGAAAACTGTATGATATTGGCAGGGGCCAATAGGTTCATAGTTAGCCCATGAAAACTATGTATAAAACAAGATGTCAGATAGACAGGTTCATAGTAAGCCCATGAAAACTATGTGTAAAGGAAGATGTCAGATACACAGGTTCATAGTAAGCCCATGAAAACTATGATTGGATATTGGCAGGGCTAGTAGGTTTGTATTTAGCCCATGAAAACTATATCCGGATGAAATATTGACAGATGTCAATAGGTTCCTAGTCAACCCATGAAAACTAGGGTATCAGAAAGGATATTGGGGTTACCAATAGGTTCCTAGTCAACCCATGAAAACTAGGATAAGAGCAATATTGGAGTTACTAATAGGTTCATAACGATCTTATGAAAACTCTGTAATTTGATAGGGAGTCCTTAAATTTTTAACCGGTTATTAGTTAGCCCATGAAAACTAATAGGGTAATAGTAATCCTAGAAATTATAACTGAGACAGATAGTCTAAAATTGAATGGGGATGGGTAATCCAGAATTAATTCAATTGTTTTGCATATCATCATATTTTACTATTTTGAATTGTTTTAACGATTGTGGATGTAGGAGCACAGTATATGGTTTTGTAAAGGTTTTGAGATACTAGTGAGGGGAAACCTGTTCTGCTAAGTGGCATGGTCTCACTAGATATCTAAATGATTGGGATGGTAGATTATTATTCATACCAGGCTTTATGTCTGACTCGAAGTTTATGTTTTCCCTTTAAACTCTCGGGTACACAATTGATTTTGAGTAGTTTGAGAGTTGAGGTTTTCAGGTACCTCTTATGACGAATAAACTTCCGGAGATGTGTAGGAGGCATGCTAGATATTTAGAGTTCTCTTTCTTTTGATTCTGCTGTGTTGATTGTAATGGAAAAGTTGTTATATTGCCTGTATATACTCTGATCATCCCGGGGGCATCTTTATATGTCGCTCTAGGCGTATGTTATAATAAATATATTTTCTCTAAACGTGGTTTGCGAACATGGGATTATGTAATGAATTGGAAATGTTTTGATATGGAATGTGATGTTGTTTGAAGTTTAAATTTTTTCCGTATTCATATGTTTCTGTGTATCAATGAATTTAACACCACCGTATTTGGTCGCCAAGGATTAACAACTATGGATGACTGCAGCATCCGTAGCCATTATTTTTGGGCCTCCAAGTAGAGGGATGTTACAAGTTGGTATCAGAGCATAGGTTTATGAAACTTTAAAAGAAAGTAAAACCTAAAAGATTTTCAAGCATAATCCAATGAATTTGAGAATATGATCAGGGGTTGGGTTAATGCTATAGTAACATACTTGTATTTGATATGTAGATATATATAAGTACGTGTTCCCCTCTCTCTCAGAATGTTCTTCGGTATCTTACTAAGGCTCGTATGCAAATTTATGAGAAAGAAGATATGGAAGCAGGAAATTGAAGAAGAAATCTAGGTGGAGGAAGCACCACAACCAACGGAAATGCTCGACCTAACACCAGGAGGAATCAAGGTCGATAAGCTAATGCTAATCCAAATGCTGAAGCCAAAGTAGTTGCTGGAAATCCGCCAGTAGATGTAGGGATGGAGTATCGGCTGTTGGCCAATCTTTTGCAAGCAAGAGCTGCTGGTAATATTGGAGGAGCTAATCCTGTGGCTTCAGTTGGGAATAACTATGCTAAGCTAAGCAGAGACTACACAAGTTTAGGTGGAAAGCCGTTTGTTGGAACGGAAGATGCTGTTGAAGTTGAGAATTGGCTACATAGTTGTGAAAGGATCTGTACTAATCTAGGCTTGGATGATGGGAAAAAGAGAAGGCTAACCTCTAGACAGTTGCAAGGGGCAGCGCTTCATTGGTGGAATAGTGTGACCGCCGGGGTACCGGAGGAAGAGCTGACATGGCTGACTTCCGAAGAAGTTTTGAGCAGAGATTTCTGTCTGAAGTTGCTAAGTCTGCATTGATGAGAAAGTTTATGGATCTGGTTTAGGGAGAGATGTCAGTGGTCGAGTATGCTGCTAAGTTTGATGAGCTGCCTCGATATGGATATGCTTTGGTTGACACTGGTGTCAGGAGGAATGAAAGGTTCATTCGAGGATTGAGACCTGAGCTTGCTAGGATGACCATGACCCATATCCGAGATTTTTCTAATGTGGTGGTGGAGATGGCCATTTGCCATGAAGAGATGCTTGCTATTTCTGCTAGAGAAAAGCCAATTGAATCCTAGGGTCCTCAGGGAAAGAAGAGGAAATTCTTTAAGAAGAAGGGAGCCTAGAATGGAGAGGCTGCCAAGAAGGCAAAGGCTGATTCGATGTGCTACAAATGTGACAAGAAGGGTCATTATGCTAATGAGTGCCGGTCAGGCAAGGGAAAGTAGGTTGCAGACAAGAAGAATATAAAGTGCTTTAACTGTGATCAAGTGGGGCTCTATAAGAACTAGTGTCCAGAGCCAGCTAGGGCGGACATGGGAAAAGTTTTTGCTGTTGGATCATCAGTTAAGCCCACTACAGCTGATGAAGGGAAAACTGTGATGGAAGGTACGTTTTTGATTCAGAGCATACCAGTTAGGATACTTTTTGATACTGGTGCATCACATTCATTTATATCCCATTGTTTGGTTAATAGGTTATGCTTAGAACCCACATACCTTGTTACTTCCTTAAGGGTTGCGAATACAATAGGTGGGTATGCAACTCTGGGGATAAGATGTGACCAGTTAGAACTTGATTTGTTAGGTCATAAGCTTGCATGCAGTTTGTATGCGTACGATTTCGTAGATTTCGGAATCATTTTGGGTAGGGATTGGTTGAGGAAGTATGAGGCCAGGATAATCGGCCAGGATGGGGAGATATCTTTGAGACACCTAGATAGTCATAACCGAATTATATTCTCAGTAGAGAATTCTGACCAGAGTTGTTGTGCTTTGTTAAGTGCAATGGAAGTAGGTGAAGAGTTAAGTCAGGTTCGGATTGCAAGAGAATTTGCAGATGTGTTTGAGCCAGTTGAGTATGTTAATGGTGATCCCATGAAAACTATATAATTGGAAAGGGAGTCCTTAAACTTTTAACCGGTTATTAGTCGGCCCATGAAAACTAATATGTTAATAGTAATCCTAGAAACTATAACTGAGACAGATAGTCTAAAATTGAATGGGGTTGGGTAATCCAGAATTAATTCAATTGTTTTGCATATCATCATATTTTACTATTTTGAATTGTTTTAACCATTGTGGATGCAGGAGCACAGTATATGGTTTTGTAAATGTTTTGAGATATTAGTGAGAGGAAACCTGTTTCGCTATGCGGCATGGTCTCACTAGATATCTAAATGATTGAGATGGTTGATTATTATTTATACCAGGCTTTATGTCTGACTCGAAGTTTATGTTTTCCCCTTAAAATCTCGGGTACCCAATTGATTTTGAGTAGTTCGAGAGTTGAGGTTTTCAGGTACCTCTTATGACGAATAAGCTTTCGGAGACATGCAGGAGGCATGCTAGATATTTAGATTTCTCTTTCTTTTGATTCCTATGTGTTGACTGTAATGGAAAATTTGTTATATTACCTATATATACTCTGATCATCCCAGGGGGCATCTTCATATGTTGCTCTAGGAATATGTTGTAACAAATATATTTTCTCTGAATGTGGTTTGCAAACATAGGATCATGAAATGAATTGGAAATGTTTTGATATGGAATGTGATGTTGTTTGAAGTTTTAAATTTTTCCATATTCATGTGTTTCTCTGTTCAATGAATTTAAAACCGCCATATTTGGTCGTCGAGGATTAATAACTATGGATGACTGCAGCATCCGTAGCCGCTAGTTTTGGGCCTCCAAGTAGGGGGATGTTACAAGCGTTTCTGGTTTAGAAATTGCATATGGAATTTAAGCTTGAGGGGAGTGAATTGAATGTAGGTTAAGTTGAGTATTGGTAGGTATAATAGGTTGAGTGAAGAGTGGCAAAGAAGTATCAGTTATGCCATTGACATGCACAGACTTGTGCATATCACTGGATTGTGCAACTAGAGTAATAGGAAAACTAAGGACTTTTGATTTCAGGGAGGTTTCAAATGAGGGAACCTGGGGTTTGGAAGTGGAGTTAGAGTGCAGAAGGTCCTTAGCAAAATGGGTTTGGTCGGCGGCTTATGTGTAGCTATGGCTGTCTATATAAGTGAGATTATTCAGGTTCGAGGCAGTATCCAAGACATCCATTTCTGCTGAGTCAAAAAGCTCACCTTCTTCTATGTCTTCAAGTAAGGTAAATTTATTTGCTTGTTGTGGATTAAATTTTGCAGGTTATTCATTTATTCCACAAGGTTCATTCAAATTAGCATGAGTTGTCACAACAATTACAGAAGTAGTGATATCATTCTCAGTGACTTTTTTTGCCAGTTGCACATCTAAACTTTTAATCTCAACTGTACTAACTGCCTTAGGGGATCTAGCTTTGTTCACTTGATCAGTATTTTGTTGATTTGTCTTTCTCCAAATCTGCTGTGTCTTTTTTAGTTTCCTAACCTCCTTAAAAATCAAATTTTCCTGGCTATTAGTTTTCAAATCATTTGGGACCACCTCATTTTCATTAATTTTACCTCCTGATTTATCTTTCAATTCCTCATCTCCATTCCTACCATCAACCAATTTGCCCATATCCAATTCACAATCAACCGTAGCATGACCATATACCTTATAGTGAGTACATATCAAAGGTTGCCAGGAATATTCTATTTGCACATTCTCACATGAATCATCCCCAACACTAATGAAGTCTCGTAGTTCCTTATCAGAAGTGATCTCAGCAAGGCATTTTGTATAATTAATATGCCTCATCTTCGTATTTTCATCATAAAAAATTAATTTTTCAATGTGACAACAAAGCCAATTAATGCCAATGAGTGTCCAAGCCATCAATGGTATTTTATATAGATGTATCCACATTGGAACGCTTTTACTATTAGACTGAGTAGACCCAAAGGGAGGGTTCTAGGAGGATATAATGAACATCTGACCTCTTATAAACATTGGATCAATTTTTAACACCTTCAGCTTATTTTCCTCACAAGAGAACCAAAAGTAAAAAAAATTTGCTATCCGATAACATTTCATACGATCCTTTAAGCTTCCAAAGTTTGGCAAGGTGGGTTTCAACAACCATGAAGTTGATAGGATCTCCAAAGATGAAACCTACAAGCCAACCTGACCAAGTATTGGTACCAGCCGTTATCACTTCAAGTGAAAGGGATAGAGGAATACCATTGTAATTTATTTCTGTAGAATACAATAGCCTATGATTTTTGTTTGATGATAATAAACATATATATTCGTTTAAATATATTTGTTATTATACTATTTTATTTTTTTCATAATTAAATAAATATTTGTTGAATAAAATAAATAACTCAGAATCTATATTCAAACAAATATTTTATTCAAACAAATATTTCATTACAAATTCAAACAGTACAAATTTGAACTCTCACTACATTTACACATTTTCAATTACAATACAATTTCATACTACAACACAATTTTCACTATACAATTTTTACATACATTTTCACCTCACTACATTCACTCATCACTCGTATTTGATCTTCAACTCTATTCCAGCTTGTATCCCGCATCTGAATTATCTGCAAAATAAATACCGACGCAGTAAAATTGAGAAAGAAATATTTTTGCAGTGTACAATGAAGTGTGTGTTTGAAAATATCATTTGCCTCAGTTATTTGGGTTGTTCATCATCATTTTTCTTTTGAATTCATCTTATACTAACAGCTTGTAACATGCACCGTGTATTACTATATATGTCACAAGGCCGTGAACACCGATATACACTTGTTTGTTAAAACTACATGGACAGGTGAGCACAAGGTCAAACCCAAGCAAGGCTGGATTCAACTCAGGTGCATGCAAAACAACATACAACATTTCAAACATACACACGGTCAGTCCAGACTCAACTCAAAACAACACAGACCAGGGCCATGAACCAGAACAAACTCAAGTATGCACATGAACACAAAGGAAGGCAACCCAGGTTCAACAACACAAAGACTTCAGACCAAACCAAACCTCATATGGCACAAAGCAACAAGACTCAAAGTACACCAGACACAGCTAGATTAACCAGATATATATAGTGGTGAACCAGTAATGAACTCAATGAATGTGCAGGCACAAGTCAATGACAAGCAATGGTGACAACATGACTCAAGTGCAATCAGAATGAAGTGTAACCAAAATGCAAAGCAGTTCAACATGATTCAAACATACACATGAAGACCAGATCACCACACAAATTAACACATGATGAACACAAATGCAAGAACAAGTAAGAGCATCAAACATGCAGAAGTTCAATGCAATGGCTAGATCAACATTGCAACACAAAACCAGACAATATGTATGCAACAACAAGTTCATGTACAACCAGGGCAGTGCACATGAAACCATAGACATGTGCATGTTCAATGGAATGGCACAAAGGCACAGACCACATGACAATGGCAAGCTACAGATATAAAGTAAAAGGCTCAACCAAACTATACATGAAACTCAAAGTGCAACCTGACTTCAAATCAAAGTGCATCAACTCAGACTCAAGTGAGTTACTCAATAAAAATGTAAGACTAGACCAGATCAATCTAAACACATCAACAATGCAACCTGACATGTAACAAGACCAGTGCACAAGTGAAGAACTCAAAGCAATATGAATGCATAAGCTCATATGGTCCGAGCAACTCTAACATATGGAACCTGACTCAACAATGAAATGGTCAAGTGGACTAAAGTAAACAGAGCAAGTATGTAAGACTTTAAGACCATAAATGTACTACATATGCAGCCAACAATCCATATATTTATAGGAATTAAGAGTAGCCATTTGAATGAAGTCATCCAGTCAAATCCAGAAATGAAACACGAATTAACAAAGTCAGTGTATTTCAAAATGAACATGTCATGTTTGTCACAAATTTAAATGTTAGAGTCAAAGCCAGCAAAATTTGGAACAGAGAAACGAATTGAACAAGTCCAGACCATATCAAAATTCAAATAACAAAGTCGCAGGAGAAAAGGCCAGAGCAAATTCAAACTTATCAAGCAACACGTATGAAATGAAAAAGTCAGAAAACATCACCAACGTTCGATTACAAATCAATGGCCGAGCATAGCAATGTGAAAAATTCAAAGTGAATTATACGAACGTATATTTAGGGATGTTATCCCTATAAATTAAAACCCAATGTCATCAAAGGCATTCAAGAGTTCGAACCCAAGCAATTAAACAGAGCATAAAGTCGAATATATTCGAAAATAAAAAATGGGCTAATTTCACATACCAAATTATCATTCGAACTCGAAGCGACCGCATGTACGCAAGAGAATCGAAGAACCATCGAAGCTAATTGAGGAACATGAGAGTGATAGCAATCAATTCGAATGTATAATTCAAGCGATGACTTTAATTCTCAAAACCCTAAATTTGTGAAGAGGAACGAAAAAGAAAGGATCAGCCAAAAGAGAATATACGAGTATTGTTTAACGGCAAATGTTCTATCGATTAGAAAAATGCCGATAAATTTCAAAATAAAATTTTACCGCAAGCGCACGGCATACTATTGATGTACGTGACGAGTACGGGTCGATCCGCAGGGAACTTTTAAGATTTTAAACTTGCTATTCAATCAAATTAGACCAAAATGAGAGAAACCTGTTTTCTACTATTTGTGAACAAAGAGTAGCTAAAACTAAAATAAAATTAAGATTAAAAACTATGAAATTAGAGAACAACTTAAGGGCCAATCCACTCTCATATTTTTGTAAATCAATCAAACAAATAATCTATGATCTCAAGTTTTGATATTAAATGAACTTATTGTTATATTTATCATAAGTATGGTTTATTTATGTTATTAATTAACATAAAGGAAACCATCAAACTATAATACAACAAATAAGCCACTTGTTAATTCTCATGAAAATGAAGCAAAGCAAAAACTATTTTTAAGTATAATCTATTTACTATTGTGATTAGTAATATAAATCATCAAATTTTGTTTTCACATTCATTTCAAAATAAAAAATCAATTAGCAAATCATGATGTAACTTGTGTTTATATTGAATAAGAATAGCTCATTTGCAAATGCAACATAAGCTATCAAACCCACTTGTATAAACTTACATCAATAACTACTTTCATGAAGCACAAATACAAGAGATCATAAATCATAGAATTGTTGAATTTACATAATATTGAGAGCTTCATTACCTCTAAGTTGAGGGGTTTAGCTACTCATTTGTGGCATTGAAGCAACACAAGTAAATTTCAACATTCAATAGAGAAGAAAATAGAAAATAAGCAAAGAAGAGAATGTAATTAAACTACTTACAACGAAGGAATTAAGCTACACTACTTGCATGAATGTAAAACTAATTTACTAACAAAGAAAAGGAAAGAGCATAAATAAAAGCATGAAAAGTAAATAAAAGCATGTAAATAAGAGAAGAGAAAGAGGCTAAGAAGCCATTTTTATTTCATGAAACATTGCTTACAATTTTGCACTCTAATTTTTTAAGTAATATGAAAGGTAGAAGATGTTACATGAACATAATGGGTTATTTATATAAGCATGAAACTCTAATCCATAATTTGGGGAATGCCCAAACTACCCTTAAGAAAGTGTGGAGGCCAAGTAATCATTAGCTTATACTAATCATCATTTAAGTGTACATGAAGCCATTAATTCCATAAGCATGTGCATTAGCCTCTAATTTGTACATTAAGGTAGGTGGGTAGGTGGGGTCCTCCATGTTCTTCACTTTGAATTATTTCCATCTTCATTCCTTTGTATTCATTTTGTGCATGCATGTGTCTTTATGAAACCACTCCTATTTGAGATCAAATTCTTACACAAATATATATAAATTTCCAATTAATTTTTCTCAAAGAAATATATGCACACAAATGACCGTTTTGCCCCTATATAAAGATGGATATGTGACAATTTGGAATTAATATGGATTTTGGTTAAAACAAGTTAAAATACCCAATATGATCATTTATTTAATTTAAATAGAATAAATATGGTGGTAAAAATATACACATTTACGTGCACATCAAATACCCCCACACTTATCTTTTTATTCGTCCTCGAATAAAGGAAAACTAAGATAAATCCGTTTTCGTAGGGAGCACGATTACATTGAGCATATGCAGCAAGCCGTTAAACCTATGGGTGTCCCCAGTAGGACGAGTGTTGTCTCATAAGGGTTTTCAGCGCATACTACCGACAAAATCCAGATGCAAAGTGAAAATATTTACAAAATGTAAGATTTATTTACAATGGGATGAATGCAAGTTCTTGAAAATATTTACAAATGAAGGATTTACTCTTAAATCGACACAAATAAGTTAAATATAGGTTTTGGTCATTGTCTTGAAAATTTAAGTCATTTACTCATCAGAACTTCCAACAAAAATCAAGTTATCATAGCAAATAGACAATAGTTTAACTCGTTGTTTCGGTTGATAACAAAGTATAATTATGAAATGGATCCTTAATTGATTATCAAAGTTTATCAAAGTGGTATTTTCATTTCTTTTCAATAACAAGTTAAATTAAATAAGTAAAAATAGTGCTCGGATTTCAATTGCTTACTCTCTCTTATTTGAAAATTTATTGATATTAACAATATTTACATATGCCTAACTCAGGTAAACAGAGGCCAGATATATTACCCGTGTACTGCCTTGCAGACTGATGTGAGGGGAATATAGAGCATGGCGAGTGAACACACAAGTATGAACACTTATTGACTGTGGACGTTATTAAAAAGAATTTTTATATACACACAGCTAACTCAGATAAACTGAGGCCAGATATACCGATCATGCACTGGCTTTCGGGCTTACGTGAGAAGGATACAGAGCATGGCGAGTGAACACACGAGTGTGAACACATGAATTTAGGTGCTAAAAATATATACATATATACAAGAGTTTTTTTTATAGAAAGAGAGAGTTTTGCAAAATCATCTTAGCACCTTTTAACTTAGAAGATAAAATTGTTATTTACTTTAAATTTACCACTTTTTTAAACAAAGATTTCCAATTAGAACATATTTCATAATTAACACATATGAACCTTCCTATATACTAGTTAAACCATTGTTAATTGTAATCAAACTTCATTTTTATTTTTGTTTAGACAAATAAATTTTCAAAAGTTTCATTTTATTAACCAAAACCTATACTTATCCTAAAGTGTTTCTTCAAAAATAAATCAAAATACTAAAAGGAAAATGTTTTTGAGATTTTATTTTTTAAGTTAAAAGAAAATTGAAAATTCAAAAATGCCATGAAACTAATCTAAAAAGAAAAAATGAAAATGAGACTCCCCCCACACTTAATTTTGACTGTTTCCCTACAGTCAATGCATGATATAATGAGTGTAACGGGGAAAACTATGTACATATTTATAAAAGAGGGTTAACATTCTTACTAGAGGTAGCTTGGCTCATGAAGGATCATGAGCACCTCCTCTTGGTTACCATGCAATTCCAAGAAAGGTTTTAAACGATGACCATTGACTTTGAAAATCGATCCATTCCTGGGGTTTTCTATTTCTACGGCACCATGTGGAAAAACAGTTCATACCACAAATAGTCCGGTCCATCTTGATTTAAGTTTCACATGGAATAAATGAAGTCTTGAGTCATATAAAAGAACTTTCTAGTTAGGCGAAAACGTTTTCCTTAGGATTGACTTGTCATGAAAAACTTTTGTTTTTTTTGTAAATTTTCTCGTTTTCATACGCATCGTTCCTAAGTTCTTCTAGTTCGTTGAGTTGTAGTTTTCAGTTTTCGCCAGCTTTTTCAAGATCAAAGTTTAAGTTCTTTATTGCCCACAACGCTTTGTGTTCGATTTCAATGGGTAAATGGCAAGCTTTACTGTAAACTAAACGAAATGGGGACATCCCAAGGTTAGCTTTAAAAGCAGTACGGTAAGCCCAAAGCGCATCGGTCAATTTTTGAGACCAATCTTTTCGATTTTTGTTAACAGTTTTCTCCAAGATTTGTTTTATTTGTCGATTTGAAACTTCAACTTAGCCACAAGTTCGAGGATGATATGGGGTGGATAGCTTGTGGGTTATTGAGTATTTTTTCATTAAAGTTTCAAAAGAACGGTTACAGAAATGGGTTTTGTTATCATTGATTATTGTGCGAGGTGTGCCAAACCTCGAAAAGATGTTTTCTTTGAGAAATTTCACAACAATTCTATGGTCATTGGTTTTGCAAGGAACGGCTTTGACCCATTTTGAAACGTAATCAACAGCAAGAAGGATATACAAGTTTCCAAAAGAATTGGGAAAAGGTCCCATAAAGTCGATACCCCAAACATCAAAGATTTCGATTGTAAGAATGGGGTTTAGAGGCATCATATTTCGTCGAGAGATTCGTCCAAGCATTTGACATCGATCGCAAGTTTTACAGAATTCAAACGAGTCTTTGAATAGAGAAGGCCAATAGAAACCACACTAAAGCACTTTTTCCGTAGTTTTTCGAGGATCGAAATGTCCTTCGCACGCTTGATCGTAGCAAAATGAAAGAACACTCCTGATCTCATTATCCGGAATGCAACGTCGGATGATTTGGTCGAGACAATATTTGAACAAGTATGGATCGTCCCAATAGAAATATTTCACTTGGGACATGAATTTGCATTTGTCCTGTTTGGACCAAAATATAGGAGTTTCTTTAGTGACTAAGTAGTTCACTATATCAGCGTACCATGGGTCGATAGAAATTGAAAGAAGTTGTTCATCGGGGAAGTTTTCATTGATGGGCAAAGAAGATGGTGCATTCGGAAGACGAGACAAGTGATCGGCTATGACATTATCGGATCCTTTTTTGTCCTTGATTGTAAGATCAAACTCTTTAAGTAAAAGGATCCAACAAATCAAACATGATTTAGCATCCTTTTTATCGAAGAGATATCGAAGCGCAGAATGGTCAGTGTAGACCGTAATGTGTGAACCTATCAAGCAAGGTCGAAACTTTTCGAGCGCAAAAAGGCAACTAGAAGCTCTTTTTCAGTTGTTGTGTAGTTGAGTTAAGCGTCGTTCAAAGTCATACTCGCGTAGTAAATGACGTGAAGGATCTTGTTGATGCGTTGTCCTAAGACAGCACCAATGGCAAAGTTCGAAGCGTCACACATTATTTTGAAAGGAAGATCCCAATTGGGTGTGCAAATGATTGGAGCAGAAATGAGTTCGCTCTTAAGACGTTCAAAAGAAGAGATACAATCAGAGTTAAAATCGAAAGGAACGTCTTTTCCAAGAAGAGTCATCAATGGACGAGTGATTTTGCTAAAGTCTTTCACAAAGCATCGGTAAAAGCCAGCGTGTCCTAAAAATGATTGAATGTCCTTAACAGATTTGGGAATGGGTAGATTTACAATGACATCGATTTTCGCTTTATCTACCTCCATGCCTTTATTTGAGATGATATGTCCAAGGACTATGCCTTGTTTGACCATAAAGTGGCATTTTTCCCAATTCAAAGTCAAATGTTTTTCTTTACATCGATTTAGAACCAACTCGAGATGATGTAAACATTGGGAAAAAGAATCGCCAAAGATTGAGAAATCGTCCATAAAAACTTCTAGAAAGCGTTCAATCATGTTGGAAAAGATTCCAACCATGCATCGTTGGAAAGTCGCAGGAGCGTTACAAAGTCCGAATGGCATACGTCGATAAGCAAAGGTACCGAATGAACACGTGGACGTCGTTTTCTCTTGATCTTCGAGAGCGATTGGAATTTGGTTACAGCCGGAATAACCGTCGAGGAAGCAGGAGAATTCGTGGCCGGCTAAACATTCGAGCATTTGGTCGATAAATGGAAGAGGAAAGTGATCTTTTCGTGTTGCGGCATTTAGTTTTCGATAGTCAATGCAAACACGCCAACCCATTTGAGTACGAGTTGGAATAAGTTCGTTTGAATCATTCTTGACAATGGTTAGCGCAGACTTTTTCGGTACAATGTGAATTGGGCTAACCCATGAACTATCGGAGATAGGGTAAATGATTCCATTGTCGAGAAGTTTAAGAATTTCATCACGCACCGCATCTTTCATTTTGGATTAAGATTTCGTTGCGCGTCACAAACAGGCTTGGCATCATCGATCAAATGGATACGATGTTGAACAATAGCAGGGCTAATTCCCTTTATATCCGAGATCGACCATCCAATAGCTTCCTTGTTTTTCGAAAGAATAGAGAGAAGAGAAGCTTCTTGGTCAAGAGAAAGAGTTGCGGAAATTATGATGGGCAACGTTTCGTTATCACCCAAGTATGCGTACTTAAGGTGATCGAGAAGTGGTTTGAGGTCCAGCTTTGGGAGTTTTTCGATCAAAGAGTTGAGTTGAGATTCAGATTCAACAGGAAGCGATTCAAAGGGAAGAGTGTATTCAATTTCGTTGGGAATTTCGTGAAACAATTTTCATACTCGGCTTCGCGTTCGTCGTTAAGGTCAAGTGTCTCGTTTTCGAAGTTTTCGTGAATGGCACTAACTTCCAACGTTTGGTTATGAGGTTCGTTCGATTGGCTTTCAAGATTGAAAATGTTGAGATCCAAAGTCATGTTTCCAAAAGAAATTTTCATTGAACCGTTACGACAATTGATTAAGGAATTTGAGGTGGCTAAGAATGGCTGGCCTAAAATTAGTGGAATTTGACTCGCGGGATTTGACATGGGTTGTGTTTCGAGAACGATAAAATCAATGGGGAATATGAATTGCCCTACTCGAATGAGTACGTCTTCGCTTTCTCCCATGGGCTTCTTAATGGAACGATCGGCGAATTGAAGCGTAACTTTTGTGGGTTTGAGCTCACCTAAGCCTAATTGTTCGTAAACGGAGTATGGAATCAAATTGACAGTCACACTTAAATCTATTAAGCATTTGTTAATCGTCTTGTCTCCAATTGTACACGAAATCGTAGGGCAGCCAGGATCTTTGTATTTTACGGGCATGGATTGGGACAAGACTTCACTCAAACTGGCAGCTAAGAAGACTTTTTTGGGCACTTGAGTGTGTTGCTTTTAGGTGCACAAGTCCTTAAGAAATTTCGCGTAAGTGGGGACTTGCTGAACGATGTCAAGAAGTGGGATGTTAACTTTCACTTGTTTAAAAATTTCCAACATCTTTTCCATTTGGTCTGAGTGTTTCTTTGGTCGAAGGTGATGTGGAAATGGGACACGATACTCAGTAGGCAGGTCTACTCGAGTAGAAGAAGAAGAGTTTTGATTGGCATTCGATTCAACATTTGGCTCTACGTTCTGTTTAGATTCGTTCGTTGTTTTAGAAGTATCGAGAGAAGTATTCGGTAATTCGTTTGGGTTAACGACTTGATTATCGATTTGTTTACCGGAACGTAAAGTTTTGATAGCATTCAATTGGGTGATGTTGCTATCTTGAACAACATGGGCTTGATTTGAATTTGCATTTTGATTTCTAGGATTCGGAAGGGGCTGACTTGGGAATGTTCCTCGCTCGCGTTCACTTACAAACGTGGCTAATTGACTCATTTGCATTTCGAGTTTTGAAATTGATTGGTTTGTGTTTTGCATATATGAGGTCAATAAATTTTGCAAATTGCTGTTTGATTGAAGGCTTTGAGTAGTTGCTTTAGCCAACGTTTCAAGAGTTTTCTCAAGCGAAGTTAAACGTTTATCGTCTTGGGGATGATGAGCATAATTTGGTTGAAAATTTGATTGTTGCGGTTGATTATGAGACGGACCCGCAAAGTTTGGTTGAAAATTGTTAGGCTGAAAGGGAGGATTTGAAGCATTATTCGGGAATGCTTGAAAATTGGGACGAATCGTATTCGTGTCAGGATTGTTTTGGTTCCACACAAAATTCGGATGATTTCTCCAACCAGGGTTGTACATTGGAGAAAACGGCTCATTTTTGGCTTTATTGAAAGCATTGATTTGTTCGACAGAATTGGGACACTGATCGTTAGGATCGTTGCATTTATAGCACATTGGTTGGGAAGCTTGGTT
Organism: Allium fistulosum; assembly: GCA_030737815.1. Lineage (NCBI taxonomy): Eukaryota > Viridiplantae > Streptophyta > Magnoliopsida > Asparagales > Amaryllidaceae > Allium > Allium fistulosum. The sequence goes on from CM060904.1 coordinate 1,260,461,803, forward strand.
CATTTGATTCGATGAGAAAACGTTATCAAATTTTTTAATCATTGCGTCGATCTTAGCGTCCAAAGCAAAAGAAGATCCTATCGACTGTGCACTCGATCGTGAGTAAATTGATTTTTCGTTCGATCGTTCCCATTGGGATGATTTTTCGGTGAGGTTTTCAAGAAATTGCCAAGCATCGTCGTGATGTTGGGCAAGAAAGTTGCCTTGGCACATTGATTCGAGCATGGTTCGTGAGCTGTTTTCGAGTCCATCGTATAAGATTTGGAAAATCGTCCATTTTTCGAAGTTATGGTGTGGACATTTTATCAAAAGCTCTTTGAATCTTTCAAAATATTTTCCGAATGGTTCTCCCTTGAATTGATGAAAATTTACAATTTCGTTTCGAATTCTACTTGTTTTGTCCAAGGGGTAAAACTTTTTTAAGAAAGCTTTTACGAATTCTTCCCACGTTTTAATCGAGTTCGATGGTAAGCTGTACAACCACTTTTCAGCATAATCCGTAAGAGCAAATGGGATCGATCGAAGTTTGATTCCATCATCAGAAAGTTGTTGGAGTTTAATGGTTGCGCAAACTTGTTCGAATTTAGTCAAGAAAATGTATGGGTCATCATGCTCGAAATTGCCAAATTTCGGAAGTGTGGCAATATGATTCGAGTGAATTTCGAAATGGTTACCCATATGGACTGGTAACGTGATGCAAGATGGAATAGAAACTCGACCGGGAAAGATTCTATCCATAAGAGTTAGAGGGGCGTTCTCGTTCGCCATTTCGGGAGGATCCTCTGTTCGAGTTAAACGGTTAGTTGTCGAGTCGTGAGTCCAACGATTGGTTTGTTGTGTCACGAGTCCAAGTACTCATGCACAAGTGAAAGTCGAGAGGAGAAAGAAGTTAGAGTCGAGTTTAGAGAATGAAAGAAAATTTGAAAAACGAAGTGAAAAATTGTTTTTGTTTTTGAATTTTCTCTTTTTTTTACAAGGAAGAAAACTATTTACCAAGTGTGAGTTACTTTCAAAAGAAAAGTTTGAATTTTGTTTTGTTTTTGGTTTTTTCAAATTATTTTAATATGTTTTTGTTTTTGTTTTTTTTTAGTAAATGGAAATTTGGTTTTTTTTTAATTTTCAATTTTTTTGGTTAAAATACTAAGTAAAGTAAAATTAACATTTTTTTTTGGTTTTTAGATTTTTGATTGATTTTTTTTAAATATGCATGAACTAATGCAACTAAATGAATGCAAAGGACTTAATTACAGTTTTCTGTCCTTAGTAGCTCCTAACCCAAAATTGTATAATCACACTTTATCTTAAATCAACAAAAATATTTCTCAGCCAGGTAACGGACAGGGGTTATCGGTGCACCACGAATCACCGTAGCAATGCAACCGAAGGTTTAAGTACCTTCAGAGGAACAACCAGTATAATATTTACGTATCACCATAATTTTTAGAAATGGTTATTACTCTGCCGTAGCCTAGACACCAAGAAATAAAATTGTTCAAAGAAAACAATTGTGAAGATACAATTAAGCCCTAGATGAGCTCGCGACACCCTTAAGTCGAATGTCTAACCTTTATTATTAGTCAAATTCTACGATGAAATGCGTTTGTAGGCTAAGGAAAGGGTGATGAAATCTCTCACATTATGTGAATTGGGGTATTGCCCTTAGAAAAGAAAATAAGATGAGATGAATGCAAAATAAAAATTAAAAGTGAATTTACAATGCAACTAAAATGAAGTTTGTTTTTGTTTTTGTTTTTGGATTTAGAATTTTTTTTATATATATAAATGCAAATGCAAGCAACCAACAATGCAAATCAAATTAAAAACAAGGGAAAAGGGCAGGATACCAGAGCGTGCAGAATTATTGGCAATTTTATTTTTAAGCGGCGATTTTTTTTAAGTGAGCCGGCAAGCAATTATTTTTGGCAAGTACTTCTTTTGAATTTCTGCTTTGGCAACCTGAAATGAAAACTACAAACAAATCAGAACAAAACAAATGAAAACAACACCAAAAAATTAAAGTTAAAACAGATATATACAAATTAAAGTCAAAAAAAATTAAAGTTAAAAGAAAAAAAATGACAACTAATTCCACAAAACTAATAAACTCCTCTTTTCGAATTTTTTTAACTAATTCAACAAACAATAAAAAAAACTAATTTAAAACTAATAAAACAAAACAACAATTTTAAAATTAAGTAGACAAAAAAAATTCTTAATCAGGCCTTCGGTCCAAACCCGGCCTGCTAAACAAATATACCACTCTTTATTAAAACGTGTAATTCAAAATCAAACAAAGAACTTATCGTTTGTACATCCCAAAAATCAAACAAAGAAACAAAAACTGCTTATCCCAAATTCTCGTTTCAATCCAAAATCACACACAGAAATTATCCTGGAATAAAAAACAAACAACAATTCAAAATAAAATCTACGTTGCAAAGGTATTTTCATGATTGTTCGAACTTTGTTCGCGGTTAGCAGGTGGTTGCGATGTGATTAGCGAGGTCATTTGAGTGAAGCACGGCGATGGTTGCTCGATCTGGCAAATTGGGGATTCTGGTGTTGTCGAGGTTGGCTGTTGGGTGATGGAGTTGTTGCGATGTGGAGTTCGATTGTCGGCAGAGTTTGGGCGATTGGTCGTTTGGGTATGTGGATTTGAAGGGGAAGTACACTATTGTTTCGGTAGAGGCAGGTTGGTGGTGCTAGAAGACGCGATTATGATGCTCGATTCAGACTTTTGTGAGGTTGCGATGGGTATTGAATATGGTCGTGGGTCGTTCTCTGGTGGTGACTGCAGTTCGATGGGTTGGGGATTGCTAGTCGTAAGGAGGCAGCAGCCTTGTAATGAATGCTGTGTTGACTAGAAGTGGAAATATGAATGGAGGACTGATAGGCAGTGGAGGAGGTGGTCAAGTGATGTAGTGATATGGGTCTGTGGAATAGGGTGAAGCAATGAGGTGGTCGAAGTCTTGGAGATACGGTGGCTATAATGGCTTGTCGTAGTTCAGGTGGAACGTGGACTGGTTGAAGTTCTGCTGTGTGGTAGTTTGTTCGATTGTGTTGCTGGGTTGCAGAGGTTGATGTCTGTGGTAGTAGGAGAAGGAACAATGCATGCAGAAGGAAGTATGGTAGATGTGACAGTTTCAGGTAGTGATGAATGTAGTCTGAATGCAAGGAGCAGGGAAGGCAGGGGATGTATGTGATGTTTTTGCGAAAATGAGGTGGTGGATATGATCGTATGACAGATATGGTTATGGCCATGTGCAACTCTGGGGTATGATAGGTTGATGGAAGTGAGGACGCTTGGTATAATGCAAGTGTGGGTCAGGTTTGAAGCAGAGGTGGGTGGTGGTGACATGCAAGTAGTGGTATTTGGTTGTGGGTGTTGTACTTCTGGGCAGTAGTACAGAAATGTGCACAGATGTTTAACGGCAAATGTTCTATCGATTAGAAAAATGCCGATAAATTTCGAAATAAAATTTTACCGCAAGCGCACGGTGTACTATTGAAGTATGTGGCGAGTACGTGTCGATCCATAGAGAATTTTTAAGATTTTAAACTTGCTATTCAATCAAATTAGACCAAAATGAGAGAAACTTGTTTTCTACTATTTATGAACAAAGAGAAGCTAAAACTAAAATAAAAATAAGATTAAAAAATATGAAATTAGAGAACAACTTAAGGGCCAATCCACTCTCATATTTTTGTAAATCAATCAAACAAATAATCTATGATCTCAAGTTTTGATATTAAATGAACTTATTGTTGTATTTATCATAAGTATGGTTTATTTATGTTATTAATTAACATAAAGGAAACCATCAAACTATAACACAACAAATAAGCCACTTGTTAATTCTCATGAAAATGAAGCAAAGCAAAAACTATTGTTAAGTATAATCTATTTACTATTGTGGTTAGTAATATAGATCATCAAATTTTATTTTCACATTCATTTCAAAATCAAAAATCAATTAGCAAATCATGATGTAACTTGTGTTTATATTGAATAAGAATAACTCATTTGCAAATGCAACATAAGCTATCAAACCCACTTGTATAAACTTACATCAATATCTACTTTCATGAAGAACAAATACAAGAGATCATAAATCATAGAATTGTTGAATTTACATAATACTTGAGAGCTTCATTACTCCTAAGTTGAGGGGTTTAGCTACTCATTTGTGGCATTGAAGCAACACAAGTAAATTTCAACATTAAAAAGAGAAGAAAATAGAAAATAAGCAAAGAAGAGAATGTAATTAAACTACTTACAACGAAGGAATTAAGCTACACTACTTGCATGAATGTAAAACTAATCTACTAACAAAGAAAAGGAAAGAGCATAAATAAAAGCATGAAAAGTAAATAAAAGCATGTAAATAAGAGAAGAGAAAGAGGCTAAGACACCATTTTTATTTCATGAAACATTGCTTACAATTTTGCACTCTAATTTTCTAAGTAATATGAACGGTAGAAGATGCTTCATGAACATAATGGGTTATTTATATAAGCATGAAACCCTAATCAATAATTTGGGGAATGCCAAAAATACCCTTGAGAAAGTGTGGAGGCCAAGTAATCATTAGCTTCTACTAATCATCATTTAAGTGTACATGAAGCCATTAATTCCATAAGCATGTGCATTAGCCTCTAATTTGTACATTAAGGTAGGTGGGTAGGTGGGGTCCTCCATGTTCTTCACTTTGAATTATTTCCATCTTCATTCCTTTGTATTCATTTTGTGCATGCATGTGTCTTCATGATACCACTCCTATTTGAGATCAAATTCCTACACAAATATATATAAATTTCCAATTAATTTTTCTCAAAGAAATATATGCACCCAAATGACCGTTTTGCCCTATATGAAGATGGATATGTGACAATTTGGAATTAATATGGATTTTGGTTAAAACAAGTTAAAATACCCAATATGATCATTTATTTAATTTAAATAGAATAAATATGGTCGTAAAAATATACACATTTACGTGCACATCAAGTATAAGGAAAAAGGGGAGACGATCTCTATTTAGTATTTTAATTGGGCCGGCCTTACTTTTCTATTGGGCTTTAGTTTAATATAATAGGGTTTTGGTTTTATTTTGTTTTTATTCTATTCTTATTTGTGCAATTTTCCTTTTTAAATAGTGTAATTTCTAGTCATGTGACTAGGGACAAACTACGAGGCGTAGTCTGAGAATACGCCACTCAGTGGCTGAGTTGTGGCAGGGTTTTGAGTATAGAGTTAGGTTAGTCATTAGCGGGTGTCGCAAGTTTACGTGTCTAAGCGTTTGACTACTTAATTTCTAGTAGAAACCTTAGGGGCAACACGTAGGCAGGGTTTTACCGAAGCTGGGTAAATTTGTGTGTGATCTCTTCTACATTATTTACTGTTATTGTTTTTTATTTCCACATTAATTTTTTTTATTATTAGTATCACCCTATTCACCCCCTTCTAGGCTGAAAACGATCCTACAAGTGGTATCAGAGCTAGGAACAAAAACCATTTTTTATTAAAAATTTGATTTTTTCTTTCAATTAAAAATTTGTTTTTTTTAAATGGCTTCTTTTAATAATGCTTTTGTTAAGGGTTAGTCTATAGTTAGACCATCCATGTTCAATGGTGAATATGCTTATTGAAAAAATAGAATGAAATTTTTTCTGAAAACCATAGATGCATGGAATATTGTTGAGACGGGATATAGGACACCAACTGTCGTGGTAGATAATCAAGAAGTAGCAAAACCAATGGATCAATGGACAGATCTTGAAAATAAATTGCAAAATGCTAATGCTAAAGCTATGAATTCTATTATTTGTTCATTAGATCAAATTGAATTTAATCGTGTCTTATTGTGTCTAACTGCGTAGGAAATCTGGCACACGCTTGAAGTGACTCACGAAGGAACTTCCCAAGTCAAAGAATCTCGCCTTGCCATGCTCAGTAGCGAATATGATGGAGCAGCTGAATCGGCATCGATAATAAAGAGATTCAAAAGGTGGAACCGCAAATATGGAAATCCTACCCTAAATCAAAAACTGAAGAGCGGAATCGTCAAAATTCTAGACAACTCAAAAGTGCAGGAGATCATTTGTCACAACTACAATAAACCCGGTCATATCAAGCCAAATTGTCCTCAGAATCGACTCAGCCAAGGAAAGAAACCGAAAAGAAGAAGTTTTGCAGCTACTTGGGATGAAAGTGATGAAAATGGTAAAAGCACTGGCAGTGAGAATGAAAAAGCAAATCTGTGCTTTTCAAGCGAAACAACTGACGGCGATGATGACGAGCCAAGCGAGGTATCAAAACTTACTCACTCAGAATTACTTATATATTTTCATGAAGTAAATGGCTGTTTTGAATGACTTAGGGAGAAGTACGCTAAAATTGAATCACAAAGAGATAGTTTGATAGAACTAAATAAACCGCCTAATCAATTGGTTAAAAACTATCGAAATAAGAGCCCTAAGTGTGATAAGTGTCCATCATTTGAAGAGGAAATAAAAAAATCAGAAATTAAAATTAAATTGCTTGAAAATGAAATTTAGATTTTGAAAGAAAGTGAAAACACTAGGAGAGAAAATTCTATTAAAAAGTGCACTTTGTTATTGAATGAAAATGAATCTCTCAAAACACAAGTCCAACAATTGTCTACAACTTTAGGGAAATTCTCCAAAGGAGAAAAGTCACTAAATATGTTATTAGGGAAACAACCTGTTAATCCTATTAGACAAAGACTTAGGTATACTCAATCTGAAAGAGTTAGAAGAGAAATTAATCAAGGCCACTCCAAGTGCACGATTTGTGGAAAAATTGTACACAATCACAACAATTGCTGGTATAGACCCAAACACACAAAAACCATATGAATTTGGGTTCCTAAAAGCACAAATGTAAAATATCTTAGAATTAAACAAATCTGGGTGCCAAAAGGAACAAACATAGATTGTCTTAGGTCTACACAAACTTATTTTTCAAAATCATTTGTCACTAACAATTATGGACCTATAAAAACAAATAGGTCACAAATTTTTTTCTCGTGCAGGTGTGGTGGCAGGCTAAGGAACAACAATAGTGGTACCTAAATTCTGGCTGTTCCAGGCACACGACGGGTGACAAATCAAAGTTCCTTAGCCTAGAGAAATACAAAGGTGGAAGAGTCACAATGGACAAAAATGATGTATTATCTGCACCATAATCTGATTTCAATCAGCCAGTGATCAAATAGGAAAATTTTAAAAAATCATCTTTTCATGCACTGTGGTAAGAGATATTATTCTGTATTGGTTAATGATTACTCTAGATACATGTGGATACACTTCTTTATCTTACTGCTTCTAGACATTATGTTCTCTGCCTACTTGTCTACACCGGTTCAATCAAATCCAAATGAATCCCATTTTAAAATCTGTAAAAGATTTATAAGGTATATGTTGCACACACCATGGTTTGGTCTTCGGTATCTATCTAATGATAACTTTGAGTCAAAGGGGAATTCAGATGCAGATTACACTGGTAGCCTAGTTGATAGAAAAAGTACTAGTGGAACGTGTTTTATGTTGAGACATCCATTAGTTGCATCACATTTCCAAATTAAATATCTGCATAATTTTTATTTTAATTGATTTTCAATTGGCAGACATTTTTTTCCATAAAACCCCTCCAGAAAATAGTTTTTGTTAACTTCGTTTCAGATTAGGAATTTTAGAAATTTGATTTTATATTTTTGGATTTGATCTTAAATGACTACATTAACTAATCTGACTCCCTATTGATTATCGAAAAGATAAAATAGTGATTGAAAAAGTGATGAGTGTTGATATTAATCATATATTATGACTTGAGACAGTATATATAGTAAATTTCGCTAAAAATTTGTAATAACTTTGGTTGGTAAAAATTCCATGACCATCTCCGTGTCTATCATATTTCTAACGACCATCACTCATTAAAATATGATATAGTATGTCAAAATGTGGTATTTAAATAGGAAATTATTCATTTTTTTAAATTAATTAGCAATAAAATTATCCAAGGTATTCACTCTCATTTAAAAGTCCTCACGGTTATGCATGGATGAATTACTTAGAATCTTTGATTATGTGCTTTCATGCTCATTTAAAAGTCCTCACGGTTATGCATGTATAGAACACATATCAAAATTGATTATTAAATAGACGAGTTGATTCTAATCCCATTTAAAAGTCCTTATGGTTATGCGTGGTTAGAAGATACTTGAAATTCATTTTTTTTAAAATTGGGAATACTACTAATCTCATTTAAAAGTCCTAACGGTTATGCATGGTTAGTAAGTATTCAAATTCCTGTCATAAATATACCATAAATAGATACAACTATATGGTTTTATATACCGACCTCACCCCTATCACTCTAAAGTGGAATTTGCGCCTAACAGAGTATTTATGATTTTTGTTTGATTTTTTATTAAAATTTAATATTTATACTCGATTAGGTATTAATGTTGTATTAATGTCAATCACTTTATCTCTATTTTTCTAACACTATTACTCTTTTGTTGATAACAAAAGGGGGGAGGAGAGAAGTTAAGATTTTGGCAAATAAGTCAAGTCATATTTTTTATTTGCATATTCTCATCTAGGTTCATTTGCATATTTTTTATTTATTTTCATGCATATGTGAAAGTTGTAGGGGAAGCATTCAAATAGGAGGAGCAAATGGAATTCATCAAAACCAAATACATTTAATAAAGTCAAAATCTTCATATATGTTCGTTATCATCAAAAGGTGGAGACTGTAGAATACAATAGCCTATGATTTTTGTTTGATGATAATAAACAAATATATATTCGTTTAAATGTATTTGCTATTGTACTATTTTATTTTTCACATAATTAAATAAATATTTGTTGAATAAAATAAATAACTCAGAATTTATATTCAAACAAATATTTTATTACAAATTCAAATAAAACAAATTTGAGATCTCACTACATTTACATATTTTCAATTTCAATACAATTTCATACTATAATACAATTTTCACTATACAATTTTTACATACATTTTACCTCACTACATTCACTCATCACTCGTATTTGATCTTCAACTCTATTCCAGCTTGTATCCTGCATTTGAATTATCTGAAAAATAAACACCGAGGTAGTAAAATTGAAAAAGAAATATTTTTGCAGTGTACAATAAAGTATGTATTTGAAAATATCATTTGCCTCAGTTATTTGAGTTGTTCATCATCATTTTTCTTTTGAATTCATCTTACACGAACAGCTTGTAACATGCACAGTGTATCACTGTACATGTCACAAGGCCGTGTGACGCAGCGGATTAAAACAAAAACAATGTAGATCGATGAAAGTAGCAATCGATGGATTGATGAATACTAAAATGCCCAAATTTGTTGATCCGAAGATACCGAATTCTAGCTATCCCAAACACGTTGATCGCGCACGATACCGGGTTCAAAGATCTGCGATTCTTCACACGTTGATCTAGCGCACTAGATTCCGTGAATCAGCTTCAGCTGTCGTTGAATCGAGCGCACTCGATTATCCGAGAGTGGAGATAGGAGATTACACTCAACTACCAATTTGGTGAAAGCACAAAGCTAACAAAACAAAGTTTTTATTTCAAATCAACTAAACATTTACAAATGACTCAACTTGCCTATTTATAGGCTACAACTTACGCCACAAACAAAATTGTACAACACATAAGTCGTCTCCGACCTAACAACCCACGACTTAAAAATCAGACGACTTACGACTTAAAAGACACAACAAATAGTACATAGCGACTTAACAAGGCAACACATACAACACATCACGAATTTACAACACTTAGGTCGTTTCCGACCTATAACCTGCGACCTATGACTTAACAGGCCCAACGACTCAAACAGCAGCGACATAACATTCTTCGCGACTTAAAACAATCAACGGCATAGAGTAAAGCGACATAGGAATTCACGGCTTCAATCTTCAGCGAACTGTAGCAATTGGCGACCCAACGTTTCTCGCGACCTAACTTAGGTCGTAGGTCGTACGCGACTTATCTTTAGCATACTCGTTAGGTCGTAGACGACCTAAAACACTTCCTTTAAGTCGTAGCCGACTTAAGCTTTGCGCATTCTCAACTCGTGCCACTACTTCGTTATCTCGTAGCCGACCTAAAGCTTCCCCCTTAGGTCGCAGACGACCTAAATCTTCTTCCTTAGGTCGTGACCCGCTTGAGTTAAGTCGTGGACGACTTACATCCGCTTCGTTAGGTCGGATACGACCTGGGATTTCTTCTTCAGCTCCGTTATCTCGTGTACGACTTAAGCCTACTCCTTTCTTAGGTCGCGACCGATCTAAAACCAGTGATTTCTTAGGTCGTGGGCGACCTATCCCTGGTGAATTCAAAGCTTGCACTGCTTCGACTCTAGCCTGAGCTGCATCATCCTCCATAGGTTGAGAAAAATTCGTCCTCGAATTTGTAAATTCTTCCACATCGGATCGTTCATCCCCATAATATGGTACGAGATGCTTAACATTGAACACATCAGAAGTGTACACATCCTCCGGCAGCTTCAACTTATAAGCATTTTCATTAATTCGTTTCACGACTTCTACAGGACCAATTTTTCTGGCTTTTAACTTGTTATAAGCGCCCACTGGAAAACGATCTTTAGTTAACACAGCATATACCCTATCTCCTTCATTAAACTCAACATTTCTTCGCTTCAAGTCTGCGGACTTTTTATATCTCTCATTCGCTTTCTCCAATCGTTCCTGAACGACTTTATGACATTCCGTCAACCCTTCAACAAAATTAGCAGCTTTCTTAACTGTCCCCTTCGAATGTGGTATTACCGTTAAGTCCAACGGTCCCTTTGGCAAATTGGAATATATAATCTGGAATGGGCTGAATCCTGTACTACGATTTATGGCATGATTATGAGCGAACTCTGCTTGGCATAACTTCACATCCCAGCTTTTCAGATGATCTTGAACTAGACACCACAATAAATTTCCCAGTGATCTGTTCACAACCTCGGTCTGTCCATCCGTTTGCGGATGATAAGCGCTGCTAAAGTTCAACTTCGTTCCCACCATCTTCCACAAACTTAGCCAAAAATGAATTAGAAATCTAGTATCCCTATCCGACACAATAGATTCTGGCAATCCATGAAGTCGATATATCTCCTTGAAAAATAACTGAGCAACATGAACAGCATCCGCCGTCTTCTTACAAGCAATAAAATGTGCCATTTTCGAAAATCGGTCAACCACCACATAAATGGAATCGTTTCCATGCTGTGTTCTCGGCAACCCCAACACAAAGTCCATACTCACATCAACCCATGGTTTAGTTGGTACAGGTAACGGCATATATAATCCAGCATTAGTCGCAGTTCCTTTCGAAACCTGACAGATATGACATCGCTCTACAAACCTTTCCACTTCTTTCCTCATTGATGGCCAAAAATAAGATTGAGAAATCAGCTGTAGCGTACGGTCTCTACCCACGTGGCCTTCTTCATGTAGATCCTTCACAATCTTCATTCTCAAACTACAATCAGGTATGCACAATCGATTTCCTTTAAACAGAAAACCATCTACCATCATAAACTCATCCGTCTCCCCATTCTTGACTTTATCTACAAACTTCATAAAGTAAGGATCTTCAACAAATAATTCTGGTAGCACATCAAACCCTGTCACTTCGACCTTCATTGTAGTCAACAAATGATTCCTTCTGCTCAACGCATCCGCAACACGATTCGTCACTCCCGATTTGTGTTTCACAACAAACGTAAACTGTTGCAGATATGCAATCCATGATGCATGTCTCGCTGAAATCTTGTCTTGCCCTTGTAAATGCTTCAACGCCTCATGATCAGTATACAGAACAAACTCTTTCTGAAATAGATAGTGTCTCCAGTGTTTAATAGCTTGCACAACAACATAAAATTCCACATCATATGTACTGTATCTCATCTTTGCTCCTGACAACTTCTCGCTAAAGTATGCAATTGGTCGTCCCCTCTGACTCAACACTCCTCTAATCCCAACCTTTGACGCATCAGTGTGTAGCTCAAACAACAACTGAAAATCTGGTAATACTAGAATTGGTGCAGACGTCAGCAACTCCTTGATCTTCCCAAAAGCATCCACTGCTTCCTCTGACCATGAAAACTGTTTACCCTTCATACAATCTGTAACAGGCGCCATCACACTACTAAAGTGTGGAATAAATCTTCTGTAAAACGAAGCCAACCCATGAAAACTCCGAACCTCTGTTATCGTCTTGGGTTGTGGCCAATCTCTAATCGCCTCTACTTTACTCCGATCCACCTGTATCCCTTCCTCTGATACAACATACCCCAAAAATAAAACACTCCTCGCCATAAAAACACACTTCTTCGTAGTAGTATAGAATTGTTCCTCATGAAGGATAATTAACACTTTTCTCAAATGTTGAACATGCTCCTCCGTACTAGCACTGTAAATCAGAATATCATCAAAGTAAACCACCATAAATTTCCCAATGTACGGCCTGAGAATTTGGTTCATCACCCTCATGAATGTACTCGGTGCATTCGATAGACCAAACGGCATTACCAGCCATTCATACAATCCTTCCCTCGTCTTGAATGCTGTCTTCCATTCGTCCCCTGGTCTAATGCGAATCTGATGATAACCGCTCTTCAAGTCAATCTTAGAAAAGATTACTGACCCACTGATTTGATCTAACAGATCATCAAGCCTCGGCATCAGAAATCTGTATCTGACCGTTATCTTGTTCAATGCTCTACTATCTGTGCACATTCTCCATGAGCCATCCTTCTTCGGTACGAGTAATGCTGGTACATCACACGGACTCAAACTCTCCTGTATTCGTCCCTGTTCAAGCAATTCCTCTACCTGCCTACGCAACTCTTCATGTTCTTTCGGACTCATTCTATAGTGTGGTTTATGTGGCAATACAGCACCCGGAACAAGATCTATTTGATGTTGAATGTCTCTCAGTGGCGGTAACCCCTCTGGAAATACATCCTCAAATTCTTTCAATACTGGTTTCACTTCCTCTGGAATTTCAACCTCTTCACTGCTCTCATGCCCAATTAACAAGAATACTTCCGGCTCCTCTTCGACTTCTTTAACAAACTCCTTCAGGGATAATAAAGTTTTCAGCTCTTCAATCTCCTCCAATTTGTTTTCTTCTTGTGGTCGCTTCTTTGGAACTAGAGTAATCTTCGTGCCTTCAAACATGAAACTATAACTGTTGGTACGCCCATCATGTTGCACCGCCCTATCATACTGCCACGGTCTCCCCAGCAACAAATGACAGACATCCATATCTACCACATCGCACCAAATTTCATCTTTGTATTTCTTCCCAATCGAAAATTTAACACAAGCCCTTCGTCCAACCTTCACCTCCCCGCCTTTTCTCAACCAAGGCAGCTTGTATGGCTTCAGATGTTTCTCAGTCTTCAATGCCAACTTCCTCACAGCCTCTGACGAAATTATATTATCACAGCTTCCAGCATCAATAACAAATTTGCAAACTTTCCCCAGAATAGTACATGTCGACTGAAATATATTGCTCCTCAACCAACTACAATCCTCCTCTAGCTTTGGTGTCAAACAAGACCTCCTCATCATCAGATTACAACCTTCGTCTCCTGACACTTCTTCTTCCTCCTCATCAGGTGGTGAATTGGAACATTCAGCTTCTTCATCCTCATCCTCAACCTCCGCTATCATAGCCCTCTTCTTCGGTTTTGTACATTCATTACTTTTGTGGCCCATTTCTTGGCAATTATAACACTTGAAACCATTATTGACTTTCGTCTTCCCAACCTCATTCACAACTGGTTTTGCAACAGCTTTTGAAACATTAGAACTTCCACCAACACCCCTCACTGGATTGTTGGAATTTGTAAACACACCACCTCCTCGTCTTCCCTGTTTCTCCCAAGCCAACGCCTTCTGGTGTGCTTCCGCTACAGATCTAGGATCAAACATGTTAACCATATCTTGAATCTGCATTCGTAACCCTCCAACAAATCTAGCTGTTAATTGTTCCTCTGTCTCCATGATATCGTTCCTTGCAATCAGTTGATAGAATTCATTAGCATAGTCATTCACAGATTTCGTTCCTTGCCTCAAGTTTTGCAGCCTCTGATACATAAGCGATTGATAATTATAAGGTAAGAATGTGGCTCTCATCATTTTCCTCATCTTTTCCCATGATTCAACCTTTGACTTCCCCATCCGTTCACGTGTAAGTTTGGTTTGCTGCCACCATGCCAAAGCTCTACCCCTCAACCTTGTAGCAACCAACTTCACTCTACGATGTTCTAGAACCTCCTTGAAGTCAAAAATCTCCTCCACATTAGACAACCAATCCAGAAACTCCTCAGCTTGCATACCACCTTTGAATTCTGGTATTTCAGTCTTCATCCCAGATTCCCACTTATGATCATACTCCGATTGATTTCTTCCTTGTCCACGTCCTTGTCCATGAACACTTCCACCATCATACTCTTCTTCAAAATATGATGTATATTGATGTCGATCCTGACCACCAACATCTCTACTACCATCACGTCTTTCACCAACATTCCTTCTATCTATATTCCTCCGTTCTCGATCATTCACATTCCTGTCACGTCTTCGATCATCATCAACACTTCTTTCTCGATTGGAATGTGGTGAGACTCTACTTCCCCCATGGTTGGATTCAGGTGAAACCCTTCTCCGATTTTGATTCATCTCTAACATCATCTTCTCTAATCGTCCAATCCCTTCATTAAGCTTTTCACTAAAGTTTTCATTAATCCTTTGCTCCATCTCATCAGCTTCTTCTCTTCTATATAAAGCTTCTACGTTTTGGTGATGATTAGCTCTTCTTGGCGGCATGATTTGAAACTTTACAAACTCCTCAATCCTCGGCTTTGACTTTCAAAATGATGTACATGGCCTTCCTTGCTTAGCTCGGCCGAAACTCTTCAACACGTCAAATTCAAACACCTTTCGAACTTTGATCCAAAATGATATGGATCGAAATTCCCACTTTGTTGCAATTTGCGATGAACACGATGAACAATAACTTCTCGGCTAGACAATGAAATGATGCTCGATCTACACTCTTCTTAGCTCGGCTTCCACACTTCAAGCTCGGCTAACACTTCAACTTCGAAATTCTTCAAAAGAATTGGCTCCAAGACTCGATCTAGCTATGATTGGCTAAAACAAGCTCTGATACCAAACTGACGTAGCGGATTAAAACAAAAACAATGTAGATCGATGAAAGTAGCAATCGGTGGATTGATGAATACTGAAATGCCCAAATTCGTTGGTTCGAAGATACCGAATTCTAGCTATCCCGAACACGTTGATCGCGCACGATACCAGGTTCAAAGATCTACGATTCTTCACACGTTGATCTAGCGCACTAGATTCCGTGAATCGGCTTCAGCTGTCGTTGAATTGAACGCACTCGATTATCCGAGAGTGGAGATAGGAGATTACACTCAACTACCAATTTGGTGAAAGCACAAAGCTAACAAAACAAAGTTTTTATTTCAAATCAACTAAACTTTTACAAATGACTCAACTTGCCTATTTATAGGCTATAACTTACGCCACAAACAAAATTGTACAATACATAAGTCGTCTCCGACCTAACAACCCACGACTTAAAAATCAGACGACTTACGACTTAAAAGACACAACAAATAGTACATAGCGACTTAACAAGGCAACACATACAACACATCACGAATTTACAACACTTAGGTCGTTTTCGACCTATAACCTGCGACCTATGACTTAACAGGCCCTACGACTCAAACAGCAGCGACATAACATTCTTCGCGACTTAAAACAATCAACGGCATAGAGTAAAGCGGCATAGGAATCCGCGGCTTCAATCTTCAGCGAACTGTAGCAATTAGTGACCCAACGTTTCTCGCGACCTAACTTAGGTCGTAGGTCGTACGCGACTTATCTTAAGTCGTGAGATCCTTTCTTTAGCATACTCGTTAGGTCGTAGACGACCTAAAACACTTCCTTTAAGTCGTAGCCGACTTAAGCCTTGCGCATTCTCAACTCGTGCCGCTACTTCGTTATCTCATAGCCGACCTAAAGCTTCCCCCTTAGGTCGCAGACGACCTAAATCTTCTTCCTTAGGTCGTGACCCGCTTGAGTTAAGTCGTGGACGACTTAGGTCTTCTTTGTTATGTCGTGGACGACTTACATCTGCTTCGTTAGGTCGGGTACGACCTGGGATTTCTTCTTCAGCTCCGTTATCTCGTTTACGACTTAAGCCTACTCCTTTCTTAGGTCGCGACCGATCTAAAACCAGTGATTTCTTAGGTTGTAACGACCCAGAATTTTGAACAAATTAAATTGAGAATATTTAATTAATTTTAAATATTTGAACAATGATTTAATTTGTATTCCGGATATAATTTTGAAAATCGGCGATTAAATTATAAAATTTAATCGATTGAAGTTGAATAAAAATTTGAATCTTTAATTTTAAGCCGAAGAAAAATATTTCAAAAGCTTTTAAAATTCGTATTGATAATTCTGGAGGTAATAGAACTTTCAGAATTGAATTTGAAACTGTTCTATTCAGTTTTGAATTTAATCGTTCGAATCGATATTTAAAAATAGCCATCCGAGGCACAGTCTCGGAATTCGACGAAACCAGTTCCATTGGGTCCGTAATATTGAATTATTATCGAATTTCAATTTTCGTATTTTTCAGAGTTGTTATGTGTGCACACGATAGATAAACGCATTAAAATTTAAACGGATTTGATTTGAATTTAAATTTTTAATTGGTCACGTCAATTTCTATTCGTTCCTTTAAACACGCTCCGTTGTTCACGCTGAAGACCACGAAATTATCGTGTAACCCATCCCCTCTCTTTTCAAATATCTCGTTCTCCCTCTTTCAGTTCAATTACAAATCGAACGAGATGAAAATCAATGGCCGATAGGAGAAAGCTTTCCTCCTATCTGTTAAACAAATCACAACCTCGTTTCAAAATAAAAGGGAAAGGAAAATGGCAGAGCGATTTTTAATTTCCTCTGTCTCTTTTCAAAGCGAGCTCGAAGACGCGAGACAAGCAAGGCGACCTAGGGTTCGTCGCAGGCGACGTTGTCGCGCATGCATACGCGTCAGTGGGGGAATGTGAGCACCGCGGCGACGATCTGGAGTGGGCGCGCGCTCGAGGCGCAGTGAGGGGGGGGGCGAGATAGTGGGCGCGACAATGGCCAGAGGTTCGTGGCGAGCACGCGAAATCAATGATGGGCGAAGTCGCGACAGGCGACTTTGTTGCCAATGGATTCACGAGCAATTGAAGGCAGTGATTCGAAGGCGCTCTCGAATGGATTGGCGAGCGTGGCGATTGGAAGACTGGGCGTGCGCGCGTGGAAATTTGGGCTCGAAGTCGAGCAAGGCGGTGGAGGTGATTGTAGCGATGATCGCGACAGGAGATGGAGAATCTCGACAGAGCAAGTCGTGGTCGAAAGCACGAGTTCGTTCGCGAGGTCGAGATGTTTTTCTCTGGTAATTTTTCTTACCTGAATCATCATTGCTTAATTAAAATTTTAGTTTTGAAAAAAATAATAATATGATTTTCTGCAGTAAAGGGAAAAATATATAACAGTCAGTTATAAAAACAGTGGATTTATATACTTATATACAATAAAGAAGATTATTGTTGTTATTTATAGGAAAAGAAAGCAAATTTTTACACACATATTTATACTTATATTTATATAGGAAATCCAGAAAAGAAATAAATATATAAGTACCCACACGTTTTAAATATATCTATATGTAGATAAAACATTTAAAAAGGAAAGTTTAATTGTTTAAATTTAATTTCAGTTAAATAAATTTATAAAAGGGAAATGAGTTTAAAGGATTTTTTTCAAAAGGAAGTTAGTTTGAAATTAAATTTTTCATTAGATTTAAATCATCAGTTAGATTAAAGAAGAAAAAAATTAGTTGAAATTTAAAACTATCAAAACGAAATAAAATTGGTTATTTGATTGATTCAAATATTAATGAATTGAATAAATATTTATACAAGGTCAAAACTACTAAGGAGACAAACTGGATTGGAAAAGGATTGCAAATTAAAAGCTAAGGTGAGATCTTTCTCACTCGAAGGAAATTTGATTTTACAGTTATATTGATTGATGATTGCTATTGAATGTGCTATTAGATATTATAGGATATATCTATATATATAGCAGTATATACATATTGGCATATGTATATATTGGATTGATTGATTTCCCGCCTCGTATAGCGGATGAGACCCTATTGCGCCGTTAGTAAGCGGATTTATAAAAACCTATATACCGCGATAATTCCGTACTGGAGCGGAATTGGTATTGTGCTAACGTCTGTGGATGCAGGGAACAGGTTGGAGGGATCCAACAGGATTCCTCAACTGTATTTATTATTTACAGATATTGTGATATTTGTTGATTATCATATTGATATATGATGTTTTTGAATGCCATGATTGACTATTTGATGCGTTGCATCATCGGATCCATTTTTAAAGTCTAAAAATAACGATTTTTGATTTTTAAAGGATTTGTAAAGTGATTTGTAGAAATATACGTTTTATTGAAAATTTTAAATTGGTTTATTTTAAATAAATAAATGTTAAAATTTTAATGTTAGTAAAATTGTGATTTTTGTGAAATACGACAAAAATGTTATTTTTGAAATAAACAAGTGATAAAGATTATGAAATAGTTTAAATTGGAATTGTTGAAGTATTTTAAACAATTCATATAAAAAGATTTATAAAAATTGATATTTTTATAAATAAAAAAAATATTGGAATTTTGAAATGAGTTTTATTAAGTGTTAAAGTCAAATAAAAATGGATTCCATAAGTGAATTGAAATTTATAGATTCATAAATTGTGAAGTTATTAAATGGATAGATTTTGTAAAACAAAAAGATTTATAAGCAATTATCTTATAAATGGGATTTTGACATTTAGATGAGAAATGAATAGATGTTGTAAATAAATGGATTATAAGTTCTTAACTTATAATATAAACTTCCGGTATATAATTGAGTTATATAAGTTGAATTGGATAATTTAGAAATCGAAGTTTTATAAATAGAAATGGGATTTATAAAACATGGTTTTATAAATTCAAAATCAATAGAATTTGATAAATTTAACATTGAAATTATTAAAGGAGATATATTCGTGATTTTTAAATAGCGAATTTTTATTGAAATAAAATGTGTAGAAAAGACTGAAATGTGATTAGTGAAGTATATTCACGATTTTGGACAGTGAATATATTTTTAAGTAAAATGGATAGGGTTTTGGGAAAGCGACATTATGAAATGAAGTTAATTGTTTTAAAAGATGTTTTAAAACGTGTGAACTATCGAAATCATAGATTTCAACATTTATTGTTGAAATAGACGTTTTCGAAAAATAAGGAAATGGTGGACTATAACACTGTTGTTATAGTAAATGATTTTCGAAAGGAAATGTTTTGATGTAGTATTGGGATTTTTATATATCTATCTTAAATCCGAATCCCTATACTAGTGATTTTGAGTCGTCGTAACGATGTTTTACGCAACATTCGTTTTGACTCAAATAGATGTTAAAAATTAATGATTTCCTTAAAGAATGAACTATATACTTAAATTGATTCAAGTATATCGAATATTTTCAAATGATGAAAATAAATGATTTGTGAATTACTTATAATTAAATAAGTATGGAAATGCCTTTCCAATATGAAATGAACGTTTTGAGAATTTATCTCTGTAAAGATAAATTGAAAATGAACATTGAAAACGATTTGAAAATCGTATATCCATAGATATTTGAAAGGTAAATTCAAGATGGAATTTATAAAAAGAAAAGGGAAACTGTTTAGAAAAATAAACGTTGATTTATTTTTGAAGTGTGGAAATTTTATATCTAGTAAAGATATTTTTGAAAGATGAAATAATTTGGAAAATTATTTGGAATCTGATGATGTTGCGCATCTTTATTGATAGTTAAATAACCGACTATCAATAATTACCTTGAGTAGGTATTTGTTGTGATTGGATGAATTTGAATGCCACACTTATTTTTAAATAAACGCTCACTATTCGGGTTAGCCGGGAAAGGACCATGGGGTCGTATAACCCATTCCGAATATGTGATACGTCGTTATGAATCGCATTTGAAGACCGGTGTTGAAGACCGGATATTTTTGAAAACGGAAGGATTACCGTCGAGTTACTCTACATCGGCTGATCTCCGGTTTAGAGGTTTTATCACCCTTAGTGACGGGAAGTCCTGACGTGATTAGAAAATTATCCGGAAATGCAAGGGCTTCGTGAGAAGTGCCTTCGGTTCTGTTCGATCCCGGAACAGACTTGTATGGATTGTGTCTGACGTTACAATTTGAGATATAAAGCTGATTTCTTTCAAATACATTTCTGTTGGTGGCGGAGAATTTATTCTCTTAGCTTAACACCCTTCTCTGAGACGTACGAGCTCAGAGGTTATGTAGTTGAAATTTATCAGCGATATATCCCAATTTGGTAACGTGGCATACTGAGTGTTGCTGTGAAATGATCAGTGTTTGATCATTTGTGATATGATCATTTGTTTGATCTTATATCTTTGTGATCATAGGTTGATCATTTTGTTTGACCCGAAGCAGGGCTTTTTGAGAAAGCGTAGCTTTGTGGACGAGACTTCGTCGAGCCTCACACCCCGGAAATGGTCGAAACAGGACGAATGCGGCAAGGTTCTAGGGAGTAGCGCCCCTTAGTGTATGTCATTCCTTCTGGATAAAGGTGGTATCATGGTATGGAGCCCAGATACTTAACCTCTGTGGTTGCTGCAAAATTTATTTCTTTGTGGTTGTTGCGAATCGAGGATCCTCGGGAAGATCGGTGACGATCGGGGGATGGCATACGCGTGTCAGTAGTTACCTATTTTTGCAGAGGTAACCCAGCCTTGTGTTGGTAGAGATCCGGTTAGGTTCTCGGGTCGTCTATTCCAGGGACGTACCCATCGTGGAAAAGGAAGTTCCTTAGCCTGACCATTGGTTGGAAATCCAAAGAAACAATACGTGACTTGTACGGTTTTGGTTGTAGAACCTGCCATCTAATATGGCAGCTATAGCAAGCACACTATAATGGTACCTATGCTGGCTAAGATTTATATTCTACTTTCGAAATGTTTTCTACACTATGCACTAATAATAATATCAAAAAGAATTTGATTTTCGCGTAGTAAGCATCTTTGACTATCATAAGAAGAAATCTCCTCCAAGTCTGCGTTTGCATTGTGTGTGTGGCGGGAGGTCTTATGGTAGTCTCATTTTCCAAAAAGCATTGCGAATTTACTTTAAAAATTATTTTGTTATTTTAAAGAATAACTGTTTTACGATCTCACACCAGTCACCATGACTGACTCGGAGTTTATTGTTCCCTTCTAAACTCTGGGTGCCCACCAATTTCCACACGGGCAGCCTAGAGTTATATTATCAGGATATTCAGGATATTCTGGAGCTTTGGAGATAAGCTGGAAGACGAGACGTAGTATTTGTATCTGATAGTATTTATTCCGCTGTATATTCTGTATGAGGACAAGTTTATATAACTGTCCATTTTTGTATATTGACTCTGATGATTGATGTATGTATAAACTGATATAGTTCTTTGAATTTAAAAGACTAGTGTTACCTATTATATATTGTTCCGCTGCAATATGTGAGATTCTGATATTGTCTCTGTTCTGTATCGGTTGTTGTTTTGTTGTTCTTCTTCTCTTTTTCTTCTATCTTCTTCTTCTTCTACCTTTTTCTTCTTTCTAAAACCCTCACTACTGGAGTTTCCGGCACTCGATTTCTCGGCAGTCGATAAAGTGAGTATCGATGTCGAATTTTCGAAAGTCGAAAATTCCAGGATGTGACAAAGTGGTATCAGAGCATATGGTTAAGCGACAACCCTGCTCTGTTGGGTGTTACTCATTAGAGATAGAGTCAGTAGTACTCTAGAATGAGTTGAGTGTAATAATAGATACGAGCGCGTATTTGTTAGTGAATATAAAAATGTTTTATATTATGTTTGCTTATCCGTTGAGATGTTTGTGAATTTCGGTCGGTATGTGGGACGCCATATTATCGATAGGGATTTCTAAACACTTAAACGAGGCAAGACGACATAGTATTGTTTTAAAATAGGGTGAATAAAATAATTTTACCCAAAACTATTTTTGTATAGAAAAGAAATCATTTTCTATGAATTATTATAGTATATGGTTGCATGGATGTTAGAAGTGATAATATTAATTATTATCATTGAAATTAAATGAGAAATTGGAATTATAAACTCCAAAGTTAAGAAATAAATCCATACACAAATGGAATTTAAGAATGTAAATTATAAATGTGAGTTGTAATTTGAAACGGAATTCCAGAGAAGTTTTTGGAAATGTTTTGAAAAGAATTTGAAAATTTTGGTGATTTGGAAAGTTTAAATTCCTTTTTGATTTGAAAATGAATTTCAAAGGTTTTGAAAAGTATTTGGAGAGTTGAAAGCTCTAAACTCTTTTCGGTCGCTGGAAAATAACTTCGATGATGACCGCGGCATCATTGGTGTTCATTTTCGGGTTTCCAAAAGAGGAATTGCTGCCAAATGTTTTTTTTGGAAGTGTTTGGAAAATTTGGATTTTGTTTTGGAAATTAAAAGGATAATTTGAATTGTTTTCAAATGGTTTTGAAAAAGTTGGAACGACTCTGGAATCCTATTTAAAATACTTACGAAATATTAATAAGTTGATAACTTATAGAATATTGAAATTGGATTAGAATGAAATTCAAATTGAAAAACGAATGAATTAGTGAATGAAGGAATAAATTTCGATTGCAAGTGCCAGAAAATGAAATTGAATGTTAAAATTCATTTTGAATTTGAAAGTAAATAGAACTGGAATTGAATTTGATAAATGAAGTATTAAACTGAAAGTTAGTAAGTGAAGCTAATTGATTATTGACCAAATGGATAAGGTTTGAACGAATTAAATTCAATGATTATAAATGAAGATAAATTGAATTCCAATAGAATTGAAAATGCGAATTATAAGTTCAAATGAATGTGAAATGAAAAATTGAACGAAATTGAATATGTAACTTCAATAGCGAATTTAAAGAGGATATAAGAAGTATATATTGGAAATTTTGTAATCGAATTTGCAAAATGATTGAATGCTGTAACTAGATATAATGGCTAGTAGGATATACAGGTGTATAAAGGGATTGGAAAATTTATTTCACAGATAATTCAAATTGCTCGACAAAAGGTAAGTATTTGAATTTTAATATGAGTTTTTGCTGATTTCTGGTCTAGCCGCTTGGCTTTTTCTTTTTCTTTTTGAAATCTGAGAGTCCGTAGGGACGTTTTGTAGTAGTGCCGGATTAGCCGCGCAAAGGAGACGCTGGCGAAATTTTTCGAAAATTTCGGGTGTTAGAAAATTTTTGAGAAAATTTGAAAGTTTAAATTTGAATTTGAATTTAAATTTGAATTTTGAAGTAAACAATGATGTTTGAAAACTATAGAAGGTTTAGAAATTTAGTTGAATGATAACGAACATTTAGTAGAAAGATTTGTTTTGATAATTTGATAAAACTATTGAATTTGAGAAAATAGTAGACGAGTTAAGGACCATTTTTCCTAACTTGTAATTTCGAGGACGAAATTCTTTTAAGGGGGGAAGTCTGTAACGACCCAGAATTTTGAACAAATTAAATTGAGAATATTTAATTAATTTTAAATATTTGAACAATGATTTAATTTGTATTCCGGATATAATTTTGAAAATCGACGATTAAATTATAAAATTTAATCGATTGAAGTTGAATAAAAATTTGAATCTTTAATTTTAAGCCGAAGAAAAATATTTCAAAAGCTTTTAAAATTCGTATTGATAATTCTGGAGGTAATAGAACTTTCAGAATTGAATTTGAAACTGTTCTATTCAGTTTTGAATTTAATCGTTCGAATCGATATTTAAAAATAGCCGTCCGAGGCACAGTCTCGGAATTCGACGAAACCAGTTCCATTGGGTCCGTAATATTGAATTATTATCGAATTTCAATTTTCGTATTTTTCAGAGTTGTTATGTGTGCACACGATAGATAAACGCATTAAAATTTAAACGGATTTGATTTGAATTTAAATTTTTAATTGGTCACGTCAATTTCTATTCGTTCCTTTAAACACGCTCCGTTGTTCACGCTGAAGACCACGAAATTATCGTGTAACCCATCCCCTCTCTTTTCAAATATCTCGTTCTCCCTCTTTCAGTTCAATTACAAATCGAACGAGATGAAAATCAATGGCCGATAGGAGAAAGCTTTCCTCCTATCTGTTAAACAAATCACAACCTCGTTTCAAAATAAAAGGGAAAGGAAAATGGCTGAGCGATTTTTAATTTCCTCTGTCTCTTTTCAAAGCGAGCTCGAAGACACGAGACAAGCAAGGCGACCTAGGGTTCGTCGCAGGCGACGTTGTCGCGCACGCATACGCGTCAGTGGGGGAATGTGAGCACCGCGGCGACGATCTGGAGTGGGCGCGCGCTCGAGGCGCAGTGAGGGGGGGCGCGATAGTGGGCGCGACAATGGCCAGAGGTTCGTGGCGAGCACGCGAAATCAATGATGGGCGAAGTCGCGACAGGCGACTTTGTTGCCAATGGATTCACGAGCAATTGAAGGCAGTGATTCGAAGGCGCTCTCGAATGGATTGGCGAGCGTGGCGATTGGAAGACTGGGCGTGCGCGCGTGGAAATTTGGGCTCGAAGTCGAGCAAGGCGGTGGAGGTGATTGTAGCGATGATCGCGACAGGAGATGGAGAATCTCGACAGAGCAAGTCGTGGTCGAAAGCACGAGTTCGTTCGCGAGGTCGAGATGTTTTTCTCTGGTAATTTTTCTTACCTGAATCATCATTGCTTAATTAAAATTTTAGTTTTGAAAAAAATAATAATATGATTTTCTGCAGTAAAGGGAAAAATATATAACAGTCAGTTATAAAAACAGTGGATTTATATACTTATATACAATAAAGAAGATTATTGTTGTTATTTACAGGAAAAGAAAGCAAATTTTTACACACATATTTATACTTATATTTATATAGGAAATCCAGAAAAGAAATAAATATATAAGTACCCACACGTTTTAAATATATCTATATGTAGATAAAACATTTAAAAAGGAAAGTTTAATTGTTTAAATTTAATTTCAGTTAAATAAATTTATAAAAGGGAAATGAGTTTAAAGGATTTTTTTCAAAAGGAAGTTAGTTTGAAATTAAATTTTTCATTAGATTTAAATCATCAGTTAGATTAAAGAAGAAAAAAATTAGTTGAAATTTAAAACTATCAAAACGAAATAAAATTGGTTATTTGATTGATTCAAATATTAATGAATTGAATAAATATTTATACAAGGTCAAAACTACTAAGGAGACAAACTGGATTGGAAAAGGATTGCAAATTAAAAGCTAAGGTGAGATCTTTCTCACTCGAAGGAAATTTGATTTTACAGTTATATTGATTGATGATTGCTATTGAATGTGCTATTAGATATTATAGGATATATCTATATATATAGCAGTATATACATATTGGCATATGTATATATTGGATTGATTGATTTCCCGCCTCGTATAGCGGATGAGACCCTATTGCGCCGTTAGTAAGCGGATTTATAAAAACCTATATACCGCGATAATTCCGTACTGGAGCGGAATTGGTATTGTGCTAACGTCTGTGGATGCAGGGAACATGTTGGAGGGATCCAACAGGATTCCTCAACTGTATTTATTATTTACAGATATTGTGATATTTGTTGATTATCATATTGATATATGATGTTTTTGAATGCCATGATTGACTATTTGATGCGTTGCATCATCGGATCCATTTTTAAAGTCTAAAAATAACGATTTTTGATTTTTAAAGGATTTGTAAAGTGATTTGTAGAAATATACGTTTTATTGAAATTTTTAAATTGGTTTATTTTAAATAAATAAATGTTAAAATTTTAATGTTAGTAAAATTGTGATTTTTGTGAAATACGACAAAAATGTTATTTTTGAAATAAACAAGTGATAAAGATTATGAAATAGTTTAAATTGGAATTGTTGAAGTATTTTAAACAATTCATATAAAAAGATTTATAAAAATTGATATTTTTATAAATAAAAAAAATATTAGAATTTTGAAATGAGTTTTATTAAGTGTTAAAGTCAAATAAAAATGGATTCCATAAGTGAATTGAAATTTATAGATTCATAAATTGTGAAGTTATTAAATGGATAGATTTTGTAAAACAAAAAGATTTATAAGCAATTATCTTATAAATGGGATTTTGACATTTAGATGAGAAATGAATAGATGTTGTAAATAAATGGATTATAAGTTCTTAACTTATAATATAAACTTCCGGTATATAATTGAGTTATATAAGTTGAATTGGATAATTTAGAAATCGAAGTTTTATAAATAGAAATGGGATTTATAAAACATGGTTTTATAAATTCAAAATCAATAGAATTTGATAAATTTAACATTGAAATTATTAAAGGAGATATATTCGCGATTTTTAAATAGCGAATTTTTATTGAAATAAAATGTGTAGAAAAGACTGAAATGTGATTAGTGAAGTATATTCACGATTTTGGACAGTGAATATATTTTTAAGTAAAATGGATAGGGTTTTGGGAAAGCGACATTATGAAATGAAGTTAATTGTTTTAAAAGATGTTTTAAAACGTGTGAACTATCGAAATCATAGATTTCAACATTTATTGTTGAAATAGACGTTTTCGAAAAATAAGGAAATGGTGGACTATAACACTGTTGTTATAGTAAATGATTTTCGAAAGGAAATGTTTTGATGTAGTATTGGGATTTTTATATATCTATCTTAAATCCGAATCCCTATACTAGTGATTTTGAGTCGTCGTAACGATGTTTTACGCAACATTCGTTTTGACTCAAATAGATGTTAAAAATTAATGATTTCCTTAAAGAATGAACTATATACTTAAATTGATTCAAGTATATCGAATATTTTCAAATGATGAAAATAAATGATTTGTGAATTACTTATAATTAAATAAGTATGGAAATGCCTTTCCAATATGAAATGAACGTTTTGAGAATTTATCTCTGTAAAGATAAATTGAAAATGAACATTGAAAACGATTTGAAAATCGTATATCCATAGATATTTGAAAGGTAAATTCAAGATGGAATTTATAAAAAGAAAAGGGAAACTGTTTAGAAAAATAAACGTTGATTTATTTTTGAAGTGTGGAAATTTTATATCTAGTAAAGATATTTTTGAAAGATGAAATAATTTGGAAAATTATTTGGAATCTGATGATGTTGCGCATCTTTATTGATAGTTAAATAACCGACTATCAATAATTACCTTGAGTAGGTATTTGTTGTGATTGGATGAATTTGAATGCCACACTTATTTTTAAATAAACGCTCACTATTCGGGTTAGCCGGGAAAGGACCATGGGGTCGTATAACCCATTCCGAATATGTGATACGTCGTTATGAATCGCATTTGAAGACCGGTGTTGAAGACCGGATATTTTTGAAAACGGAAGGATTACCGTCGAGTTACTCTACATCGGCTGATCTCCGGTTTAGAGGTTTTATCACCCTTAGTGACGGGAAGTCCTGACGTGATTAGAAAATTATCCGGAAATGCAAGGGCTTCATGAGAAGTGCCTTCGGTTCTGTTCGATCCCGGAACAGACTTGTATGGATTGTGTGTCTGACGTTACAATTTGAGATATAAAGCTGATTTCTTTCAAATACATTTCTGTTGGTGGCGGAGAATTTATTCTCTTAGCTTAACACCCTTCTCTGAGACGTACGAGCTCAGAGGTTATGTAGTTGAAATTTATCAGCGATATATCCCAATTTGGTAACGTGGCATACTGAGTGTTGCTGTGAAATGATCAGTGTTTGATCATTTGTGATATGATCATTTGTTTGATCTTATATCTTTGTGATCATAGGTTGATCATTTTGTTTGACCCGAAGCAGGGCTTTTTGAGAAAGCGTAGCTTTGTGGACGAGACTTCGTCGAGCCTCACACCCCGGAAATGGTCGAAACAGGACGAATGCGGCAAGGTTCTAGGGAGTAGCGCCCCTTAGTGTATGTCATTCCTTCTGGATAAAGGTGGTATCATGGTATGGAGCCCAGATACTTAACCTCTGTGGTTGCTGCAAAATTTATTTCTTTGTGGTTGTTGCGAATCGGGGATCCTCGGGAAGATCGGTGACGATCGGGGGATGGCATACGCGTGTCAGTAGTTACCTATTTTTGCAGAGGTAACCCGGCCTTGTGTTGGCAGAGATCCGGTTAGGTTCTCGGGTCGTCTATTCCAGGGACGTACCCATCGTGGAAAAGGAAGTTCCTTAGCCTGACCATTGGTTGGAAATCCAAAGAAACAATACGTGACTTGTACGGTTTTGGTTGTAGAACCTGCCATCTAATATGGCAGCTATAGCAAGCATACTATAATGGTACCTATGGTGGCTAAGATTTATATTCTACTTTCGAAATGTTTTCTACACTA
Organism: Allium fistulosum; assembly: GCA_030737815.1. NCBI lineage: Eukaryota > Viridiplantae > Streptophyta > Magnoliopsida > Asparagales > Amaryllidaceae > Allium > Allium fistulosum. The sequence continues at coordinate 1,260,490,484 of CM060904.1, forward strand.
TGCACTAATAATAATATCAAAAAGAATTTGATTTTCGCGTAGTAAGCATCTTTGACTATCATAAGAAGAAATCTCCTCCAAGTCTGCGTTTGCATTGTGTGTGTGGCGGGAGGTCTTATGGTAGTCTCATTTTCCAAAAAGCATTGCGAATTTACTTTAAAAATTATTTTGTTATTTTAAAGAATAACTGTTTTACGATCTCACACCAGTCACCATGACTGACTCGGAGTTTATTGTTCCCTTCTAAACTCTGGGTGCCCACCAATTTCCACACGGGCAGCCTAGAGTTATATTATCAGGATATTCAGGATATTCTGGAGCTTTGGAGATAAGCTGGAAGACGAGACATAGTATTTGTATCTGATAGTATTTATTCCGCTGTATATTCTGTATGAGGACAAGTTTATATAACTGTCCATTTTTGTATATTGACTCTGATGATTGATGTATGTATAAACTGATATAGTTCTTTGAATTTAAAAGACTAGTGTTACCTATTATATATTGTTCCGCTGCGATATGTGAGATTCTGATATTGTCTCTGTTCTGTATCGGTTGTTGTTTTGTTGTTCTTCTTCTCTTTTTCTTCTATCTTCTTCTTCTTCTACCTTTTTCTTCTTTCTAAAACCCTCACTACTGGAGTTTCCGGCACTCGATTTCTCGGCAGTCGATAAAGTGAGTATCGATGTCGAATTTTCGAAAGTCGAAAATTCCAGGATGTGACATAGGTCGTGGGCGACCTATGCCTGGTGAATTCAGAGCTTGCACTGCTTCGACTCTAGCCTGAGCTGCATCACCGTGCATACCGATATACACTTGTTTGTTAAAACTGCATGTATAGGTGAGCACAAGGTCAAACCCAAGCAAGCTTGGATTCAACTCAGGTGCATGCAAAACAACATACAACATTTCAAATATACACACGGTCAGTCCAGACTCAAGTCAAAACAATACAGACCAGACCAGGGCCATGAACCAGAACAAACTCAAGTATGCACATGAACATAAAGGAAGGCAACCCAGGTTCAACAACACAAATACTTCAGACCAAACCAGACCTCATATGTCACAAAGCAACAAGACTCAAAGTACACCAGACACAGCTAGATTAACCAGATATATACAGGGGTGAACCAGTAATGTACTCAATGAATGTGCAGGCACAAGTCAATGACAAGCAATGGTGACAACATGACTCAAGTGCAATCAAAATGAAGTGTAACCAAAATGCAAAGCAGTTCAACATGATTCAAACATACACATGAAGACCAGACCACCACACAAATGAACACATGATGAACAAAAATGCAAGAACAAGTAAGAGCATCAAACATGCAGAAGTTCAATGCAATGGCTAGATCAACATTGCAACACAAAACTAGACAGTATGTATACAACAACAAGTTCATGTACAACCAGGGCAGCGCACATGAAACCATAGACATGTTCATGTTCAATGGAATGGCACAAAGGCACAGACCAATGACAATGGCAAGCTACAGACATAAAGTAAAAGGCTCAACCAAACTGTACATGAAACTCAAAGTGCAACCAAACTACAAATCAAAGTGCATCAGGTCAGACTCAAGTGAGTTACTCAATAAAAATGCAAGACCAGACCGGATCAATCTCAACACATCAACAATGCAACCTGACATGTAACAAGACCAGTGCACAAGTGAAGAACTCAAAGCAACATGAATGCATATGCTCATATAGTCCGAGCAACTCCAACATATGGAAACTGACTCAATAATGAAATGGTCTAGTGCACTGAAGTAAACAGAGCAAGTATGTAAGACTTCAAGACCACAAATGTACTAAATATGTAGACAGCGGTTCATATGTTTAAAGAAATTAACAGTAGCCGTTTGAATGTAGTCATCCAGTCAAAGCCAGAAATGAAACACGAATTAACAAAGTCAATGTATTTCAAAATGAACATGTCATGTTTGCCACAAATTTAAATGCCAGAGTCAAAGCCAGCAAAATTTGGAACAGAGAATCGAATTGAACAAGTCCAGACCATATCAAAATTAAAATAACAAAGTCGCAGGAGAAAAGGCCGGAGCAAATTCAAACTTATCAAGCAACGTATGAAATGAAAAAGTCAAAAAACATCACCAACGTTTGATTACAAATCAATGGCCGAGCATAGCAATGTGAAAAATTAAAAGTGAATTATACGAACGTATATTTAGGGATGTTATCCCTATAAATTAAAACCCAATCTCATCATCGGCATTCAAGAGTTCGAGCCCAAGCAATTAAACAGAGCATAAAGTCGAATATATTTGAAAATCAAAAAGGAGCAAAAATTACATACCAAATTATCATTCGAACTCGAAGCGACCGCATCTACGCAAGAGAATCGAAGAAGCATCGAAGAAAATTAAGGAACATGAGAGTGACAACAATCAATTCGAACGTATAATTCAAGCGGCGACTTCAATTCTCAAAACCTTAAATTTGTGAAGAGGAACGAAAAAAAAAAGAATCGGCCAAAAGAGAATACACAAGTATATAAGGAAAAAGGGGAGACGATCTCTATTTAGTATTTAAATTGGGCCGGCCTTACTTTTCTATTGGGATTTAGTTTAATGTAATAGGGTTTTGGTTTTATTTTGTTTTTTGTCTATTCTTATTTGTGTAATTTTCCTTTTTAAATAGTGTAATTGTAGTCGTGTGACTAGGGACAAACTACGAGGCGTAGTCTAAGAATTCGCAACTCAGTGGCTGAGTTGTGGTAAGGTTTTGAGCATAGAGTTAGGTTAGTCATTAGCGGGTGTCGCAAGTTTACGTGTCTAAGCGTTTGATTACTTAATTTCTAGTAGAAACCTTAGGGGCAGCACGTAGGCAGGGTTTTACCGAAGCTTGGTAAATTTGTGTGTGATCTCTTCTACATTATTTACCGTTATTGTTTTTTATTTCCACATTAATTTTTATTATTACTAGTATCACCTTATTCACCCCCCTCTAGTGTGAAAACGGTCCTACAATGTCAAAGTGAATAGGACTATAAATACCTACATTCCTATGTTTTGAACTAAACAGAGAGGACTGTTTAGATGCCTAGGGAGAAGGAGCAGAAAGTAATGGATAGGGAGCAGAGGAAGATGGACAAGATGAAGAAGGGGCCAAAGGAGGGAAAGGGTCAGGTGGGATAGGAGGAGAAACTAGAGGGGGACGTCAGAGGGTGGTAGAGTGGAAGGGACCGAGTCAATGGAAGGACATGTATGAACAATGGATTGTGGGAGGAAAGGTAATGTTTGGAAAGAAGAGAGGGATGGTGTGGAAAGGGCAGGACAAAGCTGTGCTGACATTTTTTTTGAGGAAAAATGTTATGATGATATAATTAAGTATAAGTCATATAATTAAAATTAGGTAGTATATTAATACATATATATTAATTAATAAAATGATATTATTTAAAATAAAATTTATTTGGCTGTGCACTTCAGATCTAACCTAACTAGAATCTAATAATGATATATATATATATATATATATATATATGAATAATATATTGTTATCCAGAACTTATAAATCATATTGTATAGTAAATACATACCTAATACTAATGCCTTAGAGCACACTTTATAATGATGAATTCTCCCTCCTTTGAAATCTTCTTGATTCGGCAGATTGTTAGTCCTTGAATAGTGGACCTTTAGTTATCTAATAGATGTTTCCTTTTGACTTGGTTTGAGATGAATTTGTTGGAGCTCCTTGTTGTTGAAGATGGCTAGTAATAATGGGGAAATGGCAGCCAAAATGGTCCTTTTTTGCATTAGGGTTAGGGATTCTTTTATAGTGAAAGAAATAGAGAGAAATATGGATCACATCTCATACCATTTCTCATCAAATCTCAACCATCCATATCCAAATCCCTCTACCCTTTTTAGCCGCCTCCTTCAAGCCCTATTATTGTTGAAATAACATCTTAACTCATGGGCTAATGGCCCATTTAAGCCCAACTAAATATTATTAATTAAATCTAATTTAATTGCTTGTCAATATCGCATAAGTTCGATATATTTATAACCATTATAAATATATATAATAATATTTATTCCTTAGATCAAATTCAAAATTTTGTAATTAATATTTTAGAAATGTTAATTAATTTATAACAATTATAAACTAATTAAATCGTTTGGTATAAAGAGAATTTATAATCACGGTTGTGTAACTCGTCAGGTGTAAATTCGATCAGCGGTTAACATCAAACTATTCGAATGTTAGTGTTCACATGCCACTTAGCAAGTGGTGTGAAATTTGGCCAAATTTATCGCTTACTTAGTTTTGGTAAAACCCAATTTTATATTATTAAGCGTTACCCCCTTTTGACATTTATTTACACCTATTCTCTTTGTCAAAACTATATCACTTTGGACTTATGGAATTTGGTAACAGTCAAAATTCCAGTATCGTCCGCATTTGACTCTACAATCCAAATACAAAGTCCTTGGTTCAATAATAACAATCATTATAACCAAACTGCTCTGACCAAAGACTTTGTCTTTGAGTTGATCGTGATACTAATCCCATATAACTGATGAGACAAATCCTCTCTTGAATAATGCTTCACTTCCAATACTTCCACTCGACCCAACTATAGTCACTCGATGAACGCTGTGCCATGATTTGACTATAATCAAAGTGTTTGTACCAAAATTAGGCACAACACTCTTCGGATGTGTTTGAAGAGATAAAATGAAGAAGATAAATGTAAAATGAAGCAGATCTAACAAACACACCAATAAATAGATAATAAAGTGCACAAAAACAAACGGATTTAGAGTGGTTCGGCGAATTGCCTACATCCACTATGAAATGATTAATGTTTATTGAACTTTTTTTGCTGACTACAAAAGGTTACAGCAGTACAACTGAAATTTACTGGTGATTCCGGCATAGTATCAGCATAGAGAAGCAAAAAGACTCTTTTCTGTAGGTCCAGGGTTGCTATTTATAGGCGTAGGCAGCAAATATCTCGCCCAAACCTCGGAGGACTCTTCTTGCATGTGGACGGGCCTACGTGATCGATTCCATGCTGTCTGCACTCGATCCATGATCGATACGAACTGAATTCGCATCGATCGAGATTTTGTCCGATCGAGTCGAGATAGATCATGAACATTCTCAAGGTAGTACGCAAGCTCCTGTGAAAATTTGGTGGCATTTGGACTTGTAGATTTTGAGTTATGATCGATGCAAGTTAAGGAAAACAGCTACAATTCGTATCCATCAATGTGAATAGTGAAGTGATGCGAACAGGATCGATGCAAATAGGATCGATGTGAACAAGATCGATACGAACATGATTAACGCGAACAGGATCGATGCGGATAGGATCGATGCGAACATGATCGACGCGAAAGGATCGATGCGAATTTGATAGCCTTCAACAAATTTAAACTTGCATTGATCATATCTTGAGCATACGAACTCCGATTGACTTGAAATTTGGAACGTTGACTTTCATAGCTTTGATTGTCATGTCATATCAATTTTAGCTCGATCCGGACTCAGGCAAAATTTACCAGTATCCATAGTGAACCTATGTATACCCGATCTCCAAGACAAACTGTCATTGGTTTCTAGTCAAGTTTTTGGTGTCACGGCCTTGCCAAAAAGCGGGATAACACAAAGAAAATCTTTCATATTGAAGATCCATAATATTCTCAAGTCGATGGAACTGTGTAGATCATTCATGTCGACATTTTCTATTTGATCTTAGTTATATTAACCACCAGAAAACTATTGAGTGAGCCATTCCATGGTTATCTAATAACTATTAGTATATAACCCCTAGGTGCCCCCAGCAGCCATGAGTAGTACACTGCCCAACATTTGGAGAGCGTTACGTACTCTAGTCTCAACGGACACATTGATATCCAGTCTCGATACATCTTGACTATGAACATTTAAAATGGTGCATTTGTTTTCATTGTGATGAATTACTCACGGTTACAACACTTTGTAACTACTATCATAAAATATACCATTTATGGATTTTCTATTAAATATACTTTTAATTAAATTAATTAATTAACATAACACATTATATCAAGTATATATAGAAAGAAAGAAAATACCTTTTATTTTGAACAAAATTGGTCAACGAGTTAGATATATGTAACAAATTACATAATTTCCCTAGAGCATACCCCTAACTCTATCAATCTCCCACTTGCACTTGAGGTCAATTATGGAATCTTATTCCAACTTTTCCAATCGGTTGCCTCAAAATCAATTTGGTCAGTCCCTCAGTGAACGGGTATGCTATTATATTTCAATTATCTACTATGTCAATCAGTTTTCTCTGATGTTGATAAACTACCTTTATCATGTGCAATAATTCAGAGTATGTCTCTCGACTTCCAATGAGCTCTAAATTCTGTTGTCATAACAATGTTGTACATATGTAATATTTGATACCATACACTTACATATATAATAAGTGTTTTAACAAAAAAAAAGTTTAGTAAAATTAAGTATGATTAAAAAGGTTATTAGTTAGGTTAATAATGTAAGGAAAAGACCTTTCCTTCTTATTTTAAGTGTAAGAATATTATAATAACTTAAAGGAGTTTAAAAAAAGGAGATGTGATGGCTTAATACCATGGCTTGATGAGAGGGTGTTGTGTTGTCAAAATGTTAAGGTGGGTATTAACTTATTTTAATGAAATAGTAGTTTAGTAATTAACCAATTTTCAAATTTATAAAAAGAACACCTTCTCTCTTTTCTCATTTCCATTTTTATTTCTCTTTTCTTACTTTCTTCCTCACTTCTTCCATTAATGGCTTCGTCCTCTTCATTCTTTTATTTTTTCAAATATTCTCAAATCAAACCAAAATCAAATATAATCCTCTCTACATTATTGCAAACATCTCTACCACCACAAAATCCAAACTTTAGCACCTAAACCCTATTTATGGCCTATGGCTGTGAGCATAGTAAGGATAGGGGCACTGGTGTGAGCACTGAAGGAGGAAGGAAGGAGTTTTCAAGTGTTAAGCAAGATGGTGTGATGTCGTATGTTGTTTGGTTGCTGGTGGCTTTGGTTTGATTTTGTTTGGATTAAAGTAAGATATCTCACTTTGGCTTAGTTTTAAATTAACAAAATGTGTAATAATTTAGTGCTTTCTTATATAGTTGTATGTATGTATTGTGATGTGCTTATGTTGTTGTTTGATTTTGATTCCTGCTTGAAAGCGGATGGCAGAAACAACCAATTTGTTGCAGGGGACAAAAACAAAGTGAATGGAGGTAGAAGTGTCTTTGTAGCGAATAGGTCGCTACGAAAGCAGTTTGAAGAATAAAAATGTTGTAGAGGGATAAAAAAGGATTCCTTATCTTGTTGATTTTTATTTACATATATTATTAGCTACGTAAATGCTTGTGTTTGTGAAAACTGAATGTTGCTTAGTATAGTCAACTACTTGTTGTTGGTTTTATTGCGACGTTGAAATCCCGTGCTCGCTTTTTAGCGATTTACTACTTGTATTCTAACATATTTTGAAATGTTTTTCCAAATGACTTTTGGTTTTAAACATTTAGAAAAGGTATTAGAATGTTTTAAATATAGAAAAAATATGGTTTAAATTTTTCTTGATTTACAAAAACAAGTTTTAAAAGTTATGGTCCATATAGCAATAGACGCTACGGATGTAGTTTTGGAAATCTTTGATTTTTGTAAAATAAAAGAGTATATAGTTGAGATATTTTGAATATTTTCGAATATGTCTTTAAGTATTCAAAAAGCAAGTTTGAAGTTTTAAATATATTTTTAAGAATTTATTTAGTTATTTAAACAAGAGATTTAAATTTTACGCTTTTGTTTTTAAAAGTCAAGTTTGTTAAAAGCGACCATCTTTAAAGGAATGTTTAAATACAAGTTTCGAACTAGATTTAAAAGTGTTTTAAGAGTAATTTAAAAGAGGAAGGAATCGTGAGTTGTAGCACTATTGTTGTGATAAATGTTTTCGAAAAAAGGAAACAGATTCTGGATTATAACATTTTTGTTGTAGTAAATAGTTTCAGGAAATTTGAAAGAAAGTTAATTTATAACACTTTGTTATTATTAAGCAAGTGTTTACTTTTGTAACACCTCATAAATTTTAAGATTAGTTTTTTAACTAATTATGAAATTTGTGCGGACGATAGAATTTGACCATGAAACTCATACCACTGCATTCGTGGTGAAATTCCAAGCAATTTTCATATTTGGAGATTTGCAATCGGAGTTCGAACGAAGAAGTTACGGACGAAAAACGAATTCCGAAGCGGAAATAAATAAATTAGAAAAGTAAACGTTTATATAATAAATCCTAGGACCCACCGATTGACCCTTTTTACTGGGTAGGACGACTAGTAGCGGTTGATCCCCTTGAAGGGAGCGGTTGACCGGTTGATCATAGGTGGTTAGGGTTCGCCTTGGCCAGACGGCCCGAATTTTATATAAGGCCCGAATTTTATGCAATTAAATCTAACGACTATGGTTTATTCGAGTGCCTATAAATTTCGGCCTAACCCTCTCCTCTCTTTTTATATTTATCTGGAAATAGTAGCAAAGCTCTACTTTCTTCTCTTCTCCAATATTTTCTAAATTCTAAAACATAATTTTATATTTGTGTGTGTACAAATTGGAGAAGAATAGAAATCAAATAAGAGAAGAAGAGAAGCGAATCAACAATACGCGATAACGAAGTAATATATATATATATATATATATATCTCTTCAACCCCAAATCTCTTCTCAGATCTTTAATTTTAATATATGTATATACCATTTCTATACATATTTCTTGGAATAAGAAGGAAATGGAGTTGAATCAAAGGTTTTATTTTAGATCTAAAGATTTGGAATGCTTTTAGAAGGTGAGTGGAAAATTTATAATTTTTTTATGATATTGAATCTATTCCGTTGGCACACATTTGCTTTTTATGCCTAATTGAATAAATATATGTGAATTGTAAGCAAAAATTGAATGTATTAAACATTTAAACATCATCTACGTATTCTTAGGAGATATGATGGGAATTATTATTACACCCTGATCTGGAAATCAGTCCCAAAAGATTATAAATACGAATATTGATTAGATACGAAATTTATTCCAAATCTGAAGTTGGGTTTTTGATTATTAGTATGACTTTGATTATTACCCTAATTATGTTAAATTGGAGATTTTCTGTAGTTTAATTTGTGGGAAGGATATCTGTTTGATTTTTGTAAATTTGTTTATGTTTTCAAATTGCATAGAAAATACAGCGTTTGATTTAATAAGGAATATATGCAAATGAAAAGGAAGAGATTTGTAAAGTATAGATTTATTCTCTGAAGTTTACACTGTCTATTCTAATAAAAAAATCATTCCTTGTAATTTCAATTGAGGCAGAACTTTCCTTTTATTCTCAATCTTTTGTTTTAAACTAATTTATGGAAATCATAACGAAGAATCTTCCTAAGAAATGTAATTTTAGCAAATTAAATATGGAAAAGAATATTCTAGTTAAAGATTTATAATTAGAATATATTTGGTAGAGGTGGGTATTTATACGTGCTAATAAATACTTAACCAATATGACGATTTATGCATAACGCTCACTTAGGATATTAGTTATACATAGAAATACGGTTAAATAAAAAATAGGAAATATGAGGAAAGTTTGGAAATGCTGTAACTCCAATTAATGGGTAATAAGTGTGATATGGATTTGAGAGTTACAAATAATTAATAGGTAAATGGATTAATGAGACTAATAAATAAAGAAGTTAATAACTATGGAATAGTTAGAAAATGTTACTAAATGGAAACTAGTAAATATACATAAATGTTTTAGGAAATGTCTGTTAGGATGATATTCTTTATCATAGACAAATTGACATTTATGGAAGAAGTAAATAAAGGGGATTTATAGGTAATTGAATATTTAAGGTAAGAATTAGAGATATCTTTAAAGATGTTCGAAGATGAAGTTTTTTAAAGTGCAAGGACTACTTGCTACTAATTCTGAGAGTGATTCCAAAATGGATGTAGTAGAAGTAGTGCCTTCGGTTTGTTCATATCATGAACAACTTGTATGGATGAATGCTGACATTGCATTGTTGCCTAGATGCCAGTGTTAACATTCCAAATGGGATCTGCTAAAAAAGGTAAAATGTAGCATCAAGTCTCATACCTCATAATGACTAAAACAGGGAAGATGTGGCAAGGCTATGTGGTTTGCTACCATTAGGGTATGGTCATCACCTGATCCAGATTGATGTTATTCCATTTTATGTATGCTTCGGGCTCGGTATGGTTGTTGGTCGCAAGCAGGGTGATGCCATATTTTGGTACTATCTAGGAAGGGGGTAGGGGTCCATATGAGGCCGTCGGTACATTTTTCTAGAGGTGTACTATGACAAGCGGTACCCCAGTAGTCTTGTCATTGTATTGAATTCATTTTTAACATGTGCCTTTACAAACTGAGTTGTATACTAAATATACTGGAATGTAATTAATGTAACCATTTCGACTATGATTCAATATTTATTTTAAACCTTAGACATTATTATAATATCACAAGATTTCCTATGAATGTTTTGGTTATCGTAAGTAAAAACCAGTATATGTTTATATGAGCGTGGTCTTACGAGATACCTTTATTTTTGCAAGGGTTTTATAAATATAACAATCCATTTGATTTGAGTTTCTCATGCTAGTTTACCAGACTGATCTGGGAGTTATTTTCTTATAATGCTCGGGTCAGACCCGAGTATTTTCCTAAGTTAGCTTTGGACGCTTGGAGCTTCAAAAGACGAGCCAGATGTTTCCAAGAGCTAACGTAGTTTATTTTCCACTGTATTTCTTCTTTGTATTTATTAGTAGTTGTAAGGACATGCTGTTATAACTGTCCAGACTAATGATAAGTTAGTTACTCTGATTTTTTATATGAATATTAAAGTTTTCTTGTAAAGATCATTTGGATATTATAGACGTAAGATTCTGTTCTATCTTTTCTTTTCTTTCACCTCAACAATCTATCAATTCAACACTTGGATGCTCAGCACGTGAATACCATAGATGTATCAGTGCGACTTTTGAGGGTTGAAAAGGCGAATCGTTACATCCTACCTGTGTATCAAATACATATATCCATGTCGGTGATAAATCATCGATGAATATAACAAAGTACGTGGAACCGTTTAGGTATTAATAGACTTGCGATTGCATGCATCAATATGTATCAATTGGAAGAGTTCGTCAACTCCTATGAAGCTCCCACTAAATGGGTGCATTGCACTTAATTATTTGAGATATAATTAACTAGTACCATAAGATTCATAATCATATAATAAAATTTACTTCTCAAAACTTCGGCTTAGTCTATAATCCCAAAATAATTATAAATAATTTTAGATACTTTAGTATTTTCCAATGCATCACTTTCATTGTGAAAAAAATACTACATTACAATTTTATTTCATAATGAATATTCATAATATTCACCTTGAAATATAATTACATCTATTTTTCAGTCGATGCCGAAAAATAGTCATTATTTCATAAATATTGCTTGCTATGTTTTACGAAAATAATTTTTGCAATTTGATGCAATCAATAAGTAATACATGGTATGCTCCCACTATTTCCACAATACTATAATAGCATACTAAATTTGGAATTCAACTTAAAGATGGTGCATTCTATCCACTTCCCTTACATCTTGTGACTGACCCGGGCATAGGGGATCAAGCGGCTGCTACTGAATTGCAGCCAAGGAATGGATACGGAACTACAATTCAAACAGTACTCCCAAAGGTTGGAGAACCAAGGCGATATGACACGAACTAGGATCAGTTACCGGGTCAAGCACCTAAGGTAGATTGCGACTGCTCTCAACTGACCAGCTTCCAAACACCTGACTTGGTAGCTATGGTACGACAACTTGTTTGACGACGGACCTATGCCACTTACTATGTCATCTTAAAGTATAACTATCCATCATCAAAGTCACCACTTACCATTATGGTGTGAGAAATGCGGATTACAGATCTTAAGGCTAGAATTAACACTAGAGGGGGGGTGAATATTGTTTTAAGGAATTACTAATTCTTTTTGAGTTTATATTAATTTAAACACAAATGTATGCAATATTCAGACACAGATATGATCACAGAATCAAACACAGATGCAGATATAAAGTAAAAGCAATAAAGGAAAGAGCACACCGGATTTTATACTGGTTCAGAGTTACCCTACATCCAGTCCCGCAACACAAGTACAGATTTCCTTTCAAAATTAATTCTTACAATTACACCCTCGATTTCAAGGCCACGAGGTACACCACTCCAGATTCACCATCCTCTGGGTAGAGATACTTGATTTTACAGGCAACAAGTTCACCCGATTGATTTTCCAGGCTACAATCACACCTTTTCTCACTCGATTGATTACAAGGAAATCTATAACTCTGAATAGCACTAGGATCTTGTTGAGATAGTGATAGAGAATCAAACCAGAGATGATCTAGTTAGATTCAATGGTTATTTTGACAGAGTAATGGTAAAAATGTATATAAAGAAATGTGGAAGAAGAAGAGGAGTGAAATCAGAGAAAAATATGAATATAAATTCGTTTAAAACAGCCCCTATTTATAGTAGAACAACATCCATGTCCATTCGTGAAAGGATATGACGAATAGACACTTCCTTTGTAATTCAAACTTTTGAAATTAACTGTCACCTTGTCGACAAGGGTTCCTTGGGGTTGTCGACAGGGCTAAGTTATTTTTAGTAATTTGCTTTTCTTTGAAAATAACTTCTATCTTGTATTAAAAATATTTTAAACTTTATAAATATACTTAACTATAGTTAAAATACATAAATAAGTATAGAGAATAATATTTTGGTATATATAAAATTTTACTATAATTTTATATTTAAATCTAAGTATAAATATTAAAAGTTAAATATATTATAATTAAAAGATAGTTTAAAACCAAGGATAATTTGATATTGAAAATAAAGATTATTTTGAGGCTAAAAATATTTTAAAACCAGGATAGATGTTTTTGATTTAAAAAGGAAGATTTTCAAATCATTTTGAAAACAAGATATAATTTTGTAAAACATTTGAATAAAAGTTAGTGGATACAAAACAATGTTCCACTAGATTTTTCGTAGGTTCCATCCTACTTAGAGTTCCATCCCTTTAACGGGCTCGATGTGGATTCCATTCCACGAATAAAATTGATTTTAAGATGTTAGTGCTTTTCTAGGAGTTTTAACAAAATTCCTAACTAAATTACTTATATTGAAATCTTGAACTCTTGATAATCTTGATACTCATGAGTCTTGAATCTTGATATCTTCGATCTTGAGTTCATTAGTTCTTGAATCTCTATACTGTACAGTCTTCATTCTTTGGTACCTGTATATATATATCCTGCATATACATATATATTTAAAAAATAATGTTAGTATTTATATTTTATAATCTTATTCTAAGGTTGTTGTCATCAAAACAAACTTCTCAGGGACTAATATATGGAACCTCCATCATCGAGTCATGAGTGGTAGTCATCAAAAACCATCAAAGATCATCAAAACGTTTGTCAAGAAACTCCCTTCAAGGCTGATCCGATGTCAGACCCGAAGTAATCACCTATTTGACTCAAAGCAAACTCTGGAAATTCTGGCCCAAGGTCAAACTCGGGTAAAACCAAGATTTTCTCGAAGCAAACAACAATATAACTCCAAGCATCGTTCATCACCAACCCAGCACTTCGAATTCAGTAACTCCAAGCGAACCAGGGACTGACTCCAAGTAAATAGCAAATTTTCTCGGGTAGGAGTCCAAGTAAATTACTATTAATTCATCAATACTGGTCCATCTTGTATCAGTCATAACTCGGGCATACAGACTCCAAATGACTTGAAACTTGGCGTGCAACCTCAAGAGGCCTTCCTTATCGCCTTATATGGATCGCACCTCAATTGGGTGAAAGTTTGGGGATCGTCGCCGATCAACGACCCCATCCAAATTGATTCGCCATTCGATCGGCATTATTAACCATTCAAATGTTGGTTGAACATGCATACATCATTCACAAGTATTACAAGTAGCCATAACTTGAAAATGGACTGGATTAACGATGATTGGAGCTTCTCCCCTAGTCAAACCCTATTGATCGAAGCCGTTCAGCGCGTAGAATATCTGAGGAGATTCATTGTGCTGACTATGCTAGCGTATTCTATGAACATAGACCCCGACTACATCTCATAAAGTACGAGTGGTACATGGATCCTGCCAGAGCGACGGATGCTATCGAATGTAGATGTTTTCCTATATTCCTCTAGGAATAACGATCATGCGATTTACATAGTTACCACCTAAGTCCATCTCCTCATCCGATCAACCGCATCAAAAGTTTGTCGAGAAATTTAGGATGCATGCGACTCGCATCAAGGATATGATGTCATTATCCAATTTATTCCAAGTGGCAGGCGAGTCGCTTAAAGACTTTTGGTAGAGATTTAACACCGCTGTCATTGAAGTGAGAAATCCCAGCGAGAATATCATATTACGTGCTAATAAGGGGAATCGACCCCGAGACACAATTTGGCAATTGATTGCCTGGAGAGCCTCCTACTACCTTGAATCATTTCTGTTACTAAGCGAACCAGAACCTAAGCAAGGAGAAGGCAAAGCAGACTAGGGAAAAGAACAATGCAGGCTCGTTGGCCCAAGGGATTTAAAGCGAGTCCAGCATGACGATGCCTTAAATGAGGACACGAATTCTAGGAGACCAGCTAGAATCCTAAAATTCGACTCATATTCTCCTTTAAACGATTCAATCAAAAACATCTACTTAAAGACCCACGATTAAGAGCAGTACTGGAAACTAGCTTCGAGAGAGTCCATCGAAACGTAGAAGAAATTCGAAAAATGTTGTATATTTCAAGATACATACAGTCATAATACCGGCGATTGCAGACACCTCCGAGATGTGATCAAAAAGCAGATCCAGAAAGGAAAGCTTCAACAATATAGCAAGCCCCGTATAATGGCGGCAGGGAACATCCGATCAATAAAGAACTCTGATAGTTAATTGTACCACCTACGGTCGACTTCCAGCTGAGAAAGGCTAGGGCGAAGTGGAATAGTGAGTATATGACGCTGCTTCACTTATCAATAAGATATATTTCAATTTCAATCATGTTGTGAACTACGACCAACTTGAACTAAACTACTTCCAAATGATGCAGGTAACTAAGTACTTAGACTTGGGCTCCAACCAACCTCCATGGACTATGATCGGACCTTTGGAGGATCATCAAGTAGAGCGTGATTCAACAACTCATCAGCTACCATATGACCCTGATTTAGGGGCAAGGATTCGAAATGGAAAGTGGGTGTCACATGACCATCCACTTCTACTCTATACTTTAATTCTGACAGAACATCTATGCCTTACTCAGAGCCCGTCAAGGGCAAAGTCTAATACAAAGTGGACATGACTGACTGTCCACTCATTAACCTTCGCACTTGAATTGAAGATAGAGAAACACTTGGAGTGGATACAACCCGGCCATCCATTCCCCAGCTCATATTTGAAGTTCGCCAAATGTACTTATGCCTCCGCCAAAGCTTAACAAGACCGAAGTCCAACTAAAGTGGATGTGATTCTACCATCCACACATTAACTCCTACTCTGGACATAGGAAGCAGTCTGGGAGCTTGACTTAAAGTAGGTGTGATTAACCATCTACTCATCAACCACCGCTCTCGACACGAGGACACGACTATCCACCCAATAACCCTCTCCTTCAACTTGTTGGGAGAAGTATGAAGCAAATTGGACGAGACATGACCGTTTAACCCAAGCATGGACCATGGATGTGGTCTGACCATCCATATCTTAATCACCAAGTGGACATGAATCAACCGTCCACTTGTCAACTATTGTCCTTAACACTGGGCGTAGAATTCCATCCTATGAATGAACATGACTCGACTGTTCATTTGACAACTCTTACCTTGACCTGACAGGTGGGGTGTAAATCAAAAATTGGTGTGACCGACCACCCATCATAAAACTTTGGTCCCTAGAGCATGGACCAGAGTATAAACACAAAAAGATGGACGCGGTTCCACCATCCACCAACCAACTCTGGTCCCCAGAGCACGGACTGGAGTATAAACACCAAATGGGTTTGACTAACCGCCCATCAATGAACTTTGGTTCCTAGAGCATGGATAAGAGTGTAGGTGGAAAATGGACGTGATATGACTGTTCATCCATTAACTCTCCCTTATAGACTAACAGGCTGAGTATACAACATAGAACATATGTGATTTGACCATCTGCTAATCAGCTCGTTCCCACGATTCGATGTGAAGAACTCCAAGTAAGAGTGAACGTGATACGATTGACCACTCTTCGACTTCTGCCTCTGACTTGGGGGTAGAAGAAATGACTAAGAAAATGTGGTTCAACAATTTTTTGGAATAACTATAAATCCCCAGAGTGTAGACTGGAATATAAACAAAAACCGAGTGCGATTCGACCACCTATTAATAAACACTTATCCCTAGAGCACGGATATGAGTATTAACAAATAGATTAGTGCATTTGACCACTCACTGTTCTATAAACTCCGACTTGAACTCGACAAGAGGAGTATAAACTCACTGCGGATGGAATTCGACCATCCACAAATTAACTCCGCTAATCCAAGACTGGGGGCATGAGTAGAAATTACTGAAAGTTTAATATGATAGCTCATTATAGCTCCGGCTTGGTATTCTGTACGACTTAAGGAACCGATTGTAGGGAGGCCTTAATACAAAACTAATCAAAACGACGTTCGAAGTTGCGGGAGACCGACTATATCATGCCGTTGGGTTGATGGTCAATATCGATCCACACCACATGCAAACAGATGTGACCTGGATGGCCTCCAAAAAACTCCATACCCCCAAGAGCGAATAGGAGAATAAACCACAAATGAGTGCGACTTGGTCATTAATTCTCCAACGCCTTCTTTGATCCATCAGAAGGAGTATGAAACCGGATGAGCATGACCCGACTGCACCTGAGCCGACTCTATCCCTAGATCTGACGGGAGAATATGAATCAAAATGGGCATGACTGACCATCCAGCTTCAAATGAATGCGACATGATCGTTCATTCGTTGACTCTTATCATGATCCGACTAGAAGAGCAATATAAAACAGACGTGACTCGACCGTCCGCACACTGATCCTTGCCCTTGGTCCGACAGGGAGAACATCAACCACTGATTGGATGTGACTTGACCATCTATTCTTTAGGTCCTTGCCCAGAGTATGGTGACATTTGCGCTGAAAGTGAACGTGATTGACCATCCATTACCAAACTCATGCCCAAAATCTGACGGAGCATCGAAGTATTCCCCATGGAAGGAAAAAGCAGAATACGATCCAGGATAGGCGAGACTCAGCCTTCCATCAACTAATACGATCCCACGATTCAACGGGAAAGAGTATAAAGCTAAAGTGGACATAACTTGCCTTCCTACTTATCAACATATGCCCTAGACTTGGGGCACAAGCGAGAAACAAGATAAATGTGAAACGACCATTCATCGATCAACTCTAAGTCTTTGAAGCTTAGGCGGGAGTATAAACACGACTATAACAAAACGCGACCGTCCATGTAGTACATTTATCAACCCAAGACAGAGGGTAGATGTGTGAACATCCAAAGACTGACCGTGATAGCTCAATACTGTGACTCATGCCTAGTGTTTACAATAACTCGAGGCTATGACTGAAAGGATTCCTAGAGATAGAATCATCGAATCGTTGCCCAAGATCATAGGCGACTGACCATCTCTCCAACCTAAACGACGAGTAACAGATCGCAAATACAGTGAATTAAAAGCATGTTACTCAAGTACACAAGTGGATTCAAACTAAAAGCAAGAGCCAGCTATGCAGCTGCGCGCCACACGAGGCTGAATCCTAATCGACATTTGATTCGACGCACTCCTTTAGGCCTGATCTTCAACCATCGCAGATAGTCGCTAAAAGCATCTACAACCCACCACTATCCGACTCTACAGCTCATGAAAAGACTCTAGGATTCCACCGAAGTGACCGTTATTATTGACCATCTCAACCGGATTTCACGCTGATTGCTACGCAAAACAGTTATGTTTGAACTCAATGATTGTCTATTGGCATATAGGAATCTAACATTCATATTCAAGTTCATTCAGGGCACATGTTACAATTAGTACAAGTACAAGTATGCTAATATATTTAAGTCTGAAGTGGTAAACATCCGATTTAAGGCCTGTGCTAGTTCAAGTATGCAAGTCATATATGGCATATGCCATTGTTCGATTTCGAGTTCACATGGTCTAATATGTTCATGTCAAATTAAAAACCGCTTAAGTTCCACTAAAACAAGGGATCAGAATCGATCCCATTGCTTGGGCAAATCTATTTAAGCATTTTTCAACTCACAACATAAGGCCAATATCAAGCAAGAACAGAACAATCGGTTTTATAAAGATATAGACTACAAAGATGAAGAAGAGGAACCCAAAGAATTCAAAGTTGTACCTGCTTAGCTAACAATCGACATTACGGTCAACCACGACGACCCATTAGGGTCCTAAAGATCGGATCACAGCTCAGTGCAACAATGATGAAGGAATTAACTGGCTTTCTACGAGCGAATCTTGATGTGTTCGGTTAGACCCATTCTGACATGTGTGTGATCACACCAGCTATCGCGAGCGATACATTGAATATCGATCCAAGGCATGTACGATATAAAAAAAGCGACATGGCATGGATCCAAAGAGATCTGTTGCACTTAAGGAGGAGGTGGATAAACTCAAAAACAACGGGTTTATTCACGATGCCCTCTACCCAAAATAGGTATGCAATCCAGTTCCAGTGAGAAAAGCTAATGAAAAGTGGTAGACATAGGTCGACTACTCCGACCTGAACAAGGCATGCCCGAAAGAACGCTTTCCACTTTCGAGGATCGACAGCTGGAAGACTTAACCATGGGATATGAGCTATTTTCATTTCTGGATGCATACTTCGAATACAACCAGATCCTGATGCACATCACCGACCAGGAGCACACTGACCTCATTACCGATCTAGGGCTATATTGTTATGTTGTGATGCTATTTGAATTATATAACGCTGAAGCTACTTACCAAAGACTAGTCAACCGGCTGTTCAAAGATCAGCTCGGGTGATCGATGAAAGTATATATGGATGATATGCTTATGAAGTCACGGCTATCAAACGACCACATCGAGGACTTGGCGAAGATGTTCAGTGTTCTCCAAAATTATGGAATAAAACTCAATCCCTTAAAATGCTCATTCGTGGTTGCGTCATGGAAATTTCCGAGTTCATCCTTAACACTCGCAGAATCAAGGCAAATCCCGAGAAGATTCAAGAAATTCGAAACATCCAAGGGCCGAAGACGATTAATCATGTACAGAGCCTTAATTGGAAGATCACCACCCTAAGTCGATTCATCTCCTAGGCCACCGATAAGCGAATTCTCTTCTTCAACCTGATCAGGAGAGGGAAGTGAAACTTTGAATGGATGCTGTATTGCATATATGCATTTCAAGTTTTGGTAGATCACTTAAAGAGACCTCCTATCCTATCCAAGCCTTGGATCGTGAAGAACTATACATCTATTTAGCGGTCTCGGTACATGCCATAAGTGTCGCACTATTACACGAAGAGAATCAGATCCAGAAGCCAGTACATTATGTTAGAAAGCGATTGACATGTGCTGAGATAAACTACCAGAAGCTGGAAAAGCTTGCTTACTACCTGTTGATTGCGTCATGAAGGCTCCGCTGCTATTTTCAGGCTCATCCTATCAACGTCTATACCGACCAGCCGTTATGACAGGTCCTATAACGACTTGAGATATCTGAAAGGTAACTCAAGTAGAACACCAAGCCGAGTCAATTTGACATTACCTATCTCCCTCGAAGAGCCATTCAGGGACAGACATTGGCAGACTTCAAAGCTAAATTCACTACACCAGACGACTTTCTAGAGCGTAGTGGAGAATCGACCAATTCATTGAAAATGTACACGGATGAAGCATCCAACGATTGATGTTCTATCACTGGAGTTATGTTAGTGATTCATGAGGAACGATCGATCTGCTATGCCCTGAAACTCGACTTCCCTGCAATAAATAACGAAGTCGAATATGAAGCTCCGATTACCAGGCTCAAACTTGCCAGAGAACTGGGAGTGAAAACTTTACAATTCTTTTGTGATTCTCGGTTAGTAGTATGCCAAGCCAGGGGAGATTATCAGGCTAGGGGCATCAACTTTCTCCTTATCTTGGCTAAGTCCAAGAGCTACTGGTAGACTACTAGTATTACACCATTACACACACACCTAGAAAACAAAATCAGAAAGCCAACTCACTGGCCATGCTAGCCAGTTCCAAGGATGCATAACAAATGGGCTTGGTCCCGGTTGAAGTACCAAATGCTCTGAGCATTGACCAGATTGATATTGAAAGGGTTCTGGAGATAGAGATGAAAAGGGAATCGTGGATGACTTCTGCCAAAGGTTATCTCCAATGAGGGATCCTTCCTTGATGGAGGAATGATAAATGTTAGATCCTCCGCAAAGCTTCACTCTACTTCATCCAAGAATAAGTCATGTATAGAAAGGGTTTCTCCATTCCCCTGCTTTGGTGTATCGGCCATGATGAAATCAAATGAGTCTTGAGAGAAGTCCATGAAGGAGAATGCGATGATCACATCGGGGGGGGGGGGGGGGGGCAAAACCTAACAAGGAAAATACACCGTGGCGGGTAATACTGGCCAACTATCAATCGAGATGTAGTTGATTATGCTAGATGATGCGACCAGTGCAAGATGTTTGCAAAAATTCCAAGAGCCCCGCCAACATAAATTCCTCAAATGGTCAGTTCATAACCGTTTGCCACTTGGGATATTGACATCATCGACTCCTTGTCGATTTCTAAAGGTGGTATGAAATACGCCATCGTAGCAGTGGATTACTTCACCAAATGGCTTAAGTTGAAGCTTTAGCAGTGATTGTAACGAAAAAATACTGAATTCAAAGACTTCTGCCGCCGGCATCATATTGAGAAAAAATTCATGGTAGTTGCTCACCCTCAAGCTAATGGACAAGTCGAAGCTGTTAACAAAATCATAAAGTCCATTCTGAAGAAGCATTTTGGAAAAGGATAGAGGTTAGTGGGTTGACAAATTATTATCAGCATTATGGGTATATAGAATCACCCACAAGTCCACGACTGGCCATATTCCATTTTCCCTAGTTTACGGCTCTGAGGCCGTCATCCCTGTAGAACTTGAAGTCCCTTCTCATCGAGTGACTTATTGTGACCCCTATTTCATTATATAAGAAAAATATAAATAAGGAATTGGAATTAAACTGTAAGGAATTAGTTGCGACCCATGAGCATACAAACACATTCGGGTGCCAATGACAAGAACGTGTTTCTGAACGTGCACGTGTATATTCTAAAAATTCAAATTTTGAAATCAATAGAAATTAAATTCTCACCTGTAGCTTTCAAAGACGAAACTGGATCAGATAGCCAAAGTTTGATAGCTTTGTAGAATCGGACATAAATAGTAACTGATGGAATATAATCCTAAATTTATACTATTGAAAATCGACCAAGCATCATGATGATCAAAGAGAGATATGACACTTTAGGAAATAACTGAACGGAAGGAATGCAACTATTCAGAAAACTAAATGAATTTATTTCCAGCGACTCCAACTTACTGCGATTCAAAGCATGTCATATTCGACGCAAGACGTACTTTGGGGGGCAAGTGTTATCCCGCATTTTGACTTGGCTATATCCGAATTGATTGAATAAGTTAGACTCGATTGTCATCAAGGCTAGTAGCTCAAAGCAATGATTGTAAGGTCCAGAAATCAAGTGCAGGCACTGATGTGAAGCGATGATCAACTGAGACCAAGAGATAGACTCTTCAGAATATTCTAAGTATGGATTAGTACCTTCCCTAGGTAGAGGATTGGTTCCTATCCCTTTCCCTAAGGGATCGTTACATATCCTTAAATTTTGTCAATATAGAGTGACAAGGAAGGCCCCACAAGGTTATATTTCAAATCTCAAGTCGTTTGGAGTTTGTGTGCTGATGTTATGGGCAAATTACTTCACCTTAAAAAGGTATCAGTATAAAAGGGATCGTATAAAAAGGATTGTTATAAAAGGGATCAGTATAAAAAGGATCAGTATAAAAGGGATCATACAGAAGGGATCCGCATATTTCAGCCAAGCAAGTGCAAATTAATGGAAAATAATCAATATCTCAAGATCCATAAGTCTAATGCATATGAAATTTTAGGAACAAGATGTGGGGACCCTAGGGAGCCTACCCTAGGGATCGTACCTTAAAAGGATGAAGAGAGAGGGATCGGCCCTCTTCCCTCAATAGGGATCGGCTAGAATCAGGAGACAACTCACATTGCACCAAGGATCGAGCAATAACTCAAGTTCTACTCATCCAATCGACATTAAACTTAGAGCACAAGCTTACTACAACATGTGGAATACCCCTTAGGGATCGCACATAAAATGGGATAATTTGGAGGGATCAGCCCCTAACCCTCCAAGGGGAACGACTGAAATCAGAATACATGTAACACAACTTCATGGAAAATGTAATATCTCACAAATCGTAACCTGGAATGGCACTTAATTTAGAGGGTAAGTTGCTAACATCATGGGAAACCCCCGAGAGGGATCGTACCCCATTTGGACACCAAAATAGGGATCGGGGCCAATACCAATTATGGGCCCCAATGGGCCACAAAATTCTTGTGTGGCCTCGTCTTGGCTTGTAGGTTCTTCTGCCAAAATTTCAGCCCGATCTGTGCATGTCTTCCCTTATAAATAAAATAGGCATGGCATTAGGAAAGGGATCGTTCTTTCTACGGTCAAGGCTCTTCCATTTTTATTCTTCATTCTTGTACTAATGGATCTCAGCCGATCCAAATATTCTCATAATCATAATCAAGTTCAAGACCAATAAAAATATGAAGTGGACGTAGGCTAAGATTGCCGAACAACTATAAAAATCTGCATGTTCATTTATGATTTTTGCTCTGTTTTAATTTCATTCTTCATTTAATCTCTATAGATTCTATTGGGTGTTGATGCCCATTTTTGGCACCAAAAAGTTATTTTAAAGTTGTTTGGAATCCATCGATTTAAAAGCTATTTACTTTTATATAGAGAAAGGATGTTGCCTTTTTAAAATCAAACTTTGGTTTGAATGACATGTTTTCTTACTTCTAAAAGAACCGAGATTGAGTTAAATAGAAACTATCAATTGTTTGTTCAAACAAACCAGGATTGGATAAGTACGAGCTATCCGAAAATAACTTTGAATCAGCATAAGTGTACAAATTAGAGATATCTTAAAGATTTTGAAGACAGAGTTCTTTGAAGTGCAAGGGTTACTTGCTACTAATCCTGAGGGTGATTCCAAAATGGATATAGTAGAAGTAGTGCCTTCAGTTTGTTCATATCCTGAACAACTTGTATGAATGAATGCTGGCATTGCATTGTTGCCTGGATGGTAGTGTTAATATCCAAGTAGGATCTGCTAATAAAGGTAAAACGTAGCCTCAAGCCTCATACCCGATAATAACTAAAATAGGGAAGATGCAACAAGGCTATGTGGTTCGCTACTATTAGGGTATGGTCATCACCCGATCTAGATTGATATTATTCCATTTTATGTATGCTTTGGGTTCGGTACGGTTGTTGGCCACAATCGGTGTGATGCCATATTTGGTATTATGCAGGAAGGGGTAGGTCGAGCCTATGCTGGCAGAGGGTCCATATGAGGCCATCGGTACATTTTTCTAGAGGTGTACTATGATAGGCGGTACCTAGTAGTCTTGTCGCTGGATGGAATCCATTTTTCAATACATGCCTTTATGGACTGAGTTGTATACTAAATATACTGGAATGTAATTAATGTAACCATTTTGGCTATGATTCATATCACAAGATTTCCTATAAATGTTTTTGTTATCGTAAGGTAAAAACCCATCTGTGTTTGTATGCAGCATGGTCCTACTAGATACCATTATTTTTTCAATGGTTTTATAAATATAACAATCCATTTGATTTGAGTTTCTCATGCAAGTTTACCAGACTGAACTAGGAGTTATTTTCTTATAATGCTCAAGTTAGACCCGAGTATTTTCCAGAGTTAGCTTTAGATACTTGGAGCTTCAGGAGAAGAGCAGATGTTTCCAAAACCTAATGTAGTTTATTTTCCATTGTATTTCTTCTTTGTATTTATTAGCATTTGTATGGACATGCTGTTATAACTATCCAAACTGATGATAGGTTAGTTACTCTAATTTGTTGTATGAATATTAAAGTTTTCTTGTAAATATCATTTGGATATTATAGATGTAAGATTCTGTTCTATCTTTTCTTTTCTTTCACCCCAATAATCTATCTTTCCAACACTTGGATGCTCAGCATGTGAATACCATGGATGTATTAGTATCGTCTTTTGAGGGTTGAAAAGGCCGGTCGTTACATACTACCTATGTATCTAATACATATATCCATGTCGGTGATAAATCATCGATGAACATAACAAAGTACATGGAACCATTTTGGTATTAATAGACTTTCGATTGTATGCATCAATATGTATCAATCTGAAGAGTTCATCAACTTCTATGATTCTCCCACTAAATGGGTGCATTGCAGTTAGTTATTTGAGATATAATTAACTAATACCATATGATTCATAATCATATAATAAAATTTACTTCTCAAAACTACGGCTTAGTCTATAGTTCCAAAATAATTGTAAATAATTTTAGATACTTCACTATTTTCTAATGCATCACTTTCATTGTGAAAACAAATACCGCATTATAATTTTATTTCATAATGAATATTCATAATATTCACATTGAAATATAATTACATCTATTTTTCAGTCAACGTCGAAAAATAATTATTATTTCATAAATATTTCTTGGTATGTTTTAAGAAAATAATTTTCGTAGTTTGGTGCAATCAATAAGTACTACATGGTATGCTCTATTTTTGCCATTACTATAATAGCATACTAAATTCGGAGGTCCATCATTCACTTAATATAGATTACTTATTTCATTCACTATAACTAGTTTACATCGGATAGTTCTTTGATTAAATACCTTGAACTGAAAGAAATAAATCTCATAGAAAAACAATTTTCTATATAAAAATACGTTTCAGAATAGAAACCATATGTCTTATTTCAATATTAAGTATCAATTATTATTTTATGATTCTTGTTTTTGATGTTTCTTTACGAAGTAGAAGTGACCATTCACTCTCTCCTTCCTAACTATACATCTACTCTTATATATTCGTTTTCATTCTAAATGGTGAAACCATTCAAAAGAAATCCTTTACTTCAACATCATAACGAAATTTTTACTATAGCGCACTCAATCATCCTTAACATTTAAGGACATCAATTATGTTGCACTTTACATAAACTGATCAAACCGACATTCCAACGATCGAGTTCTTAGATTTGCATTGTAGTTCTGTTCATGTGTTACATTTAACACAATATGATCCCTTTGTAATCAATGAAATTGAATACTTGATCTTACAGTACTATATATTTGCTTATTTCAGATGAACTAATTCTATCAAATTATTGTACACTGCGAACTGTAACCATTCATCATATAACATTTATATGCGATTTTATGTGGATCAAATATCCATAGTCTTGTATTGGTTTTAGAGTTCGAAACTCATATAATGCAATACATGATCTTGACCAAATAAACATGTAAAAGGCCAAATTACCAATGTATTTAGTAGTTGTAAAATCATGCGCTTGCATGAGTATTGAAACATTAACATGCAAAAAGCATTTATTAGTAAGTATATGTATTATATTTCTATTTGTCAATCTTCAATTCAGTTCATTTATATATCTTAATTGATAAATGATTTATCAATCATATTAAATGTACAAATTTATCAATGTAGATTATTATAATATTATATAGCATATGTTCTTACAATATTAGTAAGGTTAAATGTTATTATTTCATTTCTAATAAGGCTCCCACTAGTCTTTTATGTTTCACCAAACCCTAAATCGAAACATAGAAGTCTTTTGACTTTACTAGTGGGTGTTAGGACTCGTCTGTCTTGAAATTCTGCCCTTTAGTCTGCTCAGCAAGTGATAGCTCCATGGACGATGGATGACTCCTTATCGATTGTATCATATACAACTCCTAACCTTTTGTACCTTATCCAAATTCTACTTCGACCTTGAATCTGCTCAACAAATCGAAACGAAATTATTCACTTGTACCTATCATATCGCGATGCCTAGGTATAGTATATGTACCTCAAGTTTGCTCAACAAATATATATAGTTATCTTACTTTGTCTATTCAATATATTAATAATACTACACATAACATCCTCAGCATGAGTCTGCTTAACAACTAAGGGGTATGCAAGTAATTTATTAATATACATAGACAACACTATATTGAAGATTCATAATCTTCAATATGTTAAATTGAGTGGTATCGACTTATGGAATAATGTATTTCTTTTGAAATACCCTCGTTATTCAAATGTTGGACAAATCAAAAATCACAGTATACGTACATTTACACATATATTTATTACTCAAGTTTATTTAGGTTTCTTAATGTTCCATCTTTAATTTATACATTCATATTATATTAGTTTTATATTATATAACTTTTATATTTCATATTGCTTATATAATAGTCTTATGTATAATATTATGTTAAATAACTCTTATTTAATTAATTTTAATTAATTTTATATTATTTTAATATACATTTATATTAAATATTTATTATATACTATAACCTTTATAGTATTACACATATATCTTATATATGTGTGTATTCATTTAATTAATTAACCTTTAAATAATTTATTCAATTAAACAATTTTAATTAAATTATATTAATTTCAATTTTTTTTCATATACATACATGTATGCTTATTTTATATTAAACATTTTAAACAACATAACATATATCATAATATATAATACATGTATACATTTATTAATTAATTAACTTATTTAATTAATTATTTTATTAATAAATTTTGAAAATTTGAAATTAATTTTTCAAAAACTTCAAAATTTTTTATTATATAATAACGTTTATTATATATATATATATATATATTATATTTTAAATTTAACTTTTAAATTTAAAATCTTATATTTATTAATTTTCAAACAATTTTGATAATTAGCCTAAGGTCCAATTCCAATTGGGTGTTTTCTATTAGGGGTAACCTTTGGGCTATGAGCTTAATAGTTAACCCTAACATGACTAATTTAGATTGCATGGGCTATTGGGCTCCAATACTATTGTTAGAACTAGGCCAGCCCGTAGTGGAAGATATGAGTGAATTTCAAAAAATTTCCCTCATTGGATTTATATTGGGCCTATGAAGTCTAATTTATTTAAAATATTTATAAATTTAATTTAAATAAAATCACTTATTTCACTTAAATGTTTAAATTATACATAGAATTTTATTTAATTTATATTCAATTAAATATAATAGTACACATATGTTGTGTATGCATGTGTAACATAATAATCCGTACAAGATATAACATGCCCGTGTATAAATGTTGGGATTTACATCGCAATGGACATGCTAGCTCATCCTATATGTATTGAATGTTGTCCAAATATATGTATGTATGTAAACTTGTTAAATATTAAAACTATGTAAAATTATAGATATATATATCTATGTACGTATATATTTATGTGTATATATATCTTATATGCAAAAATATTAATGATTTACACACACACACACTATTGAATTAAATATTACACACACACACACATATATATGCGTGTGGATACATACTAGATAAAGATTTTTTTTAAATACCATTTTACACATATACATCTATATGTATGAATTACAGTTACAAAATTATTATTATTATATTCAAATATATATATAGGTATATTTATAATACATAAATATGTATATGTATATGTAAATATATATGTATATTATGATGTATTTAAAAAAATATTTTTAAACCTTTCCAGAGCGAAGCACATCACAATATATATATATATATTAGCAAAGCTAGTCGGCTTTAAAGTGGGCCGTGGCACTGTATAAATAATGGGAAAATAGGTGTTCTGCACATGCACATAATAGCTAAAAAGGCTCAAATAGCCCAAACCAAAGAGAAAATACAGCATATGAGCTAGGCAAAAGAGCCTAAACTACTAAACAAACTATGACTATGCACCGTTCGAAGAGGAAATGTCAGAACCAATAATAGACGACGCACCCATAACATGAACTTACCTAGAGTAAAGAGCAGCTAGAGTCAGAACATAACCTTCAGTAGAAGGAGAGTAAATAAATTTTCTATCCCAACTGATATCATAAAACTTACTCTTATTCACCTCACTAATCTCACCAACCTTATTAAGGGAAAGACCCTCATCCTCAATATGATATAAAGAAATCGACTCTCACCCTTAATTTCACTGACAAAGGCATAATAAGTATCAGATTTCGACGAGTACTGCATCTCAAATGGAATATGGAACCAGGCCTGCTCCTCAGAATTCCAAGTAACAGAATCGGGCAAAACAGAAGAAGCAGACTCAACATAGGTCTCACCAACAGGATCATCAACAATAGGAGCTGCTCTAGGAGCAACAGGAGCATCAACAACAGAAGCTACACAAGGAGCGACAGGAGTAGGGTCACAGGGAGGAGGAGCAACCTTTGGGACCCACTTCCTGATAGGAGGACAAGGAAGTGGAATTCGATCAGATAGTGGAACAGGGATGGCAGTGGCCGATCTAGAACAAGCTTCTATAAGATGCCCAAATGACTGACAGGACGTACAGATATCCGATTTCCAACTGTAGCGAACTCCAACCTCAGCAAAAAGGCCTGCATCGAGTTTGACTTTTAACACCGAAGGAAAAGGTTTGGCATGGGTTATTTCAATCAGAGCTTTGGCGTAAACTATTCTCTTCCTGGCTACAGTGTTAGCGTCATAACCAATCACCTTACCAACAAGGCCTGCTAGCCAATCAGTCCCGATCAAAGGCTGAAGAATAGATGGGATGTGAAAAAAATGGGCCCAAACAGGAATGGATAATACTTGAGCATTAGCCCTATCAACAGACGGACTTTAGGTTGTAATGATGAATTGTTTCCCATCAATGAGAATAGGATCGGCCTCAAGAATACGTTGTCTTTAATCACTATATGAGAATTTAAAAAAGAACATTGCATTGTCAAAGTGAACACTTAATCCCCCCTTAGGCTTCTATACTTGGTTACAACGCGCCTTAACAAGCTGATAGACAGGATCATAGTCGGGGAAAAAACCAACCAAATAATCCTTCCAATAGTCAACACCGGCCTCAATCACTTCGGTCGGTGGAATCATAACTCCCTCGATCTCTACAATAAAATTATTTATATTTTATTGCATTAATATATATATATATTATAATTATTCGTACAATAAAACAAAAAATTCGTGTTATATTATTCGGATTATAAATTTTTGGAAAATCGAGCATGATATTTTAAGTTACGAAATTTTTCCAGAATTTTCTAAGTCAAATAATATTTTTGACTAATTAATTAATTCCGGCCATTTATTAAATTAATTTTCAAAAAAAATATAAAAATTAGTTTTCAAATTTTGAATTTTTGGTCGAGAGTTTATTTGATTATAAAATTTAAAAATTTAAGGCCCCGTTTGGCTTGTCGTTTTTAGTTTTGTGTTTTCGTATATACAAAAACGCAGCCGTTGTATGTATTGTTGAAAAATAAACAATTTTGAAAAATGAAATTAACATGTAAAATAGAAAACAAGTTTATTTCGTTTTTCGTGTTTCGAGAGATAGCAAAAGCACGGAGAACGATCCAACTCCTTCGTTGTTCGTTGGTCGTCGCAATGACTAAGAAATATAAATCTTCTTTTCTTATTTTTTACTACAAGTTGAAAACACAAAGCGCAAAATACAAAATGAAACCAAACAGGCCCTAAAATTTTAATTTTCGAAACATATTTTTTTTATATGATTTATTTAATTTGTATATTGATATAAATAATATTAAATAACAGTAAATAAATATTAAAAATTAATTTGCAGCCATTGAAAAATATAATCTATATAGATATACATTTATAAAATATAGGTTAATTAAATACAAGTCATATAATTAAATTTAGGTAGTATATTAATACATATATACATACATATATATATATATATATTAATTAATAAAATGATAATAATTGAAATAAAATTATTTAGCTGTGAACTTTAGATAGATATATATATATATATATATATATAAAGTGTGATTTTTAAATAAATTAAAACATACGTATGACCAATCTATTATGTGACAACATTGATGATACAAATAAGAATCTCACCTAACTAGCAATATGGTAATGATATATATATATATATATATATAATGCTATCCAAAAAACATATATCATATAGTATAGTAAATACATACCTAATACTAATGCCTTTGAGCACACCTAGTAACAATGAATTCTCTCTCATTTAAAATCTTCTCGATTCGCCAGATTGTTAATCCTTGAACCGTAGACCTTTTGCTTTCCAATAGATATCGCCTTTTGAATTGATTTAAGATGAATTTATCGGAGCTACCTATTGATGAGGTCGGCCAGCAATGATGGGGAAATGGAAGCCAAAAGTTCCTTTTGTACTAGGGTTAGGGGTCCTTTTATAGTGGAAGAAATAGAGAGAAATAGGGATCACATCTCATACCATTTCTCATCAAATCTCAACCATCCATCTCCAAACCCCTTTAGCCTATTTAGCCGCCTCCTATAAGCCCTCCTATAAGCCCTATTGCTGGCGAAATAACATCTTAACATCATGGGCTAACAGCCCATTAAAGCCCAAATAAATATTATTAATTAAATCAAATTTAATTACTTGTCGATATTGCATATCGATCGATATATTTATAACTATTATCAATATATACAATAATATTATTCCTAAAATTATATTCAAAATTTTATAATTAATTCATAACAATTATAAACTAATTAAATCATTTGGTATAAAGAGAATTCATCATTCCGGTTGTGTGACTCGTTAGGTGTAAATTCGGTTAGTGATTAACATCGAACTATTCGAATGTTACTATTTACAAGTCACTTAGTAGTTGGTGTGACATTTTGGCCAAATTTATCACTTACTTAGTTTCGGTAAACCTAATTTTATATTATTAAGCGATACCCGGTTGTGACATTATGTCCTTGGTTCAATAATAACAATTATATCAACTGAACTACTTCCGCTAGAGACTTTGATTTTGAGTTGACTTGAGTTGACTGTGATACTGACCCTATGTAACTGAGGAGACAAATTCTCTCTTGAATAGTTGTTCACTTCCAATACTTCCACTCGACCCAACTATAGTCGCTCGATGGACGCCATGCATGATTTCACTATAATCAAAGTGTAGCTTTCATATTGAAGATCTGTATCATTTTCTAGTCGAGAGAACTTTGTAAATCAGTCACAACGATGTTTTCTGTTTGACCTTAGTTATATTAACCAACAAAAAACTACTGAGTGAATCATTTCATAGTTATCTAATTACTATCAATACGTAACCCCAAGGTGCCTCCAACAGTCATGAGTAGTATACTGCCCAACATTTGGAAAGCGATACGTACTCTAGTCTTAACGGATACATCGATATCCAGTCTCGATGCATCTTGACTATGAACATTTAAAATGGTATATTTGTTTTCATTGTGATAAATTACTCACGGTTACAACACTTTGTAACCACTATCACAAAATATGCCATTTATGGATTTTCTATTAAATGTACTTTTAATTAAATTGATTAATTAATATAACACATTATATCAAGTATTTTATAGAAAGAAAGAAAATACCTTTTATTTTAAACAATATTAGTCAACGTTTTTTACAAAATATGTAGCAAAATACATAATTGCACCTATGGCATACCCCTAACTCTATCACTTATGATTTCAAATTTTCATGTATGCTAGTGGCAAATGCATTTAGTAAAAGAGAGGTTATATTGGGTTTTATGTTCATAAAATGGCACACTACAACAAAAAGTGCATATTGCTATGTTTTTTTACCACTTTGTTTTTAAAACATCGTAAAAATTCCGTTTTACAACGTTTTGGAAGCAAACGCTGTAAAAGCCTTCTTTTTCACAACATTCTTTCGCAAATGTTGTAATAATACCTTTCTAACAACTTTTGTTATGAAACATTGTAAAAACAATTTTTTTTACAAATTTTCCCTAAACGTTGTAAATATTAATTTACTACAATAAAGGTTGTCTTGTTCGTTGGTTGTAAAAACCTTTGTGCAAACATTCACTACAAAAGAATGCCGAATAATGTTAATTTTTTTGAATATATTTACCGTTGCTTTAAATATTATAATAATTAGTAATTAGTAATTTATAATTAATAATAAATAATTAATACTTAATAATTTATATATGTAATTTATAATTAATAATTATAAACAACAGCTTATATAGGTCATTATTTACAATTTATCATAATTACTGAATATTATTAAATAATTTATAATTACTAATTATTTTATACAATCATATTTTTTATATATAATAATTTATTATAGATAATTATTAATAATTAGTAAATTACAATTAATATTTATTAGTTACATTTAATAATTAATAATTACTATTAAATAATTAATAATTAACTTTTAATAATTAACATTTAATAATTATTGTTAATATTTAATATTTAATTAATGTACAATTTTAAAATTAAATTTTAATATAGTTTTATATTTATTAATTAAAGTTTAATAATTATTAATTTACTATTTAATAATATGTTTAATAAATGATAATTGATAATTAATAATTAATGATTAATAACTACTATTAATAATTAATTATATACATATTAATTAGTATGTAATAATTAATATTTCATTATAATTAAGAACTAATAAGTAATAATTAATAATTAAAATATAAGAAATAATATTTAATAATTAATTTTTAATACTTAATAATTACTATTAAATAATTATAGTTAAAAGTTAAGACTAATATTTGATAACTAATAATTTTATTATTATTTTCTTTTACTTATTTTTAAATAATATAATTAAATGAATTCATATTATTAACGAATTATTAATAATTATATTTTATAATAATTATTATTAGTATTTAATATTAAATAACGACTATTAATATTTAATATGTAATACATAATTTTTATTATTTAATAATTTTTATTAAATAATTAATAATTAAGACTAATTTTTAAGGTGCATTCTTGTACAACACGGAAGGGATACACAGAAGGGGCACAAGGAATGATTCGCGAAAGGGGAATGCATTCTTATGTTAAAGAAGGAGCGTTCCGAAAAGGAGATTTACTTGTTTTGTTATAAATAGTTACTTTTGTTATTGTATTTTTTCTAATATTTTTAAATTAATAATTTTAAATAAATTTATATTATTTATAAATTACGAGATTCTAAAAAAGTATGGTTAAAAAAGGATAATTTTTTATTACATACTAGTGGTTCAAAGTACAAATAAAATACTAGTTTGTTTATATTATTTATAAATCAGTCTCCAGTCGCACAATTTTAATTATATGCATCTAGATAGCAATTGATTTCCACTACGAAGGGGTGGTCCAATGGCGTGGCAACCCCCCTAGGTGGGGTGCGAGGCAACACTCCCATCGATGGTGATCGATCTAGCCGGTTAGTGTGAGAACCGCCCTACACCACTGGCCCCCAATATACCTGTATAGTGCGCTGGAGTGTACTCGGTCGATATAGGATGATAGTCAAGGGTTTGTAAAGTAAATAAGCAACACAGATCCTATCGTATATCTCACAACACATCAAATAAAATATAATAATGAACATCTCAAATATGAAAGAGTCGTGATAGAAAATAACTGGATGAATCACAAAATCAGAGCAACAGATCCATATAGTGTGCGGTGTAATAAATAGACTTATACTTCAAATAATAATAATAATAAATAACCGTCTCTAAGTAAATAAGGCACTAGTAAGCTCCATAGTGTTGTGCAATGGAATAACAAATGAGTACATATAATAATACGAGAGAATAGCCTCCTGCTCGCCATCTGTTCAACTGCATGTTCTCACCAGACCGAATATCCCTAATCTACTCCATTAAGAGTACCCATAGCAATAAGAAGCAAAGGATAAAACCCAGGCTAGACAACAATCTGGTGTGAGCGGTAGAAATCTCAAATACTATAAAGTCAATATACTAGGACAAATAGAATGGAAAATCATACTTGACTTGTCCCTGCATCCATAGAGTTATCACATACAAAAGATACACGCTACTTTATGATAGTCATCATGGATGTGCTATACATCAAAGCACTAAGTGTTTCTAGATATATACGTAAATAATATCGACATCAGGTGACATCCCTAGGGTGATAAGCAATCAGATAAACATAGCATACATCATCCATTCTCACATTCACTCACTTAGTGCGTTGGATATAAGATCACTTGAAAGACCTGCCATGGTCAAGGACTACTCAATGTCCCGGTTCCTCGGTACTTAAATCCATGCCACTCAATTGGCTTGGAAAATGGAGTCACCACTATGTTAGCCTAGGTATACACGTCATTTATCTAGAATAAAGAGCCACCATGCTTAAGGAACCACCACTTCCCAGTGTATTCCCTTTTGTACGAGTACCCTACGAACCTTCGACCATCAACGATCCCTTTGTACACATCATTATAACAAAGCGCATCTTGGAACCGATCTCATAACTCACATCATGAAGTCACCATGGTCGGTACGAATCTCTACTATCCACATCACGTTGAATACCACCCTGTGTCCCGTAGCCATCATCTAACAGTTTCTTTATCCGACCATAGTCCTTAACTCTACATCTCAAAGCAATGCCATCCATCAATGAAGCCATCACTCAACTCAGAATTTCCTAGGTTCTGGCCCAAAACAGAGCCCGAGAATTCCTAGGTTTGGCCTAAAACAAACCTTGGCCCGAAGTCATGCCTAGGTAATTTCAGAAAATGCCCAAGGCACGCCCAGGGATCGGTACTGATCCCCAACTTATCTTATTTTTCTCCTTCTGACACCAAGCAAACCCATTATGACTCCATGCAACATGAAAATAACTCCAAGCACTGTTCGACACCGAACAACCATACCCCATAGTTCAGTACCGACCCGAAGAAACATGCAAATAACTCCAACTACCATTCATCATCGACCCAACACTTCAAATTTCCATGACTCCAAGCAAACCGTGTGCGACTCTAAGCAAATGGAAAATTTCCTCGGGTCGGACTCCAAGCAAATTAACACCGATCCATTAACACCAAGCCATCTTCTTTTGTCCATAACTCGAGTATACGGACTCCGAATGACTTGAAATTCTTCCTTGTCACCCCATATCGATTGCACAATGTTTGGGACAAAAGTCAGGGATCGATACCGATCCCTGAACGCCGATCCATAGGCTCAAAACTCACCACCGATTCCCGCTTTGAAAGCCCATATCTTGACCATACGAACTCCAAATGACCTAAAACTTGGTGCGCAACCTTATTCGGCCTTCCTTATTGCCCCACATCGATCACACCAAGTTTGGAATAAAATTCAGGGATCATAGCCGATCCCTGGGGATCATCACCGATCCTTAACTTCTTCCTAAGCTAAGCTGCCATTCGATTGGTGTTTTCAACCATTTAAACACCAGCAAACATTCATACATCATATAGAAACCAAAACATCAATAAAACATCCAAACATATCTATTTTAAAGAAATCTTGACCTATGGTGAAGGTTAAGGATCCATAAGAACACATTTTTATAAATGAAGTCCAAATTGTCTAAATTTTACATGTATGGTTAATTGTAGTCTAAAACATGTTTAGAGATTTTTATATAATTTTTAAAAAATCATTTATGATGTATAATGACTTAATTAGTAAGTGAGAGATTTAATCACTCACTTAATCCAAAGTAAGACGCAAATCCCTAAAGTAGTAGAAGGTATGGGATCCATGGCTCCTCTAATAGTTAATCTCTAATCCTAAGCGCTAATCTCGCTAATCTCCTCTTAATGACAAAATTTGACTAATTAAAGTAGGCTTAAGGGTTTCTTTTTGGTCAATGGAGGTTAATGGAGGTTTTTCATGATTTTTCATGATTTTTAGGAGTAGTGAAATATGGGGTTAAGATCCCATCAGCCTCCACTTACCCTATTCCCAAAATGGATCATGGGCCTTGATTCTAATGGCCCTAATTACCCTCTTAGGTTGTACAGAATTAAATAAAACTTCAAACAACCATTACCCTCAAATGGTAAGTCTGTTTTTCTACTATTGTATGGGAAGAGAAACCATAATTCGATTCTAGTGGAGGTGGTTTTAGACCCTAACTCGGCTCCTATTAAAAGTTATAGTTTATACAAGATTTTCAGGGTCAAAATGGCCACATAGAAATTCGCCAGAAGTCAAAACAGCGGGAAATGTCCTTAAGAGTCATTTCCCAAAACTTTTGAATCATACCACCTTATTTGAAAATAATATAAATATTTTACGATCCTCTAATACATAGAATACGGGTTGTTGCATTATCTCCCCTTTATGAATTTTTCCCTAAAAATTCCAAACAAAATCAATAGAGTCATCCTACATGCCTAACAACCATATACAAGCATAAGCAACCATCCATGCATAGTGACCAAATGATAAAAAGAGAAAATCCAAACCTATCATAATATGCAAGATACTGTATTTTGTGATTATTTTAATTGTATATTTTGGTTATTTTAATTGATTTCCTGATTTAAAAACTTTATTTTATTTATTAAAATGAATATATTTTGTTATTTTAAATATAAATTTTGATTTTGATGTGAATTGAATTCCAAACATGATTAAAAAGAATATTTTCCAAAAAAGTGAATTTTGGTCAATATGGTCAAACTTTGACTTTTAATTTAGAAATTTAAAAGTTTGAAAATTTGAATTTTATCTTTTATTATGAAATTAAATAAAATTTTAAGAATAATGCTTTTCGTTTCGTTAAAATCTGATTAATATTATGAAAGTTATGCCTTTTTAACTATTGAGTGTAATTTGTTGTATTTAACAAAATTGTTTATTTTAAATTATATAAATAATATTTTATTTGGTCATGTAATGTTCTAATTTACATTTATATGGGTAAAATAACATGTTATGTATATATTTTAGTTTTAAAACATTTTTAAAAGTGTTATTGAAATTTTCTAGTGTCAACTGTATTTTGTTTACAATTTTTCCAGTTCAATTAATTAAAGTAATTCTTTATTTATTTTTCTATTTCTATAAATCTAATTATTTATTTCATTTTGAAAATATAAATGAATTATTTTACTTCAAATTTTGTTTTAGAATATTTTAAAGTGAAGTTGGAATTTTCCTTAAGCTAGTGATGATTTATTTGTAATTTTTGAACCCCCTCTCCAAATTTTAAGCAATTTCTTTAATTCTTTTTCTATTTTCTTTAAATTTAATTATTTAGTTTCATTTTATTTTACTTTGTTTCAGTTTTTAAACTCATTTACTAAATTTTCATTGGTTTTTATTTAATTAAAAAGAATGGAAAATTGAAGAGAAAAAAAGCTTTATAAACTATGACTTTTCCTTAGCTAGTCTCTTCATTTGCTTGCCTTTTCATTGTCTAACTTTGGCCGTTCTTTCCTTCAGCTGTAGCTGTGAGTTTTAATTATTTTTCATGTGAGAAAAGCTTCTCATTTCAGCAAAGTCACGGCCAAAAACCATTTCTGAAATTTTGGTAAGCAATGGCCTCTTTTCTCATCATCTTCCTCATTTTTTTCAATGTTTTGCCTTGCCTCTTCACATGTTTCTAGGCCTCTACCTCCACCATCTCCTCCACCGACCACCACCACCTCTTTCTCCACTTAATCCACGGCCTGTCCATCCCTCTTCTCTGAACTGAAAGTGCCATGACCCTCCATGATGACAAAACTCCACCAAAATACAAACAATGCCTTAAAAACAATGCTAGCCGAGCTCCCCTTGAGCATACCCTTCATTTTCCACCACCACCACCACCTTTGGCCGCCGCCACCACCTTGTCCAAACCCTACCTCATCACTCCAGCTACTGACCTGAGATGTACACCCTCTGGCCGAACCAAATTGCCCATGGTCGAGCCTTAGTTTGGACCATTTTCCACCTATTTGCCTGAAAACCCTTCACTTACCCTATGTTGTAACTTCCTCCATCATGTTCTACCTTGTAGCCTTACCTTTTCTAGACCCATACCTAATCGAAAACAAGTACAAACCTGACCTAATTGATCCCCTAGGCCATGCAAACAAGTAGAGAAAGCAAGGCAAAAAGTTTCGTATTCAAACTGCTTTACGTTTCAAAGTTATTCAAATTCAATCGTATTGATTTTTAACTATTATTTTGGTTTTGTTTTGGGTTGTAACACAAGATCTATAACTTGGATCTCGCTCTCCAATCAAGTTCATAGCTTTGTCATTGTGTTCTGGTTTGTGTTGTGTCATTTGAACTTGCATCTCCAGCAAAAGAGGTGAGTAAATCTCACACGACATTTTATACTTATACTAATGTGAAACAACAACAATTGAATGTGTAGAATATTATGATATGTTATAACTGCCTGTGATGATTTAATTATATGATGTTAAATCTGTTAATTTACTTGTCATCTCATCTGTTACTGTTATATATTGTATACTGTTCATTTTATATCTGTTTATCACAATGCAAGTTCCCTATAGATTAGATTCACTGTGGGTTGAAATGATACATACCCGAACGGACTTTAGAATAGGGAAAAATCGTTATGGGCTGAAATGATAGGCCTGAATGGTTTTTATTTATTTATTTTAACTTGGGATTGCGGGTTTGAAATGATAGAACCTGGATTTTTGCTTTTTAAACTGCGGATTGAAATGATACATATCCGTATCACTTGACCCAGGTTAGAAAACTATATACAGACCCGTGGTTATTTTTATAAAGTATTTTGAATATTTTAAATATTTTCAAAAGTGTAAATTATGAAAATTTGATTTAAATTGGATTTTTAATGTTTAAATAAAGAAATTGGGATTTTTCTAGAAGTTAAAAATGTAATTTAAATAAATGGGAAAAGTGAAATTTTGAAATATAACTTAAGTTTGGAAATTTGGAAATTTGGTTTTAAAATGATATTTAAGTTATATAAATAAAATGGAAATTTAATTATATTTGGAAAATGGTAAATATGATAATTTGTTTTAAATTTGAATTTAAATGATTTAATGAAGTATTATTGATTTTTTTCTATGTATTAAAATGGTTAAATAACGAATGCTTAAAAGTGTAATTTTAAAATATAACTTGACTTGAAAATGTGAATTTGGTTTTTATTAAAGGTAAGTTAATTAAATAAAATTGAAAATTTAGTTAAATTTGTGAAATGGAAATAAAATTGAAGTGTTAAGTTTATTTATTAAAAATGTGAAGAAAGGAAATTTACACTTGAATTTGTTAAATAATTCATTGAAATTTGATTTAACTATAACAGATTTATTTAATAAAAATCATGTGTTAAATGATATATTATCTGAAAAGCATTTAACAGAACTTCCACTTTGATGCAATTTAAGCTGATTTCCTTGGATTTTGCTCACGTCTTCGAATGTGAATTTTTGTGATAGATTGTTTCAACAATCGCTTTATGACTTGTCACTTTAAAGATATATGAAGGTTTCAATACTAGTAGTAAATATCAAAACTCTTTCATCAAAGCGATTTCATCACTATTTTAAATATCAAAAGTTCGTTTTCTCAAACCGATTTCCAATCTACTAGTATATACAAGTCTTTACTTCACTCGAATGAGAAATCGACTTAAACGACTTAGTAAAACGAGTGGTATGAAACGCTTGCGTTCACTTCGTCGGTTAGCTCTTGGACTTGTTCGATTGAACCCTTTTTATGACAATTTTCTAGTGAAGATCTACAGTTTGTTCGTAAATATTTAAGTTAAGCAAGTGGTTATGGGACATGAAGCAAAACTCATATATTTACTAGCTTGGTGTGATTGACACTTCCTGATGATCATGACGATCATTTTTGTGATTTAGACTTGCGATTGAGCGATGTCTCTTTGTCTGCGAGGGAGACTATACCCCGTTTATGTGATGTTTCGCCATCACATATTTAGGGTAGCACCCTACGGTCTTCGGGCCATTCCTGTGTGAAAATTTAATGGATAGCTTCCATGAGATAGCTTCTCGTCATGTGTTTTACGCGTAGGTGAGTTTTCATGCTCCCATTCATGTGTTAGGCCTCCCCCTTTTTATGTGTTTTTCTGGATTTCTTGTGATGATTTCTGGAATTTATGCTTCACCAATTTTCATGATTTTCATTGATATGATATCAGCTTTTGTGCATTGGTGAATTTATGTGTTATTGAATTGTTATGAATACAAGTTTAGGGTATGATACCCTATTTTATCTTTGAGAAGATTCTTGTGATATTGATTGATCTTTTGTTGATTATCGTTTACATACTTATAGTAGTATGCCATCATAGTTGTTACATGTTCATGCCATATTATTTATCCTATACCTTATCATCTGATATTTATAGCTAGACTGATCCGTTTATTATTTTCTTATAAATAATACTCGGGTCAGACCGAGATGTTACAGGTGCTTCTGATTGACTTCCCTTCAGGATTATTCTGACTTTTGGCTAACTACTTAGATTAGTAGCTTTTGGCTGTACACATTTGAGATATAGACTCTATGTAGTGTACTTATTCTTTTGTATAGCACGTGATGCTATTCTTTTTTATTATCGTGGATCTTTCTGACCACTACTCTGATGTACACTTTCATGTGTTATATATATTTATTCATATCTTCTTCCGCCTTTGTGATATGGATGTCTGTGACTGATTTATGTTATGATTACTTCTATGTTTGTTTCCGAAGATTATATATAGCCACCATGTGATAGCTTTGTGTTTGTATCGGTATGTCGGATTTCCTCCTTAAAAGATATGCATTCTATTCTATCTGACATATCGGTGCTCGCACAAAGAAGTTACATGGATGGTCGCTCCTCCACAGCCTTATTCTTCGTGCTAATTGACAGCACTACATCGTAGTGTTCTTGGTTAGCGTGGGTATAGAGGTGGGGCATCACAAGAGGCCACTTCGGTAGCTTTATTATGCGGGTGACTTGTGAAACTATTTTTGATTTCAAATTCCGAAGTGTGATGTGATATTCGAAAGATATATATATATATATATATATACATATATATTTGAACAATTTGAATTGAGCTGGTGTTCAGTCCTCGAGTTTCGGATTTGAAATCCATCTTTTGAAATTGATTTACTAATTTGTTGTTGATTTCCAACTCTTGGATTGAAATATGATTTCTTCGACTATTTTGAAGGTTCGAGCACTTCCAAATCAAGGTTAACTTTTCAAAGCTAAGAAAATTTGAAGTATAAAGTATATAAGTTTGGTATGTGTGTTTAAAGTATGTAGTAATATGATTTAAATAAGTTGAAACTGTTTTGTTAAGTAAATGAATAAGGCTATTTTGAATTTTTTTCTCTCTAATATGAAATTTAGATTTGAAATGTTTTGAAAAAAATTAGTCTTCAAATATTTTGAAAAAAATAATATAATTTAGTTTAAATGTTTAACTTAGTAACATCTTTATGAAACTATATATTTAACAAGTTGGAATAGATACATAAGTTGTACGTATGCTATTTTATTCGCATAATTAAATTGATCCGAGTTTGAGTACACAAGTTCGAGGTGAATTACACCATTTCGTGTTAGTATTTTTCATTTGATTCTTGATGGCGAATATTTGATATGGATTTTGGGCTTGATTCTAGAATTCTCTATCATAGTATATGGCTATGCAAGGAGACTGATGGTTTCTAGTCGAGAAACCATATCGAAATCCGCATTAGGGAAGTCGAATGGACAATACTAGTTCGAAAGTGAACTTGTTTGATCGAGCGAGTGATCGAATATGATTTTGTGAAATGATGAGATATGTACATCTTATATTCTAATATCATTGATATACTTGCTGGTGAAGTTGTTGGGTTGGATATCTGTGTAATTTAATTGGAATTCTTTCTTTTATGAAAAACTACTATCAATTTAAAATCATTTTTCAAAACTATTTTTCTTTTGTTCTTCTTAAACAAACTATTTTATTCTATTTTACATACAAACTATTTTATATACAAAACTATTCTAAAAAAACTTTTATAAAGCAAAGATGTTCAATCCCATATAGCTCTTCGTACAGCGAAATTTATTTTTGAAAATTTTGATCCTTATATAAGATGGACTTTATATAAATATAAGATGATTTTGGAAATGAATTGTTTGACTTAAACTATATTGATTTGGAAATTTGGATTTATTTTCTAAATTTATTATTTTGGAAACTTTGGAACTTAAGTTATTTGATTTGGGAGGATAATTTGGTGAAAGCGTATATGATTTTGAAAATTATATTGATATTGAAACAAAATTGAAATTTGAGAACCTTATGTTACTAAATACTTGATTTGGGAGTTATCGAACTTATATAAAATTTGGTTTGTATAAGTATGATGTTGATTCGAAAACTATGGATTTGAAAAGGTACTCAATTTGAAAAGTGAAATCTTATATAATTAAAGTCTATATAAGTGTGATTTGATATACTATTGATTTTGGAAAGTATTTGATTTGAAAATGAAAGCTTATATATAATGGACTTT
This sequence comes from Allium fistulosum, assembly GCA_030737815.1. Taxonomy (NCBI): domain Eukaryota; kingdom Viridiplantae; phylum Streptophyta; class Magnoliopsida; order Asparagales; family Amaryllidaceae; genus Allium; species Allium fistulosum. The sequence goes on from CM060904.1 coordinate 1,260,533,548, forward strand.
ATATAAGTATGATATTTGAAAGTGATTTGAAAAGGTACTATATGATACATATTTTTGAAGTAAAGATATGGAAAGTGCCTTCTGCTTGATATCCGCTTTGTGGCCACATTGTGGATTCATTCTATCGATATTTTTTCTCTGATTTTGGTTTTCCGGATATGATACTCGAGTTTCCATCGAATTCCATGGAAATATCCATGGTCTTACGAGCGCGACTTCATAGCGTAATCGCAGGGTTGGGGGGTGGCCTACGGGTACGGATGTTTCCTGGGAGATCCAGGCGTAACCATTGTGTATCTGCGATCTATTGGGTTGCTTAGTAGCGTAATCAACAGGGGGTGCGAGAGCCTAGGGTACAGATGTTTCCTGGGGGATCCAGGCATAACCATTGTGTATCTGCAGTACTACCAGTCTTCATGGCATAATCGCAATGTTGGGGGGCGGCCTACGGGTATGGATGTTTCCTGGGGAATCCAGGCGTAACCATTGTGTATCCGCGATCCATGATCGACATGTTTTGTTTTTTTTGGATTGTACTTTCCATATCTGTTTTTAAAAGTTTTCCAGTATTTTCACTGGGTGTTGAAACAAGTCTACTAAGTACCTGGAGAATTCTAGCTTTGCGCCTAATCAACGCACTGCCAGAGTCTGCAGGAACGAGGATAAACTTGTTAAGACATCGAGTTATAAAAGTATTTTGATAAAATATTATATAAAGGATACTTTGATTAGTTATTTCCTTTCTAAAGGATTTTAAAGTGTTTTAAATATTGTTTACCTCTTTAACTAACAATTTGAATTAAAGGAGTTTTATGGATCTAATAAAATGGATTTAACCAAATTATTAAGTATTAAAGAATTCCAATTGAAATTTATATGGTTTTAAATTAATGGCTCATTCTTGTCTTTCGTCCTATTTTCCCTTCTAGCAATTCCTATTTTCCACCTTGTTAAACTTACCTGTAACAACAATTATCAGGTATAATTTTAATCTTCTTGTCATCTTGTCTTAATCCTATTCTATTCTATTTTTTTTTGTGTTTTCCGTACCTTATTCCTTTTCGAGGACGAAAATATTTGAGTGGGGGAGAGTGTAACAACCCTGTATTTTGTGATTATTTTAATTGATTTCCTGATTTAAAAACTTTATTTTATTTATTAAAATGAATATATTTTGTTATTTTAAATATAAATTTTGATTTTTATGTGAATTAGAATTCCAAACATGACTAAGAAGAATATTTTCCAAAAAAGTGAATTTTGGTCAATATGGTCAAACTTTGACTTTTAATTTAGAAATTTAAAAGTTTGAAAATTTGAATTTTATCTTTTATTATGAAAGTAAATAAAATTTTAAGAATAATGCTTTTCGTTTCGTTAAAATCTGATTAATATTATGAAAGTTATGCCTTTTTAACTATTGAGTGTAATTTGCTGTATTTAACAAAATTGTTTATTTTAAATTATATAAATAATATTTTATTTGGTCATGTAATGTTCTAATTTACATTTATATGGGTAAAATAACATGTTATGTATATATTTTAGTTTTAAAACATTTTTAAAAGTGCTATTGAAATTTTCTAGTGTCAACTGTATTTTGTTTACAATTTTTCCAATTCAATTAATTAAAGTAATTCTTTATTTATTTTTCTATTTTCTCTAAATCTAATTATTTATTTGATTTTGAAAATATAAATGAATTATTTTACTTCAAATTTTGTTTTAGAATATTTTAAAGTGAAGTTGGAATTTTCCTTAAGCTAGTGATGATTTATTTGTAATTTTTGAACCCTGTCTCCAAATTTTAAGCAATTTCTTTAATTCTTTTTCTATTTTCTTTAAATTTAATTATTTAGTTTCATTTTATTTTACTTTGTTTCAGTTTTTAAACTCATTTACTAAATTTTCATTGGTTTTTATTTAATTAAAAAGAATGGAAAATTGAAGAGACAAAAAGCTTTATAAACTATGACTTTTCCTTAGCTAGTCTCTTCATTTGCTTGCCTTTTCATTGTCTAACTTTGGCCGTTCTTTCCTTCATCTGTAGCTGTGAGTTTTAATTATTTTTCATGTGAGAAAAGCTTCTCATTTCAGCAAAGTCACGGCCAAAAACCATTTCTGAAATTTTGGTAAGCAATGGCCTCTTTTCTCATCATCTTCCTCATTTTTTTCAATGTTTTGCCTTGCGTCTTCACATGTTTCTAGGCCTCTACCTCCACCATCTCCTCCACCGACCACCACCACATCTTTCTCCACTTAATCCACGGCCTAACCATCCCTCTTCTCTGACCTGAAAGTGCCATGACCCTCCATGATGACAAAACTCCACCAAAATACAAACAATGCCTTAAAAACAATGCTAGCCGAGCTCCCCTTGACCATACCTTTCATTTTCCACCACCACCACCACCTTTGGCCTCCACCACCACCTTGTCCAAACCCTACCTCATCATTCCAGCTACTGACCTGAGATGTACACCCTCTGACCGAACCAAATTGCCCATGGTCGAGCATTAGTTTGGACCATTTTCCACCTATATGCCTAGAAACCCTTCACTTACCCTATGTTGTAACTTCCTCCATCATGTTCTACCTTGTAGCCTTATCTTTTCTAGACCCATACCTGATCCAAACCAAGTATAAACCTGACCTAATTGATCCCCTAGGCCATGCAAACAAGTAGAGAAAGCAAGGCAAAAAGTTTCGTATTCAAACTGCTTTTCGTTTCAAAGTTATTAAAATTCAATCGTATTGATTTTTAACTATTATTTTGGTTTTGTTTTGGGTTGTAACACAAGATCTATAACTTAGATCTCGCTCTCCACTCAAGTTCATAGCTTTGTCATTGTGTTCTGGTTTGTGTTGTGTCATTTGAACTTGCATCTCCAGCAAAAGAGGTGAGTAAATCTCACACGACATTTTATACTTATACTAATGTGAAACAACAACAATTGAATGTGTAGAATATTATGATATGTTATAACTGCCTGTGATGATTTAATTATATGATGTTAAATCTGTTAATTTATTTGTCATCTCGTCTGTTACTGTTATATATTGTATACTGTTCATTTTATATCTGTTTATCACAATGCAAGTTCCCTATAGATTAGATTCACTATGGGTTGAAATGATACACACCCGAACGGACTTTAGAATAGAGAAAAATCGTTATGGGCTGAAATGATAGGCCTGAACGGTTTTTATTTATTTATTTTAACTTGTGATTGCGGGTTTGAAACGATAGAACCCGGATTTTTGCTTTTTAAACTGCGGATTGAAATGATACATATCTGTATCACTTGACCTAGGTTAGAAAACTATATAAAGGCCCGTGGTTATTTTTATAAAGTATTTTGAATATTTTAAATAGTGTAAATTATGAAAATTTGATTTAAATTGGATTTTTAATGTTTAAATAAAGAAATTGGGATTTTTCTAGAAGTTAAAAATGTAATTTAAATAAATGGGAAAAGTGAATTTTTGAAATATAACTTAAGTTTGGAAATTTGGAAATTTGGTTTTAAAATGATATTTAAGTTATATACATAAAATGGAAATTTAATTATATTTGGAAAATGGTAAATACGATAATTTGTTTTAAATTTGAATTTAAATGATTTAATGAAGTATTATTGATTTTTTTTCTATGTATTAAAATGGTTAAATAACGAATGCTTAAAAGTGTAATTTTAAAATATAACTTGACTTGAAAATGTGAATTTGGTTTTTATTAAAGGTAAGTTAATTAAATAAAATTGAAAATTTAGTTAAATTTATGAAATGGAAATAAAATTTAAGTGTTAAGTTTATTTATTAAAAATGTGAAGAAAGGAAATTTACACTTGAATTTGTTAAATAATTCATTGAAATTTGATTTAACTATAACAGATTTATTTAATAAAAATCATGTGTTAAATGATATATTATACAAACATTTTTGAATGATAAAAACATGATTTTTAAAATTTTAAAAGGGTTTAAAATGAATTTTATTATTGGCTGGAAATACACAAAAATCTGGAAATGACTTTTAATAGCATTCAAAAATGCTATGGTTTCAGAACTTAACTAAAACTTAGTAAAAAGAGGCTATTACAGCATTTCTGAAATGCTGTAGTTGCTGTAGTAAATGTAAAGGCTAAAGAACTTAATAAAGTGCTATTACAGCAGTTCTGTAAACTGCTGTAGCTGCCTGCTGTCTTTGCTGAAATTTAATAAAACCCTTATTTTGAACTTAAGCTATTACAACATTTCTGGAAAATGTTGTCTTTGCTGTTTTAAACTAAATTTCAACTAAAATGAGATATAACAGCAGTTATTAAAGTGCTGTCATTGCTGAATTAAAATGTTTTCAAGTATAACCTATAACAGCTTTTTTCAAGATGTTGTGAAAGGCTGAAATTTTCAATGTTTATGGGTTCTGACTTAGTAAATGAACTCAGAATGGTTTGAAACTTTGGAAATTGAATACTTGATTTGAAAGAATAATAACTTCACTTTTAAATGGTTAAATGAATTAATTTAATTGGAATATAAACTATTTAAAAGGGTGATTTGATAGAAAAATAAATGAATGATATTTTGGAATTTAAAAGGTATTTTATTTGATAAATTGGATTTGAATTCAAATAATGATTGAAAGAAAGTTTGAAAAGATATGATATTTTGATAAATTGAAATGGTTTGTAAATGATTTAATCTTTATTTTGATAAAAATTTAGATTTGAAATGATATTAAATTTTTGAAATATAAAATATTATTTTGAAATACTATAACCACGGGTATACTTCTCTGTATGTCATTTGATTTCTTGATGATGGCTGTGATGCACATTAACACTGTTAGTTGCATGGTTTATTTCGATATGGACATTTCTGTGATATTGTCACTACCGTTTAATTGATGGTTTTATGGATCCTTAAAGGATGGGCGATCGCAAGCATCCTCTAAGTTATTATGCATTGCTATTACAGTTCACTTGAGTTGGTTTACATTGTATAAGTATATATGTCCTGACTCGAGTGTTTTGTGTTTTGCTTTACGCTTGGGTCAGCCTAAGAATCACAGCTTTGGAATTTATCTTCTGGAGCTAGAGATTTGTTGGAGCTTATCTGTCCATCTGTTATTTCTTATCTTCTAATCCAGTTATTTACTATTCGGTATTGTCTCTGTATTATTGATTTATGTATCCTAACATCTATTGTATCCATTTTAAACTATGACATTTTGTATATGTTTTTGAGAGTTTGTATATAGTAGCTTCATGAACTACTATGGTATTTTATTTCGCTGCGAGTTATTCTGATATTATGTGTCTGTGATTATGTGTTTGATTTTATTTGCTCCAAATTTTATTACAATCTGTTATTTTGAATTATTCAAGTTGGACATGTGTGGATTATTGTCGATTTGAATGGTCCAAAATAGTGGGTCGTTACAGATACTATGCTAAGGCATATACTTGACGATATCATAAGTTAAAGTAAAAGTGATAAATAAGATATCTCACCAAGTAAAGAGCTCTAGATATGCGTCCTCATGCTCTCATCCATCTCTCAATTGCAATCACCTTCATTATCACTCCACTGAACCTTCACTAACTTCACCGTCTTCCTACTAAGCTGTTTCGTATCATGTTCGAAAATACAAATCAGCCTATGAGTTCTAGAAGCTTCTAGCTCAATCTCAATATCGGCTAGTTGATTCGGTGTGATAGTTATGCCCGAGTCGTGCACAAATTTCCACAAGTGAGAAACATGGAAACATTGTGCACTTTTTCCATTCTTTGAGGTAAGTCGACTCTGTAAGCAAGGTACCCAATCCTCTCTAGTATTGGAAAAGGACTTACAAATCTCAATGCCAACTTCCCTTTACTACCAAACTGAATGACCTACTTCAATGGAGAGATCTTGACAAATACCATACCACCGATAGAGAACTCTAAGACGTCTCTTATCAGCGTAGCTTTTCTATCTGCCTTGGGCAGCTTTCATCCGTTGTCGGTTGATCTCGATCTTCTATGATGTTTCCCTAATCATATCTGGCCCAAGTATTAGTTTCTTGCTTGCTTCCACGAACACGAAGGAGCGCTGCATAGTCGACCATACAATGCTTCGAATGGTGTCATACTGATGCTAGACTGACAGTTTTTGTTGTATACAAATTCAACAAGATGTAAGTGATAATCCCACGAGCCTTCAAAGTATAATATGCAAGCCCAAAAGAGATCCTCTAAGATACGATTCACTCTCTCAGTTTGGCCATCAGTTTGAAGGTGATAAGCCGTGCTAAGGTGAAGCTCCATCCCTAACGCCTCCTACAAGCTATTACAAAACCCACTAGTGAACGACGGGTCTTGGTCACTCACAATTCTCTTTGGCACACCATGGAATCGTACTATCCACTTTGCATATTGTTTAAAAAAATTGGTTGCCGTTCTACCTGACTTGATAGGTATAAATCTAGCGCTCTTGGTCAATCGATCGACTATGACCCAAATGTTGTCGTGCCCTACTCGAGTCCTCGGCAGTCCATTAATGAAATCCTTCGATACTTCTTTCCACTTCCACTCGAGAACTTTTTGTTAATACCCTAGGTATTGATTTTGATGATAACAATCACATAAATATTACTACTAACGTATCTCCGAGTTATGCAGTCATATCAGATATATTATGGAGACATTTACAAAAACAATCAAGAATACAGTGGAAGAAAATGAATTATAGAAGAAGGTTAATCAGAGCAATTGAAGAACAAAACCAAATTAGAGAAGAATGCTGAAGGATAAAGGTGTTTGAAGTGATGAGGAGTTGGTTGAACCTTAGAATATCTTGTTAAAGATCTCATGGCAATTATACTTGAAGATCATCAACCATTGACCTCGACCGAATCACAAAAATGCATAAATATAAGGTAATTTGAAATGCTGAAAATTCGCAACACTTATTAGTGTTGCTGTTCATTTTGCAACATACCCATGTCGACATACTAGGTAGGGGGATGTCGACATGCTAGCCGTTTTTCAGAATTTCAAATTTCAAATGAAGAGACATTTCCCTCCACCTCTTCACCAAAAGACACGTCTCTTCAACCACTATATAAAGGCCTCTGAAAACGAATTTTAACATCAAGAATTCTCATTTTCTCTTACTCCTTCTCCAAACATTTGCAAAAGAAATCCATTGCATACTCTTCAAATTTCCTTGCAAATCGATACAATTTCACTCCAATTCTTCACTGATTTGCAAGCCACACAATATCAGAGAGTTGTACTTGAATTCACATCATTCTCTCTCTGATTTCATCCTATTCCTCAAAGAATTCAAAGATATATTGCCATTGGAGGTCTATAGGATCATTGTACCGAATCTGCAAGAATCTGTATTGAAGATACAACTACTTGCCATAGTTTATTGTTGGTGATAAGGAGAAGGTGTTCTTGTAGCCTGTAAAATCAAGAGGGTGTGTCTTGTAGCCCGTGAAACCAAGATTGTAAAGATGTTCTTGCCACCCGTGGAAAGCAAGCGATTGTAGTGGAATTCTGCACGATAGAGTGCAGGACTGGATGTAGGATTGGTTAATCCGAACCAGTATGAAAATCCGGTGTTATTTACATTACTGCATTTTACATTATTACTTACTTATTCTTTGATTACTTCTTTATATTCATAAGTAAGTAGTTAATAGCCTTAAGATCCAACATTGTGTTGTAGCCACCCTTGTTTCTAACAATTGGTATCAGAGCATTGGTTTTCAAAAATTCATAACTTGGTTTTTGAAAAGTATAAATGGCTAATGACACTAGTAACACATTTTTTAACACCTTTGTAGAAGGGCAATCTACCACTAGACCACCTCTATTTGATGGCAGTAGTTATGCATATTGGGCTTGTAGGATGAAATGTTATTTGCAGTCTAATGGTTTGGATATTTGGAACATTACCCAAATAGAGTACATAGAGCCTCAAAATGAATATTCAAAATGGAAACTAGACCAAAAGACACAAGCACTTAATAACTCTAAGGCCATGAACATTTTATTTTGCTCCTTAGATAGAAATGAATTTAATCGAGGGTCTATTTGTAATTCTTCATATGAAATTTGGAGAACACTGCAAGTCACACATGAAGGCACCAGTAAAGTAAAACAAACAAAGATATCTATGCTAACTAACCAGTTTCAACTCTTTCAAATGAAACCAAATGAGTCTATTTCTGATATGTATTCTAGATTTCAAGATATAGTACATGCCTTAATATAATTAGGAAAGAAAATTACTGAAGAAGACAAAGTCAGATAGACCTTGAATTCACTTCCTAGTGAATGGGATCAGAAGATTCTGGCAATTGAAGGAGCCAATGATATTAGTATTATGAAATTAGAAGATTTAATTGGTAACCTAATGTCTTATGAAGTAAAGTTGTTGATTAGAAAAGAGAATCAGGCAAATGAGAAGAAATCACTAGCACTCAATGCTATGATCGACACAGATGAACCAAATGATGATGCCATTGATGATGATATTGAGTTTATGACCAAGAAGTTCAAGAAATTCTTGAAGTATTGGATAACAAACAAACTTCGAAAAACTAACAACAATAATTCTAGAAATAGAAATGTTGTTAAGTGTTTCGAATGTGATAAACCCGGTCATTTGAAAAGAGACTGTCCCAAACTGATGAAATCAAAGTCAAACACTTTCAATAAGGAGAGGAAACAGGCATTCAATGCAAAATGGGATGATTCAGATACATCATCAAGTGATAGTGATTCAGAAACAGAAAATGCCAACATGTGCTTCATGGCAAAGGATGACCAGGTATGGAATTTTAATAAAGAAATTACTAATGTTCTGAATGATATGAATCAGGGATATAAAATACTTAGGAAAGAGTACAACAATAGCTTGGCAGAGATAGATAGATTAAAAATATTTAATAAAAGGTTAACTGAAGAAAAACAATGTCTAAAAGATGAAATTGAAAGACTTAGTGGGTATAATGATGAAAAGGATTTGACACTCGGAGGTTTTGAAAAAATAAAAAGTGAAAATGAATCCTTAAAATCAGAAAATCTTTCAATGAAGTCACAGATCACTGATCTGAATGACAAAATAACATCTCTAGACAATGTTATTCTTAACCATAATAAGGATTTTGACAAAATGAAAACTGATGTTGATAAATTTAACAAAGGGAAGGATAATCTAGAAAAATTATTATCTGCATCTAAACACACTAGGAATAAACATGGACTTGGATACACCCCTAAGGCTATATCAAAGAAAAATAGTATTCAAAATACTAAGTTTGTTAAGGCTACAAAGTTCAAACCAAAACCTAGGAAACTAAAGTTAAAACCTCCAAATAGATTCATTAATTTATGAGTTCCAAAAAGGTTGGATGATACTGAAAAAGAAAAATATATTGATAATTTTATTAATAAGGTTCATTCATCTAATGATTATATTTTGAGAGGACGTTCAAACTCTTCATGGGTTTGGCATCCTAAAACTTAACCCCATGGACCCCAAAATAAAAAGGGTACCAGTGTGCATACTTTATAATTTTTCAGGTACCAAACAATATATACCGGATAGCGGATGCTCAAAGCATATGACAAGAAATCTATTGAACTTTGGATAAATATGAAAAGGATTTGTTATTGGCATCGGCAAAGTCGGTAACTCTAAAACTCATCTTATTATTTGATAAGTTTATTTCATGTTTTGAATTGATTTGGTTTCCCCTCAAGTGTTTTATTTATATGTATTTATCTCTATATACAAACTCTACATATTGTCTAGCAGTGATTTAAGCGACTCTTTTTTACCCTTTTTGTTGATGACAAAGGGGGAGAAAAGGTATAAATATACTAGGCAAAATGATAGGGGGAGTGCATAGAGTTAGGGGGAGTCAAATATAAACATATTATATTTTATCTCTCAAATATTTATATGGTTGTCATCATCAAAAAAGGGGAGATTGTTAATACCCTAGGTATTGATTTTGATGATAACAACCACATAAATATTACTACTAATGTATCTCCGAGTTATGCAGTCATATCAGATATATTATGGAGACATTTACAGAGATAATCAAGAATACAGTGGAAGCAAATGAATTATAGAAGAAGGTTAATCAGAGCAATTGAAGAACAAAACCAAATTAGAGAAGAATGCTGAAGGATAAAGGTGTTTGAAGTGATGAGGAGTTGGTTGAACCTTAGAATATCTTGTTAAAGATCTCATGGCAATTATACTTGAAGATCATCAACCATTGACCTCAACCGAATCACAAAAATCCATAAATATAAGGTAATTTGAAATGCTGAAAATTCGCAACACTTATTAGTGTTGCTGTTCATTTTGCAACATACCCATGTCGACATACTAGGTAGGGGGATGTCGACATGCTAGCCGTTTTTCAGAATTTCAAATTTCAAATGAAGAGACATTTCCCTCCACCTCTTCACCAAAAGACACGTCTCTTCAACCACTATATAAAGGCCTCTGAAAACGAATTTTAACATCAAGAATTCTCATTTTCTCTTACTCCTTCTCCAAACATTTGCAAAAGAAATCCATTGCATACTCTTCAAATTTCCTTGCAAATCGATACTATTTCACTCCAATTCTTCACTGATTTGCAAGCCACACAATATCAGAGAGTTGTACTTGAATTCACATCATTCTCTCTCTGATTTCATCCTATTCCTCAAAGAATTCAAAGATATATTGCCATTGGAGGTCTATAGGATCATTGTACCGAATCTGCAAGAATCTGTATTGAAGATACAACTACTTGCCATAGTTTATTGTTGGTGATAAGGAGAAGGTGTTCTTGTAGCCTGTAAAATCAAGAGGGTGTGTCTTGTAGCCCGTGAAACCAAGATTGTAAAGGTGTTCTTGCCACCCGTGGAAAGCAAGCGATTGTAGTGGAATTCTGCACGATAGAGTGCAGGACTGGATGTAGGATTGGTTAATCCGAACCAGTATGAAAATCCGGTGTTATTTACATTACTGCATTTTACATTATTACTTACTTATTCTTTGATTACTTCTTTATATTCATAAGTAAGTAGTTAATACACATTTCACCACTTCTAGTGTCTGAATAGCCTTAAGATCCAACATTGTCTTATAGCCACCCTTGTTTCTAACACTTTTAGGAGTTGCATTACACCACTAGGCATCTTCTTCTCTTCCTTAACCAATTGGAAAACCATTCATTTTAAGATAACTATCCCAACATCTCTCTTCATCCCTTTCCAATAAAAGATCAACCTCATATCATAGTACATCTTTTTACCATAGAGATGAATAGTATTTCTCGAATGATGGCACTCTCATAGCACCTTATCCCTCAACCCATCGACATCAGGAATAAACAATCTCCCGTTCTTATGGAGCCGACCATCTCAGTCGAGTCTATACTGTCTCATATCCTCAGACTCTACTCTAGTTTCAATCTTAGCAATGATCTCCGCTAATCTGGCATTGCGCCTCTGACTAGTACCAATCCGCTTAATAAGAGTAGGTCTGATGGTCAAGCTTACCAATATCTCTGGCTTTAGCTCATATCTCAGTCGGAAATTATAACCAAAATATACTCCAACTGCGTCCACTCTAGGAATATAACTCCCAAGCTGGCATGTCTCCTACTCAAGGCATCAACAACCGCATTACCCTTCCTCGGTCTATTTGCAATATCAAAGTCATAGGAGGCCAGGAACTCCAACCATCGCTGTTGGCGAAAGTTAAGATCCTTCTAAGAAAAGTAGTACTTCAATAATTTATGGTCGGTGAACATATTGAATCTCTCTCCCAAAAGATAGTGCCTTCAAATCTTCAGCTCAAACACAATCGCTGCTAACTCTAAATCATGGGTCGAGTATTTCTTCTCATGTGGCTTTAGCTGTCGACTGGTATATGTAATGACTTTTCCTCCCTACATCAGTAGCATGCCCAAATTGGTACCACAAGCATTACTGTATACCATCACCTCTTCATTCCGACTCATAATGATCAATAGGGCACTCATCAACCTCTCCTTCAGAATCATAAATGCCTGCTCACATCTCGCATCCCAAATAAAAGTCTGATTCCTTTTTATCAAGTGAGTCAATGGTGCCACTACCTTAGAGAAGTTCTAGATGAATCATTTATAATATCCAGCTAACCCCAAGAAACTTCTCACATCTGTTGCACTTTTGGGTTTAGTCCAATCTTGGACTGCTATGACTTTCGCACGATCAATGACAATGCCCTGCTCAGAAACACATGAACCAAAAATCTCATTTCCCTCCTCCAGAAGTGACATTTAGAAAACTTTGCCTTTAGTTGGTGTTTTCTCAACACCTCTAGCACAATCCTCAAATGTGTCTTGCATTCTTCCTCCATCCGTGAATAGATAAGAATATCGTCGATGAACACAAGCATGAATTTATCTAGTCATCCCCTGAACACGTGGTTCATGAGGTCAACAAAGTATGTCGACGCATTGGTTAGCACGAACAACATAACCAACCACTCATAAAATCCAGATGGCATATCAAACACTATAATCGGCACACTCTCCTTTGCCACTCTCAGTTGGTGAAATCCCATCCCAAGATCCAACTAAGAAAATACTCTAGCACCATGCAACTGATCGAACAAGTCATCAATACGTAGGAGTGGATACTTGTTCTTCTTTGTCACTTTATTGGCTCATGGTAATCAACAAATAATATAAGGGAGTCTTCCGCCTTTGTGGCGAATACTACTGGCGCTCCCCACTCAAATAAGCTCCTACACATAAACCCTCGCCTTAATAAGTCATCTTCATGCACCTTTAGTTTCCTCCGCTCTTTGGGCATCATATGCCTTAAAGACATAACTACTTGTTTAGCACCTTCGACCAGATCGATACGAAATTCTATATCCCTATATGGTGGTAATCCGGTCACCTCATCAAATATGTCTTGATACTCTTTAGAAATAAGCACTAGTCAAGTGGGGGCATTGAGCGAATATAGGAAACTAACCATCATGTCATCGTCTAGTAGGAAGCTTAGCACTACCGCCCGCTCATCATTTACCCCCATCATCACCAATGACCTCTCATAATCCACCACTATTCCGTACACCTTCGACTAGTCCATTCCAAAAGTATAATACCAAACCCAGTTACACCCAAAACAAATCAATAACAAAAAAAGATCCATGACTTGATAAGGCTAAGTCTCGAAAAATCAAGCACATGCTAGCCGAGCCCCTAAAAATGTTTGTCGTAATTTAAAGGTCGGTTAACAATTTTGGGTCTCAATCACAATCTGTTTACTAGGTCACTAGATATGAATGAATGTAAAGCCCCGTACCAAATAAAACTCATATATAAACATATAAATGGAAAGTGTACCTTAAATAATGATGCCTTCTCCTTTCTCTTTTGCTGATGGAACATTCGACGAAGTCAGAATGACATTGATAGCATATGCATTCACCACCTGCTTTTGTTTCAATGGCTCTGGACAATCCTTCTGAATATGCTAAGCTTGTTGCTATTATAGCACTTCTTGCCTCCTACCTTACAATAATTAGCAAAATGGCCCTCCACCATGGAATCATAACAAATAGGCTTCCATATGCTCTTCCTCAGACCATCCTTCATTTGGCGCTATGCTTCCTCAACCGACTATGGACAATCTATATTAACTTGCCCAACCTTGCTATAGTTGAAGCACATCTTCTCACCACTTTTTGGGTCCTTGCGGTCCGTCCTTACTAATGTGACCCATCTCATTGTAATTAAAGCATTTCTTCCCCTTAGCTTTGCATTGTCTACTATAGTGGCCCTTTTCACCGCAGTTGTAACAAAGAGTGAGGACATACTCTTCTTCTAGCCACCTTTGTTCTGAGACTGTTTTACTCCTTCATTGTCCCTCATTCTCTTACCAATCCTACCTACTTACGGTGTAGCTCTCTCTTGAGGAACAAGTTGTTGCGCTTGCATTTGAGCACCACTGTTAATCATAAAACTCACTTAAGAACAAAGACATGAAAGAAGGCCCATAAAAGTGTTGAAAAAGCTTCGCAAGAATTGAAAAGAATGGTTTCGAAGGCGTTAAAGTTGCTTTCGAAGAAGTTAGATTGGTGCCACAAGCAGCTGATGCACCTACAAGTATTGAGTGAAATAATAGGTTTCAAAGGGGTCGAAAGGGAGGCAAGGTTATCCTTCCGCCTCAATTAATCCTTTCGACACGGTTGATTCTACATATATGAAGTAGTCTTGTATGAGTACGTAGAACCTTTAAAAGGTATCAAATAACAGGCTTGCACACAAGAACCAAACCCTTCGAAAGGGTTAGTTTTGCCACTATTAATCTTACGCATAGGGACATTTTACCAACATGTACCTTTCGAAAGCAAAGATAAGCCTTTCGAAATAGTTGGAACCTTCCACAAGCATAAAGAAAACTTCACATGAGACCAAGTGACCTTTCGCAATGATCCTCTTGTCACCTACTAGTCCTTTCAAAACAATTCAAAAGCACTTCCTCACTCACTCAAGTAATCACCCATCATGATTAGCATCAGACCAAAGTGACAAAGGAGTGGTTTTGAAGGAGAAGAAGGAGTTAGGAATGCTTCCCCTTACTTCCAAATAACGTGATAGGGAACCTTGGCCCTTTCACTACTAAAAGAGGCATACCTTTGGAAGGTGTCGAAAGGTTCCAGAACTGCATGAAAGCAGTATTGAGGAATGTTGGAACAATATCTGTTGTTAATGTACATTGGATGGAGGCAAAAGGACTAATTCAAGAGTAATAAGAGACCAGATATCTGCCTTCGAAGCCGTGGGAGCAGAAGAACAAAGGCAAAATGATGGACGCAAAAGGTTGGAAGAGAGACCTTTCGATAGCTTTGAAAGGATAGGAGTGGAAGGGGCCAACCCATATCTATAAATATGACCCTAGGGGTTCAAGCTGTAGACCAAATTTTAGGAACTCTGAAATTTCTTTCTTACTTCATAGAAAAATCAAATTCTTGTAACCCTAGATCAATTTGGGGAAAGTTCTCTTACTTGTAATCCAATTTAGATAAATAATAAGGAGTGGATGCATGGATCCAATATCGATTTCGAATACGAGGAAGATCATTCCGGCCGTTAGCTCGACTAATGACCAATTGCACATGATACTCACTTATTTTCTTAACCCCTATTTGACTTATACAATGCTATGGAGTCAACTTTGATATTTTGATTTCGAATCATATTATCATCACGTTTCATGACATAAAATATTAAATCGACGTGATGATGATAATCCAACATTGACAAGTTAATTGAATTTGTATCATTTATCCATGATAAGATTTCATTGCATATTGAGTTTAAATCTTACTTGTTATGTAGATTGTACATCAAGTCCCTTCGAGAGAATAATGATCCTCTCGACTCGATCGAAAGGGGTTTTGAAGGTACTCACCGTATAATATTGAAGTTATATCAGCTGGGAGGACTCTTTCGAAAGGCACTTGTATACTCTAAAACATATAACCCCTTTCGAAGAAGTCTCCATGACCATAGAACCTATGTTTTTGAAAGGTATCCTCCTTTAAAGGTGTAATGACCCTTTCGACCCATTCGAAGTGGGTTTGGAATGTGTTGTTTCTTAATCTTTGCTTCGAATGTTGATGAGATTTTTTGTTAACAGTTAACATCTTAGAAGAAACACCTTTGGAAGACATGTAGTGCCTATCGACTCATTCGAAAGCAGTTTCGAAGAGGTTGGTCAGTCTTTAAGTTGCGATTTGAGGTGTTAACAAAATTTCTTGCTAACATTTTTGACGCTAGAAGGAGGGCTTGAACCTCTGACCTTATTATTTCGTTATAGATTAATTATGGAACGTTTGACTTGTTGTAGGAAAATGAAATAAAAAATGCTTAGTCGATTGGATGAGGAAGTAATACAAACGACAAATTTGGAGAAAAATATTACTCCAACTTTCAACTTATAGGGAGTTGTGCAAGGATATACATCGACCCCAGCACAACCGGACAATAATGCAGCCACGATAAGGCATTTAGAGCAACAATTACTAGAAATGCAAGAGCTCCTGAAAGCAGCTCTATCTCATAAAATTTCCAAAACCGTAAAACCAACAATTGGAGACGAGGTGGTCTCCCTAAGGAGAAACTTGAGAGCTCATACCTACGAAGGTAAGAGCAAGCTTGACCTAACATCATCAAAGAAAAAAGAACGTAATGCAATTAAAGTCGATCATTAAGGAAGAATACATGATAAATCTCTTGAGCAATCTAGAAGCTCGACTTCAAAGGAATATAACCCAAACTAAAAAAGCCATCATGACGCTGAAGCTTATTTAAAAGATTAGTAGAGAAGGCTGCAAAGATATGCTAAACGCTAAGGGAAAAGAATTCTAGATGAGCGAGCAAATAACAAAGAACGAGTAGCTCCGTTTACGGATGAAATCATGTCGGTGGTAATTTCATCTCATGTCAAGGTCCTAACCATAAGATATCATGGTATTACTGATCCTTATGATCATTTGATGGCTTTTGGCGGCTAAATAGATCTATATAATGCCTTTCGAGCAGTGCGATGTAGGCTATTCCCAGTAACCCTTTAAGGAGCTGCCGCAAAATAGTACCGTCAATATCGAGAGAAGACTATTTACTCGTGGAAACAATTTTCCTACAAATTCTCCACACAATTCTGCATTTGTAAAGATCCCGCAGTTGATTGTAGTGTTCTAGTAAACATCAAACAAAAGAAGGAATCGCTGGGTGACTACTTTAGAAGGTTCAATACAGAGGCGCTGAAAGCCAAAGATATGAACAATATGGATAAGTTGATTGTAGTGCATTCAAAACAGATAGAAAATGCACCATTTTGGAAAGAGCTCTTTGGATGTACAGATTTAAAAGACTTCCACTTCTAAGCTAATAAATTCATTCGAATGGATGAATTGTACTATACCAAGAAGAAAGCTAACCTTAAGAAAGAGAGTGGAAGATTTGGGTTTAACCGAGGTCACCAAAGGCCGAGGTGGGAGGATTCCAATACTCAATCAATCGCTTTGAACAAGCCATTGTCTTCTATCTATACTACAAAAAAGAGAAAGTTAACTTCCCAACCTCATTCAAGGCTAGAAATTAGCCTGAGCAAAGGAATGAGGGATGATTATTGTGCTTACCATAAAGCAAATGGCCATAAAATTGATGAATACAGAGTGCTGACTGGAGTCATTCAAAAATTAATTCATGAAGGACACCTGAAAGAATTCATCTAGGACCAATAGAAAGCACCCCAGACCAGTGATGGACCGTAAAAGTTCCCTAATACTGTTGTGAATAATTTGGAAGATGAAGATCTACTAAATATGGGTCCACCCTTGAATAGAATTGATGTGATTCATGGGGGACCACGTCCAGCAGGAACTAGTAAGGGAGCCAGAAGCAGATATATCAAAGAAGATAAAGGAGTATTTTCTATCCAGGAAGAGCTCCCGCTTAAAAATCCACGGCTGTATACGCAGATGCCGAATCTTGTCATTACTCGTCAAGAACTCAAAAAGGTAATCCATCAACCCCATAATGACCCTCTTATGATCACTTCTCAAATCAAGCTCTCTATAGTGTCCAAGATTCTGGTTGACACTGGAAGTGCAGTCAATGTCATTTTCAAGCATGCCTTTGATCAAATGGGAATTCCTGAAGGTATGCTAGAGCCTAGTCTTGAACCTATTTTTGGGTTCAATAACAAAGGGTCAACTCCAATGGGGCAAGTAAAGTTGCTAGTAAAAATGGGAGTGCCGCCATGCTGCAGAATTTTTGAAACTCCTTTTGTGATCATCAACCATCCATCATACTATAATGCATTCTTTAGCCGCCTTGCGTTGGATGAGGTGGATGCATTCGTCTCACCAAAGTATTTGATGGTGAAATTCTTAACTAAAAGAGGTTGGGATATCATTCAGGGAGAACAATTTAGCTCCCGCGAAATGTATTTTCCACTCTTGATCAATATAAAAGGGAGCACTCTTCTTGTTATGATTCCTCTACTGTTTTTCAACCTATAGATGATGGATTTTTACAACCAACATTTGAAACAAAAATGAAATCTAATAAAATAAATAAACGTGCATTTGGAAGGTACTTCTTATCTAGGAGCAAAAGGAATAGGACTGATGCCAACTCAATAGAGGAAAGTGAGATTGTTACAGAATTAGATTCCCGAGGGGAAAGAGAAAGGATAAAGCCTACATAGGATCTTGAGGAAATATGTATAGATCCAGCTACTTCAACAAAGATCGTTAGAGTCGGAAAGGAATTGAAGGATAGCTTGAAAGCAAATTTAACTCAATTCCTCAAAGCTAATAAAGATGTATTTGCATGGACACATTCAGATATGATCGGGATCGATCCATCAGTTATGTGCCATGCATTAAATATTGATCCAAATGTGACTCCCGTTCAACAAAAGAAAAGGCAATTCGATAAGGTTTGATCTGATGCTCTAAAAGAAGAGGTTAAAAGGCTGCTTGAAAATGGATTTATACAAGAAGTTTTTTTATCAAACGGCTAGCAAATCCAGTGTTGGTAAAAAAGGCAAACGGAAAATGGAGAACATGTGTCGACTACATAGATCTGAACAAAGCATGCCCGAAAGACTGTTATTTGTTAGCCAGAATAGATCGGTTAGTTGATGCAACTAGTGGTCATAAGCTATTGTCCCTCATGGATGCTTATTTAGGATATAACCAAATACCCATTTTCAAACCGAACGAAGAGCATACAAGCTTCATTATCGATTGAGATATTTTCTATTATAAAGTAATGCCTTTCGGACTGAAGAATGCGAGAGCTACTTATCAAAGATTAGTTAACAGAATGTTCAAAAGAGCAGATTGGACAAAATATGGAAGTTTATGTGGATGACGTGCTGGTAAAGTCTTATGAAGTTGAGAATCACCTTAAGGATCTTGGAGAAATGTTCAAAGTATTATGAAGGTTTCAAATGAGACTGAATCCTTAGAAATGTTCTTTTGGAGTTCATTCTAGAAAATTCTTAAGTTACATTGTTAGCGCACAAGGAATCGAAGCCACTCCTGACCAGATTCAGACTATCAAAGACATGGAAGAACCTAAACCAGCAAAGATGTAATGAGCTTGAATGGTAGAATTGCAGCCTAAGTAGATTCATCTCCAAGGCAACCAATAAATGTGTCCCCTTCTTCAACGTGATTTGGAAAAGAAAGAATTTTGAATGGGGAAAGGATAGTAAGAAAGAAAGTCCGCCAATATTATCCAGCCCCGTGGATGGAGAAAGCCTATATTTGTATATGGCAGTTTCAGAACTTGCAGTTAGTTCAGTGCTGATTAGAGAGGAGAATGAAACTCAACTTCCCATTTATTATGTAAGCAGGCGATTGAACGATGTTGAGGTTCGGTATCCAGTCATGGAAAGTTAGCTTACTGCTTGATACTGACGGCACGGAAACTCGGAGCGTACTTTCAAGCACCTCCAATCAGAGCATTGACCAACTTTCACTCAAACAAGTTTTCAGTAAACTTGAGACTTCAGGGAGACAGTAAAATGGGGAATCGAACTTAGCCAGTATAACATTGAATTTCAGCCACGAGCAGTAATTAAAGGGTAGGCATTAACAGACTTTATCAATGAATGTACAAGCTTTGTTAAGGAACAATCAGAGAAAGAGATTGATCAAAAACCTATATGGCAATTATTTGTGGATGTGGCATCAAATGAGCAAGGAGCTGGAGCAAGGTACGTCATAATCACACCCGATGGGGATCACTTACATTATGCAACGAAGCTGGAGTTCGCGGCAAAAAATAACGTAGCTGAATATGAATCGATGGTGGTAGGATTGACTCTGGCATTGCAACTTAAAATCTGACGGGTTCAAATCTTTAGGGACTCTCAACTAATAGTGAATCAGATAAAATAGATATATCAGACTAAAGATGCCAAACTAGCCCAATATGTTAAGAAGGTGTTAAAAATGCATGCCTTATTTGAATATTTTTCTATACATCAAGTACCAAGGGAAGATAACCCTCATATGGATTCGTTAGCAAAATTAGCTAGCTCAAGAGGAGATCCAGAAACCCATATTGTACTAGTGGGGTATCAAGAAAATCCTAGCATCGATGAGGGAATATCTAAACCAGGGAAGGAACTACTAGTTTTAACTAGATCCCAAGCTAGGACACAGAAAGGAAAAGAAATTAATGAAGAAATTCCATATGAGAAACCCAATCATCCAAAGGCAAATAATTGTTATGGTAACACTTGGATGACACCTATTGTAGAATATCTTACTAATGGGATATTACCATCTAACAAGAGGGAAGCTAGGAAAATCAGACAACAGGTTTCGACTTTCACAATGATGGATGCAATTCTTTATAAGAAAGGATATGCCCTTCCTTACTTAAGATGTGTGAGTTTGGAGGATGGAATGAAATTGTTAATGGAAGCACATGAAGGATTTTTCGGAGATCATTCCAATGGGATAAAGTTGGCTAAGAAAATAATGACACAAGGTTTCTATTGGCCTCAAATGCTCAAGCTATAGAGTATGTAAAGAAATGTGACAGATGCCAGAAATATTCGAAAATTCCCTGTTTACCATCAAGCCAATTAAATCCGTTCTCTAGTCCATGGCCTTTCGATGTATGGGGAATCGACTTAATTGGACCATTGCCAATTTCTAAAGGAGGAGCATAATATGCTGTAGTAGCCATTGATTGCTTCACTAAGTGGGTATAAGCAGAGCCACTCTCCAAAATCACTTCTGGGAAAGTGCTTAGATTCATCATTAAAAACATCATTACTAGATTCAGGATCCCTTATAAGATTATATCTGACAATGGAACACAATTTTAAAGTAAAGAGTTTTCCCGATTTTTCCATAAGAATGGGATTATCGAAAGCTTCTCTTCCATAGCACATCCAAAGGCTAATGGAGCCGTCAAGGCGACAAATACGACTATTAAGACTATCCTGAATAACGATTGAATAAAGCCAAAGGAAATTGAGTAGAAGAATTGCCACTTGTACTTTGGGCCTATCATATATCCACTAGAACTACAATAGGTCATACCTCTTATTCTCTAACATATGGGTGTGAAGCAATGTTGCCAGTTGAAATTGAGGTACCTTTACATCGAAGAATCTTCTATGCATTTGATCCAAACCAAGAATTGAAGAAAAATTGTTGGATTTAATACATGAGCTAAGAGATAAAGCAGCTATTCGGACTGCAGAATATCAGGGAAGAATCTCGAAATACTACAACTCAAAAGTAAAGACAAGATCATTTTAAGAGGAAGATTTAGTACTCCGAAGGGTGATGGAAAACATAAGAAATCCTGCAGATGGACCGCTAGGACCAAACTTGGAGGGTCCCCTAATCGCATGCAAAGTTATTACTCCTGGAGCTTACAAATTATGTCGACCAAATGGCAATATGGTTCCTAGAACGTGGAATCAGAACATTTATGATCATATTTTCTCACAATAAACAAATAAAGCACCTCTTTCTTAAAGAAAAGTCTACATGGTTGGTAGTAAAATTCTCCTTAAATTTGGAAACTACCTAAAACAGTCAAAAGCCTTTGTCCGCGCTAAGATGTCCAGGTCAAAGCACCTCCTGGAGAGAGGACAGAGTAATCCTTTATTCGTGCCACACTATGGCCTGGGTAAAGTATTTGAAAGCCTTTGATTCCGCCACGCTATGGCAGTGTCGGCTAAGGCCTCGAACAAGCCTTCAGTCCTGCCGCGCTATGGCCTGGCTGGAGCACCTCCTGGAGGGAGGACGGAGTACGCCCTTGGTCCCGCGACGCTATGGCCTGGCCAAGGCACCAAACAAGCCTTCCGTCCTGCCTATAAGGCCTGGCTGGAGCGCCTATTGGAGGGAGGTTGGGTAAGTCCTTGGGTCATGCTTGTGGATAAGCTAACCAAGCGTAGCAGACAACAACAGACTAAGATGTCTAAGCCCGAGAAGCGACACACCAAACAATGACAATATACGGAGCCTAAAAGATGACACATTTCAAGAGAATCAAAAACCAAAGAGTGGTGCAAAATAAAGGGCTCAAATAAAGATCTACAGCCTTCGACTGAATTCCAAAAGAGGATTTCTGTACTTCATTTATTAATACCCGAATCTGGGGTTCAGGTCTATTGCTATTTATTTCGGGTTTTCACTTATACCTGACTCTGGGTTTCGAATCTCTTACCATTGATTTCTGGACATTAATACCTGAATCTTGGTTTCAGGACCTCTATTATTAAGACCTTTATTAGGGATTTTTGACCTTCTATTACTTCCTGAGACTACATTACTAATACCCAAATCTGGGTTTCGGATCTTCAATTATTTCCAGATAAGGATTTCTAGACCCATAATATTCGTTCCCAAAAGAGGATTCTTAGCTATCTATAACTTATTTCTAGATAATGATCCTTGGACTTTTATTATTAAATGATTATTCCTAGTTTTCTATTAGTTACTTTCAGAAGAGGATTGTTAAACTTCCATTATTTATCCCCAAATATGGATTCTTGGTTTTCTATGACTTATTTTCAGACGGTAATTTCTGGACTTTTATTACCAGAAAATTGTTATCACTAGAAGAAAGTTTTGAACTTCAATTATTGATGTCATATCTAAACTATATGCATGATCTTCTATTAGTATAACAATGGTTTAATTTCTGGACTTCTTTCATTATTACTAAAGTTGGTTGTTTGGACTTCTATTATTTTTGCTAGACAAGAATTTTTTATCTTCAATCATTCGCAACTTTGGATTTCTAATCACTTGTTAACTCCAGATGATGGTTTAATTATCTCTGTTATTTCGGATTTAGAATTTAGGAATTCTATTGTTAAAAATGCTAATATTGTCTACAATCATATTATGGGCAAGTCACTGAATATATTTTTACATCAATTTTGAACTAACAATAAATAAAGTTACCTACTTGATACTTTGCAGGGGAATACGGTCATTTCGGATGGAATATAGCAAAAGGAAAGTTATTAGATTTTTTTCCTAAAGAATAAAGCTCACTTAAGAACAAAGTAATGACAGAAGGCCATAAAAGTATTGAAAAAGCTTCACAAGAATTGAAAAGAAGGGGTTTGAAGGCGTTAAAGTAGCTTTCGAGGAAGTTAGATTGGTGCCGCAAGCAACTGAGGCACCTACAATTATTAAGTGAAATAAGAGCTTTCAAAAGAGTTGAAAGGGAGGCAAGGCTATCCTTCCGCCCTAGTTAATCCTTTCGACTAGTTGATTCCACATATATGAAGGAGTCTTATATGAGTTCGAAGAAACTTTTGAAGGTATCTAATAACATGCTTACACAGAAGAACCAAACCCTTCACAATGGTTAGTTTCTCCACTGTTAATCTTCCACATAGGGACATTTTACCAACGTGTACCTTTCGAAAGCAAAAATAAGCCTTTCGAAACAGTTGGACCCTTTCGCAAGCATAAAGAAAACTTCACTTGAGACCAATTGACCTTTCGCAATGATCCTCTAATCACCTACTAGTCCTTTCGAAACCATTCGGAAGCACTTCCTCACTCAGTCAAGTAATCACTCATTATGATTAGCATCATACCAAAGCGACAAGGAGAGGTTTCGAAGGAGAAGAAGGAGTTGGGAGTGCTTCCACTTACATCCAAATAATGTGATAGGGAACCTTGTCCCTTTCGTTACTAAAAGAGGCATACCTTTCATAGGTGTCAAAAGGTTCCAGAAGTACATGAAAGTACTATTGAGGAATGTTGGAACAATATCTGTTGTTAATGTACGTTTGATGGAGGCGAAAGGACTAATTCAAGCATAATAAGGTATCAGATATCTGCCTTCAAAGCTATAGGAACGGAAGAAAAAATGCCAAAGGATGGGCATGGAAGCTTGGGAGAGAGACCTTTTGACAGCTTCGAAAGGATGGGAGCGGAAGGGGCCAACCCACATCTGCAAATACAACCCTAGGATTCCAAGCTGTAGACCGAATTTTGGAAACTCTGAAATTTCTTTCTTACTTCATAGCAAAATCAAATTCGTGTAACCTTAGATCATTTCGGCCAATAGCTCGACTAATGACCAATTGCACATGATACTTGCTTATTTTCTTAACCCCTATTTGACTTATGCAATGCTATGGAGTCAACTTGGATATTTTGATTTCGAATCATATTATCATCACGTTTCATGACATGAAATATTAAATTGATGTGATGATGTAATCCAATATTGACAGGTCAATTGAATTTTTGTCATTTATCCATGATAAGATTCCATTGCATATTGAGTTTAAATCTTATTTGTTATGTAGATTGTACATCAAGTCCCTTCGAGAGAATAATGATCCTCTCAACTCGATCAAAGGGGTTTCGAAGGGACTCACTATATGATTATTGAAGTTATATCAACTGGGAGGACTATTTTGAAATGCACTTAGATACTCTAAAACATATAACCCCTTGCGAAGAGGCCTTCACCAGGACCGTAGAACCTATGCTTTCGAAAGGGATCCTCATTTAAAGGTGTAATGACCATTTCAATCCATTCGAAGTGGGTTTCGAATGAGTTGTTTCTTAAACTTTGCTTCGAATGTGGATAAGATTTTTTGTCAATAATTAATATCTTAGAAGGAACACCTTTTGAAGACATACAGTCTCTATCGACTCATTCGAAAAGGGTTTTGAAGGGGTTGGTCATTCTTTAAGTTGTGCTTTGAGGTGTTAACAAAATTTCTTGTTAACAACCACCATTCATTACACCTGTAGCTTCTCTTTAGGTTGCTCGAATCATGCTCACCATCATATGAATGAATGTCGCCTGCACTTTTGGGTCATTTGCTATACCGGTGGCCCTTCCATCCTTAGCTTATGGTGTAGAGTTTCCAGCATGCCTGTCCCTTCTTATGACCTGTAATTAGAATGACCAGTCTGTCATAGAGGAAAAATGCACCAATGGTACTCATATATGCAATGCGACTTATATACTATATACTGTTATATAGTTTTGAAAACCAAAATATATAACAAGTACACACTCTCGTATATATACATAAACTCTCGATTCAGTCTAGGGTTAGAACTCCTACCCTATCTCTACTAGATCATGGTATCCCTTAGAATAAACAATGCAACCTAAGCTCTAATACTAAATGTGACGACCACCCCACACCACCGGCTCCCAATATATCTGTATAGTACGCTGTAGAGGTGCTCGGTCGATGTAGGACGGTAGTTTAGGGTTCGTAAAGTAATAAGCAACACGGAACCTGACTATGTCTCATAGCACATCGAATAAAATATTATAATAATCATCTCAAATACAAAATAGTCGAGACTGTAAATAACTGGATGAATCACAAAATCAGAGTAATAGATCCATACACTGTGTAGTGTAATAAATAGAGTGATATATCAAATAATAACTCATAAATAACCGTCTCTAAGTAAATAAGGCACTAGCATGCTCCATAGTGCTGTGTAGCGGTGTACAAAATGAGTACATAAAATAATACGAGAGAATAACTTCCTACCCGCCATCTGTCCAGCTCCACGTGCTCACCAGACCTGATATCCCTAATTTACTCATTTAAGAGTACCCAAAGTAATAGGAAGCAAAGCATAAAACCTCAAGTCAGACAACAGTCCGGTGTGAGCTATAGAAATCTCAAATACTATAAAGTTAATACTAGGACAAATAATATGGAAAACCATACCTGATTTGTCCCTGCATCCACAGAGTTAGCACATAAAAAAAATATATGCTACTCTATGATGGTCATCATGGGTGTACTAGACATCAAGGTACTAAGGGTGTCTAGATATGTACGTCATAAATATCGACATCAGGTGACATTCCTAGGGCGATAAGTAATCAAACAATCATAGCATACATTATCCATCCTCACATTCACTCACTCAGTGCATTGAATATAAAATCATTCGAACGGCCAGCCATGGTCAAGGAACACTCAACATCCTGTTCCTCAGTACTCAAATCCATGCTACTCAATCGGCTAGGAAAATGGACTCACCACCATGTCAGTCTAGGTATACACATCACTTACCTAGAATAAAGAGCCACTATGCTCCAGGAACCACCACATTCCCAGCGTATACCCCTCTCTACAAGTACCCTATGAATCTTCGAGTGCTAACGATCCCTTTGCACACATTGTCTATAAAAGAGCACATTCTGAAACTGATCTCATGACTCACATTACAAATTCACCGCGGTTGGGACAATTCTTTACTATCAACATCACGTTGAATGCCACCAAGTGTCCCGTGGCCATCATCTAGCAGTTTCCCTTATCCGACCTATAGTCCTCAACTCTTCATCTAAAAGCAATGCTATCCTTCATCAAAGCATTCACTCCACATCATGGAATCATCATCATCAGTTTACGAGTCGTTGTTTTCAAAAATCATCGAAAAAGCCGTCGAAAAACTCAACTCGGAATTTTCTAGGTTTGGCCTAAAGCAGAGCCTAAGAATTCCTAGGTTTGGATTGAAGTAAACCTTGGCCCAAAGTCATGCCTAGGTAATTTTAGAAAATGCCAAAAGCACGCCTAAGGATTGGTCCAATCCCTGACTTAACTCATATTTCTCCTTCTGACAACAAGCAAACCCCTTATGATTCCAAGCAACATGAAGATGACTCCAAGCACCATTCGTCACCGAACCATACCCCATTATTCGGTACTGACCCTAAGAAACATGCAAATAACTCCAAGTACCATTCGTTACCGACCCAACACTTCAAATTTCTATGACTCCAAGCTAACCATGTGTGACTTCAAGCAAATGAAAAATTTCCTCGGGTTGGACTTCAAACAAGTTACCACTGATCCATCAACACTAATCCATCTTCTTTTGCCCATAACTCGAGCATACGAACTTCAAATGACTTGAAATTTGAAATGTAGTCTTATGAGGCCTTCCTTGTCACCCTATATCAATCGCACGATGTTTGGGACAAAAATTATTGATCGATACCGATCCCTAACCACCGATCCATAGGCCTAGACCTCACCATTGATCCCTGCTTTGAATGTCCATATCTTGACCATACGAACACCAAATGACCTGAAACTTGGTGTGCAACCTTATGAGGCCCTACTTATTGTCCCACATCGATCGCACCAAGTTTGGAATAAAATTCTCTAATCCCGTTAATCTCATCTTAATGACAAAATTTGACTTTAATGGTTGCTTTTTAGTTAGTGATGATTAATGGAGGTTTTTTTTACTATTTTTAGGAGTAGCGAAATGATGGGGATGATGTCCCATCAGCCTCCACTTACCATATTCCCAAAATGAATAATGGGCCTTGACACTTATGGTCCTAATTACCCACATAAGTTGTTCAGAATCAAATGAAATTTCAAACAGCCATAATTCTCAAAGGATAAGTCTGTTTTTCTATTATGACCACTCTACGGAAAGGAAAACCATCTGCCGAATCTAATGGAGGTTGTTTTAGACCCTAATTTGGATCTTATCAAAATTTATAGTCCATATAAGATTTTTAGGTCAAAAATAATCACATAGAAGTTCGCCAAAAATCATAGATGTAGGAAATATCACTAGGAGTCATTTTCTAAAATTTTAGAATTAGACGACCTCATATGAAAATAATATAAATATTCTATGATCTTCTGATACGTAGAATACGGGACGTTACAGTCAGGTTGTGAGATCTAGGGGGTAGCGCCCCCTGCAGTTGCGGGGCAGCTCCCTGTCCAAAAATGGTATATCTCATTCTTTTTTGAATTTGAAGTTTGAGATGAATTAAAATAGTAAATATATACAAAAATGGTTACTATTGGTATTTAATATTAAATTATTAATATTTTATAATTACTACTATTAATATTTGTGATATTAAAATATTACTTATTAATATTTAATATTAGTACTTAATTTTAATAATTAATAATTATTGTTAAATAATTTATAATTAAGACTAATATTTAATAATCTATAATTAATAAGTATTATAATTTTGTATGATACAAAGTATTATAAGTGTTAGATGTTTTCTTTTCGCTCCAAAACCAAAACTTTGACTCTAAACCCAAACATTTGCTCCAAACCAAAATTTTTGACATCTCTCCCAAAATTCCACCTATGTTCTTTTCCCTACAACAATCTTTAAACCCGAATCGAAATTGAAAGCTAACATCACTTCCATTTCCAAATCCAAACCCACTAGACAATCCTACAATCTAAATAGAAAACTAAAATCACTTCCAAATCTAAATCCAATTTCCAACTATATTCTTTCCCTTCGGACTCCCTACCATTTCAAAAACTCAACCTTTCACACGATCCCTAATTTACACAAAAATTAGTAAGCTTGTTCCACCTATAACATATGATGACGTAGGCTTCAACGTCAAGAACGTTGTTGCAAAGGACCTCAAGAGAGGGTACGTTGCCTCCAACTCAAAGGATGACCCTGCCAAGGAGGCAACCAGCTACACCTCCCATGTTGTCATCATGAACCATCTGGGTCAGATCGACAACGGGTACATGCCCATTCTCGATTGCCAAACCTCCCACATTGTAGTCAAGTTCTCTGAGATCCTGAACCATCAAGGTTAGTGGTGTTGCTTGATGCCTTTTCGGGTGCTTGGTTGTAGGATTGGTTATTTGATAGGCAGTGGCGATGTAGGTTTGTTATGCCTTTCTCTTTATTTGATTTTACCGTAGGTTTGTGTTTTGAGTGTTGAGACTATTTTGAAGTTATGGTGCTATTTGCGTTTGAATCTTTAAGTATGTTTATGAACTGGTTTTTATATTATAATTTTTTTTCAAAACCAGACCTTAATCATAATTTTGTACTTCGATTGATCGCAACCACATCTAAAATTATAGGTAAATGTGGTGGCACCTAAATATTTTTGTATAATCTCTAAAATATCATTTTGAAAAATGAAGTTTAATATTAGGCTAAATGGGACTATAATCCAAATTTTTGCATGATGACTATGATTTAGAGAGAAAGGTTTGTCTATGCTTTCACATTTAGAAAGAGGGTATACTTACTTTGCAACGATGTCCACTATTTGTTTCTTGAATTTCTAACTTATATGTTTGTGAATTTGAGTATTGTTTAAGTACTAACATATACACTTTAAGTTGGCGACTAAGTTGAGTTCCCACAATGAATTTTAAATTTGGAAGTAATATACTTGTCTACCTAGGATCATAAATTGTAGATAATAAATTATTGAAACCGTTTTACCTGTATGTGATGGTCCTTATATTTTGGTGGAGCTTTAATGGTGAATAATTGGGAAAACTATGGAATACCTGACATGCACATGCTTTTTTTCTGTAAAACATTTATTATGCACTCACTAAGATTTTTGATTTGAGTATCATAGATCTATTTGTCTTTGTTGAACTTCCCTAAAGCAGGCAAAACTAATATTATAAGAACCAAATGTTTGGATCTTTGAGTATGTACGGCATTCTGGGGGAATGCATATTATCTTATGCCTTAGATTAGAAGAGGGAATTAGGGGAAAAGACAAACTTTCAAAAAATATTAGGCTGAAGGATATGAAATTTTATTTTTAGGCTGAAGGACAAATGTTAGTTATAATTAGCATTATATTCAACTATTACACTATACAAAATGCTAGTTATATCTAGCATTATATTCAGTTTTACACTATACAAAATGCTAGTTATATCTAGCATTATATTCAGTTTTACACTATATAAAATGCTAGTTATAACTAGCATTGTCCTTCAGCCAAAAAACAAACTTGTTGTCTTTCAGCCTAATTTTTTTTAAGTTTGTCCTTGTGTCTATTTTCCTAAGATTTTGGAACATATATTATCTTATACCTTAGATTGTGATTATCATTTTGGTATCTTTCTTATTTTAATCTTTAAATTTTGTTTCTTTAGGGATGGATATGAAATTGTGCAGCCATTTGCGTCTAGTTTACCAATCGAAGGTTGGGCAACAAGCAAACTGGAAATGATCAATATACCATGATGATAAGGGATGGAGAAGCCATGAGATAATATGCGATTAGCAAGAAGAATTTAGAAGGATAGTACTATTTGGGTTGTGAACATACTATGATTATTACGTAGTCTGTAATGGATCCAACATTTGCAAAAGTTATTGCAGAAGCATTGGATGTTTTCATCTTCGTCTTAAGGTGTTGTGCTTCTTTCTATAGTGTATTGAGCAGCTATTTAAAGTTATGTGCTTAGATTGTATTTTTTTATTAACATCAGATTAATCTATCATTGTAGATATAGCAAATCATTGGAAATAAAACAACATAATGAAAATACTTTTTTAAACAAGGTGTATCTCTATTATTCACACTCATTTGATTTTTATTTTTTCCTTTTTTGAGATTAGATCTTTAGATAAGTGATTCAAAATAAAGCAAATGAAAAAAATGTATTTTATAGTAATATTATCTTGGATAAAAAATATATTCTATAAAATTTTATTTAGTAATGAATTAAATATATTAAAAAAGCTAATATAAAAAGTTATTGTTTAGTAGTATTTCGCAACGTCAAACAATAGTCGTAGTTCAATAGTCGTAGTTGATTCTATTACAACATCTAAAATTTGTTGTAGTTAAGTTTATTATAATCTTTTTTGCAACATAAAAAAAAATGTTGTAAATAGCGCCAACCCTGTTACAACTTTTCCTAAGAGTGCATTTGTAAAACTGCTGCACAACACTTACTCCAATTTTAGATGTTGTAATAAAGTATATTTGTTGTAGTGGAGGTTCGAGTTTATAGTTGGATATGGCTTTCTATTGTATCAGGTGTTGTACGCAATGGACTAAAAGTGTGAATTTTAAAAGAGTGATTCTTTTTAAAGTTAGATAAGGTCTGTTTGTATCAAAATTGGGCATAACACTTTTCGGATGTAATTGAAGAGATTAGAATGAAGAAATTAAATGGAAAAAGAGGCTAATCTAACAATCACACCAATAAAAGCAAGTAGAAATAGAAAGAGACAAGGATTGATAGTGGTTCGACGTTGTAACCTATGTCCACTTTGAAGAGTTTACTGTTTATTGATGATTCTCAACTGAGTTACAACAGTACAAATCACTTACACTCTGGTTACAATGGAGTTGCAGCAGAGTAACGACGTAGAAGCTTCAAAAGTCCTTTTTCAGTAGGGGTAAGGGTCCTATTTATAGGAGTAGTTCTGGAAATATCTACCCTAAAACTCAGAATACCTCTTCTCACATGTGGGTGGGCCCACCAGATCGATATGGGGTTGTTTAGGATCGATCCTGATCGATCCAAGCGCATTTCGTATCGAGCAAGATTGGCTCCATTTGAGCTGCGATCGATCATGGTGGTTCTTCAGTTGATATGCAAGCTTCTGTAAAATTTCATAGCATTTGGACTTGTAGTTTTTGAGTTATGATCGATCCAAGATTGAATTTGCAAGTTGGTAGATGGATGCATATCGATGCTTGCGTATCGATGGATTTCGTATCGATGACGTGGAGTGAGAATCCTGGGGATACCTGCATTTCATGCTGAGAGGCCGCTTCCTTTGGTTAGACCATGTCCTTCGTATCCATCTGGCACATTGTCCTTCGTATCGAAGCTTCGTCTTTGTATTTATATCGATGCTTGGTTTGTGGCTTCGTATCGATGCTTGGCTCCTTGCTTCATATCGATCGATTAGCTGATCGATACGAAACAATTTAAAGTGGGATCGATATGAAGTGGGTGAGTATGAATTGGATGGATACAAAGTACATGGATACGAAGGGAATGGATTCAAAGTAGATGGATACGAACTTAACATGTAGAACATGGATATTAATCGATCCATAACTTAAGCATATGAACTTCGATTGACCTGAAATTTGGAATGCTGCATTTCATAGCTTTGCTTGTCATACCATGCTAATTATAGCTCGATCCGGACTCGGATCAAATTTGCTTGTATCCATCGTGGACTTGTAGATAACTGATCTCCGGGGCAGATTAATTTTAGTTTCTAGTCAAGTCCTTAGTGTCACGGCCTTGCCAAAAGGCGGGATAACATGGTCATTTATGTTATTGTTAATAAACTTTTGGTTTAGAACCATATTTAATATACTTTGGATTTAATTTCAAAGTTACACTCAATATTTTATTTTTGTATTTCAATATTAATTTGATCTATTAATAATTATGAGCATCAATCTACTCAGTAATGTAATATGATATGTACATATAATATCATATAGAGGTCTAGGTGATGTGTGTATGTAACAACTGTTTGACGGCGAGTTTTCTATCGGTTAGAAAATCATCGAAAAAATGTAATAAAAATAACTGCAAGCGCACGACGTACAATTTTAGTACGTAGGGAGTACGAATCGATCCATAGGGAATTGAATTAATTTTAAATTCTACTCAATCAATTTAACCCAAAGAGTTCGAGATTGTTTTAACTAAAAAGATATGCAAAAACTAACTACAAATAAAAGTGATTAAAAATTTGAGATTAAAAGATAATTTAGAGGCAAATCCACTCTCATACTCTCACATAAATCAGTACACAATCAATCTATGATCTCTAATTTTAATCTAACTAGAATTAGTGATGTATTTATCATAAGTATGGTCTATTTATGTTATTAATTAACATAACTTAAACCATCAAAATTTAATACAACAACTAAAACCACTTTGTTAAATGTCATGAAAATGATTATGAAACTAAAACAAAATCTATTTTAAGCATGATCTATTTACTATTTTTGATTAGTAACATAGATCATCAAATTTTGATTTTATTTTAATTCCATGATCAAAATCACTTAGTTAGATGTTAATGTATATTGTGTTTATATTTGAGTAAGAATAGCCTATTTGTGATAAACAACATAGGCTATCAAATTCACTAATAAACTTACATTAACAACTAACTATCCGTGAAGCATAAAAAGAGATTGTAAATAATAAAATATGTTGAATTTACATGATTTAAGAGAGCTTCATTACCTTTAAATTGAAAGGGCTTAGCTTCTCATTTGTGTTATCATTTCAACACATTGTCAACATTAAAAAGCAAAGAAAGTGCAAGCTAACTAAAATAAAAGAGAATTAAACTACTTACATAAAAATAAAACTAATTTCCATGAAAAGAAAACTAATCTACTAATGAAATAGAAGAAAGCATGTAAATAAAAATAAGCATGAAATAAAAGCAGGTAGAAAATGAAGAAGAGGCTTAGGAAGGTATTTTATTTCTCATTGATTTTGTGGGTACAACTTGCATAATATGATAAGAAGATTAAACTCCATTACAGGAACATAAGAGGGTTATTTATATATGACTAAAACCCTAATTCCTATTTCAGAGGACTACCCAAAATTCCCCTTAGGAAGTGTAACCTCCAAGTAATCATTAGCATGAACTTAATTCCCACTAATATGCCTTTAAACCTTCATGAACATGTGCATGTGCCTTTAATCTCCATTTGCTCCTAATTGTGGTCTATGGTTTACTGGGTAGATGGGCTCCTCCATGATTACATGAATTCATTTATTTCCATCTTTCATTTGCCTTCAACATATGTGTGCATTCATCCATGAGAGCTTCTTCATATTTGCTTTACAATTCCTACAATTAAAAATAAAAACATGCAAATAATTTTTCTCTAATTAAATCATACACAAATTTACCATTTTACCCCCCAAAATGAAAATGAATAAATGATGATTTGAAAACAATTCAAATTTTGGTTTAAACATGTAAAATATTCTAATATGCTCATTTATTAAATAAAAGTAGATTAAATATGGAAGTAAAAATAAGCACTTTTACATGCACATCAAATAACCCCACACTTATCTTTTTATTCGTCCTCGAATAAAGAAAAACTAAGGTAAATCCACTTTCATAAGGAGCACGATTGTATTGAGCATATGCAACAAACCGTTAAATCTCTAGGTGTCCCTAGTAGGACGAGTGTTGTCTCGTGAGATTTTTCAGTGGATATTACCCATAAAATCCGAACGCAACATGAAAATTCCTAAATGCAACATTTATTTACAAAGATATGAATGCAAGTTTTTTGAAAATATTCACAAAGGTAGAATTCACTTTTCAATTGACATGAGTAAGTTAAATATAAGTTCTGGTCATTATCAAGAAAATTAAGTCCTTTTACTCGTCAAAACTTCCAATAAAAATTAAGTTATCACCACAATTAGAATCTAGTTTGGCAAGTTGTTTCGGCTGATAACATAGCGCAACTATGAATTGGATCCTTAGTTGGTTATTAAAGTTTTTCAAAGTGGTATTTTTATTTCTTTTTAATAACAAGTCGAATCCAATAAGTGAAAATAGTGCTTGGATTTCAGTTGCTTGCTCACTCTATTTTTGAAAAGTATTAACATTATTGTTATTTACACACCTAACTCAGATAAACCGAGGCCAGATATATCGATCATGTACTGCCTTTTGGGCTTACCCGAGAAGAGTACAAAGCGTGGCGAGTGAACACACTTGCATATGAACACATGACTCTAGGTGATTATTTTTATTAAAAATTTATTTACATACACCTAACTCAGATAAACCGAGGCTATATATACCATCATGTATTCCCTTTCGGGTTTACGTGAGAAGGGTACTGAGCATGGTGAATGTATACACTTGTGTGTGAACACCTGACTCTAGGTGTTTATTTTTATAAAAGCTTTATTTTTCTTTTTTTGTTTGTTTTTTTATGAAGAGAGAATTTTGCAGTATCATCTTAGCACAACTTAACTTAGAAGATTGAAAATGTTAACGCCTTTACTTAAAATCAACCACTCTTTTAAACAAAGATTACAATTAGGATATACTTCATTATCACCCATGAACCATCCTATATACTAGTTAAACCTTATTTACTTGTCATCAAATTTTATTTGTATTTTTGTTGAGACAAATAAATTTTCAAAAATTTCAATTTAATAACCAAAAACATATACTTATCCTATAGTGTTTCTTCAGAAGTAAATCAATATGCTAAAAAGAAAATTAGTTTTGAGATTTTTTTTTGTTTGTATATTTTTGAGTTTTGAGTTTTGGAAATAAAATGTAAAAAATAAAACATGAAAAAACAAAAATGAAGTTGAGACTCCCCCACACACTTAATTTTGACTGTGTCACCACAGTCAATGCATGATATAAAGAGGGTAACAGGAAAAAACATGTAAATATTTACAAAAGAGGATTAACATTTCTTACTAGACGTAGTATAGCTCATGAAGAGTCATGAGCTCCTCCTCTTGATTACTTGGCAATTCCAAGTATGGTTTCAAGCGATGACCATTGACTTTGAAAATTGTTCCACTCCTGGGGTTTTGTATTTCTATTGCACCATGTGGAAAAACAGTTCGAACCACAAATGGTCCGGTCCATCTTGATTTTAATTTCCCAGGGAATAAGTGAAGTCTAGAGTCATACAAAAGAACTTTTTGGTTTGGCGAAAACGTTTTTCTTATGACAGACTTGTCATGAAAAACTTTTGTTCTTTCTTTGTAAATTTTTTCGTTTTCATAAGCGTCATTCCTAATCTCTTCTAATTCATTGATTTGCAATTTTCTGTTTTCGTCGGCCTTTTCAAGATCAAAATTTAAGTTCTTAATTGCCCACAATGCTTTATGTACGATTTCAAATGGTAAATGGAATGCTTTCCCGTAAACTAAACTAAATGGAGACATCACAAGGTTAGTTTTAAAAGTAGTCCGGCAAGCCCAAAGCGCATCCGTTAATTTCTGAGACCAATCTTTATGATTTTTATTAATGGTTTTTTCCAAGATTTTTTTAATTTGACGATTTGAAACTTTAACTTGGCCACAAATTTGAGGATGAAATAGAGTGGATAACTTGTGGGTTATCGAATATTTCTTCATTAGAATTTCAAATGAACGATTGCATAAATGGGTTCCATTATCACTAATTATTGTGCGTGGTGTGCCGAACCTCGAAAAATGTTTTCTTTAAAGAATTTCACAACAATTCTATGGTCATTGGTTTTACTCAAAATGGCTTTGACCCATTTCGAGACATAGTCAATAGCAAGAAGAATGTACAAATTTCTAAAAGAATTGGGAAATAGTCCCCTAAAATCAATACCCCAAACGTCAAAGGTTTCGATCGTAAGAATGTGGTTCAAAGGCATCATGTTTCGTCGAGAGATTCTTCCTAACATTTGGTAGTGATCGAAGTTTTACAAAACTCGAATGCATCTTTGAAAAGCGTAGGCCAATAAAAACCACATTGAGGCACCTTTTCTGCAGTTTTCTTAGGACCGAAGTGACTACCACAAGCTTGGTCATGACAAAATAAAAGAACACTTTTGATTTCACAATCCGGAATTCATTGAATGGTTTGGTCGGAATAGTATTTAAACAAGTATGTGTCATCCCAATAGAAGTATTAAACTTAGGAAAGAAATTTATATTTATCTTATTTCGACCAAAGTGAAGGAGTTTCCTTAGTGACTAGATAGTTCACTATGTTGGCATACAATGGATTGACGGAAACATAAAGGAGTTGTTCATCGAGAAAGTTCTCGTTGATCGGTAAAGAAGATGGAGCGTTTGGAAGACGTGACACAGCAATGATGCTGTCAGATCCTTTTTTGTCTTTGATCATCGGGTCAAATTCTTGGATTAAAATGATCCAAAGGATCAAACGAGACTTAGCATCCTTTTTAGCGAAAAGGTACTTAAGAGCGGAGTGGTCAACGTAAATAGTAATGTGTGAGCCAATCAAATATGGTCAGAATTTTTTGAGCGCAAAGACTACTGCTAGAAGCTCTTTTTCAATGGTCATGTAATTGAGTTGAGCATCATTAAGAGTCATACTAGCGTAGTAGATGACATGAAGAATTTTGTTGATGCGTTGTCTTAAAATAGCACCAACCGCGAAATTGGAAGCGTCACACATTATTTTGAAGGGAAGATCCCAATTAGGTGAGCAAATGATGGGAGTGGAAATGAGTTCGTTTTTGAGACGTTCGAAAGTAGAAACACAATTAGAATTAAAGTTAAATGGAATGTCTTTTCCAAGAAGAGTCGTCAGAGGTCGAGCAATTTTACTGAAATCTTTCACAAAGCATCGATAGAAACCAGCCTGTCCTAGGAGTGAACGAATGTCTTTGACTGATTTAGGAATGGGTAGATTCGTAATTACCTCAACTTTCGTTTTGTCCACCTCAATGCCTTTGTTTGGAATGACGTGCCCAAGGACAATGTCGTGTTTGACCGTGAAATGGCATTTTTCTCAATTTAACGTTAAGGGTTTTTCCTTGCATCGTTTAAGAAACATCTTAAGATGGTGTAAGCACTCGGGAAAAGAGTTTCCAAAGATAGAAAAATCGTCAATAAAAACTTCAAGAAAGCATTCGATCATATCAGAAAAGATGCTGACCATGCATCTTTGAAATGTAGCAGAAGAGTTGCAAAGGCCAAAAGACATATGTCGATACGCAAAAGTGCCAAAGGGACATGTGAAAATAATTTTCTCTTGATCTTCGGGAGCGATTGGAATTTAGTTATAGTTGGAATAACCACCAAGAAAGCAATAGAATTCATGACCGGCTAATCGTTCAAGCATTTGGTTGATGAAAGGAAGAGGGAAATGATCCTTAAAGTGTTGCAACATTTAGTTTTCGATAATTAATGCAAACAAGCCAACCCATTTGATTACGAGTTGGAATGTGTTCGTTAGAGTCGTTCTTGATAACGGTAAGTCCAGACTTTTTAGGCACGACATGAATTGGGGTAACCCATGAACTATCATAGATTAGGTATATGATTCTGTTATCGAGGAGTTTAAGAATTTCATCTCGAACCACGTCCTTCATTTTTGGGTTAAGCCATTATTTCGCTTCACGAACAGACTTGGCATCATCGACTAAATGGATGCGATGTTGAACAAGAGCGGGACTAATTCCCTTTGTATCAGTGATCGACCATCCAATTGATTCTTTGTTTTTTAACAGAATTGAAAGAAGGGAAGCTTCTTGATCAAGAGATAGAGAAATGAAGATATTATGATGGGAAACGTTTCATTGTCACCTAAGTATGCGTACTTAAGGTGACTAGGAAGGGGTTTAAGGTCCAACCTCGGGGGTTGCTCAATTAAAGAATTAGGTGGAAGTTCTGAATCAACAGTAAGGGGTTCAAATGGAAGCGCATTTTCAATTTTGTAAGGCTCGTCTTGAAACAGTTGTTCGTATTTGGTCTCGCGTTCATTGATAAGGTCAACCGTTTCATCTTGAATGAAGCTAACTTCTAGCGTTTGGTCATGTGGTTCGTTCGATTGAATTTCAAGATTGAAAATGTTAAGATCCAAAGTCATGTTTCCAAAAGAAATTTTCATCTAACCATATCAGCAATTAATTAGAGCATTTGAAGTGGCTAAGAAAGGTCGGCCTAAAATAAATGGAATTTGACTTATTGGATTATTCATGGGTTGAGTCTCCAAAACGATGAAATCGACGGGGAATATAAATTAACCGATTTTGGTGAGTACGTCTTCGATTTCTCCCACGAGTTTTTTTATCGAACGATCAGCGAATTGAAGAGTTACTTTCATCGGTTTTAGTTCACCCAAGCCAAGTTGGTGGTAAACTGAATAAGGAATCAAATTGACACTCGCACCTAAATCGAGTAAGCATTTGTTAATCGTTTTATCTCCTATTGTGCATGAGATCATCGGATATCCAGGATCTTCGTATTTGATAGGAACTGATTGGGACAAAACTTCACTAAGTCCGGCAGCTAAGAAGACTTTCTTGGGTACATGAGTATGTCGTTTTTGAGTACACAAGTCCTTAAGAAACTTAGCATAAGTTGGGACTTGTTGCATGATACCAAGAAGCGGGATGTTAACTTTGACTTGTTTAAAAATTTCCTACATCTTTTCCATTTGGTCAGAGTGTTTCTTTGGTCGAAGACGATGTGGAAATGGAACACGATACTCAATAGGTGGGTTTACTTGAGTAGAAGAAGAATTTGGATTTGAGTTTGATTCGATGTTCGGTTCAACATTTTGTTCAGAATTGTTTGTTGTTTTCGAAGTGTCGAGAGGGGTTTTCGGTAAATCGTTTGGATTAACGACTTGCTTATCGATTTTTTTACCAGAACGCAAAGTCATGATAGCATTCATTTGGGTTACATTGCTATCTTGAACAACATGGGCTTGATTTGTATTTGTGTTTTGAATTCTGGGATTCATAACTGGTTGACTTGGGAATGTGCCTCGTTCACGTTCACTTACAAACGTGGCTAATTGACTCATTTGCATTTCAAGTTTAGCAGTTGATTGACTCGTATTTTGCATGTACGAGGTTAACAAATTTTATAAATTTTTATTTGTTTGGAGGCTTTGAGTGGTTGCTTTAGTCAATGTTTTAAGACTTTTCTCAAGTGAACTTAATCGTTTATCATCTTGGGGAACAAAAGATTGTTGTGGTTGATTTTGAGATGGACCCACAAATTTTTTTTGAAAACGATTGGATTGAAAAGGAGGATTCGAAGCATTGTTCGAAAATGCTTGAAAGTTGGGACGAACCAAATTCGTGTTGGAATTATTTTGGTTCCAAGCAAAGTTTGGAAGATTTCTCCAACAAGTATTGTACGTTGGAGAAAATGGGTCATTTTTAACCTTGTTGAAAGCATTGAGTTGTTCGACCGAATTAGGGCATTGATCGGCTATGTGATTCAGATTGTTACATTTATTACACATGGGTTAGGAAGCTTGGTTCATTTGGTTGGATGAGAAAACGTTGTCGAATTTATTGATCATTGTGTCGATCTTAGCTTCCAAAGCCAAAGATGATCCTATCTAGTGTGCGCTCGATCGTGAGTAAATGGATTTTTCGTTAGAACATTCCCATTGGGATGACTTTTTGGCTAGGTTTTCAAGAAATTGCCAAGCATCGTCGTGACGTTGGGCGAGAAAGTTGCCTTAGCACATCGATTCAAGCATGGTTCGTGAGCTGTTTTCAAGTCCATCGTATAAGATTTGGCAAAGAGTCTGTTTTTCAAAATTATAGTGTGGACATTTTATCAAAAGCTCTTTAAATCTTTCAAAATATTTTCCCAATTAGTTCACTCTTGAATTGATGAAAATTGACAATTTCGTTTCGGATTTTAGTTGTTTTTTCCCAAGGGGTAGAACTTTTTTAGAAAAACTTTAACAAATTCTTCCCACGTTTTGATCGAGTTTGAAGGTAGGCTATACAACCTTTTTTCAGTGTAATCAGTCAGGACGAATGGAATTAATCGAAGTTTGATTCCATCATCACCAAGTTGTTTGAGTTTAATGGTTGTGCAAACTTGTTCGAATTTCGTTAAGAAAATGTATGGGTCATTATGTTCAAAATTGCCAAATTTTAGAAGCGTGGCAATATGATTGGAATGAATTTCGAAGTGATTACCCATAGGGGTGGGTAAAGTGATACAAGAAGGAATAGAAACTCTATCGGGTAAATTTTTCCATTACTGGAGGATCGTTAGTTCGAGTTAAACGATTCGTAGAAGGGTCACGGTTCCAAATAATTGTTGTTGTGTCACGAGTCCAAGTACTCATGCTCAAGAAAAAGTTGAGAAGAGAAAGAAGTGAGAATCGAATTTAAGAGAAAAAAGCAAGGTTTAGAAGGTGAAATGAAGTGAAAATTAGTTATATATATATATATATTTTAAAGGAAGAAAAATATTTACCAAAAAGGATTTATTTTTCAAAAGGAAGATTGATTTTTTTTCTTGGATTTTCAAAATTTTTGTTCTCTTTTTTTATGTTTTAAAAAAAAGATTATATATACATACTTACATACCTACATACATACATACACACACACACACACACACACACACACACATATATATATATATATATATATATATATTTGGATTTTTGGTTTTCTAAAAAAAAAACTAACTCAATTTTTTTTTGGATTTTCAAAAGTAAAATGCTTGTTTTTTTTGATTGAAAATTTTCAAAGGAAAAGATTTTTTTGAATTTTGGATTAAACAAGAACTAAGTTAAGTAAAATGGAATTTTTTTTAAGTTTTGGATTTTGTTGTTTTTTTTTCTTTTTTTAATATGCATGAACTAATGCAACTAAATGAATGCAAGGACTTAATTTCCAACTTTTCTGTCTTTTGTAGCTCCTAACCCAAAATTGTATGATCACACTTTGTCTTAATCCAACAAAATATTTCTTAGCCAGGTAACGGACAGGAGTTATCGGTGCACAACGAATCACCATAGCAATGCACCTAAAGGTTTAAGTATCTCTAGAGAAACAATCACTATAATATTTACTAATCACTACAATATTTATAACTGATTATTGCTCTGCCGTAGCCTAGACACCAAGAATATAAATTGTCGAAAGAAGACACCTTGTCAAGATACAATTAAGCCCTTCGTGAGCTTGTGACTCCCTTAAGTCTAAAATCTAACCGTTATTATTAGTTAATTTCTACGACGATATGCAATTTGTGGACCAAGGAAGGGGTGATGAAATCCCCCACCTTATGTGGATTTGGGTATTGCCTTTAAAAAAGAAAATAAGATGATATGAATGCGAAACAACTACGAATGATTTTTTTTTAAATTTTTCTTAGAATGCAAGCAACCAACAATGCAAGGAAAATAACAACAAGAGATGAGAGCATGATACCAGAGCATGTAGAATTATTAGAAATTTATTTTAAAGCGGTGATTTTTTATTTTTTTTATAAGCAAGCAAAGCAATTTTTTAGCAAGCAGGCCTTCTTCTTATCTGATTTTGCAACCTGAAAATGAGAAAAAAAAAACAAACACAAATGAAAGCAAATATTTTTTATTATTAAATTTTTTTTATATGATTAATACCAAATGAAAACAAATTCTTTTTTTTAAAGTAGAAAGAAAGAACCTGTTTAAAAATAATTTAAATAAAGCTCGACTTCACAATCCAAATGAAAGCAAAGAAATAATTTTTTTGTTTTTGTTTAGAAAAAGAATTAAATGAAAGAGAATAAAAATCAAGTAACCTCACACATATTAGTCAAGAATTACCCAAAGACACACACATACTCCGACCCAGTTCAGTTAAACAAACGAAAATTTTATTTAATTTTAACACTTACTACTGTCAAAAAGTAAAAACAACCCAAACACTCGATTTTTCAACCTAATGCTCAATCTTCCCATCAATAAACATGCACGCACTCAGTAAAAAAATCGAAGATTGAAAACAAAACGCAGGACAAAATCGATTTCAGGTGAAGATTGGTGATCGAAGAGTTCATCTTGGGTTTGCGAATCACGGGTTCGTTCGAG
Source organism: Allium fistulosum (assembly GCA_030737815.1). Classification (NCBI taxonomy): domain Eukaryota; kingdom Viridiplantae; phylum Streptophyta; class Magnoliopsida; order Asparagales; family Amaryllidaceae; genus Allium; species Allium fistulosum. The sequence goes on from CM060904.1 coordinate 1,260,575,984, forward strand.
TGAGGTAAAGGAGGTTAATAATTTTGGTTTTGGGTAAGGCTGCAATGTGGAAAGTTACTTGTTGATAGCTGTAGGATCAGCGATGAGAGGCGTATGTCTGTGGCGGTTGGTGGAATTGGTGAAGGAGAAAGTGTTGGTAGATTAGTGGAGGCGAATTGCTGGAGTCGCAGATGATGAGGTCGGAAATGGTATTGGAGATGGTTGTTGATGTAATAGGAGTTGCGTGTGGTAGGTTATGTAGTAGTCTGAGGTGGCAGGTTGCTGGTTATAGGAGGTCAGAGGTTGGTGGTTTAGAGAAGCTTGGTTAGGAGAAGTTGTTTGGTGACTGTTGCAGTGGTCAGTGAAGATTTTCAATGAGAAGTGAGGATGTAGTAAGAAGTGGTTAGGTGTGTTTCCTTAAGAGATTGTCAGTAAGGGAGATAGTGGTGGAACTGTGTTGCTTTGTATGGCAAGGGTGATGTTGATAGAATGCAAAGGCGGTGATGTTTGGTTTTGTGAAGAGATGGTTGAAGAGGGTTGGTGAGTGATGTTTATAATGAGTAGAGCAGTAGTCTGATGATGTAGCAAGAGTGGTTGATGGCTAGTTGCCGGTTGATGACACTATTTGTATGCACTGGTGTGTGGACTAATAAATGGGGGCAGCAACAACAGTGAGTATGTAAGCAGAGGTGAATGCACAGAGTTGTAAGCTGTCAGTTTTATAAGGAAGTGTTGAAGGAGGAGTTGAAGTTCTTGGCAACGAATGGATGTTGTAGTGATGGGTTTGTTGTATGCTAAAGTGGTGAAGGAGGAGTAGGTAGAAGTAAAGTGTACTGGTAATTGTATGACAGTGGATGGTTTTTGATATGGATAGGGTTTTGGCAAAATGATGGAGTAAAGTGTGCATGGTTAGCTGGAGTTTGAAGCAGTGAAGTATGAATGGGGCACTATTCTATGTTAATGAATGGATGTGGAGTTTGACAGTGGAAGTTGGTTTGTGGTGGAATGATGGTATGGTAGTTTGCACAGTTAAGTTGGGATGTTGTAAAGTTAACTGATGAAGCAACAGTATTGGTGATGGAGGAGATGAACTGATGGCAGTGGGATGGTGACAGTGGTTGGTGGTTGAATGGTAACAATGGAATGGTAACAGTGGGTAGTGAGATGCACAGTAAAGTGCAACTGTTTTGTAGAAAAAGAAATTTGTATGTGAAGTGGGGGGGGGGGGGGGGGGGGACAGAGGTGGAGAGTGGTGAAGTGTAATGATGCACTGATATGCACTATAGTGGTTGTATGGTGGCAGTATGTATGATGATGTATCTAACAGTATGTATGTAAGATGATGGAGAAGGGTGATGCAGCGGATGGTGGAAGTGGATGCAGTAGTTCGAGGCACAGTAGTTTAGTAAGGAGTGTAGGCATGGTGTATGGATAGGGGAGGTTGTATGCATAGTCCGGTGATGTGGACATGTATTGCTGTTTAATGAATGTAGTGTGGATGTTGCATAGTCAAGTGCTGCTGTTGGCAATGGTGGCAGTTGGTTATGATGCTGTGGGTAGTCTGTTTTGGCAGTGACAGTTTGGATGGCTGGGATATGCAAAATCTTTGACTGTGGAGCTGGGTTGTAGTTGATAGAGTTGCAAATGTAAATGAAAATGATGTTAGATGATGCCAGTAAGGGAGGGATGTGCAGCAGTTTTGTAAAAATAAATGTAATTGTAAATGAAAATATAAATGCAAATGCAAATGTAAATTTGTAAAATCAAAACAGAAAATGTAAATGTAATGCAAATAATAATTTTTTTTTGTTGAGATTTTGTATGTTTTCTTTATATTTAAAGTGCAAATTCAAATAGAAAAACAACAAGCACACAAATCAAATGAAAGCACAAATCAAACAACAAACACACAACACAACATATTCTTTATTTTAAATGCAATTCAACACACAAAATTAACACACAATAAAATCAAACAAAAATAGTTCGAAGAATAGAATTAAAATAAAATTGCTATTCGCTGGCAACTACGCCAAAAACTTGTTTGACGATGTGTTTTCTATCGGTTAGAAAATCGCTGAAAAAGATGTACTAAAAATAACCGGAAGCGCACGGCGTACAATTTTAGTACGTGCCGAGTTCGGGTCAATCCATATGGAATTGAATTAACTTTAAATTCTACTCAATCAAATTGACCCAAAGAGTTTGAGATTGTTTTAACTAAAAAGAAATGCAAAAACTAACTACAAATAAAAGTGATTAACAATATGAGATTAAAAGACAATTTAGAGGCAAATCCACTTTCATACTCTCATATAAATCAACACAAAATCAATCTGTTAACCACCTTTTGGCAAGGCAGTTCGCAGGTGGATTTAACCCAATAGACTTCACGATTATCGAGGTTGGAATATTATGGATTTGGTTCAAATGGATGGATGGATAATCAACTACGGATAATAATATGAAGCCCGGATTAAACATAATAGGTAGATAAACAATGAAGAGTGCTTAAATTGTAAATTTTGGCTTGAATAAGGATCGGCATAAGATGATTTAATATAATATGGATCGGCATAGAGAGTCTGGCATAGTTTAGCTCTTGGGATGGATAGACGCGCTCTAGTGTATATGTGTATGGATCGGCAAGGCAAGAAGCAACATAGTTTGGATAGGCATATTTGATTGGTTTGGAAAGTTATGTTGAAGGGTTCGACATGTTTCAATAAGAAGGGATCAGCATAGCTTGGGTCGACAGGGCTTGGAGGAAGGCTAGGGGTCAGCATAGCTCGGGTCAGCAGGACTTGTAGGAAGGCATATCTTGGGTTGGCAAGTGAGAAGGAATAACGGCCGGCATAGGAGGGTTTGGCATGATTGGGATCGCCATAGTAGAGGTCGGCATGGAAGGGGTCGACATGGTGTGAAGCAACATAGTTTGGATCGGCATAGTTCAAGGCGAGTTGGATCGGCACTCAATGGGTTGGCATAGCATTCCAGGCACGATGGATCGGCAGGGTTTGGACTGTTATCATAAGGTTCGGCACGTCTTTGTGGGTTAGCAAGGATCAGCATTAGCTTGGCTGAAGAGGATCGGTATTGGTTTGGTTGAAGAGGGATCGACATTGGTTTGGTTGAAGAGTGGTCGGCATTGGTTTGGTTGAAGAGGGATCGACATTGTTTGTTTGAAGAAGGGTCGGCAATGGTTTGGTTGAAGAGGGATCGGCATTGGTTCGGTTGAAGAGGGATCAGCATTTTCATGATGGAAGAGGAGTCGGCATACTTCAGGGTGGATGTATCGGTGTGGCTTGTTGGCAGGCTATGGATCGGTACGCTTCAGGGAGGGATCGACATTGAATTAAGTGGAGGAATAACGATCGGTAGTGCTATGCCGATCGTTATTTTTGGTCAAGTTGGGCTTGACGATTGTTATGGTGGGCCCATTTCGGTGAGAAGGTCATGTAGTCGAAGTTTCACCTATAAATACAGTAGGTTGGGTTCCAGAAAGGGGTCCGACCTTCATTCTGCTTCTCTTCATCTTCTACTTAAAGGCTACTCCGCCATTTTTATTCTGGAATTCTGGATTGTAACTGTAATCAAATTTCAATATAATAGAAAGGATTGTTCTAGAGTGGACGTAGGCCGGAGTTAGCCGAACCACTATAAATCTTGTCTCTTTTACTTACTTTTATTTTAATTTGCTTATTCTTCATATTATATTCTCTACATCATATACTATCTATGATCTGTAACTGGATATTGGTGCTTTCACGTATAATTGAGTGTGTGTGGCTAATTTTGATGCCAACATTTTGGTGCTTTCACTGAGGAAGTTTGCACTCAGAGATTTAGGAGTTAGGATTTTGGATTTGAAAGCTTAGGAACTTGAATTTAGGAAGTAATGGCTTGGAAATCAACAAAGAGATTGAGAATAGAGAGGAGCCATCATGAAAGAAGTCAGGAGGCATCAACAAGAGCAAATTAGGCCTCAATCTTCATTACCAGAGACGGGATGGAAACGATGATGGATGCTATGTAGGAAAGGATGCTGAAAAGGCAGGAGGAAATGATGCAGAACCTATTCCGATAGATTGGACAAGCAGGAGTGCAAAACCAAGGGGATGGAGTTGCAGGGAATACTGGAAATGTGGATCACGGAGTTTGAGTAGTAGGTGCAGAGGAAGTCCAGAATCAAAACCAGGAAAATAAGCAAATAGGATGATGGATGGAATGGAATCGCCGGGAGCAGCCCCTGATCAACCAGGAACGATCGGCAAAGCTATAGCCTGTCGTTCCACACTCGGTGGCATGCCACCAAGTCATGTTAACTTGATTCTTGGCTAAATATTAGATGGAGCTATGGATTTTTGGCATGGATCAGAACTTGGATGCACGTTTGGAAGAGGATGATCTAGGATTCCCTTGTGGACTCAGAGGAAGGATGAAAATAATGATCGGAGACCATTTATGGACGTTGGAATAGTTGGAAATTGGAACCCAGGATTTGGAGCGGAAATTAGGCGGCTTAGATATGGATTGGATTAGCCAGGGGCAAACCCCGACCAAGGAGAATGGATCAGCACAGCTCCCCATGGAACCAGGGGCATGGATTTGGATGGCTTCGTTTGGAAATGGATAGCGGTGATGGAACAGGAGCTTCCATCATCCGCCACAAATTGGAGCTAGCCCGACTTAAGGGCACAGGTCGTCACCTCTTGACAGCATAAACTAAATAACTAATAAAAAATTCTATATTAAAACAGCTAAGTCACTTACACATGTACGTGATCGAGAGTGGTCCCTAGGCATGCTCTGAGATGGCAATAAACCACCATAACTAATGAACCTTAAAACACTTGGATCCGCACTACTGTGATAAATAGCACAAGTCGTGGTTGTAGCCCCGACCGGAGAGACAAGGCAATAACCACAAGGTACGAGTCCCTTCGCCGGAGAGCGACAGGATGGATTCATACATGGATAAAGTCTTCGGCTGGGAATTGAGGCCAGAGTAGGATATCCCATGGATTAAGTCCTCAATCGGAGAGTCGAGGTCGGAGAAGGATACCCACGGATTAAGTCCTCGATCAAAGAGTCAAGGCCGGAGAAGGATACTCTTGGATTAAGTCGTCGGCTGGGGATCAAGGCTAGAGTAGGATACCCCATGGATAAGTCCTCGAGTGGGGATCGAGGCCGGAGTTTGATACCCCACGGATTAAGTCCTCGACTGGGGAATAAGGCCGGAGTAGGATACCCCACGGATTAAGTCCTCGACCGGAGAGTCAAGGTTGGAGAAGGACAACCATAGATAAGCCCTCGATCGGAGAGTCGAGGCCGGAGTAGGATAAAGCGACTCGGAGAGGTCCCTGATTTGGATATGGACCCAGAGAGGTCCTGGTTTGGATATGAACCTAGAGAGTTCCCGGATTTGGATATGGACTCGGAGAGGTCCCAGATTTGGTTATAGACCCAGAGAGGTCCCAGATTTGGATATGGATCTGAAGAGGTCCTGGATTTGGATATTGATTCGGGGAGGCCCCAGACTTGGATAAAACGATCCAGAGAGATCGGGAATTCGACTAATGGATTTGGAATGGATTCGGAATGGATTCGGAATTGGATGTCGACTTAGAACAGTCATGGATTTCACTAACGATCCGGAGAGATCAAGAAATTGGATTGGAAATGGATTGGATTATAGATTGGATAATATAACGGTCAATGGATTATGGACTTCGGATTCAAGACTTATGCAATTCAAAACACGCCTTCCTATCGCAAGGCATGTTTTGGGAGGCAAAGTGTTAACCCGCCTTTTGGCATGGCAGTTCACAGGCGGATATAACCCAATATACTTCACGATTATCGAGGCTGGAATATCATGGATTTGGTTCAAATGGATGGATGGATAATCAACTAGGATAATAATACGAAGCCCGGATTAAACATAATAGGTAGATAAACAATAAAGAGTGTTTGAATTGTAAATTTTGGCTTGAATAGAGAAAGATCGACATTAGATGATTTGATATAATATGGATCGGCATGAAGGATTTGGCATAGTTTAGATCTTAGGATGGATAGACGTGCTTTGGTGTATATGTGTATGGATCGACAAGGCAAGAAGCAACATTGTTTGGATCGGCATATTTGATTAGTTTGGGAAATTATGTTGAAGAGTTCGGCATGTTTCAATAAGAAGGGATCAACATAGCTTGGGTTGGCAGGGCTTGGCGGAAAGCTAGGGGTAGACATAGCTCGGGTCGGCAGGACTTGTAGGAAGGCATAGCTTGGGTCGGCAAGTGAGAAGGAATAACGGTCGGCATAAGAGGATTCGGCATGATTGGGATCGGCATAGTAGAGGTCGACATGGAAGGGTTCGGCATGGTGTGAAGCAACATAGTTTGGATCAGCTTGGTTCAAGGCAAGTTGGATCGACACTCAATGGGTCGGCATAGCATTCCAGGCACGATAGATCGGCAGGGTTTGGACTGGTATCATAAGGATTGGCACATCTTTGTGGGTTAGCAGGGATCGACATTAGTTTGGCTGAAGAGTGATTGGTATTGGTTTGGCTAAAGAGGGATCGATATTGGTTTGGCTGAAGAGGGATCGGCATTGGTTTGGCTGAAGAGGGATCGACATTGGTTTGGCTAAAAAGGGATCGACATTGGTCTGTATAAAGAGGGATCGACATTGGTTTGGTTGAAGAGGGATTGGCATTGGTTTGGTTGAAGAGGGGTCGGCAATAGTTTGGTTGAAGAGGGGTCGGCAATAGTTTGGTTGAAGAGGGATCAGAATTGGTTTGGTTGAAGAGGGATCGACATTTTCATTAAGGAAGAGGAGTCGGCATACTTTAGGGTGAATGGATCGGTGTAGCTTGTTGGAAGGCAATGGATCAGCACGCTTCAGGGAGGGATCGGCATTGAATTAAGTGGAGGAATAACGATCGGTAGTGCTATGTCGATTGTTAGTTTTGGTCGAGTTGGGCTTGACGATCGTTATGGTGGGACCATGTAGGTGAGAAGGTCATGTAGTCGAAGTTTCACCTATAAATACAGTAGGTTGGGTTCCAGAAAGGAACCGACCTTCAATCTACTTCTCTTCATCTTCTACTTAGAGGCTACTCCGCCATTTTTATTCTGGAATTCTGGATTGTAATTGTAATCAAATTTCAATATAATAGAAATGATTGTCCTGGAGTGGACGTAGGCCGAAGTTAGCCGAACCACTATAAATCTTGTCTCTTTTACTTGCTTTCATTTTAATTTGCATATTCTTCATATTATATTCTCTACATCATATACTATTTGTGATCTGTGACTGGATATTGGGGCTTTCACGTATAATTGGGTGTTGGTTGCCAATTTTGACGCCAACACAATCTATGATCTTTAATTTTAATCTAAGTAGGACCAGTGATGTATTTATCATAAGTATGGTTTATTTATGTCATTGATTAACATAGCTTAAACAATCAAACTTTAACACAACAGCTAAAACCACTTTGCTAAATGTCATGAAAATGAATATGAAACTAAAACAAAATCTATTTTAAGCATGATCTATTTACTATTTTTGATTAGTAACATAGATCATCAAATTTTGATTATATTTTAATTCCATAATCAAAATCACTTAGTTAGATGTTAACGAAAATTGTGTTTATATTTAAGTAAGAATAACCTATTTGTGATAAACAACATAGGCTATCAAATTCACTAATAAACTTACATTAACAACTAACTATCCATGAAGCATAAAAAGAGATTATAAATAATAAAATATGTTGAATTTACATGATTTAAGATAGCTTCATTACCTTTAAATTGAAAGGGCTTAGCTTCTCATTTGTGTTATCGTTTCAACACATTTTCAACATTAAAAGCAAAGAAAATGCAAGCTAATTAAAATAAAAGAGAACTAAACTACTTGCCTAAAATAAAACTAATTGCAATTAAAAGAAAGCTAATCTACTAACATGAAATAGAAGAAAGCATGTAAATAAAAGTAAGCATGAAATAAAAGCAAGTAAAAAAAGAAGAAGAAGAGGCTTAGGAAGGCATTTTATTCCTCATTGATTTAGCGGCTACAACTTGCATAATATGATAAGAAAATTAAACTTCATTACATGAACATAAGAGGGTTATTTATATATGACTAAAACCCTAATTCCTATTTTGGGGGACTACCCAAAATGCCCATTAGGAAGTGTAACCTCCAAGTAATCATTAGCATGAAATTAATACCCATTAATATGCCTTTAAACCTTTATGAACATGTGCATGTGCTTTTAATCTCCATTAGCTCCTAATTGTGGTCCATGGGTTAGTGGGTAGGTGGGCTCCTCCATGATTACATGAATTCATTTATTTCCATCTTTCATTTGCCTGCAACATATGTGCATGCATTCATCCATGAGAGCTTCTTCATATTTGCTTTCCAATTCCTACAATTAAAAACAAAGACGTACAAATAATTTTTCTCAAATTAAATCATACACAAATTTACCATTTAACCCCCCAAATGAAGATGAATAAATGATGATTTGAAAATAATTCAAATTTTGGTTTAACTTGTAAAATACCCTAATATGCTCATTTATTAAATAAAAGTAGATTAAATATGGAAGTAAAAATATGTACTTTTACGTGCACATCAACAACCAATATTTTAATTGTTGGTAATTAACAAAATAACCTTTAAAATGAATTAAACAAACTAATAACTTAAAAGAGGAGTCTTCAAAAATGAATGAATTAGAACTCAATAAATACATACATATACATATACATATACATACATACATACATACATATATATATATCACTTTATAAATTTTTGCATGTTACAATTATTATTTTCATAATATATAAAATTATATGTGTGTGTCTGTATTGACAAGAATTTTTTTGAATATGTCAGCTACTGGTGACTAATCCCAAAACCCTAGGGCGAATCATGGTGCAGAAAATAAGGGAAAATCATTTGAATGGACCGAGGTGAGCAGGAAAAAGAAACAATATTCTAGGGTTCATGTTGACAAAGCCAAAACCAATGAAGTACGATTCTCAAACATGATTAACAAACAATTAAAAGTAGAGAAAACTTAGCAATTTAAAGCAGGTATACGCATGTGGGAAGCTGCGTTAGTGGGGAACACAATTATTAATGGCGGGGTTAAAAAATTTGAAGGTATGGATGATGACGAAGGTACTTTCGTAGATCTGGATGATTTAGTATTTATTGATGCAAAAAGTAAATGGAAACATTCAATTTATATCTATTTTTCTGGTACGACTATATTATATTCATTTTAATGCGTATATCAAGCGAGAATGGAACCTAAAGGAAGATGGGACATATTTGTTAGGGAGAATGGTTTTTATCTTATAAAATTTGCAAATGAGGAGGATTGTAGCAAAGTTCAAGCGGGGGACTATAGTTCATGGACAACAAATTAATCTTTATCAAACGGTGGGAACATAATCTCAGACTTAAGAGGGATATGTTGGAATTACATCCTATTTGGTTGGGTGAGTACGATGAACTTGGATCTCACACTATGGAATGTGAGGGGGATTAGCAAACCGGCCAGTCTAATAGGGACCCTATAGCAATGGATGACTACACTAAACAGGTGAAAAGGCTAAAATATGCTAGAGTACTGATCGATGTCAAGGTAAGAGATGAGCTTAAAAAACAAGTGAGAGCTAAAGATAGGCAACGAAATGTGTATGTGCAGGACATAGAATATGAATACATACCCCCTATTTGTAAGCAATGTCAATGGTTGGGCATAGTGATGGACAATGTGAAACTATAATCAAACCAGTAAAACAAGTAAGGAGAAAGATGGGAGAAAGCAGCAATACCAAAAATATGTACACAAAGTAAGAAAGTCAAGACAAAAATTCAAGCTCAACAAGTGAACACGAAGGGATAATCCCTACTACACAAAATACACAATCATCCATATATATACATCATACCACAAACCCTAAGGATCCTAAAGGTAAGAAGGTGGTAAGGGACCCTAAAGTCCATGGGGAAAGTGTGGATAATAAGACGAAGAAGGCTGAACCATCTAACCGAATCCAGGATTCGCCACCCCAACACCTTGCTAAAGAGGAACTAGAGAAGCCACCTAAAACAGTAGAAGATTTAAGCAATATAAACATTTAACTACACAGTTCATCTGAAGAAAAAGAGGAAGAGGGACATATTGACAATGATTACACCATAATTAATCATAAGTATGAGAATCAGTTTGTTTCCACAACAAATTCAAACAAGGCATTTAGTGTGCAAGAGGACTCTCCTAGGAATTGAGGAGTCGATATCTCAAATCCAAATGTTAATCATAAGTTAGAATGTTAGAGATCTAAACAATGTTATCCGCAAATTAGACCTCTATAATCTTATAAGGTGTTATCTGCCTTCTATAACCGATATATTTGAGAACAAGTTCAATGACAATAATTTAAAATTCTTTACTAAATCTATGGGTGATGATTGGGAGTTTCTATACAATAACGATTCAGGTGAAAAAGGCAGAATTCTTGTTATGTAGAATAAAGCTATTTGGAAGGTGCAACTGATAGACAAGGATGTTCAACAAATATCTATTAAAGGAGGCTAATACGAGGGGCCTAATCCTTTTTATATATATATATTGTTTATGCTAGTAACCTAGAAAGTAAAAGAACTGGGCTATGGGATAAAATCAAAGGTATTGCCAAAAGTATCACTGATTCTTGGATTGTCATAGGTGATTTTAATGTTGTTTTAAAGGAAGAAGAGAAGAGAGAGGGACTTACATTAAAACTTATTTAGTTGGCTGAGTTCAAAAATTGTGTTATTGCTGATAGGTTAATCGAACCAGTCCATACCGGCCTGCAATACACATGGAGAAGTAGTGGGTGCAAAAAAATCATATGTAAGTTGGATAGAGTGTTGATCAACTTAAATTGTATAAACAAGTTCAGTGATACTAAAGTCAGCATTCTATCTAACTCCATTAGTGACCATAGTCTACTGCATATCAATCTAAAGGAGAGAACTAATCAGGGAAAAGGCAAGACTTTTCGATATGCAAAAGACTGCAAATTTTATGAAGGGTATAATGAAGCAGTGAACATTCAGGGGTGTGAGCAGGTGAAAGGAAAACAATTGTACAATCTTGTCCAAACAATTAGAGGCATCAAACTGAGTCTTAAGGAGTAGAATAAATGTAGACCCAAAGATAATGATAACATCAAGCACTGGAATCACAGAATGAAGCTTAAATCTTAAAGATTTAGGCTCAACAGATGAAGGCATTTGGAAATTGTAACGACCTAAAATTTTCAACCATTCGCATCCATACATGTTGGATTTGAATTGCTCAAAATATCAGATTGTTAATTTAAATTTGGCAAAAACTCAACATATACAGTAAATAAATAATCACAAAATCACAGACACAGAGTAATATAACAATAATGCAGCGGAAACAAAGGAACAGTAGTTCATGAAGCTACTATATATATAACAGAGTTAAACAAGATACAACAGAAGTCTCGAATACATAGATTTCTCAATGTAATAGTCAAATACAAGATCAGAATACATCACTGGAATCAACCGAATAGCTGAAAGCTGGATAGATAGCTAGATCTCCGAGCGAAGCTCCAACTCCAAAGGTGAGTCTCAAATGCTGTATCACTCAGTCTGACCCGAGCGTAAAGCAAAACACAAAACACTCGAGTCAGGATTAACATTGTTATATCAATAAATTCAACTCAAGTGAAATATCAACTGAAATACAAGTAACTCAAAGGATGTTTGGGATAACCATCCTTTAAGGATCCGTTAAACTATCTACTATGTAGTAATATATGCTATTATAATATGTCTAAAGTAAAGTAAACTATCAAAATAGCGTTAAGGCGTTACCCATATCCCCCTTAACACATTTTATATATTCCCATAGTCTATATAGTACCGCAATCTCCCCCGTAATGGGCGTCGTCAGAGGCACTCCATAGATATGGTACAAAACAAACTCGTAGCAAAGCACGCTAGGGTAGGTGACACGGCACAACAAGGCAATACCAGGGTAGATATACCAATTACACATCCGGACTGGTGGTAACGCAGAGCCGCAGCAATCGCCCACCTCGAGCCACACTTCCGAATCAAGGGTGAGCAGCAGATCAATCACAAAATAATAGAATGGAATACGATGGAGTGTGTCGGATAAGAGGAGCTACCTCATTGGCCTAGAATCGCTCCTGTTTTAGCCACCTTATGCTAACTCACGGGAGTTGCATTCACGTAAATATACCTTTTGGATCATCGCCACCATCCTACTTCTTTCTGGAATCTCCACCGCGTACAAAGTTGTTAAAGTGGTTTTCGGTATCGACAGAGAGTATGCCCATATCCGATCCTGGTCTCTTTAACAACCAAATGTTATTATAACACCACGGTCATTTCAAAATATTTTATACTTCAAAACCGAAATATCATTTTCATTTCAAAACCAAATCAATACGATATCATTTTCACTTCAAATATATCCATTTCCAAAAATCATGGTACTTCCCAAAGTTATAACACTTCCGAAACCAAAACACTTTGAAATTATAATATTTTTGGAAAACCTTAACTTTGAAATCATAACTTCCACCCTTAAACAGTTTAGATGTTAATAATAGTATATATAGTAAAATAGTTTATAAAGTAAAATATTTTATATTAAAATAGTTATAAGTTAAAATAGTTTATATTAAAAATAGTTTATATTAAAAATAGTTTATATTAAAAATAATTTATATGAAAATAATTTATAAAGTAAAATATATAAATAGTATTAAATATAATTTAAAATCACTTTATATAATAAAATAGTATCCTCAACTTTCACCAATCGATTTAAATCAATTCGAATTCGAATTCTAAATTCAAATTTAATCAAATCTCAAATCGTTAATTTCAGTTTCAATTCAATTAAACATTTCAAATTATATCGATTTCAAATACCGATTTGAACCATAAAATAATCCATTTCAATTTCAATATATTTCAAAGTTTAAATATTCAACATTTCAAAACTAAATTCTATAATTTCATATATATATATCAAATTCACTTTACTATTATTTAGTTTTGAAATATCTACTTAATCATTTCAATAACATTTAAATACAACTTCAATTTACAAAATATCCCATTTAAATTTATATGAGTTTGAAATATTCATTTAAGTCACTTTTAATCAAATCCAAGTTAAAAAAATCATATCTTAAAATTTCAATTTTAATAAATTTCAAATCAAACTTATTTAAGTAAAATTCTTAAATAAGTATAATTTCAAATCAATTTCAAATTATCATTCCAACATGAATCATTATAAACTCTTTATTTGAAATATATATATATTTAAATAAACACTTAAACATATTATATATCAACTTTATTAAATCAACTTTAATAAATCTTAAAAATCAATATTTAAATAAAACCATATATTTCTTTTCAAAACCATAGAAATCATTTTCAAAATATTTATATATAGACCAACTGTGTCTGTATATAATTTTCTATCCTATGGTCAAGTGGTACAGATATTTATCTTTTCAATCCGCAATTTAAATATATATATGGGTATATCTTTTCAACCCGTAATCCCAAATTCAATTCAATGAAAATCGCTTGGGTTTATCATTTCAACCCATAATGATTTTCTCCTATCCTATAGATCGTTCGGGTATGTATCATTTCAACCCATAGTGAATTCTATACTAATAGGGAACTTGCAGAGTGATAACAGATATGATAATAATATAATAGGCATATATCATCAATATAAATAACAGATAAAGGCATATATCATCAATATAAATAACATATAATGGTGTCAGATGTCACATGTGAACAGATACAGATAACAGCATATATATAGCAATGTAAATAACTAACAACACTATATTTCAATTGACGTTTCAATTGCAATTAAATTTAATAAATAAAAGAATGGTAATCGTGAGTGATTGCTCACCTTTCGAGGCTAGAGAGGACAGGAGATGACACAGATATGAACACAAATACGGACACTGAATTGAGTTACGAATCCAAGCACAGTGAAATGGGCACGAATTCAATGATCAAACTGAGAACATGAATTGATAGAATAAATCAGAGCTGGATATATAAGATTATATATATCAAAATAAATTACTTTATACAAAACCCAATGATAATTATATATATATATATATATATATATATTCTCAAAGATCAATTCAACATATAGTTAAAATAAAATATATATATTAACTTCAATCAATATTTATCATAAAATCAATATAAACACTTTATTATAATATATATATATATACACATAAACTTAAACAGTACTGAAATATTTAAAAATTCAATAGAATATATTATACATACCAATATGTAGAAGACATTGTTTATATTATTATCAAAACCTTTTCTACATACAACATATGCATAAAATTTAACTCAGCAGACTAATATAACGTTATATATATACACAACTCATACTGTAAACATGCGTAAATTACAAATTCTACGGCATATATATTAACTAATATATATGTGTAATATATATATTTATTCAGAGATAAAATACTTATATATATATGAAACAAAACATAACAGTTTACAAACATAATATATATAGCTTAAATATAAAACTAACATGCGCATATATATATATATCTTAGTATAAATATGCAGGCTATCATATGTATACAAGATAAACATAAAAAAAATTTACATACATAAACTGTCATGCTATAAATATATATAAATATATATATTATAAGAATCAAAAGATTAACATACAAATAAAACTAAAGAAATATATAAATATATATACACTGTAAATATATATTCATTGATGAACATACTGTAAACATAACTGTAGAAAAGTATAAGCCTATACATATGTGTAAACCGATCCATCATAACTTATACAACTTGTAACTTAAAACGATATACAATATAATATATTTAACTAGCCTAATATATATATATACAGTATAGGTTTCCAAACAAAAATGTAAACCAATAGAAATTGATATTTACCTTTCATATAAACCTATACTTCAAATCTAACATAACAAACATATTATACTGTAATATGAACGCACAGGCAATCTAAATGCAAACAGTCTTCATACGAATATATATATATACTAATTTTTTTATCCTTTCAAATACAAACTAATATAGGAATTCAGATATATATATAATATATACACCGTAACATACATATAACTACATGTAAACATTATATATAAAAATTTATAAACTAAACCCATATCTGATATGTACACATGTAAGGATAACCAGTATAGACGTAAATTAATATATATTATATAGATATATATAAAACTTATACAGCCGAAAATATATAAACTATAACACATTACCTTCAATAATGCAAAGACGAGGAAGATAGAAGCCAAACTGAAATGGGTAGTTGAACGTTGTGGCGGGCCGAAGGAATAGGCTGGGCGCTAGTGATGGTTTGGCTGCTCGGGTGGTTGTGGAGCCGAAGTCAGGTGAGGAGGAGGAAAGTGGCTCGGCGAAGATAGATCGCGTGGGAAGGCCGAGGGTTGTGGTGGGATTTCGGTGAATGGCAAAAGGAAGAGAAGGTTTTTTTACATGGAGCAAGTGACGTGCTTGGGAAAAATTTAAAGGTGGGAAAGAAAGAGCATGGTTCGGTAGAGAAAGGAATGGAGGGGATGAGAAGTGACAACAAATAGAAATGAACATGCACAAAAATGAACGTATAAAGGAATGAGAACCCAAACGTTTGAACGCTGAAAAAATGGAACATCTCAATATACGATCGGGTTGCAATTGATGTCTAGTGTCCATTCATTTCATAGTGGGCAAATGAAGGGACAAGAAACCAAAGACTCGGTTGCGGAACCGATATGCTAAGCGTTCCGCAGATTGCACCACACACCGGGCTCCGAAATGCATATATGAATATACTATAGAGATCAGCACAACAAGATGATTAAAACGGTACACATATATCAGTGGTACGATCATCCTATCAAAAGTCGATATCGGTACCAAAATGCTGCTAATTTGTAAGAAATAAGATAAACGGAGCAATAGAAGTCAAAATTTGGAGAAACGAAATATGACGTCTCACTCAGAAAATGAGTTATAAATTTCCTATAGAAAAATATTCAGGTTTGGAATTTTTTTTTATTATCATCAAATATTAGCTGATTTAAATTGAAATAGAATTACACAATAAAATAAACTTTCAAATTATCTGATGAAAATTTACCATTTGCTATGTTTAAATATACGTATTCCAAATATTAAATTTTTAATTCAAAATTTTATTATTTAAAATTCCACAAAAATTCAATTATTCAAATGAATAAAAATCACTAAAATTTACGGTTCGTTACACTCTCCCCACTCAAAACTTTTCGTCCCCGAAAAGGAAGGAGGTAAGAGAATAGAAACAACTAGAAAGAAAATAGATTGAAACAAAATAAAAAAATTAATTTTAAAACCATATAAATTTCAATATAAATTAATTGATATTCACAAATTGATTTAAACCATTTGATTTCACTTAAGTTAAATCAAACTCAACTATTTCTAAATTCATTATCTTATTATCTAGTCATCCTCAATTAACAATTTCTAAATCATCAATTTGTATAATCATTTATTGTACTCATATTTTATTCAACAAATTTAATTCTTTTATTCCAAATTATTATTAACTTTATTCCACTTAGTATATCTTATTACATATATTTAAACCATATAAATTAATTTAAACCATATAAATTTCAATTTAAATTAACTTATATTCAATAAATGATTTTAAATTCAAGGTATTTCCATAATTTAATCTAATTTCAATTTATTAATTCCTTCAAAACAAATTTATTTGTCTCATCTATTATTCAATTAACTTATTATTCTATTTATCTCTATTAACATCTTTATAATAAAATTTTAGTGTATAACATTTATTATAACACTCAAATCTTTCCTTATAAAGTCATTTTATATTGTATATTATCCAATTACATTTAACTTCTGAATAATTTAGGTAAGTTATATTGAGATGTAATTGAGTATTATACAAGTAAAATTTTCTCATTCAACTTA
Source organism: Allium fistulosum (assembly GCA_030737815.1). Classification (NCBI taxonomy): domain Eukaryota; kingdom Viridiplantae; phylum Streptophyta; class Magnoliopsida; order Asparagales; family Amaryllidaceae; genus Allium; species Allium fistulosum. The sequence goes on from CM060904.1 coordinate 1,260,593,132, forward strand.
TTTCAAGTTTAATTATTTATTCAAAATTTTGGCTTTATTTTATACTTGAAATAACCTTATCAAAATTTAAGAATAAAATTTCCGGTTTCAATTCAGACCATTTAGAGATAAATATATATACACTATATATATCAAATCAAATCTATGATCATATATATATATATATATATATATATAAATCACGTCATACTTCGGAAATTCAAATCAAATCAATTTTCCAAAACAAAAATTTAGCAAAGCTACAGAATGGTCTCTCCACTTCGAAACTCGAAAATGAATGTCGATGATGCTACAGTCAGCACCGAAATTATTTTCCAGCGACAAAAGAGGAGAGTACTGATTTAAACTTTTAAAATTCTTTGGAAACGATTTCTATTCGAAAATACTTTCAATAATATATACTTTAAAATTTAAAACCAAAGTTTGAAATCATCGAAAATTAAATTCTCAAATTCCTGAATTAAATTCATTTTAAATTCCAAATCAATTTATAAACCGTGTTTATAAATTCATTTATAGAACAATAATTGATAATCAAATATTACCATTTCAAACAACCAATTTAATTAACTTATTAAATTCCATAATTTTTTTTCTTATATACATATATAATATAATCATACTAATTTATGTCATTTACCAAATTTTAAAATAATGTTGTGTCAGTTTGCTCTATTCAAGTGCTTTGGAAACCCTATCGATAGCGTTGATCAGACGAATCAATCGAAAATCCAAACCAACATCAATAACTCAAACAACACACTATAAAACATTTTTATATTATTACAAATACACTCCTTCACTCGATAATACAGATTCATTTCAAAGTAAGGATAGAGATCCTAATTAACGGGACCCAAATCAAAGAATTCAAATTCGAAGATAGGCTCAAAACGAAGATAAGATAATTAAATAACAAATTAGATAAGATGCATAGACTTATATAAATCGCGGGCATCCTTAACCGGGTCAACCGTGACTTCAAAATAAGATTGAGGTAGAATTCTGGAGCAAATCGACATTTGATCGGCAGAGGTAGAATTCGGGTAAAGCAAGAGATAGCAGCATCTAATCCGAGGATACAGAAATCTTCGGTGAATCAATGCTGTTGTAAAGGAGTTCCACCCCTTTACAAATCATTCATTGGAGCTATGGGATGCTCCAATATCAAAAGAACGCGAATAGGGAGAGACAAGGATGGATTTTGGAACCGAAAGGAACATTCCAAAATTCAAAGGAAACCGAGTCCAATAGGAAGAGATTCAAGCACGAACGAAGCGATTCCGTAATTAAATTTACTACATATGCTAAGCTTTGCCTAAAACCAGAGCTCTAATACCAACTGTAACGACCTGAAATTTTTAACCATTCGCATCCATACATGTCAGATTTGAATTGCTCAAAATATCAGATTGTTAATTTATATTTGGCAAAACTTAGCATATACAGTAAATAAATAATCACAAAATCACAGACACAGAGTAATATAACAATAATGTAGCGGAAACAAAGGAACAGTAGTTTATGAAGCTACTATATATATATATAATAGAGTTAAACAAGATACAACAGAGGTCTCGAATACATAGATGTCTCAATATAATAGTCAAATACAAGATCAGAATACATCACTGGAATCAACTGAATAACTGAAAGCTGGATAGATAGCTGGATCTCTGAGCGAAGCTCCAACTCCAAAGGTGAGTCTCAAATGCTGTATCACTCAGTCTGACCCGAGCGTAAAGCAAAACACAAAACACTCGAGTCAGGATTAACATTGTTATATCAATAAATCCAACTCAAGTGGAATATCAATTGAAATACAAGTAACTCAAAGGATGTTTGGGATAACCATCCTTTAAGGATCCGTTAAACTATCTACTATGTAGCAATATACGCTATTATAATATGTCTAAAGTAAAGTAAACTATCAAAATAGCGTTAAGGCGTTACCCATATCCCCCTTAACACATTTTATATGTTCTCATAGTCTATATAGTACCGCAATCTCCCCCGTAATGGGCGTCATCAGAGTGCACTCCATAGGTATGGTACAAAACAAACTCATAGTAAAGCACGCTAGGGTAGGTGAAACGATAAACATTTTAAGTTCCTGATGCCTCAACTGAGAAAATAGAGAGAGCATGTGTGGATTTTATATGGAAGAGAGGCCTTCATAAAATAAGTTCCAGGACTTGTGCAGACTTAAAGAAGAAGGTAGAGTTGGGTTAAGAGGAATTAAAACATGAGAGAAGCTTTTACATTCAAGCAGGCATGGAGAGTAATTAACTCAAAAGGACTATGGGCCAGATGGATGAGGTAGAGGTATATCAATGGGAATTTTGGCAGATGGCTGTAGATAAGAATGCTTGGGCAACATGGAAGGCCATTTTGAGAGTCAGGCACAAACTAGCTGTGAATTGTACTAGAGAAATCTCTAGAGGAATGGAAACTGACTTATGGAGAGATCCCTGGTTAGAAGGCAAATCTTTTATTGATTATTTGGGATGGGATACATACTCTGCATATGGCTGCTTGGAGGCTCAGCTAATACCCTAATTCATGAAGGCAGTGGAAATGTGTGAACTTTCCATGTACTAGTGAACATCATATGAAAATTGAATACATGCCTTTATATTCTGGAAGAAACAGTGATCTTTGGACTTGGAAACATACAGGGGAATATTTCACAATAAGAACAACATAGGAGGCGATCGAATTAAGAGTTCAAAAGGTCAGCCGGAGTAAAATTATTTAGGGTAGATCGAATAATCCTAAGATGGCATTAAAAACAAATAAAGCGATATTGGGAAGACTCCCAACTGGAGATAGACTTCACAAATGGGAGATTATTGAATATAAGCAGTGTTATTTGTGTGGTAAACATGACGAAAATCATTTGCACTTGTTTTTTTAACTGTGAATTTTCGAAAGCAATTTGGGAAGCATGTAAATTTGCAACTAAACTAGCCATTTCTACAAATGAACTTCAGCAAATCATCACTTACCTGATCAGTCGAAGGAAACACAAACACCTAGAAACCAAAATGTATAAAATCGGGCTGACAATTGCTGTGTGGAGCATTTCGAAGGAACACAATCGATGGATATTCTAGGATTAGAAGAAACTGGAACCAAGGTCAGTAAATTAGCTATTTTGGACATGAGAATAATAATTAGAAGAATCAGATACTAGTTCTTTACCATGAAAAGGGAATAAGTAGAAGTCGTGTCTCGAGTAGAGGATATGAGGCAGGGAATGGTAGATATCCCAAGTACGAGTGATCGGCTGCCATGAGAGTTGATTGTCTACAGTCTTTTAAGTAGATTTAAAGAGGAGAGAGAATGAAACATTCTCTGTACTTTTTAAAGTGAATACCAACCTTTTCTATGTTTTTTTTGTATGCAACTATATTAGGCTGATCTGATGTTGGGCTTAGATGCCCTAATAAAATTTACCTAATTCCAAAAAAGAAAACCAAAAAATATATATTGATAACTCTCATGTATTCAATGGGCCTAACATGTCTGTTGTAGTGTAAATCTCAACATCTATTCACGAGCATGTCGAACCATGTACACCTTATTATGTTGCATGGGAACGTACACACATATGTGTATATGACATGCATATCACATGATATAATATAAACCTAATGATAAATAAACTTCGTTTATAGATTAAATAAAATATTGATTTTATGTAAGACAAATTTAGATAGGATATAAATAAAATTAGACTTTATAAGCCCAATAAGATCCAAATGGAAGATTTTTTTTATTTACCTATTTACTCCACTATGGGCTAACTCAATTTGGGTTAACTGATTAAGCTTACAACTCAGTTAGTAGGGTGTCTAGAAAGGTAGTGCCTAGGATTAAGTTTGGGTAATCAAGTACGCTGCCTTACTCAGCTACCAGTTTGGCCTAAAAAGTTGCATGAGCCAAAGGTTGCCCCTAATAGAAAATGCCCAATTTAAATTGGGCATTGGGCTAGTTTTCAAATTTTTTTGAAACTAAAATAAAATTTAAGTTTAAAGGTTAAACTTAAAAAATATATTATAAATGATATAATATAATTTTTCAAAATATTTTGAAAATAAAATAAATAAAATAAATAAAATAAATAAAATTAGAAATATTAATAAGATTAATAAAAAAATAATTAATTAAAAATAAATATACATGTATAATATATATAAGAAATCATTATGTTGCCTTGATATATTTAAGACAATCTAAGTATATATGTAAATAAAATAATTTTCAAAATTAATAATATTTAATTATAATTGTCTAATTAAGTAAATTAATTAGAAGTTAATTAATAAATAAAATACATATATGTATAAATATATGTATATATAACTATAAACGTTATAGTTAATACATTCAATATTAAATATTATAATTGAATAATATAAATTTAATTAAAATGTTAATTAATATAATGTTATATAAGACTATTATATAAGTTAATTGAAATTATAAAAGTTATATAATAATAAAACTTATACAATATGAATGTATAAATTAATGCTGAAACAATAAGAAATCCTAAATGGACTCAAGGCATAAATACATGCACATTGTACGTATACCGCGATTTCTGATGTGTTTGACACTTGAATCACGAGTGTGTTTCATAAGAAACATATTATTCCATTAGTCGATATCACTCTAAATAAGTATATTAAAGATAAGAATCTTTAATATAAAGTTGATATCTACAATTTATATATAGATAAATTACTTGCATACTCTCTAGTTGTAGAACAAACTCAAGCTAGAGATGTTATGTGTAGTATTATTAGTATATAGAATAGACGAGGATAGATACCTATATATATTTATTGAGCAAACTCAAGGTACATATACTATATTTAGGCCACCGTGAAATGGTAGGTACGAGTGAATAATCTATTTTGATTTTTGAGAAAACTCAAGGTCGAAATGAGATTAGGACAATGAACCATGGGTTGGGAGTTGTATATGATACAATTGATAAGGAGTTATCCATCATCTGTGGGGCTATGACTTATTGGGCAAACTTAAGGTCAGAATCCTAAGACAGATGAGTCCTAACACCCACTAGTGAAGTCAAAATGTTTCTTTCATCTTAGGGTTTGAAGAAACATAAAAGGCTAGTGGGAGCTTATTAGTAAAATGAAACATAAAGTTTAACCTTATTAATATTATAAGAACATCAAGTATGAAATTTCCTAATCTACCAATTCAAAACTCATAGAAAATGACTACACCGAAACTATTTTCTGAAAGTGGTAAGTATTGGAACTGGACAAGCACACATCGGGGTAATTGGGCAAATTTCAGTTTTATGTATTTATTTGGCTTTTTATCGGTCCTATAAAGTTTAAATTTATTTAGAACTTTTCTAAATGTTCTTTTAAGCAAAATCCATATTTTGTTTAATTCATAAATATAGCTATATTTAATATAGTTTGTATTGTATTATATTATATGTGCATCATAAACACATATGTAAGTACATGCACGTGCACGTACATACATATGTGTTTATGATGCACATATAATATAATACAATACAATACAAACTATATTAAATATAGCTATATTTATGAATTAAACAAAATATGGATATATATATTTGTGTGTATGTACATATACATAATATAATATAAGTATATATATATAGTTGATTTGCAAAATTATTTTGAATAATTATTTACAAGGTAGTCTTGAATAAATATAAAACATATAAATCGAAAAATAATGATTTTTTTTATTTTAAAGAAATTTAAAATTATATAATATTTATTTATATACTTATCAATATATTATGATGTAAATAATAATAATAAAATTTATATATATACTCCATAGTGTTCACGGCCAGGAAAAAATTAATTTTTTATTTGGATTAAAATTTGTTTAATAAAGTTCCTTTTTTGTAACCAATTTTTAATAAATTTATATTATGATTTCGAAAAAGTAGACTTGTAATATATTTTATATTAAAATTTTATTCTATTATTTTACATTATATGTAACTATGTGTAAGTATTTATTATTTGTAGAACTAGTTTTAAACTAAATAAAAAGATCATAAATAAATATTATAAACAAATTAAATTAATACATATTTACAAAATCCTTTTTTTTTAATTTCTAAAACATTTATTTATATATAAATGAATATATATGTAAAATATAAACGATGCATTATGTAGTTTATTACTATTGATTTTGATTTTTAATTTAAAGGAAGATTATTTATTAATATATTTAATTTTTGAATTTTTTTAAACAAGGCCGTGAGCAACTAAGATGAATGTAGGTACAAAATGATTTTTTTTGTACACACATATATAACTGTCCAATGTGACAACACTGATATATATAGATTCGTTATATCGATAGCTAGCTAAACTAACATATGATATGATAAGCATTCAAACATTTGTATATGATAATAAATTAGGAATTTTACCTTTCACTAAAGCTTAGAATGTACACCTTGAAACAAAGAACCTAACTCCCTGAATTGAATCCCGTATCTAGAAGTTGCTAGCTTCCCGAACACAGCTACCACCGACGATCGAATCGACTTTAATTTGATGTTAGAAATTCTTGAAAAGATGGAGGAGTGGGGTATAATTTTCGGCCAGCAAAGGATATAAAGAGGAGGCTCAAAAATTGAAAAGAAACTAAGGGTTTAGAAATGCTTAGAGAAGGAAAAACCAAGGAGAAAAATATGGATCTGGATCCCTATTTCTCTCGTACCTTTTCTCCTCCAAATTAATGGTTATGCACCCCTTACTCATCTACTTGCTGCTATAGTGCTGTCAATCATCTATCATATAAAGTGCAAGACAATAAACCCAAAACCCTAAAAAAAAATGAACGATATGATTCTACCGATGATTGATAACTTTAGAACAAAATAAAAGCAGTACCATTGTTTTGCTTGGTTAAAGAGGGTTGTCAATGAATACCCCAAAAATTCGAAATCCATCTGTATCTATATTCGACATATGAAATATTATCCGATATCCGAAAATAGATACGGGCCATATCCATATCCGATAATTATTTTTCCGGTGTTTATCAACATTATAGTAATTTTTTGCTTATTTTAGTACATAAAATGATCGTCATTTACCATTTGATCTAGGTAAAACAAATTAATATGTACATAAAAATCAATATCTGCTGCTTAAAATAATATTTCTTAGTATATTTTTTATTTTTTATATTTTTAGCACTGAAATGGATTTGTAATGAGTCAAATTTTCTATTTATTTGTTTAGATTTATGAGTTGTGAATTAGTCAAAAAATATCCGATAAATATCTGATATCCATTCGCATCCACGGATACAGATATCTAATATCCGAAAATGGTTTAGGATATACAGATATGTCACTATCTGAATCCATATCCGACCGTTTACTGGCCTAAAATACATTGATAGATACTTATGGAAACAATGTCAGATTAAGTCACGAAAAGTTTCATTGTTTCAGAAGTTACCTCTTGGATCTTTCATAGACATTTGCAGTCATAAAAACTACTAACGACTCTGATGGGATCTTTAAGTGATGCATCCCAAACTGAGTAAAATAATAATTTATTAGAAGCTACCTTTCAAATTTAAAAATATAAACATGGTTGTATATCAGGATTACCTTTCCACTTTGAAATTTAAAAAACCACGCTGTAAATCCTATTCGTTGAATTCTCGCTATTAAAAACTAAAAGAGATGAAGCTAGTTGTGAAGTGATGATGTATTTAGATACATTTTTGCTTACAGCCCACATTAGCTAAAAGAGCATATGCAATATAAGTACAAGTATTATTTCCATTTCTAGTAGCATAAAATAAACTAAAACAAAAGAAACGAATGATAAAACTTTAGCATTATAAAAAAAGGAGTTCTATGATCGTTCTTCAATTGTTTTGGTCTTCTCGGACGGTGCTTTAGGTTCGGTTTATGCTGGCAATGATACTGTCAAATCTACTTCAAGGGGCACAACTATAAATGCATGCACATTATGATAAAATGCATGCCCATCTGAGCATGCATATATACTCATATATATAGTATTAGCTTATATTCCATATTGCATGATCCTATAGTATAGTCTCTTGCATTTGGTATCAGAGCCTGGGATTTTAGAGATCATAACAACATCCTAGAATAAATGGCAATAGAGAGATCTAGTCAAGGCAATAGAAAGAAGAAGAGCAATAAAGAACAATCAAAGGAGCAAACAAACAAATGCTTCATGTCTAAACTCAGATCATAATCGATATGCTTAGATTCTTTATGTAAAGATCTTTTGTTAGCACATGATGAATTATTAAAAGATTGTAAAACTTTGAATAAAGTTAACATAATTGCTTTAGCTAAGTTAAAAGATTATGAGCAAGAAATTTCCAATTTAAAAGAGGAAAATAAATTTATGGTAAAACAAACTAAATATTTTGAAAATACCGTAGAAGAACTTGTTTTACAGAAAGATTTCCTACAAAAAGAAAATGAGCAGTTAGAAGATAAAAACAATGATTTTTTGGAGTAAATCAATGTTTTGCAAAATAAAAATACATTTTTGGAAAATTCTTTAAATAATTTTAGTTCTTTAATTTTGTCTCTTGAAAATGAGAATAAATCTTTAATTAAAAAGAAATTAGAATCATCTAAAGAATGCGAGATTTTAAAAGATAATATTAATATTTTGCAAAAATAAGTTATAATTCTAAAGAAAAATTTGAAGGATTAAATAAAAAAATCATTAATTTTAACAAAGGTAAGGATATCTTATCTTCCTTAGTTACAAATTTGAAAGCTCACAATGATAAAAGCGGTTTGGGCTATAAACAAGCTAAAAGTAAAAAAAGTACTAGATATGCATTCTTGTATACTAATTTTAGTGCTAGTACTAGTAACCAAGATAGTTTTAAAACTATTTACAGTCATAATAGTACTTTATTTAGAAATGATAGAAATTATTTTTCAAGTACTAAGCTAATGACTAATAGTATTAAGATATGGATTCCAGCTAATATGATTGACCATGATAAACAACTTTATATTAGCAACTATTATAAGAATGTGATTTGTAATGAAAACTATATCTATAAAGGTTCAACCGCACCCAACTGGGTATGGTTTCCTAAAAATTAGGAAATTATAAGAAACTTGGGTATCGCAAGCTTTGCATGTTTTTTTTCTGATACCTTAGATTATAAGTAGTAGTTATTTTTAAAAATTACTTCATTATTTTTTTTAGGGTACAACCACACCTATTTGGGTAAAGTTTTCATCCTATGATTAACCCTTGGACCCTAACATAGTAAGGGGTACCAAAATAATAAATATTTATTGCAGGTACTTGGAGAAATAAAAGGAAAATGATAGATTTTGGAATTTTAAAGGATGTTCCATATATTATGTCGTCATATAAACTCTCCTTTTTGTCGATGACAAAGGGGGAGAAAGATATTGCTCAATTACTATTTATAGGGAAATATAAGCATAGATTCAGGGGGAGAAACAACGAGCATAGTGTCTAGCACATATTCAGGGGGAGATATAGATCAACTAGGCTTATCGAGGTTCATTCATAACAAATGGAGTTGTCATCATCAAATAGGGGGAGAATGCTGGATCTTGAGTTTTAATTGTTAACAAGACACAACGATTCATGAATCTACGACCACTACGATGACCGGACTCAACGACTCGATGTATGGTTCGTATAGTCTATATATTTAAACTAGAGTCGTGTATTATGTATAAGAGTCAATTCTAGTTGCTTTGTTAAGATCTTCTCTCAAGAATCATAACTCTCATTCAAATATCCACATACATTTGCACTCGATTTAAAAATAATCATTCTTTAACTCAAATGCACTCAGGTTCCATGAACTACATAGTTCAGTCGACTGAACTGATGCCCTTAGTCGACTTAACCTGTACATATTGTTTTTAAAATATACACGAACCAGTCGACTGGCGGCATCATTCTGTCGACTGAGTCTGTGCATTTTAACATATATGTGCATTTTTTAATTCATTCGACTAAATGATCAAAGTCAGTCGACTAAATCCTGCAACTGTCATTTTTAAGTGAAAACACACTTCTTTTCTGAAGAGTCATCTTCCTCGCCAAGGGATGCGGCCATTGCTATTCGCAGAGATCTCTTCACCAGTTGTTGCAATTCATTATCTACTATAAATACACTTGAGTTTCATTGATCAAAGCACTTAATTTTCTTACCTCTTTTGATCTAGTTTGAACTACATTCTTTGAATCTATTGCTTACCCGATTTCATATATACATTGCTTACAATCACACTTTCATATCTTACAAGCAATTATAATCTTCCTATTCTTCATCTACACATAATCATACACATCATTCTTGAAAAGAAGATTATAGGAAGGGTGTACATTATTGACTTATCTGTGCTATTCAAGAGCATACTCAGTCAAAAACAAATTTACTATTTGTATTGGAAGTCCTATTCGGTTGCTCAGGCAGTAGAAGTCCTATTCGGTTGTCTAGGCAGTAGAAGTCCTGTTCGATTGTTCAGGCGGTGTAATACCTGTTCCTTCGCATGAAGTGAGGGCTGTTGGTTTTAATTCCAGAAGGAGTTTGGGAGTGGACGTAGAACGGAAAGTTCGAACCAGTATAAAAATCCCTAGTGTTATCTTTACTTTACTGCTTTTTGCTATTATACTTTTATTCCGTACATATATATAGTATTAGCCTATATTCCATATTGCACGATCCTATAGTATAGTCTCTTTCAGATCCTTATTTTGGATTTATAGATTTGGGAATGATTTTATACAAATTTTTGAATGAGGAAGTATCATGTTCATTCATTGGGAAAAGAAGAATGAGAGGAAAAAAATGGAGAGGGGAAAGATTTTGAAATGAAAATGAGTTAAGTGTTGGACTTCATTTTGATTTAGATTTATTTTTTTTCTTTTATTTTTATGCAAAACTTTTCTTCCTAAACACTCTATCCAATATTCCCAAATTACACATGATTTTTAGGCAACATCTCCCATCAAAATCAAGTTAACATCAATTCAAGTATAAAATTTGAATTTAATTTGATTTTTGAAAAGGTTTGAAAAGAAACATTTGTGGTACTTCGCTATACAATATTCCGCTCGCATATAGATCATGAAAGATAGAAATAAAAATACAATCGTACATTAAAAGGCGACACGATTTCAAAACAACAATAAAATACACAGATTATATTATTCTATGAAATTTCAAAAATTCCACCGTTTGTCGAAAAATACATCAAACGGAAATTTAATATTTTTCAAATTAAAAATTATGGAAAATCCAATTAATTCAACTAAAAATACTATAATAAAAATCAAGTCATTTTATTGATAACTGATTTTTCTTCTTATTTATTTGAATTATTTATTATTGCAAATAAATTTACAAATTGAATTTAACATTTATTATTTATTAATTAAAGGAGTTAATGAAGCTGTTAAATCTATTTAAATAATATTTAATTTACAACTCAAATATTTAATTCTTAATTCAAATATTTAAATATAGTCTATATTTGAATATAAGTTATTTATATTTTCAAACACCAATTATTTAAATATTTAAAATTAATTAAATATTCAATATCAAAACGATCAAATTTCTACTTTCTAGGATGTTACAAATCATAGCTATCACAAATAATTTCTATCGTAAAACAAGTTGTCCTAAATCAAAGGCTATCATAAATCATAACTATCATAGTCATTGCTAACGTAAAACAAGTTATCATGAATCAAGTGGCATTTCTATAACTATTCTTAAAGCTTATTTATTTCCTTTAAAAATAATAACTTTCCACTAAATCATACTACCCGTTTAATTTTTGTTGGTTAATTAAAATCTTTACATAAATATTTTCAAATTAACTCAGAGAAATAATTTCTCCCATTTTAATTATTTTCATAATTAATTATTTAATTACCATTTGTAATTAACTCCTTTTTACTAAATAAATCGTTTCAATTCGAAAATGCATGGGAAAAATCCCCAAAAATTCAAAAAAATAGTTTTATCTATCTATTAACACAAATAAAAATTTCAAGTCAACATAATTGTTTTTAATATCTTAAATAATTAAAACCTAAGATTGAGCATTTTTTAAACTTAGAAAATTCATATAAAATCCAAATAATTTTGAAAAAATTAAAATTAAAATCCCATCTCAAAATTAACAATTCAAATGACGTATCAAAATTTCAAAGCATTTTAAGAAGATTTAATTCATGTTTCACCCTAAGAAATGTCATCACTATTGGGAATGACATCATAGCATCATTCTTAAAATATTTCATCAACATTTTAAGAATCACAAGCACATATATCTGAACTCAAATAGGTATGGAAGAAAATAAGGGAAGTTTTAATTACTTAGCTTAATTTTTGGATTAAAATCCCCTCTTTTCTTTTAGTTGAAAGCTCAAATACCTTCTTTATTTGATCTTTTTGTGTTATGTTTCTCTCTTTTAATGTTGGTCGGCCACGCTTTGTATAGTATTGTTTCTTTGTTTTCAAATGAATGTGTATGAGGAAAATGTTATTGTTAAAGGATGTAAGGGTAGTAATTTAGGATTGGGATAATATCCCTTTTTGGCTTAGCCTCAATAACTTCTTAATCCCTTTATAATAACCTTGTAGCATCCCGCTATTTTGGACCATTCAAATCGACAATAAATCCACACATGTCTAACTTGAATAATTCAAAATATCAGATTGTTAATTTAAATTTGGCAAAACTCAGCATATGCAGTAAATAAATCAATCACAGAATCACAAACACAGAGTAATACAATAATACGCAGCGGAATAGATAAAATAGTAGTTCATGAAGCTACTATATAAACATCAGAGTTAGAAATAAAATACAGCAGAATATCTTAAATGCAGTGAAGTCTCCAGTACAACAGATGACTTCTCTGAACAAATCAACTAGAAGAGCTGAAAGCTGAGGCGATAGTTGGATCTCCAAAGGAAGCTCCAAACTCCAAGGGTGAGTCTCAAATGTTGTATCGCTCGGTCTGACCCGAGCGTAAAGGAAAACACAAAACACTCGAGTCAGAACTAAAATTCTTATGCAAACTAAATCAAAATTTGATGTAATAAGGTATGCAAATAACTACATTTTTGAAGGTTCAAATTTCTGGAAATGTTATTGTTTCCATATTCAAAATACAATAGATTTCACAATAGATCCATTCTAGTAACTTACAAATTTACAGAACAATTCCCAATTAAATTTCATAGTTCAAGAGCTTTGATTTATAAAAATGTTTCAAAGTTTCAACATTCAATTTTATGGAAACTTCCCAATGTTTCAAAATTTAATTTTGGAAACTTTCAAATAAGGTAACGACAGTTTATTTCCCAAAATCATTTTTATGGTTCAAATGGTAAGTCTAAACATACTAGTTTTTTTTTCCTCTCATGTAAATACATGAACTTCATCTGTTTTATATCTTTATTCAGTGCTCAAATAATCAATATGAAAATTTATATGATTATAATAAACTATAGGGTGATAACAAGGATATATCAAAATAAATGAACAAATACACATTCAATCACAATAGCATCCATCACATCATACAATCAACATTCAAATCAATCAATTCAACAAATCAACCAATTCAATAACATGTCATATTAATTATTAGTCATCACATATTGGAATTTAGCTATTCAAACTAAATACCAATAAAAATTCCAAACCAACAATCAAAACTTTATCACTATATGACCTGGTTTAATTTGCAATAAAATATTAGTATTTCGTGAGTGGGTTTAAACACTCACCTTATGGATTTCCGTTTCTTAGTCGGGTTTGGATCCGCTACCACTTCCTCCTATTGATTTATTTCCTTGCTATTTTAATCTTCTTCTTTTTTTTACAGAATTTTTTTGGAAGAGACAGAGAAGTTTGTATAGGTCTGAATTTGAAGAAAAGGAATTGGAAAAAGAAGAATGTTTGGAAAAGAAGAAAAAAAATTCAAGGAAGATGAAGAATTGAAAAAGAAAACGAAGCTAAAAAAAGAAGCTTTAAAAGAAGAAGAAGATTTGAAGAATAAGAATAAGAAAAAGCTTTGAAAGAAAAAAAAAGAGAAGAAGGAGATTTGAAGAAGAAGAAAAAAATGAAGAAGGAAGAAAATGAAGAGAGGGAAAAAAAATGAGATGGAAGTTTGTTTGGAGAAATGAAGCTACAAAAGATGAGATTTGAAAAATGAATTGAGGCTATAGAAATGACGATGGAAACAAATGAAAAGCTATAGAGTATATATAAACAAACTAGGAATTGAAATAAAGTAAAAATATGAATAGTCTTAAAATGGTAGTATTGAAAGAGGTGAAGTAAAGGAATAAATATATCAATAAAGATAAAAATAAATCTTCCGTTTTAAATATGAAGTTTCAGGAGAAAGAATTGCCAATGAAAGGAAGCTACAAGAACTAATGATGCATAAGTAAAATAAACTTCAGAAACGGAGAATAGTAAATGCTAATTAGATGGCATGAATATTAATTTGATGTTCACATTAAAAACGGAAAAATAGAAAAGAAAAGAAAAACTTCAGGTAAAGCATTTGAAAAGAGCAAACGAATAAAGGAGAAACAAATGAAAAGAATGAGGCAATTATTAATTAGAAATAAATCAAATGAGGTTATTACTAATTAATAAGAAACGAATGAGTAGACTAATAATTAAATGGATGCACAAGTGGAGACTACGTTAAGAACTTGAAAACGGAAGAGAGAGAATGGAGGTGATAATAATGTAAAGCAAATGAAGAGACCACATATAACCTATAAACAAACCTTTGGGGTCCAAATTCCAAAACTCACTCCAATTAATTCATATCAATAAACCCAAATATACACATATTTACATAATTTAATTTCATATTAAAACATTTGTTTTATGTCAATATATTTGCATACTACATTAACACAATCAATCAATTAACAATCAATCAATCAATTAATCAACCAATCAATCTATATATTTATTTAGATTACTCAAACCAATTTCATTATTTAATGAATATATATCTATCTGTGCAATATAAAAATGATTTACTTTACTTTTCTAATGACTATAACGGTCACATTAATGCAACCAATTTACAAGTTTTAACCATATATAAAATGTAAAAAAAATATATATATATGAACTTATGTAATTAATGTACAACTGTTAATAAAAGGTAATTTCTAATTGATTCCACAATATTTACAAAACCATGAATCCTCTGATATACTTAAAAGTTTGAATATTAATCTGTGTGTGTGTCTGTTTTATTCTAAAATTTCAAATTTTTTTTTCCAAAATCATTCTTGCTTAAAATGAAAGTTTATTTTTTTACGTCTCAAAACATGCAACAATTAATAACAAAAGAAATGAATGGACCATGTACATTGCAAAACCTTTTTGAAATTCAATTTGTGAAACGTAACCAAATTAACTTCATTAACTCAAATAATATTCAAATTTGTATGCATTTAGTTTTTTTTTTCTATGCATAATAAATAAAATTACTTACTATAAAAATGAAAACGTTTAATTTGGTTTTCCCAAAATTATCTTTTATTTCCATTAAAACATCAATCCCGTTTAACACAAAAGGTGCGTTTCTTTTATTAAATCTATTAATTGCAATCAACGTTTTTTTCCCTTCTAATTGAAATATTTCAATTACATTAATTACAATTACTTATAAAGTTAAATTTCAAAACAGTCAACTAAAATGGATGAAAAATAGAATAATTGTTTCCTTTAGTCATTTAAACACGTTTATAAATTTGTTGTTTATACAGCAGAGCTATAAATAACTTACTTAAATAAATTATTTTTCTACTCTTGTAATCCATCTATATGCTAAAACACAGTTCAAATACACATATTTACTTCCTTTAAATCAATCATCCTATTCTTTATTTTAATGAAATTAAACCTACATTCACAAATGAAACATCCATTTTATTTGTTATGAATGTTCTTTTCATTAAACCGACTTTCCTTATATTTTCACAAAACATAAGCTACGTTTAATTACACCTATTAATTTACAGTTTTGTGTCCTCTCTATCATTAATTGAAATTATTCAATTACATTATTTTCAATTGTTTACAAGGGTGAATTTCAAAATGGAAAAAAATAAAGGTAATGAGAAATAAAACAATTATTTCCTATCAAACAGTGATTGAAACATATTTATGCACTATTGGATACAAACAGAAATTATACATTTCTTACCAAATAATAGTTTCTCATCTCTGCAATCAATCTTTCAGCTACCAAACATTTCAAATAATGTAACAACCCTAGATTTTGGCCTATATTTTAAATTTTGACTTTATTTTATTTTAAATTATTTTAAACCTGTTCTATTTCAAACATTTCATTTTAAATATAAATGTTGACTATTAAGTGATTTATAGTTCAAACTGGTATAAATTGGATATTTCACTGAAAAGTGAATTTCTATTGAAACTAGTCAAACTTTGACTTTTGAACTTTAAATTTAAATATTTCAAATTCTTAAATTTTATCTTTTATTATGAAAATAGATTTAATTCCATGGATACAGCCTTTCGTTTCGTTGGAAACGGAGTTAAATTGTGAAAGTTATGTATATTTCAATATTGTGTGTAAACTGATGTATTTAACAATATTGTCTATTTTAAATTTTATTTTATTTGTCATATTTTGTTCTAATATGTGTTAGTATTTTATTTTATGTATAATTTTGTCTTTTAAATAATTTAAAGTGATTTTATAATTTTTCCAAAGCGTATTGAATTTATTTTCTATTTTTTAAAGGCTAGTTTCTATTTTTCTGCTATTTTCTTCAATTAAATTATATTTAATTAAAATTTATTTATTCATTTTGTGAATGCATTTTTATTTTATGTTATTATCTTTGTTTATAAATGTTTTACAAGTCCATAAACTTTTTCCAAAGTTCATTGCATTTATTTTTCATATTTTCAAGACTAGTTGCAATTTTTGCTGTTTTACTTAATTAAATTTTATATAATTAATAATTAATTAATTTATTTTTGTTTATTTACTAAATTTTCGTATTTTATCTGAGTTTATATATATATTTCAGTTATATAAAACTTAAAAAGAAATTAGAGGAAATATGAAAAGTTTTAAACTATTGAAATTCCTATGGCTTTTCACCTCCCGACCTTTCACTTTCTCAACTCCTCTCTTCAATGTTTTTGGCCATGCATACCCTATTCTTTTCAGCGGACTTCTTTTCATTTTTTTCACGCAAACACTTCTCTTTCTCCTCCAAAAAAATCACGGCCATGGCTTTAAAATTTTGGGTAAAAAATTCCTTGTTTCTTCCTTGTTTTCTATGTTTTTTTCTATTGAAACTGCATATGCTCTCTACCTTCATAGTTTGGTTCCTCCTCCTCCAGGCTTTGGCCGACCACCACGACCCCCTTCCTCTGACCATCACCCATCCTAGCAACCCTCCTCCTCAGGCCTAACCAATCCAAGTCCAAGATCTACACAAAATCCACCAAAAACTATCACAAACTATCACTTATGACCTAGAATTGTCATCTCCTCCTTCTACCACCTTTTGCCACCACTACCTCCACCACCACCACCTATGACCTGACCTTCCACCACCTCTGGCCCACACTCCAGCCACCACCTGACCACCACATACCATGGCCAAGCCACATCAGCAAGGGGCCGAACCCTATGGTGCAACAAAAGCCACACTTTGCCTTGAAACCCTTTGGTATTCCATTGCCTTCAACACCTTGTAACTTCCACTCACCTTCATCACCTTGTAGCCGCACCTTTTCCAGACCATACCTGATCCAAACCATGGCTTTAGCCGTGCCATTTCAGATCTGGAGCTGAAGCATAGGTGGTAGGAAGCAAGTGCAAACACTTTGACTTTGTTTATGCATCCATTTCTAGCATTGTTTATTGAATTTTTGGGTTGAAATCTTATGTTGTTTGTAATTGTTTGGTTTGAATGTGACAAGGCAATTAGCTTTGGCTCTCCCACACTCAAATAATTATCGTGCTCTCGTGCCTCTGGAAATCTTTGTTGTGCGTTTGTGGTTGTCATCTCCAGCTTGAACAAGTGAGTAATTCTCACCAGACAATGTGTACTTATATAACTAGTAAACTGACACCATTTGAATCTGTTAAATTATATCATCCTGTTGTAACTGTTATATTATGATCATATAATGTTTACCCCTGTTATTACATATGTTATATCATCTATTACTGTTATCTCATGCTATTCTGTTTATTTATATCAGTTTATCACACTGCAAGTTCCCTGTAGATTAGAATCACTATGGGTTGAAATGATACATACCCGAACGGACTTTAGAATAAGGAAAAATCGTTATGGGCTGAAATGATAGGCCTGAACGGTTTTTATTTATTTATTTATATTACTTGGGATTGCGGGTTTGAAATGATAAAACCCGGTTTTTCTTTGTAAACTGCGGATTGAAATGATACATATCCGTATCACTTGACCTAGGCTAGAAAATTATATACAGACCCATGGTTTATATATTTTTCTGAAATTTTTAAAATACTTTTTTTTAATGTAAATATTATGGTATTTTGATTTAAATTTCATTAAAATGATTTCTATAAAGTATTTGTGATTTTCTACAAATTAAATAAGTGAATTAAGTAAATGGTGAAGTAGAATTTGAAATATAAGTTAATTTTGGAATTTATGATTTTGTTTATAAATGGAATTTTTGTAAAGTAAGAAAATATGACAAATTTGATTTAAAGATGAATTTAATGATTTTTATTAAGTAATAATAATGTTTTAAAGGTGTTAATGATTTTGTATAGATTAAAATATGGAATAAATGAACATTTAAGCTGAATTTGGAAATATAACTTAAATTGAATTTTGTGAAATTTGTTTAAAAGTGAAATTTTAATTAAGTAAAATAAATGGAAATAAGCTATATTTTTGGAAATTTAAACTTAGTTGTTAAGTTAATAATTTAATTAAAGAAATGAAAATTTAATTGTTATTAAATTTGATTTTTGTATGGAAATTTGACTTTATAAAATCATAGAAATAAAGGTATTTAAATGATTGTGTTAAATGTGAAATATATGATTTTATAAGTTAAAATGATTTATATTAAAAGTTAATTATTTGTGGAATTGTAAATAAAACTCTGAATATGATTTAACAGCATTTTGAAATGTAATGTAAAGGATATTACAGCATTTTGTAAATGTTGTAGTGTTTTAAATGAACTAAAAGGTTAATTTGAAATAAAGGCTATTATAGCACTTTGTAAGTGCTATAGTGGTTAAACTTAACATGTAAGTTAATTGAAACTTAAAAGAAATCTATTACAGCATTTAACGCTGTCTTTTGTTAATTAACTGTTTTAAACTATAACTTTACGTAGCATTTTATAAGTGCTACGGAAACTATATTTTGTTGTTTTAAATTAATTT
Source organism: Allium fistulosum (assembly GCA_030737815.1). NCBI lineage: Eukaryota > Viridiplantae > Streptophyta > Magnoliopsida > Asparagales > Amaryllidaceae > Allium > Allium fistulosum. The sequence continues at coordinate 1,260,612,688 of CM060904.1, forward strand.
TAATGAAAAATAATCTCTGGAAAATGATATAATTTTGGGAAATTAAATGTTAAATTTCTAAAGATAATGAAGAGATATTTAAGTGGAAGAATTTGATTTCTAATGTGAGTTTAAAATGGTATTTAAATTTAATAAAATGAATGGATTTAAATGGTATTTAAATGAATAAAAATGAATGGTGTTTTGAATAATATTTTGATATTGTGAAATGAGTTTGAAATGATACTTGATTTCTGACTTATTTAATTTATTTGATAAATGAATATTTGAAGTATATATTAATTGAGTTTATTTAAATGATATTGGATTTATGAAATGTGGGAGATTTAAAGTTTTGAAATATACTAAAGATTGAATATTGTATTTTGTGGATTTAATCTATATTGGGAATTGATAAGATTGAAACGGTTTGTTGGTAAACTGTAATTGAATTGAAATTTGATGGTTTGAATTTAATAAGTTTGTAAATGTATAGAATTAAAAGATGATTTTAAATATATGATTTCGAAATGCTGTGATTTTCAAAGTATAATGATTTCAAATGTTTTGTTTCAAAAGAGTTATAACTTTGAAAGTATAGACTATTTGAAAGGTGAATATATGTTTGAAATGGAAATGATGTTGTTTTGAAATGAACATAGTTTGGAAATAAAATGATTTTGGTTTCGAAGTATAACTATCAAAGGTATGATATTTTGATATATAAAAATGATTTGAAATAAAGTTTGAAAAGATATAATATTTTGATGTATTAAAATGATTTGAAAAGAAGTTTGAAAGGATACGATATTTTAGAATATTGAAATGATTTGGAAATGATAAATCTTTATTTTGATAAAGACATGATTTTGAAATGATATCTTATTTTGAAGTAAAGTATTGTTTTTAAAAGTTATAACCACGGGTTATAATAACGATTGGTTGGCAAAGAGACCGGGATCGGATATGGACATACTCTCTGTCGATACCGAAAACCACTTCGACAACCGTGTACGCGGTGGAGATTCCAGAATGAAGTAGGATGGTGGCGACGTTCTTAAGGTATGTTACGTGGACCCAACTCCCGTGAGTTGGCATAAGGTGGCTAAAACAGGAGCGATTGACGGACCAAGGAGGTAGCACCTCTTATCGGACACACTTCTTCGATACCATTCTATTACTTGTGATTGATTTGGTGGCCACCCTTGATTGGGAGTGTTGTTCGAGGTGGGCGGTAGTGGCTGCTATGCGTCACCACTAGTCCGGATGCGTAATTGGTATATCTACCCTGGCATTGCCTAGTTGTGCCGTGTCACCTACCATATCGAGCTTTACTACGATTATGATTTTAAGATCCGACCGCGTTAAGGTTCTCCATCCCCTTAACGCTATTTTCTATATGATTATACTTTACTGATTAGACATTATTATAATAGCGAATATTACTACATAGTAGATAGTTTAACGGATCCTTAAAGAATGGGCGGTCTCAAGCATTCTTTAACTTACTTGTACCTTATTACAGTTCACTTGAGTTGGTTTATATTATATAAGTATATATTGTCCTGACTCGAGTGTTTGTGTTTTGCTTTACGCTCGGGTCAGCCTGAGTATTCACAGATTTGGATTTCCACCTTCTGGAGATTTGAATCGCTGGAGATTATCTGCTAGTCTTGTTCTATCGACTTCAGTTATGTTGCTCTGTTCAGCTTGTACTTGGTTATCTTATTTATACTTCCGTTGTACTCTATTTCTTCTATTGTATCTTATGTACTCTGATATATTTATATAGTAGCTTCATGAACTACTATTTCTTTTACTTCCGCTGCATTATTTTACTCTGTGTCTGTGATCTATGATTATATTTATTTACTGTATATTCTGAGATTTGCCAAATTTTAATTACAACGCGGTATTTTGAGCAATTCAACTCCGGCATGAGTGTCTACCTATACACTTATAATGGATGCGAATGGTTGAAAATATCGGGTGGTTACAGTTGGTATCGGAGCTCAGGTTTTGAGGCAAAACTCAGCATATAGAGTAGATTTATTTACAGAATCACTTTCGTTCGAGTTTGAATCTTTTCCTCTTGATTCGAATTTCCTTTTAATTTTTGGAACGTTCCCTGCGGTTCCAAAATTCATTCTTGTCCCTCACTATTCATCTTCTTTTGATTCTGGAGTATCCCATAACTCCGCTTCGAATGAGCTTTATAGTGAATTGGTGGTCTCGCCAATATTCTAATGACTTGAAAAAGGGGGAAAACTCCTTTACAAATTTGCATCGATTCACCAGAGATTTATATTTATCCTTGGTTTAGATGCTAATATCTTTTGTTATTCCAAACTCTATCTCTTGAGATCGGATGTAGATTTACCCCAGGAAAATCCACATTTGCTCTTATTCATTAAGTCACGGTTGACCCGGTTAAGGTTGCCCGCGATTTATCTAAGCTTATCCATCTTCATATTTTGTTAATTAATCATCTTGTCTTTGTTTCTAAACTATCTCCAACATTTTGAATTGTACTTTTAAATCTATATTTTATTATATATTGTGTTTTTTAAGTTGTTGATGTCGATTTGGGTTTCCGATCGATTCGTCTGATCAACGCTATCAATAGGATTTCTAAAACACTTTGACAAAACAAACCGATACAATATTATTTTAAAATTTGGTTAATTAAATAAATTTTAATATATAAGTAAATTTATGGAACTTAATAAATTGGTTTAAATTGATTATTTAAAATGATAATACTTGATTTATCATTTATTGTTCTACAAAGGAATTTATAAATAGTTGTTTATAAATTTATTTGGGAACTGAAATGAATTTAAAACAAGAAATTTAAAGAGTTTAATTTCCGATGGATTTCAAACCTTGTGTTTAAAATTTTTAAAAGGATATTATTTAAAGTATTTTTGAATAAATTTTTTTTTGTCTCTAAAGGATTTTAAAGTTTAAAAATTAAGTGCTCTTCTCTTTGTCGTTGGAAAATAATTTCGGTGATGACTGCAGCATCATCGACGTTCATTTTCGAGTTTCGAAGTGAAGAAACCATTCTGTAGTCTTGCTACAGCTTTGTTTTGGGAAACTTGATTGATATAAATTTCTAAAATATGATTGATTTATAAAATATATAGATATTTGATTTAAATTTGATTTGACAAATTATGTACATACATTTATCTATCTCTAAATGGTTTGAAAGGAATCGGAGATTTTATTCTTAAATTCTATCTTAAATAATAACTTCAAGTATAAAAAGAAAATCAAATTTTCTGAATAGATGATTCAAGCTTGAAATGATTGAATTAGGATGTTTATAGTGTATATTAATTTTAGAAAGTTTTATTTGTATAATTCTCAATTGCATTCCAATATAACTTACCTTAATTTTTAGAAGTTAACAATGTAATTGGATAATATACAATATAAAAAGATTTTTATAAATAAAATTTGAGTGGTTATAATAAATATTATACACTTAAATTTTAGTTATAAAAAGATTAACACGGGTAAATAGACTAAAAGGTTAATTGAATAATTTACAATACAAATGATGTTAAGGGAATTAGGAATAAATTAAAACAGTTATAATAAGTGTAAGCATATTTAACATATGTGATAAAATATTTGAGAGGGATAAATTTAATTATAATTAGGAATAAAGAAGAATTAAATTTATTGAATGTTATACACTTAATTTTAATCAAATCATGATTTTAGAGATTGTTTGTTTAAGAAAATTTGATGATAAGATAATGAAATTAGAGATAGTTAAGATTTATTTAACTTGTGTAAAATTAATTATCAGTTAAGCTGAAACCATGGAAATTTCAAACCTATTATCTTATTTTGTTTTTCAAACTTATTACCTAATTTTGTTTTTCAATCTGTCTGTTAGTTGTCCTTATTTTTCCTTATCTTGCTACAGACTGGTATAGGCATCTATCTATAATCTTTTTGCTTAGAAATCTTTCTATAATCTTTATAATCTTTGGTACTCATTTTAAATCTGAGCACTGCTTTCCACCCACAGACTGTCAGTCAAGCGGAAAGAGTGAATCAGATTCTAGAGGATCTTTTCGTACTTGTGTTCCTGATTCTGGAGAATCTTGGGAAGACCATCTCCACCTTGTTAAACTTACCTATAACCACAGTTATCAGGTATAATTTCAATCTTTTTTCATCTTGTCTTAATCTCATTTCAATTTTATCTTTCCTGTGTTTTCCCGTACTTCATTCCTTTTCGGGGACGAAAAGTTTTGAGTGGGGGAGAGTGTAACAACCCTAGATTTTGGCCTATATTTTAAATTTTGACTTTATTTTATTTTAAATTATTTTAAACCTGTTCTATTTCAAACATTTCATTTTAAATATAAATGTTGACTATTAAGTGATTTATAGTTCAAACTGGTATAAATTGGATATTTCACTGAAAAGTGAATTTCTATTGAAACTAGTCAAACTTTGACTTTTGAACTTTAAATTTAAATATTTCAAATTCTTAAATTTTATCTTTTATTATGAAAATAGATTTAATTCCATGGATACAGCCTTTCGTTTCGTTGGAAACGGAGTTAAATTGTGAAAGTTATGTATATTTCAATATTGTGTGTAAACTGATGTATTTAACAATATTGTCTATTTTAAATTTTATTTTATTTGTCATATTTTGTTCTAATATGTGTTAGTATTTTATTTTATGTATAATTTTGTCTTTTAAATAATTTAAAGTGATTTTATAATTTTTCCAAAGCGTATTGAATTTATTTTCTATTTTTTAAAGGCTAGTTTCTATTTTTCTGCTATTTTCTTCAATTAAATTATATTTAATTAAAATTTATTTATTCATTTTGTGAATGCATTTTTATTTTATGTTATTATCTTTGTTTATAAATGTTTTACAAGTCCATAAACTTTTTCCAAAGTTCATTGCATTTATTTTTCATATTTTCAAGACTAGTTGCAATTTTTGCTGTTTTACTTAATTAAATTTTATATAATTAATAATTAATTAATTTATTTTTGTTTATTTACTAAATTTTCGTATTTTATCTGAGTTTATATATATATTTCAGTTATATAAAACTTAAAAAGAAATTAGAGGAAATATGAAAAGTTTTAAACTATTGAAATTCCTATGGCTTTTCACCTCCCGACCTTTCACTTTCTCAACTCCTCTCTTCAATGTTTTTGGCCATGCATACCCTATTCTTTTCAGCGGACTTCTTTTCATTTTTTTCACGCAAACACTTCTCTTTCTCCTCCAAAAAAATCACGGCCATGGCTTCAAAATTTTGGGTAAAAAATTCCTTGTTTCTTCCTTGTTTTCTATGTTTTTTTCTATTGAAACTGCATATGCTCTCTACCTTCATAGTTTGGTTCCTCCTCCTCCAGGCTTTGGCCGACCACCACGACCCCCTTCCTCTGACCATCACCCATCCTAGCAACCCTCCTCCTCAGGCGTAACCAATCCAAGTCCAAGATCTACACAAAATCCACCAAAAACTATCACAAACTATCACTTATGACCTAGAATTGTCATCTCCTCCTTCTACCACCTTTTGCCACCACTACCTCCACCACCACCACCTCTGACCTGACCTTCCACCACCTCTGGCCCACACTCCAGCCACCACCTGACCACCACATACCATGGCCAAGCCACATCAGCAAGGGGCCGAACCCTATGGTGCAACAAAAGCCACACTTTGCCTTGAAACCCTTTGGTATTCCATTGCCTTCAACACCTTGTAACTTCCACTCACCTTCATCACCTTGTAGCCGCACCTTTTCCAGACCATACCTGATCCAAACCATGCCTTTAGCCGTGCCATTTCAGATCTGGAGCTGAAGCATAGGTGGTAGGAAGCAAGTGCAAACACTTTGACTTTGTTTATGCATCCATTTCTAGCATTGTTTATTGAATTTTTGGGTTGAAATCTTATGTTGTTTGTAATTGTTTGGTTTGAATGTGACAAGGCAATTAGCTTTGGCTCTCCCACACTCAAATAATTATCGTGCTCTCGTGCCTCTGGAAATCTTTGTTGTGCGTTTGTGGTTGTCATCTCCAGCTTGAACAAGTGAGTAATTCTCACCAGACAATGTGTACTTATATAACTAGTAAACTGACACCATTTGAATCTGTTAAATTATATCATCCTGTTGTAACTGTTATATTATGATCATATAATGTTTACCCCTGTTATTACATATGTTATATCATCTATTACTGTTATCTCATGCTATTCTGTTTATTTATATCAGTTTATCACACTGCAAGTTCCCTGTAGATTAGAATCACTATGGGTTGAAATGATACATACCCGAACGGACTTTAGAATAAGGAAAAATCGTTATGGGCTGAAATGATAGGCCTGAACGGTTTTTATTTATTTATTTATATTACTTGGGATTGCGGGTTTGAAATGATAAAACCCGGTTTTTCTTTGTAAACTGCGGATTGAAATGATACATATCCGTATCACTTGACCTAGGCTAGAAAATTATATACAGACCCGTGGTTTATATATTTTTCTGAAATTTTTAAAATACTTTTTTTTAATGTAAATATTATGGTATTTTGATTTAAATTTCATTAAAATGATTTCTATAAAGTATTTGTGATTTTCTACAAATTAAATAAGTGAATTAAGTAAATGGTGAAGTAGAATTTGAAATATAAGTTAATTTTGGAATTTATGATTTTGTTTATAAATGGAATTTTTGTAAAGTAAGAAAATATGACAAATTTGATTTAAAGATGAATTTAATGATTTTTATTAAGTAATAATAATGTTTTAAAGGTGTTAATGATTTTGTATAGATTAAAATATGGAATAAATGAACATTTAAGCTGAATTTGGAAATATAACTTAAATTGAATTTTGTGAAATTTGTTTAAAAGTGAAATTTTAATTAAGTAAAATAAATGGAAATAAGCTATATTTTTGGAAATTTAAACTTAGTTGTTAAGTTAATAATTTAATTAAAGAAATGAAAATTTAATTGTTATTAAATTTGATTTTTGTATGGAAATTTGACTTTATAAAATCATAGAAATAAAGGTATTTAAATGATTGTGTTAAATGTGAAATATACGATTTTATAAGTTAAAATGATTTATATTAAAAGTTAATTATTTGTGGAATTGTAAATAAAACTCTGAATATGATTTAACAGCATTTTGAAATGTAATGTAAAGGATATTACAGCATTTTGTAAATGTTGTAGTGTTTTAAATGAACTAAAAGGTTAATTTGAAATAAAGGCTATTATAGCACTTTGTAAGTGCTATAGTGGTTAAACTTAACATGTAAGTTAATTGAAACTTAAAAGAAATCTATTACAGCATTTAACGCTGTCTTTTGTTAATTAACTGTTTTAAACTATAACTTTACGTAGCATTTTATAAGTGCTACGGAAACTATATTTTGTTGTTTTAAATTAATTTTAATGAAAAATAATCTCTGGAAAATGATATAATTTTGGGAAATTAAATGGTAAATTTCTAAAGATAATGAAGAGATATTTAAGTGGAAGAATTTGATTTCTAATGTGAGTTTAAAATGGTATTTAAATTTAATAAAATGAATGGATTTAAATGGTATTTAAATGAATAAAAATGAATGGTGTTTTGAATAATATTTTGATATTGTGAAATGAGTTTGAAATGATACTTGATTTCTGACTTATTTAATTTATTTGATAAATGAATATTTGAAGTATATATTAATTGAGTTTATTTAAATGATATTGGATTTATGAAATGTGGGAGATTTAAAGTTTTGAAATATACTAAAGATTGAATATTGTATTTTGTGGATTTAATCTATATTGGGAATTGATAAGATTGAAACGGTTTGTTGGTAAACTGTAATTGAATTGAAATTTGATGGTTTGAATTTAATAAGTTTGTAAATGTATAGAATTAAAAGATGATTTTAAATATATGATTTCGAAATGCTGTGATTTTCAAAGTATAATGATTTCAAATGTTTTGTTTCAAAAGAGTTATAACTTTGAAAGTATAGACTATTTGAAAGGTGAATATATGTTTGAAATGGAAATGATGTTGTTTTGAAATGAACATAGTTTGGAAATAAAATGATTTTGGTTTCGAAGTATAACTATCAAAGGTATGATATTTTGATATATAAAAATGATTTGAAATAAAGTTTGAAAAGATATAATATTTTGATGTATTAAAATGATTTGAAAAGAAGTTTGAAAGGATACGATATTTTAGAATATTGAAATGATTTGGAAATGATAAATCTTTATTTTGATAAAGACATGATTTTGAAATGATATCTTATTTTGAAGTAAAGTATTGTTTTTAAAAGTTATAACCACGGGTTATAATAACGATTGGTTGGCAAAGAGACCGGGATCGGATATGGACATACTCTCTGTCGATACCGAAAACCACTTCGACAACCGTGTACGCGGTGGAGATTCCAGAATGAAGTAGGATGGTGGCGACGTTCTTAAGGTATGTTACGTGGACCCAACTCCCGTGAGTTGGCATAAGGTGGCTAAAACAGGAGCGATTGACGGACCAAGGAGGTAGCACCTCTTATCGGACACACTTCTTCGATACCATTCTATTACTTGTGATTGATTTGGTGGCCACCCTTGATTGGGAGTGTTGTTCGAGGTGGGCGGTAGTGGCTGCTATGCGTCACCACTAGTCCGGATGCGTAATTGGTATATCTACCCTGGCATTGCCTAATTGTGCCGTGTCACCTACCATATCGAGCTTTACTACGATTATGATTTTAAGATCCGACCGCGTTAAGGTTCTCCATCCCCTTAACGCTATTTTCTATATGATTATACTTTACTGATTAGACATTATTATAATAGCGAATATTACTACATAGTAGATAGTTTAACGGATCCTTAAAGAATGGGCGGTCTCAAGCATTCTTTAACTTACTTGTACCTTATTACAGTTCACTTGAGTTGGTTTATATTATATAAGTATATATTGTCCTGACTCGAGTGTTTGTGTTTTGCTTTACGCTCGGGTCAGCCTGAGTATTCACAGATTTGGATTTCCACCTTCTGGAGATTTGAATCGCTGGAGATTATCTGCTAGTCTTGTTCTATCGACTTCAGTTATGTTGCTCTGTTCAGCTTGTACTTGGTTATCTTATTTATACTTCCGTTGTACTCTATTTCTTCTATTGTATCTTATGTACTCTGATATATTTATATAGTAGCTTCATGAACTACTATTTCTTTTACTTCCGCTGCATTATTTTACTCTGTGTCTGTGATCTATGATTATATTTATTTACTGTATATTCTGAGATTTGCCAAATTTTAATTACAACGCGGTATTTTGAGCAATTCAACTCCGGCATGAGTGTCTACCTATACACTTATAATGGATGCGAATGGTTGAAAATATCGGGTGGTTACAAATAAATAAACTTATGATTCTTTTTTTTTAATAAAGAAACATTTATTATTTCTTATTAACATTTATTATTCCAATCAATTGGAAATTTACATTCAGACAATTACAAATATCATTCAAACCAATATTATTAAAATACACACTAACATTTTTTATCATCCTTATATTGTTGCAAACATATGACATTAAATAGAAATTTTAATTAAGCTCATAATTTGTATTAAAATCAAATTTGTATAAATAAAATCTTAATTTTTTTTATTCCTAACAATTTTATTCAAAAAAAATCTTATTTAATTAACTACTTTTAAATGTTTAAAAATACGGGTCGTTACAATCTCCCCCACTCAAAACTTTTCGTCCCCGAAAAGAAATAAGAAGGAATCCAAAAATTTGTTATATTTTATTGAAACAGTCAATTTATAAACAATTAAACCTACATATTTAAGTTTAATAAAAATTAAAAAAAATAACTCCAATTCAACAAAAAAAAATCTAAGTCTTAAATTTTGAAAAATTTCGGTAGAGTCTCCTTTGTATAGAGAGGTCCGGAAAAACAATAATATCAATAATTACAATATATGTATCATATTTCAAAAATAAAACACCCCATAAGCCAAAACAACCAATAATTTCGACATATTATTTACGTTTATTCAATTGATTTCTTTTCACATCATTATTTACCTTTTTATTTATTTTCATTCATTCATACAATGTCTTTTTCTTTCTTTCATGTACTTACATAAATTATTTCACAATATTAACTTACGTTTATAACATTTCTTGTACATCAAATTTTTTATTTTGAAATAATTCCATTGAACACTTCCATTACTTAAGTTTTACCTGTATAATTCCACTACATATTCCTCTATAACATTTTCAACTTTAACATTTTGGTAAGTTATATATATGTTTTATAGAATGAATTTGAATGTTACACAAGTTTATCTTATTCACTTCAGTTAACAAAATGTTTAATAATTATATCTTCTAAATTTTTCATATTTACAAGTTATTTTCAATTTCTTATATATTTCATTAATCACTTGAAAAACAATTTCAAAATCCCGTAACTTGAGTTCTCAAATTTCCAATTAAATTCATTTTATTTATAAATACTATTTTGCAATCAATATTTATAAAATTCCACTTCCTATGAAACAAATATATCACATACAACTATTAGTACTTCGTAATCAAGTAAATATTCCAGAACATGACTTCCAAATAGCAATTCCAATTTATTTTTCAAGCATATTACTAAAATAAATTTCCCAAATCATTTAATATCCTTAAAATTATACATTCAAAGAAACACATATAACTTTACTTAAAATATGTAACGACCACGACTTTCTCTCCATAGAAAGTCGTATCGCTAATAAGAAAGAAAGGGGTAGAAAATAGAAAGAAGAGAAGAAAGAAGAAACAACAACAGATACTCACAGCGGAACGAACAAAATATATTATATCACATAAATATTACATAGTATCATATACAACACTTATCAGAGTTACACAGATTACACATCATATACTAGACAGTTATAAACATCTGTCTAGTTATTACATCTCAATACAAAACAAAGATCTAAACAAGATATTATGATTTATGTTTTAAAAATTAAGTTTTAGTATAAGAAAACAATTCATACTCCTGGTTTTACGAATTACAAGGTTTGAGTTTTCACCTTAATGTATATGTACAGGTATATTTCTTTTTTACAGAGACATTTGGGTTTTAAGTTGACTTAATTAAAAAAATTTAAACATTCCTCTATGATAAATCAACAACTTTTGTTTGTAAGTTTAATACTAACAAGAACTAAATTTAGTGGTAAAAGATTTAAAAGAATTCCTGAGTCTGGCAACGAAGCAGAACAGAATTCATATACATACATGCATACACCATATATATATATACAAACAGGAAAATGCACTTATTCATACACCAATACATATATATATGACAGAGATTTAACATGCAATCCTATTTTACTTTTAAGTATAAAAGTTACTCACCTGATTTGTATGAACAGAGGTAGTTTAACTTTGAAATAGCTTTTGCATTTTAAAAACTTGAAACTGAGAAACTTGCATGCTTCTTTTAATTTGATTCTAAACTTTAGTTGTTGAGCTTAAAACTGCTTTGAACCACATGCATGCTGGTTTCCAGAGTTGAAGAGATGAATGCAAGCAGGCTTGAGATGATTCCAGATTGAAAATGAATGCAGACTGGCCTTGTTTTGGTATTTAAAAATTGAGATTACAGGGATTGATTTCTCTTGAATTTGAAGGATGAGATTATAGGTTGTGAATCTGGTTTTTTGTGAGGAGTTTGGATTACTGATAGTTTAGAGATTATGGTTTGAGAAATGTTTTTAAGTTATTTTGTTTACAGCTGAAATCTTATATCTTTTGAAAATGAAGAGGATAGAAAAAAAAGAAGGAGATGAGAATTACAATTATAGAATCAATTATATAGATATACATGCATACATATTTCATTCATACAAACATTTTTTTACCACATACTTCAAATATCAACCACAAACAATCAAGTTATAGATCAGTAGTTTACTTACTAAAAAAAACAGAGACCAGGTTTTATATATACAGATCTGCCCACACTATATATATATATATATATATATATATGTCAACACAATTTATATTCACTGAAAACATCATGCAAACAAATGTTATTCACAGATTTATCACATGCAATAAAGTTTAGTTCTAGTTTTAAACTGTTTAAAAGAAAAAGCTTACTCACCTTTTAACCAAAATGCAGAGATGGTTTAAAACTGAGATGAAGCTTTGAAAACTTTGAATTGCTTTGAAAAACTGGGATTTGAAAACTGAGATGCTGATGCTTTGAATTCGAATCTGAAGTTGATTAGAACTGAAGTTTGATTCTTGCTTTACTGGAAACTTGAATTTGAGGAGTATTTTGATGTTGGAGATGGCTGGAGTGTTGAGGATCGAGGGAAAAATGGTGGATGGATTTCTCGAACGTCGTGATGGATGAACGACGTCAAGATAGGGTTTTCGAACCTGTTTTGGTCGTAATGTTTCTCGAGATGATTTCTTCATCAAGGCTGAATCGGGGGCGATCGGACTATGGGGAAACGTCATGTGGTGTCGTGGCGGAGCTAAGGATGGAAGCGCGTGATCTCTGGCGATCGTGGGTGGCGAGGCGAGTGGATTTAGGTTGTCGGGGTTGGGTTCCAAAATTGATCGAGTAGCTCGAATTGGAATTCTAGTCGAATTCGACGAACTGGGTGGTCAGGAAGCACGTTTGGATTGTCGTCGATGTGGGGATGAACGTGGCGAAGGTCGGAGTCGCTTCGATCGGTTAAGCACATGCACGTGTGCACGTTTGGGCATGTTGTTGGAGAAGAAGTGTTGGATCGGGTGGGTTCTCGTGCAGAGTGAAGAATTGTATCGAAGCAGGGAAGATCGTGAGTGACTCGAAGGTGAGATCAAGTTTTTGAAGGAGATGACTCGAGTAGGAACTCGAGTAGTTCCAGAGAGTTTTGTTTCCAGGTTTTAAAACTTAAATTTAATTTAAAACTAAAACTAATTTTGAAATGAAATGAGAATTCAGGTTAGGTATGAGTGGATTTCGGGTTTGTTCCGATGAAGTGGTTGAGCAGTTTCTTAAAAAGGGTTTTAAAATCTAAGTTTTGAAATTTAAATCGAAAATAGTTTAAACCATTACTTGATAATGTTTTAAGTATTTAAAGGAAGTTATGATTTGGTAAATTTAATTTATCAAATTAAATGAGTATTTTTTTAAACTAAATTAATGATTTAATTTAGTAAGGTTAATTATTAAGATAAATGTTTTAATGATAATTAAGGCATAAATAAGATAATGTTTTATTTTAAGATAATTTAAAGTTTTATTATCTTGAAATTAATTAAGTTAATTAGGGAAATTAAGTATAATTAATTAATTTAATTAATGATGATTAAGGATTAATTAATTTAGGGTTATAATTAATTAATTAAAGGTTAATAAATAGTAATTAAGGATTAATTAAACTGTAATTAAGTTTATTAATTAATAATTAGGTTTTATTAATTATTAATTAAGGGGTGATTAATTTGTAATTAAAGATTAAATAAGGATTAATCAAATAGTAATTAAGGATTAATTAAACTGTTATTAAGTTTTATTAATTGATAATTAAGGTTTATTAATTAATGATTAAAAGAATAATTAATCTGTAATTAAGGTTAATTAATTTATTTAAGAGTAATTAAGGAATGAATTACTCAATTGTAAATAATAAATGGATGTGATTAATTTAAGTTAAATAAAGATAATCACTTGATAAAGAATTAAGTATGAATACTTAATAAGGTTAAAAAGTGTAATTACTTAGTATAAGTAATTAATGTATAATTACAAGATGTAATTAATTAAAGGATAATTACTTTATGTAATTAATGAATAATTAATCAAGGATGATTAATATTTAATGAGTAATTAATTAATTAAAGATTGTGATTAATTAATGATTGATTAAGCAAGGTTAGATGATTAATTCTTAAGTAATTAATTTAATTACCACTGTAATCATCTATAAATCCTTCTTCCAATTTTCCTGGAATCCCCAACACTCCAGCCTCCTCCAGCAATGATCACGTTGCTTATCACTTCGCCGATCTAAGGCAATCGACGAACAACCCAAATCTGATCATCCCCAATTTTCTCACTTAATACAAACTTAAAAATCCTGATATATATATCAAAATTCATCATTTTGCATAACGTTTCAGTTTATATACCAAAATATACAACCTTAATTAATTAATTATATTTTTAATTAGATTAATTAATTTAAAGATAATCAATTATAGAATTTGTTTTAAATGAATTACTTAATGGAAGTAATTAAGAAAATTTATTACTCATTGTAATTAAGGAAGTTAATGTGATTAGTTAAGTTAATTAAGTTTAATTAATTTAGAATAATCAATGGATGATTTGATTAATAATTACTTAATGTAATTAATAAGGTATTATTATTTAGAGAAGTAAATAATAGATAATTACTGAAAGTAATTAATTGAAGGAAAGTAATTTGAGTTAATTACTTTGAATAATTAATCAAGGGATTAATTAAGGAATTAATTAAGGAGTAATTAATTTAGTTAGTGAAAGTAATTAAGGGTAGTTAATTACTGATTGAAGATTAATCAAGGTGATTAATAAATATTAAGTTGTAATTAAGGATCATTAATTGATATAGTTAATGATGTAATTAAGATTGATTAATTAAGTAATAATTAATAAATGAAGTGATTAATCAATGTAATTAATTAAGGATTAATGTAATTAATTATAGTTGATTAACTTAATTAATTTTAGTTAATTAATTAATGATGTAATAAAAGGTTAATTACAATAAGTGGTTAAGGATAATTAATTTGAGTAATTAATTAAGGATAAATTACTTGAAGGTAATTAAAAGATAATTAATCAAAGATGATTAATTGAAAAAGGTAATTAGAGGATAATTAATTAATTTGTAATTAATTAATGGTTATGTAAGAAGGATTTATAAAATGAAGTAATTAATTTAATTCACTTAAAATTAATTAGAGATGATATAAATCATTACTTATGGATGGATGATAATACTGAATGCTTTGCATTGATTGATATCTCTGATGAGATATATGCTGTATGATATGGATGTTAGTTGAATTGTGATGATAATATGGATTATCTGATAATGTTGATTATCTGTTGTGAATTATCTTTCTTTGTGTATAAAGATAATGAATTAAATTGTTTTAACCTTTAAAACAACTTGGCCTTAAAAGATACGCTTTGGATTTCGATGAGACCGGGATCGGGTTTCCGTATACCGGATTTCCAGGTCTGGAGACCCGAATACCACATCGATCCAAATTAACGATAGGTCGTGAATCAAGTGAAGATGAAGATTCAGAGTGCAAGGGTTATTGTCGTTAACTCTGAGGGTGATTCCAAAACGAGTGTAACGAGATAATGCCTTCGGTTTCGTTCGAACCCGGAACGAACTTGTATGGATTGAATGCTTTCAGCACATCGTCAGGTGGACGATGAGCATTCTAAGTGATGTGTTCTTTTCTAAGGTAATCGTGACCTCAAGCCTCACAAACCGGGAATGGCTAAAACAGGGGAGGTGCAGCAAGGTTAGTGGGTAGCACCCAAGTAGGACAAGGTTACCTCTGTCTAGATGTCCCTTTCTATTTTCGGCTTAGTGTGTGCGGTTGCTGATCCCAACCGTGAGGTATCTTGTGCGGGAATTATCCAGTAAGGGATGTTCCGACCTTGTGTTGCAGGGGATTGGGAGTGATCCTCGGTACGGTGATCTAGGCCACGTACTGTGACGGGCGGTACCCCGGTAGCCCTGCCATTGTATGGAATCCAAACTCCAATAAGTGCCGTACGTATTAGTTGTGCCCAACTATGTTGGAATGTGAGATGTAAGCATTTCAGCTATTTCTATATTTTACTTGAAAACCCTAGACCCTATTATAATAAAATCAGATTTCCTATCAAATGTTTTGGTTAGCGTAAGGTAAAAACTTACCCATGTTTATGTGTGGGAAGTCTTACGTGATACCTTTTCTTTCAAAAGGTTTTGAAGTTAAGCAAGTTTAACCTGTTACTCACACCAGACCCATGTCTGACCCAAGTTGTTTATTTCTGTCTTATAAACTCTTGGGTACTCAAATTTTTACGAGTAGCCAAGGGATTCAGGTTAGCCTTGACGAATTGTGGAGGAGCAATGGAGCAGGAGGCTTCAGCGTTGTAGATATAGATAGTAGTTTCCGCTGTGTTGATCTTGTTTAGATCTTTGTTTTGTATTGAGATGTAATAACTAGACAGATGTTTATAACTTTCTAGTATATGATGTGTAATCTGTGTAACTCTGATAAGTGTTGTATATGATACTATGTAATATTTATGTGATATAATATATTTTGTTCTTTCCGCTGTGAGTATTTGTGTTTGTTTCTTTTCTCTTCTTTTCTTTTCTACTTCTCACCCCTTTCTTTCTTATTAGCGATACGACTTTCTATGGAGAGAAAGTCGTGGTCGTTACAAAATATTTATTTGAATCTTCATTTGCAAATCAATCATCTTTAACACTTTACAAAGATTCATCAATGAAATTTCTTGCTTCCTTTATAAATACCATTTAAAAGTCTTTGAAAACCTTAAATCCATTATTTATAAATTTATTAGTTTAAAATCTCAAAATACTCTTCAAACATCTTTAATAAATCAATAATCATTAAAAAAGATATAGTCAACAAGGAAAAGAAGGAGGATTTGGAAAAACAGAATATAAGTGAATAAATAAAGCTGAGCAGATAAGGTAGATTCAAAAGAATAGTATCGGGCACGAATAATTAATTCAAACCATAAGAATTTCAACTTCAAATATTAATCAAAATTTCTTTATTGGAAATACTTTTAAAATAAAATACTGTTATAATAAAATACTTTTATAACTCGATGTTTCAACAAGTTTATCCTCGTTCCTGCAGACTCTGGTAGTGCGTTGATCAGGCGCAAAACTAGAATTCTCCAGGTACTTAGTAGACTTGTTTCAACACCCAGTGAAAATACTGGAAAACTTTTAAAAACAGATATGGAAAGTACAATCCAAACAAAAACAAACAAACAAATCATGGATCGCAGATACACAATGGTTACGCCTGGGTCCCCCAGGAAACATCCGTACCTTTTAAGCATTCACTGCATTGCGAATTTCGCCATGATAACAAAACGGTGGACCGCAGGATACATAAAAATGGTTACGCCTGGATCCCCCAGGAAACATCCATACCCCTTAAGCAATCTCTGCCTTGCGGATTACGCCACTAACACGACCATAGATCGCAGATACACAATGGTTACGCCTGGATCCCCCAGGAAACATCCGTACCTTTTAAGCAATCACTACCTTGCGAATTACGCTATGCAGTCAAGTTCGTACGACCATGGGTAACGCCATGGAATTCGAAGGACACTCGAGTATCATATCCGGAAAACCAAAATTCAGAGAGAATAATATCGATAGAATGAATCCAAGATGTGGCCACAAATCGGATATCAAGCAGAAGGCACTTTCCATATCTTTACTTCGAAAATATGTATCATATAGTACCTTTTCAAATCACTTTCAAATATCGTACTTATATAAAATCCATTATATATAAGATTTAATTTTCAGATCAAATACTTTTCCAAAATCAAAAGTATATCAAATCATACTTATATAGACTTTAATTATATAAGATTTCACTTTTCAAATTGAGTACCCTTTTCAAAT
The DNA here is from genome assembly GCA_030737815.1 of Allium fistulosum. NCBI lineage: Eukaryota > Viridiplantae > Streptophyta > Magnoliopsida > Asparagales > Amaryllidaceae > Allium > Allium fistulosum. The sequence goes on from CM060904.1 coordinate 1,260,630,460, forward strand.
CCATAGTTTTCGAATCAATTTCATACTCATACAAATCAATTTTATATAAGTTCGATAACTCCCAAATCAAGTATTTAGTAGCACAAGGTTCTTAAATTTCAATTTGTTTCAATATCAGTTCAATTTCAAAATCATATATAATTTCACCAAATTATTTCTTCTCAAATAAAATATCTTTAGTTTCAAAGTTTCCAAAATAATAGATTTAGAAAATAAATCCAAATTTCCAAATCAATATAATTTAAGTCAACCAATTCATTTCCAAAATCAAATGTTTTCAAAATCATCTTATACTTACATAAGGTCCATCTTATATAAGGATCAAATCTTTACAAAATAAATTTCGCTGTATGAAGAGCCATATGGGATTGGATATCTTTGCTTTTATGGGTTATATATCTTTGTAATTTAAATTTAAAGTTTTCTTTTAGTAAGCAAAGATATTCTAACCCGACAACTTTCAATTTCAGCGTCAAAATATATCAATGATATTAGAATATACGATGTACATACGTCATCATTTCGCAAAATCACATTTGATCGCTCGCTCGATCACACAAGTTCACTTTCGAACTAGTATTGTCCATTCGACTTCCCTAATGCGGACTTCGATATGGTTTCTCGACTAGAAGCCATCAGTCTCCTTGCATAGCCATATACTATGATAGAGAATTCTAGAATTTAGCCCAAAATCCATATCAAATATTCACCATCAAGAATCGAATGGAAAATCCTAACACGAAATGGTGTAATTCACCTCGAACTTGTGTACTCAAACTTGGATCAAATTAATTATGCGAATTAAAACAGCATACGTACAACTTATATACTTATTCCAACTTGTTAAATATATAGTTCCATAAAGATGTTACTAAGTTAAAACATTTAAACTAAATTTTATTCAAAATATTTTGAAGACCAAATTATTTTCAAAACATTTCAAATCTAAATTTCATATTAGAAAAATTTAAAATTGCCTTATTCATTTTCTTAACAAACAGTTTCAACTTATTTAAATCATATTACTACATACTTTAACATTCATACCAACTTATATACTTTATACTTTTCAAAATTCTTAGCTTTTGAAAAGTTAACCTTGATTTGGAAGTGCTCGAACCTTCAAAATAGTTGAAGAAATCATTTTCAAATTCAAGAGTTGGAAATCAGCAACAAATTAGTAAATCAATTTTAATAGATAGGGTTATATCAAATCCAAAACTCGAGGGCTGAACACTGGCTCATTTTAAATCGTTTCAAATACATTTACATATATCTTTCGAATATCAAATCATACTTCAAAATTTTGAAATCAAAATTGGTTTCGCAAAATCACTCGCGCAGCGATGCTACTAAAGTGGCCTATCCCTCACTCTGAAACTCGAAAATCAATGTCGATGATGCGTGCACTCATCACCGAAATTATTTTCCAACGACATAAGTGAGTTCTGGACTTCTATTGTCTCAAACTTCTTTTTGAAATTTCTTTGAAATCATTCGAAACTCATTAAAATCATTTGAAACATTTCTTATTTGGAAAATACTTTTAAATCATATTATTATTATATATTTCAAAATCTTAAAACCAGTTACAAAATACCGGAGTTCAATTCTCGAATTTCAAATTTAAAATCCTTTAGTTATAAATCATTTTTAGATAGATCAAATTTCTTATATAATTTTTTTTTCAAAATCCTTTCGAAAACCTCAAATTCTTATTTTAAAAGGGTATATAATCCTTATCGAAAACATTTCAATTTTATATATAGAATAAAATCATACTTATCAAAATAATAATTTCGGTTTAGAAAACAATTTCTAGAATACAAAACCCGATTTTCAAAGGATGATTTGAGAATGGATTTCAACAAAGATAGAGATTCAAATTAGAGGAACTCTAATCAAATAAAATTTCTGATTCGAAGATAGGCTTGAACGAAGATGAGACAATTAACTTACAAAATAGGAGATGGATATACTTATACAAGTCGCGGGCGACCTTAACCGGGTCAACCGTGACTTCAGGAACAAGATCGATGCAGAATTCTAGGAAAAACCAACATTCGATCGCAAGAGATAGCGGTATCTAAACCAAAGATATATAAATCTCCGATGAATCAATGCCAATTGTAAAGGAGTTCCACCCCTTTACAAATCATCCATAGATTGGCGGGATCGCCTATTCTTATAGAGATCATTCGAAGTGGAGTTATGGGATACTCCAGAATCAAAAGAATACAAATAGGGAGAGACAAGAATGAATTTTGGAACCGCAAGGAACGTTCCAAAGTTCAAAGGAAATCGAGTCAAAAGGAAGAAATTCAAACTCGAACGAAAGTGATTCTGTAAATAAATTTACTATATATGCTAGGTTTTGCCTAGAGCCAAAGCTCTGATACCAACTGTAGCATCCCGCTATTTTGGACCATTCAAATCGACAATAAATCCACACATGTCTAACTTGAATAATTCAAAATATCAGATTGTTAATTTAAATTTGGCAAAACTCAGCATATGCAGTAAATAAATCAATCACAAAATCACAAACACAGAGTAATACAATAATACGCAGCGGAATAGATAAAATAGTAGTTCATGAAGCTACTATATAAACATCAGAGTTAGAAATAAAATACAGCAGACTATCTTAAATGCAGTGAAGTCTCCAGTACAACAGATGACTTCTCTGAACAAATCAACTAGAAGAGCTGAAAGCTGAGGCGATAGTTGGATCTCCAAAGGAAGCTCCAAACTCCAAGGGTGAGTCTCAAATGTTGTATCGCTCGGTCTGACCCGAGCGTAAAGGAAAACACAAAACACTCGAGTCAGAACTAAAATTCTTATGCAAACTAAATCAAAATTTGATGTAATAAGGTATGCAAATAACTACATTTTTGAAGGTTCAAATTTCTGGAAATGTTATTGTTTCCATATTCAAAATACAATAGATTTCACAATAGATCCATTCTAGTAACTTACAAATTTACAGAACAATTCCCAATTAAATTTCATAGTTCAAGAGCTTTGATTTATAAAAATGTTTCAAAGTTTCAACATTCAATTTTATGGAAACTTCCCAATGTTTCAAAATTTAATTTTGGAAACTTTCAAATAAGGTAACGACAGTTTATTTCCCAAAATCATTTTTATGGTTCAAATGGTAAGTCTAAACATACTAGTTTTTTTTTCCTCTCATGTAAATACATGAACTTCATCTGTTTTATATCTTTATTCAGTGCTCAAATAATCAATATGAAAATTTATATGATTATAATAAACTATAGGGTGATAACAAGGATATATCAAAATAAATGAACAAATACACATTCAATCACAATAGCATCCATCACATCATACAATCAACATTCAAATCAATCAATTCAACAAATCAACCAATTCAATAACATGTCATATTAATTATTAGTCATCACATATTGGAATTTAGCTATTCAAACTAAATACCAATAAAAATTCCAAACCAACAATCAAAACTTTATCACTATATGACCTGGTTTAATTTGCAATAAAATATTAGTATTTCGTGAGTGGGTTTAAACACTCACCTTATGGATTTCCGTTTCTTAGTCGGGTTTGGATCCGCTACTACTTCCTCCTATTGATTTATTTCCTTGCTATTTTAATCTTCTTCTTTTTTTTACAGAATTTTTTTAGAAGAGACAGAGAAGTTTGTATAGGTCTGAATTTGAAGAAAAGGAATTGGAAAAAGAAGAATGTTTGGAAAAGAAGAAAAAAAATTCAAGGAAGATGAAGAATTGAAAAAGAAAACGAAGCTAAAAAAAGAAGCTTTAAAAGAAGAAGAAGATTTGAAGAATAAGAATAAGAAAAAGCTTTGAAAGAAAAAAAAAGAGAAGAAGGATATTTGAAGAAGAAGAAAAAAATGAAGAAGGAAGAAAATGAAGAGAGGGAAAAAAAATGAGATGGAAGTTTGTTTGGAGAAATGAAGCTACAAAAGATGAGATTTGAAAAATGAATTGAGGCTATAGAAATGACGATGGAAACAAATGAAAAGCTATAGAGTATATATAAACAAACTAGGAATTGAAATAAAGTAAAAATATGAATAGTCTTAAAATGGTAGTATTGAAAGAGGTGAAGTAAAGGAATAAATATATCAATAAAGATAAAAATAAATCTTCCGTTTTAAATATGAAGTTTCAGGAGAAAGAATTGCCAATGAAAGGAAGCTACAAGAACTAATGATGCATAAGTAAAATAAACTTCAGAAACGGAGAATAGTAAATGCTAATTAGATGGCATGAATATTAATTTGATGTTCACATTAAAAACGGAAAAATAGAAAAGAAAAGAAAAACTTCAAGTAAAGCATTTGAAAAGAGCAAACGAATAAAGGAGAAACAAATGAAAAGAATGAGGCAATTATTAATTAGAAATAAATCAAATGAGGTTATTACTAATTAATAAGAAACGAATGAGTAGGCTAATAATTAAATGGATGCACAAGTGGAGACTACGTTAAGAACTTGAAAACGGAAGAGAGAGAATGGAGGTGATAATAATGTAAAGCAAATGAAGAGACCACATATAACCTATAAACAAACCTTTGGGGTCCAAATTCCAAAACTCACTCCAATTAATTCATATCAATAAACCCAAATATACACATATTTACATAATTTAATTTCATATTAAAACATTCGTTTTATGTCAATATATTTGCATACTACATTAACACAATCAATCAATTAACAATCAATCAATCAATTAATCAACCAATCAATCTATATATTTATTTAGATTACTCAAACCAATTTCATTATTTAATGAATATATATCTATCTGTGCAATATAAAAATGATTTACTTTACTTTTCTAATGACTATAACGGTCACATTAATGCAACCAATTTACAAGTTTTAACCATATATAAAATGTAAAAAATATATATATATATGAACTTATGTAATTAATGTACAACTGTTAATAAAAGGTAATTTCTAATTGATTCCACAATATTTACAAAACCATGAATCCTCTGATATACTTAAAAGTTTGAATATTAATCTGTGTGTGTGTCTGTTTTATTCTAAAATTTCAAATTTTTTTTCCCAAAATCATTCTTGCTTAAAATGAAAGTTTATTTTTTTACGTCTCAAAACATGCAACAATTAATAACAAAAGAAATGAATGGACCATGTACATTGCACAACCTTTTTGAAATTCAATTTGTGAAACGTAACCAAATTAACTTCATTAACTCAAATAATATTCAAATTTGTATGCATTTAGTTTTTTTTTTCTATGCATAATAAATAAAATTACTTACTATAAAAATGAAAACGTTCAATTTGGTTTTCCCAAAATTATCTTTTATTTCCATTAAAACATCAATCCCGTTTAACACAAAAGGTGCGTTTCTTTTATTAAATCTATTAATTGCAATCAACGTTTTCTTCCCTTCTAATTGAAATATTTCAATTACATTAATTACAATTACTTATAAAGTTAAATTTCAAAACAGTCAACTAAAATGGATGAAAAATAGAATAATTGTTTCCTTTAGTCATTTAAACACGTTTATAAATTTGTTGTTTATACAGCAGAGCTATAAATAACTTACTTAAATAAATTATTTTTCTACTCTTGTAATCCATCTATATGCTAAAACACAGTTCAAATACACATATTTACTTCCTTTAAATCAATCATCCTATTCTTTATTTTAATGAAATTAAACCTACATTCACAAATGAAACATCCATTTTATTTGTTATGAATGTTCTTTTCATTAAACCGACTTTCCTTATATTTTCACAAAACATAAGCTACGTTTAATTACACCTATTAATTTACAGTTTGGTGTCCTCTCTATCATTAATTGAAATTATTCAATTACATTATTTTCAATTGTTTACAAGGGTGAATTTCAAAATGGAAAAAAATAAAGGTAATGAGAAATAAAACAATTATTTCCTATCAAACAGTGATTGAAACATATTTATGCACTATTGGATACAAACAGAAATTATACATTTCTTACCAAATAATAGTTTCTCATCTCTGCAATCAATCTTTCAGCTACCAAACATTTCAAATAAATAAACTTATGATTCTTTTTTTTTAATAAAGAAACATTTATTATTTCTTATTAACATTTATTATTCCAATCAATTGGAAATTTACATTCAGACAATTACAAATATCATTCAAACCAATATTATTAAAATACACACTAACATTTTTTATCATCCTTATATTGTTGCAAACATATGACATTAAATAGAAATTTTAATTAAGCTCATAATTTGTATTAAAATAAAATTTGTATAAATAAAATCTTAATTTTTTTTATTCCTAACAATTTTATTCAAAAAAAATCTTATTTAATTAACTACTTTTAAATGTTTAAAAATACGGGTCGTTACAAACCTTCACATCATTTTACTTTTATTAATTTTACTTAGTTATTATTTAATAAGTTCTTTTTGTTAATTAATTTTTCTCATATTACAACACTCCAAAATATGGGGTGTTATAGTCTCCTCCCCTTATAAAAATTTTGTCCTCGAAATTCAAACAAGATAGGATAATGACCAACATCATCTTCACATACGTACACGCAAGTGTAGCAATTACTCTAGTTCTCTAGTAATGTAAACCATTAATCAACAATCATAATGTATTGATGCCACCACCAATACATAGTTACATTATAACACAATACATACCAGTGTCACTACTAGTTCACACAACAACGCATACATAAACCCAAACACACATAATAAAACAACTCAAGATAGATATTTCTAATCTTACCCTCTATCTCCTAGGTGTAATCATTTATATCGTTGCTCCACTAGATGGGAATGTAACACCTTATATTTTGAAGTTCCATAATATAGGAAATTAAATTAAATTAAATTAATAATAAGAAGAAATTATAAAAACAATAAATAAAATGATTTAATTGCAAGAATTGCCTAAGGGGGATTTGATTAATTGAGTATGGGACACTTTGAAAAGTTAATTGAATGGACTTAAGATAATTAGAGCAATTAAAGTTAGCCTTAATAATGAGAATGAATAAATAACTTTAATTTTTGAATGAGAAGAATCTTGTATTAAGGGAAATATTTTAGTGAGATTAGGAAAGGAGGGATATTAGCCGAAGCCAAATTCACTAATATACATGCCTTAGCCATATTATCCACATTCTACCTCATTTCTGTTTTCAAAACAAAATCCCCTATACTACTACAAGGTCGACCATCATTGTAAGCAAAAGGAGAGGAAAATCAAAGCAAGAAGATTTAAGCTATCATTTTAAGAAGAAATAAGATTAAATAAAGGTTTATAAAGCTACGGTGATAAAAATTTCCCTAAAACTCTTTCAAAGCTATTTAGGTTTGAAATTCATTTTGAATGGATGATTTTATTTCCGACTAACATGTTTGGATGATTAAACATTATTGTAGATGTGGTTTGAAATTTTTATGAAAGGAATATAGTCATGACTTAGGGTAAAACATGACTTAGTCATATCCAAATGCTATGGAAATTTAATATGATGTTTGTGATGCTAAATGAAGATGAGATTTTAATTTCATAATTTTGGAAATTATTTGGAATTATTATGAGTTTTTTAAGTTAAGAAAATGCTTACTTTTGGAAAAATTAATTATTAAAATTAGTTATTTCGACCTAAAATTTTTATATCAGATAAAATATGCTGAATTGGACTTTTGATAAATTTTTGGGGATTTTTTCCATCAATTTTGGATTTTATATGAATTATTTGGGAAAGGAAAGAGTTGACCATTAGAAGATAATTAAGTAACTAACTAAGAGAGTAATTAATAGTTTCTGAAATGGAAATTGTAAAATCTTAGATTGACCAATAAGAATTCAACACAAAACAGGGTGTGGTGTAAAATAATTACTTTGAACTGTAAATATCAACTTGCGATACCTGTATAAGTCAACCCACGATAGTTTATATGAGCGCAACTTGTAATAACTAGCAATATGTGTTCGCTAATGATTATTTTCTTGCGATGATATATAAAAATACATCAATATGCGATAGCTAAAAGGAACATCAACTTCCGATAACTATGGGAAATTAACTTGCGATGACAAACTAGGGTCCAACAAGCGATAACCCATAAGGTTTCAACCTATGATAGCTAATGATATTATCAATATGCGATAGCTAATTAGATTATCAACCTGTAATAGCAACGTGAACTATCAATTTGCAATGGCCTAGTTATGTCCAATGTGCGATAACTCGAGTGAGAGTGAATATGCAATAGCTTGGTTCAACTTGCGATAGCCAATATGCGATAGCAAAGGGGCTATAATTTTCTAAATAAAATTAGTAAATACTTAGTGCACTTTGGAAGCCAATTTTCAAGTGTTGATTGAGAATTTCGTAGGAATGAAATTGTGAAAGAAATTTACAAGTTAAAATTTTGATAACTTATTTTGAAATAGAGAAAGCTTAAAGAAGCCAAAGAAATGATAGGATATCATTTGAATAAAAGATAAAAATGTCTTACCTAAAGCATGTGTAGGGTACACAATAAATAAAAGAAAGAACAGGGTTGAACCAAGATTGTAAAGATGAACTAACTCATGAAGTTATCAAATAATAGCATGCCAAGACTAATGGTGTGTAAAATTCAATGGAATATGGAAGGGTTCCATGACTTGGGAAGTCTATAAGGTTCATTTTGGAAAATTAAACTATAAAATAAGTTTATGGTAGGGATCCAAAACATTAGGGTGGTGTTATAAATAAAATTATTCGGGAATGTGAAACAAAACTGTTTCAGGACTAAGAGGTGCTATTTACGCCTAGTAAGGATGCTTGATAGAATGTGTACATGGTGCTTACATTCATCTTCTTAGAAGAGTCAGGTTGCTCCATGGAGAAATGAGTAGCCACTTCATTTGGTGACGTTGTTCGAGAAAAGATAAATTAGCGATAGACAGAACTAGGGAGGTAATCACTAAAATAAGTTACTATTGACTTTAAGATTGACACCTAAATAAGAGATTAATCAATGCATGTATGAATGATTAATGGCTATATGACATGGTTCATAATTGAATATTTAGTATAAGGTATACTTAAATTGAATTCGATAATATAAATATGACATGGTTCATAATTAGATGATTAATATAGGGTATACTTATAAATTATATGTTATGCTAATGTATGCTCCAGAGGTAAAGCTTGTTTACATGATATAATGCAATTGTTGCGATGATAATGTGAGGGTAAAATCCATTCCATACTTTAGTGGCGTTGTCTCACTATGGTTGCTTAGGGTAAGATTTTACTCATACCAGGCTTGATGTCTGACCAAGCTTTTTATTATTTTCCATAAATCGTAGGTACTCATTCGTAGGCTTGGTTTATGGTTTAAAAAAGGTATCCTCTTAAAAGACGAATAAAGACTCTAGAGATGAAGCAGGAGGCTTATTTAGCAAGTAAAAGTTATTTTGAAAATTCCGCTTAGTAAAACTAAGAATTATAATTGGTTAAGGTTCATGTTGGCATTTTCATATATTAGGCATGATATTATATTTATTTCTTATTATATTTACCTCTGTGTGGGAATAAGATGGGTAAATGATGATATAATTAATTATGTAGATGCAATTTGATGAAATGAAAATTTGTTAGCTGCTTAGTTTACTTAATGTTATGAAAAAATACTAAACTCACTTCGTTGCCTGAAAATGATTCTAGTAATAACTACAGCATCATTGGGATTTATTTCGGGTCTCAAAGTATGAGATTTTAAAGTGTGGTATTAGAGCTTAGGTTAGGGGAACATTTGAGTAAAACTGAGCTGCATATAAGGTAGGTAACTAAAAAAAGAACACTTTTAGGAGGGTACGCACTATATGCATAATGTACTTGTATTTTGGTGTAGATATATAGGAGGATATATCTTCCCCGTTATTATTGATCTCACTCCTTTTTACTTCCATTTCTTATGAAACCTACTCATACAGAAGGCAAGGATAGACCGAAGTAACCGATATTTGGCTTTAGGAAGTACAAGAGTGAATGCTAGGGGAAGAACTGACAGTATGCAAACTAACGACAAAGGAGGGAAGGCAGCTCTGGAAGTTCGTGCTGAAGCTGAAACTCAAGCGCTTGCCCTGGCTGAAGGAGGATTGGATATGAATTCTTTATTCCGCCAAATTATGACTAGACTAGTGGGATTCCAGAATGACTGAAAGAGGTTGGCTTCTGGTCAGCTCTAGAAGGATGCACTAGACTGGTGGGAGGATGTAATTGCTGAAGTCCTAAAGAAGGAGATAACTTGGGAGTAGTATAAGGAGCGATTCAAGGCTCAGTTTATTCTAGAATCGCAGAAGAGTGCATTTTTCAAGGACTTCTTAGATCTGAAGCAAGGAGAGATGACTCTGGTAGAGTACTGTAACACCCTGTAAAAATAAACAGGAAATTTGATTAAGAAAATAAATTAATTAAAACAATAAAAAATGAAAATTCAACATGCGCCAGAATTTGGCCACAGAAATTATCCCATCGTGTTCATTGTAATTTTCTAAGAAACTTTCATATAGAAATTATCACAACTGAAGTTCAAATGGAGAAGTTATCACCGTTTGAAAATTTCAAATTGAAAATAATATGAAATGAACTTAAAATAATAAAAGTTAATGTTAAAGAAACTATTAATGTTATAATAAAGGTAATAAATATAAAATAAGAGAAATAAATAAATTGATGCCAGAACCAAATATCGGTTGATCGCCTTCATTGGGCCAGTCGACCGGTCAAGTTGAGTTGACTAGGGTTTCCCTAGGGCAGAACGGCCTGGATTTTATTATTTAAACCGACTTTGATCGTACAGTCCAGACGCATCCTAACCACTATAAATAAGAGGCTAGCTCCTCACTTTTACTCACAAGAAAAATAAACAATTCGACGAAACCTTGCTGTTTTCTTCCTCCTTAATAAACTTTATAGATTCAAGATCCAAGCTTTAGCAAAGAAATCAATCGCATTAAAGGGAAAAGGCATTAAATTTTGGATATATGTATATTTTTCCTATTTCTATTCTTCCCTAATCTCTAAATTCTAAATCTAATCTATATACAAATGAATTTATATATATTTTAAATCCATACTATACTATTAATAAGTTTTAAATCCTCTTCTCTCCTTCATTCTTAACATTGTCCTTTCAGGTCTCTCCACTTGCCATAGGGCATTCTTTCAATCCATTTCTCTCAAATGCATTCACCTCTCCCTTTAATTTCCAAAATAAAAACTCCTCCTCTACCAATAAATATCTTTCCCTAATTTACTTAGTTTTCTTTCTTTTCAAAGATACAAATAAATTCTTCTCCCTTCAGTCTTCCATAGATCAGATTTTCTTCATAAATTTTGATTTTATTTTTGTTCAATGTTCAAACTTAAGTCATCTTTGTTTTTCTTAATTCTTTTATGGTAGTTAATGTTACAAATTAATTATATTAATCATGATACTATTTTTCATTTCCATTCCTTCTATAGTAGAGCAATTAAGGTAAGTCAACTATTGATTTTTTTATGTATATATAAACAAGTATGGTTTTAATTTTATGAATTTTTCCTACCCTTCAAATAAATGATCTCAAAATCCAAATCTGTTTTTTATTATATTGTTATAACCATACAACCTTTGACCTTCTAATTCATTTATTCAGATACGTGCATCTTCCACTTTCATTTTACTATTTTACTTTAATTCTCTCATCTTCTCCATCTAGATCTTAAATCCCCGTACATTATGATCTCCTAGGTTTTTTTTGCCTTTGACGTCTAATGGAAGATTTTCTCCTATTGTAGTTCATAATTTCTTATAGCTTTAGCTAGAGTTATATAATTCCCCCTTCCCTCATCTTAATATGTGTCATGGCTTTGGGTATGTAATATTTAATTTTTTATTTATCAACAAGTTTTATAAAAATTTGCTTTCACTTCTTAAGAAAATTAATTTGTAATATAGAATAATATTTGATCTTCGACATGAGGTCCATTTTAATAGGATTAATATTAGAAATATCGAATCAAAAGATATCACTCTTCTAAAAAAGTTAATGCAATCATTTTTCATTGGTTGTAAATATTTATTGCTGAATATTAAATTTAAAAAAACAGAAGGGATTTCAACTTCTGTAGTAACTCCAGTACACATTTAAGTGGTACCATTTAGTAATAATAATTTACACACATTCTCTTCGTCTCAATAATACATCACTTTAAGGTTTATGGAATTTGGTTTTTGTTAAAATTCAAATATCATCCTTGTTTAAATCAGTTAGTCCGTAAACAAAGTCTTTGGTTTAGTAATAACATTTATTATTAACCACTCCACTTCGATAAGATATTTAAACTTTGAGTTGATTTCAATTAACCGTAATAATAACCTCATACAACTAAGGAGACGAATTCTCTATTGAATAGTGTTTCACTCCTAATGCTTCAACTAGGACCCAACTATAGTTTCTCAATGGATCGTCATGTCACGATTTAAGTATAATCAAAGTGAGCACTCACATTAAAGTTCCATAGTATTCACAAGTTGAGGGAACTATATTAAGTCATCATCGTGAGATTTCATGTTTGACTTAGTTAATATTAGCCGATAGGAAACCCTTGGATGAGTCATTCCTTATCCTATAATTATGAGTACATAACCCCTTGGTGCCCTCCAGCAACCATAAGTAATACAATACCCAACATTTAGGGAGCCTTACGTACTTTGGTCTTGGTGGATGTATCGATCCTTTCTCGAAACATCTTGACCATGAATTTTTAAAATAACATGTTATTTTAGATTGTGATAATTTTCTTATGACTGCGACTCCTTGTAATTATTATCACATAACATATCATTTAAGGATTATATATATAACTATTACTTAATTAACATGTCATAATGTTGACCTGATTTTTCGTCACGAGTAAGAAAAACTCGACTGAGCCTTGGAATGAAATTGCGTAGACGAGGATACCGTCGTGCTGATGCTAGGCTTACTTTTTGGACGAGCCGACCCCCAAGGGAAGGCTCACCATTGGTGGAGGGCAGAACCCATTTGAGCCACAAGGTTGGTTGCAGGTCGACCACGCCTAGATGGAGTGTGGCCGGATGGGCCCTGTTGGGCCATTGCTTGGAGAGAATGTGGATTGAGATGGGTAGGAGCGGACGAAGGTGCTTGACCATGGTAGGGGTATAGTGGGCTGGATACTTGCCTATGGTAGGGGTATAATGGGCTGGATACTTGCCCATGGCAGGAGAAGGCAGAGAATGATCCTTGGAAGATCTAAGTACAGAAAGTAAATACACAATGATATATAGTGGTTCAGCCCAGTGCGGCCTACGTCCACTATGGTGTTCCTTTACTATATTGACCTCTTACAAGTTACAGACTATTACAAGAGAATAATGAAGAAGACTAGACTAAACATTACAACAGTATAATATCCTAGTTTAAGGATCTTGTGGGGAGAAGACCTGAGGGAAGACCCACTTGGGAGGGCTGTCCCTTAGGGAGGAGTCTCAGAGATGGAAGAACCCTTGAAGGAGAGGTTACTAGTAGTGGTCCGAAGGTAAGCGCTGGAAGGAGGTGCCGATAGCTGGAGTGATAAGCTTACTGTTGGAGGCGATGATGGTAGTAGAGCTTGGTAGGTAGAACATAGTGGTTTGAGTGGTAAAGCTTGATGGAGGCTCTCATTAACGGAAGACGGGTGAAGCCGCCATTAGAGAGGATATGGAAGAAGAGAGAGTTGATGAGGGAGATGGGTTGGAGAAATCGTTCTGTCCCTCCCTTTTCCATATGGTATGGAATCGGGTATATACAGAGGATTTAGGATGTGAATGGATGGTTGACATTGTAGAACAACAGTGAATGAGAGGATCTGGGCCATGGATTGGAGGGGATGTAGGATGGGAGCCAGCTGGAAAGAAGATTCGAGCCCGTAGCTCGGATTGCTTACCAGTTGGAAAGAAGGGTCTATGGAAGACCTAGGAAAGGTGGCAGGCTTTAGTAGGTAGGCGTGAAGGCATTCTGATTGGCTATTGAAAGGTAAGGGAGAGGAAAGGGCTGGGCGTGGAGTACTGTTGGCAGTGGAACGGTGCTTTTCTCTAATGGTGTGTACTTTGGAACAATTAGACTGGGAATGGTTAGGGTGCTTTGCGGTAAGGTGTTTTGGGTTAAGCGGAAGGTCCTAGCTGGTAGGTTTATGGTTGCTAAGGAAATAAGGTGGTCAGTCTAACGCAGTCGGGAGGATCTCTGTGTAGGAGTAGTTGGGTTACACGAGATAGCCAATTCGGTGTCGGCTCTGAATGACCTGGCGTCTGGCATAGGGTGGACAGGCAGGACTTGGTTGCAGCTATGTAGAAAGAAAAGTCTGAGCTACTTTAGATACTAGGATCGTGCCGAAGGTGGACTCGGGCCATAGAGGAGGAGCAAGGCCGCTAAGGAATGGCGTTGCATGGAAGGTGTGATACTTGGCGCATGGATTGGGATGAAGGACCGAATCGAGTGGGTGCCATAGAGGCCAAGGGCAGCTCTGGCTACTAAGAGAAAGGATGCCAAGGAAGGCCCAGGGGCTCAACCTTTGGCTTATGCCTATATGAGAGATAGGCTGATTGGCTTCAGAGGATCTTCAGAATGTTGGGAGTGCTCGGTGCCTTGTCGAGGAAGGTGGGTCGCCTGAGGGCTTCGTATGGCCGTTCCACATGGAATAGGAGGAGACGTCTAAGGAGGCAGTCATCTGGGTATACGGGAATGGCACTAGAGGAGTAGTGCGTGTGAACTTCCAGAGAGGATGCGGTAGGAGGCCATGCTAAATCGGACAGACATGCTTCGAGGTCAGCCATTCTTTCAGGATCCTGAATGAAGTGGTGATGGCTGAGGGTTTAGCTTCCATCTGTGCTGTCTCCAAATGCAGAGCATGCGCGGTTGGCCACTAAAGACGATGGACTGGTCGCCTACTGACCGGGGTAACCAGCCGGCTGAGCGAGGATCCAGCGGACAGACCGACTTTGGGAGCTTCTCCTGGAAGTTTTTGTTTACCCAAAATTTTGGGTAACACATAATATAATAAGTATATAATAGAAAATGAAACACCTTTATTTCGAACAAGATTAGTTATAGAGGTAGACATGTAACAAATTAATTAATTACCCCTAAGGCATACTCCATCTCTCTCTCACTTGGGGTTAAATATGAAATCTCAATCCTATTAGTTCGATCATTTTCTCAGAAAGATCAAGTTGATCCCTTAGTGAGTGGATATGTTATATTGTCTTAATTATTTACTCTATCAACCAACTCTCTTCAACGTTGATAAACTACCTTTATCATGTGGAACTTTTCAGAGTATGTTTCTCAACTTATAGTGATCTCTAGGTTCTTTCATGATCCTTATCGTTGCATTGTTTTCAAAAAACAAAGTCGTAGGATTCTCAAAATTTTGAATCGCCCCTACCTTCGTTATAAATTTATGCATTATATATACATACAGCTTTTGCTACGACGTTATTTAAGACGATGTACATAGCCTTTTTTATTAAATCTCCAATATCTTTCGCTTGGAACAATTCCAACTTAAAGCTCCATAAGTAAGATATAAATGAATTTAAGATGGATATATTATACTCGATATCACTTATGGAGCTCGAGTCTGAATTCCCCTTCATTTGGAGTTGGTTGTTTCTACAAACATTTCTCTAGCATTTTTTAAATACCCGTGAATACTGTTAACTACTGTTTAGTGATCTTGGTTTAAATTTTATAGTCGCTCAATGTACCAGGTACATAGCAAAATCTGATACAGCAGACTACATAGCATATGTGATAATTCCAAATGCTAATACATATAGAATCCATCTGATATGCTCCACATTAAACATTTTAATATGATGTCTATGTATATCATATAGGACGTCCTAATATCCTTTTATATTAATTATACAAGATGTCATTTTCAAATCAAATGTCGAGGATTAAACAACCAAATTAAAATTATTTTAACATGAATACAACATTAACAATTATAAGTTTGTAGTTTACTTATAGTTTAAGAAATATTTTGAAACCTTTAATGTTCTTTTTATAGACATATGCTTCCTCTTCATTTTGACTGAGAACTAAACTATTTGATTTCTATTTAAAAGTAATTGTTCAACTTTGATGCTTAAATACATGTCATAATTGTATCCACTTTCAGATCATATCCAAAACAAAAAAAATCATATTATTGCACCCACTGACTTCAAGATATTTTCGTTGTTAGTGTAAGTAGTCTCATTTAAATCATTATTTAGAAGTTCTGTTTCTACGTCGAAGTGCCAAAGCTCAAAATCAAATTATGCAATAATTGCATTTAGAATCCAACTAGTTTTGAGTATGTTAACTAGCCAAATTTCATCACTAATTTCAAAATTTGAAATTGATGAAGTGATTTTCTATTAACACTCATTTATATAATTTCAACTACATTAATCTTCTTGAAGATACACTAGCATCCGATGGATCATATCCTTTCCAGCACAACTATCAGAATCAAATTTTAATAATGTACTTGGAATCCATTTCGGATTTAAAGCATCGTGTCATATGGCAGAGTCTATACTCTTTATGGTTTATTAACAATGTAGGAAATTTTTGCCGCTAATAATTCTTTTTTGATATTAGTGAGAAACTCATAGTTTTTCTTTAATGTACGAGAACTATAATTAGACGTTCTAATGTGTTTTGTGTCTGATTTAGGCTTGGTTAATTTTATCTCATCTTATGTAATAAGTTTCTATGTTCGAGACCGTGGATCATATCCAATCCATGTACTACCACTAATTTCTAAAATAAATTCCTTCGATCATGAAGGTGGTGTTTCTTGAAACAACATTTGTTTTTTAATACGGCGAATATGCATTTAGAAATATTTTATAAACTTCATTTTATATGTATATAATACTGAGTTAACTTTAAGTTTATGAAACTTGTATTTATAAAATAAATTTGATTACCGCACATCTTAAACTATTTAAGATCAGGGTTTACAAATATGATATAGTAAACTTTGCTTTAGATGCAATTACATTTAATATATGCACTTACTCTTAAGTATATATCCTTATAGAAAGAAATTAGCCAATTTCACTCCATGTCAAACATACTTTGTCCAACAAAGTGCGATTGCCACATACCTATACATCATCATGTATTGCAAGGAGTAGTGACTTTTAACGTCGAATCTTATTCATTTTAGGTACTTTTGCTACTATTTTCGAATACACTTATTTATTCGATCAGAATGAATTATTTTATTTCCTCCACACGTTTTGTTTTCTACTTCCATTTTATATTCTTTGAATTTATCATAAACAAACTAATTGTCTATCAAATGCATATGTTCATGTCCGTGATAATTCATCAGTGAATTAAATAAAGTAGACCTACTTTGGTATCAATAGACTTTGGATTACATATATACATATATATACATATACATATACCATTACAAAGAGTTCATTAACCATTTTTTCACTCCCACTGAATGGGTGTTTTGCCTTAATCATTTAGGATACGACTCACTAATACTATATGGTTCATAATCATCTGATTAAAGTATTATTTCTCAATGATTTGGCTTAGTCTATAATTCCAAAATAATTGTAAAGGTTTTAGATACTTTTATATTTTCTATAGCTAATGCATCACTTTTGTTACGATAATAAAATACCGTTATTATAGATTTTACCTTACAATGAATATTCATAATATTAATAAAAAACATAACTATGTCTATTTTCAGTCAATATTGAAAACAGTTATTATTTAATAAATAATATTTGCTACATTTTCGAAAAATAATTTTTCATATTTCGATGCATCGATTAATAAATTCTGTATGGGGTACTCCCACTACTTCTGCCACTACCATAATAGCATATGAAATATGGAGCTCCATTTAACCACTTACTATAGGCAATTTATTTCGTCTACTGCAACTAGTTTACAATCGAGAGTTTCAGATGGAATACCTTGAACTCGAAGAAATAACTATTATATAAATTGGTTTTCTACATAAAAATACATTTTCTAATAGAAATTACCTTTCTCCAACCTTATTAAGTATCCACTATCATTTTATACAATTACCGTTCCCTATGTCTCTTTATGTAGTAGAGGTGATCGTTCCTACTTATGTTACGACCACTTTTGAACATTCACTTTCAAATGGTCAAGCCATTTGAAGGGAAACTCTTGCTACAAAACATCCTTAACATTTAAATTAAACAATAATCATTCTCAAATGAATTTAAGTAATTTGCAATACTTTTATAAATTAACTAAATTGGGTGGTTTGTCAGTGAATTCACAAATATGAATGTGTGACTCTGAGATGTAAATTCAGTCATTAATTAATATTGAACAACTCAAATATTAACGCTCACACGTCACTTTAACTAGTGGTGTGATAGTTAACCGAATTCAAAGCTTATAGATTTTCTAGTAAAATCATATTTTATATTATCATAAGAGGCACTATTTAGTACCAAAAATTCATGCACATTCCAAGTTGGTCATAAACAAAGTCCTTACTTCAATAATTACATTTACTAGTAACAATTCTACTCTGGTCAGATATTTTGACTTTTAGTTGACTACAGCTGACCTTGATAATAACCTCGTACAACCGAGGAGACAAATTCTCTATTGAATAGTGTTTCACACTAAATGCTTCAACTTAGACCAAACTATAGTCACTCAATCAATCATCATACGATGATTTAATTATAATAAAAGTGTAGCATTCACATTGAAGCTCCATGCTACACTCAAGTCAAGAAAACTATGTAATATCGCCATCTTGAGATTTCATGTTTGACCTAGTTGTTATTAATAAACAAGATACTCTCGGATGAGTCATTCCATAGTTATTCACAAGTATATAAGCCAAAGGTGCCGCCAACAGCTAAGAATAATGCACCGTCAAACATTTATAGAGCGTTATGCACACTGGTTTTAGCGGACGTATCCATATCCTTTCTTAAAACATCTTATCCATGAATATTTAGAATAATATGTTATTTTATATTGTGATAATTTTCACATGATTAGAACTCCTTGTATTTATGATCGCATAACATATCATTTAAGGAATTTCTATGTTAATATACTTAAATTAATTACTTAATTGATATCACAATTTAACAAGTATGTAATAGAAAACTAAATGCCAATTATGAAAAAGACCGCTTATAGAATTAGATATGTGTAACAAATTACATGATTGCCCTTAGAGGGCATACCTGTAACATCCCCTATTTAGAGGCCCAAAATTAAGCGCTACACATGCTGCAGTCATCTATAGTATTAGATTCCGGTGACTAAATATGGCTATGTTAATGACATCAATAATATCAAAAGAACTTGAATATGAAACAAAACAAAGATTTCAAAATAGCTTTTACTTTATTACATTTCAAAACCAATTGTTTCACATTCACAACACATAATCCCAAATCGTTCTTGGGCACAGATAAAATATACTTATTACAAATTACGTCAAGAGCGGTATATGAAGATACCCCCTTGGATGATCAGAGTCATATGGTCATAATAGAACTAATACAATCATAGCGGAAATACATCAAAACATAACAAGAACTGCAAACCCTAAATAGCTATTCGTTTGCCTCCTACATGCCTCTGGTAGCCATATTCGTCATCCTAGTAAACCTGAAAAAGACATTAATCCCTCAGCCTACTCAAATTAATTTTAAGCACCCGAGAGTTAAGGGGAAAACATAAACTTCGAGTTAGACATAAAGCCTAGTATGAATAATACTATACATCCCGTTTAAAAATGTTAAGTTAGACCACACCGCTTAGCGAAATGGGTTTCCCCTTACTAACATCCTTTTTAAAACATATCTTTGCAAAACCTTTTACAAAACCATATACTATGCTCCTGCATCCACAATGATTAAATACTGTAAAGTATCATTACGTAAACATACATAAATCTCAGGTAATAATGAACTATCTGTTCAAATACATAAGTTTTGTTTGGATAACTTTTAATCTTTGGCTAACTTAAGCCTGCCAGACAATATAGTCAAAATTATCCTAACTCCTGTTAGGTATTCTTTTTCTGGATCATCTGTCCTTAACTATCTGTTAAATACTTCACTTCTAGACGGTCTGTCCCTAACTTAATCATCTCCCGGGTCTTCCCGATCCTAATGGTTTTTCAGGCTCACCAATAATCTATCTATTTACCACATATATTCCTTTCAGTGTGTAATCACAATTTTAGCCTACCTGTGACCAAGCCCTATACACTGGAATTTTGGATAACAATTAGTTGGGGCTAATAGCTAATGTATAGGGCGCGACCACATACTAGCCTCATCTGGTATTCGAATATTTGAGTCATTTTCACTTAAGGATCCCCTCCCATAATTTTCCTTGAAAACATTTCCAAACTGATTTAAATCTTTAAATCAAATTTAAACAAGGAATAGTATATATTCAATATACTTTACTCAAAATCATATTACCATGTTATATATCCTCTTTACTTAAACTCTAGTTGATGAAAACACTTAGCCATTTGAAAGAACCTCTTTCTACACTTTTGAAATCTTCTATTTCAAATACAACTATTAAAATTTTCGAAATCAAACCTCTCGAAAACAATAAAACTTTGGACATCCTTATTTAAAATCTCTTTAAAACGTTGCCTTAAAAAACCATGGAAAACCTTCCATCTCAAACCTTTCGAAACCATTCATTTAAACCTTTCGAAGTCATTCAATTAGAACCTTTCGAAGTTATTCACTTAAATCTTTCGCAATCAATCATTTAAATCTTTCAAAATCATTGAACTTAAACTTCTCGTGGTTGATCATCAAACCTTTCGAAATCATTCAAATAAAACCTTTCGAAACCATTGACCCAAACCTTTCGAAAACAATCTTCAAACCTTTCAAAATCGTTCAACTAAAACCTTTTGACGAAATCCCTCTTCAAAGCTTTCGAAATCATTCAACTGAAATCTTTTGACGAAATTAATCTTCAACCTTTCGAAATCATTTACTTAAACCTTTCGAAAGTTTACTAGTTACAATTCAAAACAAATGGAAAACCTTCTTTTTAAACCTTTTGTCTTTATTAAAACAACCTTTCGAAAGCCTTGGGTTATATTTTATAAACAAGGATAAACCAACTAAGTTGGAAGCTTCCCTTTGAAAGCATTGGAGAAACAGCTAGTTTAAAATCAGGTAAACCTTTCGACTGGGTCGGAAGGTTCAAAGCAAAAATCTTTATAAAAGCGGTAGAAACCCTTCGGCTATGTCGGAAGGTTTTAAAACAAAGTAATGGCGGAAGCAGCAACAACCTATCGACTACGTTGGAAGGCTTAAAGTCTTTCTTTTAAATAATTTGACCTGGTCGTAAGCGACCAAGTCGGAAGCTCAAATTCGAAAGCAAAGCAGGCGAAAGCTTTTCACTTATAAAATGATTATATTCCAACCTCTTAGGCCATCAACCTTTCGGCTTAGAGCCTTTCGTCTATACTCAATTCATTGCGTACTAATTACTTGATACCTTAGGCATTGAACTTTGACCTTATCGAAAGCTAACCTTTCAACTGAGACGAAAGGTCTGGGGCAGAAGGTAAACTACCGTATAGGCTGAAACATGGAAAAAGTGTGATTTTTGTTTTTTAAACTTAAAAAGGAAACTTTTCAACTAACCTACCTTTGTATGTCAAATTTTCATTGGTCAATAAAATACTTTTCAGAAATGTGCTGCCGCTATTACTAAAATTTATGAATCATTTTATTTTGCAAAATTCCCCTTCTCCTTAAAATATATAAAACATCTAAGTCCCAAACCTTAAATAATTTTATATATCCCTTAAATGACTTAGGAAAATTCTGGAAAAATCCCAGAAAATCAATTTTAATATATTGCCTAACATATTAAAATCTCAAACCCAAACAATTATTATTTTAGCCGAAAATAATTTATAACCCAATAAACAATTTTCTTCATTCAAAAATTCATATAAAATTCATAATAAATCAAAAAATTATGAAAATCGAAACCCATCCATAAGATATTATTCCAGACCTATATTTAAAATTTTCATGGCATTTGGATGTCATTAAGTAGTGTTTTCATGTCAAACATATCATAAAAATTTAACATGTACATATATAATATATCAACAATCATATATACAACTTTAATCATCAAAACATGACATATACTTGCAAATTTTTTTTGGATCTAATCATAAAACCGAAAACTAAAAGAAAATGGGATGTGGTGATTATTCACCTTAGCTTTGAGATTATAGATGAGAGATTTGACTGTTGAATTAGTTGATTACTTCTCTTCTCTTGAATCCTTGATTTAATTCTTCTTTTTAGAATAGGAAATGGTGGTGGCCTTAGGTATTTTAGTTTGAGTTAAATGAGAGTGAATGATCGGGAATTACCATCTCATAAGGGTTTAGGGTATATGGTTTTACTATTTCCCATAATGCCCTTCTAATTTCCTAACACATTATCTAGTGTTATTTCATTTTAGTTAACCCACTTCACATGGCACTGCTACATCTAATTAATCAAATCTCAACCTATTAATCTTCATATTATTTAATTTAATTTGACTAATTAAATGTGACGACCCTGAATTTTTGACATTTGAAATCAGAATATTTAATTGATTTTAAATATCTAGAAGTTAGTTTAATATGAAATTCAAATATCAGAATGAATTTGGCAATTTAATTATTGAATTTAATTATATGAAGTTGGGTAAAATATTTAAATCTTAAGTTTTGAGCTTGTTAAAAATAATTTGAAGTCTTGAAAAATCTGTATTGATAATACTGAAGATAATAAAAGCTTCAGAATTGAATTTAACAGTGTTTTGTTCAGTTTTGAAATTTTATCGTTTAAATCGATATTTAAAAATAGCCTTTCGAGGCATAGTCTCGGAATTCAATGAAACCAGTTTCATTGGATCCATAATATTGTATTATTATCGGATTTCAATTTCCATAGAATTCGGAGTGGTCGTTTGACCGTACGGTAGATAAACGCGCTGAAATTTATATCGAAATTTAATTTAATAACTGGGTCCAAAAAGCTATCTTCTCCATACGATCGAGTTAGGACTCGAAACCTTTTCCAATGCGTTCGAAATAAGGGTATAACATTATAAACGCCTAGTGACATGCCTCGATAGGAGGTCGAGATTTTTGGTTTCGTTTTCGAGTCGATTCGAATTTAAATTTAAATATAATTAATACATTGTTTAACCAGTCAAATTAATTTCACGTCAAAACCTTTTCCTTTCATCTCATATTCACTGTAGCCTGATAATGTTGTCACGTCTGTTCTCCTTTTTCAAAACATCGTGTTCCCCCTTCCATCAGGCAACATTCTAGAGCACGCTTTCCTTCTTTAATTATCGTAGCCGAGTCATTTTAATCAAAACAATGGCGAACGAAAATCTCGTTCGAGAAAAACAGAAACCCCTCCAGTATAAATTTCTCCCCAACTCAAATCAAACCAAAATCGAAATAAAAAATTCAAAAGGAAAAAAATGGCGACGTCGACATCAATTGAGGGGCTCGAACCAGGATGGGCGGCGACTTCAATCGTGAGCATCGTTCGCGAATCGCTCGCGACATTCATCAACGGCGATACTCTGGAGGGTGAGGGTTCGGCTGCATGGCGCGAGTGGGCGCGAGGGGCGACGTCGAAGCCACAAAGACGAAGGCGACGACTGTTAGACTTGGGTGATTGGGATGATGGGATTTTGATGCTGCATTGCGTGTTGGACATCTCGAGTTTAAGATTTACTGCAGGTATATGTATATATATTTTATTTATGTTAATTTAAATCTTATAGTATATATATGTGTACATATGGATATACAGTCAGTTACAGAACAAGAAAACCATATTTTTAAATAAATAAATATATATATGAATACAAATATATTTTAATACATATAGGTAAAACAGGAAAATATAAATTGGGATAAAGTTTGAAAAATATAAGGATTTTAAATGTTGAAGAGATTATTTAAAATTTGTCTTTGAAATCCATATCGGCATTCTTATATATATATGTAGTCCTAAAGGAAATAAATATAGAGATTTGTATAAAGTTTGGAGTTTTAAAATCTATACAAGTTATTTTTATATGTATATGGGTTTCCAGAAATAAAATAAATATGAACTTTTAAAATTTTTGACATTTATATAAAATTTGATTTTTGAAATATATAATGTATTTTTATGAAAGTATATATGTAGTTTCGATTTAAGAAAAATATAGTAAGTATCAAATGCACCTTTTAAATGTGTTAGATTATTTTTAAATAATGTATTATGGAGATAAATTTGTCTAATAAACTTATTTAATTATTTTAGTAGCTAAAAATATTTTATTAAAGGAAGATTAGTTTAAAAATAAAATTTTAGTTTAAAACCAAATTTTTAGTTAAATTGAATCATTAGTAATTAAATTTAGTAAATGGAAATTAATTGTTCGATTATTTCGAATATTAATAAACTGTATAAATATTTATACAAGGTCTAAAATCATGAAGAAAACAAGTCGGGATGGAAATAGATTGCAAAACAAAAGCAAAGGTGAGATCTTCTCACTCAATCGAATTTTTCGATTTAATTTTAAATAGTTAAATTTAAAATTGTTGATTGTGTGCTTGGATGATATTGTGTGCTTGGATGATAGATTATGATCAGTTGTATTAAATAGACCCTATTCGCCGCATAATAGTGGATGATATTATATGTAAACCCGTATACCGCGATATTCCACCTCGAAGTGGAATTGGTATTATATATATATATATTTGGAGATTGATTTCCCGCATTATATAGCGGATGAGACCTTATGCGCCGCATAATAGCGGATGATATTTTATAAATCCCATATACCATGATATTCCACCTTGAAGTGGAATGGGTATTTAATTGTTGTGCTAATATCTGTGGATGTAGGGAAACAGGTTGGAGGGATCCAACTGGATTCCTCAAATTGTATGAATTTGTTTCATATGTTGTGTGATGATTTATTGATAATCTGTGAATGATTATATTGATGATTGAAATTGTTGAAGGCTATAATTTAGCCGAATGTATTTTTGGTATCGTTGGATACCAGAAATAAATAAAAATTGGATTTTTGAAATTAAAGTAGGAAATTTTAAGTAAATCCCTTTTGGAAGAATTGGGTGAATTTAAAAGAAGAAATTTAAAGTATAAAGGTTAATTTTTGTAATCTTATCGAATTATTTCCAAAATATGGAAAAAGATTTTAATAAAAGGATTTTAAGTAATATTGTTTAAAAGTTGAAGTAATTATAAAAAATTCAGATTTTAAATAATTTGGAAAGAATAAAGGGATTTATTTAAAAGGTGATAAATTTCTAGAAATGAATTTGATAATTGATTTGGTATTTGAAAATAAATCTTTGGGAAATTGATATGAAAATTTATTTGGTGTTGAATGAAAATGGATTTTGTGTTGAAATAAATTTGGAAATCGATTTGTAAAATGATTTGGTATTTGGAAATAAATTCAGAAATAAATTTGCAAATGGTTCGTTATTTGGAAATAAACTTAGAAATCAATTTGCAAATGTTCTGTTCTATTGAAAATAGACTTGGGAATCAATTTGTAAAATTGATTTGGTATTGAAATAAATTTAGAAATCAATTTGAAATTTGATTTGGGGTTGAAAGTGAATATTTAAAAAAACGTATATAAGTGGATATTTGAAAATTTAAATTCACAGTGGAAATAAATAATATCGGGAATTTTATTCCGCGAGTGAAAAGTGATTTGAAATTGGTTTAAAGTGATGAAGTGTGGAAAATATATATATCTTGCAAAGATATTTTGAAATTTAATAATTTGGGAAAATTATTTAAATTGATTGATTGTTGTGAATGTTGTTGGTAGTTACATAACCGACTATCAATATTTGCCTTTGAAATGGCACTTGAATTTGTTTTTAAAACAAGCGCTCATTATTCGGTTTAGCCGGGAGAGGACCTTTGTGTTATATAACCCATTCCGAATAATGATACGGCGTTATGGATTGCAATTGAAGACCGAATTTGCAAGGGTTTCTTCCTTATTTGGACGAAGTGCCTTCAATTCTGTTCGAACCCGGAACAGACTTGTATGGTCGTATGTCTGACATTACACTTTGAGATATAAAGCAGATTTCTTTCAAATACATTTCTGTTTGGTGGCAGAGAATTTATTCTCTTAGCTTAACACCCTTCTTTGAGACGTACGAGCTCAGAGGTTATGTAGTTAAAGGTTTTCAGTGATATACTCCCAATTTGGTAGTGTGGCATGCTAAGTGCTACTGTGTGTTGCTGATCATTTGTTGATCAAAGCATGGCTTTCGTGTAAAGCGTAGCTTTGTGGACGAGACCTCATCAGACCGCACACCCCGGAAATGGTCGAAACAGGAATGATGCGGCAAGGTTATGAGGGTCGCACCCTTTAGGGTATGTCATTTCCTTTTGGAAAAAGGTGGTATCATGGTATGGAGCCCAGATGCTTTACCTGTGTGGTTGCATCAATCTCATTTACTATGTGGTTGTTGCTTTGTGATCGAGGGCCCTCGGATAAAGGTCGCAAACGACCGGGAGGTGGCATACTCGAGTAGTAGTTACCTAGTAAGAGGTAACCCGGCCATGTGTTGGCAGAGAGCTAGATAGTTCTCGGGACGTCCCTCCAGAGGCGTACCCATGTGGCAATAGGAAGTTCCTTAGCCTGACCATTTGTTGGAAATCCAATTTCCAATATGAACCCAGTACGGTTTTAGTTGTAGAACCTGCTATTTAACATGGCAGCTATAGTAGGCATAGTATCATGGTACCTATGCTGGCTAAGATTTATGTTATACTTTCGAAATGTTTTCTATGCTAGGCACTAATGATAATATTAACAAGATTTTACGTATCAAGCATGTTTGACTATCATAAGGAGAAATCTGCTCCAGTTCTGCGTTTGCATTGTGTGTGTGGTGGGAGGCCTTATGGTAGTTTCATTTTCCAAAAGCATTGCAAATTTCTTTTTAATACCAATAACTATTTTTAAGATCTCACACCAGTCCCATGACTGACCTGGAGTTTATTGTTCCCTTTATAAACTCTGGGTGCCCATAATTTTCCACACGGGCAGCTTAGAGTCAGGTTATCAATTGGATCTAGATGGATTGCTGTGGAGATCTGGAGGCGAGCTGGATGGCGAGACGTATCACTTATACAAGTATTATTCCGCCGTGTATACTGTTATGTGGACAAGTTTATATAACTGTCCAGTGATGTGTGTTGTTGTTGTTGTAAACTCTGATGATGTATTGTATAAACTGATATAGTTCTTTGTTATAAAGATTATTCATTCATCTATTATATATTATTCCGCTGCAAATGTGAGATTCTGATATTGTTTCTGTTTTTCTTTCTTTCTTCTTCTACCTCTTTTTTTAACCCTGATGGTTCGTATTTCCGTTCTTCTTGAGTTGATTTGTTGGAAATTGATGTCAATTTAAGGGGTACGGATTTGCGGGTCTTCACATGTGGTATCAGAGCAATTGGTTAAGCGACAACCTTGGCTCTGTTGGGTGTTACTCATTAGAGATAGAGTCAGTAGTACTCTAGAATGATTGTGAGTGTAATAATAGATATGAGCGCGTATTTGTTAGTGAATATAAAAATTTGTTTTATATTGTGTTGACTTATCAGTTGATTGTTTATAGATTCTGGTCGGTGCAGTCTGGCCAACTGTATCGATAGGGGTTTCTAAATTCTTAAACAAGATAAACTGACACAATATTGTTTTAAATAGGGTAAATGAAATAGTTTTACCCAAAACTATTTTTGTATAGAAAAGAAATCATTTTCCATAAATTATTATAGTATATGGATGCTTGGTTGTTAGGAAGAGATAATATTGAATTATTATCATTGTTATATGGAAATTGAATAAGAAATAATGGTATAACCGAAGATTTGGAGATAAATTCATTTAACAAATGAAATTTATAAATATGAATTGAAAGGATAAGGAAATGAATTCATATACGAATGGGATTTGTAAATGTAAATTGTAAATGTGATTTATAATTTGAAATAGAATTCCAGAAAAATATTTGAAAATAAATTCATTAATGGAATGAAATTAGTAATGTGAATTTATAAATGAGTTCTATAAATTAAAATAAAGTGCCAGAGAAATTTTTGCAATACTGATTAAAGGATTTGGATTGAAATTTCAAAAGATTAAATTTTCTAATTTGAAAATGGTTTCCGAAAGTCTGGAAAATAATTATTTGAGAAGTATTTTTGAGTTGGATTTGAAATCTAATGGGGTTTGAAATTTGAAAATATTTGGGAAATATTTTGAAGGGACATAATTAATTTCAAAGTTAGTTTTGAAATGTGAGTAATTGTTAAAAAGACTCTGGAATTTCTTTAAAATGTTATGGAATGTAAATAAGTTTGATAACTTATAAAAATATTTGAAATTTGATTGGAATAAGATTCAAATTGAAAAGGAATGAATTTGTGAATGAACAAATGAGGTTACATTTGTAAATAAATGAATTGGAAATTGAATAATGAAATGAGATTTGATTTGAATCAAGTTGGGAAAAATAAAATAAAATGGATTGAATTTAAATAATCTAATTTGATAATGTATAAATTCATGAAAAAATGAATTGGAAGTTGAATTAGTTAAATTAAAGTTGAGTTGTGAGCTAAATTTGGAAATGGTTTGAATTTGCATATAAATTCAAGTAAGTAGGAAAAAAAAATTGAAATTTCCTTGATAAAGATAAAGTAAATTCAGGATGAATTGAATATGGAAATTTGAAATTTAAAAAGGATAAGTGAATATACTAATTGAATTAAATTAGTATATGGAATGGATTTGATAAATGAAAAAATCAAATCAAAGATTTAAATTGGAAATTGTTTACAAGGAAAATGAATTTGAGTTTTGAGTTGAAATAACTTAAGCAATATTTGGATAAAAGCGCGACTTAAGAAAAAAATTGTGAAATGGTTGTTGTCGAATTTTATTGAATGGTTTTCAATGAAATTTGTTTGGATTAATGAAATAAACTAGAATGGATATTCTATTAAGTGAATATCGTTGAATTTGCATATAAATGGTTGTCGTTGACGCAAACGAGGTTATATAAAATTCTATGAGTTATTAAACAAAAATAAAAATTGATTTTTGAATCAATTGAAATGGATATGAATTCGTTTCGCTTAAAAATGAATTGAATGTAAGAAACTGCATTGTAAATCACTTGAATTGAATAGAAATGGTATGTGAATTAGATGAAAGCGATTAAATTTGTATTGAAACTTGATAAATTGCTAATGGAAATAATTTTGAGTGTATTGTTTACGAAAACTACTTGTTTGTTATTGAAAATGAGTAAAATGTTAATAGATTTCCTAATATGTCACTTATGTGTTTAAATTGAGTAAGTACAGGCACAGGGGGGCCGTTTGGCTGCATTTGGTTGTGCAAAATGCTTAAAAAATAACCGCTTTGCTTAAAATGCTAATAAAGGTACGCTTACGCAATACAAAGTTAGGAATTATGAACTGTTTTTGTTTTTTTTTGTTTTTTCGACCGAGTGGGTCGATGTATATATATTTATATCTCTTGTCAAATTGCAAAAGCTCCTCCGTACAAAGGAGACTCTGCCAAAATTTTCTGAAAATTTTAGCAGTTAGAAAAAATTTGGAAAAAATTTGGAAAATTTTTGTTAACGGAAAATTGATTTTTAAAGTGTAATGGAAACGTAGGAATTGAACTAGAATGGGGAAAACTATTGTTTTGGTCGAAGTTAAAGGTTTTGGGAAAAAGTGAATATCGAGTTTTCACTAAGTGGATTTTTGGTTTTTGAAGATAATTTAAATTGTTTGACAATAGGGTATGTATTTAAATTTCAGTATGAAATTTGATGATTTTCTTGTCTAGACGCTTGGCTTTTCGTTTTCTTTTTGAAATCTGGGGTCCGTAAGGACATTTTGTAGTCGTACCGAGCTAGCCGCGCAAAGGAGACGCTAGCGAAATTTTTAAAAAATTTAGAGAGTTAGAAAATTTTTGAGAAATTTTGGATAATTTAAAATTTGAATTTAAATTTAAATTTGAATTGTGAAGTAAAATAAATTTGCTTGAAACTATGAAAATGTTTGGAAAATTAATAAGGATGATAGTGTGGTTATGATAAGAAGATTGGTTTGAGAAATTGATAAAACTGTTTGGTTTTGGGAAAATGATAAACGGGTTGAGGATCATTCTTCTTAACTTGTAATTTCGGGACGAAATTCTTTTAAGGGGGGGAAGAATGTGACGACCCTGAATTGTTGACATTTGAAATCAGAATATTTAATTGATTTTAAATATCTGGAAGTTAGTTTAATTGGAAATTCAAATATCAGAATGAATTTGGCAATTTAATTATTGAATTTAATTATATGAAGTTGGGTAAAATATTTAAATCTTAAGTTTTGAGCTTGTTAAAAATAATTTGAAGTTTTCAAAAATCTGTATTGATAATACTGAAGATAATAAAAGCTTCATAATTGAATTTAACAGTGTTTTGTTAAGTTTTGAAATTTTATCGTTTAAATCGATATTTAAAAATAGCCTTCCGATGCACAGTCTCGGAATTCGAGGAAACCAGTTTCATTGGATCCGTAATATTGTATTATTATCGGATTTTAATTTTCTTAGAATTCGGAGTTGTCGTTTGACCGTACGGTAGATAAACGCACTGAAATTTATATCGAAATTTAATTTAATAACTGGGTCCAAGAAGCTATCTTCTCCATACGATCGAGTTAGGACTCGAAACCTTTTCCAATGCGTCCGAAATAGGGGTATAACATTATAAACGCCTAGCGGCATGCCTCGATGGGAGGTCGAGAATTTCGGCTTCGTTTTCAAGTCGATTCGAATTTAAATTTAAATAAAATTAAAACATTGTTTAACCAGTCAAATTAATTTCACGTCAAAACTTTTTCCTTTCATCTCATATTCACTGTAGCCTGATAATGTTGTCACGTCTGTTCTCCTTTTTCAAAACATTATGTTCCCCCTTCCATCAGGCAACATTCCAGAGCACGCTTTCCTTCTTTAATAATCGTAGCCGAGTCATTTTAATCAAAACAATGGCGAACGAAAATTTCGTTCGAGAAAAACAGAAACCCCTCCAGTATAAATTTCTCCCCAACTCAAATCAAACCAAAATCGAAATAAAAAATTCAAAAGAAAAAAATGGCGACGTCAACATCAATTAAGGGGCTCGAACCAAGATTGGTGGCGACTTCAATCACGAGCATCGTTCGCGAATCGCTCGCCGCAGTCATCGACGACGATACTCTGGAGGGTGAGGGTTCGGCTGCATGGCGCGAGTGGGCGCGAGGGGTGACGTCGAAGCCACGAAGACGAAGGCGATGATTGTTAGACTTGGGTGATTGCGATGATGGGATTTTGATGCTGCGTTGCGTGTTGGACATCTCGAGTTTAAGATTTACTGGAGGTATATGTATATATATTTTATTTAAGTTAATTTAAATCTTATAGTATATATATGTGTACATATGGATATACAATCAGTTACAGAACAAGAAAACCATATTTTTAAATAAATAAATAAATAAATAAATAAATATATATTTATATATATAAATACAAATAGGTAAAACAGGAAAATATAAATAGGGATAAAGTTTGAAAAATATAAGGATTTTAAATGTTGAAGAGATTATTTAAAATTTGTCTTTGAAATCCATATCGGCATTCTTGTATATATATGTAGTCCTCAAGGAAATAAATATAGAGATTTGTATAAAGTTTGGATTTTTAAAATCTATACAAGTTATTTTTATAAGTATATGGGTTTCCAGAAATAAAATAAATATGAACTTTTAAAATATTTTGAAGTTTATATAAAATTTGATTTTTGAAATCTATAATGTATTTTTATGAAAGTATATATGTAGTTTCGATTTGAGAAAAATATAATAAGTATCAAATGCACCTTTTAAATGTGTTAGATTATTTTTAAATAATGTATTATGGAGATAAATTTGTCTAATAAACTTATTTAATTATTTTAGTAGCTAAAAATATTTTATTAAAGGAAGATTAGTTTAAAATTAAAATTTTAGTTTAAAACCAAATTTTTAGTTAAATTGAATCATTAGTAATTAAATTTAGTAAATGGAAATTAATTGTTTGATTATTTCGAATATTAATAAACTGTATAAATATTTATACAAGGTCTAAAATCATGAAGAAAACAAGTCGGGATGAAAATAGATTGCAAAACAAAAGCAAAGGTGAGATCTTCTCACTCAATCGAATTTTTCGATTTAATTTTAAATAGTTAAATTTAAAATTGTTGATTGTGTGCTTGGATGATATTGTGTGCTTGGATGATAGATTATGATCAGTTGTATTAAATAGACCCTATTCGCCGCATAATAGCGGATGATATTATATGTAAACCCATATACCACGATATTCCACCTCGAAGTGGAATTGGTATTATATATATATATATTTGGAGATTGATTTCCCGCATTATATAGCGGATGAGACCCTATGCGCCACACAATAGCGGATGATATTTTATAAACCCCATATACCGCGATATTCCACCTTGAAGTGGAATGGGTATTTAATTGTTGTGCTAACATCTGTGGATGCAGGGAAACTGGTTGGAGGGATCCAACTGGATTCCTCAAATTGTATGAATTTGTTTCATATGTTGTGTGATGATTTATTGATAATCTGTGAATGATTATATTGATGATTGAATTTGTTGAAGGCTATAATTTAGCCGAATGTATTTCTGGTATCGTTGGATACCAGAAATAAATAAAAATTGGATTTTTGAAATTAAAGTAGGAAATTTTAAGTAAATCCCTTTTGGAAGAATTGGGTGAATTTAAAAGAAGAAATTTAAAGTATAAAGGTAAATTTTTGTAATCTTATCGAATTATTTCCAAAATATGGAAAAAGATTTTAATAAAAGGATTTTAAGTAATATTGTATAAAAGTTGAAGTATTTATAAAAAAATCAGATTTTAAATAATTTGGAAAGAATAAAGGGATTTATTTAAAAGGTGATAAATTTCTAGCAATCAATTTGATAATTGATTTGGTATTTGAAAATAAATCTTTGGGAAATCAATATGAAAATTTATTTGGTGTTGAATGAAAATGGATTTTGTGTTGAAATAAATTTGGAAATCGATTTGTAAAATGATTTGGTATTTGGAAATAAATTCAGAAATAAATTTGCCAATGGTTCGTTATTTGGAAATAAACTTAGAAATCAATTTGAAAATGTTCTGTTATATTGAAAATAGACTTGGGAATCAATTTGTAAAATTGATTTGGTGTTGAAATAAATTTAGAAATCAATTTGAAATTTGATATGGGGGTTGAAAGTGAATATTTGAAAAATCATATATAAGTGGATATTTGAAAATTTAAATTCACAGTGGAAATAAATAATATCGGGAATTTTATTCCGCGAGTGAAAAGTGATTTGAAATTGGTTTTCAAAGTGATGAAGTGTGGAAAATATATATATCTTGCAAAGATATTTTGAAATTTAATAATTTGGGAAAATTATTTAAATCGATTGATTGTTGTGAATGTTGTTGATAGTTACATAACCAACTATCAATATTTGCCTTTGAAATGGCACTTGAATTTGTTTTTAAAACAAGCGCTCACTATTCGGTTTAGCCGGGAGAGGACATTTGTGTTATATAACCCATTCCGAATAATGATACGACGTTATGGCTTGCAATTGAAGACCGAATTTGCAAGGGTTTCTTCCTTATTTGGACGAAGTGCCTTCAATTCTGTTCGAACCCGGAACAGACTTGTATGGTCGTATGTCTGACATTACACTTTGAGATATAAAGCAGATTTCTTTCAAATATATTTCTGTTTGGTGGCAGAGAATTTATTCTCTTAGCTTAACACCCTTCTCTGAGACGTACGAGCTCAGAGTTTATGTAGTTGAAGGTTATTAGTGATATACTCCCAATTTGGTAGTGTGGCATGCTAAGTGCTGCTGTCTGTTGCTGATCATTTGTTGATCAAAGCATGGCTTTCGTGTAAAGCATAGCTTTGTGGACAAGACCTCATCGGACCTCACACCTCGGAAATGGTCGAAACAGGAAAGATGCAGCAAGGTTATGAGGGTCGCACCCTTTAGGGTATGTAATTTCCTTCTGGAAAAAGGTGGTATCATGGTATGGAGCCCAGATGCTTTACCTGTGTGGTTGCATCAATCTCGTTTACTGTGTGGTTGTTGCTTTGTGATCGAGGGCCCTTGGATAAAGGTCGCAAACGACCGGGGGGTGGCATACTCGAGTAGTAGTTACCTAGTAAGTGGTAACCCGGCCTTGTGTTGGTAGAGAGCTAGTTAGTTCTCGGGACGTCCCTCCAGAGGCATACCCATGTGGCAATAGGAAGTTCCTTAGCCTGACCATTTGTTGGAAATCCAATTTCCAATACGAACCCAGTACGGTTTTAGTTGTAGAACCTGCTATTTAACATGGCAGCTATAGTAGGCATAGTATCATGGTACCTATGCTGGCTAAGATTTATATTATACTTTCGAAATGTTTTCCATGCTAGGCACTAATGATAATATTAACAAGATTTTACGTATTAAGCATGTTTGACTATCATATGGAGAAATCTACTCCAATTCTGCGTTTGCATTGTGTGTGTGGTGGGAGGCCTTATGGTAGTTTCATTTTCCAAAAGCATTGCAGATTTCTTTTTAATACCAATAACTGTTTTTAAGATCTCACACCAGTCCCATGACTGACCTGGAGTTTATTGTTCACTTTCTAAACTCTGGGTGCCCATAATTTTCCACACTGTAGCGACCTTGAATTTTCGACCCAATTTAAAAATTTTGAATTCATTATTTTAATATAAAATGTGGAACTTGCATACGATTCCAATTAGCGTCCAAACTTTGTCTATAAATTGCGCCTAGATGGTTATAGATACGGGTAAAGTTTCATCGTAAACTACCGTAGTAAATTTCGTTCACATTTTATTGCACATCAGTTCATTTTAAAACCTGAATATTTTTACATAGAAAAATTCTAAACCATTTTCTGACCAAGGCGTCATTTTTCGTTTCAAAATTCGGACATCTTCAGCTCCGTCGAGCTTATTTCTCAGCATTTTTGTTGCATTTTCTCCGTAATAAAAATTTCGAATTTTATAATTTAAGCATACCACTGATATTTATATACCGATGGGTTCGCCTCGTCGCGCTGATCAAAATGGTATATTTATTTGTGTCAATCGGAGTTCGGCGTTACAAATTATAATCGTTCAACGGATTACAAACTGGTCCGTTACGCTGTACAGACCAATACCTCATTTATCTACCCTGTTGGAATTCTAGGAGCCTTGACTATTCAGATGCCTGGAAAACCCAACAGTCTTTTGGTTACCGAGACAATAAATTGAGGCCTTTGAAATCCCTATACTATTTTATATAAACAAGCTCGTTCATAATTCATTTGGTTTGCATTCTCTAAATTATTCTGGTACGTAGCTTCATCTCTCTGCTCTCCCTCCTCTTCTATCTTCATACTTTATATTTATTTACCCACTCCCAGCAAAATCAACTTCTGCCTCCACCAGCCCATCCCCAGACCACCAGTCTACGCCCCTACTATTCACGACCAGCCACCCACGCTCGCTACACGCGCCCGGCCACCAGCAGCCCAGCCGCCCAACCCACGCCCTGACCCACGACCTGCTGCCGATCGCCTCCCACTGCCAGCCTCCGCCTGTCAGTCCACCGTCCACCACACACCAGCCCAGCCTGCCTCCCACTGACCCCAGACTGCCTCCCAGTCGCCAGTCCACCACCCGCCTCCCACCTGTCGTCCGCCTGACCCAGACTGCCTTCCCCTGACCCTACCGGCCTCCCAGTCCCACCAGCCCTGCCACCACCAGCTACCCACTCCCACCCCGTCTGCCTGCCACCCAGCCTCCGCCTGACCTCGCCCACCTGACCCACGCGCCTGCACCCGATCTACCCGCCTGCACCCTCCGAACCCCTGCCCAGCCACTCCACCTCGTCCGCTGCCAGTCGGCAACCCCAGTCCGAACCCGCCACCACAACCGCGACCACCCACCAGCCTGCACCCGCCTTCTCCGACCACCGCGACATCCCCTGCCACCGTCACCGCCGTGCCTCGCCTTGCCCGCAACCGTACTCCATTTCATTCCGTTGTATATATATAGAAATATATATATGAAACTGCTATATCTTGAAGCAGTAGTTACTTTTGAAATTTCTGGTTACTAACATACAGTGTTTTGCTGTGTTTTGTTCCAGCTACAGCTTTAGAGAATTAGGCTTCCACTCAGCTTGACGAATCGATCTAGTTCTTTGTTTGGTATGATTATATATGAAAAATATATATTATATTGAACGAAATTGTCAATTTAATTGTTTGTTTGATTGCAGTTTGTGTTCGCCTTTTTGTCATACTTGTAGTGTCTCTTATCTATTCGTCTTCGTGCTTTATCGTCAAATCTCTAACCACGCAAGGTGAATATTTCATTCACGACTCCATCTATTATGCTACGATAATCAAGTGATAGATGTTGTTGATATTAATTTGGATGTTAATGGTTGATGTTAAATTGTGATTTGAAATTAGTTTATGGTAAATAGTTGTGACACTAAATTGTTATGTGATGTTGAATTTGGTCGTTAAAGTGATGATTAATATGAAATTGAATTTGATATAGGATAGTCAACAATTTAAAATAGATTATATATGTTGAACTTGATCCTTTTAATGTTAAATAAATCGACACGTAGAAATAGTGTTAACTATATTTTGAACCATTGAATGTATGATTGAAGTAATAATTTGATAATAGACGCCAAGTGAAAACCCATAATGTAATAATCTTTAATCTGCATGAAATGATAGTGTTGAAATGACCCTCCTATTTCTACTCTAATTCCATAAGGATTTTTTTTAAGGTAAAGAGGATATATATATATACATAGATATATCATCCCTTGCAATGATAATTCTCAGGGTCAATATCTTTCTCCAATAAACCAAAATATATCCAGGATCACAATAATCAACCAATATAAATATATCAGTACATTCACAAAGATAAGCACATACATGTGAGGATGTATATGCCTCTCTTGTTTGAATCAGAGTTCTGGAAAACAAGAGGATATTGGATTGCTGATTTCTTTTTTTTTTTTGACCAAACAATCCACTGGAAACTTATACTTTAGTTTGTTTATCCTAACTAAGAAGTGATCAAGTAATAATCAGTGGAAAGCAAGCTTTCAATATAGATGTTTGTGTTAAGTTCTGAATAGTGACAAAATCAAGCTAAAAAGAAGTGGATCCTAAGTGAACACAAGCAACATCTAGGCGTAATGGAAACGCGCCTAACTTATACACGAGAGGTCACGAGTTCAAGTACTATGCTGGTTGGTTCAAACACAATTTTTGTGTTTTTTTTCTTCTTTTACATTTTTCTCCTGTACAGTTTGGAACCTGTTATCTACCTATATCAGCACATATATACTTTATTTTTGCCTATATTCTATCATACAAAACAATAATTCTTGCTTAATTATTTTTGAAACCCATTTCTACAACCTGGAAGGCTTCATAATTGATGTAAATTAAGGGTCTGTTGCTTGGGTTTTATAAATGATAAGAGTGTTTATCATTATCCAGGTTTGAATTTCTTCTCACAAAATCTGTCTGGAATTAAGGATGCATTTGGTTAGAATCTGAGTGAAATTCAGATTTTTATCACAAATACAAAGGAAAAGGTGTGGTAATATTTGCACTAAACATGTTTATGTGCATATATATCTGCAACTATTTGGATCTGGCTTACTCTTCCCTTATTACAAATCCTTTCTTTAAAAAAAATAGTACATGAGACATTTGTATGAAACAAGTTTAATTATGGAAACCTTGCAGCCATATAAAACATTCAACCTATGCCTATTTTCTTTTATATACATATGCCATGGTAGAAAATAAAACCATTTAATTTTCTGAGAATCAACTATCCAGATTTTCCAAAACTTAAATCCTTTCCAAAGACTCAAGATTGACTAATACATTTATAAAATGCAATCATTCGATTTTAACATGGTGTTCTTGCTAAATCCACTTACAAGATTTGATTAATTTTTAAACATAACAGATATTTAACTTGATTCAAAGATTCGAGATACAAGTCAATCTCTTAATAAAATACCTAACAAAATATCCATCCAATATTCAACACTTAATACAAGTAGCAATTTAAATTGTCAATACATGCAGATTTCAACATTTAGGCTCTTATCTAACTAAGTTTAGCATGCTATATCTTCTTCTCAAAGCCTTGCTCCTACTCCTACTTAGTTGCTGCAATCCCTGAAAAAGCATTTGAAACTGCCTCATTTTAAATGAGACACCCCAGATGCCATTAGCACACTAGGGTCAGACACATGTCTGGTATGAGAAAGCTCACAAAAATAATTAGTTAATCAGGTTAAAGTTAAGTTAAGTACATATACAGAAAGTTCAGCCCTTTGGAATCAGGCAAATACTTGTGTGCATGCTCTGTGTCATTGTGCATGTGCACACTTTAATTTTCTTTCCAGAGACTACATATGTAAATATGGCACATACATTCAAGCATACAACTCAATCATAGACCAACAATCATTCATACCAAACAGGAAAATAACTAATATGAGTTAAATCATTTATTCAATTCTCATATTTCACATCTGGGAAAAACTCTAGTTTTCTCATCATCTCAAGTATTATTCCCTGGGTATATTTATCTATCCTTGGTCTCATCTGCAATATTTATGAATCAATGGACACACTGTAATGAACTAATTCACTCCATTACACAAAGATCTCAGGACTTAAACAAGCCATGTGTCAACTTGTGTTACTCAAGCACACAAGTCATTCCTGCAGTGTTCTTGACCCCAATTTCCTAATCAGGTTTAAGTTAATAATAGCTCTTTTGATTTTTCATGACCATACAGAGGCAAACAAGCAAACAACCATTGGTGATTACAAAATAAGGTTCTGTATATAAATATATTCATCCTGGTATTTTAAAAGGAGTTTAGGCAACTAACATTGGCTTATGGTTTCTAAGAGAGTTTTTTTTTCTTTTGCAAACATTTGTGCTTGAGTTAAACTCAGGATGACCTGGTTTCACTGAATCACAAAATTTTGTTTGCTATGCATTTTATTGAATCAGGAGCATCAGCACATAGGCAACCCTATTGCACCCCTAATTCCTTTCTATTTCAAGCCTCAGCACTTATACATGAGTATATTGCAGCTCAACATTATTTACATCTTTCTGGGTTGAGCCAAAACCAATACTACTTGCCTATTCTCAACATTTTATTTTCTGGGTATTTGTTTATATCCCTAAACATTAACATATCAGAGATCTGAGTGTATAAAACAGATATGTATACTAACAACACATAAAACTTTGTTATAATAAAACAAGCAATCAACCAAAGAGAATCAAAACATTTTCAGATTTAAATTCACAGATAAGCATTCATATATGAAAATACTCTTTTAAGAAAAATACTTATAACTGGCTGCCTACATTAGGACTTATTGCCTTAGATTTTGGAGTGAGTTTTCTCACCTAGCTCTCTTCTTTGTTTCCTTAATTAATTGATGAGCTTCTGCCCTTAGCCTCAAGCTCTCTTCCTTCCCTTGTCTTATGATTTCTGTGGTGTTGTTTTTCGTTTTCTTTTTTCAAAATTCTTTTCTGAGGAGGAGAGGAGGCTGCTGCATATACATGTATATATATACAGGGTCTCTCTTAGGGTTTTGGGTATTGGCTAAGTCCATTTTTGCCCACCAGAAAAATCATGTTATCTGCATTTTTTAAACCCAAAGTTTTACCCTTCCCGGCTTAATTTGGGTGAAGAGAAAAGTGGTTACACATTTTTTTCAGAAATTTGCTTTTCAGAAAATACTTTTCCCCTTGTCTACAATCATGCTAAAAATGTGACTTGATTTTGTTATTTATTAAATACTCTTTTCTAATTCTGCCTATACCAAGAACTTCCCTGTTTTATCTTATTTTTTTCTATTTTTAGCTTTCATGCAAATGGTATGTACTTCCTTCATTTATTTATAAGAGGATTATTCCTTTTTATATCTTCATTCTTTTTATTTCTGCTTATATTAAAATATGTCTGTATATTTTATTTCACTAGTTTAAACTCTAGTATTTCATTAACACATATATATTTATATAAGTCTTACTGAAATAATTAGTATACCCACATATATATTCATACATCATTCTATACTGACACACACATGCACATGTACACTCAAAAATATTCAGTAGCGTTCATATATACATTTACTCATGCATACTACTTTTAAGAATTTAATCTACATATATATATATATATATATATATTTCCATACACATCAATATGTATGTATTTTTGGAGTTCAGGGTTTTAGCTTATATTCATGTGCATTTCCTGTGCACACATGTACACACACTGATACACTATCAAGCTATATCAATTCCTCCTTCAAAATTTATTTAAAAATTATTTTGAATTTATTTATATTTTCCAGAATAAATTCCTAAAATCTTGGGTTATTACATACACCCTTCCTTTTAGAAATTGTGTCCCACAATTTTCCTAAGCTTAAAATAAATTTTAAACTTAATTCAGAGAACAAGTATATTCTCTACCAAATAGATTCTTAGTTCTATACTAACTAAAAATATATTCATCCAAAATAAAGAAAACAATTAAAATCAGAATTACCTTAATCTGAAAATAGCTTAGGATAATTCATCCTAACTTTGTCTTCTAATTCCCATGTGCAATCACTAGGATCAAGACTCCACTGTACCTTCACAAGTTTCAGAGATTTATTCCTCAACTTCTTCACATCTTTTGCCAAAATTCCCACTGGATCCTTTTCATAAATCAAATTAGGATTTATCTGCACTTGGGTTGGGGTTTCAAGAATTTCTGCCTTGTCATGGACCCATCTTCTCAATTGTGATACATGAAAAACATCATGTATACCTTGTATGTTTTCTGGTAATTCCAACTTATATGCCAAGGGACCAATTCTCTCCAGAATTTTGTATGGTCCAATATATCTTGGGGTTAATTTGCCTTGTTTTCCAAACCTCATCACATTTTTCATGGGTGAGATTTTGATGAAAACAAAATTTCCCACCTCATATTCTACCTGCCTCCTTCTCATGTCTGCAAATTTCTTTTGCCTATCTTGAGCTGCTGTCATTCTTCTTCTTACCAACTCAATTTTCTCCTTGGTTTCTTGTATGTACTCAGGTCCTAAAATAGACCTTTCTCCTGCTTCTACCCAGCAAACAGGTGACAAACAGGGTTTACCATATAAGGCTTCAAATGGAGCCATTCCTATGGTGCTTTGGTAGCTGTTGTTGTATGTAAATTCAACCAGATGAAGATAATCTTCCCAGTTGCCCCCAAAATCCAGTATACATGCCCTCAACATGTCCTCCAAAACTTTGTTTACCACTTCAGTCTTCCCATCTGATTGAGGATGGTAGGCAGTACTTAAACATAGTTCACTTCCCATTGCTTCTTGAAAGCTTCTCCAGAATTTTGAAGTGAAGATGGTATCCCTATCACTCACAATGGTTTTGGGAATGCCATGTAACTTTACCACTTCTTTTATAAAAATTTGAGCTAGTTTTGGTGCTGTTCTTTCTGACTTGACTGGGATGAAGTGTGCTACCTTGGTTAGCCTATCAACTATCACCCATATACTTGTATTACCT
This sequence comes from Allium fistulosum, assembly GCA_030737815.1. NCBI lineage: Eukaryota > Viridiplantae > Streptophyta > Magnoliopsida > Asparagales > Amaryllidaceae > Allium > Allium fistulosum. The sequence continues at coordinate 1,260,672,502 of CM060904.1, forward strand.
CTCTTAGATCTAGGCAGTCCATCTATGAAGTCCATAGATATGTCTTCCCACTTCCACTGTGGTACACTAAGAGGTTGCATCAACCCTGATGGTCTTTGAGTTTCAGCCTTGACTTGTTGGCAAGTCATACATTTGGCCATGTACTTAGCTATATCAGATTTCATCCCCTTCCACCAGAAGTCTCTTTTCAAATTTTGATACATTTTTGTGTTACCTGGGTGAATGGAGTATTTACTTCTGTGATATTCATTCAATATCTCCTTCTTCAATTCTATGTCCTCTGGTACACACATCCTATTCTGGTATCTCACATAACCATCTCTATCAATGTGGTGATTCATTACTTCCTCCCCTCTTGAGAGGAGCATTCTCTTCTCTAATAAGTGAGCATCTTGTTCTTGCATTTTTCCTACCTTCAGAATTAAATCTGGTTGAAGTGTCATTAAGCTTAACTTCCCTTTATCTTCTTGTGCACCATGCATCTGCTCATTAATGTGCACACAACCATTCTCCCCAATCTCTAACTCAGTTAGCAAAAATAAGTTTTTAAATTCTTCTATCATCATCATAGCCAATTTAGCATGCTGTCTACTTAGAGCATCTGCAACTTTGTTTGCTTTTCCTGGTGTATAAAGTATGTCAAAGTCATAGGCAGCTAAGAACTCCACCCATCTATGTTGCCTCATGTTGAAATCTTTTTGTGAAAACAAATATTTTAGAGACTTGTGGTCAGTGTAAAGTTCAAACTTAGTGCCTAACAAATAATGTCTCCAAAGTTTTAAAGCATATATCACAGCTGCTAATTCGAGATCATGTGTGGCATACCTTACTTCATGGGGTTTAAGTTGTCTAGATGCATATGCAATGACTTGGCCTTGTTGCATCAACACTGCACCCAAGCCAAATCCACTAGCATCATTGTATACCACTAATTCTTCATTTCCATGTGGTACCTTTAGAATTGGAGCATTCACCAATGCCTCCTTCAACTGTTCAAAAGACTTTTCACATTTTTCTGACCAAACAAAAGCTTGGTTCTTCCTGGTTAGGTTAGTGAGTGGTGTAGAAATTTTTGAAAAATCTTTTATAAACCTCCTATAATACCCTGCCATCCCCATAAATGACCTCACTTCACTTACAGTGCTTGGCCTCTTCCATGCTTGAATGGCCACTACTTTATTGGGGTTCACAGAAATTCCTTTGGCAGATATAACATGGCCAAGAAAATGTACTTCCTCTTTCCAAAACACACATTTTGAAAATTTTGCCTTTAAATCTTTTTCCCTTAATCTAGACAAAACCAGGTGCAAATGATGCTTATGTTCTTCCACTGTCTTGGAATAAATCAAAATGTCATCTATAAAAATAAGCACAAACTTGTCTAAACAATCTCTAAAGGTTCTGTTCATTAAATCTACAAAGTAAGATGGTGCATTGGTCAAGCCAAATGGCATAACCAAAAATTCATACAACCCATACCTAGTGTTAAAGGCAGTGTACTTGATGCTTGATTCTTCCACCTTCATTTGATGAAAACCAGATGCTAAGTCTAGTCTAGAAAATACTTTTGCCCCTGCTAATTGATCAAAAAGATCATCTATTCTTGGCAATGGGTATTTATTTTTAATAGTTACTTTGTTTAATTCTCTATAATCTATGCAGAGTCTTAAGGAGCCATCTTGCTTCTTAACAAATACCACTGGTGCTCCCCAACAAGAGTTACTTGGTCTTATAAAACCCTTTTCTTCCAATTCTTCTAACTGTTTCTTTAATTCTTTTAGTTCATTTGGCCCCATTCTAGTTGGCTTTTTAATCACTGGGCTTGCTCCTGGAACTAGATTGATCTGGAATTCTACTAGTCTATGGTGTGGAATACCCTTGACCTCACCAAACACATCCAAATATTCATTGACTATGGGAATTTCTTCAATGGTTAGTTCACTGAAATCTTTTTCTGAGTCAACTAAATGATATAGTTTTCCTTCTTTAGCTACCTCACATAAAACTGTGATTCTCTGGCCTCTAGAATTTTGCAATGATATGGTGGATGAGTCTAAATTAATTATGGCTTTAAATTGCCTTAACCAGTCTACCCCCAATATAACACCTATATTTGGGTAATTCAAAACATATAAATTGGAAATAAAAATATTTCCTCCTATGTTTAATTCCACATCCACACAAATCATATTTAAAACACTAGAACTCCCCAATGGACTGTGTATATGCAATGGGGTTTCAACCAATATGCAATTCAGTTTTAGCATTTTAACCAATTCATAAGAAATTAAAGAGTGAGTTGCCCCAGTATCATATACTACTGTTATGGGTATGGTACAAATAAGTAATGTACCTTCCACTTGGCTATGGTTCTCAGTGTTACTCTCCACTGTGGCTTTGCCTTTTCCTTCCAAATTTGCCAATTTGCCCTGCTGTTTATACTCAGGACAATTCCTCTTCATATGCCCCTCTTTCCCACATAGATAGCATTTGAAAGCTCCTCCTTTCAATTCTGGACATCTTGGTTTGATATGCCCTTCCTTTCCACACTGATGGCACACAATTTTCTTCTTGTTTTCCTTAGCTTTGACATCTCCAGTGCTTTTGTTACTAGCCTCTTCTTTCTTCTTATCATAAGGGTGATACCTCCCCTTACCTTTCTTGTTATTATTGCTCTTAAAATTTCTGAACTTCTCCCTTTCCTTGTCATGCTGCTCCAACCTCAAAGCTAAGTCTATCACATGGTCAAAAGTCTTGTCTGCATAGGGTAACATGGCTCTACTAAGTCCTGGGTTCAGACCTTTTATGTACCTATCATTTTTAGATGCCTCATCTGCCACAAGCATTGCTCCATATGTGGAAAGCCCCTCAAACTTTTGAGTGTATTCTGTGACAGTCATGGTTCCTTGTCTAAGTCTAATGAATTCTTCTAGCAAGGTAGTCTTTGCTGATGCTGGTACAAACCTTGCTTCCAACATCTCTTTGAATTGATTCCAAGTGATTTCATTCTCATTCCTTCCTGCAATGATTACTTCCCACCAGCCTAAAGCTACTCCTTTTAGCTGTCTTGAAGCCACTTGCCTTTTTCTTTGATCATCAAGTTGCATGTCATTGAAAATTCTTTCCAATGTTCTCAACCATGTTTGAATTTCCATGATACTCTCTGTCCCTTCAAAGCTTTTGCCTCCTAAATGAGTATATGTCTTAAGTAATTTTGAGAGTTCTTCATAGGGATTTTCTTGCCTTTGTCCTGCCCCATCCCTAAATGCTCTCACCAAGTCTTGCAGATTGACCATTGGTGGTGCATGGGAAGATCCTGCTCCCTGATTTGGTGGTCTCCCTACCATAGTTTGCTAATAATAATTTACATAGCTGGTTAGTTTGATTGGTAATTTGGTTGTTTCAGTGGTTTTTTTTTCACACTGAACACATTGTTATATATATATATATAGTTCCTTTAAATTTTATTTCTATCTAAGAACTTGATCCTTACTTCTACTATGTTGAATAACATAGCTCTGATACCAACTGAAATGACCCTCCTATTTCTACTCTAATTCCATAAGGATTTTTTTTTAAGGTAAAGAGGATATATATATATACATAGATATATCATCCCTTGCAATGATAATTCTCAGGGTCAATATCTTTCTCCAATAAACCAAAATATATCCAGGATCACAATAATCAACCAATATAAATATATCAGTACATTCACAAAGATAAGCACATACATGTGAGGATGTATATGCCTCTCTTGTTTGAATCAGAGTTCTGGAAAACAAGAGGATATTGGATTGCTGATTTCCTTTTTTTTTTTTTGACCAAACAATCCACTGGAAACTTATACTTTAGTTTGTTTATCCTAACTAAGAAGTGATCAAGTAATAATCAGTGGAAAGCAAGCTTTCAATATAGATGTTTGTGTTAAGTTCTGAATAGTGACAAAATCAAGCTAAAAAGAAGTGGATCCTAAGTGAACACAAGCAACATCTAGGCGTAATGGAAACGCGCCTAACTTATACACGAGAGGTCACGAGTTCAAGTACTATGCTGGTTGGTTCAAACACAATTTTTGTGTTTTTTTTCTTCTTTTACATTTTTCTCCTGTACAGTTTGGAACCTGTTATCTACCTATATCAGCACATATATACTTTATTTTTGCCTATATTCTATCATACAAAACAATAATTCTTGCTTAATTATTTTTGAAACCCATTTCTACAACCTGGAAGGCTTCATAATTGATGTAAATTAAGGGTCTGTTGCTTGGGTTTTATAAATGATAAGAGTGTTTATCATTATCCAGGTTTGAATTTCTTCTCACAAAATCTGTCTGGAATTAAGGATGCATTTGGTTAGAATCTGAGTGAAATTCAGATTCTTATCACAAATACAAAGGAAAAGGTGTGGTAATATTTGCACTAAACATGTTTATGTGCATATATATCTGCAACTATTTGGATCTGGCTTACTCTTCCCTTATTACAAATCCTTTCTTTAAAAAAAATAGTACATGAGACATTTGTATGAAACAAGTTTAATTATGGAAACCTTGCAGCCATATAAAACATTCAACCTATGCCTATTTTCTTTTATATACATATGCCATGGTAGAAAATAAAACCATTTAATTTTCTGAGAATCAACTATCCAGATTTTCCAAAACTTAAATCCTTTCCAAAGACTCAAGATTGACAAATACATTTATAAAATGCAATCATTCGATTTTAACATGGTGTTCTTGCTAAATCCACTTACAAGATTTGATTAATTTTTAAACATAACAGATATTTAACTTGATTCAAAGATTCCAGATACAAGTCAATCTCTTAATAAAATACCTAACAAAATATCCATCCAATATTCAACACTTAATACAAGTAGCAATTTAAATTGTCAATACATGCAGATTTCAACATTTAGGCTCTTATCTAACTAAGTTTAGCATGCTATATCTTCTTCTCAAAGCCTTGCTCCTACTCCTACTTAGTTGCTGCAATCCCTGAAAAAGCATTTGAAACTGCCTCATTTTAAATGAGACACCCCAGATGCCATTAGCACACTAGGGTCAGACACATGTCTGGTATGAGAAAGCTCACAAAAATAATTAGTTAATCAGGTTAAAGTTAAGTTAAGTACATATACAGAAAGTTCAGCCCTTTGGAATCAGGCAAATACTTGTGTGCATGCTCTGTGTCATTGTGCATGTGCACACTTTAATTTTCTTTCCAGAGACTACATATGTAAATATGGCACATACATTCAAGCATACAACTCAATCATAGACCAACAATCATTCATACCAAACAGGAAAATAACTAATATGAGTTAAATCATTTATTCAATTCTCATATTTCACATCTGGGAAAAACTCTAGTTTTCTCATCATCTCAAGTATTATTCCCTGGGTATATTTATCTATCCTTGGTCTCATCTGCAATATTTATGAATCAATGGACACACTGTAATGAACTAATTCACTCCATTACACAAAGATCTCAGGACTTAAACAAGCCATGTGTCAACTTGTGTTACTCAAGCACACAAGTCATTCCTGCAGTGTTCTTGACCCCAATTTCCTAATCAGGTTTAAGTTAATAATAGCTCTTTTGATTTTTCATGACCATACAGAGGCAAACAAGCAAACAACCATTGGTGATTATAAAATAAGGTTCTGTATATAAATATATTCATCCTGGTATTTTAAAAGGAGTTTAGGCAACTAACATTGGCTTATGGTTTCTAAGAGAGTTTTTTTTTCTTTTGCAAACATTTGTGCTTGAGTTAAACTCAGGATGACCTGGTTTCACTGAATCACAAAATTTTGTTTGCTATGCATTTTATTGAATCAGGAGCATCAGCACATAGGCAACCCTATTGCACCCCTAATTCCTTTCTATTTCAAGCCTCAGCACTTATACATGAGTATATTGCAGCTCAACATTATTTACATCTTTCTGGGTTGAGCCAAAACCAATACTACTTGCCTATTCTCAACATTTTATTTTCTGGGTATTTGTTTATATCCCTAAACATTAACATATCAGAGATCTGAGTGTATAAAACAGATATGTATACTAACAACACATAAAACTTTGTTATAATAAAACAAGCAATCAACCAAAGAGAATCAAAACATTTTCAGATTTAAATTCACAGATAAGCATTCATATATGAAAATACTCTTTTAAGAAAAATACTTATAACTGGCTGCCTACATTAGGACTTATTGCCTTAGATTTTTGAGTGAGTTTTCTCACCTAGCTCTCTTCTTTGTTTCCTTAATTAATTGATGAGCTTCTGCCCTTAGCCTCAAGCTCTCTTCCTTCCCTTGTCTTATGATTTCTGTGGTGTTGTTTTTCTTTTTTTTTCAAAATTCTTTTCTGAGGAGGAGAGGAGGCTGCTGCATATACATGTATATATATACAGGGTCTCTCTTAGGGTTTTGGGTATTGGCTAAGTCCATTTTTGCCCACCAGAAAAATCATGTTATCTGCATTTTTTAAACCCAAAGTTTTACCCTTCCCGGCTTAATTTGGGTGAAGAGAAAAGTGGTTACACATTTTTTTCAGAAATTTGCTTTTCAGAAAATACTTTTCCCCTTGTCTACAATCATGCTAAAAATGTGACTTGATTTTGTTATTTATTAAATACTCTTTTCTAATTCTGCCTATACCAAGAACTTCCCTGTTTTATCTTATTTTTTTCTATTTTTAGCTTTCATGCAAATGGTATGTACTTCCTTCATTTATTTATAAGAGGATTATTCCTTTTTATATCTTCATTCTTTTTATTTCTGCTTATATTAAAATATGTCTGTATATTTTATTTCACTAGTTTAAACTCTAGTATTTCATTAACACATATATATTTATATAAGTCTTACTGAAATAATTAGTATACCCACATATATATTCATACATCATTCTATACTGACACACACATGCACATGTACACTCAAAAATATTCAGTAGCGTTCATATATACATTTACTCATGCATACTACTTTTAAGAATTTAATCTACATATATATATATATATATTTCCATACACATCAATATGTATGTATTTTTGGAGTTCAGGGTTTTAGCTTATATTCATGTGCATTTCCTGTGCACACATGTACACACACTGATACACTATCAAGCTATATCAATTCCTCCTTCAAAATTTATTTAAAAATTATTTTGAATTTATTTATATTTTCCAGAATAAATTCCTAAAATCTTGGGTTATTACAAGTGTGGATTCTAGGAATAATTATATTAATTTGCATAAATGACAAATGTAAATTAGTACAATTATTTCGGGATTATTTAAATAAATTAATGAATTGTTATGTATGGTTGCTATTGATTGTTTATTTATTTTGACATCATCCCAGTTATCACACTACAAGTTCCCTTTGCTATGCTTGTTTTATTTAATGATATTGGGTTGAAATGATAAACATCCAATTGAACAACTTTGGCCTATGATAGATAATTAAAAATAAGAAACCCGATTGGTCAACAAAAATCATTTTTGAAATTCAACCTATTTGAAATTAAGGAATGAACTTAAGAATTGTTTGGAAATTAAGTAACGAACTTAATGAATTTAATTGTAATAAATTAATGGATTTAATTGAAATAAATTAATAGATTTAAATGAAATAAATTAATGGATTTAATTGAAACGGATTAATGAATTTATTTAATTGAATAAAATGAATTGACAAATTTAATTGAAATGGGATTTAGAACTTGTTAGAAAATTTAATTTGAGATTAGGTAACAAATTGACTTAAGAGGAATACAAAACTAACTAAAGTTTTATGGATTTGATTTAGCGATAATTTAAATTTAAAATGATATTAAAATGGATGAATTAATTAGAGTAGGACATTGTAAACCGATTATGGATTGAGTTGATTTGTAACTCGGAAACCACTTATTTGTGATAGGTAGATCATAGAACCAAATGAATGAAATGGATTTCTTTAAAATAGTAATTTGATTGAATTTGGTAAATAAATCAATGAAGTTTGATAAAAGGGACCTCTCTTGCCGTAGTACACCCCTGCCCCAACCTATGTGTATAATTCACCCTTTACTTATTAAGTGAAAGCTTCTAAATTGTGGCATAATATCTGGTGCAATTTGTCCTATAAATATTACATAGTTCTACTTTTCTTTGAAAGTCCCTTGATGTCTTTTAGCTAATCTCTACTTTTTTCCCCGTATTTATAGTTCTTTCATAAATCTTAGGCCGCCCCTCAGCTCCATACAAGAAAAAGTCTGACATATCTGACAACATCCTTGCACATGTCACCACATGATATGTTAAAATTTCGCCTTCTGTTATTTATAATGCTTTTTATATTTCATTTCAACACTTTATTTGGATCTGGTTCCTTATTTACCTGACACTTGTTTCACCATATTTTTTTGTATTACATGCATCCCCGCAGCTCCCTCTTCTTTCCAATGCAGTACCTATCACATGTTAGCTAATTTTCCTTATAAAAAACCTTAATAAATCCCAAAAAATTGGTGAAAACTTGTTCCAACACATTCTATCCTTTACTTTGGTTTAAGACTATTTTCCTAATTTATTTTCTGGGCATACTCCTTTAATAAATCATAATAAATTATTTTCGGCATAAGAAATCTTTTAAATTGAAAACCTATTTCTAAAATCATGGTTACAACATCATATATAATTTTCATAATAATTCAAAATCATTAAGGTAGGGAAATACATCTAAACATCCTATGCTCATCCATTTTTTCCCAAAACATTCATTAAACAATTACGTATTAATGGTAGTCCATATGAAACTCCATCATATTTTCTAGTTTACAAAATCATAACAAAACCAATGATTTAAGTATGGTAAAAAGGGTTTAGTATTACTCACCTAGATCTTTGAAATATCTTACTTTGGTCTTCTAAATCTCCGCTTTAGCTTATGTTTTGCTTATCTTCACTTTACTTTCTCTCTTTAAGCCCCCCATTAAAGCTTCTTTCAAGCTTTATTTAATTTTAGTACAATGAAATGAATGAATGGAATAGAGTAATGCTTATTGTCCTACAATAGTTTGCGCTTGGGCCCTCTACTCTTTTTCATTAACTCGTTACCCCTTTTCCTTCTTATTTAACTTATTTAGGCCCTTCAATTAATTTAATTAGATTAATTCCAAAATTACGGGTTATTACACCAAGGGATGGATGAAAATATATGTTTGTTTCCAAAACCTATCTTCACTTTTCTCTACCTTCTTATCTCTATATATTCACTGTTATTTTGTATCTTTGGGAGGGCTAGAGGAAAAATCCTAATTTATTCTTAGCCTCCACCTCTACTTATATTGCCCAAAACTAAATATAGATTTAGAAAATGAAACGGATTATTTAATCAAATGGAAAGTGGCTAGGAATTCATTCAATAACATATACATCTGGATTTCGGAAGCGAATTAGGTGGAGATGGAAGGGAAAAAGCTATTCTTCATTGATTGGGAACAGGTCCAATGTTAATGTTCATTTAAGTTGAGTACTTATATATATATTGTTTGTTAGATACGTTGATTTATGTTACGTAATCGAAATTTGTTTTTTAGGATGAAGATTTCTTTTTTTTTGAAAGATGTTTCAAACTATGAATGTAGTTGAAATTTATTATAGATTTTGTTGGACATGAGATCCATATAGTTCAATTAAACAAGAGATTATTTTTATATGAACAATGTTTAAGAAATTATGTATATAAGATTTAGTATTGAATGATGTTTTCATTTATTTAAATTTGATGTTTTATTGCTGAATTTTGTTTAAAAATATTAAATAGATACCCATCGATGAAAAATTTGTATCTGTTGATATATGATAAGTTATATCGATGATTATTTTGTTGCTGCAATATTTGGATATGTTATGGCTTAATATGACTGTTTACTGTTAATGGATGTACCATTAAGTAATGAGTGTATAATTGTAATTAATTATTGATTTAAAATGGAAATAATTAATTAATTGAAAATGACTAAACTATATAATTTTATATGGTAAGATTATTTACAATCTTGAGGAATATTTGTAAATAAGGTTACTATTTATGTGTTTTTAGGAAATTCATAATTGATAATGAAATATCTACTGTTAATTTAAATTAAGGAGTCTATCACTATTTATAAAATAAGGTAAATATGGTTTCTATAAAAATTAAATTGTTTTGAATATATGGTAATATAATTGATTTTACGATGTTTATTGAAGAATAATAATAGTTGCATTGATTCCATTTGTTATGATGGTTGCAATGGTTGCATGGATGTTATGGTTGCAATGTAATAGATAGTATTTGGATGTAGGAGTAGAGTAGGAAATAGAACTAAATGGGCATGATCCCCCAAAATAGGTATGTAGGCGGTCTTTTCCTATGCAATAACTATCGAGCCTATGGCCGTAGTGTATAGGGCTATGCATAGTCCAAACATAGTTGAAACCTTTTTTCATTTTTATTATATATATATATATATCTTTATAGTTGTGAAGTTGTAGGTAGAAGAAGAATAGAAAATGGAATCTTGGATGCAGGAAGTATTGCGGATAACTGATTGGTGTATTCATTTATACCATTGTTTTATTGTTAATGACATAATGATAATTGATGTACTGAGATGTAAATTATTGTGATCAGGTGTAAAATAATTGTATCATTAATTTAATGTACATTTATATTGATATTTAAATTCCGCTATGATATTTCCACTTTAATCCTTATTTTATAATTTTTTAAAATCCTTATACCCATGCTCTACTGACTTTGATGTTTGGATTTAAATTATAAGCATATTTTGATGTGGTCTGTAATTGAATTTAGATGTTAAAAATAGTGGGTCGTTACACCTTTATAAGGAGATCTCCATTCCCATATATAAGGAATAAGTCCTTAGTATTTCTCAAAAATGCAAGAATACATTTTGCAGCTTGTTTCCTGGAGATTTGGCCAGGAAACTGAGTACTCGGCATCTAGGAGTACTCGGCATCTTGGAGTACTCGGCATCCAGGAGTACTCGGCATCCAGGAGCGCTCGGCATCAGGCAACGTTCGGCTAGAGGCATCGTTCGGCCAGAGACAACGTCCGGCCAAGGGCTTTGTTCGGCCTAAGGACCTCATTCGGCTAAGGGCTTCGTTCGGCCTAAAGGCACGTTCGACTAAGGCACTTCGTTCGGCCAGAAGACACGTTCGGCCAGATACTTCGCTCGGCCAGGAGGCACGTTCGGCTTCGATGGCTATTCGGCCTACTCTTCCCACATAGCAAGCGCCTCGTTCGGCAGAAGGAGAGTGGTTCGGCACCCAACTGTTCGACCTAATTGGTTCGGCACACATGGACCAGCCTATCTGGACTGAGTTATTCAGCTACCAGGCCCGCCAGAGAAGTCCAACCCACCTTTGTCTATAAATAGAGGGGCAGGGGCACAGTGAAATGGACCTTTTTTGGGAGAACAATGAGGAGACTCTGCCACTTTCAAGACTGATTATTTTCAGTTCAAACTTGTATTCAAGTCATTAATATATGGATTGTATATGTATTCAACTACTTGTGAAAGAAATAAAGATCAAAACTCAAAGTGGATGTAGGCAGTTACGCTGAACCACTATAAATCCGGTGTTCTTACTTTCTGCATTTAAATTAGCATATTCTTCCTTATTTAATTTAACTTCATTACTTACATCTCTACACAATCTTTCTCAATGAGGTTAGTGACCAATTTTGGTGCTAACACTTTGGTGCTTTCACTGAGAATTGAATTCTCAGCTTGATTGGATCTCATCATCTACTAGTGGATTTCCATATCCGCGAGATAGACCCAGTGGTTTACTGGGAAACTTCCTATTCTACTCAGATTTGAAAGAAATCTAATGGAAGCTGATAGCAGTAGTCAGAGAAACCAAGTCTACGCAAGTTTTTGGGAATGGATGTTGAAGTTTGCACCGGAGTGATATGAAGGCCGACCCCCCTCTGAAGCCAATTTAGCCGATCGCTCCAGAAAAGGTGTATGCCCATCGCTCCAGAGCTCCCATGCCGAACAGAATTCCCATGCCGAGCAGCATTCCCATGCCGAATAGCCTTGGCCGAACAGCTTTGGCCGAACCACTCCAAGCTGACCCACTCTGGCCGAACAGCCTTGGCCGAACAGCTTTGGCCGATCCACTCTAGGCCGACCCACTCTGGCCGAACAGTCTTGGCCGAACAGCTTTGGCCGAACCACTCCAGGCCGATCTACTGTGCCGAACAGCCTTGGCCGAACAGCTTTGGCCGAACCACTCCACGCCGATCCACTCTACCGAACAGCCTTGGCCGAACAGCTTTGGCCGAACCACTCCATGCCGATCCACTCTGCCGAACAGCTTTGGCTGAGCCACATGCCAACACAGAACGCCCCAATGCCGAACGATACCTCCAAGCCGAAAGGTGTCTACCATGCCGAACAAGGAATGCCGAGCGGCATGTGACTTAGGCATTCATGCCGAACGCCCCAATGCCGAACGGTACTTCTATATGCCGAACGATACCTCTGTGCCGAACGAAGTATCCAGATCGATCCATGCACTGTATACTGATCTCTCTAAAACAATCTGACTGGTCCCTATACAAAAAATATATGGATCGGGTATGACCCTTATTTTCAAAAAAAATCTTTTTTCGGGTACGACCCAAATTTTCGAAAATGAGGATAATTTTTTTTTTAGAGGAACATTCTATCTACTTCCCTGACATCCCATGATCGACTAGGGCATAGAGGATCTAGCGGCAGCTTATGAATGGCATCAAGGGAACGGACAAGCAACCGCTATCCAAACGGTAATCCCAAAGGTTGGAGAACATAGATGATATGACTCTAGCAAACGCCAAGATGACTCAAGCAATTTATTCCAAATACTAACAAGGGTATCATACTGATCGCGTTTGAGGAAAGTCGACCTCCAGATATATTTTGGCAGCTAGTTAGCTAAAGAGCCTCCTACGACTATGGATCGTTTCTTTTATAAAATGAATCAGAACTAAAGTGAGGAGGAGTGGAGCAGACTAAAAAAAATAACAATGAAGGCCCGTTGGCTAAGGATGTAGATCCCAGTAGCCGAAACAAGACTTCAGGATTCAGCTCATATGCTCTTTGAAAGATTCAATTGATAACCTCTACTTGAAGACTCACGACTCGGAGTGGTACTGAAAACCAACCTCGAGAGAGTACACCAAAGTCTAAAGAAAATCAGGGGAATGTTGTATATTCCCAGATGCTCACTAATCCTAACATGGGCGATTACAAACACCTCCGAGGTGTGATCGAAAAGATGACCTGGAAAGGAAAACTTCAATAGTATGTACAAGTCCTGCATAATGGAGAGCAGCGAACATCCGATGCCTGTTAATAAAGGGATATGATTATCAATTGGACGGTTGACGGCCGACATCCCTTTGAAAGGAGCCAGGGGCGGAGTCGAATAGCGAGCACAGGATGCTGCTTCACATATCAATGAGATTTACCATAATCTTCTTTGAATTATTTCCATTTCCATCTCTATTTCAATTGTTCTATGAACTACGACTAGCTTGAACTAAACTACTTTCAAAACGATGCAGGTGACCAGGTACTCAGATTTGGTTGCCAACCAATCTACGCAGACCATGATCGGACGTGTGGAGTTACATCTGGACGAGCATAATTCTATCGCTCATCATCAACCATATGCCTTTGATTTGGGGCTATGGACTAAATATTGAAAAGTTCATCGCAATCAGAGCCCAATACAAAGTCAACATGACCAACCATCCATTCATTGACCTCCACGTTTGACTCGGAGACCTAAGCAAGGCTTGGAATGGGTATGGCCTGATCATCCACTCAAATCGAGTCATAGAACAAAGTTTGACAAAATACAGATGCCCCTCCTGAAACTCAGTGACGCCGGGATCTGTCTACAGTGGACATGATTTGTTCATCTACACATCAAATCCTACCTCGAACACAAAAGGTTATTCGACAGCCCGACTTGAAGTAGTTATGGTGGACTGCCTACTCATTAACCATCGCTCTCAATATATGGACACGACTACACCTTGGAACATATGCAACTTACTTTGTCTACTCAACAATCTATTATCCTTAATTAATAGAAGGAGATATAGAGCAAATTGTAAGAGATTTGGCCATCTAACCCAACATGGATGTGATCCAACCATCTGTCATATACCTCCTTCCTTGACTTGATTGGAAGAGCTATAATCACCAAGCGGACGAGAATCGATCGTCCATTTTTCAAATTCTGTCCCTCGTCCTGGGGGCCAGAATCCCATTCCGTGAACAAACTTGGTTCGATTGTTCATTCGACGACATTAGCCTCGATACAGTAGATGAATACAAATTAAAGGGTGGAAATACGACCGCTCTCAACTTAAACCTCCAAGTCCCCAGAGTGTGGACTGGAGTACTCTAAGTCCCTAGAGCGCGGACTAAAGTATAAATGACTAAAACCTCCAAGTACCTAGAGTGCGGACTGGAGTACTCTAACCAGAGCGCGGACTAGAGTATAAACGATTTAAACCTCCAAGTCCACAAAGTGCGGACTGGAGTACTCTAAGTCCCCAGAGCGCAGACTAGAGTATAAACGACTTAAACCTCCAAGTCCCCAGAGTGCGGGCTGGAGTACTCTAAGTCCCCAGAGCGCGGACTAGAGTATAAACGACTTAAACCTCCAAGTCCCCAGAGTGCGAACTGGAGTACTCTAAGTCCCCAAGCGCGGACTAGAGTATAAATGACTAAAACCTCCAAGTCCCCAGAGTGCGGACTGGAGTACTCTAAGTCCCTAGAGCGCGGACTAGAGTATAAACGATTTAAACCTCCAAGTCCCCAGAGTGCGGACCGGAGTACTCTAAGTCCCCAGAGCGCGAACTAGAGTATAAACGACTTAAACCTCCAAGTCCCCAGAGTGCGGACTGGAGTACTCTAAGTCCCCAGAGCACGGACTAGAGTATAAACGACTAAAACCTCCAAGTCCCCAAAGTGCGGACTGGAGTACTCTAAGTCCCCAGAGCGCGGACTAGAGTATAAACGACTTAAACCTCCAAGTCCCCAGAGTGCGGACTGGAGTACTCTAAGTCCCCAGAGCACGGACTAGAGTATAAATGACTAAAACCTCCAAGTCCCCAAAGTGCAGACTGGAGTACTCTAAGTCCCCAGAGCGCGGACTAGAGTATAAACGACTTAAACCTCCAAGTCTCCAGAGCACGGACTGGAGTACTCTGAGTCCCCAGAGCGCGGACTAGAGTATAAACGACTTAAACCTCCAAGTCCCCAAAGTGCGGACTGGAGTACTCTAAGTCCCCAGAGCGCGGACTAGAGTATAAATGACTAAAACCTCTAAGTCCCCAGAGTGCGGACTGGAGTACTCTAAGTCCCCAGAGCGTGGACTAGAGTATAAATGACTTAAACCTCCAAGTTTCCAGTGTGCGGACTGGAGTACTCTAACTCCCCAGAGTGCGGGCTCGAATATAAGCGAATCGGATCTCCAAGTTCCCTGAATATGAACTATGACACAGATGACTTGAATTTGTCAAATCCCTGACATACGGGCTGGAAAGTATTCTAAGTGCTCGAAGAACAGAATGGAAGTTCAACGACTCCCAAAGAGTTTCCGAGTTATATGAAGATGGACTGAGAAGTCTATGTTACTCACAACTGCTTGGATTAAAGTCACAATCACAAAGAAAACTGAACAATAAGAGTCTTTTGTAAGACAGAAAAAGGAACTAAACCTTATTCAGAAATGAGTTTCTATTACAACCCCTCCAAAGTTCGGAGTCGACATTCTATTTACAAGGACTAAGGAA
This sequence comes from Allium fistulosum, assembly GCA_030737815.1. Taxonomy (NCBI): domain Eukaryota; kingdom Viridiplantae; phylum Streptophyta; class Magnoliopsida; order Asparagales; family Amaryllidaceae; genus Allium; species Allium fistulosum. The sequence goes on from CM060904.1 coordinate 1,260,688,385, forward strand.
ATAGATGAAAATAATTACATGACTTAAACTAACTCTCGTTGAACGAGGATAGTAATCACTTCTTGTGCATCTTCAACTTCTTTCCAGACGGCTCCTCTCTAGAGCATTTACCCTTGGTACTCTTCTTTGATAGAGGGGTAGCAACTAAAGGAGTACGGGGGCCTTCCATGGGCTTGGACCCGCTAGGAAGGATGACCTTCAACGGCTTGTTCGAAGGATCGTCCAAGTCCACAACTCAGGGCTCTACTATGACCTTGATCGTCTCCTCCTTCTCTATCTCGAGCTGCACCTCCATGCTCAATTCGGATGTGTGCTCAGAGGCGCCTGTAATTTCTACTTCATAACCCCCGTCGGTAGGAGAGGAGGTCTCAGACTTGTCTTCATCAAGCGCTCTGATCACCTGAGCGTCTGGACTAGGAGCCTCCCCTGCGTGAGTGGATTCAATTGTTTTCTCCCCCACTTCCTTGGCGACATCGCTCCTCGGAGTGGGCTCGGGGTCAGAACGGCCTGCACAAAATCGTGGAAAACAAACATTAGAATGCAATAGTCCTGCATAAAGAATAACGACTTTCGAAATCTTAAAGAGAACCTTAAAGAGAAGGATTATCTACGAGGTTCGGGCAAACTCTCAGCCATCTGGGGGGTCTCACCCTCTGGAATTGGAGATAGAATGCGAACTAAAGTACTCTAAGTCCCTGAGTGCGGACTAGAGTATAAATGACTCAAAAACCTCTACGTCCCCAGAGTGCGGACTACAGTACTCTCAGTCCCCAGAGCATGGACTAGATTATAGACGACTTCAGATAAATCCCTAAATCCCAGAAGCGGACCGGATTACTCTAAGTTCCCAGAGTGCGAACTAGAGTATAAACGAGTTGACGAAAATCTCTGCGTCTCAAACTATGGACTAAAACATAAACCGTTCGACAAATCCCTAAGTCCCCAGAGCGTGGACCAAAGCATGAACACAAATTGGGCGCGAGTCAACCGAGGGGAGAACAACACTAAGTCACCAGAATGCAGAGTGGTGTATAAACATCGATAAATAGACGAGTGGATTCCGACCATTTTCTATTCCGCAAACTTCGACCTGGAATCGACAGGAGGATTATTAACCCGCTGAGGGTGGAGTTCGACCATCCAACCAGTGACCTAGCCAAATCATTACTGGGGGCAGGAGTACAAAACCCTAAAAAGCTGAATACGACAGCTCATTGTAGCTCTAGCGTGGCGTTCTTTATAACTTGAGGCAGCGACTGCAGGGAGGCCTCAATACAGAACCAATCGAAACGGCGTCCAAAGCTACGAGCAACCTACTATATCATACCTCAGACCAAAGGTCAATGCCGATCCGCACCAAGCACATACGAATGTGACTCGGATGTTTTTTGAAAAACTATGACCCCCAGAGTATGGAAAATAGGGTAAACCACGAATACTTGGTCAAAAATTCTCCAGCACCCTCGTTCGATTCGTCAGGAGGAGTATGAAACTAGATGAGCATAACCCGACTGCATTTGTAGCCAACTTTACCCCGAGATCTAATTACAGAGCATGAACCAAAGTGTACGTGGATGACCATCCACTGTCCAAATTACGCCCTGAAACTTACGTGGCATCGAAGTATTCCTCTTGGAATGGAAGACCACGATAAAATCCAAGATAGGCGAGACCTAGTCTCCCATCGACTGGCATGATCCCACGATCCAATGGGAAAGAGAGTAAAGCTAAAGTGGGCGTGGCTGGCCTTCCTACTTATCAGTATATGCCCCAGACCTGGGGGCACGAGCGAGAAGAAAGAAGAATGTGCACCGACTATTCACCAATCACCTCTATGTCTTCAGAGTTTAGGTGAAAACATAAACATAGCTAGGACGAGACTCAACCGTCCATACAGTACATTTATCAACCCAAGACTGGGAGAAGGCGCATGGTCATCCAAAAACAGGCTACGATGGCTCAGTATTAAAACTTATATATAGTGCTTACAGCTACTCAAGGCAATGACCGTGAGGATGCCTAGAGATAGAATCGTTAAATCGATACCTTAGCTCATGGGCAATTGACTTTCACTCCAATCCGAAGGACGGGTAAAGAATCATGAATGCATTGAATAGAAAGTGCGTTACTCGAATGCACAAGCAAATTCAAACTCATAGCAAGATCCAGCTATACAGTTGCATGCCACTCGAGGCTGACCCCCACTCGACATTTCCTTTAATGCGCTTTTAAGCCTGATTTTTGGCCATTTGCTGATAATCTATTAGAGCATTCAAACCCCTTTGCTATTAGGCTCAATAACTAATGAAAAGACTCTAGGATTCGACTAGAGTAACCATCAACATTGGCCGTCCCAACCATATTTCACATTGAATGTTATGCAAAATAGTTACATCTTTACTCAAAGAATCTGGGATGGCACCTGCTAATCTGACGGTCGACATTACAGCCAGCCATGGCGACCCTTTCCGGGTGCTGAAAATCGGATCACAGCTCAGTGCAGTGATGATAAAAGAATTAGTTGGATTTTTCTGAATAAATGATGATATGTTCCCTTGGACCCATTCTGACATGCATATGTGATTTCATTAACTATCGCGAGCCATGCATTGGATATCAACCCGAAGCTACAAAAGCTAGCACAATCTCTATTGATTTCATCATGAAAGATCCACTCTTACTTTTAGGCTCACCCCATCAACGTCTACGCCTACCAGCCATTGCGACAGGGCACACAATGACCTGAGACGTCTGAAAGACTACTTAAATAGAATATCGAACTAAGCTAATTCAATATCACTTATTTCCCACGAAGGGCTATCCAAGGACGGAAATTAGCAGACCTCACACCCAAATTCACTACCTCAGATGACTACTCGAAGAGTAGCAGAGAACCAACCGTAAGATGGAAAATGTACGAGGATGGAGCATCCAATGATCAGTGTTATGGCTTGATAATGACTCCTGAGGAACGATCAATCTGCTACGTCCTAAAACTCGATTTACTTGTAACAAACAACAATGCTTAGTATGTAGCCTTGACTGTCAGCCTCAAACTTGCTAGAGGATTTGAAGTGAAAACTTTACATATCTTTTGTGATTCCTGATTGGTAGTATACAAATTTAAGGAAGTTGATCTTGCTAGGGGGCATTGTCTTGCTCCTTATCTCGGCCAAGTCCAAGAGCTACTAACCGACTTCACATATTACATCATTACACACATACTCAACGAACAAAATGAAAAGGTGTCATGGTTGACTCCTATCAAAGACTATCTACAATGAGGAATTCTTACTGAACGGAGGAATGGAAAACGACAGATCCTCCTCAAAGCTTCACGCCAAATCATCTAAGAATAATTCATGTGTCAAAAGGAGTTTATCCATCCCCATGCTTCGGCATATCGCCCATGATGATATCTTGAGAAAAATCTATGAAGAAGAATGCGGTAATAATATCGGGGGAAAACCATGATAAAGGAGATACTCTGCTACAGGTATTACTGGCCAACTATCAACCCAGATGCGGTTGATCATGCTAGACAATGTGACGAGTGCAAGATGTTTGCAAAAAGTCCGGGAACCCCGCCGATGAAAATTAGTCAAATGGCTAGTTCATAGCCGTTTGCCACTTGGGGGCACTGAAATCATCTTCTTGTCGATCCTAAAGGTGGTGTGAAATACACCATCATAGCAGTTGATTACGTCACCAAATGGGCAGATGAAGAACTCTTAACCACGACCAAGATGAAGAAAATAATCAACTTCTTTATCCGTATCATCATCTGCCCTTATGACCTTCGATGATCCATTATAACTGCAAATGGACAGGTTGAAGCTGTGAACAAAATCATAGAGTCTATACTGAAGAGAGGTTTGGAAAACTCCTCAAGTGGCTGATTGCAACCCTTATTTCACAGAAAATACAAACAAGGAATCGCGATTGAATTGCAATTAAACTAGATGGAGTTGGCGACGACTTATGAGCATATAAAACGCATTCGAGAGCAAATGGCAAGAACATGTACCCGAACGTGCATGTGTACGTCCGAAAAAGTTCGACTTCTTGAAATAAACAGAAATTGAATTCTCACTAAGGGTTATTAAGAGAAGACTAGATCAGATAGCCGAAGCCTATTAGCTCTGCAGAATTAGACACGGATGACCACTGATATTCTCAAGAAGGCGTCTCCATTAGAATTTAGTCAAGGATTTGAAACGAGACATGGAGGATACATAGTTCAAAGCATATTACGTGCAGTCACATAACACACTTTGGGGGCCAAGTGTTTCCTGGAGATTTGGCCAGGCAACTGAGTACTCGGCATCTTGGAGTACTCGGCATCCAGGAGTACTCGGCATACAGGAGCGCTCGACATCAGGCAACGTTCGGCTAGAGGCATCGTTCGGCCAGAGACATCGTCCGGCCAAGGGCTTTGTTCGGCCTAAGGACATCGTTTGGCTAAGGGCTTCGTTCGGCCTAAAGGCATGTTCAGCTAAGGGGCTTCGTTCGGCCAGAAGACACGTTCGGCCAGATACTTCGCTCGGCCAGGAGGCACGTTCGGCTTCGATGGCTATTCGGCCTACTCTTCCCACACAACAAGCGCCTCGTTCGGCAGAAGGAGAGTGGTTCGGCACCCAACTGTTCTGCCTAATTGGTTCGGCACACATTGACCAGCCTATCTGGACCGAGTTATTCAGCTACCAGGCCCGCCAGAGAAGTCCAACCCACCTTTGTCTATAAATAGAGGGGCAGAGGCACAGTGAAATGGACCTTTTTTGGGAGAACAATGGGGAGACTCTGCCACTTTCAAGACTGATTATTTTCAGTTCAAACTTGTATTCAAGTCATTAATATATGGATTGTATCTGTATTCAACTATTTGTGAAAGAAAAAAAGATCAAAACTCAAAGTGGATGTAGGCAGTTATGCTGAACCACTATAAATCCGGTGTTCTTACTTTCTGCATTTAAATTAGCATATTCTTCCTTGTTTAATTTAACTTCATCACTTACATCTCTACACAATCTTTCTCAACGAGGTTAGTGACCAATTTTGGTGCTAACACAGCTTTCCAATGCTTCTTACCCAGATTAGACTAGTATCGGCATGCGCAACCGAATGGATAAGCCACATCTAATCTAGTACAGAGCATATACTATGGAACTGATTATGGATGCATATGGTATCCTCTTCATATGCTCCTCCTCATTAGTATAAGGAGCGCCATTCTTAAATAGGATGATTCTGTAACGACCCGGAATTTTCGACTCCAAAAATTCCAGATTGTTAGAGAAAAGAAGAAAGAAAGAAGAAAGAAGAACAAAAAACAACAACATCTCACATTCGTAGCGAATTAAATATAATAATAAATAATAGCATTTTTATAAAAGAAAGCTGTAATTGTTACTTTACATACAATTCATCAGAGTTACAATCATTATAAATAGACTGGACAGTTATATCAACCTGCCCCATACTACTATCAATACAACTCTCAAATCCACAGCGGAATACACTCCATACGTCTCTGCCATCCAGCTCGCCACCTGAGCTCCAGAACGTTCCTACCTGAAATCTGTAATACTCGGTCTGACCCGAGCATTACATCAAAGTAACACCCGGGTCAGGCTGGAAACCATCGTGAGTAAACTTATCTAACATGAAATTTCAATCCATAGAACTTATTTAAACCCGGGGTAACTGTACTTTACTATAAGTAAACAACTTATATAGTCAACACTTATTTTCACAAAACAGTATCTAAGTATCCAACTTAGTTTAAATGGTCCATATTATCCCAAACCGGCTGTTCGTCGATGGAATGTCTATCGGTTTAGAAAACCGTCGAACGAATTTAGAATTAAAATATAACCGCAAGCGCACGCCGTACACTTTGTAGTACGTGGCGAATACGGGTCGATCCGCAGGGAATTGATGATTTTAAAATTCTATTCAATCAAATTATACCAAAGTCGAGAGATTGTTAAGCTAGAAAAATGAGAAAACTAACTAACTAAAAGAAAAAAAATGCAAATATAAGAGTTAAATGACAATTTAGAGAATAAATCCACTCTCTAGATCATGTAGTTCAACACATATGAAATCATAATCTCTCTTTTTTTGGTCATTAGTGCTTTAATTGATGTGCTTATCATAAGTATGGCATATTTGTGCTATTGATTAGCCAACATATGTCATCATACTATAACACAACCCTTAAAACACTTACTAACTTTCATGAAATTTGACAATGAAAATGAAAATGAAATCTTTTTTAAGTATGGCCTATTAACTATTGATTAGAAATATAGACCATCAAATTTTATTTTCAAATCACTTTCTTTTGCCATAATCATATTTTGATGAAGAGGCAATTAGTGTTAGTGATTGTTTAAGCATAGCCTATTTGATGTCAACAATATAGGCTATCAAATTCAAAGCAAAAACAACTAGTAAACCATTTCTATCATCATCATTAAGCACAAAAAGAGAGCATGAATTAACAAATAGTTGAAGCTACATAATTAGAGAGCTTCATTACCCCTAAATTGAAGGGGTTTAGCCTCTCATATTTGTCATTTGATTAACAAATGTAGCTAACAACATGAAAGCAAAATGAAAGGAAAATGAAAGCTAAATGAAAAGAGAACTATTCTACTTGCATAAAAGAAAAGAAATCTACACTACAACATGAAAGTAAATGAACAAGGAAAGTAAAATGAACAAGTATTGAAATTGCATTAAAATAAAGTAATTACATAAAAGAAGAAATGGCTAAGTAGCCATGAAAAGAAAGAAGAGAAGAGCTATCTTTATTTTTGAGCCTAAACTAAACTAAAGAGACTAAAGGAGGAGAGGAATTACATGAACATAATGGGTTATTTATACAAGCATGAAACCCTAATCCATAATTTGGGGAATGCCCAAACTACCCCTTAGGAAGTGTGGTGGCCAAGTAACCATTAGCATCCATTAATCATCATTTAATTGTACATGAAGCCATTCATTCCATAAGCATGTGCATTAGCCTCTAATGTGTACATTAAGGTAGGTGGGTAGGTGGGGTCCTCCATGTTCTTCACTTTGAATTATTTCCATCTTCGTTCTTTTATATCTTCTTTGTGCATGCATATTCCTTCATGAAACCACTTGTAATTGAGTTTAAATTCCTACAAAATAATATATAAATTTCCAATTAAATTTTCTCAAGCTAATTTATGCACAAAAATGTCTATTTTGCCCTTGGATGAAGATGAATATGTGACAATTTGGAATTAATATGGATTTTGGTTAAAACAAGTTAAAATACCCAATATGATCATTTATTTAAATTAATTAGAATAAATATGGTGGTAAAAATATGCACATTTACGTGCACATCACCGGCCTATTGATTTCACATATCAATCTATAAAGAATTATAGAAGATTTCAAATCGAAGTGGTTTTGGGTATTAACTAATACCCAACTCCTATCTCTTTGAATCCAATGTCATCTTAACCCAAGTTATTCAAATGAAATACAATTCAAACTTTAAATACAGGATGTCACTGTTTTAACCCAATCATATTATATCACATTGCATTCCATATCACATATCGGAGATATCAACTAATCTAAGGCATACAATATCGTTCAATCATTCATAGCAAGATTAATCAACCATACCATCTCTAATTCATTTAATTAACCACAAATGAATTAAATTAATTACTTCAATTACTTTTAAACCTTGCTTATTAGTTACAAACCAATTAATTAATCATCCAAAATTTTCCATTTTAATTAATCATCCTTGATTAATTATACTTTAATTACATTAAGTAATTAACCCTTAATTAATTACACAAATTAATTATCCTTAACCATTTACAGTAATTAACCTTTAATTACTCTCATTAATTAATTAATAATTACTTACATTAATTAATGATCCTTAACTAATTTCTTCCATTAATTAATTAACTATAATTAACTACTTTATATTAATTAATCATACTTTAATTAATCCCTTTCATTAATCAACCTTGATTAATTCCATTAATTATATTAATTAATGATCCTCTAATTACTTCATTAATCCAGCTTAATTAACATTAATTAATTAAAATCAGTATTTTATTATTAATCAAATGTTTGGAATTAATCAAAGGTTTTGTGAACCTGTATTATTTACATTGTTTCTCTCCTCCTCTCACTTAATTACAGTATTATTTACAAGTAACAATAAATATTGAATTAGCTTTTAAGGATGCAGTTTTGCAGGTTGATCCGAGTGTTGCAGCCTCGTCCTGGACACTCAAATATATTCAGCTTGAGTCTCGAGAATCTCGGTCTTGTTTCTTTGAGTTTTCTGGAAGAAAATTCAGAATTTAACTTACACAAAGTTAAAAGAAGCATTTTTTTGGTTATTAATGACTTATCTTGTTAATTTCTTCTCTGGTCTTCTCGAGGGAGTGTTGGTTGTTTCTTAAATCTGGAAGTTGCAGACGTATTCCCAAGCATTTGCAGGCTGTTCCGCGTTCTCGTCTTTTTGACCTGTTCACGAAAGAAGTTTAGTTTGAACACAAAGATAAAAGAAGCATCTTTTTGGTTATTAGTTTCTTATCTGGTTAAGTTCTTCTCTTTTCTTCTCGAGGAGTGTTGGTTGCATCTTAGATCTAGAAGTCGAAGACGAATTCCCAAGCTAATGCAGGCTATTCCGAGTTATCGTCTTTTCGACCTGTTCATGAAAGAAGTTTATTTCGAAGATTTGAGTTTTTTCATAGACAGTTTTGTCAGATCTAATACCTGGCTTCATTCTGGTTGGATCGAAGATTTTGTTTGCTGATGGCCTTCAAGTTGTTGTTGCTGTTCATCTCCTTGGTCTCTAAGGAAGAAGCTACGACCTGGAAGTAGATGAGGTTGCTTCGTTATGTTCTCGCTCGCCGCCATTGTTTTTTATTTTCTTCGAGATGAGATAGGAATTAAATGAAGTAGTAGAAGTGTCGGTTTGCCTTATTTGCTTTGAGATCTGTCTCGAAACTTCTGATATTTGGTTACTGTTTAGTGGGCTTTGGGCTGGTACTTTGTTTAGCTCGGGCCTGTCTTGGTTGTTTGAGTGTAGTCTTTGCTTTGTTTTGGTCTTGTAAGACTTTTGTATATACTTTGCCTATAGTAATAGAATGCTTGAACCCATTTTCAAAAAAAATGTTTGGAATTAATTAATTATTAACTTATAGAATTACTTAAGTCCTTTGATTAATCAAAGTTGAATACATTCCTTTAATCACCTCTTAATTTTATCATTAAATTTTGTTTTAAATAACTTAGCAATTAATCTAAAACAAAATTAACCTAATATAAATTTCCTAAATCCAAACAATTAGGTTCAAAACATTTTACTTCAAAATCTTTAGGTTTGATCTTGCTTTGGAAACTTGTTCAAAAATTTCTCTTTTGAAACTTAATTAATTTCATTCATTCAAAATACTCGGCCCAAGCCCAAATTACCCGATCACAACTCGAGCCACACTCCAATCTACCCGAGCTTCTCTCTCACACTACCCTACAACAACCAACTCGAGTCCAACCCGATACAACCCCGAGCCAAACCCAGACTTTCCCGAACACTCTCTTCTTCTCCTCCTCTACTCTACAGCAACATCTAAAACCAGACACAACTGACACACGAGCACGTGCACACATGATCGGAACCCCTTCGACCATCGCCGCTACCACCAGCAAGTCACCATCGACCATCTCGAACCAAGCGACCACCCAGAACCCCTTACAAACACCTGAATCGAAAACGATAACACCGAGCACCACCTGGAACAAAACCCAGTCCAAAGAATCGTCATGCACCTTCACTTCCGACCATCTGAAGCCTCGCCGATCAACCCGGAACTTCGCCACTGCCCCGTGCTTCGTTTCCCCCACCTCCGGTCAACTCCGATACAACCACGACGACACACGAGCCTCGACAACATCATCGACCAAAACAGGCTTCAAAACCCTACTTCGACGTCGACCAGCCACCTCGAGTGATATGAAAAATCAAAGACCATTTTTCCCAAACGCCACAACCTTCGAGCTACCTCCAGCCGTGAACTCGACCTTCCACCCTTCACCGATCACCAGAAATTGACACGATACCAATTTCCATTCAACCCAAAAATTCTCTTGATTTACAAACTTAAAATTCTAGTTATTATTACTAAAAATCATGGTTTTCAAACTCGAATTAGATTATATAGGTGAGACATGAAATTAAAGTAATTGATTTTACTGATATATTTCCTTTATACTGTAATTTCTTGTTTTACAGTTAATTACTTAACAATCTCTCATAAAATCATTTTTAACAAAAGAATTTAGTCAATACAAACCTATCTTCTTTAAACATCATAATCTAAAATAGATTATATGAAGTGGGATCAAAATTTGAGTGTTTTGGTCTGTTGAAACATAACAGAGACATACACAGACATGCTTACAAATATATAAACACAGCACTTCCTACTAATATACATGCAAAGCATATTCATTCATCCATGCATACATTTCACAACATTGCTTCCATTATCCATCACATGCAACAGGATATAAAACATATTTAGCTATAAAAGGTGAAGTTTACTCACTTGCTTTTATTTGAACAGAGAACCTGAAAGTTTTCTTTAATCTGGAATTACTTGAGTTTGATCTGGTATTGAACTTTGATGCTGAGTTGATTTTCTGGCATTAGAGTTGAATCTGGACTTGTTTGAATTTATTTGCAACTTTTAAATCTTTGGCTTGTATTCAAATTTGCTTGATTTCTTAGGTAATTGAGGTTTGAGATGATCTTTGAACTGTTGTTTTGCTTTTGATTTGGTTTTCTTTTGATCTGTTTTAATTTTTCCTTTTGGTTTATGTATAGGTTTGGTTTTCTTTGAAAATGGAATAAAGAGATGAGAAAAAGAGAGTAGAGATATTATATAGTTTAAATTTTCTTTTATCTATTATTTAAAAAAAATTGGAATAAATGCCACTTTTTCATTTCTTATCTTAAAATCCTAACACCTGTTAATAAGGAGGTTTATAATTTAACACATGTATTTTACATGCATAAATAAAATTTTAAATGTTTATAAGGTTTTTTTTCCTAATTAATAAATACATATCTTAATTTATAAGAATAAATCCTTTTAAAGAAAACAAACTATATTCTAAATAAAATCATATATAATATATTTTCAAACCTAAAATATATTTAAGATATATATATATATATATATATATATATCTACCCTTTGAATTTCAAATTCAAATTCAAATACAATTTAAAATCCAAACTGAAATCAACTCACACAAATATATTTACTTAAACAAACACAAATTCAATTTGTTTGAAAATAATAATTTTTCTATTTAAAATCTTCTTACATCCATATATATAAACAATCATTATTATTTGTTTTAAAAGAATAATTTGTCAAATTTTAAGTAATTATATTAGGAGATTATCAAATATTTGTCCAAATATCTATAATCCAATTTTTATTATATTTTCAAATTCACTTACATAACCAGATATCTTTTATTATCAGAATTTTATTTGTTCAATTGAATAAATCATTATTTTATTAATTCAATCCAGTTAATTATCAATTAACAGATGTCCGAAAAATCCGAGTTATCACATTCCTCCCCCTTTTAAATCTTTTCGTCCTCGAAAAGGAACGAAACTAGAATTTATTAAAATACTTAATATCAGTTAAATTTCTCTTTAAACATTTTTAAATCACTTTAAAATCCATATAATATTGCCAAAATAGTTTTATAAAAATATTATTTTATAACTCGATGTTTCAACAAGTCCATTCTTGTTCTTACAGAAATTCGGTCATACGTTGATCAAGCGTAGGACTGAAAATCTATAAGTACTTAGTAAACCCGTTTTCAACACCTAGTGAAAATACTTTGGAAAATAATTTATTGAAAATATAGAAAACATTTTTGAAAATAGAGGAAACATTTTGGTGAGAAGGCTCTGGAAATCATCACCCCCATCCATGGTCACAGTTACATCCCGGGTTACGTTGCCATCGCAGCAAAAGTCCATGTAACTGATTACACCATGGAACCCACAACAGATCGCAGTTACATTCCAGGGTTACGTTGTCGTTGCAGCAAAAGTCCATGTAACTGTTGGCTCTCATCGGCACACACGATTTTCGCCGTCAAAATGAAACTTCTCCACTCTCACATAGGTCGCAGTCTACCGATATAAAATCAAACGCAGACTGTTGGCTCTCAGCGACACACATGACTTTCGCTATGTTACCATAGTGTCGCAGTCTACCGATATAAAATCAAACGTAGACTGTTGGCTCTCAGCGGCTCACACGACTTTCACTATGGTCTGCAGTAGATCGCAGTGACATCGAGTTAAACTGTCGTCACAGCATAACCCAAATTCCTCTGTAGGCATCAGCCCCTTGACTTTCACTACCAAATAATCCTCAGGAACTAGTTTTTTCCGGACTCCTCATAGGATCAACTTTTAGAACCCCCCTTAGGGTTCAAGGCAGTACCACCCTGTGGCACTCCTGAGAAGTTCATTTCAAGGGAGCGCCTTTTTCCCCAAAGCCATTCTCAAAACACTTTATACTATACACTTATAGTATCTTCAAATCATACCCTTTATGATTTATATCAAAATCTCCTTTACACAAAATCGATTCCCAAAATCGATAATTCTCAAACTAGGCTTTCCAAATTCCCAAAATTGATTTTTCCCAAAAATCAAAAGCCTTTTTAGAAATCCATAGGTTCCCAAAACCTTTTCCAAAATCAATTTCACAAAATCCTTTATATATATATATATATATAGATATATATATCTTTGGAAATCTTTGGATCATTTCAAACTTGTATAAAACCTCTTTTATACTTCAAATATTTTCAAAATCCTTTTCTTCTGATAATAGATTCAACAAGGGAAGATTTATCTTATATAACAAGGATATGTGACTTTATTTATTTCAAATCAAATTTGATTACTCTTATAAAGTTATTAACCATATTACTTTCTTCCATAAAGTAAATTTTTACCATAGAAATATCCAATTTCCACTTTACTTCATTATATATTTCAAAAAATATACCTTTCATTTCAAAAACCATTTCACATTTCTTATCCATAATTTCCAGTATCAATTTCATTCAAACCCGTACGATGTACACATTTCATCCGTACGCTATACCAATCTGATCGCTCACTCGATCACACAATTTCACTTCCGAACTAGTATTGTCCACCCGACTTTCCAGTGCGGACTCAGATCTGGTTTCTTGATCAGAAACCATCATTCTCCTTGCATAGTCACAACTATGATAGAGAATATCCAGAACCAATCAAAAATCCATATCCAGGTTCGCCGTCGAAAATTGAGTGAAAAATCCCAACTCGGATCGATAATACTATCTCGAAATTCTGTGCTCGAATCTGGATCAAATCACTATGCGAATAGAATAATATACGTACATCCTACGTATTTATCATTATTGATTATTAGCTAAATCAATTCTCTTTTACTTCACATTCATTTAGATTTCTATTCACTTATTCACAATTGCTCCCAATTTCCATTTGGGTTAACACTTCAATTCTTATATAACAACCCTGTATTTTACAATTATTTTTAAATTGATTTCTAGATTTAAAAGCTTTATTTATGAAAAGAATAAATTTTTTTATTGTAGATATAAAAACTTTGATTTTGTATGTGGATTAGAATTCCAAATATGACTAAATTTAATATTTCCAGAAAATGTGAATTTTGGTTAAAATAGTCAAACTTTGACTTTTAAACTTAAAAATTTAAAAGTTTGAAATTATAAATTTTATCTTTTATTATAAAAATAGATGAAATAACTTGAACACTACTTTTCGTTTCGTTGAAAACGGAGTTAAAATGTAAAAGTTATGTACATTTCAATTTTTAGTATAATTTGTTTTATTTTGCAATTTTGCCTATTTTAAATTTTATAAATCTTATTTTCTTTCTTATATTTTATTTTAATATGTGTCAATATGTTTATTTATGTATATTTCCATCTCTAAATATTTTAAAAATGATAATAGAATTTTTCCAAAATTTACTATGATGATTTCCTATTTTTAAAGGCTGTTTTCCTATTTTCTGCTATTTTCTTCATTAGAAATTATATGTAAATTAAATTTTAAATGTTTATTTTGTGAATATATTTTTATTTCATGTTATTATTTATGTTTAAAAATATATTACAAGCTCATATGAATTTTCTAAAAATTTATTCTATTCAATTCCAAATTTTCTAGACTAGTTTACTATTTTAGCTATTTTCTTAATTTAACTTTATATAATTGATAAATATTTATATAAATTATTATATTTTGATAAAATTTCGAAATTTTATCTGGGATTATTATTTGTTTCCAGAAATATAAAGTTATAAAAAAGGAATTAAAGATATATGAAGAGTTTGATACCTTTTGTGTGCTTAGCCCTTTTGAATTCTACCGTTTCTTTTCAATCAATACATCTTTTATTTTATTTACTTTTTTGCCGTTCTTTTCCTCATTCATTTTCAGCCGACTCCCTCATCTTATTCACGAATTTTCAAAGCTCCAAAACCCTAAAAAAAAATCATGGCCTCCATCTTGCAAAAAAATTTGGTAATCTCCCTCTTTTCTTTCTACTTTTTCTTACTTTTCTATGCAATTTTGCCTTGATCTCTTCACATGTTTGCTTGGCCTAGCCTCTACCACCTTCATCCCCATCATCACCTCCTCCATCTACTACAGCAAACACTCCCTTCCCTCTGACCAATACATGCCATGACCTTCCACTTGAAGCCATCACCACAAAACTCCACAAAACATTGCCTAGACCACACATATCATCACCTACCCTCCATATCTTGCTTTGGCCACCCCCTTAGCCACCACCACCACTTGCTACATGACCTTTGGCTGCAGCTACTCATCACCCAAACCTCTGTCCAGACCTGTACCAGATGATGGCCGAGCCATTTGACCCATAGACCGAGCCAAAAGTTGAACCAAACTCCACTATGTTGCCTAGTCTCTTGATATTCTTGTGTTGTAACTTCCTCCACATGTTCTAGCCTTTATGCCATGCATTCCTATGATCAAACCTGAGCCAAAGTCATGTCAAACCTGACCTAAATAAACCCCTAGGCCATGCAAAGCATTATAGAAAACAAGGCAAAAGATTTGACATTCAAATCTCTTTTCATTTCAAAGTTATTTCATTTTAAAGTCGTATTGAATTTTGTTGTTTTGATTGTTTGTTTTGAGTTGTGCACAAGAGTTGTAGCTTGGATTCGCTCTCCACTCAAGTCCGTAGTGTTGTCATCGTGCTTTTGTTTCCATTGTGTCATTGGTTTTGATATCTCCAGCACAAACAAGTGAGTTATTCTCACCAGACAATATGTACCTATATAACTGATAAACCGACACCATTTGAATCTGTAATGTATATCATCATGTTATATATGTTTATATTATTATCATATGATGTTCACACCTGTTATTACACTTATTATATCATATGTTACTGTTATTTCATGCTATTCTGTTATTTATATATGTTTATCACACTGCAAGTTCCCTGTAGATTAGAATCACTATAGGTTGAAATGATACATACCCGAACGGACTTTAGAATAGGGAAAAATTGTTATGGGCTGAAATGATAAGCCTGAATGGTTTTTATTTATTTTATTTAACTTGGGATTTCGGGTTTGAAATGATAGAATCCGGATTTATCTTTTTAAACTGCGGATTGAAATGATACATATCCGTATCACTTGACCTAGGCTAGAAAACTATATATAGGCCCGTGGTTATTTTATAAAGTGTTTTTGGATAATTTTAAGTATTTTAAAAATATAAATTTAGGAAATTTGATTTAAACTGATTTTGAAATATTTTGAATTAAAGAAATTATGATTTTTCTATGTGTTAAAAATGTAATTAATGAATGGTTTAACAGGATTTTTGAAATATAAATTAAAATTTGGAATTTTGGTTAAAAATGATATTTAAGTTATATAAATAAAATGGATATTAAATTTTATTTGGAAATGGTAAATATGATAATTTGATTAAATTTGAATTTAAGTGATTTATTAAAGTATTATTGATTTTTCTATGAATTTAAGTGGTTAAATAAATGAATGTTTAAAAGTGATCTTTTAAAATAAATTTTGACTTGGAAATGTGAAATTTGGTTTTAATTAAAGGTTTAAGTTAATTAAATGGAATTGGAAATTTAGTTAAATTTGTGAAATGGTAATTAAGCTCTAAATTTGATTTGACAGCATTTTGAAATGTATGTAAAAGATATTACAGCATTTTGTAATCGTTGTAGTTGTTTAAATGAACTAAAGAGTTAATTTGGAATAAAGGCTATTATAGCACTTTGTAAGTGCTGTAGTGGTTAAACTTAACATTTAAGTTTATTTTAATTTTAATGGAAATATATTACAGCATTTAAGTGCTGTCGTTTTGTTAAATGAACTATTTTAAACTATAACTTTACGTAGCATTTTGTAAGTGCTACAGAAACTATATTTTGTTGTTTAATAAAATTTTAATGAAAAATAATCTTTGGAAAATGATATAATTTTGGAAATTAAATGTTAAAACTGCTAAAGATAATGAAGAGACATTTAAATGGTTTTAAATGGAAGAATTTGATTTTTATGTGAGTTTAAAATGGTATTTAAATGAAATATAAATGAATGATGTTTTGAATAATATTTTGATATTTTGCAATGTATACAAATGATTTTGAATTTATGAAATGTGGGATATTTAAGCTTTGAAATATACTAAGGATTGAATATTGTATTTTGTGAATTAAACCTATATTTGAAATTTATAAGATTTGAAATGGTTTGTTAGTAAACTGAATGTGAGTTGAAAATGATGGTTTAAATTAAATTTAAATTAAAATTTGGAATTTGGGTTTAATTTAGTAAATTTGTAAATATGTAGAATTAAAAGATGATTTCAAATATATGTTTTCAAAAATGTTTTGATTTTCAAAGTATAATGATTTCAAATGTTTTAGTTTCAAAAGAATTATAACTTTGAAAGTATAGACTATTTGAAAGGTGAATATATGTTTGAAATGGAAATGATATTGTTTTGAAATGGATATAGTTTTGAAATAAAAATGATTTTTGTTTCGAAGTATAACTATCAAAGATATGATATTTTGATATTGAGATAATTTGAAATTGAAGTTTTGGAAGATATGATATTTTGATATATTGAAATGATTTGAAAAGAAGTTTGAAAGGATACGATATTTTGGAATATTGAAATGATTTGGAAATGATAAATCTTTATTTTGATAAAGACATGATTTTGAAATGATATTTTATTTAAAGTATAAAGTATTATTTTTAAAGTTATAACCATGGGTTATAATAACGATTGATTGGCAAAGAGACCGGGATCGGATATTTGGCATACTCTCTGTCGATACCGAAAACCACTTTGACAACCGTGTACACGGTGGAGTTTCCAGAATGAAGTAGGTTGGTGGCGACGATCCTAAGGTATATACGTGGACCCAACTCCCGTGAGTTGGCATAAGGTGGCTAAAACAGGAGCGATTGACGGACCAATGAGGTAGCACCTCTGATCGGACACACTTCTTCGATACCATTCTATTACTTGTGATTGATTTGGTGGCCACCCTTGATTTGGGAGTGTTGTTCGAGGTGGGCGGTAATGGCTGCTATGCGTCACCACTAGTCCGGATGCGTAATTGGTATATCTACCCTTGCATTGCCTAGTTGTGCCGTGTCACCTACCATATCGAGCTTTACTACGATTATGATTTTAAGATCCGACCGCGTTAAGGTTCTCCATCCCCTTAATGCTATTTTCTATATGATTATACTTTACTTATTAGACATTATTATAATAGCGAATATTACTACATAGTAGATATTTTAACGGATCCTTAGAGGATGGGCGGTCCCAAGCATCTTCTAAGTTACTTGTACCTTTATTACAGTTCACTTGAGTTGGTTTACATTATATAAGTATATATTGTCCTGACTCGAGTGTTTTGTGTTTTGCTTTACGCTCGGGTCAACCTGAGTATTCACAGATTTGGATTTCCACCTTCTAGAGATTTGAATCGTTGGAGATTATCTGCTAGTCTTATTCTATCAACTTCGGTTCCGTTGTTCTATTCAGCCTGTATTTGGTTATTGTATTGAGACTTCTGCTGTACTTTATTTCTTATGTTGTATCTTATGTAACTCTGATATATTTACATAGTAGCTTCATGAACTACTATTTCTTTTACTTCCGCTGCATTATTTTACTCTGTGTCTGTGATCTGTGATTATATTTATTTACTGTATATTCTGAGATATGCCAAATTTTATTTACAACGTGGTATTTTGAGCAATTCAACTCCGGCATGAGTGTCTGCTTATACACTTATAATGGATGCGAATGGTTGAAAATATCGGGTCGTTACATCTTATCTCAATTGGTATTCAATTATAGACAGTTTGAACTCTATCCAGCTTAAATTTAGAAAATATCTTGAAAAATTAAAAATAGATAAGTATTTGAAAAATAATTTTTTAGTCTGTAAAATAGCTGTAAAATAGTTAAGTAATTTTAAAATAGTTGGAAAATAGTTAAATAGTTATAGAATATTTAGGTAATTGTAAAATAGTTGTAAAATAGGAATTAGTTATAAAATAGTTGAAAAATAATAATTTGTTCCAAAAATAATTGTAAAATAAGTATAAAATAGTTTGGCTTTAAAAAGAAAGATTGTATAGTAAGTAGCTTGGAAAAATAGGTTTATATTAAACCAAATTATTTTGAAAATAGTCTAGAGCCAAACTGTCCAACTTTCCAATCCCCATTTCCAATCAATTTCCAATTTCCACTTCCATTTAAATCGATTCAATTTCAATTTCAATTCAATTTAAATTAACCTCAATTTCTATCCCACATTCAAATCATCTCCCATTTGAATTTTAAACTTATTCAACTTCAATTTCACTTCAAATTATTTCAATTCAAATTTTCCATTTAAACTTATGCTTATCCATCTTCAATCACAATTCTAATTAATTCAAATCAAATTCAATTTGAACTAATTCTATTCAAATCTCAACTTAAAACCATCTCAAATTATATAAATTAGAGTAAAAAATTTTAAATGTTGATTTAATCCCTTAAGTCAAATTAACCTTTACTTTTAAATCAAATCAACCTTTATTTTTAATTTAACAACTTAAATCTTTAAACCATTTAATTCTGAATCCAAATTCCAAAATTCCATTTTAAAATTATCTTTACTTAATTTATTACAAAGTTCAAATAAAAATTCAAAAACAATTTAATCTTCAGATTCTAATTTATTATCCATTTCTAACTTCAAAACCAATTCCCAGTTTCATAGATTATTTATAACAATAGAATGATATCACGATAAATAAATATCCAAATTTATCCAAACACCAATTAACAGCATCCATTTTCAATTTCCAAATCTCAAACCCATTTTGAGACCACTCATAACTCCCATATAAAGTCAACCATTTAACTTCCCAAGTTATATTTCAATTTCATCTTAAAATTTCCAATTCAAGTTGTTCATTCTAAACTCATTTAACTTTCCTTAAGTTAAATTCAATTTAATCCAGTCAACTTGACCCAATTTGAATTCCCATTTCAAATTTTAAACTTCACATTAATAATCTTATAAGTTCAAAAACTTATCACCTTGGGTATCACATCACATTCCAAATTTAAAACTCAACATTTAGAGTTTATTTCAAACCATCTTTGATATTATGTATATTCCTCATATATACATATTATTTCCTTTACACACCAAGTTATCCTTAAATTTTAAACCACCTTTGGTTTTAAATTCAAAACAAATTTCTTTAAATTTTCAAACAACTCTTGTTTGGAATAGGATCCTTTCATTCAAATACATTAAATAACATTATTTATTATTTCTTTATTACTTTGAAATAATTTTCTAATTCTGGACCCAGATTTAAAACTTCACAATTTAGATCATCTTCAGTTCCAATTTAAAAGTCATACTTACCTAAATGTTTTACTTCCCTAAATCATTTCATTATTATCTTATTCTAAAATTACTTTTACAAATTCAGGAATTTATTTTCAATTTGAATCTATTTCAAACTTATCTTCATTTAATTTCAATTTGGTTGTATTACTATTTCCACTTAATTCTCATTATTTTATTTGATTCCAATGATTTAACAACTAATTACCTTAATATTTATTAAAAAGAAATATTGCTTTATATATCAAATATAATCTTATATAAAAATCATTTGAAATCTTTATATATGAAAATAACAAGTACACTCTCATATATATATATATACTCAACTCATTCTAGGGTACTATTAACCCTATCCTTAATGAGTAATCCCACCAGAGCCAAGGTTCTCGCTTAAACTTTGCTCTGATACCAAATGTAACGACTCGGAATTTTTGACTCCAAAAATTCCAGATTGTTAGAGAAAAGAAGAAAGAAAGAAGAAAGAAGAACAGAAAACAACAACATCTCACATTCGCAGCGGATTAAATATAATAACAAATAATAGCATTTTATAAAAGAAAGCTGTAATTGTTACTTTACATACAATTCATCAGAGTTACAATCATTATAAATAGACTGGACAGTTATATCAACCTGCCCCATACTACTATCAATACAACTCTCAAATACACAGCGGAATACACTCCATACGTCTCTGCCACCTGAGCTCCAGAACGTTCCTACCTGAAATATGTAATACTCGGTCTAACCCGAGAATTACATCAAAGTAACACCCGGGTCAGGCTGGAAACCAGCGTGAGTAAACTTATCTAACATGAAATTTCAATCCATAGAACTTATTTAAACCCAGGGTAACTGTACTTTACTATAAGTAAACAACTTATATAGTCAACACTTATTTTCACAAAACAATATCTAAGTATCCAACTTAGTTTAAATGGTCCATATTATCCCAAACCGGCCTATTGATTTCACATATCAATCTATAAAGAATTATAGAAGATTTCAAATCGAAGTGGTTTTGGGTATTAACTAATACCCAACTCCTGTCTCGTCGAATCCAATGTCATCTTAACCCAAGTTATTCAAATGAAATACAATTCAAACTTTAAATACAGGATGTTCCTGTTTTAACCCAATCATATTATATCACATAGCATTCCATATCACATATCAGAGATATCAACTAATCTAAGGCATACAATATCATTCAATCATTCATAGCAAGATTAATCAACCATACCATCTCTGATTAATTTAATTAACCACAAATGAATTAAATTAATTACTTCAATTACTTTTAAACCTTGCTTATTAGTTACAAACCAATTAATTAATCATCCAAAATTTTCCATTTTAATTAATCATCCTTGATTAATTATACTTTAATTACATTAAGTAATTAACCCTTAATTAATTACACAAATTAATTATCCTTAACCATTTACAGTAATTAACCTTTAATTACTCTCATTAATTAATTAATAATTACTTACATTAATTAATGATCCTTAACTAATTTCTTCCATTAATTAATTAACTATAATTAATTACTTTATATTAATTAATCATACTTTAATTAATCCCTTTCATTAATCAACCTTGATTAATTCCATTAATTATATTAATTAATGATCCTCTAATTACTTCATTAATCCAGCTTAATTAACATTAATTAATTAAAATCATTATTTTATTATTAATCAAATGTTTGGAATTAATTAATTATTAACTTATAGAATTACTTAAGTCCTTTGATTAATCAAAGTTGAATACATTCCTTTAATCACCTCTTAATTTTATCATTAAATTTTGTTTTAAATAACTTAGCAATTAATCTAAAACAAAATTAACCTAATATAAATTCCCTAAATCCAAACAAATTAGGTTCAAAACATTTTACTTCAAAATCTTTAGGTTTGATCTTGCTTTGGAAACTTGTTCAAAAATTTCTCTTTTGAAACTTAGTTAATTTCATTCATTCAAAATACTCGGCCCAAGCCCAAATTACCCGATCACAACTCAAGCCACACTCCAATCTACCTGAGCTTCTCTCTCACACTACCCTACAACAACCAACTCGAGTCCAACCCGATACAACCCCGAGCCAAACCCAGACTTTCCCGAACACTCTCTTCTTCTCCTCCTCTACTCTACAGCAACATTTAAAACCAGACACAACTGACACACGAGCACGTGCACACATGATCGGAACCCCTTCGACCACCGCCGCTACCACCAGCAAGTCACCATCGACCATCTCGAACCAAGCGACCATCCAGAACCCCTTACGAACACCTGAATCGAAAACAAGAACGCCGAGCACCACCTGGAACAAAACCCAGTCCAAAGAATCGTCATGCACCATCACTTCCGACCATCTAAAGCCTCGCCGATCAACCCAGAACTTCGCCACTGCCCCGTGCTTCGTTTCCCCCACCTCCGGTCAACTCCGATACAACCACGATGACACACGAGCCTCGACAACATCATCGACCAAAACAGGCTTCAAAACCCTACTTTGACGTCGACCAGCCACCTCGAGTGATCTGAAAAATTAAAGACCATTTTTCCCAAACGCCACAACCCTCGAGCTACCTCCAGCCGCAAACTCGACCTTCCACCCTTCACCGATCACCAGAAATTGACACGATATCAATTTCCATTCAACCCAAAAATTCTCTTGATTTACAAACTTAAAATTCTAGTTATTATTACTAAAAATCATGGTTTTCAAACTCGAATTAGATTATATAGGTGAGACATGAAATTAAAGTAATTGATTTTACTGATATATTTCCTTTATACTGTAATTTCTTGTTTTACAGTTAATTACTTAACAATCTCTCATAAAAACATTTTTAACAAAAGAATTTAGTCAATACAAACCTATCTTCTTTAAACATCATAATCTAAAATAGATTATATGAAGTGGGATCAAAATTTGAGTGTTTTGGTCTGTTGATACATAACAGAGACAAACACAGACATGCTTACAAATATATAAACATAGCACTTCCTACTAATATACATGCAAAGCATATTCATTCATCCATGCATACATTTCACAACCTTGCTTCCATTATCCATCACATGCAACAGGATATAAAACAGATTTAGCTATAAAAGGTGAAGTTTACTCACTTGCTTTTATTTGAATAGAGAACCTGAAAGTTTTCTTTAATCTGGAATTACTTGAGTTTGATCAGGTATTGAACTTTGTTGTTGAGTTGATTTTCTGGCATTAGAGTTGAATATGGACTTGTTTGAATTTATTTGCAACTTTTAAATCTTTGGCTTGAATTCGAATTTGCTTGATTTCTCAGGTAATTGAGGTCTGAGATGATCTTTGAACTGTTGTTTTGCTTTTGATTTGGTTTTCTTTTGATCTGTTTTAATTTTTCCTTTTGGTTTATGTATAGGTTTGGTTTTCTTTGAAAATGGAATAAAGAGATGAGAAAAAGAGAGTAGAGATATTATATAGTTTAAATTTTCTTTTATCTATTATTTAAAAAAAAAATTGGAATAAATGACACTTGTTCATTTCTTATCTTAAAATCCTAACACTTGTTAATAAGGAGGTTTATAATTTAACACATGTATTTTACATGCATAAATAAAATTTTAAATGTTTATATGTTTTTTTTTGTTTTTTTATTTTTTTCCTAATTAATAAATACATATCTTAATTTATAAGAATAAATCCTTTTAATGAAAACAAACTATATTCTAAATAAAATCATATATAATATATTTTCAAACCCAAAATTTATTTAAGATATATATATATCTACCCTTTGAATTTCAAATTCAAATTCAAATACAATTTAAAATCCAAACTGAAATCAACTCACACAAATATATTTACTTAAACAAACACAAATTCAATTTGTTTGAAAATAATAATTTTTCTATTTAAAATCTTCTTATATCCATATATATAAACAATCATTATTATTTGTTTTAAAAGAATAATTTGTCAAATTTTAAGTAATTATATTAGGAGATTATCAAATATTTATCCAAATATCTATAATCCAATTTTTATTATATTTTCAAATTCACTTACATAACCAGATATCTTTTATTATCAGAATTTTATTTGTTCAATTGAATAAATCAGTATTTTATTAATTCAATCCAGTTAATTATCAATTATCAGATGTCCGAAAAATCCGGGTTATCACATTCCTCCCCCCTTTAAATCTTTTCGTCCTCGAAAAGGAACGAAACTAGAATTTATTAAAATACTTAATATTAGTTAAATTTCTCTTTAAACATTTTTAAAACACTTTAAAATCCATATAATATTGCCAAAATAGTTTTATAAAAATATTATTTTTAACTCGATGTTTCAACAAGTCCATTCTTGTTCTTACAGAAATTCGGTCATACGTTGATCAGGCGTAGGACTGAAAATCTATAAGTACTTAGTAAACCCGTTTTCAACACCTAGTGAAAATACTTTGGAAAATAATTTATTGAAAATATAGAAAACATTTTTGAAAATAGAGGAAACATTTTGGTGAGAAGGCTCTGGAAATCATCACCCCCATCCATGGTCATAGTTACATCCCGGGTTATGTTGCCATCGCAGCAAAAGTCCATGTAACTGATTACACCATGGAACCCACAACAGATCGCAGTTACATTCCAGGGTTACGTTGCCGTCGCAGCAAAAGTCCATGTAACTGTTGGCTCTCAACGGCACACACGATTTTCGCTGTCAAAATGAAACTTCTCCACTCTCACATAGGTCGCAGTCTACCGATTAGCGATGTAATTTGCATACGGGAAATCACCTATGTACCACTTTAAGTTGTTAAGTAGATTCACCGCAACAAATTTGAGTCGTATTGGATTTAAGGTAACTAGTCAGTACCGAATTAAACATGGCGGTGTGGACATAAGCATATCGTACTTGAGAAATTTTGTTTAAGTTAAACACTTATAATAATTTCTCCTATGCTTTCGTTCCTTCCATTCAGTTCCGAGTCTTCCTTCTACCTGAGTACACTTCTAACGACTTGACTTCAACCCTCAACCACCAACCTTGTCGACCTGATTTCGTGCCACCATCACCTGCCGCCACCATTCTAGGTTACCCATCGCTATTGTGAACGGCCATTATCTTCATATCCACCGCTCGAACTCTCGAACCCGATTTTACTCAAAACCCTTGAACCCGATTTGAGTTTCAACTTGAATTGAAGGTTGGCATTGATTAATTTCGAGGTGCCGATGGTGGAGGAGATTATCTCGACATGGTGTGAGAAATGCGGATTACGGATCTTAAGGCTAGAATTAACACTAGAGGGGGGGTGAATAGTGTTTTAAGGAATTACTAATTCTTTTTGAGTTTATATTAATTTGAACACAAATGTATGCAATATTCAGACACATATATGATCACAGAATCAAACACAGATGCAGATATAAAGTAAAAGAAATAAAGGAAAGAACACACCGGATTTTATACTGGTTCGTAGTTACCCTATATCCAGTCCCGCTACACAAGTACGGATTTCCTTTCAAAATCAATTCTTATAATTACACGCTCGATTTCAAGGCCACGAGGTACACCGCTCCAGATTCACAATCCTCTGGGTAGAGATACTTGATTTTACGGGCAATAAGTTCACCCGATTGATTTTCCAGGCTACAATCACACCTTTTCTCGCTCGATTGAATACAAAGAAGTCTATAACTCTGAATAGCACTGGGATCTTGTTGAGATAGTGATAGAGAATCAAACCAGAGATGATCTAGTTAGATTCAATGGTGATTTTGGCAGAGTAATGGTAAAAATGTATATAAAGAAATGTGGAAGAAGAAGAGGAGTGAAATCAGAGAAAATATGAATGTAAATTCGTTTAAAACAGCCCCTATTTTTAGTAGAACAACAGCCATGTCCATTCATGAAAGGATATGACGAATAGGCACTTCCTTTGAAAGTCAAACTTTTGAAATAAACTGTCACCTTGTCGACAAGGGTTCCTTGGGGTTGTCGACAGGCCTAAGTTATTTTTGGTAATTTGTTTTTCTTTGAAAATAACTTCTATCTTGTATTAAACTATTTTAAACTTTATAAATATACTTAACTATAGTTAAAATACATAAATAAGTATAGAGAATAATATTTTGGTATATATAAAATTTTACTATAATTTTATATTTAAATCTAAGTATAAATATTAAAAGTAAAATATATTATAATTAAAAGATAGTTTAAAACCAAGGATAATTTGATATTGAAAATAAAGATTATTTTGAGGCTAAAAGTATTTTAAAACCAGGATAGATGTTTTTGATTTAAAAAGGAAGATTTTGAAATCATTTTGAAAACAAGATATAATTTTGTAAAACATTTGAATAAAAGTTAGTGGATACAAAACAATGTTCCACTAGATTTTTCGTAGGTTCCTTCCTACTTAGGGTTCCATCCCTTTAACGGGCTCGAAGTGGATTCCATTCCACGAATAAAATGGATTTTAAGATGTCAGTGCTTTTCTAGGAGTTTTAACAAAATTCCTAACTAAATTACTAATCTTGAAATCTTGAACTCTTGATAATCTTGATACTCATGAGTCTTGAATCTTGATATCTTCGATCTTGAGTTCATCAGTTCTTGAATCTTACTGTACAGTCTTCATTCTTTGGTACCTGAATATATATCCTGGATCTACATATATATCTAAACAATAATGTTAGTATTTATATTTTATAATCTTATTCTAAGGTTGTCGTCATCAAAATCAACTTCTCAGGGACTAACACATGGTTGATCTTAATTCGATGGAACACAATTGATTTTTGGCATGTTCAATCGATGGTGAAGTTAGAGCCTGCCCCCAGTTGAATTCCTGTGATTCTAGAGAGAAGTTCGATTCTCTAGCTTCAATTGTCTTTTTCGTTGAAATTAGCTAAGTCCTGATCGTCGAATAGACTCCGATACGATGATTTGGTTTTATCTCGAGCATATTAGACAATTCCATCACACTACCTTTCGAATCCTGTACATCCAGTTATACTAAAAAGAAAAACTTTCCAGGTCACTTCAGACAATGGATCCGTTATCGATTTTCATCGATATGAGTATGCCCCGAAAGAGATAATTCTAAAGCGTAATGCGGCTTGTTTTCCTAGTGCAAGCGAGCTATCTACACTTGATGGTCCTTTCATGGCATTCTACACATTGGACTCACTTTGCGTAGATAACACACTGAATTTACCTCGATCGGTGCTCAAAATCCAATCGGTCAACACACGTGGACTTCTTTTGGATTTCGGGTGTTGGTTACATGGGTATTTTATTCTATGTAAACATACCCGGCCATGTTGAATGCTACTACTTAAATGACTCACCGTTCACTTTGTCTCAAGCCCGACGAAGGGTCGTCGACTCCTTTCAAAGCTGCATCCTGTACTGGTTTGGTTTCGCTATCTGTCCCGGTCAGAATAAACCGGCCTACAACTTCTGAGTCTCAAGCCCAGCTAATGCCAGTTGATCCAGTACCACGTCCATTACTTTCCAGCTTGATGATTCTAAATGACCTACTAAAGCAGGTACCCACTACATTGATAGAAAAATCGCTTTGAAATATCTATTTACAATATGGCATCCTCGAGGAGGATGTTCATTTACCAGTTGGAAATGAGTTTGCTCATAATCTTCTGCCTGGTTATACATCCTATAATCGCTAAATGTGTCTCGGCAGAGCCGTTCTGCCATTCAATACTTTCTTAATGACATTTATACAAGAGATCAGACTCGCTCTATTCCAAGTCCATCCGAACAGACATGCTTTGTTGAGCTTGCTGTACGTCCTTTTCATGCAAAGGTTTGATCGGTTCCCATGATTCAACGAGCTCTCTTATCTTTTAAAGTTCAAGAGGAGGAAGGATTGCCCATCCTTCATGATAATAAAGACCTAGAAAGGATGCACAGTCATCGAGAAACTTCACAATAAACGTTCTTGTTTTAGGAACGAATACTTCTTGGTATGCTGTCTAGAGGGATTCAATCGCTTTTGGTTATAAGGAAGAAAGCTTCTTTTGATCAGTCTCTCTCATATTGGAATTATTAACTTTCTAGTCTAATGTTCATTTTTCCATAGGTCTCCGAAACATGACGATAGAGCGAGCATGAGCGAATGCTCAATGATTTAAAAGTTGTTAGAGCACATCAGTATACCATTAAATTCCTTCTGACGAAGGAAAATTTGCGGGAGTATCAACTCTTTCACCCTAGAAGGGTTGTTCACACCAAGTCCTCAACACAAAGCAGTTCCAAACCAATACTCGTTCCACTGCCGGCACTCGTAGCTCCGACGAGAATTCTTAAAAGGGAGAATAAGGTGCATTGGGTTAAGGGCATGTGGAGAAAGCCATCGATGAAGGGACTGATGAGCCTGTGGAAGGTAATGCCCCTTGTGATGACACCAAAATACCCATGATCTTGGAGGAAGATGTGGAATTCATGAGAAGAGAAGGAAAAGAGCCGCCCATTGTTTAGAAGGGTGATAGTGCTAGCAACGACGATAGCGACTATCACGCTAGCGAGGAAAGAGATGAGTCATTTGGTGAATAACCCAAAATGAGTCCTACTTTCCCTCACTCACCTCCTCCCAAACACATGATCATTGAAAGTCTTGGTAAAGCTGATGATCAAGTTGCGAAAAATACTGAAGAGGATGCGGCTGGATCTCGTCCTTTTAGGAACGTTTTTCTCAATTTAAGTAACATAAACGAGATTAACTTCACACTCAACGACGTCATTAGTGAAGAATCTAATGACTTCAATTTTTCTCTAGGGATTAGTATCAGCAAAGGTGGAGAAACTCCATCCTTACGGCCGTGCATGCACGGTCTGTAGAGTAAATAAGGGGGTCGTCGGCCTCATACATTTCACTTAGGATCACGACACTCATTGCTGCATACGCTTGACTTCTATAAACCCAACATTTATGTGATTTTTCTTCTTGTTTTAGGTTCGATAGGTCGTGATAGATACAGAGCTCTCTCTTGAAGTGGAAGCGAGTACATGAGACATTCCCTCGAGCCATATCTATCTCATCACTATGAGACTACAGAATAGAGATGGAAAAGGAAAGATTGTGAGTGGGATGAAGTTCACAGGGTGAAAGAGAGCAGGAGAGAGAAAAAGAAGTTGAAAAAAAGGAAAAAGAGAGTCTGGTGGATAATCTTCTTGCGATGCTAGTAAACACATCCATAGGGTCCCTCCGAGCATCATATGCATGTTACTCCTTCTATTCCTCCATGCACCCAAGTTTCTAATGTTCCTCTAATCACCAGTGCTCAGACTATCGCTATAGGGATATTCCGTCATCTCAAGCTTTAACAGTCGCTCTTCATGTTCATTCTATGAGCATCACTAAGTCTGATCTTCCTGATGCCCCTCCATGCCTATCTATTACATATCCACATTTTTTCCTTACGGTGTCAAGTTTAACCAAGACATTAAAGATGTTAAGGAGGAGGTCAATTTGAAGAAGCTTCAAGAGGTTCAAGAAGACGTGGAAGTGGGGCTTGAATGGAGGCGCTTGTGCAAGGCTCTTTTCGATGTAAACGATCAACTACACACGAATTCAATCGCTCAAAACGAAGAAAGCTGATCTTGATAGAATGATTAAGAAGCAAGATGAAAATTTGATTAAAGTTGATAGAGAAAGAGGCCTCACCCTGAAGTAGAAGGCCCGTTCGGATAAGTTAATGGAGGAGTTGAAAAAAGCTCAAGAGCGGGCCATAATCATGATAAGGAATGTTGAAGGCCGCTCTCTCTAAAGGTGTGGAATTCAAGAAACAGGCCGACGAGAGGATCCAAGCACATAATAAAAAATATGAAGTCATATGATCCAAAGACCAAACCCTCTCGGAATAGGCGACAGAGCTCAAACGTATTTGTGAGGAAAATCGAAAGCTCTAGGAAGATAACAACAAGCTAACCGCCAAGCTGGATACCTTATCGATCGAGAAGCCTACTAATGATGTAAAGCTTGCAGTTTGCTAATGTGAGCTAAAGGGTCTTGAAGCGACGAAGGCCGAAGAGGATAAGGCAAGACTAATAGAAAGGGAAGAGCTAAACAACAACCTCCAACACTTCTACGCTAGCATTGTTATGCATAGAGATCTAAAGTGGTTGGGAAATGATCACCCTGTGACTCTTATCGATGCATGGGGAGAGGTGTTGCGCCGCGCTGGAAATGAACACTTCGAAGTAGAGGTGATGGTGCAGTACTTTGGTATTGAAGAGATTGAGATACTTTGCTATAGGGAAAGTAATATTGTCGAAGAAGGCAGCAAGGCTACTGTTGATGTTGTTAGTGCTCTCATTGGCCCAAGCTCTTTAGGTCAGCACAAAGTTGCTCTTTCTAAGTCCAAAGTGCCGATGAAAATTATTCCTTCTTTGGTAGCTGTTGCAACAAATAAGCCTTATATCCCCGTACCAGTAGTAGGTGAGTTTGAAGTTGAAGTTTGAGAGAAGAGTCCAACTTCAGGTATTTACCTCATTTCTCTAGTGCTCCAGCAAGTCAATTTCACTCCCGAGTCCTTTATTAAATTGTACAACTTTCTTCATGAACTTATAGGTCGGCCCGATGTCTCATCTTTACCCATTATCCCTTAGAGTTCAAGAACTGAAGCAATTTTCATCGCCTTGACTGCTATTTCCACTGGCATGACCACTCTGATTCAATCTTCCATCTCTAGGCCTGACTCCGATGCTCAATGAATTGCGGCCTTGGAAGGATTGGAAGACATCTCTATGTCACTAGAGGAGGACATCCAAATTGTTGGTGCTTTTGATCTGATTGATGAAGGGAAGAAGCCCAGCCAAGAGTTCTACCATTTAAATCAAGACCAGCAAGCCGAAACTCAGAGACGCACCTACTGGTGGATCTGAAGATATTGATTCTAGTGTCGCATAAGAGTCCACTCATTCTGGAGGCCAGACTCCTTTTGGAAAGGAGAAGGGCAAGAAGCAGAAGAAGATCATCCCCGGTCGGGGTGGTAAGAAGCGATGATTTGAAATAGTACTGATGGAGTGCAGAATTTTGGTTTTCATGTGTTTTTATGTAGACCAAGTCTATTCAATGTTTCTTTTTTCTCTGTGATGCCTGAAACAGGCCGATATTATATGGATACGGCCCCCGATGTTTGTTTATTTACACAGAAAGATTTGTTTTTTTATCGTAATATCTCTTGTGTACTTTTCCTATATTTTATGTACTATGCCTGTTTGTGTTTCATTACATGTATAAATCAATGTTTCTATGCGATGTGTCAATTTACCGCAACTATGTGCATGTGAATAGTGCAAGTTGTGTACTTACACAATTTCGTGCTTGTAAATAATATACTTGTAGTTATTCCGACTCCAAAATACTCTGTTCGACTTGACAGAACTATGGTATGCCCCAGTTTAGCCAACTCCGCAGCTGTTTTCTATTTGAGCTCAGTCGAGCTCATCTCGACCATTTGTTAGTGTATGTGCCCCCCACTCCACCAGGTTAGTTACTCAAAAGCTAGATTTAAGCACTTTATAAGAGACCAGGTATTCTAGGAAATTGTTCAGTTGCCACCCCAGTCTGAGTTGCGTGGTAGCACTTATTTTTGGGAACTTGTAGTTCTGTTGCTCGATTCTGATCATTTAATTCCTTGACTATGATCGACTTCTTTCAAGTTCTCATCATCGGCCAATGCCAACTCGGTTGTTCGCTTCGAAAATACATGTTATCGTGATTTTTTGTAATAACAAGTTCTTCCAAGTTCAGCGTTGAGGTCTTGCTCATGCATTGATTTCTATCTCTAGAAATTTCTGCACAAACAACTCAAGTCGTTAAATTTTCCTTCAACATTTCCTATCTCTGGGCTCTGGTTTATTCCTATAGTTATCACTATCCCTAGGCAATGTCAACTTTTAACAATAATGAGCTGATTTCTCAACCAATTTTGTGATTTGTCATTTCCTAGCATTGTCGGACAATAATAATATGTAAAAGGTAAGGATCAACTTTCACGGTCGACCCAGCGGTTTGAGTCGATTTTCCTCGTTGACTAGACAGTTTTAGGAGTCCATACTTCTTATCTGAAGATTGAGAAGTATTTTCTTATTCATATGGCATAATGTGTGGTGCACAAGAGTGTTGCTTACAAGAACCAGTTCCAATGGTTTAAGAAGAATCGTGCATTTTATTCTGTGGTGCATAGGAATATGGGCCTTCCCGACGCTGCCAGAGCAACGTCGGTTCTCTGAAAGTGTCGATTGATTTTCCCTGTCGATCCGACGGTTTGAGTCGATTTTCCCTATCGACTCGGGGACTTTGAACCTTCCTAATGTTATTGGAGCAACATCGGTTCTCAGAAGGTTTCGACTATTTTTCCATATTGATCCGATGGCCTGAGTCGATTTTCCCCATCGACTTAGCGGTTTGGGACATTCTCGACATTACCAGAGAAACACCATTTCAAAGAAGGTTTAATTGAATTCCCCATTGACTTGGTGGTTTAAGTCAATTTTCCCCTTCGACTCAGATATTTTAGACCTTCCCGGCATTGCTGGAGCAGCCCCAGTTCTTAGAAGGTTTGGATTGATTTTCCCCTTTGATCCGGTGGTTTGAGTCGATTTTCCCTATGAACTCAGTGGTTTGCTTACAAGAAAGCGGTTTCATTAGCTCAAGAAGCTACCTTCATTAATAAAATGAATGGAAAAGGCATGTCCTTCCTATTTACAATGACCGTAGTGTCCTTGAATGGCTTATCTGCAAAAATGGGAAATATATAGATACATATTAATTTTGTAGTGCCGCAGCGAGTCACTATTACTAGCACATAGAATCAGGATTCCATTGACTATTTCTAGAATGAATGTTCCATCTCCAAGCTTTTGGTTAATTATATAGGGTCTTTCCCAATTCGGTCCAAGCACTCCTGTATCTAGGAAGATCCATTTTAAGACAAGATCTCCTACTTCGAAAGTGTGGTTGCAAACCTTGGAGTTGAAATGTTGTGCCACTCTCTTCTGGTGAGTAGCGGTCCTCAGTTCAGCTTCCTCAACTTTTTCATCAATTTGGTCGGGTGACTCGAGCAATAGCTACTTGTTCTCTTTTATTAAAGTATCTTCTGCGATGAGAGCGGACTTCCAGTTCTACTAGTATCATAGCTTCTGAACCATATGCTAAAGCAAATGGTGAGTATCCGATCGTAGCTTTTTTTGTCGTTCTGTTAGCCCGTAATGCAAGCGAAAGCTCATCAAGCCAATTTCCTTTAGCTTTCATAAGCTTCTTCTTTATGGTGAATTTGATGATTTTGTCCACTGCCTCTACTTGCCAGTTTTCCTACGGATGCACCACCCCAGAAAAGCACTTCTGAATCTGGTAATGCTTGCAAAAGTTCTTGAACTCAGCGCTCTCGAATTGAGTTCCATTGTCTATGATGATTTTCTACGGTGCTCTAAACCTCCAAATAATATTTTTTTGTTACAAATTTAATCACTTTCTTAGTAGTAATTGTGGCAAGTGGTTCCGCTTTAGCCCATTTTATAAAGTAACCGACTACAACGATAGCGTATTTAGCTCCACTTTTACTGTTGGTTGTATACCAATTAAATTGATTCCTCGGATCGCAAATGGCCATGGACCGACCACTTCCGCAAGTTTTGATGATGGGGCTCCTGGAATCTTCACAAATCTCTAGCACTGGTCACATCATCTGGTGTAGTCTATCGCTTGATTCAAAATTCAAAATTCATTTTTGATTCATTTGAAAAGTGAAAATAGTGAGAGCCCTCATTAATTGATTTTTCCTGGCTTCATGACGTTTTATCATCCTTCTATGAAACACCGGGATGCATCGATGGATACCACTACGAGTAAGGAACACCGAAAACGGGCTTATCAAAATAACACCGATGGTAAGGCCATGATCTACATCGGAGCGGATCACTCAATCTTCTATTGTGGACAGGTGCACGAACGACAACTCCAAACGCCACACGTATGTCGCCTTTCATTTAGGTGGTAACATCGGGATCCAGCTAATGTAAGGAACTACGTGTCGCCGCTGCTCCACTCCGTTGCAGTATTTGTTTATTGTCGGCCAGAAATATCTATAGTGGAGAGCCATTTCTACCAGCGTTTGCCCCCTGATGTGATCATCGTAGCTGCCTTTGTGGATTTCCATAAGTATTTTTCTAGCTTCATCTTTGGTTGCAGACCTAAGCAAGGAGGCGGAGAACACTCTTCAGTATAGCACTGCATCCTGCTCTATGATAGTGGTGCCTTTCGGAAGAGCTTCTTTTGTTCATTCTGGTCCCTGTGGTGTACTCCTATAAGTAGATAGTCTTGATCGACGTCATCTATGATTCTTCTTCTTCCGCAGTCTCTAGAACCCAATCGACATCCACTTGATCTATATCGGGAACAGATAATACTTCTACTGGAAGTAGTCCCAGCGACTACGCATCCTCGGAACTGACCAATTTAGCTAAGTAATCGACCAACATGTTTTGTTTTATGGGAATATGAGTTATTGTGTAATGTTCAATGTTATTGAGTAATTCCCATGCTTTCGACAAGTAAGGGGCGAGATCCGCTCCTTTAGCTTGATATTCTCTCTTCACCTAGCAGATGACTAACCGAGAGTCCCTGTAGATATGTAGAGCTATTATTCCCAGCTCCTTCACAATCTTCAATTCTGCTATTAATGCCTCAACCTCTCCTGGTTGTTAGTAGCAGGAAATTCTAGCCATAAAGCATAACAAAATGACCATCCTTCGGGAGTTTCAAGCACAACTCTCGGTCCTGAGCAAAATTTGTTTGATGCGCTGACGACAAACAACTTCCATCATGGCACTATAACCGCAGTGTTCTCCTTCTTATCATCCCTAATTGTGAACGCAGCATTGATGTCAGCCAACGCCTATCCGTTAATTGCTCTCTGGGGATGATAAGTTACATCATATTGGCTTAACTCAATATTTAATTTTAGTAGTCGCCCCGAAGTCTCGGGTCGGTAGAGTATCTACTTTAAGTGTTGATCTGTCAACACCTTGATGGGGTGAGCTTGGAAATAAAGTCGTAGTTTTCTTGAAGCTATAAGTAAGAAATATGCCAACTTCTCCAACTTTGGGTAATTTTGTTCAGCTTCGGTGAACCATTTGCTGATGTAGTAAACTAGTCACTGAATCCTAGCTTCCTCACGCATAAGTGCTGCACTTAGCGCATGGGCAGACACTGCCAAGCAAATGAATAGATCTTCTCCATTTGCCATTTTAGACAGAACTGATAGTGTCTCCATGTGTCACAATAATTCTTCAAAAGCGGTCTGATAATCCTGATTCCTTTCAAAGTTTTTCTTACCCTTCTTCAATGCATCGAAGAACGGCATGCACTTATCTGTCGCTTTGGATATGATACGGCTCAATGCTACGATCTTTCTATTCAAACTTTGCAGCTCCTTTTTCACCGTTGGGGTTCGATCATTCCGTAATGCAACAACCTATTCTGTATTGGCCTCGATTCCCCTTACATTCACTACGAATTCAAGAAATTTCCCTGAAGTAACACTGAACGAACATTTTAGTGGGTAAGGTTTTATTTTATATTTTCGAAGGATCTATAACATCTCCGAGAGATCATCCAGATGATTTTCAAACTCTCGTGATTTCACTAGCGTGTTATCTACACACAGTTTCATTATCCGTCCAATCTAGTTTTTGTACATTGTGTTTACTAATCTCTAATAAGTAGCTCTGGCGTTTTTCAGGCCGAATGGCCTTATACGGTAGCAATACTACCCTAAGTCTGTGATGAAGATGGCATTCTCCTGATCAAGCTCATGCATCATAATCTGATTGTGTACTGAGTAGGCATCCTTGATTGAAAGCATCTCATGTCCAGCAATTCCGTCAATGACCTGGTCGATTCTAGGCAACAAGAAGCTATCCTTTGGGCAAGCTTTATTCAAATCTGAGTAGTCGATGTAAGTTTGCCACTTTTCATTTTATTTTCGAACCAACATAGGATTTGACACCCACTCAGGATATGCTGCATTATGGATGAAGCCGTTGGCCAACAGCTTATCCATTTCCTCCTTTAATGCAGCAGATCGCTCTAAAGCCAAACTGCATCTCTCTACCTCGCCGATGTGAACTTAGGATCGAAATTCAGTGCGTGACATGCTATCTTCGACGATATCCCATACATATCAAAATGTGTCCAAGCGAACACATCCAGATTGGCACGAAAGAATTTTATCAATTCATTTTGCATCTTGATTCCAAACCGCGAACCTATTTTCAAGACTTGAGTTGGGTTGTCCATGTCGACAGTGGTAGCCACTGTAAACTCTGCCGACACTGCCCGTACCTCCCATATACTCTTTTTCTTAGAGTCCATAGCCTTATCGAAGCAACTATAGTCACCGAGCTATGCTTGTGGTTCACGAATATAGAGGTCGTGCCCACATTCTTCCCCTTTTCATGGTGCTTTGATTCACGTAATTCAGCAATATAGCATTCTCTGGCAGCACTTTGGTCTCCCCTTATTACTCCTATCCCATTCTTAGTTTGGAATTTCATCATGAGACACCATGAAGCTAAAGCGATTCTGAAGTCAGCAAGTGGCGGTCGGCCCAAGAAGCATTGTAAGCAGAATACTCATCAACGATCTCAAATGTATGAATAAGTACTACATTTTTTTCTTCTTCCCTAAGTTCTACAAGTAGATTGATCGTCCCAACTAGTTGCTTAGGTTCACCCGCAAATCCCTAAATCTTCGTTTGACAGGCAGTCACATCCTTCATTGCTTATTTTCATCCAATCGAACATCTTTGGAACAGAATGTTGACCGAACTCTCACTGTCGACCAAAACTCGACGTACAACTGCTGGACCGAACCTAACCGTTATTACCAATAGGTCATGAGTTGGTGCTTCGATGCCTCCAGTGTCCCAATTTGGAAATATGATGTCATCGATAATCATTCTTTGTTGCATAGCCGGAACTCCGTCTTCAATAGTGAAACAACTCTCCTGGAAGGCATGCTTCAAAGAACTGTCATATCATTAAATTTCACCCCAGCTCTTCTACGCTTGATGAGGTCCTCCAGTGATGGTGTTTATAACTAATTTTTGATCTATTCATCTGGGCCCTTTACTACTTGGTCCGAACTGATTCCCTTGAAAGTACGGTGCTCATAGTCTAGATGGTTGATCAAGGTTTTGTGGTTTCTTCATGTACTACTGTAGCCTATTGTTCCTTATCAATTCCTCAATTAAGTCTTTCAGTTGCTGACACTCATTTGTGTTATGCCCATTAGTCATGTTGAAGCGGCAAAACTTCCTCAATTGCTTTTTCTGCTCGAACGCTTCCCTCTTGGGTGGTTTGTTGTATCGCTTAGTTCCTTGAGTGGCAAGGTAGATGTTTTCCAAATTGTCATTCAATGTTTTATAGTCTTCAGGCCTCATATTCCTTAGAAATTTTCCTTTCCCATCACGCCTATCGGAATTCTAGTTCCTCTTTTTCCGATGTACATTCTTTCATGCACTTCCTATAGCTGCTATAGAACTGTTTCCATCTTATTTAACTGGAACATCACTCTGAATCACTACCTTTGGTTTCTAATCGATGGTTCCGCCTTTAATCATACTTGCATCTTTTAGCCTTAGAAACTGGTTTTTTCGGTTAAATTCTTCCATGGTAGTTGATTGTTTCATTTTAATCCATTTACCAAAATCTATATCAAATGAATAGCTCGAACTAAAGCCATAAATACCATGTCTTCCTTTGGATTGCTTACCTTAGTAACCGTGATGTTAAAAAAGTTCAAGAAAGCTTTTAATGACTCATTGGGCCCTTGGGAAAATCCAGATAAGGATTTTATTTCCTTTTGCCATGTAGTGTGAAGTCTAAACTGTTCTAGAAACTTTCTCGCCAACCCATCAAAAGTGGAGATAGACTTCAGTACAAGTCTTGTAAATTATATGGAAGTGACTCCTTCCAAGAAGATAAGGAAATAACTACAACGGACAACATCCGTAGCTCTATCTCCATCCATATGCCATTCATATTTAAAAAGGTGATTTTAAGGTACTTTGTTCAATTGCACGATGGCATAGTCGAAATGGTGAATCTTCAGAGATATTTTTCTCTCAAAACGTTTATTGTAAAAGGGGTTCGGCTTGGCACATAACCTCAGTCTACGTTTTTCCAACTCCTCCTCTCCTTCATCAACCATTTGACCATATCAGCGATGTATTCTTCGCCAGTGTGGTTATCTGTAGGTCAGCTATCAGGGCTAACCCTAGTGTTTGACTCTACAAACGATCTTATTTTACCAACTGAAGCCTAGGTTCTCCATTCTTCAGGAGAACCGCTCCTACAACATTTGGTTGGTGTGCTGTTGGTCTAACAACGCCAGTTTGAGCTTCAGTTCCAAACTCGTTCTATCCATTAACACATGTATTCAATCTCAAGTATCCACCGTCAAGTTGCTTATCGTCCTTAGAGTCAGAAACGAGCACTGCAATGCCTTCTTGATGAGTGCTCACCCAATGGTTTGATTCAGTACCGAGTTGTTTCCTTGCAGGAAGAACCCTCTACTTCCTTCTGCAACATCCCCTACAATTCCGGCAATTGCTTCCTTCTGTCGTTGCTTTCCATCCCCTCTGTTTAGACCAGAAACAAAGGAATC
The DNA here is from genome assembly GCA_030737815.1 of Allium fistulosum. Classification (NCBI taxonomy): domain Eukaryota; kingdom Viridiplantae; phylum Streptophyta; class Magnoliopsida; order Asparagales; family Amaryllidaceae; genus Allium; species Allium fistulosum. Next base: position 1,260,727,227 of record CM060904.1, read on the forward strand.
TTCTTATTTTATTGTGGAGAAGTTTCCCTTTTAGTTCTCCTTGTCATTGTCAGCTACAATGTTAGCAACGCATCTATCTTATCCATGAGAGCTTTCTAACTATCAGCAAATTTTTTTAAGACCGTTGATAATCCGATTACGCTCTCCTTTAGTAATAACTTCATGTTGAACAGAAGATCCAAGTAGCAGATTTCCATTGTTTACTTCTATTTGGTGGGTGTTTGCTTCATCACCACCAATTGTTGCTCCTTCAGATCCTCCAGATGCATATTTTTCTTTCCTTGGAACAATTGGAATAGAAAATCTTCAATTTCTCCAACAAAACTTTCTGGATCTAACTTCTGGATCTTATGCAATCCAATGTATAAAGCTTTGTTGCTTATAGACTTGATGTAGTTTATTTGAGATTGTAAGGGACTTAAAAGAGAATAAGCCATAAGTACTGGAGTTGGATGGATTCTAAGTCCTATAATTGCCCAAAGTAGCTGCCTTGGCGATTATTGTGTAGAGATAGAAGATGAAGAAGAGGCAAAACTTCCATGTAGTGATGGTAGAAATCAGATCTGTTTTAGTTGCTCCATGGTTTGTATTTATAGAAAAAACAGTCACGCTGGGCTAAAAGTCGAATTGGAGAAGAGTCCAGATGTCAGCCTGAAGCATTGCATGAAATCGCAGGACCATTCGGGTTAAACAAACATGTCAGTACTGACTTGTTCATGTCAGTGCTAACTTGTTTGCTTAGTTCGATTATCATCGAACTTTCTTGCATTCTTCATTTTGCTTTATTTTGAGGTGTCCCATGTTATTTCTATCGATCATTGGTTGATCGTTCCTTCATTGCTTTGTTTATTCTGCTACTTTAGCTGTTAACTCTTCAACTATTGGGATAGGTCATTCTAAACCATTGAAAATCACTTGAGCAAGCATAGAAGAAGTAGATAATAACTCATGTGAAGTCGGAGGGAGGAAATGTGGATCCAAAAGTAGTTGTCACCAACATAAACAAGTCGGTTCTGATATGTTTAGTTAGCTTGTTTTTAGGTGAATTTCCTCTGAGCCGTTTCTTTGCCTTACCCAAGCATGCTTCCAAGATATTAAGTCGTTTGTCTTCGTTTTGACGCTCTAACTTTCGTTGACTTCTACTTGGTTAAAACCCAATTAATATATCCTAACACCAAGTATGTAATATGCTCCTTCCAAATCCTTTGTGGAGAAGTTCTTGGATAACCACACTTTCACTGATTGCAATAATGGGATATCATTGCCAATCACGAGTAGGTCATTAAAGAATTGGAATATGAACACTACCCTTCCCTGTTCTTTCTGATATATGCATGCTTCCTTTGTATTTCGATAAAAACTAAACTATTTGATTACTTTATCTAATCACTTATTCTAACTCCTTGAAGCGTGCTTAAGACAATAAATTGATCTTAAAAATTTGCAAACATTACGCCCATTCCCACTAATCTCGAAACATTCAGGCTATGACATGTAAATGGTCTCTTCTAAATCACCGCTTAGAAAATCCATTTTTGTTTCCATTTTCGATTTCCGTAGTCAATATGGCGATGGCAAACATTATCCGAATGGACTTAAGCATGGCTACGGGTAGAAATTTTTTGTCATAATCAACATCTTGATTTAACGAAATCATTTCGCAACTAGCCATTCCTTACAGGTCTCTACCGATCCAACAAGATTTCGCTTTTTCTTAAAAATCCATTTGCATATGATGGGTTTTTATCTCTTCAAGTTTGTTAGCCATAGTCCGAACTTTGTTGTCATACTTGGAATCCATTTCGGATTTCATAGCTTCAAGTCAAAGTGTAGAGTCCTTTCTTGACAGTGCTTGTTGGAATGAGAAAGGATTATCGTCTTTTAAGACACAACCCTCTGTCTTGCCATCCATGACAAAACTATAGTATCTCTCTACTGCACAAGATTTCCTTCTAGATCTACTAATAGTTTGCACATTTTCGTATACTAGTAAATTTGATCCATCTACTAGTTTGGCCTCTGTGTTAATTGCTTTGACTTTATCTAATGCTAAATCTCATCGGTAGTTTCTTTTGTAAGAAATTCTCTTTTCACAAAGACAACATGTCGAGAAAAAATAACATTTTGTTCCATGGTATTGTAGAACCTATATCCCATTGAATTCTTGGGACATCCTATAAATTTACACAATGTCAACCGTGCCTTAAGTTTATTAGGGCCAACATTCTTAAGATAGGATGGACAACCAAACACCTTCAAATACTTGAGGTGGGGTTTCTTGCTACAAAAATATGGAGAATTGGGCACAAATTTAGTATGCATCAAATTCAACATATGCAATGTGGTTTCCAATGCATATCCTTAATAGGAAGGAGGTAATTCAGCTTTACTCATCATGGAATGAACCATATCTAATGGGCTCGATTCCTTCTATCTAGAAAACCATTATATTGTAAGGTATAGTGTGGTGTGACCTAAGACATAATACCATTATCTTTTTAGTACTGTTGGAACTCATATCCAACATACTCGCCTCCTTAATCAAATGAAAGTATTTTAATCTTATGGTTCATCGGATGTTCAACCACATTCATAACTTTTTGAATTTCTTGCAAATGTCTAATTTATTCTTCATAAGGTATACATATCCCATTCTCGAAAAGTCATCAGTACAAAGTAAGAAGAATTATCTTTGAAAACTATAGGTAGTAGATGACATACATCAGTATGTACGAGACCTAAGAATTCATTAACTCTATAGTTGCTCCCACCATGACTCACAAGTATCAAATGATTCAAAATTAAATATGGTAGAAAACCTTTGGTTTTCAATTTATGCACACATTTGTTACTTATATGACATAGTCAATGATGACACATATGATAATTATTAATGTCAATATTGGAAGAATTACTAATAGAGAAAATTTGATTAAGATTAAGAACATAAATGCCATTATCCAAAACTCTATCACATATATTATTTCCAACAAACACAAAATTCATAATATTGTTATTACAATGAAAATAATAACCAGTTTCAGACAATCTTGAAACAGACATAATACCATAAATAAAGCTTCGAACATAATAGCAATTATTCAAAACCAAATCAAAACCATTAGTAAAAAGGAAGATGTAATCTCCAACTGCAATTGCATCTACAATAGATCCATTAGCAATTTGAAATTTTATTTCATCATTTGGCACATGTCATCTACTCTTAAGTCCTTGTAACAAATTACTAATATGAGTCCCATATCCGATAACTAAAACCCAAGATAATTAATTAATTGCAAAACACTTTTGAATCATAAATGTACCAGTAGGAGCGGTAGAACTATTTTCACTCCCTACTTTGACAAGTTTCAAATAGTCCAAAAAATTCCACTTCCAATGCCCCTTCTTGTGATAGTGGTGACATTCACCCTTGTTGTTAGGAGCATCCTTCTTCCTCTTCTTGAAAACACATTTTCTCTTCTTCAAACAATTCGAAGATGATGCCTTTCCCTTTATAACGAGCACTGTACCATAATCTTATGATGAGCATTTTGCTAACCTCAATATATTGAGCAGCTACATGAGGCTCACATTCATTTAGCTTATATTGTAATTCAATATAAATCGCTCAAACTATGGAGTAAGCAAGCAGATCAAGTCTACTTATAAATCATAGCAATGTCTAGTTGTGAGAATCTATCAATTTACCCTTTCATCATTATGACATAGCACTTTACATGAGTTACCTACATTATCTTTGTATTAAACAATTTCTTAGCAACTTATTACCTTGTGGAACAAGGTTGCTCCCCAAACAAAGTCTCGAGTCTAGTGAATATTTGATGGAAAGACATGTTCTCATGTTGCCTTTGAAAAGGTTTTTCTAAAGTAGAAAGCACATAAACTTAAGCTATTTCACAATCTACCGTCCATTTATTATAAGAAATAACTAATTCGAGAGCTGCATCTTCAATGGATTTTTCTTTGGGAGGTTCACATATGACTTACTATAAGCATTCATTAATAAGTGCTATTTTTATCGCTCGTAGCCAGCCAATGTAACTTGGTCCACCGAGCATGTCATTTTTTTAAAAATAACTTTGGTGTAGACATTTTCTACAAATTTAATTTAAGTAGATTTGGACAATTTATACATAGAAATTGTTCTTATAGTATTAGTAAGGTTAAAAACATTTATTTCAATTTACTAGTAAACTCCCACTAGATTTCTAAAACCCAAGGAGAAACATAAAGCTCTTTCGACTTCTTTAGTGAGCATTAGATTCGCTTGCCTCAGGATTCTGACTTTGAGTTTGCTCAACAAATGGCCCACAAGTGATGGATAACACATTATCCATTGTATTATATACAACTCCTAACTCTCGTATTTATCCTAATCTCATTTCGACCTTGAGTTTACTTAACAAATTGAAAGCTATTATTAACTCGTACCTACTATTTCGCAGCGGTTTAAGTATAATGTATGTACCTTGAGTTTGCTCCACAAATATATGCATGCATCTTACCATGTCTATTAATATATTAATAGTACTACACATAACATCTATATCTTTAGTTTGCTCAACAACTAGAGACTATGAAAGTAATTAATTAATATATAAATGGTAGAGGACACATTTATATTAAAGATTCATAATTTTCAATATATTCATTTGATTGATAGAACTTTAGGGATAATGTATTTCTTATGAAATACCCTTCTGATTCAAGTGCCAGATAAATCTAAAATCATGGTATATATGCTGTAACACCCTGTAAAAATTAATAAAAAATTAAATAGTTAATAATAAGGCTAAAAATGGAAATTATGCAAATATCAGAATTTGGCAATGAAATTTACACCATCGTATTCACGGTGATTTTAAGAGCAACTTTCATATTTGTGTTTGCGCCAAAATTGGTCACAAACCCCGAATATCGTGAAAGCACCAGTGTATGAATACAAATCAGCAAATATTCAAACACAAATCTCAAATCTAAGCCAACAGAATATCACAATTCAGAAATAATGAACAGAAACACGAGATTTATAGTGGTTCGGTTATCTCTGGCCTACGTCCACTTCAAAGGTTTTCTTTTATTGATGTTCTTTTCTGATTACAGTTGATTACAACGGATTACAATGGATTATAGCTCTGTTCTTCGAGTACAACGGTAGTAGTGAAGTGCAAAGTAGAGTCTGGTAGAGTCTGGGCGCTTCAGAATCAAGATTCCCTTTCTTGAATGACCTGGGGCTCTATTTATAGGTGTAGGAGGCTGATATTTTGCCTAAATTTTGGGAGACCACTTTTGGCACGTGAGTGGGCCCACATGCCCGCATCCAGGAAATCTGGGCCCATTCCGGGATCGATACGAAGCAATTTCGTATCGATCAAGAAATGATCTAATCGAGCTGAAATTTGGCGAGGACATTCTTCAACATGTACGTAAGCTTCTGTGAAAATTTCATTGCATTTGGATTTGTAGATCTCAAGTTATGATCGATTCAAAATTGCGTTCTTCGTTTGTTCATCCTGTTCGAATCGATCAATTCGAATCGATCCCTTCAAATCAATGGTGGCATGTGCTAGCAGGTTGACGTGGCGCGCGTTCTTCATGTCGATCCGCTTTTCACTCCGATTTGATCGAGTCACTCCGAGTATTTCGCCGCGTTTTCATCCATAACTCACGCGTCATTTCTGGCCTGTTTGACTCAGTGGATACGAACAAGCAATTATTCATGGATTCGAACAAGGACTCCTGATGGATACGAAGCGGTCAGCGCCTGATGGATGCGAAGTCATCTGATGGATTCGAGACAGATGGGTACGAAGGACTTGCATCCCTGATCGATACGAAGACGATGGATTCGAACTCGATCGGTGTGAAGTTGGTGGATACGAATGGAGACGTGATGGTGAATACGGACTCCATCGATACGAAGCTAATGCTGCTTGATGGATACGAAAGTGTGGCTTTTTTCATCAACTTGCATCGATCATATCTTGAGCATATGAACTCGGATTGACTTAAAATTTGGAATGCAGGTTTCCATGGCTTTGCTTGTCATGTCTCGTCAGGGAACAACCCGATCCGGACTCGGACAAATTCATCGATATCCATGGTGAACCTGCAATGCACAACTGATATTCATGACTAGTAATCACTGATTTTCAGTTAATTTTTGGGTATCTCGGCTTTGCCAAAAGGTGGGATAAAACTTTGCCCCCCAAAACATGCCTTTTGGTAAAAGGTGTGTTTTGATCAGTCTCAAATTGAATGCAGTGAGTTCATGTTTTATTCAGAGCTTATAGCATTTTCAATCAAGTCCATGGTTGCTCGAAGCTGAATCGTTATCAATTTCTTCTAGTGGAAGTTAAGAATGAAATTCTACAGTCTCTCCGTACTATCGATGGTCACTCTGGACCCTTGCCAATCCCATTCCAGACTTAGCGATCGAATAGAAAGATCCTATTGCACTCCGGCGTTCTATTTCATGCACTCTGGCCCCAGTTAGGGCGTAAAGCGATGTCTTGGTCGTTCTGGACCGATCGTAGCCTCTTCGGGCTCCTGTTGGATCCCGTCCTGTCACTCTCCGGTGAAGGGGAAACAGCGTTAAGCGAATAAATCCTGTCGCTCTCCGGCGAAGCGACTCACTTCTTGCACTCCGGTTCAGTGTATCTGAACATTAAGTGATGTCATGGCCTAAATCGTGGGCCGATCATAGCCTCTCCAGGCTCTTATCGAATCCCGATCCAATCACTCTCCGGTGAATGGGAAACGACATTAAGTGAGTCGATCCTGTCGCTCTCCGGCGAAGCAACCCACTTCTTGCACTCCGGACCCCGTCTCTCCGGGTAGGGCCATAAAGCGATCATTTTTATATTGATATGTAATACTCATCCTTTAACTCTCCGGTCAAAGGTTTATTTCAAGAAATTCAAGTTTATTTATTAAATTCAGGTCCTAGATGTTCAATCTCAAACATCAGGAAAAAACTAAACATTGCCTCTCCGGGCAGATCGGTCTATCTCCATCTTAGAGCATGCCTAGGGATCTCTCTGGTTCCCATACATGAGTAAATGGAGTAGCCGTTTATTCTGAAAACAACTCTAATGAAATTATTTGACCGAAGTCCAAATCCGGAACTTGGCCCTTGCCATCTTAATCAGTTGATGACGAGTCGTGATCCCGATCCAGGATCGTTTCTGTTAGGTGGAGGCGGTAGTTGTTCAGACCTTACCGCCGCTGCCCGTTCTCTGACATATTGTGGCAATCTATCACTCCAGGCATGTTCTTCCACCTCATCCTTTAGGTGGCGGCATTCATCGGTTGTGTGCCCATTTAGCTCATGGAATAAGCAATATTTTCCGGTCCTACGTTCCCACTCTATGGGATCTCTCCTGGGTGGGTTTCGATAGGGGAGTTGCCCCCCGAGTTTCAGTGTAAATTCGTTCCAGGCTTGCCGCCAAATCTGTGTATTCCCTGAATCTGGGATCTCGGAATTTCTTCCGTTTATCAGGACCATCATGTGAGTCATCCTGCTTTCTCTTTCCTTTGTCCGCCCTGGGCTGTTCCCTGGCGGTTCCTTCGCCTTGTACAGCGTTTATTTCCTGCCTCTCGGCTCATGATTCTTCTAGTCGAATGAACCTTTCAGCTTCATGGTAAAACTCTCCAAGATCTTGCGGTGGGTCTCTCGTTAAAGAATCTTTGAATTCAGTGCCTTCCCCAACTCCTGCCACTGCTGCCATCAAAATCATTGATGGATCCGGGCGATCTACAGAAGCCACCATTGCATTAAATCGCAGCAGCAAAATCTTTTATGGAATCTCCGGTCCTTTGTTTTATTGATGCCAAAGTCATCACGCTCTTGGGTCGCGTCACGTGGACCCTAAACTGTCTCATGAAGCAATCTACAAGCTCGCCCCATGTTCTGATCGATCCGGTTTCTAATTTCCTGAACCAAAGTGCAGCCAAATCTGACAAGTATAGAGGGAAGCATCGAGCCATCACTTCCTCGGATGCCCCCAACACTTCCATGTGCCTGATGTATCGAGTAATATGCATCGTTGGGTCTGACTTCCCGTCATAAGGATCCAACATAGGAAGTTTGAACTTTGGAGGGTTCCTTGCATTCCTGATATTCGGAGTGAACGGACTCCGACTGACTTCTTCCAACCCTCCGCTAGACAATCCTCCTCTCATGAGTCATCGCACTAATCCAGCCATCTTTTCATCTCCATCCTGGGGTTGCCCTCTTGGCTTTGAAGGGTATTCTGGTACGTACTCTTCGTGTGGTTCATTAACATCAGCGTTCATCCTAGCCTGTTGGGCTCCATCCAAAGGTCTTCCAATGTCAGATCCTGCGGGCCTGCCCCCAAGCCTTTGCTGATTGCCCTCTGGTTCTGTATTCTGTTCTCTTTTGGGTTCCACAACCCTAGTTCCTTGTTCCACATTTGCGGCTGCTGTAGTTGGTTCTAAGTTCTGCATCCCTGCAGCTCTCATCTGTTCAAAGAAAGTTTGCATCATATCCTGTTGACTCTTCAACAACCTCTCATGCAACGAATTCGCCATAGCTTCCATTTCGTCACTAGTAATGTAAATCGAAGCTTGTCCTTCTCCAGCTCCGGAGGATGCCTCTTGACTTCCTCCCTGTTGGCTTCTCTCAACTCTTTGTCTTGTTTGTTGAGTCATTGTCGAGTTAATCTGAATCCTTCAAACTTTCAAATCTAAACTTTGGATCTGGTGTAGCGGGTGCTAGTTCTTCTCAATGAAAGCACCAAAGTGTTTGCGCCAAAATTAGTCACAAACCCCGAATATCGTGAAAGCACCAGTGTATGAATACAAATCAGCAAATATTCAAACACAAATCTCAGATCTAAGCCAACAGAATATCACAATTCAGAAATAATGAACAGAAACATGAGATTTATAGTGGTTCGGCTATCTCCGGCCTACGTCCACTTCAAAGGTTTTCTTTTATTGATGTTCTTTTCTGATTACAGTTGATTACAGCGGATTACAATGGATTATAGCTTTGTTCTTTGAGTACAACGGTAGTAGTGAAGTGCAAAGTAGAGTCTGGTAGAGTCCGGGCGCTTCAGAATCAAGATCGCCTTTCTTGAATGACCCGGGGCTCTATTTATAGGTGTAGGAGGCTGATATTTTGCCTAAATTTAGGGAGACCACTTCTGGCACGTGAGTGGGCCCACATGCCCGCGTCCAGGAAATCTGGGCCCATTCCGGGATCGATACGAAGAAATTTCGTATCGATCAAGAAATGATCTAATCGAGCTGAAATTTGGCGAGAACATTCTTCAACATGTACGTAAGCTTCTGTGAAAATTTCATTGCATTTGGATTTGTATATCTCAAGTTATGATCGATTCAAAATTGCGTTCTTCGTTTGTTCATCCTGTTCGAATTGATCAGTTCGAATCGATCCCTTCAAATCGATGGTGGCATGTGCTAGCAGGTTGACGTGGTGCGCATTCTTCATGTCGATCCGCTTTTCACTCCGGTTTGATCGAGTCACTCCGAGTATTTCGCCGCGTTTGCATCCATAACTCACGCGTCATTTCTGGCCTGTTTGACTCAGTGGATACGAACAAGCAATTATTCATGGATTCGAACAAGGACTCCTGATGGATACGAAGCGGTCAACGCCTGATGGATGCGAAGTCATCTGATGGATTCGAGACAGATGGGTACGAAGGACTTGCATCCCTTACCGATATGAAGACGATGGATTCGAACTCGATCGGTGTGAAGTTGATGGATACGAATGGAGACGTGATGGTGAATACAGACTCCATCGATACGAAGCTAATGCTGCTTGATGGATACGAAAGTGTGGCTTTTTTCATCAACTTGCATCGATCATATCTTGAGCATATGAACTCGGATTGACTTGAAATTTGGAATGCAGGTTTCCATGGCTTTGCTTGTCATGTCTCGTCAGGGAACAACCCGATCCGGACTCGGACAAAATTCATCGATATCCATGGTGAACCTACAATGCACAACCGATATTCATGACTAGTAATCACTGATTTTCAGTTAATTTTTGGGTATCTCGGCTTTGCCAAAAGGTGGGATAACAATTTGAAGTTTTTGATCGGAGTTCAAACGAAAAAGTTATCAATGTTAGAAAATTTCAAATTGGAAATAATTCAAAATGAATCAAGGAAATAAATATTTTGGAGCTTAATATCAAAGTACCATTAAATTATAAAACTTAAACATTAAACAATGGTTAACATTAATTAATAAACCATGAAATAAATATAAATTAATAATACATTAACATATTTAACCTAATAATGCCGTAGTCAAAAGGACCGTTCGACTGCCTTTATTGGCCTGGTCGATCGATTGTCGGCTGATAGCTAGGGTTTGCCTTGGCCATAATGGCTCAGATTGAATTAAATAAAGATTCTCGATCTGATGGCTTTATCACATTCTAAACATTATAAATAAAAATTTAGCCCCCTCGCTTTTATTCACAAGAAAAATAAACACATTATCGAGACTTTGTCTATTGCCTTCCTCTCTAATAAAGTTTCTAGATTCAAAAATAAAAGATTTAAGCTTTAGGGCAGAAACCAATTAGAATAAAGGGAAAATGTAATTAATTTTATACATATGTATATTTCTCTATTTGTATTCTTTCCTAATCTCTGAATTCTAAATCTAATCTATATACAAATTAATTGTTACATATTGTAAAATTAAAAAGAAGATAACTAGTTAAGGAAATAGGCGAACGCATGGAATCAAATCCAAAGGAATTCGAGAAAAGCTATATATAAGTGAAAATCTTAGTTTTTCTCTTTTTAGTAGTTTATGCAGTTAATATTTGAATTTGTTTCTGCCTTGGGGAATTTTGTATGTGAAATCTTTAAATCTAAAACCCCAAAATTCCCTCGAAAATTGTTAATTCTGAAATTGAATGGAATCTTATTTGTTTTCTGTTAATATGGTAGAATTTAATCCACTATTATTAAAGCGACATTGTCATAGTGGATTAAATTCTACCATATTAACAGGACCGTTCGACTGCCTTTATTGGCCTGGTCGATCGATTGTCGGCTGATAGCTAGGGTTTGCCTTGGCCATAATGGCTCAGATTGAATTAAATAAAGATTCTCGATCTGATGGCTTTATCACATTCTAAACATTATAAATAAAAATTTAGCCCCCTCGCTTTTATTCACAAGAAAAATAAACACATTATCGAGACTTTGTCTATTGCCTTCCTCTCTAATAAAGTTTCTAGATTCAAAAATAAAAGATTTAAGCTTTAGGGCAGAAACCAATTAGAATAAAGGGAAAATGTAATTAATTTTATACATATGTATATTTCTCTATTTGTATTCTTTCCTAATCTCTGAATTCTAAATCTAATCTATATACAAATGAATTGTTACATATTGTAAAATTAAAAAGAAGATAACTAGTTAGGGAAATAGGCGAACGCATGGAATCAAATCCAAAGGAATTCGAGAAAAGCTATATATAAGTGAAAATCTTAGTTTTTCTCTTTTTAGTAGTTTATGCAGTTAATATTTGAATTTGTTTCTGCCTTGGGGAATTTTGTATGTGAAATCTTTAAATCTAAAACCCCAAAATTCCCTCGAAAATTGTTAATTCTGAAATTGAATGGAATCTTATTTGTTTTCTGTTAATATGGTAGAATTTAATCCACTATTATTAAAGCGACATGAATAATTTATATTTTAATCAACCTTGACTTCCTAATTTGTGTTTTTTATGATGAAGGATTCTAAAGGAATAAGGAAAGGGGGTGTAAATCAAAGATCTTAATCCTATACGTAGTTTGCACTACCTACTTCCATAATAAAGATAAATATGAATCATTTTCATTTCAACCTTAGCCATTTAAAATTCAAATAGAAAATAAAGAATTTAAATTGTATAGTTTTTCTCCTTTAAAGTTGGGGCGTTAATTTTACCATGTTAACGTAAAGCAAGTTGGATGTCGTGACTCCATTTTTGAATATATATATATATATATATATATAGACACATACACATATATACGCAACTCTGTTTTGTTTAGCTAATTTAATGTAACACCTGACTTTTATGCCCATATTACTTCAGAATATTATAATTAATATTGTCGAATAATACGGAGAATAAGGCTGGTTGGAAGCGACCATCCATAATATTGCTTTGGGCGAGTATCGATACGTTGAATCATGTGACTAAATTTTTCTTTCTTTTCTTATAAAAAGTAATTCGTCATATTCAACCCAGGCGTAAAACAGTAATACAATGGTTTAGCATAATTTGGAATAATATATCATAACAGATATAAGAAAGAATCAAATGTCATAATGGAAATAAAATACAACAATTTCCTCCTTAAAAGTGTACGTCTACAAAATGAAACACTAAACTTACATATACATATATACTTGTGTCAACAGTGACATGTATAAATATATATACAGGACTACACAAGTCAATACAATGATCTAAGGTGCATAAGTATACAAATAAGATCAACATCTCAAAAGGAAACTATATCACAAAGCTACTACATCATGTAGCTATTCTAGCTAGCCTAAATCCAAATTCACTAAGTCCTTGTACCTGACAAGTCCTGGCCTGAACCGTGTATTATAAAATAAATAGGTCAGAATATCTCTAAATATCCAAAATGGTGAGAACACATAATAATAAGCATGTATAACATCAAAGATGTATAAACCCAAAGGGTGTATCACACTAAACATAAAAAGGTCTCACCAATAATAATTCACTAATAAATTTGCATAAAACATAAGGCAATGCAATAATTATCCTTTATATGCCATATACAAGTAAAAAGGAAATAAAACCAAATCACAATGTCATCAAAACTCCTCATGCTTATGAATGGCAATCATCTCAAATATGGTGATAAGGAACTCACATCGAAAACTATAAAATACAAGATGTTGCATAAAGCAAGTCAACAGTAGAAAATATTAGACCGCTTAAAAGCAAGTCAAAACACAAATGACTTGGAATAAAAGTAAGTCACAAATCATAAACTACAAAGATAAGCATATTGCAAATCAAAACAAAAGCAAGTGCATCGCAAGCTACAATGATAGACACACACTTCACGTGTTAACACAGATTGACGTGCACTTCACATGTTGAATAGGATAAGCACATCGCAAGTCAAATTCATAAACTAGCAATATAGATAAACACTTCGCAAATCATCATAAGAGATGCATACTTCATGCGCCAACCCAAGATTCGAGAACTTCGCCAGTCATAACTCGCTTATAAATGAGTATCCCAAGATGGGCCTAAAAAACCATAAATCCGCCTAAATGGATCGCCCAAAGGACGAGTATGAAAACTTGAGAAAATAAGTGTTGTTTGTAACGACCCCGAAATTTAAATTTATTCAAATTAATAATTTATTGAATTTTTGAGTTAAATTGAGTAATTAAATGAATTTTTGGAAAAAAATTAGTTAATTTAATTAGAATATTGGAGCAAGTTTCCCCGATTCAAATATGAGTGAATTTGTGAATAATAAATATATAGATATATTTGACTTGAGTTTGAATTGTAAATAAATAATTTAAATGGTTTAAAATATAAATAATAATAATAATTAATTTTGAATTTATTATTGATGGTTTAATAAATATTTGGGGTATAAATATATATATAGTTTTTATCCAATATAAAGTAACACATAAGATAAATATTAGAGTTGATAAATAATAATAAATTTGAAATAATATGTATAGGTATATTTTTGATTGAAGTGTAGATAAATGATGATGATAATATTAAAGTAAAATAAAGGTAAGAAACAAACAAATACAAATACAAATACAAGTGAGTACAATAGCTAAAAATACAACAAACATTAACAAATAAAAATGAAACAAAACATCTCTAAAACCAATGCAACATCAATTCACATTCAAACAAATAAAGCAAGTGTAGCCTGTAGAACTTGGAAATGCAAAGTATGAAGAAGCATGTAGGCTAGAAACAACACATATGTGAAGCCTGTAATAGATATGCAGGCAAGGAAAAAAAATAAGAAAAACATTCAAAGACAAAGTAAAAAGAGAATACAACTTGAACAAATACAAACTGAATTGCAAACCACAAAACAAAAGTATGTAAGCTTGTATAGGAAGGCAAGTAAAATGTATATATATAAGTATTACAGTACAAAGTAAATAAAATAAACAAAACTAAGTATATAAACAAAATAACAATCAATACAATATCTCTAATACCTTGTACAGCCGAACCAAATTGAAAGAAAAGGATTTAAACATGGTACAAGTCATAAATGCAGCCATAAAGCAAGCATGGGCTAGGCATGGGAACAAAGTATCAAAACATTAAATGCAAGTATGTAGGCTGTATACTTCTTATATACTTCAGCTTCTCTTATCCATTCGTTCACTTTCTAACTGAGATAAATATCATTCCAGTTTCATTCTTCAAAACTGAGAAAAACAAAAGCAAGTGTCACTTAAAAACTCAAACAAAATTCTTCAATCTAAACAACAATATATCAAGGCAAAACCAGAGATAAAAGTTAGGAGTATTGCTTGAAAATTTCAACTCTGTTTCTTTTCTCTGGAAACTAAGGTGAGTAAAACATCTAAACTTATGTTACTGGTTATTAAATAAAACTGTGATTTGGAATAAATCTGGGTCCTATGTTAATATATAAGTATATGATATGTGAAGTAGGGTATGGAGTTTGGTAATTAGTTTATAAACTTTGGTTTTGCTGTATGATGTAAAAGTATGTTTTTGAGATGTTCTCTGGAAATTTAATATGTGATGATTTTCAGTATTCATAAAGCTATGAGCAAAGAAGTGAAAGAATACCAATATTCCTCATTTACACCTATTTAATCTTAGGAATTGAAGCTAATTATGTTGTTTATCTTAAATCAAAGGGTCTGTGAACTTGTTTGAAGTTTAACAGTATGATATATATACTGTTTATTCAAATTACAGATAAAAAAGGAAAGTAAAAGCTAAAATTCGAATGTCTTAATTTGTGAATTTGATCACATATCTTGATTACATACACAAAGTTAAGATTTTTAACATCAAAATTATGATTTTTAAGAAAAGATAATAGGTGCAGTTTTAAAAAGGAACTGAAATTGATTTGTGTCAATATCTGTTGATTCGATAAATTTCAATTGTTAAGATTTCTTATGAAGCAAGCTTGAAGATAAATTAACATAGGAAAAATGCCAAATAATTTTTCGAATGCAAGGATTTTGAGTTCGAGACAAATGTAGGGTTTAAGCTTCAAGTTTGGTCGACAGTATGGTTTGAACTCGTTCGTCATTTACGCTGGATCGAGTGTGACTGGACTTGGTGGGGGTGAACTAGAGACGTAGACGGAGACGTGGACGGAGTTGGGGCAGCTCCGGTGGGCTGAGCAGCGGTGGCGAGATGGTTTTCGATGAGCCATGTTGTTCCAGGTGAAGTTCGATTTGCTCGTTTTTGTTTCTCTGGCGAATTCGTGATGATGGATGCTCGAGTTGATAGGGGGGGTAGTAGGCGACTGAAGGATGGTCGTAGAGATGATCGTAGTCGGTCGGAGTAGGCGTACACGTGCACGTGCACGTTGGTGTCAGGCGGTGTTTGAGACAATGGGGAAGAAGCAGTCTTGCCTGGGGACGAATTCGAGTCGTACTCGAGGAAATTCGCGAGGGAACTCGAAGACGAGTGTGTCGAGCGAAAACTCAAAGCAAGGATCGGGGAGATTGATGTTTGGCTCGGGTACGAGTTGTTGCCCAGGTTTTAAAAACAGAACCCGTTATGTTGTTCCTGGAAAATTTAGAATTGAATTTAAATTTCAAAGCAAGTTTAAACTGAGTTGATGAATCAGAGTTAATGATGAATCCAGATTTAGTTGAAGCCTAGTTTTGGGATAAAGTTTTAAATTTAAAACTGTTTTAATACTTAGAAAGGTTTAAGTATGGAAAAGAAATTTTGAATTAAAAATGAAATTTTAAAATGGTTAAGTTAGATAAAATGGATAATCTATTTATTTAATAAATTTATGATTTGAATTAATTAAATTATTAAAGGCTTAAATAAATAAATTAAGGTTAAATTAATTTGATAATTTTAAACTATTAATTTACGATTAGGAATTTATTTACTTAGTAATTAAAGATTAATCAAGTTAATATGGTAAATTTTAATTTATTAATTAAGCTCAATTAATTAAAAATAATTACTTGATATTAAGTTGAGTATAATTACTTAATGAAAATTAATGAAGTAAAATTACTTAGAGAAGAAATAAATAGATAATTACTGAATGTAATCAATTAAATGATGATTTGAAATTTGAGTAAATTATTTGTAAATAATTAAAGGTTTAATTGATTCATTTACTTAAAATTGATTAGTTAATAAAGATTAACAAATGAATTCGAAAGGGAATTTATTTCAAATAATTTGAAATTAAATTATGATAATTAACTCGGATTAATAATTGAAACATCTGATTTAAATTTATTAGTTGGTTAATAAATTCACTTGTGAATGTTTGGATTCTATTGAATGTGAATTGTTTGATATCCCTGATATATGATGCTTTGTGATACACCCTGATTTATGTTGTGATCTATAATTTCTTTATCTGTTATATTTATACATTTGTGATCTGTATGTGAAAGATAAGCGTTATAGTTTATATCGCTTATCAACTGTATCCTGTATTTTGATATGTGATGATTGATGTTGCACTATTGTGTGTAAAACCCCTGGACTACACTGTACACACACAATTATGGATTTCATGAGGAAATCGATGAAGTCACAGATTTGGAAACAATTTAAAAGTTGAATATTTAAAATTCAAATGTTTTTGAAATGGATTGGGTTTTAAAATAAAAAGCTTTTGAAATAGAATTTCAAAGATAAAAGTTATTTTAAATAACTTAACCGAGTTTTGAAAATTTAAATAGTTAGATTTAAATTTGGATTCAAGTTTGAAATTAAGCTATGATTTGGAAACTAGGGAGTAAAGATGATATAAATGTGTTTATATGAATTTAAACCAGTTTAAAAGTATAAGTTGGGAATTTGGATTTAACCCAAGAACCTTAACTCGTATAAATGAATCAGATTTCCAGAATGAAAACTGTTTGTTTTCAAAGAATAAAAGCTTTTAGATAAGAAATGAAATTCCAATTTAGGTAAAGGAATTTCAAGATTTAATTGAAAAAATGGTTTTCCAAGTTATAAATGAATTCTTTTCGAAAGCTATGAATTAAATCTGTTTATTTTAAACAGATTTAAAATGATGTTTTGTTAAACCATTCGAAATGAAATTGTTCTGAAAGCTATTTGTTAAATCTTTGATTTAAAGATTCAACGAATAAATTAAATTGAAATGGAAATCGATTTGGAAAATCCGTGAATGAATCTTTGTGAAATTAAGTGAACTTTGTGAATTAAATCTTTTTGTTTAAAAAGGATTAAAATGGTAATTTGTTTAACCATTTGAAGAGTAAGTTTGGGTTTAAATTGTGACTTAATTGAAATCCCATTATCCATTTGTTTTTGAATATTGCGCTCACTATTCGGGTTAGCCGGGAAAAGACATCTGTGTCATATAACCCATTCCGAATAGTGATACGTCGTATATGGATAGCATTTGAAGACTGGTGTTGAAGACCGGATATTTTCGAAAATGAAAGGACAACCTGTCGAATGTCTCTACACTGGGTAGCTCCCGGTATAGAGATTTATATCACTCTTTTGTGATGGGAAGTCTGGACGTGATTTGAAAATTATCCGGATTTGCAAGGGCTTCGTGAGAAGTGCCTTCGGTTCTGTTCGATCCCGGAACAGACTTGTATGGATACATGTCTGACATTACACTTTGAGATATAAAGCCGATTTCTTTCAAATACATATCTGTTGGTGGCGGAGAATTTATTCTCTTAGCTTAACACCCTTCTCTGAGACGTACGAGCTCAGAGGTTATGTAGTTGAAATTTATCAGCGATATATCCCAATTTGGTAATGTGACATGCTGAGTGTTGCTGTGTGATGATCAGTGTTTGATCATTTGTGATATGATCATTTATTTGATCTTATATCTTTGTGATCATAGGTTGATCATTTGTTTGACCCGAAGCATGGCTTTGTGACAAAGCGTAGCTTTGTGGACGAGACTTCGTCGAGCCTCACACCCCGGAAATGGTCAAAACAGGAAAGGTGCGGCAAGGTTCTAGGGAGTAGCGCCCCTTAGTGTATGTCATTCCTTCTGGATAAAGGTGGTATCATGGTATGGAGCCCAGATACTTAACCTCTGTGGTTGCTGCATTTTTACTATGTGGTTTGTTGCGAATCGGGGATCCTCGGGAAGATCGGTGACGATCGGGGGATGGCATACGCGTGTCAGTAGTTACCTATTTTTGCAGAGGTAACCCGGCCTTGTGTTGGCAGAGATCCGGTTAGGTTCTCGGGTCGTCTATTCCAGGGACGTACCCATCGTGGATAGGAAGTTCCTTAGCCTGACCATTTGTTGGAAATCCATCTTCCAATACGAACTGTGTACGGTATTAGTTGTAGAACCTGCCATCTAATATGGTAGCTATAGCAGGCATAATATAATGGTACCTATGCTGGCTAAGATTAATATTCTACTTTCGAAATGTTTTCCACTATGCACTAATAATAATATCAAAAATGATTTGATTTTTGCGTAGTAAGCATCTTTGACTAACATAAGAAGAAATCTCCTCCAAGTCTGCGTTTGCATTGTGTGTGTGGTGGGAGGTCTTATGGTAGTTTCATTTTCCAAAAGCATTGCGAATTTAATTTAAAATTCTCTGCTATTTGTTTTTAAAGGATAAACTGTTTTTGTTGCTCACACCAGTCCCATGACTGATCCGGAGTTTATTGTTTCTTTTCTAAACTCTGGGTGCTCAAAAATTTTCTACACGAGCAGTCTAGAGTTTGGTTTTTCAGATATTCAGATTTAGTAGATTATCTGGAGCTAGTTCAGTCTTTGGATATGGACTGCACTTGCTTATCTTGGTGTATCGTTATTGGGAGTTCGAGCTATATCTGGCCTAGTGCTTTGAAGATGGAGATTATCCGCTGCTGATATTATCGTTTTTCTTTTCCGCTGCTATTTGTTGTATCATATCTCTGATGTATATAGATATTCATTGTATCATCATTGTATCTGGATATTGTATCAGATGTTGGATGTCTATATTCTTTTTCTTTTCCGCTGTGTTATTTACTTAATGTTGTTATAAGCTCCGGCGACTCGGATTTGAACGATCGAATCTGCGGCATTCGAGTACGATGTAAAGTATGGATGTCGATTTTCGAGCGCGAAAATCCGAGACGTTACATTTGGTATCAGAGCTAAGGTTGAACTTTAGCTCAGGAGTATAACACGTTAAGTAGCTCATTAGAGATAGAGTGAAGTAAACTCTAGAATGAGTATTTCTCAGATATCCGTTCGAACGTCTCAGTGAATTCTCTTACTATCCACTGATAGTGAGTATGAGTACAAGAAGAGGACGAGATAGGGGACAGGGGAATACGACTATAAATGGTCAATACCCTGCAACAGTGGAAACAACTTTCTTATCAATCTTTTTTGATTCGTTTCCAAAATTCTTTTCATTGCTTCGTACCAGCTACAAGTAGAAGTTTTGGTGTGGTGATGGCCCTATGAATCACTGTCGAAGATCTTTACTTTCGTATCTTCATCGATTTCTTATCAGCTTTTCGTTTTTAAACCTTAATGAATTTGAAATTGGAATTTTAAATTGAGTTAAATTGATTAATAGGATATGAAGCTAAAATTTGAATTTAATCAATAAAACGATTTCGTTTGAAAACCAAATTTTGAAATTCTATTGAAATTTCTTTTGAAAACCAAAGTCCGAAGAGGGACAATTGGTATGTATTCTGAGATATTCCGACTTGAATTCGGAATCCGTATCTTGTGTTTGAGGAATTGTAGGAGATCGAATCTATCTATCTTCGTTATTTTCGTGCCTACGAATTTCGAGGACGAAATTCTTTTAAGGGGGGAAATTTGTAACGACCCCGAAATTTAAATTTATTCAAATTAATAATTTATTGAATTTTTGAGTTAAATTGAGTAATTAAATGAATTTTTGGAAAAAAATTAGTTAATTTAATTAGAATATTGGAGCGAGTTTCCCCGATTCAAATATGAGTGAATTTGTGAATAATAAATATATAGATATATTTGACTTGAGTTTGAATTGTAAATAAATAATTTAAATGGTTTAAAATATAAATAATAATAATAATTAATTTTGAATTTATTATTGATGGTTTAATAAATATTTGGGGTATAAATATATATATAGTTTTTATCCAATATAAAGTAACACATAAGATAAATATTAGAGTTGATAAATAATAATAAATTTGAAATAATATGTATAGGTATATTTTTGATTGAAGTGTAGATAAATGATGATGATAATATTAAAGTAAAATAAAGGTAAGAAACAAACAAATACAAATACAAATACAAGTGAGTACATTAGCTAAAAATACAACAAACATTAACAAAAAAAAATGAAACAAAACATCTCTAAAACCAATGCAACATCAATTCACATTCAAACAAATAAAGCAAGTGTAGCCTGTAGAACTTGGAAATGCAAAGTATGAAGAAGCATGTAGGCTAGAAACAACACATATGTGAAGCCTGTAATAGATATGCAGGCAAGGAAAAAAATAAGAAAAACATTCAAAGACAAAGTAAAAAGAGAATACAACTTGAACAAATACAAACTGAATTGCAAACCACAAAACAAAAGTATGTAAGCTTGTATAGGAAGGCAAGTAAAATGTATATATATAAGTATTACAGTACAAAGTAAATAAAATAAACAAAACTAAGTATATAAACAAAATAACAATCAATACAATATCTCTAATACCTTGTACAGCCGAACCAAATTGAAAGAAAAGGATTTAAACATGGTACAAGTCATAAATGCAGCCATAAAGCAAGCATGGGCTAGGCATGGGAACAAAGTATCAAAACATTAAATGCAAGTATGTAGGCTGTATACTTCTTATATACTTCAGCTTCTCTTATCCATTCGTTCACTTTCTAACTGAGATAAATATCATTCCAGTTTCATTCTTCAAAACTGAGAAAAACAAAAGCAAGTGTCACTTAAAAACTCAAACAAAATTCTTCAATCTAAACAACAATATATCAAGGCAAAACCAGAGATAAAAGTTAGGAGTATTGCTTGAAAATTTCAACTCTGTTTCTTTTCTCTGGAAACTAAGGTGAGTAAAACATCTAAACTTATGTTACTGGTTATTAAATAAAACTGTGATTTGGAATAAATCTGGGTCCTATGTTAATATATAAGTATATGATATGTGAAGTAGGGTATGAAGTTTGGTAATTAGTTTATAAACTTTGGTTTTGCTGTATGATGTAAAAGTATGTTTTTGAGATGTTCTCTGGAAATTTAATATGTGATGATTTTCAGTATTCATAAAGCTATGAGCAAAGAAGTGAAAGAATACCAATATTCCTCATTTACACCAATTTAATCTTAGGAATTGAAGCTAATTATGTTGTTTATCTTAAATCAAAGGGTCTGTGAACTTGTTTGAAGTTTAACAGTATGATATATATACTGTTTATTCAAATTACAGATAAAAAAGGAAAGTAAAAGCTAAAATTCGAATGTCTTAATTTGTGAATTTGATCACATATCTTGATTACATACACAAAGTTAAGATTTTTAACATCAAAATTATGATTTTTAAGAAAAGATAATAGGTGCAGTTTTAAAAAGGAACTGAAATTGATTTGTGTCAATATCTGTTGATTCGATAAATTTCAATTGTTAAGATTTCTTATGAAGCAAGCTTGAAGATAAATTAACATAGGAAAAATGCCAAATAATTTTTCGAATGCAAGGATTTTGAGTTCGAGACAAATGTAGGGTTTAAGCTTCAAGTTTGGTCGACAGTATGGTTTGAACTCGTTCGTCATTTACGCTGGATCGAGTGTGACTGGACTTGGTGGGGGTGAACTAGAGACGTAGACGGAGACGTGGACGGAGTTGGGGCAGCTCCGGTGGGCTGAGCAGCGGTGGCGAGATGGTTTTCGATGAGCCATGTTGTTCCAGGTGAAGTTCGATTTGCTCGTTTTTGTTTCTCTGGCGAATTCATGATGATGGATGCTCGAGTTGATAGGGGGGTAGTAGGCGACTGAAGGATGGTCGCAGAGATGATCGTAGTCGGTCGGAGTAGGCGTACACGTGCACGTGCACGTTGGTGTCAGGCGGTGTTTGAGACAATGGGGAAGAAGCAGTCTTGCCTGGGGACGAATTCGAGTCGTACTCGAGGAAATTCGCGAGGGAACTCGAAGACGAGTGTGTCGAGCGAAAACTCGAAGCAAGGATCGGGGAGATTGATGTTTGGCTCGGGTACGAGTTGTTGCCCAGGTTTTAAAAACAGAACCCGTTATGTTGTTCCTGGAAAATTTAGAATTGAATTTAAATTTCAAAGCAAGTTTAAACTGAGTTGATGAATCAGAGTTAATGATGAATCCAGATTTAGTTGAAGCCTAGTTTCGGGATAAAGTTTTAAATTTAAAACTGTTTTAATACTTAGAAAGGTTTAAGTATGGAAAAGAAATTTTGAATTTAAAATGAAATTTTAAAATGGTTAAGTTAGATAAAATGGATAATCTATTTATTTAATAAATTTATGATTTGAATTAATTAAATTATTAAAGGCTTAAATAAATAAATTAAGGTTAAATTAATTTGATAATTTTAAACTATTAATTTACGATTAGGAATTTATTTACTTAGTAATTAAAGATTAATCAAGTTAATATGGTAAATTTTAATTTATTAATTAAGCTCAATTAATTAAAAATAATTACTTGATATTAAGTTGAGTATAATTACTTAATGAAAATTAATGAAGTAAAATTACTTAGAGAAGAAATAAATAGATAATTACTGAATGTAATCAATTAAATGATGATTTGAAATTTGAGTAAATTATTTGTAAATAATTAAAGGTTTAATTGATTCATTTACTTAAAATTGATTAGTTAATAAAGATTAACAAATGAATTCGAAAGGGAATTTATTTCAAATAATTTGAAATTAAATTATGATAATTAACTCGGATTAATAATTGAAACATCTGATTTAAATTTATTAGTTGGTTAATAAATTCACTTGTGAATGTTTGGATTCTATTGAATGTGAATTGTTTGATATCCCTGATATATGATGCTTTGTGATACACCCTGATTTATGTTGTGATCTATAATTTCTTTATCTGTTATATTTATACATTTGTGATCTGTATGTGAAAGATAAGCGTTATAGTTTATATCGCTTATCAACTGTATCCTGTATTTTGATATGTGATGATTGATGTTGCACTATTGTGTGTAAAACCCCTGGACTACACTGTACACACACAATTATGGATTTCACGAGGAAATCGATGAAGTCACAGATTTGGAAACAATTTAAAAGTTGAATATTTAAAATTCAAATGTTTTTGAAATGGATTGGGTTTTAAAATAAAAAGCTTTTGAAATAGAATTTCAAAGATAAAAGTTATTTTAAATAACTTAACCGAGTTTTGAAAATTTAAATAGTTAGATTTAAATTTGGATTCAAGTTTGAAATTAAGCTATGATTTGGAAACTAGGGAGTAAAGATGATATAAATGTGTTTATATGAATTTAAACCAGTTTAAAAGTATAAGTTGGGAATTTGGATTTAACCCAAGAACCTTAACTCGTATAAATGAATCAGATTTCCAGAATGAAAACTGTTTGTTTTCAAAGAATAAAAGCTTTTAGATAAGAAATGAAATTCCAATTTAGGTAAAGGAATTTCAAGATTTAATTGAAAAAATGGTTTTCCAAGTTATAAATGAATTCTTTTCGAAAGCTATGAATTAAATCTGTTTATTTTAAACAGATTTAAAATGATGTTTTGTTAAACCATTCGAAATGAAATTGTTCTGAAAGCTATTTGTTAAATCTTTGATTTAAAGATTCAACGAATAAATTAAATTGAAATGGAAATCGATTTGGAAAATCCGTGAATGAATCTTTGTGAAATTAAGTGAACTTTGTGAATTAAATCTTTTTGTTTAAAAAGGATTAAAATGGTAATTTGTTTAACCATTTGAAGAGTAAGTTTGGGTTTAAATTGTGACTTAATTGAAATCCCATTATCCATTTGTTTTTGAATATTGCGCTCACTATTCGGGTTAGCCGGGAAAAGACATCTGTGTCATATAACCCATTCCGAATAGTGATACGTCGTATATGGATAGCATTTGAAGACCGGTGTTGAAGACCGGATATTTTCGAAAATGAAAGGACAACCTGTCGAATGTCTCTGCACTGGGTAGCTCCCGGTATAGAGATTTATATCACTCTTTTGTGATGGGAAGTCTGGACGTGATTTGAAAATTATCCGGATTTGCAAGGGCTTCGTGAGAAGTGCCTTCGGTTCTGTTCGATCCCGGAACAGACTTGTATGGATACATGTCTAACATTACACTTTGAGATATAAAGCCGATTTCTTTCAAATACATATCTGTTGGTGGCGGAGAATTTATTCTCTTAGCTTAACACCCTTCTCTGAGACGTACGAGCTCAGAGGTTATGTAGTTGAAATTTATCAGCGATATATCCCAATTTGGTAATGTGACATGCTGAGTGTTGCTGTGTGATGATCAGTGTTTGATCATTTGTGATATGATCATTTATTTGATCTTATATCTTTGTGATCATAGGTTGATCATTTGTTTGACCCGAAGCATGGCTTTGTGACAAAGCGTAGCGTGGACGAGACTTCGTCGAGCCTCACACCCCGGAAATGGTCAAAACAGGAAAGGTGCGGCAAGGTTCTAGGGAGTAGCGCCCCTTAGTGTATGTCATTCCTTCTGGATAAAGGTGGTATCATGGTATGGAGCCCAGATACTTAACCTCTGTGGTTGCTGCATTTTTACTATGTGGTTTGTTGCGAATCGGGGATCCTCGGGAAGATCGGTGACGATCGGGGGATGGCATATGCGTGTCAGTAGTTACCTATTTTTGCAGAGGTAACCCGGCCTTGTGTTGGCAGAGATCCGGTTAGGTTCTCGGGTCGTCTATTCCAGGGACGTACCCATCGTGGATAGGAAGTTCCTTAGCCTGACCATTTGTTGGAAATCCATCTTCCAATACGAACTGTGTACGGTATTAGTTGTAGAACCTGCCATCTAATATGGTAGCTATAGCAGGCATAATATAATGGTACCTATGCTGGCTAAGATTAATATTCTACTTTCGAAATGTTTTCCACTATGCACTAATAATAATATCAAAAATGATTTGATTTTTGCGTAGTAAGCATCTTTGACTAACATAAGAAGAAATCTCCTCCAAGTCTGCGTTTGCATTGTGTGTGTGGTGGGAGGTCTTATGGTAGTTTCATTTTCCAAAAGCATTGCGAATTTAATTTAAAATTCTCTGCTATTTGTTTTTAAAGGATAAACTGTTTTTGTTGCTCACACCAGTCCCATGACTGATCCGGAGTTTATTGTTTCTTTTCTAAACTCTGGGTGCTCAAAAATTTTCTACACGAGCAGTCTAGAGTTTGGTTTTTCAGATATTCAGATTTAGTAGATTATCTGGAGCTAGTTCAGTCTTTGGATATGGACTGCACTTGCTTATCTTGGTGTATCGTTATTGGGAGTTCGAGCTATATCTGGCCTAGTGCTTTGAAGATGGAGATTATCCGCTGCTGATATTATCGTTTTTCTTTTCCGCTGCTATTTGTTGTATCATATCTCTGATGTATATAGATATTCATTGTATCATCATTGTATCTGGATATTGTATCAGATGTTGGATGTCTATATTCTTTTTCTTTTCCGCTGTGTTATTTACTTAATGTTGTTATAAGCTCCGGCGACTCGGATTTGAACGATCGAATCTGCGGCATTCGAGTACGATGTAAAGTATGGATGTCGATTTTCGAGCGCGAAAATCCGAGACGTTACAGTTGTATACTTCCAAATAGTAATCATTCGATATAGTATAATAAACTATCTTCTAACACATTGCTTTGTTCAAACTATATATATTTAACAGATTTGTATATAGACATCTTCAGAAATCATTCAATCAAAAATTATTAAAATCGGATAAGTCAAACTCAGAAAATCATTGAGCAAACCATGCGAAAAATCATCAAAATAAGGCTCGGCAAAATCAGGCTGAAGCAACAAGACGAGAGGGAAATGCAACAACTAAGAACTCACATTCTAGGTTGTCGATCGGTCTGCCGGTCTTACGCGGCCGGTCGACTAGTGGGGCACCTGGAATGCAATTTCTAGGTCATGTTTTCCCCCACCATCGATGTATATTGATTCCGACGTGACTCCAGTTCATTCCAATGACTTATAATTGCTATATAAACTTTGAAATCACACATACAATCATAGAGAAAGTAATCGAGGCACTTTGAACATAGAAAATAGTTTGAAACTAATTTATAGCAAGTGATTTTAGTAGAGAAAGTAGTCCAGACTTCCAACTACAAAAATCACCAAATTATCACTTAAATTCTTAATCATTGAACATGAAATTACAACAGCATACAACAAGATATTTAGAGATAGTGTTTGTGAGTGATTAACCCACCTTGAATCCCCAATTTGACTCCCAAACTCCTCAGTTTAGCAAAAACCTAGAAAATTACTCAAACCCTAAAACAAACAACAACCAAATCAAACACTGTAAATTGAAATCAATCATTCTAAAAGATAGAATAAGTTATGAAATCATTACCTTAAATTTTTAAGAATTTTTAGCAATTGGTTCTTCATCTTACTTGTAGATTAGCTTCTAGGCTTTATAAGAGCTGGGTTTTCTAATTTTGTTTTAGTTTACTGAGTTTGCTAGAAAAAAGAACTTATAGGAAATGGGAATGAGATATTTCTCTTAACTAAATGGGCTTGGGTTGTTAATGAACCCAATAAGAAAATAAATCTTATTATTATTTTCTTAACGCTTCTTATATTTAGTTAAATTTGCTAATACTTAACTTTCTAAAGGAAAATGCCTAAGAGGACAGAACATTAACCCAAAAGCACTTATAGGAAATTCCTAAAGTAAATTTTGACAAAAACACTAATTTTTGTATTTCATAATTAGCTAAAATCTCACTAATGTTTTTAAATGATTACAACACCTTAAAAACACTGATATTACTAAATTTCATAATGACTTAAAATCAATCATTATAAAACAAATAATCTTTCTATAAAAAGAATACAAACTCAATGTTAAAGATTTAAATTCTCCGATTTAAATCATTATTTATTTTATTTCATCAATCCAAAAATCTGGGTTGTTATAGACTCTCCCCCTTAAAAAAATTACGTCCTCATAATTTCCCATTTAGAGAAATGTCTATAATATATTTTCAAAAATTCATTTCCCTAATTCTTCTTCAATATTAAAATTTTAAACAAATATATCTAGAATATATATATATATATATACTAAACTCCGTTAATATAAAAAAATAATTTACTCAACATTTTAGTTTACAAAAATCAGCATATTATTCATCCTTATTCTCTAGATTGAAAACAAGTTCACACCAAATTTCACATTCTTTTAAAATATTACACCTTTTCTTATAGTTTAAATTATTAAATAATTAAGGTGTTAAAAAGATATTCATCTTATTTAAATCTCTTAGAATAAGAATGTGAAAATAATATAAAGACTTCCTTTATTTTCTTATTAGAATCCCACTATTTAATTTCATTTCAATTAAAAAGAAATCATTTCTCCTAGAGTTAATGTTAACCAAAAGAATGGATCAACAACCTAGATTGAGTGTGAAAGCACCAGCACTGTTTATCAAGGCACACAAAATAGAAAAAGCAATAGTAAATCGTAGAAAAAGTAAAGGAACAAGAAGATTTTATAGTGGTTCGCTATTAATTAAGCCTACGTCCACTTTGTAACTTTCTATTAACTGAATTCTATTACTAGTGAAATCAGATTACAATATGATTGAATCTCCTAAGTTATATTAAGTCAGAAGTGCAGGAGTTACTGGAGAATCACAATGAAACCTTAGGTGACTATTGTGTGGGAGGGGAAGAGTGAAGAATAATTTATGTAGAGTCTCAGCAGCCAGTCTAGAAGATCCTCTTTATTTTGCAGATAGATGAGTATTTATAAAGATTGGAGAGCTATTGGGCTAGGCTGCTTTGCCAGAGACCTAAACTAAATGATACGAAGGTGCTCCAAAAATTTCACAGTGACCTGACTTGATATGATGGATTGCTAGCTATCCATAAGGCATGGATCGCGGATCGCTAGCGATCCATGCAGTTAGAATTTTCTTGCATCGTTTCACTTGGTTTGTGTTCCTTGCCTTAGGTAGATACTCTCCATGTAATTTGGTAACCAGTTGCCTTGTTTTAACGGTGATTTGTATACAAGTTGCATTGAACTATGACTGGAATCAGATGAATTCTTACTTTTCAAACAAGTTTGCTTGTAATACCATGAAACTTGGCAGACATCCTTAGAAAAAATACTGGATCATGATGCAAGAAGTTTGGAGGGTCCATGACCAAGCCTTGTGGATCGCTAGCGATCCATAGGTGATGGATCGCTAGCGATCCACTCACCATAGCTTATTTTTTTCTCCTTTCCTTTTGGGTCATTCCTAGTTCCTTCTTCTGGTCCTTTTGATTGATTCTTGAGATGTTTTGACTTGTCATAGATGTTCCGGCTGCTTTTGAATTCTATTGGGTTAAAACTCGGTTAACATTTGCCCCTCAGAGTATGCTTTGGAAGTAACTGCTTTTGAGTTCCCATTTCGTGAAGTTTTAATTAATCATGTTGAGGCTATCAAGTGTATTTGGTTTTGGCTATTCAGTCATCTGTTGAGTTCCGATGTGAATCGTCATTGCTCATAGTGATAAATCAATTTCAACCCCACAACTCTCGAAATTCTTGCAAACAACATTTAGACCATACTTGGTGAGTTTAGAAAAAAGAATGACTGTAACTTGATGGATCGCTAGCGATCCAAGGACTTAGCAAAATTTTCAAAGTAACATCCTACTTAACTTTTCCAGGCCGACCTTTCTTCATTTCATGCTTTCGTTTGCGAATCGAGCTATCCCCTCTTGCGACCCGATCCATTATTTTTGTGACTAAACCCTAGCTTGCTTACACCACCACATTCGTCGATCTTCACTACTATAGCTTTCTACCTCTGACCCCGTCTAACCTCACCGCCACTTCGAGCCAATTTCCATCACCTGAATCATTGTCTACCTGAACTGTGTCCGATCTTTCCTAGCTTGGATTGCCTACGAATTGATATTGGCCGCATTTGCTTTCTGACTCGAGGTTGGTAATGTGAATTTGGCATAGTATTAGTGATTGGTGACGAGGTTATGTTGGTGACGGATGAAGCGGAAAATTTGAGTTAATTATGAATTTGTGGAAGAAGATAGTAAATTGAGTTTTGAATTCTTCACGGAATGAAGCCCGGGTTTTTCCACAGTGCTTGACATGTTTTGCTATCTTCATCCACATAGTCAGAATTAACTTTCACAAAGTTACACCGCTGATCCCGGCACAACGTCTTGTAGAGTGATTTTGGTTTTTATGGGAGGCGATAATAGCTTAGGGCAGCATCCTGTATGCAGTTAATGCTGTTATCACTTTCCATAGAACTGAAATCGACTTATGTTAAGAATTCTCTACTCAATTTTGGACCCATTAATCTATAGTTGCTCACTTTGGATTGGTCCTGTCATTGCATAGTCGGCGTACCTGGAATAAGAAGAGCTTTCCTTGTCGCTTCAAACAGCGGATCCATTATCAATCGTTGATCAGTAAAGGGTAATACCTGACTGTGTTAGATACAAGTTAAGTTATATAGAATGAAGCATCGTCATCCCGTCGTAAATCTAGTGAAGGAAGTCCGGCACTCTCAGAAGCTAAATTGACATCAGTTATGCCTTTACAGACGGTTTCAGCAGCGCCTACTTCTTTGGCACCACCAACTGAATATGGTCAATTGGTTCCAGTTAGTCCGATTGTAGATAAAACTCCCCCAAAAATTAGAGTATTTACTCAACCCTCCGGAGAGAGCTTCGACATAATTTCTTCTGAAGTCCTATATAACATTTATTTACAGCATAGCGTCCTGGATGATGACATACACCTTCCATTGAAAAAAGAGTTTGCATACATGCCACCTTTGGGGTGCACCGCTTACCATCAATACATGTGCTTGAATGGAGCCGTGCCCCTTTAATCCTTTCTTAAGAGAGACTCTTCTAAACATGGGAATTGCTCCATTTCAAATTCACGCCAATAGATACATGATTTTGACTTGTCTTCACGTTTTATTTATGCGAACATTTAATTAAGCCCCAAGCTTTGATGAGCTGAGATACTTCCTCTCATTCAAGAAAAGATACGAATGTCTGTCTCTTGTGATCATTGAGGCCCAAAGAAATCATAAAATTGTGCTGCAACTTCAAAGTAATTTTTCTAAGTTCAAGACCCCATATTTTTTTACTAGGTGTCCTAAGGGATTTAATCGCCTTTGGATGACAGGAGGTAAGTCTTCTCTTTTACTCATTGTGGTTTAATACGATGGTGCAGGATCTGTAATAGACTTAATATTCCTTACAGATATTTCGAGGTCAAACAAAGATCCATCACTTGATCCCATCTTTCATACTCTGAAGGCCATAGATGCTAGAGAGACATTGGTCAAGTCTTTGCTAATAGATGAGACTTTGCTTCGGTACGGGTTGTTGCATCCTAGGAGATATACCATTGCCGTTAAAGTTCCATCCTCTTCCCATTCCAGGATTCAAACACGCTCTGCTTCCTCATTGCATAGCTCTGAAGAGGGTGATCTACCAGAAGGGGAAGTCCATCTGGTGGATCAACTGAAGAAATTCATGAAGGAAAAGTGTTATGACTGGAATCATTTGCTTGATTAGGATGTGCCCAATCTTAGAGGAGGGGGAAGAGGAGTTCAGGCAGCATGAGGGCAGGGCTGCGGTGATCATGGAGAAGGAGGAGGGTGAGATCAAAAGCAGTAGTAGATATGATTCCTCCTCTGATGATGAGGAATTTGATGCAAGTTCTAATGAAGGAGACTTCGAATCATGTGATGAAACTCTGAGAACGAGTCTCATTCTCTCGGATTTGCCCCTTTAAGAGATAATTACTAAAGATGCTCCCCCAGCAGCCGAACAACATCACGGTTCTCCACCTAAGGAAACCGATATCAACTTTGGGGACTTAGGCAACATTTATGTAAACATCGATGAACTCATGGGAGATGATTTCAAGTTCGAGGGATTGTCTTCTCACCCCGGCTATGCTGTGTCCAGAGTTAGCCTGATTCCCACTGTGGTGGCTTCCCGATCCGGTTTGTGAAGTTCTTTTAGGCTGCCTAAGACACGTTACACATTTCACTAGGGTCACGTACACTTCCATATGCATTATTTAAGTTCATTTTCTATCGTTAAAGTTCTTCATCTATTTTTTATATTAGGTACTATGAGAGTTCGTGAACTTTATGAGGATTTTAAATAATTTACAAACATACAATGTGGGTCAAGATAGACTTCAAGCCACCATCAGCCTTGAGAAACTGAGGAAGAGTGGAGGAGGAGGAAATATTTGGAAGCCAAAGTTCATCATCGGGACGAAAGAGACCAAAGCAGAGTTTATAGGAGTGGTTATGAGAAGAGGAAAACTCTTGATGATTGGGAAGAACCATCTAAGAAATCGATGGTAGACCGTGGTTCTCATCCTCCCAAGCACCAAGCATTTTCCCCCGCTCCAGTCTCTATTGGAATTAATGCTCCAACTTCTATTGTTCAAATCTCTCCATCAATTTAGACTCCATCAATTCACGTAGTGCCTGCTTCTTGTTTTTCATGCCCACAGAAGGCCGGCTTATATTCTACCGTCTGGTCCTCCTAAGCTTAAGGCCACGCTCCCCGGATGGTTTCTAAAGGGTGCTAAAATTGATTGTGACCTGCCTAATCCATAAAGATTCTTACATGCCCCATATCCAGGTGATTCAAAGTGATTTGGATCAAGCTAAAGGATAGGAGAAGTTATGTAAGCAACTGGCGGACACAAACCGTAACAACTACCGAGAGATCCTTTCCTTCGAGTCAGAAAAAGATGATTACGAGAGGATGTTAATCGAACATGACGTTAGAACTGAGCAACTGACAATGGAGAGGGATGTTGCAATTCAGGAGAGTAAGAGCAACACTAACTTGCTGAAGAAATTGAAAGAGGCCCACACGAAAATCAAGATTGTGTTCAGAGACAAAATCAAGAAGGCTCATGCTGATGAAGTTAAGCTGTAAAAAGAGCTCGAAATTCGAGATGAGATCATCGAAGTTCAAAATAAAACTATTGTTGGTCATAAGGAAGCCGTCGAAGCTCATAAAAAGATAATCGTTAATTATGCGAGAATGGTGGAATCCCGTGACAAGACCATTTCTAACCAGGCTTAAATGATTGCTTCGCTTCAGGAAAAAGTTTCGCATCTTAACGCTAAATAGATCCAAGTTAAAGTCGAGAAGGCCGCCGTAATGGTCGACTACTTCGAGCTGTAGGATACTTTTGAAAGGAAGGTGGAGAAGATGGATGACACTATCTTTAATTTCTACGTTAACTCCTTAGTGCATCAGGGCAGCCTTAGCTATTTGTCCCCTATATTCCTGCATACTCTTGCTGTATTTTGGAAGAAGTTCTCGCCCTTTTCTAAGAAAATGGGGATGTATACACCAAGCAAGAGTTAGAGGATGCTTATCTTAATGAAGAATAAAAAAAGGCTTTGGTAGAAGACCGTGAGATTATTCGGATTGAGAGGGAGCAGGAGGCCGCCGATGCTACTGCAACTACTAAAGCGCTATCAGAGCCTTTCATTTCTAAGCCAGACGAATCATCAAGGCAGCCTCATGATCAGTCAAGAATTATTCCCAGTTTAGCCAGTACTGCTTTGTTGTCTTCCCCTTTAGCGGCTATTTCGAAAGCCTTGGGTAATCCTAGAACTTCGCCAAAGATCGTGCGACCATCCAAAGAAAGAGGCGGTGATGAGTATGAAGTCGAAATTCTTGGTCACACTTCCAATTCAGGTAACCTTCTTGTTTTTCCCGAGTTTGAAAACTTCCAACTCATGCTACAAGAACAAGACAAATTGAATGCTTTCATTTTTGATCTTATAGGTCCATCTTCCTTGCTTATCGAACTGCCAATTTCTTCGGTCCTGGGGCCTGCTGCTATTTTGACCACTTCAATGCTTGTTTCTGTAGCCACTTCGATCATCATGCTTGTGTCTGGCTCACAACCAAGGCCAGAATCTGAGAAGATTGTTGTGTTACATGGCCTAAATGACCCTTTCATATCTCTGGAGGGCGATTTTACAGTAGTTGAAGCTGGAGAGCAGATAGACCAAGCTCGCTAGCTACCTAAGCAAATATAAATAGCAGATGGTAGCCATTAAGAGGGAAAAGATTGAGGAGGGAAAGTCTTCAAGGGCTCCCGCTAGTCCCGGAAGAGCAAGACAAGGGGGATTCTTCCTAGGGGGTCGAAAAACAAGGAGGAGACCTGGTCACAGAGTCGATAATTGATATTTTAGGCAGCGACACGACTCCTGGCGGGGATTCTGAGAAGAAAAAGAAACTTCCAACCTAAGATGGGAAATGAAGTGGCCAAAAGAAACATTGATGGGCTCGAGTGATAGTAGAGCTGGATATTGGAACATTCTGATTTGTTTGACATGTATTTTGTACAAATGTAGAGTCTGCATTTATTACTTTGTTGTTGTAGCGTCTGTACTTTTCGTTTTGTTGGGCAATATTGTGTGGGTACGGCCCGCACATTTTGACTTTGTATAGAAAATGTTATAAGGAATGAAAAGATTAATATTTGAACTGTCATCACTTCTGTGTTCTTCCTTATTTATCATGTATTTAGCTTGTTTTTTATACTACTTATGTTTGCACATGGCAGGATTGCCAAAAATTTTTATTTGGAGAAACAGCCATGTGGAGTAGTTTTCTTTTCAATTAAAAGTTGGTGTGTGTGTGCCCCCTTCTTTACGGGGTTGTTTTCTTCGAACACTTGACAAATGACCGATTGATCCTAGCGATTCCTTGGATGTCTGTAACTGAATCTACTTTGCGGTTCCTATCATCGGGAACTTGTGACTCGGGCATCTCGATTCTAGAGATTCTATCGGTTAATGATTGGAATTCTTTGCCGATTTCTAGTTGTTGGTTCTCGTTAGTCCTGCAATAGATGAGTTTCCCGGTGTTGTCAAGACAATACCCATACTTTCAAGGTCTTAATGGCTTGCTGATGGTGCTGGAGCAACATCGAGTAGTGCTTGCATGGAGTGCATGGATTTTAGGAGTGCGCGGTTTATGGAATGCGCGGCTTTTGAGAGTGCGTAGCCTACAAAATGCGCAGCTTATAGGATCTGTATGACCCATCGATCCGAAACTATTTGGAATTTCTCGACATTCATCTTCGGGTAACGTGAGGAGTTTGTGCTTCGAGAGCATGGTTCCACGGCTCAAGAAGTGATGCGCGACTTATGAGTGTGCATGACTTTAGTAATTATATTCGCTTGGGAATGATTCTACAACCCAAAAAGCGGTGCATGGCTTATGAAATGCATGGCTTATGAAATGCGTGGCTTTAGTTTGGGCCTTCCAGGTGTTGGCGGAGCAAAATCGGTTTTTAGAAGGCGCGGATCGAGTTCTGTCAATCCAATGGTTTGAGTCAATTTGCTTTCGTCGACTCGATGGGTAAATGGGATGTACTTGTGCCTGATTCCACTATCTCAAGCAACGATTGGATGGTTTTAAGTCGATTTGACCCCGTCGACTCAGCAGGTTACTTTTGCGAACACAGTTTTATTGGTTCAAAAAGCAAACCAACTTTATTAATAAATGTTGGGAAAATTATGCATATTTACTGGTGTATATTTGGGATCAATATTAAGTGCGTGGCATGCAATCTCTAGCGAAACCCCACACATATCAGCATGTGTCCAAGTAAATAGATCCAAATTAGCACGAAGAATTTGATGAGTTCCAGTCGCATCTTGCTTCCAAGATTTGATCCAATTTTTAGGACTCATGTTGGGTTATCCATATCGATTAGGACTGACATCGTCAATTCTGCCAGTGATGCCCGTTCCTCCCCTGAACTCTTCTTTCTAGGGTCCAAAGCCTTGTTGAATCGACTATGGTCCCCAAGCGAGGGGCGGCTCTATAGTTGCTATTCGGTAGGTTCACAAATATGGAGAGATCTCTCCACATTCTTCCCCTTTTCTTTTCATCTAGACTCGCATAGTTCTACGATGTAGCATTCTCTAGTGGCAATGTGGTCTCCTTTGATCACCGCAGCTCCATTATATGTCGGAAATTTCATGGTTAGACACAACTGAGCTAAAGCAATCCTGAAATCTGCCAAAGCGGATCGACCAAAGAAAGCATTGTATGCGGATATTCCATCTACAATCACAAAGGTTTGGATGAGGATGACTCTTCGGTCTTATTCTCCCAGTTCTACAGGTACATCGATTGTTCTGATTGGTTGCTTAGGTTCACCAGTGAATCCCTGGATCTTTGTTGGGCAAGCAGATATATCCTTTATACTGATTTTCATTTGGTTAAACATGTGTTTGAAAAGGATATTCATAGAGCTACCACTATCCACCAATATATTCCGAACCATCGCTGGTCCAATCCCTACCATCACGACCATGGGGTCAAGGGTCGGAGCTTCTATCCTTCAATGTCTCGATTCTGGAGCACTATGTCATTGTTCATGGTTCTCTGCTGCTTAGCAAGAGTTCCATCTTCGATGGCAAAGCACGAATCTTTTGGAGAGGGTCTTAGTGAGCTTGCATATAT
The DNA here is from genome assembly GCA_030737815.1 of Allium fistulosum. NCBI lineage: Eukaryota > Viridiplantae > Streptophyta > Magnoliopsida > Asparagales > Amaryllidaceae > Allium > Allium fistulosum. The sequence continues at coordinate 1,260,763,299 of CM060904.1, forward strand.
CTCCATTTCTCCCCAACTCTTTTGCGTTGGATGAGGTATTCCAGATATCATTCCGATAATGACTCTTTGGTCGATCCATCTGGATCCCTCTTCGCTAGTTCTAGCTTGGTTTCCCCAGTCTCTAGGAACTTGGGGGAGCTACAGGCTGGTCAGGATTTTATGGTTTCCTCACATACTACTAAAGCTTATTTTCCCAAATCAGCTCTTCAATCGGGTTTTTTAAGTGACAACACTCATTCGTGTTGTGACCATGTGTTTCATGGAAGCGGCATTACTTTCCGAAATACTTTCGTTGTTCAGTTGCTTCCTTTTTGGGCGGCTTTTTGTACTCTTCCGTCCCTTAGGTCGCAAGGTAGATGTTCTCTGGTGTATCATTGAGTGGATTGTAGTCTTCGGGCCTTAAGCTTTTAAGTTGCTTGCTACTTCCGTTTCACTTGTTGGAATTCTGATTCTTCCTTTTCTGATTCCACTCCTTTTCCGCAGCAGTCCCAGAGGTAATTGTGTCTTGGTTTTCCGCCATACCATTCTACCCAATGCTGGTTGATTGTAAATAGCAGGTTTTCCTTCTAGCTCCTCCGCCTCTTCTAATCTCAAGTATGGGCTCGCCTTTCAATTAAAGTCCTTCCTGGTGGTAGGTTGTTTCATTTTAATCCATTTTCCGAATTCAATGTCGGGACGGATGGGGCAGACCAGGGCCGTGAAGACCATATCTTCCTTTGGGTTACTTACTTTAGTGACCGCGGTGTTAGGTCGACTCATGAAGGATTTCAAAGATTCATTTCGTCCATGAAATAGGCTCGATAAGGACATCACCTCTTTCGGTTGTGCCGAGTGAAGCTTAAATTGATAAAGGAACTTTGTTGCTAATTCACTGGAAGTGGAGATCAATTTAAGTGGGAGCCTGATGAACCACATGGAAGTAATTCCATTAAGAAGATTGGAAAACATCTACATCAAATAGCATTTGAAGCATTCCCTCCATCCATGTAACAACTGTAATTGTACAAGTGAGGTTTCAGGTCTTTAGTTCCATCGTAGGATGGAATAGTCGACATAGTGAACTTTTTGGGATATCATTCAGAATGTCATCAGTGAAGGGAGTCCAGCTTGGAGTGGATCCCTATTCACCATCTCTCATATTCTTACTTTCATCCATTAGGCGCTTGATGATGTCCCTGATATATGCTTCGGATGTCCGATAATCCATGGGTTGGTTGTCAGGAACTATACCAAGTATTTGATTTTGCAAACGGTCTTGGTAAGTAGGCCGATGCCTAGGCTCTCCTGTCTTTGAGAGAGCCACTCCCTCGGAGTTACGTTGGCTTGCGGTTGGTCGTATATAGGTAGTTTGGACCTCTTTGCCGGTATTGAGAGCATTAGTGTTTTCTTTCAAGTCGTCGTCGTCAAGCTGTTCACAATCTTCGGAATCGGAGAGATCCACTTCTATATCTTCCCATGGGGTTTTCATCCCCATATTCAAGTTCACGGTGGGCTACTTTGCAGTTGGTGGAGTGCTTGCATTTCCTTCTATGGTGATTCCTGCAGCTCCACCTACTACTCATTTTTGCTGCTGATTTCCGTTTCTCCTGTTTAGGCCAGAAATGAAAGCGTTTTCCAGCTCCGTGGCAACCGCAGGCTCTGGCATGGTTCTCGAAGCAGCTAGTGATTACAAGGTTAGGAGGGTATTTATTTTTTCCATAAGTTCTTTTTGGCTATACTTCATCTTTTGATTGATTTCATCAACCATCTTGTTTAACTCGCCTCTAGTGACAACTTCATGCTAGATAGAAGATCCCGACATCTAATCTCCTGTGTTGGCGTCGTTGACTTCAATTTGCTGAGGATTAGTTTCTTCTCCATCTATTACAACTCCTATGGATCTTCTTGAAGCAATTCTCTTTCTTCCATGCGCCATTGATTCTCAACAGAAAATTTTCTAAGCGAAGATGGAGGATCTAACTTCAGAACCTATCTGTTCCAAAGTAGATAGCTAGATCTAAGCCCGAGTTGGGTTCTCAATGAAAGCACCAAAATGTTAACCCAAAAAATGGATCAACACCCTGGATTGAGTGTGAAAGCTTCAGCTTTGTTTATTAGGAAAAATAAAATAGAAAAAGCAATAGTAAATCGTAGAAAAGTTAAAGAACAAGAAGATTTTGTAGTGGTTCAGCTATTAATGAAGCCTATGTCTACTTTATAACTTTCTATTAACTGACTACTGTTACAAGTGAAATCAGATTACAATATGATTGAATCTCCTAAGTTAGATCAAGTCACAAGTGCAAGAGTTACTAGAGAATCATAGTGAATCCTTATGTGACTGTTGTGTAGAAGGGGAAGAGTGAAGATAGTTTCTGCGGAGTTTTAGCAGCCAGTCCAGAAGATCCTCTTTATGTTGCAGATATGTGATTATTTATAGAGATTGAAGAGCTATTGGGCTAGGCCGCTTTGCCAGAGACCTTAACTAAATGATACGAAGGTGCTCCAAAAATTTCACAGTGACATGACTTGATATGATGGATCACTAGCGATCCATAGGGCATGGATCACTAGCGATCCATGCAGTTAGAATTTTATTGGATCGTTTCACTTGGGTTGTAATCCTCTCCTTATGTAGATACTCTCCATGTAATTTGGTAACCAGTTTCATTGTTTTGATGGTGATTCTTATAAAGGTGCATTGAACTATGACTAGACTCAAATGAATGCTTACTTTTCGAACTAGTTTGCTTGGAATACCATAAAACTGGGCAAACATCCTTAGAAAAGATATTGGATCATGATGCAAGAAATTTGGAGGGTTCATGAGCAAGCCTTATGGATCGCTAGCAATCCATAGGTGATGGATCCCCTTAGCTTATTTTTGCTCCTTCCCTTTTGGGTCAATTCTAGTTCCTTCTTCTGTTCCTTTTGGTTGATTCTTGGGATGTTTTGACTTGTCGTAGATTTTCTAACTTCCTTTGAATTCTATTGGATTAAAAACCCGATTAATAATTAATTTTCAAAAATATGAACAATTCCAAATTTTCAACCAAAAACTCAACTTTTAATTCCTTTCAATTCAAAATTTTCATATTTGAAATTCATAAACTAGGAAAACTAATTCCTAGTAAAAATTTACATATATGTACAAACCAATAAAATTTTCTTTCCTTCATTAAAATATATATTTTATTAAATCTTCATAGACTACCTATGATGATTATAAAGAAAATTTTAATTTAGTATAAGTCACATTATTATACTAAGATTCAAACTCATTAATACAAATCTCTTCTTTTTCTTTACCAATGGACTTCCATAATATCATTATTAATTTGGTAAAGCTTATTTAGATTTGGAACATCTTCATTAATTTTTCATGCAAATTTCAACTACCATCTCAATAAAAATGACAACGCCTAAAAATCGTAACAACCATCAAGAATACAAGAGATATATGAACAACACTTCGTATGTCCAATATTAAAGGCAAGCACTTCACTTGTCTACACTAACGATCGCTCTTTCCTTGTCAATCACAAAAGACATTTATTTAATTAATCCCTTAATCAAATATTTTTACTTCTATCTCAAAATTTCAATTATTACATCAAATAATTCATCTCAAAGTTTACATCTTCCAAAAAATAAAATTGCTTCTTATAGGAATTATTTATACCACATCTTACTTATATAATCCATCTCTTAGATCTCAGATCATTTCTTGCTTTGAACTTCCAACATTTATTTACACTGTTATTTACATCTTATATTTTAGTTTCTTATTAACTAGAGATAAAATATAAAAATTAACATTCAATTTAAAACATAGAATGATATATACCACAAATTAAAAATATAACACACTATTTTTCTTGAGATATAAATTAAAAATTAACATTCACAATTTACAATTATCAAATTATTTAATGACGTTGCCTTACCATCTATTTATCGTGAATCGCTTTGTCAGATGGCTGCGATGTTGATTGCAAAATCAACATGGCCTCGCCACTGATCTCTACTATTGCTAAGGTTTGGTGGCTGGATATGCCACCTAAAATTAATACACAAAATGCATTTTATAATTTTCATTATAATTTTTTTAAGCCACCAAAAATTTTCAAATATATATATATATTTTATATATAAATTTCTTTTCAATTTGTTTTCTAAAGTATCTTCCCATAAAATATTTTATATTCCCAAGTTATAATATTCAATTCCAAATCATTTACTAAATATTATTAACTCAAATTAATATTTCCATTTAAAATATTATTATTCTTCAAGATACCTGCTTTTAAAATTTTACATATTTGAATATATATATATATACACATACTTTTCACAAGCATCCTTTTACTTCCAAAAGATATATAAATATTCATATTAATATATTTTTTCAAAACATTTATCCCATTTTGAAACAATATTTAACTCACCTAAACTTCAATTTCTTCATAAATATTATTTATAACTTATTCACAATAATTTATAATACTTTAATATTATAACTTAAAATTATTGGGTCTGACTATCTCATCAAAGTGTTTATGAATCCTTATTGACATGTGGTATCCCATGTCTCAACCCGAATTCATCAAACACCGAATGGGAAATTTAACACAAAACTAATTCCAAAATTTCTATATTTGTAAATTCTCATACAAATGAAAATCTATCAATAACAATTCAAATATGCAACCATTCATCCAAGCATACAATATTCAATCAAATATAAATAAAGTACGAGTTACTGTGCTCAGCGGAAACAGTCCAATAACTTCTGTTGCGCAACTCTGATCACTAACGGATCAGCACACTACTACACAACACTTAACTTTTAAAATCATTTTATAAAATAATTTGTAAAGTAAATTAAAATTTCCAAAAATACATCCCAAAAGATTATTCCCAATAATCATTTATACTTTTATTCTAAATAGGAATTAAATCCTAATTTGTACCCAACACAACCAAGGGACGGGACTCTAAGTTTGTCTAGGCCATGATTTGTGCTTTTATTATTCTATATTGTTTTGAACCTTTGCTCTGATACCAACTGTAACGCCCCACCTTTATGCCCATATTACCCAAGAATATTACAAGAGATATCATCGAATAATATGGAGAATAAGGTTGGTTGAGCGAACATCCCTAATATTGCTTTGGATGAGTATATATATGTCGAATCATGTGACTAAATTTTTCTTTGTTTTCTTATAAGTGGTTATTCAACATATTTGACCTAGGCGCAAAACAATAACACAATGGTTTAGCGAAGTTCAAAACAATATATCACAACATATATAACATATAATCAGATGTCGCAACAGAAATAGAATACATCAATTTCCTCTTTAAAAGTGTAAGTCTACAAAACGAAACGCTAGACTTACATATACATATATACTTGTATCAACAATGATAGGTTTAAATGTATACACAAGACAATACCAGTTAATACAATGATCCAAGATGCATAAGTATATAAATAAGATCAACATCTCAAAAGGGAACTATATCACAAAGCTACTACTTCATAGAGCTGCTCTAGTTAGTCCAAATACAAAGTCATTGAGTCCTTGTACCCAACTATCTCCAAATATCCAAAAGTGTGAGAATTTATAATAATAATAAGCATGTATAGCATCAAAGAAGTATAAACCCGAATTATGTATCATATTAAACATAAAAAGGTCTCACCAATGATAATTCACTAATAATTTTGCATAAAACACAAGGCATAGTAATAACTGTCCACTATATGCCATATACAAATAAAAAGACAACAAAACCAAATCACCATGTCATCAAAACTCCTCATGGATATCAACAAAAATCATCTCAAATATGTTGATAAGGAACTAACATATAAAAACCGAGAACATAAGAGCTTGCATAAAGCAAGTCAACACTAGAAAATATGAGACCGCTTAAAAACAGGTCAAATCCCAAATGACTTAGAATAAAAGTAATTCACAAATCATAAACCACAAAGATACGCACATCACAAATCAAACCAAAAGCAAGCACATTGCACAATAATAGACATGCACTTCGTGTGTTAACATAGATTGATGTGCACTTCACATGTCAAATAGGACAGGCACATCGCAAGTCAAATTCATAAGCTAGAAATATAGATAAGCACTTCGCAAATCATCACAAAAGACATACGCTTCATGTGCCAACTCAAGATACGAGCACTTCACCCGTCATTACTTGCTTATAAACGAGTATCCCAAGATGGGCCTAAAAACCCATAAATCCACCTAAACGGATCACCCAAGGACGAGTATGAAAACTTAACAAAATATATGTTATATACTTTCAAACAGTGATCATTTGAGTAACGACCGCATGTCCCATAACCATTTGGGTTTACTCAAATATTTACTATGAGTTGGTAAACTCCACTCTGTAAGTATAATATACTTTCGGTTAGTAAGTAAATAAGTTTCACCGTTGTCCCATAACCGCTTTGCGATACTTAAAAATTTACTAAACGATTGTAAATCTCAAGAAGCGACAAACCCAAAAATCACACAAGAATGCCCAAAATAGCATAAAATAGCCAAAGGCTAAGCACAATAAGATTCGATAAGAGTTTAAGTTTTAGAAAGCAAATAATATAATTAACTATATAGCAAATGATTTCTAAAACACTTCATTTATATACTTACTTTAAAAATTATCATTTTAAAACCCATAACTCATTTGAATTTCAACTATATGTATTTATTTGTCACTTGATAAAAACAATAAATCCAAATAAATAACAAAATGTATTTATTTATATAGTTGCCCCAAAATCCCCTTAATAGATATATATAGTTTTACACTATATTCCAAAAGCTATATATAAATATACTACCATTAATTTACAAACAATATAGGTCTATTTCCAAAACAATTCTTTTAAACCCATAAAACTATTTCTCCAAATAATTCTCATTTAATATATTACTTGTTAAAATCATTTACAAAAAGGAATTGAATTTATATGAAAATTAGTTTTAAAATCGATATATTATAGTAAACTATCTTTTTCCACATTGCTTTATTCAAACTATATATATTAAATAGATTTGTATATAAATAACTTCACAAATCATTCAATCAAAAATCATCAAAACCAAAGAAACAAAACGTTGAAAATCATCGTCCAAATCACTTGGGAATTCATCAAAACAAGGTTAGGAAAAATTGGGCTAAAGTAACAAGACGAGAGGGAAACGCAGCAACCAAGAACTCATATTCCAGGTTGTCTATCGATCGATCGGTCGTACGCGGCCGGTCGACCGATGGGGCACTTAGAACGGAGTTCCAAGTCCTTTATTCCCCATCGTCGACGTATATTGATTCTAACACGAATCCTGTTCATTCCAAATACTTATAATTGCAATATAAACTCTGGAAACACACATGAAATCATAGAAAAAGTAATCAAAGCACTTTGAACATAGAAAAGGGTTTGAAACCAATTTATAGTAAGTGATTTTAACAGAGAAAGCAGTCCAAACTTGTAACAATAGAAACCACCAAATTATCACTTAAATTCTTAATTATTGAACATGAAATTACAGCAGCATACAATAAGATATTTAGAGATAGGATTTGTTATCACTCACCATGAATCCCTAATTTGATTTCCCAAACTCTTTATTTTGGGAAAACCCTAGAAAATTACTTTAACCACAAAACAAACAACAACCAAATCAGACACTATAAATTGGAATCGATCATTCCAAAAGACAGAATAGGTTATGAAATCATTACCTTAAATTTCTTAGAATTTATAACAATTGATTCTTCTTCTTACTCGTAGATTAGCTTATAGGTTTTAGGAGAGCATGGTTTTCTAAATTTTGTTTTAGTTTAATGAGTTTGCTAGAAAAAAGAACGTATAAGATATAGGAAGGAGAAATTTGTCTTAACTAAATGGGCTTGGGTTGTTAATGAACCCATTAAGAAAATAAACATTATTATTATTATTTTCTCAACACTTCTTATATTTAGTTAAATTTGCTAATACATAACTTTCTAAAGCAAAATGCCCAAAAGCATAAAACAATACTTCAAAAGCTCTTATAGGAAAATTCTAAAGTAAATTTTAACAAGGAACACTTTTTATATATTTTTTTATTTCATAATTAGCTAAAATCTCACTAATGCTTTTAAATGATTACAACACCTTAAAAGCACTAATATTACTAAATTTCATAATGATTTAAAGTCAATCATTATAAAAAAATTATCTTTCTATAAAAAGAATACAAATTCCATGTTAATGATTTAAATACTTAGATTTAAATCATTATTTATTTTATTTAATCAATCCAAAAATCTGGATTATTATAGGCTCTCCTCCTTAAAAAAATTATGTCATCGTAATTTCTCATTCAGAGAAAGTCTATAATATATTTTCAAAAATCTATTTTCCTAATTCTTCTTTAATATTTAAATTTTAAACAAATATATCTAGAAAATATATATTATTTCTACTAAACTCCATTAATATAAAACAATAATTTACTCAATATTTTAGTTTACAGAAGTCAACATATTATGCATCATTATTTTATAGATTGAAAACAAGTTCACACCAATATTTCACATTCTTTTAAAATATTACACCTTTTTTATATTTTAAATTTTTAAATAATTAAGGTGTTAAAAAGATATTCGTTGTATTTAAATCTCTTAGAATATGAATGTGAAAACAATGTAAATACTTCCTTTATCTTCTTATTAGAATCCCACTATTTAATTTCATTTTTATTTAAATGAAATTATTTCTCCTAGAATTAATTTTCAATAATACGAAAAATTACAAATTTTGAACCAAAAACTTAACTTTTAATTCTATTCAAATAAAAAATTTCATATTTGAAATTCATAAACTAGGAAAACTAATTCCTAGTAAAAAGTTACATGTATGTACAAACCAATAAAATTTCCTTTCCTTGATTAAAATAATTATTTTATTAAATCCTTATAGACTTACTATGATGATTATAAAGAAAATTTTAATTTAGTATAAGTCACATTATTGTACTAAAGATTCAAACTCATTTATGCAAATCTTTTCTTTTGCTTTACAAAAGGACTTCCATAATATCATTATTAATTTTGTAAAGCATATTTAGATTTGGAACATCTTCATTAATTTGTCATGTCAATTTCAATAATCATCTCAATCAAAATGAGAACATCTCAAAATCACAACAACCATCAAGAATACAAGAGATATATAAACAGCGCTTCGCATGTCAAATATTAAAGGCAAGCATTTCACTTGTCGACACTAACGATCGCTCTTCGCTTGTCTAAGAGAAGCAAGCTCTTCGCTTGTCAATCATAAAGGAAATTTATTTAATTAATCCTTTAATCATATATTTTAACTTCTATCTCCAAATTTCAATTATTGCATCCCATAATTCTTCTCAAAATTTACATCTTCCAAAAAATAAAATTGATTCTTATGGTAATTATTTATACCACTTCTTATTTATATAATCCATATCTTAGATTTCAAATCATTTCTTATTTTGAAGTTTCAAAATTTATTTACATTTTTATTTACATCTTATATTTTAACTTCTTGTAAACTAGAAATCAAATATAAGAATTAACATTCAATTTGAAACATAGAATGATATATACCCTAAATCAAAAATAACACAAGCTATTTTTCTTAACATATAAATTAAAAATGAACATTCACAATTTACAATTATCAAATTTTTTGAGGAGGTTGCCTTGCTATCTATTTATAGCGAATCGCTTTTTCAAATGGTTGCAATGTTGATTACAAATCAACATGGCCTCGCCACTGATCTCTGCTATTGCTAAGGTTCGGTGGCAGCATACGCCACCTAAAATTAATACACAAAATGCATTTTATAATATTCATTATAATTATTTTTAACCCACTAAAATTTTTCAAACATATATATTACTTATAAATAAATTTCTTCTTAATTTATTTTCCAAAGTATCTTCCCACAAAATATTTTATTTTCACAAATAATCATATTCAATAACAAATCATTTATTAAATATTATTATCAAAACTCAAATCATTTACTAAATTTAAATAGCCTCATAAGATTCATATGATCAACTAGGAAGTACCAAATAGGGGTTCGCCTAGAATCTAGGCATTAAATGATGGGGATTTTGCCTAGGGTCTTGGTATTAAATGGTTAGAGTCTTCTATTTTCCCTTAAAAAGGTCTTAAGTGACTATATGATCGATGGAGATGGGTCGTACGTTGGACACAACATATATTCTATAATTTCATTGCACCCATGTCATAGTTATGAAGTTAGAATGGAAAGGACCATTGGTCTACAGTTGGAATTATGTCACGGAGCTAGACTAGAAGAGCCATTGGCTTAAAGTTAGAGGTATACTCAAAAAGGTATAGTTAGAAATTGCATAAGGCATAATACTGATCTAAATGATACTGCCCAAATTCAGTTATTGTAAGATTTTAGATTTTCATTCATCGGACGTTGTTTTTCTGACTCCTTCCTCTTTACAACCCATAGTTTCGAGGAAATATTATTGATGATGAAGTGTGAAGGAGGTAGTGAAGATTCCTGGTGGTATAACTGTTTATTTATGTTTATGGTTTATTTTGGTATACCTAGATTTTAGAATTGTTGATATTCTATCTTGGGACATTATGTTATGGATATTTGGAATAATTGTATTTTTGAGATTTGGAAATTTTGAAATATTTACTTACTTTATTATTATATTTTATCCCTTCCGCTGTGAATTTTCTTAAAGCATAAATAGATAGTTATGTATATTGATTTGATAGAATTTACCAACCAATAGCTAGCTCTGGAATGGACCTAAGGTTCGATGGGATTTTATTAGGTCGAAAAGTAGGCCCGTTCCGGAAAGGATTATTACATTTAGTATCAGAGTCAGGTCACCAAATTTGGGGGAACAGGTATACGCTAGAGTATGTATTTGTTTTTTTCAAAATATTTTTCAAAACCCTACTATGTATGTATGTAGACATATATGGACATATGTGAACATACTAGCAAAACTTTTAATTTAGCAAGTATTACCGTCTTAAGAAGTCGAGACTAATCCACAATTTTGAACCTACAAATAGTTGAAATGGCTGAAAATAACTGCTATAAAGTCGGAAACCACCCCACCCAAGAGATACCCACCATTCCAAGTATTCGATCATGGTCCCGATAATATCTATAGCTTGTGGGGCAAGTTCTTATTTCTCAAAAAGCTGCACTAGCGACGTCAGTTGCTCCGACCGTTGAACCAACACTCCACCCACCATACTTTCCTAAACTATGTAAAGATTTTTAGAATATAGGAGGATGATTTTTGAGGGTAGAAGATTTTGTCAAAACTAAAGCATGTATTAATGACTATGACCGTATATTTTGAGGGCTAGGATGGAAAGACTAGGTTAAGAGGAGGATAGCAGCATGGAACCTAAAGGGAGAGGCTTTGGATTGATGGACTATAGTCGTGGAATTCAGGGCTCGTTTTGAGCCATGATTCATGTACAAAGCTGAAGTAAGTCTGTAATTGGAGAAGTTTATCCAACTGAAGTAGGGAGAATCTACGATGAAGGTTTACATTAATAAGTTCACTAAATTAGATAAGTTTGGATTAAGCCTAATTGACACCCCAACGAAGAAGGGGATGAAGTTTGTAGAAGCCCTAAGTTCTCCACTTAAGTAGCTACTTTTAACTTAAGTTCTTGTAGGCACCACCTATGAGACATTAGTTAAAATGGACCTACTTCAGATGTTGGTATCGAAGAAAAGGAAAGTAGGACAGTTGCATAATCAAGAGTGAACGAAGAAATGGGGATTCTAAATAGATAAGTAAGCCAAGGGGAAGATCAAGAAATGAGGTATGATATGCTGTAGATATCAATAGAAGGAGCATGTCGCGAAAGACTTATAAGTGAGTTTGATGAGAAATGAGTTTAAGCGAAGGTGCTATAACTTCCATAAAGAAAAGCATTATAAGAAACGATGCTCGAAACTATCAAAGGAGGGATAAGGTAGGTAAGCTTATGTCATTGAGGCTGTACCTATCTCAAGCAGACCTCCTCTTAGGGACAAAGGATAAGCTATGATGGAAAGTACAACTATTATTTCCAAAAATACTATTCGTGCCATATTTGATTCAGGAGCGTCACGTTCATTCATAACCGGGAAGTAGTTAACTCTTTGGGATTAGAACCCAATGTGTCACCAATCCTATAGTCATGTCAAATCCTGTAAGGAGGTTGACACATCTTTTATGATTTGCAGAGACCTAGTGGTGGATACAGTTAATGTTGACTTTGCATGTAATGCATATGTTTTGGGTTTTGAAGGGTATGGACTTATCTAAAAAATGGATTGGTTGTCTTACTATGGGGCTATCATAGATTGTGCTAGGAGCATTATATGGTTGAGGAGTTGTAGTGGGAGAGATATAGATGTTCATTATATTCCCCAAAGATTAGTCAAGTTAAGTTATTTGTATTCTATTAGCGTATGATAGGATGACCTCTCATCTATGCCTATAGTTCGAGAGTTTCCATACATTTTTGAAGAAGTCTTTGGTATCCTACCTTGAAGGGAGATCGAGTTTATGATTGACTTGGAGAATGATGCTAGAGCTGTCGCGCTACCATTGAGGCTTATGGCCCCTAAAGAAAGGAGAAGCAAGATAAGCAGATTTCAGAGCCATTACAGAAGAAGTTTATTCGTTGTAGCACTTCAGAGTGGGGGAGCACCAGTTGTTTTTACAACTATGGAAGATAGGTCATTAAGGCTATGAATCGACTACCAAACAGTCAATAAGCTGACTATGAAGAATAGGTATACTTTACCAAGAATAGAAGACTTGTTTAATCTGCTTGTCGAGGCCAAAGTCTTTTCCCAATTGGATAAATTAGTCATAGTGTTTGTAAATGATATTCTACTATTCTCTAAAAGTGAAAGTGAGATTGAAGATCACTTAAGGGAGGTACTAGAGACCTTGAGAAAACATTAATTAAAATCCAAATTCTCAATGTCATTTTAAAAGGAAGGAGGTAAGGTTTCTCGTTTACATTGTCTTCGAGAGAGGGTTAGCTGTTGACCCGACAAAGGTAGCAGCTATTCAAGACTGGAAGATTCCGAGGAATGCTACTAAAGTTGGAAGTTTCCTTGGTTTTGTCGAATACTATAGGAAATATATCAAGCACTTTGCAAAGATAGCAGTATCATTGACTTGACTAATCAAAAAAAATTAGTCCTTGCATTGGATGACAAAATCATGAAAGCCTTTGAGAAGTTGAAGGAGCTGTTGATGAGTGGGCTAGTAGTGACTATTCCAGATAGGTTGAGGCCTTTCACCATTTATACCAATGCATGTGGTACGTGGTTAGGAGCTGTTCTTACGCAAGAAGGCAAAGTGATAGCCTGTGTAAGTAGGCAGTTGAAGGACCATGAGAAAAGGTATGCCACTCATGACTTATAGTTAGCGACTATTGCATTCGCTTTGAAAATATGGAGGCATTATCTTTTAGGGGAAGGTTTAACCTATTTATTGATCATAAGTCCCTTAAACATATATTTACCCAAAAACATTTGAATCTTAGGCAACAAATGTGGATGGAGTTTGTAGCATCATATGACTTTGAAATTTAGTATACCCTTGGAAAAGGAATTGTGTTTGTGATGCCCTTAGCCAGTGACATGCTACTCTTGGTGCTATATATATAAAAGGAGGAAGTTTGATTTCCTCTAAATTTTAAATTTCTAACCACTATAAAAATTCACACTGGGTTATCTAGCAGCTATGGAAGTAAGGCCAGCATTGGTGGACCACATTGGTCAAAATTAGAAGAGAGATGTGGCAGTAGACAACATATTGGGAAAGTTGGGTATGTGAGATTATTTCCCCTACATCCGTAGGTATTTGATCGAAGAAAGAGGATGGCTAAGAAGAGGTGGACGACTATATGTTTCAGTAGTGGAAGATGTTCTAGAGGAAGTGCTACCAGAATGCCATTATTCTAAGATGAATATTCATCAAGGTTGATAAGATGTACAAGGCTATGAAGTAGATTTTCTATTGGTTGAGGATGAAGTGGCGAGTAGCGGAATATGTCACTATATGTTTGACGCGCCAAAGGTTAAAAGCAGAACAAAGGAAGCCCAAAGGTCTATTATTTCCAATAGATGTACCAACTTGGAAACCGGAGCATATATCGATGGACTTTGTAGATGGGTTGCCCGAAAGTCAAAGAACTGTTTGGGTTATAGTGGATAGACTCGCTAAATGTGTCCACTTTATTCCAAGAAGGCTAATAGGAAGGTAGCATCTCTAAAAAAATTTGTAAAAAAAACTTATGTCAAAGAGGTGGAACGATTGCATGGAGTTTCTGTAACACCCCACTCTTCTTAGTATACCCAAAAGGACATACTAAAAGGCATGGTGCGTTGTAGGTATAACTAAAACTAGCAGAGACTAAGATTTACAAGACAAAAATTAAATAATAATAATAACAATAATAATAATAATAATAATAACGCAGCGGAAACAATTATAGTATTTTGCTAAAAATCAAATTCCATAATATAAGATGATAAAAATAAGTCGCCAAATACCCAATACATCATATGAAAAAATGCCCATACAAGTCTCGTGAAATCAAAAACCCAAAGTCTCAAATAATATCATAGTACAATACATCCCTCTCAAAATATCAGCTCAACAAAAGAACTAAAAACTGAAACTGAAGGAAAGAAATACATGATAGAATCTCCAACAAGTCTCCAAGAAGCTGCGGTCTACTTTCCTTGCCCCTGATTGCCTATGAGGGGAAAGGGGAAAATAGAGGAGTGGGTCAAACTAAAAGTCTGGTGAATGATAGTAATTACTAGAATCTTAAGCAAAGTAAAAGTAATAGACTTTACAACAGTTCTACTATATAAAAGAAAACAAAGGAAATATGAAGATGGAATAAGCTGGAAATAAATACGATTTAACTCAATTGACACAATCAATTAACTTTGATTGTTTGCAGTTGTCTTTGATAGCTGCTTTGATTAGGCTAAATTCCTAATCCTATAATTAGGCAGAAATCCTAATTCTACCCTTTGATCGACCTGCTACTCCATAGACCTTACTGCGGACTAGACGCTATATAGCTCCATACATAGAAATGGTGTCTACGAATGACATGTAAATTATCTACTACGGATTAGACGTTATATAGCTCCCTACACAGAAGGCAATGGTGTCTACGAAAGACACAAATACTAAGCGCTTGGAACTCAATAGCGACTTATCTCCCCTAATCGATGTCGCACGCTCGGTCACCGCCGGTTCGCACTATCTATTGCTCCCTCTTTTGACCTTTTATTTACCCTAGACAGCATGAGCGTGCCCTCGTCTCACTTCAGGATATTGTGAGACACCATGTCCATAGAAAATAGGGGATGCTATTGGTACTGGTCTCTGTTAAACAAAATCTAGTTGCGCCCCTTGTCCAAATCCCCATGATTTAGTCTTTTAATTATTGACCTCTTATCTACCCTAAATAGCACAAGCGTGTCCCAAGAAAAATGCTTCCAGTACGAATCTTTTCTTTTAACTATTGACCACTTATCTACCCTAAACAGCATAAGGGAAATATTGCTGGTACAGATCTTTTCTTTTAACTATTGACCACTTATCTACCCTAAACAACATAAGGGAAATGCTGCCGGTACCGATTTTTTCTTTTAACTATTGGCCACTTATCTACCCTAAACAGCATAAAGGAAATGCTGTCGGTACGGATCCTACTTTCATCTTTGCTTATTAACTTAGATAAATTATTTTAAATAATCCTTTGTTATTATTCTTACTATCCGTGCTTATTAATTTATCCTAAGTCTTAAAATAAGCCTCATTCTGTTCTGTTTTCTTATTATAACCTACATTATAATCATGCTTATTACTTAACCCAAGGTCTAAGTGTGAAAATAAGCTTCTTTCATCTTTTACTCTTTTTAGTTATAATTCTAAGTTATAACTAGGCCAATTATCTTTAATTAGTCCAATTCAAACATCAATATCATAATTAGGCTCAATTTCAGTCTTAATTCTATTTTTATTACATCTTTTACAATTTACATCTTATCTTTCGTTATTTCAGTACTCTTATAATTTTAATCCATATTCGTGTTTAATCTATTCTAATCCATATGCGAAGAAGAAGGAGAAATAAAAGAAAACTAAAAATAGAAGAAAATCCAAAGCATAAGAAAAAGATGTAAATAACGCATAAATAAAAGTAAATAAATTAAAATACTGTAAATAAGCTGTAAATAAATGGAAAAGTTATAATTAACAGAAACAAACTAAAATTAATTGAAAAGAATAGCTAAAAGAAATAGACTGAAAATAATTCTAAAAACTATAAATAAACTGCTAAAAAGGTTATTCCAAAAATCATAGTAAAACTACAACTATTGAAAACCCTATTATTTTAAATTACTTAAAGAAATCTAAAATAATTACACTCATCTGTGGTCCTAAGCACTTCCCTTTAGGTCTTCCTGGATCCACTTGAGGGTATTAAAATATTTTTATAAAAAAGATTCTCTCCTTGGAAAATTATTCCTTTTAGGGTCCTTCCTGAAAAGGTGAACTGAAGTGGAGAAAATCTATAATGAGAAAAAGTGTTAGGCCTAGGGTCTTATTTATAGGGGTGGAAGTGGATCTCAGACCATTGGATTTGAAGATTGAATAGGATGCAAACACATCATAGGCTGAATAGGAGCCATTGGATGGAAGCACGAAGGGACCAGATGAGCTAAAAGAATCTAAATGACGTGTACAAGGCTTGCTGGAATGAACACGAACGAAAAATTTGTTCGTTCGCTCACTACGTAGGGTGGGTCGACTGCACGGTCGACCTTCGCCCCTCCTAGGTCAACCGGCCGGTCGATGTAGGGGTTGGTTAGGTCAACCTTCTACTCGACCTAGCCTTATTTTTTTCTTTGTTTCCTCGTTTATTTCGTTTCTCCTTCATACTAGCTCGGATTCTGAAGTTCTATTTATGAAAATTGACAAGAAAATTACCACAGACACAATGGTGTAACTCCCATGGATCAATTCTGATAATTTCAAAGTTATTTTATCATTTGATTAATTCATTAACTAATTATTATAGCTTAAATTTCAGGTTGTTACAGTTTCGGTCAGTATTATTAGTGATAGAGATCCCTTATTCACTGGTGAATTTTAGAGGAGTTTGCAATCAGCTTTAGGAATGACGTTGAATCTTAGCATCAGTTACCACCTACGGACTACTGGATAAATATAAAGGTAAATAGAATTTTAGAAGATTTATTGAGAGCTTGCATAATTGAATTTAGAGAACATTGGGAGCAGCATTTATCCTTAGTAAATTCATATACAATAATAGTTACAAGGCGATGATTAGCATGGAAACCAATGAAGCCTTATACAGTAGGCCATGTGAGTCACCTAATTTCTGGTTGGAAACTACCAATAAAATTCTGCTATGACCAGATTTGATCCGTGATTCCATGGAAAAGGTTGAAACGATTAGGCGGTAATGGCATCGAAGGACCGATAGAAGTCTTATGTTGACGGGCGAAAGAAGTAGTTGAAGTTTTCGGTTGGAGACATGGTATTTGTTAAATAGTTTAGAACATCAAGGAACTTAGTGTTGAGATTTTTTAGGCCTTTCCCGATTTTGGAAAGGTTAGGAAAACCTGGGTATCGAGTAGAGCTTCCAGTTAAGTTAGCGGTAGTCCATGTTTTTTTCCATGTATCACATTTAAGAAAAATTTTGCACGACACCGCCACTATAATAGAACCTGATCAATCAGGAGATGTACAGGCGGAGTTGATAGCACCCTAGCCACCGCACATATAGTGGAGCACTGAGTTAGGAATCTTCGTAACAAAGAAATAAGGTCGGTCCAAGTGCAATGAGTGGATAATCCGACTGAAAGCATATGGGAGACAGAAGAGAAGATAAAGGCTTTTCATCCTGAACTTTTCTCAGGTGAATTTTCTCCCCAAAGTTTAGTCTGGGTAGGTTTTGGTTGCATTATGATAGCTAAATTGGATTGTAGGGGATGGTTGCCTCACTTTTTACTACTATTTTTGTGCTCGTATAGAATCTTATGCATATTTAGGATGTTTCCATATATGCCTACATGTCACAATTTTGCTTTCACGCTACGATTGTGCTCGCCTATAGTATGTTGCATACATAATCACATTGCATTTTTGGTTGAGTAGATGGTTTTATAAATAACATGGTTGTAGAGTGCACATTACACTATCTTTCCCTTAGGAATTTCGAGGATGAAATTCTTTTAAAGGGTGAGAATGTAACACCCTAAAAATATTAATAAGAAACAAATTAACTAGTAATAAGGCTAAAATGAAAATTGTGCAAATGTCAGAATTTAGCCATGAAAGTTACACCGTTATGTTCATGACGATTTTCTAATAAATGTTCATATATAAAGTTTCATGATCAGAGTTCAAACAAAGAAGTTATCAATGTTTAAAAATTTCATTAATCGTAAATAATTCAAAATGAGCTAAGGAAATAAATATTTTGTAGCTTAACGTTAAAGCAACAATAAATTATAAAGCTTTAACATTAAGAAATGGTTAACATTAATTAATAAAACATGAAATAAATACAAATTAATGACACGTTAACGCATTTAATGTAATAACAATGTGGTCAAATGGACCGGTCGACCGCCTTTATTGGGCGGTTATGGACTGGCGGCTAGGTTTACCTAGGCCAGAATGGCTAGGATTTAATTTAAATAAAAGATTATCAATCTGATAGTTTTAATACGTTCTAACCACTATTAATAAGTGGCTAGCCCCCTCGCTTTTATTCACAAGAAAAGTAAACAAGCTATCGAGACTCTACCAGTTTCTTTCCTGTCCAATAAACTTTTTAAATTCAAAAATCAAATATCAAGCTTTAGGGAAGAAATCAATCATATTAAAGGGAAAAGTTAATGAATTTTAGATATATACGTATATTTCTCCATTTATATGCTTCCTAAATCTCTGAATTCTAAATCTGATCTATATACAAATGGATTGTTATATATTATAAAATTAAAAAAAAGACTAGTGGAGGAGGAAATAGGCGAAGGCGTGGAATCAAATCCAAAGGAATTCGAAATGGAAAACATCATGGACTCCACCGAATTCCCCTTTTAGTAGTTTGTTCAATTAATATTTGGATTTGTTTTATGCCTTGGGGAATTTTATATGCGAAAAATTTAAATCTAAAATCCCAAAATTCCCTAGAAGAATTTTAGTTCTCAAATTGGTTAGAATCTTATTTGTTTTATATTAATATGGTAGAATTTAATCCGTTAGTATTTGCAATATTAATAATTTATGTTCTATTCAAACTCCACTATCCAATTTGTGTTTATGATGACGAAGGATTCTAAAAGAATTAGGAAAGGGCATGTGAATCATGAATTTTTATCCCATCTGTGGTTTTTACCTCCTACTTCCCTAATGAAAAAAATACGAATCCATTTTCATTTCAACCTTATCCATTTGAAAGTCAAATAGGATATAAAGGATTTAAATTGTAATGTTTTGCTCCTTTAAATTTGGGGAGTTAATTCTGCTATGTTAATGTAAAACAAGTTGTATGTTTTGATTTCATTTCTGAATATATATATATATATATATATATATATAGACACACACACACATACATATGCAAGTCTTTTTTGTTTAGCTAATTTAAATTGTGATATTTACTATTGTGTAAACTGTTATATTGGACCAGGGACTTCTATGGATATAGTAACTAATGACATTTAAGTTATCTTAACAACTCGAATAGGAAGTGAAATCTCAGTATAGAGATACTTTTACGCAAGCTTAGGAATATTTAATAAAAACTAGTTAGCCTAAAATTAATGTTAAGTATAGATATAATAATAACGTATAAGTCATATTTTATACATATATGTTAGTATAATTTCATCAGGTTGGAGAGAGGATATGTAACAACCCATAAAATAAATAGTAATTTATAAATAATTATTAAGGCTCAAAAATGGAATTTGAGAAATCTCGGAATTTGACCAAGAAACTTACACCATTGAGTTCATGGTGATTTTCTTAGCGACTTCTATATATAAAGTTTTTTGTTCGGAGTTCAAACAAAGATCTTAATGGCGTTTGAAGTTTTCAGATCGAAAATAACTAAAAAGGAAATAAATAATAATAAACGCGTAGGCCCTACCGGCCAATCCCCTCCTTGGGATGGTCGACTGCCTATAGTGGAGTAGTCGACTAATTAAACTAGTGGCAGCTTGGGTTGAACCTCTGCATAACGGCCCAAATTTAATTAATATTAATCAAACGGATAGATTTGATTCTAGCGCCTATAATACTGGATTGGCTCCTCACTTTTCTTTTCATTTTTTTGAATAGAGCAGCGGAGCTCTGTCATTTTCCCTTCTCCACTATTTAAAGAAATTATAAACCATATATATATGTATGTATGTATATCTGTGCGTGTGTGTAAATATTGGAGAAGGGCGGAAAATAATAGAGAAGAAGTGAACCAATTATGCAAAAAAGGTAAATTCTATAATTATAAATCTATATTTCACTTAATTCAAATCTCCTCTCAAACATGTAATTCTAATAGGTATATATGTATCTTATTTTATATATATATATATATATATATATGGATTGGAAAGGAAAAGGGAGTCAACTAAAGGGTTGAATTCAGATTGGGGAGATTTGGAAAGCTAGAAAAATGAGTGATAAATTATATGATTTATATCTAACATAGAAATTTGTACTATTAAATTTTATTTGATTACTATGCCTTTGCAAGATATATTGAGTTGTAGGCTTAAAATGAACCAATTCGATTGAAATATCGTCTACATATTCTATAAGTTATGTAATTGGAATGGAATGGTATATACACCATAATTTGGAAATTTAGAAAACATATCCCAAATTTTTTAAAAGTGGAATGTTGATAAGATTGTGAAGCTTATTCCAGATTTATGATAATTGGGTTGAAAATGTTTAGTATTTATTTGGATTACCCTGATTTGATTTGGAATGTAAATTTCTATGTTTTAATTTATTGGGAGCGTTAAAGGAATAGTTCGGTTGTATCTATTTCCGTGTAATTTTCCATAAATTACCTAATTTCACAACTGTGTATAAAAAGTGCTTCGTTTGGAATAATAAGGAATATACTAAAATGATAGAGATGTGTAAAGTGTGAATTTTCTTCTCCATAGTATACACTATCTATTTCAATAAAAAAAGATGATTCCTTATATTTCAAATGGAGCAAAAGTCTCCTTTTTAGGTTGTTTATAAAAAGTTATAATGTTAATCCTTTTTAGAAAGGATAGCTCCAATAAAATATGGAAATGAATGTTCTTAAAAGAACGTACATATAAGTATATATTTTGGAATTTCTAAGCGTAGGAATTAATTAACTAAATACACACAGATACACACACACATATATACACATGTAACCTTTGCTTGTCTATTAAATAAATAAATATACATAGGGTAACGAATAAAGCGTAATAAATAAATATACGACGGTGCTCGTATTAGTTATAATTAGGACCACCGATGTTAATAGCATAGTATATCATAGGGCTAGGAGGTTGCACTGGAAAAGAGGTTGTGACTCCAAAATTTATGAAAAATGATTGCAAAATTAGTGGGAAATAAATGTGTAGTTAATAGGGAGTTATAGAAATTAAATGGGGACATAAATGCATTTAATGGAATTAATTGCAGAATTTAATATGATATTTATAGAAAAAGGGAATTGGCATAATAAGTTAAGTTTGAAACGAATAAAAAATGTCATTAGTGATTGTCCAATTTGAATAATAACAAGCATTTATTACAGACAATTGACATTTATGGGACATGAGAAGAAAATGAAGAATCTAAGAAATAAGGGTATAAGATAGGAATAAGTTCGCAGTAAATAAATAAATTAATACTAATAAATAAATTAAGGAGGCAATTTATTTTTATAATGGAAATTTTATAGCCTCGGTAATACATTTAGGATGAGCGTAAATTAGTGGGCCTAGCCTAATATTTAGGTTCAAGATAAATGGTTTGGTTTAGTACAGGTTGGGACGCAAGGTCAGTAGAGCAACACAACAAAAGCCTTCCCTTCACTTACAGGCTACCGACGGTTGTGTATATGTACTACTGATGTAGGACATCTCCAACTATAGGACATATGAGGAAGGGATATACATTCACATATAAGTATGGGAAAATATACCAAGGGTTCACCTCGGATTTGAAGTATCAAATGGCTTAGTACCTTTGGGGATGTAAAGGGGTTTACTTCAGAGTGGAACATGTTAAATGACTGTTGGGTCTGCCTCTTATCAATATAAGAAGCCTTAAATAAATTACGACAGTGCCTAAGAGTGAAAGGGGGTCTACTTCATTTCTAAACAAGAGGTATTAAGTAACCGGTGTGGGCATTTTCCTTGACTTATATTAAGCAAGTCTAAATGGGATTTCGACTGTATGGGTCAGGAGGCTATGTCATTGTTGTTGGTAAACCAATATTTTGAAGTAAGGTTGCATATAGGCTTTGCTTACTAGCAGGCCCGAGCCGTCGTTAGCAAAGACTTAAGTTATGCCCTGATGGATTTCGCTTCTTACTAGTGTAGAATCCATATGGGATACGGAAAGACCTCAAAGTTTAATTAGTTATTTCTTTCTCAAGGGTAGGCGTTTTAACCCTTAGATGTGTCTTTGAGATACATTAGTAATATGATTTAATTATAAAGTCATATCTAGTGGTCACCGGCCTTTGTAGCTAAGAGCCGATTGACTAGCACTACATTACGGAGGGCCTGCTTCAGGGTTGATGCGTTAAAAGGCCGTTAGGTCTGCCTCCTCCATATTTAAGAAGTATTAAGTGGTCGGGATTTTCTTTTGGGTAGAACGACGTTTATATATATAGATAAAACCTTCACCGAGGCATAACTATATATATAGTTATACCTCAGAGAAGGTTGGATATATCGTACGCATATATGGAACTAAACGGATAAGCCATGAATAATAGATTAACACTTAAATAGAAGTCAATCGACATAAACTAGTGTTATGAATGAAGTATGTAATTTTCCAGTCGCCAGAACGTTGTTCTGACCCCCTTCTCATTACAACCCATAGGATAGATCTAGAAGGAAAGGTACATGGAGAAGTTTTCTCATTCATACTCGCCACTAACAAGGAAACTAGATATCCTAGGAATACTATTGATTCTAAGGTAGTAACCTTAGTTGGTATATATGTTCCATTATATTTTTCTGTTCCACTATGAGTTTATATAGATAGCTCTTTGATATACTTATATTTATTATAGGTTACCAAAACCAACGATCCGTACCTTAGTGGGCATGGATTTCAATTTAGTCGAAATTCAGGCCTATTAAGATGTTCATAGTTACATTTGGTATCAAAGCGTAGGTCAGTCAATCATAGGAATTAGGATACTTTAAGAGAATGTATTTGTATTTTCAACTACACACACACACACATAGATATATACATACATACATATATATTAGGCCAAACTCTATGAAGTCTGACTATAGAGTTATTGCGACCATATTCTTAAAAGATGAATGGGACAACAATGAGTTAGAACAATAAATTGAGTTAAATTGATGTATTAAGATGTGCATAGTTACATTTGGTATCAAAGCGTAGGTCAGTCGATCATAGGAATTAGGATACTTTGAGAGAATGTATTTGTATTTTCAACTATACATACACACACACATACATACATACATACATACATACATACATACATACTTATACTTATATATATATATTAGGCCAAACTCTATGAACTCCGACTATAGAGTTATTGCGACCATATTCTTAAAAGATGAATGGGACAACAATGAGTTAGAACAATAAACAGAGTTAAATTGATGTTCCTACCCCGATTACCCCAAAAGGTGGAGGATGTACCATAAGGAGTGGATCTAGAAGAGCATGAGCACGACATATAAAAGGTTCCCGGAGGCTAGATGGTATTTGACTCCTTTATTGGTCCTGGGTTTCCTTATGATTGTTGATTTTGCTGAATTGCCGATTGATGATGTATATTTCAACCAGACATGTGGGAAATAAATAACCTACATGTTACAAGCATCCGGATGTAAGATGTGAAAAAAAGATTAAGCAAGTTCTCGCAAGAAGGTGTGCATTAATCACCATAAGAGGATAGCCAGATTTTTAGATACGTTCTTAATGGAGATGAGTTAAGAATGAGTAGAAAAGAACAGAAGGTCCAAAGGAAAGGACGAATAAAGGTCCATTTCTGAGTCCGACCCCATGTGAATGAATTTGACAAAAGATTCTGAAAAATTCCTTGAAACATTTTGAATGGTTTCTCAAAGGATTTATTTTAATAAAAGTACCCTGTCATTGGAAAGTTATTGTTTCAAAAAAGAAAGAAAATATAAAAGCTTTAAAGGGCTATTTAGAGATTCCTAGTGAAGTTTAAAATTTTTGGGTAGAAAATTTTAATTAAGGCGTTTTAGGTAAAGGGATTTTTCAATTTTGAAATAAATGGAAAGGGGAGCATATATTTGGCTCGATGATTTTTCCTATTTTTATAAATTCACATGTTTTTAAAATTATTGCTTTAAGCGATGGACAAACGAAACTTGATTTAAATGGGTCAAAGAGAATGGAAGGGTAAGAATGCCCAATAATGAATATAGGAATAATATTCCTATATAAAGAAAATATGGAGAGAGAAATTTGAAATGGTTTTACATGTAATGACCCAAAATTTTGGTTATTAGATTTTCAATGTTTAATTAATTTTAATATTTAAAATAATTGAATTTTGGAATTTAATAATTTATAATTAAAATACAAGGGATAATTAATATTTGAATTGTGAATTAAATGTCAATTAAATGGATTTAATAATTTTATTTAACTCCTTTTAATTAATAAATAATATTGGTGTATTCAATTTGTAAATTTATTTACAAATATAAATAAATCGGATTTAAATATCGATAGTTAAATATTTAAATCTGTGAAATTAGCTTTTCGGGGCACAATCTCGGATTTCGACAAAACCAGTTTCATGAGATCCGTAATAGTGAATTATTATAGGATTTCAAGTTTCGTAGCGATCAGATTTATCATTTGGCCGTGCGACCTTGAAACGCACAGAATTTATTTTCAAAACTTTAATTAAAATAAATTGATTTTGAATGTAACAACCCTAGATTTTTGCATATATTTTTAAATTTGACTTTATTTTATTTTGAAACTATTTTAAACTTGTTTTATTTCAAACATTTAATTTTTAAAAATAAATGTTAATTATTATGTGAACCATAATTTCAAACTAGTATAAATTGGTTATTTTACTGAAGAGTGAATTTCTGTTCAAACTGTTCAATCTTTGGCTTCTAAACTTAAAATTTTAAATATTCAAATCTTAAATTTTATATTTTATTATGAAAATAGATGTAATAACTTGAACACTGCTTTTTTTTCGTTGAAAACGGAGTTAAACTGTAAAAGTTATGTATATTTCAATATTGAGTGCAATTTGTTTTATTCTGCAATTTTGTTATTTTAAATTTGTACAAATTATATTTTCTTTGTCATATTTTATTTTCATATGTGTTAATATGTTATTTTATGTATATATTTTATCTTTTAATAATTTTAAAGTGATAATATAGTTTGTCCAAAGTTTACTTGAATTTATTTTAATTTATAATGCCTAGTTTCCATTTTTCTGCTATTTTCTTCATTAAAATTATATTTAATTAAAATTTATTTATTTATTTTGTAAATTCATTTTTATTTTGTGTTCTTATCTTTATTTATAAATACTTTTCAAGTACATAAAAATTTTCCAAAGTTCATTGCATTTATTTTCAAATTTTCTAGACTAGTTTGCAATTTTGTGCTATTTTCTTATTTTAACATTATATAATTAATAAATATTTATATTTATTTTATATTTTGTTATATTTTCGAATTTGTGACTGAATGTATTATTATTTTCAGTAATATAAACTTATATAAAGAAATTAAAAGAAATTTGAAAGGTTATGACTTTTGATTTGCCTAAGGCCTTTTATCTTCCAACCTTTCACATTTGTAACTTATCTTTTCATCAATTAGCCTTTACTATCCACATCTTTCAGCTGCATACTCTATTTTCTATTCACGTACATTCATTTTCATTTCTGAAACAAAATAATTTCGGCCATGGCTATTGAGGAAAGTTTGGGCAATGATTTTCAACCTTTTCTTATTCTTTTCTACTTGTTTACATTGATTTTTGCATATGTTCTCTACCTTCATAGCTCCACTCCTCCTCAACCAAATCTGGTCCGACCTCCACCACCCCCTTTCTCTGATCATTACCCACCCTACTACACCACCAAGTCAGGCCAAGCACATCCATGGCAAGGAGCACCACCAAAATCAACAAAAACCACCACATATTACACTAGCCGAGCCTAGATTGTTAGCACCACCTTCTACCACCATTTGCCGCCACTACCACCACCACCACCACCTCTGACCTGACCTCCACCCTCTGCCACATCATACACCATCACCAGCACCCACTGGCCATGACCCATGACCTCTGGCCGAACCTATTTGTGCCAAAGATGTGAGGTTATGTTGCATTGTTTAGCCTTGAACACCTAGTTTTTGCACCTAGACTTCACCACTTTGTTAACGCATGCTAGGCCGACCCTATGGAACCCAAAACCAGATCCAAACCCACCCCTTAGCCATGCATTTCAGATCTGGAGCTGAAGTATAGATGGTAGAAAGCAAGTGCAAACACTTTGGTTTTGTTTTATGTAGTTGTTCCTAACATTGTTTAGTGGCATCCTGTTTTGAAACTTATGTTTTATATATTTATTTTGTGTAATGTTTTCAAGGGGTATAGCTTTGGCTCTTCCAATCTCAAATCATTGTCGTGCTTTCGTGCCTCTAGAAATCTTTGTTGTGTGTTTGTGGTTGTCATCTCCAGCTTGAACAAGTGAGTAAATCTCACCAGACTAATATGTATTTATATAGTTGATAATCTGACATCACTTGAATCTGTAAAATTATATCATCCTATTATAACTGTTATATTATGATCATATGATGCTCACCCATGTTATTACTCATGTTATATCATCATTTACTGTTATATAATGCTATTCTGTTATTTATATCAGTTTATCACACTGCAAGTTCCCTGTAGATTAGAAATCACTATGGGTTGAAATGATACATACCCGAACGGACTTTAGAATAGAGAAAGATCGTTATGGGCTGAAATGATAAGCCTGAGCGACTTTTTATTTATTTTATTTAACTTGCGATTGCGGGTTTGAAATGATAGAACCCGGTTTTTCTTTGTAAACTGCGGATTGAAATGATACATATCCGTATCACTTGACCTAGGCTAGAAAATTGTATATAGACCCGTGGTTTATATATTTTTCTGAAAATTTTAAAATATTTTAAAAATGTAAATATTATGATATTTTAATTTAAATTTTATTAAAATGATTTCTATCAAATTATTAGTGATTTTCTATAAATTAAATAGGTGAATTAAGTAAAATGGTGAAGTAAAATTTGAAATATAAGTAAATTTGGAATTGATGATTTTGGTTATAAATGGAATTTATGTAAAGTAAGAAAATATGAAAAATTTGATTTAAAAGATGAATTTAATGATTTTATTAAGTAATAATAATTTTATAAAGTGTTAATGATTTTGCACAACTTAAAAATATGAAATAAATGGATATTTAAGCTGAATTTGGAAATATAACTTAAATTGAATTTTTGTGAAATTTGTTTAAAAGTGAAATTTTAATTTAGTAAAATAAATGGAAATAAGTTGTATTTTGGAAATTTAAACTTAGTTGTTATGTTAAGAATTTAATAAAAAAAATGAAAATTTATTTGTTATTAAATTTGATTTTTGTATGGAAATTGGACTTTATAAAATCGTAGAAATAAAGGTATTTAAATGATTGTTTTAAAATGTGAAAATATATGATTTTATAAGTCAAAAGGATTTATATTAAAAGTTAATTGTTTGTGAAATCGTAATTAAACTCTGAATTTGACTTGACCGCATTTTTGAAATATAATGTAAAGATATTACAGCATTGGTAAATGCTGTAGTTGTTTTAAATGAACCAAATAGCAAATTTGAACTAAGGGTTATTATAGCACTTTGATAGTGCTATAGTTGTTAAATTTAACTAAAATTTTAATTGAAACTAAATTAAGATATTACAGCATTTTAATGCTATCTTTTGTTAATGAACTGTTTTAAAACATAACATTTCGTAGCATTTCCTAAGTGCTGCGTAAGTTGAATTTTCATTGTTTTAATAAACTTAAATGGATAAATGATCTTTGAAAAAGATTAAATTTTGTAAATTAAATATTTAATTATTAAATATAATGAATTGACTTTAAATGATTTAAATGGAATAGTTGATTGGGAAATACAACTATTTTGAAATGTGATTAAATGGTATTTAAATTTAAATTAAATAAATGATGTTTTGAAATGATATTTTGAAATGAATCTGAAATGATATTAAATCTTGGAATGAATAATTGAAGTTTATATTAGTATGGAAATATTTGGTTTACTTGTAATTTGAATCTATTTAAAGGATATTGGACTTATGAAATATAGGATATTAAAGTTTTGGAATTTATTTTATAATTTGAATAGTTATTTTGTGGATTAAATCTATATTGGAAATTTATAAGATTTGAAATGGTCTATGGAAATTTAATTGAAATAAATGTTTAAATTGAATTGAAACTTTGAAAATTTTAATACTTGATTTGAAAGTAAAATATTTACACTTTTAAATGGTTTAAATGAATTATTTTGATTGAAATATAAACTATTTACAAGGTGACTTGAAATGATAATAAATGAATGATATCTTTGAATTTAAAAGGTATTTAAAGTTGAATATTTGGATTTGAACTCAAATGATGATTTGATAATGAAGTTTTGAAAGATATGATTGATATATATTAAAATGACTTGGAATGAAGTTTTGAAAGGATATGATATTTTGATATATATTAAAATGATTTGAAATGAAGTTTTGAAAGGATATGATATTTTATATATTAAAATGATTTGAATGAACTTTTGAAAGGATATGATATTTTGATATATTGAAATGATTTGAAATGAAGTTTTGGAAAGATTTGATATTTTAAAAATATTGAAATGGTTTGGAATTGATTTAATCTTTATTTTGATAAAGATTTGGATTTGAAATGATATTCTATTTTGAAGTATAAAATATTATTTTAAAATTATAACCACGGGTTATACTAACGATTGGTTGTTAAAGAGACCGGGATCGGATATGGACATACTCTCTGTCGATACCGAAAACCACTTTGACAACTGTGTACGCGGTGGAGTTTCCAGAATGAAGTAGGATGGTGATGACGATCGTAAGGTATATACGTGGACCCAACTCCCGTGAGTTGGCATAAGGTGGCTAAAACAGGAGCGATCTCGGACCAGTGAGGTAGCACCTCTTATCGGATTAACTTCTTCGATACCATTCTTGTAACGCCCCACTCTGAGACCCACTGTAACAAAGAGTATTACAGGAGTAATACTGTCTGTTAAAGCGGAGAATAGAGTATAGTGGGAGCGACCATTTGTAATCAAGCTATAACTATCTACTGGATACGTCGAAAACCACTAAACGGTTTACTAACCAATAGCAAGCTCACACTCCAAACAATAAAAAGTCCACCTCGTATCATCGGTAAACTAGACCCAAAGGTCAAAACGATCAATCGAATAGGTCGGGGATTAACCGGAAAGGAAATACACACGGTTCCATAGGCCGGAGATTTCCTAACCGTTTAAGCACCTTTCCACTTCGCTCGACGTGCTAAAAAGTGAGTGTGAGATTTTTATTATAGAAAATAATGGTGTGAAACGGATTTATAATTGATTTTGAAATCACTTTAAAATAGCTTTTGAAAACTCTCCTATTATGGAGTAATTAATTTAATAATTAAAAATAATATTATATAATAATTTCTAAAGCCATTTAGGAGTGAAAAATCCTTTGAAAATAATTCATAAAACCTGTGTACGAAATCTAGAGACAAATCTCAAAGAAATCAATAAAACCAGAAAATCACTGAAAATATTCTAAGTGTTGGAAAATAGTCCAAAAATGACGCGAACCCAAGTTCGGAAAATTATTCGGACTAGCAAACTGAATCCGAATGGCATGAAAATTGGTAGACATATAGTCCAACATCCCTGCTCCAAACTGCAAAAAGAATCGGGAAATTCCGACTTGAAACGAAGAAACGGCGTCGTCTCAAAGTCGGACAAAAACCATAAAACTTTACTGTGTCAAAACAGTGTAAAGGTCCCACTTCGACGACATGGTCGAAGGGTCACATGAACTCAGATCTTGATGAAAATTTGCAGGATCGTAGTAAAGTACTCCTACTTTGATATGCAACAAGAATCGTTCAGTTTCGACTTGAAACGAAGAAACGACAATGTTTCAAAGTTGGTCCGACGATAACTGAAATTTATCACTATTGTAAAACAGTTTCGGGGTGCTATTTCGGCAATAGAAACGAAGTATCTAATGCACCCAGATCTGAACCAAACTTTACATGGTTAAAGATCTCGATCTCATCATTTTAACGAGACTAAAAACGATGAAATCCGACAAAGGACGAGCCCGGGATGGCGTCGCAGAGTCGGGGTTCTACGCTGAAAACAACGGGAGAAAAGAGACTAAGGCCTATAGCTATGCACTAACTGGCCAGAGATGAAAAACCATAATTTTGGCATAGTAAACTTCAAATTCTGGCAAAATGAATAAAATGAAAGTTGTAGCTTAGTTTCTAAGCTTTTCGGAATGACCAAGATCGTCAAATTCCGACCAGAGATGAAAATTCTATGACTAAAACAATTCTCAGATCTAAATTTTATATCACTGTCGTTGTGCTCTCGGGACAGTGGTAAGAATGCACAGTTTTGACCAAATTAACTTCGAAATTTCATGAAACTTAAAACATGAAAGTTTTAGCTCTAAATCTATGATTTCCAGAACATCCAAAATTATTAGATTTGGATAAGAAACGAGTAACTTATGGCCAAATCAATTTCAGGTTTTTAGTTTCTCAACCCTGTAGTTTGTTGTCAGGTCAGCGACAAACAAACGTGATTTCGACCATTCAAACCACAAAATTAGGCAAAGCTCAAAACATAAAAGTTATAGCCTACAGAATAATCTTTCCAGAACATCAAGAAAATTTTAATTCCGATTTAAGATGAATGAGATATGCCTAATTTACTAACAATAATAAACTAATTATAATTTCAGCTAGCATATATTACCTCTTTCCAAGCAATGAAAAGAAGATCAAAGAGTTTCACAATCTAAATGCACAAAAAAAAAGAGGATTACAAAATAATTTCAGAAATTAAGAGATGCTTATACATAGATTAGGAGAGGGTTTACCTAGTATTCCTCTCAAGCAAAAGAACAAACACCTATATGGCACTAACCAAAGCTAAGAGATGATGATCAAGGAGCTAGAAAAATACCAAAACACATAAAACCAAGAGTTACAACATGATTTCCAGAAATTAAAGAGAGTTAGAAATGAATTACAAGAGGGTTTTTGCATTACCTTCCCTTACTTTAACTAGCTTAAGCCAATATAAGAGAGGATGGAGCTTTCCTAAGCATGGAGGCCATTTTTAGGTTTAGGGTTTTAGGAATTTGATTAGGGTTGGAATGAATGAGGTTTGGAGAGTATGAGATAATTTATAGAGAAGGTTTAGGGTGGGTTATTGGGATAGGTTTAGAAACCCAATAAGAAGAGAGTTATTTATATGTTTTCCAAAAATTAGTCTAAGTGTTCATGTATGTTTATAAAACTCATTTTTCTTATCCAAACCCGTTTTAAAATCTCTCCTAAAATATTTAACTTTCCAAAAATAACATTTTATCCTCATTTTAAAATCCCATATTTCCCATTTAATTAAAATAGCCTTTTTCACATAAATTTTGTTATTCCAAATTCTTTTATGCTTCATTAAAATAAATAAAAATCCTAACTTTTATTTATTAGTTGGTAATGCAAATCCCGGGTTGTTACAATTCTATTACTCGTGATTGATTTGGTGTGATCCCTTGATTTGGGGTGTTGTTCGAGGTGGAGCGGTAGTGGCTGCTATGCGTTTCCATCAGTCCGTGTGCGTAATTGGTATATCTACCCTAGCATTGCTTTGTGTGCCGTGTCATCTACCATATCGAGCTTTACTACGATTTGTGATTTCTCCCGTAGCATGTGGAGTATCAAGGGTAGCCCCCATTTTGGGAGTATGCTAATACTGGATAGACTACTGGGACTATTACGTGTTAAGGTGGAAAATGTAAAGCCTTAATGCTATTTAAAAGTATGTTTATTTTATGATTAGACATTATTATAATAGCGAATATTACTACATAGTAGATAGTTTAACGGATCCTTAAAGAATGTGCGATCCCAAGCATTCTTTAAGTTACTTTTACTTTATTATAGTTCACTTGAGTTGGTTTACATTATATAAGTATATATTGTCCTGACTCGAGTGTTTTGAGTTTTGCTTTATGCTCGGGTCAGCCTGAGTTATTCACAGATTTGGATTTCCACTCTCTTGGAGATTTGAATCGCTGGAGATTATCTGCTTGACTTGTCCTATCTATTTCAGTTTCGTTGTTCTACTCGGCTTATACTTGGTTATTTTATTGAGACTTCTGTTGTACTCTATTTCTTCTGTTATATCTTATGTAACTCTGATATATTTATATAGTAGCTTCATGAACTACTATTTCTTTTACTTCCGCTGCATGATTTTACTCTGTGTCTGTGATCTGTGATTATATTTATTTACTGTATATTCTGATATTTGCCAAATTTTATTTACAACGCGGTATTTTGAGCAATTCAAGTCCGACATGTGCAGATGCGAATGGTTGAAAATATCGGGTCGTTACATTGAAAATCTATCTTCTAAATATGATGGAAATGGCTTTAAATACCTATTCCATCATGTTCGGAATAAGGGTATTTAGGTAGGAACGCCAGCTGGCACGTCTCGTTTTGAGTTCCACATTTTCGAGTATGTTTTGCTAAATAATTTAAAATTAAAATCAACATAAGTCAACACTTAACATCAGCCCACAAGCATTTTTCCCTGTTTTTTTACCTTGTCTCGTATCTTGCCAGTGAATCCTGGATTTGGGGAAAACATAATCATTTTATTTGTTAAGAAATTTTTATTATAAAATCAAACTTCAACGCTCTGCAATGTTTCCTCACTTTTCGTTCACTCCCTTTCTTCTTGTTTATTTCCAGAAACAAAAAGAAATGGCCGCTTATATTTTAAAATCAAAATCAAATCCCATATGTAACTATAAATCATGAAACAAGGATGTTTGGATTCGTTGCGTTGAGATCTTCAAACCCGTATTGGTTTCATGGGTTGCGGCTTCACCGTGTCGTGTTTGACATTTTTACAGTCGAACTAGGACTCGACTTAAATGATGATGGAGGCGGGTTTAGGTTGAGCCAGTGGTTCGTTCGAGTTTCTCACGTGATGGAGCTTTGAATGGTAGAACGCGATGATGTGCAACGCATTCTTGAGGGGTGCGACATGTGGCGCAGCGGCATAACAAGCAGCCTACCGCGTTTCAATTGGGGCGAGGAGGTGATGTTTCATGGTGGTCGACGAGTCGATCTTGTCGAGAGGGAGCCGTAGGTGAAGACGGAATCGAATTTCATTCAGTAAATCTCCGTATCAATGATTCTTGTGCATGGCCATGTCTGTGTTCCTGTGCATGTACGTTTGGGGAAGAAGGTGAAGTGAAGGGGGTATGATTATAATTTATAATATGTTGTTTTGATTTAATTTAGATTTATCGATAACTTGAAATTTGTATAACTCCATCATACGTGGTCGGATTTGAACGCCGTTTTTTGCATTGGAATCATGTTATCGAGATCTTTGTAATGGAATTGGTTTGGATGGATTTGGAGCAAGTGAAAATTCAAGCTAAAATTGAATAGCCGTTCGGTTTTAGTCCGAAATCGGGACGTTTCGGCGGAAACGGAAATCAATGTGAGTTTAACTCACATAATTTTATTATATCAAATTAATGATGTTATAAACATTATTGATTGTTTGGATGTTAGGTAAATTGTTTGATTGCTTGTTTGGTTGAATTTCCGTTTGGAAAATGGATGGCATATTAATTTGATCGTTGTAAACCCATATGATTATCTATTTATTATCCATAACCATTGTTTTGTAGGGAAAATTTGTAGAGAGACCCATAGGGAGTTTCTCGGCCATAAATTATTTTGTATCCATCCATATGCTATTATTGATGGTTTATTGAAATTAATCACTAATATTCCCTTTTATAGTTTAAATGCCGTTATAGCGATTTTTGCTATATCGTCATTTATTAAATTTCAACCCAAAACCCTGTCATATGAACTTGAGCTTGTATTTCCACTAAAAAGGAATATTGAAAATGTATTAATCATTTGGTTAATGGTAGTTTAAATTAATTAATCTTTTAAATTAATTAATTTGAGATTAATTAACTAATTTAATAAATGAGGATTAAACATTGGTTTATCTTTAGATTTTGTTTATCATTTTTGCTAATGAGGTTTTATACTTAATTAATCGTTTTAACTAATGATTATTTGAGTTTAATTAATTATTTTAATTAAGGATAATGGAGTTGAATTAATTTGTTGAACTCAATTAACTATTTTAATTAATGATGATGATATTAAACTAATCATTTCAATTAAGGATAATTGAAATTAATAATTATTTTTGTGATATTTAAAAGTAATTGATCATTTTAAATAATGATAATTGAATTTTATTAATCATTTTAATTAATAATGGTTTTAAATTTAATTAATTGTTTTAACTAATGATTTTTGCAATCTAGTTAAATAATTTTAATGTAACGACCCACTATTTTGGACCATTCAAATCGACAATAATCCACACATGTCTGACTTGAATAATTCAAAATATTAGATTGTTAATTTAAAATTTTGCAAAACTCAGCATATCCAGTAAATAAATCAATCACAGAATCACAGACACAGAGTAATACAATAATACGCAGCGGAATAGATAAAATAGTAGTTCATGAAGCTACTATATAAACATCAGAGTTAAAAATAAAATACAACAGAATATCTCAAATGCAGTGAAGTCTCCAGTACAACAGATGACTTCTCTGAACAAATCAACTAGAAGAGCTGAAAGCTGTGGCGATAGTTGGATCTCCAAAGGAAGCTCCAAACTCCAAAGGTGAGTCTCAAATGCTGTATCACTCGGTCTGTCCCGAGCGTAAAGCAAAATACAAAACACTCGAGTCAGGATTTACATTCTTATATCAATAAATCCAACTCAAGTAAAATATCAACTGAAATACAAGTAACTTAAAGGATGTTTGGGATAACCCTCCTCTAAGGATCCGTGGAACAATGTACAAGGTAGAAATATACACTATAAAACCGTGGTCATTTCAATTAAATTTATACTTCAAAACCCAAATATCATTTCATTTCAAATATATCTATTTTACAAATAGTGTATATATAGGTTAAATAATTTATAAAGTAAAGTATTTACAATTTCCTCAAGTCTCACAAATCGATTCAAATTAACTCAAATTCCAAATTCAAATTTATTCAAACCTCAATTCATTAATTCAATTCAATTCTAAATATACCATTTAAATTTTTAATGTATTTCAAAGCTTTAATATTCAACATTTTCAAAGTTAAATTTTACAGTTTCATATAGCTCTTGATTTAACTTTATTATTATTTAATCAGGGAATATTCACTTAATAAATTCAATATCATTTAACTAGCCTTAAATTTCATTTTTACTAAATATTTCCTTAAATTTATTTAAACAAGAAGTATTCATTAAATTATTTAAATCAAACTCAAGTTATAAATCATATCTTAAATCCCAATTCCAATATGCTTTAAATTGGTTTAATTAAATAAAATTCTTTACTAAATTCAAATTATCTTCCCAACCTTAACTTATCCAAATTTTTACCAAAATCTATTTTGAAAGATAAATTTTCATACTTAACATATTATATGTATTAAACTCACCTTAATTAAATTAAATATCATTATTAAATCTATATATATCCTTACCATTTATATATAAAATTTTAAAAATCAACATTTGTTAAAACCATATATTTCTTTCCAAAACCATAGAATTCAATTTCAAAATATTCATAATATATGGACCAACGGTGTTTATATATATATTTATCATATGGTTAAGTGATACGGATATTTATCATTTCAATCCGAAATTTAAATATATACGGGTAGATATCATTTCGACCCGTAATCCCAATTTCAATTCAAATGAAAATCGCTTGGGTTTATCATTTCAACCCATAACGATTTTCTCCTATTCTAAAGTCCGTTCGGGTATGTATCATTTCAACCCATAGTGAATTCTATACTAACAGGGAACTTGCAGAGTGATAACAGATAATATAAATATAACAACAGGCATATATCATCAATATAAATAACAGATACTGGTGTCAGATGTCATAGGTGAACATATACAGATAATAGTAATAACAGGCATATAAATACTAGATACTGGTGTCAGATGTCACAGGTGAACATATACAGATAATAGCATATATAACAATTTAAATAACTACAGCATCATATTTCAATTGTCGTTTCAATTGAAATCAAATTTAATAAATACAAGAATGTTAATCGTGAGTGATTGCTCGCCTTTTTGAGCTAGAGAGATTTGACAAAGAATGGGTGGCGAATTCCACGCTAGACGGATACGATTCGATGAAGAAAACAGGCGCGACGGATAAAGCTGATAATGGGAAATCGATGAGAACGATTAGAATCAGTTGATAAAAATTGAACTAAATATATACATTATATTTCTGAAATCAATTTAAAATATGTATTTATTTTTAAATTTATGCTCAACACTATATGTGTAAGTTCGTACATACAATAACTTATATACAACAGATTCTAAACTAATACTTACACTACCTTATACACGCACATATATAAACTATTATATAAACTTACGATTAGATAACAGCCGCAAATATATATGTATATATAACCGACTATATCCTAACTGGCATACATATACAGATCCACAGCTAAGTTTAAACGTATTATAATATAAGCCAATATCTCTGAACAGCGGCTTCTATATTAAAACTATATATAAAAATCTGAAATCATATAAACCCGAAATGAAACATTCACACATTAGAAAACTAACATATATAAGCTATATATTTTTAAACTTTCATACAAAATATCTATGTACTTAAAACCTAACTACATAATATATATATCAATATATAAGAGAAAACATAACATATTATAACGTAAGTAACACTTAAACCCCCCAAGTCAGTATATATATCGGTTATTAGAATACAT
This sequence comes from Allium fistulosum, assembly GCA_030737815.1. Lineage (NCBI taxonomy): Eukaryota > Viridiplantae > Streptophyta > Magnoliopsida > Asparagales > Amaryllidaceae > Allium > Allium fistulosum. Next base: position 1,260,800,997 of record CM060904.1, read on the forward strand.
AAACTAACAAATATAGTAATATAATTAGATATAATACAATATATATATGAAACAACTTTATGGAATAAGAACCAATATGTGTTAAAAGTATATACTGATAATATATAAACTAACATAGTAAAACTATAACTACTAACATATAATATTTACACAAAACATAACGTACAAACCTATATGACTATTTATAAATCAAACAGCATCATTATATAAACTTATATATACATATACTATACCCAAACAATATAGACTCAATATATGCGCTATTATGTAAACTGCAACCGTACTCAAATGCAAACTACTAGTATAACTAATATAGAAATCATAGTTTAAACAGATAAGTAAATATATATAACTTTACTTATATTACTAGATTTTTAAACCAAATATATAGAATCTTACTGTAAGTATAACAGAAGATAGTATAATAAAATATGTACTTTCAAAATAAAATTCTATAGTGTACACTTTAACAAAAGAAAAAAAATTATATATATATATATATATATATGCAGTAACATTAATCATACAGCAACCACTTTATATATACCGAAAAACTTATATACATTAACATATAAATATAGTTCTGGAAACGTATTTTTGTCAACTGATTATTGCCGATCAAATAAAATAAACAATTTACCAATACAAAGAGAAGGAGCAGCAAGCTGTGACAATGGACGAAGGTGGTCGGCCTGGACAGGCGCCGGTGGAGGAGCACGACGGGGTTTGATGACAGGTGGTGGCTCACGCGGCGGAGGGAATGCAGAGGGTGGGGTGGAGGTTGGAACGGTGGTGGAAGGCGGCGGACTTGGTCGGAGGGTAGAGTGACCGTGCTGTCGACGAATGGTGGGGCGGAGCATCTCTGGTGGGTTCGACGGTGAGAGGAGGAGCAGCGGACAGGGCTGAGTGGAAGGTCAGGGCGGAGGGTGGTTCGGCAACCTGCGATTGGTAGATGGTGGTAGGCGCTGCTAGGAAAGGGAAGGGGAGGATCGGGCGTGGCTGTCAAGGGGAATGTTCGGTTACAGGTTGTTGGGAGGAAAAGTGGAAAGGTGGAAGCGTGGGCTAGAGATGCTAGAAGAGAGGGGAGATGTGGTGTGGGTATGCGGTTTGGCCTTGAAGAGGCGCTGCAACAATATTTGTAAAGGAAGAAAATTTTGCAGAGGAGAGAAAGAGAGGGTGAGATTTGGAAGTAGGAAACATCAGTGGGCAGATCTCAATTTTGCTAGATACAAATAAAACCATAGACGTTACTTCGTTTCTCTGAATGGAATAACGTAAGTGAAGGCGAAGAAAAAGGGAAAAATTAAAGGAAAGCTATTTAACCGGTAGCAATAAATAGAAATAGAACAGAATATAAAGTGAACGTTGGAACAGTGTGAATAGTGATAGATAGATCAATCAATAAATAATAAAACAAAAAGTATGGTAACGGTACCCTCAAATTTGGCTAAATAAATAAAACAATAAATCGATGTTTGGATGACACGTCTAACGTTTGAAATTCAAAAGAGAACAAAAGGTCAAGGATCCGGTACCAATACGGTTACCGTTTTCGTGGGTTCCGTTGTGTACCGGACTTCAAACACAGAAATAAATATATTGCAGAGATCAGTACGACGAGACGATCAAAATGGTATACAGACATCAGTGGTACGATTATCCGGTCAAAAGTCGATAATCGGTACCGGAAATGCTGCTATTTTGTCAGAATTAAGATAAACGGAGCAGTAGAAGTCCAAATTTGGAAAAACGAATTCCGTAGTCTGATTCAGAATGATCAGAATAAATTTTCTCCTGTTGACATATTTTGGTTTTGGAATACTTTTAAATTCACTGTTATTAACCGGTTTGATTTGAAATGAAATTTCACAGGAAAATAAACTTCAATATTATCAAATGAAAATTTACCAGTTGCTATATTAAAATAGACGTATTCCAAATAATAAATTTTTAATTTCAAATTTTATTGTTTAAAATTTCACAAATTTCCAGTTAAATATACTTTTAAAACCATTAAATTTTGCGGGTCGTTACACTCTCCCCCACTCAAAACTTTTCGTCCCCGAAAAGGAAGGAGGTAGGAGAATAAAACATCCAGAAATAAAAGTAGATTGAAAGTCAATATTAAACAATTAATTTGAACTATATAAATTTTACTTAAATTTGAAAACTTCATTTGCAATTCAATTGTCTTATATACTTTAAAACTTTTACAAGACCCATTTGCAAAATTTCTTACTTCCTTACAATTACCATTTATATGCTTAAATAACAACTTTATAAATATATGAAAACTATTTGAACAATTATTTACATTATTACTTATATTTACAAAGAAGCTATTTGAAAACATTAAATCCATAATTCATAATTTATTAATAATTTTTTTTATCTCAAGATACTTTTCAAATATTATTAATAATCAATAATTATTTACTTTAAATATGTTTTATCTAATTAATAACCTCAACATATTTATAACACTAAAATTTCTATTAAACCATGTAGTCTATAATTAAACAATACTTAAAAGAATATAGTCAACAAGGAAAAGAAGGAGGATTTGGAAACAGAATATAGGTGAATAAATAAAGCTGAGCAGATATGGTAGATTCAAAAGAATAGTATCGGGCATGAATAATAAATTCTAACCATTAGAATTTCAATTTCGAATTATTAATACAAAATTTCTTTGTTGGAAATACTTTTATAATGAAATATTTTTTTATAACGAAACAAATTTCATTTCGAAAATACTTTTATAACTCGATGTTTCAACAAGTTTATCCTTGTTCCGGTAGACTCTGGCAGTGCGTTGATCAGGCGCAAAGCTAGAATTCTCCAAGTACTTAGTAGACTTGTTTCAACACCCAGTGAAAATACTGGAAAAACTTTAAAACAGATATGGAAAGTACAATCCAAACAAAAACGAATCAAATCATGGATCGCAGATACACAATGGTTACGCCTGGGTCCCCCAGGAAACATCCGTACCTTTTAAGCATTCACTGCCTTGCGAATTTCGCCATGCAACAAAACGGTGGACCGTAGGATACATAAAAATGGTTACGCCTGGATCCCCCAGGAAACATCCATACCCCTTAAGCAATCTCTGCCTTGCGGATTACGCCACTAACACGACCATAGATCGCAGATACACAATGGTTACGCCTGGATTCCCCAGGAAACATCCGTACCTTTTAAGCAATCACTGCCTTACGAATTACACTATGCAGTCGAGTTCGTAAGACCATGGGTAACGCCATGGAATTCGAAGGACACTCGAGTATCATATCCGGAAAACCAAAAATCAGAGAGAATAATATCGATAGAATGAATCCAAGATGTGGCCACAAATTGGATATCAAGCAGAAGGCACTTTCCATATCTTTACTTCGAAAATATGTATCATATAGTACCTTTTCAAATCACTTTCAAATATCGTACTTATATAAAATCCATTATATATAAGATTTAATTTTCAAATCAAATACTTTTCCAAAATCAAAAGTGTATCAAATCACTCTTATATAGACTTTAATTATATAAGATTTCACTTTTCAAATTGAGTACCCTTTTCAAATCCATAGTTTTCGAATCAATTTCATAATCATACAAATCAATTTTATATAAGTTCGACAACTCCCAAATCAAGTGTTTAGTAACATAAGGTTCTCAAATTTCAATTTGTTTCAATATCAGTTCAATTTCAAAATCATATACAATTTCACCAAATTATTTCTTCTCAAATTAAATATCTTTAGTTTCAAAGTTTCCAAAATAATAGATTTAGAAAATAAATCCAAATTTCCAAATCAATATAATTTAAGTCAACCAATTCATTACCAAAATCAAATGTTTTCAAAATAATCTTATACTTACGTAAGGTCTATCTTATATAAGGATCAAATTTCCAAAATAAATTTCGCTGTATGAAGAGCCATATGGGATTGAATATCTTTGCTTTTATGGGTTATATATCTTTGTAATTTAAATTGGAAATTTTCTTTTAGTAAGCAAAGTTATTCTAACATGACAGCTTTCAATTTCAGCGTCAAAATATATCAATGATATTAGAATATAAGATGTACATACGTCATCATTTCGCAAAATCACATTTGATCGCTCGTTCGATCACACAAGTTCGCTTTCGAACTAGTATTGTCCATTCGACTTCCGTAATGCGGATTTCGATATGGTTTCTCGACTAGAAGCCATCAGTCTCCTTGCATAGCCATATACTACGATAGAGAACTCTAGAATCACGCCCAAAATCCATATCAAATATTCACTATCAAGAATCGAATGAAAAATCCTAACACGAAATGGTGTAATTCACCTCGAACTTGTGTATTCAACCCTGGATCAAATTAATTATGCGAATAAAACAGCATACGCACAACTTATATATTTATTCCAACTTGTTAAATATATAGTTTCATAAAGATGTTACTAAGTTAAAACATTTAACTAAATTTTATTCAAAATATATTGAAGCCCAAATTCTTTCAAAACATTTCAAATCTAAATTCCATATTTAGAAAAATTCAAAATAGCCCTATTCATTTACTTAACAAAATAGTTTCAACTTATTTAAATCATATTACTTCATACTTAAACGTTCAAAACAAACTTATATACTTTATCAAAATACTTTTCAAAATTTCTTAGCTTTGAAGAGTTAACCTTGATTTGGAAGTGCTCGAACCTTTAAAATAGTTGAAGAAATCATTTTCAAATTCAAGAGTTGGAAATCAGCAACAAATCAGTAAATCAATTTTAATAGATGGGGTTATATCAAATCCGAAACTCACCGGCTTACTTCAAATCATTTCAAATATATATACATATATCTTTCGAATATCAAATCTTACTTCGGAATTTGAAATCAAAATTGGTTTCGCAAAATCACTCACGTAGCAATGCTACTAAAGTGGCCTCTCCCCCACTCTGAAACTCGAAAATCAATGTCGATGATGCGTGCACTCATCACCGAAATTATTTTCCAACGACATAAGTGAGTTCTGGACTTCTATTTACTCAAACTTCTTTTGAAATTTCTTCGAAACTCATTAAAATCATTTGAAACATTTCTTATTCGGAAAATATTTTTAAATCATATTATTATTATATTTTTCAAAATCTTAAAACCAATTTCAAAATACCGGAGTTCAATTCTCGAATTTCAAATTTAAAATCCTTTAGTCATAAATCATTTTTTTTAGATGAATCAAATTTGTTATATAATTTTTCAAAATTACAAATCCTTTCGAAACCTCAAATTCTCATTTTAAAAAGGGTTTATAATCTTTATCGAAAAGATTTCACTTTTATATGTATAATATAATCATACTTGTCAAAATAATAATTTCGATATATAAAACAAATTCAAAATACAAACAAACCCGACTATTCAAAAGATGATTTAAGAATGGATTTCAAACAAAGATAGAGATTCAAATTAGAGGTATTCTAATCAAATTGGATTCTGATTCGAAGATATCGAACGAAAATGAGATAATCAATTACAAAACAAAAAATGGATGTACTTATATAAATCGCGGGCGACCTTAACCGGTCAACTGTGATTTCAAAATAAGATCAGTGCAGAATTCTGAGGCAAATCGACATTCGATTGCCAGAGATAGAATTCGACATAACAAGAGATAGCAGCATCTAAACCGAGGGATATATAAATCTCCGGTGAATCGATGCCAATTGTAAAGGTGTTTCACCCCTTTACAAAACATTCAAAGATCGGCGGGATCGCCTATTCTTATAGAGATTATTCGAAGTGGAGTTATGGGATACTCCAGAATCAAAAGAATACCAATAGAGAGAGACAAGAATGAATTTTGGAACCGTAGGGAACGTTCCAAAGTTCAAAGGAAATCGGGTCAAAAGGAAGAGATTTAAACTCAAACGAAAGTGATTCTGTAAATAAATTTACTATATATGCTAAGTTTTGCCTAGAGCCAAAGCTCTGATACCAACTGTAACGACCCACTATTTTGGACCATTCAAATCGACAATAATCCACACATGTCTGACTTGAATAATTCAAAATATTAGATTGTTAATTTAAAATTTTGCAAAACTCAGCATATACAGTAAATAAATCAATCACGGAATCACAGACACAGAGTAATACAATAATACGCAGCGGAATAGATAAAATAGTAGTTCATGAAGCTACTATATAAACATCAGAGTTAAAAATAAAATACAACAGAATATCTCAAATGCAGTGAAGTCTCCAGTACAACAGATGACTTCTCTGAACAAATCAACTAGAAGAGCTGAAAGCTGAGGCGATAGTTGGATCTCCAAAGGAAGCTCCAAACTCCAAAGGTGAGTCTCAAATGCTGTATCACTCGGTCTGACCCGAGCGTAAAGCAAAATACAAAACACTCGAGTCAGGATTTACATTCTTATATCAATAAATCCAACTCAAGTGAAATATCAACTGAAATACAAGTAACTTAAAGGATGTTTGGGATAACCCTCCTCTAAGGATCCGTGTAACAATGTACAAGGTAGAAATATACACTATAACACCGTGGTCATTTCAATTAAATTTATACTTCAAAACCCAAATATCATTTCATTTCAAATATATCTATTTTACAAATAGTGTATATATAGGTTAAATAATTTATAAAGTAAAGTATTTACAATTTCCTCAAGTCTCACAAATCGATTCAAATTAACTCAAATTCCAAATTCAAATTTATTCAAAGCTCAATTCATTAATTCAATTCAATTCTAAATATACCATTTAAATTTTTAATGTATTTCAAAGCTTTAATATTCAACATTTTCAAAGTTAAATTTTACAGTTTCATATAGCTCTTGATTTAACTTTATTATTATTTAATCAGGGAATATTCACTTAATAAATTCAATATCATTTAACTAGCCTTAAATTTCATTTTTACTAAATATTTCCTTAAATTTATTTAAACAAGAAGTATTCATTAAATTATTTAAATCAAACTCAAGTTATAAATCATATCTTAAATCCCAATTCCAATATGCTTTAAATTGGTTTAATTAAATAAAATTCTTTACTAAATTCAAATTATCTTCCCAACCTTAACTTATCCAAATTTTTACCAAAATCTATTTTGAAAGATAAATTTTCATACTTAACATATTATATGTATTAAACTCACCTTAATTAAATTAAATATCATTATTAAATCTATATATATCCTTACCATTTATATATAAAATTTTAAAAATCAACATTTGTTAAAACCATATATTTCTTTCCAAAACCATAGAATTCAATTTCAAAATATTCATAATATATGGACCAACGGTGTTTATATATATATTTATCATATGGTTAAGTGATACGGATATTTATCATTTCAATCCGAAATTTAAATATATACGGGTAGATATCATTTCGACCCGTAATCCCAATTTCAATTCAAATGAAAATCGCTTGGGTTTATCATTTCAACCCATAACGATTTTCTCTTATTCTAAAGTCCGTTCGAGTATGTATCATTTCAACCCATAGTGAATTCTATACTAACAGGGAACTTGCAGAGTGATAACAGATAATATAAATATAACAACAGGCATATATCATCAATATAAATAACAGATACTGGTGTCAGATGTCATAGGTGAACATATACAGATAATAGTAATAACAGGCATATAAATACTAGATACTGGTGTCAGATGTCACAGGTGAACATATACAGATAATAGCATATATAACAATTTAAATAACTACAGCATCATATTTCAATTGTCGTTTCAATTGAAATCAAATTTAATAAATACAAGAATGTTAATCGTGAGTGATTGCTCGCCTTTTTGAGCTAGAGAGATTTGACAAAGAATGGGTGGCGAATTCCACGCTAGACGGATACGATTCGATGAAGAAAACAGGCGCGACGGATAAAGCTGATAATGGGAAATCGATGAGAACGATTAGAATCAGTTGATAAAAATTGAACTAAATATATACATTATTTTTCTGAAATCAATTTAAAATATGTATTTATTTTTAAATTTATGCTCAACACTATATGTGTAAGTTCGTACATACAATAACTTATATACAACAGATTCTAAACTAATACTTACACTACCTTATACACGCACATATATAAACTATTATATAAACTTACGATTAGATAACAGCCGCAAATATATATGTATATATAACCGACTATATCCTAACTGGCATACATATACAGATCCACAGCTAAGTTTAAACGTATTATAATATAAGCCAATATCTCTGAATAGCGGCTTCTATATTAAAACTATGTATAAAAATCTGAAATCATATAAACCCGAAATGAAACATTCACACATTAGAAAACTAACATATATAAGCTATATATTTTTAAACTTTCATACAAAATATCTATGTACTTAAAACCTAACTACATAATATATATATCAATATATAAGAGAAAACATAACATATTATAACGTAAGTAACACTTAAACCCCCCAAGTCAGTATATATATCGGTTATTAGAATACATAAACTAACAAATATAGTAATATAATTAGATATAATACAATATATATATGAAACAACTTTATGGAATAAGAACCAATATGTGTTAAAAGTATATACTGATAATATATAAACTAACATAGTAAAACTATAACTACTAACATATAATATTTACACAAAACATAACGTACAAACCTATATGACTCTTTTTAAATCAAACAGCATCATTATATAAACTTATATATACATATACTATACCCAAACAATATAGACTCAATATATGCGCTATTATGTAAACTGCAACCGTACTCAAATGCAAACTACTAGTATAACTAATATAGAAATCATAGTTTAAACAGATAAGTAAATATATATAACTTTACTTATATTACTAGATTTTTAAACCAAATATATAGAATCTTACTGTAAGTATAACAGAAGATAGTATAATAAAATATGTACTTTCAAAATAAAATTCTATAGTGTACACTTTAACAAAAGAAAAAAAATTATATATATATATATATATATGCAGTAACATTAATCATACAGCAACCACTTTATATATACCGAAAAACTTATATACATTAACATATAAATATAGTTCTGGAAACGTATTTTTGTCAACTGATTATTGCCGATCAAATAAAATAAACAATTTACCAATACAAAGAGAAGGAGCAGCAAGCTGTGACAATGGACGAAGGTGGTCGGCCTGGACAGGCGCCGGTGGAGGAGCACGACGGGGTTTGATGACAGGTGGTGGCTCACGCGGCGGAGGGAATGCAGAGGGTGGGGTGGAGCTTGGAACGGTGGTGGAAGGCGGCGGACTTGGTCGGAGGGTAGAGTGGTCGTGCTGTCGACGAATGGTGGGGGCGGAGCAGCTCTGGTGGGTTCGGCGGTGAGAGGAGGAGCAGCGGACAGGGCTGAGTGGAAGGTCAGGGCGGAGGGTGGTTCGGCAACCTGCGATTGGTAGATGGTGGTAGGCGTTGCTAGGAAAGGGAAGGGGAGGATCGGGCGTGGCTGTCAAGGGGAATGTTTGGTTACAGATTGTTGGGAGGAAAAGTGGAAAGGTGGAAGCGTGGGCTAGAGATGCTAGAAGAGAGGGGAGATGTGGTGTGGGTATGCGGTTTGGCCTTGAAGAGGCGCTGCAACAATATTTGTAAAGGAAGAAAATTTTGCAGAGGAGAGAAAGAGAGGTTGAGATTTGGAAGTAGGAAACATCAGTGGGCAGATCTCAATTTTGCTAGATACAAATAAAACCATAGACGTTACTTCATTTCTCTGAATGGAATAACGTAAGTGAAGGCGAAGAAAAAGGGACAAATTAAAGGAAAGCTATTTAACCGGTAGCAATAAATAGAAATAGAACAGAATATAAAGTGAACGTTGGAACAGTGTGAATAGTGATAGATAGATCAATCAATAAATAATAAAACAAAATGTATGGTAACGGTACCCTCAAATTTGGCTAAATAAATAAAACAATAAATCGATGTTTGGATGACACGTCTAACGTTTGAAATTCAAAAGAGAACAAAAGGTCAAGGATCCGGTACCAATACGGTTACCATTTTCGTGGGTTCCATTGTGTACCGGACTTCAAACACAGAAATAAATATACTGCAGAGATCAGTACGACGAGACGATCAAAATGGTATACAGACATCAGTGGTACGATTATCCGGTCAAAAGTCGATAATCGGTATCGGAAATGCTGCTATTTTGTCAGAATTAAGATAAACGGAGCAGTAGAAGTCCAAATTTGGAAAAACGAATTCCGTAGTCTGATTCAGAATGATTAGAATAAATTTTCTCCTATTGACATATTTTGGTTTTGGAATACTTTTAAATTCACTGTTATTAACCGGTTTGATTTGAAATGAAATTTCATAGGAAAATAAACTTCAATATTATCAAATGAAAATTTACCAGTTGCTATATTAAAATAGACATATTCCAAATAATAAATTTTTAATTTCAAATTTTATTGTTTAAAATTTCACAAATTTCCAGTTAAATATACTTTTAAAACCATTAAATTTTGCGGGTCGTTACACTCTCCCCCACTCAAAACTTTTCGTCCCCGAAAAGGAAGGAGGTAGGAGAATAAAACAACCAGAAATAAAAGTAGATTGAAAGTCAATATTAAACAATTAATTTGAACTATATAAATTTTACTTAAATTTGAAAACTTCATTTGCAATTCAATTGTCTTATATACTTTAAAACTTTTTCAAGACCCATTTGCAAAATTTCTTACTTCCTTACAATTACCATTTATATGCTTAAATAACAACTTTATAAATATATGAAAACTATTTGAACAATTATTTACATTATTACTTATATTTACAAAGAAGCTATTTGAAAACATTAAATCCATAATTCATAATTTATTAATAATTTTTTTTTTATCTCAAGATACTTTTCAAATATTATTAATAATCAATAATTATTTACTTTAAATATGTTTTATCTAATTAATAACCTCAACATATTTATAACACTAAAATTTCTATTAAACCATGTAGTCTATAATTAAACAATACTTAAAAGAATATAGTCAACAAGGAAAAGAAGGAGGATTTGGAAACAGAATATAGGTGAATAAATAAAGCTGAGCAGATATGGTAGATTCAAAAGAATAGTATCGGGCATGAATAATAAATTCTAACCATTAGAATTTCAATTTCGAATTATTAATACAAAATTTCTTTGTTGGAAATACTTTTATAATGAAATATTTTTTTATAACGAAACAAATTTCATTTCGAAAATACTTTTATAACTCGATGTTTCAACAAGTTTATCCTTGTTCCTGTAGACTCTAGCAGTGCGTTGATCAGGCGCAAAGCTAGAATTCTCCAAGTACTTAGTAGACTTGTTTCAACACCCAGTGAAAATACTGGAAAAACTTTAAAACAGATATGGAAAGTACAATCCAAACAAAAACGAATCAAATCATGGATCGCAGATACACAATGGTTACGCCTGGGTCCCCCAGGAAACATCCGTACCTTTTAAGCATTCACTGCCTTGCGAATTTCGCCATGCAACAAAACGGTGGACCGCAGGATACATAAAAATGGTTACACCTGGATCCCCCAGGAAACATCCATACCCCTTAAGCAATCTCTGCCTTGCGGATTACGCCACTAACACGACCATAGATCGCAGATACACAATGGTTACGCCTAGATCCCCCAGGAAACATCCGTACCTTTTAAGCAATCACTGCCTTACGAATTACGCTATGCAGTCGAGTTCGTAAGACCATGGGTAACGCCATGGAATTCGAAGGACACTCGAGTATCATATCCGGAAAACCAAAAATCAGAGAGAATAATATCGATAGAATGAATCCAAGATGTGGCCACAAATCGGATATCAAGCAGAAGGCACTTTCCATATCTTTACTTCGAAAATATGTATCATATAGTACCTTTTCAAATCACTTTCAAATATCGTACTTATATAAAATCCATTATATATAAGATTTAATTTTCAAATCAAATACTTTTCCAAAATCAAAAGTGTATCAAATCACTCTTATATAGACTTTAATTATATAAGATTTCACTTTTCAAATTGAGTACACTTTTCAAATCCATAGTTTTCGAATCAATTTCATAATCATACAAATCAATTTTATATAAGTTCGACAACTCCCAAATCAAGTGTTTAGTAACATAAGGTTCTCAAATTTCAATTTGTTTCAATATCAGTTCAATTTCAAAATCATATACAATTTCACCAAATTATTTCTTCTCAAATTAAATATCTTTAGTTTCAAAGTTTCCAAAATAATAGATTTAGAAAATAAATCCAAATTTCCAAATCAATATAATTTAAGTCAACCAATTCATTACCAAAATCAAATGTTTTCAAAATAATCTTATACTTACGTAAGGTCTATCTTATATAAGGATCAAATTTCCAAAATAAATTTCGCTGTATGAAGAGCCATATGGGATTGAATATCTTTGCTTTTATGGGTTATATATCTTTGTAATTTAAATTGGAAATTTTCTTTTAGTAAGCAAAGTTATTCTAACACGACAGCTTTCAATTTCAGGGTCAAAATATATCAATGATATTAGAATATAAGATGTACATACGTCATCATTTCGCAAAATCACATTTGATCGCTCGTTCGATCACACAAGTTCGCTTTCAAACTAGTATTGTCCATTCGACTTCCGTAATGCGGATTTCGATATGGTTTCTCGACTAGAAGCCATCAGTCTCCTTGCATAGCCATATACTACGATAGAGAATTCTAGAATCACGCCCAAAATCCATATCAAATATTCACTATCAAGAATCGAATGAAAAATCCTAACACGAAATGGTGTAATTCACCTCGAACTTGTGTATTCAACCCTGGATCAAATTAATTATGCGAATAAAACAGCATACGCACAACTTATATATTTATTCCAACTTGTTAAATATATAGTTTCATAAAGATGTTACTAAGTTAAAACATTTAACTAAATTTTATTCAAAATATATTGAAGCCCAAATTCTTTCAAAACATTTCAAATCTAAATTCCATATTTAGAAAAATTCAAAATAGCCCTATTCATTTACTTAACAAAATAGTTTCAACTTATTTAAATCATATTACTTCATACTTAAACGTTCAAAACAAACTTATATACTTTATCAAAATACTTTTCAAAATTTCTTAGCTTTGAAGAGTTAACCTTGATTTGGAAGTGCTCGAACCTTTAAAATAGTTGAAGAAATCATTTTCAAATTCAAGAGTTGGAAATCAGCAACAAATCAGTAAATCAATTTTAATAGATGGGGTTATATCAAATCCGAAACTCACCGGCTTACTTCAAATCATTTCAAATATATATACATATATCTTTCGAATATCAAATCTTACTTCGGAATTTGAAATCAAAATTGGTTTCGCAAAATCACTCACGTAGCAATGCTACTAAAGTGGCCTCTCCCCCACTCTGAAACTCGAAAATCAATGTCGATGATGCGTGCACTCATCACCGAAATTATTTTCCAGCGACATAAGTTAGTTCTGGACTTCTATTTACTCAAACTTCTTTTGAAATTTCTTCGAAACTCATTAAAATCATTTGAAACATTTCTTATTCGGAAAATATTTTTAAATCATATTATTATTATATTTTTCAAAATCTTAAAACCAATTTCAAAATACCGGAGTTCAATTCTCGAATTTCAAATTTAAAATCCTTTAGCCATAAATCATTTTTTTTAGATGAATCAAATTTGTTATATAATTTTTCAAAATTACAAATCCTTTCGAAACCTCAAATTCTCATTTTAAAAAGGGTTTATAATCTTTATCGAAAACATTTCACTTTTATATGTATAATATAATCATACTTGTCAAAATAATAATTTCGATATATAAAACAAATTCAAAATACAAACAAACCCGACTATTCAAAAGATGATTTAAGAATGGATTTCAAACAAAGATAGAGATTCAAATTAGAGGTATTCTAATCAAATTGGATTCTGATTCGAAGATAAGTTCGAACGAAAATGAGATAATCAATTACAAAACAAAAAATGGATATACTTATATAAATCGCGGGCGACCTTAACCGGTCAACTGTGATTTCAAAATAAGATCAGTGCAGAATTCTGAGGCAAATCGACATTCGATCGCCAGAGATAGAATTCGACATAACAAGAGATAGCAGCATCTAAACCGAGGGATATATAAATCTCCGGTGAATCGATGCCAATTGTAAAGGTGTTTCACCCCTTTACAAAACATTCAAAGATCGGCGGGATCGCCTATTCTTATAGAGATTATTCGAAGTGGAGTTATGGGATACTCCAGAATCAAAAGAATACCAATAGAGAGAGACAAGAATGAATTTTGGAACCGTAGGGAACGTTCCAAAGTTCAAAGGAAATCGAGTCAAAAGGAAGAGATTTAAACTCAAACGAAAGTGATTCTGTAAATAAATTTACTATATATGCTAAGTTTTGCCTAGAGCCAAAGCTCTGATACCAACTGTAACGACCCACTATTTTGGACCATTCAAATCGACAATAATCCACACATGTATGACTTGAATAATTCAAAATATTAGATTGTTAATTTAAAATTTTGCAAAACTCAGCATATACAGTAAATAAATCAATCACAGAATCACAGACACAGAGTAATACAATAATACGCAGCGGAATAGATAAAATAGTAGTTCATGAAGCTACTATATAAACATCAGAGTTAAAAATAAAATACAACAGAATATCTCAAATGCAGTGAAGTCTCCAGTACAACAGATGACTTCTCTGAACAAATCAACTAGAAGAGCTGAAAGCTGAGGCGATAGTTGGATCTCCAAAGGAAGCTCCAAACTCCAAATGTGAGTCTCAAATGATGTATCACTCGGTCTGACCCGAGCGTAAAGCAAAATACAAAACACTCGAGTCAGGATTTACATTCTTATATCAATAAATCCAACTCAAGTGAAATATCAACTGAAATACAAGTAACTTAAAGGATGTTTGGGATAACCCTCCTCTAAGGATCCGTGTAACAATGTACAAGGTAGAAATATACACTATAACACCGTGGTCATTTCAATTAAATTTATACTTCAAAACCCAAATATCATTTCATTTCAAATATATCTATTTTACAAATAGTGTATATATAGGTTAAATAATTTATAAAGTAAAGTATTTACAATTTCCTCAAGTCTCACAAATCGATTCAAATTAACTCAAATTCCAAATTCAAATTTATTCAAAGCTCAATTCATTAATTCAATTCAATTCTAAATATACCATTTAAATTTTTAATGTATTTCAAAGCTTTAATATTCAACATTTTCAAAGTTAAATTTTACAGTTTCATATAGCTCTTGATTTAACTTTATTATTATTTAATCAGGGAATATTCACTTAATAAATTCAATATCATTTAACTAGCCTTAAATTTCATTTTTACTAAATATTTCCTTAAATTTATTTAAACAAGAAGTATTCATTAAATTATTTAAATCAAACTCAAGTTATAAATCATATCTTAAATCCCAATTCCAATATGCTTTAAATTGGTTTAATTAAATAAAATTCTTTACTAAATTCAAATTATCTTCCCAACCTTAACTTATCCAAATTTTTACCAAAATCTATTTTGAAAGATAAATTTTCATACTTAACATATTATATGTATTAAACTCACCTTAATTAAATTAAATATCATTATTAAATCTATATATATCCTTACCATTTATATATAAAATTTTAAAAATCAACATTTGTTAAAACCATATATTTCTTTCCAAAACCATAGAATTCAATTTCAAAATATTCATAATATATGGACCAACGGTGTTTATATATATATTTATCATATGGTTAAGTGATACGGATATTTATCATTTCAATCCGAAATTTAAATATATACGGGTAGATATCATTTCGACCCGTAATCCCAATTTCAATTCAAATGAAAATCGCTTGGGTTTATCATTTCAACCCATAACGATTTTCTCTTATTCTAAAGTCCGTTCGAGTATGTATCATTTCAACCCATAGTGAATTCTATACTAACAGGGAACTTGCAGAGTGATAACAGATAATATAAATATAACAACAGGCATATATCATCAATATAAATAACAGATACTGGTGTCAGATGTCATAGGTGAACATATACAGATAATAGTAATAACAGGCATATAAATACTAGATACTGGTGTCAGATGTCACAGGTGAACATATACAGATAATAGCATATATAACAATTTAAATAACTACAGCATCATATTTCAATTGTCGTTTCAATTGAAATCAAATTTAATAAATACAAGAATGTTAATCGTGAGTGATTGCTCGCCTTTTTGAGCTAGAGAGATTTGACAAAGAATGGGTGGCGAATTCCACGCTAGACGGATACGATTCGATGAAGAAAACAGGCGCGACGGATAAAGCTGATAATGGGAAATCGATGAGAATGATTAGAATCAGTTGATAAAAATTGAACTAAATATATACATTATTTTTCTGAAATCAATTTAAAATATGTATTTATTTTTAAATTTATGCTCAACACTATATGTGTAAGTTCGTACATACAATAACTTATATACAACAGATTCTAAACTAATACTTACACTACCTTATACACGCACATATATAAACTATTATATAAACTTACGATTAGATAACAGCCGCAAATATATATGTATATATAACCGACTATATCCTAACTGGCATACATATACAGATCCACAGCTAAGTTTAAACGTATTATAATATAAGCCAATATCTCTGAATAGCGGCTTCTATATTAAAACTATGTATAAAAATCTGAAATCATATAAACCCGAAATGAAACATTCACACATTAGAAAACTAACATATATAAGCTATATATTTTTAAACTTTCATACAAAATATCTATGTACTTAAAACCTAACTACATAATATATATATATATCAATATATAAGAGAAAACATAACATATTATAACGTAAGTAACACTTAAACCCCCCAAGTCAGTATATATATCGGTTATTAGAATACATAAACTAACAAATATAGTAATATAATTAGATATAATACAATATATATATGAAACAACTTTATGGAATAAGAACCAATATGTGTTAAAAGTATATACTGATAATATATAAACTAACATAGTAAAACTATAACTACTAACATATAATATTTACACAAAACATAACGTACAAACCTATATGACTCTTTATAAATCAAACAGCATCATTATATAAACTTATATATACATATACTATACCCAAACAATATAGACTCAATATATGCGCTATTATGTAAACTGCAACCGTACTCAAATGCAAACTACTAGTATAACTAATATAGAAATCATAGTTTAAACAGATAAGTCAATATATATAACTTTACTTATATTACTAGATTTTTAAACCAAATATATAGAATCTTACTGTAAGTATAACATAAGATAGTATAATAAAATATGTACTTTCAAAATAAAATTCTATAGTGTACACTTTAACAAAAGCAAAATATATATATATATATATATATATGCAGTAACATTAATCATACAGCAACCACTTTATATATACCGAAAAACTTATATACATTAACATATAAATATAGTTCTGGAAACGTATTTTTGTCAACTGATTATTGCCGATCAAATAAAATAAACAATTTACCAATACAAAGAGAAGGCGCAGCAAGCTGTGACAATGGACGAAGGTGGTCGGCCTGGACAGGCGCCGGTGGAGGAGCACGACGGGGTTTGATGACAGGTGGTGGCTCACGCGGCGGAGGGAATGCAGAGGGTGGGGTGGAGGTTGGAACGGTGGTGGAAGGCGGCGGACTTGGTCGGAGGGTAGAGTGGCCGTGCTGTCGACGAATGGTGGGGCGGAGCAGCTCTGGTGGGTTCGGCGGTGAGAGGAGGAGTAGCGGACAGGGCTGAGTGGAAGGTCAGGGCGGAGGGTGGTTCGGCAACCTGCGATTGGTAGATGGTGGTAGGCGTTGCTAGGAAAGGGAAGGGGAGGATCGGGCGTGGCTGTCAAGGGGAATGTTCGGTTACAGGTTGTTGGGAGGAAAAGTGGAAAGGTGGAAGCGTGGGCTAGAGATGCTAGAAGAGAGGGGAGATGTGGTGTGGGTATGCGGTTTGGCCTTGAAGAGGCGCTGCAACAATATTTGTAAAGGAAGAAAATTTTGCAGAGGAGAGAAAGAGAGGGTGAGATTTGGAAGTAGGAAACATCAGTGGGCAGATCTCAATTTTGCTAGATACAAATAAAACCATAGACGTTACTTCGTTTCTCTGAATGGAATAACGTAAGTGAAGGCGAAGAAAAAGGGACAAATTAAAGGAAAGCTATTTAACCGGTAGCAATAAATAGAAATAGAACAGAATATAAAGTGAACGTTGGAACAGTGTGAATAGTGATAGATAGATCAATCAATAAATAATAAAACAAAAAGTATGGTAACGGTACCCTCAAATTTGGCTAAATAAATAAAACAATAAATCGATGTTTGGATGACACGTCTAACGTTTGAAATTCAAAAGAGAACAAAAGGTCAAGGATCCGGTACCAATACGGTTACCGTTTTCGTGGGTTCCGTTGTGTACCGGACTTCAAACACAGAAATAAATATACTGCAGAGATCAGTACGACGAGACGATCAAAATGGTATACAGACATCAGTGGTACGATTATCCGGTCAAAAGTCGATAATCGGTACCGGAAATGCTGCTATTTTGTCAGAATTAAGATAAATGGAGCAGTAGAAGTCCAAATTTGGAAAAACGAATTCCGTAGTCTGGTTCAGAATGATCAGAATAAATTTTCTCCTATTGACATATTTTGGTTTTGGAATACTTTTAAATTCACTGTTATTAACCGGTTTGATTTGAAATGAAATTTCACAGGAAAATAAACTTCAATATTATCAAATGAAAATTTACCAGTTGCTATATTAAAATAGACGTATTCCAAATAATAAATTTTTAATTTCAAATTTTATTGTTTAAAATTTCACAAATTTCCAGTTAAATATACTTTTAAAACCATTAAATTTTGCGGGTCGTTACATTTAATTAATGATGTTTTAATCAATCGGTTTGACTAATGAAGTTTGGATTTAATTAATCCGATTAATTTAAGATTATTTTGAACTTAATTAATTGTTTTAATCAATAGAATTTAGAATTACTTATCAATTTTAATTAATGATGTTTGAGATTAATTATTCATTTAATTAATGACTGAATTTAATAAATCTTTTTAATTAATTGATTTAATGATGGTTATTAAAGTAAATTAACTACTATAATAAAAAATTGCTTTAATAAACTGATTTAAAGCTAATAGACCAATTTAATAAAGATTTTAAAGTTAATTTACCAATATTATAAAAGTGTTTGGAAATAATTATCTATTTTATTATAGATAATGAACTGTTTATTTAGAGGGATTTTTACTGTGATTAATTATCTTTCGGGATAATTAATATTGTTTTTAAAGTTAAAATGGAATTGGAACTCGATTATTGGGATGTTAAGTTGGATAATTTCTGGATGTTCGGTCTGATGTTGGTTTAGGCCTTTGGGGTCGCACATTTGGAAAGGTTATTCTCTTAACGTTTTAACAATCTCGAACTAATTCTAAAAGTGTTTTACCAATACGAAAATCAAGCCAAAAAGTTCGGTTCGCTTTTAAATAGAAAAAGGTTGATTCATTTATGGAAATGAATTATTTTTGTGAAGCGAACCACTTATATGGAAACAATTTATTTGTATAATTAGCACTAAACATCGAAGAAGTAGACTTGTCGCTATTTCAAAAGTTAAGAATAATCGTGTGACATGATTTTGATGTAACACTACCTTGACTTGTTCGGTATTATTGTTAACCCAGAAATTGTACAAGTTTGAATTCAATGAGTGGTGATAAGTATACAAGACTTAATTTCCATATATGATCGTTTTATGTCCTCGCTAGTTGATATCTCAGCTATCGGTTACTTCAGCCACTTTATTTTCGCCACTCTAAGATGATGTGTCTCTCATTTGAGCTTTGTTATCCTTTGTCAGAAATGACTAAACCCAAAAGGCGAGTGGAAGCTAAGCTATTTGGGGTTGCTCCCATTAGGGTATTTTCACATCAACTCTAGATTGGAATTGGTTTTTGCGCATTGAAATGTGAAATACTCAGATTCTCGGTAACCGTTGGCGGGGTCCGACTTGGACGTGTCTGAGAGCCATCGGAGTTCTCAAGTATATTTCTAGAGGTATACTTTTTGTAAAGGGGGAGCACCCTCCAATTCATTTGTTGGAAAATTTCCTTTCCTTATTTTATTCGAAAACCCTGAATCTGTTTTTGCATTAAATTGCCACAAGTAGAGCCAACTCCTCATCATGGCATTTAAGTGTTTTTTAGCCTATTGTATCGAGTTTGGACTGTTACTTTATTTAGCCCATTCTATCGAGTTTGGACTGTTACCTTATTTAGCCAATCCTATTAAGTTGGACCGTTTCCCTTATTCTATCTATTCTATCTAGTTTGGATTTTACTTGGTTTATTTCCATTCTTTCAAGTCTGGTTTAATATTATTTATGCTCATTCATATTTGGATTTGTTTCCTAATTTTTTTTGCTCTTGCCTATATGGATGTTATTCTTGTGAGGTAAATACCCATTCCGCATTAGCGACGTGGTCTCACGGAACTTTTATATATGTTCCCCATTATTCGAGTTATCTCATGCTGGTATTTCCAGACTAATACGGATGATATTTAATTATAATGCTCGGGTCAAACCGAGTATTTTCCCAGGTTGGCTTTGGTGTTGTGGAATTCATGGAGGGAAGCTGAAGATTCACCCGCCGTAGTATTTTATTTTTCGCTGTATTAGGCATTTGTAAGGTCAGGATTTTATAACTGTCCAGTTGATAAGGTTTGTTTTCAACTCTAATATACTCTGTACGTTTGGAGTGACAGTTTCTACTGTCCTTGTTATATAATGTGTTGTCGATTACATAGTGAGATTCTGTTTTTCTCTGTTCTCTATTCTTTTCTTTTTATTTACCCTAACAATCTTCCATTTTGTCGATTGGATGCGCGACATTTGAACACAAAGGTAGTGTTTGGTGTCGACTTTCAATGTCAAAAAGGTGGGTTGTTACATTGCACATTTCTATTTTCATGCTAATGAGGGAAATCTCAATGGCTAAAGAGGGAGGCGAATGCACTGCAATGAGTTAATAAGGAAAACAATAAAAAAGAAAAAGTGCTATGTAAGAAGAAGCTATTTAAGGGCAATTTAGGTAGGGGAAATTTTAAATATTAGTAGTGTTGGGAAATTTAAATAGGAATAACGTTAGGAATTTATATTAGAGTATTGTTAGTAATCTAGTTAAGAATGATTTAAGAAATATTAGGCAAAACTAAGGAAAATATATAATTCCCATAAATATGTGAAATAATTGCGTTTATCTTTTAGTAGTCCCTCTCAAACACTATTAAAATCTATGCTAAGGTTGAAAGCAGAAATAGTATGAGTAGTAGAAAAATAAAAGAATGGAAGTTATCATCGTCTACTCTAGTTTGAATTGTTTAAAGTTATAGAAGCTGCTTCTGAAAAATGGTTTGGCATAACAATTGAGTTTTTGAGCGCAAATAAATGTTTTGAGTTAAAAATCCTACTTTAAAAAAGTAGGTCTCTGTTGTAGAAAGTCTTTAGAAAGGGAAAGTTAATTAGAACAGAAAATTTTTCATGGCTTCTTCAGAAACCATGCAATTTTTGAATTTAATAAAAAGGTTTCTAAGTTTATATTTTTCAAAGATAAAAGTTTTAGATTAAGTCTTCATGACTGTGAAGGTTTAATATTACAAAGAGTGGTGAAGACCAAACCAATTTTGTTTGATCTGGAGTAGACAACGATGAATGCCTTGGTAAGACAAGGTAAAGATCAAGGCTATGAATAAAATAGCTATGAATGCTCGTAGGATAGGAACAAGGAATCCCCTGTGAATATGAGGAATATTGGTAAGAACCTTGGAATGTTAATTAGACATGTGTGAAAATCATAAGAGAAACCTTAAAAGGATTAGGGAATGGTATTGAAGTACACTTTTGCGAGTCATAGGGTATATTCATATAAAAGAAAAAGGATAAAGAAAGTAAATACCAAAATTTGAGAATACTACCAAAAGTTTTGATTGATACTAGTATGATTGGAAAAGAGGGTAATGAGATGGAAAACGCATATAAAAGATGTTGGTAGACTCAATATTGAAGAAAGCAAGATATGTGGTCAAAAAGTTATTCCACCCAGCCAATTTTTCAATGAGTTATTCTAAATGTGCATAGTTTATATTTCTTACCCACTGTAGCCTGGGAATGCACAATTTATCCCAAATTCGATGTAACTATTAAAGTAGTGGTTGGAGCTAACTTATTAGAAGCCAAAAAGGTGAGTTAAGACATGTGGGTAACGACAAACTAGAAATGTACATCTTAACTGAGTAAGAAATGATAGGGCCACAACATCATTAATACCAGTTGATGTTGGAGGGCAACTTCCAGCAATTGTTTCTTTTAAGTTATTTGGATTGTAATCACTAGTCCTCTTTTCGAATATTGAAAAAAGCATACAATATGATATAAGATATGTTCTTACCTTACCACTATGTTGATTTTTGGGATGAGCTTTGACCGATATATATATATATATATATATATATTAGGAAATATGTAAATAAGAAAATCTAATAAGGACGGTGAACTAGCAACGAATGTTATTATGGTTGGAAGTTTATAAAATAAATTAGCAACTAGAAATAAAAAATGCTTTAATTCCAAAAACATTAGAATTTTGGGAAAAATAGATTTTGGCAAGCAAAGAATAGGGAAAGGTTGTTGTGAAACCACGGTCACTATTCATATGCCTTAAAAGCTAAAATTTATAAGTATTCTTGCGTGTTATTGTTATTTTGAAACAAGAGGGAAGGTTTTCAAAATCTAAGATTAATTGCGCAATGTTAGGATCAATCATATGCATTAACTTATTGACTAAATTCCGATTACGTTAAGATATGGCTTGATTTGATTTAAAAGATGTAAAGCCAATTGTTTTGAAAATTTTATTTTTCAAATGCTTTTGGAAAAACTTGTGCTCAAATGCTTTTGGAAAATAGTGTTTAAATGCTTTTGGAAAAATTTGTTCAAATGCTTTGGAAAAAAATTTATGTTTAAATGCTTTTGAAAGATTTAATTTTCAAACTATTTGGCAACTTTAATTGAAAGGGAAAAAGAATTTTTATTATGGGAAATGAGAAAAATTCCAATTTCTGGTGCCGCATGGTTAGCTTAGAGAGGGTCAACGTGTTAGTAAATATGAATTTTATTGTCCGACAGGGTGACAGTATACAGAACCTAGAGAATAATGAGGGAAAAAACAGTTTTAGCTTTGGAATTTTTATTTTCATACCTTTTTGATAGTGAACAAAATGTACGTTTAAAATAATTCCGTTTGAAAACCCAAAAATTAACCTTCATATGCAAATTGTACTTGGAAAAGTTAGAAAAGTTTTCGGGGCAAAAAAGAAGGTTCAAAGGTATAACAAAATATGTGTATAAAAGAAAGATGGAAATGTAGAATACTCCATCGAAATTCCCTTTCCGCCATAGGAGTATAGATTTAGTAAAACTGGAATTTCAAAATTTTGGATGTTAGAAATGGTGTGTTAGGTATTGGATGGTAGAGATTGGATGCAAAATTGATTGAACCATACTCCTATTCATAGGAGTGTGGAAATTGTTGTATGAAAAACAAAGATTTTGGTTTTTGGAAACTTGCATACATATAAAACTGCCCATATATATAGGATTTTTGCATCATATTTTCTAATTGTTTTAAAAGAAAGCATTTATATAAGAGGCACTGGCTTAGAAATATTCATCATACATATCATATATGTTGTGATACACCATGCATTTGTACACGATTGGTTGCAGAACTAGTTGCATGCTAATTGGTTGGATAATTCAGAATGGTTACATGCTATGTTACATGATTTAACCCTTAGGGAATTTCAAAGATGAAATTCTTTTATGGTGGGAGAATGTAACACCCCATAAAACAAACTATAATTAATAAATAATTATTAAGACTCAAAAATGGAATTTGAGAAAATGTCAGAATTGGCCATGAAAAATGGACCATTGTGTTTGTGGCGATTTTCCGAGCGACTTTCATATATAAAGTTTTGCGATCGGAGTTCAAACGAAGAAGAATCTGGCGTTTGGATTTTTCAAATTGAAAATAATTAAAAAGGAATAAAAAGGAAATAATAATAATAATAAATGTGTGGACCATACTGGTCGACCTCCTCTTTGGGTCAGTCGACCGCCTATAGAGGAGCGGTCGACCGATTAAACTAGTGGCGGCTAAGGTTGAACCTCAGCCTAACGAGTCAGATATAATTAATACAAATCGAACGGATAAAACTGATTCTGGCTCCTATAAATACTGACCTAGCCTCTCACTTTACTTCTCATATTTTTGAATATTAAAGAAGAGCTCTACCATTTTCTCTTCTCAACTATTTCTAGAAATTATAAAATTACTATTATACTATATATATTGGTGAATGGCGGAAAATAAAAGATAATAAGAGAAGAAGTGAATTAATTCTACGAAAAAGATAAATTCTAAAATTATAAATATGTATTCCACTAACTCAAATCTCCTTGCAGATTTGTAACTCTAATAGGTTATATATCTCGTTATACATATTTTTGGATTGGAAAGGAATAGGAAGTCAATTAGAGGGATGAATTCAGATTTGGGAGATTTGGAAAGGTATAAAGGTAAGTGGAAAATTATATGATTTATATATAACATTGAAATTTACACCGTTGAATTTTTTTTATTATTATGCCTATGCAAGATCTGTTGAGTTGTAGGCTCATAATGAACATATTCAATTGAAATCTCACCTACATATATCCTATAATTTTGGTAATTGGAGTGGAATAGTATATACACCATAATGTTGAAATTTGGAAATCAGTCCCCAAAATTTCTAAAAGTATAATGTTGACGAGATTGTGAAGTTTATTCAAGATTTATGATATTTGAGTTGAAACTGTTTATTATTTATTTGGGTTACCTTAATTTGATTTGGAATTTAATTTTCTATGTTTTAATTTATTAGTAGTGTGGAAGGTACAATTTAGTTGTATCTACATCCATGAAAATTTCCATAAATTACCTTATTCCACAATTATGTATAAAAAGTGCTTCATTTGGAATAATAAGGAATATACCAAAATAAAAGAGATATGTAAAGTACGGATGTTCTTCTATATAGTTTGCACTGTCTATTTCAATAAAAGAAAAGAGATGATTCCTTGTAAATTCAAATGAAGCAAAAGTCTCCCTTTTAGGTAGTTTATGTAAAGTATAACAGTAATCCTTTTAGGGAAGAATGACACATATATTAAAACGTGGAAATGAATGTTCTTTATAGAATGTACATATAAGTGTATATTTTAGGATCCCTAAGCGTAGGAATTAATGAGTTAAAAATCGAAGTAGGTATGTATATAAGTATAACCGTGCCTATCAATTAAAAAACAAAATATACATAGGGTAACGAATAAAGCATAACATATAAATATATATCGGTACTCATATTAGTTATAGTTAGGATGATTATATATTAATAGAGTTGTAAATCATAGGACTTGGAGGTTGTAATGCAAAATTGGTAGTAACTCCAAAATTTATGAACATTGATTGCAAAAATTAATGGGAAGTAAATGTGAATTTAATATGGAGTTGCAAAATTTAAACAGGGACATAAATGCATTTAATGGGATTGATTGTAGAATTTAATATGATATTTATGGGAAAATGGAATATGCATAATAAGTAGAGTTTGAAACAAACAAAAAAATGTCATTGGTGATTTTCCAATTTGAATAATACAACCATTTATTACAGACAATTGGCATTTATGGCATGTGAGCAGGAAATGAAGAATATCGAAATTAAGCGTATAATATAGGAATAGGTTCGCAGCAAATAAATAAATTAATACTAAAAAATAAACTTAGGAAGCAATATAATATCTATAATGGAAATTAGATAGGCCCAATAATATGTTTATGATGAGCATAAATTAATGTGCCTAGCGCAATATTTTGGTTTAGGATAAATGGTTTGGCTTAGTATGGGTCGGGATGTAAGGTCAGTGCAATTACATAATGGAAGTCCGCCCTTTACTTAGAGGCTTCAAACAGTTGTGTATACGTACTACTTATGCGGGACATCTCTAATTATAGGACCCATGGGTAAAGGATATACGTTCGCGTATAAGTGTGGGAAAATTTACTAAGTGTTCACCTCAGATTTGAAGTATTAAATAGCTCGGTAACTTTAGGGATATCAAGGGTTTACTTTGGAGTGGAAGATATTAAATGGTCGTTGACTCTACCTCCTCTCTATATAAGAAGTCTTAAATAACCTATGATTGTGCCCAACAGGGAAATGAGGTCTACTTCATTTCTAAACGAGAGGTTTTAAGTAACTGCAGTTGGCAATTTCCTTGACTTATATTAGGCAACCTAAACAGGATTTTGGCTGTAGGGTTCAACAGGTTATGTCAGTGCTGTTGGTAAACCAGTATTAGAAGTAAAGCCAACATATAGGCTTTGACGACCAGTAGTCCTAAGTGGTCGTTAGCAAAGACTTAGGTTATTCCTCGACGGATTTCACTTCCTACTAGTATAGAATCCTTATGGGATACGCAAAGACCTCAAAGTTTTATTAGTTGTTTCTTTGTCAAAGGTGTGCTTGTTAACACTTAGATGAATCTTTGAGATGCATAAATACTATGACATCCCGCACCTCTAGGCACCTCGAAAATCGGACATGACTAGAAGCACGGGTGGTCGGGTGAAATAAAAATCCATAACATAGCACAGAGACTAAGGCAACAGCATAAAATGATTAAAAAATTACAACGGAAGAAAACTTTCACTAATTATGAATTAATAGCAAAACAGCTTCATTAAAAACAACATTATCCCAAATTTATTTCTGAAACCAAAAGTACCAAAACAACCTCATCCCTCCAAAAGTGACACTTGGAGAACTTCGCCTTCAACTTATGTGCTCGTTGGGTCCTAAGCACTTCTTCCAATTGAACAGTATGCTCCTCCTTGCTTCACTAATAAACCAAAATGTCGTCGACAAACACCACCACAAACTTGTTCAACGATTCGTGAAATACTCGACTCATTAGGTCCACAAAATATGCTGGAGCATTGGTTAGCCCAAATGGCATGACTAACCACTCAAATAACCCATCCGGAGTCTTAAATGCGGTCTTCTCGATGCTATCCTCCGCCACACACAACTGATGAAATCCCATGGCCAAATCGAGCTGCGAAAATACCTTGGCTCCTACTAGCTAGTTGAAGAGATCGTCTATATGGGGAAGAGGATAACAATTCTTCTTCGTCAGCTTATTAAGCTTCCTATAACCATGCAAAGTCTGAGAGAGCCATCCGCCTTAGTGGAAAAAACGACAAGTGCGCCCCACTCAAAAATGCTCCTATGAATGAAGCCCTTCTCCAAAAGCTCGCCAATCTACTTGCTCAACTCACGATGTTCCTTGGGAGCCATATACCTTACCGGTAAAGCAACCGGTTTGGCATTATCGATAAGATAAATCTTAAACTCGATCTCTCTTCGAGGTGGAAGGCCAGCAACTCCCCGAACACATCTGGAAAGTCTCTAACAATGAGTACCGAACTCAAACTATTGGACGATAAGTCAAGAGAATAAAGGTGCTCAACATGACTGATCCTATAGGATCACAAGATACCTCCAAGGTATGTCCACTACAAGTGCCTAACCTCACTACCCTCTTATCGCTATTAAGAACAGCACCATGCATGGATAGCCAATCCATACCAATAATTAACCCGAACTTGGAAAAGCCCAATACAAAGGCACTACAGTCAAACTCCACCCTTAAAATAAACAATTTCAAATCCCAACATAACATGGACAGATAGCCGATCCTCCTACGGGATTTGATACTACTATCGGGTCGGTCACTAAGCAAGCATCAAGACCAAGACTCTCTACTAGAGTACTAGATATAAAAGAGTGCGAAGCTCCAAAATCAAATAGGGAATGAACCGGAAAATTAGAGATAGATAATACAACTTCGATGATCACCTTCTTTCCCTTGTCCACAACCGAGCGAGTGCTAGAGGAAGAGCAGCTTCTATAGCATAAGCCTGAGCAGGCTATGAAGGTGTCTGTGAACTGTCCTTGGGCTTCGACGGGCAGTCCTTCTTCATATGCCCCCACTTGATCACACAAATAGAACCTCAGTCTCGGTCACTCTCCTGCCCCTCTACAATCCTTAGCAAGATGACCTGGTTTCCTACAAGTATTGCACTTCCAGTCCTTCCTTAGAACTTTCCTTTTTCGACCTGACCCTCCTCCTCATCTCCTCTTTCCTTTCCACTGCTTCTTCTCATCACTCTTCTACGCCACATCTCCTTTCTTCTCAGTATCAGCAAGTAAAGCCATCTCTACCAATCCCTCAAAAGTGGCTCACATCGGAATGTGGCTCATCGCCAAACTCTACAGTGGATGACTCAAACCCTTAGCGAAATTCGACGCCTTCTTGTGAGGAGTATTGATCAGGTCTAGTCCAAATCTGGCATGCTCATTGAATTGATTAACATATTCCTTTACTGTCATATCCTCTTGCTTGAGCTATATAAATTTCTCTAGCTGCACTCCCTCTTCGGCCTGTGATAAGAATTTCCTTTCGAACCTAGTACGAAAATCCGCCCAAGTCAAATTATCAACGTCAGCCTCAACAATCTCCCACCAACAAAGAGCCTCTCCCTCCAACTGCCATAAAGCCAACTGCCTCCGATCCAAGTCCTCCAATCCCATAAGTCCAAATATCCGTTCACAACAACGGATCCAAGCTCTCATCTCAGTATATGACTCGGTGCCAAGAAACAGCTTGCCTCCTAAGCTGGTGTAGTCTTTGCATAACTTGGGAAAATCGGGAATTCCTGGCAGACGGGCTGGAGCCCCTTCTGCCGAAGCAGCATCCCTAGCTGGTGGCTTTGCTCGTGTAGTAGCCTGCAAATAACGTCTGAACCAAGCAAGCATATTAAGGCCTCGAACTTTGGGGATATCTCGCGATTCAGACATTTCTATTTGTGGATATTAAAATGATGGGATTAGGAACTCCATAAATAGTACAATAGATAGGGAGGAAGAGATATGAGGGACCCATTTCTAAAATTTCTTTTCTTTCCAAAATATATACATATACTTTTAACAGTATTATTTGGAATATCTTTTATAAATTATTCGAAAAACTTTATAATTTAAAAATATTTTTAGGATTACCAAAACCTTAGCTCTGATACCAACTGTGACACCCCGCACCTCTAGGCACCCTGAAAATCAGACATGACTAGAAGCACGGATGGTCGGGTGAAATAAAAATCCATAGCATTGCACAGAGACTAAGGCAACAACATAAAATGATTAAAATATTACAGTGGAAGAAAACTTTCACCAATTATGAATTAATAGCAAAACAGCTTCATTAAAAACAACGTTATCCCAAATTTATTTATGAAACCAAAAGTACCAAGCAGTCTCCACCAAAATTGTAACGACCCAGAATTTTGAACAAATTAAATTGAGAATATTTAATTTATTTTAAATATTTGAACGACGATTTAATTTGAACCCCGAATATAATTCAGAATTTGGCGATTAAATTTTATAATTTAATCTATTGAACTGAATAAAAATTTAAATCTTCAATTTTAAGCTGAAGAAAAATATTTCGGAAGCTTTTAAAATTCGTATTGATGGTACTGAAGATAACAGAAGCTTCAGAATCTAATTTCAAACTTTTTCGTTCAGTTTTGAAATTTAATTGTTTGAATCGATATTTAAAATAGTCATTTTTCAAATAGTCTCGGAATTCGACGAAACCAGTTCCATTGGGTCCGTAATATTGTATTTTTACCGGATTTCCAATTTCGTATTTTTCGGAATTGATATGTGACCATACGATAGTTAAACGCGTTGAAAATAAATCGAGTTTAATTTAAATTTTAAAATTTAAATTTATGGTCATATCAAAACACGTTCTCTTCCATAATTCGTGCCGTTAATCATGGGGAGAAGATCGTGTAGAGGCTACTTCGTTCACGTTTAAAATATCCCTCTCCCTCCGTTCAGTTAAAATCTAATGAAAGAAAAAAATAAAAATGAAAATCATGTCTTCTTCTTCTCATATTAGAATGGCCGCTCCTCTATTCAAGATACAAATCTGCTTCTCTCAAATTCATTTCCAACCTCTTCGTTCACAGTAACTTCCAATTTAAAATGGCGACAGTGCGAATCAGTTGCTCGAATTCCCAATCGAACGAACTCGCGTTCGATCGAAGGGTTGTGGCGGCCGGGTTCGTTTAGGTAGCGACAACTTCATCTAGGGTTTCTCAGTGCCGAGCTGCTCGAAGAGATTGTGGGTCGCGACGTCTTGTCACGGCGTGACGTGGGGGGGGGTACTGGCGAGCTCGATCTCGCGTACGAACTGGAGGAGGGGTGTCGTTCGATGATGGTGGTGGCGACGAGTTTGTCTCTGGCGATCGATTTAGGGCATCGCGATTTGGACGAGGGCGAGCGCGGCATCGTTGTGGAGGCGGCGGCGTTCGTCGATGGCCTGGGCAGTGTTCTGGGAGGCGACTGGAATCGAGTTGGCAGTGGCGAGGCGTCGCGAGTTGCTCGCGTGAAGGCTGGAGGCGGAGGCGCTCGTGAGCGTGGGATAGTGGAAAGGGGGACTGCGACGTCGAGGCCACGACGGTGGGATTTCGATGAAGTTCGACCGCAGTGGGTCGCGATGGTGGCCTTGGGTCTCAGATAGCAATGAGGTATTCGAATTTTTTTTTTTCCTTTTAAAAAAAGTGATTTAATAAATATATATGTATTTGAAATTTTAGAGTAAAGATTCCAAATAATTCAGTTTTAAGCAGATAAATGTATATATATATATAGAAACTGGAAATTTATATATACAGATTAAGTTGAAAAAAATAATAATAAGGAAATTTGTTTAAAAATAAATCTATTTAATAGAAATTTACTATTCGATTCCGTTCAAATATTAATTTAAATCATACAATTGTTATACAAGGTTAAATGAAATTGGAATTAGAGAAATTGGTTAATTAATTGTTTCGAATATTAATAAATGTGTATAAATTATTTATACAAGGTTAACGTCAAGAAAATCAAGTCAAGTTGGAAACGGATTTCAAATTTAAAGCTAAGGTGAGATTTTCTCACTCGAAGGAAATTTGAATCTACAGTTATTATTGATTGATGATTGTTATTGGATTGTTGATATTAGATATTTTAGGATATATCTATTATATATAGCAATATATACATATTGGCATATGTATATATTGGATTGATGATTTCCCGCCTCGTATAGCGGATGAGACCCTATTGCGCCGTTAGTAAGCGGATTTATAAAAACCCATATACCGCGATAATTCCGTACTGGAGCGGAATTGGTATTGTGCTAACGTCTTTGGATGCAGGGAAACAGGTTGGAGGGATCCAACTGGACCCCTCACATTGATTGAATTTATTTCTACTGTGATGTGATAATCTGTGAATGATTATTGATGTTATTGAATTGATATCTGGAAATTGTTTGAAAAGCTAAAATTTAGCTGAATGGATGTTTTGACATCATTGGATTCCAAAAATAAACGAAATTGAATTTTTGAAATCAAAGTAGAAATGTCTAAGTGAATCAATCTTTGAAATTGAATAAATTTTGAAGAAAGGAATTTTTAAAGTATAAAAAGTAATTTTTTATAATCTTATCGAATTTATTTCCAGAATAAAGTGAAAATGTTAAATAAATGAATTTCGTATAATAGTGATTTTTAAATTGAAGAATTTAATTAAGATTGGATTTCTAAATAGTTTGAAGAAAAAAAAGATAAAGGAATTTATTTTAGTAGAGATAAATAAAATTAGAAATCAATCTGTAATTGATTTAATATTTAGAAATGAATTTTTGAGAAATTAATATGGAAATTTTATTCAAACGTTGAAAATAAAAATTTGAAATCAATATTGAAATTGAATTGATATTGAAGTTTTTATAAATAGAATTGAAATTTATAAAAGTTGTTTATAGACCCAAAGTCACTTATTTTGATAAGTTAAATATAGAAGTTGATAAAAGAAGGTTTATAAGACGAAGTTGTTATTAAAAAGAGAAATAGAATTTATAAACGTGCTTATAAATTCGAAAATAGATTGAATGTGATAAATTTAATAGAAGATTATTTCAGAAGATATATTCACGATTTTGAATAGCGAATTTTTATTGAAATAAAAATGTGTAGGAATGATTGAAATAGGGTTAAGTAGATTTTATTCACGATTTTGGACAGTGAATATATTGTTAAGTAAAATGGATTCATTTTTGAAGAAGAAATATTTTAAAAATGAAGTTAAACATTTTAAAGGTGTTTTAAAATGTATTGTGAATCGAAATCATAGATTTCAACATTCATTGTTGAAATAGACGTTTTCGAGAAATAAGGGAATGGTGGACTATAACACTGTTGTTATAGTAAATGATTTCCGAAAGGAAATATTTTATATAGTATTGGGATTTATATCTCTATCTAAATTCCGAATCCCTATACTAGTGATTTTGAGTCGTCGTAACGATGTTTTACGTAACATTCGTTTTGACTCAAATAAATGTTGTTATAGTAAATGATTTCCTTAAAGAATGAAATATATACTTAATTTGATTTAAGTATATCGAGTATTTTCAAACGTTGAAAATAAATAGATTTGTGAAATACTTATTATTAAGTATGGAAATGCTTTTCCAAAATGAAATGAAAACGTTTGAGAATTTATCCTTGTAAAGATAAATCGAAAATGAATATTGAAAACGATTTGAAAATCGTATATCAGAAGATATTTTTGTGAAATATAAATTCACTATGGAATTTATAAAAGAAAGGGAATCTGTTTAAAGATAAATATTGATTTAATTTTGAAGTGTGGAAATTTTATATCTAGTAAAGATATTTTTGAAGATGAAATAATTTGGAAAATTATTTGGAATCTGATGATGTCGCGCATCTTTATTGATAGTTAAATAACCGACTATCAATAATTACCTTTAGATAGGTATTTGTTGTGAATTGGATGAATTTGAATGCCACACTTATTTTTAAATAATCGCTCACTATTCGGGTTAGCCGGGAAAGGACCATGGGGTCGTATAACCCATTCCGAATATGTGATACGTCGTTATGAATTGCATTCGAAGACCGGTGTTGAAGACCGGATATTTTTGAAAACGAAAGGATTACCGTCGAGTTACTCTACATCGACTGATCTTCGATTTAGAGGTTTTATCACCCTTAGTGACGGGAAGTCCTGACGTGATTGAAAATTATCCGGATGTGCAAGGGCTTCGTGAGAAGTGCCTTCGGTTCTGTTCGATCCCGGAACAGACTTATATGGATTGTGTGTCTGACGTTACAATTTGAGATATAAAGCTGATTTCTTTCAAATACATATCTGTTGGTGGCGGAGAATTTATTCTTTTAGCTTAACACCCTTCTCTGAGACGTACGAGCTCAGAGGTTATGTAGTTGAAATTTATCAGCGATATATCCCAATTTGGTAACGTGGCATACTGAGTGTTGCTGTGAAATGATCAGTGTTTGATCATTTGTGATATGATCATTTGTTTGATCTTATATCTTTGTGATCATAGGTTGATCATTTTTGTCTGACCCGAAGCAGGGCTTTTTGAGAAAGCGTAGCTTTGTGGACGAGACTTCGTCGAGCCTCACACCCCTGAAATGGTCGAAACAGGAAGAATGCGGCAAGGTTCTAGGGAGTAGCGCCCCTTAGTGTATGTCATTCCTTCTGGATAAAGGTGGTATCATGGTATGGAGCCCAGATACTTAACCTCTGTGGTTACTGCATTTATTTTTATCTATGTGGTTTGTTGCGAATCGGGGATCCTCGGGAAGATCGGTGACGATCGGGGGATGGCATACGCGTGTCAGTAGTTACCTATTTTTGCAGAGGTAACCCGGCCTTGTGTTGGCAGAGATCCGGTTAGGTTCTCGGGTCGTCTATTCCAGGGACGTACCCATCGTGGAAAGGAAGTTCCTTAGCCTGACCATTTGTTGGAAATCCAAAGAAACAATACGAGCCTTGTACGGTATTAGTTGTAGAACCTGTCATTCACTTATGGTGGCGCCCCACTGTTTAGATGGTAGCTATAGTAGGCATACGATACTGGTCGTATGTTGGCTAAGATTAATATTATACTTTCGAAAATGATTTCTACACTATGCACTAATAATAATATCAAAAAGAATTTGATTTTGCGTAGTAAGCATCTTTGGCTATCATAAGAAGAAATCTCCTCCAATTCTGCGTTTGCATTGTGTGTGTGGCGGGAGGTCTTATGGTAGTTTCATTTTCCAAAAGCATTTCGAATTGACTTTAAAATTATCCTGTTGTTTATTTTAAAGAATAACTGTTTTACGATCTCACACCAGTCACCATGACTGACTCGGAGTTTATTGTTCCCTTCTAAACTCTAGGTGCCCACCAATTTCCACACGGGCAGCCTAGAGTTATATTATCAGGATATTCTGGATATTCTGGAGCTTTGGAGATAAGCTGGATGACGAGACGTAGTATTTGTATCTGATACTATTTATTCCGCTGTGTATTCTGTATGAGGACAAGTTTATATAACTGTCCATTGTTGTATATTGACTCTGTTGATTGATGTATGTATAAACTGATACAGTTCTTTGTTTTAAAAAGACTAGTGATTATTTATTATATATTGTTCTGCTGCGATGTGTAAGATTCTGTTATTGTTTTCTGTTCTGATGTGTTTTCTGTTGTTCTTCTTCTTTCTTTCTTCTTTTCTTCTTCTATCTCCTTCTTCTTCTACTTTTTCTTTTCTTAAAACCCTCACTATTGGAGTTTCCGGCACTCGATTGTTCGGCAGTCGATAAAGTGAGTATCGATGTCGAATTTTTGAAAGTCGAAAATTTCGGGATGTGACAAAGTGGTATCAGAGCATATGGTTAAGCGACAACCCTGCTCTGTTGGGTGTTACTCATTAGAGATAGAGTCAGCAGTACTCTAGAATGAGTTGAGTGTAATAATAGATATGAGCGCGTATTTGTTAGTGAATATAAAATTGTTTTGTATTGTGTTGACTTATCGGTTGATTGTTTATGGATTCTGGTCGGTGCAGTCTAGCTAACTGTAATCGATAGGGGTTTCTAAACTCTTAAACAAGATAAACCGACACAGTATTGATTTTAAAACGGGTAAATGAGATAATTTTATCCAAAAACTATTTTGTATAAAAAAGAAATGTTTTCTATGAATTACTATAGTATATGGTTGCATGGTTGTTAGAAGTGATAATATTAATCTATTATCATTGAAATTGAATACGAAATTAAAAATCGTAACTCCAAAGTTAAGAAATTAATTCACATATAAATGAAATTTAAGAATGTAAATTATAAATGTGAATTGTAATTTAAAACGGAATTCCAGAGAAGTTTTTGGAAATGTTTTGAAAGGAACTTGAAAATTTTGGAGATTTGGAAAGTTAAATCATTTTTGGAGTTGAAAATGAATTTCGAAGGTTTTGAAAAAATATTTTGGAGAGTTGAAAGCTCTAAACTCTTTTAGGTCGCTGGAAAATAATTCTGATGATGATCGCGACATCACCGGTGTTCATTTTCGGGTTTCCAAAAGAGAAATTGCTGCCAAATTGTTTTAAAAGGAAGTTGTTTGAAAAGTTGGGTTTTGTTTTGAAAATTCAAAAGATAAATTTGAATTGTTTTCAGAATGGTTTTGAAAGGTTGAAAGGACTCTGGAATACTTTATAAAAATATTTATGGAATATGATTGAATTGATAACTTATACAAATTGAAATTGTTAATGTAAAATATGTAAATGTGATTGGAATTAAAATTCATTAACAAATGAAATCTATAAATGTGAATTGAAAGTATAAGGAAATAAATTCATATATGAACAAAGATTATGAATATGAATTGTAAATATGATTCATAAATGAAAATAGAATTCCAAGAAGGTAATTGAAAATAAAATTCCTAAATGAAATGGAATTGTGAATGAATGAATCAATTTGAAATTGTAAGTACAGGTGAATCAATTAAATGAAACTGAAATTGGAAGTTGAATTAGATAAATTGAGACTTGAATTGTGAACTAAATAAAAGAATAGTTCGGAATCGCAAATAAATTCAAGTAAGAAGAAATAAATTTCAAATGAATAGAATTCACAATTGTAAGTGAATAAAAATTGAAACTGAATGTTGAAAGCAAATTTGAATAAAGTGATGATGGATTAGTAAATGAAACTAATCTAAAATAGTGCAGTTGAATAAAAGGAAAGATAATTGATAAATTCAATATTCAGAAGTTAAATTGAATTGAAATTGTGAATTGAATTCAAATGGATTTGAAAATGCAAAATTGAACGAAATTGAATATATAACTTCAATAGTGAATTAGAGATGATATAAGCAGTTATATTGAAATTTTTTGTAATTGAATGTACGAAATGGTTTGAATATATGTAACTAGATATAATGGCTAGTAGGATATACAGGTATAAAGGAATTGGAATTTAATCTCAAAGATAATTTGAATTGCTCGACAAAAGGTATGTATTTGAGTTTTAATATGAGTTTTTGATGATTTCTCTCTAGCCGCTTGGCTTTTTCTTTTTCTTTTTGAAATCTGAGAGTCCGTAGGGACGTTTTGTAGTCGTACCGTATTAGCCGCGCAAAGGAGACGCTGGCGAAATTTTTTGAAAATTTCGAGTGTTAGAAAATTTTTGAGAAAATTTGGAAGTTAAAATTTGAATTTAAACTCGAATTTGAATTTTGAAGTAAATGATATTGTTTGAAAACTATGAAAGGTTTAGAAAGATAGTTGAATGATAACGGATCTTTAGTAGAAAGATTTGTTTTGAAAAAATTGATAAAGTTATAGAATTTGAGAAAAACAGTAGACGAGTTAAGGATCATTTTTCCTAACTTGTAATTTCGAGGACGAAATTCTTTTAAGGAGGGAAGTTTGTAACGACCCAGAATTTTGAACAAATTAAATTGAGAATATTTAATTTATTTTAAATATTTGAACGACGATTTAATTTGAACCCCGAATATAATTCAGAATTTGGCGATTAAATTTTATAATTTAATCTATTGAACTGAATAAAAATTTAAATCTTCAATTTTAAGCTGAAGAAAAATATTTCGGAAGCTTTTAAAATTCGTATTGATGGTACTGAAGATAACAGAAGCTTCAGAATCTAATTTCAAACTTTTTCGTTCAGTTTTGAAATTTAATTGTTTGAATCGATATTTAAAATAGTCATTTTTCAAATAGTCTCGGAATTCGACGAAACCAGTTCCATTGGGTCCGTAATATTGTATTTTTACCGGATTTCCAATTTCGTATTTTTCGGAATTGATATGTGACCATACGATAGTTAAACGCGTTGAAAATAAATCGAGTTTAATTTAAATTTTAAAATTTAAATTTATGGTCATATCAAAACACGTTCTCTTCCATAATTCTTGCCGTTAATCATGGGGAGAAGATCGTGTAGAGGCTACTTCGTTCACGTTTAAAATATCCCTCTCCCTCCGTTCAGTTAAAATCTAATGAAAGAAAAAAATAAAAATGAAAATCATGTCTTCTTCTTCTCATATTAGAATGGCCGCTCCTCTATTCAAGATACAAATCTGCTTCTCTCAAATTCATTTCCAACCTCTTCGTTCACAGTAACTTCCAATTTAAAATGGCGACAGTGCGAATCAGTTGCTCGAATTCCCAATCGAACGAACTCGCGTTCGATCGAAGGGCTGTGGCGGCCGGGTTCGTTTAGGAAGCGACAACTTCATCTAGGGTTTCTCAGTGCCGAGCTGCTCGAAGAGATTGTGGGTCGCGACGTCTTGTCACGGCGTGACGTGGGGGGGGGGGGGGGGTACTGGCGAGCTCGATCTCGCGTACGAACTGGAGGAGGGGTGTCGTTCGATGATGGTGGTGGCGACGAGTTTGTCTCTGGCGATCGATTTAGGGCATCGCGATTTGGACGAGGGCGAGCGCGGCATCGTTGTGGAGGCGGCGGCGTTCGTCGATGGCCTGGGCAGTGTTCTGGGAGGCGACTGGAATCGAGTTGGCAGTGGCGAGGCGTCGCGAGTTGCTCGCGTGAAGGCTGGAGGCGGAGGCGCTCGTGAGCGTGGGATAGTGGAAAGGGGGACTGCGACGTCGAGGCCACGACAGTGGGATTTCGATGAAGTTCGACCGCAGTGGGTCGCGATGGTGGCCTTGGTTCTCAGATAGCAATGAGGTATTCGAATTTTTTTTTTCCTTTTAAAAAAAGTGATTTAATAAATATATATGTATTTGAAATTTTAGAGTAAAGATTCCAAATAATTCAGTTTTAAGCAGATAAATGTATATATATATAGAAACTGGAAATTTATATATACAGATTAAGTTGAAAAAAATAATAATAAGGAAATTTGTTTAAAAATAAATCTATTTAATAGAAATTTACTATTCGATTCCGTTCAAATATTAATTTAAATCATACAATTGTTATACAAGGTTAAATGAAATTGGAATTAGAGAAATTGGTTAATTAATTGTTTCGAATATTAATAAATGTGTATAAATTATTTATACAAGGTTAACGTCAAGAAAATCAAGTCAAGTTGGAAACGGATTTCAAATTTAAAGCTAAGGTGAGATTTTCTCACTCGAAGGAAATTTGAATCTACAGTTATTATTGATTGATGATTGTTATTGGATTGTTGATATTAGATATTTTAGGATATATCTATTATATATAGCAATATATACATATTGGCATATGTATATATTGGATTGATGATTTCCCGCCTCGTATAGCGGATGAGACCCTATTGCGCCGTTAGTAAGCGGATTTATAAAAACCCATATACCGCGATAATTCCGTACTGGAGCGGAATTGGTATTGTGCTAACGTCTTTGGATGCAGGGAAACAGGTTGGAGGGATCCAACTGGACCCCTCACATTGATTGAATTTATTTCTACTGTGATGTGATAATCTGTGAATGATTATTGATGTTATTGAATTGATATCTGGAAATTGTTTGAAAAGCTAAAATTTAGCTGAATGGATGTTTTGACATCATTGGATTCCAAAAATAAACGAAATTGAATTTTTGAAATCAAAGTAGAAATGTCTAAGTGAATCAATCTTTGAAATTGAATAAATTTTGAAGAAAGGAATTTTTAAAGTATAAAAAGTAATTTTTTATAATCTTATCGAATTTATTTCCAGAATAAAGTGAAAATGTTAAATAAATGAATTTCGTATAATAGTGATTTTTAAATTGAAGAATTTAATTAAGATTGGATTTCTAAATAGTTTGAAGAAAAAAAAGATAAAGGAATTTATTTTAGTAGAGATAAATAAAATTAGAAATCAATCTGTAATTGATTTAATATTTAGAAATGAATTTTTGAGAAATTAATATGGAAATTTTATTCAAACGTTGAAAATAAAAATTTGAAATCAATATTGAAATTGAATTGATATTGAAGTTTTTATAAATAGAATTGAAATTTATAAAAGTTGTTTATAGACCCAAAGTCACTTATTTTGATAAGTTAAATATAGAAGTTGATAAAAGAAGGTTTATAAGACGAAGTTGTTATTAAAAAGAGAAATAGAATTTATAAACGTGCTTATAAATTCGAAAATAGATTGAATGTGATAAATTTAATAGAAGATTATTTCAGAAGATATATTCACGATTTTGAATAGCGAATTTTTATTGAAATAAAAATGTGTAGGAATGATTGAAATAGGGTTAAGTAGATTTTATTCACGATTTTGGACAGTGAATATATTGTTAAGTAAAATGGATTCATTTTTGAAGAAGAAATATTTTAAAAATGAAGTTAAACATTTTAAAGGTGTTTTAAAATGTATTGTGAATCGAAATCATAGATTTCAACATTCATTGTTGAAATAGACGTTTTCGAGAAATAAGGGAATGGTGGACTATAACACTGTTGTTATAGTAAATGATTTCCGAAAGGAAATATTTTATATAGTATTGGGATTTATATCTCTATCTAAATTCCGAATCCCTATACTAGTGATTTTGAGTCGTCGTAACGATGTTTTACGTAACATTCGTTTTGACTCAAATAAATGTTGTTATAGTAAATGATTTCCTTAAAGAATGAAATATATACTTAATTTGATTTAAGTATATCGAGTATTTTCAAACGTTGAAAATAAATAGATTTGTGAAATACTTATTATTAAGTATGGAAATGCTTTTCCAAAATGAAATGAAAACGTTTGAGAATTTATCCTTGTAAAGATAAATCGAAAATGAATATTGAAAACGATTTGAAAATCGTATATCAGAAGATATTTTTGTGAAATATAAATTCACTATGGAATTTATAAAAGAAAGGGAATCTGTTTAAAGATAAATATTGATTTAATTTTGAAGTGTGGAAATTTTATATCTAGTAAAGATATTTTTGAAGATGAAATAATTTGGAAAATTATTTGGAATCTGATGATGTCGCGCATCTTTATTGATAGTTAAATAACCGACTATCAATAATTACCTTTAGATAGGTATTTGTTGTGAATTGGATGAATTTGAATGCCACACTTATTTTTAAATAATCGCTCACTATTCGGGTTAGCCGGGAAAGGACCATGGGGTCGTATAACCCATTCCGAATATGTGATACGTCGTTATGAATTGCATTCGAAGACCGGTGTTGAAGACCGGATATTTTTGAAAACGAAAGGATTACCGTCGAGTTACTCTACATCGACTGATCTTCGATTTAGAGGTTTTATCACCCTTAGTGACGGGAAGTCCTGACGTGATTGAAAATTATCCGGATGTGCAAGGGCTTCGTGAGAAGTGCCTTCGGTTCTATTCGATCCCGGAACAGACTTATATGGATTGTGTGTCTGACGTTACAATTTGAGATATAAAGCTGATTTCTTTCAAATACATATCTGTTGGTGGCGGAGAATTTATTCTTTTAGCTTAACACCCTTCTCTGAGACGTACGAGCTCAGAGGTTATGTAGTTGAAATTTATCAGCGATATATCCCAATTTGGTAACGTGGCATACTGAGTGTTGCTGTGAAATGATCAGTGTTTGATCATTTGTGATATGATCATTTGTTTGATCTTATATCTTTGTGATCATAGGTTGATCATTTTTGTTTGACCCGAAGCAGGGCTTTTTGAGAAAGCGTAGCTTTGTGGACGAGACTTCGTCGAGCCTCACACCCCGGAAATGGTCGAAACAGGAAGAATGCGGCAAGGTTCTAGGGAGTAGCGCCCCTTAGTGTATGTGTAATGACCCAAGATTTTAGGAATTCATTCTGGAAAATATAAATAAATTTAAATTAATTTTTAAATTAATTTTGGAAGGAGATTGTTGTGGCTTGATAGTGTATCAGTATGTGTGTACATGTGTGCACAGGGTATACACATGAACTAAAGCTAAAAAAAAAAAATCTCTGAACTTTAAGAATAAATACATATTGATATGTATGGGAATAAATGTATATATATATATATATATTAAAATCTTTAAAGCTGAATGCATAAGTAAATATAAATATATGTATGCTACTGAATATTTTTCTTAAGTATACAAGTGCATGTGTGTGTCGATACAGAGTGATATATATATATATAAACATATACATGTGCTAATAAAATACTAGAGTTCAAACTAGTGAAATAAAATATATATATATATAGACATATTTTAATATAAGCAGAAAATAAAAGGCAAGAAGATATAAAAAGAACTAATTCTCTTATAAATAAATGAAGAAGGTACATACCATTTACATGAAAGCTAAAAATAGGAAAATAAGATAAAAACAGAGAAGTTCTTGGTATAGGCAGAATTAGAAAAGAGTATTTAATAAATAACAAAACCAAGTCACATTTTTAGCATGATTGTGGACAAAAGGGGGGGAAAAGTATTTTCTGAAAAGCAATCTCTGAAAGAAAAATGTGTAACCACTTTTCTCTTCACCCAAATTAAGCCGGGGAGGGGGTAAAACTTTGGGTTAAAATTCAGATAACATGATTTTCTGGTGGGCAAAAATGGCTTTAGCCAATACCCAAAACCCTAAGAGAGACCCTGCATATATATATACATGTATATGCAGCAGCCTCCTCTTCTCTTCAGAAAAGAATTTTGAAAAAAAAAAAGAAGAAAAACAATACCACAGAAATCATAAGACAAGGGAAGAAAGAG
Source organism: Allium fistulosum (assembly GCA_030737815.1). Classification (NCBI taxonomy): domain Eukaryota; kingdom Viridiplantae; phylum Streptophyta; class Magnoliopsida; order Asparagales; family Amaryllidaceae; genus Allium; species Allium fistulosum. The sequence continues at coordinate 1,260,843,509 of CM060904.1, forward strand.
AGCTTGAGGATAAGAGCAGGAGTTCATCAGTTAATTAAGGAAACAAAGGAGAGAGCTAGGTGAGAAAACTCACTCAAAAATCTAAGGCAATAAGTCCTAATATAGGCAGCCAGATAAAAGTATTTTTATTAAAGAGTATTTTTATATATATATGTTTATCTATGAATTTAAATCTGAATATGTTTTGATTTTCTTTGATTAATCATTTGTTTTATTATAACAAAGTTCTATGTGTTGAATCTGTTTATACACTCAGATCTCTGATATGTTAATATTTAGGGATATAAACCAATACCCAGAAAATAGAATGTTGAGAATAGGCAAGTAGTGTTGGTTTTGGCTTAACCCAGAAAAATGCAAATAATGTTGAGCTGCAATATACTCATGTATATAGTGCTGAGGTTTGAAATAGAAAGGAATTAGGGGTGCAATAGGGTTGCCTATGTGCTGATGCTCCTGATTCAATAAAATACATAGCAAACAAAATTTTGTGATTCAGTGAAACCAGATTATCCTGAGTTTAACTCCAGCACAAATGTTTGCAAAAGAAAACTCTCCCAGAAGCTATAAGCCAATGTTAGTTGCCTAAACTCCTTCTAGAATACCAAGATGAATATATGTATATACAGAACCTTATTTTGTAATCACAAATGGTTGTTGCTTGTTTGTCTCTATATGATTATGAATGAGATGCCATGTTATGGATGTTTTAGCTAATGAAATGAATCACTGAAGGGTTTTGCCATGAGCAATCAAAAGAGCTATTATTGACTTAAACCTGATTAGGAAATTGGGGTCAAGAACACTGCAGGAATGACTTGTGTGCTTAAGTAACATAAGTTGACACACGGCTTGTTTAAGTCCTGAGATCTTTGTGTAATGGAGTGAATTAGTTCATTACAGTGTGTCCATTGATTCATAAGTATTGCAGGTGAGACCAAGGATAGATAAATATACCAAGGGAATAATACTTGAGATAATGAGGAAACTAGAGTTTTCCCAGATTTGAAATATGAGAATTGAATAAATGATTTAACTCATATTGGTTGTTTTCCTGTTTGGTATGAATGATTGTTTGTCTATGATTGAATTGTATGCTTGAATGTTTGTGCTATATATATATATATGTAGTCTCTGGGAAGAAAATTTAAGTGTGCACATGCACAATGACACAGAGCATGCACACAAGTATTTACCTAATCCCAAAGGACAGAACCTTATGTATTTGTACTTAACTTGATTTTAAACTAATTAACAAATTGCTTTTGTGAATTTTCTCATACCAGACATGTGTCTGACCCTAGTGTGCTATTGGCATCTGGGGTGTCTCATTTAAAATGGGGCAGTTTCCAATGCTTTTTCAGGGATTGCAGCAACTAAGTAGGAGTAGGAGCAAGGCCTTGAGAAGAAGATATAGCATGCTAAAACTTAGTTAGATAAGAGCCTAGATGTTGAAATCTGCATGTATTGACAATTTAAATTGCTACTTGTATTAAGGGTTGAATGTTGGATGAGTATTTTGTTAAGAATTTGACTTGTATCTGGAATCTTTGAATTAAGTTAAATATCTGTTATGTTTAAAATGAATTTTAATCAAATCTTGTAAGTAGATGTAGCAAGTACACCATGTTAAAATTGAATGATTACATTTTATAAATGCATTTGTCAATCATGAATCTTTGAGAAGGATTAAAGTTTTGCAAAACCAGGATAGTTGATTTTCAGAAACTTAAAATGGTTTTATTTTCCAATATAGCATATGTATGCAAAAGAAATAGGCATAGGTTAAATGTTTATATGGCTGTAATGTTTCCATAGTTAAACTTGTTTCATACAAATGTCTCATGTACTATTTTTGAATAAGAAAGAATCTGTAGAAAGATAGATGGAAGCCAGATTCAAATAGTTGCAGATATATATGCACATAAATATGTTTAAGTGCAGATTATACCACACCTTTTCCTTTGTATTTGAAATAAGAATCTGAATTTTACTCAGATTCCAACCAAATGTATTTTAAATACCAGACAAATCTTATAAGAAGAAATACAAACCTGGAAAATGATAAACACTCTTATCATTCAATCATGAAGCCTTCTAGGTTGTATGAATGGAATTCAAAAATAATTAAGCAAGAGCTATTGTTTAATATGTTGAAATATAGGCAATAATAAGACATATATGTGCAGATATAGGTAAATAACAGATTCCAAATTGCACAGAAGAAAAATGAAAGAAAAATGGAAAACCAAAAAATTGTGTTTGAACCGACCAGCATAGTACTCGAACTCGTGACCTTGCATGTATAAGTTAGGCGCGTTTCCATTACGCCTAGATGTTGCTTGTGTTTCCTTAGGATCCACTTTATTTTATACTGATCTTGACACTAATCAGAGCTTAACACAAAAACATCTATTTTAAAAGATTGTTTACTACTGATAATTACCTGATCACTTCTTAGTTAGGATAAACAGACTAATATGTATGTTAACAGTGGATTGTTTGGTCAAAAATAAATTAGCAATCCAATATCCTCTTGTTTTTTCCAAAACTCTGATTCAAACAAGAGAGGCATATACATCTTCACATGTATGTGCTTATATTTGTGAATGTACTGATATATTTATATTGGTTGATTATTGTGATCCTGGATATATTTTGTTTATTAGAAAAAGATAAATTGACCCTGAGAATTATATTTGTAAGGGATGATATATATATATTTATCTGTATATATATATATATACATATCCTCTTAAAAAAAAAAATTTCCTTATGAAATCAGGATAGAAATAGGAGGGTCATTTCAGTTGGTATCAGAGCTATGTTATTCAACATAGTAGAAGTAAGGATCAAGTCCTTAGATAGAAATAAAATTAAAAAGGAACTAAAATATCTAACTAACCAGCTATGTAAATTATTATTAGCAAACTATGGTAGGGAGACCACCAAATCAGGGAGCAGGATCTTCCCATGCACCACCAATGGTCAATCTGCAAGACTTGGTGAGAGCATTTAGGGATGGGGCAGGACAAAGGCAAGAAAATCCCTATGAAGAACTCTCAAAATTGCTTAAGACATATACTCATTTAGGAGGCAAAAGCTTTGAAGGGACAGAGAGTATCATGGAGATTCAAACATGGTTGAGAACATTGGAAAGAATTTTCAATGACATGCAACTTGATGATCAAAGAAAGAGGCAAGTGGCTTCAAGACAGCTGAAAGGAGTAGCTTTAGGCTGGTGGGAAGTAATCATTGCAGGGAGGAAGTAATGAATCACCCCATTGATAAAGATGGTTATATGAGATACCAGAATAGGATGTGTGTACCAGAGGACATAGAACTGAAGAAGGAGATATTGGATGAATATCACAGAAGTAAATACTCCATACACCCAGGTAACACAAAAATGTATCAAAATTTGAAAAGAGACTTCTGGTGGAAGGGGATGAAATCTGATATAGCTAAGTACATTGCCAAATGTATGACTTGCCAACAAGTCAAGGCTGAAACTCAAAGACCATCAGGGTTGATGCAACCTCTTAGTGTACCACAGTGGAAGTGGGAAGACATATCTATGGACTTCATAGATGGACTGCCTAGATCTAAGAGAGGTAATACAAGTATATGGGTGATAGTTGATAGGCTAACCAAGGTAGCACACTTCATCCCAGTCAAGTCAGAAAGAACAGCACCAAAACTAGCTCAAATTTTTATAAAAGAAGTGGTAAGGTTACATGGCATTCCCAAAACCATTGTGAGTGATAGGGATACCATCTTCACATCAAAATTCTGGAGAAGCTTTCAAGAAGCAATGGGAAGTGAACTATGTTTAAGTACTGCCTACCATCCTCAATCAGATGGGCAGACTGAGGTGGTAAACAAAGTTTTGGAGGACATGTTGAGGGCATGTATACTGGATTTTGGGGGCAACTGGGAAGATTATCTTCATCTAGTTGAATTTACATACAACAACAGCTACCAAAGCACCATAGGAATGGCTCCATTTGAAGCCTTGTATGGAAAACCCTGCTTGTCACCTGTTTGCTGGGTAGAAGCAGGAGAAAGGTCTATTTTAGGACCTGAGTACATACAAGAAACCAAGGAGAAAATTGAGTTGATAAGAAGAAGAATGTCAGCAGCTCAAGATAGGCAAAAGAAATTTGCAGACATGAGAAGGAGGCAGGTAGAATATGAGGTGGGAAATTTTGTTTTCATCAAAATCTCACCCATGAAAAATGTGTTGAGGTTTGGAAAACAAGGCAAATTAACCCCAAGATATATTGGACCATACAAAATTCTGGAGAGAATTGGTCCTTTGGCATATAAGTTGGAATTACCAGAAAACATGCAAGGCATACATGATGTTTTTCATGTATCACAATTGAGAAGGTGGGTCCATGACAAGGCAGAAATTCTTGAAACCCCAACCCAAGTGCAGATAAATCCTAATTTGATTTATGAAAAGGATCCAGTGGGAATTTTAGCAAAAGATGTGAAGAAGTTGAGGAATAAATCTCTGAAACTTGTGAAGGTACAGTGGAGTCTAGATCCTAGTGATTGCACCTGGGAATTAGAAGACAAAGTTAGGATGAATTATCCTAAGCTATTTTCAGATTAAGGTAATTCTGATTTTTGATTGTTTTCTTTATTTTGGATGAATATATTTTTAGTTAGTATAGAACTAAGAATCTATTTGGTAGAGAATATACTTGTTCTCTGAATTAAGTTTAAAATTTATTTTAAGCTTAGGAAAATTGTGGGACACAATTTCTAAAAGGAGGGGTGTATGTAATGACCCAAGATTTTAGGAATTCATTCTGGAAAATATAAATAAATTTAAAATAATTTTTAAATTAATTTTGGAAGGAGATTGTTGTGGCTTGATAGTGTATCAGTATGTGTGTACATGTGTGCACAGGGTATACACATGAACTAAAGCTAAAAAAAAAAATCTCTGAACTTTAAGAATAAATACATATTGATATGTATGGGAACAAATGTATATATATATATATATATTAAAATCTTTAAAGCTGAATGCATAAGTAAATATAAATATATGTATGCTACTGAATATTTTTCTTAAGTATACAAGTGCATGTGTGTGTCAATACAGAGTGATATATATATATATATAAACATATACATGTGCTAATAAAATACTAGAGTTCAAACTAGTGAAATAAAATATATATATATATAGACATATTTTAATATAAGCAGAAAATAAAAGGCAAGAAGATATAAAAAGAACTAATTCTCTTATAAATAAATGAAGAAGGTACATACCATTTACATGAAAGCTAAAAATAGGAAAATAAGATAAAAACAGAGAAGTTCTTGGTATAGGCAGAATTAGAAAAGAGTATTTAATAAATAACAAAACCAAGTCACATTTTTAGCATGATTGTGGACAAAAGGGGGGGAAAAGTATTTTCTGAAAAGCAATCTCTGAAAGAAAAATGTGTAACCACTTTTCTCTTCACCCAAATTAAGCCGGGGAGGGGGTAAAACTTTGGGTTAAAATTCAGATAACATGATTTTCTGGTGGGCAAAAATGGCTTTAGCCAATACCCAAAACCCTAAGAGAGACCCTGCATATATATATACATGTATATGCAGCAGCCTCCTCTTCTCTTCAGAAAAGAATTTTGAAAAAAAAAAGAAGAAAAACAATACCACAGAAATCATAAGACAAGGGAAGAAAGAGAGCTTGAGGATAAGAGCAGGAGTTCATCAGTTAATTAAGGAAACAAAGGAGAGAGCTAGGTGAGAAAACTCACTCAAAAATCTAAGGCAATAAGTCCTAATATAGGCAGCCAGATAAAAGTATTTTTATTAAAGAGTATTTTTATATATATATGTTTATCTGTGAATTTAAATCTGAATATGTTTTGATTTTCTTTGATTAATCATTTGTTTTATTATAACAAAGTTCTATGTGTTGAATCTGTTTATACACTCAGATCTCTGATATGTTAATATTTAGGGATATAAACCAATACCCAGAAAATAGAATGTTGAGAATAGGCAAGTAGTGTTGGTTTTGGCTTAACCCAGAAAAATGCAAATAATGTTGAGCTGCAATATACTCATGTATATAGTGCTGAGGTTTGAAATAGAAAGGAATTAGGGGTGCAATAGGGTTGCCTATGTGCTGATGCTCCTGATTCAATAAAATACATAGCAAACAAAATTTTGTGATTCAGTGAAACCAGATTATCCTGAGTTTAACTCCAGCACAAATGTTTGCAAAAGAAAACTCTCCCAGAAGCTATAAGCCAATGTTAGTTGCCTAAACTCCTTCTAGAATACCAAGATGAATATATGTATATACAGAACCTTATTTTGTAATCACAAATGGTTGTTGCTTGTTTGTCTCTATATGATTATGAATGAGATGCCATGTTATGGATGTTTTAGCTAATGAAATGAATCACTGAAGGGTTTTGCCATGAGCAATCAAAAGAGCTATTATTGACTTAAACCTGATTAGGAAATTGGGGTCAAGAACACTGCAGGAATAACTTGTGTGCTTAAGTAACATAAGTTGACACACGGCTTGTTTAAGTCCTGAGATCTTTGTGTAATGGAGTGAATTAGTTCATTACAGTGTGTCCATTGATTCATAAGTATTGCAGGTGAGACCAAGGATAGATAAATATACCAAGGGAATAATACTTGAGATAATGAGGAAACTAGAGTTTTCCCAGATTTGAAATATGAGAATTGAATAAATGATTTAACTCATATTGGTTGTTTTCCTGTTTGGTATGAATGATTGTTTGTCTATGATTGAATTGTATGCTTGAATGTTTGTGCTATATATATATATATATGTAGTCTCTGGGAAGAAAATTTAAGTGTGCACATGCACAATGACACAGAGCATGCACACAAGTATTTACCTAATCCCAAAGGACAGAACCTTATGTATTTGTACTTAACTTGATTTTAAACTAATTAACAAATTGCTTTTGTGAATTTTCTCATACCAGACATGTGTCTGACCCTAGTGTGCTATTGGCATCTGGGGTGTCTCATTTAAAATGGGGCAGTTTCCAATGCTTTTTCAGGGATTGCAGCAACTAAGTAGGAGTAGGAGCAAGGCCTTGAGAAGAAGATATAGCATGCTAAAACTTAGTTAGATAAGAGCCTAGATGTTGAAATCTGCATGTATTGACAATTTAAATTGCTACTTGTATTAAGGGTTGAATGTTGGATGAGTATTTTGTTAAGAATTTGACTTGTATCTGGAATCTTTGAATTAAGTTAAATATCTGTTATGTTTAAAATGAATTTTAATCAAATCTTGTAAGTAGATGTAGCAAGTACACCATGTTAAAATTGAATGATTACATTTTATAAATGCATTTGTCAATCATGAATCTTTGAGAAGGATTAAAGTTTTGCAAAACCAGGATAGTTGATTTTCAGAAACTTAAAATGGTTTTATTTTCCAATATAGCATATGTATGCAAAAGAAATAGGCATAGGTTAAATGTTTATATGGCTGTAATGTTTCCATAGTTAAACTTGTTTCATACAAATGTCTCATGTACTATTTTTGAATAAGAAAGAATCTGTAGAAAGATAGATGGAAGCCAGATTCAAATAGTTGCAGATATATATGCACATAAATATGTTTAAGTGCAGATTATACCACACCTTTTCCTTTGTATTTGAAATAAGAATCTGAATTTTACTCAGATTCCAACCAAATGTATTTTAAATACCAGACAAATCTTATAAGAAGAAATACAAACCTGGAAAATGATAAACACTCTTATCATTCAATCATGAAGCCTTCTAGGTTGTATGAATGGAATTCAAAAATAATTAAGCAAGAGCTATTGTTTAATATGTTGAAATATAGGCAATAATAAGACATATATGTGCAGATATAGGTAAATAACAGATTCCAAATTGCACAGAAGAAAAATGAAAGAAAAATGGAAAACCAAAAAATTGTGTTTGAACCGACCAGCATAGTACTCGAACTCGTGACCTTGCATGTATAAGTTAGGCGCGTTTCCATTACGCCTAGATGTTGCTTGTGTTTCCTTAGGATCCACTTTATTTTATACTGATCTTGACACTAATCAGAGCTTAACACAAAAACATCTATTTTAAAAGATTGTTTACTACTGATAATTACCTGATCACTTCTTAGTTAGGATAAACAGACTAATATGTATGTTAACAGTGGATTGTTTGGTCAAAAATAAATTAGCAATCCAATATCCTCTTGTTTTTTCCAAAACTCTGATTCAAACAAGAGAGGCATATACATCTTCACATGTATGTGCTTATATTTGTGAATGTACTGATATATTTATATTGGTTGATTATTGTGATCCTGGATATATTTTGTTTATTAGAAAAAGACAAATTGACCCTGAGAATTATATTTGTAAGGGATGATATATATATATTTATCTGTATATATATATATATATATACATATCCTCTTAAAAAAAAAAAAAAATTCCTTATGAAATCAGGATAGAAATAGGAGGGTCATTTCAGTATGTCATTCCTTCTGGATAAAGGTGGTATCATGGTATGGAGCCCAGATACTTAACCTCTGTGGTTACTGCATTTATTTTTATCTATGTGGTTTGTTGCGAATCGGGGATCCTCGGGAAGATCGGTGACGATCGGGGGATGGCATACGCGTGTCAGTAGTTACCTATTTTTGCAGAGGTAACCCGGTCTTGTGTTGGCAGAGATCCGGTTAGGTTCTCGGGTCGTCTATTCCAGGGACGTACCCATCGTGGAAAGGAAGTTCCTTAGCCTGACCATTTGTTGGAAATCCAAAGAAACAATACGAGCCTTGTACGGTATTAGTTGTAGAACCTGCCATTCACTTATGGTGGCGCCCCACTGTTTGGATGGTAGCTATAGTAGGCATACGATACTGGTCGTATGTTGGCTAAGATTAATATTATACTTTCGAAAATGATTTCTACACTATGCACTAATAATAATATCAAAAAGAATTTGATTTTGCGTAGTAAGCATCTTTGGCTATCATAAGAAGAAATCTCCTCCAATTCTGCGTTTGCATTGTGTGTGTGGCGGGAGGTCTTATGGTAGTTTCATTTTCCAAAAGCATTTCGAATTGACTTTAAAATTATCCTGTTGTTTATTTTAAAGAATAACTGTTTTACGATCTCACACCAGTCACCATGACTGACTCGGAGTTTATTGTTCCCTTCTAAACTCTGGGTGCCCACCAATTTCCACACGGGCAGCCTAGAGTTATATTATCAGGATATTCTGGATATTCTGGAGCTTTGGAGATAAGCTGGATGACGAGACGTAGTATTTGTATCTGATACTATTTATTCCGCTGTGTATTCTGTATGAGGACAAGTTTATATAACTGTCCATTGTTGTATATTGACTCTGTTGATTGATGTATGTATAAACTGATACAGTTCTTTGTTTTAAAAAGACTAGTGATTATTTATTATATATTGTTCCGCTGCGATGTGTAAGATTCTGTTATTGTTTTCTGTTCTGATGTGTTTTCTGTTGTTCTTCTTCTTTCTTTCTTCTTTTCTTCTTCTATCTCCTTCTTCTTCTACTTTTTCTTTTCTTAAAACCCTCACTATTGGAGTTTCCGGCACTCGATTGTTCGGCAGTCGATAAAGTGAGTATCGATGTCGAATTTTCGAAAGTCGAAAATTTCGGGATGTGACAAAAATATAAAACATAACAAAGTTCACAATATAGATCCCCATATATAGAGTAAAGTACAAAAAAGAGAAACGAGGTACATGAAACAAAAGAAACAAAAGCTGAAGATAACAACTGCTCCAATGACCCTCCAAGCTGCAAAGAACTGCATTCTAGACCTGCCCTCCTTTGATTTGGGGAAAATAGAAAAATAGGAATGGGTCAGACATAAAGTCTAGTGAATGAGAAATAAAATAAAGTAGAAAGAATAAAACAGTTTAATTCCAAGTCTTCCCCGAATATCGCAGAGGGTGAATAATATAATACAGTGAATCCTTCTTAGATACAGTTCCTAAGAAGACAAAGTCCATGGTCACTCTAGGGAAGTCAACCATGCAATAATACTAAACGTCAATCGGCCTGTCGGACCTGCTGTCCTTACCTAGCCACGTGCTACAACATGAAAGTCATGCTCTTCACCCATGAATTGTGACTAAATGCCTCTTACGACTGACCGGCGTCGACTCAAATAACCTCGCAGGACCATGAAGTTGCGCTCAGGCTCCGCCAAACTGGACTCCTATTCTCCTGTCTCCTCAGTCACCAACGTGGTTTGCTCCTATCCAAAGTGTTGGTCCTTCGAAAGAGTGCCTGCAGTTGGGTCGGCTATGCAAAATCCTCCAATGATCTGCCTAAAGAAGCCTACGTTGGAGCGCACTTGTCCTGTTCTGTCCGCGTCGATCTGCCTGGAAGAGCCTATGATTTCCCATGCTATCTATCCTACGTACTAGCAACCTATGAAAGGTAACAAACATTCTTGCGAACCTACTTGCCTGCTTCTAGTACGTACAGCCAAAACTATATTTTGGTCTTAACTGCATGAAACACCTATCCGGAACTTTATAAGATCTGCCTACCAAATCGCTTCTAGATTAATTAATTTTACCGTTACAGTTTACATACTGTTTATTTCCATTAATCCGCTTTAGGCGATTTTTACATCCGATTGGTTATTTCACAATTTCCTTTTTTCTTACATAAATGGTATTTCAATTTCATGTCCGTTCAGTCCGTATGGTTTCTCTGTAATTTTTATAGCATTTTGTTACATATTTAAACTAGCCTTTAGGGTTCATTTAGTTTACATTTTTTTCCACCTTAATTTTACATTCTCCTTTTAGAGATTTAATCTATACAAAATTTTTATCCAATAACCACAAACCATTTTGTAACGACCCGGAATTTTGGACCATTCGCGTCCATTATAAGTGTATAGGTAGACACTCATGCCGGAGTTGAATTGCTCAAAATACCGCGTTGTTAATTTAAATTTGGAAAAACTGAACATATACAGTAAATAAATATAATCACATATCACAGACACAGAGTAATAAGTGCAGCGGAAATAAAAAGATAGTAGTTCATGAAGCTACTATATAAATGTATAAGATACATCACAGTTTACAATGGAAGAGTAATACGATACATCAGAGTTAAACCAGATACAACGGAAGAGTAATATGATACATCAGATACAAATCAGAATACATCACTGGAATCATCGAATACTGGAAGCAGAATAGATGGCTGGATCTTCAAGCAAAGCTCCAACTTCAAAGGTGAATCTAGAATACTGGATCACTCAGTCTGACCCGAGCGTAAAGCAAAACACAAGACACTCGAGTCAGGATTAACATTCTTATATTAATAAATCCAACTCAAGTGAAATAGCAACTGAAATACAAGTAACTCAAAGGATGTTTGGAATAACCATCCTTTAAGGATCCGTCAAACTATCTACTATGTAGTAGTGTACGATAAGTAGATAATGTCTATCAGTAATAATAAGATATCAAAATAGCGTTAAGTCATGGCCCATTCCACCCTTAACACATTTTTATTACCAAAAGCGTATACAAGACCGTAGTTTCCCCAAAACCGGAAGTCACCAGAGGGCAATCCATATACTAAAGGTACAAATCAAAATCATAGTGGTCGCGTATAAATGGAATACAAGTATGACAAGGCACATGAGGCAATACCCAAGGTAGTGACACTACCGTTCGCCTGATCCGGACTGGTGAGAACGCAACGCCGCAGCGCCCGCAACACCATGAAACAACACTCCCAAAATCAAGGGTGCACCAATCGACAACAAGTAATAGTAGTTCGAAGAAGTGTGTCCACTTGAGGTAGCTAATCCTCCATTGGTCCGGCACAGCTCCTGTTTTAGTCATTTCCAATTTGACACAAGTGTCAAGGCTATCCATCATCGTTCTCTTTCTTCAGTCAACACGAACACCATTCCAACCACTTCATTCTGGATCATCACTCCGCGTATAGTTATTAAAGTGGTTTCCGGTTTAGATAGAGAGTATATCCATAACCGAATTCCGGTCTCTTTAATAACTTCCGTAATTATTACACCGATTGGTCGTTTATTTATTTCAAAACCAAATCAATTTCAATTTCAATTTCAATTCGTAAACCAACATTTCATTTGTCTTTCCAAATCAATTTTCATAATTTACGTTTCAAAACTTCCAAATTACCATTTCAAAATCTTATAATTCAATTTCAATCTTTATATTGAAAACAATTCAAATATTGATTCAAGTTCGCATATCAGTTTCATTCCGAAATCATTTAAATTAATTTAACATTCAAACCAATTTAAATCCATTTATCAATTTCATTCAATGTTCGTTAAGTAAATTTTCATTTAAACAATTTCTGTTTAATTTCCAATTCATTAAATCCATTATTTAAATTCAACTTCATTATATCAGACTTACAAATTGAATTAAATTAAATTCATCAAATCAAATATTTTAAATTTCAAGTCTTACATTAATTTCAATAAATCACATTTTATTTCTTGTTAAAGAAATTCAATTTCACTTATTTACTTTCTTAAATAATTTTCCAAAACTTACTTAATCAAGAAAACTCAATTTCAAATATTTACGAAGTAAAATCCACTTATTCAAAAGTTCAATTTTTCTTATTAAAGAATTCAATTCAATTTAATCATTAAATAATTCAATCTTATTTAAGTATTAAATAATTCAAAACTTAATTATTAAATAATTTCAAAGTTTAATAATTTCAACTTAATTATAATTTCAAACTTAATTATTAAATCTTTTCAAACTTAATTCAATCATTTCTCAAATTAAACAACATTCTTTCATCAATTACATTGTTAATATTTTGTTTCATATTATTAAATATTAACATTTTCTTTTCATTAAAATTCAAATTTCAACTTCATTTCAAAACCATATTATTTATTCAAATAAAATCTTCATTTTATTTTTAAATCAAATTATTGACCAATCGGGTTTTATTTAATTTTCTATCCTAGGTCAAGTTCATTTGGGTATTTATCATTTCAACCCGATTCCAATTCAATTCAAAATCAAAACATACAAAAGGGAACTTGTAGTGTGGTAACTGGGATGGTGTCAAAGTAAATAAACAAGCAATAACAACAAACAATAACAATCCAATAATCAATTCAAATAATCCCGAAATAACCGTATTAATTCGCATTATTATTTGTACGAATTAATATAATTATTTCTAGAATCTACACTATCATTTCATGTAGATTAAAGATTATTACATTACAGTTTTCACTTGTCATCTATTTACAATTTCATACCTCATCAATTTAACAACATACATTCAGTGGTTCAAAATGTAATTAAACAAATCCTACGTGTCAATAAATTCAACAGTTAAAGGGGTCATATTATACAAATGTCAGTTAATCAAATTTAACATTTAATTATCCTATATCAAGTTCAATTTCATACTATTTATCATTTTAACATTAACAATTTAACGTCCAATATAAACATCAACAATCAATCAATTATCAGCCAAACTGTATTATCATCGCATAAATAATTAACAGATAATGGTGTCAGATGTCATTGGTGAACTGATACAGGTAATAACATATAAAACAGTGTAATTAACTAACAGCAGCATATTTCAATTGTCGTTTCAATTGAAATCAAATTTAATAAATAAAAGAACGTTAATCGTGAGTGATTGCTCACCTTTCGAGGCTAGAGGGTTTTGACAAAGAAATGAGCTATGGATTCCAAAGCGCAATAAGATAGACACGAATTCGACGATCAAAACAAGGCCGGAATCGATGAGAACGATTAGAATCAGTTTTTGATATAACAGAAAAATGTATATTACATTATTACTATTACCTTACTAAAAATCAACACCACAAATATTAGAATATATATATGATTCAAACTTATTATATTTAAACAATTTAAGACCCAAGCTATAAACAACATAGATAACTTATATATACAAAATTTTGGTTTAAAGTCTATATACATTTCAAAATAAAAAAAATAACCGTATATGTGAATAGTTTAAAACCAATTGTTACTGGGCAAATATACTATGCAGAATAATAATGGAACAAACAAACAAAAAAAACAAATTTAAACAAATGAACCCAGACTATCTATCAGTAGATTATATATCCAGATATCTATGCAAGGAATAATATAGAATGTATAAACTTTAAAGCTAACATAACGTGTATGCGACCCGAAGAGCACAGGAAAACTGCACCCAGAAACTATATACATATTAATTAACAACTGAAATAAAACTTGCGTACATAAAATATTTTTATACTAAGTATTGTAAAACCGACCTCAAAATAAATCGCATATTTTAAAAATTGTAAGATATCAAACAAAAGGAACAAAGCAACATGAATGGCTCACGCATACTTTATATATATAACAGTTTTTTTAAAAAAAAAATAAATAAATAATAAATAAATCAACATTTAATAGGGCAAAGGTACTGCCTACCATCTTCACACACGCATTTTTCGATACGTGTATAATTTTTACAATTTTTTTGAAAGATCAATATAACTTGATAATACCTGTAAACTTACTATGAAGATCTATTTAAAGATAGTACTATTCTTGTAAATGGACGTACAACATAAATGACGTATCACATATAATACAATGCTTCAAACATATAATATATAACTATAATGTAAGCACGGTACGCATATAAGCAGGTTGATCTCAAAACAGTGCAAACTTAAGACACCTTTCAATGTTTTATTTTTAAAACACATCTATAAATTTTAATTCTCAGCCTAATCATGTACGAAAATCTGTAGCATATATATATCTAGCTATTGTGTAAACAAAGAATTTCAAATACAGTTTAGTATATATAAAATATGAAAACCATTCATATATTATAACTAAATACATAAAGTATAACGGAACAGTTATATTCATACAAATCAAACTGTTATACATACTATTATAACTTTAAAATGGAAACTTATATGCTATATTTCGAATCTCTGTATAAGTCTAAAATCAAAGCTTTAAACCATATACTAATATACCTACGAATAGCAGAGAGTGGAGATAGGGAGAAGCACAGACTGCCTTAGTTGCTGCTCATGTGTGGCCATTGTTCGAAGATGGTGGGAAGCCAAGCGTTCGGTCGCTGGGTGATGATGTCAACACAGCATGGAGACGGAAACGGTGAAGATGAGTTACGGTGGTGAGGCAATCGCATGTGGGCAGGGAGGTGGGTGGACGTGTTGCAACAGGAGATGGAGGTGGAAAAACGTGATACAAAAGCTTGGCCGAGTTGACATGTGGGTGGGGAGAGGAGATGATGGATTTTGTTGGATGAGACATTCACGTGGAAGTGTGGTTTCTATGGTATGGAGAAGATGAAGCTACAATGAATCCGCACATCAGAGATTAAAGTTGAAGCCAGAGAATAACAAAGAACAATGTCAAAATCTTTGGGAATAACAAAAGGTAGACGTTGGAAAGTGGGAATAATAATAACTAAAGGCTGTTGGTTTGCACGGTGAAAATTGAATGGTCACGGGAAACCAAAAGCCAAATTTTGGGGAACCGATACTGAAATCGTTCCATTGATTCCACCGTCGTCCGGACTGCAAAATTGACAAACGAATATACTACGGAGACCAGCACGACCAGACGATCAAAACAATATACAGATATCAGTGGTGCGATTGAATTATAAAAATTCGAATTTTCTAATAGCGGAAAATGCAAGAAAACGCTGAAAAATAAGATCGACGGAGCCAAAGATGTCCGAATTTGGAAAAACGACAAACTGACATCTTGCTCAGAAGATGGTTTAGAATTTTTCTATGTAAAAATATTTAGGTTTCGAAAACATTTTATTTTCATCGTTTTTTAACTGATTAAATTGAAGTAAATTTACGCGCGAAATAAACTTTCATATTTTCTGTAACGACCCTGAATTTTGAACAAATTAAATTGGAAATATTTAATTTATTTTAAATATTTAAACGATAATTTAATTTGAATCCCCGATATAACTTTGAAATTTGCGATTAAACTTTAAAATTTAATCGATTGAATGATGAATAAAAATTTGAATCTTCAATTTTAAGTTGAAGAAAAATATTTCGAAAGCTTGAAAATATCGTGTTGATAATACTGGAAACAATTTAAGCTTCAGGAATCGAGTTTGAAAACGATTTGTTCAGTTTTGAAATTTATTTTGTTCGAATCGATATTTAAAATTAGTCATTTTTCAAACAGTCTCGGAATTCGACGAAACTAGTTCCATTGGGTCCGTAATATTGTATTATTACTGGATTTCCAATTTCATATTTTTCGGAGCTAATACGTAACCGTACGGAGAGTAAACGCGTTAAGCTTAAATCGAATTCAATTTAAAATTTTAATTTTAAATTAAAATTGGTCAATATCAGCAACACGTTATCTCCCTTAACCCACGCCTTAGATCACGCTGAAGACCACGAAATAAAATCGTGCAGGCCATGTTCGTTCAATTTTAAATCCTCCTCTCCCTCTTCAGTTTTCAATTAGCAAAATCAAAGAAAAAAATGGCCGATACAAGATTTTTCTTTCCCCTAGTAAATTTGCAAATCAAATTCTCTGAAACTTTAAAAAGCCGCGTTCTTCCCTCTTCTCAAATCCGAGCAGTTCAAAATTGGTTCCAACCCTCTCATTCAAAAGAAAGACAACTCGATTTCCCCTCCCACGTTTGTTCAAACATTAAATCTGACCGAGCTCAGAGCTCCAAAACGAAAAAAAATTCGCGCGTTCCGCTTCAAATCAAATTCCGAGCTTCTTCCCATGATTTCAAGCTTCAAATGGCAAACGAATCGATCATGGATCGTTCGATGGGGTTCGTTGAATCGAGTGGAATGCTGCGTCGATTTAAATCAAGTTGCGAATCGAATCAGAGGCGGGTCGTGCTCATGTGGTGGCCGCAGTCGAAGCTAGGGTTCGTGGGTCGCGATTCTGTGGTGGGTCGCGTGGGCTCTCGAGTTCAGCTCGAAGGCGGTGGCATCGAGCAGTCGAAGTGGAGGCGCTCGCGCGTACGCATGAAGATGGAGGCGGTGACGTCAAGCAGCACGCGGAGGCAAAGGTTTCCAAACTCTCGATGAATCAACCAAATTAAGTAAGGTACATACAACCCAGTTTTGATTTAATACGGATACATTAGGAATGGGAAACAATAAGATATTAAGCTGTTTTGTTTAACTCTATGTTTTAAATTTATGTTAAATGGAAACTTTAATTTACCTTATTTGTTTAAGTTATCTGGGAATTTACAGAAAGAAAATCTGTTTAAAATTTAATTATTTGTTTAAGAACTAAATTATTAGTTGAATTTAAATTTCAGTTTCAAATGAAAAAAAAAATATTTTTTTTGTAAAAGAAGATTTGTTAGAAATTTAATTTATTGGACAAAATAATTTATTTAAAGGAAATTAGCTTCAATCCAGTTTTTAGAAAATTTAATTTATTAAATAGAAATGGATTTTTCGAGTCAGTTCAAAATTTAAAAGTGTAAATTAATTTAATCTATTGAAAAGAAATTTATAGTTCGATTTAATTCAAATATTAATAAAGTGTATACATTGTTTACAAGGTCTATAAATCGAGTAAAACGAACTGGAAAGGAAATGGATGGCAAATTAAAAGCAAAGGTGAGATCTTCTCACTCAAATGTAAAATTGATGTTTGCAGTTATTGACTTATTTGATGATTGGATGTGATATTAGATATGATAGGATATATCTATATATATATATAGCAATATATACATATTGGCATATGTATATATTGGATTGATGATTTCTCGCCTCGTATAGCGGATGAGACCCTATTGCGCCGTTAGTAAGCGGATTTTTATAAAACCCATATACCGCGATAATTCCGTACTGGAGCGGAATTGGTATTGTGCTAACATCTTTGGATGCAGGAAAACAGGTTGGAGGGATCCAACTGGACCCCTCACATTGATTGAATTTATTTCTACTGTGATGTGATAATCTGTGAATGATTATTGATGTTATTGAATTGATGTCTGGAAATTGTTTGAAAGCTAAAATTTAGCTGAATGGATGTTTGATATCATTGGATTCCAAAAATAAACGAAATTTAATTTTTGAAATCAAAATAGAAATTTCTAAGTGAATTAATTTTAGAAATTGAATAAATTTTGAAGAAAGGAATTTTTAAAGTATAAAAAGTTAATTTTTATAATCTTATCGAATTAATTCCATAATCAAGTGAAAATGTTAAATAAATGGATTTCGTAAAATAGTGATTATAATTTGAAGAATTTAATTTAAGAATTTGGATTTTTAATAGATTGAAAGAAACGATTGGAATTTATTTCCTTAAAAAGGAATTTATTAAAAGAAGATAAGTTGGAAATCCAACTAGAAATTTAATTGGTAAATTGAAATAAATTGGGAAATCAATGTAAAATGATTTCGATTTGAAGAATCCATTTTAAAACAGAATATTGAATAATTTGAGAAAAAATGAGGAATTTACTTAGTAGTGATAAATAAATTTAGAAATCAATATTGAAATTGGTTTGGTATTGAAGTTTTTACAAATAGAATTGAAATTTATAAAAGTTGTTTATAAATCCGAAATCACTTATTTTGATAAGTAAAATATAGAAGTTAATAAAAAGAAGATTTATAAGTTGAAGTTGTTATTAAAACAGAAATAGAATTTATAAACTTCGTTTTATAAATTCGAAATCGATTGAATTTGATAAATTATATATAGGAGATTATTGAAGAAGATATATTCGCAATTTTTGAATAGCGAATTTTTATTGAAATAAAATGTGTAGAGATTTTTGAAAATGTGGTTAGTGAAGTATATTCACGATTTTGGACAGTGAATATATTGTTAAGTAAAATGGATTCATTTTTGAAGAAGTGACATTAAAAATGAAGTAAACATTTTAAAGATGTTTTTAAAATGTATTATGAATCGAAAGCATAGATTTCAACGTTCATTGTTGAAATAGACGTTTTCGAGAAATATAAGGAAATGGTGGACTATAACACTGTTGTTATAGTAAATGATTTCCAAAAGGAAATGTTTTATCTAGTATTGGGATTTACATATCTATCTTAATTTCGAATCCCTATACTAGTGATTTTGAGTCGTCGTAACGATGTTTTACGTAACATTCGTTTTGACTCAAATTGATGTTGTTATAGAAAATAGATTTCCTTAAAGAATGAAATATATACTTAATTTGATTTAAGTATATCGAATATTTCCAAATGTTGAAAATAAAAGATTTGTGAAACACTTATTATTAAATAAGTATGGAATGTTTTCCAAAATGAAATGAAACGTTTTGAGATTTTATCTTCTTAAAGATAAATCGAAATTGAATATTTGAAAACGATTGAAAATCGAATATTAGTAGATATTCGAAAAATGTAAATTCAATATGGAATTTATAAAGGAAAGGGAAACTGTTTAGAAAAATAAACGTTGATTTATTTTTGAAGTGTGGAAATTTTATATCTAGTAAAGATATTTTTTTGAAGATAAATAATTTGGAAAAATTATTTGGAATCTGATGATGTTGCGCATCTTTATTGATAGTTAAATAACCGACTATCAATAATTACCCTGAATGGATGTTTTGTTGTGAATTGGATGAATTTGAATGCCACACTTATTTTTGAATAATCGCTCACTATTCGGGTTAGCCGGGAAAGGACCATGGGGTCGTATAACCCATTCCGAATATGTGATACGTCGTTATGAATCGCATTTGAAGACCGGTGTTGAAGACCGGATATTTTTGAAAACGGAAGGATTACCGTCGAGTTACTCTACATCGGCTGATCTCCGGTTTAGAGGTTTTATCACCCTTAGTGACGGGAAGTCCGGACGTGATTAGAAAATTATCCGGATATGCAAGGGCTTCGTGAGAAGTGCCTTCGGTTCTGTTCGATCCCGGAACAGACTTGTATGGATTGTATGTCTGACGTTACAATTTGAGATATAAAGCTGATTTCTTTCAAATACATTTCTGTTGGTGGCGGAGAATTTATTCTCTTAGCTTAACACCCTTCTCTGAGACGTACGAGCTCAGAGGTTATGTAGTTGAAATTCATCAGCGATATATCCCAATTTGGTAACGTGGCATACTGAGTGTTGCTGTGAAGTGATCAGTGTTTGATCATTTGTGATATGATCATTTGTTTGATCTTATATCTTGGTGATCATAGGTTGATCATTTTGTTTGACCCGAAGCAGGGCTTTGTAGAAAGCGTAGCTTTGTGGACGAGACTTCGTCGAGCCTCACACCCCGGAAATGGTCGAAACAGGAAGGATGCAGCAAGGTTCTAGGGAGTAGCGCCCCTTAGTGTATGTCATTCCTTCTGGATAGAGGTGGTATCATGGTATGGAGCCCAGATACTTAACCTATGTGGTTGCTGCATTATTATCTATGTGGTTTGTTGCGAATCGGGGATCCTCGGGAAGATCGGTTACGATCGGGGGATGGCATACGCGTGTCAGTAGTTACCTACTTTTGCAGAGGTAACCCGGCCTTGTGTTGGCAGAGATCTAACCGTAATGTTAGGTTATTTCTCGGGTCGTCTATTCCAGGGACGTACCCATCGTGGAAAAGGAAGTTCCTTAGCCTGACCATTTGTTGGAAATCCAAAGAAACAATACGAGCCTTGTACGGATTTAGTTGTAGAACCTATCATTCACTTATGGTGGCGCCCCACTGTTTGGATGGTAGCTATAGTAGGCATAGTTCGAAATGTCTATGCTGGCTAAGATTAATATTATACTTTCGAAATGTTTTCCACACTATGCACTAATAATAATATCCAAAATGATTTGATTTTGCGTAGTAAACATCTTTGACTATCATAAGAAGAAATCTCCTCCAATTCTGCGTTTGCATTGTGTGTGTGGTGGGAGTTCTTATGGTAGTTTCATTTTCCAAAAGCATTGCGAATTGACTTTAAAATTCTCTGCTATTTATTTTAAAGAATAACTGTTTTACGATCTCACACCAGTCACCATGACTGACTCGGAGTTTATTGTTTCCCTTCTAAACTCTGGGTGCCCACCAATTTCCACACGGGCAGTCTAGAGTTAGATTATCAGGATATTCTGAATATCATGGAGCTTTGGAGATAAGCTGGATGACGAGACGTAGTATTTGTATCTGATAGTATTTATTCCGCTGTGTATTCTGTATGAGGACAAGTTATATAATTGTCCATTGTTGTATATTGACTCTGATGATTGATGTATATATAAAATGATATAGTTCTTTGTTTTAAAGATTATTCATTTATCTATTATATATTGTTCCGCTGCGATGTGTAAGATTCTGATATTGTTTTCTGTTCTGTTGTTCTTCTTCTTTCTTTCTTCTCTTTTTCTTCTATCTTCTTCTTCTTCTACTTTTTCTTTTTCTTAAAACCCTCACTATTGGAGTTTCCGGCACTCGATTGCTCGGCAGTCGATAAAGTGAGTATCGATGTCGAATTTTCGAAAGTCGAAAATTCCGGTACGTGACAGCGTGGTATCAGAGCATATGGTTAAGCGACAAACCTGCTCTGTTGGGTGTTACTCATTAGAGATAGAGTCAGCAGTACTCTAGAATGAGTGTGAGTGTAATAATAGATATGAGCGCGTATTTGTTATTTGGATATGAAATTGTTTTGTATTGTGTTGACTTATCGGTTGATTGTTTATGGATTCTGGTCGGTGCAGTCTAGCTAACTGTAATCGATAAGGGTTTCTAAACTCTTAAACAAGATAAACTGACACAGTATTGTTTTAAATAGGGTGAATGAAATAATTTTGCCCAAAACTATTTTTGTATATAAAAGAAATGATTTTCTGTAAATTATTACAGTATATGGTTGCATGGCTGTTAGGAAAGTGACAATATTGAAATGTTATCATTATATGAAATTGAATAAGAAATTCAAACCGTAACTCCAAAGTTAAGAAATGAATTCACATATAAATGAATTTTGAGAATATAAATTATAAATGTGATTTGTAATTTAAAACGGAATTCCAGAAAAGTTTTTGGAAATGTTTGAAAAGAATTTGAAAATTTTGGAGATTTGAAAAGTTTAAATCTTTTTGATTTGAAAATGAATTTTGAAGGTTTTGAAAAGTATTTTGAAGGAATGAAAAGCTCTAAACTCTTTTCGGTCGCTGGAAAATAACTTCGGTAATGACTGCAGCATCACTGATGTTCATTTTCGGGTTTCCAAAAGAGGAATTGCTGCTAAATTGTTTTAAATGGAAGAGTTTGGAAAATTTGGGTTTTGTTTTGGAAATTCAAATGGAATTTGAATTGTTTTCAAAATGGCTTTGAAATGTTGGTAAACTCTGGAATGCTATATAAAGATATTTATGAAATATTACTAAGTTGATAACTTATACCAATTGAATTTTGGTAGAATAAATTTAACTTAAAGAATGAAGTTAAAATTAAAGAAAGTATAAGTGAATAAATTTTGAATGAAAGTAAGATAAAATGTTGAAATTCATTTCGAATTTGTAAGTAAGTAAGACTGAATTGAATTTAGATTTGTAAAAAATAAAGTGAAATATTAAAAAGAAAATTAGTAAGTGAAGCTAATTAAATATGGACCAAATGAATAAGGTTTGAACGAATTAAATTTAAAATGAATTGAAATCCAGTTTAAATGCAAGTAGATTTAACCAAAGTGGAAAATTGAAGACAAATTTGATGATTGAAAGTGAACTAGAATTGAAACTGAATATTGAAAACAAAATTGAATTGTGTGAAATAAAATGAAGTTTTGAGATTAGTTTGAAGTGAACTAAAGATAATTGATAAATTCAATATTCAGAAGATAAATAGAATTCAAATTGAATTGAATGGTAAATTTAACTCAAATGAGAAATTGAAATGTGAAATTGAATTCAAATAAAATTTGAAATGTAAAATTGAAGATAATGGATATAACTTCAATAGTGAACTAAAGATGATATAAGTAGTTTATATTGAAATTTTTGTAATAGAATTTACAAAATGGTTTGAATATGTAACTAGATATTATGGCTAGTAGGATATACAGGTGTTATAAAGGAATTGGAATTTTGATTTCGAAGATAAATTTGAATTGCTCGAAAACGGTATGTATTTAAATTCGAATATGAGATTTGATGACTTATTTCTCTAGCCGCTTGGCTTTTTCTTTTTCTTTTTGAAATCTGAAAGTCCGTAGGGACGTTTTGTAGTCGTGCCGTATTAGCCGCGCAAAGGAGACGCTGGCGAAATTTTTTGAAAATTTCGAGTGTTAGAAAATTTTTGAGACAATTTTGAAGTTAAAATTTGAATTTAAACTCGAATTTAATTGAAAGAAAAACAATATTGTTTGAAGCTTTAATTGGAGTCGGAAAGTTAGTAGAAATGATAACGAATCTTTAGTAGAAAGATTTGTTTTGATGAATTGATAAAACTATTTAGATTGTGAAAAATAGTAGACGAGTTAAGAACCATTTTTCCTAACTTGTAATTTCGAGGACGAAATTCTTTTAAGGGGGGAAGTCTGTAACGACCCTGAATTTTGAACAAATTAAATTGGAAATATTTAATTTATTTTAAATATTTAAACGATAATTTAATTTGAATCCCCGATATAACTTTGAAATTTGCGATTAAACTTTAAAATTTAATCGATTGAATGCTGAATAAAAATTTGAATCTTCAATTTTAAGTTGAAGAAAAATATTTCGAAAGCTTGAAAATATCGTGTTGATAATACTGGAAACAATTTAAGCTTCAGGAATCGAGTTTGAAAACGATTTGTTCAGTTTTGAAATTTATTTTGTTCGAATCAATATTTAAAATTAGTCATTTTTCAAACAGTCTCGGAATTCGACGAAACTAGTTCCATTGGGTCCGTAATATTGTATTATTACTGGATTTCCAATTTCGTATTTTTCGGAGCTAATACGTAACCGTACGGAGAGTAAACGCGTTAAGCTTAAATCGAATTCAATTTAAAATTTTAATTTTAAATTAAAATTGGTCAATATCAGCAACACGTTATCTCCCTTAACCCACGCCTTAGATCACGCTGAAGACCACGAAATAAAATCGTGCAGGCCATGTTCGTTCAGTTTTAAATCCTCCTCTCCCTCTTCAGTTTTCAATTAGCAAAATCAAAGAAAAAAATGGCCGATACAAGATTTTTCTTTCCCCCAGTAAATTTGCAAATCAAATTCTCTGAAACTTTAAAAAGCCGCGTTCTTCCCTCTTCTCAAATCCGAGCAGTTCAAAATTGGTTCCAACCCTCTCATTCAAAAGAAAGACAACTCGATTTCCCCTCCCACGTTTGTTCAAACATTAAATCTGACCGAGCTCAGAGCTCCAAAACGAAAAAAAATTCGCGCGTTCCGCTTCAAATCAAATTCCGAGCTTCTTCCCATGATTTCAAGCTTCAAATGGCAAACGAATCGATCATGGATCGTTCGATGGGGTTCGTTGAATCGAGTGGAATGCTGCGTCGATTTAAATCAAGTTGCGAATCGAATCAGAGGCGGGTCGTGCTCATGTGGTGGCCGCAGTCGAAGCTAGGGTTCGTGGGTCGCGATTCTGTGGTGGGTCGCGTGGGCTCTCGAGTTCAGCTCGAAGGCGGTGGCATCGAGCAGTCGAAGTGGAGGCGCTCGCGCGTACGCATGAAGATGGAGGCGGTGACGTCAAGCAGCACGCGGAGGCAAAGGTTTCCAAACTCTCGATGAATCAACCAAATTAAGTAAGGTACATACAACCCAGTTTTGATTTAATACGGATACATTAGGAATGGGAAACAATAAGATATTAAGCTGTTTTGTTTAACTCTATGTTTTAAATTTATGTTAAATGGAAACTTTAATTTACCTTATTTGTTTAAGTTATCTGGGAATTTACAGAAAGAAAATCTGTTTAAAATTTAATTATTTGTTTAAGAACTAAATTATTAGTTGAATTTAAATTTCAGTTTCAAATGAAAAAAAAAATATTTTTTTTGTAAAAGAAGATTTGTTAGAAATTTAATTTATTGGACAAAATAATTTATTTAAAGGAAATTAGCTTCAATCCAGTTTTTAGAAAATTTAATTTATTAAATAGAAATGGATTTTTCGAGTCAGTTCAAAATTTAAAAGTGTAAATTAATTTAATCTATTGAAAAGAAATTTATAGTTCGATTTAATTCAAATATTAATAAAGTGTATACATTGTTTACAAGGTCTATAAATCGAGTAAAACGAACTGGAAAGGAAATGGATGGCAAATTAAAAGCAAAGGTGAGATCTTCTCACTCAAATGTAAAATTGATGTTTGTAGTTATTGACTTATTTGATGATTGGATGTGATATTAGATATGATAGGATATATCTATATATATATAGCAATATATACATATTGGCATATGTATATATTGGATTGATGATTTCTCGCCTCGTATAGCGGATGAGACCCTATTGCGCCATTAGTAAGCGGATTTTTATAAAACCCATATACCGCGATAATTCCGTACTGGAGCGGAATTGGTATTGTGCTAACATCTTTGGATGCAGGAAAACAGGTTGGAGGGATCCAACTGGACCCCTCACATTGATTGAATTTATTTCTACTGTGATGTGATAATCTGTGAATGATTATTGATGTTATTGAATTGATGTCTGGAAATTGTTTGAAAGCTAAAATTTAGCTGAATGGATGTTTGATATCATTGGATTCCAAAAATAAACGAAATTTAATTTTTGAAATCAAAATAGAAATTTCTAAGTGAATTAATTTTAGAAATTGAATAAATTTTGAAGAAAGGAATTTTTAAAGTATAAAAAGTTAATTTTTATAATCTTATCGAATTAATTCCAGAATCAAGTGAAAATGTTAAATAAATGGATTTCATAAAATAGTGATTATAATTTGAAGAATTTAATTTAAGAATTTGGATTTTTAATAGATTGAAAGAAACGATTGGAATTTATTTCCTTAAAAAGGAATTTATTAAAAGAAGATAAGTTGGAAATCCAACTAGAAATTTAATTGGTAAATTGAAATAAATTGGGAAATCAATGTAAAATGATTTCGATTTGAAGAATCCATTTTAAAACAGAATATTGAATAATTTGAGAAAAAATGAGGAATTTACTTAGTAGTGATAAATAAATTTAGAAATCAATATTGAAATTGGTTTGGTATTGAAGTTTTTACAAATAGAATTGAAATTTATAAAAGTTGTTTATAAATCCGAAATCACTTATTTTGATAAGTAAAATATAGAAGTTAATAAAAAGAAGATTTATAAGTTGAAGTTGTTATTAAAACAGAAATAGAATTTATAAACTTCGTTTTATAAATTCGAAATCGATTGAATTTGATAAATTATATATAGGAAATTATTGAAGAAGATATATTCGCAATTTTTGAATAGCGAATTTTTATTGAAATAAAATGTGTAGAGATTTTTGAAAATGTGGTTAGTGAAGTATATTCACGATTTTGGACAGTGAATATATTGTTAAGTAAAATGGATTCATTTTTGAAGAAGTGACATTAAAAATGAAGTAAACATTTTAAAGATGTTTTTAAAATGTATTATGAATCGAAAGCATAGATTTCAACGTTCATTGTTGAAATAGACGTTTTCGAGAAATATAAGGAAATGGTGGACTATAACACTGTTGTTATAGTAAATGATTTCCAAAAGGAAATGTTTTATCTAGTATTGGGATTTACATATCTATCTTAATTTCGAATCCCTATACTAGTGATTTTGAGTCGTCGTAACGATGTTTTACGTAACATTCGTTTTGACTCAAATTGATGTTGTTATAGAAAATAGATTTCCTTAAAGAATGAAATATATACTTAATTTGATTTAAGTATATCGAATATTTCCAAATGTTGAAAATAAAAGATTTGTGAAACACTTATTATTAAATAAGTATGGAATGTTTTCCAAAATGAAATGAAACGTTTTGAGATTTTATCTTCTTAAAGATAAATCGAAATTGAATATTTGAAAACGATTGAAAATCGAATATTAGTAGATATTCGAAAAATGTAAATTCAATATGGAATTTATAAAGGAAAGGGAAACTGTTTAGAAAAATAAACGTTGATTTATTTTTGAAGTGTGGAAATTTTATATCTAGTAAAGATATTTTTTTGAAGATAAATAATTTGGAAAAATTATTTGGAATCTGATGATGTTGCGCATCTTTATTGATAGTTAAATAACCGACTATCAATAATTACCCTTAATGGATGTTTTGTTGTGAATTGGATGAATTTGAATGCCACACTTATTTTTGAATAATCGCTCACTATTCGGGTTAGCCGGGAAAGGACCATGGGGTCGTATAACCCATTCCGAATATGTGATACGTCGTTATGAATCGCATTTGAAGACCGGTGTTGAAGACCGGATATTTTTGAAAACGGAAGGATTACCGTCGAGTTACTCTACATCGGCTGATCTCCGGTTTAGAGGTTTTATCACCCTTAGTGACGGGAAGTCCGGACGTGATTAGAAAATTATCCGGATATGCAAGGGCTTCGTGAGAAGTGCCTTCGGTTCTGTTCGATCCCGGAACAGACTTGTATGGATTGTATGTCTGACGTTACAATTTGAGATATAAAGCTGATTTCTTTCAAATACATTTCTGTTGGTGGCGGAGAATTTATTCTCTTAGCTTAACACCCTTCTCTGAGACGTACGAGCTCAGAGGTTATGTAGTTGAAATTCATCAGCGATATATCCCAATTTGGTAACGTGGCATACTGAGTGTTGCTGTGAAGTGATCAGTGTTTGATCATTTGTGATATGATCATTTGTTTGATCTTATATCTTGGTGATCATAGGTTGATCATTTTGTTTGACCCGAAGCAGGGCTTTGTAGAAAGCGTAGCTTTGTGGACGAGACTTCGTCGAGCCTCACACCCCGGAAATGGTCGAAACAGGAAGGATGCAGCAAGGTTCTAGGGAGTAGCGCCCCTTAGTGTATGTCATTCCTTCTGGATAGAGGTGGTATCATGGTATGGAGCCCAGATACTTAACCTATGTGGTTGCTGCATTATTATCTATGTGGTTTGTTGCGAATCGGGGATCCTCGGGAAGATCGGTTACGATCGGGGGATGGCATACGCGTGTCAGTAGTTACCTACTTTTGCAGAGGTAACCCGGCCTTGTGTTGGCAGAGATCTAACCGTAATGTTAGGTTATTTCTCGGGTCGTCTATTCCAGGGACGTACCCATCGTGGAAAAGGAAGTTCCTTAGCCTGACCATTTGTTGGAAATCCAAAGAAACAATACGAGCCTTGTACGGATTTAGTTGTAGAACCTATCATTCACTTATGGTGGCGCCCCACTGTTTGGATGGTAGCTATAGTAGGCATAGTTCGAAATGTCTATGCTGGCTAAGATTAATATTATACTTTCGAAATGTTTTCCACACTATGCACTAATAATAATATCCAAAATGATTTGATTTTGCGTAGTAAACATCTTTGACTATCATAAGAAGAAATCTCCTCCAATTCTGCGTTTGCATTGTGTGTGTGGTGGGAGGTCTTATGGTAGTTTCATTTTCCAAAAGCATTGCGAATTGACTTTAAAATTCTCTGCTATTTATTTTAAAGAATAACTGTTTTACGATCTCACACCAGTCACCATGACTGACTCGGAGTTTATTGTTTCCCTTCTAAACTCTGGGTGCCCACCAATTTCCACATGGGCAGTCTAGAGTTAGATTATCAGGATATTCTGAATATCATGGAGCTTTGGAGATAAGCTGGATGACGAGACGTAGTATTTGTATCTGATAGTATTTATTCCGCTGTGTATTCTGTATGAGGACAAGTTATATAATTATCCATTGTTGTATATTGACTCTGATGATTGATGTATATATAAAATGATATAGTTCTTTGTTTTAAAGATTATTCATTTATCTATTATATATTGTTCCACTGCGATATGTAAGATTCTGATATTGTTTTCTGTTCTGTTGTTCTTCTTCTTTCTTTCTTCTCTTTTTCTTCTATCTTCTTCTTCTTCTTCTACGTTTTCTTTTTCTTAAAACCCTCACTATTGGAGTTTCCGGCACTCGATTGCTCGGCAGTCGATAAAGTGAGTATCGATGTCGAATTTTCGAAAGTCGAAAATTTCGGTACGTGACATTTTCGGACGAAAATTTACCAGTTGCTATGTTTAACTAGACGTATTCCAAATATCAAATTTTTATTTCAAAATTTTATCTTTTAAAATTTCACAAAATTTCAACTAATTGCGTTATTAAAACAGTTGAAATTTACGGGTCGTTACACTCTCCCCCACTCAAAACTTTTCGTCCCCGAAAAGGAACGAGGTAGGAGAATAGAAACAACCAGAAAGAAAACAGATTTGAAATACAAAATAACAATTAATTTAAACCATATAAATTCAAATTTAAATTAATTGATATTCAATAATTGATTTAATCCATTTGTTTTCACTAAAATCAATCTCACTATTTCTAAATTCATTATCTTATTATCCAATTATCTTAAATTTTCAATTTTTAAAATCATAAATTTGAATAGTCTTTAATTATAATCATTTTTTTCAGCAATTTAAATTCTTTTAATTCCAAATTATTGTTAAATTTAATCTACTTAATATATCTAATCACATATATTTAACCCATATAAATAAATTTAAACCATAAAAGTTTCAATTTAAATTAATTTATATTCATTAATTTCTTTTAAATTCAACGTATTTTCATAAGTTGATCAAATTTCAATTTATTAATTCTTTCAAAACAAATTTTATTTCATTATTAACTGAGTTTACTAATTATCCTATCTAACTCTATTAACATCTTTATAATCAAAATTTAGTGTATAACATTTATTATAAACACTCAAATTTTATTTATAAATTCAATTTATCTTATATATTATCCAATTACATATTCAACTTCTGAATGATTTAGGTAAATTGTATTAGAATGCAGTTGAACAATATATAAATAAAATTTTCCCAATTCAATTATTCAAGTTTAAATATTTTTCCAAATTTGGTTTTATTTATAATTAAAATCATCCTTTAACAAAATTTAAGAATTAGATTTTCGACTAACTTTAAACAATTTAGATATATATATAATATATAGGTATCTTATTTTAAAATTTAATTTGATTTGATATAAATATTTTATATATATAACTCAAATTATACTGAAGAAATTCAAATCAAAATATTTTTTTTTTCAAAACAAACCGTAGCAAAGCTACAGAATGGTTTCTCCACTTCGAAACTCGAAAATGAAAGTCGATGATGCGGCCGCCATCACCGAAATTATTTTCCAGCGACAAAGAGAAGAGAACTGATTTCAATATCTTAAAAATTCTTTTAAAAATGATTTCTATTCGGAAATACTTCCAATAATATATACTTTAAAATTTTAAAAACCAAAGTTCGAAATCACCGGAAACTAATAAATTCTCTAATTTCTGAATTAAATTCATTTCAAATTCCAAATTAAAATTTAAACTATGTTCTATACTTCATTTATTTATCATATTGGAATAGTCTATGGTTTACAAAACAATAAATGAAAATCAAATATTATCATTTTTGACAACAAATTTATTAACAATTTAATTTCAGAAAACTTATATTTATATATAATATAATCATTCAAAACGATTTTGTTTATCAAATTTGAAAACAACATTTTAATATAAATTTACAAATACATTTCTTTGCTCGACGATACAGGAATGGATTTTCGAAATAAGGATAGGGATTCAAATTTTTGTTGACTCAAATCGAAGAGAATTTCGATTCGACGATAGGTTTGAACAAAGACGAGATAATTAAATAACAAAATAAGGCGATGGATAAGTTTATATAAATCGCGGGCAACCTTAACCGGGTCGACCGTGACTTCAAAAATAAGATCGGTGTAGAATTCCGAGGTAAATCGACATTCGATCTCAAGAAATAGAATTCAGGTATAGCAGGAGATAGATAGCATCGTAAACCAAGGATACAGAAATCTCCGGTAAATCGATGCCTATTGTAAAGGAGTTTCACCCTTTTACAAATCATTCGAAGTTTGGCGAGACCGCCGATTCATTATAAGGGTCATTCAAAGTGGAGTTATGGCATGCTCCAGAATTGAAAGAAGACGAATAGTGAGGGACACGAATGAATTTCGAAACCGAGGGAACGTTCCAAAATTCCAAAGGAATTGAGTCAAAAGGAAAAGATTGACACTCGAATGAGAGTGATTCTGTAAATGCATTTACCCTATATGTTTAGTTTGCCTAGAGCTACCCAAGCTCTGATACCAAATGTAACGACCCGGAATTTTGGACCATTCGCGTCCATTATAAGTGTATAGGTAGACACTCATGCCGGAGTTGAATTGCTCAAAATACCACATTGTTAATTTAAATTTGGCAAAACTGAACATATACAGTAAATAAATATAATCACAGATCATAGACACAGAGTAATAAGTGTAGCGGAAATAAAAAGATAGTAGTTCATGAAGCTACTATATAAATGTATAAGATACATCAGAGTTTACAATAGAAGAGTAATACGATACATCAGAGTTAAAACAGATACAACGGAAGAGTAATATGATACATCAGATACAAATCAGAATACATCACTGGAATCATCGAATACTGGAAGCAGAATAGATGGCTGGATCTTCAAGCAAAGCTCCAACTTCAAAGGTGAGTCTAGAATACTGGATCACTCAGTCTGACCCGAGCGTAAAGCAAAACACAAGACACTCAAGTCAGGATTAACATTCTTATATTAATAAATCCAACTCAAGTGAAATAGCAATTGAAATACAAGTAACTCAAAGGATGTTTGGAATAACCATCCTTTAAGGATCCGTCAAACTATCTACTATGTAGTAGTGTACGATAAGTAGATAATGTCTATCAGTAATAATAAGATATCAAAATAGCGTTAAGTCATGGCCCATTCCACCCTTAACACATTTTTATTCCCAAAAGCATATACAAGACCGTAGTTTACCCAAAACCGGAAGTCACCAGAGGGCAATCCATATACTAAAGGTACAAATCAAAATCATAGTGGTCGCGTATAAATGGAATACAAGTATGACAAGGCACATGAGCCAATACCCAAGGTAGTGACACTACCGTTCGCCTGATCCGGACTGGTGAGAACGCAACGCCGCAGCGCCCGCAACACCGTGAAACAACACTCCCAAAATCAAGGGTGCACCAATCGACAACAAGTAATAGTAGTTCGAAGAAGTGTGTCCACTTAAGGTAGCTAATCCTCCATTGGCCCGGCACAGCTCCTGTTTTAGTCATTTCCAATTTGACACAAGTGTCAAGGCTATCCATCATCGTTCTCTTTCTTCAGTCAACACGAACACCATTCCAACCACTTCATTCTGGATCATCACTCCGTGTATAGTTATTAAAGTGGTTTCCGGTTTAGATAGAGAGTATATCCATAACCGAATTCCGGTCTCTTTAATAACTTCCGTAATTATTACACCGATTGGTCGTTTATTTATTTCAAAACCAAATCAATTTCAATTTCAATTTCAATTCGTAAACCAACATTTCTTTTGTCTTTCCAAATCAATTTTCGTAATTTACGTTTCAAAACTTCCAAATTACCATTTCAAAATCTTATAATTCAATTTCAATCTTTATATTGAAAACAATTCAAATATTGATTCAAGTTCGCATATCAGTTTCATTCCGAAATCATTTAAATTAATTTAACATTCAAACCAATTTAAATCCATTTATCAATTTCATTCAATGTTCGTTAAGTAAATTTTCATTTAAACAATTTCTGTTTAATTTCCAATTCATTAAATCCATTATTTAAATTCAACTTCATTATATCAGACTTACAAATTGAATTAAATTAAATTCATCAAATCAAATTCTTTAAATTTCAAGTCTTACATTAATTTCAATAAATCACATTTTATTTCTTGTTAAAGAAATTCAATTTCACTTATTTACTTTCTTAAATAATTTTCCAAAACTTACTTAATCAAGAAAACTCAATTTCAAATATTTACGAAGTAAAATCCACTTATTCAAAAGTTCAATTTTTCTTATTAAAGAATTCAATTCAATTTAATCATTAAATAATTCAATCTTATTTAAGTATTAAATAATTCAAAACTTAATTATTAAATAATTTCAAAGTTTAATAATTTCAACTTAATTATAATTTCAAACTTAATTATTAAATCATTTCAAACTTAATTCAATCATTTCTCAAATTAAACAACATTCTTTCATCAATTACATTGTTAATATTTTGTTTCATATTATTAAATATTAACATTTTCTTTTCATTAAAATTCAAATTTCAACTTCATTTCAAAACCATATTATTTATTCAAATAAAATCTTCATTTTATTTTTAAATCAAATTATTGACCAATCGGGTTTTATTTAATTTTCTATCCTAGGTCAAGTTCATTTGGGTATTTATCATTTCAACTCGATTCCAATTCAATTCAAAATCAAAACATACAAAAGGGAACTTGCAGTGTGATAACTGGGATGGTGTCAAAGTAAATAAACAAGCAATAACAACAAACAATAACAATCCAATAATCAATTTAAATAATCCTGAAATAACCGTATTAATTCGCATTATTATTTGTACGAATTAATATAATTATTTCTAGAATCTACACTATCATTTCATGTAGATTAAAGATTATTACATTACAGTTTTCACTTGTCATCTATTTACAATTTCATACCTCATCAATTTAACAACATACATTCAGTGGTTCAAAATGTAATTAAACAAATCCTACGTGTCAATAAATTCAACAGTTAAAGGGTCATATTATACAAATGTCAGTTAATCAAATTTAACATTTAATTATCCTATATCAAGTTCAATTTCATACTATTTATCATTTTAACATTAACAATTTAACGTCCAATATAAACATCAACAATCAATCAATTATCAGCCAAACTGTATTATCACCGCATAAATAATTAACAGATAATGGTGTCAGATGTCACAGGTGAACTGATACAGGTAATAACATATAAAACAGTGTAATTAACTAACAGCGGCATATTTCAATTGTCGTTTCAATTGAAATCAAATTTAATAAATAAAAGAACGTTAATCGTGAGTGATTGCTCACCTTTCGAGGCTAGAGGGTTTTGACAAAGAAATGAGCTATGGATTCCAAAGCGCAATAAGATAGACACGAATTCGACGATCAAAACAAGGCTGGAATCGATGAGAACGATTAGAATCAGTTTTTGATATAACAGAAAAATGTATATTACATTATTACTATTACCTTACTAAAAATCAACACCACAAATATTAGAATATATATATGATTCAAACTTATTATATTTAAACAATTTAAGACCCAAGCTATAAATAACATAGATAACTTATATATACAAAATTTTGGTTTAAAGTCTATATACATTTCAAAATAAAAAAAAATAACCGTATATGTGAATAGTTTAAAACCAATTGTTACTGGGCAAATATACTATGCAGACTAATAATGGAACAAACAAACAAAAAAACAAATTTAAACAAATGAACCCAGACTATCTATGAGTAGATTAAATATCCAGATATCTATGCAGGGAATAATATAGAATGTATAAACTTTAAAGCTAACATAACGTGTATGCGACCCGAAGAGCACAGGAAAACTGCACCCAGAAACTATATACATATTAATTAACAACTGAAATAAAACTTGCGTACAAAAAATATTTTTATACTAAGTATTGTAAAACCGACCTCAAAATAAATCGCATATTTTAAAAATTGTAAGATATCAAACAAAAGGAACAAAGCAACATGAATGGCTCACGCATACTTTATATATATAAGAGTTTTTTTTAAAAAAAAATAAATAAATAATAAATAAATCAACATTTAATAGGGCAAAGGTACTGCCTACCATCTTCACACACGCATTTTTCGATACGTGTATAAATTTTTACATTTTTTTTTGAAAGATCAATATAACTTGATAATACCTGTAAACTTACTATGAAGATCTATTTAAAGATAGTACTATTCTTGTAAATGGACGTACAACATAAATGATGTATCACATATAATACAATGCTTCAAACATATAATATATAACTATAATGTAAGCACGGTACGCATATAAGCAGGTTGATCTCAAAACAGTGCAAACTTAAGACACCCTTTCAATGTTTTATTTTTAAAACACATCTATAAAGTTTAATTCTCAGCCTAATCATGTACGAAAATCTGTAGCATATATATATCTAACTATTGTGTAAACAAAGAATTTCAAATACAGTTTAGTATATATAAAATATGAAAACCATTCATATATTATAACTAAATACATAAAGTATAACGGAACAGTTATATTCATACAAATCAAACTGTTATATATACTATTATAACTTTAAAATGGAAACTTATATGCTATATTTCGAATCTCTGTATAAGTCTAAAATCAAAGCTTTAAACCATATACTAATATACCTACGAATAGCAGAGAGTGGAGATAGGGAGAAGCACAGACTGCCTTAGTTGCTGCTCACGTGTGGCCATTGTTCGAAGATGGTGGGAAGCCAAGCGTTCGGTCGCTGGGTGATGATGTCAACACAGCATGGAGACGAAAACGGTGAAGATGAGTTACGGTGGTGAGGCAATCGCATGTGGGCAGGGAGGTGGGTGGACGTGTTGCAACAGGAGATGGAGGTGGAAAAACGTGATACAAAAGCTTGGCCGAGTTGACATGTGGGTGGGGAGAGGAGATGATGGATTTTGTTGGATGAGACATTCACGTGGAAGTGTGGTTTCTATGGTATGGAGAAGATGAAGCTACAATGAATCCGCACATCAGAGATTAAAGTTGAAGCCAGAGAATAACAAAGAACAATGTCAAAATCTTTGGGAATAACAAAAGGTAGACGTTGGAAAGTGGGAATAATAATAACTAAAGGCTGTTGGTTTGCACGGTGAAAATTGAATGGTCACGGGAAACCAAAAGCCAAATTTTGGGGAACCGATACTGAAATCGTTCCATTGATTCCACCGTCGTCCGGACTGCAAAATTGACAAACGAATATACTACGGAGACCAGCACGACCAGACGATCAAAACAGTATACAGATATCAGTGGTGCGATTGAATTATAAAAATTCGAATTTTTTAATAGCGGAAAATGCAAGAAAACGCTGAAAAATAAGATCGACGGAGCCAAAGATGTCCGAATTTGGAAAAACGACAAACTGACATCTTGCTCAGAAGATGGTTTAGAATTTTTCTATGTAAAAATATTTAGGTTTCGGAAACATTTTATTTTCATCGTTTTTTAACTGATTAAATTGAAGTAAATTTACGCGCGAAATAAACTTTCATATTTTCGGACGAAAATTTACCAGTTGCTATGTTTAACTAGACGTATTCCAAATATCAAATTTTTATTTCAAAATTTTATCTTTTAAAATTTCACAAAATTTCAACTAATTGCGTTATTAAAACAGTTGAAATTTACGGGTCGTTACACTCTCCCCCACTCAAAACTTTTCGTCCCCGAAAAGGAACGAGGTAGGAGAATATAAACAACCAGAAAGAAAACAGATTTGAAATACAAAATAACAATTAATTTAAACCATATAAATTCAAATTTAAATTAATTGATATTCCATAATTGATTTAATCCATTTGATTTCACTAAAATCAATCTCACTATTTCTAAATTCATTATCTTATTATCCAATTATCTTAAATTTTCAATTTTTAAAATCATAAATTTGAATAGTCTTTAATTATAATCATTTTTTTCAGCAATTTAAATTCTTTTAATTCCAAATTATTGTTAAATTTAATCTACTTAATATATCTAATCACATATATTTAACCCATATAAATAAATTTAAACCATAAAAGTTTCAATTTAAATTAATTTATATTCATTAATTTCTTTTAAATTCAACGTATTTTCATAAGTTGATCATATTTCAATTTATTAATTCTTTCAAAACAAATTTTATTTCATTATTAACTGAGTTTACTAATTATCCTATCTAACTCTATTAACATCTTTATAATCAAAATTTAGTGTATAACATTTATTATAAACACTCAAATTTTATTTATAAATTCAATTTATCTTATATATTATCCAATTACATATTCAACTTCTGAATGATTTAGGTAAATTGTATTAGAATGCAGTTGAACAATATATAAATAAAATTTTCCCAATTCAATTATTCAAGTTTAAATATTTTTCCAAATTTGGTTTTATTTATAATTAAAATCATCCTTTAACAAAATTTAAGAATTAGATTTCCGACTAACTTTAAACAATATAGATATATATATAATATATAGGTATCTTATTTTAAAATTTAATTTGATTTGATATAAATATTTTATATATATAACTCAAATTATACTGAAGAAATTCAAATCAAAATATATATTTTTTTTCAAAACAAACCGTAGCAAAGCTACAGAATGGTTTCTCCACTTCGAAACTCGAAAATGAAAGTCGATGATGCGGCCGCCATCACCGAAATTATTTTCCAGCGACAAAGAGAAGAGAACTGATTTCAATATCTTAAAAATTCTTTTAAAAATGATTTCTATTCGGAAATACTTCCAATAATATATACTTTAAAATTTTAAAAACCAAAGTTCGAAATCACCGGAAACTAATAAATTCTCCAATTTCTGAATTAAATTCATTTCAAATTCCAAATTAAAACTTAAACTATGTTCTATACTTCATTTATTTATCATATTGGAATAGTCTATGGTTTACAAAACAATAAATGAAAATCAAATATTATCATTTTTGACAACAAATTTATTAACAATTTAATTTCAGAAAACTTATATTTATATATAATATAATCATTCAAAACGATTTTGTTTATCAAATTTGAAAACAACATTTTAATATAAATTTACAAATACATTTCTTTGCTCGACGATACAGGAATGGATTTTCGAAATAAGGATAGGGATTCAAATTTTTGTTGACTCAAATCAAAGAGAATTTCGATTCGACGATAGGTTTGAACAAAGACGAGATAATTAAATAACAAAATAAGGCGATGGATAAGTTTATATAAATCGCGGGCAACCTTAACCGGGTCGACCGTGACTTCAAAAATAAGATCGGTGTAGAATTCCGAGGTAAATCGACATTCGATCTCAAGAAATAGAATTCAGGTATAGCAGGAGATAGATAGCATCGTAAACCAAGGATACAGAAATCTCCGGTAAATCGATGCCTATTGTAAAGGAGTTTCACCCCTTTACAAATCATTCGAAGTTTGGCGAGACCGCCGATTCATTATAAGGGTCATTCAAAGTGGAGTTATGGCATGCTCCAGAATTGAAAGAAGACGAATAGTGAGGGACACGAATGAATTTCGAAACCGAGGGAACGTTCCAAAATTCCAAAGGAATTGAGTCAAAAGGAAAAGATTGACACGCGAATGAGAGTGATTCTGTAAATGCATTTACCCTATATGTTTAGTTTGCCTAGAGCTACCAAAGCTCTGATACCAACTGTAACGACCCGGAATTTTGGACCATTCGCGTCCATTATAAGTGTATAGGTAGACACTCATGCCGGAGTTGAATTGCTCAAAATACCGCGTTGTTAATTTAAATTTGGCAAAACTGAACATATACAGTAAATAAATATAATCACAGATCATAGACATAGAGTAATAAGTGCAGCGGAAATAAAAAGATAGTAGTTCATGAAGCTACTATATAAATGTATAAGATACATCAGAGTTTACAACAGAAGAGTAATACGATACATCAGAGTTAAAACAGATACAACGGAAGAGTAATATGATACATCAGATACAAATCAGAATACATCACTGGAATCATCGAATACTGGAAGCAGAATAGATGGCTGGATCTTCAAGCAAAGCTCAAACTTCAAAGGTGAGTCTAGAATACTGGATCACTCAGTCTGACCCGAGCGTAAAGCAAAACACAAGACACTCGAGTCAGGATTGACATTCCTATATTAATAAATCCAACTCAAGTGAAATAGCAATTGAAATACAAGTAACTCAAAGGATGTTTGGAATAACCATCCTTTAAGGATCCGTCAAACTATCTACTATGTAGTAGTGTACGATAAGTAGATAATGTCTATCAGTAATAATAAGATATCAAAATAGCGTTAAGTCATGGCCCATTCCACCCTTAACACATTTTTATTCCCAAAAGCATATACAAGACCGTAGTTTCCCCACAACCGGAAGTCACCAGAGGGCAATCCATATACTAAAGGTACAAATCAAAATCATAGTGGTCGCGTATAAATGGAATACAAGTATGACAAGGCACATGAGCCAATACCCAAGGTAGTGACACTACCGTTCGCCTGATCCGGACTGGTGAGAACGCAACGCCGCAGCGCCCGCAACACCGTGAAACAACACTCCCAAAATCAAGGGTGCACCAATAGACAACAAGTAATAGTAGTTCGAAGAAGTGTGTCCACTTGAGGTAGCTAATCCTCCATTGGCCCGGCACAGCTCCTGTTTTAGTCATTTCCAATTTGACACAAGTGTCAAGGCTATCCATCATCGTTCTCTTTCTTCAGTCAACACGAACACCATTCCAACCACTTCATTCTGGATCATCACTCTGCGTATAGTTATTAAAGTGGTTTCCGGTTTAGATAGAGAGTATATCCATAACCGAATTCCGGTCTCTTTAATAACTTCCGTAATTATTACACCGATTGGTCGTTTATTTATTTCAAAACCAAATCAATTTCAATTTCAATTTCAATTCGTAAACCAACATTTCATTTGTCTTTCCAAATCAATTTTCATAATTTACG
This sequence comes from Allium fistulosum, assembly GCA_030737815.1. Taxonomy (NCBI): domain Eukaryota; kingdom Viridiplantae; phylum Streptophyta; class Magnoliopsida; order Asparagales; family Amaryllidaceae; genus Allium; species Allium fistulosum. The sequence goes on from CM060904.1 coordinate 1,260,883,492, forward strand.
TCTCAAAACTTCCAAATTACCATTTCAAAATCTTATAATTCAATTTCAATCTTTATATTGAAAACAATTCAAATATTGATTCAAGTTCGCATATCAGTTTCATTCCGAAATCATTTAAATTAATTTAACATTCAAACCAATTTAAATCCATTTATCAATTTCATTCAATGTTCGTTAAGTAAATTTTCAATTAAACAATTTCTGTTTAATTTCCAATTCATTAAATCCATTATTTAAATTCAACTTCATTATATCAGACTTACAAATTGAATTAAATTAAATTCATCAAATCAAATTCTTTAAATTTCAAGTCTTACATTAATTTCAATAAATCACATTTTATTTCTTGTTAAAGAAATTCAATTTCACTTATTTACTTTCTTAAATAATTTTCCAAAACTTACTTAATCAAGAAAACTCAATTTCAAATATTTACGAAGTAAAATCCACTTATTCAAAAGTTCAATTTTTCTTATTAAAGAATTCAATTCAATTTAATCATTAAATAATTCAATCTTATTTAAGTATTAAATAATTCAAAACTTAATTATTAAATAATTTCAAAGTTTAATAATTTCAACTTAATTATAATTTCAAACTTAATTATTAAATCATTTCAAACTTAATTCAATCATTTCTCAAATTAAACAACATTCTTTCATCAATTACATTGTTAATATTTTGTTTCATATTATTAAATATTAACATTTTCTTTTCATTAAAATTCAAATTTCAACTTCATTTCAAAACCATATTATTTATTCAAATAAAATCTTCATTTTATTTTTAAATCAAATTATTGACCAATCGGGTTTTATTTAATTTTCTATCCTAGGTCAAGTTCATTTGGGTATTTATCATTTCAACCCGATTCCAATTCAATTCAAAATCAAAACATACAAAAGGGAACTTGCAGTGTGATAACTGGGATGGTGTCAAAGTAAATAAACAAGCAATAACAACAAACAATAACAATCCAATAATCAATTTAAATAATCCCGAAATAACCGTATTAATTCGCATTATTATTTGTACGAATTAATATAATTATTTCTAGAATCTACACTATCATTTCATGTAGATTAAAGATTATTACATTACAGTTTTCACTTGTCATCTATTTACAATTTCATACCTCATCAATTTAACAACATACATTCAGTGGTTCAAAATGTAATTAAACAAATCCTACGTGTCAATAAATTCAACAGTTAAAGGGGTCATATTATACAAATGTCAGTTAATCAAATTTAACATTTAATTATCCTATATCAAGTTCAATTTCATACTATTTATCATTTTAACATTAACAATTTAACGTCCAATATAAACATCAACAATCAATCAATTATCAGCCAAACTGTATTATCATCGCATAAATAATTAACAGATAATGGTGTCAGATGTCACAGGTGAACTGATACAGGTAATAACATATAAAACAGTGTAATTAACTAACAGCAGCATATTTCAATTGTCGTTTCAATTGAAATCAAATTTAATAAATAAAAGAACGTTAATCGTGAGTGATTGCTCACCTTTCGAGGCTAGAGGGTTTTGACAAAGAAATGAGCTATGGATTCCAAAGCGCAATAAGATAGACACGAATTCGACGATCAAAACAAGGCTGGAATCGATGAGAACGATTAGAATCAGTTTTTGATATAACAGAAAAATGTATATTACATTATTACTATTACCTTACTAAAAATCAACACCACAAATATTAGAATATATATATGATTCAAACTTATTATATTTAAACAATTTAAGACCCAAGCTATAAATAACATAGATAACTTATATATACAAAATTTTGGTTTAAAGTCTATATACATTTCAAAATAAAAAAAATAACCGTATATGTGAATAGTTTAAAACCAATTGTTACTAGGCAAATATACTATGCAGACTAATAATGGAACAAACAAACAAAAATACAAATTTAAACAAATGAACCCAGACTATCTATGAGTAGATTATATATCCAGATATCTATACAGGGAATAATATAGAATGTATAAACTTTAAAGCTAACATAACGTGTATGCGACCCGAAGAGCACAGGAAAACTGCACCCAGAAACTATATACATATTAATTAACAACTGAAATAAAACTTGCGTACATAAAATATTTTTATACTAAGTATTGTAAAACCGACCTCAAAATAAATCGCATATTTTAAAAATTGTAAGATATCAAACAAAAGGAACAAAGCAACATGAATGGCTCACGCATACTTTATATATATAAGAGTTTTTTTAAAAAAAAATAAATAAATAATAAATAAATAAATCAACATTTAATAGGGCAAAGGTACTGCCTACCATCTTCACACACGCATTTTTCGATACGTGTATAAATTTTTACATTTTTTTTTGAAAGATCAATATAACTTGATAATACCTGTAAACTTACTATGAAGATCTATTTAAAGATAGTACTATTCTTGTAAATGGACGTACAACATAAATGATGTATCACATATAATACAATGCTTCAAACATATAATATATAACTATAATGTAAGCACGGTACGCATATAAGCAGGTTGATCTCAAAACAGTGCAAACTTAAGACACCCTTTCAATGTTTTATTTTTAAAACACATCTATAAAGTTTAATTCTCAGCCTAATCATGTACGAAAATCTATAGCATATATATATCTAGCTATTGTGTAAACAAAGAATTTCAAATACAGTTTAGTATATATAAAATATGAAAACCATTCATATATTATAACTAAATACATAAAGTATAACGGAACAGTTATATTCATACAAATCAAACTGTTATACATACTATTATAACTTTAAAATGGAAACTTATATGCTATATTTCGAATCTCTGTATAAGTCTAAAATCAAAGCTTTAAACCATATACTAATATACCTACGAATAGCAGAGAGTGGAGATAGGGAGAAGCACAGACTGCCTTAGTTGCTGCTCACGTGTGGCCATTGTTCGAAGATGGTGGGAAGCCAAGCGTTCGGTCGCTGGGTGATGATGTCAACACAGCATGGAGACGGAAACGGTGAAGATGAGTTACGGTGGTGAGGCAATCGCATGTGGGCAGGGAGGTGGGTGGACGTGTTGCAACAGGAGATGGAGGTGGAAAAACGTGATACAAAAGCCTGGTCGAGTTGACATGTGGGTGGGGAGAGGAGATGATGGATTTTGTTGGATGAGACATTCACGTGGAAGTGTGGCTTCTATGGTTTGGAGAAGATGAAGCTACAATGAATCCGCACATCAGAGATTAAAGTTGAAGCCAGAGAATAACAAAGAACAATGTCAAAATCTTTGGGAATAACAAAAGGTAGACGTTGGAAAGTGGGAATAATAATAACTAAAGGCTGTTGGTTTGCATGGTGAAAATTGAATGGTCACGGGAAACCAAAAGCCAAATTTTGGGGAACCGATACTGAAATCGTTCCACTGATTCCACCGTCGTCCGGACTGCAAAATTGACAAACGAATATACTACGGAGACCAGCACGACTAGACGATCAAAACAGTATACAGATATCAGTGGTGCGATTGAATTATAAAAATTCGAATTTTCTAATAGCGGAAAATGCAAGAAAACGCTGAAAAATAAGATCGACGGAGCCAAAGATGTCCGAATTTGGAAAAACGACAAACTGACATCTTGCTCAGAAGATGGTTTAGAATTTTTCTATGTAAAAATATTTAGGTTTCGGAAACATTTTATTTTCATCGTTTTTTAACTGATTAAATTGAAGTAAATTTACGCGCGAAATAAACTTTCATATTTTCGGACGAAAATTTACCAGTTGCTATGTTTAACTAGACGTATTCCAAATATCAAATTTTTATTTCAAAATTTTATCTTTTAAAATTTCACAAAATTTCAACTAATTGCGTTATTAAAACAGTTGAAATTTACGGGTCGTTACACTCTCCCCCACTCAAAACTTTTCGTCCCCGAAAAGGAACGAGGTAGGAGAATATAAACAACCAGAAAGAAAACAGATTTGAAATACAAAATAACAATTAATTTAAACCATATAAATTCAAATTTAAATTAATTGATATTCAATAATTGATTTAATCCATTTGATTTCACTAAAATCAATCTCACTATTTCTAAATTCATTATCTTATTATCCAATTATCTTAAATTTTCAATTTTTAAAATCATAAATTTGAATAGTCTTTAATTATAATCATTTTTTTCAGCAATTTAAATTCTTTTAATTCCAAATTATTGTTAAATTTAATCTACTTAATATATCTAATCACATATATTTAACCCATATAAATAAATTTAAACCATAAAAGTTTCAATTTAAATTAATTTATATTCATTAATTTCTTTTAAATTCAACGTATTTTCATAAGTTGATCATATTTCAATTTATTAATTCTTTCAAAACAAATTTTATTTCATTATTAACTGAGTTTACTAATTATCCTATCTAACTCTATTAACATCTTTATAATCAAAATTTAGTGTATAACATTTATTATAAACACTCAAATTTTATTTATAAATTCAATTTATCTTATATATTATCCAATTACATATTCAACTTCTGAATGATTTAGGTAAA